>OY754336.1:52442428-55052428 GCA_963573305.1 Pyrrhosoma nymphula | reverse complement strand
CAAAGAACTGTTGCACAATTAATATAAAGACTAAGCAGTAGAAAATAATAATGTGTAAAAAATTACTTTTTTTAAACCACGTTTATATTCAAGTGTACTAAAAAGTAAAAAATATTTTTTCAATCGCTCGGAAAATGAAAACGTGGGTGCTTTTTCTTAATTAGCATTCAACTTCTGTCAATTATATCAATATCTATCTATTCCAATTTTATTTGGAGAGTCATGAAAAAAATATTTTTTAATTTTTAGTACACTTAAAATAAGCGTGGTTTTTTTAAATAAGTACTTTTTTACATATTATTATTTCTTCTGAAGCGCACTCCAAAGCCCATCAGCATTGCTCTCGATCTGTTTTTGTAGTGCGCAGTGTCCGAAACGAATGGGATGCAATTGCGCAGTTGTGTTGCGGGGAGAGTAGCTCACTAGAGTGAATGGAAATCTCAATATATCCATTGGTAGAATACACTGAAGGTCTAACACATCATCTATCGGATTAAGGCAATAGCTACAATGGGGGCTTTCCATTCAATGTGTTGAAGTTAGCGCACATCGGAACACATCAGCGCACTTTAGCGCACACGAAAGACGTTGAATGAAACGATGTACACTGGCGAAATGCTTTGTAACTCGCCGGTTGGTAGCATTCTGTGGTTGAACAGCAATCACGGCCGAATGTTTAGTTTGAATTTGTTGAATTCGTTTAAAATAAATATTTAAAAACTTTAGCTTTTCATAACAGAGTAATTAAAAACTTTACAACATGCATTTTTGACGCCTTTACTGAAAATCAACAAACTTGACAACAATCACGAATGCCATTATCGACGTTCTTTTGTTATTTAGCGCACATCAACTTTGATCGCGATCTGTTTTGAAGTGCGTTGCCAAGTGCGCAGGGTCTGTAACGAAGAATGTTGTGTTACGAAGTGATGAGCGCACCAGAGCGATTGGAAGACACCCTATGTGACTCACCCATGATTGGGGAGAGGATGTGAACTCGGCTGTAGAGATACTGGCTTGAACTTTGACCACCAAGCAAAGTCGGTAAGCCGCTAAAAAATGCGAAAATTAAAATATTGTTTACAATAAGGAGAACAACGGTATTCTCCACCATAGAAATTGAATTTCGATGTTGTTGTATTAATTTAAACTGATCATTAATTCAATTTCAGTTTGAATCATGCACCTTTTCCGAATTCAATGACCTTTCCGAATATGTTGGCAACATATCGTGGACAAAAATTATTTGATGATATCTCATAATCGGTGCTCATTAAGCGGTGTAATATTTTCATCATTTATTTATACATATTATTATTTATCCATATTTATCATTATGTATTTCTTGATACCATCATATATCTATTGATATGTATCACTGGGATGCGAGGAAGTTTTAGGAAGTTGTGATTTTTCGTCCCAAAATTTAAAATGGAATAGATCACCAAATACCTTATTTTTTAAATGGCGGACAAGCATTGTCGTCTCGGGAATTTTGAAACCCCGAGCACAATAGCGGAGTGGGGCCCCAGTAAATAAAAATACGAATGAATAAATGAAATCTTAATAAAATATTTATTACACAATAGGAAAAAATAAAACTTTTATTCTCACCGAAAGAGTTTTCATACAAAAAGTTTATTTTAAATTCAAGATCGAATATAACTAAGCCCGGAGAGAGGTACCTCCTGATCCGGTTTTCCGACCTTAGCTCCAATTATTGTCGTCCAAAAGTTTTAACACCTCTGTAAATTAGTTTTTTATAAACGATCTAAGTTTTTGCCAAATAATTGTCTTTTACATCTTTGAGCAATCTTTCTTCCAACGTCTGACGCCTTCATTATTAAAATTGTTCAGTTATTCCAATATTAATTAAGTTTTCCCATGCTGCTCCTTAGCAATTAAACATACAACTGAAAAATCCACTTTTGATGCAATACGACAATTTTGAATTTTCTCATTGTGCAATTTGAGCAATTATAAACGTAAAAACATTATTCTTAGGCGCCCGGAGACTCTGTACGTGCAAATTACAATAACTTGTAAACTGCTTTGATCCTGACAGAATGGCGTGGAACCAGATAGTTAATTTAAGCTCCGTTTCAAACTGCTTATGTCAATATTCTTTATTAAAGGATCCCCCTTTACATCTGCCAGACTCCGAGGAAACACACCTTCTCAAACACATGCCGACGAAAAGACCCAACTGAATCCCAATCTCCTCGCCTGCGTCTACAATATTTGCACTCGTTTCCTTTTTATTCCTGGAGTATCAAGAGTGAAGACCTTGAATCTTTAGCGAATTATATTCCGAGAGGAACTCAAATTTTGAAAACTTACCGCATTTTAAAATGCCTGTAGCTACTTCAAGGAAATTCTAAGATAGCTGGGCATTCAATATCATTCACAAACTTTTTGAACGTTTTAATCTGAAGCAGTTTAACTGCTTTTATTAAAAAAATCTCATGATGCATAAAAATATATCAGTTTAAATGCTTTCGTCTGATCTTTTTATTCCTGGAATTGATGTGATATTTTCCACTCACTATGCAATCAGTAAATATCGTACGTTTTTCGCCAATGATCTTTGACGTGGTTACGTAAATAATTTATTACCCAGGCATTTATATCTTTCACTGAGTCATCGAGTATTAACTAAATCGAAAGTTTAAAGAAAATACTTTGATGCTAAATTATTTTCTCTGCTTTAAAATCTGAAAATTCATTCAAATTATACAATTTTTGACAAATGATCTTTGAGAAGGTAATATCTCGTTTGCTTAACTAGCTTCCTATCACTGTACAAAACGTTTTTTAATATCTACCCGCATTCAAACATGCCTTTAATC
Source organism: Pyrrhosoma nymphula (assembly GCA_963573305.1). Lineage (NCBI taxonomy): Eukaryota > Metazoa > Arthropoda > Insecta > Odonata > Coenagrionidae > Pyrrhosoma > Pyrrhosoma nymphula. The sequence continues at coordinate 55,049,579 of OY754336.1, read as the reverse complement.
ACCATGCTACAAACTGGTGGGTGCACCTTATATGTTTGCCATTACCTACCGTTCACTTGAAGATGATGGCGATTGGTCACATGATCATTGCAACTAACGTGAATTCGGAAGGCAGAAAATAACTATTGTAGATAGATAACCATGGAATAATTACCCGAGTAGAAAAAGTTACCATGGTTGATACCAAGTGGGCGTTCGCATAACTAATTCTTACCTTTGTAATGGGTTAGGATGGTAAAAAGCTAGTGAAGCGAGCGGGGCACAATTGACGTTAATCAATAATTTATGGCAAAAATATCTTTTCCACTACTTCACAAGTTATGATAAAGGCCATCGCCTTATCGCAGGAATAGTAAACTCAGAGTCCTAATTTGGGACATGTCCATGAAAATCAAAATGTAATGAAACGTAACAAATCTTTTGTTTTTGACAGACTTAAACTAGTTAGAATGTTAGTACCATTGAAGACGATGATAGTATTCTATATATATTTTCCACGATAATATCTCCACATTTTAAGTATTCAATCTTCATTAGGTAAATTTATTTTAAAAATTTTCATACTTTATTTATGTTCGATTTTTACTAATAGCATCTAATTCTCTTTACTTATATATATATATATATATATATATATTATATATACACTTGACAGGGGGTGGGGAAAGAAAAGTAAAAAGGGAGAAGACTTACTGGTACGTTTCGGGCATGTAGGCCCTTCTTCAGCTATAGAAAAAGTGGTTTTATTTTTTGTGGTTGAATTTTTACTTTTCTTTCCCCACCCCCTGTCAAGTGTTTTTATTGTTGTGGCCTATTGGCGAAATTTTCGTTTTGTGTATATATATATATATAATGCTGTTATTTTTTTCCAATATTTCCATTCTTATTAGATGTATTATACTGTAGATTTTTCCAATGTTTCCTTAGAAAGGCATCTTTTAAACAATTTTTAAAAACATTATCATTATATGTTTCGTTTCTGTTATGTATGGAGGACCTATTGAAACGTGTATTACCAGTTAGGTTATCGTTTTTCTCAAATAGCTCTTACAAATTAAATACTTTTTGTTTGTCTAACTAGCTATTTAGCTAGCAGTGAATGTGTTTGTACAAGAAAATCAGTTTCATTCACTCTGTAAATATGAGACAGACAATTGAATAGGTGCAGAATGAGGCTAAGATTCAACCCCTTTTTATAGAATGTGATATACCTCGGATTGAGCTTCAATATTACGAATATTCATGACTTGAAAATGACAGGGATACGGAATGTGATCCATTTCTTAAAGACACACATATCAGCCTATTTTTCTTTGGCATTTTATTTTTCAATTGAGTGGAATACAAGTATATAGTCGCTTGCAAATGTGAACACGTAGCGTAAATTACTACGGAAATGTCCATGTGTATCTTGCATGGGAAAATGTCTTAGAAAAACGCTATCGATTTCACGTCACCGCTCCAGATAGGGGACAGCGTGCGCTTTTTGTATGTATCCTTTGTGAAATAGACAAATGCCCCCTGGTTCTTTTCCTTTCCCAATCCAGTGTTGCCTACGTCCTGCCTTGGAAGACTGAAACCCTTTTCTCTTAGTCTGCCCACGTCTTTCCCCCTTGTTGAAATTTTCAACTCCATGGTACTCTCTATTCGTCCCACGAGGCTCGTTTGCCCTCACTTCGTCCTCACACCACGGACGTTTATCAGGCACTTGTTAGACTTTATTCAAGTATCTAGATCCTAATAAAATGAAGGGGTTTTTACCCTCTCAATGCTGCGTGAATTCCGATGTCGATGCTCGATGTTCCGATTCATCGAAATGGCGATGTGTATCGACAAAAACTCATGACAAATTCGCATAGAAAATGATTTCTCCATCTTTTATTTTTAGCAACGTATTTCTTCCCATGTTGCGGCAGATGTTGGAGGCAATCGAGAGGAAGCCGAGTGGGTTGGAGCGATAGGATATTTTTGACATTTTTCAAGTTAGGATTTGAGGGAAGAGGATAAGAGGCTGGGGAACATTAGGCACTTCGGACGTAATGAAAGGAGATTGTGATTATATTAAAAGGACGAGAAAAAATAACGTGAAAATTTAGTACTACCTTAGCAAGTGCAATAAGGTAGAGGTAACAGCCAACCAATACTTACCTTGACCGGTAGAATATCAAATAAATCTTTCAGATCGCGAACGCTCATTGGAAGATCCACAGTCTATCTTCATCACCAATAATTCTTTATACGAACGAACTCCGTGCATAATTTTCGTGCATTCCTTATCATTTTTCGTAATCGACCATATCCATTTACCACCTCACACTGTGAGTTTTCTTCATTCACGATACGAGTAAAATATCGGCGTAATCTATGTAATGTAATGCTGCTAGCCGTCAAAGCAGTCTATCGATGAGTGCTTATGAGTTAAGTGTATTATCTTCGTGCATCTGTCATTTTTATTTAGTCTCTATCATATTCATTTGATTAATGGGTTACCTTTTTTTATCCACAAGGCCAATGGGAGCAATATCACCTGCGTATAATAAGGGTATTTTGATGAAGTATAGTATTTTTGCACGTCGCTGGTATTTTTTATTGCATATCAAACATATTCATTTAATTTTCGGGCCCTTTAAAAGTCTCTAGGTTGCCGATGTGCGTGGAGTCGATCATCGATGGCCGAGAGTCTAGAGACATTGATAGTTAGTGTCCGATGGTCAATAATTTTCCCATCGATAATTTTTCACCGATATTTTCACGCTATTGATGGTTTCCTTCGATGCATTCCTCCATTATTTTCCATTATATTGGTCTAAAATTTTCTAAATCGAAAATAGGCATTGTTATGCGTAGTTAATAGTCCAAACCTTCATCAGCTTGTTCTTGTAGTCTTTAAGAACGTCTAATTAGAGAGTGAATAAAAAAATTAAACTTCCTGTGATTTCCTGATGAGTTTGGTATGCATGCCAACTAACGTCAGTCTTAGGAAATTTTCAGATTTCGTCAGATATATCGTTAGCATTCAGATGGTCGTATTATTCATCCGTACTTTCTTGAATTATGTAGTTTTTTTCAAATCTGTCCTCGGCTTTAGTAATTTCACTTTGGTCACAAAAATTAATCACAGAGGACCACACAATTAGCTTTTCTGTAACTGACTTCTTGATTAAAAACAACAAAAGTACATAAAGATATCATGGATGGATCTAGATCGATGTATCCTCTTGCGTCGATAGTTAGCTTATGCGGTCTTTCTGTGTCACCTATCGACGGTTTGCTTTCGATGCTCATCCCCAGGTACCAGTACAATATTGTTCCAATATCGGCGTAACGCAAAATCGGATAAATTCTTAATCGTGTCTCGGGAGCGATTCTACGGCCTTGAGTGCCGACACAATGAAGGTATCTCATCTCATTACCGTGAACAAATGAATGAGGGGGCAATTAATGTCGAACGCGCGATTCCTTCTTTTTTGCCCCTAAAATAGAATTAAAACGACCATGATTCACGTCGAGGGTGGTGGAGGAGAAGTTTCCTCGGCCCTCAACGCCATTATCCCGAGGACCGAGGAAATTTATCTTCCTGCCCTGAATTGGACCGCAGAAGAAAGTGGATGGTGAGGGGGAAATAGAGGTTAGAGGGCGGGGGAGGTAGGGTGAAGAAACTGCCCCCTTCCCGCGACCCTTACCCAGTACGCTCAACTACTACCTCGGTCCCTGCTCCTTTAATGAAGGAGGGTCTACCGTGGAACGAATGAAATGTCAGTTTTTTTCATTTTTGTTCTACTCAAAGAACGAATATTTTTTGAGGAAATTACTAAAGCAATCGCAATTGAGATACCTATATACTTAGAAAGTTTTCCGCTCTTGCCTGGAAAGCCTGAGGGAAATTTATCCATTAAGTTCTTATTGTACCAACATTTGACGCTTCATTAATATCAATCACGGTAGCAATCACTTACTAGAACGCATTTATCATCAATGTACACAATAATACCCATTGAAAGTTATTAAATAATACAAAGTTGCCAATTTTGACCATAATATATCTCGTACAACTTACGAATATATTTCTAAATTAAAAGCACAATGGTTGTTGCATGTTGAGAAGTGAATTTGTAGCATTAAACTATTAAATTCTCAATAGTTATACATATTTCTTTCAGACAGATTATAGTGACTTACTTCTACGTTTTAATAGTTGAGGCATTTTATCTGTGAAGCCGGTATTTATTCTGCGGAATAAATGAGGTGGAATTTCTCATTAGTTTTGACCGACGTTGTAGCGAAGGGATCTTCTTAAGGGGACAAAGCAGCTTATAGGAAGGAGCGCCAACTCTTCCGTCTCTCTCCTCGTCGACCCTTTCCCTGAGAGGTTCCGCAACCCGGCGTTTGGAGCATCCCCTCTCCCTCACCTCACCTACTCCTTGAACCCTGGACGGACGCTCTCCTCTGCAGCTTTCCGCATCCACTAAAACCCCTATCCAAACGCCTCGCCCTAATGGAACGAAAAATCAGAATCTCCGAGCACATTACTCTCCCTCTCTCATACTCATATATACACTCACCGTGAACGTTATTATTCCGTTTAAGCACCTTTTTTGTGGTCGTAATCAATATGAAATTTCCGTAAGATTTTCAACCTAGAGTGTTCGACGTAATTTAACACCATTCCATTAATTTGAACTTGAACTTTAGCTCCTAACGTTTACAAAAACGTAGAAAGATGAATATTCTTGAGATAATTCAAGACTTTTTAAACGAAGTTTAAACTTCAGCTAGCATATTTCACCGTTCAAAATTTGCTGAATCACAATATTGAAAGATTTGTCTCTCCCACATTTTTCCCGGAAAATATTTTCACAGACCTATACATAGATATTTTATTTATTGTTGCTCCGTCCGCAAAGTATAAAAAAATAAGTTTTAGAGGAAACTTTCGTATGCAAAAGTTGTTGGGTATAACTCTTTCGACGATCATTGAAAAATATACGGAGTTTTGACATTGATAGAGGAAATATTTATCAATTGAATATTATCTGGTACACCAATAAATGGTCATTTCCAGTTTGTCCCAAGTCACCAAATTCTAATTAATGAATTTATCTTCAATTTTACCGGATTCAGCACCTAGGACCTTTTGCATTTGGTATTTTAAAACTTCTGTGTATAAAATTTCTTGTTTCCCAGGCTAAATCTTGATCATCATAATTTGATATTTTGCTAGTTAATCCTTATACTTTACGGGTAGTCTCTACGAAAACTACCCACATTTTTTGTGCACTTTGAACCTATTTATTTATTCTACTCATGCTGGGGTAATTTTAAGTTATTTATTTACGGTAAAAGTATTTTTATCTAGTAGAAAGGTTTCCCTCAAATGTCTCATGCCTTCTTCCTTCCTCATGCCGTCCTAATCTACGATAAAAGTAAATTTACTATCTATGATAAAAGTAAATTTACTATGAATGCACTATTCCACGGTAATATTTCATATATGATATATATATGAAACTGGAAACAAGTTAGTATACATATTACCTTGTTTTTCTTTGCTAACTAGTTACATTCTAAAGGTGTTGATACCATGGTTGGGTATTAAGCAATCGTTAGTTTGGTAAGAAATGTTGTGCCCGGTGTTTTTTAAATTTACATCATGAATGTGAAAGTATTTCCACCAAGAATTGCCTGAAACCCCTCTTTACGTATCCCACACTAATGCTCTCTATGGGCCAACATATGCTCCACGATGATCGATCATATGCACTCACGCTCTCGGGCCAACCATACATTCCAAAAATAAAGAGTGAAAACTCGCGTTCACAGTACCGTAAACATTTTATGATGCACATTTCTACATCCTTTGGAACTTCTCAGAATACAAATTTTTCGCACGGAAACAATATACTTTCCCCCTCGTTGCACGCGATGGAAAGTTGAAATAAAAGTACAAATTTAAAAAAAATGAAAAAGCATTCTAATGTGTCGCCTCTCTCCATTCTCCTCCATCAAGCCGACAGCTGGTCGTGTGAATATGTGCGTGCGTGGTTACGTGTATGCGTGCGTGCATGAAGATTGATTCCGGGGAGAGCCGAAGGGAGTTCCCGGTTGGCGTTACCGCCCCCTTGTGTCCCAACTCCTACCTAGGCTGCTGCCTCCTCTGCAGCCGCTGCCGTAGAAACCGAGTGAGAGACCGACCCCCTGGAGAGTCGAGAGAGGAAGCCCTTAATAATGCGACGCAAGGATGAAGCAGGGCGGGGGGCGGAGCGAATTGCGGAGACTGGAGGGGGAGAAGAAGGTTTAGCGATAGGCTGGATCTTGCCTCCTCCTCTTGCTCGCAAGGGGTTCGGCTCGGGAGGAGTCTGGAATTCGGGCTGTGCATATATTAAAGAAGAGAGTGGATGACGTCTTGAAGCACGGGAGTGAACCCTGTTTTTTTCTTAGGGAAGTGAAGTAAACTTAACCTGACATGGCTATCGCGCGAAATTCGTCCATAAATTTTATGAATAATGCAATGCTCTTTCAGAAATTATATCCATTCTGCATTTTTCTAGATGAATTTTTATGGTTCCAAGACAGTTTTGCTACATATACCGGAGGCACTACTAATGCCGTCTTAGGCGTATTAAGTGCTCAACCGTCCATGCAATTTGTCCATACATTTTATGAATAATGCTCTTTCAGAAACTAGTTCCATTCTGCATTTTGCTAGATAAATGTTTATGGTACCAAAACAATTTTGCTACAAATACCTATGTCTTAGGCGTACTAAATACTCAACCGATCCATTTAATATGGCCGAATACGTATTTTAGTGGCTTCCTATATGCTACAGAAGGTACCATATGGTTCCATGTATTCTCTTCTTCAATCTATTCTATGAGGCAGTGCGATGTTGAAATTTAACTATCGCATTGTTAAAGGTAATCTACCGGTTTCGGTAGATTTAAATGGCATAAAGTAATAATATAAGAAAGTTACTACGTTTTTCATTTTCCACTATATTTTTTGATGATCTGTAATTAAGTTTACATGAAAGAAGGACCGCATATATAATCTATCACGGCCGCTGGCTCCTATCCCCTTGCACAATTTCATTCTTCAACTCGGAATACGTCCTACCCTTCTTCATCCCGACCATAGGGATTGTTCTATTTCCTCCCCTTCCATGATCTCTCAACTTCCTCCCCTGTGCCTTCAGCATCCCCTCACCCCTCATTACCTGTTCCAACCACCTAATCTACGTCCTCTTTGGAAAATCCCCTTGGTAAGGGGTGGATTTCCGATCCCTACTTGAGTGCTGTGCGCAGAGCACTTCTCTTGTTAGTGTTCCGTCCTTGGGGTGGGACGCTGAAATGTGGACCCCTTGCCGCCTTTCATTTAGAGTAGGGTGACGCCAATGCCGAGTTTCTCTCCAATTCCAAAAATTGTCCTTGCATTCACAACCGACCCAACTATCCTTCATTGCGCCGAATGTCCTCGATAATCGGTCGCCTCCTAAAAAATAACCAAACAAACATCACATTTTTGCTTCAAAGATTATTTTTTTTATTTGCTCATTGCTTTGAAAAGGAATGTGATACATGACATAGCCCGGAAGATCATCATCGGAATGCGATATCTCTGGCATATCGCTCAGTCCTAGCCTGGAAGAGGGAGCGCCTTGACTGGGATTTTAGCTTTGAGCCGTGAGGGGCTGCAGGAACAGAGGTAGGGATCCCTTCCCCACGAGGGAAGAGAGGAGAAGGGATGGACGGAAGGGCGAGAGGACCAAGAAAGGCGTGGCTAGGACTGCGCGCGTGTGAATGTGTGTGTGCTTGCGTATTTGCATTTTGCGTACAGGTTGCGGGACTCAAGACGCATGCTCGGTTTCCTCTTCTTTTTTTGATTCAAAAATGGCATCTCCTTACGTATGTGCTGACCGTCAGCACCGAACGTCCCGAAGATTTTTCCGCATGAGTGTCATCTCTTCAGTTACAGCGTATCAAATACGGTGCATTTGGTTTCCTTAGTTTCGTGATTCATGAGTATCTATCCAATATTGCATTATCGTCTATTTGATCAATATATCAAAATATAGTAATATACTAAACGGGCATGATCCAGCCATCAGCTAGAAGCACACTGAGAACACATGTAGGGCTGTTAACTGGCCACTACCGAGTGAAGAAGCATCTTCACACATTGGGAATTGAGGGTACACTGGTTTGCAGCTGGTGCGAGGAGGATGAGTAAACCGCATCTCCCCTTATGTGCAAATTCCCAGCAATCGCAAGGATTCGAAATGGATACTTGGGTGCACCCATTCCAGGGCTTAGGGAAATGAGATCTTTACATATTGGAGGCACCCTGTCCTTTAGCAAGGGTACTGGTCTCCAGGGGTAAAAACTCAATAAGGTAGATGGCAAAATGAATTAACAGGTCTGTACCTTAGGAAATAGTTTTATAAACTCCGAAAAAACTATTTTTTAACCCAATCCTAAATTAGTTTAGCTCCTATTGTGTCAAAATGACATCATATAAAACTCGGTGCTAATGCTATAAAGGATCGCAAGCTAATAAAAAATCATATTAATCGCATTTGATACACTGTCACTGTATATGATATACATGTACATCTGCATTGTATCCTGAGAGCCACCACAAGGCTGGGAATGAGTTCTAATATGTTTGTAGTTCTCAATCTACGCAGAGGTTACGAGACCCCAGAAGTAAACTCGTTTTGATAAAAGCTGGTTGTTGAGGGTTTGGTCATGAATAATTAGACGCCGTTGCCAACGTTTCGATTTATTTATAAATCTTCATCAGGGCTAAATAGAGGAACATACCAATAATATACACTGCATAATAGGATTCAGTAGGCATATCAACATGTCAATTATACAACAATAATTTTAAATACAGCAGCTATACCCAGTTAGCCCTGATGAAGATTAATGAATAAATCGAAACGTTGGCAACAGCGTCTAATTATTCCTGACCAAGCCCTCAACAACCAGCTTTTATAAATGGATTTACTGTGGTCGAAAACTATGATGACATTTTATGATGACAAAACTATGATGAAAAAAAACTCGTTTTTCTCTTCTTTCTTGTGTTTAAGAATATCTTCGCACTCGGTAATTTTTCATCTTCATCATCGAATACCCAAGAGATTTTCTGGAGAATTGTAATGCTAATATCGTGCACGGCATTTAATTTTTATAGCGAGTTTAAATTCAATTTTAGGTATCTGTTTTCATCGGCGAAGTTAAAATAGAAAAACATTGGGTTTCAAAGTTTCTGATTTTTAAAATTTCGTAAGTATAAGAACATGACCACCGTTCATTCCTCATATGCTTATAGAAATTTGCAGTGCTTCACAATGAAATATCTCTCTTAAATGTCGATTTACTGTTGGTTGAGAAGAGTGGTCGTTGCGGAAAGAGGATGAGCATAACCTTTCGAGATGTTGGCATAGGGGCTAAAGAAGACCTCTCGTCGATAGAAATCATAAGGAGGAATGTCCAAGGATTAACCTTTTATTTGTTGAAATACATATGACTTTGAGATTAAAGAATGTATTTATGATTCCTAAAGTTCATAGATGCGCGAATGTAATCAACATATATCCATCGACATGTAGATATTTGCAGTGTCTCAATCTGAAACACTCACTATTTCTGCATTATTTCCTGTAGATTCAAGAATTTTCCCATTAACGGTGCACGTGATCGGTAACTCAACCAGCGCATTGACAGACACTCAAGAAATATTAGCATTCAACTTTGATTACTACTATTAGATGCTCCTATGTGTGTATACAGAAAAGCGGGAGTGCAAAATTTGCTGTTAGTTTTGATTAGCATATCAATGAAGAATTGATAAATCAATTCAGAAATGATGTATACAATCTGAAGAACCTATTTATCCAATCTTCGTCATCATTATTCATTCAATCCAAAGATCGGTTGACTGCAGCACTCCATTGTACCCTGTTCACTGCTAACTCTTTCATGCGCTTGTAGCTCTTCTAGTTTAACACCTCATTTTAGTTGGCCTATGTACATACCTCTCCATTGATCTTCCCCGTGGGACTTATTCTTCTATTTTCCCTTCTATTATATTCATTACCAATTTATTGCCTCAAAGTGTGGCCTATCCATCTGTTCCTTGTCTTCCTGATAGTTCTTCATATGATTTTCTCCTATTCTATTCTTCTATACACCTCGTTTTTGATCTTATCCGTGCATTCTTTTAGCATCCGTCTCATGCACCAAGTTTCGAAAGCCACTATTCTCTTCTGTTCCAGCTTTCCAATGGTCCAGCAGTCCTCTGAGACATACAGTGCAACACTCCGTACGATTGTTTTCAGGTAGATATTGCTCCCTTATTGGTAATTCAATTTTCTTTGTTCACGATAGTTTCTTTTTCATCATGAGTGTTTCAGGCGAATTTCTGGGTGACACGGAGGATTCTATTTTGACTCTGCACTATACATCTATAACTAAGAGAAGCGCCCAAATAAGAAAGAGATAAACTGCCGAACTGATAGGTACAGAAATTCCTCCTTTTCATGCACAATTAGTGACTATAACAAAAACAGAGAAAGAAACTTGGACACTCCGTCAACATTCATTTCACTTTCGTTGTTTACATTTTCCCAATTCCATCGCCTTTTCATTGCTAGCGTCCTGGCATTCCCTGCCGCACTCCCTGTGGCCGTCTTTGGTGTATATCTTCGCACTCGTGCGCGTGACTGCGTACCACATCATTTGTGCAATCACAATGATTGGAAAATTGTCAAGTTAGTCGTCCTATAGCGACATTGTTGGGTTTATTTTCCATGGCTGTGGTATATCATGCACGACAACGCCTCACAATGTAGACTGGGGACGAGAAAAACTTGTTCGTATTAATCCCCGCTGAATTTCGACTTTTATTAAGATGGCTTGGTAGTGTTACTTGCTACCACACCTGGTCAGCAATTTGGTGATCCGGGTTCGAATCTCGATCAAGTCAAACGATTTTTTCCAAGGCGAATTTCACCGTCTTTGGTGTATAACTTGAAGGGTAATAATATGTATTCTACAACACGAAACCATCTCTTCACAACTTTTTGACGTTTCCCTCCCCCGTCCCCCGTGCCATATTCCTTCGCTTCTTCATACATGGTATCCTAATACCCCCTGCGGTGTCTCGCTGGGTAGTTATGCAGTTGAGTGTTGCAAAATCACACGATTGCTGTCCTGTACTACAGCCAACGCGCTAATCCTACTGCAGCATCATCCACTCGAGTTCCCTAATATATATATATATATATATATCAGGGAACTCGAGTGGATGATATATATATATATATATATATATATATATATATATATATACACATCTCTCTTTGGCACCGGACGTTCGCATCTATGAGATGCTCCTCGCTCGGCTATCGTCGGAGGACCGGGCCTTGGAGAGGAGGGTCCTCGCCGCATGCAGGTGCCGGGAGGATGCTGTGGCCTGGCTGGGTTGGTTAGGGGAAGGGATAGGTGTAGCAGCAGCAGTGAGGGGCGACAGGGAGAGTTCCACCGCGAACGAGGTGGGGAGAAGGAAAAGGCTGTAGGGGAAGGTCTGCAGTGTGGATCCTGTGTGAGAGTGCGGGGATAGGGGAGGGAGGGGGATAATGGCTGGAGCAGGGGGTGTGTGGGTTAGAGGCAGCTGGTGACGCTGGGTGCGGTACAACGGGGAGTGGGAGGGGGAAGAGGGAAGGGCGAAGGTGGGCGAAAAAAAATGGTGCAGTAACCATGGTAACGTCATCATCGATCCGTGGCGAAATACGTTAGGCTGATGGAGGAGAGGGAGAGAAAGGACTCCGAAGGGTTGTGTGACGTTTGGAGGTGGGGGATGGATGCTGGCGGCGGGGGAGGAAGTTTACGAAAGGCCATTGAAACTGAATGTTTAAACTCAAGTGGCTAAGGGCAACGGCACGGCGCGGCAACGCCATGCATCGCCAGGTTTCGCACGTCGCTCGCTCTTCTCCGACAAAATGTTTGCCCGGGTCCCAAAGAAGTGAGTTGTACATGCATACGTAGCCCTACCCTTCTTAAGGCCGAGGCTCAGCCAAAGTTAACTCAGTATGCACTTAGAAACGCTGACGTATATAATAAATGAAAGTTACAGTTTCAGGCTTGAATTTGTGGAAACGCGACACGTAATAATTTCTCGCTTTGTATATTTCACAATTTTTTATTTTCACCGACCATGGTTTCGGCATACCTACGTCATTTTCAAGAAAAATGTACCGCACCTTGAAAATGACATTGTATGTCGAAACCATGGTCAGTGAAAATAAAAAATTGTGAAATATACAAAGCGAGAAATTATTTCATATATAATAAACCTGCTAATAAATGCATAGGGTCGGTCACAATCACCGTGCCCGTGGTGAATGTTAAGGTAAAACTCTATCTTGAGAAACTTTGTGGTAGGTATTCCATATTAGTATTTAATACCAGGAGAGTTAAGAGCGTCACCCGGAATTAAATGCTGGAGCAACATCTTTCGGTGTCACACCTTGTCCCACCTTTCCGCGTGACACCTTTAAGGTGTGACATTTTCAGGTTTCAAACATGAATGTGACGCTTACGCACTGAAACTTGGGTTGCGCTGTTTTCTGTTTTACTGTGATTCGGTATAATTTATTATTGTTTTTACCTTGCATTAAATACCGAGGTGTAAGGATTTCGTAGCTAAAGATTTTGGGCTACTTTATAGAAAGCCAAAGAAGATAAAGCAAGAAAAGTAGTACTAGTAGTACGAATGGTGCCCACAAGGGAGCGTCGTATTTAATAATCTAGGAAGGGGGAGGGAATTCGGGATTACAGGAAACTTGGGGGGGGGGAGGGGGGGGGGGGGGGAAGGAGATACAAAAATCTTGTATTTTGGGAGGGATGAGTCATTGAATGTTCAAAAAAATAATGTATGAAATTTATAAAAAATTTAAAATAGGAATGTGCAAAAATAGGAACATGTGCAAAAAATCAGCGTGCAATACTTTTTCGATGGTAGATAAAACATTATGGTACAGATGAAATAATATCTCACTATAATGATCAACTGCATGGAAATAACAATGGAGAAATGCCACCTGAAGAGTGATGTCGAATAAAAAACCAAAACAATGGTCGGCGGGAGATTAATGGAGACAAAAGTTGCCATTTGAATTAAATAGTAATAAATATAACAAGTGATAGAAATTTGATATCTGGGAAGTAAGAACTCCAGCAATGGAAGAAGCAATAATTCGTGAAGACTCGTTACCTTTGACTAGAACAGAAATAAATGTAAAAAGTGATAGAAATTTGATACCTGCGTAGTAGAAACTCCAGCGATGGAGGAAGTAAGGGAGATACATAGTAAGCAGGGTAGTCTAAACTACAAGGAGGGTCTGACCATATGATGCTTACGCGCGACATTTGATATGCTTTTTCCACCCGTCAAGCTCATAATTGTGTCCACCAAAATAATTGATTCCGATGTTGCGGTTACGTGGTAATACACGTCCTAAAAAATAATGAATCTAAATTTCAAACGGCATTTTTGATGTGATGAAGTTTGGAATACAGCCTCGTGTGTTGTCTCGGTAGAATGTGCATTGATTTTGCATATTTTTAATCTAAAATTCTATAGTAATAAATTCGCAGAAATGTAAGTACGTTCACCATACATTCAAGAGTGAAACGGATTCTTAATCACTTCTTGTTACTTGTATTTAGTGAGATGAATTAAACAGTAATTAAACCAGAAAATATTTCGTGTTATCGCCTAGAAACTTTTAAATGTGCATCTCAATTTTGAACAAAACTCGGAAAGATCCAGACATAGCGCCTCGGTACAATGTGCCTTAAAACTAAAATGCATTCATTATCTTCTCCTCTTGAGGAAGTTATGAACACTATGAGTGCACTATTTGGTTGAACAAATAATTGGGACGAATTACGAATTCCGCACCCGTGAGAAAAAAACGATGAATCAAGTAATTTCCCAGGGCTTCCTTCATTAATCGAAATTTTGAAAACACGAATAATTTCAGTAGATTTTATTAACTTGGGTATTGTGCATTGCATAATTGAAACTTCTGGATTCAGGTTGTATAATCCATTGGTATATTTGATTAGCTGAGGCTTGATAAGAACCTAGCTTACCGCTCGAGTGCAGTTTGTATTGATGATACTATTTGATCTAATCCTTGACATTAATTAATAAATGCTATAGAGGAGGGCATCGGCCTGCCACGATGGAAAGACCGGTTCCCGATCAGTCACCGAAGTTAAGCATCATTGGGCTCGGCTCGAGTTTGGAGGGGTGATCATCCGATTCGTCCGAGTGCTGTTGCCCCTGTCTGCGCGTGGCAGACAGCAAATGGGAAATGACCTTAGCCGTCGAAGCACGTTTAACAAAAATACTACTACTTCTGCTATAGAGGAAAATCTTTGGAACCTTTTCTATGTGGTCAATCCCGACGCCGGCTTTCTCTCCAACCTTCCTAGATTATCCAAATAACCTTATCTATACCAACCCTTACTGGCGCCAATGACCCCTGTTGTCTTTGGCCTCCCCAAATAACAAACCTGTCCAAATGATGAGAAACCCATGTCATATCAGCATGTCTGCTTCCATGACAACGCTAAAATATTTCTGCGCTTCAATAATGATCGGAAGACGGAATCTTTGGCTGTTATTCGACGTCGATCGATGATTAACGATGAGCATCACTCGAGATCGATAACCATTACGAATCTCAAGCTGTCGGTCCGCAAAGGCGCAAAATCTTTCTCGCCGTCACATTTTAGCAAACTGCGAAATCCGACCTTTCTATTCCGGACTCTCGGATACTTTCTTCGGCGTCGGAAATGTCAATTCACGGAATGGCTGCAGTTTCCGATACAAAGGGAGGAAATGTTTCCCACCATCCATCCGTTCATCTGTCCGTCCGCCTCGTTTCAAATTCTCCGTCTTCCATGCAAAGCATCGCCGGTGCACTGCGCACACAAAGAACTGGCAGGACAAAAGTAGGATGCAAAGAAATATAACTCGGAAGGCGAAGGAGATATCCGAACGGGGCACGCGCCATTCGAACGAGGATAATTGAAAGAATAAAATTATTGGACATTTTAGAATTGGTTATGTCAGAAAACAAATGAAGATGGCAAAGTATGGGTACAAAACCACGTGTCGACCCCGGCGTTAAATTAGTGTAACTCGACCTTAAATCGTGCAAGGATTAGATTCATTTGAAAGCGCTATGATCATCCTGAATAACATGGAACAAACAGAATTCATAAAGGTTAAAATAACTAAGTGGTTTAAAAACTTGCTAAAAATCTCCAAAATAAAAAAGAATGCCAACAGAATGAGGTAAAATAATAAATGAGCATTGTAATGAATCTGAGAATCCCTTAATGTCATCCACGGATCTTTTCAGAAAATTTAGGGAGCGACACAAAGTGGCAGCCAAGTCAGCTCCCAGTAGAAGCGTGCAAGCAATGGAAGATGATTCACAAGAAGGCGTTTCAGATAATGGTAGACCTATGGTAGATTTGCCGACACAACCTGTTAGTTTTTTATCAGATTTAGTGTCCAGTAGTTTTCTAATGATTTTTTCAGTATAATTTGACCGTTTCCACCTGGGAAAGCGTATTTATTATTCTTCGGAATATTTATTTTTCGTTGCATCGATCATCAGGTTCAGTAATGATTGTTTTTTTATCGGTTTCAGGATGATAATTGCATTTATTTCAAATAGGTAAAGCGTATTTACTATTTCTTGGAATGTAAACTTTTTTATAGTTGTGTGCGTGCTTCAATAATATGGTACGGTTCTTTTTATTGTAATTTCACCGTTTAGTATGAAGGGGCAGTATTTTTTATTCCTTGGCATGCATATATTTTTTTGGTAAAGGATTAAATTTTAATTTCACCATATCCTTTCTTTGATCGAAGAAGCCACCACTTAGGTATCAGCATAGAGTAAAAAATACTATTCTTTCTATTGGCATTCTTTACTCTATGGTATCCGCAGTGCAAATTAATGAAGCAGCTGCGAAATGGAATCAAGAAAAGGTTTCTGTCGCTATGATAGTCAATTTTAAGGCATTTTCAATAAGATTGCACCATGAAAATGATCATGGAGTCATCAGTGGCTTTAATTTGTGTAAGCATAAAAAACTCACCAACTTACCGAGAAAAGATTCCTAAAAGTATCGTAAAATACTTATTCGAGCACTTTAGAGACAATGGGTATTTTGTATTTTCAAATAGAAAATATTACTACCGAAAAAAAATGACGAGCCACGATACAGCTCGTAAGATGGTCGTCCGGTGATGCATAATATTTTAGTCAAATTCAGGATTCAATTGCGGAGTACGTAAAAAAGTGACGAACCTACTCAATCTTATGGGCTGAGGATGAACACTGAAAAATTATTTAGTTTTCGAGTGATTACACTGTGGCCTTTCCTAATTAAAAGTGGTTTCCAGAAATGAGATATGAGCTCCGCAAATATTTAAATAAAAAAAAGGAGAGGAACAGTATTTTAAATGTAGATTGAAAAATAATTTGGCTCATTTTCATTCATTTTTTCTTATTAAATTATGGTCCATTGCACGTACTATAGCGGAATAAAACTTATGAGAACTTACACATTAAAAAGACTACTGAAATTACTGCCAAATAGTTTCAAAGGAAGCAAATGTAGTGACCTTTTGTCGGAGTTATACACGCTTACATAGGGCGCTTTTACTATGACAGGTCAATGTGAAGACTGTGTTCATGAAATTGGTAATTGGTGAGAAGTTTTGGGAATATTTTCCACCTTCCTAAATTTTTGATTTATCAGGATATAGCGAAAATGAAAATCAGATTTCGAGTTCAAATTTTGTGATATAAAAGAACGGGGTTTCGTATGTTTGTTTTTGATTCCATTAGAGATAGTAAATTCTCACATACAAGATTAAGTGAGGAAACTTATGTGGCAATGATGTTTCATTCATTTCAAACCATTTAAGATGCCGCGTTTCCGATTTCTCAGATTGAAAGAGTAGATATAGACCAAGCTTTTCATATATTGACAAAATCTTCTTCGATTTTTAAAATGATCAGTCATATTTTTATAGGAAATATTCAATGGAATTTTTTATTCAATAGAATATGAATCCTTGGGCTAACGTTGAGTGAAATGTAATTTGTTTGGCTTCCCGATGCTGCGGATGCTGATGTGGAAATCGTATACTAATTCTTGTCGTCCATCTAGATATGTTTTTAAATTTCCCTGTTTCCCATTATCATAAATTGCCCCGTGGCGTGGCAATATATTGTCATTCCTCTAGCATTCAGTTTTTTTCGCGGTTTCAACATATATTATTTTTTTAGTTCCTCACGAATGCCATTGACGCAGAAATATATGACCAAGGGCAAATGAGGGCAAAATTAAGGATCAATCTAAAATCGCTGAATTCGGGTGGAGCGTGTACTATCGGCTATGTGTTTTAAACAACCGTCAGTTCTCGCAATGCCGCTTCTTGCAGTTAGTTATAAAATATTCCGCACGATCCTTTGGCGCTGGTTCACCTTGATTGTGTCTCCCCCTGGCGAACAACGCGGTCACCAAGGCAGTTGGATCAGAGCCCGGTCACTGGTATTGTGGGTTGGGGACCTTCGTAACAACCAATGGGGATACCTCACTATTTGAATCCACGCCTTCCTAGAAAATCACGCGCGCTGTTACCTTCACTTGTTCGCTAACGCTCGGAGTTTTAAAGGTTTTGAACAGTTTTGAAGCCTCGTGGCCTAAAAACAGCTATTCAAGAACAAGGAGCCGTATTAGTCGTGTTCAATAAATTCAAGAAATCCACTTTACGTGTTAAATTGGTAAGTGTAACATAATATATGGAGATAAGTTATAGGAAATATTCAAATGTAATTCGTGAAATGGAAATGATGTTTATGTATTTCACCTTCAGTTATAATGACTTGGCCACGTTGCTGTGTGGAGAATTGTGGAGAAAACAAGAAACTGCGTTTCAGGTAAGAATTTTGATGAATATGCAAGTGATAGTATCAATTAAATGTTCATGATTTGTTGTGTTTGCAAAAGGTCCTTCGCGTTGGTTGCTCAGGGTGTTATCTCTGGAAAAGACACTTCTTGTCGAAATTTATTTTTATAATGTCCAAGCCAATATGCAGTGATTTATTCTGCGCATTAGAACTGTCATTTAAGAAATATGAGATAGAGGATGTGGTAGGACACAAGAAATATTTTATTTACTTACGTACTTATTTGTGATTTATAGATTTCCACACCCTTATTCTGACCGCAATAAGAGGTTTGGCGAATGGCTGAAAAGGATCGGTGACGATAAGTTGAATGCCTTAGACCCTATGGTGGTGTACAAAAATAAAAGAATATGCTTCAAGCATTTCTCCGTAAATTGTTACGTCGAGGGCACCCAAAAATTGAAAAGAGATGCCATTCCAACAAGGTTTCCGAGAAGGCCTGCTGTGGCAGCTGTCACTGGTGGCGACGGGGGTTCCTCATCAATGGGTAATTATTCAATTTCTTTTAGTTACATGCAGTTTAACATACATGGCACTAATCAGTGGTTTTAAATGAAGTTTATTCGTTTTGTTAAAGCTTTAAAAAAGTGAAGATCAGATGTATTTCTGTGTGTGTTAAAATGTATGCACTGTGATGTAGCCTATGAGTGTTTCCATTTATATGACTGCATTGTTTCCTATTTTCAGTAAACCCTGTAGAACCTATAGCTGTGGAAGCTGTCACCGGTGGCGATGGGGGTTCCTCATCTATGGGTAATTATTCAATTTCTTTTAGTTACATGCAGTTTAACATACATGGCACTAATCAGTGGTTTTAAATGAAGTTTATTCGTTTTGTTAAAGCTTTAAAAAAGTGAAGATCAGATGTATTTCTGTGTGTGTTAAAATGTATGCACTGTGATGTAGCCTATGAGTGTTTCCATTTATATGACTGCATTGTTTCCTATTTTCAGTAAACCCTGTAGAACCTTTAGCTGTGGAAGCTGAGATGAGACCAGAGATGCAACAGGAACTGTTGCCTGATGAAGGGCCTTCTCAGGAATCATTTGAGACTCCAATAAGGCATCCCTCAACACCACAGAAATCACACAGACAGAGGGAAGGTGTCCTTCATCGACTTGGTGTCAGAAAAGCAATATCATTGACACCCAAGGCTAGGTCGTTGTATAACACTAATAAGCTTTTAAGGAAGGCTGCTTCTCGCTCCTCCAAAAAACTTCTTAGTTTTAGGCAACGGCTGCAAGCTGCCGAAGAAGGTTTAAACCGAGGTGTGGGGGCTCTTGATACTCTACCACAGACTGTCTCGTCTTTTGTGCAGTGCCAGGTGTCGCAGTATCAGAAGAGAAGCAAAGGTCGTAGGTTTTCTTTAGACTACAAAGTTTGGTCTCTTTCTCTTATGAAAAGAAGTGGAAGGGCCTATGACTACTTGTCTAAAGCGTTTGTGCTTCCTTCTAGGAAAACATTACAAAGGCTTCTATCACGCTTGTCCTTCTCGACTGGCATTAATGATGCAATGTTCAATCATTTGTCTGTCACAGTGGAGAAGAGTGTGAAGGCCATTGATCGGCATTGCATTGTAATGTTTGACGAAATGAGCTTGACTCCCCATTTGGATTTTCATGAACACCTTGATTATATCGAGGGGTTTGTGGATTTAGGTGGGGAGAAGAGATCTAGGGCTTTCGCTGATAAGGCCTTGGTATATATGGTGAGAGGCTTAAAAAGGAAGTACAAGCAGCCTGTGGCTTATGTTTTCCATTCAGGTAGTGCGAATACCTTGGAATTGTCTCACTTGCTCTCGGCTGTCATTGGCCGAGTGCAACAATGTGGACTCAAGGTGACTGCAACAATTTGTGACCAAGCACCCACTAACTGTTCCCTAGTGAACATTCTTTGTGCTAACACACGCGCAGCAGTCCTCAGGCGTGGAGAGGAATACAGAGGCGATTATTTTTGTGTCAATGACATGAAAATAATCCCTTTGTATGACCCTCCTCATCTGTTGAAGGGGATTAGAAATGGCCTCCTTACTAAGGATTTAAAATTTACTCTGGGTGGTGTCAGTGGTATTGCTTCCTGGCGTCATGTGCTGCAAGTGTATTCCATGGATTGTGGTGAGAGGCGGTACGTGCCAAGGTTGACGGACTTCCATGTTGTCCCTGAGAAGATTAAGAAGATGAAGGTGAAATACTGCACACAGGTGTTAAGCGACAGACTCTCAGTGGTTATGAAGCTGTCATCTGCAATACGTAAGTATCCAAGAGTTAAACAGCCATAGTAGCCATTAGTGCATGTGGGGTAACTGTAATGGATTATATTTTCATTCATGAACTGCGAAGCAGATGAATTAATTGGAATAGCATGCTTATGAAGCTGATGAATGACATGTTTCTAATCTTGCTTGTAATTCATTGCAGCTAACAGTGGTGTTGAACCACAGGCAGCAGAAACGTCGGTGGTGTTATCCTTCTTTGACCAACTTTTTGACAGCGTTAATGGAAGATCGGTAACACCACCCCCTGAGAAGCCTCTCCTGTGTGCAGTATCATCTTCTTCGGGGCACATGGAATTTTGGGCTGAGGCGATAAAGGTGCTTGAATCCATGGAATACACTTGCAGCAATAAGGTTCTAACTTCTAAGGAAAGAAAGACACCTTCCCTTGTTAATTGGGCTAGGACACTTCGTAATATAAGGGATTTGTGGGTTTTTTTAAGGAGCCAAGGGATGAAACATCTTAGCCTCCGAAACTTAAATCAGGATCCGTTGGAGAATAAGTTTGGGTGTATCCGTTCCTACGGATTCCGAAACAATTATCCAACATGCACCAACTTTGTGGGGGCCTACAAGTCTTTGATTTTGAATGATATGGTATCTGCTCACTCTGTGGGGGCAAACTGCGAAGAAGATGATTGTGAGGTGCTGGATAACCTGAAAAGTTTCCTTGTCTCTTCAGGATTATCTGACCCTAGCACATCATCTTCCCCTGGTCCCAATGATAACAGTGGTGAGGAAGGTGTTATCATTGAACCAATAGGATCCAGAGCCTCCTCAAGTTTGGGTTCCACCATATCGGACATCTCAGCCGAAAATCTGCTGAGGAAATTGGGACGAGTTCAGTGTGCTGAATGTTTGTTGAAACAATGTGCCACTGTACAAGTACCCAATTTCCAGGGACGTGTGGCCCCCTCAAAGGAATTCTCAGATATCTATGAATTTGCCACCAGGCTAATTCATAGAGATCTGCCGGATCTCGCCCACCGGCTTGGTGTTGGGTCGACTTTGAGGAGTATGTTGCTAAGAGGGATTGATTTCCGCCATATTGCCTGTGATGAGCATCATGCCAGTTATGGGCAAAAGTTTTGTAAACTTGTGGTGAATGCCACTGTCACGGCATGGTGCAACAGTGTGAACAGCTACCTGTGTGGTAAACGCTCTCAAAGAACTGAGGCAATGGATATCATTCATCTCTTGGCTCTTCAATATTTTTCTAAGAAGAGGGGGGGGCATAGGTAGTTTAAATAAGTAAAGGGGGGTTTATTTCATTTTTGTTTTTAAATTTAGAAATTCTCGATTATAACATCACCTGATATGAAATTGTTTTTTTTTTCAAATTATTTGTTTTCTATTGTCATTGTTCATTTTAAATTGTAATTGCAGAACATATTGATGACCCATGTATGGTACACCCTGTAAGTAAACACAAAGGCATGTGTTAGGGAATGTTCCGTCAACATTGAGTGAGACTCAATATGATCACCATTTCATGGATAGTGCATTTATTATACTTTGTTTAAATATTTGTTAATTGCATTGGTGTTATAATCGAGAATATTTGCTTAAGTGTCCTAACCCAATTAATACTTAGGATTATTGTTATATTTCTTATTTTTAACACTTACACTTATCTTTTCATATTATGTATTTCATTTAGCGTAGACAGTCATGTTGTGTTGATATGGCTTGGTTCATGATGTGCTATTACCTGTAATGTTTTCATTTACATGGTAAATTTATCTCAGAGTGCTTCTGGTGTGTGAAAAGTTTGACACTTATCATATTATGTATTTCATTGAGCGTAGACAGTCATGTTGTGTTGATATGGCTTGGTTCATGATGTGCTATTACCTGTAATGTTTTCATTTACATGGTAAATTTATCTCAGAGTGCTTCTGGTGTGTGAAAAGTTTGACACTTATCATATTATGTATTTCATTGAGCGTAGACAGTCATGTTGTGTTGATATGGCTTGGTTCATGATGTGCTATTACCTGTAATGTTTTCATTTACATGGTAAATTTATCTCAGAGTGCTTCTGGTGTGTGAAAAGTTTGACACTTATCATATTATGTATTTCATTGAGCGTAGACAGTCATGTTGTGTTGATATGGCTTGGTTCATGATGTGCTATTACCTGTACTGTTTTCATTTACATGGTAAATTTATCTCGGAGTGCTTCTGTTGTGTGAAAAGTGTGACAGTTTTAATATGATGTGCTTTATTAAGGTTAGAAAGTCGTGTTGTGACCAGGTTTTGATGTGGATTGGTTCACAATACTCTATTTTCTGTTTCTCTTGTATTTTCTATTTGTTCAATAAATTAATACATAAAAATATATTTTAACGTTATTATTTACCATTCGGGAATGCAAATTATGGTATATACGCGGGGGTGGGGGTGCAGGGAACCGGGGCGCGTAGGATCCGAGGTTTCAAATGGCCCGCCTTACCGTCCGTGCTCTCGGCCAATGGGAGGTCCTCACCCATTTTAGGAGGTGGGGGACGAAGATCCCGATTTTTAGCGTTGAGAGTCGCCACCGTGAGTTGGATCACGTCTCGTGCGCAAGGAAGATGAGAGACGTGTTTGGAAGGTGTTAATTTTGTATTTTTTTTGTTGGTTAACTACGAACTTAATCAGTCGTCAGAAGTGAACCATTATTTAAGACGTGATTTCTACGCCTGTTAAGAAAGTCTAACTGTGAGGATCTGTTGCTTCTTCAATGAACTTTGTGGATCAATCATTCCTCGATTTCGTCCGGGCGGTTTGTGTCTGCATCTTTGCATGCCGCGGAGATCTGAAGTTGTAAGGCGGCGGATATTTTGAGTTGGTTCATCGTTTTCAAGATTTACTGAAGAGTGAATCGTGTGTTTGTGCAAATCATTCATCGGTAATTTATAGAAATCTGCATTTGGAATCTTTGGCATTTTAGCCGGCTTATTTTGGTGAAATAACAGTTTAATACGCCCTCGTGCTGAATCACGGGAAGTGCTTCTTGCGAAGGGAAGTTGCTTCGAATTGTGTAGTTTTTGAAGAATTAACATGCCACGTGAATGCCCGACCTTTTGTGACTAATGTAAGGACTTGGTTCGTTGGTACTTAGTTCGGCGGTATTTAAGACGGTGTAGGAAAAGTGCTGCCATTTTGTGTTCTTCGGTTGGCCCAACTGCTGTCGCTGTTTTACCCCGGCGTTCCAGTTTCATGCGCACCCTGGGCATGTGCTGCGCTCTGGTGGCTTCCGAAGGCTGATTTTAGACCTCCGTTTTCGCCAGGACGCTACTCAATTGTTCAACAGCTCCACACTCCTTCGTCCTAAAAAAAGGATTCTATTCTTTGTTTTTTCTACTCTTGCTGTGGTCTACAAGCTGCCAAGCTGTGGGGATCGGGGCCTTACTTTCTTCCCACCCAGGGAGTCTACTATCCAGTGAGTGTTAATGTTTTGTCTTACACTCTGCAATGTGTCAAGTCACAATCTTTTCCGAACCAGTCTTTACATTGAAGTAAACAACTCGGAAGTTGGCTGCCATCGCTTCTTATACTGTGTAGCCTTGAACTATTCTTGTTGATTATATATATTACAAAGATTAATTAAGAAGCACACCTCAATCATATATTTGGCTCTTTTTGTTTTCGCTATGATTATCATATACTTTTAAGACTTACTAAACATAGATTGACGTAAGTTGGTAATTTGCTAAATATATTGATATAATTTAACTAAAAATTTATACAGCTTAGTTTAGTCCGAAGAATGATTATTCTCCAGCCGCTTAAACCCTCCAATTGCCATCTTAATTGCTGCCCACCGTGTAATTTCTTAAGTTCTCAATCATAATGACTGTCAAAACGTACTTCGTGCATTGATGTTTTGTGTGCATATATTTGATTTTTTTTATTGAAGTAATTTTGTAAGCTTCTTTGCTTAGTCCGTCAGTCTATAATAACTCATGTCCCTCGGTATAGGATAATTTGCGCTATGTTGTAGTTAATCCATAGTGATGGCTTTGAGTTAGACAAGGAGCAAGTCATTGACTACCATTCGGTTTAATGACAGGAGTATTATGTTGCATATGCGACAGTTTGTTTGGCTTGTAAAATTAATTGTAGTGTGGGAAAGTACGTTATTGGGAAGGATCGCAAACTACAGCATTTTATATCGTTTCATGGTCTCATGCCTCTTAGCTTTATTTCTTAAACTGTAATGGTCGCACTCACACTCATCACACTGCAAATCATTGTTTCTTACTTTATTGATACTTCTACATATCTTTGGCGTTGAAAGAGACCTTCCTAGTTTTTTTATTTGATATTTGAAACATTTGGATTTATGTTATCTTTTTATTGATACATTGTAATGGCTCGTCATGATCGCTGTTACTTAGTTGGTCCTGTTGTTATTCCTTGTTGATGATGAAATTCCGGAGTTATAATCAGAAGGAACCTTTGACTTAAATATCGATGGCGGGAATACCCACCTCCAATTTTTCATAAAGGTTACTGTCGTCATAATGTGTACTAATATGAATATGATTCTAAATTCATTTACTTTCGGTAAATAACGTTTTTAAATGGCTATTGACGACGTTCTTCTAAAACTTAATGTGACGTTACATGGCTTGATTGGTGTTTCATAAGATAACTTGATGTGATTTTCCTGAGTCAGCTGTGCTTGGCTTCCCCCCCCTCGTTCCTGTCGTTGGATCATTTGCAATTTGGTCAAGAAATACGACTGGGATTGTATTGATCCAATGAAGTCGCTCTCTGGAACGCCAGCTATCATTAAATGTTCAAGCTTGAAAGTTTTGATTTGTATTTTCTTTTTCTTTGGTTTGTTTTTCTTATTACTCTGGGAAGATTCGCTCTCAGATATACGACATGTCTAGAGTTTTGAACTCTGTATGTGGTAGTTACTCAGTAATTCCATACAATTTTCAGTTACTATCAATGAAATTAATTGGCGTTGCAATAGTTGAATACTTTTTAGTAATTCGGATCGAATGACAAATCAGACTGCTATTGGTTTTCGAGCAGACGTCGCGTTGTGTATTTGCGCCATTCGCATTCTACGCATCGTAAACACGAGTTTCGTACAGCCGTCCATTCACCGCGACTTCATTCTTTTGCAGCGGATGTACGTATTTGCGAATTAATTTACTCTCTTGGTTGCAAGGCTCATTCGTTTTGCGTTAGATAGATTCGTCTGTTACCCATGACTCAATGTGAAATGTAGCATTCATTGCAGTGGTAACGTCCTTCGTTGTATTTTAAGTGCTCGCGTGACCATTATTTTGTTGTAAGGCGAAGTCCATGGTTCTGAGAAGGTGGTGGTATTCAAGATGCGGATAATTTGGTCGAAATGAAGGGTAGGTATTTTATTTTCTTAATGTTGCTGTATGTATTTTAGTCATTTAATGTGTACTTGGCTCTTCATTATTCCAAATGGAAGTGAAAAGTACCTTTTAATATTTCCGTGGTTTCAATATTTCTGTGATGTCGTATTTCACGCATTACATTTCATGAATTTACTCTAAATATCGTATTGTCTTTTTGGCCGGTGAAGGCACACATCAGGGCTTGTGAATGACGAGAGAGTTAGGGAAGCCTTAGGATTCACTCGTATTTCTTAGCCCATACGCGGAAATACAATTCATTCATTATTTGGCCCGTTGTCAGTATATGGATGCTGCTGTATATATTCGTATTAATCCCAATTGGTAAATTTTCAGCGTACATGTTGCAAATATAATGCTTGTAATATTTGTGTAGTTTCTGATGGAGTAAGTTTTTATTGCATTGACTCTTATTTGGACTCTCGGCTTCAAAATTTGTAGCTTCAAGCCAGAACCTGAGGCCCTTGACCGTTATTCGTCTGATAATAATTATCGCTTGTTTGTCTTTCGTCGAAAATGCTGAACTGGATCCACAGTCAGTAGCTGCTACAGACAGCAAGCTATTCCTTCCGGCCGGTAATTATCTTCGGCAATCAAATGAAACTAGTTGGCGCGCCAGATTCTGAGATTCGCTAGCCCCACCATAGCATCCTGTCTACATCTACGCAGTACCTTGCTAGCCACCTCATGGGTGTATTGCGGTGATGAATAAATTCATCGCAACACGCTCTACGTAACGTGCTATGGATGTGTTAGGATTCATCTTGTAGTTAACGTTTGTAATCGGATTAAGGACTCTCATACAAGCAAAGGAATTACAGTATCGCGAAAAATAAAGTAGGAGTACGTAAACGTAATGTGCTTTAGCAGTGTTCAGCATAAACAGTCAAAATCTGCCGAGCAGCTTATCTAGTTCTGTCTAATTGACAGCTATCACGGTGTCAAATTTTTCGCTGATAATGTGGCTTATTAAAGACGCCATATCGGCGGTCTAATTCCCTTTTAATTAACTTTTATCTTTATGACATAATCGAGCGCCGCGTTTCCAGCAATGCTTGATGCTTATGGAGACTTCGAAAAATAGATTGGATTCCTTGCAAATAAAATTAAGTATATACATTTTAAAACTTAACCTTCGGTTGGATACAGTTTACAACTTAATTGGAAGGTTACGTCTCAATTTTAACTGTTTAAATTTCGGTTAATATTCCCTTCCATGTTATTCATATGGGCGTGTGTCACTATTGAAACTATCGTTATTTCCTACAACAAGACGTCCGATGGCATTGTAAGTGGGTTTTGTAATGACAAGTGAAAGTGGTCCTTTTGCCGGATACATATGGCAGTTTTGAGATTATCCATTTTCGAGTACACCCAGGCATGCCCTGTCCCAAAGAACCTAGCTAACACTTGGTAGAATACAAAATATAGTATGGCAAAATGAATACAGCGGAATTTCTATCGGCCGCAGGTTGGCTCGAATCTCGGGATCTTTGTGGAATTGTTTGATCTTCGCATCCGCATGGCCACGCTAGTCTCTCGATGGCGCTAAAGAATCGAAAGGCCCTCTCCCCTCACTTTTTTCACGACTGGTTCATCAAGGTCGATACTGCTCTTGAAATAGCCCCGTCGCTTAGGATTTTGTATACAGCTTCCTTGTGATGTCCTGCGGCATCAGTCGAATTTGATCCCTCTCTTGATAATAATTCATCTGCTGGAGCAATGACGTCCATAATTATTTCAAGGCTGTTCAGTCATTTCCGAACGTATTTGCTTGATGATCATTTTTTCCTACAACTGGCGAGTCACTCTTTTTTACGTACGCAAAACTTCGGCTTTTGTGGTCGCTGGTGGTTCTAACACTTTTAGGGTTATAATAATCTTGCTGGACTCTAGCAGAAGCTGTGGCTAGATTTACTACATTTCAGACCAATAACCAATCATTAAGGAGCTACGACGAGGTATTTTAAATTTTCTTCTACAATGCATCTTGTTGTTATCGTGCTGTTTCTGGCATTTTTTATTCAATTAAATATCTACATCTACAAAATACCCTGCTAGCCACCTCAGGGGTGTGTGGCAGGGGGTGAGTGGTCACCAACATGCATTACACTATACCCTAAAGTTAGTGTAGCTACGACTAATTATGCATTAGCGTAAATCACTAATGCTTGTCACGAGGCGAGGCCTCAAAAACATGCACTACACTACATGGGCATATTTACGTGGGGGGGGGAGGCGAACGGGACCGACCCCTCCCCAGAAGCAACTTTGTAAAGGGAACCAACATTAATGTATAAAAAATTAACTGAATGACTTTAAATATTTACATAAAAAAGGGCTATAAAATGCAGTTTTGTTGTTATGACTTTTCAAAATCATTCCGGGGTAGGGCCCTCAATTTGGCTGGTCTCAGACCCCCAGTACTCGCCTATCAAAAATATTCCAGACCCCCCCCTCCCCCAGAGCCAAATTCTAGATTTACGCCACTGTATACTACAGATATGCTCACAGTGGAGAGGGACCGTTAGTATATATGTATTTTGCAACTACACAAATGGACAGAGACTCGAGACTTTTGTAGAAAACATGCACGGCGTGCTGATAGTACTAGGTAACAGATAAGGATTCAAGAATTAGGGAGTACTACTAAGAGCTACACTACCTATCGACAAACCTAGAAAAAAGTCTCATTAGCAGCTGTTTCGCGGGAAAAATGACTTTTAAATCTGTCCGTTCATCAGTCTAGTTCCCTAATTTTATTCTCATGATCTGATCTACCGTTATATGTCGGATTTCGTAAAATATTATCAACGTCGTCAGAGAATAGACCGGTTTGGAACTTACATAATAGATTGAGTCTAAATTTTAATCGACGGTCTGAAAGCGTTTCCCATCCCAGTTGATGCAAAAGGTCGGTAACACTAACGAGATTATCATAACGGCCTTTAACGTATCTTGCCGATCTTCGCTGCACGCGTTCTAACTCAGTTTCCAAGCCTATATCATGCGAATGATGATTTTATAGCGTTCTATAATATCCTACTATTCCTCTCTTTTCCTAAACTTCATGACTTTTATACGACCTATATTTATGAAGTAACCCAGAAACCGTCTAATAACAAGCTCTGGATTAATTTGCATAGGCTCTCTGTACCTCTTCCTTTGCAAACGCTGTGAAGTTCACCAGTCCAATGTCACTGTTACGGTTATTAAGTAATCGAGGTTAGTTCATGCCTTCGGGTTGAGGTGAAAGTAGGCATACGTGCATCCAGTTTTCGAGATCGCTCGTCAATGGGCCGTGAGATGAAAGAGTTAGGCGTCAGTCTTAAGGATACTCTTGTCTTGAGACGTATTACGAGAGCGAATCCTCGTTTCCGGCTAATCCAAATGTCCATTCGTTAATTTTATGAACGCACTTTTGATCGACTCTGGCGTGGAGTCACTAAAAAGATAATGAGTTAAACGAGCAGTTCATTCAACTCCTCCTCCGCCTTGAAATCTGCATTAATCTCTTCCCCAGATGCCCCCGATTGCATTGTCGACCCGAAAGGAATAATGGGCCCTTGCTGCTGCCGCTGTTCACGGTCCCTTCCCCTCATCCCTTCATGTTGCTTTAATTGTCCCCTCTTCCACTTGCTTTGTCACCCTACAGCAACAAGACTGCGCGGCCGACGCTGATTGCTAAAAGTGAAGACAGTGACTGTAAAAACTAATGGGGTTGGTCGACAGCTACTAGTTCCTACTGAGAACGATTAGGAAAACACATAATATCGCATCCGTTATGAAATCAAGTCTCTCAGATAGTATGATAGCGATCATGCGTGTTAGCCAGCATGCTGGTTCAGTATCACACGATTCTGAAAAGCTATCGGACTATCGAGTATCCTCGAACTTGTGCTGGATCAAATATCGTGCGATACGGGCTTGGGGGTTTGCAAAAAAACGAATTCGCCGTAGCCTAATTCGATACGAGACAATATCTTATCGTCTCCCCCATTTGGAATGCCGTGAAGGTGAAAGGTGGGGAATACCAACTCATCCCCATCCCTTCCCAATGAATTGCCTTGAACCGCCTAAACTTCGTAACCGTCCAAAATGGGTTACCGTAACGAGTTTCGTAATATTTCGGCCCCTTTGAAAGTTTTTATTTCAGACCTGTTTCAAACTTGTTATAAAGCTTGGTGGGGCCAATATTCATTTGGATCCGCATATAAGCTGGTTGGGCTGTTATAAAGAGTTTTGGATAATTGAAAGAAACTGTGGACTCATTTTAAATGCATTGGTTACGATGTTCACCAACTTATATTCTCACCGTTAATCATGGAAGTTATCGATCGGCTTATATTCCTTATAATCCCCGAATCTCTAAGATGACAGTAGTTAATTTTTGTTTCGGTTGAAGCCAACGTTCCACCTTCAAAAATTTGAAGACCTTGGCTCAGAGAACCTTTGATAAGGAAGGATGGAAGCGATAATTGCCTTTTTAACTCGGGCCGGAGTCGTAATGCATTGTGTTCTTCCAAAAAATGTTCTTCGACCTTCAAGAGTGGCGTCCATCCCATTTCTCCCCCGTCGCATGCCATTCCACCCCAACCAAGGATACCTGTAACTCTCACTCACCCCTCTTGGCCTCTCCCTGTATAGCAGGCTGTGAGTTGAACCTTCCACCTCGTATGGCTTCATGCCGGATGGCGACGCTTAGAAAGTGTTTAGACTCGCAGGGGGATGAAATTGAATGAGAATTGTTGAATAGCAGCAGGTTGCATGCGTTTCTTTGGTTTCGGGAAACCGATTAATACATCTTTTGACACTTGTTAGCTTGTTGCTATCCTTGTGCGTGTTTCGCGATCCCATTGAGGTGATGAATCGGATTTCGGGAAATCTGATCGATCGTTTCAGTGATATCTAATTGATTTTCACGTATTATTATCGTGTGTGAGGCAGGGGTGAATTTCACCGAAACATGCACTTCATAATATGTTACAAATGTGTTAGTAACTAAGAGTGTCGATGATGTAAAATCGTGCGTAGAGATGTTAGAAATAATAAGGTAAATTAGACATGCAGCTAGACTAATTCAGCTTTCAACTAACTAGACTACCCGTCAGAAAAAAACTATACAGTCTTAATGACAGCCTTTTCACTCATTTTAAACATGTTCGTTTGGCTGTCGGATTCCCTTATGCTAATACTAATGATCCAATCGACCATGGTATATCGGGGTTCGCAAAATATTTTAGAAGTCGTGTAAGTGTGGATCGATTTTCAACTTAAAATATTCCTTAAATGTTAAGCTGCGGTCTTCTTGTGATTCCCGTCGTTGTTAGTGTCCTTTTGTCTTTCATAAATTTCTTAACGACCTTCTACTTATCTTGTTGAACTTCGCTGAACACTATTTAATTCGGCATTTGTCTACCTCGTAACGTTCATCGTAGGGTATCTAATGTCTCGTCCGTGCTCGCGGCATTTGGCGATTTTACCGTCCGATGGTGTCGATAGAAGTAAGCGTTCGTATTGACCAACGCGAGTGGTACGGGCCATTTAATTCGGCATTTAATTAAACCATTTAATTCGGTATTTAAGTCTACCTCGTAACGTTCATCGTAGGGTATCTAATGCCTCGTCCGTGCTCGCGGAATTTGGCGATTTTACTGTCCGATGGTGTCGATAGAAGTAAGCGTTCGGATTGACCAACGCGGGTGGTACGGGCGTCGCCGTGGCAGCCAATTTATTCTTCTTTTTTTAAAGCCGTGATTTCGGGTCACGTAGTCCGCCGTTGACTCCCCAAATGGGAGTGGCGCTAGTTCACCGTTTGCTGTGGAGGCTTTTCCTTCTCTACTCGAATTGTGACCACATCGATAAGGCCTTTAGACTTAAATTACACCCTTCATGAGTCCATTTTATTCCATCACTCGATCCACGGTGGGTTTTCAATCTTGAACTCTCGTGTCTTTTATACCTAGAGAGAAAGAGGGAGCAGTCGTTTTCTCATGTAGTTCTTGAATTCTTGTGTTGAAATGACCTCGAACCCGAGATCAGTGTGACATTATTGAACCGTTATCGGTAATGGGGGGTGTAAATAGTGCGTTTCTCATTGTGAACGACTTGAGTTTTTGTTGCCCAGTTGTGCTGTATATTACACTTGTTCTTGAATGAAGCATTTATCGCTTTGAGAAGCTAAAAATTAGTTTACTATGTATTTGTTTTTATCTTGTTATTGCGTGTTATTTAGCGGTCACAATTTGTTTCTTCCTTATCTGTTTTAAGTTTTCAAGTGTAACTATTGTTGATTAACGAATTTTGGCTTGATCGAAGGTAGTGAGAGCCTCTCTATGGCTCTTGAATAATGTCTGCTACGTCGGTGACTGTCCTCTCATTACCCTGTTGTAATTTTAGACTTTTTTGTAATATTCTGTTATTAGTTAAATAACTTATGTTTAGGTTACCTACTGAAGGTATTGATTGTAATTGAAATGTTCTCATCTCATGTTGGATGATTTTCATCGTTTATTCCTCGCCACGCATGTGTGCTGCCTGTAAGTTCAATCCTTAAAATGTATATATCTTTATGACAGCGTGTGCTTGTCTTAAAGAGTAGTTACCTCTTAATTATCAGCGAAAGGTCATGTGTTTAATATAGGGATCCGAATATGATTAAAAAATATTATAATATCATATCTCAGCAATTCGTTTTAAGAAAATGATATCTCGTTTTTCTTTCATTCAACGGCGTATTTACATTAATTGTCAATACCGTCACAAACTATCACGAAGGAGTGTGTATTCCTTGGACGTGTTTCTGGGTGTCTTTGTGGGCATCCTGATATATTGTATTGTGAAATTATAGCCCATGCTCTATTTGCAGAATTTTTACTGTAAGTTCGTGCTGAAGTGTTAACTTAGGGGAGAAGCCGCTTCAATGTTTTAGTGTATATTTTCCTTCGGTCATTGACGCCGTATATTTTCTCGGTTATTGAAAGAGTGTAGTAAAATAGGTAGGCTTGCGAGAACTTAATTCGTTTACAAAACTTTTATAGAACTTTGAGTAAAATGATTAATTGTTCTGGGGCTAGGATCCTACGGGATAAGAATATATAGTGGGTATATTTTATGGCAGCCGTTGATTCTCAAAAGACATTATTGAACCATATATAATACATATTACAAGTAGTCGATGATGTACACGGTATTTATATATTTTGACACTCGGAATGAGTTGAATACAAATTCCATTATAGGTTGGTAATTTGGCTATTAATTGATTCGCAAGATCGCTGCGTCCCTTTGTGTTCCATGTAAATGCTCTTGATGAGAGAGTCAAGTCCCAAGCCAGACATGACATGTCCTGTCCCCTGAGAGAGAGAGAGAATCTCACAACCGCCACCCCCTCCCCTTTCCATCAAGTAAGGGATGTTTGCGACGTGCTCCTGGAACCGAAGAT
This sequence comes from Pyrrhosoma nymphula, assembly GCA_963573305.1. NCBI lineage: Eukaryota > Metazoa > Arthropoda > Insecta > Odonata > Coenagrionidae > Pyrrhosoma > Pyrrhosoma nymphula. Next base: position 55,016,391 of record OY754336.1, on the reverse strand, counting down.
GACTTGGCAAGAAGTAGCCTAATAGTTGCGGCACTTAAGGGATGTGCAGAGAAGTGCATTATCCCTATTAGTTCAAAATTGCGACTAATGCTGTGACAGGTTGGGCGTACATCGTTCATCTGCCGAGGAAAGGATCTATCGAACCAGATTCAGGAAGTGTATGGTTTGAATTTGCGAATTAATGAAGTGAAAGTGAATTTTTTGGGTAATGTTTAGCCGTATTTGAAAAATGTTTTATGCATTCATTTGGAGTACAATCATGGCTCTGTCCAATTGAATGCAGTCAGCCTTGGAAGCAGACAGCAACCTTCTATACGTTGCTGCCAATTCATTTTTTTTTTTTTTCAATTTTCGTTTGTTCTGTTAGTGACTTGAATTCATCGTCCTCTTAATGTCACTATGGTGTTGTAAGAGTTTATTAGAAATGTGAAAATAGTCATAAAATGTTCTTTTCATCTTTCATTGCAGGGAATCTATAATGATGATTACCCAAAAATATAATTGCAATGTATGAACCTTCAGATTAAATAATGCACTTCGTTATTTCTGGGAAGTAATAATTATCTCAAGTTTTTTTCATCGATTTCCTCGATTACTGCGCTGTATTAACATGTTAACAGAAACTTCCATGAAATTTGCTAAAATGGCTCTAATAAAGACCATATTTGTATGATTGTGTTTAAACATCCTAAAATTAACTCATTTACGAAGCCGACAGATTTTTTGTGCGGTATAAGAATATCGTGCATGTATCACATCACCGTTGAAGCTTAATTATTCAGAGCTCTCGTTTAAAGTGGAGACTAGGCCATTGTTCTGTATAGCGCCCCAGTATTAGTGAGGGACATTGTTTGGTTAAAAACTTTGGTTGGGGGCGTGCTCTTTCTCATCCAATCTGTAATTTATGCAGTCATTTATTTCAGCTGATGAAATTTGACCTTAACGTCTTGCTTTTAAATTGAACCTTTGGAGCTCGGCGTTGTAAACAAATCTTTTTTCTCTCTACTTTCCTCTCCTCCTGTAAGTTTTTATTTTATATTTGTGGCCAAATGGGTAAAGTTCATATGTTATACATGTATACACACTCACGCACTCCTATCTAGCTTAGAAGATGGCGGTTGTGCTGCCGAAAATTAAAAAAAACGGACGTGTGAGTTTCATTTTATATGTGCCTATGTTTTAGCTTGTCACGCCTGTGACGTTTTATTGGATATATATTTTCATCACGTGTGAGCTGTCATCGATCGAATAAATGTATATTATTCGTACTTTGCTTGTATAGTGGTTGTCGGGGGCGGTGTTACTTAATCCCAGCGCTCGGGTGTGTTGGACTCCGCGAGGATATTTCCAAAAGGTTAGATGCATTAGATCAAGGGAGTTCGTGTACGCATGGTAACTCAGGAAAAAAGTCGTGATATTTCTCTATCAAAACCTGCCGCCCTCGTGAGAGGTGGTGGTGGCCGCCGCCGCAAACGAGTGGTTCGCCGGCCAGCATGTTTTACCCTCCCCCTCCGGCGGCGACCGCCAGCCAGCCTCCTCTTCTCCAGCAGCAGCGACGGCGGCTCTTGGCTTCGTCCTTGAGGAGGAGAAGAAGGGCTGACCGACCGCTTTCCGAAATCCCGCACTCTCCCCCTCGCTCCGGGCTGCGGTCTTGCGCCCGGAGCGACGAAGTAACCCCCATCTCGCTTGTGGTCCTCGTTCTTTTGAGAGAAGAGAGTTGCCTAATCTCTCCGAGGAAGGCGTTCTATAATATCCACGTCTTAATGTGTCACTTCCCTGGGCCCCTTAGCCGTTCACTCCTCCGCGGTGGAGTGTATTTCTCCCGACGATTCTTGACGAGTTGTATATTGAAGAGGTATATTATGGTTCATTCGCACTTCGGAATTACACAAAGAAAGGGATATAAACATTTAATTTCTTGAAATTAATTTATTCGTTGAAATAAATAGTTACAATAGAAAAATTTTTGTAAATAAAATCTGTACAAATTTCAGGACACACGTATAAATACATGTAACAGCCATTTTATGAATATACCAATTTTCAGATTTAATAAGTATACCAATTTTCAGAGATGTTTCATAGGTATTTTTCGTCGTGTTGTGTTGCACCTTGGGATGGGGAGTTATTAATCTCACCGATTCAGGGACTAAAATGAGCGTATTTCAGTCCATAAAATACCAGCACATCAACGAATAATATAGAATACGTAATTGTGCGTTCATATTCACTAGTAAAGTGTGGCGGAAAGGGGAAGTTAACTTTAGAAGATTAGGGGTTTGGATGTGAGATTGAGTGTGAATTAACCATTGCCATGTTATAAGGAATGAAGGAAGGGTGAAATAAGCTCAGATATGGCATTGGCTTCTTTTGAATGAGAAGGGCCCCGGTATCTACTGCTGAAACGGCAGTTCCGGCCCCAGTAGTACAAGGATTCAATTAGTGAAGTTTTCTTTTCGCTATCAGTAGGAATCTGATTTCCTCCGAAAAGCAATCCAATTGAGTCCCCTGTGAGGGAAAGGAATACATTATCCCTGTGCCAATATTCATGAATACTAATAATTATATAGTATCCATGCCTATATTGATCTATTGAGGCTGAATAAGGAGAAACATACTCTGTATGCAATATGAAGTCTTTTCATCTTAGCCAGTTGCTTAATCACCCTATGCAATGCCTAACCCATCAATAATTATATAATGAGTTCATAACTCATTTTTTGCATCGACTAACACTGGCATGCTTTGTTCTTAAGGCAAGCGAAGTTAATACGGCAATTATGGTTTATAATTTGGTGATTTTCTTTCTGTTGGAAAGCTATGCAAACTATTATATTTGAATATCCTTTGCTGGCATTTGGAAGATGGGTTGTGACGAATCTCTCTAGGATAACTATATTCCGTTAATGAATGTTAAAGAGGCATGAACTCATAGCGTCTTCTCAAATTGACGGTTTTCAACTTCAATGAGCTGATTAGATTTATTCTAATTATCGCGGAATTCGCCGACCATTACCATTATTTGTTGTGTAAATGTTTTGGTTACTTGAAAAGAGAGTATGCTACCAGTGTGGGATGTCTAAATTTATGCTAATTTATACAAAGTCACGCCGACTAAAACTTCCTGTCATATTTGAATTCTTATCGGACTGATTTCGAGACACGAATTGGACGACTCGCCTACGCAACGCCATATTTGCTGACCATTCTCTCTGTCTGACCGGTGGTGGTCGTGGGAAGATGCTGTCAGGTCTATAAGATAAGCTGCAGATCCAGCCTTCTCCGTACAAATTCTAGTGGCTCGTTGCGGCTACGCTTTTAAAGACAGCCATTCATGAACGATGCCTATTTATTGGCAGCCCTAAATTCTTTACGTTTCCGTTTTTATAATAAGTATGATGAGTTATTCACCTTGCCATTTTCCGAGTGCTTTATTCTACTAAGAAGATTTGCTGTTCTCTTACGGTAGTCTGATCGAGATATCTTTTCACATAAAATTTGATGAAGTTGGCCTCGTTACAATTAAAGAGTTTTTTTCTACCATTTTTCAAATGATACCAAAATATTACCCACTGGCACTACTGTTTGAGATATTTTCCAACAAAATAGAAGCAGTTTTCCGTGGGATTTGGTACCGCTATGCACTCAAGAGTGACTTATTGTTTTCAAATGAGGAAGTTATGACGCGCAGATCGCGTCAGAAATAAAAAAGAATAGATGTATTGCTCACCGTTAAACCTTTTACAAATAGCATACAAACCTTCTGTTGCGAGGTCATGTTACTATGTTTACTTCTTGCTTGTTACAACTGCAAATTGAAAAATAAAATACAAATATGTCTCTATAATGCCGAGATAAAATCTCACGCCATTCTACATTTTTTTAAAATAGGCATGTATTTCCCTGCCGTTCAATTTTTTTTCGAATATCCTTCGATAATATTTTCGTCTCACGTTAATTTTTTTACTGTCATATAGGTAGGTATAAATTTATCGGAATGATGGAGAAAAACAGCGTGAGGAATGAGACCGTTTAAGTCAGAATTGCACAATAGAAACTCCCGGTCATAACCTACCCGGACAGGTAGGACATGAATGGGTGAAGTGAAATCACTTGTTTCAGACGGGTGTCCTTAACCTTCTTTGGTGAAATCTTGAAGTGGTTGATACCTCGTATTTGCTTCAGAGGTAGCTTTCGTAATCTTTTGTTTGTCATGGGGTTCAACACGTTCGCTTTTTTCGTGACTAAATATTCGGGGCTCTTTGTGAGGACACTCCCACTTTTTGTCACGGTGTCGCAGTAGCACATATCTATATTTCAAATTGATCTTGATGTCATGAATACGACCCCTTATGCTGGGTATATAACCTAGTTTTATAACTCATATAGTGTGTATAAAAATATCGATTGGGAAGAAAATGCATCGTGAATTTCTTTTCTCGCTGTAATTTACACCGTAGTTCTTTTCCTTATCGCTCCTCTTAACTTTTTTTTACCAGAACAAGGAATTTGAAAGGGAGATTTTCGCATTTTCCAGAAGAAATTGAAAGGGAAACATTTTTTTCGTGAGTCATTCCTTCTGCATCTCGATCGTGACTTCCGTTTTTTCTTCCTAGAATGGGAATCCTGATTACGTCAGATCCTGTGCGTAACCGCTCGACCCAAGATGGCATGAAAGATTCCGTGGATAATATGTAGCAGACAATGTCGAGCGTCTTTGAGAAGAACTTTTTTTGCCGATTGGATGAAAGTCTCCACGCGAACAAAAGACGGCCTGTCGCCGTAAGTGGGCTAACTAGCGCCAGGGAATCGGGTGGCCTAGATTTCGAGAGGCACGCGAATAAAATCCCTCGGACGAACTTGATAGTGAGCATTAAGTTACGGTGTTGCGAGAGGGAGATGGCGATGTGGAGATATGATCGAGGTTTCTAAATTTCGTGAGACCCGGCAACATGTATTTCAGATTTAAAAATTATAAGAATAATAGAATTTCGTAAACGCAAATAGCTTTTTTCAGTGGTCACCGTCACAGAATCTGTGGGAGATCTTGATATCATCGGTGGGATGTGTGATGCAAACGTTCTCGTCCATTTGGATTAGCTGTGCGAATTTAAGGCCAGCCAAAACGGGAATTGGTTGATCCTACTCTCGGCAGTATGCTTGAGTGATTATAGTTATTCATGAATAATTTTTTGTGCTAAATTTTAAATTAGGTGGTCGGACACATGGATTTCAAGTTAAACTAGGGATAAGGAGGTTTCACTTAGTCCTGGTCCAGTGGAGTTAAAAGTTGTGTATGTATACATTTATAACCTTCAGCGTTAACCCAAAGTGCCGTTGGTGTATTTTTTTCCTATCGAATGCTATCGAAATAACGCCGTTTGCAGATGAAGCCACGATGCATGTATTGATTTTAATGAAAAGCTGGACGAGCTTCCTTAGACCTGGTCTGAAAAAGCCATGGATGCAGCCGTATATGATTAATCTCCTTTTGACTAATTATGCAGGCCTAATCTTCTCCAGCCTACTACCTGTAGGCCACTCCAAGGTTGTGTGGTAAGAGGTGAGCTTTCTCCATAATTGTCTTAGGTTTCGTACTATAGATTTTGTATGAAATATACATTACTATGAGTACTTAGTTAACGAGTACTAATGTGTAACCCTTTCTAGCCCAAAATATTTATTACTGAGAAAGTAATTTCTTTATTTTTATCATTGAATAATGAAAGCAACAGTAATAACATTAGAACTAAAAAAATTAAACCTAAATTTTTAAAAAATTGTTTATAAATTTTATTGTACCGAATTCAGCACGCCAGCAAGGGTTTAGCACATGCGTGCATGCACAGAGACATACCATTTCTAAAAGTAAAGCCGCATACAGATATGATACAGCCGCATAAGCTAGTGTTAATGGCAGCTATTTCAGTCCATCAGTGTTCTCGGATTTAAGGTGGTTTGAGCGAGATAGTTCCCTAGTCATAATGGAGACCATATTCAAATTTTATTTTTTTATTTCAGCGTCTGTAAGAAGTATGAAATAAATATTATAGTATTTATGGCGCAAATATATAGTTATATATGACCAAAATTCTTAGTAATAAAATAAATAAAGCTACATAAATCTCAAACTTGACTCATTTTTTCCCGCCCTTCGGCTGAACACCCTTCAAAGCAACAGGTTTTTTGCGATTCTGTAAAAATTACGTCGGTGAGTAATAGATTAACTTTTATAAATAGTTGAGAAAACATGCAAACAATACACCGTTAGTTTTTTGATGAAATCTAGGTGCGTGTAGTTCCTAATTTTTTTTAATATTCTCCCTCTGGAGCGCACAGCCGTAATCTATCCCATGTAAAACACCTAATATTTTCAGGCAAATTGCTCGAAAAGTAGTTCGGCAAGGGGTTGATATTTTGATATCATTGGAAAGATGAGTTTTTTCTTTTCTTTAAAATGAGACCAAATTCATCAAATTTTAGGTGAAGTGATTTTTCGCTCAAACTACCTTGAAAAAAGTTGCACATTTGCCCGTTCGGCAGTCGAATTTTCTAATCTTTGATTACCATCAAATCGACCGTAGTATACCTGAGTTCACGACATGTTTTTGGCGACGTCAGTGAAAGAATGGGCTTCGGACTATTTCGAACAATTTATTATGTATTTTCACTTTCGTCTGATGGTGATTCCGATCCAAGCTTTCGTAATATGCTCTTATTGTATAGAAAATAGCGTCTTGTTCTTCCCCTATCTTTCCTATCTTCGCCATATTTGAATAATTCTCTATTTCGGACTTCACTTGCGCATCCAACACACATCACATGTACGTGGTACCCTGATTTGCTCATTTAATTGCATTCAATTGCGTGATCTACTTTTAATTTATATATATCTGTTTTGGGAATCTTATCCCACAACGTTACAGAGCCAAAGGCTGGTACGTACCGAACTACACCTCGTCCTGCCACATCGTATATCTGTCCTCCGGTACTTCGGCGTTGATAGAGGGATTGAGTGCACAACTGCCATATTGAAAATTTCGGTGTAAAAGGAGCTGTGTAGTCGCCGTTGGCGGAGTTCATTGTTTATTTTTTTAAGCTTTGCGAGGTTAGGAATGTGTTGCGTTGGTAAAGGAGTAACGCGATCCTATTTGAAACTGCATATTTCAAGTCTCGTGGTTATTGTCGACCTCGGGGCATTATGTCCGTTTTAAGGTCATTGCGAGTCATTCATCCACGACGGGCATCGACTTACATTTCGTATCGTCGTTGTACTAGGATAATTCCTGTTATTCTTGTGTGGGTATGCTTCCTTGTAACACGTGCTACAAATCGGTTTGCTTCCTGATGAAACCTTACGTATGCTTTAGTTCCCATATACGTTACACAGGCTTTCATCCGTTAACTAAGGTATTAATATTAAATTTTTCCTTAACCTACATAGTACGGATATGGAAGTGTTTTAGTCAAAATTGGATATTAAAGTTCTTGTCGAGAAATAATGTTAAGCCAAAATGGTATACTTCCTCTTGTAGCTTTAATTTCTTCGAAGCCCTGTGGAGTTATGATCCTTAACTTTCGGGAAGAGCTCAAAATGAAACCGTTTTTGTGATGGCAAAATCCGTTCTCTTCAACAAGCGAAACTTCATTTGGAATATTATAAATAGATTTTAAATGGACGAGTTTTACGCTTAACCTACGCAAAAGGCCCATTCCCTAAGTTTCCAGTTGGAACAAAAAGGTAAATCGATATACTGGCATTGGGATCCTTTTCACCTCAAACATTTCGTGATCACAACTGAACACGGTATAGCGCCCTTAAATTAGAATGCAACATAATAGCGTGTACAACATACAAGTAACAAATTTTTAATTTAAAATATAAAAAATATTTCTTGTATCATACCATCCCCTGCTGCACGCCCATGTGGCGGCTCGTGTGTAAAAACAGAGATGATTTTATATTGCATATGCCAATAATTGGAAAGAACATATGTTGAATTGGATTTCATTGCAATCGATTCCTAGATTGTGGAGATAAGTTCCAAGATTTAGGTATTCTATCTACATTTACACTTACATAGCTCAACAAAAGTAAATTTTTATAGCATGGTAACGTTGTGAGTGATTTGTGAATAATTATCCCCTGCCGCACACCATTGAGGTGACTGGCAGGATAATTATGGAAGTAGATTTATAGCATCCATGTGCGAGGTCAGTTGGCGTTATCTGCTACACCTTTCGGGAAATGAAGCATCCCTATTTTCAAGCATGGAATTCAGGCCGCGGTGCATAGTGTAGTAGCCCTTACAAGAGCAAGGCAAGGGCGTTTTTAAACGTTGTCGAGCTCCGTTCTCAACCAATTCGGAGGTCTTGTTAAGGGGGGTGAATCATCTCCATGGTGACCTCTTCCAGCCCCAATGGGGGGTGGCGTGATACGCGGAATGAGTGTGGGAAGAGGAGAGAGAGGATGGATGATTGAGGTAATAAACGTCAAAGGGTGGTGTGCTTGACTGCGAGAGGAAGAAGGACTTTTTAAGTTTGGAACGCGATGGCGGCCCAGCATTTGGGTTCATTATGGGTTTCATGGAAAGTTTGATCGGGAAAACGACAAAGGAGTTGCGTAATGATCGTTCATTGTCAGTTTGATGTCGTGACGTTGCGTATCGCACATAACAGATTTTTTGTTGGTGGTCGTAGTTAGCAGTAGCCTCGCAACCTGCGCAAGTTTGCATCGCTTCCTCTTAACTTGAGACCTCAATCCATAGATAGACTGTTCATCCATTCTCGAGTCGGGATTCGAACCCGCGAATTTTAGATTTTCGGTCCGAGGGGTTACCTATCTGATTACCACGGGCGGATTTGGAGCACATGAATGGAGGTATTTAAATATCTCAGGACAAAGTTTTTTTCCTCTACGCCTAGTCTAAAATCGAAAGCTCGTTTGTTTGAAATCAATTACGACGTTAATTAAGGGTGCTTCTTATTCTTCTCTGGTATTCATACTCCGGTATCATTAAAAATTTATTGACGGCATTGATAAAATACTCGAAACCATGCTTGCACATATGTAAAATTGAAAGCAGGTGACCACAAATGACAGATCGTCTTGTACAGCGATATTTACAATTCTTTCGCTCCATTTGCGTGAGTGATAGATTTCTAGCGTGAGGGTTTTGATCCTTGGATTAGTTCTTGCGTATTAAGTGCGTGAGATAGAAGTTGATGCCCCTATGTAACTTGAGCCAGCTTCCGCATCCCTTACGTACCATTTACTATACATTTTTTTTTCGTTCAGACGCGATTATGGAAGTTCTTGGACTAATTGAATGGAGATAGATCTTTTTATGTCGAGATTTCTCCTCCTCTTGAATCTGGAAGGCTTAAACGAGCCAAGGGAGTCGGTCGTAGGCATAAAGAGGACGTGAATTAGGGTCAGCGATTTTCAAACGTCCGAATACTAAGACACACATCGTATAAGCAAGCGGCGCATTATTTGGAAGTGCTGGTAGGTACCGTTGACTCGAACGGTTTGAGTTAGTGGTTCGGGAGATATAATGTTGCATCATAAGCATCGTCGTATATCTCCAAAACCGTGGTGATGGGATGTAGTAAAGGTCATTTACGCGTTACTTCTTTCATTACTGAAAATCGATTCAAATTTAAAACACTCTTAAATCGTATCGTTTAGAAGGCTAAACCGTTTTCGGTGAATCCTCCGAATTCGATTTGAAGTGGTGATAACGGAAAAGTGCAATATTTATTTGTCAGAAAAAAATCGAACCCAACTACAAGTCACTTGCGAGTGGAGCGTTTCCAGGAAATACCAGTGGGTGGAGCTTTAATTAACTGAATATCGTTTTCTTAACGAAGCGGTTTCATATCGTGTGTGATGAGTTTAACAACACCTGTGTAATGTGCTTCCAGACCAGGGAAGCAGCCCTAAAATTGATCGTAGAGTATAAAATTATGGAGTTTTTGAATGACACAAAAAGCGTTAATTATGTTTATAAACTTATGGCCAATGTAAACAAACACTCTAAGCTCATCTCATGTGCCGATGAGGAATGGAAGAGAGGTGAATCGTACTAAAGGGTTCGTTAAATACCTTTTGTAGGTATCCAAGTTTGAGTGTGCTGAGAGTTCAGTTTTCAGTACTGACATAGGTGTCGCATAAACGGCCTTTTGAGAAAGATATATGAGGGACAATGTAGGTCAGTAAATTAGGGTACATAACTTTTTGCATTGTTATTCAAAGTGTAAAATAAACGTGCTTGCATGAACTTAATGTACAAATATTTTGATTTGATGAATTGAGTATGTGATGACAGGCAGAGAGTTAAAAAAACTTATTTTTGGAGTTATTTCCGCTTCAGTACTAACTAACCGACATATCCCCTCCAGCTCCCGAAGCTTCTTCCGGGATTATGTTGAAAAGGAAATTACACTTAAAGAAGACTACGTTATCGCTTAAGACCATCTCGATTGTCAAACCTTGATGCACACAATCCTAGAAAAAGATCTTTGACGTTGTGACGTGGACCGCTGAAGTTTTACCGATGTAATTAATGACGAACATTTTGTGATTCGTGGGAAACTATTCATCCGACCAATCAGAAGTTTTACTCCTCTCTGCAATTTATTTAATTAGTTATTTCGTGAAATGCTGCCCGTCTAATTATTAGTGGCTCTTTCGATCCTCTTTGCGGTGGGTGAAAATCAGTTGCACTCATAAATAGGTAATGTCGTCATAACTGCCCATATTTTTCTTTCTAACCATTGAAATCTGTTAACGTTTTCCTTTGGTTGAGATTTACTTGAAAGTCTGATGGCTTAAAAGTAGTTGAGCAGAGCGTTTGCGAAATATTCTGAACTTGTTACCGATCTCACTTCTTTAAATAGCCACTCCTTAAAAATACGACGTTCGCGTATCTGTTGACTTTATCTTGCCCAAGGAGAAATGCCTCCCCTTCGCATAAGAATGCGTCGTCCGCAACTAGTTGGATCGTGGTTCATGAAGGTTTGTCATTATTGCAGCGGTCGCAGAATTCTCAGACGCTGATTTTAATGTGGGTTGTCATCATCTTGGAATATCTGTACGTAAAACAAAGATCTTGCGTAATCCGATTATTTAATGAACTCAAGATTTCATCTACTTCTACGAGTACCATGAAAGCTAGTTCAAGGGTGTGTGGCGGGGAATGAATTTTCACCAAAAGTGCAGTGCATTTCATGCTCTGATGTTTATAGCTATCATTTAATTGATTAAGTAATCTGTTTATTTTCACTGATTAATTTAATGTACTCACAATTTCATCACATAGGCGACGTCATCACAAAGTTGAAGTTGACGTGTGTAAATTAAGCTCATCCATATTTTCGAAGGCAATTAGTATTTCTTTAAATAAAGCTCGCCTGTAAGGCTTGTAAGGCTTTTGTAGTGCTCAAAATGTCTTAAGCGATTCAAGTAAGTTGGCTGTAAACAATTAATAACCAATGTTAATGACAGTTATTAATATTTCTTCTCGTTCGCTGGAAGTTAAATCATTTTAAACCTGCCTGTTCCGCACTCTTATTCCCTAACTTTATATTTGTGATCTAGTCGACAGTAGTATATCTGGATTCGAAATTTTTTTTAGATTCCGACTTTAAAAAAGGTGTTCAGGTCCTTTTTTTGTTCTAATAATATTTTGGTGTCTTCGTAATTGTCATTCGCCTTTACTTATTTCTGGCCAGCAAACAATACTTTGCTAGTACATGCACACCTCCTGCAGTTGTCCTTGGGACAGCAGTAGTGCATTTGTCTCTCCGAAGGATCGAATTTACTGGAGCAGGCTCGCTCATCATATTTCTTCGCACCGTCCCACGACATTAGATGCATGCCTTTCCTCGCGCATCGTGTCCGCCCGTCCCTCCAATCAGTATCCCTTCCACGCATGGACTGTACCGTCCCCTTTCTTTCCTCTGCGACTCCCATCCTTCTCCATTCGCGGAGAGTCTCATTAACAGCATCCGCCCAAGGCTCTTCGCCCCCCTACCCCTCACTCTGCCTACCTCTTCTGCGTCACGGATGTCTTGCCCTCGATATGCCTAATGGATGTTCGACGGCTGGACATTATGGAAATTTGTGGCGTGCGGAAGGACGCTTATTCAGTCAAGTTTCGATCTCCGGCGTCGATTCTCTTTATCTCTACATTGTTAATGTATTGAGCGCAAAGCATGATTTTGTTTTCAATAATTTCTTCCTTAGTGTTCTATATAAAAAAACTTTATAATACACAACACCAGAATTCACATATATTTTCCTATCGCATATCACATACATATCATCCTGCCGTCCTCTTGTGTGGCGGGAGTTGATATATTTTACCAATTGTGCTCAAGGAAATGTTATGAAATTTTAAGGGATCATATCGTAGTTAACATTTATAATTGGTTTAAGGGCATCCGCACGTGTAGAAGGTGCATATTTGAATTATATACTGTGCATTCTGTTTGTATGGGTTTTATTTTTTGTTCTCGTTTAAACCATCATGGACTTCGTCCATTTAAACTATTTCTTCCCTTTTAGGTTTTTTTAAATTCATTTTTATTTTCATTTTAAATAATAAAACTTCGTACTTGTCCACTCTTTATTTAAAACTGCGATCGATTTCACCTTAATAAGGCATCTTCTGGCACGTTCTGAAGCTTCAACCATTCTATATATATACAAGCAGAAGTTTTTTTTAGAATGGGGATGTTGGTTTGAGATGGGAGAGTAGAGCAGGGCGGTAAGGGCACGACAGGGTGAGAGAAACAGAGGGAGAAAGAGGATTTTTAACACACATGGCAGGGTTGTGGTCGAGGACTATTGGAGGTTGGGTAAAGATTAGTAGTACACCAGCCCAAGCCGTACGTACAGGATGTGGAAGGGAATTGGGAAAGGAAAGAAAGGGACTCGGGGAAGTACAATTGGAGGAGTAGAAAGTCACCAAGATACAATTATTTCATGTTCCAGTCAATAAAGACCGGAGATTATCTCGAGGAAATGACCTCGGACGTATTTTTGACTTGGTTTCATGAATCCCTGATTTCAAACATCCAAGTTTCCTTTTTTCCAGCTCCTCACTTCACGCACTTTTTCGAATCTTCTTTTCGGCAGATCTAAGCCTTATTTCCTTGCCCTTAAGTCGCATATGTTTGGGCTGCGGTTTTCAACCACTCCCTTGTACTCCCCCTTTAAAAAAATATATAGGATATATTTTTAAAATAGAACATTCTATATAGACTGACTGAAGCTTCAGAATTTGTCAGAAGATCAATGTTAAACCGGTCGCAGTTTTAAATAAAGTATGGGAAGAACGAAGTTTTATTAATCACAGTGGATATCCTTCACTCCCACGCAGTCAAGCCTGAAACAATGAAAGTTATTCATTTATTTTTTTTAATAATGCAGTCTGCTCAAAGTAACTGCCAATTTGCAGGAAAATTCGTAACTAACGTAAATATGAGTGTACACATTTAAAACATTCCATAGAAAAAACAACGCCAGCGACAATAACGGAAGATTGGTTGCCATCTATTTGTAGAAAGTTGTGTTATATCCAGATTGGTACGGTTTATGGAGGATAGTGAAAAGGGTTCGATGTAATCAGGGAGTGAATTTTCAATGGATGATAGACGGAAGGAGAGCTATTTGCTGGTTAGCGTATTAACAAAAATCTTTGCGCAGAAATTCTACTAATGAGGCCACCTGACGAAAAGACGTATCCATCCACTTCGCTACGTGTTAGCGTGATTTTAATTTTCAAAATGTTCCTTCAGCTGTCTAATTCTCTTGTATTAAATATGTAATTGATCATGGTAAAACGGGTCTTCAGGGAAAGGAACTTCGATATTTTAACCAACAGTCAGACACAGATTCCCATCCTAATTGTTGCATTAAGCATGTGTCTTAATAAATATTTCGTAACATCCTTTCACAAATCATTCTGATCTTCAGGTCTGTATGTGCCAGCTTTCTCAAACACGTGCCTTATTTTGTTCTATTAAGTGTATTGCGACATGGTTTTCTGCTGGACCGCGCTCCTCCTGCGAAAAACTGGTCAGACTACTCAGTGAAATATGCTATCTCCCTTCAGATGTACGAATTTAGAGGCGGACCTTTCATGTACGCGTGAAAATTATTTTTTTAATCCATTGATCGGCAATTTTAGCGTAAAAAGGTTGGACGAACTTCCTGCACCAATTAGTTCCATCACTTGGATAATTTTTCATGCGTCTTCGTTAAGTTGTTACGAAGCCTCGGAGGAAAAAAATGATCCGAGCGCCGAAATGACGCCAGTCTTAGTTTTTTTTCAAACTGTTACTGACGGTGATGAATGGTTTCTCGTGAAAATTTTGAGACGTGGAATTAGCTCAAAAGTGAAGTCAGCTGATTTTCGAAGGCTCTTCGGTACTGCATCCCATGCGTGAAATCCGTGGTAGTGGCCCAGAATATTCTTTCTGAATCGTAATCACAGAACACTGCTATCGATATGTATCGAATGATGTGGCATTTACTGTTTTCATATTTGTACCATGAACGATTACCTCGGGCCAAGGTCCGTGGAAGGCGAATTGTGACTACTGTGAATCCCGTAACTTATATTGACGTGAACTTAACGTTATGTTATAATAACTTATCACTACGTTAGCTCGATATTAAACGATAGTGAAGTTCCATGGTTGACTAGATGAAGACTAGAAATGCATCCGTTGAGGTTGAGCATCGAAAGAAAACCGAAAAAATACCAGAAAATGTTTCATTAAAAGAAATGGAAGTATCCTGTTGATATAGTGAGGCCCAGTTTTATTATCTGTAGTTAAATAGTTTCTAATAGTTCCTCGATACGAAAACCGAAGTTCTCCCAGTCTAATGTGATAAAACCCTGAGCTCTGAATTAGCATCAAGTTAACAAAAAGCAATGTCATCTTGCGGTTGATGTTAACCAGATTAGTCGAGCCTCAGTGCGAGACACTGTTTAGGGAAATTTATTGCCGCGGTTCAATATTCTTAATTTAGTTTTCAAAATAAAACCATTATGACCACCAGTTTGCAAAGAACAAGCAGTCTTAGTAATGCCCGATTATAATTAGCATCATAAGGTTAATGTTTGCATAGTTAAATCTAAAAATATGTTCGTTAAGCCCGAAATAATGTTGCATTTACATCGGATGACAACATAAGTGTCTGAATTTACTGTCTGTGGTGTACGAACAAGACTTATCAATTGATAAATGTTCATACTTCGTAAAATGAGCTTTATGCTGTTTATCTTGAAACTGAAATGTTGATTCCATATTTCATGAAGCGTTAATCGTTACGACTAGTGAAACAATCGTTTATCTATCATGATTACATCGGTTAGATTACTTCAAAGGGACGAACGTCGACCAAACGCTCTTTAACCATTGATGCATCTGGACTATTGACTTTCGATGTCTAGCAGGTCCTACTTGCTACTCCGAACGTTGACACGAAGGTGCTGACTCTGAGTCTTGTGCGGTTATTTTTTTTTTCGTCGGGCTCTTCGAGGAGCTTATAGTTTTTTAAAGCGATATCCTTTTAGCGAATCCGCACGAGGTCGTCACATAACCCCTAAGGGAGCCTTTTATCCTCGCACATGTTTAAGAGGACGCAGTACATAATTTTTTTTCCTCCTCCGAGGGTGAGGTTAGTTTTCTTATTGACCAGTAGAGCTACCGAAGTCAGTGCCTACCTAGTCGCCGCATTTGTCGCGAGTGTAGCCTCTACGTACATTTACTTTGCGTGTAGGGGAGGGGAAAACCACGAGCCCTCCCTTCCTTCGGAATGTTTTTGTACCACGTTCTTTGGGACGTCTAAACGGACACGCTGTTGTGACTTCAGCGAGGGTGAGTTTGACTTCGCTCATGGATACTAACTTGGCCGATGGCCGCATGGCAACAGCGGACCAGTCACTTTTGCAGCTCGGTAGGATACGATGCCGAAATGATGGCATGCCGAATGACGCGCTTACCTGTGGATAAGGGATAGCGCGGTTCAATAGCATATAAGTATAATTACGGTAATCTAACGGTTAAGGTATGCTTAAATGGAAGAGAGTAAAAGTCCTCTAGATTTTTCATGGTGCACACCTCCATATACCTTCATAACTTGAACATATCTGAATGCGTATTACGTCTTTTACTTCATCCAATCCAGGATACAGTATCGCGCGCTCATCCCTTTCCTAAACAAATTTGGCCCTCTTACTGATCCTCACTTTATGAATACTTCACCCTTTGCACTAGCCTTCGGTTAACTAATAACAGGAATGTCTTTATAGCATTATAAATTCGATTTAGTTTCATGAAAGTTTAGTTTTTAGAGGAATAGGACAAGAAAATAATGTATTTTCACGAGGGGACTTTCCCAACTCGACTCAATGATCATGGCCATAGACAATTAGTTGCGATGAAATAAACCCAATGGACATAAAATATTGCTGCATACAATAGCTAGGGAGAATACTACAGAAGGAGTTGACCACACTAACTATTATAGTGTAAGTCAGCACAGTTATAAGGAAAATATTGCCCCACGGAATTAACCTCACAGAAAAGACCACAGCATAAAAAGCTACTTACGAAATATCCAACATAATATTCTGTAGTATGAAATTTTGATTTGTCTTACGTTAATGGTTAATTAAATTGGTAATAAGCGCTAAATAGTCGATATAAACATTATTCCGGAACCACAGCCGTCCGTGCATTGATGTCAGCAAGCTTCCTAGAGAGAACTTAGAACCACCTCGGCTTTAACATCTGTGGTGCAATCTAAGCAGAGCTCTACTCAATGATGGGATACAGAAAGAGCTATTGAAAGAACACATCATGCTGGGTATAATTGTTTTATTTCTTTTGCTTTTTGCATTTCAAATTTCCTTTCTGATCCCTCTCCGCATCCTTACGTTTGAAAGACTCTTCTCTTGGGCTGCCAAAAGACTAGGGGAATTCCGAATCGGCATTGACCGGGAAAATATCGCATCGCCTAACTCCGGAAGCATGCATTCAAAATAGAATTGTTATAATTTGTCCACCATGAATATCTCCCAGAACCCATTGTCCCTGAGGATCTTCTCCACTTTCAACCCCTTCTTCGTCCACACAGCAAAGATGCAGAAGTCTCGCTGAGAAATATGGAGCTGGCCTTGTATCTAAGAGTGGTAATGATGCTTCCGGTTTATTCTCATTCCGTGATTCTTCATCCAAAAATCTACTTTTCCATTTCCGATCGCCTCATCTACACTCATCTCTGCAGCCGATGATGGGCATTTTATTTCCACAATTCTCCGATCCCCTACTATTCTAACGGAAGTTGCTCCTTGGAAAGGGTAAAAACTTCTCTACTATGCTGTTTCCAATGCCACGCGAGCTTTGTCCTCATTTACCCTTCCATACTCTAGGTGAGGAGAATCGAAATAACGGTACATGATTAATTTTTTGCAGCCTGTGTGTGGACGAATTTTACAGACCTGGCCAAAATTAGAGGCAGTGAGCATCTTCTGACGCATCGCAACCCATTCCACGCTTTCCCTCTGTCGTATCGTTTTCCTCTCTATTTCTTTAATTTCTTCCTCATTCATTTTTAGAGATTCCTTAAATAGTTGACAATCAATGTTAAATTCCTCAATAGGCATATCAGGCCTTTCAGAATTGGGACCGTAATCGAAATCAGGCTTTGTCCCAATCAGTTGATTAAGGAGGAACCTGCGCCCATAAGTACTGTATTCATAAGAAGAATTAAATATCACCTGGTGGGGGAATTTAGGATTAATATATCATTTTAGATATTTCTCTTCGATCTCGGTGTTTTTTCCTTCGGTTGGAAGTAGCAATTGCCTTCAGCTGTCTTCTTTAGAGTGACCTTTTGTAGTAGTACCCGGGACTCAAATTACAAAAATTATTGTAAAGGGAATGCAAAGGATTTCCCGAGTCAATGCTGACCACAGATCCGGCACATCTTCCTCTTAATGAGCGGGTAAGAGCAAAATTAACTTATTTCCCGCCGATAAATTTTGCTATGATAGCGTTATAATGCTCTAAAGGGCTGTTATCGTGAATAAGGCTTCGGCTGTGGCGAATATTGTTTTGTGCTAGGTTTTCAACTTTTCATACACCCGACATTCTTTTAGTGCAGTACATATGTTGTTTTTTCTTCCCGGGGCGTTTTTTCCATGATATAAATATCCTAAATCTACACATCGCTCATTTTCTCCAAAAACATGGCTGGGCCTATTGAGGATATCCTGTTGCAGTAGTTAAATTTTTTTTCGCTAGTGCTACATTTTGGCATTTCCTAAACTCGACAGCTTTTATGACCGCCATTCTTAAGCATAAAATGTTATCGGCGAATAATTTTATGTATGGCGGTATTTTTTGTATGTATGGTTATATGTTTTTGAAAAGTATGACGGATGTGCTTTTACCTTTGCTCCTCTCGCCATCGCGCTAAGTTTTCTCCCTTCCATATTTTACTCGCGGCAGACAAATTCAATTTAATGCTACTATGCCTCTTATTTATACGCTGCTTATCAGGAGGCATTTAAATGATAGAAGATACAAGTGTAGTAAGCTAACAATGCTGTAGGAGGCAATGAAATCCTCAATGTAGAAAAGTTTCTCCTAAAGCGGCCAATGCGCGCGTTAGGGAAAACTGAATGCGAGAGAAAATAACCCGATAGCTGCTGCTCTTGAGCGACTACATGCTCCCCTCACGCATTGTTCTCCTCTCGTCCCGCAAACGAGCAGAGAAAACACCATATCTGAGATAGTGTGTTCAATTTCTGATGGAGCGCTCGCGGCGAGAAAATGGAGAACTGCGACGGCAGTGGGAGCTATCATAAACGCCCATTACTGCGCTGCAATTCATCAAAACTCACGTTCGCTTTTCCTAAATTATACATTTATTTGATAAAATTTCGCATCGGCAGTCGGCGTATCAACTACAGACAAGTAACTCTTGGGGGCTACCTAGCCATAAATGGCTTTCCTTCAATCGGCATTCCGCAACATTTCGTTCAAAAGGCCTATATTTGTTATAAAACCTGCCTTCCAATATTGGATTAAGAAAAATTTGAAAAAGGTAGCCCCCTTATATCACTCCTTGACTTTAATAAATCAAAAAGCTTGAGTTGAAATAAGCAAAATTGACTGATTGAGAACGGAACGCAGAAGAGTCGGCAAAATAGGGGTGTCCCACGTCCTCTTAAGAGGTCGCCTGACTGGTGACCGTGCGTTCTCACGCTCTTTCGATTCGTCTCCTGCTTCTGGGACGCTTGGTTGGTTTAAATTTTTTTCCCCCTACTCGTTGGATAACACGATTCGGGGGTCATGCGTTCGTCGTTTTGCATCGTTTGGGGTGCTTTTTATTTCAAGCCGCCATGCGTCACGCATTGGCCATTCTTAGTACTCATCTATTGCTGAACCACCAAAGAGGACACCACCGTACTCATAGAGGAGAGTAAGTTGCCTGGCCGTGTACGCTTTCACGGAGGTTTACACCGTAAACTTAATGTGATTTATTTTTTTGTCATTCTCGTTCCTCGTAGACCAATGTGTCCTCTATCTTTAATGCCAAACAATGTCTTCCTCTCTGCACTATGTTGGTACTAGTTGTACATGCGATTACAAGGATTCGAAAAAAAATTTTGAGTAACCTTTAAAAAATATTTCTCGATCACATTCATGTGTCACTTTTGCGAGAAACGGATAAAAGAAGGGAATTTTCCGTAAAATTTGATGGCAATACAAATTAAGCCAGCAACCGATCTTGGTTTATGAGTTATTAGAAAATTCCCAGTAGCTAATGCAGGTAATCAGCGAAAGCAAGAATTTTTTGAACGGTGTACCCGGAAAGGTGGGATTCCTTAATTGTTTTATGTATTTTATGCGTTTCATATTAATGCATTGTCTCGTGCCTTTTGTGTCCTGGATAGCTTTATATTTTTTAGGCCAAAGTGCGTTGCTTTCATAAGTTTTTGTTTTAGATATTAGGTGAGTGATGTTTCATTTTAGTGAGGATAGGATAAAGTTCTAGTGTTAGTTCTCGCTCAATCGAGGTTTTAGTTTTTTCATTTACGCCCTTGTCCGTTGTGAGAGAGCTCATACTTTTCCGAGTTAAACATTTGGGATGGATTCATACCCTACCGCATTTTGTAGGATGTGTTGGGTCACGGATATTAATTTTTCTTTTTTCCCGGCTGCCGAAAGGATAGACCGGATAAAAGTGTTTGACCAAGCACTCAAGGCGGACGGAAGAGAATGGAGTGAGATGTTCTTGGATTTCGAAAGTCTAGTGTTTGTCTTTAAGTGCCGAGAGCTTCATTCTGTTTTGTTACTTATAGGTCTGTGACTCTTACTAAGGTGTCTTCATACTCTTCACAGTAGCTATGCTACTGCCTATTTTAAATTGAAATCCTCCTTGTCATTTATTAGCGCAGTGCTTTTTTTTGCTGTGACCAACTTTCAAGCGCTTCTTGATATCATGTTTAATTTTCTCATTAGCTATAGCCTCGTTTTTCATGAGGTGTGGAAATCTTCTTTTGAATATTCGTTTTTTTACACTTGGCTGTGTTTTTCGAGTGGTCGTATTGGTATTTGCCTTGTAAAAACGAAGAGTCTCTTGGGTGATTCTTCCAAATTTGTTTTTTCACTGATGTTTCGGCATGTTAGGGCGTATGCTTGCTGTGATGTCGGATCTTTTTGTGAATTCTGCGACTGTGAATCTTGTTCTCGATGACTGCTCCTTGTAGAAAATCCGAATCCCTTTTTGCCTCCGAAATTGTTTGTTTCCAGCGATTTTTATAATTATTATGAATCTCTGAAGTTATTTCCTAATTCTTGAGCATTTTCGTAAAAGGAATCATAAGTGATGGGAATGGAGATGAATTAATTGTAACTTCAAAAAGCGTAGGTAGTAATTTTCTTGATCGAAATGACATCGATCGATCAAATGTTTTTGCGTTTGAGCAAGTTTATTAAACATGTACTTCTGGATAATTTATAGATGCCTCTTATGCAATATGTTTACATTACTTTTGATGAAAGCATAATGAATGCCTCGTCAGAAAGAACGACAGCAATTTCGCCAAATTTTCACGCCTAATAATTGATATAGGAGTGCACTTGTGGCGATTAGAGAAAAGGTTGCCCAATCTGCTTGAGTCTTACTGATTTCCGGAAAACTACATATATGGTGGGGTTTTTTCCGTGGCAGACCGAGGAATTTGGAACGTGGAAACTACGAATATTCTTGTATTCTCTCCCGAGTGTTACTCACTTCCATCTTTTACACACAAGCTTCTAAATCGTCTGAAACTATCCCAGGCCCTTCGAGGCATTCTGGAGCACTTCCGCCTCCTTCATGACTCTGTCATTTTTGTATTTTGGCCCCTAAGTGTTTGCGTGATTCATTGCCGACTTTTTCGTAAGCGTGACGACTCAGCTTGTCGAACTTCCCCTAAATTCTTTTTTCATCTTTCGTCGACTCGGAACAGGGTTAGGTTTTCGGTAAATGAGTCTTGATGAGTGTGTCTTTAATTATATAACCTGATCGTCGCTTTTCAAGAGTGAGACTCCGACAAAGTTCACTTTTAAAACCTGTTGTGTGAAGATAGAAAATAAACCTGTGTAAAGTTCTACCTGTACGTAAAACTGCATCCGCCTACTGTTCATTATAAGAATTATTATTTCCTCCTGCTACCCGCCGACTTTTTTTTAATCCACCTAAGCTGCTTTTCTGATTGAATTTTCGACCGCGTAATTCGTCAAAATAGCAGTCTCTATTTTTTCAAGATTTTTGGGGCTCAGTCGATGGTTCAAAACTACTGTTAACGTAATGATAGTGACTGCACTATTTAAAGTTAGCGTCCCAGTTTTCAGTCGCTCAGTTCCTATTTTCCTCAGGGACTGACGAGACACGTCTCAGTTCTTATTTTCAAAATAACTCGATTCAATCTTCTTTGGTAATTCTCTTCTACGTGTGATTACCGTCAGGCCTTAAAACCTCAGAATGTCAACGGGTTATTTTAGCGTAGTCGCCTGCAGAAAACGTGAGGGTCATTCAACTTCCATAATGTAATATTTTACTTGGCCGATTTACAGCTCAGAGGGATATTTTTATCCTCACAGCTGATGTACTACTTTCTTTGCCTATCCTCTAGAAAATTTTAGATTGCAGTTATTTAGAGAACAATGGGATGACTGCAGTTATACGATTTCTTTTAGAAAAACTTTGTGCGTATGGCTTCATGGTTAAATTTTTTATCGCGCTAAAGTAGTCGTGTTTTGTTTTTACTGCCTTCCCTTGAGCCTCAGACTTTCTTTATTTAGCTCATAATTCTTCCTACTTCTCAGCACTCCATCCAATGGTCTCCTTCGCATCTCCAATACAGTCGTCAACATCCCATTTTCTCCTTATCGCTAGCTAAATCCATTTTCTCTGTTGCCTCACTTCGTCTAGTAGCGTTATACTTCCACTTTTGTCATTCTCGTATTTATGCGTCTGCCTTCCTGCCTGTCGTATTTTTTCCATCCTCCTCCAAATCCCTGCGTCAAAGTTCTCCTCTCTACTGGATATCCAGTTATCGGAACGATACGACGCAACACTTCATTTTTCTTAACAATAACATTCTCACCTAAGGTCCGTATTATTAGAATTCCAAATCCATGTATCAGTATTTGCCTGGTTATTATAATCCTCGCTCCTCAATGTCTAGATAAAAGCACTACACAATGGTATACTTTTCTTAACAATTTATCAAAGGCCCTTGTGATTATATCGCTCCTGTTGGTTGTCTCTTTCTCTTCAACAATCATGCTATTAGCTCCCGTGATATGCCCAATGTCTCGCAAGGTATTATTAAAGTAATGAATTGGGCCTTCTGCCCTATTCTATGCCCTCGTACTTTGCTTGGTTGACGCAGTATTCATCGTAGTTGGAAATTGACAGAATCAATACAAATTGTAAATTTCACAATGGGATGTTCAAAGTTTGTATTCATTCTGTCAATATGGATTTTCACAAAGTAACGCCTGAGAATGGTGAGTTAGTAGTTGGAAATATTAATGGGGTAAGATATTTATTGTAATTTTGCTGAAGTAAAAATATGATATCGTCTTCTTGCAAACTAATTATTATTGTTACTGTTTTGAAAGCGTCGTATGCAGTGTAACAAAACGAGTTATTGCTAGCCATTTGTCAAGCATCGCGAAACATGCTGTGTTGAATGTGACCCGGATATTTTTTTTAAATTTCGCGATCGTAGAAATCCTATTCAGAGATGATTTGCTACTTTTATCAAATGCCTCAGAACCCTCCATTCTGTACATTGTAAAAAAAAACATCTATTTCTCTGCAATTACGCTAAACGTTGGGTAGTATGGGTATCTCTTTACAGATCATATTTGACCTCTCAGTTGTGTGTAAATCTGTTGAAGTAGCCTCTTGGACAAACTGAGAAATACATCCTATCGTTTTCTTGAGCTGCCGGATGTATCTATGAGCAATTATCTTTGAATTGGAGAAAGCCGTAAGGTGGGGTATCTTAAATCTTTTGATGGTGAAAGGGAACCGTTTATGACCCAGTACTAATCGTCATCTTGGAAATATTTAAAGTTCCGAATATTACACTTTCCAGAAAGTCTTTCCGATTTCTTCTGCCCTCTAAGAGCCCGCTGGCTTGCACTTGATAGAGACATTCCTGCTCTTCTCCTCGCGGGGCCTTCTTTATAATGTCCCAGTTGCCCGTTGTGGTTAGCGGCTGCGGCGGAAAACCTTGTGCAAGTAAGGTCATTCGTTGAAAGGTGAAATCTGCTCTGCTGTGATCGTCACCTTGATCATTTTTGGCGAGGAGCTCTACGTAAGGTCTCCGAATCCGAGCATCGGAAGGTCAACTCTCGGCATTAACTAGGTGGTGTAATTCCATGATATTGTTTTATTCATGCTTGTTTGTCATAAATATTTATTTTTATTTGGCCTGGTGATGTTGATATGTAGGTTGGGGAAGGTTATTCACGTGTTGGTTGTTATTAAGGACTTATTGGAGAGGGATTGTATATATTATTTGACTTACTGTGAACATACATTTTTTATGCTTATGTAATTATGTTATAATTAAATTGACGGTACGTCGTCGTTGTTTCTTTTGTGGTCACAATTGTACAAGAGGTAAAAGAAGTTGCAATCCATCAGTCCAAATGTGTATCTCCCATGTTGTTTGTGGTAGGACAAATATACGTATGTGGTGATAGAGCGTATTAGTATCGTTATTGTGAGAAGTAAACTCGATGATGTATGGCATCGATTCCTAACCTATGGTACACGTATCCAGGGGTGTCTTATTTAGTTATACGTGATTGGCGGTTTATGGGAAATGTTGAAAGACGATATTGGTGAAATGGTTTGCGTCGCATAGCTCCCTCTGTAGGATCACTTCGATAAATTAATCTACCCCATTATTCAATCCACGTCCGCTCCGCGTCCAAGCACTCTTCCCCCCCCCCCCCCCCCACACACACTCCTTTCTGACGTTGTGTGTATACCTTTCGGTGGCATGCACGTCGGAAGACATGCGCCAGGCGTCCTGCGTGTTTCCCAGCCGACGGATTTGGCTCCCTATGGGTTTAGTGGAAAGGCTGGGGTTGAGGCGAAGACAGATTTTATGATGGACGAGCGGGTGTCGCGCCGGTTGCGTAGAAATTTGAAACTATTTTTGCCTCTTGGAATTAAAAGAAGCCCAAGACGATGTCTCCCTCCATGGCTCGTTAAATTCCAGAATTATTTTGGAGAGGATCTCCAGCTCCAAAATACACTTTTTCTGGACCATGTCAGCAGTTGTCCAACTGTTTTCAAGTAACTTAGTCCACTGACCCGTTTTCTTTTTGGCATCACCAGCGGCCAAATAAGCATGAGATGGATATATCCGACTGAAGCATTATGAATGATTGTAATGTTGATTCGATTCAAATTTTGTTCGCATGGATAACTCATCATCACCACCTTTGACTATAAAGATTACTACTGGTTTATACATTGAATTATGCGACTATTTTACATTTTGTACTGAATTTCATTAAGTAAGCGCCTTCTTGTCCATCACGTACGAGATTATTATCCCGTCATTAACAGTGGATATTATTTTTATCACTGATGCTGTTTCGTGTTTAATCGTGGATATATTTATTTCCCCTTTCTCTCGCAATAATGAATAATCAGGGATTTTGCGTTTCCTTGCTTATATTTGCCTTCCTTTATTATGGAAAATTGGCAGTAGTAAATTGATGATTGGAATATGTTACTATTCGGAGTCAACTCCTTGCGCTTGTAAAATATTAATCTATAATCATGTTCAGTAATAATCAACAGTTCAGGTGAATAATTTAGAACTAAATGTCGTGATAGTAATTTCTCTTTAAAGTAGGGTTTGATTTTTCTTAAGATTATTTTCTACGCCAAACATTCTCGCTAACATTTCTGAGTTTATTTTTTCCATAGCTCATGTGCTAACATTTAGTTTTTACGTCATTGTCATATGAATAATTTTTGTTGGAAAAATAACTCGTCGTTTCTCTAACTCTTAATATTCCCTCTTATAAAAATAATTTTCATCAATGTATAGCTCTCTTTCATTAACGCTATTGCCCCAAAGCAGAACATCAAGCGACGCGGTGCGGCATTATCGCAGAACGAAAATGAGGGATGAGGAAAGATATCGTATACGCTGAAAAAATATTGAATCGCAGCGTTCAATAGTTCATAGAAACAAGAATTGATCAAGTGTGAATTTCTTGTTTATTCACCTATAAAATCTCTATGGTTAATTTATTACTAAAACTTACGTACTGGCTGAAAGTTTTTCGTCTTATGGTTAGCATAAGCCGTTACAGAAAGGTAACACACATTCTGCTTTGGGGCGCTATTGTATAACTTCCGTTTATTGCTCTGGTGTTGTTTCGATAACTAAGCCTTATCCTCGATTTTATCTTTTAAGCATCAGCACTTTTATTAAATGCCCTGTATAATGGCATTTGTCGCTTATTACCTTCCAACCAGAGAATCTTTTTGTCTTAAAAATACTCATGGAACCTAATTGCCGTTGTTTCTAATATATCTGACATGAAATGTTTCTAGAGGGATGCGGGTTCAAAAGACTTGAAAAGCCTCCTTTCCGGAGAGTTGTCTTTTTTACGCTTGGCTGTGTTGCTAGGGTGCTGTATTCAGTGGAAGTCTCTTTTAAAGAGCTCAGTGACCTGTACTGCTCCGTTGAATGCGCGAAAATTTCATTAGTTCATTATGAACCTTAAAGCTTATAGCGGCGTTTTCTCTCGCAACATCATCTCCTTTCTTTGCATCCGTGAATCTTGCAATTTTATTTTGCTCTCTAGGGCAATTTTTTTAAGGTTGAAAGCATTCGCTGGTCATTGCATTGCTTGCGATCCGTTATTAGGACTCAGACGAATTTCTAAATCCCAATAATACTTCAGTGGAGACCGTTGGCACATGCATTTACTCCTTCAGCCCCCCATTATTATTCCTTGTCGTGTGCGGAGGCGGCTCATAAGTCCTACAGCTTCCAAACGGAAATGAATGGTCAAAATATGTCAAAAGGTCCATAATTAGCCACGCTTATATTTCTACTGAGAATAAGCGAATCGCCTAATGTCCCTTCGCTATGGAGAGCCGCGTTTGAATGCCTCAGAATAAGTCAAAGTCAACTTTGTACTGAATTTGGATGACTGACGCGCCTATTAATCCTATATTTAATGGGGCTTATCATTTCTCAGGGTTAACCGTTCTAGATAATTTCTCGTTGCTACGTTTTTGGGCTAACGTTTTTCCTAGCTTTTAGTTTTTAAACGCCGAGAAAAAAGCTTCTGCCTAGCCTTTTTTTGTCATTTATTCGTATGTTAACGAAAAGATTTTTGTTTCCTGAAATAATTGAGTTTCAATGAAGTTTGAAAATCGAGGTTCATTTAAGTTGGAGACATACTTTTTATTACTCGAGAGAAAGCATAGATTTCCTGTCGTTGCCATGTATGTGGAATTTTAGGAACCATATTGTAGAGGTTCTTGAATGGATTAAGATACATTCATGTACGCATAGAATTATTAGAATGCTGAAACTATTGCAGGTGTGCGAGACATGCCTTTTTATACTCATTAGCGCATTAATAAATACTTATTTCAAGGAAGCTCATAAAAAGACAGCAAATAAACTTCGTTATTTCACGAAACATATTTATTCATTAAGTCCTAATAGCAACTAATATGGGCTCTAAATATTCGCGGAAAATGAAATTTTACACTTCTCTGTACGGCAGTCTCTCTAATTTATTTTCTAATCGAATGTCGGAGTTTGTAAAATCTGTTCGACGTCGCCAGAAAAGAGATATGCTGTAAATATACACTATGGAAATTGACCTACGGTCACCTTACAAACTTCAAAGTTGTAATTAATATGCTATGTATAGCTAAATGAAGGGTATCTACAAAGTACTCTGCAAGCCATTTCAAAGGTGTGTGGCATGGGGTGAGTAGTCACCAACATGCATTACACTATACCCTATTAAAGTCAAAATAAATACGACTATAGATGCATTTGCATTAATCGCTAATGCTTGTCAGGAAACCTACCTCGGTGGCGACGAGGTAACGACCTCGCCGGCTAACCCCAATGTCGCGGATTCGAGTCCCGCCTGGGGAGGATTGTTCACCCCTTGGCATGGTTATGTGTGCTCGTCTGTTGTTAATTGTTAAAACCCCGATATAAAGAGATGTTTTCGGTGGTTGTTGTTAAATAAAAAAATCTCAGAAGCACGCACTACACTAAAGGTAAGGATAACGGATGATAAGCACTTATAATAGTCTAGAATGTGTTGCCAATGATGAAACATTCCCTGCCATTTCGGGTAAGTGAACCCAAAATCGAAACCTAGTCCCTCAAACGAGTCCGGGGTGAGGTATCCGCCCAACGTATGTACACTGCTCCACTGATGAGGGGAACGAGAGCACGTTTGGGTGCGAGTGGGTGTTGACTCGGTAGCTCAAGAATGTGGAAGTCGGTGCCGGGGGGAGATTCCTCCTCCTCTTGCCTCTCTCCCGTATGCCCCCTCAGCATTCGCTCTCTTCCCTTTCCGGCCGAACGGGGGGGAGGGGGGGATGGAGGAGTCCCATCATCGTTTCCACGCCCCGTGAGAGAGCGCTCTGGAGCCCCAAACGAAAATGCCCTTCCATCGAGGCTGCTGCAGGGCTTTCCTTCAATCATTCGTTCCCCCGCCCTCCTAATCCCCATTTCCCACCACTAGGATCGTACATACATACATGCGTACCAACGTAACCAATCGTAAGTTCGGGCGAAAAGCAAGCTACATACTAAGCTCAAACGAAAGTGGAAACTCCGTATCTCCGTGATGTTTTGCCGTTTTGACTATGTTTTTCGAGGCAAAGAAAATTACTATCTGCTTCGTATACACCTACATAATACCCTGTAAGCCACCTCAAGGGTGTGTGGCAGGGGTACATACTGACGCCGTTTTAGTGGTGTGTGCGCGTGAGTAGAATTTTCACCGGTCATTCACTGAATTGCATGCTATTAAAGTTTTAGTTACTATATGATAGAACTTAAACCCGTGTCAATGCACTTACTTAAATTTGTAGAGGAACCAGAAATACTATTGTAAAACAGGCATGCGTGACGTGCTGTTGGTTGTGGTTATCATATTAATTAATTTAAGCTCTGAACTGGGGGAATGCAAGCAACAAATCTCAAGTTTAAGTAGTAATCTTGTGCATCCTTGTGAACTTTTGCCATTTTTATAATATTTTATGAACAAATTGCATATCTCTCCCCGCATACATCACTAAACACTTCACCATTCGCTTTTGTTTCCTGTTCCATTATTGTACTTAATTTTTTTCCATTATCTCCGCGATTCGAGCACATACCTCAGCAATGTCGTGGCAATTGTCGAGTAATCGTCAGCTGGCTGTGTTACGTGCTTGATACTTTTATTTAACGTGCCCTGACAGCTGAGGTCATTTCTCTGTTATCCTTTGCCGCTTTCAGACGAGTGCAACTGCATTTGTATGTTAGGAACCAAAAAATGGTACAGTGGTTTAAACGCGCGTCCACACAGAATTTTCAGCTTAGCGTTTATTCGTACGATGGTCTGTGCGGCGGTAGTGTTGGTACTGGGCGCATAATCCCCCCTGCTCTCCTCATCCATACAACCAAGGCTCTTCCTTTCTTCTCATGCCTCCCCGTTGTCCCTCATCACCCTCCCTTACCCTCTCCCCGCAGTCCTTTCCATTCCCAATCTTTCAGTGCCCCGGGAGCCCTCTTTACCTCTTCCCTCCCCCCTGTCTGTGAACCGAGAGGGACTGGTATGGAAGGACGGGTCTTTTGGGCCGGGACTGGAAACTGGGATGGGAGAGAGAAAAGATCAGAGAGGATGAGAGAGTAGCAGCTGCGTGCTCGCCTCACGAGGCATGGGGGGAGACCGTTCTCTGGCCCCGTCACCACAGAGAAGGAGGTGAACAAAAAAGACCGTCCTAGGCCGCATATATCCCATACACACACGCGCGCCCGAGTTTCCTCGCTGCATTCGCTTCCCAAATAGCGCGATGCCCAATCGAGTCCTGATTAAATGTTTTGTGCGTCCGCGCCTCCGTACGTGTCCGGCTTGCATGCTTTGGCTTCGTTCACTCTTAATTCATTAAAAGGTTTGGACGCACTGTCGTGTATGTTTAGGCCGAACTCCACCCTGAGGAAACCCCGTTAGTTACTGGAACATCCTTGTATCATTTCATCGGCGCGAAATGCTTGGGACTTGGGATTGCGGACGACACCTTAACTAGTTGCTTTCAAAATCGTAGGTTGTTAATTTAAAGTCTCGGGGTGACTCGGCTAAAGTATTTTCCAGCTTTGAAGAACTGCAAACGGAATGGTAAATCTGAGGGTTATAGATAGGCGCTTAAATCCTTCTCGTTCCTTCTCCTTTCACCGCTTCGTTGTTTCTTTTTAACGTGATGCAATTTCATTGGCATATTAAGGGTGACTTAAGTGCATCTCCTCATAAAAAAAATGAAAAGATAATATTTTATTTAGTCGTGTTAGAGTTTATTATTTCTGGAACATTTTAAGGTGGTTCCACCGTAAAATGACTTAAATGTCATTTTATTCATATTCTGTCTACTTGTAGAAAAATTTGTCCTCTATCTGATGTGAACAACAAAATAATACCTTTCCACGCTATTTTATTGACTAATGCCTACCTTTAATATGCTAATATAACTTATGCGGCCATTTACTATTTCTATCCTCAAAAATCTTTAGCAAGTACAAACGAATAATACTTGTTCTTGGCTGGGTAGATGCAACTCCAAGATAAAATTTAGTTTTTGCAGACACTTTGAAGTATTTAGCGATAGCAGCATGTTTTATTGCCCATGAATTTGTTTCAGGTACCAACTACTGCCACAGAATTTAAGGCATAGGAACAGACACTGGAATTTTCCCCATTGCATTGGAGCCCTTGATGTAAAACATTAATTTTCGAGCTGCAAGAACTGACGGATCAACGTATTCTAATTACAAGCATGCTCATGGCATAATTTTTGAAGGCTTTGGTCGATTCTCAGTAAACATTTCTGTTAGATATAAAACGCATGTATGTTGTGTAGATGCATAAAACGGAATACGAAGGATCTGAAAGCATACGTCTATAGTCCCCAAGACATGGTTTGCCGACAAAAAAATGTCCGAAACTAGAGAGAATGTCCGAAATAATTTTGTGTTTCGACTCACAGGCACTACTTTTGAAAATATATTATATCCCGAGATAAGAAGTAATAAAGAACTTTAAAAATATTTCCGTCACAGAGATCTGAAACGGAGAACTCCGCGTTGCCGGCGAAGACATTAACCACCAGGCTACGATCGACTACTTCCTAGGGGGTGAACAAATAGGATATATTGCGTACATGGCCTCTAGCAGGCGAAGACATAAACCACCAGGCTACGATCGACTACTTCCTAGGGGGTGAACAAATATGATATATTCCGTACATGGCCTCTAGCAGGCTTTCGTGCTTGTTGACGGCTACAGTCATTTTTTGGGACAAAATATTCTCTACATTCCTTCTGAGGATCTTATTTGTACACAAAAACTATTACTATTTAAAGATATCCAGTCAATCCTGATAACGTTGCGAGAAAACTAGTACAGAAATCGTAAATTATCATAAATTCTTCGACGGTGTCCCCTTCTTGCCTGGAAATTCTGTTAGCGAAATTTGTCCATTAAGTTCTTACTGTGCCAAAAGTTGACGTTTCATAAATATTAAGCACGATAGCAATGATTAATTAAAATACAGATCATTATTGTACGCCTAAATATGCTAATGAAAGTTCTTTCAAAATACGAGGTGAGAGATTGTCCTTGTTTTCCTTCCGTCACTAGAAATATTTTATGGTCAATTTAGACCATCATATACCTCGTATAGCTTACATATATCTTTCATAATTTCAAGCACATTATGGCACTTGCATGTTAAAAAGGGTATATGTTACATTGAACAATTATTTTATTATAACATAATAGCATAATATACGAGGTGCTTCCGTATGGAACTTTCTCCATGTCGGCCATCTTACGCCCGGTGGTCTGAAATCCAACCCCATTGGTCGATACGCTTCAAGACGATTCAGGAAAAATTAGAACCGTTCAAGACGAGAGGAATTTGATGGCGACGATGCCTTTCAAGAGCTTTCAAGACAACATGTCCGCTGTCATGACGTTTCAATGACGTCATGTCCATTCGAGAAACCTTGGTCAATGATTCTTGAATGGAATTTGACGCAGAATTTGATCGTGTGAAACGGGCTTGAGGCTCGATCCACGTGGACTGTGGCGCTAAGCGCACGCCTTGGACTGTTTCTGTGACATCATTTGTCCGGCAGTCCAGAACAAATTGTTCCTATAAATCCCTCAAAAATCTATTGGGGAGGAGGTAGCTTAACTGGCTAAAGCACTCGGCGCGAAATCGAGGGATCCGGGTTCTAATCCCGGTGAAGACGAATGATTTTTTTCTTCTGTGGAATATTGCACTATGTGCACTCGCGGGTGACTCCGTAAAAGGTAATACCGTGGCTAGTCCCGGTATCCTTACAATTTGGCAAAAAGAGCGAACACTTCAAAATTGGTCAAAAGAGCGAGCACCTCAGTATGTTCCATGTGTGGTTTTAACCTCGTAGACTGTGGCGCTAGCGCACGTTTTGGTCTTCTATCAAGATATCATATGTCTGGCAGTCCTGAACAACTTGTTCCTATAAATCAAGGTAGATGAATTGTTCCTATAAAGCCCTCAAGAATCTACGGGGAGGAGGACTTCTCGGTAGCTTAATTGGCTAAAACACTCTGCGCGAAATCTAGGGATCCGAGTTTGCATCCCGGTGAAGGCGAATGATTTTTCCTCTGTGGCATATCACTAAAATATATCGTGTTTAATATTCCTTTAGTTAAATTGGCTCGCGGTGTGTCCTCGAGGTATTTCCTTTTAGCAGTGTCAAGTATGAGGCAAGTGTCTGAAATATTCACCTCCAGTCATACATCCTCGCGGGATACTGTACGGGCGCGGATGAATATTCGGAAAGCTGGATCGGGTAAATCACACGGTATATACGTCTTCGGGATGTGACAACAGTACAAGGAAGATTCGACCGAGGGAGAGAGCCACCGACACTGTTGTAATTAAACCTCTCTTCCGTCTTCCTACCCTCCTCTCGACCCTTCTCCCCTTGGCCGACCCCTCGCCTCTTGCTCCACCCATAATGATGGGGGCCTACCTCTCTCGCCTCGATGAGGGTTAGGCTGCTTGCCTCCTCCACATCTCCTCCTTCGTATTCTCATCAAGCGGGCGCGCATCACTCCCCAGAGTTTCTTTTTTATATTATTTTCCTCTTCCTCCTCCATCTTTTTCTTTTTTGTATTTCGAGTTGGCCAGCCTGCTCCGAGAGAGCTCCTGCTCGGTCCGGAAGGGATCGGTGGCTCCCTCTCTCCCTTTCTCCTCTCACGAGTCCTTTTCTACTTCTTCTCCCCCCTCCCTGACACAACCTCCCCGTTCATCTCCTTCCCTGACACTTCGTTCTCCCTCCCCCCCCCTTGGCCATTACAACAACCGACTGTGAGCCTGGAAACTAGTGAGGCAGGAGGGATGAAGAGAGGTTGCCCCTGGGGATGGGGGCTGTAGCTTTGTGTGTGTGTGAGGGTAGCGCGGGAACGGCGATGGACGGATTGGGACCGCCTGTGCATTCTGTCTGGGACGGCGATGGGATGTGGATGCACGAAAAGGGGCTGCTGGCTTTGAGCAAAAGCTATGGAGCTGTCGGCCTGAGTCTCCCCGGGCCGTGGGAGCGCCAGGGAATCAGAAAAAAATGATAATTTGTGTAAAGACACATCGTCACCATTTCCCCTCGCTGCTTTCCGGCTTTCTTAACATTACCTCGTCTATTTCAATTTATACATGCACAGAATATTGTGTCATCGTACATGTGTGGCGTGCATGTGGGGATTCTCTTGCATGCTGCATGATGGTTTTTAGTTAATGATGGAATTGGTTAGTATCCTTAATATTCATGACCGTGCGGTGTGCATGTGGCGGTCCGCTTGCATGCTGCATTTTGGTGACTTGTCACCCCCTGCCAAACACCCTAGGGGTGGTTCGCATGGTAACATGTAGATGTAGATGAATATGCTACAAGCCACGTCAATGACTGGCTGGGGGTGTGTGGCTGGGGGTGAATTTTCGACAACATGAACTGCACTCTATGCTACTAATCTTATAGCAGCCATGAGCCTTAATGCACTTTGCAACTGCATAAATGCATAGAGATAAAGAATTATACAGGAAGCATTCGAGACGTGCTGTTAGTATTATTTGACATATTAATGCTGAAGTATTAGATAGCATACAGCTAATTAGCTGCGCTACCTATCGCAAAACCCTAATCATAAACTCTCAAGCTATTATGGTTTTTTATCGTTCGCGGAGAAAATGATATTTTTAACCTGTCCGTTCTGCACCTCTTCCAATATTTAAATTCGCAATGCAGTATTTAAATCTCTAAGACCCATTGTCTCTCTCCCGTGTTTTATATGAGGGTTCTAATCTACAGATATACTGCAAAAGATGTAGTGTGGGGTCTTGAGAATCTCATCAAAAAGTTAAACTTGGTTCCCCGAACCTTACTGAAAGTTTTAAAGTTTTGCTCACTTATTTCGTGTTTTGGGGGGGACTCCTAAACCTACTTCATTTTATACTCTTAGCTTTTTCTCATAATTTATTTTTACACGTATAGCTGATATTCTTTGATTTTATCCAACTCGTTAGATAACTCTTCCTCTGACGGGTCCTAGGTATGTACTTTCTGCGTATTTCAAGTGCGGACTTATTGTTAATACAGAATAATAGCATCTCCATCTCTCTCATAATATTTAGCCACAGGCTGTCTGATTGACCCTTTTTTCAATCCTTGCTCTCATATTCTTCCGCAATGTGTACCCTAAGAAAAGATTAGATGCGAGAGTGGACCCACAGCATGTCACTTGTTCGGACTTTCTCCAGATAACTACGTTTATTTTTTTATGCTTGAATATTTTTCCTGTTTCCTTTGCTTCGGATGTCCATGAGGGCATTATCTGTGATTTAATGCTAGCCTACAGTCGTTGCGTCATATGGTTGGGACGAGACGGGATGTGGATGCACCGAGAGGTTGCTCCACTGTGCGAAAGCCGCGTATCTGTCGACCGAATCCCTGGGCCGTGGGAAAGCTAGGGAGTCACAAAAAATAAATAACTTCGCCAAGATCCATCGTCCCCGTTTTTCCTCGTGGAAGATTCCGTTTTATGCAGTAACAGCCATCCTTGGTTGCCTGGTCGCCAAAAAAGTTAATTCTTTCTCCTTTTATAAACGAAAATGCTTGCTGGTGACGTTTAAGGTTAAAAGCACATTTTCGAAATTAGTACAATTTTCTAAAGTAACAAACCCATGAGTTATAAAAGCTCTTTTACAGTGGCGCCATCCTGAGTACGTATTTCGTTGCATCGTTTTCGCGGGTATTCGTGAGAACATTTAGTTCCTTTCTTGACTCTGCGAAATACATTGCGGAAGAGGTCTCCTAGGTATCCTAAAAGCTTTCGTCACGTATGTGGGCTTACTGGGTTCGAATCCCAACACAGGTGAATGATTGTTTTAAACTTGTGAATTCTGCACATTGGTGTCCATGCTCACTAACCTGCGTGCCGCCGCAAGGGCGTTCGTTAGGGGCTTTACGACGCTAAACTCGAAAAAGGGAGATAATGAGAAATGGTAGATGGATTAGATTAAAAGCGAAATATATTCTGGTAAATTGGTGTCTCGCTCTTTTGAAGTGCTGGTGAATGGTGGATGGGATGAAGAATTTCTAATGCCTCTCTTTTGAATCGTGAATCACTTTTTTTGTGTTTTGTTTGTCCCACAGAGGTAGCTGCTAAAATAATATCTTCCGTGGCAACGTGAAACTCGTGTTAGCCAACCTTAGCCTTTAGTGTAATCTCTGTCTCTAGTGGCTCCAATACTAGACCCTGCAAAGGCTATGTCACACTTTCTGATTATATGGGGCAAAATGGAAAATATGACGGTGGGCAGTTTTTATGGATGTATGTACATGAACACATTTTTGGGGAGATACTGACTGTTTGTTTAAATATATTTTGAAGAACGAAAGAGCTGCTTGTGAAATTAGTGGATGATGCGTTAAGGAGTACGAGGTTGAATATATGCTTAGGTACTCAACAGTTGTAGTGATATATTTTTATGGTTTACATCTAAGTAATTGTTTTTTTTTACCCTCAATTTTTGTTACTTTAAGTGAGGAATCGCCGCATTTATGTTCCTTTGATATTTATTGTAGGCGTAAAATTGGTGGTAGGGAACATGTAAGGAAAACCCTTTAAAAGTGGCGTCCATTGATGGTATATTTGGAAACAGACTTGTCTTGGCTAAATGCAAGAAAATAATTTAGTTTACTAGTTTAAAATGAAACCGTCTTCAAATTCATTCCCGAAATAAGGATTTGGAAGACCCAAACACTCCATCAATATCGCGGAGAGAATATCAACAAGTAGTGAATACCTATCTCACAATTTTATATTTTCCCAACAATTTACATACAATTCTGTTTCTTCTGCTCGAAACGGGCAATGTGACTATGTACTCCATGAAGATTTTTCCTGCTGTTAAATGGCTGGTAGCTAATACGTTATTTATTAGTTGGTAAATGATTAACACACGTCTAGTTCGTGAAACTTCCGATAATATATGGTGAATCAGGAAAGTTTCACTTATAGATGCGAGACCTAATGAAGTGATGTAAGGGTAGGGTGAAGTATGACAGGAAGTTCATGAAACGCGTTTTTTGCCGTGTATTAATGCAATTTTTGCTCAGATACCCAACTATCCCCTCCGTGTTGGTAGCTTAGTCGTTACTATGCTGCCAATTTTTGCATTCTTATGCGTGTTGTTCACGGAATAACAGTTAACTTATTGGTAGTATTACGATTTTAGACAATATCATGGTGAAAGTTAAATATATAATTCACTGCAAGTTTATCCACCGTAAAAAGGAATCTTGATCTTTCGGATTCAACTTAGATCCTCCGCTAAATTTTTCATAAAAAATTTCCAAGATCATTAGTTAAAATGTGGAATTTATAAATTGTATTTGTTCCGGGTAACCTGTTCTGTAAATCGTGGTTTTGTAAAATCGAGTTGTTAAATATATCCTGTTCTAATACCTATTATATAATATCATTTAATTATTTTTTAGTAGTTAACTTAAGGACGTTCAGTGGTTTCACTCGACTTAAGGGAATTCAAAGAAACTTGCTGGAAGCATTAATTATGTTTTTTTTAAAGCTACCTGAATTTTTTCAAAATTATTCACCGCAGATTTATTAGGATATTTGATGTGGAAGTGGGCATGATATTACATGGGTTCTAATGGGAACGCGAGGTGGGACTAGCTTTATTCATCGAAAAGAACGTTTTCTAGTTAAGAATAAGAAAAACAAAAATAATTTAAATCATCAATAGATTAATGTATAAAAATCATTTGATGTACTTAATTTTTCTTATTTTTGTTTTTCTTATTCTTAACTAGAAAACGTTATTTTCGATGAATAAAGCTAGTCGCACCTCGCGTTCCCATAAGAACCCATGTAATTTCATGCCCACTTCTCGATCAAATATCTTAAGTAATCTGCGGTAAATAATTATTTAAAAAATCAGGTAGATTTGAGACAACATAGGTAATGCTTCCAGCAAGTTTCGTCGAATTCGGTGGTTGAGTGAAACCACCGAACCTCCTTAATTGAAATGTTTTATTGAAAAAAAAATACCGTGAAAGACAGCTAAAATTCTTCTATTATTGTGGCTATGTTTTTGATTACTAATCAACGTTTTGGAGAAAAAAAACTGAATTTACCTCCTTGTTAGCTTACTATTGTCTGTGTTCCCGTTGAAAACGAATCATTGCTTTTTACGTCATGGTATAAACCGCCATTGGCTGAGTAACCTCATCTCGACCTTCAACTTTTTCGGAACGGAGGTTCTGTGGAACAACCATCTATCGGCGTACTGTTACATGTAAAGCTCTCCTTGACAGGGGTTGCTGATGTATTTTTTTCAGTTTTTTTTCCTTCAGTCCAGCAATATGTAATCTTAATCCACCGCAAATGATGTGGAGGTGTCAAGTTAAGTACATTTCACTTTCCTTGATGGTTGTAGTTGACTGTGCATACTTAACCATCGAATTGACAGGTGTGAAAGTTAATACTTGTAGAGAGTGTACATTCTTGAAAGAGGCCATTAAGACAACGACAGCGCTCAAATGTTTTTTCATTGAAGTATGATGTAAGTTTTTAACTTTCAATTTACTTTTCTGTGAATTTTTACTAATACTGGCGTTAATAATTTTTTACTGATATATGGCGTTTCGTCGTCCCAGGTATGATTCCTTTCTGGCGTGTGAAATTCTTGAAAAAATCATGATCCCCTGGAGGTAGCTTGCGAGATATTTCGTAGATGTAGATATGCTTCAACTATGTATTGGAAAATCTATAGATGAACGTAATAAATTTGATGTTGGTGTAACATGTCACTTATTGCATTTAAGGTAAAAAAGCGATCGTATGAAGAAATAATCTTCTTCGATTTTTCGTTCATCCATTTATTCCTCTTAACTATAAAGCTACAGAAAAGCCAGCATTCCGCCGGTTGAGTTCTTGAGCTGTATCTTACCATGATGGACAAAGGGGGACGATGGCCTTCGAGGGAAGAAAGTTATCAGAGTTCCCCATTTCGGTGTTTTTGTTGTTGAAAACTGTTTATATGAAATAACATATGATATCGTATGTCGTATAAATCTCGGACTTTGAAATGCATAGCGGTTCGGTATTTTTGATAATTTGATTATCATGAAAATATTTAGGTTTTTTTCGGAAGCCGATCGTGAAAAGTTTGGTAAAAACATCAGTGAACTAGAGTAAACCATCTTAATTCTGATCCAAATGCACCGTCGGTAAAATCTATTTTGGTAAAAAGTTGATTTTGTATTTATTCGATTGCTTTTATCTGGAATTCCGTCGGTGATGGCAAAGTGATATAATTTTTGCGTCGCTTTTTTCAGGCTTGGAGAGGTTTGAATTCCGTATCTGGAGATAGTGGAAGAATGTCCTCGCCTCCGTCTTTAATCCAGGCTTTCATTTTTTAAAGTGCACTGCATTCAGTTGCTTCTTTCTTATAGGAGGAGGAGCTTTTTATCCATCATTTTCTCTCCCTTCAGGCTGATCTCAAGATTCGTCTTAGCTCGTGGAAAAAAGGGGGAAGAAATACTTTCGAAACTGAATAATCAATCACGTTTCGATTTTTTTTAACTTCAGAATTCCCGTTTTCCCGACTCTTTTAAACATACCACCGCCACTCATGCTTAATTTTAGACTCTCATCCGCTGTGGGTTGAAAAGCACGCCTGGCCTCCAGCACGTAAACGTGCCAAGATAACACTCACAAACCATGCGCTTTCGGATTCATGGGCCGACTCGTGTTTACGTTCGGGATTGTGTGGGCGCGAAAAAGGGCAGGCTTGCACGTGCTGCTGCGCCCTATCCGTCTCAGGGTTCCAAGAATGGAGCCCTTTTTGACTCTCTGTGTAGAAAGAAGCGAGTGTGTTCTCTTTTTACCATTCAGGGTACATATTTTAAAGGCATTCCCTCCATTTACCGAGATTTAAAAGTAAACTTTTGTCATTTTGCTTTCATATTTGTGTTGCCAGTGGGTAAATGTGTCCCCTACGTGTTAAAATCAACAGATTCCTACTCTTCAGAAAAAGGCCAGGTTTTTAAATTTATGAACATATTTAAAGCATTCCCTTTTATATTTTCGTGCATTTTCGATCCACATGTGAACATTTTGTCATTCGATATTCGTTTTAGTGTTTCTTTTTAGACAGCAAGTATTCTCAAATAGTTTACGTCAACAGAATCAGATTCCTCCACGATTATATTTTCTACGAATTTCTCCAGAAATTAAATACCGAACAGGGCAATAGGAAAAAGCCATTTCAATGCATAAAAAAACGTTTCACCTATCTAAGGAACTTTATAGGAAGCATATAGTTCCCGGAAAAGAAATGTCCATTAAATGGAGACTTCAATCAGCCAGAATGTTACACAAGTAGTTTTGATTATTTAAATGCTAAGGTGGTAGTCTAATAGGAAGAACCCTGCATTTGGCTTGCCGGTCATCGAAATAGTCATCTTCAGCAGTCATTAGTCCGAAGAAAGAACGCTTTCTGCAGCTCCTCACTTCACTCTCCTATCAGATAACTGTTTCCTTATTACCACAAGTGTCTTCGCTTTGACGTATTTCATTATTTGTGTGATCCTTTCCATGCATAGTCTTCCTCGGTAATTCTTTTCTCATTTAAAAGTAATCACATCAACTATATATTCGTCGGCCATTCCACATCTTTTGTACCCGACTTTTACTTTTCAATGGTGGAGGCATTTTATCAGTGAAAATTGTATTTTTAACTTGCATAAATTTTATGGTGAAATCGAAAATATTTATTAACTACTTCGCGGTCTTGTGTTAGCCTAATGTATTCTATTTGTAAGACGAGCATTTTTCTATGCACTAATCTCATATGATGGCGTTTATTATTTCAAAAGATTTTATAGCTTATCTACATTCGTATTTCGAGTCACTCCAACTTGGTAACGCTGGTACTTGAAATGTGTTAGTGATATGGTGCCGAAATTTATCGCCTCTCCTTAACACGATGAGACCTTGTAACTCGGAAAATGGAAATTAACAAATGCACGGTCTATTCCTGCGAGAATGTACGTGGAATCGCTCGCGAGCTAACGGATAGAGGAACGGATGGAATGGTTTCAGACCTTGAAAATTTTATTTAATTAGTTGCGTTTGTTGTGAATCAGTGGGCCAGAACACGATGGAAGATTTGGTTCCGGGCCGCAGTCCTCTTCTGTAATCCGCGAAAATCGAGCAAGTTTTCCTTACAGGCTTGCATTTTTCCTTGCAAAGCTTGCATTTTTCCTTGAAAAATTGCCTACGCATCTATATGCTGACAGTTTAATGCACAAACGACCATTGTTAAAATTATCCATTCTTTGTCACTTCGTTTGACTCACTCTTCGATTACTTAACACGGATCTTCCCTCCGGAGGACTTCCCAGTAGAGCCGCTCAGGTTAAATTCCGATGAATAAAGCGGTTAATTAATATTCCGACGTCATATAACCTTGAGCGTATCGTGTTTAGTAGTCATTGCACGACGGCACGTCGATACCAGCGCCATAGTTACAGCATGAAATGAATCTTAATCTGCACACTCCATGAAGTTTCGTGTACTCGGCAAGCCTATGGTGGGTGGCGTTTTACCTCAGTATTAGTTAGCTAAAATCCTGGTGTCTTAAGCCCGTTTCACACGATACATGATGCAGCTCAAGACCTAGTATACTAGTCAGAACTTGACACTGAGGACTGAATCCAGTATGATTGGTGCCGTCCTAGATTCCATACGATCATTGAACTTGTACCGGTGGGGAAGCAGTATTTTCATTTATATCTTAACGCAGGTCTACTCAAATATTTAAATTAACCAACCAGTGGCAGCAGGCGACCAAAACAGCCGTTGGAACATTTTTATTTCTTGTTGATTTCGTTCCTTGAAAATTTTACTGAAAGCCAAAAGGAGGTGTAGTTGGCGCTGATTTCAGAAAGTGAAGATCGATCAGCGTCTGTAAAAGCTAACGTGATTGGTTGAAGGCTACTAGGTCCTACTTGGAGCTTGTAGCAAACTAGTACCGAATTAATAATGAAATGAAGTAGCTCAGCCAGTATGATAGCGACTATCTTCGAACTTGTGCCGGATCAAGTATCGTGTGTAACAGCCTTTTAGGATCGGATTGGTGTGGTTGCTTAAGGTAGTTTGAGCGAGATATTTCCCTAGTCATATCGGAGGCCATATTCGAATTTTTTTAAAATTTCAGCATCTGCAAGAAGTATGAATTAAATATTGTAATATTATTGGCGCAAAATATAGTTATACCTATATGAAAAATATCCTCAGTAATTAAATAAACATAGGTCTATCCTCATAAGTCTAACTTGACTCATATTTTCACGACTTACGGCTAAATAGCCTTCAAAACGGTAGGTATTTTTCCAATTCTGTTAAGTTTACTGCGGTGAGTAATAGATTAATTTTTATAAATACTTGAGAAAGCATTCAAACCACACACCTTTTGTTTTTTGACGAAATCTAGGTGTGTTAAATTCCTAATTTTTTCAATATTCTCCCTCTGGAATGCACAGCCGTAATCTATTCCATGTAAAGCAACTTGTATTTTCAGGAAAGTTGCTCGAAAAGTAGTTCGGCGTGGGTTAATTAGTTAAGGGTGAAAAGATTAATATTTTGATATCATTAGAAAGATGAGTTTTTTCTTTAAATGAGGTCAAATTCTAGGTGAAGTGATTTTTCGCTCAAACTACCTTAATGACCACAGTTTTCGGTCATCTCCACAAATAACCTACTGCACATGGAATATTAACATGATTGCATTACGTATTCCCTGTCGTAATCCCTCCGATGCTCCAAATAATCCTATCTGTTAAAACTACTGTCCATTTACTTTCTGTTTACTATCTATCCTATCTTGCGTTTTCTATCACTCTGCCACGCTCTTCCTTTCCCTGAAAATTCACTCGGCTGTAATGAGTCCAGTCCGGTTGGTTCGTGTTTAAGCCAGATAAAATTTGTTTGCGAAAATTCGCGTCGTGTGCGGACGTGATGGGTGAGATTTCAAGCTTGTCTTCTTTATGGTTGGCCGTTAAAAAATACGTCGGTCATTGCTTGCCGTTTATCTTTTAGGACATCCGTTCCTTTTCCCTCTTCGCTCCTCCAAATCCCTCTATAAATATATCTAGATTTTGTGCGCGGATTATTGGCGGGTTCCTGTAACTACCGAATGGCTGGTATCGTCAACCCCGTCTGCAATTATTCCCCAGAACTCTCCCTTTTTTCCTCCACACCGTCCTATTACCCCTTGCCTCTCTCTCTTCCTCTTAATTCAAATTTTGAATTTGAGACTTGCAATTAAAACTCGGAGAGTAGCAATCAATGATACTAGGTCAAAAGAGGTAGAATGTACATCGGGTTGGAACGTGTGTATTTCTATTGCTTCTAGACTAAATTATGTAAAGAAAGTAACCCTTGCATCAAACCTCACTTGAGTGCACACACACCTTAAGAATATGCCGGTCAGTTATGAAAATAAATAGGCTCAATAAACGGGCGATGGATAAATTTTATGAGAAAGGCAGAGAAATGTTGTTTTTCATTATTAAGCTCGTACTTAAAATATGCGGCAAGCATTTTGGTTCTGTCAGAAGATCAGCTGTAAAGAACATAATACATTTTGTTAACTTTTTGGTCATATGTGCATATTCGCATTATAGTCCCCTTTGAAATGCGCATTGAATTTAGGTGGCTAGGTTCCGTAACTAGCGTACTGACTCGACGGGCAATGTGGTTTGAATCACGGTGGAGTCGAGTAATTTTTTTCAGAGCGAATTTCAACACATTGATTTGTATATCTTCTTTTGAATTTTAGTAATAAAAACTTAAAAATATTTTTTTACCCGCCGATCACTTCGTGCTGGGTACATACGTCTTAGATGTAAATGTACAGGTAGGTAGAGACGGCACAGGGTTAATCCCTCCCGCAATCCTTCCCAAGAACTCCCCTTGCATTCCTTCTCCTGCCTCCGCTTTATCTTTTACTCCTCTCCTCACCCCCGTCCCCCTCTAGCGCCGCCCTTATCCCTCCTCTCTGCCCACCTCTCAATACTTTCCTTCCTTGCCCGCTTCTCCGGCTCGCTCAACCCTTCCGCCGCCTATCGAAGGAGAGCCCTTGCCCCACCCCCTCTGCGGTATTTCTATTCTCGTCCCTGAGGCTGGCGCCCCCACCGACCCTCCCTTCGACTCCTTCCTTCCCTTGCTCTGAGGTGTGGGATTGAAAGGGGGGGAGGTTACTGGTTGAGTGGTACAAGCTTCCACCCCCATTCGTCTCCCCCCTCATCACCACATGGCCAAGCAGGCCGTCGATTGATAGCCCCCGGCGTTCCACCCTACGTGTTGCGGCAGCCCCCGGGGAAGGGTGAGGTTCTCTCCGCCAGGGGATTCATTGGCGATTCCTCCTCACGGCACGCGCGTTTCCTGTTCGGAGAGGAAGGAAGTCAATTCAACGTGACCGAGAGGCATCACCAACGCCTTCCCTTTTAAGAAATCTCCTCATTTCCTTTTTTGGTTCCTCGTACGTGCATTCCTCAGTCCCCTATCCACAGTATTCATAATTTTGTTCGAGTATATCTCAATATCTCAGGCAGATTGGAATCCGCCTGGAATTTTTCCAGGTGGATTTTGAATTAATAGCGTCGTTCCAATTCTAATCCATTTCGAATGCTGTTGCCCGTCTGAATATGGCTGACAGTAAATGCCTTATGAAATGTTTGCTGTCAAAGGTCGTCAAACTGAAGTAGTAGATACAATGAAAAGTCGTTCCAGGGCCTCAGTTTGACGTCAGTCCGAGAAACTGTAATCCGGCGAAAATCGAACTTATGCTTGGTCAATAACCTTTCAACTTGGGTCGAAGCCTAACACAAATTGCCAGTTCTATTCAAATCCTCGCTCAGACCAGGACTGAGTGAAATCTTTTAAATGAGGGTTAATTTTGAAACCTATGAATATGGCTGTATGGGTTTTAAGGACGTGTCACGTGGCACTCTATTCTGTAGATAAGTATTCGAGGATAAATCTATTTTCGGCCCGAAGCTGAGATTTACTCGTTGAGGGTGTTGCTCACTAAGTACCAATTCCACAAGGTTTGAAATTGGCATTTCAGGGTTTGGGCTATTTCCTATTTCTTTACCGCTCGTGATTACCCAGAAAGATCTGGTACTCAAATATTGGCACTACTTGGTTTAAAGCTGTGCCAGTTCGGGGTTCAAATACAGATAAGGCCCAGT
The DNA here is from genome assembly GCA_963573305.1 of Pyrrhosoma nymphula. NCBI lineage: Eukaryota > Metazoa > Arthropoda > Insecta > Odonata > Coenagrionidae > Pyrrhosoma > Pyrrhosoma nymphula. The sequence goes on along the minus strand of OY754336.1, from coordinate 54,971,695 downwards.
GGCCTCCTACTGTCTTGAAATCAGGACATCGAGCGAGTAGCCGTACACTGTGCCCTATGGGCTGCTGCACGAGGATACCTGCTGTAGAACTGATAGTTCCAAAAATTTCTTTCCACACATCATCAATGATTTTAACAAAAATAGAGCATTGCACTAAGCTGTTAACATTAGGTTCACTTTCGTCCTTTTCCGTGTCTGGTGTTCTAAAACCCCTTGCAACACGCCCTAGCGGTGGTTCACAGGGTAATATGTTGATATATATGTGATATGCACGTGCTACGCCCTTGATCAAGTTCGACGATCATGTGAAAACTTCAAGGGCGGTTGTAATCATTCTAGGCCCCGCCGTCGGTATCGAGAGCTTTCTAGCATGCAAAGTCTCGCGCAGGTTAAAGTGTCTTTCGATTCTGGCTGTTGGCGAAAATCCCGGTGGTGGATGTTACCTATTAGTTTCTTCTATTGTGCTACCGTCCGCTTTTTATCAGTACGTATATATATTTCAAGTTTCCTGAAAGCACCGGTGTGTGTGGCTCATCTGTATATTTGAATTTAAATGATCTTCTTCAAATGATCTACTAAATTATATAGTTGGATAAATCATTATTTAAGCTCTCAAAATGTATCAATTTCTATAATAATTATTAAATTTTGAGTATGCACTTATCCAAACGCAGCTAGGCAGCGTAGTTAAATGAGCGTTCTGTTTCACGTGCAATATTCGCTATGTATGAAATGCATTAAATCTACATCCTTGCCACTTCAAGGGTGTATATCAGGGCGACTCAAATCCCAAGGATGCACCAACCGTCGAGTACACCATCTTGCAGTTATTAGCTGTTTTACTAAATATACTGTTATGTTTAAATAAGTAACGTACGTGTAAAGAGTCTTCGTATGCAATAATGCTTTGAACCGTAATCCTCTCATGGGGAAAAGGTACTCTCATTCATCTCGGGAAACATTTTTCAAAGGTTTATTCATGCTAACTTGCAATAATGATTTCAGTATGTGTCTGTATTAGTGGAGCGAAAAAATTCCACTGCCTTTGAAAATATCTGAACATACTCGTTAAAAAATTTACGATGGTACTTTTCATTAAAACCAGCGAACTCCCGAGTTCTTCGGGTGCGTGTGATTATTCGATCCTGGGCGAGAGTCTTAAATCAGAGCCAATGGTGAGTTTTGTTGGCTACTTGGCGGCTAAGGCGAGCGTGTCGAGCTATCAATAGTTTGATTAATTTCGAAGAGTCAAGATATAAAATGGGATATTTCAGTCTGAACGTCCTTGTTCTTTCAAGATGAAGCTTGCGCCCTCCTCAATGTGTATTTTACTTGTACAATTGCCAAAGAAGATGTTTACATTTCGCTAAAATTTCAGACAATATTTTCCCTTAATATATCCGAAATTTTTAAATAATTACTGTTAATCCCTCATTATATTTAGAAAATGCCCTTTAATTTTTTTCTGTTTTCTATGGACATTCCGTTCTATTGTAATTAGTGTAACGTATTTAATAATTGTTCGAGGCATGCTAATTTCAATATTTTTTTTATTTCTCCAGGCAGTTTCGCGTATCACAAAAGATTATAATCTGCATTCATAATTCATTTGTTATATTTTTTAAGCTAGGGAGAAACGCCCTGGAATCTCCTATTGTAATAAAGTATGATTTCATTCTATACGAAGGGTTTACAATCTCCTAGAGATCCTTGAGCACATCTCGGTTCGCATCATTGTTTGAATCGCTGTGATAATTCCTGCTACTACCTGGAGAATGTTATCCTCCTCAGTCGCAGTTATCTTAGGTACATGTTATGTATAGTTTTCGGTCTATCTGTTTCCGTTCCATGAGCGTCGCTTTTTGCGTTAACACACGTATCATTACAGTATGCATTACATAAGGCAACAATGCTATGAAGGATGCCCATAATGGCAAATATATGATACACTGACTGATGAGGATACGGGCTTTGACACTCTTTTCTTGTGCCCTTTGGCAGTATCTGATGTAAGTTAGTCCAGTGGGCTCGATTTTATTTCTTCGTGCCCGTCCAGGCTTTGAAAATTGTGCATCACTATAGTAATATCGCATTCGCTCTGCTCCATGGTTGACAACAATCTTCTTCTTTGAGTCGTGAAGTGTAACTCACAAGAGAGCAAAAAACTTCCCGTCGGCTCAAGTCTCCCTCGTCCGTCGCTACCATTTCCGTTCCTCGCCTCTTTTTTCATTTTCTTCTTCTTTTGCGTCTCGCCTCTGGTCCCGAGGCGACTGCGATCGGTTGGACGGCCTCCCACGTCGTCGACCTGGGATCTCTTCCCGGCGGGTGTGAAGACTTTATTTTTTTAATTTTTCAGTCTTCCTTCCTTCATGTCGTCTAATCCGGCCCCCGATTGCGTGTCTGGGGAGCGGCGGATAAGCCTAGTAGCGTGGCGCGCCGTCCAACTGGAGAGACGTTAAAGCACCGTGACCCTACAGTCACACTTCTTGACCACGGGTGGTGCAGGTCGCTGTTCACTCGTTCCCTATTCCTTCCTCGTACTTTTTATTCCACGAATGGTGCGGAGATACATATCGCAGGTTAAGAGTAGGCCAAAATTTTCTGGGGCTGGCGAGAAGCAGTACGCCATATGTGCCCAGTCAGTATTAGACAGATGCTGCGGCTTTTTTGTACCAATAATTTCGACGGTTAGGCGTTACGAATGAGAATGATAGTAGTGGTGGTTGTGGCTTTTAATGCTGGCCTCATCCGTTACAGGAAAGAAGTGGCGTCGTTTTTCGTTCATTGTCGCTTTTTTCCCATGCTATCGTTCGGGCCAGTGTATTATAGCAACCCTTGAGTTTCTTAATTTAGGAGTAGGATAATGTGGGTAACATTACACATTCTCTGTGTGTTTTTGAAGAAGGAAGGAGTAGGTTCAGTAGAGGGAAAGAAAGGCGAAACGAGAGTGGTGATGCTTAGTAAAGGAAGAAAGAAATTTATTGGAGGAAATTCGTGCTCGCGAGAGTAGATGTCCGGATGAAAGAAGATGTTTGAGAAAATGCGATTTTAAGCACGTGCTGTTGGAGGAAGCAAAAGGATAGGTATTTTAGATTTTTATAAGTGGTAGAAAATACTCCCAACTGAAATAAAATACTTAAGCCGCCTATTCAAATCATATATACTGAAAAATAGTGGGGGAATGGCAATATGCAATAGCTGAAGGGGATATTTAAGCGATTAATTGTGCAACCGGCCGTAGTAATAGGATGTTATGCGGTCACTACACCGTACGTGTGTTCGCTGAAAAATTGTCCTGATACCTATACAAAAATAATTCTGTAAATATAACATGCATATTGTGCAACAAATGTCGCGTGATTGCTGTATGGGTTGATCTAAATAAAAGTTTCGCTTTCGTGCTCCTAGGCCCCATGTATTGTCTTCTTGAAAATGCTTTTCAAAGCTACCTTAAACAGAAGAATGCCCTTAATAGTAACTGCATTGAAGCTACACCCCACTATTCATAGCGCGGAATGAAATTGACAAGTCATCGTTTTTATAATGGAAAAATATTTCCTGATAGAGCCACGCGCATTTTACTTGGGGATGGACGTATCTCGACCCACAGTATCCCCGCCCCATCCACCACCCCACCCCCAACCCCACTACAAACAATGCTCTCTTTCCTGAGATATCTCACCCCTTCCTTCTCCCAACAATCTCGCTTTCTTCTCCACACCCTCGCTCCGTCTAATATTATCCCCTCTCCTTCCTTCCCCCCATTTCACTCGCCACGTGTCTGGCCTAATCTTCCCTCCTCCAACCCTCACACGTACCTACCTCTTTCTTTGTCCACCTGCTGTTTCATATCACATCGCTCAGTATTCTCAAAATTCTATTTTCGCAGATCACCGAAGAGGATAGATGGAAACCATGCGCCACTATAACTTACGGTGGTATTTAAGCCATTTAAATCGCGCATTCGGCCGTATTGAGTGGATCAGTTGTGATATAAAACTATATATAAATGAATGTTACTCCGCGTAATTTGGTGGAACTCTCTCATATTGAAAGAAAGTAAATATTAACTTTTTAAAAATTCCACAATGGTTTATTCCCAACGGTACAACCGGTTTCACCCGTTAGGGCATCATTAGGTTCAATAAAAAGTACCGTTGTGGAAGCTAAATATTACTGTTTTACTGAATTAAATATCGCGATACTCTGAAGTACCATTGTGGAAGCTAAATATTACTGTTTTACTGAATTAAATATCACGATACTCTGATGATTTATTATAACGTACGTGACGCCAAAAATTATCCTCTTAGATACTTGTTTTTTTGAAATTTATGTTATTTTACTTTGCAACTTGCTGTTGCATTCTGACCGAGGATTTTCCTGCATTATTCGACCTTTTTCAGAGCTGATATCCGTGAATAAATGCCCTTTAATATTTTAGATTGGTGTGCGGTACATCTCAGAAGCATTAATCCAAATGCGATTTGGTATTTTTAACATTGTAGACGGAAGCTATTTTGTCTCGGGAGGGACTGGTCTAGGTGTTTATATTCTTAGCTCATGTCCGTCTTTTCATTATTTCCATGCTACATGATAGCGCAGGGTTACATTTAACAAGTTAATTTTAAGTCAACAACTGTCGTTATACAAGGGTTACATTTAACACTCCTCGTCGTTGATAGGCATATTGAATTATATTGACCTTACCTGCATTTCTCGACAAATTAGTCTTAGACTTTACTTTTAGGCTACCCATCTGCTGAAGCTAACGTTATGTACAACCTATGGCCTTTAATAACGCATGATCCTTGCCTTAGACGGGCTTCGAGCCCGCGACCTTCGAGTTGCCTGGCTGCAACGCTACTCTGTCGGCTACTGCAGCCGACCTCGTACGAAAAAAAAACTTTTGATACGCCAATAAGTATATCACATGTTCTTAAGATATTTCATCTCCCTCGACTTCCTCCTGTTATCTCTAAGTGTTACTTTAATGGGTGATTTACGACCACTTACTCTCCGGCACCAATTAACAACGTCACATCGTGTCGCAGTAAATTTTTATTTGGACCTCACTCCTTCTCCTTCTTCGAGTTATTATACTTGAATAAACTGTGGGTTACGTAACAATTGATTTCCTCATCCCCACCCTTTCTTCTCTCCCACGATCAATTAGAACCCAATTAGTTGAAAAAATAAAGTCTTCTCCTCGATAAAGAGTCCTCGATGACTCGGGGAGAACTACTACGCGAACCTTGTTGGGCTGGCTGTAGAGCGAATCGAAAAACATAGGTTCCTACTTTAGTGAAGAGGCTGGGAAGAGGGAGACTGGCGGGGGGGGGGGTTAGATTGGGGGAGGAATACTCATGTCAGTGGCCAACGAGGGAAGGGGCAGTGTATTTTAGTGGAGGGGGATGTGGCAGTGATGCCCTGTTCATTTAGACATCGTACATACGTACCAACGTAACCAATTTACATGCGCTAAAATTATATCTTGATAACCATCATAATCAGAATGAAATAAATTGAAAGCTTAGCACTTTTTGCACACTTTTTAGTTCTTACCGACGTAGGTATTGACAACTTTCGTCATTATCAAAGTTTTGTTGCCAACGTGATCAACATTGATTATGACACTAGTCTGAAGAACATGAAGCCTTGGGCGGTAAGCCATAAGCAGTGTGAAAACAGTATGTTTGTTATTTATTTCACTATGAACATCGTAATTTTTCGCCTAGTAACGCATGAAGTGATTTCACATAGCAATCATAACTTTGTGATTCTTCTCCACTCCCCATGATTCTCTTCGAACGTGTGAAAAGCAATCTCAGAGGAAAGCAAAAAATAAAATCCTGTATCCCTGCGATGGCTCGGATTATTGAAAATGTTTTGAAAGTCAAATGAAGCTCCCAAAGGCTTATTCCTGAAAATCATTTCTCTCTCCTTCATTATGTTTGCCGTAGGTGAATCTCGTGCGTTAGAATTTTTCCTGTTTCCTGGGCGATTCTAATAATTACCGTCTAAATTTGCTCACGGGACCACACTAAGCCATCTCAAGGGTGATTGGCATAGCGTAATTTTCCTTCAAATATCTTTATAATTCTATACCTTGTCCAATATTACATTATGTAACTTTTTAGGAACTATCTGGTAGCTTATGTGTGCTAATAGTTTAAGCATTAAAATACTTTTGTATTATATTAGTATTTCGAAAAGTGAAATAGGCATGCGAGACGAGCTATTTTATGTAGTTGGTATTTTAATAAATACAAGCGCTACACGGCAATTTACATACCAACTTGGCTACCTGCCGAACAGTCATTCATCCAGTTATCATTGAAGCTTCCACGAGATATTTTTTTCTTGACAAAAATGACTATATAAACCTCCCCTTTTGACAGTATTTCCCCTAATTTTTGTTGTGATCAGAGCAATCGTGGAGATACGGTTGGTGTGGGGGCTAGAGAAATATCATCTAGTCCCAAGCGGCCGTGTTCGAATCCCGGCAATGGCGAGGATTTGTCAGTGAATTCCAGAAGGCATTGAGGTGCCACAGAGGGCACATGAAGTTTAGTACGCATCGTTCGCCGTCGATTGGGACGTTAAACTGTGGACTCCTTGACGCCTTTCGTTAAAGAGTTGACTGATGTCGACGCCGGGTTTTTCTCCACCCTTCCATCCTTCAACCATTCCCCAAGTAACCCTCTTCGACCAACTTATCTACCTGTCCTCAATGGTAAAAATGACCTCAGTTGTTTTTTGCCCCTCAAAATAGCCAAATAACCAACATGAACGTTCACATCTAATATGTCGGTATTTGCATATTCTTTACATCGTCAGAAAAATATCGGCTTCGAATTTACGTGAAAGATTAATCCCAAATTTTGATCTACGGTCTGTGTCAACCTACCGTGATAAGTTGGTAATGTTCGGTGCTACAATTGACAGTCGTACAAATCCTTTTTCGCCCAGCGTTTTCATGTGTACGTATGGTGTTCGGTACGTTAGTGTTGCGAAGAGGTGGGTAATGGTGGTCGAAGGCGAGGAATTGGCGGCTGGGTTTTTACATTTAAGGGGTGGGCAACTAAGGGGGTGGGTGGCAAAGCGGGGTGGATTGTCTCGGCCGCCGTGAATGGCCTCGCCGGAAGCAGTCTGGCACGTGACCGTCGTCGCGGCGGCGTGCGAGAGGCGATTGTTTAGGAAGTCGCGCGCGCGCGATGAATGCTGGATCCATGGTACTACTAATACGAGGTAAGCCGTTCCCGTGACCAAAATGAGACCGTTCTGCGCATCTACGTCACGCGGATAGCAGCAGACGACTCGCTACATGTATGGAGCTATGAAAACTATGATTTATATCTTTAGTCTTAGGTAACAGGGACAGTAAAGAATATCATTACCGTAAATTTGTTGGTTAGGATAAAACATTAAACACTACTTTAATCTCACATTAGTTATATTTGGACGAAAGTCCATGGCTTTAATATTAAAGCATCGTTCGTGAACTACTGATGAGTAAACGCCACCGGATAAACATTGAAGCCAAGTTATTGAGGCAGTAAATATAAATGCGACTGATTGTGAACGAGGATTATCGGTATTTAATAATGCGTAGAAGTCGGGAGTAGTAGCAACCTCCTTACCGAATAGAAATGTTTTTATCCCAACGCAAGTTAGCGAAATACCGGGAGTGTTGCAGTTCAATCGCCAAACTTCTCCAGTTCAAAAATGTACCTCGGCATGGTAGTGTTCATCATTTCACTTTTCTTCGTCATTGCATTAATATTTGACAATTACATAAGTAATTGATTCAAACGTAAAACTTATCCCCGATCTTAACTAAGCTTTGTAAAGTCAAAGCGTCAAACGTCTAGAAAATGTTTATTCTACCGTATCGTCATAATTAACTACTTTTGACAATATAGAGCCAGTTTATCTTATCTTTACGGAGTTATCAGCAGGGATTAGCAATGATCAACTTCCAGTTTTAAGAAAATTGTTTCACCATAAATTATTACTCTTTGATTCAGTTTATATGGAATCTTCAAACCACAAATTTCTGCTCGGATAGGCGGTGGCTGTTTAGTCCCAATAGTCATTTCATTATTATATATAAAGTTACGCTAACGTATTAGGTTATCTAAGTCACATATTAACACCCGAAACAAAAGACAATTCTACAATAAGTTTGCTACTGTAAATTTTACAATTGGATTTTGGTACGTTTTATAATTGAACTTTATGCAATTCTGAAAAAGAAGACTTTAAAAGGGGATTTTTCCTAGCGAGATGTAACATTACAAAAAATACTGAAATAATTTGTAGTGAACAATGATTATTTAATGGGAAAATTTTTGTCTTTGTCATCATCATTGGTACATAGTCGCATTCTCATCTAATTTATTCCTTGTGGGTTGAGCCCGAGGCACGTGAAACGTTGCGATGTTGATCAAGATCAAGCTGGCCTCAAGCATATACTGCTAACAGCTTCTAAAGGGGGACTTGGAGGAGGCATAATGACAACCAAATTTTATGCTTGCTATTGATGCAGGATAAAACATTTATTTCACATAGGTACGTGAAACAGTATGGTTAATTTAGAGTTATTACATTATCAGCAGCAAAACAAATTAAATACAATGGTTCAGGATCAGACAAGAATGAACCTCCCATAGCTTGAGCATACAACATCAACAAAGGTCATTTGAGTCATTTATCCAAACATTCCACAGTGGTGTCTTAGGTTCTCATGAGGTCAGGGTCTCCTGTTGTAATTCCTCAACTACACACATTTGCTATAGACTAACCAGGACACTAAAAGAAAGACACAGAAAAAAGGTAGACATATACATTTATAACACAATAATACTCTATAACAACCAAGGATTAATATGTAAGGAATCAATTCTTAACATGGTTTTCACCTTTTTCATCAATACTCGATACTTATGTCCAAAGATGGTTTTCACATAACCAGTCGAGTCTGGTAATAGAAAATAGTTTCACTCATAACTCTTGTCTGCTGTCACCCTGAAAAAGATTATTTGAGAGGATTTATACATTGACAATTGCTACCTCTTCTCCTAACCATATTAACCAATGTGTTATCCCACAATACTCACAGGATATTCCAAGGATTATCCTCAAACTCTACATCATATGTCACACTCTCCTGTGAACATCCTCCAGCTTCATTTGCACTGTAGGGTGGTAAAAAGCACCATACCTTAAAAGAAAATTAATTTGCAACTTCATTTAATAAGCACTGATGGGGAACAAACCAGCAAAAATGAGGGATAATAATTTTACTTTTAAGGAGCTCCTCACTTGATCTGTCAGCTCGTAATGGTAGTAGAGGAAACTCATCTTCCTCAAGCGGACATTATTCAAAGATGCATAGAAACACATTTCTCTCAGAATCAACAGCCTCCAACACTAATCCCATTACTCATTAAAATTAACTTGTTCATTATAACTTACTGAGCTAGGTGGATAATCAAAATTTTATTTCCCTTATCTTTGACCACTCAGGGTTCAATTATGTTGTGGTAAATAAAAACTAACGCTGAACAAGCTCTCAAAATCATGACACTTGAGCAAGGTAACAAAACATTATCCTTGAGACACAACAAACACTGAGTTAAGACATTGCAGGCAACACAATTTTTATTAAATGCTTCGAGGAAAGCATTTTTAAGGAGTAGATCAGAAGCCACGAAACAAAACGAAAATTACGTTTGGGTTGGCTGGATATATTCCGAATTGAGTCAAAAGGTGATGTTGCATTAGTTACACTCTGGTATACTTATTCAATTAAACACTTAAGAGACGAGAGGGAAATGTAAGTGCAATACTGAAGTTACATCTTAGCAGTAATAGGATTACTTCCCAATGTAATACTCCTAAAAAAACATTGTTTACTCTCAAAATGAACATTTCCTTAGAAAAGACTTTTACTCAATTAAGAAAATAAGACGGAAAATTGAAATAACGCATTCTTGGAAAGGTGAAAGTTAATGGGTGCAATGCAATGAACGAAATCCGGCAAATTCCAAAAATGGCATACCGTTCAAGATCCATAACTGTTGGTTGCAGAACAATGTTCAAAATCTGACCGACTATATTTCACCCTTCCATTAATACGAGTACTCACGGATTCTCTTCTAAGGCATTATTATCCTCTAATAAAGAATCAACTAGCTTTCTCTTCACCTTAACTACACATATTTCCTTACTCTTCCGAGAATCCTCTTTTTCCCCCGTTGACAACGGTAAATGGAGCGAGGGCACGGCGTCTGTTTTCGATTTCCTGCGACTCTTAGGAGAATACCTTAGAAGTAGCTGCTAAAAAGCATCCTCGTCAAAATGCACCGATCAAATCCATGCTAAAAAAAATAACAGCTTGCATTAGCAAAATAAACCAATTGCCTTATTTTATGGGTAGTAAACTTAAGTTCTAATACAACAGCAATACACACCGATGGAACTTCATTTTCTCGTAAGTTATGGCTAAAAATTATTTCATATTACTTTAATATGTAACAACTAAAATAAGTAAAAATTAAAATAAATGATATTACCGTTATCAGCATTGAAATGGTCTCGCCTCCGGCATGAGTTTATCCACTTCGCCCGCAATGAATCTTCGGCAGGAAATCGAAAAAACTCAGCTTCCCCTTCCGATTCCTTACAGAATTATTGCACCCAAATACTGCGCAATAAGACATTGCCAGGGATTCCGGGCACGAGATATAGATGGACGAGTGTAAACTCTCAAATCTAATCACTTCGAGTACGCTCAAAGCAAAGCTCATGGATGTAAACAACTGCGGCTTGCTATCCTAGTGACGTCGCACACTCGACAAAATCGCATCGGAGCGCGTCGACAGATGCGCAACGGCTTACCTTGTATTAGTAATACCATGGCTGGATCGCTCCCAGAGGCGGGTGAAGAATAATGCTACGTTCCAGCGAGCCACACAAGGCGGGAGGACCACCTCACCACGGTGTCATTCCTCCTTCCACCCCCACCCCCTATCATTCCCCGTCCGCACACGCCATCCCCCGAGGCAAATGGACGTGCGTGTTGAAAAGGGCGTCGGGAGTTTGCTATGGGAAGGTGGAGCCACCGTCCAAGTCGGTCGCTCGAGGAATCATTCTATCTCGCCGTGTGAAGGCTGTTTTCGATTGCTGTCGCCCAGCACCTGCCCTCTTGCCGCCCGCACTCAGATATCCCTCGTTTTTTGGTCTTGCTCCCGAACTTGTGTTCTGTTCAAAAGTAACACATACCCGTCAAAACTTAACCATCGAGGCCCTAATGCTAGTTCCTTGATTTTTAGTCAGCTGTAAGTGTGAATATGCTAGTTCCCGTTACCGCTCTGATTTAGTCAGAAGCACCCAATAGTATTGGTAGTCTTTGGTGGTCAGTGTAATGTTGTTCGGCACCTAAGGTCATTTCGTCAGGTGCCTACTACGAATTATAGTTGTATATATTTGTGTCATCATGCATTATTTTTAATTCACAAAGATATTAAATAGTAATGTTAAATATAAACGTTTAAAATTAACAACTTGATCGTTCTTCTATCCCTAAGAAAATCAATATAAATGTTTATAGATAACCTAATAGCGATGTTTTTAAATCCATGAAATCACTAGAGTAACCTCTGTTCAGTACCTTCCGGAAAAGGCTTTGTCGTGAGTCGGTGAGAGGTCATTCTGGTCGGTACGTATCTGTACCCACTATTGAGACGTATTGTTTATTTGTAAATACTTTGTTTTAATATGCTTATATTACCTACCGGTTCCTTGTATTACCTTAGTAGTAAAATACAATATATAGTTATTTGGGCCATTTAGCATCTCTATTAATATTGGATTTATTTTTTATTGTCGTTTTGAAATTTCTGGCCGCCTGGATGTGCTTTTTTAGTTGACCTCTTTTAAGTTTATAAAAACATCCCTTTGAGAACAACTTCGTCCGCGATGGCGAGGCAGTAGTTGCCATCCATACTTGGCAGGCGTCGAGATTCTAATAGGCTAGATTCTTGGCGGAAGAAATCAATTAGCGCGAGTGATTCTTATAAGAAAATTTTTATAGTGGCTCTATACCAAGCGTTAAGCAATTTTATAGTATTTTTAGGATCCTGGATGTAAGATTGAGGGGGTGGAATCATTATATTTATATCCCTTAGTCCTAGCACCGTTATCCTACGTAAAATTGTTCTTAAAATTCACTTGTTTTTATTGGAAAGCTCACTAGTTTTCTTAATTAAATGTTCTCGAGAAGCAAAGTTGGCGGGGGTGACTCTAACCGTAAAAGTATCGCGCTCAACAGTTTTAAATTATGTAGCGTCTCTAATCACTCCTTCATTTGTATCTTCGTTGACCGTAAATTGAATAAATTTCGACCAAGGGAGCGTGAATAACGCAAATCGAACGGGCGCCCGTCTTCCATGCTGGAGATATAGAAATATGTACATACTTAACTCGCGTGAAATTTTTCCCAAGTTTGTAAATCATGCACATATATTCTTTACTTGATAAGGACGGTCTTAATAATGGATTTCCGTTTTCATCTGTGCTGCTTCAAATGGGACCTGCGATTGCATTCATTCTGATCGAGCATTGTTCTAACCGTATGAAAATTACTATCATTTCAATTTAACGGTTGAATCGGTTTCAACGACCTCGCGAGACAATGGAATGCTGGTGCCATTCTTCAATTTTTTTCTGGCATTGAATACGTCTAATGGTTCTAGTTCAAGTTTGGACCTATTTATTGCTCCTTCTTGGGCCGCACTGCGTAATTTTCAGCTGCCAAGGGAGATATGTGGGCGTTTATTCCGGGTATTCCAATGTCTTACAACTTTTCTCATATATGTAAGTCGGGTTTATGTGTACCAATCAGCCGTTAATGATGTATACTTACTTCTGCACAATAACCTTGTTATATGAATGGGAGAATATTATTATAAAAGTATATCTTAGAGCATGCAAAGAATCCACTGCGTCTAACCCTCGTGATCCCATTATATTGTAGCAATTTCTACTTCTGGAAGAAAGTTCAAGTTTCCTCACTCACCTCACAATGGTGGAGTTCATTCATTAAAATTTGCTTTGAGATATTTTAAATGTTTATTATGGGGATAAAAACTGTGAAATTACAGTTACTTGTTTCAGGCTAAATATGCTAATTATTCGGCTATATTATAATATAATTAAATATGGAAATATTCTTTTTTTACCTCTATGCCAACACTTTCTGTTCTCCACCTCTGAATCAATCCTTCGGTATGTAAACTTAGGAATTTCATACGACGGATGTCAGAACATTGCTAGCAAGCGCTGCTTAATGAATGATTCGGAACTGTCGCAAGACATGCAAATTCCCCGGTAGGGGTAAAATATGGACTTCTAAAGGATAGTACACCAATTGGTGTTCTACCCTTTTACGTTTATACTTTCTCCTTATTTTTTTTACTTCATTCTACTTGACATTATTTCTTGGTATAGAACTTTGAGGCTACTGAAATGATTTGGTACTTTGTGGGCATAGCCATTTCCGCTGTTTTTATGAATAGGTAATTGCAAGTTTTAGGTCTTTATAAAAAGAGCAGTCCATGTTTATCCTACGTTTATCTGACTCAAAATTGAGGTTTGATAAGATGGCAATGATTTTTCAAATAACTAAATAGACCATCTCGCTGATGAAAGTGCTTCATTCGGGCTTCTTGTAATGGTAATTTAGAATATCTGGTTAAATGGAACACATTGTAGTCTTGAGTAATTTTCCCATATTTCAGTAGATTCCTCTATTTGAGCGAAGAAGTATTTGTTAGTTGTCCGATGTCTTACCTGCATTCACATAGGAAGTTAATTTTATGCTGCGAAATTTGTAATGCAAGCATCGTCGTCACTTTTATGGCTACTACATTCTCTGTCTAATTCATATGTAAGGTCGAAGTAGGCAGTATTTCGGAAGTGTGATACAGCGCCTCTGAAGTCAAGTGTTTATGATCGAGCGTATCATTCGGCTCTGTTGTAAGCGCTAAGTTAAAAATATCGGACTTCGCAACCGGTCGTGGTCTCTTTTCCGTAATTCTCCGGGCATTGTGTTCGCGATACTTCTGTACTGATCTGAAGCATGACGGACTCGTAAAGCAGAGAGCAGTTTATAGATAGGTGAAGAAGTGGATTCGCAATGCGGGTCTTGAGCTGAAATAAATGTTTTCTCCAAACCTCCATGACCTCGCAAAAGTCGCAATGTTTCATGTTGGGTCCCAGCTCTGCGATTTGGTGTTCTGAAGTCCCATTTGCTTACGACGAAAGCCTAGTCCATATTCTCGATTTGATTTTTGAAAGGGAACATGCGTAGTGTATGGATATAAATATGTATTATACTGATCTGCTACCCATAAATCTCCTGCTGGTGCAGTTTATATGTATTTCAAGAATCTGCAACTCTTTGGTGGGAGACGAACTTGCCTAACAGTCAGTATTTTTCTGCCTTTGAGTACATAGACGCTTGAGGAAGTGAGCCAGTTGTGAGTGTCGAGGGCGACTATGCTTGTATTTTTTGTCTGTGTTGAGGGAAGCATCCAATTAACTCTACCAGGTCAAGTCACATCCTCTTATTTCACAAGAGTTACGGGTCCGTGGTCTATGTATGTACTTGCATGTAGTTTGTTTGTATTTTTATATACGCTCTATTCGAGAAGTTATCTTGGAAGTGCGATTACGTGCTGCATAATTGGACGTAATCCTGAAGGTGGCGGCCTTTCTGATGACACTTTTTGCCACTGGTGTGAAACCGGAAATACCTCAAGTCGAATTTAGATAGTTACCCCTGGTCGTCCGTTTTTAGCATTGCCGAATATCTCGGTGTTGTAGAAACCTATTTCTTTTGTAACTGGCCGATTTGTTGATTCTTGTCCAATTGCATATGCTGTAATGCTGGTCTGCCAAGAGAAATCATTGGCTCCTGCAATGGGTGTCTTGTGTTTTTAATTAGTGATTGATTTGAACGACAGATTTAAAGGATTTTACTTCAATCACAGAAGTGGGACGTAGTTACGTCACTATTATCACGTTGGTTGATAGACGTTGTTCAATTAAAATATCGCGCATTTTTTGGGACCCAGTAGAGCCTCCAGTCTAAGATACATCCTTACAGACAATATTATATGTTCTCAGACTGGCATTTTCCCGGAAAAAGTTGATTCCGAGAATATTATCTTGGGTTGGCCAAAAAATACCGCACGGGGTTCGACTGGATCCCGAAAAAAAATACATTAACCTTTTTTTGCACCATGCTGATCTTTCTCGGGCTGTGCGTTCCACCATTTCAGGATGCGTGACTAAAAAATAATTTTCCATTTTTATTTTTCTTCTTTCGTAACTTTTTGTCACATGTATCCTCGGCACTAATTCTCCCTCTCTTCCTCTTTCAGCACATGGTGCAGACGGGAGTGTCTGGCACCACGGCGGGCGGAGGGTCGCCGTACGCGGCGGCCGCCGCCGCCGCTGCCGCAGCCGCTGCAGCCGCGGCGTACTCACAAAACGGCGGCGCGGCCGCCGCAGCGCCGACGGCGACGCCCACCGCGGCGCCACCGGGCGCGGCCGGCGGCCAGCCCTCGGTTGCGGCGGTAGGGGGCGGGGGCGATGGGGGTGGGGGAGGGGGGGGACCTAAAGTGGTGCAGGACGGCGGGGGCAAGGACGCGGCGGCGGCAGCAGCAGCAGCGGCGGCGGTAGCAATCCAACAGCAACAGGCGGCCTCCGGGGGCTCATTCACGCCCCCGGTAGTGTCCTCGTCGGCGTCCGTGGTGCCCGTGACGTCGGCGGCGCCTAACGCCGTCCCGACGGCAAACGGGGTGGAGCAGCAGACGGTCAGCATCGTAAGTGTCTTCCCCGGGGTCTTTTCCCATGTATTCAAATGAGCATAGGGGTTTTGTGGTCGTTTCCGTCTTTCTAAATATTCCCCGGAGGTATATTACGGCGCAAGTATTTGGCCGTTCCATTTCTCTATTATGCACCTTTCCAACCTTATCCGCACCCTTCGCACCCTTAATCGAACCAGAGGTCTAAGGGTTCGCACCCTTATCCGAACTTTACGATCGTCACTTTTCTGCCGTAACGTCACGCAGTGCCGTTCCATACCGTAGGGCGACTGTTGAGAAGAGCGCAAGGGCATAGGGAATGATAGTGTTCCACAATGCTCGTGTTTACAGTGCTCAGTGATTTTCGCGTTGACAGTGGACGATTTTGAATATTTACGACAAATTTGCGTAAATCTGGAGCAGTGATATAAATCAGGTGTGTCTAACTTCTTTGATCCTCGTACACACACTTTCCTCATTTCAAACTACTGTTTCAATTTTACTATCGTCACAATACAACTTTTTTCGTTTCCCCGTCTATGGCCCCCGCGTTCCACAGGTTGGGAACCGCTGATACAGATCAATGTGGCTGTCTTTGTTTCCTTTTCCCTCCTTTTTGTATTCCTTAATTTTCCTAGACTTAAATCTCAAACTAGCTGTAGTAGAGGGTTTTTATAAGCTTTTATCGCTCAGGGCGCCTAACCAAAAGACGTAATGTTCATGTGATGTAATTTTGTCATTATTTTTAAATCTCCTTCTTCACGTATTTGTTACATATCTTTACTCTAAAGAACCTTCTATTTCGTGATTATTATTTTCACCATTTATTTATTTGTGTACGTGGTGAAACTATGAGTGGTAATTAGTTTATTCCTCAAATATATGCGCTTTATAGTTTCCTGTTTTTCAAAATTTGTGGTTGTTCAGCGGTTTCATTAAGCGAACTGTCATATTTATTAACCGTCGCGCTTGAAGTAAGAAGAGGTATTCACTCAGCTATTGCGTTTTTTGCGACATTTAAAGTTGTATTTACATGATAAAAATCTTTGCTTCTTTCCAAAAGGAACCATTGATAGGTTTGCAGGTGCCACGTATGTGTAGCATGTGTATATACATTTTAAGATTCGAAACACGTTTGAAAGATTGAGACAGACTTGTCTATCCACCTTCGCCTTGATGCCCACCTCAGACCCTACCGTGAAGACTGGATGTCGTTCACGAGATGCTACCCAACCGAAGTGACGATTTCATTACCGATGTGTCAACGGAAGTTGTATGCACTAAAATTAACGAACCTTTGCGCTCCCAGAGATTTCTCGACACCTTTTGGGCACGGGAAAATAACTTCGCGTTTTACTCGTGGTCTTTTCATCCTTCTCGTAGAAATTGAATTTAGGGCGATTTTACCAGGGTGCCCTAGTGTTCTTCTGATCCATTGTCGTTTTAACTTCGATTGAACCTGTTAACTTGACTCCTGATCACTTGCATTGGTAGTATCTCTTCGGAGAGTCGTGTTGATGCTGTTTTTGTTATATTTTGTACGCTTTTCGACTTTCAAACTAAACTCGAAACATCGAAATTACGAGTGAGATTAACTCATAGAATTTATCAATACAACGGTCATATTAATTAATATATGCAATGTTAGTAAACTTTTCCCGAATAACCTGTTCGAAAAAGGCGTACTCATGGCACAGCATTTTCAGATTCATTCAT
Organism: Pyrrhosoma nymphula; assembly: GCA_963573305.1. Taxonomy (NCBI): domain Eukaryota; kingdom Metazoa; phylum Arthropoda; class Insecta; order Odonata; family Coenagrionidae; genus Pyrrhosoma; species Pyrrhosoma nymphula. The sequence continues at coordinate 54,954,101 of OY754336.1, read as the reverse complement.
TAAGCCATCAATGTGTAAAATAACGGACGGGTTCGGGGTGAATAGGAAAAAAATACCGTCTCCGCTCCATTGAAAGTGAAAATCTGACGAGCGCATCGATGTTCTCTGCTTCCCGAGTTTGAATCATTGTTTCATCGGTCGGCCTTTGTGCTCGGTTTAATATGAATGAGTGCGTCGCGTCGTGGCGAAAACATTGAATGAAGATGCAATTTTAGACATTTTCGCCTGAACTTTTCCGCTCATCCACACACATGCATCAGTGTTGTGTGCACATCCAGACGGAAATAAACCAATTTTTGAGTGGAATATACTAAGATATATTTTTTCATCATGTCGGTGACAAGATTCCATAAAGTTACGCCTTCAACTATTAGTATTATCCAGACGTGGGGATTATGCAAGCCATTCGTTGAGACCACGCGTTTTACTGCGCTCTGGGCTCCTCATCTCGAGTGTATTTGGGATACAATTTAGGAAGATCTATGATACGCAAGGTAATTGATGAAAGATAGATAAAATTGACAACAGATAGAAAACACATACGAAACACGATAGACACTTAATAATTGATACAATGTCAAACACACAAACGCTGTAGCCAATACAGCGGGAAACTGATCCATCAAAACATCTCATTCCTCACCATCTTCATTTTCTTTATTCTCTCCCTTCTTCATGTTCGGTGTCCTAATACCCCCTGCTTCCCGCACATTTGCAGTGGCTGGTGCGTTAGTATGTAGATTAAGGTAAACCTAGAAACGGTATGTAAACTTCTGCATGGATTGCAGGTTCACGATAAATAAACTTGTGAACAGCGCGAGCATAATAGTAATGTGTACTTTAAAATAATAACCCATGTGTCACCGCTAAAACTCACGTAATCTGAATATTTCGATTATGCCTCTTGTGAGTAAATACAGCTGCGCCCTTCGCTCAAAAAATCATTATTCTCTAGAATAACTAACTCAACACCACAGTAAAAATTGAGCGGGACGCTAATTAATCAAAGCACGTCTTTTCGTCCATTCCTTCATTTTCCCTTCTTTCTTTTGCCCTATTCCCTCCCCGGTACATTGTGGCTAGTGTCCGAACAACCCCCCTGCTACACGGCTTTACATCGCCTAGTTTAGTATTTCGTTATAACGTCGGATAAATTTTAATTTATCCGACGTTATAACGTCTATCCTATAAACTTCACTTTCGTTATATTGGAGTAAAGCTTTTTTTGGAGAGCATTGGCCGTGAACACATTCTTTTGCGGCAATCCCTCAACTATACCTCATTTTTATCACTAGCCCTCACAGCCAGTAGTCAGGGATATAAACAATATGAACTCGTTTGTAGAAACACGAATTTAGCTTTCAAATGAAAATTCACTTAAGAGGTCATTCAATTATTACGTAAGATGTTTTGGTGGGAGAGGGGGGTTGAGCTGTTTTTACGTAGTCTTTCTTATGGGAGTGAGGGGGTCCGAGGCAATCTTACTTTGTTGGATTACCGCGACGGCAGTACGCTTGAATTGACGCTTAATTACAGAAAAAAAGAATGAGCATTTTGCGATATCATTTGCTGTGAATTGCGAAATCTCGAAAATCGTTATTGATATCCGGCTAAAATATCATATCTAAATTTATCGATGGGGCCTAGTATTACGTAAAAAATAAAAAGCGAAGGGAGTGAGTTGAATTTTTACACACTTGGAGATGGAATCGCCCATGTATTGTTACCTGTGGCATGGTTCTAAAAATGTATGACAACTTACTTAATATTGGGAGGGAATGGGTTCATGAAATCTTACGTTGTCTCACATGAGGGTGGTGAAGGGTTAAAAAGTGGCCAAAATCGCCTTACGTAGTACTTGAATGGCCCCTAAGTAAGACGAATAAGTTGATGTATACATAAATATTTTTTTTCTGTGATCACACGTTACAACGTCGATGTGGATGTTCTTGCATTCGTGGCAGACGCGTCGGGCTGTGACTGGAAACTATTTAAGGGGAGGAAGGCGAGACTGATGGTTTGAGGAGCGTGCGTGTTTCGAGGGTGGGCGAGGAGGGTAGAGGGGCCGGCCTCCACTGGGGCGGAGGCGGGTGTTCGTTTATGCTGCCCCACTGGCGAGAGGACTCCCACCTCCTCGTCGTCATCATCATAATGAGGAAGTGTTGTCGTGGTGACGGGAGGCGAGGCTGCCTCTGCATTGAGGCTTGGACCGTGGGGTTTTCAGGGCAATCGTTCCTCTACGGTGCGCTTCCACCACTACCACCAACCCCCCCCCACCCCCATATTCCAACCCCCGCCCCCTTATCCGCCCCTTTACCTCCCCAAACTCCCCCCCCATCCTCATCATTGTTGTCGCACTGTTGTGTGGGTGGGTGTGTGGAAAAGGAGCCCTGCTCTATAATGATGCGTTCTCTTGTCTGATGTGTTATATACGTATCCTCGCATGTGTGTGGAGATATATCGTGTGTGCTCTCTCAATTACTTAATGAGGTGGAGACGTTCCCTTGTATTTAAGCGGTCGTTTGAAGTTCCCACCGACAGTAACCAGAGAGTTTTTTTTGTGGCGTTTTCTTTACCAGCATCATTTGTTCGCCTCTGTTGCCGTGCTTGAACTGAAAATCGTGGTATTACCGGACAACGGAATCGATTGAATCTAGGCGTCCCTTTGTACGTGGGAGGTTGGTTGCCCTTCTCATCCCACTTGTAAACCGGAATGTGTTTGTAACGTTTTCTTTTCAAGTAACATTTGTTCGTCCTAGTTACCGTGCTTAAAGTGAAATTCTTGGTATTACAGGATTACGGAATCCAACAAGCCTATGAAAAAATAACCGTGTATACTGGATACTCAAACTGGAAATCTGTCACACGGAGTACGATTTCATTTTTAGCCTTTAGCATTAGTTTTTTAAATGAAAATTGAACACAGATTTTAATGTATCTGTGTCGCAAATATGTATAGATACTTTGCCCAATATTTACCTGTATAGGTACATATTATTTTCGATGTCTGTATTACCCGAAATAAAATTAAAATAGTAATTTAAATTTTTTGGAAGGTTGTCAAAATAATTGCAAGGTTTGTGACTTCCTTCGTTGATTATCGGAGCTATTACCGATTTTGGCTGAAGATTGCCTGGAGGAGTGTACCGGACGATTGTACGTAGAAGGTAGCCTGACGGCCAAAAGCAGTAGTAGCTCTGATAATATTCTTTTTTCTATTATTTACGATTACGGTTCAATTTCATTGCAATGGCCTTAGAGTCATTACATTGATTGATACGTGAATATTTTTTTCATTTGCAGTTGACATTAATTATTATTTGTAACCTATGTACTTCGCTCTTCCATGAAGAAGTGTATTCTTTTTCGTGTCTGTGATCGTTTGCTTTGTGTGATTTTTAATTATAGTTTTTATCCTTTTATCCGCCCTTATGATTATCGCTGGCATTAATGCTCATGACAGCAGTTGCCATGTCCCTACCCGGTTTTATAATGGAGCCCCTAGAAACCATATTTTAGGAAAATTCATTTTCGTCTCTTGGAATGTTTCCAAAACGAGAACCGCCCGATATTTAAAATCCAACCGTCGCAGTTCTCCCAAGCCTCGAAATCTCATGAAATTTGTGAAAAAAATATTGAATACATTTTTTCATGCCCCGTATTCCTTTCAAAAATCCGGTGCGACCATGAGAAACGTTCTTGAAGTTTCTAAAATTAATAGTACAGCAAAGCAATGTACTCTCTTTCGTATCTCAAAAAGAATCATCGCTGTTTCACTTATCTTTTTCCAATAATAGAATTAAGGTTGTTTTTTTTTCGATTTACCCGATACACATTGTATCGTTCGTCAAAAACGATAGTTTTAGAAAGGAAGTTAGGCATGAGTCGCGGCATTATGATGAAAATCTACAACTAGCAGTATCGTCGTCAACTAATCAGGCAGAACTTCGGTATCTTTCTCGAAGCGACCTTAGAAAACACGTATTTCCCTTTCCCTCGTTAATTGTTGTTGTGCAACTTTCGTAGTGTACATTGCGGCACATAAATCCTAATTTTAAACAGTACCAAATTTATGGAAATATTTTAATCATTATGATACTCATGGTCTATCGTTCGTCTCGTCATCGCCATGGTCGGCGAATATTACTCTCCCATTGGCTGGTCGTAATCTGTATCTTTAATCGTTGTCGCACGCACTGGCGGTTGGTTGGTGCGCTATGATCTATGATTTACGACGTACGAAGAATTTCCGATCGGGATACTACGTTGTTACGTCTGTGACTTGTGACTTTTTGGTAGTGATTATTTTCCTAAATACAAACGTAAACTCACTAAAATGCAGAATGATTTTGCAAAAATGCTGTGGGGGACGGCAATTCAGGCGGACTGCAGGGCCGTGGCGGGAAAACGGCGCTGCCCGCACGGCAGACCGCCGAGGAAGGCGATTAACTTCCTACTCTGTTATCATGTGAGCAAAAATCTATGATTCCTGCACTAACGAAAAATAACTGCGCTCAAATTTGAGTATCATTACTTGACGCAGGTGTTGGTTCACGTGGCACTCCCTATTAGTATGTTTTAGCGAATTTTGCTATATTTACTTTCCGATACGATCATTATCACTACTACTAACAATCGTTTACCCTTTACTATCGTGAAAACAGGATTTCATAGAACTGCTAGAAAACAACCCTAGCGGTGAAAACTTCAAGAGGTCTGTAAACTTTTTTCTGGCGTTAGTATCCATCTCCCTTATCGGCTATCATACCACTTATTGTCGACTGAGCGTTACTTGTCTCCAGAATATTGTCGGGAAGTTAACTCTGGTAAAAAATATCGTGTATTATTTTGGCAACATATCTTGGCACCGTATGGCTGAGTGATAATATTACACATCCGTCCTATGGCTGATGCGCTGTTTCCGTATCTATGGATCCCCTATCTGTTTTTTTCTGAATCCTGAGATGAATATGATGTGCCGTTGTCCCAGTGCGCCTCCGAATTCCCCCGATCTCCTCCTATCATCTCACTGCTGCCACCCTCCTTTCACTCGCACGCTAATAAACCCTCAAACGAACGCTTCCGTCCTTCACAATTTCCGTTTCTCCGATTCCATCTCCCCCTTTTCGCTTCCTTGCTCTTCCATTTCCTATCCCATCCGTGCCCCCTGGGCTCTAGCGTAAGGGCGCCGATTTTTCGACGATTCTAAACCGGAAGATTTTTATTGGCGTTCGTGACCCTTTTTTCCATATCAGTTTCAACTATGCCCATAGCGTTTGCTTCACTCACAGGGTGAGAGTTTTTATCGTCCAAACCTTAACCAACTCCTCGATTTTTCGATAGCGACTTTGTGCTCTATAGTTCGTCTCGTATGTTACTTTTACAAATCGTCGTCTTTGACCTTTTTTCATGTCGGTTTCATCTATGTCTGTAACTTTGGCTTCACTCACAGGATAGGCGTCTTATCGTTTTAAGCTAAACTTCGTTTTTATTTCAGCGATGTTGTATTCGCGTGGCTCTTGTGAGTGTGTTTGTGTGTAGTTATCGCGATTTCGTATTATTTTTTTGCAGAATTCGCCAGTGACGATCGGTCAAACTTCATATCGTGCGGCTCGAAGAAAATTCCAAGTTCGTTTATATATATCACAACATGATTTACCAGTTAGTCTTTATGTCTTGCGTGCGCGTGACCACTCCGCTGATTTTCCTTTCGTGAACGTTATCAGAACTGAAGTTAAGGTTCTAGAATGACCTGAAATTCGGCTTTTTCGAGGTCACTCGAGGAGAGAAACACTCGTAGGAAATCGAAAATTCTTGGACGGTTGCCCGTCCTCGCCTCCAGAGGCGCCCTCATCAGCCCATTCACGCGGGAAAAGTAAAATAAGATGGATGCGTAGCCAACTAGGATAGAAATCCCACGCGGCTTCAGGTGCAGACTTGGCCAGGAATGATTTCACGAAACCTGGCTGTTTCTTTACCCAAGCGAGTTCGTTATTTTCTTTCGTATAGTTGACCCAGTTAATTCAGCAAAACCCTTATTATTAGTAATAGTGAAAACCTCTTTCGGTTTATAGAGTTTATACAAACGTAGTGGTGCTTGTAACCTAAACTATGGATCGGGGCTAGCGTTCTTAATGTTTCTAACGGGGCCTTAGCTATTATTGACCGGGCTTAGTAGCAGTGGTAGCTGCTAATATCCAGTGTTACTTTAATCACCACGTAAATTTGTGCACAAAAGAGTGTTCGTGGTAAGAGAAGAAAATGGTTTAAAGATGCAAAACACGGGTTATATCGAAGAAAATTTGATACCGGTGAAAAGCATATTATGGGAGTGAGTTATTTAATTGAATTATGATTTTTAATGTTAAGATTGTCACTGCAGCTCCTCATCGGTGGAAAATACCCAATTACCAACGCATGAAATGCTACTCGCACTGATTTTAAAATTCTTTTTCTAATTCTAGAATCGACATGAAAGTTTCTTCTTCTTTTTCGGATTCCAAATAATTTCCTTTCTCTCTTAAGCTCTCCCTAACTTCGCATTCATCCCAAATCTCCGCTTAATTTATTTCTGCTACCATTACCCCCTTTTCATTTGGCTTTGCCCTCTGCTTCAATATCCAGATTTTTTTGTCATGAAAGATGGCGGTTTTGCGGTAACTTGAATAAATATAGTGTACTTGGATTGGACGACTTTTCTAATATCTTGTAGTTATCAAAAGTAGTCTCGTAAATGCCACTAGAGTTTTCATTTAATTTCATTCGTAGTTCTATTTATTTTAAAAGCCGCGCTTGCCGCATCAAAGATGGAGATTATCAACCAGAATTTTCGACGGTGCAATCCTTAATAGCAAGAAAGTTGTAATGTGCGAAAGTCACTGCGTGAAAACATCATTCGCCTGGATTGGAATCCGAACCCCGTTGTCCCGAATTCGTGCGTTGTGCTTGTACGAATTATGTTAACGTCCTCTTTCCGTGTGCATTTCACATTGGACGTCCGAACATCTTAGTAAAGTCAAAGCATTCTCCTGCCCTGTGTAATCGCTTGGAACACTCAACGCGAAGTCGAAGGATATATGTACCAATCGCAGTCCAGGCGAATGATCTTTCTATTTTGAATTACACTCATTAGTATCCCCTCTGCGAGCGGGTAACGTCCGATAGAGCGATGCACGTGCCGGGCATAGCCCTCGGACTTTCAAGGATGCGAGTCTGAGGGTCTGTCTCGGACCATTTTAGATTTTGACTACTGGGAAGATATTGAAGCGATACAGTCGATGGACTGAAATAAAATCCCATGCATTTCCCGCATCTACTTATGGTGGGCTTTTCTTTCCATTTCAAGCATTACATTTATATTATCCTTTTTTCTCTAATGTGTGTATATACTTATGCTGCCCTCTGGCACGAAAGTTCGCTCAAGTTTAACTTCTTAGCATTTCGATTTCAGTGGCTTAACCCCAACGTAGAGACCTCAAAAATGTTCTCTTTCTCTCCTCCATCTCCCGAAGCAAACGGAACCGGAGGCAGCCGCTGCTGCTGCGGCAGCCGCCGCCGCAGCCGCCGCCGCGGCCGCCGCATCGCAGCAGCAACAAGGTGTGGCGGTGTCCGCGACGGGTCCCGGGGGCGGCCCGGCGGCCGCCGGCAACTCGCCCAAGGAGAGCAGCTCGTCCTCGGCCATCAAGGATGAGCCGCAGAGTCCGGCAGCGGCAGCCGGGGGCGCCGCGGCGGTCGGTGGAGCCGTGGGAGCAGGTGCCGGGTCCGAGGCGTCGAACGCGCTGGTCGCCGTTAACACGTCGTCCGTCGGAAAGAATCAGCCCAAGAGACTGCACGTGTCCAACATACCTTTTAGGTTTAGGGATCCAGATCTGAGGGCCATGTTCGGGGTGAGTTTTTTTCTTGATAAGTTTATTTTTAGTTGTTGACTTCTTCGTGCATGCAAAATGTACCCTCCTTCGTCCGTGCCTTGAGATATCTTATGACCACAAAAAAATATTTATTGCATGTATTCTGAAATCTGCTACTGATACAGTTGTCTCGATTATTCGAGATCCGTTTTACCGAGGCCCCTTACTAGTGTTAATACATACAGATACTTGTGTTGTGGCTGTGACCAGCTCAATTCAGCTCATGGAAGCGAACGAAAGAATTCTGAAATTGATTCGGTCTTCGTATACACGGGGATTCTAGGCACTATCCTTACTCAATCACTAACTGAAATACGGCAATGCATGAAAGTATATATCTCATTTTGGCCTTCACTAATGCTATCTCATAGCCCCTATCTATAATCTTGAGTTTTTTTATTATCCAAGGTGGCCTCAAGCCAAACTGCCTAAAAGTCGCTGTGGAAAAATTAGCGGTTGATTGTCATCTCGGTGGTATTCTTCTTAATAGATAATTCTCCAAATTTTCATTTTTTTTCCCTCGAGTAAAAAAGATAAAAATTGAAACAATTTCCAGTGAGTGGCAGCATCCAGAATGTTAATAAATAAATTCTTACCCCTTGACATGATCAATAATTACATTGTTTGCAAATATTTAGTCAGCCAATTTCCGGTGATTAATTAGGTCCAATATTAATTTGATGTGGAATCGTAGCTTGTGTATTGCTCAAGCAAAATAATTTTTTTTGTTCGCGGTTACTTCCCAAACAACGTTCGTTCTTCCTTCTTCGTTCACATTTGCAAGTTTGGTCAGATTAAAGAGAAATCATTTGTTGACTCACGTCCTTTTGGTAGGAGAGTCAAAAGTAATGGAAGAAATGTTTTTACCCTTTGTGGTTGTATTGCATTTTCAGCTTGCATGAGCTCTGTTAGTTATGTAGATTAATACCTATGTTTTTCCTGATTGGTGCTGCCTGGCGCAATACATTGTCTAATTCGTTATAATTTCTCTTCCTCATATGGGCTCTCTTTCTTGGCCGTTGTTCGTCCGATCAACGATTGTATTGCAGCAATTCGGCCCTATTTTAGATGTGGAAATTATTTTTAATGAGCGAGGGTCAAAGGTAAGCAGAACTCATTTCGTTAAAATTCAATAAATTGCAATTTATATGATATATCAATTGTAATTTTAGTGATAATTTTTATTTGTTTGAAATTTGTGCCGTCCATTTGGCGAGCGTAATTTGTGATTCATTCAAATGAACCAAATGTTTTAATAAATAATATTTTTCGATTTGTGGAGTTTTTAAGAATGTCGCTCCTGGATAAGGGAAAAACAAGCTCGTGTGCATTTTATGCGTCATACATCTCCGCACCCTTTAATCACTGCAGGTGATTGCGTTCTGATCTCTAGTGCTTCATATCATGGGATGGTTTTAAAAATTAGCATATCGTTAGCTAAAAATATACCACACCCTTCCTTTTATGAGTATCGATCACTTCGGAAATGAAATCGAGAAAGACGCCTACTCGTGGCGCCAGCTAATGGGAAGCTGTGAAACTTGTGTTCGAATAATGCGGCAAAACTGTATTGTCGCATCACGAGAAACAATTGAACCATGATTATGCATCACATTGATCGTTTCCCGGTGAATTTTTGATACTGCATTTTTTTGGCGGTTTAAGATCGCATTTCCGCATTCATCAGTGCAAGAATAATTAGAACATCGCAGTTTGTATATCTTAAATATTATCGTTCTCGCAGGTTCCTGTTTGTTTACGAAAAAAGCACGCGGTTAATTATTGTTTACGAAAAAATCACGCGGTGCCATTTTTCTTTTCAATCAAAGTTTGATCGATCGCTTTCGTCAATTTATTTAATAATAAAAAAAAGTTTTGCTTCGCGGAAATGAAGAGATGCTTGCTAGCAGTGCCGAAATGGTTCCCCCATTCGCTGTCACTTTCGATTGCAAATTATCCAGGTTCTGAGGAGTATTGTCGGTCCTGCAAGCCTGAAATCATGTTTTTGCAATACGTTATCAGTAAATATTAAATTGTGACATTAAATTGTTGTTATGAAATACATATTTAGGTAACTTGCCCATAATGTATGGTAAAATTAGGGTCAAAACGTCATCCAGAATGTAAATATTCTTGTGCTCTGTTAAATATTATAGTTACAGTTATTATTGAGCATGGCATTTTGGTGTCAAGGAAAATGGTAGAAATGCTTTAACCTTTTATCTCCTATGAGATATTGTTTCATTATGACCCTGAAAAGTACTCGTAAAACTATGGGGACCTTAGAGTAATAATCTACTCAGGGTCATTGCAGCTTGTATTTCCCCTCCTTGAGTGTCACTAAGATTTTTTTCTCTTAATTGGGAAATCTCCATAATAGTTGTTATCTACAATTAAAGTCCCACCACAATTGCAGTGAATGTTTTGTCGTTAGCTTTTTTATAAAAAAATATCAATATGCTTATGAAGCCTTAAATGTATTATCACTGCCACTTATTTTTGAAACCCTATGGTAGCATTAATTATGAGTTGGGTGCATGTGATAATAACTCTTCAATGTGTAATGAACAAATTTTCTATCTGTAATTGCATAGTAATCATTAGATTTGGAAATCCCCATGATTATTCAAGCAACTAATATCAAGTATTTCACCGAAGACGGTGAAATTCGCCATGAAAAAATCATTTGACTTGACAGGGATTCGAACCCAGATCTCCCAATTGCCGGTCAGGTGTATTAGCCAGTTACACCACCAAGCCATCTTAATTCAAGGTGAATTTTAGCTGGGGGTTTATACGAACAAAATTCCAGGTTCGAATCCCGGTCGAGTCAAATGATTTTTTCATGGTGAATCACCGTCACCGTCTTCGGTGTATAACTTCACATCCGTGTGCGTGACTGCGTACCACATAATTTTTTTAATGCAATGATTGGAAATTTTATCAAGTATTTCATTTGACATGATTAGAAATAATGAACTTGATGCATTTACTTATCTTTGGTTACTGTGAATGACACTTCATGCAATCGATGCTGTTCATTTAAATTCCTACACAAAAGCTAGAACCTGCTATGATGTTGATATAAGTATAATCTAGCTTCCAAACTTCTCATTTAGCCCTCTTGTTAAACTGAAAAAATAGTGCACAAACTATTATGTTACGATATGACCATGCATTTTCACCAAAGTTTTGTTTCAATCACTTTTAATTGTAAATACATGCTAGTACATTTTGTTCTTGACATATTTTATTATGTGCATGAGTATTAGCTATTGAAAAATGAACTTTCACATTTAATCAATTTTATTTGGATAACACCTAGTTAAGGAATTCCTGTTGTCTGTTTTTATATGACCTGTGTTAACCAGTCTTGGTATGTGCTAACTAAACCTTGAGCTTGGAAAATATTGACTTCTGCGTAAATGTTTCTGCTGCTCTTTCAATATCGCTCTGTTATTTCTGTCTGCAATATTCTTTAGTGGCAGTGATGTGATCTCTTTTATTCAGGATTCAAATATTTTTGTATAATTTGCAATTCATTCACTGTAGTTCAATAGAAATGGGCCAAGGATTGATTGATTTACCTTAGCATGAGAGATACAAAGGGAAGTTAGTCGCATTATTTCAGAATAACATCTGTTGCAATGTTCTTTTAATGGTTGATTTATAGCTTATTTGGAATATAATGAAAATACAATTCCTGCTTTGTGTTTGCTGAGAAAGAATAACTTTGTATCTCTTAATTAAAGTCTGTGACACACATGTTTTCCACAGGTCTTCAAATACAGATCTAGTGCTGTTTAAGACTTCAAAATGGTTATAATTCTTTTGAACAGGAATTATTTGTTCATTGCTACTGCCTAACATTTAATTGTTCTGAATAAATGAATTTGCTTGTGGGGATAATGGTTTTATACTAAGGCAGTAGTTCCCAACCTGGGGAAACCATCCTTGTTCTTGGGGGTACTTGCATGGTGGTTTAGGAATTCATGAAAAAAGTTGATTGATAACAAAAGAATGAGCAAATTTCTGTACAATGCTGGGCCCACCTTGTTTGTTATGCAATTTAGAGATATGAACTGCCATGGGGCATGCAAGTCATAGTGGGTTGGGGACCACTGATCTTAGGTTTTTGTTTTCACTTTCAAGGCTTTTCTGATAGAAAAATCAAGTCATTATTTTAAAGTGAATTTGTAGCATAGTTATTCTTGCATTTAACATGCATTGAAGGGTAAAATAAGAGTGAAATATATTCCTTTTATGTATGCTATTTATGGTATTGTGTGTGTTTATAATTTTATATCCTTGGCCCATTTTTAATGTCATTGGTGTGGACCAGCAGGTTTAGCTGTAAATCCATTGTTGTTTAGAATTATGGTTTTACTCTAACATGATTTTTTATACTCCTTAACTTAATTTACTGTCTTTTAAATTTCCATTCTTTTTGAATGGCTCATATCACCAAAATCATTCCATAGGGAACATGCTTTCCTTAATATTAATAACCCTAGATTTACCATTAAATGTCAGTTGATTCTAATTTATTTTAATTTTAACCTAAGTCCAATGCCCTCGTAGTCAGTGGAGGTTATTGCTTTCTGTGTGTAGATGTTGTTACCTGATTGACATCAAAATTTAGCAAAAATTTAGCATTGTCATCTAAATGCCTATATCTTATGGGACACATTAGAATGTATGTTTTATGTGCAAGAATATTTTCCATTCCTCTCAATTGTTGATTTTAATTAAAGTTGAAATTAGTATATTATTGAATTCATTGTTTCCCATCTTTCTATTAATTATATTTATATTATCTACTACATTTTGGCATGTTCATTTAAATTGTTTTTCGTTTGAGAATCAGAATGGCTATTTACTTTTGCCAGTGTTTAATTTTAATGGACTATGAATGTTTTAGAAAATACACATAACCTCCACTCATTATACAAGGCAGTTTTTTGGAATTCTGATTGGGTCATAGGTACAGATAATTAATAGATAAATAATCCACGTGCCTGTTTTGCCTATTTCACTCATTTTACACGTACCTAACCTAGCAAATTTGTTATCAGCCTTCTCCCTTGCTAGTGCATCCTGAACCTTGCCATGTCATCCCTTAGGAAATAAGTCACAATGTGATGATGACATAACTGATGGAATATTGTCCGATTTAAATACTTGAATAAGATTGGTCTTGGCTATTTGTTGTATTATTTCTGCTTCATATGATTTTCCTGAAAATTTCAAAAGTTGAATTAAGAATCAATAGATGGACTAGTTCTTGGTATTAGAACACATATTTTGGGTGGAGTTAATATAAAAATTTTATCAGTTATTGGTAACCACTTTAACCTTTGTCATTCTTACTTCATCTGAAGTAATTTCCTATTCCTTTTTCACAGTATGAAAATATTTCTTTCTCAATCCTTGCTTCATGTTCCTCTTAAGCACCTGCATTCATTCATGATATATGCCATCTATGGCATTAGTTTGTTTTTTTTATACCATCGCTGTCATTAGGAAGAATTTGGTTTCTTTAAGACTTAGATAAGCTACGTGAGCTTTCTCTGATGAAGATTTGTGACTTGATTATCGACTTTAATTTGGACTATCCCATTCTCCTGTTTCTCCCACAAGCTCCAATCCAAACCTAGCCACCTTTATCCTTGTGGTTTTCTTACACTGATATATCCTGGACTCCTTTGCTGCCACGGTCGCGTGTTTATTGGATTCTTCTCACCTTTGCTGCAATGCAATTGGCCTGCCTCTCATACAAGCCTGTCTGCCCCTTTTGCTAGGTCCATGGTTGCCTAAGATCTTGCATGAAAGTAGACAGATTGAAGAAAAATTATTAATCGTTGTCATGGCTGAATTAGTTTTGGAGGTGCATATGTAGACAGTATAGTGAATGTAACACTAATCTTTTATATCTCTTAGCCACATGGATATGCTTGCTGTTTGTGAAGTAAGTGCCAGATGAATATTTCACTGTACATTCTTATGTGAGGAGGCTGCAAATGCAGGCATAAACACTATATTGCACGCCATTACTACAGATTTGAGAGATGTTTGAATTAGCACTGAGAGGTGCAAGTCAGCACGTATTCTATGACTGTATTACTTCTAATTTTGAATAATTTATCAGCAGTGGTTATTTATTCATGTGAGCGATCTATCTTTGTTGATTTCATGGGGTGAATTCAGCCAGTATGCGTTTAAAAAATATTCTTATCATCCTTTCATTCGAAATTAATGTGCTGCAGATATAATGGTGGTGTTATTTAATGATTTCTGGAATTTTAGTGGGGATAATTGTCATTTTATGAAAATTAGCATTCACGTCGTTTTTTATAGGTGGAATGTTATGAGTAATTCCATGTTGTACCATTAACACCACACTCGTAATGGTGAAGCAGCATGAAATTACAATACGTATAGATAATGGTGAAGCATGGGATACATGAAAAGCAAATTAGGATTAATTTATTTCACAATGCATTTACTCATCTTTTGTAGTGCTTCTTTATGGACATGCATTTAGTGTGATTTTAATAAAATTACACGAAAGAATACAATAGTAATTTTATTTCATTACACTGTTCATATTTGCCAAATTAAACCTCTGCCATTAAGTGTGTTCCTGAGCCACTAATTGAGGCCAAATTTTTTAACGTTAAATCAAAATCTTAAAATTAATTATAAACTTGACAAGATTTTATAAATTAAACCATATATTTCTTTCATATTTCCAATAAAAATCATGGAATCCACTGATGAAAATTTCATATTTTATTTTTACTTTTCACTAAGGATTTGCTAATTGTTTCTTTCTCTGTGTCCTATGAGAGAGACTAACTTTAAGCTCACCCAAGCTATACTCAAGTTATTTTAGTTTTCTATCTTATTGTTGCTTTGAATATCTTACCAATTTTTAAAACAGTTTGAGACTAGTGCTTCAGAGTTCAGGATACCAATAAACTCTCTTTAAGTTGTTTATTTTGTTGGTTGTGCATTGGTTGACAGATATGTTGGGATTATGAAGCCTCAGCTCTTCTAATTGAGAAAACTGATAAATGCACCATCATTATAATAGGCAGGATATAAACTTGTGTTATCTCAGTTTGCCACATGATTACGGTTAAAGAATGGAATTCCACAAGTGAGTTTATTTTCCATTTAATTGAGGGTGTGGGCTTCAGTCATAACTTTAAGATTGTTGAAATTGCATAGATAAATCATATTTCAGTTTTGGGTGAAACGGTCACCAGTTGGTATTGTGACATAATTACTTAAGTATTTATGTGGAATTGATGGTTTGAGATGTTAGGGTGGATTTTAGGAATACATTGCACCTGAAAAGATGATAGATGACTAAACAGCAAGTGATGGGGGAAAAAACACCAAGTTTAATCTGTTCAATGCACATGCTCTTTTGTGAAAATGACAGGGAAGCTGGAAAAGATAAGTAACTTTGCAATTCGCTAGAAGCCAACTAATTTTCTCCAGAATTCAAGTGTTGGAAATTTTTTTTTTTCGATTGGACCGCTTCTCCGTGGCAGCAACACCAACCTGTCAATACAGTTAAGTAGTGGTCCCT
This sequence comes from Pyrrhosoma nymphula, assembly GCA_963573305.1. NCBI lineage: Eukaryota > Metazoa > Arthropoda > Insecta > Odonata > Coenagrionidae > Pyrrhosoma > Pyrrhosoma nymphula. Next base: position 54,938,594 of record OY754336.1, on the reverse strand, counting down.
GTCTCCCTGATACCAAATCCCTTCTACCGTTTGCAGCATATTTGCCATCATTACGCTCTGGTGCCCCTATACTTGAAATGGCTCTCTTTTTCTGTCATTGGTAGCATTCTTTTTCCATCCAGATTGATGGACTCTGCACTAAGCAACCCCCCTTTAAAAACATCTTGTTGTGCTGTTGGAAAGTGTTGCAGACTATTTACCACTCTACCGTGATCTGAATCCATCAGTCTAGAGAGACATTGCTGCCGTAACATTCCTCTTATTCCATCCTTATCCATCAGATTGCATTTGTGTCCACAGCAATGAGGAGGTGAAAGAGATAAGCATGATGTCCTGTTTTTCTCCATTTAAGTCCTGTGTATAAGTCCATCTGCAAAACTTATTTCTGGCACTCACTTGTAAATAATTTTGGGCATTGTTCTGCATCCTAGTCTTGTTTCTTTTTCACCAAAGGAATTATAAAAGCATTCAGATGTTTTAGTTTAATAATTGAAGCTTTTTGTTGACTACATTAATATATCTCCATCTACAATGTGGTTTTTGAAAATATCCAAGCAAAATATTTGGCAGTACTTAATGTGTGTCGTGTTTGTCTGAGTGGATTTTTGTACATCTCAGTTTTTCTTTACTTTTTAATTGAATCGTTTGTAATTTGTAATTTCTGGTGACACTGCTAAGTATGTTTGTATGTTTGAATCTAATTTTGAATGTGCTCCACTCGTTTATTATTTTCTGTCTTTAGTTGTGCTCTTTGGGCGTGAAGAGCACAAAGCTTCTTTGTAGCTTCTTCCCATCTGTAGAGTGTCTTGCGGGAAGCGTTTTGTCCACGGCCTGAGCAGTGGCTCTTGCGTGGAGGCTGTCATGTGGTGCTCCCTTGAGGTAGTCATTGCCTGTGCGTTCAAACAGTCACAAATTTGTCACACAGCTACCTAATTACACTGAGTTCAGTTCATTTGAACCCTTTCATTACATCTTTAAAAATTTTAATATCATTTTCCTTGACGGTGATGTTTGTATTTGTCAATTGAAGTCTTTTTTTTTCTTAGCTGTATTTCCTCAAATATTTCGAATTTAGATATTTTCCTTGAGTTTTTTTGCAGAAATACACAGGATATCTGTTTTAAGGAACTTTAAACCCATCAGCCATATTTATTCCACAACTCTCATTTTTCTGATTGCCAGGAAGCTTCATTCTAATGCCTCTTTCTTCATTTTGAAGTTTAAGACTAGCATGACTTTCTCAGAATTTTTCATTGAACATGAAAACAAGCATTACTCTTCTGATAAGAAAAAAAATCATTAATGCTTGGCTGCTATTCTTTGCACTTCTAGCTGCCAAAAATTGGAACTAAATTCTCTTAAAAAGTTAGCATCAATTTTGTGCTTATGTAATTCTAATTTTTGGACTAGTTTTTTTGTGTTGGATACCAAAGTGCCTCCTCTTATTTTTTTAAACTTTGTTGTAGGATTCATTCTTATTTATGTCCAAACATATGAATACAGTTGAGATTTAGAAAACCTAATGTGGTAGGGTATAATCACTGAGTAGTGTTCTTTGTTCTCACTGAGCTTCCTATCAAATGGCAAGTGGCATCAGCATTATTAACATATCTTGGTATCCATACACTAGAGCTAATATAAGTATTGCGAAAGAAAAATTAATTCTTAAAGTTTAAGTTGGGAAGCTCCCCAGAACTATTAAGATAGCATTTCAGTTATCTTATCTAGTTTCAAGGATTTTGTTAAAAACCTCATGAAATATAATTTTATCTGATTACCTGAAGATAGGAGGAAGCTGAGTTTAATTCATTTTTAATTGTGACTTAAGTGCTATTGCCTAGGGCTTAAATAATATCTCACCAGCCAGATGATCAATTTTAGTGCTGAGTTAGGTTTTCATTTCATCACCATCATCAGTCTACTCTTTGTTATTCCCTAATCCTAACCCTCTTTTTAAAGAATACAAAACACTTTGCCTTTCTTTCTCTATTCTCTCTTTTAGCCTGCTTTGAATATTGCCTATGTACCTTGATTAATTGATTGAATAATACCACAGCTGAAGCCATGTATATCCTATACATACATATATATAAATATATAAATATCTATAATTATGTATACTTTTGTTGCCATATAATGCAAGGGGGAATGGCACGTGGTGCATTAGTGGCAGTTTAGCTTGGTCCAATCCGTTCCTGCTCTGAAGGAAATGGATCCGAGCATCACTGTAATGTAGTGGCCATTGTAGTATGTTGATGTGTGAAGTGTTGTTATTTTTAATATTTCTAAAATTTACTCTGGGAAAGCTTTAATTCTTTCGCTTTGGCACCTCAATACAAAAATCTATGGTAATTTGACCCTAGCAAGATTTTGAAAAAATTTGTTTTCCAAGTTTGGAGTGTTAATTGTTTAATTTAGTGCTGCATCATTTTGCCATTTAATCTTACTAGTTAATGTTACTTTAATTTTTTGTTTTTCTTCTGAATATAAGTTCCTTGAAATGTTTTTACCTGTTTGTCTTCTCTGAAGAAATGAGAAACCTGTTAACAGTGCACATTCAATACAAATATAATAGTACATAGGTGATGGTACTTGAAGTAGATGTCAAGTATCTCATAGTTGTCTAATCAAAACTCCTTGGTTAGTTTAATTAACTGATTTTTTGTCATGCAAGTATTTTTTACCTTGATCAATATATATACATATATATTTAGTACTCCAGTGGCCATGACATGCATACTACCTTCCTGCTTATGCAAAGCAACTTGATGTGAAATGCTTTTTGTATGACCATGACCAACAGATGTGACCATTGTATATCTATTTTGTAATGCTGCCAAGTGTCACGCCCACTCGAGATACCTCTTATTTCACCCAACAAAAATATGCCCTCCTCCCTTTTGATCCCATTCCTTTGAAACCCAATCCATAACTGATATCCTCCCTCTGTATGTCGTTTGTTCTTCTCTGCATGCAGGGGTTCGGTTTTGTAACGTTCGCAAGTAGTGGTGATGCGGACCGAGCACGAGAGAGGCTCCACGGCACCGTGGTTGAGGGCAGAAAGATTGAGGTGTGGCCAATGCTGTTTCCAATGTCTTTGTATTTTTTTCATTTAATGCGTGTTTGTGTGAAACTTTTTTTTTCTTGTGGTGTGGTTGTTGCGTGGAGAGGGTTGGGTGGGTGAGTGGGGGTTTATACCCCTGCCCCCTTCCTCCCCTCATCCCTTTTCTTTTACCCCTTACCCTACCTGAGATGCCTTCCTCTCTTAACTGAGTAACCAGTTTTTAAATGCCCAAGGGAGCTCTTGGGCATGAAGAATCCTAACCACCTTTAAAAAAAATAACCTGCCACCCTTACCCTACCCAACATGCCTTTCTCTATTACTTGAATAACCAATTTCGAATGTCCAAAGCAAGTTCTTGGGCATGAAAAATCCTAACCAACACTCAAAAAAACCCACCTTGCCCGCTAAACCCTTATCACTCATACAATAATTATTGGCAAACACGTCTTGTTGAAAAGACCAAGTTCTCTACAAAGTCTATTACATTTAAACATAATTGTCTGTCCAGAAGGAAAGGTTTCAGAAGGAAACATAATTAGGGGTGGGTATTAATTTAGTTTTTTTTTTAATGCTAATCAGTTGTATAAAGACTGTTAAACTATTGACTAGTGGTTTAACTGACATGAGACCCCCTGCCTAGTCTAAATATTAGAAGTGGAGGAGGTAATGGACCAATATACCAATGTAAATGTTCAAAAAATTTGTTGTTTGATTGCCATTGCAATAGATGTTACTTTCAGCCAGTTGTTTGCATGTTTTGCCCTTTGATTTGCTTTTGCATAGTGTAGTGACACTCATTTCTTGGAAATGTGAACATTTTTATAGTTTTCTCATGCTTTCTTTTTGCTCAAATACCATTCAAATGTTTATGTATGTTGGAAATAGTAGTTGCTGTTTATATTCATGAAAAAGTCTAGGGTCATAATTTAAGGTTGTTAATGTGGGGAACTATAGTAAATCCTATAAATCATCATATTTTATTCCTTGTAAGTTCAATAGTTTAGAAAATGCGTGAATAATTCAGTAGTTTTGCGTCCCTTAAAGAATGTGATTGTTGGGTGTAAAGAGGCCTTCAATTTGTTGCCTTTTCTCTGGACAGAATTTATGTATCATTTTTCTTATTTCTTTGTCCTCTGCTCCACCTGAACAGTCCTCCTGCCCTCTTACGTACGTAGATTAATTAAGCTGGTGTGCCTTGAGAATGACATGGGTTTTGTTTGATGACATGAGGCCCTGTAAGCCATTGTCCACTGCCTGCAGTTTGAAACCCATTACCACAAGCAAGCAAACTATACATTTGTAAGAAGTAAGAACTATGTACTGCTTTTATTGACACTACTTAATGTATTAATGTGGGGCAACTTGAGGTAATGCATAATGCAGTAAATTAATTTAGTCATGATGTGAACTTATTTGTAATTTTCATTCATTATGTTACTATACATTTTGTGTATGTATTGAATGTTATTGTAAACAGTTCTTTTGATTACACTTTGTTAATGTGAAAAAGAACACCTGCTGCCAGTCTTGCTGCCACAGTAACAGTAAGCCTCTCTCGCCAGTAGATGGCTCTTTGCTCGTATTATCTTTTTGTCATAATCTTAATTCCAAGTAAGCAAGCTACTCGTTTGTGCCGTTCATAATACATAACTTAAACAAATTTCACAAGGTGGTTGGTTGGGTTATGATGCATTTTAATTAATTGACTGATGTGATTGACATTTCTTTATATTTTTTTAATTTCAAGTTAATGCTACTTTTCTTTATTTAATGAGAAAATATTTTTGGGAGAAAGGAGAACATGATATAGCTTGCATTTGTGAGTAGTGGAACGATATTTCTCTTTATTTTCATTAAATCTTTTAAATAATTTTGGAATGCCTCACAATTAATTGATATTCCTACTTAATACTACTTATAGTTATTAATTTTTTTTACACTGCTTGTCTATGAAGGCCTAATAGTCCTACCTTTTTTCCTGCCAATTCACACCATAATCCACCCCTCAAGTGCAGCAAATTGTCTCGCCTCTTAACCTTTGCTGTACTATCTTCCCTTGCCTCCACACCCTGTCTCAAGTACATGTCTTTCAAAAGGGGGTCCAGATTTTTCTCACCGTGACACCTTATAACTTCGTATAATACTGGCCAAATAGTTATGGGCAGTTCTGTTGTGTTTTTTCTTCTTTCTTAATACCTCGCCTTCCATTTCCCTCTGCCACAGCCCATGTTTTTCCTCTGATAGATTTTATTTGGTCATCATCATTTCCTCACAAACTATTTCTTTTAATCCATACATGTTTAATCACTCCACCTTGATTTCAAACAAACCTTTACCTACCCAGCTCTTTCATCAGTGCTACAGATATTGTATAATTTGGTCACCTTATGTCCCATTTAATGTTGCACGGTGATCGTATAAGCTTCCTGTCAGGCTGATAGGAAGCCTGTAGAAAATATAATTGCATCCAAGCTTTCTTTGTTGCTTCTAAGTGATTATGTGCCCGTGAAAGAAGTTTATGAATGGCATGTCATAATATGAGTAAATTAAAATAAATATCTTCTGCTGTTTTGTGTCCTCACCACCTACACCTACCTATCACTGTGCAGCAGGTATCTTTCATTTAACTTTCAGATAGCTTCTCCTCCTTTCTGTAGCACTGATACATCCCTATTACCCTTTCCGTTTCATTTCATCAAAATTACCATGTTACTCAGAGTGTAGTGAAATGTTTCCTTATTTGATTAATCAGTTACCCTGTGTGATCTCAACCCAAGTTTCACTCAGCCTCAGAGGGTTTTTATTTTTTGTGTTAATTTATCCCAAATTTGATGTTGGAAAAATGAAAACTTTTTTGTGGCTTCAATCTAAAATTGCCGGTAAGCAATTTGAAATAGATTGCCTACTCAAAAGTTTTCAATTATTCCTTTATGTCAGCAGTGAAATTTGTCTTTTACCATCATATCCATTGAGATTTATTTTTTGACATTTGAGATGCTACCTTGAATGGGAGATAATTTAAGCTTTAAAAGGTTTTGATCCCTTTTAATTTTAGAATTTGACGTTATGTGATTATATCTCGGGATAGTCAATATGGTAATTATATGGTTCAAGATAAATTTCCTGCTCTTTTTGCATCCCACTCATATCCTATCCCTAGCTGAAGTGTGCCCATATTTGTATCTATTAACTCTTCCCTTTACTTTATTAGATTTTACCATGTCCATTTGTTTGTTGTTTTTGTTGTAATCTACATAGATTTAAGATTACATTTATGCATAATTGTAAGATTTTTATAGGATTAAGAAAAAGGTTATTATCAGTATTGACTACGATTTATGACGAGAGGGCCTAATTTCAATGTCACATGGTACGAGTATGTCTCAGAGAGGGTATGAAAAAAAATGTTATGGTTGAATGAGTTAAAAGTGCGTTTTTCTTATTGTTGAGGACTATGATTTTGAGTAACGCTGGGGCCCCTCTACCTCTTCTCCAGATGAAAGTGGTTAAAGCCCCAGGGTAAAGTACGAGGGGACACATTCAGGTAAGGATGGGCTGAGAGGAAGAAGAAACTTCTCTACATTGGGGGTGGGTGGTCGGGGGGAGGAAGTGTGGCAGGGGCTGTCACCAGAATGGGAGGGAGGGTGGTGTGGGATTGGGGGGTGGGGGGAGGGAGGGCCTGCTGAATGATAAAAAAAAAGATTAGCAATTTGGGGCAAGGGAGGTCAGGAATTTTTTAAGTGGCAGCTGAACGTAGGGCCTTCTCAAAAGTCAGTTCCTTCTTTCCCCCCTCATGTAATGCTTGTGATACTCATGCTTTAAATGCCTGTTTATTTTTTCCTGCTTTAAGAAATGAAATCGTCATGAAATTTTAAAAACTTGAATTCATTTAACTATTTTCAGCCCTTGTCAATTTTTCTCTGTAGCTCTAGTCAAATTAAAAGTTTTTGCTTGTGGATGAATATTTAGTAATTTAACGTACTCCTATGAAAAAAAACAAACTCTGCCTTGTACCTTTAAAGCTCCTTTTGCAGAATGTAAGTTTTCATTAGCATATATCTTTTTCATCCCTAAAATCCAGTTCTTTTAATTCATATTTTGTTGCCAATACCTTGCTTAAATGAGTCTTGTTTAATTTGGAGCTCTGTGACTTGATGGCTTTATTTGCAGATAACTTTTTAATGATGGGTTTTTCAAACTCTGAATTAAGAGGAACAGTTAACTGTGGTTTCATTATAAATGATTAAATTATGAATTATTTTATCATTAAATGTATTTACTCATTAAATGGTGGCATTTGCAATAAAATCCCACAGTATTATTAAAACAACAGTACACTTGCTGTGGTCTGACTTGAAGGATCTCTCAGTGCTGCGTTTAAGTTTCTGGCCATTCCTGTAGCCTGGGGTGGGTTGATGGGGTGGGAAGAGGGTAGGGCTGGGTCGGGATTTATATGCATGGGGTGTGGCATGCACGCAGCAGGGGTGGGTGGGGTGACTGGGAGAAGGTGAAGCAATTGCCTCTGCAGCAGTGCCTTTTCCACTCAACTCGGAAAGGATTAACTTGTACAAAATCACATAACGTCACTTACCTTGTCATTCTACTATGACACTTGAAATATTAGGTAATTCAAAAATGTTCCTGTAAATTTTTACTTCGACTTGCGTGTGATTATTTTTTTATATTTTCTTTTATTTTTAAGAAAATAGTACGCATACAGCAATATTGCCAATTTATTTAGTGAAAACAGATTTCTTTATTTAATTAGAGTAATATCTAGCTTTTGTAGAAGAAAAAGTATCCTGATTTTCATTTGAATCCTTGATTGAGGTAGCATAGCTTTTATCTCTTAATCATGTGAATATTTTGTGATTAATTTCTGCGAGCTTGCAACAGTTTAAAATGGAAACTGAAATTTTTATTTTGATTGAAGGTGTTAATAGCGTGTTATTTGTATTATTTTAGGTTAAGATAGTGCTGGTGTGTAGTGCTCGCTGTAAAAGTTGGATGGAGAAAAGGACTAAACATTATATTTCACGGAAGACAATGAAATTCGCCATGAAAAAATCATTTGACTTTATTACTTCGTACCCGTGTGTGTAACTGCGTACCACATCATTGTTTAATGCAATGATTGGAAATTATATTTCACATAGTTCTGTTTCTCAATAAAAGTTGAAATTGAGATATCACAAAAAATCTCATGGTGTGTCTCTTAGGGCATTGCGCATGTTTCAAAAGGGATAAATGTTATCAGTGATTTTAGAGGGAAGGCATGGGAAATTAATTCAGTTGAACTACTATGTCTTGAGTATCTAATCCTTGCTTATTATGAACTTTTTGTCAAGTCAATGTGTGTTGTGATTTCTTCCTGCATTGATATCACCACGAGTGTCTTCCGATAACAGGGTAACTTCAGAAATTCTAGTTCTTCTTGAAGCAATGTGGCTTACGTTCAACCGTTAAAGCAGGTAATTTGTAGTTGGCGCATGTAAGTGGAATGGCATTGACTTAAGCTGGAGGCATTTGTCTCTCCTTTTCTCCGAGTCCCACTGCGACGGCATGGCAAGAATGTCGAGGGCCTCAACCACAACTCCCTGTACCTCTCCCATCATTATAGTATGTACGCAATTGCTCGTGTGCCTGCGTTGGATCCTCGAGGCAATCTTTCGGCCCAATTAAGCGTGGGGGCCCCTCTTCTTTTCCTCCACGCGCAACGTGAGAGGGAGAGCATGCGTCTCTTGTGTGTGTGTGTGTATGGCTCCTCTTCTCGCATTCTAAGTATATATATATGCGTTGCGCGCCCACAAACCACTTGTTTATTCTCTTCCTGTTTTCACCTCCTCACTCAATTCATTAATATCTTGCATTTTGGGGGATGTGTTGTGGTCATCCCATATCCATTGAAAGGTTTTTCGAAGTATATGGCACGCCCTTGGAAAATGTAGTGCACCTCCTGTTTTAAATGTAGAGGCATCATTGAAAGGGCAAGACATTAATCATATCTTACATAATCAGTGATTTGGTGGCCTAGTTTCTTTTTTTTATTTTTTTGCATCCAGGGAGTGCAGTTATTCCTTCCCAGAATCCTTTTTCCCTGTCTCACAGCTTTATTTGGTGAGATCCGTTGCTAATGTTGTAATTGCAAGTTAGTTATGTGTGCCAAGAGGAGATTAGTTGCATATTGTCCAGTTTTGTCAGAGGTTTGTAGAGGTTTAGGGATATGACAGCTGTTGCCACATGGTGCAACTGCATATCCATTATCCTCTTGCCAAATCCCTTCTTTCTTTCTTTTTCACCGTTCAATAACTGTAACTTGCGATTGCATTTTACAAGGCATGATTTGCTGGCTCATTTAATATTCATATCATATATATATATAAATATGTGACATTGATAATATTATACATATTTTTTACTTCCAAAGGCCACCCAAAAGATAGTAGTGCACCATCTTGACAACTGCTTTATATCATTGAGTATATTCCAACTAGAGTATGAATATTAGCACACTCTCATTCATATGTTTATTACCACTGTTATTTTTTTGCTGTGGAATGCCTCTCCGATTGATGCCTCGAGGCCAACAAAATGCATGCGCTGAGTAATCGCCAGGTGGTGAATGAGGGTTCCTCTTGGGAAATTCTGGGCTGTAGCTTTTAAGTGAAATGGTCTCCAGGCTCTCTTAAATTATCAGAAGATCAAGTTAGGGATTTTTTTAAAGAAATTTTTGAGAGTTGTAATATAATTGTAATGTTTTGAATCATTTTTTGTCCAAGCTGCAGAAGAAGTTATGAAATTCCTTGACTTATACTAAAACTTCAGTTCATAATATTGATGTGAAATATTTTAACCATGAACAAAACCCATGTTTGGAGAATTGGTGTTTTTCCAAAACCTTATACTAGTTGCATCTTTAATATGCATAAAATTTGTATACATTTTTACGTGGTAGGGAGAGAAGGAACTACCAATATCTCTTTGAATACCTATTTTTTATGTACAGTTTACTGAAGTAGCACCCACATTGATAAGCCCACTTTTCTCAGGGGAATGTTCATGACTGCAATGTCCATTTTAAAACTTATTATTATATTATTATTTATTAATATATTAATTTGGATATGGGTGCTGGAATTCTATATGGGCTACTATCTTCTAGTTACTTTGTGTATGAAATTTTATTACTCATTGGTGTGATCTCGGCATGTCAGAGAAGGTTAGAAGCTAAAGTGCCACAAGAAAATTGGACATAATCTTCACTAAATAGTAGGTGAAAAGGTGAATTACATGTTTTAAAAAAGTAGAACCTTCAGATTTCATTGTTCTGTGCATTGAACTGCATTGAATTTGTTTTTCACCATTGCAAGCAAGAAACTTAGTATGTATATTGATCTTTAAATTTTGGGATCTTTTTGTGTGTTTTATGGATTTTAGTAGGTACATACCCTGAATAAGGTGTTCTTTCATTTATCTTATTCTCTTGATACATTGCCGAGATGAAATTGCATCAGTTCTTTTTCATAATGTTTTTTTGTGTTTTTTTTTTTCAAGAGTAAATATGTATAGTAGGACAACCTTTCACTGTTATGTGGTGTAGCTTATAGCCCTCTCTGGCAAGCTTGTTCATGATATCTGGTGCTTGCGAGTGATGTCTGAGAATGCCATTGCAAAAGTAATGTAATGGATGAGTGAGCCTATTGCAATAAGCACTCAAGCAATATTTTGGTATTTTCCCTTGCATTCATGTTACAAGAAGTTTTTCTGCACCTATTTGTATTTGAAGTGCATTCATTAGTAGCATCCTAACCACTTCAAAGATTAATTATACTGCTATGAATTTGTGCACTGGTTTGTATTGTTTTTCACTTATTCAAGAAGGGCAATTATCATGTAACATTCAAGACTTAGCTGTAGCTTTTTGTAATAAAAAGTATTTAAAAATGAATCCCGCGGATGCCATCCTAATGTAAACCATAAAAAAGCTGCGCATATGCACCTTACAATTTTAGACCAATTTATGGTGATACAGTGAATTAATTTTCATCATTCTAATTTAAAAACTAGATGCACCAACAGCTGGAATGCTTCACAAACTCCCTCAACTTTTGGCCTTGTTGATTGATTTTTTTTAGCTTAGGGTCGCAACTAGCCATGGCCTGGATAGTTATTGAAGAGGATACTTAAGTACTTCTGAGTGTCTAATATTTTTCATTTCTTCATTAATTGATAAATGTAGTGACTGTCCCCCAAATCAAGGAAATCCATTTGGCAAAAACTATAAAATAAGAAGTTTCTGATTTTTGACAAACCAAGTGCCTGCTAAATGAATAAAATAAGGGAGTAACTATTGCACATAGGTCTCACTCTTCTTGAACCGCGTAGACCCTGGTTGTGGCGCGGCTGTCTTTTGTTCAGTACCATATTCAATCCCACACCCTGGTATGCTTTAATGCGGTGCCCCTCCTCCTTCCCCCTTGCCCACTGGGCCAACTTCATCTCCAACATCATCCCGCGGCTTGGTCATCATCATCACCACATTGACAACTGGATTGCTGTCCACTAGGTCAACAATGCAACTGCTCGGGTGCAGACAAAGAAACCACCAACTGTTCCAAATGGTGAGTGATGGCATTATTTGATTATACAATTATTTTATTCTATTATTTTATCTCATAGAGAATTAGCTTAGTTGCATCATGTGATTTGTGGAAATTAATCCTTCATTGCTGTTTAAATTAAGCCATGAATTGACAGCTGTTTATTGAAATATGAAAAAGTAATGAAAAAATAAAAAATACATGAAAACACTATACATGACTTGTAGTCATGTATAGTGTTTTCATGGCATTTGTTCCTTAAAATGCAAATCTTCAGATTGGTAGTGTAAAGATTTGGCCAGGAATTAGGTGATGCCCGTGAGAGTCTTGGTCAGTGATATTTTACTGTGCTTTTCTCAATAAGTTGGCTACTTTTTATTCCCATACCGAATTATCATTTCAAATTACCTGCGCTTCATGGTGTGTGGTTTGGTTTATTTGATCTAATTGAAGGACTGAGTTTGTGTTTGGGAAACTCCATATTTGCAACAATGTTTGCCTTAGAGAGCCACTGTCTAGAGAGGTATTCAATTTTTAAGGGTTTTAGCTTTCTTTCAAAACTCTCAAAAGTAATAATGATTATAAAACCCTTGGAGTTTTAAAATTCATGGGCCTCTTCAGTAGTATAAAATGTGTTAAGTATTTATGTACATTTTGTTTTTATATGTCCCTTTGTTATGTAAATGTTTATCTTCAGAATGAGTGCTTTAGATGTTGAATCCACATCATGAGTGCCTATGAATGGAGAAATCCAAGAGAGTGGTATTTATAAGATGAAATTTAGTGAGGCATAACCATTGATCTTAGTATTTTGGGGATCACCAAGCAGTGGAGCACTGACTGCAGAATTCTTCATTTAAGGTTTGCATCTAAGTGCTTGGTGGCGTTATATTCCCCAGGACCATAAGACTCATCTTGAGAATTTGTGCAGGAACTATTTTATTTTGGATTTCTTGCTATCATCAAAATCTCTACTGTTGGAAAAATACCTATGAGGAACTATATGGTGTTGAAAATTTATTTGAGAATTTAATCTTTAGTATGTTACCATTTCAAGTTAGTTTTGGTTGGACCAACCAAAAGATATTTAATTTTTAAATATTTAAGCTGCTTTTTCATAGACCTTGATTTCAGTATGTTTGAAGGTGATCAAATGTTATTGTGCCTTCTTTGAAAGAATGGTCTTCTGATTTTCAACAAATTTAGGTCAAAATATTGTTTCCTAACTTTTCAGGTTAGGCATTTTGTGGGTAGAATCATGCATTTTTTTACACTAGCACAACTTTTTTTATAAATCCAAATTGTTTGATAATTTTAAATCTAATAAACCACCAAAATTCACTCTATGCTTTTAATGCCTGAAAAAGTGGCATTGTTTTAAGGGAGCTTGGCGTGAGTGTTTTGTGCTAATGTAAACTACTCAAAATATATTGTGTGAAGCCTGAATTTTCATTTTTCATTGATCAGGAGTGGTGCGAATAGCCCATTAATGTAATTAGTAGATAAAGTGCCTCAAGTAATAATCTTAACTGCATTCTTTTTTTTTAAATAATTTATTAATTCTTTATACATTAAGTTTCTTAGTAAAATCACTACAGCAGCCTTGGTATCATCCCGTAATTTGGTTTAAACACTTCTGTTGGTGCTGTTCCTGGAATCTGTTGGGTGTTGCTGGTGGAGTTAACATATTATATCAATGATTGGGGTTTATTGATTTTTTTCTAGTAGATTGAGAGGATGTTTGCCTGCTAAAAACTTCTGTATTTTAGTTTAAATTAATGTAACAGTTAGAGCAGCAACTAACACCACCAGCTATTTTGTTTACCATATTCCTTAAGTGTCATTGGGTTGCTTCATGTTCATGTCATGTTCAGTGGGTTTGTCAATGTTGGAAGCCTATGCTTCACTCAGCTTATATTGTGACTACGGCCACTTCTTGGCTCAAATCACCCATCTCCAGTGGCTTGTGTGAACTGTTTTCCTTCTGACTCTGACTTTGATAAATTTCTTTTTTTTTACCGTTTCAACTTCCCATGTTATAATAAAGATCATGTATTCATTTGCTGAACTGAATTCAAGATTCTCAGAACTTAAGATTAAATGAGGAATAGCTAACATTGGTATGTTCAGAGGAGGAAATCCATGAATAAGAAAGTAAAATTTCCAAACAAAATTATTTTAACTGCATACCAGTTTCCACCTGAGATCTATTTAAGATTGTGGCTTAAATTGTCTTTTGCTCCTCCTGAAGTTCACTGCTCTTTGCTATGTTGTTAGTTGAGACATTGTGAACCATAAGTTGATGCTCACTTGTACTCGAAAAATGTATGGCATTTCTCTGGGAAGTTAGGGCGTACTTTTTATCAGTAAAGTTAATTTATTGTAGGTAGATATGCACTTTAATTTGGTATTACTAGTGATGATGTTGTTATAGATATAACAGGTTTTCAAATTTGCATTGGAAATTCATTTGCTACTCATAGTGTATAGTCATGGATTTTGCAGAGGTTTGTCTTTGATTCATATTGGATTTGTTCATCGTGACTTACATTTAAATGCCTATGTTGATGAGTGTAATTTGTCCTTAGCTTGTTATAAGTTTTCCGTCTCTATTTCTACTTGATCTTTTCAATTATTCTGTAGAATGTCTAGTGAAGTAGGTAGTTAGCAGGGTATCTGAAATGCAGCTTAATTATCCGCTCTGCTTTTTTCCTTCTCACCTTTCCAATCTCCAATATATCATTGGCCCATTCCTATGTCCCAATCATAACCCTTACTTGACTACGCTCCTAACTGCTGCTAGTGTTCCTGACTCGGAATGGAGGTGTGGTCCCGACTTTGGGAGAAGAGTTGTCTTTGCTTCAGGGGCAAGGTGAGAAAAATGTCTCTGGGGTCAATGTATAGGGTATCCCCTTTTGTCTGAAATATAATTGAAATGCTAGATTTTCACCTACATTGCTGCAATATTCTCAGCATCTTACTCTGCCAGTGCCAGTGACTTACGTTGATAAAATTTGATTTTTGATTCTATAATAAGCGTAGGGTTTTTAGTATTTCTGTAAATGTTAAATGCTACTCTTTTGTGGCAATGTAGCTTATGTGCTAGGTAATACTTTCCTATGACATTCCTCACTATAGATTTCAGAAACTCCTTGCAAAAATCAGTGGCAGATAAGTCTTCTTAATCCTTCCCTCAGTAAGTTTTGCATAAAGGCTGTTTAATTGTTTTCCTTTGGCCTAATGATTGTTAAATTTATATTATAATTTCTTTGCCTGTATATTTTAGGCTACTCTCAAGAATTGCCTCTGATATTTTAACACAGACCTTTCTGTATAAGTAATAGTTTGAGGAAAAGGCCTCTTGAGTCAAATATTTCCTTTAATTTCATATGATAAAATCATGTTTTGGGAAAGCGATAATTTTTACTCTTGATATAGAATGTGTGGTGAGTTCTTATTCCAAAAATTAGATGCGAAATTGCTAGACCCTTGTTAAAGCTTAAAATTAAAAATTGCACAAAGAGAATAGAAAGGGACAACTTTCGATGAGGGAAGCAAGAGATGCTTGTTTTACAGGAACTCATAGTTAAAACTAATCAGGCACTCTTTCAAGCTCATTTATCTACTCCATTAATAGTAACTGAGGCAAATCCATTTAGATTATAGTGAAAAACTCAGATGCAGCCCCAATTTTTCTCTCTTTCAATGTATTGACACACATTTTGATTAATTAGATACCTGTGTCCCTGTACCTATGTGAAATACAAAGTGGCTACTTGATCACTATCTTTTTACTGTTTAAGGAAAGAAGGAACATTTGAGCCAGAGGTTTAGATTTTGATGTTTTGTTTTATAAAATGTAGGTGAAAATCTACATGAATGACCTGTGTAATGTAGAATTTCATTGACTGACACTTGCTATGCTTTGTGATAATTTTTGGAATAGAAACTCAGTAGTAATGATTGTCATTATATGGTGTCAGGTACATAATTTGGCAATTTAGTAAGTTTCCTACCTAATTAATATTCAGTGGTTAAAACCAGGTTGTATAGCATTATGAAATTTTTTTCTTGTTATTAACATTACATTGATACCCTAGAACTGAAAGGTTTTCATTGTAACCTATCGTTGATTCTATAATTTTATCCATTGAAGTAAACACCTTCTTTCTCCTTTTCCATTTTCTTATGATACACTGCAGTTAGTTACACCATATTAAGGTACCATCTAGCTACAACTTTAGAATGTCTAGACAATTGTCTTACGGAGATACTAATGTTGTTTGCTCTGAAGGTGGGTCTGGTTGCTGTGTATGTGTAAAAATGGAAAATACTAAGACTTTTACCCAAATGGATATCCATGTCTTCTGTAAAGTTACTCCCAAATTACTTGATACATGTATTAACCCTGGGCAGTGGGTGGTAAATTTTATCAATGTTGGTATGAGAAGTAGAAATAGTCAAAGGAAAAGTTGAGAAAAAAGATCATCATCACTGATATATTTGCTGGTATTAGGGGCTGTCCAAAATTATGTCACACAATTTTGGACCAAACTAGACCCCCCTCCCCCCCCCCCCCCCTGTCACAGTTGGTCACAAATAGTGTCGCCCTTTAATGACGTCACAAAAATGAAAAAACTTCTACCCCCCCTCCACAGTCTTGAGTAAAAATTCGGCATAATATCCAGTGGAATTGTGGATGTCACATGAAGCATCGTTGCCCCCCCCCCCCTCCCCCCTGTCACACACCCCCAATCGTGTGGATGTCATTTATGGACAGCCCCTTAGCAGGGCCAGATAAAGTAATTCAAATACATATGTTAGTTAACTTGTTCAGGGAACACTCTTGGATATTGAATTAATAGAGAAAATATCGTTTATGGGGAAACTGAATAGCAGGTCTAAACTTACCTACTATTTTGGATGAAACTATCTTGGATGCTAGTTATGGACATCGTTTAAATATTTGAACTACGATTCATCTTGTCTATAGTTGCATCGGATTTGCTGTTTGAGTTGAGCATTTTTCAGGTCCTCCCTTCACTGGGATATGGAGTTATGGTTGATGTTATTTCAAGTTAAGAAGGAATTGTAGATGCTGGTAATGCTAAATTAACTGTGGGGGAATTATTTGAGTATACATAGAACTAATTTTGTGATGACTTGAAGTGGCTTGTTGTGCTATTAAGCATGATGTGAATTAAACTCTTTGAAATGGGTGCCCATTTTCTTGACTGTTTCACCTAGATTTGATGATTAACTTGCAATTTCTTTAGACTCTGAAGTTTTTTATTTGACATTTGCACAAGCACAAACATTCTTATGGCTGTTTTAGTGATGCATGCTAAAGGTATTACAATCACCTTGGTTTGGAATGTGATCCAGTGGCATTTGCAGAATACTGTTAAAGAAAGTTTAGATAATCTCAGAGAAGTGATAATGTTTATGTAATTTACAAAGATGTGATTATATAAACATACATGTAATTTTTTTTCCTAATTGATTGGCTCTTGGGCATAATGGTACCCACTAATTCCTATCTAGCATTTAGGAGTTCATTGGTTATAACATCTGAAATTACTACATCACATCATTTTGCATTTCTTTCATTTGTGGTTATCACTTGAGCAGAACTTATCATTAGTGATGGCCATGATCATTTGTTTAGTGGGGATACTTTTCTACAAAATAGAAAACTGGCATGTATGCTGACTATTGTTAGACCGGTTAATGCTATCTATGAACCTATGGCATTTCAATTACACGAATCTGTATTCGTCAATCTTCTAGGATTCTGGTTGTATGTTTTACCACTTGAAGAGTCATGTGCATTTTATTGCTTTGAGATGTGGCCAATGTGGTTTTTTATATCAGATCACAACTTTATTTTGTTTGAGCTAAAAGAGGAAGTCAGTTTAAAAGGGGTTTTGGGATGAAATAGTTATTTTTAAGGTTAGATGAGCTTTTAGGTTGGACAAGGAATTTTTATGTCAGCTCACTGTTTATGTAACCTAGTCTTTAAATTGTTTGTTCACCTGCTGTGCAATGAATTGTGTCAAGTGAAGATAAATTAAATTTCTGTAAATAAGAATGTAAGAATTATGTGAATGGGAAAGGATGCCAAAACAGTTAGTAGTTCCAGTTAATTTGCCATAGTTAAGTGAACTAGGAGTGAAAGAAAATATCAGGAAACATTTGTGGGTAGTTAAAGACACCATTTTTACCGCTCATTAGCCCAGTTGAAAAATTAGCATAAAAACTGTCGGAGGAACTAATGTGCTTCACCATTGTTATCCGGTGTCATACCGCGAGGTCAAACTATCAGCTTCATAAGTTTTTTGTGCTGTTCTTTAGGTAACTGTCTCCCTTTGCCAAAGTTCTTTTGTTAATTGATTAGAGTAATGATGTCTATGTATTATGAATATGGCATTAAATGCTCTGAAGTAAATAAAAGTTTTCTTTTTTAAGTTAGGTTATGGGTAATGTATTGAAACTGTAGTTGTAAATTATGTAGCTCATTGAGGTGTACAACTCAGCTTAACCACAATCACAATAACATTTAATACCCTTTCATTAATTTCTTGTTGCCATAGTTTAGGAAAAGAAATGCATCTTATGTTTTGTGAAACAGTTTTTACTTTTTAGTGTTTGGGATAAACTCCTCAGTTATACTTATGAAAGATAACAAGTTTAATGCACGTTAACTTTTTTGGAAGGGCAGAATTTAATGTCGGTGTATATTGCAAGAACTTAAAGATCATTGTATAATGTATAGGTTTGCTGTGGTAGGTGACAATTTTCCCTTAAGACTTGAGTAAAGCCTGCAGTTCAATTTGTTAGTGAATGTGGGAATCATAGATGCCAGAAAATGTCATAATTTTCTATGGAAAAATAATTCAGTGGAAAAGCTGCCTGTCCTACTTAATGTTGAAATGAAAGCCAGTGTGTGTTCCATGTATGTGCTGCATTATACAGTAACTTTGGTTAATGTTCGATATTTGTCACTGTTTCGTTGAAGTTGACTATCTTCATTTATCATATCTAAGGGTCCACTTCTGAGTTAGTGATTCGAATGGAAAGGTGCCCGACTATCTTCCCCAGGTGTCCATTTTACTGTTGAGAGTTGTTCAGGATTTCATGAGCTGCCCTAACATCTCTTTTTTCCCATCACCTTCCCCTCCCTTTGTACTTTTCAGTTTGTCTACAATGGCCAGATGGTAAACCTCTTTTCACTCTCTCACCTTTCACCCCAATTGATAAAAACCTGCATCATCTATATCAGCCTGAAGTTTTTCCCACAGCTGTGCCACAAAAAAATAAGTGCTTTAATTGCATGCTCACCATGAACATTGCTGGCTTGCTGCTTCCTGAATGAAATTAGGAACTTTGTTCAAGATATAAAATGTTTCTCAAATCTGCCGGCACTTCCTCCAACACTGAGATGTTAATTAATTTCCTTATGGCTGGAATTTCTAGGTAGTCACGTAATGGGTGATTGATAAGTTCTGTAAATGGCCAGTCTTGAAACTTTTTAATACTGTTTCAGTGGTGATTCTAGGACCTTAGTCTTTGTTGGGAATTCGAGCCTGTGAAAAGTTAGACAATAATTTGATTGAAAATGCATACTGATTTAAATCTTTTAACTAAGGGAAAAGTAATATTGTGAAATATGTTGTTGGTTACCCACAAACTGATGTCATTAAAATTTCTAGCGACTTCCCTCTGTCCTTCTTTAAAAGTTGTTATAAATCTTGAATGTCTTTAAAATGCTGATGAGAAAGTAAATTCAATTGCTTATTCTAATATGATGTCTAAGGAATGATGTTTTTATAGATGGGCGTATGCAGATCAATTTTATCTGTCAGGAGTAAATTTTTTTAAATGTTTTCTAGTGTGTGATTGATATTTGATATCAAGGGATGATGTGGTAAACTCTCTGTGTCAGGGATAAATGCTGAGATATAACGTGTAACAGCTTTAAATATGCTGAAAAATCAGGCTCTAGTGCTTTTAAAAAATGCAGCATGGTTTCATTTGTAACTGATTATCAGAAATTGAAGTTGCCTTGGGGTAATATAAGAGGACTAGGATTCTGGCACAAGTTAAACAATTTAAGTTGGTTTTAGGACTTTGTTCAACATATTTATGATTATTTGTAGGGGATAAATTTAAGGTTGAGATGATTGAGGTTGGTGCCATGGGTCTTGCTATGAGTTATATGACTTATTTTGAGAGCTTTGCACTTAATGGCCCAAAGAGTGATGCTCGTGATTCTCCAGCCAACACATTTTAACTTTTTTTTTTCAACCATTTCTCATTGTGTTCACACATTACTCTCTTTGCATCCTAGTTTTATGGCCCACATTTCAGGTTTTGTAAATGAGAGATACTCATGTTAGTGGCTCACTGATGTCTCATATTGAATCACATTTTTTCTATATGAAACCCTCTAAGTTCATAGACTGCAATTATTTTGGATACCATGCTTGATTATTTGCTATGTGCATATATTTGATAGACCTTGGAAAATAGGGGTGCTCAGGCTTAAAGCCATACACTTGACAGTTTCCAGTTCCAAGATGTACTTGCTATTATAATGATTAAAATTTTTCTTGTGGGGAATTTACGTAGGCTTTATGTGTAGTGCGTTTATTTGGCCACTACACTTTGGAGCCATTCTCATGTTAAGGCATCAATTAACGCCATGAGCACCTCTGGTGTAAAAATTCCTAATTTTTTTGTTATGAAGCTTCCATTTTTTGTTTTAGTGCTTGCTTTTTTTTGCTTGAAAGCAATTGCTAATTGCTCTGTGTTATTTTCTTTCTTGTTCATTAATATTCTGGTCTTTTGGGATATTTGCATGTTCTTTCCCATTTCATTCATAGTGGTGATTACAGAATGGTGCTAGGAGTGATTTTTTTCTACTTTTGCCTGCCATAATTGATGGTGTTTTACTGTTATTAGTTATTTGTTAAGTGGTTGCTGTTTATCAATTCAGTCTTCCTTAACTGTGCATGTTGTTGGGATAATGTTACCTTTGGTGATGGCCAAATTTTTGGTCAAGTTATTTCTACCAGGAGATGACTTGACAAAAATTATCCATAACGGTTGATACTATGCAGTTTTTCGTATAGCTGTATGTTATTCTTTTCACTAAGGTTTGTTAGTGTATGAAGTTAGGCCTGATTGAATCTTTTGATTTTGATTAAAGTATTGATTTTAATGCCTTTTTTCATAGAATAAGGTCCTATTACCCTAATTGTGCATTGGTGGAAATGATTTTGCTGAATTTATCACATTTCTTCTGATTATGATCATATATTTTCACAAGCTAAAGAATAATTTCTGAGTTTATGGCCTGAATAAAATCAGAAATCAGTTTCAACACGGGCGTGCTGCCATTTGCTGCTCAATGTCTTGGTGGTCTCTGGTATTTGGGTCACTCTCCCCTGAAATGCAGAGAGAAGAAATTACAGATTGGATTCAATTATGTATTTAAATTCCATTTTATGAGGTATTGCTCAACTTCTCACTCTAGTGCATCGGGTATGTGTTATCCATGTAGCACTGTAGGTGTTATCATATTGTCTTGTTTGGTGCAGGGATCGATGGTACAAGTCAATGGCAGGGGTTGAAAGCACTCATTGATGGACCTCAAGTGTCATCTTTGGAATAGGTGGAAGTAGGAACTACTTATTCTCAAACTCCACCAACAAAGACATTCATATCTGTCTGTTTTGAAGTATTAGTTTGATTTCATTTTTCTTGAAACTATTTTTACATGGCGTGCTCAGCTTCCTCTACCTTAGTAATATCTGATTGTGTAGGAAAATTCTAGCTTAATAATACAAAAATGTCTTGAGGAATAATTCTGGTCCAGGATTTAGATGAAGGACTAGCAAACTATCTTCTGTGTGTGTGTGTGGAAGATCAATTATGTATGTGCATTGCCTAATCAAATTACAAGATCATGCATTATACATAGTGAATATGTTTAGTAAATTAAAAATTATCCTGATAAGTGTGGTATGAGGATATGTATATGGCACAAAATTCCCTTGCAATATACTGAAAGTGCTACATGTAACAGCTAAAAGCCATCAAGTATCAGCTTAAAGCATGTACCTACTGTTAAGCATAACTGAAAAATCAGATTAGGAAGGTTTGTTGAAAATGTTTTTCAGGCTATAACAATGATGTCACAAGTGCTTGCATGAAAACATTTTGTAGAATAAGTTGGCAAAAATGGTTTTTTTTTTCAAGTTTATTTATTTATTTGAATCTGACTCATTTAAAGACTAGCAATTTTCAGAACTTGTGAGTTAACCATTGGAATTAAAAGATAGCCATCAAAGTGACTTCTGCTGCACTCTCGGTGAAAAACTATCACATTTTCTTAACCTTGCTGCTGTGTTCTCAGATGCCTTCTTTGTTTTGAAGAGGAGTGTCACATTGCTAGACTGACATGCCATAAGTGCTTCTTTGTTAGCCTTTAACTCTGTTTTCAAAATATTTTCGATCATAGCTCCAGTTAGCTTATTAGGTCATCTTAATGAGTGATCCTTATGTTTCAATTGAAAATCATGTTAATGTATGGAGAAAAGAATGTGGAAGAAGTATCATAATCTATATTTTTTCTCTACAATGACTTTATGTCAGATGCTTAGCTACAATATCAGAATCTTAGGTGCTTAAGTGAATTCTATGCTAAAATCTTTGTATTGCCATGAAAATAATACTAAAAGTGAAAACAATCAATAAGACCAGAAGCAATAGAAAAAAAGAGCAAAGATTGGGGTGATTATTCAAATGAGGATTGAATTACTCAATCTGACAAAATGCTGAAGTCTAGGAGGAAGGATTTGCCTAAGGAATAAGGTCAAGCCTAAGTAATGTATGATAACACCTAGAGATGGACAACGAAAAAACAGAATGTTCTTTTGGAAGCCGGATATAAATTGTTAAATTGAAGAATAACTAGGATTTCATCATGGGATATCTGATGAAAGAAGCTTTGTATCTGAATGATCACTTGAAAATTTTTGTGTCATTACTCAGATGTGTCCATAAGATGTGAAGTTAATCTTTTGAACTTAGCTCTCCCTTTATGCTATAGATGACATTGTGATTCCATGAATTATTAACCAAGAAGTTCATATTTTTGGTTTGTAGAATAAAATATTTGTACCTTTTTTATGTATCAATGTAATTAATCAACAGAAGGTTGTGAAAACGTGGGAATAGCTGTAAATTTCTTGCTTTCAATTGAAATGATGTTGGAACTGAAAAAATCTCCTGAAACATTACCTTGAAATGGAATATTACATATTTTTGTGCAAGCACGCTCGATCAACGCTAAATCTGATTTGAACGCGATGATGTGTGGCATATACTATTTTCTCATTCTGAAAAAAAAATGCAAAATGCTGTACAAGAGATTATTTATTAGCTCATTAAGTAAAGCTCTGTACTCGGTGCTATGCTATTCCCTTTTCATGTGCTGTTATTGCAAAATAAATCTCACGTAGTTAAATGGAGTTAAATTTCACAGAACCTGCTTTCATAATGATAATTCAGCCATATTGTAGACTATTATTGAATAATTTAAAATTGCATTCTACATGAAAAATGTTTTAATGGAACTTGGAACTCAACTGCAACAGTTCTCAGTTATCTCATATCCACCATCTATCCAAATTTCATCATCTAAGTTTTCTTTCGCACTTTCTACTTTGAAGAAGCATGGTTATGATATTAATATGCCAAAGAAATACTTGAGAATTATTGCTCTCTGTAAGGCATGGAAGTTAATATGCATGCTACTCCATAATCTAATAATGTCTTACATTACTGCACTAATTTAATTTTATATATTTACTGCTTTAAGAGGAATGAGTATGAAGTACTACTCTCATATTATGGCAAAAAGGTTTGAGCTAAAAATTATCAGCAAAATTTCAGGCTCAAATTATTGTTAGAGTAAGAAATTAAGAAATTAACTGTTAGGTGAATGATGCTCTTTTAATGCAAGTTTTCCTTTGATGTAGATGACCACCATCTCTTAAGTATTGAATTTCCTGATTTGGCTCGGGTTGTAAAAATTTCTCCTGAAGGCCTTTTGAATTCTCTGTTAACTTCCATGACTGATGTGTGTAATTGGGGGAAAATGGCATGCATTGGGAAACACATGGTTTAGTACTCATGGAGTAAATTGAAACTTGTTGCAATATTTCATCCCAAATCCATTGTGAATTAATCTGCTTTGATGTTCCACTCATAAATATCTTACCTGGTAGGTTCACATAAGTCAGGTCTTCCATGGAGTTGTCTTATCAGCATTGAGTCAAGTTATGATGCTTGCAGCATTTGGGGTTTTAAGTTGATTCTGACTTAACATGCTGTCCTATCTAAACTCCTCATCACATGAGTTAGGCCTTGATTCCCTTAGGTAGCTTTTGAATTTTCATTGGTGGTCATTCAGTATGTTGTTACATACGGAAACCTTAGGAACTCATTGCATATTTTGGAATATTTTCAACGTTTTCAATGCATTTCTGTACTTAATGATGGAAGTATGCAATTAGTATCTAATATGTACCAGTACAGTGACCTTCATACCAAATTAAGAGCAGTATTTACTGTCATTGAAATATTGATCTGTTGTATGGAAGTGAGATCAGCTCCTAGGTTTTGTTTTTACAGAATTCAAGAGAGGAATAATAAAAAGGATCTTCATTTATAATCACCTTGGTTTTTGGCCCAGGTCTTAGGAAACCTAAAATCTCTGTGACTAATTTGCCTTGTAAATATTACATGGGATATTAATCATCAAGGTTTAAATATGGGCCTCATAAAATGTATGATTCATTACAAGTTCATTTTTGTGTGATTTTACGATTTGCATTTTAAGAATTAATTTCAACTATTTCCTTGAAGATTTACTTATTTCTAAAAACTTGTTTTCCTGGAACAAAAGCATTCAGTTTAAAATTGAAGTTGGGGTATAATTGTGACGAAGAACTATTTTCAGAACTGGAGTAATCTCAAGATAACTATTTGGCAATTGTTTATCCATCTCTTTTTAAAATTATCCTGCTGTACTGTCCAAGTTTACTGGTATATTATTTGAATTTTCAAGGTTTCTTGTTTTAGGAGAAATGAGGAGTTAGCCTCAGTAAAATTGAACACCTTATGGGACCTGTATCTAAAGATAATAATCCTTTCACATTATGTTGTGTTCTGTGTTATGGAGCCATTACATTTGTAAGTTCTTAATTTTTTGCTAAACGGCTATCCTTTGCTCTGTTCTTCCAGAAATAAGCATGGTTAAACTTATTTACATCCTTCTTAAAACATTTTATAATTTCTCCTTGGATTCATGCTGAAATATTTTCTTTTGGAAGTTAGGGTAGCCACATATTACCATGTAAATGGATAAAACTGTGAAGACTTGGTGTAAAACCCAATAATGGCTTTTGAGACCAAGAAGTCTTTATATGCATGCTTCTATATGCTCTCCCCTAATGATATAAGTGAGGAAAAATATATCCCGCCTTGCAATCCATGCATGGGCTTGCCCCTTAAAGCTCCTTCTGCCTTGTGACCTCACTTCCTGCACTCCCCTCTTTTCCTCTCTTGCTGTTTACGCAACCTGGGCCCCTTCAGCTGCTGCAGCTCTACGAGGAGTTGCGATTCAACGTGGGCGAGCATCCAGGACGTACCCAACAACGGCTGCAGCCGCCGCAGCAGCAGCAGCTTTTGCGCGACAACACCAAACACCCCTCCAAGCTGCAGCCGCAGCTACAGCCCTCCATGGATACGCACCGTAAGTTTACAATTGATGGTTTACACATAGTTTTTACATTTAAGTCAGGG
This sequence comes from Pyrrhosoma nymphula, assembly GCA_963573305.1. Taxonomy (NCBI): domain Eukaryota; kingdom Metazoa; phylum Arthropoda; class Insecta; order Odonata; family Coenagrionidae; genus Pyrrhosoma; species Pyrrhosoma nymphula. The sequence continues at coordinate 54,913,055 of OY754336.1, read as the reverse complement.
AGATGGTTATAATCTCTGTCTTATTTGGAAATAATTCGTGGCGTAAGGGATAAAGACTAAATGTTTATAATAGAATTTTTCCAACTTTAACTCAGCCAACAATGTAGCAATGACCTTGAGTTTGCTTTAATATAATGGGGTGGTTGCTAGTTGTTGTTATCCTTCAGAAGACATTGCTAGTATATACACAGAGTGAAACACTGATAAAAAATTCATCAAATGAGTAATATCTGAAAGTCTTTTGTTTTATACACATATATCAATAAACCCTTATTTTTTTCAAAAACATTATATCTTGCTCCACCTCAGGATGACTCCCCTCCATGAAATCTTTGGATACCAGGAGAACTCTTACAAACCCCTTAAAATTCAGCAAATTCTCCTACTACTCGTAGGATGCATTAAATGAAAATATTGATATACAGTAGAAGATCGATAATCCGGAATATGCGGGACCAGACGCGTTCCGGAATTACGATATTTCCGGTGTATAGATCACGTTCCTTTAAGTAAGCAACACCGCAGCACGGTAGGCAATTTTACGGAAAGAGCGATGGCGGCTCCACAGATATGATGCTATGATCGCTGTGATCATTGAGGTGGCAAGAAGTGAGAAAAACAAACACATTATCATAAATTTTATGTGACGAAAAACATTTTATTATTTCTCATTCATAAATGACGAATCATGAAGAAAATCTAGATGAGGTCACCTGTAAATGGGAAAAAATGGCACTTAATAATATAATCTGAGGAGGAAATCAATATTTCGCAGGGCTCATATTTTCTGACACCCTCATAAAGCAGAATTTTTCGACTCAACGCTGAATTTTGACTGCAATGCCGGGAAACTATCGTCTGAAGAAGATGGACCAACGTGAAGTAAAATCCGGAAGACCTGTGTATCTTCACATCCATCAACCGGCGGTAGCCTACTAAATAAATTAAATTAGGTAGGTAAATTCTCTTCATCTGAGCTATCTTCAAATTCCGAATGCGAACTTGGAAATCATTTTACTTTAGCAGAGGCTCATGTCCGACGTAGATGGTTTAGCAGATTGAGCTCTAGAAGCATCTTACTCTTCCTACCCAGAGTAATCTTCGGAAAAATTGTCAAAAAATTCATCACCGCGCACTTTCCTCCAGAATTTCTTAAACACTTCCGTTAGAATGCTCTTCTTGAAAAATATGTGTGCCCTTCATTTATGTTTGCGCATAGAATCACTGACTTTCTCAAAAAGGGATGGTGGAGAATAAGCCAATGATAATCCAAGCGCAAAATTAAGCCTAAATTACAGGGATGCCGCAAAACAGTCCAAAATAAAGCACTAGTCAATGTAAAAATAATTAGAGTCCCAAAATGCCGAGAGAAATGTCCAAGATGACGCACAGGACTATAAATGAACAAAATCTGTTGAGGTTGGCTCAGGTAATCCAAAGAACGCCCTGCCATCAATCAAAAGCAGAGGTTGGTAAAAAGTCCAGAGATGAATGGCCAATAATGCCAACCAGAAGAGAAGTCCAGAGAGATTATCAATAAATGCATAGTGAAATTATTTCCTAAGACAAAGTTCAAACAGTAGGCGATGGGTCAAAAAATGAGCGAGAAGAAATGCAGAAAATCAAATTCAAATGGCTAGCGCAGTAGACGAAAAGAATTTAGTAGAAAGACGCATCTAGAAAAAAGTAACGGTCTAAATATGCGATGCGATCAAAATACACTCGTTAATTAATCACCAATTGAGTGCTCCGATTTTCCACGACATGATAAAATATGCCTGGTTTGCCTCAAAGCTCACTGACCAGAGACAGTTTTTCGTAAACGTGAATGACGTGTGCTTTCCTCCGAAAATCCATGACAGTCGTTGCGGCTGTGGAAAGAACGCGTTCTCCATTTGCTCGTGGTGCCGCAAATCACTTTGCTTTTCCTGCTTCTACGACGAATATCATCCTGAAACATGCAAATAAAGAAGTAACTGGAGTGGTTAGGTAGTGTACTGGCCTTCCGCATCCTATATTCGGGTACGAATTTCAGAGAATTCCGAAATTCAATCCTTGCGTGTAGTGTGGATTACACCGATGGTGCAGTACACCGTCCGGCGGATGGGACGTTAAACTGTGGTCCCCTTGGCGCCATTCGTTAAGAGTAGGCTAATGCCGACGCCGGGTTTCTATCCACCCTTCATCCTCTGTTCCAAATCCCTAGCTGATCCATTCCCGATTCCTAATGGAAGCATAATCAATCTTTAGGGTGGATTATAACCCACAATTACTTATTTAAATGCCATTATTCTGTCCCAACCCCCATATATGACAATTTATATTCGCAATATCCTAATATACCTTTAGAGAGAAAAAATAAATCCGCACTGGAAAGGTTATTTTACCCCTTGCTCCACTCCCTACCCTGTTAAACAATTATTAATATTTAAAACAATTGCATTAAAAATATTTTTAATTGAGGGAACAATGATAATAAACATTCTTTTAAAATATTAACAATATAAACCTTGAAAAATAAAGTAAAAAAGAGTTCCAACACTTGGGATCGAACTCGAGACCTTTGCATCAGCAGTTGACCGCCTTCACCATAGGGCTATCACCGCCTTGTTGAATACACTATTTTCCAGGGTTTATATATCGCAACATGATTTTTTAAGATTTTTAATTGCTTTTTTCTCTAAAATTTACAGGAGGTGCGTCGTCTCACTTCTGCATATTGAATTAATAATCATTAACTTCCGAATTAGCAAATTTGAGCTCGATTGGCCACCCGACGGTCGTGTATTCCCCTTGTTAGTGCAGTCTTTGAATTTACTCACAGCTTCCCTTAAAAATCTGTCAAATGAATGATATTTTAATCTTCAGATTAATACCATATGTGTCTACTATCTAGTGCAGTTCTGTTCAAAAAAATCGTACCGCCGAAAATTTCTAAGTCCCCTAGTTTTTGATGATGTGGCATCGTGGCTGAACCACGCCCCCCTGTGACGGAGAACAACAAACTTTCCAAGCGGAACGAGAGCCCTCCCTCTCAGTAGCTGGGGGAGTTGAACCACCCATGGAAGGAAATTTTTTTGACCTGCGAAAAGGATTATTTCCGAGGGGAGGGGTAAGGTTTCTTTTCATGTGATCTGTGGGTAAGAAGAAAAGGGAGATGTGCGGGGGAGCAATAAACTCTCCGAGCGGAACAACGGCCCTCCTTCCGAACTCACTTGCCGAGAGGGAACCTCCACCCTTAGGACCTGCTAAGGGATTTTTGAGGAGATGGGTTGGATTTCGGACTCTCGTTTGTTTATGTGTGAGCGAAAATGAGTAGATGAATGATCGGTCTGTCGGCCAAAGTCACCAGATATCTCTCGTAATAGAAAGCTACCATGTAGAAGCCAGGACTCAAATATCCATTGAAAGTCTCCATCAGAGTACGGGGAATAATTCTGCTGCAAATGACATATCTTCCATTATTTTTTCTCTAGAAAAGGCTATTACCGCAAATCGTCGCTCGAAGAGATCGAATCGTGTCAAAGAGAATTTATGAATTATTTTGGATTCGTTAACTCTTTGGTTATTCTTCCGCTCCCTTACGTGAACAAATAAAACGTCTCCCTCCCCAGAGCTCCTTTAGTTTCTTATAAGTATTTTTCATTTATACGCGTATTCATTGACGAAGAAACTTGTCAAAAGTTTGATGCATTTTCGCAATCACTGTCTGGAATTATATGGCTGCGTTTCTTTGGTTTGAATTTTTTCTATCAATAATAAATAAGAATCAGTATGCATGTCAATTTTCTTAGGATGCAAATAGACCAATGCCATTTAATTATAATGCTGGAATGCCGTGGAAACCAGCTAGGAAATAAGCTCCAAGCCTGCCTTCATTCAACTATTACTAACTGAATAAAAATGGCTTGGTTGCTACACACTGACAAATCGTCATACGGATTCAGCATTTATTGATTGGTCTGCGGCAGTTTTACCCACCTTTTCATATCAACTAACCACTTTCTGCAGTTTAAAAGCCACGACTTAAAAAAATAAATAAAGGAAACGTCCTAAACCTTAAAGTCGCCCGAACACCTCCATATCCAACCGTCGTCAACCAGAATCAGCTGAAAAGACATAGGAAGATGTGCACGCACGCAGTGAAATATGCCAGCCTGCCTTCACAATCCCCTATTTCCTTGTAGCATACGTAATTTTTATAGAACAATACATTGAATAATCACAACTAACAGCATGAAATAAGTCAAAAAAGGACGGCAAAAAATGCGCCAAAGAATGAATACTAAAATTGCCTGAGTAAATTTCCTCAAACTTAATTCCAGAAACAGTAAATGATTGCAAGGAAAAAACTGAACCAATATAGGGTAAAATGACAAGAATTAATTATGGCATCTTGGAAATGATATGGATTCGTTTTTATTGTTTAAATTTATTTAAATTTGCAAGCGCATTCATTAATGTTAACAATTGTCGCAATTTCGACTTAATTTTGTTATCTCATAATTTTGTTGCAGTGCAATCCCTTTTGTATTTGAACTTTCGTGAATTGTTTTTAGTCATTTACTTCTTTTCGGACTTTTGTTTAATTTCTCCCTATGGCTGCTAATTATTTCCTAAAGTAAGCCAAGCAAGGCCACTTTTTCTTTGATCTAATTAGGTGCGTAGATAAATTTGGTGTGGGTGGAATTACAATACACAACTAGCTACAAGAATCTGCAATATTAACAATAAAAGAACAATAGTTTGGATAAGGGATTTAAAACTGGATCACTCAAATTCGCTCTGTAGTAACCCATAATGTCAGGCTCAAATTTTAGCGCACACCTATCTTTGCAAAGTTTTCTGGGAAAGAGAATTTCAGGGGTGATGTATTTATGCGCAAACTATTACTAATTAATCTTATCCAATATCATATCAAGTTCTTTTGCTATGCTTGGAACTATATGTCCGTGTTTTTTTTATTTTCCATTTTTTTCTCGAGAGGCAAGGGAAGCCGTATTCACTTCAAATATCTTCGGATGTAAGTAGCTCGATGCTATTTTATTCCAATATTGGAATGCCAAGAAAAAAAAACTTTCAACCCACTCAATCATGAACTTCAGCCAGTACTCAATTATTGTTTTGCGTTGGATATGGATTAAATTTCCTTGTTACCATTAAAGTAACATGATGCAAATAATTTCTCCACCTAATGTCAACATTTTCGTGCTCACAACAAATATTTTATGCCACTTATTGATCCAGTTTTTCAACGCCTAGCTTTAGTGAAATGGCGTGAAATTAAGCCTTAACTCTATGCTTTTAATAACGCGATTTAATTATTTTCGTTTGTCTGATTTGTCCATGTAAAGGACCCTGGAATGTATTGAATGACATGGCTCACGGTTTAGATTTTGGAAGGGCGTTGGAACTTCACGTTCTTACAGCAAATATTTTCGTGAGAATACGGGGCTCTGAAAATCGGAGGGACGTGCGGATGGAAATAATCCAGATTTCGTATTGATGCAATCGTTTTTGTGACAGTGACCATTTTGTAATTCAATTTTGAACCTAAATTAAGAGCGAGTATAATCCGTGAACAAAAGATATCACATAATATATAATGAAGATCATTAGGCTGATATCTCGACTTTCACAACCTTCAATTCTGGAATCCTATGAGTGCGGCCTTTTTTTACTCCATCCTTAGTATACAATTCATTGCGGAGACAGTTCTTAAACAAAAACTATTTGAAGAGAAGATAGAAGGGTGTTCGGCTATCGCAATATTTTGTTTCACGCAAGGGAGCTGAATAATACCTAATGAGTTCTTGAGTGAGGGATCTTGGCGTGCCTGAACATCGCAGATCTCCGTCTTCCTTCTTACTCTTACATCACAATAAAGACACCCTAGCCCTTCCCTCGAAAATAATCCTTTTCGCAGGTCAAAATTTTCCTTCCGGGGGTGGTTCAACCCGACCAGCTAAGGGCAGGAAGGGCCGCTTCGAGAGGTTAATACTCTCTGAGGGGGGCGTGGTTCTGCCATGTTGCCACTTTGTCATAAAAATCGTACTTAGAAATTTTCAGCCGTACGATTTATTTGAACAGAACTGTACATTGAATAAAAACAATATATAATAATGCAAGACTATGACTTACTTGGCAAGAACTCAACCGGTTCAAGATTAAAAACTTACTGTAAAAAGTAAAAAAGAAACATTGTTGTCATCAATTATCTTGAACTCCCCCCTTCCCCCATGTCAACAATTGTCAGACTTCTTCAAACCTCCTCCCCCCCTATTTTATTGAAATGATTAATGGGCGTCCCCATAGATACACTGCCAAACTGATGGGAACAAAAATTCCTCTCTTTTACTGATCATGAACCTACAGTACACCCCTGTCCTCTGCCCCCTCCTTTTCCCTATTCCCACCCCTTTAATCCTAATATCCCCTGTCACACCCCTCTGTGGCGGCTTGCAGGGTAGAATATAGATGTGATGGAGAAAGATTGGAAAGGAGCAGCTCTTGCTTGCTTGTATGGATTGAGGTACCACGGTTGTATGCCTGGATTGCTTTAACCAAGATCGGGTTAATCGGGAGGAGGTTAACTGGGGTATGCATTAACTGGGATGCCCCCAAATTGGTTATTTTTTTATTTCTTGAGAAACAGCATAATTTTTTAACTCAATAATCCCCTATGCTAAATTGATATAGAAACATGTTTCCTGGATTATAGGCAACCAAATACAATACCTTTTCGTAATTTTTTTTTTCGTGCCTGATGTTTAATGAACACACTTCTCTCTGAAAGTTCCTCTAGTAGAATGTTCACAGATGGGTAACACTGTGTATGCTAGTAAGCTGGTTTGACAGAGAGCACTTGTCCTTCAATTATAATGAAAAAATTATACTTATTCAACAGGCCTTAAAATGAAAAACAATTGCCATAATTCAACACTTAATGTGTAGTATATTTTTCATGTGCTAAGTGAATATACCGGAATTTCCAATTATCCAGGAAAATTATTTCCCTTTCATCCCGCTTTCCCGAGAGTTAGGTGAACCCTTAAGAATTTGGTTTTTTACTCTTAACCCTTTCGCGATGGGGACGGGGAAAATTTCTTTGCTTTGCCAGTAAGGAGCTTTCACTACGCTAGGATCTTCTCAGGTACCTATTTCCCTAACTTGGGTTGGGGGCCAGAGGGGTGTTGAACCTTTTTCTTGGCCACTGGGTGGAGATAATCTCCTCCATTTTCCACTTGGGGTGCCCATTACGGCATGCGGTCGTGGTCAACTATTATTTTATGCGATGGTTTTGCTAAAAACATTGTTGCTACAGCCTCGATATTTATTTATACAGAAATGAATTATTTTGGTTTTACAATGGTTTACCTTTACAGCTTTTAAACAAAATTCTACTCTTAATATTAAGCTCTCTAGCAACAAAAATCGTATCAATGGTTTAATAAATAATTTCGTCAATGTATTTCGCACTTAGAAATGATTTTGACTAGTATTAACGTAAAAAAGTATTATAAATTTAAAATGTCCTTATTCAGGATATTGGCATCATCAGTGTGCGAATCAAAGAATCGGTACTTAGAAATTTTCACCGTGTTAATTCACGAGATGTACGGTCCATGGAACTCTTGATTTTAGAAATTTATGCACAGATCACATTCGTCACGTACGAATATGCTGATTATGTAAAAATTTCCCAGCCTTCTTTTTTATTATTCTTATTCATACTTGTCTTATTCCTAAAATCACCCGATTTTAGGAGTATGAAATTCTTCGAAGCGAATGTTATAACTTCAACATTCGTGTGCCTCGGGATTCAATATACTGTCAGGAATCACTGTAATCTTTAGGCGGAAACCATTGATCAAGGAAAACAGAACTGAAATAGTCAGCTGTCAAGATCAAATAAGCATGAGTAATTACAGGGAAAAATAAACATTTAAACTCACTAAAAATATGGTTGTCAACTCATATAAAAGAATAACATTGAGTTGTTTACCTAAAAACATAATAACTCCGTAATTAACTTAAAACCATAGAAAAAATCACTCCCTAACCAGCTAAATAACTAGCAAAAATTAGTTCTTAGATTCCTTTACACTCAAACTATGTTAAAAAAAAACGGTAGAACTCCGTTTAAAATTTGTAGTTGTAGAGTTGTATAAGGAATGTACTTATAACCCTCAATTTGCAAATCACACAAAAACTTCTTTATTTGTTGTTTCACTGCACCAACAAGCAACTGACCGCGGACACCTGCTGTGAGTGGGGCTTGCACTGCAACGAAGGGTCGAGATTATCCTCTTCCACGGACTGAGAAAGGGTACCTATGGCATCCCGAGAAGAAGTCCTTAATGACACACACCTTTTAGGCCTGCTTAAGGCTAGCTTTGTGGCAGCGCATTTTAAAATGTTGTTCGTTCGTTTGCGTAGAAAAATTTATGCCGTGGTAAAACATCGTTCGTAATGAAAGGGCTAATGAAATTTGAATGAAAACATAAATGGGGCTTCATATCAATGTTATCATTCTCCCTATGAATGAGTCATAAATGCATTTACATGTGTGAACTCATGAGGGGAATGTATTGTCTTTGCAGAAACGTGTACTACGATCCCTTCCTGGCAGCCCATGCAGCCACTGCAGCTGACCCTAATTACAGGCTCCAGGTACGTGATAAATTATTTTGTATGCTTTTTTATGGTGTTCATTTGCAGCAGACCCTTAACATTTGTAATTCTTATTCGAGTGGCTCTTGCATCTGCCATTTACTTTTTGAAGTCTTCTTCGAAAGAGAACTATTGCATTTAATTGTGAACTAATTGACAATGTGATCTCTCCCTCCTCCTCTCCCCTGTCTCACACCTGTTGTCTCGCAACCCACCCACCCCCCCTGTCTCACACTTGTTGTCTCGCAATCCACCCACCCCATGTCCACTGGTAATTCACATCATCCTAATCCTTTCCACCCCAACCACCACCAACACTCCCCCTTCATTCTGTTTCCAAACCCTGTCTTAAAATGGAAACACACCTTCTTTGTTTCGCTCTTTAACATTCCAAATGCAACTGGAAAATGGAAACACCTCGTGTCTTGACACCCATCTTACCGAACATCCACTCCATTCCCTCCTCATCCCTTTGTGCCCTTTTCCTGTGTACAGCAGGCACTCTCCATGCTGCCCATCACCTCTGCTCTGTCTCCAGCAGCGGCTGCGGCGGCCGCAGCTTCGCCCCAGCATCATCACCCTCACCATCCCCATCACCCTCACCATCAGGTAAGAGTGACTTTGGCAACGGCCAAAGTTATCCCCCACAGGCTTTGCCATGATCTTATCATGCCTGAGGCATGGCCTAGAACAAACTTTTTCTCTTCATGCGAGAATTTTGTGCTCGCATAGAAATCATTTTAGGTTTCTTTCATTCTCGGTAGTTGTTTTTAATTTTCCCTCCAATATGCGGGAAGTGTTATGGATATGGTATTCATGCTGGTTAGGTAGGACTGTTTCACAGTGATGAAAATAGAGTTGGCAGTTTTACACTTAGGTAATTCTTTATGTATCACTGGTTGATTTAGAAACAACATAATTTTCTTGTAAGTTCATTGTGTGTTAGAGAGTGCTGGTAATCTCACCAGGTCCTAATAGTGTCATCTTACACATTATAGGTGCTATTTAATTCATGGAGGTAGCTTCCATAGCTATATTAGTGAAGTGCTCATTTTAGCTTCAAGTGACTATCCAGGACCCTATTTATCAAGCCTAAAACCAAGATTATTTGAAAAATGTATGACCTATTAAAGGGTTAAAAATGTAATGTAATTTTATTTCACATCTAGTTTCAACATTTTACATCATTTTCAAAAAGACTTTAAAAGTAAAATGCTATTATTTAAGAGTGCAGCTGCTATTTATTGATCATAATGCAGGGAGTGTAGCTGTTGTAACCAATTACAAAATGAAGTACATACTGTAATGCATAATGTAATCATTATGTCCTTAGGTTATGTGGTAGCCTTATGGGCAGAGGTTTTGTGTTCAAATGCAAGTGATTCTTCTGGACAGCCCTAGCATATTATGTATCTACTATAATATCTGCTACGTAATTTTCTGGGTTCCAGAGTTAGGGGAAGTATGGATGTAACAGGACGTAGAACTGGGCTCCTTACCCTGAATGTATAAAGACATGTGAGCCTTTGCCCATGCAGACATACCTGTATGGCTGAGATGCCTTAATGTTCCCTTCGTAGGGAGGATGCCATCTGGAAGCGTGACCAAATTCATGATGCATCAATTGCAAAAAAATTTCAATTTCTACTTTCAGTTAATATTAATATAATTATATAATGGAAATTTAAAATTCTAAGCTATTAGTGTTTCCAAATTTGAAAACAAACCTCTCAGTAAACTTAAATTGATTAAAAATCTCTTAGTTGTTGCTGCACTCCCATTAGCTAATGATAACTTAGGATTTTACGTCGACAATCCATTTTTGCCAAGTTTCGTCCTCATATTTGACCTCCAGTTTTTCTACTCCACACAGAAAGGTGAAGCCTAAAAACTTGTGATTTGTTCAAATTGGCCTATCAGTCTAACAATTACATATTTTGCCCATGATAACACCTGTGCAATTTTTTTGCTCTGTAGTGTATACTTGCTTGCCATTTAGAAAATATTCATTGTGGAACTGAAACCATTAACCTTATAACACTAAAATGGAGATGTTGACATTGTTGAAGGTGTTTTTGTTTCTTTCATGTTACATTAATAAACGACTTGAACATTTATTTTGGAGAACAGAATGGGTTTTTATATATATGTAGGTTTATCTCCTAACTGGTGTCTTTTTTGCTAATGGTTTTTAATGCTAATGTAGAAATTTCATCTCGTAATAGTTTCTTTTTAAATTATATTTATAAATGGAGAATTAAAACAGCAGATACTATTTATCACCAATCTGAAACAAGAGCTACTCATCTTATTTACGTTTTTAATGAAATTGGACTAATGGAAAAGTTTGAAAATACAATGAGATTTTGTTAACCCAAGATTTTCAAGAAAAGAAAGTTTTATGAAAAGAGAAGAAATTTTATGAAAGTGAACGTAAGACTGCAAGAAATGGCCTTTCTTATATACCCGGAATTATTGGAAACCAATTGAAATTATGAGATACTGAGTTTTGAGTAATGTTACTGAAGCAAAAGAAGCATAGTTATTAAAAAATTTGATGCATTAGTTTTGGAAATGAGACTATACTTCTTTACTATTTGCTACAATTGAAGGTTGTTGAGCAAAGAATATTTTTCAGAAGTTGAGTTAATCATTAATTGCTAATCTCCGTAATGTGAAGTGAAAATTTTCCTCCTCAAAAAAGTTTAGCCCTTGGTATTGAATAGTCAACCAGTCCCACTGGTGTTTTTCTTTGAAGTTAAGTGTTTCATTATAAATTGTTGTAAAAAAAATTCTTGGATATACTTTGGGGTTGAGACAAAGTTGTTGAAAGAAATTTTTTCGTAAAAATTTATTTTGAGGCAACCTGTTGTGTTACTTATCAGAAAATCTTAGTGAAGATTTATTTTGAATTTTTGCTTTCATATCAAATGAATTTGACCAGATATATTATTATCATTTCAGTTATTTTTGTATGTTTAATAGGTGTCTACCTATGTAGATGATTTATTTTCATCCATTTAGTTGGATTTTTTTATCATATATATCTATTCCTTTGTGATTTCTGCCTCAGTTGGATTTCTAGTATCCAATGTTATTTTTATTTTTATTCATTGCTTATTATTTATTTTGCGCAGTGGTGTGAGTGCACAATTCCATATTTCTTGGTCATACTGTGATGCATTTTTAAATATTTCCAATTTTTGCTTTGGTGAATGATGTTGTTGATTGGCATCTTGAAATTAGTCATTCAGTTAATTTGATCATATTTATAGAAATTGAGTATGATTTCTTTAACTTATTTTCATAAAGTCATAATATCATTGTAGTTCCATTATAATTTCCTTTCATTGTTTCTTATCACCTGATAATGATGTCAGGTCATCGTAAATGTATTTCTTTTAATGCTGATCAGTTACTCTTGCGCCAAAAATTATATGGATTGTGTCCTCTCAACCAAGCATTTGGAATTATAAGACATAACAGCCTTGTCTCCCGATCCAACCCAATTCGTCGGTCTCCAGGTCGGGGTGGAAACTCTAACGGAGAACGACTTCCCCCTACAGTCGGCATATGCGGCTGCCGCATCGTATTCTGCGGCCGCAGCTCAAGCTGCTAGGGCGTATGGTGCGGCTGCTGCCCATGCAGCAGCAACGGCCTCTTCCGCAACGGCGGCAGCTGCGCACGCAGCTGCCGCTCACCATCACCATGCGGCACATCACCCACTCGCTGTCGCTGCAGGGAGTCCTGCCGGTGGTGCGGCTCCCCCTGGTCCGAGTCCTCAAGCACAACCCCCTCCCCATCCACACCATCCGGCTTCACCGGCATCGCAAGCTGCACACGCTGCACAAGCGGTTGCAAATGCAGCTGTTGCTGCTGCGGGTGCAGCAGCAGGAGCAGCGGCTCCCCAACCCCCGGTGCCTCCTCCTCCCCCACCTCCTCCTCCACCCCCAACGCCTGCGTCTGTCGCCGGATACGCAGCTGCTGTGGCCAGGTGAGTGCAGGGTTCAGATACTTTGCTATTAGTTGTTAGGATAGTTGGATAACAGGATCTTCCCTTCCATTCAACTACAACCTTGATGAGGTGGAACTTGAGTGTTCCAATAACCCATGGTAGGAGCTATAATAATTGCTCCTGGTAGGACCACCCATACCAGATAGGTTGTAGGGTATGAGCCAGACAAGAAGTAGTTTACTAATGGTGTCACATTATACGTACCATCGGGAATGGCACTAAGAAGCCCAACCAATTATCTAATTCCCTGATGGGGTTATCGCCACTTGATCAATATCTTAGTGATTTACATTCCGTATTGTTCTATCGACCTCTTAATTTAGAACCACTTATAAAGTATGGAGGGTAGGTCAGGAACAATGAAACTATAATATTAATTGCTGACGTTTCGGAGTGTAACTCCGAAACGTCGGCAAGGTATTATAGTTTCATTGTTCCTGACCTGCCCTCGATACTTCAGAAGTGGATCATTTACATTGTCAAGATTATGGATATCTGGATATGACTGTATTACTGTAAATGAAATGATGGATGAGCTGGCAAAAATGGGTGCTCACTGTAAACCCTTGGGCCCAGAACCAGTGGTATCGATTATGCCTCATAGTATGAAGTCAGAGATCAAGGGGTGGACTACAGCCCAACACCTTGAGTTCTGGCTCTCAGTTCAAGGCCTGAGGCAAGCAAGGAGGTTCATCAATGGACCAAATTCCAGTTATGCCAAAATGGTCCTGTCATTTGATAGAATTGAGCTGAGAACAATGGTAGGGCCGTTAGCTGGCCCCTACCAAGTGAAGAAGCATTTTCACACCATGGAAATTGAAGATACACGAAGTTGTAGATGGTGCAAAGAGATTGAAGAGACTATATCCCATCTACTGTGAACATGTCCACCCATTGATAGGATTAAAAATCACTTCCTAAGGATACCCTCTCGAAAACCTTAGGACAACAACAACTCATTGGAGAGCCTTTGGCAGAGTAGGGTCTCCAGGGGTTAAGGTGGATGGCCCAATGGACCAGCACGTCTAAGTGCCTAAGACCTAGATTCTGGGTAACTCCACCAAAACTTTAATCTAACCTGAGAACCTAGCCTAACTTTAAAATATTGTTGAGGTTAAGTGGGCAGTTTGGCTAGGGAAGATTTTTTTTGGGGATCAAGGAATATTTGAGAGAAATCTGGCATCAGCCTACTGTAATTAAAGAGTTCCCTTGTTTTACATCCCATCAAATGGATGAAGTACTATCCTTGAAGTGCTATCCACATAGAATCGTATTTCGGATTGGATTCCTCAAGAAACTCATTTTTTTATGGGGCTCAAACCTGAGTCCTCGAATTTGGAAGCCATCATAGTTTCCCTTCACAACAAGCTGAACTGCTGAGTGTATATTCTCTCAGGTTTCGAGTGGAAACAGAACTAGGAAATCAGGCATCTCTCTAGCAACTTTGATACTGTTTAAAATTCATGTTAATATTTAAAATTAATGGTGAATCAAAATTCAATAGTAATGATCTGTTCACTGTATGCTATTTTGAAGTGGATAGAAGTAAATCTATCCACTTTGAAGAAAAAATTCTATCCTCCAAACTGAGGATGTTTGAATCTTTGGAAAGAAGACTCTATGGAGACTGGGGATATTTCAGTGAATTCCTCTTTTAATTTTCTGGCTTGTCATGGACGAGGACTGGCCAATAGTATTGAATAGTGGATCAAGACCTGATGAGATGCTGTAGTTTTTTTTATAGCTGCACCTATGTGCTGGTGAAACGGCATAGAACTTACCGAATAGGATACCATATTTAAGCTAGTTTGAACGAGGTATTTCCCTTGTCAAAATGGAGACAATATTCAAATTTAATTTTCAAATTTCTGTGCCTGTATGAAGTATGAAATAAATATTGTATTATTAATGGTGTGAAAATATAGTTATGTATGTCAAACATTCTCTGTCATTAAATGTATCCACATAAGTATATTGTGACTCATTTTTTCAAGCCGTACTTACTGTGAAAACACCTTCACAACAGATTTTTTTTTGTGATTCTGTAAAAATTACTGAAATGAGTAATTGATTATATTTTATAAATAGTTAAGAAATCATACAAACTACACACCATTAGTTTTTTGACGAAATCGAGGTGTTTGGAATTTTTAATTTTTTCAATAGTCTCTCTCTGGAGCTCACAGCTGTAGTCTATCCCATGTAAAACAGCTTGTAATTTCAGGCAATGCGTTAATATTTTTATATAATTGGATAGATGAGTTTTTTTAAAATGAGGTTTAATTCATCAATTTGTTGATTAAGTGATTTTTCGTTCAAACTAACTTAATAAGTGCTTTGCTATGTCGGATTAAACTATTGTTGTTTAGAAGCTAAGTTATGCACCTGGTATTCATCCTTGCAAGTTGGGTGATATAGTAGTTGGTGTCTTGCTTTATTAAAGTCATGAAGGCATGCCTTGCTAATTGTATTTTTTATCCTGCATAATTAGTCTGCCTCTGTATTTCTGGATCAAAACCTGTTGCCAACCTATTCAGTGGCGTAGCCAGGTTTTTTGTCTAGGGGGGGGCGGAAAATTTTTAGGAGGCGCCGACTCATAAATTAACCAGTTTACTAAGCTTTACAAATTTTGGTGATGCAATAGGCGGATGGGGTTTTGCAAAATATGACTATTGTCAACGTGTTATACACATTTATTTATACGTATTTAGGACTTAATAGTGGAAAAATACACAGACTTAGGGGCGCCAGAACACGGGGCGGGGGGGCCTTTACTCCCCCTACCCCCCCCCCCCCCGGCTATGCTACTGAACCTATTACCTTTTTTATTGGAATATATATTGGAAGTGGTTGAAGGAGGAGAATTATTTTGATGTTGAAAATTATTTGAAAAAAATGTCTTTGTTTTTAAAGTAGTAACAGTAGATTGAAAATGCAGAGTTGTAACAAGAAGTGGTTGAATTTTAGTGGTTTGTGGTTGAATTTTAGTGGTTTGTAAATTTTGGCTATTTTTATCCTGGTATTTTTCTGCTATTTCTTATGATTTGCGATAATATTGCATCAATTCCTATGTAAGTGAATCCCAGTACATATACATGTAAGAGTGAAAATTTGTTCAAATGCATCACTCTAATTGGTATCCTGATTGTGGATTATTTTACTCAGGTTCTTTCTCGGAACCACTTGGACATTGATTTTTAATAAAATCCAAGGGTGTGCCTGTGATAATAGAGCATTTCAATATCTTTAGTCCGTTAGTGTTGAAGATTTTGAAGGTGCTCATGAAACAGTGTTGATTTGGATTTGGAAACAAATGTGCATAGCTGTGACAGATATTCTTCTTCTTTTTCTTGCTATGTGATCCACCATCTACTGAAAACAGTTATGGTCGTGAATATGCAGATCCTTACCTTGGTCATTCTATTGGTCCAATGTCTGGCTATGGGGTGAGTAAAATAGTTATTTCTATAATTAATGTGGTTAGTGTGCTTCTGTCAAATTAAGGGAAACATGGTACTCAACATCATCTCATTATCATGAAGTGTTGGTCTATAATTATTAAAACAGTAATCTGTTGCCAATATTTCTATTAATATGATCTTTTACATTATGTATTGTGATTTTTAAACCCATTGTTAGGGTATATGGTATGTGCACCTCTCAGTAGCAAAACTGAATGGTTCTTGTATAATCATACATACATACATGCAGAAAAACGTTGAATTACAATCATTTTTCTTGGCTAGGTATTGCTTGTAACTAGGTTTGGTATATCCAAGTTAAATTTTACTAATTTCAACCAAGGATAAGTAAGTGTAGTGTGGCATAATTGAGGCAATAGACTCTTAAATTAGCCATCCTTCCAACATAGCTTGAGCCACATTAGTTTTTGTGTCAGAGTCAAGTAAGAATAATGTGCCATGTTTTCCAGCTCATAAGACTTTTTTTTTGCCTAAGTAATTTTTGACGAATTCCTCAGCATCAGTGTGGTCAGTATATCATGGTCAGTGTCAGTAAATATGGTCAGTGTCAATGTCAGATTTGTCTTAAAGACTTCCGACAATGAGCTTTTGTGATGCGGTGCAAGTTAATTGATTTTAAAAAAGTTACTGTGATTGCTTGCTGGAATTTTATCTCTTGAAACATCTTTTTATCAATTAACAGAGTTACAATTTATGGCAAAAATGCATAACTGTATTCTTTTAGAACTTTTTTAGATCTTGGCCATTTCATGAATTATAATAACTGTTATGGAGTTTTGGTCAATATGTAATAAATACAGTGTATCTGCCAATGTTTTGTCTAGTTTTATTTTACATCATCAGGGCTAATTGATAATAATATAATAAATAATATTATTTTAATACAATTGTTTATCTATTTCATAGTTACCTTTTTAGAGATTTTGTTAACAAAATTTTGTATAGTTATGTGAATTTGTAAGTTGTTTAAATATTATTTGTTCCATTCCTTGTTTTTTCAATCACTACACACTGTATGCTATTTACAGAATCATTTATACATTTTTTAATATTTCAATTTAACTGAATTGTGACTTCTAACTTGGTGCTGTTAATGTAGCCGAGATGATGTCAAATAAAACTTAATGAAACGTTGGCAGATTCACTGTATTTATTACATATTGACCAAAACTCCAGAATATTTATTTGTATTCTTTTATTTGCTGTGGAAAACTTAATGGAATCCCTTATCATGCTATGTCACCATATTTGTTTATATAATGTGGTAAAAGATCACTTCTCAGTTTTATTGTAACCACTATTGAAGGGCAATGGAAGGATTACTTATTTTCCCAATATATGTGGCAAGTATTAGAATATATAATTACTTTTAAAATCACATTGTAATGCACCTTAAACCTCGTGAAGTATCATAATGGGGAAGTCTGCTAATTAAACAAAAATTAGTTTGCTGTAATCAGCTCGAAAACTTTAATAAAAGCCAGTTGGTCCCACTTTTTTATGCTGCTTGGTTTTATTGTGTGTATTACTATATGAGTCAAAAGATGATGGTTTTGAATAGTGCCAAAATGCACAGTAGCGACATAATCGAGTGACGTCAAGTGAGTAAGCTAACCTCGTGACATCAGCTACCACTTAATGCTGATTCCTATGTTGGGAGAGCATAGGTTTACGTACAGTTGAAAACTTATAAGAAAAATGCATTTGGTATGTATTCACTCTGTAGCCGAATTATATTAATGAATCGTAATGCAAGGCAAGAATATAAAAAACCCTGTTGTTTCAATTAATATAAATACAGTAACACACAGTCAATATTTTCAATCTTCGCCGAGGATGGTAGAGGTAATAAGTGGTTTCAAGCAGCATATCAGTAATAGTTTGTGTCAGCTACTTGCCCATTTGCACTGCTCCCAATTTAATGTCTTGCTAATTAAATTTGCAAAAGTCAACTGCAATGCTTGTTTTGAATTAGACGTTATAATATGATAATTCCCTTCCGTTCACCAGGTAAAGAGGTTTCCTAGCCATTCCATATATGTACATATTTTTTTTTTCTAATGAACAGTGTGCATTAGTATTTTTCACGCATCTGACCAAATTTTGTCAGTAGTTAACCTAGTTTCCTAATGTTGGGCTAATTAATCTTTGTATTTTGCATGAGTTCTTCATTCCAATAATTCAAACAGTATAGGGAAAATTAATTGCAGTACCTAATGTCTACTAGGATTTGGCTGAACCGGAATAAGGTACAAATTTATTGCATTGAAATGCTAATATTAGAATGTATCAATGCACAATCAGGCAATACGTTTTAGTTACATATCATTCATTATTATCAGTCTGTCTTTACATATTCATGAGTTTAATTTTATAGTTCATGCCTGTGAATGGGACAGTGAACATCAACAAACAAGTATTACCTCCTTAGCCTATGCATATGAATATGAATACCGAAAATGTTATGGATTAACTTTTTGGAATTGGAATGATTAAAGACACCTTGAATTGTGGCTTTCACAGTATGTTATCCTATTTACACTTCCTTGCTTAATGATATACTACGTCCAGAAGTCAGAAGTTGCTTTTACCATCCCTAAATTTTTCGCAGGTATCTTTAGGAAAATGACAAGCAACAATATGTGGATTCCAGTGCCTTATATAGCAGTTCCGATAGTTGCTAACTCCTCTATTCTTTGCAGAAACAGGTTTCTTGATTGTCCCGAAGTATTCAATTAACTTTCCATTAACATATAATGGTAAACTATGTAAATATGCTTAGTTAGATCCTTTGCCACACTTCATTTTTACTTGAGTATGACAGAGTACAAGAGAGAAGTGAATAATTGGTGCTAAAGCTTTAGACCAGATGCGGCATGTGAAGACAGCATCCAGGGAAGGCCCTTTTTGGCACGAAAGCAAAAATTTGAAAAGCATGCTTTTCTTTGACCCGGAATAAATGTTGCAATAAACTCCATAATTAATTTTCAAATACTTTCATGGGGAACATTACTTAAAATCGATGGTTTAATTGTAAAATATTATGATTCTGGGACTTAGCAGGCTTCCCCATTGTGACTTTTTAGGAGATTAGAAATTGTATCAGTGGAGTCATCTTTGAAGCTTGATTTTTTTACTTACCAATAGACCACTTTTTTACAGCATTTTACAGAAGAGAACACTTATTTATCCTTGCAGGCTGCTGTTTATAGGGGTAGCTACAATCGGTTTGCACCATATTAAGCCACGTTTAAGAAGTAGGACACTATTAGGTGGATGACAAAGTTGGAGGTACTGAGAACCATTGCTGATGAAGACGAGGATGTGATGATACCGATGGGAGAGGAGTTTGAGCAGTGTAGCTCACACATTCGCCTTTGGAACAACTCCATCACCAATTGCTCATGCAAACCAAATATAATATTACTCATTATCCTTGTGTGGTGTATGAAAGAAGATGAAGGATAATTTGTTCGCAACAAAAACCTTTATTATTACTCA
The DNA here is from genome assembly GCA_963573305.1 of Pyrrhosoma nymphula. Taxonomy (NCBI): domain Eukaryota; kingdom Metazoa; phylum Arthropoda; class Insecta; order Odonata; family Coenagrionidae; genus Pyrrhosoma; species Pyrrhosoma nymphula. The sequence continues at coordinate 54,893,384 of OY754336.1, read as the reverse complement.
TGACATTACTGTATATTTTATTTTCTCCTGGATAGTTGCCATAATTAATTTTAACAAACATGATTCTCATCGATATTTCATTCACTTTTTAAAGAACTTCTTTACGGTCCCTACCTCTCAAGTCCTTTTGTAATACGTTATTAGGATTAGGCTGTGTAATTGATTGCCACCAATTGTTTAAGTGAGGAACTGTGTTCAGAATTACTGGAAGAAAGCATGTGACAACCAGTTCAGTGTGTCTTGGACTGGAGTTCATTGTCCTTTTATATCCCATTATTTCTCTCCTCAGTTGGAGCTCTCCTCTAAATCATCTCCTACTCATTGCATTGTGATTATACCTCATTGGAGATTTTTTTCTCTTTTACTTATCAAAGGAGTTCATCACTAGAGTAATAGACTACAGTTTATTTTCATTTTGTTTGAAGTCATATAATTTTTTTAAGTGTATTGTAGGTTCTCAAAATCTATTGCTTGTAATAGTACATATCACCATTTATTTATACTAGATCTTAAGTATGACTACATCTTGATTGGAAGGCTTAAAATAAAGCCAAAAGGTGTAGCAACTGAAATGGATGTATATCCATTCATACAAAATAAGGAATTACCATGTATGTAGACACTATAGGAGCTGTGGTTTTAAACTTGCCTCACTGTAACCACACTGTCCTTCCTTTGTGAATGAAATGGGTATACTGATACCCTTTATGAATCTCTTATTGTTTTATGATTATTAGAAATTTAAGACTAGGATAACATATTCTGTAGATGTTAGGTTTTTATCTCAAGGAGTCATAGTATCTAAAGAGACAATGGCTGGGAGCCAAGGCAGCTATATACCCTAAATAAATCCCCAAATTTCTACATTGCCTAGGCACTCTATCTTGGTATATTGCTGATTCATGACAATTATTATTATCTCAGATATAAATATCCCATTTGGATGCTAATTATTAGCTTTGTATTTAAGTCACTTTTTGATAATTCCTCTGTTTTGACATGATTGTTCTGTTATGTGCACAATCTTCTATCAATATCTGAATAATCTTTTGCTATGTTAATAATGGCATGCAAATACCTTGGTTGAGGAAATCCAGGGAAGATTTTTTTTACATTTTCCAGCCTTAGATGTGTCAATGTTTATTTGAAAATTCAAAAATTCAGTTGCTGCCCTAGAGCATAGATTAACCTGAAAATTATTAAAACTTGTGTGTATATATATTTATATACAGCGACATGAATGTAAAGAGGACAATTAGATCTTTTTGGGACAATGAATCTACACAATATTGTTAATATTTACATTCGAGAGTTTGTAAGTACCAAACATTGGGTATTGCTTAAATTTTTGGCCTAGTCTGGCCCTGTTTCAAACATTCGAATACATCAAACAGTTCAGTATGTTTAGTAGGCAGTGGTGGCTTTGACTAGTTTTGGTGAGGGGCTTTCCACTTACCTCACCAAGATTTTTAAGGCCAGGAAAATTTTCCAGAGACTTTGTCAGGGGGGCAGATGTGTAGGTGAAAATTGCTGAATCCTTATCTTTTAATGCTATTGATAATGTTTAGTTAGTGAAAAGTCCTAGGTTTGCACGTTTACTTGTATTCTTGGTTGTAAATGATGATGAAAAAGAGATTTTTTTGGGTTCTCGTGTTCTTTTAAATTTTCTTTATTTCCAATGGTTGCATTAGTATTTTTTTATTGCTATTGTAAAGGAAGTGAACCTCAATGTTGCGCCGTGACAATCAGACCCATTGCTTCACATATTCTTGTGTTTTGACTGTCAAAGGTCAATCTTTCCTCACTGCAAAAAATACAAAATCCTCATATAAATTTATTTCCATCATTTCATGTGCATCGATGACTCTTCAATCAAATTGTCATTTAGAACTCAGAATACTTAGTCGTATACCTTAAAGTATTCGTAAATCTAAAAAATATCAAGGCTTTATGAGTGTCCACAGTTGCGGATATGATTTATTTTAATGGATTCTTTTTCCCTGACATATTGTCCTCTTACTGCATGGGCATGACTAACGAGCCATTGCCATGGGGATTGTGTGTGGGTGTTTTGGGGCAGACTTGTAGCCTATTTGAACCTGACATGTAGTTATTATTTTGCTTTTTATGTAGAATTTCTTTTAAATTCACTTTTGTGTTTGTGTTGTGCCTGGTTGAATGAATGAAGGGTGTGGTGTATAATTATACATTTATATAAAAAACTTATATTTTTCTGTAAAAATAGAAAGGCGCTACTGATAAGGGGAATTTTTGTGATGCTAAAAAAGGGTCATTGGTGGAAGCACAATGATCAAGTCTTCAAACAAAATGCAAGCGCCTTTTGCTTTACAAGTGTTTGTGTATTTTCTCCAGTGCCTGGTGCACATGTGACTAAGTGATTGAAGCTGTTGTCTTTAATTCCTCATGTATTTTTTCTTTGTATGTCCTAATGTATGAATTTGGAGACTCATTGAAAATATAATTTTGATTGCTAATGTTGTAACTGTGTCAGAGTAGCATAGTGTGAAAGATCTTATTGCCCTTTCTGATTTTATTGTTCCTTGCACATCATTGGTTTCATTTTGCCTGTACTTTTGTCATGTTTTATTAAGGACATAAAAAAGTTGTATTGAAATCAAACTGTTTTTGTTTATAATTCTTAGTTGCTGCATCCCTTACACTGTGTCGTTTTAAAATTCTGCATGTCAGTTTTTATTTGCATGCAACATCCCTGATGGCTTTTCTTTTAATTATGCTGCTGCCTGCCCAAAATCGTGATGTTTGATGCTATCCCAGCACATTGTCGGCCCATTTACATATCCTGTATGAGGTCACCGGTCTGCCTTTAAGTAATGCTTCCATCTTTTTATCTCAAGTTTATTTTATGGTTTTTGCATGATTAGCTAAATGATGCTCTCTCACTATCTAGTCTTATTAAGGTACTTACCTTAAAAGTTTGTCTGCCAGCCACCCTCGGTATCCTCTAGTAACTGTCTGCGAGTAGTTAACGCAACAAAAATTAACTAAGTTTTCGTTTGGGCAATTACTTAATTCTTAGGTAAGAAATGAAGTGTAAATAATATGTAGTTTTTACTTTGAATGAACAGTTAGTCATGTTATGGCATTTACGAATGGAACATTGTTGTATGAGTAAAGTTATATCTTTGTGTCTACTTATTTATTGAGAACCAGTGTGGTAGTCAATCAATTTTTGTGTCATCTAATTCATTTAATTTGTGAATCACGGAATACTCATGTTTTGCAGTTATATTATAAAAATTTTCGGCTCATTTCTAGTCTTTATAATGGGCTTAATGACTTTCATGTGACAATACTGTCATTGAAAATATTTTTGAGGTCGCAAGATTTGTTTTATCCCCAGAAGTTAGAAAGACAATCATGGAAATTACCTTACTTATTGCTTGTGAAATAATTGTTGTTCATTTGTATATGAACTTATTTCAGCAATCAAAGTCCTTATAATTTCTAGTTCTTTTTTAACAAGCTGTTAATTGCTCATTTATGTAGCACATTTTGACAAATTGTTGAACCGTTATATGTTTTATGTGGTAGGACTTCATTAGTATTCTTGGGTGATATATGTGCCAATTGTCATGATATACAAACTAAAATATTTCAGTGGAGATATAGAACATCAGTATTTGATAAATGGAAATATGACTTCCATCTATACCAGTCTGTCTTTTTTGATGGGATGGAAACTAATGTTTTGAATGGTTGTGACTTACAAATGCACATAGTAGTTTTTTCACCAACCCCAGGAGATTACTGTAATAATAATATTTACTTCCACTTTGGTTTTTTCTTCACTCATAGTTGGATATGAGTATATTTTCTTCATAACAAATTATATATAATGAAAGTTTTTCATTTGTGGTGCATGTTATCATTACCTCCAACACTTTCCTGAAACTCCATCTACAAAGTTGGTCTAAAATTTTTTAAACCAAAGCTGCTTACATATATTTTTTTAAGGAATACTTCCCAAGCCAAAGATAAAAGATTTTCTCTTACATATTCAGAACAAGCACAAATTCTCAACATTTTGAAATGTAATATTTATTCTATTGGTGTTTTCTTCGGTGTTTTGACTGAAAATGGAGATTACTAATTTAGGCCTGCTGGTTTAATAGTTACCAAACCAATTGTGATGATTTTAGGTCTTGTAAATTTTTTAAAGATTTAGCTATGGGGAGTTAATGGTCATTTGTAGCATTCTCTCGCCTATAATCTGCGCATGAAGTCATTAATTTTACTTTTGCTTTCTGGTAACTCGAATCTGATAAGTATGTAGGTCACAATGTGAGTAAGTTTGAGAAAGATACTGCATTTTTTAGAAAGTAATGATGGATTAATTTATATTGTCTTTTATTGAATATTCATTTCCGTATTCATCTCAATTATTGTCCCAATTGAAGTAAATGTGGACTTCAGATTATAAGCTAATTTATTTGCACGCTCATGTACTCCCCACCGAGATTTTATGGAGATATGACCATCCGCACAATTACAGGTTGTAAGTTGACAGAAGCATTGATTAAATCAAATTCACTCCCATAATGCACAAGTGGACTCCTGTTAAACATTTAGGGTGAAAATATGTGTGTATGTGTGTGTATCGATGTGAATGTTGTTAGACTGAGCTCAGTCAGGCAGTTGTAGCATCCAAGTTAGGGAATCTCTTTTTGGAAGTAAAGATTTATTGTTCCAACTGAATTTGAAATTGGACACATCAGTTTTGGATGAAGTGAATGCTTTACTCATATATTGTACTCAAGCAACAAAATATTTATTATCAATATACCATTGTACTGGAATAGAAATATGGGTTGTATAATTATAAGACTATTGTCTCAATTATGGTGTAATGAGATTTGTACTTGTTGTACCTCAACATTAAATTTTATTTGATTACCTGTCTTGAATATACTTTTGTCCTCTTTGGAAATCTTATCTTCTGTTGGGAGCAAAATAATAAGGACTCAGGAGAAAACATGTTCAGTAGAAAAAAACAAAAAGGAGGGAGTGTGCATATGATATTATTCAACTGTGTTTAAAAAATTAGTGTGTATTGCTCCCTTGTTCATTGTGTGTACAATTTGTGTTGTGTATGAAGGGGTGTAGGAGAAAAGAAGTCTTTATGACAAATACATTTTTAAACAAATGTAATTATTTTCTTACTATCATCATATTCATTTTTTGGAAGCATTCATCTGCAGCTTTGAAAATTCAGCAATGCATCATTGAATGCAAACTTGATTGCCAATGAAAATAGTTCACCTGAGCAGTGGAAGCACTTGTGTTTGCCTTGTCGAATGAATTTGGGTGGTTTACGCATCCCTGCAGCTCAAGGAAAGTCGGTGATTTGATTTTTTATGCACGTGGACATTTTCAATTGGCAATCAAGTTTAATTTCAACCCTTTCTCTGCCAGAAAAGTCAAGGTAGGGTGTGCTAAGACTGACAAAGCCATATTCATGTAGTTTTTAATTTTTATATTTATTTATTCTGCTAAGTTTATTTTATCAGATATTAGGTGTACAATTGTTCATTGTACATCTAATCTTTCTACAATGTAAATTCGTTAAATGAATGGTGAAAAATGGCTTTTTTCGATTGAACTTGGAAAGTAATGAAAATAAAGTTATGTTATATATAAAAAATAAAAATACTGCTATACATATATGTACATCAGCATGTGGCAGATTTTGCCTGGGCCCAATAGATCAAACTGCTGGCAACTAAGGGATTATTGATAATTATCATGGTCACTTTCAATAAATGTCTTCAGTTTTTATCTGTAAACTTTATTTTTAAATATTTAGCAAAAATATATTTTCTCGTCATATAGGTACATCTAAGGCCATGGATGAAGATGGAACAGGTATGATACATATAAATCAATGTGATATAATTTTTTTGTTTAAGGATGAAAATTGTTTGACTGTACCACTGAGGTGCCAGACATTGTGAAAGTAACAGTGTGGAAACCTAGAACCTTAACCTGTTTCTGGGACAGGTTAAAGGCCTGGTCTAATCTAAAGTTTCTTTTTCTTAACTTTTCATCTTTTACTTTGCTGAAATTTCTGAAGACTGTTTTCCATGAGGCACTGCACTGCACGGTTTTATATGTGCAGTGTGAATTGCATTGTGTAAAGTGAGGATTAGCTATAATGACTCTGCAAATGCATGAACAGAAGACAGGAAAATAGTCCCTGATCTAATTCTGTGCCTAGATTCTCACGATTTCTGTACTTTGAACTGTGCAATAAGTGCGTCATGTAAAATGACCGGGAGAAGTAGAGATAAATATCATTGTAGCTATAGTTGAGCGATTCATTCCATTACCAAATATTTTGATGAGAATTTCATTCTTATATTCGGTTTAGGCAATGACACATTTTGTATGAGGTTCAAAAATTGGGATTCTCATCTCAGTTGATGCGGGTGGGCTCCCTTTGCTGAAAGTTGTTTTATGATGCATAGACTGTGTATATGTAATGTGGTACTTAAAGAGTGCCTAAAAGCCCTCCTTCATACATCGTCAACCATTTGCAACCCTCTATCTGATATTTCTTGCTGTCGCCCCTCACTGATCGAAGCTGTGCCCATAATGAAGTAAATTCAGTGTTTTAGGCATTGGACTTGAGGAGAATGTAACTCATACTCATAAATGTTACTGAAAACAAAAAACTTGTTGGGTTCATCAAGGGCGATTAAGGGGACAGCAACTCTCCAATTTATCCCGTTTATTTCCAGAGCATCATACTTTTAACAGAACTGCAATTCTACTCAACTTTTACATCTCTTCCATGCTCTTATTACCCTCATCCTCCTCAAGCTTTTAATCATATGACATCACTCACATGATTCAACGAACTTGGCTCACCCACATGTAAGTATGAATTTGATATTCCATTTCTTCATCTGGAATATCAGCTGCATTTTTAGGATGTTTATCTTCCCGTCCTGGAGAGGTCTTCAGGTCGAAGACTTAACCTGAAGACCCCTCCGGGATAGGAGGAGAAACTCTAAAAGCAACAACGCAGCTGATATCCCGGAAAAAGAAATGGAACCTCTACACAGTCATCGTGGAAACCTTAAAGAGAAGAATGAATTTGATTGGTTGCCAATGGTCAACTCTTGGCATCCAGCTTTTGGAAGATTCAAAGGAGTTATGACCATTTCAACTAGATGAAAGTTGTATTCCATCTAAATAAACTGAGCTTCCTCTGGCCAAGCAATAGAGACATCTAGAAATGAGAGTGGAGCAATGATCTTTGTTCGTACCCACAACTCCTTAAGATCTTACAAAACTTAATTTTTATCGTGAGACTGATAATGTATTTTTGGGATATCCTGTTGGTTTTAAGAAACTTGTCCGTAGTTGGTGATTTTGGAGCAATTTTCATGCTACATTTTCTTCTAAACATAACATTGTTCATTAAAAGATGTAATTAATCCTGTCCTAAAGTGTGGCAGACATCTTTAACCCTAGAGGATGGTATGAATGGTCATGGCTTAGGTTAATTTCCGTCTTGATAATATGCAAGTATGTATCCTCATGAAAGTGAGCTGAAGGTAAGTATGTAATCGTTTCCCTGGGAGAAATTAACCAAGTGATTGACCAACCTTTTTTATGTGCTATAGGTTTTTCAATAAAAATGCATGTGTTTATGTATATTTGAGACGTATCTTGCTTTCTCGTGTAAGTTTTTTTTTTACTTTCTAATGTGTTTAAAATTTTGGAGCTGATGAAATTCAATGTAAGCAATGATCTATAGCATATTCATGTCTGCATTGAGAGTTGAGTCATCATAATTTATGCTAATTTTGAGGAAAGTTTCCATTTGGAATTATAGATTCTACTTATAGATCGCGACCGTCACTTATTGAGAAGAATCAAGATTTTGACTAGGTAAAGCAAATTTGCAGGATAATTTCACATTGTCCATGACTTTTCCTGGTCTGTAGCAACCCTGATCACATACTACCATTTAAAAGGGAAGCACCAAATAATGATTACCAACATTACGTTATGAAAGATGAAATGAGTACCTACCATTTTAGGCATTAGGTCAGTTGGTGTTTGGACATAGGGTTTTTAGTACCTTGCCTGAATGAGGCAGATGTGCTCTTATATTGTGTTTAGCAATGTTGTGTTACATAAGGAGGCAAGATGATTTTTAATTTGAGTGGTAAAGGAGAGGTGGGGGGTAGGTGAAAGAAAGTATGTTGAATAATTTTGGGAGTCTGTAGAAAAGAGGATGCTGGGAGAGTGAAAGATGGAATTCAGGTAGGTGAAGGAGATCACTGCTGTGAGTTTTGCAGCTTGGAATATGAACATAAGGGTATTGGTGGATCGGAAATTGCCATTGATGCCAGAATGGAGGAAATTTAAGTCTTGGATTTTTCGGAAGGTTGATAAAGGGGATATTCCAAGATATGACATTTCGCTATGGGGTGAGCTACACAGGTGGGGAACACAGTCAGTGGCGTAGCCAGGTTTTGGGTTTAGGGGGTGCTGACTCATAAAATAACCAGTTTACTAAACTTTACCAATTTCGGTGATGCAATAGCCAGATGGGTTTGTACAAAATATGGCAACTGACAATGTATTAAACACATTTATTTATACGTATTTGGGACTTAAAGGTGGAAATATTCACAGACTTAGGGGTCCCCCCTGGCTACGCTACTGAACACAGTGACAGACAACAGAGTTGAAAAATTTAAGGGGACGCTCCAAAAGTTTTAAGATGGTGGGACTAGCAGTTGACCAAATTAATGAGCAGTACTCAACAATGAGGATTATGCAGCCTGATAAGATCGTTTTTAGTGCTAGGAGGCCTGACATTTCAGTGAATCGGTAGAGAATTCCCACAACAGACATGGATTTTGACTTAGCCTCTCTGAGGTGAGGGTTGAAGGTAAGTTTACTGTCGAAGGTAACACTGAGGTCCTTGTGCAAGGTGGTGATGGAATAATTTTTCCCTATAGTTGATATTGGTTACATAAAGGGGAAAATTCATTTTTAGAAATTTCAATGGGAGATGGAATAGCTGACGTCTATTACACGATGGGAAATTGGTTCAGTCTTGGGTTTTTGAGCTCCCTAATTGCTATGTTAATAATGCCCTGTTTAACCTATCTCAATTTTAGCTCCTTAAATACAATCACCGAGTTGAATCATTGAGTGAGATACAATCAGGGCTGGCCCTAGACTCATTGGTGCCTCGCCTTAACTTTTAATTATAGCCTCGAAGCAAACATGCACATGTAATACTTGTTCAAATGTAACAACTTAAAAAATAGTAGATTAGATTGTATGGGCGGTCGAAGACCTTCAGGGGCCCTCCTGGCACTCTGGTCTATTGTGCTATCCCACGTTTAACCTGCCTGCCACTTGCAGACAGGGGACAAGAGCACCACGGGATCACCCCTCAACCTTCCCAGTACAGGTATGGAAGAGGGTCACCTCCAACCTTCCCAGTATAGGTCTGGAGGAGTGTCACCTCTCCATCCACCCCGGTAGAGGTATGGAGGAGGGCCTCTCCTCCAACCTGTGTCTGGGCCCAACATTGCTTAACTTAGGTGATCTGAAGGGAACTGGTGTTTCCACGTGGATAAGCCCTTGCCCAATGATTAAAAGGAAAAAAATTGTACCTGCATCAATAAGGGCTGAAAAATATAGACTAGATTCATTCTTACATTAGGTAGGTATTAACCCAATACAATTGATGTAAAAAAATAAATATATGTCACCAATAATGTTACTAGAGAAATAAAAGTTACAAGAGAAAGAGAAAATTTTCATATGCTCTTTTCTGGCTTCAGTCGAAATTTCATGTGAAGTGAAAATTCATCATTCTACCTTGGCTTTTATCTGGTTTTTTTTTACTGGGCCTTTCAGTGGCCCCATACAATGCTTAGCAAGCTTATGCCTAGATTTATAATGCCTCGTTAACGTCAATCGATCATCATACGATGCTGCCTTTACCTTCATGTAATGTCAAATGAGAGCCTGGGATTTGTGAAGTACCTTGAGAGGTACTTCACAAAACCCAAGTCAAGATCTAGTTGACAGTTGGTGTGTGATTAATCACTGGCGTGTGTACTCATTGGATATAACTGCTATGAGGTTACACTAAAAAAACCCATACTATATATTGGTCCCCAACCCATATTATATACCATGAAGTATATACCTATGTCAGTAAATACTGCATGAACACGTAATATTGCATACATTATTGATGACATTTGTTATCCATGTCTGAGACAATTCGAACACATAATCATTAGGTCATATCAAACCGGCACATTTCCCAGGCGGCTACCTCAGTTGGTATGAGAAATTCATTCATATACTAATACAGTGGTTGTAAATTCGAGCTGGATTATGGCCCTTTTACGGCCTCTACTCGAATTGGAGTAAGCAGTTAGACCTACTCTAGTTGTCAATTTTTTTAGCTGATCTTTGTGTAGTGTTGGTAGATGAGTGATTATCACTTCAAAACATGTATTTTATGTCTTTTAATATTGGTTATTATTTTGAAATCTTCGATTGTTTTGAAGGCATGATAAATCAATATTTGGATTCCATTTTTTATTGACTGTGGTTTCCAACATCAATTTTATTTGGAAATAATAATCTATTTATTTATTTTTATTTTAAAGGAAGATGACATCTGCGAAAGTAACCATGTGAGAAAATATCACAAGTTAGGACATTTTCCTCTTCCACCTATTTGGCATAGGCTCGGAATGCCGCTGCGGAGATTTAAAAAAATAAGTTTAAGCTTTTGGTTTTACAAATAGACGCATTCGGTTTAATTTTATGCAGCTGAAGACAATCGTTTGAAATTATGAATCGGCCAACTAGCATTGATTGTGCTTTATAAAGTCATATGTCAGTATCCGTGGTCATATGTTACCGCCGCTTTGGATTTTAGAGATTGTCGAGACGGCTGCTAGGTGTCTCTAAAGTAGTCTCGATGGATCGGCTAGTTACGATATTCTCCTGTAGGTGCAGCACGGCTGGAATCACGGCGTTGCCAACAGTGGTGGTGGAGAATGGACAGCGAAGGGGCGAAGGCACGGACGTGTTTGAGCACATTGCTGCCGTCCCCAGTCGTGGTTCGTGTGTTGTTGTTTTTGTTGATGTTACTTTTAAGAACTCCGCAGGTAGTTGAAGTGTTTTCGGCTGAGTGAGCGTTTGTGTGCTGATCAACCTGTTGCACTGTTTCCCGTGAGCGCTGCTTCTTCCATCCCTTTCGTTTATTTTTGTACTCATTCAAATATGTGAGCAAAGGCTGAAATGAAAACTTTTGACAGGCGATTGACTTTGACTGTCATGTGTGAAAAGAGTGTGTGGGGATTCGTCTCTGTCCAGTGTTTGGTGCTCCGACTTGTATTGCGGTGATAGCAACCACTTACGTCTCGAAAGATGTGAGAAGGTGTGACTTAGAATCTATTCCAGAGCTCGTTGTTGTGATCGATCCCGTATGTTGATGTTTATAGCCTGTCTTTAAAGTATTTTTCGTTGGATATTGTGATTGGTTAACGAGTCTTTATCTCTCTTTGTTAGAACAGTTTATTTATTCTTAAAAATACAACTGATAGTTATTTATATTGTTCACTAAATGGTGAATGGATTCCAATATTTGATGAATGACTTTTAATCAATTTTTTAATAATATAGTGATGTAATCTCTCTGTATCTTCTCATACATCGAAATTCATTCATTTTAAAAAGTTCTTTTGCAGTTTATTCTCAATTTTTATCGAAGTTTACATCTTTATCCTGATCTGGTTAATCTTAAAACAATTTACTCAATCATCTACATTCTTTTGCCAACAAGCCTTCTGTTTTGTTTGTTTTATCCCATAGAACTAGGAAATATCTCCGGTGACTCCCCGAACAGCATAGTAGTATCTTGATTTTTGCCTGACAAGAGTTTCATTTGTAGTTCCATCGAAACAAGTAACGTCCTTCTTGGTCTCATCAATATAGTCTGCTTTAAATTCGAAGGTGCTATCATTAGAAAAAGTAGGCGTGATTACTGTGAGCGAATCTTGAAACATGATTTCAAAACTACTTCTATCCTTCATAGAATCCCAGGGGACGAAATAATTTTGCATACTCGTGCCATGAATAAATTATCACCTGTGTGTCCTCAACCTCCGTGGACAATATCTTCACGACTGTGACGTCTCGTGATGAAGTTGGACCATTTAAATGTTCCCATCTCCAAGTCGGATGTTAGGTGATATCGTGGCCGAAGGTGCTTCCGACGCTAGGACTAGCACAATGAGGACTAAAAGAAGGGCCGCGCAGGTGGCCCTGCTGTTGGTGGCCACGGCGCTTTATGGCGCTATCATGAGTTCCTGGGGTAGCGCCGGTGCAGGTGGAACACCGTCCATGGAAGATCGTTGGCAGGAGAGGGCGCCGAGGTCCATAGCAGAGTCCTCGGCTTCGCAGCAAGTCAAGCCGGAAATCGGAGGCAAGGCGAGGGGTAGTCACAAAGGGTCTCCAGCGATAGATACCACGACCGTGCCCCCTACTGCCCGGTCGCCTACCACGTCTTTGGACGACCTTTTTATTAGCGTCAAGACGACTGGGGGATTCCATCGGAGTCGGGTGCAACTCGTGCTCCAGACGTGGTTCAACTTGGCCAGAAGTCAGGTAAGTTATGACACGCATCTTCACTTTGATTAACTCTTATACCTGTATTCCATATCCGCCAGTGTATGTAGATGAGTTTTTAAAAAGAAATTTTATGGTGCTAGATTTGGGTTCAAGGTTCGTCATCAGCCCTAAGCTATACATTTCATGATATTTCCTTAGGTCTTAAGCCAACTACGATAGTAAATTCCATACCTGAGACAGGATTCGAACCGGCGGCCTTTGAGCTGTCGGGACAGGCGCGTTACCATCCTTGCGGCCGGTAATAGTCATAAATGTATTTTATATTGTGTTAAACCTATTTATTTCTTGTGTCCAGCACGTTTAGAAATATAACTCGTTCTCAAACGGACCTAGTACTCTCCTCATGATGCTCAACCTGGGCGCGGGTTCGAATCCCGACTGACGGATATTTTTCAGTGGAATCCCGACCCCTACTTGGGTGTGACGTGGAGAGCACTTCGGGTGCATATCATCATGAGGTCTAAATTATTGGCGATATTTGTTCCTGCTGTAGCTGTTGGTGGCTGGTATACTGGAGTTCTCTATGAGAATAAGCATACACAAAGAAATTTCGAAGGACCGGTGAATAGGGTTTGCACATGCGGCGGCAAATATGATGAATGGCCTGGATTACCATTCATGTCCGTTCGTGCTGCGACCTCAATTAGGGATGATTCAGAGAAGTCCGTCGTTGCCAATAGCTCAAGAGTATCACAGGTATAACATGCGCCTCTCCATCTTAATGTTGATTTCAATTTCGGCGAATACTTGATGAATCATCCAGACCATGTTGTTCTGTAGTTTTATATTTTTGCCAGTTAATTTAGGAGTATATTGGGGGTTCCAAACCTTTTTACTTCATAATTTTGGCGTCCATAAATACTTTGATTGTTGAATTTTTTTTCACAGGCTATTATCATTGATGTAAACATCTATATGTAAAATATTTCCTCTCTGAAGGCCGTTTTACACGGTACATTTGTATGTACAAACTCTTCCGTGAACTCTTGCATGAGGCAAAATGTATCGTGTAAAGCGGCAAATTGTATGAATGCTTGTGCGAATGTCTCAATGCCTGCACGGGAAATAGAACCTGTTCTAATTTCGTTGAGACAAACGTACAATCTCACGTACATTCGTTTGTACAAAATCTTTCATCGTGTAAAACGGCCTTAATATACGGTCCGTTGAATCGGACGTTAAACTGTGGACCCCTCGGTGCTTTGCGTTGAGAGTGATCTAATGCCGTCGCCGGGTTCCTCTTTCCCTTTTCTTCTCTTCCCAAGTAATCCCTTGCTGACTTACCCATCCATTCTTCATGGCACGATTGATCAAAGTTACCGGTCGTCACCCAAGCAATTTATCAATATGCCCCAGCTGAAATCGGAGTGCCTTTTACAAATTTCCGCTACTGCAAGGTCTCGAACCTGTTACTGGAAACCAACGCGCCAATCCAAAATTATATTTTTTCATTTTCGATCAAGTTTCATATCAATCCACCTAAGAGAATGGCACCTACACTTCATCTACATCTACATACTACCCCGCAAGCCGCCTCAATAGGCGTGTGGCGGGGGGTGTTAGGACACCAGCCGTTTACATATAAAAAGAAAACGCTCTATGAAATTACGCCTTGCATTTATTAAAGTCCCTTATTGTTCGGGGGAAAAACGAATTCCCGTACCTATCCGTTCGGCAAAATATTTCTCTTAATTTATCGTTTCTGTCGGACCTGGAAATATAGTGGGGTTCTAATATGATGTTCTCCGTGTCGCTCTGAAAGATATCTATTCTCAATTGCTCAAGTAATCTAAGCCTAGCGCGCAGCCTCCGAGTCTCTAGCGGCTCCCAGCCTAATTCGTTTAACATCTGCGTAACGCTGTCTGTACGCCCGTAGCAGTTTTTGACGAATCGCGCAGCTTTCCTTTGTATTTTATTAAGTTCCCGAATTAATTCTTTCTGCACCGGATCCCATATGCTTGCTGCATATTCAAGGTGTGGCCGGACGAGTGCGAAATAGCACCTCTCTTTTACTTTTTCATCTGAGAATCTTCCCACAATACGCTTGACGAATCCTAGCTTCTTCAGAGCTCTGCCACAAATATTTCTTATATGTGTTCCCCACGATAGGTTTGAGGTTATCGTAACTCCCAGATACTTAACTTCATCTGTCGCCTTTATCTTAACGCCATCCACAGCATATACACGGGGATAGTTGGACGACCTCCGCAAGAAATGTACCGCCGCACATTTGCTCAGATTAAGTTCGAGTCCCCACTCTTGGCTCCACACATGAACGTTGTTTAAATCCGATGATAGAATTTCAAAGTCAGAGTGATCATTAATTTCGCGATAGATGACAGCGTCGTCAGCAAATAAACGTATTTTACTGCTAATTCGAGAGCATAGATCATTTATGTATATAATGAACAAAAGGGGGCCGATTACGCTTCCTTGTGGGACACCTGATGTCACTTTAACTGCATCAGAGCTAATTTTCAGATTTTCAGATTCAGACTTAAGATCCATTTTTGCTGTTCAATTTTTTCAACAAATTATACGCTAAAATTTCGGCCGATAATATAAGCAGAGGTGACTTATTTAATGCAAATTTTACAAAGAAGGCTGTTGATCGTTTTTTTTTTAATTTCTTAGCATTTTAATCCGCTTATCATTGTACTACAGTGGATTCGAACATTTTGAAAATGTTTACGATGTGTCGGAACTATTTCGGAGCCTTTTACCTGTTAAGGGTTCTCCATTTCATCCCTAAGCTTTCGTATGCAATCGTACAATAACGGGATATTCACCGTATGTGCAATTTCGGATATCACCATTCAGCACCTCGGTGTCATGTTCTCAGTTAGTAGGCCGAAAGGGAGTATATTCGACAGAATAGCCTCCGAAGAGGGCGTGGTGATTTATGTTCACATTGAGGCTTTAGATGCTCCCCGTACATATTTCCGACAATTGTATGGTAATGCTGTGAACCAAGAGGTCTGTTGTGGTTTTACTGATCTCGGCCGTTTTCCTTACTACTGGCTGAAAAAATTAATCATTTGATTAAACACCACACACAAAGCAACAGTTTCTTTCAGTTTAGATTAACATACATGAGCCACTCCCCAAGGGTTCCTCGAAGGTTCTAAATTTGCATTTCACTCATAGCCTAAGTGAAACTTATCTATTTTCGACTTCCCTCGGAAGACGTATTTGATAATAATATAAGTTGTGAAGATGTGTTTCATGCTTGCCGCTAGCAGTTTTTCCTTTCTCGTCCCCTATTGTTGATCAATAACGTAATTTGTATTTCACTGTCTCTCGCATATTTTGCATTTTAAGTTTTTTAAACTAAATTATTCACCTTTTTAGCATACTATTCCGTTAAAGATTTTTATTTTGTGGATCGCATGGTGGGGTGGGTTCGCAGAAAAGTCAGCTTCGAGCATTGAAGTCTCCTGTGATATCATGGCGATGTAGGACTTCCACTCGTTGCCATCTCGTGTTCGAGATGCTTGCACTCGGGGATTTCGATCTATATTCATTAATTCAATATCGGTTAGTGGGAAATTTAGAAGGGATTAACAAACCCACTCGAATGTATGAAATTAACTGGAAGAAAAATCATTCTCCTACTTCGACTAGATCTCCTAGTAAATCTGAGATTCGATCTCGGAGCTCACGAATTCGCTTCGAGCGTGTTAACCATTCAGAATAGTCAAGTGTCGCGTTTCCGTGAAGCTTTTGAAGGAACTAGCCATTCTCACGAAGTACTGAGCTTACGATGGGACACCACGCGTCGAATGCCAAGTACATACTTACTCGACTTCTTGCGCATGGCTTCTCAATCCACGATGTTAAAGCCACTTCTAAGCACTTTTTCCCCGAACAAATACAATGTATTTAATATCCTCTGCGAGTGACTCCCGTTAAAGTTTCAATTCTATGATTTTGGCATTGAATGCGGAACATCTTTTGTCGGTACAATACAAGTCGCATACGAGCGAGTTTCTGTCATTTAGAGCAATGGCAAGAAATTGACTTTTGTGATAGGTATTGGTTGTTTGTGAAAAAGGGTGATCGGGGATTATTTCTGTAGACTTTTTTGATTATGCTCGTTTGCTTTCTAGAATCAAGAACAGTATCTGACTGTATACTCGGGAGACAGTTAAATAAATGAGGGAATTGTCGATACTCGCGAAAAAATACTCTGCAGAGCATTACATCCTTGAAAAACGTGAACTTCCTGGAAAACCTGGTACTCTTTCATTCAGACAGCAGAAATCCATTTGACGCTCTGTAGGAAGGTAATCAACGTTTTGGGGGATTCATTAGGACTAGCCGTAGTGTGTCTTTTGAAACAAGAATCTTGGGAAGCAAAATGTTCTTGCACAGCTCAGTCTGTGGTTCGATACTTGATCCAGGACATCATTGTTCTCTGGCAATTTCTGAGGACAATTGACTGCAGGAATGATTGATTTATTTACCTCTTTTCCTCTCGAATAATTTGAGAGCAAAGCAGAACCAAGGCCAAGCCTAAAAACAGCATCAATTCATCGGGAACCAAATTGCATTCAGTCTGCACTCGTAATTTTACTGCAACCACGGAATGGTACCTCAGACTTCTGACAACTCCCAGGGTATAACAAACTTTGTTTTTCAGTTTTTATTTAGTGTTTTTCATGTGATGTCAATGCAGCTGTTGTCTTCCTAAATGTGTGGTCACGAAACTCGCTTGTTTTTTCTTCCGCTCTCCCCTTTCCCAGAATGGGCTTTAAGGAGTGGATCAGGTGTCTCCCCTTGGTTGGGACCCCCCTCCCTGGCTCCGACCCTTTCCGTGTTGTGCCATGGGGGCCTTTCTCTATTGTGACTCTGTTTTCATAGCGGGCAATGCTACGCGATGCGGACCGAGCAATTTAAAACCAACGGGGTACAGGAAGCCAGCTGGCCGTATCAAGTGAACTGGAAGTATGCCCCAACCCGAGGCAACCTAAAAAAAAACACCCTCAGTCCCTGTTGGTTTCTGTGTATCCTCAAGGGAAGCACTAAATCCACCATCTTTTTCATTAGTCGACCATTTTTATCAGCCAGTGCTCATTTCAGGATTCCTTTAAAGTTGATTTGTACTAGTCGTAATAAAAGAGGTGCTTTTAAAAGTCTCGTGGAAATCTGTGGCGTTGTTATCAAATAATTCCCTCTTAATATTTATTTTTCTGTCGAGGTGGTCGAAAACTCGTCATCGATAGGTCGAGGATTTTCGATAATCATACGCCTCATACATGTTTTTACATAATTTTTATGAGGAGTTAAGTAATTTTGAGCATGTTATTCTTCTTTTACATTTATTTATGGTGTTATACGAGTCTAAAAATGTCTTAAGTTACTTGCTTACACGGGCACATGTTTGCTCGATGCAAATTTCTTTCCATTAACACCGGGTAGCGCTGAGGTAGATTTAATATCTGTGTGTAAACGCTCGCCTGCATTTAAATGCTGCACATAAGTACACCTTACTTAAGTACACCTGTTGTGTAGACGAGGCATAACCCTTTGTCACTCATCTTGACCGCAGGAATACTATACCCCCCTATGTTCGGTCCTCTCTCGCCATATCCTCGCCCCCGCAAGGCATCACGAGGGCCCGCATCACCTTCTGCCTCGCATTGTCGTCAAAGGCATCTCCTCCTTGTTCCCCCAGCCTCCCCACGGATGCCCGTATCAAGTGCCCCGAGAGGGGGATGGAGACGAGGCACCTTGCATATGTGGCCCTGTTCCAATGGGCCGACTTCACCCCTACACACCATCTCGTCTCGTTCTCGCTCACCCTATATCCTTCCCATCCCTCAAACTATAGCTGGTCCAATCCACTTGGCCGCCCCCACAGAAGCTAGTAGCTCCAGCGTCCCACGGTGGCTGTCGCCACTTCGCCTGGTTCATCCATTCCCCTTGGATAGATGCGGAGAAAAAAACTGCCCTGATGTCTTCACCAGCTTGCGTTTCTGTCGTCGTCCCTCTGTTGGGATTCTGGCTGCTTTTTGTCTAAAGCCTTATTATGAACGCAATCCGTAGGACGTGAGTGGCGAGACATAAGCACTTCCTTAAAATAATTAAATTTTAACCATTATCTTACCAAACAGCTGGTAGAATACTTGAATGAAAATGAATCTTAACCTGTTGGCCATTTTCAAAATAATCGAAAACAATTTTATACAATATAATGTCTGCGGTCCATAAAAATTATTTTGACTTGTGATGAGTAATTTTTACTTAACCATTCTTAAAAGAGCCTAATCTAACATGGGCGCAAGGCGTAGGACGTAAAAGTGATGAGACTTAAGTACTTCCTTGGTATAATTAAATTACGACTAGTATCGTAACCTGTTAACCATCTTCAAATGAATCGAAATCAAATTTTATGTAATGTCAAAATATCTGCGGTCCACAAAAATTGTTTTGGCTTGTGATGAGTAATTTTTACTTTACGGTTTATCAAAAAATAATTACCCATTTGTTTCATTTATATAATTTTTCCGTGTATTCTGTGTAATAATTCCTATTTGGTTACTCTGATAAATGTAGTTGTATCAGCATAGTTCCCTTATCTATTTTTATCAATTTACGCTTTTGGGAACTATCACATAATATAGGACCACACTCGAAACCTTGATGCTACGGTACTAATGAAGTTAAAAGGATGAAATCACCGGGATCCTCAGAGAGCACACTAACTGTGGCAAATATATCGAAAGCGATCTTATTTACTGGCTTTTGATTGTCTTAAGCCATAATGATAAACTTCCGTAATGATTAATCATCTTATGAGAGACCGTTACGGCCCTTACTGGCCCTTATGACTTGCGTCCGTTGTGGATTGGGTTTAATGTTTCGTGATATTAGAAACGTATCCGATTCCATTTCGGCCCGATAAGGTGTCACTTCCTGGCTTTTTAGAAGTTGGTATGGAGTAGGATGGGAAGACTGAGTTCGGTGGAGAGGAAAGCAAATGACTAGGAGAGAGATACGGCAGGGGAGGAAGGGGTGCTGATGGCAGGAGAAGGAAGTCAGCCGTGGTGGACGGATATGGAAGGGTAACGGCATGCTGAAGAAGGTTATAGAAGGTATTATATACTTTTGGCAAAGCACAGGGGAAGAAGAATAAGGATGAGTGTTTTGGATGGCTTTTCAGGAGAGATAAAGGTTACAAAGAATGTGCATACTAGGGAAATAATGCAAATAATTGCAAATTGATAAATTTTGCAAAGGGAACAGTGAAGAAGATACCCTACGGTAGGGGAAATCGTAGGACGGTCTAAAACCTAACATCCATGTAGTATAATATTCGTGATGAGGTATGCTGTCTATCCTCATCCTTGCCAGCATTAGCGTTTAATTGATGTGGCATTCAGTTGCTAAAGTTGGAACAGAAAGTTATTCCGAAGAAGACTTAAGGACCCTTCCGCAATGCAATCGGCAATCGAAATCGGGTCTTGAAAACCGAAAGCTGGTCTGTGGATCGAAAAAAGTTTGATTGGTATTAACTGATCGCTTTCCCCTTGGATAGCCTTAATGTTTAACAAAATTAGTTTATCTTACGACCCGAAAGGATTCATCTACACCTACGGAGTGCCCTTCACTAGCAATAAAAGCAAGCCCCCGCAGAGGCTTGGCTTTGTTTGAATCATCATCGGTCATGCACTGTGGTCCTTGTAATTAAAGGATAAGTATCTATATAGCAATAAATTTGAATTTATAGATTGAGCATATAGGTACGTGCTCTACACTTCAACATTTGACTTTCGTCTTAATAATAGTTGTTGGCTTCGTGAATCTAAAAAAAATAAATTGAAAACTGAAATGGTGGAATTGTTCGAAAAAAACCGCTATGCTTTTCAATCCATCTCCTGCTGGTTTAGATTTAAGAGATCGTATAGAATGCAGAAGTTGATGTTCATGGATTTACTGAAGGAAGTGTTTCACACAATCCGAAGGTTTTACTCTTCATTAGCAATCGTGCAATCGTAAAACTGCCCTTAACGATTTTGTAACTATTATATAGTATCGCTCCTAAATACGCGGAGGCGGTGCGTTAGCATGAAACTTATCGGCAGAAAAAAGGCTCTCATTTTTCAACTTTTTTATCGTTGCCAGATGAAAGGCGAGGTAATTGCAACAGGAAACAGAGTGGGTTGCGTGGAAGAGCAAATGTCGTTTCCAGGATACCTCGATATCTTATTATATAGTGATTTTTTTCTGCGGGCTGTGGAGAGGGAGAAGATGAAAAATGTGGTCAGGGAGGGGAAAAGAGGAAAGGCAAGGTGAAAAAAAATCGTTTCTCATAGCGATCTCTTCGTTGCTGTTTTCTCGCAGCGTTGCTCGGAGATTGCGCTCTCAACATCCTCCTCCCGCTCTTTCTCCTTCCGAAACTACTCTCCCATGATAACAGCTCGCTTTGGCTTCCTACCTGCGGTCAATCGGTGGAGCGTTGCGTTCTGCTCTGCTCGCTGATTATTTAATTTAATGTTCAGCACCGATGATTGATCGTCGTTGGCTCAGATTTTTCCCATTTCATATCTTACATTCGCGATCAAAATAACTTCCGCGATCCACGCTCTGCAATTATCGTGGCTGAGGTTCGTCTAGTTGTGGATGATATTTCAAACAACATGAACAACTCTGAAAGAGATTGGTAACTATATGTGTAAGCTATTCATTAAAACTTTTTAAAAATTTATCATTGCTTTCCAGTACAATCTATGGATAGTTCGATGTTTCCACCGCCATAAATTTGTAGATCAATCCAGTTTCTTTCCATATACGGAACCTCGATACTTCGTCACGACCTATCTTCGGAGCTTCAGCAAGGTGTTTAATTCGCCTCGATGATAGGCAATTAATGCATTGGAAATTGCCCGACGGAAAGGGGTTTCCTGGACCGTGAGTAGAACCACGAGACCTGGGACTTTCCGGGCCAGTGCACAAATCACTTTCCTATCCTGAATACCCGGCTCCTTGAGCCAGAGTTCCTGATTCCTATTGTCTATGATGTCGGGAAACCCTGGATAACACAGTTACAGTCTAACGAGGTCTTAATACTGTTGCCAAGGCCAGTTGAAGGGGTTGTTAGGGTGGAAGCAGAGTTCATGTTCCATAATCTACCGGTGTCTCCAACCTTGAATTTCAAGCTAGCAACTATATTATTCAAACCATGGCCTGAATTTTTATTAATTCGTCCAAAGTGTCGTAAAAAATAATAAATACGTGCCTGTAAACATTTAAGAGCACTTTCGATGCATATTGATATAAATTTTTATTTGCATGTATTGCATTGAATTTATTATTGCATTTAAATTTTATATTGCATAAAAGGATTTTAAAATGTCTTCAATTCATCAGTACGTACATAAAACAATAACATTATTACGTCAAACTTCACACAGTTATAATATATCTTCTAGATTTTCTTTAGTTAGAAGCCAAGACTACATTTTTTTATATTGTATTCAATGAATGAGATTTAACACAAGAGTCGGGTAATAAATTTTACGTCTTTGGTCCTGCGTACAAAAAACATCTCATAACGTAAGGCATGGTCTTGGTAAACTCAAATTCCCTTACCAAGACCACGCCTTACGTTATTTAAACGATGATTTTTGTACGTAGAACCACAGGCATACAATTTATTATCCGATTCTTGTGTTAAATCTCATTCAGTGAACACAATATCAAAAAATGTAAAGTCTTGGCTTCTAACTAAAGAAAATATAGAGGATTTATTATGACTGTGTGAAGTTTGACGTAATAATGTTATTGTTGTATGTACATACGTACTGACGACTTGAAGAAATTTTAAAATCCCTTTAACATGTGCTGTATGTATATGTAGACGAGTTATAAAGCATAAAATTGAATCTGGAAGTGTGGTTGATTTGAAGGAATTCCCCTTTAATTTTTGTGTCATCGGAACAGGAAAATATCTCATAAATTCCTACCTGTTATTCATAATAATGTGGATTCCTTTGGTGCGATTAAAATGTATTCGAGCATTCGAGCTTAAACCGTTATGTCACGCTTTGTACGCCTTTTTTCTGAATATTGATTGCAAGAATCTATTAATGCGATTCTGTTTTTCTTTTTTCTGTGCTGTGAGGTATTTTCTTTCTGGGTGATGCTTTGTGTTTGTGCTGCGAATTTAGTTGAATCTGGGTAATGGATCAGAATAGAGCTTGTATGAACCCTAACGGCGTGTGAAATACACACAGGTCACTGTTTATTTTCGTAGACCACCTGCCGTCCGAGTTTTTGATTAGATAACCACATCGTGAGAATGTTTAGGTTGGGATATCCTCTAAGGAATCATTCATATTTGAACTTTTGACCCTCCGGACTATGGCCCTACGCCGTGTCCACTGCTAATCCCTCCGAATTATGCTATGAATTCATATTAAAATAGTGGAATATGTTGCTACTTCCCACTCATTCCTGATTTAATCCGCCAATTTTAAGTTAGGATTGTTCTTATTGCGCTTCCCTGATCAGGTAGATTTCAGTCCTGTTTTGGACGTCAATCCTGCAGAGTGGAAAGTTTTTTTAAGGGAAATAAGTACTTTTTCGCTTGATCCTTCTAACCTCACGTGGTGGGTTTGAATATACAGCTCCATCTGCTACATGATGTTGACGGGTACTCAGATAGCTCTGACCTAGTGTAAGGTTCTGCTGTACAGTCGTGCTGCACCAGCTTGTGCTGCAGTAAAATCGTTCAGAGGATACCTACTCTCATTTGAGATATTCTACCGGGAAAGGTAAATGAAAGATTAAGTTAAGTTTGATGAAAGTTGTGTTGCATTATATGATTGCAGTAAGACTTTCATTCCCCTACTTATAAACTTATTCTTGCTATTTTTAGTTGATAACTAAATTTGTGTTTGTATTTTCATTTTATTTTGTTTATTAGCATTTTGTATTAGTTGTGAAAGGGTGGTTAAAAAAAGAATCGATGAGATGATTGAAATATCTAGGTATGTGTTGACGGGACTGCTCTTCGAAAACAGATTTTTAAGAGCGAGAAATTGAAACGTATTACGCAGTATTTATTTATTAGAAGTTTATATATGACATTATAATAGATGTACATACATCACGTATTTCGTAACCGCAAGCACCACCTACCTCTTTTTACTGTTAATAAGACTTTTTGCTCGGCGTATTTCTTCTTCTTCGAAGGCATTTTTGCCTGTTCTTTTTTATTATGCCTTTATTAATTGAAGTTGTCGGACCATCTCTTGTGTGGTCGACTTATGCCCCTCTTTCCGAATGGTATTCGGTCCCTTGCTATCTTGACGATTCTTGAGTCGTCCATTCTTGATTCATGTTCATTCCATTCTTCTTTCCTTTTGCGTGTCCATTTTCTTATTGGAGGTATCTAAATTAGGTCTATGATATTTTTGTTATAAATCCTATCTAATCTTGTATTATCCATTATTTTTCTTAGTACAGTAATTTCTGCAGTCTGTATTCTCTGTTTTTTTACTTTTTGTGCTGTAGTTTCCATGGAATATGTCATTAAATGTCTGATAACTGCTTATTTCTGTCCGTCTGCGTATTTCTAAGCCCTCTTAATCTCTGTCGAAGAACGTATTTTCTTCCCCTTTTCTGCTTACCCAACATCCTCCTGTTTTATCGCTGCCTTCCGTATTCCATCGCCCCCTATTACCTACCCCATCCACTTACTCTCTTTCTCTTCATCGTTTCCTCCAGAAGCATCCTCTCGGTCCACCGCACCCGATTGCAGCTTCTCCAACAGTCTCTGGTGCTTCCAATCTTCTCCCATATTACCTACTCCCTCCTCGGTTTTCCGGCCTTTTCACCGCACAACGGTACACTCCACATCTGAGGGTCCCCTTTGTCGGTTGGCTAGCGCCTCTGTCGCGGGGATGGGGTGGGTGTGTCGGCATACGGTGTATTGGCTCCCCATCCCGCCGCGCCGGCCCGGGTTCGAATCTCCCAAAGGAGAAAGATTTAAGGAGGTTGACTCGCGACCGTGTGAGTCAAAACCGAAGAGTAACGTTACTTGTTTTGACACGCTTTTACGCTGTTAAACAAAATACTTATCTCTCTTAAAAAATGCCTAAGCTATCGAAAAGAAAAGTAATGCGCTAAAGATCCACAGTAATCATGGAAAATATTTTTTTAAATACTTTTCTCAGCCTCGAAATGGAGTCAAAATAGTGATTATGCTTAAGGTATAAATGAATTTATATTATGCTGACACTTCCAGTGATTATGTAAATTTTACAAATTAAAATTAAATTATAATATTCCTTCGAATCCACCATAAAATGTCTTTCATTATTACTTTATTCATTTGTAAAATAATCTGGCAACGCCGATGTGATGAAATTGAAATAAATATCTAGTGATGGAAGAGAAATCCCTCACTTCGTATTTTCTAAATAACATTCAACAGGGTATATTGGCGTACATTGATGATTTTAGCATTCCAGTAAATCATTGATACCGTGCTTGATATTTATCTTGCGTCAATTGCTCGCATAATAAGAAAATAATGTACAAATTTCCCTCACAAACTTCCCAGGCGAAGAGGAAACTCAAACACGTTCCAAGTATATATCATAATTTGCGATTTCTGTGCCAGTATCCTCACAAATTATGAAACCTGACTTGATATATATAAACAATGATAGTTTTCGCGTATAAATAAGACCCTCGGGAACATAATAAAGCTTCTTATGCGCCAAAAATAACTCAAATCGGAGGCAAGATTGCAGTGCCATGCCGTGGCCACGCCAGAATTAGATAAATTATGCTATGTTTCCCGTTCACAAATATATTTATTCTTTGGCTAGTTGGTAGCGTTATCGCCTCCAAGCTTAAGGTGTGCAGGTTCGGGCCTTCATCGGTTACCATTTTTTTAGTCACAACGTTTTTTTTACGCTCGGGATTTGAAATATTTTCAAAAACACTGTCGGCGGGTCTGAACAAAACTTGATTTCTCTGGTTTCGAACATGTTTTAAGGTGAAACTTGTCTCGGCGATTCTATGCGAATGATACGGGATATCTCGTCAGCAGTTCGAGAAAGAACTGAATTTAATATGCCTGATGCACGCCTTCGTCATTGCCATGCCCATTTCAAACACTGCTAAGATTTTTTGGAACCTCTGAATGAAATGCAAGCGCTTCAAGTGTAATACAAATATAGCAATATGTGCTTCATCAATCGTTCTTGCAATCCACCCTTCAACTTCGGTAATATTTACATATTAAATTAACTTTCAAGTAACTATTGTTGAGTTTTACCATAGAGTAATTAATATTCATATATATATGGACTGATACTACAGTTAGTAGACGACTGCTTCCCACCTTACAAAAATCGGAAGTTTAGGCCCAAAGATACTTAACTAAATATAACAACGTCGAAACTCACCTAAAAACATAAAAAGGTTTACTGATATGGGAAGTAAGGTATTAAAACCTTTCCCTGCAAGTTTTAGGCTGTTGTTGAGAACTGTTAGCCGACAGTTGAATGAAGAAAATAGCCACAGAAAAGTGCCACGAAATAGCAAGCGGCTGAAATAATGGCGCGGTAAAAAAATTTGAGAAAATAAAAAATTCGTAACTCCTTTCGTATTCGAGATAAAGTCATAAGTTTTTCACCAAAAATACATTTATAGTTTTCACCAAGTTTCATACAAAGCATATATGGACCTATATAGTAAGATACGAAAGTTAGCAGGCGATCGCTTTTTACCTTGCAAAATTCCAGATTTTTCGTCCAAAAGATATATAAACAAATATAACAACGTTGAAACTGAGTTGAGCACAAATTAAAGTTCACCAGTATGGAAACAAATGTACAATAAACGTTTCCTGTAAGTTTCAACTTAATACTGAGAACAGTCTGCCAGCAACAGGATTAGGAATATAAACTCGGAAGAGCCAAGTTACTACCCGAAATTCAAGGAAATATTTTTTATAACTCTTGTTTTGAACAAAATCGACTAACTATTGTCACCACTAAACGTAGCGACCCTTTCTGCTTCAGGATATGTTTTCAGGCTTGTGGAACAAGCAAATTCATAATTTGTCAGAATTTCTTCCGACGCCATCTACGATATCCCTCCCGAACTACATCAAAAATATATACTAATTTTACGCGTGCGGTGATCCCTCTATAATATACTTACGCTATGGTTTTACTTATTCAAGTAAGTTTTAAGTGAGACAACTTATAATTAAACTCGGAGAAAATATATTGGAGGTAACCGAGTATTTCAAACTATTCGCGGATTGCAGCGTTGCTAAAGCCTCAGCCGACTGCCATTTTTAACTCACTAACGAATTTCGTCTGCAATAACTGTAAAAGAACGCTAATATCTTAAAAAACTAAGATGGGTCAGTGCCTTTGTAAGGTTACCATTTTATTTCTCGGAAAAAATACCCACATAATATCAGTATAAAAAAAATGATATATGTTTGCGATATGAAAACAGAGCTTTTTCCAAGGTGACTCCCATTCAGTGTGGCATGATGGGTATCTTTTGACTGATATAGATGGAGGACATTGTTTTCTATTAGTACCCCAAATATGAAAAAAATGAGATATCTTTCATTTCTCGATCCAACCTCCTTAATTAAAATGCAGCGCTAGTGGAACTTAACCTTCATGCTTGATTGAACAAATGGAATTATATGAGCCGTGTGCAACTAAAAGATGCACTCTACATTTAGGAACGGCTCTTTGAGCTCGTACCTTTTGGTGCAAGGGAATGTATGGAACGAGTCCCGGAACGGTACGAACCTTCACCATCACCCAAGAACAGTCGCCAAGGTAACAATGATAATCTGATAATTTATTTTGTCGTTTACGTTTTTTATCCCCGCTAGCAGTCATTTGATCAGTATATCAGCGGATGCGATGCAATTTTATCGTAAAAAAACCGAAATGCTACTTGCGCGAAAAATGAAGGGAAGTCCATATTCCGTAGAAGTTCGTACCATGGCTGATGACGTACCGACTAGTATCTAATACTTCCCCTTCTGCCGTAGAAGTCAGTGAGTAGAAATTCCCACGAAGAGACTGCTGCTATAGGAGTAACTCCCGTGAGTAAAGCCGCGCTTTTACATTAGATTACAGGCTATCGATTATAGATGGAAAAGTTGGCATCCCCTTCAAAGGATGAGCAGTCCTACTCCGACTCGGGCAACCGCAAGCGGGTCCGGCCCCTCCTTAATGTCCCCGCCCCATGCCGGGGCGTGAAGAAGGGGCAGAAGTAGAAGGGGGAGAGGAGATGAAGAGAGGGGATGGCGCGGGCTGGTTCTCCGAACACCGCGGGGCCGAGCAGCCCCGCGGGCGGGGCGAGTGGCGTCGCTCGAGGCGCACACGCAAGAAAAAGATGTATCAAAAAGAAGGTGAAACAAAAAAAATACATTGAGTTCCTGCTTACGTAGCTCTCGGGCGGGCAGGTCGCTGAGACAGCGGTGCTGTTGTGTGAGTGCTTGCATCGCGGTCTTATCGCAGTCTCCTCCACGGGAGGAGATCCTCTTCCCGCTAAATCAGCGAATAGCCGTGGGACTGCTATCTCTGCCTTCCGGCGGAGTAGCTCGGGGGCGAAAAACGGCGAAGGCCACGTGAAAGAAGATCGACGCTATAAAGGCACAAGGCAATGAAATTATCCCATGTTCCTTCATCCGAAAGAGAAGCACTCGCCGACTGACCACTCGTCCCGAGGAGAAGGGTTCGAATACCGAGTTTCGCAATTGGTACCCTGGGGGGATAGTCTGTATGTTCTCGGAATTTTCGAGCCTGGAAAGTGACGAAATTTTGACCCCACAGCCTCTAAAATTTCAAATAGAGCCATTCGCAATTTGTCGGGGGAAGTGACGTCACATTCACGACCTTTCCGGGGTTCGACCATGTCGAGTCCTTACTGAATAAGGCTCCAGAACGAAGTTCGGGGATTGGGTTGGTGTGATGCCTAGAGTATTGGGTTCCCCATTCCTGGGTTCGAATCCTGGCAGTGGCGAATATTTTTAATGGAGTACCGATCTTTATTTTGGTGGTTTGTGGAAAGCACTTCAAGTGTACTCGATGAAGACTGACGACGCGTATCCAAGGAGCTCGTTTCTAATTCGCACGTTTGTAGTCGTAGATCTCGTATAATTTGCAAAACAAGCATTCGTAAGTAACTGCACACTTACTGTGGTAACGTTTACATGCACGTAAGAAGAAAAGAGTTGATATTCGTAATGTCGATGTCGTAAGAGCGTTCTGACATCATGCTCGTTGTAAAATTAACGACAACTAACGAATAAACGACACCTGTACGGATTGCTTATTTGTGCTTATCTTACAATTGGTAGCGGTAAAAGCAAGGCCCAGTTTTTATGTTGTCTGTTTAAATATTTTCTCGGTACGAAAACCGATTCCAAAGCGCTATCCCGTCTATAGCGATCTCATCATCTCTCTCTCTCTCGATCTAACCGACTATCGGATTTAATATGTAGGTATACGGAAACCGAACTCTCAGTAAAAATCAACGTCACTGCTACGTCATTTTGCGGTTTATGTTAACTTGACGTTGCAAGACCGAGCTTTAATTAAAACTTATTTAGTGAAATTCCAAAAACACGAAGTGTCTTCTATTTCGTAAATGTTATCAATATTGGATTCGGTTCCTGATTCGGAAATGCTTTTTAAGTTTCGGGAACACGATTTGTGAGAAATTAGACTGCCAATCGGGGGGTGGAAATAACGAATCCTTGGTAATTCAATGAACGTGATGCCCACAACGACTAATGTGAATATTGAAATAAACTCCGTAGATGTAAGTCAATGCCGGAAGTTACAAATGTAAACTGGGAACATACCCCTGTTACGGAGCCGAAAAATATGGAATTAGCATTGGACACAAGAATACTAAAGTAAGGCACTTCTCGGGAACTAAGAAGGCAATGCTAAAGAAAAGATTTATGGCAATAAAGAAGAGAAAATAGAAAAGTAAGTATTCTTGGGAAGTATCGCGGATATTGCACGGACAGAGTACTGTCCTTGAAGTATGTACCCTCCACAAAGTGGGAATCGCTATTCCGCTGAATACTCTCCGCCACTGCCGGGATTCGAACTAAGGTCATTTTGAATGGGAAGGCAGTACCACAGAGTATAAATTCAGTAAGGCCAAATTCGTTTCTCTGCGAGCCGTATTATGTAATGATTTTTTCGCGCAACCAATATGTTACTAGCAAGTTCCTTCGGCGCAAACTTTGAAATCTTTACCGTGCGGACAGCAATTTTTTGCGAAATTATATATGTTTGTTATTTAGTCAAAAGGCAAAATTGTGGAAAGGTTCAGTAAAAATTGACGCAAAGCAATTATTTGCAAGTAAGAAGAGAAGGTAACTCCGATATTAAGCGAATCTCCTGGTAAATTTGCGCACCAAACAGTTTTTAAGAACGACACTTGGTTCCGTCCTTCTCAATTTTGTTCGATTCAAGAACATCAAAATTAGAAACAATATTCATCTTGAACTTTATAATATTTTCGTGTTATCTTTTCACCTTAAAAATCCTCTTTCTCTTATCGTAAACCACTGCGTGATGTCGACAGGCCGGGATGGGACTTGCGAAGAGCACGACGAATTGCGCAAAACATTATTGCAACTATTGTCGCCCATGGCCTCTTTATAGGTACTCTGCGCCAGGTACTCAAGCAACTCATCGCCCGAACTTTGTTTTGGGTAGCAATTACGGAGCTCTTTGATCGATTGGTATCGAGCGCCTGATTTTGGATTGGAATGGACTGGAAGTAGAACTTCTGTCTGATGTTGCCACATTTATGCCATAAACAATGACCGTCTCCTCTAGTTGAATTCGGCGAGGAGTGAAATGTGACAACAATTGACGTCATAGCGCTCGATACCTAACGATTGTTATGTTACGTAATAGACTGAAATTAGAACTTCACCACCAGCACGGCACTCCCTTCTGAGGCAGTAGAGCCTTGTGGGGGACCCGGGCCGCTTGCGCGTGGTGTAGAATGGGTTGAAGGGAGGGGTTTGGCGCCTTTTGCTCATGGAAGGGTGGCGTATATGTATCGAATGGGCGAGGGTAGGGGGCGGGTGATGCGTCGGAAGTAATGAGGGGCGATGGGTGCAGCCGACGGTGAAGGAGGAAGGAGTGTGGGGTGGGTGTGGTGTGCCCGGAGGGGAGGGCGTAGGGGGTCAGGGGAATGGGGAGAATAGGGGAGGGGAATTGGGGTCTAAGGCGTGGGAAAGGAAATCTCGCGATGGGGGCGGAGGGAGGGGGAAGAACGGCTTGGCTCCGTGGGGGAGGGAATTGGAGGCGGGAACCAGACCCTTTCAATGGGTTCACTATAACGCACAGTAGAATCATATCCAATAGCGTCATCGACTTTTTATTGCATCGGTGTTCTGCCATGTTTTAGTCGGCCTTTGGACCGGTCCTAGTTAAGTTTACTTTATAAAGTGGACATCTCTCACTATCGTGTAGTCATTTTCTGTAAAACGTTAAGGCATGTTCGGAAAATTTTTCTCGAAGAACATTGAACGAAAATTATTCTGCATGGTGTATTAAACGGATATCGTAATATGCACCATGCAAATGTCAGTGAAATCGTCATTGTCAGTGAAATCGTCAGTGTAATCGTCAATAGTGACTACTTTCGTCACTTATTGGAAGCGAGGTAATTCGACACTGCGGAGGTGGCAGATACATTTTAGATACCGTTGTTCTCTCTACAAGGTCGTCAAGAGTTACGAAATAGCACTACTGGCGACATTATGTATTTGGGCCTTGCTATTTATCTTTTTAGCTTTACAGTTCAATTTGTTCTATTGTTGTTGTAATACACGTTCACAATGTTCCGTAGCAACAGTAATATCCGGTAGCGTCGTCTGCTCCATTTCTACCCCGTCTGGGATAAGAACCAGGAACCTCCGCAAGGGAAGACAATTTTCTAGCCACCGCACTAATCTGGGGCCTTACTCGGGAAGACCTCCACCTCGACAACGCCGTGTATAGGTATAGCCAAACTTAGTGGCCCTCACCAGCATAAACGCTCCGTTTATGGTCACTGAGGACGAATTAAGCGTTGATGAGCGGGGAAAGTTATCGAAGGGCTCAGTTGGGACTTCTAGAGAGAACCTAAGGATGTTTATCCCTCCTCTCTTGTATGGTCTCCTCTCCCTGACGTCTATTTCTGTACGATCGAGTGCCACCAAGTTTCACTACACCTATACGCAACGTCAGAACTTAGACAAATATCGTCCTTTAAATGGCATCATAATTTGAGTATTCGAGGTTGTGACGTCAAAATTCCGTCGTTGTCGAGGCTCGATAATTACGAATACTTCCCGAGAAGGGCACCCAAAAACCCGCGGTCAAAACTTCCTGGTTAACGTCCCTGGTGTTTGTGTCCTCGGGCATTAGTTCACGCCTGCCAGTCTACCGACGCTTCTCCGTCCAATCTTCTGCGGTCGTGAACTCTCTTGGCGAGCGCTGAAGTTTTGAGCGTGTGCAGGCATTCTGATTTCGTGGAGGGAGGTTTGGTTAGGGAGGGGGGTGGGGTAGTAGAAAGGCCATTGTGGGGGAGGAGTGAGGTGTAGAGGAGGAACGGGCAGCGATCCTCGGAAAGTTCGACCTCACGTGGAGAAGGATGTGGAATCGACAGGCGCGCGGAGGCCCGTTTCGGAGGGCGGGAAGGATGATGGAAGACAAGTGAAGAGAGAAATGCGATCGGATCGAGGAGGTGAGGTTGTTTCAGTTGAGAGGGGGGTGGTGGAGTTAGTTTGGTTGGGTGCTGCCGCTGCGGTGGGAGTGGCGACCTCGTAATGCTTCCGAGCGCGAAGCTTGTGTGTGTTGATGTTTGTTGCTCCCAACCGGGCGGGTGAGAATGGCACAGAAAGCCATTTTCCACTCTTTCCGAGCGATTGTCGCTGCTTTAGAAAGCGGCCAATCAGCCTTCCCCTTTGTATTCCTCTTTTTTTCCTCCTACAGATCCGTTTCGGTGAGAAGCAGGTTTTAATGTGAGTTTTCATTTCCGACCGGTGATTTTTAATGGAAGGCTAAAGGGAGCCATTTTTTTGGTTCCTCGTAACTGGTTTTAGGTGAATATCATTGGGTAATTACCGAATATACATTAGTTCACTAGAAAAAAATCAGTCACTTTCTTAAGGTTAATTCTCGAGATACATTTTAATGGAATACTGAAGTGTCTTCCGGGAGTAGGTACACTTGATAGTGTGTCGTGATCAGCTTAGTACCCGCTCATGGAGCAATTCTTTTGGTTCCTCAAAACTGGTTTGAGGTGAAGATTATTGGCTAAATACCGAACATATATTAGTTCACCAGAAGGGTCATCAGCCACTCTCTAATGGCTAATTCTCGAGATAGTACCCACACATGGAGCAGTACATTAGTGCATTTTCAGGGATCTTTATTTTGGCTAATAACCGATGCATGCGTCCATATAGTTTGCAAAAAGAAGTTATTTATTTACACTAATCAAATGTTGAACTATTCAAAGCAATGGGTGTGTTATGAAAATACGTAATCAAATTCAAGGGTGTTTTAGGTTAATGTCAATAGAGTACGAATTTTTTGATGCAGTTCATTATGCTCTTTTAAGGGCATTTTTTCAATCACGAATTTCAATAGAGATAGAAAAGCTTTTGTGGTCATCATTTAAAGATTCACTGTGCGCGTGAGTTTTATTTCATTGTTTTCAAAAAGTACTTGAGCGATCGGTAGGCCATTGTTATGACATCCAGCTCGGAGTAACTCTTCCTGTTGTTGAAAAACTGTCTTCTGTTTCCAGGAACCAATACGCGCTAGATCATACATTCCCGTGATGTTGCCCCCATTGAGAAAAGTTCATTTAACCTTGAAGATAAACGGTCTAGTACACGCGCAACCATTTTAGGCCCACTATTTGATCGTATTTCTGCCGCCTGTAGGGATATACCCCAACAAACCCAGTTTTTCATGACGATTTAAAATAAAAATGACTTCTGCTGGTTCCAAAATTATATTTATTAGCTCGCGGCCGGTTTCGATACAAATTATCATCTTCTGGCCCACAAAGCCAGCCGTCGATGGTTTGTATCGAAACTGATCGCGAGTAAATAAATGTAATTGTGGAACCAGTAAGTTTTTCCTAACTTAGAATCATCACAAAGGAGCTCCACCAAGTTATGCCTCTTAACCACAGCAGCCACTTTTTCCTCTTTCCTATACATAATTAGATTCCTCCTATCTGATCATTTGGTGGTTGCCGTTTATGGGAAAATTGAACGAAATCACGATAAATGCCTGCCGCCACATAACCTATAACGTTACTATATAATCTTTCCAGCTGAATCTTCTTAAGTATCAAGTCTTAACAGATAGTACAGGGTTATAGGTTAATTTTATTTCAGATTTGGGTCGTCTTCGTGTTTCAGGTTAGCTCTCCGAGTTGTCTAGCATCGCCCCTATTACAGTCCCCCCCCCCCCCTAAGACCGTGAAAAAAAATCCCCAACAAGGCTTTTAGCTCACGGTATGACTCTAGTGCTTCGAGCGGTCGGTGGTCTTCTCGAAGCGCGCGCTCTCCCGTCAATTGTTTCCGCCGGAACCCCTCCCCACCGCCCTCGTATGACCGCGGTCTTTTCTCGGGTGCGCAATTAGCAGCGCCTCTGTTCTTTGCTCCAGATTCGAACGAGCCTCGGATGCAAGCGAGGGGGGGGGGGGGGAGTGGGGGATAGTGACTTGGTGGCCTTGTATCCATGTTCGCAAGCGTTCACTTTCCAGTTTGTGTCTCGCGCGCTTTCATTTGGAAGTCCACGAATCCATTCACTCTATCGAGACATACTTACCTTCCGCCCCTTGTTTTTGTTTGGTTTCTCGATCTATCCGGTCTTGCGTATCCTGCTCTCTCCCCTCCCTCCCTGTTATTCACTGACCACGCCCCTTACACCTGTACCTCTTCACCTTCGCGTCAACCGTGTTGTCTGTGTCGGAAATCTAGAGTGTTGCTGTTTGGAAAATTTGAAATATATACAATATTAAAAAAATAAGTTTATTACTTCCCAAAACAACATTCACCAAAAAACGATAATTTCATGTATACATTTTTGGAAGTTTTAAGTAGCCTCAAAGAAGAACTGAGCTGAGGCTACCTTTACAGTAATGCATAGCTGTATCCAAATATATAATGTAATGTATATATCCAAAAAGAACAATACAAATTGTTTATTGATAAATTCTAAAAACTAATAATTAATACAATACAAATTTGCGATGAGCCAAATAGGATGAATATAATAACTGCAATAACTTCCCACAATAATTTTAAATAAACAATCTACAGTGTGCTGAGTAAGTAGCCATTCTTCTGGCATTTGAAGGAATTTAGTTTTAATATTAACCTTTTGGAGGAGAATGGGTTTAGTGGTAGGGACATCAGATTCAGAATTGCGCTCGCTAAAGAAGCATTTTCGAAGAGAAGGGAATTGATGAGGGGGGGTATGAAAAGAGACGTAAATAAAAGGCTGGTGAAAACTTTAATATGGAGCGTGGCGCTGTATGGATAGGAAACTTGGTCATTGCGAAGGGAGGATGTGAGTAAACTTGAGGCGTTTTAGATGTGGGTTTGGAGAAGGATGGAGACGGTGAGCTGGGTGGCGAGGAAGACGAACGAGGAGGTATCGGATATGGTTGGAGAGGAGAGGAAGCTTGTGGCGGAGGTTCGGAGAATGCAGAAGAGATGGATGGAGGAGGTTTTGAGAGGAGAGGGCATGTTTAAGAGAGTGATTAGAGGGGAGAACACTGGGGAAGCGTGGAAGAGAAAGGAAGAGGATAGGAATTCTGGACGAAATAAGAGGATGTAGAAGATACGAAAAATTGAAGAGGGATATAATGGCGGTACATCCTTAGGAGGGAATGCGAGACGATGTCTATGAGGTTGGGATGCAGAATGGGGACTGTCCAAGGACCTACTAATGAGCTGGTAGAATACTTGAATGAAATGAAAAATATTCACTGGTATCAAATTATGCACTTAATGTTCTCTATGCAAAAAAAACATCTTTTAAAGAGAGTTTTATTTGGTTTAATTAACGGGACATAGAAATCCCTCTAGATCGACCTTCAGTTGGTGCTCTAGGAATTGAATTCGTAATAAACTAGCTGCAGCCGACGTATAACCCGCGCCCTTGTAACGCAAGCTCTCGTGTTGCAGCCAACTCTGATTTATTTCAGCCGTCTCCCTAACGTGTGTCCGGGCCCTCTCGTTACTGCCGGTCATTCCCTGCCTCTGCTGTCCTGTTCGGTGTAAAAGATCTTCCCCTCACTTCTGACATTTCAGGCCATGGGTGAGCAAGATAAAGCGTATATACGGGACAGCGGAAGACTACGAAACCCGCTCCTACGAGGTGTGGCAATAATTGACCGAAAGGAAACAATATTATCCCAGTTAATTGATAAGCGTGGTAAGGCGTGTCCAAAATAACGAAAATGGAATGGGAAATGTTGGAGAATTAATCAACGGTAGTTAAAAAGTGTATAAGCAAATCTGGAAGGTGGGCATTAGAACTTATAATATAATTTTAGAAACATCTAATCATCCTCAGTTTACCAAAATAGCTATCTTATATGCGTACCTTGTCGTTTATAAATATTGCCCTTCCTGGACGAATATGACGATGCAATTGAAAACCTACGGTATAGGTACATAATAGAGTAACAATGATGAATCAATAGGAGGGCCACTACCATGTCAGTCAAAGATTTTAATATTGATGGGCAGTCATATATGTATGTATGGTCCAATATGGTGCATTACTGCGGCTTCAATGTGTATAGTGATGAAAATATGCTGCCTGTTTATGGGGTCTCAGACCCAGTTGAATCACCATGGTAGTCTTAGCTGATTTATTTTAATGGCAAAATGAGTTTCCCTCTATTGTTGTAAAAGTATGCCAAGGCCACAGATTGTTGTGGCCGTAAGCGACTAAAATTTCCTGGGTTTATTATGCGGCCATATCCAATGAACCCATATTACAACAATGGAAGTAAAAGTATGCTGACGCTATCTTGGTCCCTAATTCCCTTAAGCAACGAGGAAATTGTGCGGAGATTAAAGATAGTTGCCGTATCGTAAAATGGGCTGATGGACGTTGCTTATCGCGCGCTTGTGGCTTGATTATTGCACGCATGAGACAGGATGTGCTGAGCTTAGGTACTTTTCTCTAACCGCAATCAGAAGTTGGCAACCCATTGTAAAATTTAATCTCAGACTTATCACATTTTGTCTGTGATTTTGCCCATGCGCTCGTTTTCCATATGTTTTATGCTTAGTCCACTTTAATTTGGGTGCGTGGGATACGTTTTGGGTTACGTATCACTAGTACTCATCAACTCTGCTAAATAGTCAGCATCAGGGAGTGAAATTCCTCACACTGTGCTAGAGGTACATTCCATGCTTTGAAATTTTAGGAACTGTATTTTGATGTATGTCTATTAATAGGCTTGGTATCGGTATAGATTAATGTATATCGTCATTATTCAATTCAATTAATTTATTATGGTTGGCCTTTATGGCCCATGAAATATTTTTACATTGAGATAACCTTGGAGTTTATTACAAAAAGGAGAAATTACTAAATAAAAAAATAATATTTTAATATGGCGGCTACAAAAGGCGTCTGACCCCAGTGGGGCGGCCTCGGAAGCGATGGTGTCACATAAAAAACACTATTGAGTAAGGCCACGGAATACTATCTCAATTAAAACAAAAACCTTGAAATTATGGACAGTTCTCAAATGATAATGAATCCTGGCAACTACGGGACTCGGCCCAGAGGGCCGGGCGTCGTGCCCGGCAGGGGTGGGAGCAAGGCCCCTGCGGTCGTCATCACACGAAATCCTTGCTCAGACGTTGTAGCAGTAGAGGAAAAGAAGATGAAGAAGAGGAACGAAACTATCAGAATAGACACGTGGAATGTTAGGACTATGCTGAGGGCGGAGAAGCTAGAGAATATAAAGCAAGAAATGGAGAGGGTGGGTGTAGACATTATGGGTCTGGGTGAAGTAAGATGGAAGAATGACGGGATTACTGGAGCGACGACTATAGAGTAATTGATAGTGGAGGGAATGAAAGTCAGCGCAGGGTTGCATTCGTAATGAATAGGAAACTAGGTAGAAAAGTAGTGTATGCAGAACAGGTGAGTGATAGGATTATAGTCGTGGAACTAAAGGCAGATCCAACGAATTTAGTTATAATCCAGGTTTATATGCCTACCTCTAATCATAAAGAGGAGGAGGTAGATGGGGTATACGATCAGCTAGAGGAAATAATTGGTAGGATACCTGGGAGTAAACACTTAGTAGTAATGGGGGATTGGAACGCGGTGGTGGGCGAAGGTAGAGATGGGCGGGAGGTGGGCGATTACGGGCTAGGAAGGAGAAACGACCGGGGCGAGAAAGCTGTGGAGTTTTCCCGTAGAAATAACCTAGTAATTACAAATACATGGTTCAGACATCATTCTCGACGTAGGTACTCTTGGAAGAAGCCGGGAGACACATAAGTTCCAGATAGATTATATAATGGTTCGTCACAGGTACAGGAATAGTGTTAAAAACTCGCATACTTATCCAGGAGCTGATGCAGACACAGACCACAACTTATTAGTCATGAAATGTCGGGTAACACTGAAAAATATAAGAATGGGAAGGAGGGTACGAAAGTGGAATACGGAGGCATTAACTGGGGTAATGAAGAAGAAGTATCGAGAGAAGGTGGATGAGATAATGGGTGAGGAACATGGAGTTAGATCAGTGGAAGATGAATGGGGAAGTTTGAAAAATGGAATTGTAGAAGCGGCGAAGGCAACGGTAGGCGTAGTGAGTGCAACTTAAATCAGAAAACCGTGGATCACGAAGGAGATGATAAGGGAGATGGAGGAGAGAAGGAAATGGAAGAGCGTAAACTCAGAGCTAGGTTAGAGAAAATACCGAGAATTAAATAACAGGCAAAGAAGAGAAACAAAGAAAGCAAGAGAACAGATCGACTCGTTAGAGAAATACCAAAAATAGGGAAGAGCAGATGCATTATACAGGAAAGTAAAAGAACTGACGGGTGGTAATAAGGGAAGGGGAATTACAACGATAACAGACAAGACGGGAAAGGTGATCGTAGAACCGAAAGAGATCCAGGAGAGATGGAAGAGCTGTATGGTAAAGAAATAAGGTCCAATAGAGTAGATATATAAAGGGAAGACGATATCGACAGAGATGGCATTGGACCAAGTAGCCTAGTTAGCGAAATCGAAAGAGCTCTACGAGACATGAAAAGGAATAAGGCGGTGGGAATAGATGACATACCTGCAGAGTTTTTAAAGAGCATGGGGGAGAATGGAAGAGGAAAACTTTTGGGGCTTATTCGTAGGATATATGAGGATGGAGTTTGGCCAGAAGACTTCGCGAAGACCGTACTAATTCCTATATCGAAAAAGAGTAAGGAAAAAACGTGCGAAGACTATAGGACAATAAGCTTAATATCCCAAGCGGCCAAAGTAGTTCTGAGAATTATAAACAGAAGGCTAGAGAAGAAGGCAAATGAATACCTGGGTGACGACCAGTTCGGGTTTAGGAGAGGGACGGGGACGCGAGATGATATAGCGGTGAAGAGGACACTAGTAGAAAGAAACCTAGAGTATGGGCAGGATGTTTTTACATGCTTCGTAGATTTCGAGAAGGCGTTAGATCGGGTGGAATGGACGAAATTAATGGGAGTGTTGAAGAAATTAGGGGTCGATTGGAGAGGCGTCTGATTCGGAATTTGTATATGAACCAGACGGCGCTGGTTAGGGTAGCCAATGGAGAATCGGGATGGGCCACGATAAGACGGGGAGTGCGGCAGGGGTGCCCACTATCGCCGTTGTTTTTTAACCTGTATTCAGAAGAAATGGTAAAGGAGGCATGGGGAGAGGAGGAGGTAGGAATAAAGGTAGGAGGGGAGATGATTTAATCAGTGAGATTTGCAGATGATCAAGCATTGGTCAGTCAGTCTGCCAAAGGGTTACAGTCAATGGTTAATGCATTAGAGGTGCAGTGCGAAAAGTATGGGATGAAGATCAATCACAAGAAAACGAAAGTAATGAGATTTTCTAGAAGTAAGAAGGTGGGGCTGATTATAAGGGTGGGAGGGCAGAAGATAGAGCTGGCCGAGCAGTTTACGTATCTGGGTAGTATTTTGGAGGAGAATGGGTTTAGTGGTAAGGACATCTTGATGAAAACTTAATGAAAAAACCTTTATTTCGATTTTTTTAAAATAAATTCCCTTTGTTATGTTCCACAATAATTTTTATTATTCCGACCTAAGTTTCGATTCAAGTTAAGTAATTCTCAAGGTTAAATTCAGTCGAAACCTAGGTCGGAATAATAAAAATGATTTTGGAACATTACAAATTGAATTAATTTACAAACAATCGCAATGTGGTTCCACCAAGTGAAACCTGAGAATTTGATATATGGGGAAATCCGCCTAACTTGAGCTACCTATGTTACCCTGATTTATTTTTTGACTAATCGATATATTTCAAGCCGAGACCAAATGTAATTTAAAATTATGTAATTTTATAAGCATACAAGAATATACAACGTTTTTCGTTGCTAAGTAACTGAATTATGTTACATTTTATCTGAAAAATCCCTCAATTTTTCAATTTAAACATTGTTACGGGGAAATATTAAATAATTATTTTCGCTATAACTTTTTCAGCATTGCATTAATCGATTTGAATTTTTCTGAGATAAAATTTCACAGTTTCAGATATTAATCTCATTTACTTTCATTGATGTGCCTAAAAAAATGAAGGTACATATTCGAGCTAGAATTAGCGTTACTGCATTTGCATCAATTGGACAATCTTTCTGTTTTATCGATCTAAATTTTTCAGCATTGACATTTTTACATTATTTATGAAAGAAGCGTGTATAAGACATTCAAAGAAA
This sequence comes from Pyrrhosoma nymphula, assembly GCA_963573305.1. NCBI lineage: Eukaryota > Metazoa > Arthropoda > Insecta > Odonata > Coenagrionidae > Pyrrhosoma > Pyrrhosoma nymphula. The sequence continues at coordinate 54,852,644 of OY754336.1, read as the reverse complement.
GGATTTGAAACCTTTTAAAGAAGTGTGCCTCAATATTGAGGCATCATTTATGGCTATGTTTTGAAATATCTCTATGCGTAACTGGGAAATAATATTGACTTTTTAAGCTGGCACAATCACATAATACGTGTAAATGATGTATTAACGTTTGTAATTGTTAGTGTTAGTACTATTACACATTCCTGAAAAGTGCTAAGTGAAGGTATAAGATATTACTGTATTTGTCAATCACTCAAAAATATCAAAAATATCTATACAAATAGATTAATTAGACAAATTCATATATATGGAATATAGATAGATTAAATGTATAAAAGTCAATGGAATTAATGATCGTTTTCCATGTATTTTGATCTATTTTAAGACCTATTTGAACAAATTAATTGATTGAATTGAGTAAAAACCCTTATGAGAATAGTTCTTGGGGAAGTTACAAAAAATCATGGGATGATGAAACTGTTTCCAAATTTAGTTAGTGTTTCTTCTATGAAGAGATATAAAAATTCCAATTCACTAAGTGTTCAAATATCACGTCCAAATTTTCAAATTATCAAATCAGAGTTTGCTCAAAAGGTTAAAATTTTCTTTGAAAACGATGAAAATTCTATCTTGGCTCCAGGAGTCAAAGACACAGTTACTAAAAATAAAGTTTCAAAAAGAAAAAGGTATTTACTTGACAGAGTTAATAATTTGTACGAGAAATTTAAGTCACAAGAACCTACATTAAAATTAAGTCATACTATATTTTACCAACTAAAACCTTATTGGATCATGAATCGAAAGATTAATGGGCAAGAAACAAGTTTGTGCAAAATTCACGAGAACATTAAATTAATAGTTCAACGCTTATCTCTTCATAATTAGTTAGACAGTATTTCTTTGCAAACTCTTACAAAAACGAGAGTATGTCATGTTTTTAATATGGAATGCTGGTATGGTTGATGTACTAGTTGCATTAAAAATAAAAAATGGACCTTGCAAACGTTAAAAGCGAAAACACCTAGTACTACAAAAGGCTCACTCATACAATCGAAAGACTTGGGGCAAAAAATAAAATTTGTACCGTAAAAGTTACATCAAAAATTAGAGTTGATTGTACGCTAAAAATATTTGTTTGTGAAGCAAATAAAATCATCCCTGAATTTTTGAAACATGAATATATTCGAATTCATCAAAGTAGATCCTTTTCAATTATACAAAACCAGTTGAAACCAAACGAAGTATTTATCATCGCAGACTTTTCTCAGAATTATATTTGCAAGTATGTAAAGCCGAAATTCAAAGTGCTCATTTTGGGGCTTCAGAGAAGCAGCTCTTCCTCCATGCTGGAACATTCTATTTCAAAAATGAACAAAATGAGTTGACTTGAACATCATTTTGTACTGTTTCTGAATGCCTTAGTCATGATGCTGCTGCTGTTTAGGCGCATTTGGAGCCTGTTTTAAAATTAATACAAATGAATATACCTCACCTCAATACCAAGCATATTCAGACAGATGGCCCCAGCACGCAGTACAAAAACAAAACCAATTTTCATCTTTTTCAACAATATTGTAACAATTGAAATACTTGGGAACAATAATATCAAACAAAAATAGTGAAGAACCGGAAATTACGAACAGAATTAGTAAAAGCATGTATGCCTGTAATAAAATATTAAATTCAAAGGTAATATCACAAAATACCAAAATGAAAATATATCACACAATAATTCGACCAGTACTTTTATATGGTGCAGAAACATGGATCATGAACAAGAAAGAAGAAAGGAAACTGATAACATTCGAAAATAAAGTCCTGAGGAAAATAAAATATGGAGAATCAAACGGAATAAGGAAATACGAGATCTCTACAAAGAGCATGACATAACTGCATGTGTCAGGGCCAGAAGAATGAGATGGCTTGGGCATGTTATGAGAGCAGAGCAGGGCTCAATACTTAAGGATGTTACCAGTGGGATACCAGAGGGAAGACGACCACCGGGAAGACCAAGAAAAAGGTGGTGGGATGGAGCAAACACGGACATAAAGTGGATAGGGGGAGCAGTGGAAGAAGCTAGAGACCGAGAAAGATGGAGGGCACGCGTTGGTGAGGCCAAATCCCAGCTTGGGCATAGATGGCCATGGGAGTAAGTAAGTAAGTATAGTAACGAACTACAGTTAAAAAATGCAACGTGGAATTTCACGGCACCAGGGCCCGGAAAAAGCGCGGCAGATAGGGCTAATGGTACTGTGAAAAGTCGTTGTGATCGGTCAGTTATGCAGGGTAATGATATCGTTACGGCAGAAAAAGTGATAGAGACAATTAATTCATCAACCAAAATAAAAGCATTTTTAATGATGAAAATGATATCAACAAAGGTTAATTTAAAGGTTAATACAAAAATACTGGCGGCTCCAAACACAACAAAAATATATCAGTTGATGTGGTCAATCTCTCTTCCTAAATGAATTATCGTGTTCGTATTGCGTTAGTAATTCTTTGTATGATGTTCCTTGCAAACATTTTCCTTTAAAACCAAATAGATGGGCACTCGAAGAAAAGAAAAAAAACAAAATTTCTGAGAACAATAGACAAAGCAAAACGCTTGGAAGTGAATAACAAAGTGTGAAATAAACTAATTACAAAAATCTGAGAAAGGAAAATGCTGTGATTAAAAGAAAACAACGAAAAGAGCTCGAAGGCTAAAATAAAAGTTAACGAAAATATTGAATCTAAAACTAATCTGAGAAAAAATTTTAAGAAGTCTAAGGTGAATAATACGATAATAACCTATTATGCGTTGCACAAAAAGAAAAAAAATAATGTTAAACGGTGCTTTTTAGTATTAGAATTATTGCATTTCATAAGTAACATGAAGGAATATTGTATATAAGCGTTATTTGTTTATTTTGCAAGATATATTTTATTTTTATAGTACGAGACATACTATATTTTATGTTACATGATATGCATCATGCATACCATGCATGTGATGTAAATAGAGCCAATCTTCTGTTTATTTATGTTATATTTATGTTCAAATAAATTATTAAATGAATAAGAAAATTATATTTCGGCCTCGTTTGCTCAATATATTATTTATATAAATTTAAATATGAATTTGTTTTCATAAGAAGTAAATTTAATTGAAAATTTTTATTTCTTTTGTTTTACAAATTTCTCCATACATCTTTCAGCAATTTCCAAAACCCAGTTACACACATGTTTATCAACCTCATAGGGTAGTATTCAAGTAAGGAAAAAGTTTCAGAGATGTGCCTTTAAATTAAAAAAATAGAAAAAAAATATTTAAATAGCTCAAGTTAGGCGGATTTCCCCATATAACCTCTATTTCGAGTTTGAAAATAACAAATTTTAGGATTTTAGAAGGATATTCTGTTCGAAAGAATTTGTTTGTTGGTTGTGGGAACCATTTGGGGCGGCGGGGTCGCTAGAACGCGTGCTCCCTCCCAAATCTGCAACGTTGAAATAGGTGTAGCGAAACTTGGTGGCACTCGCTTGTGAAGATCAAGACCTAAAGGAGAGTAAAACATGCATGAGATGTGGGCTGAATCGGACGAGCCTTCTTCCAGAGGACCCTGCGGGAGTCCTTCGATAACTTTGCCTGCTCATCAACGCTTGATTTAGGGTCAGTGTCCTCTAACCCTCCGCTGGTCTCACCAAGTTTCGCTATACCTATACGTCGCTATTGTTCTTGTTCTATACCTACATACTTTTTTCCCTCTCATGTGCCTCACTATTAATTGATACCCGACCCATGCTATTTGCCTCTCCACTTGTATCCACATTTTTATTTTTGGATATCGGATCAGATTTTTTTACTCGGATATCAACAGCTTAGTACTCTTCTTGTCCCATTTAAATGTACTATCGTCGGACAAACGTCCGGATACCATTTCATTTTTATTACTTCTGTTTTTGTCGTCACCGCCACCGCCACCGCTGCTTGTCTTTTCGTAGTCTCGGGATGTATTTATGACCTGAATCAGTACTATATTTCTAAACGTGTCATATATAGAGGAAAATAAATTAAATTCCAAGAGTAAGTGTTAAAAAAAATACAAGGCTAATTAAAAATATAGCGAAGTCTAATCGGCAGCTTCTCCGTAATACATAATTGGCCGCATACAAATTTCTATATGCCTACTAGACTCCATCATTGGTAGCAATGCCGGTGATATCTTAGTTTCATATTTCTTCCCTTCATGAATGAATACTAAGTACAGAATAGAAGAATACTCTTCTTCTGCCTTGATCAACAGCATACTTTGGGAGTGGTTGTTTTTAGTTGTTTTCATAACTTTCAAAACCACCGCATCTAACCTAAACAGACCTTAGCAACCAATCAGGGATCACCGCTGAGTCCCCGATCATAGAAAAATTTCGCTGTTCACAATGGTGTCCGCTGAGTCCAGCGAACTCGAATGAGGAGCGGCCAGTACAGTGTAGCGCTTTTTGCTAGCTTAGCGCTTGCTTGGCTGAACGCGCCCAATGCTTCCTCCTACCCACCCCCATAGTAAATTTACTCTCTCATAGTGTGCATCTTATTCCTCAATTTTACATGTACCCGCTGCATATGTAACCATTGTACATTCTGCTGGACATCTCGAATTTTAATATATCACCCGGTGGCATGTATCATTGTTCACGAGTCTAATTGATGCAGAAATATTATATTCAACGTGATAGACCTTTCATGTTGTCAGATTCAATTAGTTTGGAGCTATTCTGGTCTCTGTAGAAAACAATAAAAATTATAAATTGTAGCATTTCTAGTCTATGGAGAAAAAATATAGTCTTAATGGAGATAATTCCTCAGTAATAAATCGGTGGGATGAATTCGTTTCCCGGGAAAGGTGAATGGTTTGGAATTTTTCAGACCTCGTCCAGATCTTCAATTGTTTGATAGAACTAAGTCCTTCCTTGAATTATTTTTTTATAGCAAACTGAAGCTGCCTTAATTGTGTGGTCGAAATATAATTTCAGCAATCTTTGAGAAATTATAATTTTTACGTGATCTCATCTGATGGGTTGTTGCTATAGAAATCTTTTTCTTGATCAAAGTTTAATAGGTTAGTCGAAACGTGACGTGATATCCTCGTAAACTCATTACTCACTGTAACACTCTTGAGAAAGAATTTCATTGTTGTATTTTATTATGGGAATATTACATTCATAATTCGATACTATCCTTCAATTATCAGTAACTGTATGATACTTACTTTTGAGTAACACTATTTTACGCTGGCAATAATAAGTGATTCTGTACTCATACGTGACGGGCATCTAATTTTTTACGTGACGTCATTTTTTCCAATTTGGCCTTTTATTTTACTTTTCCTTCCTTCTTCTTTCTTTTGTACAAGGCTCGTTTTTGATATCTCTCATACGCGTAGCCTGGTGGTAACAATAAAAACAGCCTTGTAAAAAAATAAACCTTGATAGACTTCTACTTCTTCAACCTATTTTTATAAATAATTAATTTTTTTGGGAAGGGCTCAAATAGTTTTGCTGGTAGGTTGTTCCAGTCCCGTATGATCCTATTCAAGAAGGAGAACTGTTTAACATTTTTCCTTTGTGATCGGCACTTTATCTTGAACTGGTGATCATTTTTCCCCACAAAGTTTGGCTTTACTATGGCTTTCCCAAATTCATCCCATGCTTTTTCCTCACCCACTATTAATTTTATATATCCCACATAGTCTGCTCCTTTTCCTCCTAACCTGTAAACTCTCCCATCCCAGTACTCTAAAGTATGATACGAAGCGTAAGAATTGGAGATGTGCCCTGCCGAACTGATAGATACAAAAATTCTTCCTTTTCATGCACCATTAATGACTGCAAGAAAAAATAGAAGAGGGAGACATAAACACATCCCGTCAACACACATTCAACTTTACTTCCTTTCCCTCTTCCAATTTTCTTCTTCATATTCCTTCCCCTTTTCTGGGTTGGTGTTCTAACACGCCCTGCCTCTTACCTCTGCGGGAGTTCGCAGGGTAGTTGTACATACATACGTAGATGTAGATTCTCTGAAGGCTACTGTTTTTTAAGCATTCTACCAGGTGATTGGTAGGTTCTTGGACAGTCCCCACCCTGCATCCCAATTTCTAAAATATTGTCTTGTTTGCTAAGGATGTCGCGGCATTAGATCCCTCTTTAATCCCTCATATCTTATACCTCCTCTTATTTCGTCCGGAATTCCTGTACTCTTTCTTCCTCTTCCACTCTTCCCCAGAGTTCTCCCCTCTATTACCCTCTTCAGCATGCTCTCTCCTCTCAAAACTTCCTCCATCAATTTCTTTTGCCTCCTGCAAACCTCCACCACCAGCTTCCTCTCCTCTCCAACCATATTCAATACCTCCTCATTCGTCTTCCTCTCCGCCCAGCTCACCCTCTCCATCCTTCTCCAAACCCACATCTTAAACGCCTCAAGTCTACGCGCATCCTCCCTTCGCAATGATCAAGTTCCGACCCACGCTCCATATCAGATTTTCTTTACACCCTTTCTAAGACCCCCAATACCAATTCCCTTTTCTTTGAAAATGCTTCTTTAGCGAGGAAAATGCTGTATCTGATGTCATTACCGCAAAACCCATTCTCCTCCAAAATACCACCCAGATACCTAAACTGCTCGGCCAGCTCTATCTTCTGCCCTCCCACCCTTATAATCAGCCCCGCCTTCTTACTTCTAGAAAATCTCATCGCTTTCGTTTTCTTGTGATTTATCTTCATCCCATACTTTTTGCAGTGCACCTCTAACGTATTCACCTTTGACTGTAACCCCATTGCAGACTGATAAACCAATGCTTGTTCATCTGCAAACCTCAGTGATTTTATCATCTCCCCTCCTACCTTTATTTCTACCTCCTTATCCCCCCATGCCTCCCTTACCATTTCTTCTGAATACACATTAAAAAGCAACGGCGATAGCGGGCACCCCAGCGGCATCCCCGTCCTATCACGGCCCATTCCGATTGTCCATCGGCTACCCTAACTTACCTATTACTACCTAAGCTTCGTAATGGACCAGAGCAAATAACTTAATATTATAAAAGGAGTATAGAGGTTGTTGCTTATTATTTTGGTGACTCTTTTTAAGCGAAAAATGTGCGTGGACAATTGTAGCAGCGGAACGTTATAGTGATTACGAGAGCATGTTCGTGGCCGGATCCTCTGGCTGAGTCCCTCAGCGCCGCCCCGAGGGACGCGTTCGCCTGCTCCACCTCCCCCTGGGGCCTTCCACCGAGGCTCACCCACCACTGCGCACCACCCACCCCCCTTTTAATTTCTTTTTCTGCGCTCTTTCGTTACTTTCTTTTTTTCATTCTCTCCCCGCTGGATAGGGCGTGTCTTCTGGTTGGACGAACGCTGAGAAAAGGCGGTCCGGGGCCGAGCTGCGTGTACTAGATGCTATCCGAACCTCTTTTTCTTTCTCTCTTCCCTCTCTCCTCCCACTCCTCATCCATGGACTCCCTGTTATTCGGTTTGGGTTTTGGAGAGCAGCCACGTGTTTGGTGCGAGATACGAGAGAGAGAGAGAACGGCCTGTTTCAAAGCGTCCAGTCCCGGCAAAAAGTAAACCTCATCACGTCCGCCACTCCACTACGAGAATATGTATTATTATTTTTCCGTTCTCGGGTCGGCTCTTGGTCGTTAAACTCGTGGAGACCTCACTGTCTTCTCTCTCTCTCTCCCACACTCTTTTACCCGATGAGGTCAACCGAGATGGAGTGACAAAAATTCACAGTTTAGCGAGGAAACAGCCTCGTGGGATGCTTGTTTTTTTTAACGAGTGGGTCCCATATGTTAACCATGTGGTAGCATTGGGTGTCATTAATCATTTAATATAAATGGTGGTGTGAGTTTGTGCACCGCGAGTTGTAGATTGCCTTAATGTGCTGGTGAAATATTTGTGTATATTCATTCGTTTACATCTACAAAATATCCTGCAAGCCACCTCAAGGGTGTGTGGCAGGGGGTGAGTAGTCGCCAACATGCATTAAGGCCGTTTTACACGGGGCACGTCATTGCGCAGGTTAGAGCTGCATTAATTTCTAATATGGCGGGCAATTGCGCGAAAGCATGAACGAAATTAGAACGGACTATTTTGCCATCTCGCATCCATGCATTCTCGCATGCGTTCTCGCAATTCACCGCTTTACACGACGCAATTTTGACTGCGCCTTCGGACATACGTCAGATTGCGCAATGACGTGCCCCGTGTAAAACGGCCTTTACACTATACCCTAAAGTTAGTGTAATTACGACTATTGATGCATTAGCATAAATCGCTAATATTTTAAGCGGCATTTTTATAGCAGATAAGGACACAAGTATAATGGAGTACTACTACTACTAAGAGCCACACTACCTATGAACGAACCTAGTTATAATTCTCATTGGCAGCTGTTATGATCTCTTATTGTTCGCGGGAAAAATGACATTTTACAATTGTCCGTTCTTCAGTCTAGTTCCCTAATTGTATTCTCATTATCTGATCCACCGTAGTGTGTCGGTTTGCGTAAAATATATTATTAACTTCGTCAGAGAATAAACCTGTTTGGAACCTACAGAACAGATTAAGTCTACATTTTAATCGTCGGTCTGAAAGCGATTAGCGTACGTATTCCCGTACGTTAGAAAATAGAGCGTGTATCTTAACACAATGATTAGAATGCGATTGTGTCGTAACCTATTCTGTGCTCTGTGCTTGTTTTCATCTGTACTCCCCTAGTAGAAATAATTTTCAAAATAGTTATCCGAGTAGTTAAGTAAGTGGTTAAGTAAGTTTGATCGGTGAAGGTTATCGAAAGTAAGCAGAAAACATACGAATGTATGTACAATGTACATTGTACATGCATACATCGCTCTCTCTTGAGTTTCACTGGTACTCCATGCATAGAACCATTATAATGGTACGACATTATTATTTCGCGTCTAAAAGAAAATCTGTACATAAATAATCGTATTACCGTATTTCTCCGAATATAAGCCGCACTTTTTTCTCGATTTTGGGGCCTCAAAATCGGGGTGCGGCTTGTATTCGAGGTGCGGTTTAAATTCGATAACTTTCTTAAAAATCGTAAAAATGACCGATTTGAGCAAACCAGCCATTCGGATTCACGCGGACGCCGGCTTAACTCGCCTAAGCTACGGGGAAAGTAAGAAATAACGCTGAAAAAGGTCGAATTGGTGCACAATTTATTCATATATTTTAGGAAATTCATATATTATAGGTAACATTGTGTCACAGTTACATAGGTAATGTAAAAACAGATATAAAATTCTGATGCCTAATGCTGTAGGTAGTACGGGATACACGAAAAAGGGTTCGGCTTAAATTCGCGTATTAACTTGTGTGCTAACTCCTTGTTTGAGACCCCAAAAACGGAGTGCGGCTTATATTCGAGTGCGGCTTATATTCGGAGAAATACGGTATTACGAAATATATCTCGTGCGCTATAAGGCTTCGTGTTAAAATAGCATTGGATTGCCAATAAACTACATCGGTATGATGCAATTTGTTTCACCCTTATCTGTAGATGTCACTAATGAGAACTCGTGTGCAATGTTTTACGAAAATCTTCGCATGCACAAAAAATCGCTCCTACCACCTTAAATATCGACTTCGGTTGGCTGTCTGTCGTTCGGTGGCCGTCGACCAGTGCTGGGCTCCGTCTTCTCTTCTTGCGGCCTGCAGATGGCGAAGGCGATTCGAATTCCTCCTGCCCATTGCCGAAGGAAGGAGTAGGTACACGGCTGTATATAACTCTTGGCCACTCCTCGGAGCGGTCATGCATGGGAAACCATACGGTCCTCTCTCGCTCCCTCTGCCAAATATTTTGAGCACGTATATTGCAAACAAACTCATCTTTACACGGCTCTTTTGCGCCAGTGATCCTAATCCAAAGGCGGCAAATGCGTCGGATGGCCTCTCTCGAACCCAGGCGCCCATAGCGGGTGTGTGTTTGCTTTTTTAGTGATCTCTTTGTATATGCTGGGTGACTCACCCGAGCGGCAGATGCGCTCGAAGTTACTCTTCTTTTTTTCGAGATTGTGGGACTGTCATTTGTTTCTGGCTCTCGTCTGTTTCGAAAGAGTTTCCAGCCGACGCAATATGACTTTTCTATCTATCGTATTACCAATAATAATAACCGGACGAGGTTGACCCCGTTGTTATTGTTTTTTAATATGGCAGCACTGTCTTTTTTAATGTCTTATTTACCCCGAGGTTCTTCTGAGGATAACACTTCATATCGATTGGAATTGACTCCGCGTCCTGGAAAAATGGGTATCTGATAGCTGAGCTGTTCATGAGTGAATGTGAGCTTATGTATTCCATTAGTTTTGATTTCGCTTGATCTTCTCAGGAAAATTAAGACAATTTTTAAGTGGGACTCTGGGTAAGGACATGAAGAATTAGTAGTTTAATAAAGTTCTTTCTAAATTTCCTTATGGAATGCAGCGTAATATTATTACGAAACCTTATAGGTGTTGGTCAGTTTGAAGCTTTTGAGATAGTTATGTAGAATATTTAAGGGAGTAAATTCGTTGGCACGGAAGACTGAAGGATGAAGTGTGGGAGGTGGAATGGGAGAGAAGAAAGCTGGTGGGGGAGATTCGAAGGGGGGGAAAAGTGATCGGAAGGCATGATGAAAGTTTGTCAGTTTGCTGAGTACTTGAGTGGAGAATGTTGAGTAAAATGGTGAGGTGGTGAAGGATTAGGTGGGTAAGGTAGTTCTACGGTAAAATCAATCCAAGGTAAATTTATTAATTGACTAGCGAAGGAAGCGTTCTATAATAGAAGGGAGCTAATGGTATGGGCACCTTAAGTAAGGATGTAAAAACGAGGCTGGTGAAGAGCTTGATATGGAGTGTGGGGTTGTATATGGGGCCGAAACGTGGACCTTGAGAAAGAAAGACGAAAATAGGCTGAAGGCGTTCGAGATGTGGGTGTGGAGGAGGATGGAGAAGGTGCGTTGGACGGAAAGGAAAACAAATAAGGAAGTTCTTGACCGAGTTGGTGAGGAGAGGAAACATCTGGATGTGATTAGGGGAAGGCAGGGTAGGTGGCTGGAAGCGGTAATGAGGGGCGATGGTTTGCTTGAAGGCCGTGATAGAGGGAAGGATGTTGGGCAAGCGGGGAAGGGGAAGAAAGAATAGGTTTTGTGGACAGGATGAAGAAAGGTAGGATATCCGCTGAGATGAAGAAAGAAATACTAGAGGTAGATAGTGCATTGCGCGTGTATGAGTCTTTTGGATATTCTCTGACTATCATCATAACCTACCTTGAACTGGTAGATTACTCAGATGATGACGACTCGCTACCTATAGAAGAACGTGTCCTCTGCTTGATATGAACAACCAAATCGTACCGTTCCATGCTATTTTTGTAAATTGAATTTGAAATCACGTGGTGTTAAATGCGAGAATGGGTGAAATATGGAGGAAAATATTATTTTTCTATGTAATATAAATGCCATTTACCCTAAGCAACTTCGTAAAAAGCACATTCTGCCTGTAAATTGAGTGTCTATAGTATTTGAGTTACCAATCCATCCTAGTGTTTGAATATATCTTCTCTCCATTTGTTTGGGCTTTTCGACGTGTGTGATGACTTTGGAAATGACAGTTTCGCCGGTGTTCCAACCAGCGAAACTGAGGTCTCTAAAGTCAACGCACACGGTACAAAGCCGAAAAAATAGAGAGAAGATCTTCTGGACAACGCCGCATAAACCTAAGAACCAAAGTTAGTTTTTTTATTTATTGGTGAATTACTTAAATGGCTGAAGTCTAAATGCGTTAATTCAGTGGAGATGGAGATGGTAGTAGCCCCTATGGATGGGGTGCTCATTAAAATACATTGGTCGGATAACCTGCATATTTTTACGTTAATTTTATTGTTCTAAAACTAATGCATGTAAACAGTGATTGCAGTATTTTTTAAACATTACACACAAAAATGTGGAAATCACTATTTGTTTTGACTCACACAGTCTTAGTGGATAATTGTAGCGTTACTTTATTTATTTACTTACTCAAAGCATGACAATTCTGTGTACAAAATTCGATGAAATAAGCAACGAATAAATCAAAACTAGAATATAAACGTCAACCACGCAAGCGAACTGAATAATTAGTTCCGCAAACAACTCTTGAGGTAGTACATTGTAGTGGTTAGAAGAAAATTTATATTTAAGTCGATTATATCTAACGCGTGTGTACTCTTTGTGACTAGTTTTCCTGGCACTTTCCGTTAGTCATTTCTTTGGAAATCGCAGTAGAAGCCATTCAAGCATTATATAACAGTGTGAAAGGCCGTTCAAGTCGATTAAAATATTCTTGAACAATCGTCACTGAAAAGCCGTCTCAAGTGGGTTGGAATGTTCTTTAAGCGTTCAAAGACGTTTTGTTCAAGACTTCTTAAATAATACAATATGGGCACGATGAAAATAATTATTTAAAAAATTAAAAAGGCATCTCTTTCAAATTCATCATTATTAATCACAATATTTCCCGAACTTTAGCCTGCTGTTTGATGGCTCTTCCTGGTCCATATGGTGCCAAAATTCATCATAGTCTTGTTTATCGTGTTTCGTGCTAATGCATGTGTGTTTGTACAAGTTTTTCATGCCTCTTTTGTTTTTGTTTGCAGACGTGGTTCTTCACGGACACCAACGATGTCGAATTCCAGGAGAAAACTGGTGAGTGTTCAGTTTATCAATGGTCTTTTTCAGGGTGGTGAGTAGTTGGGAATAAATACACTGTGAAGACGCGTACGACGCGCTCCCATGACGAACCGTTATTGCGACCCGACCCACGAGGCGCTGCAGAAAAACACTAGGTTCCATTTTAAACGCGTTTAAAACCGAACGAAACTCCACTTTCGGCCCTTAGTGATGGTTCCATCCGCTGTGGTTTTTCTGTGGTAAGTGAATTAGGTGCCCTATTAGTGTTATGGTGCTATGGTTTCTAATTAAATTGTGTCTTTTGGTGTTTTACCGTTGCCAAATTGGGAATAATGTACGTGTAGGTTATTTGCGGTCATAATAGATAGAAGGCAGCATAGAAGGCAGTAAGCTTCCATTAAACTCTAGTGGAGTATATCCTGATAATATAGGTGCAAAACAATGAAATATTGTTTTCAATTTTCTCAGACCCAACTTATCGGAAGCTTTCCATTTACTGAAGTGAACTGCTTATGTCGCATCACAACAGCGCTCTTATCTATTTATCACATTATTATGATCCCTTATTGTACGCTGAAAAAATGACATTTTAAATCTATCGGTTCTGCAGTCTATTTCCTTTATCTTTATCTATCGGCAGGTTATCGAACGTTACGCCTGTGTACGTCGTTCCATTCATCGTTTTTCGTGTGCGCTCAAGTGCGGTGATGCGTGGCGATCTGCACTTCTTCAACACCTTGAATGGAAAGCTCCTATCAGTGATCACATTCGCTCGCGCGTTCATATTTATATTATGCCAATAAATAGCCGTGGTAAATCTAAAAAAACATCCAGAAGAAACTAACTAGTGATCTAACTGAGCTGTATATTATGGACAATGACTCACATTTATATTCAGTACTTTAGAGGATTGGGTTGGTGTGATGGCTAGAGTACTGGTTTCCAATATCCTGGGTCCGGGTTCAAATCTCGGAGGTGGCGGATATTTTTCAGAGGAATACCTATCCTTTCATGGCTGCCATGTGGAGAACACTTCAAGGACATAACTCCGGCCGTCGGATGTAGTGGTGGCACTAATATAAGACAACAGTTTCATTGCAACTGTTTCGCCGCCGAAACAGTTTCAAAACGAAACAGTTCCGCGAAACACCCTGTTGCTTACAACACACAGAGGTATACCGAACAACAGGCGACCGATCGGCACTGATAGAACTTGGATGGTAGTTCTGTCTTTTATGTAATAAGAAATCTTTCACTCAAATAAAGTAACAATTTCATTTGGATTCATGAAAGATAGGTACTTCACAGTTTTAATTCTATCTGCAACGACGGGCGGACATGATATGAGGTTTTGCAACAGGCCTAATGGTATTGCTAGGAATAATTAAGTGAGAATGCTATTGGTTGTTGTGTTGGCTGAATAAACCAACAGCCCCCTGTAACAGATTCAAATCCAACAGATTGTAGCTTATAACCGCAACGCAGCCACACGTGAAGTGCGACTGCAACGGAATAGAAGACGAAACAGTCAGCTTCAGTTATCTGTTGCCACTGCACAGCACAGAGCGCAATGGCGCGACTGCGGCGTTATCAGGAACAATCAGGAAACTAACCTGTGGTTTGCAACAGTCATTAGAAACAGTTTTCTGACGGAAACAGTTGCGGCTGTAGCCGTTTCGCCCCGACAACGCTTTATTCCACCAATACGTTAAACCGTGATCCCCTTGGCGCGTTTCGTTAAGAGAAGGCGTGATTCCAACGCCGGGTTTCTCTCCACCCTTACTCCATTCCCCAATAATACTTCCTTTGTCAGCCTATCCATAATGGTGAAAGTGACATCACTTTTCGGTAACCTCCCACAAATATCCAACCAAATATTCAATTAGTTCAAGATGCTTTAGACACTGCAAGGAGGACTCTCATCCCTGGGAAGTAGAAGGCCTGCATTTCAATCAATATTTATCTCTACCAAGGCAAGCCATCATGTTGCTGCTTCTCTGACCATGTCAATATCTGGCATATAGCCAGATTTTTCACATTATGTTACTGCATCTACTTCATTGTTCCTTTTTTTAGTTCGTATTAAAAGGATTAAAACATTAATATGTGACGAAATGTTTTTGCCTGGAACCGAGCTACTGCCCGGAAAATTGCTGTAAGTTGTGTAATCATGTGGCTAGTGAAGAAAATCGTTTCATGGGAAGGCAGATGTACCATCAATTTCTTATATTATTTTTTTTCGTGGTAAAGCTAAACTTATCACACTTAATGTCTTTCTGTAAAAAACAATTAATTGCTCCAATTCATTACTTTTTTACCACTTTCCCATCCGGTAGGAAACGACCTTGACGTTTCTTGATATCCACTCTGGGCAATGAGTTTCAAATACCACAATTTGGAGACGTGATCAATTTAAGTTCCTTGTCCGGTCTTGGACGAACATTTCACCTTCTTGGGCATTTTCAGGTTATTGCCTCTGATGTTGTCAATATTTTACATCGCTTTTAATGCGTGCAGCTGGATATAATTCTTGAGTTTTTCCACTGACTGAAATACGTTTTCTCTCTTCTCTTGGTCATGGTTGTCATCTGACGTTTTATAGATGAGGTAACGCACAATTTTATGTTTTT
This sequence comes from Pyrrhosoma nymphula, assembly GCA_963573305.1. Lineage (NCBI taxonomy): Eukaryota > Metazoa > Arthropoda > Insecta > Odonata > Coenagrionidae > Pyrrhosoma > Pyrrhosoma nymphula. The sequence goes on along the minus strand of OY754336.1, from coordinate 54,837,320 downwards.
CCACTACATGCTCTTAACACTCAAATTATTCTCTAAACTCCGCAGCTGTTTGTGATTAGTGTACCTTGCATGTTCCGTCTTCCTAAGCAGCTTGCCAAGAAATACTGAGCACTCGGCCAGTTTACTGTATGAAGGGTCTGTTTAAAGTTACGAAATTCGTTTCATTTAAGCTCATTTGTTGGTATTCTTCGGCTTAGGTAAGCTCATTTGTTGGTTGGTGTGCGCTCTTGTATGCTACTCACTTCGCAACACAACAGTCACTTGCTTTTCGTTCTTTTCAGACCCTGCGATCTAGGGAGCGCGCTGCAAAACAGATCGGGAGCAAAGTTGATGTCCGCGAAACAACAAAAGAACTTCGACAACTGCATCAGCGATTGTTGTTTTTGTGTAGATTGTCAGTAGGTAAAGGCATTAAACTTAGGTAGGTAGTGTTCAGTTTTGAAGGTAGTTTGAGTGAAAAATCACTTCACCTATAATTTGATGAATTTTACCTCATTTTAAAGCAAGAAACTCATATTTCCAATGATATCAATATATTTACCCTTTGCCGAACTACTTTTCGGGAAATTTGCCTGAAAATACAAGCTGTTTTACGTTGAATAGATTACGGCTGTGCGCTCCAGAGGGAGAATATTGAAAAAATTAGGAATTTACTCCTAGATTTTGCAAAAAAACTAACGGTGTGTAGTTTGTATGTTTTCTCGACTATTTATAAAAATTAATCTATTACGCACTGCGGTAATTTTTACAGAATCGCCAAAAAACCTGCCGTTTTGAAGGCTTTGCAGCCGTACGGCGTGGAAAAATGAGTCAAGTTAGAGACTTCTGTAGATATATTTATTTAATTACTGAGAATTTTGGTCATATGTAACGATATTTTTGCACCATTAATATTACAATATTTACTTCACTAAAATATAAAATTCGAATATGGTATCCATTATGACTAGGGAAATATCTCGCTCAAACTACCTTAATTACTCCGCGGTGAAAAGCTTACGTTTTAAATATGCACCTATTTCGAACGAATTCTAGAACTATACATAAAGCATTCGGCCGTGAATGCTGTGCATTCAGAACCCACTACCTACCGGCGTGATATCCAACGTTTCGCCAGCGCAAATCGTTACATTCAACGTAGTTCGTGTACTGCTATCTGCGCTCATTTCAACACCTTGAGTGAAAACCTCCCAAATTATCTACATTTAAGAAAAACCCTGCAAGCCACCCCAAGGTTGTGTGGCAGGGGGTGAGTAGTCACCAATATGCATTACACTAAACCTAAAGTTAGTGTAACTACGACTATTGATGCATTAGCATAAATCGCTAATTCTTGTCGCGAGGCGAAGCCTCACACGCATGCACTGCACTATAGATATGTTGCCGATGTTAAAGTGACCGATAGTATTTATGTATTTGCAACTACATAAATGGACAGAGATTCAAGAGTTATGCTGAAAACATGCACGGCGTGCTGTAAGTACCAGGTAGCAGATAAGGTTACAAGTTACTACTACTAAGTACTACTACTACTAAGAGCTACACTACCTGTCGACAAACCTCTACCTGAGGATGACGTGACAACGTCGAAACGCGTTGTATTTTATTTAAATAAATAGTTGGAATTTTACGACTGAGACTCCTCCGAACGTCATAGAAATGTAGCTTTGCTGTGGCTCGTTTGTTTGGTCAGGGGGGGTGGGTTCGGTTAAGTTTGATGCGTCTCCTCTAAGGTTTTTCTCCCCCTTGTGCTTGAGAGCTTAAAACAGTCCCGGTGGTGGCTGTGCATCTCTGCTACCGAAAGAACCCATTTCCCTTTTTTGCCCGTCTCCTCCCCCTCGCTTGAAATCCCTCCCCCCGCCTCCTCCCTTGCCTCCTTCCCGCATCTCCCAAACAAGACGTTCCCGGGGCCGAATCTCCTGGGTGGCCGCCGTCCTCAATGAGGCGATCTCTCCCAGACCTCTCGGTCGGTCGTCACTCAATCGGCTGACTCTTCTCTCCCCTCCAAGTGGAATGACAACGGCCATACCATGCCACACCGGGCACTAACTCGCCTCTTCCTTCCTCTTCCTTGGGCGTGTTTTCATATTCCGAGTGGTGGTCGTCCGGAGCCCCATCGGGTGCTGCCGCCATTGTGACTCGTTTGTTGCTTTTAATTGGGTGAAGGGGAGAATGCGGGATCCTTGTTCGGCCCATTCCCCTATCCACTCTCCCTCCCAACGCTTCCTCCCTGACCCTTACCTCAAGTCCCCGCACGACGCGGTCAATTACGTCTCACGTCCTTCATGAACTATTTATCTCCCTTCTTATGTCGTTCTGTCCTCATAGCATGGCGTCCTTGGTTGGTTGGTTGTTTCAAGAGGTGACCGACAACTGAGGTCTTTCGCTTCCATTGTTAGAAGCTAAATAATTTTCAACTGCAATCGACTCTCTCTGTTCAATTATTCACCTTGTTGTTTTTGGTGAAGGTCATTTAGAGACAGAGGTGCTCAGAAAGTCTGTCTCTGAAAAGAACAATCCCATTACAAGGATATTTTCCAGTTTTAATTAAAAAATTATAGTTTTAGTCAAATCCCTTATTTTAGGCTTCAGTCGCATACAGTATAATAAGTAACTGATTCATCCTTGCTCAATGTATTCATTTATTGATTTAAATGAAAAATCAGCTCAAATTTTTTACTGCCTGCCACCTACTAGATGAAGCAAACTCTCAGGATTGCATGTGTTTCATCTTTTCACTGCTGTAGCATTGTGGGTAACAAATGCAGATAGCAAGAAACGTCTGTGGGATGTAATTTCACGGTGAAATGAAATGGAAGCTTTACTACGGTTGTGGCAGTCTCTATGGTTAGCATCCAGAAAATTAGTTTATCAGTATGTAGGAGTATAGAGGTGTGTAGGCTGGATATGAGAAGTATTGTTGCGTAATAGAATAATGGTGGAGAGAAACCTTGTATTGCCTTTTCTTCGCGAAAGACGCCGAAGAAGTCTTCAGTTTGACGCTCCATCTGATAGAGGGATTGCTACTCTTGAAGTACTCTCCCCAAAGCTCCCAATTTGTTGGAATCAGTATTCCATTGAAAAAATCTCTACCTAAGCCGGGATTCGATCTCTAACCCTGGGGATGGGAAGCCAGTCCTCCATAAACCTCTTCAACGTAATTCTCAGTAAGAATACCTTCGACAGACGTCACCACTGGATTGGGAAGTACTTGACTGCATTGTTATGCCCTATTCCAGTGGTTCCCTACCTTTAGTACACATACCCCTAGGGGTACGTGTGTGGTGGTTTAGGAGTACGGGAAAAATAAACTTAAATAATGGCGGACTTACGGTTCAAATGTCATTTAGAATGTTGCCGCATGTCAAGTTTGTGAACTGGCAGTTCATGGGTTGATAACTCAAATCGCTTTTATTCATAACATATTGACAGTCAATTGTCATAGAGTTCTTGGTTCCTTAGTGATGTGTTGATAAAGAACAAAAGACGTTGTTAGAGGAAGATGTATCGGATTAGGATAGTTGGACTAATAATCAAAATATAAATATTTTTTGCCAGTGATAAGATGATTGGAATTCAATGCTGAACAACGTAAATGTGAACAAATGAATTTTCTGTTGCAAGGGGCAAGATGTTTTAAATGGATGACTAAGTAGGACGCATGTTAAAAAATGTTGGACACCACTGCCTTTTACATTAAAAACCTTCCATTTTTGCGTAAAACTTATTTCCAAAATCAAGCCACCGCATCCATCCATTCCTAGGACTATTACTTATCCTCGGCAGATGTTTCCACTGGATTTAACGGAAGAAGGAAATAACATGGAAGATCTCAGTTTTTTTTATGCTCTGATGCATCAAAACATTAATTTTTTTGTACAAAATTATTACTCTAACCACGGCACTGAACCCGTTCTTCCGACTTGGCGTCCTTAGGTGCCGCTTCGGTTGTCTTGATTTTATCCTGTCTCTTTTTTTCTTTCTCTCCTAATGGTGTTCTATTCAGCCATGGGGTCTCATTTTCCGAGTGGTCGTTTGGGGGAGGGGTCGAGAAGAGGGAGCGGTCGAATCGATCCCTTTTCCAAATGTGGAGTCTTTTTGATGATTCCGAATTTTTTTTAATGGCCTCCCTCCTATCTACGATCTTTCTGGATACTTTTCGGGAATGCGACCGTACCGTTCTATAAGGAGCTGATTTTTTTTTACCGAATTCCCCCTAAAAGAATCGATTCCCTCCTACCATGTTTCTCACCATTTCCCTTTCGTACTGAATTTCAACGTGCGTATTAAATTCCTTCTTGCCACGCAACATTCTCGGCAGCCGCGGAATCAAAACGAGACCCTAATCCACCAAAAAACATCTCATTTAATTTATTATCCCTTTAACAATTTCATGTCCATATTCCCGTCCTTCTTCAAGGATGGTATCCTAATACCCCCTGCCATACGAACTAGTAGTATCTCGCGGGGTGGTAGGTAGGTGTAGTTTTATTGATCGCCTGGTGCTGGTAGTACAAAAAGAATAAAAATAACTCCTATAGGTTACATGTGTTGTATGAGACTCCGTTTTTGATGGCTGTACTTGGGTGAGAAAGTTTCTGTTTCCATTTAATTGAATTCGATATTTGCTGCCATTTTGTTATTTGTAAATATTTGTGAGATAAATTCACGAAAAAGGAAAAAGACACTTTAGTCGACGAACAAGTACTCTTCGGTTCCGTCGGGGATTATCTGTCCTGCTAATGAAAAATACTGGGGTTTATCATCGTTACATTTCTATTCTTTCCTAGATTTCTGTGGCCAACCTCCCAGGACCTTACGTGGGACCGCATTACCATCTTTGGAATTTCAGACGCTGTATATGTATCAATTATTGATTGGGTTGGAACTGAAATAGCCCAGTAATTTGGTGGATTTATTATTTTCTTAGGATACATTGATCCAAAATATTTTAGATACATTAAAAATTTCGCCATGTGCTTCCCGCAACGTGTGAAAACTACTTGGGACGTGGAAAGTAATAAACCTCAGTTTGTTTCCTTCGTGTGAGCATTATTTTAATCCGTCTGTATTTTAAAAATTGCGTTTCCCCGCTAAAACCTACAGGACATGGCATGTCATCAGAGAATGTTCTTCTAAAACGTATATTTTCGTCACAATGTGTTGTTATTTAATTGTAATTTTGGAAACAATCCGTATTTACTTTCAGTTTGCGGCTACAATAGTTTTCATTTAATTTTGTGATCTTTTCATTTGGCTTCTGACGGAATAAATTATAACTTCCACATCTTCGTTAAAAAAACAAGAATTCGCCATGAATGTTGTACACTAATTGTTGCAATAATTAATATGCTCGAATGCCCTGGGTAATGCGGATCCAGTTAACTTCTGGTCGAAAAAGTTATTTTGAATGGGAGGATGAATCAGGTGTCGGATTTCTTCCAGCAGAACTTCCCATACATATTTCAAGTAAGTTTTCACAGGAAAACATAAGTTGTCGATCCATTTACATCTTTCTCTCAGTGATCTCTTACCATGGGCGATGAAATGGCCCAAAAACCGTAAAAGGGTTATTTTGCTACAACCGTTGATAAATGACTACATAGTAAAGGGATCCAGCTTTGTCCTTCTTTTAGGAAAATGTGATCAACATACGAGCTCTCTCTGCTTAAGTGACCATTAATATCATGTAAATTCTCTGATTATCTGTTGCTGGAAGGTAGCTGCGTTGTCTTCTTTTTATTTATTCCTCGAAAACTGTCATTTCTTAATCATATGTGCGAAAAGTGTTTAGATGTGTTTACGACGGGTACTACATCGGACAAAATATATTTTAATCGCCCTGGATTTCGCTCGGAAAGCCTTTGAAACCTTTGAAATGATTGTATTTGTGCATGTTAATTTTCCTGTAATCAGTTTAGCATTCATTTAGTGACTATAGTTTTTTTTAAACAATTTTTTTTCTCGTTACCTTCATAGTCTTTTTTAAAGAAATTATTTTAGATTTACAGTCACGATTTCCGTTTTACAAAATATTCCTAGCCATATTATAAACCTAATTACTCAGAATTATTAACTTGATAAATGGCAATTGTGTTATTATTCGTTGAAAATAATTAGCTGTAGAGTATTATTTCCATAACCTGAAGGACTCGCTCGTATTAGAGGGAAGTAAGTACTCGCTCGTAATAGGACGTCTTATCATATGCTCGACGGTTTTCGTTACCGTGTCCCTTCAAACGGAACTCATTTTGCCTTTGTCCTTGCTTGTCGCTTTCAACAAGGAAGCAGAAAAGATTCTTGTTTTGTTCTGAAGTCCGAGGTGTCTCGTTGAAATTCGGTGTTAAAGTAATTCTTCAGTGCCAGTCATCCTCATTCAGTATGTGAACATTCCTTGTTAGGAGCCCCTTAACTGGCAGTGTTTTCTAAATGAGGCCTGACAATAAAGTAGCGAATTTACCTTACCTAATAGTCGCCCTTATGCAATAATCTTTTAACAAATCATAATCCATAATTTTCTTGACTACTTATTTCCAAGATGTGTTCACCCTCCAAGAGATCATGAAATAGTCTTGCTCCTGGGTATACTTATGACTTAACGCTAATGCGCAGTTCGACTAGAAGGAGAGATAGTTTGAAAAATATCACTCTCCCCCATTTCTAAATCGAAGTAATGAGGATTTGGAAACGTTTTTGGATGCAATAAAATCCCTGCCGACGATAACAGCAAAAGGTCTTACGTGCAGGGCATGTTTAGTTAGCATTGGATCGTTCACATCGTTGTTTTTTTCGAAACTTTTTTCGGTTTATTTTACTCGTTTTTCCTTCCATTTCTTATTTATGTGGCAAGGACACCTGCAGCGTATTGCCGGAATGTCCCCTCCCAAATTCGAATCAAATTACTCGTCAGAACTAATAATTCGAGCCGTGGCTAAAATTTCATCGGAATGCCGCGGAGTCATCGCGTTTATATTGCCGTTTAAGCAGAGTCTTGATTGAGACATTAAAGTTTTAGTTATTTTTTTGGGGTATCCTCCTGTCTCGAAAAGGGTATGTCTGTGCTCCTCAGCGTAACGCGCTATGTTTCCTTGATGGCTTTTTTGTTTTCTATCCGGGCACGTGAGTTGAAATCTGTCTCTTGGGAACAGATTGAGGCTGCCTTTTAAAGGAGTCATAGTCGTCGCGGGAGGTGTATAATTTTGGAGGATGGGTTGTGAGAGAGGAGTTGGGATGAGGGAATGACCACTCTTGGATAAATATTAACGAAATTATGTCTCGTCTTTGATTAGGGGAGAGCCTTCCCCCTCCCACTCGAATTTTACGCCCCCCTCCCCCTTCCACCCCCTCAAGGGGATGATAGACTTTTCCCACTCAACCATTCCACGAGGCCGAATAGCCGACTCTGACAATCGCCTCGGCTGCATTTTAGCTTGAAGCGTGGTTTTCTTGCGCAAGGTCATTCGAGAGACGCGAAAATCGAACGGTTTTCAATCCAAATATAACCTTCTTTTGAATCATTATCGGTATATCCTTATAGATATAGGAATTTAAGTGTCCATCCCACATGAGTATATTGATAGCGAGGAGCCGTATTGCTTGCGAAATCTCCTTACACGTGACTTAACAGTATATTACCCACTCAACAGTAAAATAGCTAATTACGGGATACGGGATTGCGTGTTTGATGGTATGGAGTCGTGAGCAGTGGTTTGAGGCCGAGAATGTGGAATTCCACTGCCAAATGTATAGAACAGCCTTTTTGTTTCCTGAAAATGCCGCAGTGTAGCGAAACTAGTTGGAACATTATAAATGTAATATACCTATCAGTGGAAACGCAAAGTTTTTATTTTAAGTTCTCTTAATTGGTGTGGAGTCACCCCATGCCACACACCCTTGTGGTGGCATGCAGGGCATCACGTAGATGTTAATTATTTGGTAGAGGTAGTCTACCGATTATGGAAGCTTTGAATGTGTATAGAAATAACATCTCCTGGGGACTTATACAGGAATAACCTGACTTCGACAATGCCGTGGACGTGACGTTATGGTCTAGGCAAGTCTCAAATTTCAAAGCATTTGGAAATTCCCTGGTCGTAATGTCAAAATTTCGTGCCCTTGCTGAATAGGGCCACTGATCTTCTGAGAGTATTTGTGTCATTTCTTAGCGGCCATTGGAGCATTGCGGGGTTCGACCTTCTTTTTGGACGAATTTCGCATTCCTGGTGTGGAATCACCCCATGCCGCTCACCCTGGAGCTGACTTCGTAGACGTAGGCAACTTGTCTCTTGACAGAACCCGCTTTGGTTTGTAATAATCCTTACACATGTACATTGTAGCTTCAAAAAGCCAGTTCTTATTCTTTCCCTTTTCCAATTACCCGACCCGACATTCTCTCCTTATGAAGGTGGCCATAAAGAGATGCCCTCGTTATCGCTCGACATGTACTCATCGTTATCACGATATAACGTCTCCATTGGAAAATATTTGGAGTAAAATTCATTTGACCGAGTGGGCGCCGTCTAAACCGTATGCCATTCAATTAGAGACATCCAATAGTTCAGTGGTGTATCGTCTCCCATATTCGAATGACTGGGTAGAACAACAATGTCATACGTAACGTGACCGCAAAGGTAGAGGGGAAAATTCAACAAATAGCTATTCGCTCTTGTTGGGATAAAGGAAGAGCGAGCTTATTTGAACATTGGAATTGTGTGATAGATAAAATGTCAAAGCTAATGTTTTGGTTTTTAATTTGTTTTCAAGATTTCGTGCCCTGTGATGTCATCAATATTGCTTCCTTTACTTCATCTAAGTTTTTTGCTGCAAGAGTTCAGAGTAAACGTGTGCGATGATTGGTCGAACCACATTTCCTCCGCCGTATTGTTCACCTGTCCATTCGTCAGCCATTCTTGCGACGGGCTCTTCTCACGACGGACATGACTTGCTGCGGTTTGGGTCGAGTGATGACCGCCTCCGGCGATGAATTGAATAAGAAGAGCCTCCTCCTGCTATAACTGGCCCGCAAGAGTGGGTCTTTCGCTTGAATTGATCGGCAACCGCCTTTCGTGGCCCCAAAGGGGAAGGGGTGACCCCAGAGGCCATAACAGCAATTTCGACCGCACCGCATTTAGCCCTGCTCCCAGGGATCGATCATGTTGTATGCGGCTCTAATCTTGACTCCCGCCTCGTGTGCAAGGGAGTCCATTTTTCAGGGTCTCCACTTTATGCTACTCCGGCGATGTGTTCGAAGCGATCGGTATCTCTGCCAAGGAGTGTGTTACAAGCACTTCGTGGCGTTGTGAATAAATCATTCATGTTCCCATGCATATCCCTCGCGTCGATCGATTTCGAGTTGGGCATGGGAGGTTTAATTATTGGTTATATAAAAAAAATAATATTTTGAGAGTATGTACTTTTCATAGTGAATGGAAGAGCTTGAAAACGAATGTTATGCTTTTCCTTATTATTATAATTGTTTTATTTGCAGAAATCTTCATCAAAGCTTTACTGTGTAGGATATTTAGGCTAAAGGTATTTGCTATAGGTGGTATTAGTTTTACTTTTGGGCTGTAAATAAACGAATTTTAAATTTTGAAGATAGGAAAATAAGGCAACGCAATTCCGCATAAAACATTTATTGTACGACCCGGGTTTCGCCACAGTGCAGCATCATCAGGCTGCACTGTGGCGAAACCCGGGTCGTACAATGAATGTATTATGTTGAATTGCAGTACCTTATTTTCCTATCTTCATGATGGATAAATTCCACCGAGTGACGCCTGAAACCGTTGAATTGAAAATGTTTCTATGAATGTTGGGACGGCTTGGTTTTAATTTTTTATACCTTTCATTCTTTGTGTATCTTCACCTATTCCCTGCATCAACTGTTAACAACAGTAATGGGCTTTCCTCATAAACCGATGATGCACTTATTTTTCTCACTGGGCTTTTTTGCCTGTTTAACGTTTTATATAGTGTGCAGCCTTTTCAGTGCTAGAGCCATGTTCATGGTTCCCTGGGAAAAGTCACAGCACTCATTACTAGTTACTGGTAGTGTTGGTACATGGTCTTCAGCAGAAGCCAGATAAACCGGTCTTTTTATGTTCATACACTAAATAGGGTGAAATTCCATATATGCAAAAATAATTTGACTTGATCAATTGAATTATTTTTTCTTTGCGAATTTCTGTCTTTGGTGTATATATTTGCACCCGTGGGCGTGACTGCGTACATGTGGAATCGAAATGATTGGAAAATTTCTTATGTCCTACTGTAGGTCCATTTTCTTCATTATCTTCTAGCTGGAATTCTTCTAAACGAGTGGCCTAATTGAAAGAATTAGCATACCGTTGCTCAAGACATCGCATTAGAAATTATGTTCGATGCTACGACGTGGCCAATATTATGTATTTTTATAAACATTTCTTCAGCGTTTGGCGATATTTTTTTATAAGACTAGATAGAAAATTAGGTTTTCTTGTACATCAATCAAATCTTTCTAAATGTTTGAAAACAAGCTGCCAACAGCAACGGATGAGAAAAAATACTGTTGAACTTGTATCGATTTTATTGCGAATTTTTAAGTCAATATTTTATATGACGAATGGATTTAATGACTGAAGAGGCTCATAATATTGTATTAGGGTGCGGGATATTTTACCTTATAATAAGGTTTCTCAATGTCCAATCTTGCGGAAGTTAACAATAATTTTCAATAAAACTCAATGGATTAGCATAATCACGGATATAAATGTTAGAATGCATTTATGAAATACCATAATATGTTTATAAAAAAGCAAAAACCTTGGGTTTTGAAGGTGTTTACTGTTTAGAGCGTGAAACTAAATAAGCTTATTTAAAGTCTTGAATGAGTATACTTAGTTAATTACTGAGAGATGTAGTAAAAAAAATTTCTTGAGTCATTGATGTTACTATATTTTCTTTATTCTCAATGCGGCTGCGTTAATTTTAAATGAAAATTAGATAATGAAAATCTTTATGACGAGAGAAAAATTTCGTTCAAACTACCTTACCTTTTTATACCTTATACGTTAACGATGCTCGAAAAAACTTGAGTATGAATGTGGAAAGCATCACTTGTCTTAACCGTTCATCATCCACCTTCCACCAAAAGCTGTCGTTAGCAAATACGCTGCTCAATCAGAATATGTGACCGAGGGGGAAATAATGTTCTCGGAAGAGGACGAGGAAAATTGTTGAGTAAAGGCAAGCATCAGCTTGCTTGCGCTTCTTCCCCTCCGGGCCGAGATCGGCGCCAAGGGCGTTTCACCATGGCCATCAATATTTTTCAACCCCGTACAAATTAGATGTCCGAACGATGTAATCCTATGGCTTTAAGAATGTAGGAACTTTTTCGAGTCCCTAGTATTTTCTCCGTAGGAAGCGTTTGCCAATCCCGGGAAGAATGAGGCCGCTAGCAAGGAGGGTCTAGCCCATAAATCCAGGGGAACACATTATCGAGTGCACCTACTGTTTTGAAAGCACCATATGGGCTGAGATCTTGAGCGGGAACCCGACGTATAATGGGCACTCAAGGAAGCATTTCGGGGCCGTGAATGTTCTCGATTTACGTTCTTTTGTGGTCCGCTCGAATTATCCCCCCTGCTCTTTCCTGGCGATCGGAGAAGAATGCTAGGCTGCGCATTTTCGCGGAGAGACTCTCGCCGATATGTGTTTGTTGAGTTTATTACAAAACTAAAAACAAATTGCTTGAATATGGCGAGCAATATAAGTAATTTTTATGTTCTTTTTACTATAGATGCATGGTATTAAATGCTCTTAAAAACAACATTGGCCGTCGTAAAGAGGCATATAGGCGATGAGACGAAGCTCGTTACCATGAATGCTCGTAATTATGGCATTTATAATGCATAGTTCAATAAATACGTTAAATATATTTAGATGGCTATTCTTCATGTCCTCTTTTTTATATTTAAATATTTTTTTCTTCTTTTATGATATATAGGTTATTAATTTGTAAATTATTGATCCTCTGTGCCAACGTTTCGCATTTTTATACATGCTTCGCTTCAGAAAGAACTCTCTCTGAGCCCTGAAGAAGCATGTATAAAAATGCGAATCTTCAGCAAAGAGAATAAATAATTTACAGATTAGTAGACCTATATCTCCTGAAAGAGGAAAAAATAGTTGAATATATTGCCTTTGAACTTAATCAATGTCCAGAATCCCCAGAATCGTTACATTCAGGTTACACTCCTAAACTCTACAGAAGAAAATCAAAATTTGTCAATTTTTGTCATGATTAATTCAGTCTCACGGTCGCAAGTGCATTTCATTATATTTTGAACCCATAATATATATTTCGATGCCTTTATTTTCCCATTCATTTCCATTACTTTAATTTATGGATATATTATTGTTTTCTGTACGGAAACTCGGACCTTTTTTCTATAATCTCATATATATCTAGCTGTTTGTGGGACGCAAACATTCTACCTACCATAATTTGAAGGTCTTAGGCTATTTTGAAGTGCTTCTAATGTTTGTGCGTGAGTGATTTGAGGCAGAGGGTTGGATTAGCACGGTGGCTGGAGTCGCTGGAGTACATCTACGAAGTACCGTGCCAGCCACCAAGTAAAGACTTTCCACGTAGAGTGGTCGAGATTGATTCCCGGTGGTGGTGGAAAATATTAAATGGAAACCCGACATCTACATGCAAGCCGCCTCGAGGGTGTGTGACGGGGGAGAGTAGTCACCAACATGCATTACACTATACCCTATTAAAGTTAGTGCACTACGACTATTGATGCATTAGCATAAATCGCCAATGCTTGTCAGGACCTCAAGCCTCACAAGCATGCACACTAGGTATGCTACCAATGTTAGAAGTGGTGTTAGTATTTATGTATTTTGCAACTACATAAATGGACAGAGATACAAAAGTTCTGCTGAAAACATGCAACATGCACGGCGTGCTGTTAGTACTGGGTAGCAGATAAGCATACAAGTATTAGGGGGTAAAAACTAACTATCGACAAACCTGGCGAAACGTCTCATTGGCAGCTGTTATGGTCTCTTATCGTTCGCGGAATAAGTGGCATTTTAAATCTGTCTGTTCTGTATGTTTTTAGTATGTCCTACCGTCATGGTTTGAGGAGAACACTTCAGATAGTGCTCCGTTCGTCGGATGGGATGTAAGGCCATGATTCCCATGAAGGTATTTCGTTAAGAGCATACTGAAACATGCGCCGGGTTTCTCTTCTCCCTTCTTTCCAACCTCTCCCTCCTATCCTACTTCCTCTTCTCCCGATCTGAATAGCTCATTACTGTGGAACAAACTTAAATTGAAGTGTTCGAGGTAAGATAATGGCAATCAACATTTGGTTGGTTTTGAGATAAGATTCGTTTGGGTAAATCCATAAGTTATGTTGAAAAAAAAATATTTCATCAAAGTTATTTTATTTTTAAACTTAAACGTGGGTCAATTATAAATTGTAATCTGATTATTTAATGTTTCCGATGATATTATGAAAAACAGGGGAACGCAATAAATGATGGTGGCCACAATCTTACCCCCCTCCCTCTTAATGCACTAAATGTGTTTTGAGCTAGAGGCTAGATCAGGCTTGTGTCAGCTAATTTATGGTATATGATTCAATCTGTCCAAGGTTTAGAAAATTTGACAGTGGTAAACACCCAAAGGTTCTTTTCGTTTCTATTCCAGTTTTCTTTCGAAATATTCTCGGAGGCAAGAGTATTTTCACAGCTTGAATAGCTCGCGGCGTGACTCAAACCCACCCGTGGTGGCAATTCCAAACCTCCCTTTATAACGCTCCACGTCAGCCTTCCGGCTAATTTTATTGTTATCTTTTTTTTTACAATTTATCCATCTCGCTCTCGCTCGGAATGGGTCCTTGGGGTAGTGGCGTTCTCGCTAATCTCAGGCAAGCCATCGCTCCGTAAGAATCGTGACTCATGGCGGAGTAGCAGCTGCTTCCCTTTCGTGTGAAACATTGTTTTTTCCATGCCTCGAGCGAAGCTCTTCCACAGCAAGCGTTTTGGTAAGTATATTAAGGGAATGTCGCTATTTATAATAGTTAGCCAAAAAAAAACTCGGCCCATTCGTTCAAAGAAAGGGCATGAAACTGAAAAATTACTGTGAGATTTTTCGCCGCTCGTGTGAAGTTTAATTTCAGTTTAAAAATGAGGCGTTTTGTTATTTTTTTGTGTAAACTTTTGACCGCCGAATAGTCTTTTATTTATTTCCGCAAGTACACCTGAAATGCACTAAAGTTTCCTGAGTAATTTGACATTACAGTACGCTTTAATGTATTCACTTAAAAAGCGAAGTGCTTCTACGGTGAGCATGTGAGTTATTGTGTGTGTTAGGTGGATTGTTATTTATTGTCATTATCCATAAAATTCCAACCCTAATTTTGAACGAAATGGTATTAAATTAGAATAAATGGTGGTGCTATTTCGATCGATTGTGTTAAATGTTGAAACGAGGTGGTCTGGTGTTTTTTATTTTGCTTTTGTCTTCCTGATTATTTTTAGTTGTTTCCGTGAGTGGATAGATATCTTGATCTTAGGAACCCATTTTCGGCAGCCTCATAATTATATCCGAAATGTGTGAATTTAAATTGCCCTTATAATTGGCCGTAACTAATGTTTAAAACATATATTACTTCAAAAGCGGATGGTGTCCAGCTGTCCACTGTAATCGTATGGGGATGTTTGGGAAATGTTGCTATTTATCCTACATTTCGTATTAAAAACTTAATGAATATGTTCACGGTAAAGGTATGCATGTTTAAAAAAATGATGTTGCATTTTCGTCGCAAGGTGTTAGGTTTATTTTCAGTGGATGAAAATATTCTCAAATATATAATTTTTACAGGAATGAAATTCAAGATTAGTTTTTACTAAGTTGAAGCCGATTCCATTAATTTCAACTTAACATCGGTTTCAACGATAGATGTTTTGCTAGTTTTCACATCTTTTGATCCTTAAGTAATTTTTTAGTACTTTTCGTCACTTTATATGAGTGTGGAGCTTAGGAATACAAATTGAACAGCCTAGTTAATGCATACACGTGCAATATAATGAATACGCCCTAATGAGATCCCCTCACCTTCCACTCGCTATGTATTTCGTTAGTCGTTTTCGATAGACGAAGCAGATACGTGAGAGATTTTGTGGCTATAAATGAGTCGAATTAATCCTCACGTGCAGAGTTTCTCTTGATTTAGATCATTAAGTTTTATTGATCGCAATAAATTTTATGTGTAGTGAAATTTAATGACATGTCATTAGCTCCTTGATCTCAATCTATTGGAATTTTCTGGAAGAACTTGAAACATACAGAAGAAAGTCCCGGATTTCCAGGCGGTACCGATAATTTGAAAGTCCTCCACATTTATGCCGATAAAAATTGGAGCCAATATATTGAGCGAGCGTCTGTTATTCGCGCAATCATTTTTGATCTACAATCTTATTCTACGCATTATACTTTGATAGTGACCCACGCAATGATTGTCATGAACCCATTGGTGGCGACTGGGTAAAGTCCTCGCCTGCTAAACCGAGGGTCGCGGGTTCGAGTCCCGCCTGAGTTGATTTTTCACACTCAGGACGTGGGTGTTTGTGTTCGTCAATTGTTACATGTTAAAAGCACCCGATGTAAAAGGCCGTTAGTGCTGTTTTCGGGGATGTGGTAATAAATAAATAAATAATAAATATACAATTAGCCTCCTTCCATTTTCCCATTCTATATCCCTTCCGTCTTCATTTATTTTTGCTAGGTGGTCTCAATGCTGCGAGTTAATACCTTTGCATATATGTATATCTACGTAGTACCCGGAAAGCCACCTCTAGGGTGTGTAGCAGGGGGTGAATTTTCTCCAAGACATGGGCTAAAGTGCATTATATGAGGTCTATAAGAACATATTGTCGTAATTATGCGTTAGTGAGTTAAACACAAGCTTACGTTAGAGAATCTATAGGACTTTTTAAGGTAAAACAGTCAATACTAGACTTAGGTAGTGTTATTAATGGTTTCATTATTTCATTCGACCGAAATCAAATGATGGTTTCAAGGGCACTGGGCAAAGGTGATGATGAAGGTAGGGAACTATTCTAATTTTCCCTTGTTAGACTTCATTTGGAATACGCCGTCGGAATTTGGAATCTGTATGAGGTTGGTTTCAGTACCGAGTTAGAACGCGTGTAGCAAAGATAGGCCTCGGTATGTAAAAGGTCGTTGTGATACTTTCATTAGTGTTACATCCCTACTACAACAAATTGGATCGTAATCGCTGTTAGGCCGTCGGTTAAAGTTTTTTTCTTATTCTTTTAAGTAAGTTCCAAGCCAATCTATTTTCTGACGACGTCAAAACATTTTACGAAACCCGACATACTGCGGTAAATTAGATAATAAGAATAATTTAGAGAAATAGACTGCTGAAAGGACAAGTTTAAAATGTCATTTTTCCACTATACGAGACCGTAGTGGCTGCCGTTGAGACTCAGTTATTCGGTTTTTCGATAGGTGGTGAATCTAATTATTTGATTTGCTCTCTTATGTTTGTTTCTGTTCTTGTACGTAGTACTAGCTGCGCGTTTCACATGTTTCCTATATAAATCTTGTGTCTCTGTGCACTTATGTTGTTGCAAAATACATTAATACCAATATTTTTTAACATGGATAGCATATTGTGTCGTTTATATTGGTGAAAATTCACCTGCGACATTTATTTGCAGGTTTTTACTATTGTATCAATACTCGTAGTTTCAACATTTGTAGGATTTGGTTTGTAGTGGGTTTTGTCGGAAACGATTCCCCTGCTATACACCCTGAGGTTGCGTACAGAGTACATCTACATATACGAAGTACCGTGCAAGCCACCTCTAGGGTGGTGGTAGTGTGACACGGGGTGATTCCGCACCAGGCATGCAGCACTCGTCCCAGCACAAATCAGAACCTCGCACGCTCCCCCTGCCGCTAGGCGCAGACCAAAAAGCAGTCTGGAGAACTGTGCGCAGTCCAACCGGAAACTGGGAGAGAGATACGTAAATGAACATGCAAACATGCAGAACAATGCTATAGACACATCTAGTGGTTAATGTTACTTATACTGTTAATTTATGAATGCTACGAGATGCTACTTCATGCAGAGAACAAAATAAAATAATGCCGGACAAATCGACCGTAGTGAAGTGTTAGTAATAATGTTGTGTTATTAAGCACAAGAGAAAATTCTCCTCTACCTATTGAGGGTAGGAGTTTCATATGATTGATCTATCACAACTATTATGATCCCTTATTGTATGTGCGTGGGAAAAATGACATTTTAAATCTATCGGTTCTGCAGTTAATTTCCTTTATTTTATTTCCCCATCCTGTGATCGCTTCTACCGTAGTACGTTGGCTCTAGCAGTATATGTTGAACGTCTGGCCTTACAATTGTCTGCTCCGAACTTGCGCAAAAGATTTAACCTGTATTTCTCCCTTCGATCAGTTAGAGATTTCCACCCCCATTCCTTCAAAAATTCGGTAACACTGCTAAGTTTACTGTAACAACTTTTCACAAATCTTGCTGCTCTCCGCTGTATTCGATCTAGCCTAGATTATTCTTTAGTGACGTTACTGTTGATTTGCAGCCTTGAACCTCCCTCACGAATGACCAAAATGCCTTTGGGTTATCCTCTAAATATTCGCCCATTATTTTATTTTTTAATTCCGTTAATGATTTTTGAAGGGTACTATGAAGATGTATTATTTCCAGCTTAAAGCTATAACTCAGCTCAGCTTAACGTAATGTCTACGGCGTAATTTTAGTCCTACTGACAGCTTTGACTGCCTCCAATTTCTAGCGGAAAAAATTACATTTTAAATATGGCCATTCCGAAGTCTTAACTCCTTGATTTTATGTTTATGATCTTATCGACCGTCGTTGGTCCGGGTTTGCCGAATACTTTGACGTCTTTAGAAAGAAACGCTGATCGAATCATTGTTACTCTTAGCGGTACGAAAACGTCTTCGTCTCTAACGGGACGGTCTATTCATGGCGGTCAGAAATGCGGCTTCTTTGATCTAATCTTTTTAGAACAAGTTTAAATAAATCGGTCCATTAATGTCCTCCACCTCTCTACCTCTGGTACAGTTATGGCGACCTGCGATCTTGTGGAATGTGAACTTCCTCCGACCCAACTTTACTACGGGGTGTAGGAACTTTACTACGGGGTGTAGGAACTTGGAGAGCTCTGACATGTTGTCGAATAATTGTCTGCTCCTTTCTGACTGGTACGTGAACAGATTTAGCTTTAGGCAAACCTCCATATGGTTGAAACGTAAAATCCCTGGACTATTATGGTACTTGGTGGTGCACAGAAGATCAAGTAGATTAGAACGAGGCACAATTATGAGAGTAGTCTGAGAAGAACCTTGGCCGTAACCTGAGACGTACTTGTGATGGATTAAGAACTTGTATGATATTTCTTTTTTCCCAATGTCCTTTGAAAATTTTGAGCGATTTTTTTCATTTAATCTCTTCGTTGGCAATTAATATTGTCCAAAATCCTGATAGTTTTCTTTTGAGTGTCGATATATTTATCTAGTTATCGATCAAAACTACAAATCCCTAAATGTATTGACTTCCATTCCACACATTGCCGCTTATAGTTTGCTGTCACTAAATATGTCGAATATGCATCATTTGGGGCTGCATTTGGTCGGCAGTCCAGGCGGAGGACTAGCCCCTATGAAACTTTTCTTTTGTTTTAGTATTACGGGGAAATATCATTTCGGGATACCCAATACTCATTTGGAAATTTGTGGACATGACAATGCTTGTGCATTTTCCTGTGCAACTAATAATTTTCCTTATTAATAGTGGTATACTAGTGTTTTTAGGTGTTCCAAATACTAAGGTTAAATATACCTACCATGTAACCTAAGTTTTAAGGAGTTCGACGGTTACAAAATAAATTCTTCCAAGATTGCCTGAGGAAATATTAAATGTGTCCAACTGTTAAAAACTCATTGCACTAATTAATGATAACTCATTCAATTAAAAAGATTGATTATCGGTAACTTAGGTCAGATAAAACGCATTAATGGTTGATTATAGCTTAACGCTTTTGGGCGCTTCTTCTCGATTGACTCATTGGGCGATTAGGTACTTTTTTAATTTTTTAATCAAGCTGAGTTATTGGCAATTCCTAGAGAACCGTGATTAATTTCGAGTCAGCACTGTACCTTTGTGTCTACGTGAAAAAATATATGTAGGATATCGATTGATTTTTTTACAAATTTTCTATGAACCAATATTCGCTCATCCAATTAAAAATAACGATCCATCAATCAAATTAGAAGAAGTGAAACATTTTAATTATAGATTCTGACTAGTCGTTTTTGTACTGATATTGCTGATTGATCCATTCGGCGTTTCCTTTTTAAAATTTTTAACGAAGCTCAGCGGCTCCCACCGATCGCCTGTCGTCAGCTTTCGGGAACGGTGTAACTATTCCTTTTCCAGGATGTTCACCTCGGCGCGTCGTCGGAAAAAAAGGGCTCTAGTATTTTCATTTCCCGAAGAGAGAGGAAAACCCGAAGACCAGCATAATTTATGAGAGGGCACGGAACGAACTCTTTTAATGATATAACTTGAGGGAAAAAACGTAACGATAAACGAATGCTAACCGCGTCCAATAACTGGAATTTTAGGACCCTCATTTAAGGAGCCGTTTTCCCCTCGTATCCTCCTTTCTGTTTCTCCCCCCCTCCCCCCCTTTTTCCCTCACCCCACCCACTCCGAATGTGCCAAAAGGAGCTACGTGGCGCCATCCTCGTGGGCGCGGGGCGAGTTAAAAACTTGAATCACCCCAAGTTTTGCACTCCGGAGGAGGGGGCGTGTAATTGGCGGCCGGTGGAGTTGACCATTAGGGGGGGGTTGGGGTGTTGGCTCTGCTGGGCCCTGCCGCTCCCCGATCGTTTAATGATCGGGAGATTTTCTTGGGTAGATTGTGCAGGGGAGGGGAAGATAGATTGAGAAAACGCTGCAGATTGGCGAAAGTTTGGAGTTACCCACCTGAGGAATGCCGACCGGCCGCCCTGTGATTGGGGCGGTTTTTGTGCGTACCAACCGGAAAGATACGGAGAGGGAGAAGCAATGAAATGAAATCCACGTATTAAGTTTTCCACTCCATCCTGTACCATCCCCTCATCGGTGTTCCCATGAATATGTCGTGGAGCAAACTCCAACGAAAATATCGTTTCCAGAGATTATCATTTCCTACATTGAACATTTGATCGATACAAATAGTTTTGTTGAGTTTGTTCTTGACCAATTTTAATTAATTGCGTGTATTTTATGGAGGCTTGGTCAATGCTTAAAAAATATGTCAATTTCCTTTCGCCAACGTTTCGCTATATAATATTACCGTCGTCAGGGCTTAAGGTGTTAATGAGAGCATTGAAAATCTATTTCTTAAAATGGATAATAGCGATGGTTACTCTAATAGAATCGCAAAAGAATATTAGTTACCATCGCCATTATCCTTAACAAGAAATAGTTTTTCGATGCTCTCATTTTCATCTTAAGCCTTGATAGAGGCGAACGCTGGGGAATTCCGAATATTTTTTTGCGATTCAATAATAATTACTGTGGTGAGTAATTGATTTATTTTTAACAAATAGTTGAGAAAGCATAAAAACTAAACACTTAAATATCTGACGAGATCTTAGCGTTAGAAATTCCTCAGTTTTTAAATAAAGTCCCTCTGGCGCGCATACCCATACTATTTCCCATGGAATATAGTTGGTATTTTGTTGCCATTGGAAATATGAGATATTTTTTGAGGCAAAATACATCGAATTTTACGTGAAGTGATATCTCGCTCAACTTACCTGAACTGCTTTTTGGTCCGCGCTTAATGGTCAGGGTAGCGTGCGTGGTTCAACCTTGAGCTGTTACTTGTATTGCTTGCCTGGTGTGGAATCGCCCTGTACCACACACCCTTAAAGGATCTTGCTGATTTGTAGTGCGCAGAGTTTTTGACGGTTTTTCTCGTAAACGTGCTCTAAAACCTATGTGATTCGAGTACATTGGTTTCTGAAACGATTTCGTGAACCCTAATATTTTTTAGTAGTCGTGCAATATCAAGGCCCGGTTTTTTAAAAATCTCTGGTTAAATATTTTCTCGATATGAAAACCAATGCTAATGCTCCAATCACCACGTCTACGGGGCGCCCACCGTGACAAAATAAGTGGTAGTCCGTAAAGAAAGACTGATGGTTCGTGGACTCGCTTTTCCCTCATACAAGTGTAAGAAAATTCCATAACTCTTGCTTACTTCTACTCAGCCATTTCTTTGGTTGCTCTTCTAACTCCTGCTGCATTTCCTTTTGACGGCGTACTTGATATCATGCTGATAAAAATCTATGGATTCACACTGCCATTTACAAGTGACCACATAAATGGCAATACAATAACTGACCGCATAAATGGCAGTGGTTGAAATGGCACGTAATGTAGCTTCAGAATTTGTTCCATTAGTGCACCTCTAAGGTAATTCAACTCTAAGTAAAATTCGCGTGCAGCTGAAAGACGTCTATATATTGCTCACTACCAATTTATTGCTGCCTGGAGTCCTCCAATATTCTGGCACGTGATTTTTTTTCGTCGCTCGAAAGCGATATCTCGCCTTCTTAACATTAGTCCCCGTAACTGTTATCGTTTATTAGGCGCTCATACCAGAGTGACTGAAAAATGAAATATTATATCTTATTAGCCTCTTTATGATCATCGACCACCCGAGTCCTCGGGAGCTTTATTCGGCCGACATTGTCATAATTGAATACTTCGTTGCCACAACTGTTAATTTTGAATAGCTTGAATAGATAAGTGATGCCCAGCTGACGAGTTCGACGCGGAGGGAATAGAAAAAGTATAGCCTTGCCCTACGGTTTACCGAATTCGTAATTGGCCTCCGATAAATCAGGCAAAACGCCCTGAGAAATAATTTTGGCTCCTCCCTTTACGATACGGGGCTTTTGCTCAAATTTCGGGGCCCCTAGCGCCTCTGCCGTCGGGAAAGCGTATTAGGCGTGGACGACAGGTGGCCGAGGAAAAGTAAAGAGATGAGGTTGGGAGATAGAGCTGGAAACATGTGAGAGGAGGGGGGGGGAAAGGTAGGTAGGGGAGGCGTAAGGGCAGTGAAGGGTGTTGGCCGAGGGAGGGGGGGAGGGCGGGGATTGGAGGAGGAAAGGTAAGACGAGGGAAAGGCGAGGTCGGAGCGAAGTAACTTGCTTGTTGCACGGGCGGAATTGAGACCATTTCAATCGCCCTTTTTTCACCCTCTCGGCCCCAAAGAGATATTGGAACGAGGCCACTTGTTTACATTACATCTATATAGTACCCACACTTCGGTGGTGCGTGGCAGGGGGTGAATTTTCTCTAAACTTGTTGTACATTATATGCTATTAAATTTGTGGCCATTGCAGCAAACGTGTGTAAATGTACATCTACATCACGTATTACCCTGCAATCTACCTCAAGGAAATGAGGCAGGAGAATAAATTGTCACCAAAACAACATTACATTATATTCTACGAGAGTTTTAGTTCAATGAGTATAACTGGATTATGCAAATACGTACGTACATGATTTGGGATGTAATAACTTCGGAAGTTTTAGCAAGTATGTGAGACATGCTATCAGGGCTAGTTAGGATATTAATCAAAAAGTATAATACGATAATAAACTAATTACCTTCTTGTTCTGTCGAAGAACTTTATTAAAAAGTCTGGGGGCAGATATTATGGACTTTAATGGAAAAAATTACTTTTTAACACCGTTCAACACTTTAATGCCAATTATCTAATTGACAGTGGCATTTTGGGGTTAGCAAAATTTTTTTGACATCGTCGTGAAATAGGCCGGCTTCGAAATTACTCAAAGCATAAAATACGTGGCTGTAATGGGATTCGAAGTCGATATCCGAAGAAAAAGAAGACTTAATCTAGTGCCTTAGGTTGTCTCGGCCCGACTCCTTCAAATAGAAGTTGATGGGAAGGAAGTGAAGAACCTGATGATGTAGTATACACATCGAAACCTAGGTCGCAATAAATCTTTATCCAGTGGAAAAATGCAATTTCAACCTTCATTATGATGAAGTCAAAGTCGTTTTGGGAGCCCCGACATACTCCGGTTGATCAGTAAATGTGCGTAAAATTAGATAAATGTACTGTTGAACGAACACGTTTAAAATTTTAAAATTGGCGAGATACGTAGAAAGGTCGTTGCGAAACTTTTACTAGTGTCAAGGTGCCAAGTCACATATTCGCCCTTACGGTCTCATAGGGATGGGAATGTGGTCTTCTATAACGGTAGCAGAGGAAAAAGGAAAGCAGCCCGATTGCTGGGGAGGGAAAGTTAAGTGCGAAAGCTAAACTTGGCTATATTCTCACTCGAAATTAATAACTTATAAGTTGATGACGTTATGAATTTCGCGCCGAGAAAGTTTTTCTTTCGAAGTTTGTGATTTATGTTGACAGTGGTTGGATGGGAATGGAAAGGGCACAATGCATTTTAGCTTCTTGAGGTAGCTGACACCCCCCCACCGTGACTTTTAATTTATATTTTAGATTGAAATTAAATGAAAAAAACTCAGACCTTCGCACATTATCAGGCGCGGCGAGAAAATAGCGTGAAAGATTTCGTGGCCACTCGTTCCTTTTCGTGAATTTCAAGGCGATAATATTTGCCTTGTCGGAGTACACCACTAAGGTGGCTAATTGTGAACTTTTGGCTTTACCATTGGCTGGATGTTCAATTTATTCAACGAATTACCTGACCACAACAATATAACCGCAGAGTCTAAAATTCCATTTGTGGAAAAAATCCCGGCTGTGTGATATGGAAGATGTTAGTCACTTCCGGAAGGAAATTATTGGGTTGTGATTGCGGTTAGTAAAGGAATTTTCAATGAGCCATTTGATATTGTGGGGCCAGAAAAATGCTTCAAGCGTGATTTTTAAAATTTTCTATCTGGAAGTATGATTCGAGTCATAGAGTGCTTACGACGTGTAGTCAGACGTTCTAGCGATGTATTCAAACTAACTTGATTCGAAGGAGTAAATGTCTACAATTCGCAAGCTAGGCATTCTCTCTTGATTTACTTTCACCATTCCTTTGTCCAAGCATTCTACAATACATTGTAACATCGTTTTTGTTCTATCGAACGTAATTTATTTTTACTTGAAAAATGTCTCTCTAAATTGTCAAAATTCAATTTCTCAAGGCGACTTCGGTGGCCAGGTTGGATATGGGCCGACCTAGCAACTCAAAGGTCTCGGGTTCGAATCCCGCTTTCTCTTGGATATTGGGCTTTTCGTAGAGTTGTGGAATCCGAGGATAGACGCCGATATATAATCAGTCGCAGCACCTAAAACTAAAGTCTGCTGCTACGAAGTTTTTCTTGTTTTATTTGTATCATTTGTTTCGAATACCCGCTTCCCAAAATTAATCTTCAGCGGAGGATCGAAGTCCCGAGCCGTTAATTCTGTGTTTTTTTCAGGGCTTGTATATAAACATCAGACATCAACGGGAAGCGAAAAGGTTAATTATATGAAGAATTCGGGTTGTGCCTTGGCAATCTGTCCTACTCGTTTTATGTTGCTTCAGGGTACTATTGTGCAAGTAGGCGGTCTTGTAACTCGGTTTAGGTCTAGATTTGTGTACCTATTTATTTAGTACCATCGTAGTACAGGTAAATGTTTATGTATTTTTCCCAACTACTGTTGCCGTAACTGAGGTGAATTCCAAATTCTAATTGTTGGTGGTTTCGTAAATTTTCTGTTGGCT
This sequence comes from Pyrrhosoma nymphula, assembly GCA_963573305.1. Classification (NCBI taxonomy): domain Eukaryota; kingdom Metazoa; phylum Arthropoda; class Insecta; order Odonata; family Coenagrionidae; genus Pyrrhosoma; species Pyrrhosoma nymphula. Next base: position 54,812,472 of record OY754336.1, on the reverse strand, counting down.
ACCTGGATGATGCGAAAAATTCAGTGTCCTGCGTTTTACAGGTGTTGTCTGAACCTGAACGAACTCTTCTTGATGTTTGTGAATGACCACGGGCCACCAATTAGCATTCATATAATAGAAAATGTTTGCTTTTGTAGCGATTATAAGACCCACCATGACTGATATATTGGAACGCTCTCCCTGGAATGTGTATTAAATCATTGTCGTAATCTAAGTATGCAGTTCATGAACAGTCCCTGAAAGCAACGGAATACGATATCTGCTTGGATGAAGTTGTCTCCTTCGTTGTCAACGTCATAACACCTCGAGCCATTAGCTAACGGGCCTTGACCTGGCGTAATGAACAACAGCCGGCAAGTAGCTCATCAATTGGATACGAATTTATTAATTACGAGGAAGGTGCCTTGTCATACAACGGGCTCATTTGGGACCTCGAGGAGGTCATTGTGTGAATGGGTAGACTTGGAGCCCCCGCCGTCTTGCCCTTTGGATATGGTGGAACAGAATCCTGATGCCGACCCAATGCGAACTCTTTTCAGTTGAAGCTGTCCGCCTCATTCTCAACGTCAGAATATCATAAGCCGTCAACCGTGGGGTAGGGCGTGATTATAAGAAGCTTGCGAAGGGGTTCATCAATCGGGAGTAAGATTATTCATCGCATGAGAACGCACAAACGTGCCTTGTCATGCTCTTGGAAACATTTCCAGCTGCTCTAGGAGGGCAACGTGTGAATGTGCTTGCTACCTTTAAGTATGTGTACATCAGTTACGCATTTAGTATAAGAAAGAGGAAAAAAATGAATATGCTTCGTATTCTGGGGTCGACCCAATGTTAATTCTGGTTAGGTGAAGTTGCCCGCCTCGTTGTCATCGTTATAGCACCGCGAGCCATCATCAACCTATGGTTACGTCAGGGCTTGATTATAAGCAGTTGGCAAAAGGGTTCATCAATCGGGTGTAAATCGGTTAATTATGAGGAACGTGCCTTCGAGCGCGTTTCAGCTGCTCTAGGAGGAGGTCATTGCGTGAATAGGTTGGGTTTTTGCCCTGTACTGCTGTGCATGAGCCCATTGCGCCTTAGGGATATGGAAGGATAGAGAATCATGACGTCGACCTAATGAGATATCATTTTAGATGAAGTTGTCCGTCTAGTTTTCAACGTCATAACATCACGAACAGTCAACGGTGGGGTGGAGCCAGGGCGTGATTATGAACAGCGGACGAAGGGGTGTTATTCAATCGGGAGCGAAATTGTTAATTATATGAGGACCCAGGAACGTGCCCTGTCATACCTTCGGACACATTTTCGGCTTCTCTAGCAGGGGAGGCTATTGTGTGTGAATGGGTGGGCGTGTGTGTGTGCAGAAGCCCGCCGTCGCGCCTTCGGGTTATGGCCCCGGAGGGAAAGTTGGGAAGGCAGTAAAGGAGGGAAAATGGGGAAGAGTTGCTGAGGGACCGTGGTGAGTCGAGAGTTTTTGTGCCTGTGGGTGGGACTGTTTGGGGGGAAGGAGCGTGGTGTGGGCAGCGACAGGTGCACCCGATGAGGGAGGTCGGCCAGGCAGAACTCCTCTTCCCCCTCGGCCACCCCGACAGCCCAGACTTCTTCCCCACCAACAACTCGCATTTCCCATCGCGGCGGAAGGCCAGTTAGTTAGAGAGTTCCCGAACTGAAGCAGCAGGCGGCGGCAGAGAAATGCTCCGTCCCCCTCCTCCCGTCTCCCTCTTTGCTGCTTACTTCCCCTTTCCTCTGCAGACTGGAGGCAAAGCAAGGTCACGCCACAGGTTTTAAGGGTGAGAAGGGAACAACACATTCTGCAAATGTTGTTTAAGAAGAAGGGAGGTGGTGTGGGCGCAAAGCGATCGACGTCCGAATGTCGAATGGCGCCGCGTTGAAGAGGGGGGGCGAATAAAAAAAGAGGAGGTAAACATTTCCTTGAGGAGGATTCTTGGTGCCTACATTCGAAAAAAAAACATATCAAGTTCCACCTCACCGTTTTTGAAAAGTACTGGTTTTAATTATTATCATGCCTTGGCTGTTGAAAATTAGTAGTAAGTCGCTAAAAATGTCGTCTCATTTACTTATATTTGTACCTATTTTTAATTGAAACTTCTTATAAACTGAGGAGCTCCGCTTGCATTGAATTTAATGCGTTTCGATTTCAATAATTGGAGTATTGTGCAGATAACTAGTAAGCTAAAGAGAGGTCGCTATCTTGGGGGGTTAGATTTTTGTTTGGGGCGCATCGAAGTCCGAGATCATTAGCGTCGTTGAGGTCTTCATTTTACTGTAATTTATGTATCATGGAATGCCGCGCTTCTCAAACCACATATTCGCAATGCAATTTCGTTTTTATGTGCCATAAAATAGTTTTCCATTGGCTTTACCCAATTTTTCCCTTTAATACCCTGAACTTACAAGTTTAATTTGTGAATAAGATATTGCGGGTGAGCATGATTCTCTTAACTTTGCCAAATAGAGCAGCAGTTTCCAAGCCTCTTTTGATTTGCGCACCTCTTGGTCACCCATTTCGAATAATGTTCGTTAGTCCTTGCATTAAGAAAATGTTCTTTATTTATATCATTTCTGCTAATTCAAACTTACTTCCGCAATTATTCATTTTTTTCGCGTGCTCCAAGCACGTAGTACCTCTCAAGGTAGACGCGTACCTACTATAGGTTTTGAACTGCTAAGATAGAGAATCCTTATTTTCTACTATCAACACTGCAATGAAAAAAATAGGGACATTTATACTTTATTCTACGGTGGAACCTCCTTTAAACGAAAGAACACGCTTCGTGGCGTTCATTTGTTATTTTTTCCCTCCAGTCTACACGAGCGCCGAAATGGTCGGCCGGCGGCGGTAGGCGACGAGGCATTTTCCCTCTCTCCTTCCCACCCCAATGGGGGGGAGTGGGTGGTGGGGATGCGGTAGTGGGATGGGGAGGGCGTTAAAAGTATCTTCCCACCCCCCTTCGGCCAGTCTCGGTTCCTCCTCGGAAACGCACCTCTAATCGTAATTTCGTTCGAGATTTCGCTGCCGTGATAATGATGACTTAGTTTGTTCGTGGATGCCCCCAATTAATCACGCCACCACGAACCGGACCGTGGGGCATCCGTGAGGCGAATGTTTAATTCATCCTCAACGGTCGTCTGCGTAATGATTGCGTCGTCTCCCGCGTCAATTCTTGCATTGGGCACTCCGACCACGCCTTGGACGCTTTTGGGTATGATTGTCATGCAGAGTGTTGTGGCGGGGAAATTGCGGAGAAGGGGGAAATCTTTGAGAAAGAGGACATGTCTGTGTAAGGACGGGTACTGATTTCTTGGCTCCGTGATTCTTGAACTGCTGTGTGGCTCTTCTTCAATGATGGTGAAAACTGTTTGAGAACCCATCCGTTTCATGATTCAGTTTAAATTTTATGCAGCAAGCATCTGTGACCGGAAAGCTGGACGGCCTTAGGTTTTTGCGCAGATATATTAAACCATTGATAATATAAAACTGATGATATCAGGCCTGACATCGTGGAAATGATGGATATCCATGCTGAGAGAAACCAACTTTGAAATTTCCACAAACTTACTAAGTTACAAAGTTGGTGTTTCTCAACGTTGAAAATATAATTAATATATCGTATTTATCCAGCATTTTATGCTTATAATTCGTGAAATTCACAAAAAAATTGTAATTTATCAAAGAGGAAATTCATCATCAGATTTCCTTTAATTAAAAAAAAACTATCTCGGTGAATGGAATTCAAAATCAACGGTGTTAAGCCAGATTTTGTGGATTTGCTTCCATGGTAAATTGCGAGAGTTTGTGGTAGTGATTCGCTAAAATTTGAATTTTTAATGTTGTAGAGTTTGAATTTAAGTTTAAAATCACCATAGACTCAGGTTATCGACAGCAAAATTTTCCTAACCTCATTCAATGATTCACTAACCCAAATATCAGCCCAGTAGTGGTACAATTATTTGGTTTTGCGAATGATACAGATTTATATATATTTTCATTATCCATTACTCCTGCACAAAATTTGTCTTCGCCATGGAACGTTTGGGCTTTTACTCTTTTCTGAAACACCTTAAAATAGCAGTGGCTCTGTCCCTGGATTTCGTTAATTTTTCATCTCAGAATTCAAGTTTTAAAAGTTCCTAACTTTAGTACTTCAAGTTTTTTTTTCTCTCCATCAACTCTTAATGCACCTTCGTAATTGCACATTTCCGGGATATGGGCACTCGAACTTTTTGCTTGTGGAATTGCGAGGCGCGAAATATACGATAGCAGTTTTTGAGTTTTTATACTGCCAAAAGCAGTTTTTAGGGAGTTTATCTTTTCCAAAAGTAAAATTCTCAGTCTGGCTTGATCGTGCAAGGCGATGTCAGTGCTTGTTTCTCTTTAAGTCGGCACCCATGCAAAATTTTCGGGCCATTTACTGTGACAATGCGTTTTGGAACTATATATAACACGGCATAGTTCTAGGTTGGGAAAGGAGAAGGAAACCGAGAAGAAAATATGTAGATGATACCCGGATGTAATGGGTTGTAAAATCCGGAGAAATAAAAAGAGTGGCGATGAACAAAATGCTATGGCGGTGGCGAAAAGGCGTAGCCATTAGAATGTGTTGATGACCCAAACTCATTGCTACGCGATTTTTACATTTCAGCTTTACGATGGAGGTTCGGGTGGGTCGTTCTTTGAAACGGAGAAAATGTTCGGGGCACATAAAAAATTACATTACAGCGCGTTAATGGAGACAAGTGCATCGGACAACCTTTAGTAAGAGCCAGGGCTATCGGTGGATCCTTCGCCATTGGTCGCTTCATGAGGATAAGGGGAAAACTTAGGAAAACAAGCCTGTGTCAGCCTCGAGGGGACCGCTCAAGCGACTGAATTGATGGCTCCAGCCTTTCGACTCTTTTAAAGTGCTCGGGCTCCCTCGGAAGCTGCTGTAGCCAACGATAGTGTCTAGACAACCACTTGGAAAAACAACCTTTTTTTATCTCGTAATGGGGGTTTAGCATACCCCCGCGCGTCCACTTGTTTTGAGAGTTATAGAGGAAGCTGTAGGACGTCTCTGCAAAGTCTAGGCAAGAGGTGTAAAAAATGGTTACAAAAAGGAGACTATAATTCATCAGTTCCATGGAGCCACCTTTAGAGTCTCAGGGGGTGAATTTTCACCAAACATGCCCTACGTTATGACATTTATTGGAACTGCATATTTTGTTGTTGTGGTAGTATGTGTGGAAATGGATTTAGCACTTTCGTGCAATATTAGTGATTCGGAAAGTAAAGAAAGCGTGAGAGATATGGTTAAATTATTTTTTTTAATAGATTAAATCATTCAGCTAATCAGGCTTCCCGATGAGCATCCTAGTTATCCGTTTTTATGAAAAACCATTACCGTATCTATTTTTTTGCTGAAGTTTTTTTTAGAAGTGCGGAAGTGATATTTTTAACCTTTTCTCTCGGCAGACTAACTCCCTGATTTAATGTCTATGACCTAATCGACCGTAGCATATTGAGATTCGTCAAATGTTTTGGATGCCGCTAGAAAAAGATCGACTTCCAACTTATTTAAAAGTTTAGTCGAAGTGTTAACCTTGGGTCTGTTAGTTATTCCCATCCATGTTGTTGTGATAGACCTTTGACACAAACGATCAAGGTCGTTATTTAAGTTTATGTATGTGGAATTTACAAAGTTTATCATTTCAATCTTGAAGCTATTCCATAAAGTTACGCCGGAAACCATAAACTTTATCGTAACGTCCTTGTGCAAATCCTGCCCATTTTCGCTGCACGCGTCCTGATTCTGTTTTTAAGCCTACCTCCCTACCAGGAGTTGCAGCAGCCCTTCGTAGTACTAAGGTACAAGGTAATAGAGGACTGTCATGGGCTATCTTTTAGACGATCTTCGTTGATCTTTCAATGTTCATTGTCATTCTCACAAGGATATAAATTTGTTGAAAGCATTCAGAAAGTGGTTTCGACTCGGAACTGATTAGTTTTCATCTAAATCTACATACTACCCCGCAAGCCGCCTCAATAGGCGTGTGGCGGGGGGTGTTAGGACACCAGCCGTTTACATATAAAAAGGAAACGCTCTAATGAAATTACGCCTAGCATTTATTATAGTCCCTTATTGTTCGGGGGAAAAACGAATTCCCATACCTATCCGTTCAGCAAAATATTTCTCTTAATTTATCGTTTCTGTCGGACCTGGAAATATAGTGGGGTTCTAATATGATGTTCTCCGTGTCGCTCTGAAAGATATCTATTCTCAATTGCTCAAGCAATCTAAGCCTCCGAATCTCTAGCGGCTCCCAGCCTAATTCGTTTAACATCTGTGTAACGCTGTCTGTACGCCCGTAGCAGTTTTTGACAAATCGGGCAGCTTTCCTTTGTATTTTATTAAGTTCCCGGACTAAGTCTTTCTGCACCGGATCCCATATGCTCGCTGCATATTCAAGGTGTGGCCGGACAAGTGCGAAATAGCACCTCTCTTTTACTTTTTCATCCGAAAATCTTCCCACAATACGCTTGACGAATCCTAGCTTCTTCAGAGCTCTGCCACAAATATTTCTTATATGTTCTCCCCACGATAGGTCCGAAGTTATCGTAACTCCTAGATACTTCACTTCATCTGTCGCCTTTATGTTAACACCATCCACAGCATATACATGGGAATAGTTGGACGACCTCCGCAAGAAATGTACCGCCGTGCATTTGCTCAGATTAAGTTCGAGTCCCCACTCTTGGCTCCACACATGAACTTTGTTTAAATCCGATGATAGAGTTTCAAAGCCAGAGTGATCACTAATTTCACGATTTAAGTTTTATGCCATGGCGCGATATCGCTTTATTAACAGGCATCGAATAACATTGTCTAATCTTAATTTCGTAATCTGTGTTTGCCATGAAAGGACCTGTGAGGCGCTTGAATTGAAAGAGTTATAGAGAACGCTGAAGGAAGTGCATGAAAGATCATGCAAGAGGTGTAAAAATTTGTAAAGCGAAGAACCTGCTATTAGGAGTGGCTAAATACTGTCGTGTACAATTCTAATGTTATCGGCCATCGTTTAGATATCCCCGTTACATATGCGTTGGTCATCGAATGATTATAATGTCCATTCTTCAGAGGGTGTTAGAATTTTGAAGTGTTCAGAAAGTGGTTTTGACTCGGAACTGATTAGTTTTATGCCATGGCGCGATATCGCTTTATTGACAGGTATCTGTGAACATTTTCTGATCTTTAAAAGGTTTTCCCCTCGCATTCACCGGTAAAGGACCGGTGTGTCTGTGGACTTTGTTCAAAGGCGAGCAGAAGTGTCCCATTCGTCAGTTCTAACGAGGACGTTCGGCGATTACCCGTATCTCTTGGCGTCCGTCGACACCTTCCCTGACTCCGTGCTCCGAAAACACTACTGGACCTCCGCGCTAATTTATTCTCTTCGGACGTGTCGTTGATAAAAAGGGCAGTTTCCAATCGTCCTTTCTGGATGGGACGCCGTGCCTGTTCACCAGCAAGCCTCCTCCGCAGCAACCAGATTCTTGACACGATGGAGATTTCTTAGCGTAGAATTTTCCAGTCGTGTGAATAAATTGACTGCCTAAAACTGCTCCTCGCAATCAGAGAATCGTAACTGTAAAATATGGGGCATGAGAAATTCCAGACGGAGAAAAATGTTCTGTGTTACGTGAGACCAATTTGCATATGCTCGCGCATATTTGTTAAATATCTGCAAAAACACAGTCATAACCATTCAAGTGTTTCAGAAATCTATATTTGAGATAATTTAATACTTTAGGGAAAACATGAATTTTACATTTAAAAATAAACAAATCAATACAGGTAATTAAAAGTACTTGGTGAATTACTCGAAGAAAATCCGAAATCTTTTTGGTCATATGCGAGAGAGCTTCAGGGAAAATCTTCAACCGTAGATTCGTTATTTGATAAAGATGGCAAACTTGTCACCGATAATATTGACAAAGCTAACACGTTAAATTCCCACTTCGAAAGTGTATACACTACAGACGATACTCCATGTTATTTCGACATTTCATTCACTGAGGAACCGATGAAAGAAATCACTATTCAATGTGATGGGATAACTAAACAGCTACAGTCGATCAAAAATAGTAAATCTCCGGGTCCGGAGGGAATACCCGCGCGTGTCCTCAAGGAATTAGCGCCACAGATCGCACCGTTCTTAGACATAATATTCAAGAAGTCGTTGTCTGAAGGAAAGATACCAATAGACTGGAAAATTGCAAACGTCACACCGATATTCAAAAAGGGAAACAGACATGACCCAGGGAACTATCGACCAATTTCATTAACGTCTATTATAGGCAAGATACTCGAACATATCGTCGTTAGCAATATCATGACGTTCCTGGACAGTCGTAACTTCCTTCATGGCTGTCAGCACGGCTTTCGGAAAGGTAGATCATGTGAAACACAGCTCGCGCTCTTTCTTCATGACGTTCTCAAATCTGGTGAATCGAAAACACAAGTGGACGCATTATTCCTAGATTTTAAGAAAGCTTTCGACACGGTACCTCACAACAAACTTTTATACAAATTACAGTCATGCGGCCTAAACGAAACAGTAGTAAACTGGATACGCGACTTTCTGAGTGATCGTAAGCAAAAAGTAGTTCTTGACGGAATTAGCTCTGATGCAGTTCAAGTGACATCAGGTGTCCCACAAGGAAGCGTAATCGGCCCCCTTTTGTTCATTATATACATAAATGATCTATGCTCTCGAATTAGCAGTAAAATACGTTTATTTGCTGACGACGCTGTCATCTATCGCGAAATTAATGATCACTCTGACTTTGAAATTCTATCATCGGATTTAAACAACGTTCATGTGTGGAGCCAAGAGTGGGGACTCGAACTTAATCTGAGCAAATGTTCGGCGGTACATTTCTTGCGGAGGTCGTCCAACTATCCCCGTGTATATGCTGTGGATGGCGTTAAGATAAAGGCGACAGATGAAGTTAAGTATCTGGGAGTTACGATAACCTCAAACCTATCGTGGGGAACACATATAAGAAATATTTGTGGCAGAGCTCTGAAGAAGCTAGGATTCGTCAAGCGTATTGTGGGAAGATTCTCAGATGAAAAAGTAAAAGAGAGGTGCTATTTCGCACTCGTCCGGCCACACCTTGAATATGCAGCAAGCATATGGGATCCGGTGCAGAAAGAATTAATTCGGGAACTTAATAAAATACAAAGGAAAGCTGCGCGATTCGTCAAAAACTGCTACGGGCGTACAGACAGCGTTACGCAGATGTTAAACGAATTAGGCTGGGAGCCGCTAGAGACTCAGAGGCTGCGCGCTAGGCTTAGATTACTTGAGCAATTGAGAATAGATATCTTTCAGAGCGACACGGAGAACATCATATTAGAACCCCACTATATTTCCAGGTCCGACAGAAACGATAAATTAAGAGAGATATTTTGCCGAACGGATAGGTATGGGAATTCGTTTTTCCCCCGAACAATAAGGGACTTTAATAAATGCAAGGCGTAATTTCATATAGCGTTTCCTTTTTATATGTAAACGGCTGGTGTCCTAACACCCCCCGCCACACGCCTATTGAGGCGGCTTGCGGGGTAGTATGTAGATGTAGATGTAGATGTAATTAGGAGTAACCTTAATGCATGACAACAGATAAGAGAATGAAATTTTAAACAGAATAACGGCAGCAGACAACATACTGGAGTCTAATTAAGCTTTTTAAAAGTAAAAATATTTCGAGGGGCACTAAAATAAGAATATATAAAACTATGGTACAGCCAGTGATGGTATACGGCTCGGAGGTTTGGACCCTTACAAAGGAGTCACAAAAGGAACTCATTAATTTTGAAAATAATTAAGTATTAAGAAGAATATTTGGCCCTAACCTAGAAGGAGACACATTGCGAAGAAAAAGAAACAGAGAAATTAGAGAGCTGTATAACAGGCCAGACATTGTCGCAGTAGCAAGAGACTAAGATGGCTGGGCCATGTGCTGCGGAGGGATGAAAACTCGATGATGAAGAGAGCATGGGAAGGAAGACTTCAAGGAAGGAGACCACCAGGGAGACCAAGATTGAGGTCGAATGGACAAGTAGAGAAAGATTTGAAAAAGATGGGAGTAGAATTGGAGATGGCAGAGGACAAGGGGGCTTGGAGACGGCTTGTTGGCGAGGCCAAAGACCTATTTGGTTTTCAATGGCCCCAGGAGTAAGAGTAAGTTAGGGGAAACAAGATGACTAAAAGCGTGATTTTACCTTTTTGATTCCGATCAGAAAAACACCTTTATTGAAGGAGTTGGTTACATTTGTGAAAAAATCGACAGTTAAGCCAGATTGATTGGTGCTACACCTACATCTACGTAGTACTCTGCAAGCCACCCCAAGGATGTTTGGAAAGGGTTGAATTTTCTCTAAACAAGCACTTCGTCACATGCTACGCAAGGTTTAGGAACCATGTTACGTTGCTGAAAGTCTCTTTTATATGAATACACTTAGCGACTGGGTTGATAGTCCTTTTTGCATATTTATAAATCATTATGAAAATACCTACCAAATTTTCGTCGTTATCTCAATTTTTTATGATCGCTTATGGCCCCTTATTACGATTGAAGGAATTAAAAAGTATAATTTTCCTATCGGGCCATTTTTTATTTTTAAATTAATATGATAATGCCTTAATAAAGCAATGATTAAACACTTCATGAATAATTCATTATTAAGCCAAATTGCTGAATCATGGTGTTTTTTAGTCCTTTTAGTCCCACGTATTTATTCTATCTCTGTATCTTTATAGCTTGCTTTGATTTTCCTCAAATTTTCGCATAAAGTTTCATTGCATTCAGTGTCATAATTTATTACCTATAGCACTGTGGTTTTTATATGGCTATATTATTACTGATCTTATCTGTTATACTTACGCTCATCATTTCGTTGTTCTAGTGAATGTGATGACTGGATTTTATACTTAATATCTTAAGTTATTGGATGTAAAATCTTCAATTTGAAAGGTTCTGACTTTTTTGTACCTGAAATTACTATAAACACCTGTCTCAATATCAGACCTAAACGAATTCTTCGGACTTCGTATGTTTGTTTGCCGGAAAATGATGAAACTTTCATGTAGCCCGTTCTTTTCTGAGAACAGAAAACGCCATTTCTTTGGTCAAGATTGAGGAAATGGCTGAGGCTAATGGGGATGTGCTAACACTTGAGAGGACAACCATAACCGAATACACACTCATCCGTCTTTGTGTCCCTTTTCTTTTTTTCGCATGTGTCTTCGCCAGGCGGTCACATGGTCAACACGAACTGCTCGTCTTCGCACAGCGGGAAGGCCCTCTGCTGCAAAATGTCCGTCGAGCTCGACTCGTTCCTGGAATCCGGAAAAAAGTGAGTATTGGCTGTCGTCATTTTATTCGGTCTCCATTATCGTGATCATCGAACGGATGAACGCCTCCTTCTCACGATATCGTTTTTTTATCCTTTCTCTAGTTTCCGCACTATTCCTTTAACCTTCACAATCTCACCTGCCGCTATTGCTTTTTTATCGCCGGTTCCTTGAGATCTCTCAGCTGTACCACTTTATTGGTAAAAAAAGTGAAGCACTCATCTTTCCTATGCCAAAGGTACACTCAAGATCATAAAGGTATTTGGTGTGGGGGCTATTTAGCCCATTCCAAGGGCGCGGGTTCTATCCAGCCAGAGTCCAGATCTCTTGAAAATCAGATGAAATTTATTTCAGATGAATATTCCAAGTAGGGATCGGAATCTCTAATCCTTTAAATGTGCAATTTGGAGAGAATTGCGGGTAGAGTGCTCCATCCATCAAATGGGACGTGAAACTTTGGTCCGCTATAAGTATAGACTAACGCTGACGCTGACAATGAGTTTCTTTCAACCCTTCCTCCATGACACAAATAATGCTACCCACCGATATCACAAATGGCACAAATGATCGCAGTTGTCTGTCGTTTCACTTAATAACCGACGAAATCAAAGGTACATATTACATTTACTCAAAGTATCCAGTAAATATTGCAGTGAAATGTAGTAAATACTTTTTACATCTACATCTACAAAATACCCTGCAAGCCACCTCAGGGGTGTGTGGCAGGGGGTGAGTATTCACCAACATGCATTACACTATACCCTAAAGTTAGTGTGACTACGACTAGTTATGCATTAACATAAATCGCTAATGCTTGTCTCGAGACGAAGCCTCACAAGCTAGCACTACACTACAGATATTATCACAATGGAGAGGGACCGTTAATATATATGTATTTTGCAACTATACAAATGGACAGATACTCAAGACTTGTTTATAAAACATGCACGGCGTGCTGCTAATACTACGTAACAGATAAGGATTCAAGTATTAGGGAGTACTACTACTACTAAGAGCTACTCTACCTATCGACAAACCTAGAAGACAAACCTAGAAAAAAGTCTCATTGGCAGCTATTTTGCGGAAAAAATGACATTTATATCTGTCCGTTCAGCAGTCTAGTTCCCTAATTTTATTCTCATGATCTGATCTACCGTAGTATGTTGGATTTCGTAAAATATTATCAACGTCGTCAGAAAATAGACAGGTTTGGAACTTACATAATAGATTGAGTCTAAATTTTAATCGACGGTCTGAAAGCGTTTCCCATCCCAGTTGATGCATAAGGTCAGTAACACTAACGAGATTATCATAACGGCCTTCAACGTATGTTGCCGATCTTCGCTTCACGCGTTCTAACTCAGTTTCCAAGCCTATCTCTTAAGGACCCCAAATACTGGCAGCATATTCCAAGTGGGGTCTAACGAGGGAGAAGTAGCTGATTTCCCTAACTTTATCGTAGCACTTCCAAGTACTCTTTTAACAAATCCCAATTTACGATTAGCTTTACCGGTAATTTCTTGAATATGTTTACTCCACGAAAGATCATTAGTCAGTTTAACTCCGAGGTATTTAACCGATTCTACAGTCTCTAATTTGCTGTTTTTTAAGCAATAGCTGTTACAAGGAGCGTTTTTCCGTTTCCAAAAATTCATAACAACGCATTTTTTCAGGTTTAATTCTAGCTGCCACGCATCGCACCACTCCTGTATTGCCTCGAGATCCTTCGTTTTCGCTTGATTATCATTAAGAATTTCTCGACACCACTGAATTTTCCGAAACCACTGAAACGAATTTCTCTATACACCACTGCGTCGTCTGCAAATAGTCTAAGCTTTCTGTCAACTGTTTCACCGATGTCGATTATGTACAAATGAACAAAAGTGGGCCTATGACACTTCCCTGTGGGACACCCGATGTGACTTTTACTTCATTAGAGATAGCACCATCTAATACAACCCTTTGTACACGATTTCTTGAGAATTCTCTAATCCAGGAAATTACGTCGTCGTCTAAACTGTATGATTTTAATTTCATGAGTAGCTTACTGTGGCAAACTTTATCAAATGCCTTTTTAAAATCAAGAAAAATTGCATCAACTGGAACGTTATGTTCACCCGAGACTAAAATATCGTGGGCAAAAAGTGCTAATTGAGTTTCGCAAGATCTTCCCTTTCTGAATCCGTGTTGCGTTTTTGTTAACAAGTTCTGCATATCGACGTGTCTCATAACTGAACTTAGCAATTATATTTTCAAGGACTGTGCAAGAGATCGATGTGAGAGATATCGGTCTATAGTTCGATGACTGTTCCTTATCACCGCTTTTTAGAGTGTTACGAAGATAATTGTTCCGGTGTCCATATATGATGGCCAAATTGGCAAGGAACAATAAACACGTATTTTTAAACATCGGCAGTGATGTGAAAAATTTTAACTTCGAATATTTTCCTTACTAAATATTTTAATAAGGCAGGGCATATTTCGAATCCTGATAAAGTTTAATTCACATGACTGATTTAATTCTCATGCTCTAAATTATGTTGTACGTATAGCAGTCCTGGGATGGGATCACAGTTCCTTATTTCGCGTTGTGTCTATTCACTATGCGATGTTAACCGATCTAGGAGGGTAATGCTCAAAGCTACTCTCCTGAGAACACACTCCATCAATTAAAACTAGTTAATTAAAGCACCTAACAAAATTTGAAGAACGATTACGTTTTCGCTCTTTTGAGCGCGAATAAAACAAAAATCGAACCAGAAAACGAGTTTTCACTGCAAAGCACTAAGCAAAACAATACTTTCCACAGTACGGTAAGGGGCGTAAGGAACATAAGTGATGTTTGTGGGTGGTTCTACGTCACGTGGGCTGAGATCCTATCATAAACATTTATTCATTTTCCGAAACTTTAATGCAAATTTTTAGCGTTATCGCTACTTTTTTGGGATCTTTGGTTGTATTTTCAAACTTGAATGCAAAGTATTTACGTTTACGCTAATTTTTCGAGATTTTTGTTTGTATTATCAAATTCTGCGGGCAAATTGTAGTGGGATTATAAATATTTCAATATTTTTCAAATTTAGTGCCTCTACCCCCTTGAAAAATAAAGATACCGCGAGCGCACGCGTTATGAAGAACCGTGAGCGCCCTCTACGAAGCCCCTCTGCGAAGCCTTTCTCCGAGAGATAGATCTGAAACTCGTAGTTGACTCTGGTCCAAATCTCACCCACACCTCGCAGTAGAAACCTATTTACCATATCCTTCTTTTCGTCTGTATTAAATGCTAATATACTGTGTAATTATCGTCACCCATGCCTTGTAACGACCGAAAAATATCATACTCCAAAGTTTTTAATACACTCTGCATTACTAGTAGGCATAGGCATGCTACTAATTGTTCTAATTTTCTCAAAAAAGAGATTTTTCCGTAGATCCTTCAAAATTGGTTGTCAAACGACTTATCGACCTGGATATTTAGATGACAGCTATTCTTATCCTTAGTATCCGTCTTTCATTAAAATTCCAGTCTTCTCCCCGGAATATTTTTCATATTCGACGCTGCTTGTCAATCCTAGAACTGGTTTTCGTTGCCTTCCTAGTTATCCTCTCGTCCACTCATCTCTTCACGCCTGCGTAGTTCCTGTCGCCGACGTTTTCTGTCACATGCTTATCATGCAGTTCGACCTTGGCTCTCTTCTTCAGTATTTCCAAAGCTTCTCATCCTTTAGGTGACTTGACTTTTCCTGGTCATTGGTAAATTTGGTGGTAAATCTTCGGTGGAGGCGAACTTTAGTTAATCTAGGAATATAATATTTCTTTTTAAGGTAGTTAGAGCGAGATTTTTCTCGTCATAATAGATACCATATTTGAAATTTAATGAAAAATTCAAGCAGTTGTTTGAAGCATTAAGTAAATATTGTACTATTGAGACGCAAAAATACTTTTTATAGCTGAGCTTCTCAGTAATTGACGAACTATACATATTTGAGGCTTGAACTTGACTTATTTTTCTCACGCTGTAGATATAATGAAAACACCTTCACTACCGTTGGTTGTGTAAAAAGAGCTTATAAAAATACTATGGTGAATAATTCATTTATTTTTGTAAATATGTAATTTAGAAAACGCACGAACTACCGATGCATTTCTGACATCATCTGTGCGGCGTAGCTTCCTCATTTTCCTAAGTTTATCTATCTATTATCAATCTATCTATTTTTTTAGTAATGTATCTCTGGTACGCGCAGCCGTCGCATTGAAAACTGCTTTTATTTTTTTGGCAGATATCTCGAAAAGTATGCCATAAGTGGCTAGTATTTCGAAGCCATTAGAAAGATGGGATATTTTTTTATAATGAGGCCATATTCACAATTTTAAGTGCAGTGATATGTCTCGCAGTCTACCTTAAAAGATTGCTACTCCCGGAAATAATTAGGTGGAATGTACAGTGTATTGGCAACTTCGCTTAAATATTATTTTACTCACATGTTTTTAGATGATGCGGTCATAAGACTAAAGATTTGTGGTGTGATTGATATCAGCGGTGAGTGTGTAGTTTATAAAAATGCAGTTTTTAATCATTTTCTCTCTAAAAAGTTTACTATTTGAGAGTTTCACATAACATTTAGCAGTTGGAGTATTTTTGGCTTGTGTTTTTTTCTTTTAACCTGCCAATCATGTTCGTCAGCCCTGACCGAATTATACCGTGGTATCTGTGCAAGTGCAGGTATTCTGTACTTTACCCTCAGAATTCAGTGAATTCTTCATCACATTGTTAGTTGCGAACGGATAATATTATCTTTTGGCGCAGTTATTTTGTCCGGGTTGCAATTTTCTTGCTTTTAAAGGAGCCATGCCTTATGAAGCTGCCATTAGAAATCTTGTTCTTCCTTTCTTTTTATGCTAAAGCATTTTTTAACGGTGATATTTACTGTTATGCTAGTTTTGTTCCTTTACTTAACTTTCTGCCTATTTCGGGTCCTGCCGAACAAATTTTCATCCTGCTTCTTGGAACGGGATGGATTTCATTGGGAAAACTTAGGCTCCGACCATCGTTCTCGTACGTCATTGCCTCGTTCCTCTGTACTTGTGCATGACTTATTATAATTTTGTGTGCAAAAATAAAATATTTTTCATGCTTTAGGGAATAGCAGTGCACTGCCGCGTACTCATTTCCCCATTTTTCCTTTTTATAAAAAAATTACGTTTTGGATGCTTACATCATTTAAGTGAGGTGCTACATCCTTCTTCTGCTCGTATGTTTTCCTTTTTTACATTTAAAAATTGAATGTTCAATGTCTAAGAGCATAACAGTCTACTGAAGAATTATCGCAACTACATACGGTATTTTTTTGAGTCCTATCCTGTGTGAAACAGTGGGGAAATCAATCGAGGATCATTTAAAGTGGAGAAATTAAGGTATATTACGGTAGTGTCACGACTTAGGTTTAGAACTTTCATCGTTTTCTTCTCTGCTGTTACCGCCGCCCCCGTCCACGCTAAAGCCGTACTTACTAGGGGTGGATCCACCGGCTTGATGACCGTGGGACAAACAGACCTCCTTTGACATATTGTGAGGTCATTCGCTACCCTTACGTACCTACTTGACTTCCTCACTCCCTCGTCTTGGCCACCGTAATCCCTCACCTCTATCAACCGCTCCTCCCTACCCCACCTCCGCACCGTCTCTATGACGACCGTGTCCCCCCTCTCCTCTCCTCCACCCCCAACAGACCCAGCCCATTCCGTCCCATCCCTTTAATTGGCGTCATCCTGTCCTTGTGGCAATTGTTGCGGGAGCCCCATCTAGCCGCACTTATTCTATTCTCTGCCTCCCCCGCCATTTTATACCCCGTTCAACCTTCCTCCGCCCCCCCCCTTCCTCCCCCTAATCTCCCCCATCACAGTATCCCGCTCCTCCTGTAACTGCTCCCCCAATTTTATTTCCTGTCCCTTCCCTCCACATCATCTCAACTGGTCCTTCGCTCCCTCCCTCCCTACAAGTGACAAGGACCGTGAAATACTATCTCTTTCAAGTCGACCTCTCTTTACCGTTGGCTGCCGGGGAGTCGACTGGGACGTCGCTGTTTCCTCGTTGCAATGCGCTGCGACTGAAGGGAGTTGTAGTTATCGCTTTGCTTGCCATTACGTCGATACGGGCGAGTTTTTGTGAGCGATGATTTAGGCCGGTACTTTGTGGAATTCCATTGTGGATAAATATTAATAATAATAATATTTTATTTACTCCCACATAATTGGTGCGAATTGGTTACAAACAAACTAGCGGGAGCTTTAGGTGGTCTCCTAGGTTTTAAGACCCGAATTGAGTCACCAGCAAATGACATAAATGTATGCCATTGAAGTAAAAGCAGTCACTGTTACATAATTATAGTTCCATTGAAAATACCATCAAAATAAATGTTCAATATTTTCTTGAGAAAAAAGCCAGTCTTTGTTGGCAAGTTTTAGTATGTTTTTCATAATTTAATTTTTTAAATTTCAGCGAGCAGTATATTAAATATCTTCGATCCCATATACAGAAAGGAGCGTTTATATAATGTTAATCTTGGTCTGTTTGTTACAATGTTTGACTCATAAAGAACATTTCAAACTAAATGATTTGCGTTACACAGGTTATTACATCTTACTTCAGGTAATTTCCTATGGATGGTACATTTTAGCGAAACTGGTTGACCTATAATGTTTGAGATTATTTATTTCTCAAAATATACTAATGCCTACTGCTTCAGGATGTAATTTGTGGAAGTTAGAATTAGTATTAGAAATGCCATTTATTAGTTACCCGGCCGGTTTCATGCGATAGTGACGCGTGACGCTGATGCGTTGAAACCGGTAACTAACAAATTTGTTTGAGATGACACAAAGTTATTTAATTTGCGTAATGTAAATGCGTTTAAATTATTTTCCCTCAGTTGTTTTATAGTCGTTGGATTAATCATCGGCCACAAGCTATTACTTTTAGTTTTCGTTTTTAGTAACTATAAATACATGTACTACCATTCAGTAAAGAAAACATGTATTTTTTACTCTATGATATCACCTACTACATATATAACTCCAATTTTGGAGTACACTGTTGTTTGGGATACATCCATTAACCATCTTCAGCTAATTTTAACATGAGTCAAATCAGGAGCAATATCGCTTCCGGTACAAATTTTCCATGTGACGGAAAAACTATAACAATTTCGGTAGGTACACATCAGCCATATTTGAAAAGAAAGTTAGGGCGTCGCGACGCGTCGGGGAAATGTTATTTATTGAAATTGCCAGCAATTAAAAAACAAATTGAATACATGTTTTTATGGATTCATTATAACGTGGAAGTCATTTACTTGAATGTAGCATACGCTCCAATGCATCTTGTTCCTAATTTTTACTCCGTCCTAAGAATTGCAATTTAATTAATTTTCGTATAAAGTCTTCCGGAAAGTTCTGTCGTGCAAAATATTATTTCATGAATTTTGGCTTTGAAATTTAATTTTCCCATGCCAAGTGCTTTACTGTTAGTAATGTATCTTAAATTTAGATTTAAAAAAAGCCGTGATGGTCGGTTGTAATTATTTAGTAGTTTCATTATGCCGAAATATTATTTGTATTTGAAACTTTTTTTTCCCGTTATTCTTTCGAAGTTGATGAACAGTGTCACGTACAGAGTTTGTGATGTTACTTTTAAAGCCTGATTGATTTAGGCGATTATCAGGTTGATTTTAAAGTTTAATAGGAAAGAATTCTTTAAATTTATACGCATTAGAATGATTGACAAAGTGGATTAATTTAGTTTATGAAAAGTATATTATCAACTTCTTTACAACTACCGAGGCGAAAGACACTATTTTTGTATTTAAGAACAGAACAAACTAGTTCTGTGGATTCGCTAGATTTTGGATGATGTTTACTGAGGAATCACTTAAAAACGACGTCAAAAACTTTTTTTTGCTCACTCGTATGTTCGCGGAAGTTCATTAAATTAGAAGCGTGACGAATTGAGGTCTCACGCTGGAAGTGGAGTTGCCCTTTGGCCGAAAATAACGCCATTGGGCGGATAGGGTGGTGAACTGAAACTGAAAACCTGAAGCCGTTCCCGTACTTCTCTTCGAAATTTCTCTCGTGGTCTTTAATCTGGTATGATTCATACGCTGCTTTCGTCATACTTGCAAATGGAAATAATGAGAGAGAATCGTAATTTTCGCCTGCCTTTTTCTGTTAGATGCAATTCAACACCAATTGTGCACAATTGGTTGTACATATAAAAATTTGCTAATTATGATTTTCTTCATGCAATATTTTTAAAGTTTGAATTTGTTCGAATTTCTTTTTTTGTGATTTCGTAACCGAATCGAATGAGAAACTATCCACATTGAATCGCTTCGACAGATGGAGAAAAAAATTCTCTTGAACTGATAAGAAATGTACTCTCATGGTTCCCACCACGAAGAATAGATTCTCACTGTCATCAAAAGGCAAGAATAAGAGCACAACCGTTGGGTGATTGCCGGAAAAAACGCGAATCGCGGCATGTACGTCTTTGTGTCACGCGGTTGCGAGGTTTGAAATTCGAATCAAGGAAATTCAAAATCTTACAATATATCAAATACGAACAGTCTAGATTCGACGTCGAATGCTTGAATGTGAATTCAGAATGCACTGTTTCATTTTGAGGTTATCTGTGTTACAATTCGAATTCGAAATTCGATGCCAATAGTTCGTTTTGGATTCGGAAAACATCCGAAAAATGTCTTTTTTCGGATTTGGATTTATTTTACCGATTTTGTTTAGATTCGAAAAATATTTTCGAAAATTCCAATCGATTCGGAAAAAATTATTTTTAAATTTTGAATGGATTCCTATTTGAAAAATATTTCAGATGTTTTGTTCTATCCGGATTCGTAAAATATTTCCAGAGTTCGATTTGAATTCGGGAAATATTTGAAAAACTTGATTCATATCCTGTAAATTATTTTCGAGTCAGATTTGGCTATTAGTTCAGAAAATAAATGAAATTCGATTGATTCGAAAATATTTCAGCAAATCTGGCAAATTCTGACGCGAGCAATTTCATATAAAAATATTTCATCGATATGTTTTCGAAAAATGCTTCAGAAATATGGTAACATTTCTGCGTGAAAAATATTTCGTTCCCCAAATGGAATCATGCACCCCAAAAATTCGGAAATCGAATTCGATTAAAATTCGAGTATCTAATCTATCTAGAATATGGCTAAAATTCGATTCAATTCGGTGGGAGAAAAACCATGATTCTTTCAGCTTTGCCCAGGTTTTCAAGGCTAGCTGTTTCCGTTTTTCATCTGGAGGGTGGCGTTTGGGGGGTAGAGATGAGACGTCCTTACCGCAAGATTCCTTCTCGCCCACGGCTCCCACGGCCTCCTCCTCCCGGCCATTCACTCTCCTTCCACGAGTCGTTCCATTTCACCTCTCCATTATAATACACTCTCCTGCTCTTCCTTCCTCCACTTATTTCACTCTCTGTGGTCTACTGCGGCGAGTGACTCCGCGCTATACGTTGTAAACTCTCGCCGAGCTGAGAGAGTTGAGTCGCTACTCGCTGTAGCGGCATGTATGTCCAACATGGCATTAACACGCTACTACAAGTTCTTCCACCCTCTCCCATTAACCTAAGAACCTGCTTTCAGGTCTAATATTCCGCTTATTTTTTTTGCTCCAAGCATGTATAAGAGTCACGACGGTTTTAAAAGTGTAGCCAAGCTTCCTGGTATGCGGGAAAAGGTGGAAGAAAGTAAATTACGACATGCTTGCCAGTACTGGGAGTAAAAATGGAAACCGGATTTTCTCATGTGAGGGGTCTTATTTCTCTGAATAAATATTTTAAAACTATTCATTTTCTTTTGATGGCTCTGTGGATACGAGGCAATTCAAAAATTTGTAATAGTTCCATTATCTATTTCTGGGCGCTTCGATGGTAAAAGCAAAGCCCTCTTGATACAGATATGTATACTGTCGATGAATGTTTTGTTTTAATTTGTAGAATGCTGAATAATTTCCGACGTTGTGTCAACAAGGCCATGTATACTAAAAGCACTACATGATTTAAGTGACTTAATTCGGTAGACTGAGCACCCTCACGACAACTTTAGATTCGACCGCTTCTTTTTCACTTGCACACTTACTCCTTTTTCACTTTCACAACAGTGTCACAAGAAGCACCCATCAATTTATTTAAGATGAAGTTAAATTGGCATAAAACTGTGTTTCGTATATGAAAATGGCTCGTGTTCAAGCATCATCCCCTACACGTCCTTGTGATGGCTCGTAGGGTAATACGTAGATGCAAGACTAGGTACTGTTATATATTTAAGAGATCGGGGTATTGTCTACGTCTGTCATCCTATAGATGCCTCACCCCAAGTCAATAGTCCATCTGGACGGTTATGATTGCATTCTTAGTCCAAATTCATGTTTTATTTTTTCTACGAGAAGTTTAACTTGAAGGGGAATCAATGGCTAGAAGACGCACAAATGTGCCAAGATCACAGATGTACGGTGAAATCCAATGACAATCATGTTTATCGCTTCGCTCCTAAATCTTGTGGTACGGTAATGCGTAGTTTCTTTTGGCAAAGGCTTCCACCTCCCGCAATTTTCCTCTACCTCCAGAGATAATTCCTCGAGAGTATTGATACCTATAGGGAATCGCACCCTCTTGATTTTAATGTCGCCTTCGCGGAGATTTGAATGAGTGGCATAACAGAGGTGTGATGTACCTGTTCTTCCCCCGGCATAACTTGTAACCTGCTTTACTGTGAATGCATTTTGTTAATTTTCAGCGTCACTCGTGATCGACCGTGTCCACTTTTTCTTTTCTTCGTCATTCCTTATTCTTAACTCATTCCTCTATAATTGCGTTCGCCTTTCAACGATGCCGGCCTTTGTCTGGCATTTCTATATTGCATTTTTGTTTTTGGGTGTTATTTCCTTTGAAATTTCCTTTTTTTTGTTAATTTTGTTTTGAGAAGTTTGCATTCGGATATCGCCACAATTCACATGCTAGGTTATATGAGCACAGGTCGATGCCGCCATTAAAACGTGACGTTCAGAGTGTTTCAGGAGAAATCTGCGTACTTACTAGTAGGATGCCGATTCTGGTTCTTGATTCGTCCCAGCTTCGCCAAGGCGACTTGAGGCGAAGCGAAAAGTATCTTCGCGGGGATTCCCATTCTTTTCTCTAAGTCTTTCGCTTCACTTCGTATGTACTACATTTCCGTTCTCTTGGCGAAAGTTTTATGACGTTTGTAATGACGTTTTACCCACAGTTCAAAGGGAAAGGCGAATTCTTCTATGAGGGTATGAGAATTCTACCGATCAAAACAAGACTTTTCCGCAGCCTAGAACTGTTGAACAATAAGAGTGCCACTGGTAAATTAAAATGCTACTGAAAGGTACATGTATTTCATTGTTTATTTTCGGTATTTATATATTTTAGTTACGCTCGGTATTGTTGTGAGATTTTTCACTTCATATCATTCAGTGTATAGATGGGAGTCGGTAGGATATTATCTCTTTTAAAAATGTGTCCAAAAGTGACCCCCACGAAAAACATGGGTAGGTACTTCAAATTTAAGAAGTAATTTCTCATGTCATTTAGTATTACGTGTTGCTGCTACACTTCACGGCTCATTTATAGTTGCATTGCCAATCATTGAGTGGGATAAGTGTGTTACGCGTGTGATATATTTAGTCCCATTTTTAATATTTCGATTTATTTTATAGATAGACCACTGAGGAAAAGGCTGATATAGAGTAGAGTAGAATGCTCCTGGTACGGGTTACTTATATTCACCGAGTGATATTCCTCTCTTCTCCGCGAACAAAAATCATTATAAGTTCCCATTGTTTTCTCCCATATCACACTCAAAAGCTGATGTATAACAATCATTAAATATCAACTTAAGTTATTTACGCTATTTGTTGCAACATGGTTAATTCATCAGATCGAACCGGGCGTAAATCATCCGGCAGAGCCTTCGCCATCCAAATAAATTTTATGACAGACTATATGGTTTCTCATAGGGAATTTGCTGCTGGACGCTTGAGTAGAATACAAGGGGAATTGTCCCAGAAGGACAAATGGGAACCCTCACTGCTCTTAAATGACTTACCGGAGGCTGAGAAAACAGTCCCCGAATGGAAAAAGGTTTTAATATGACTTTAACGTATAAATTATAGACTATTGTTTGATTACTGAAATCATCGTGAAAATTCATCAGATTTTTAATACTTGCTACCAATGGAATTCACCGTTAGATAAATGCATCCCGTCTTTCTCTTCTGCAGTGGGTGTTAGCGGTAAAAATTTACCTAAGTACACAATGTGACTCATTAACTATAATTTATCTATTTAGGGAATGATACCCTCGATGGTTAACGTAGGCCTCTTCGTTTTGGCCTTATTATAGCAATGTGCGTGCAGTCAACGCATCCAATGACGCCTTTCATTTGGCGAGCTCCTCAAAACCTATATTTGGGTCAGAAATGATTATGTTAACCAAGTTATTATATTTAGCACGAATTGTTAACATAACGAATGCCTGCTTAGGACTGGTGATTCGTGTCATATGGGAGAGAATGGTCAATTTTGCACGATTACCTTAGAACATAAATATTGGTACTTTGATTAACCATTAATCTAGCAATGAATAGGACAAGAAAAATTAGAAATATATCCAACCTTCTCTTTATCTGGTTCATTTTTTCCTCATTAGTTGGGAATCTGAACAATTCACCGCCAATAACGTCCACCAGCGCTTTAGCGACTTGATTTATTGCGCGGCTAGTGGATGGCTGAGAAATTGAAATCGTCCATTCCTGGCCAATAGCTCGCTGATCATTGGCGGCCCCAAGGGTAGGGGCAATTACCCCCCCCCCCAAAAAAAAAACCGGCGTATTTCTTTGTCATACACCTTAAATTAAAAGCTTAAATTATTTTGTTGCTTTTTTGTTGTTGATGTTTTGGATATTTTACTTTAAAATCCAGTTAAATTTTATATAAACTAAAACTGTTTTTAAACCTAGAGCTATGCCAATTTAAATCAAAATAATTTTGGTATTAGTCGAAACTTGGTGTTAATCTAAAAGGCAAATATGCATTTAGTAAAAACTTGCTCTTCTTAAAAGGCCAATTTTTGCTTCCAAACCACTTATAACGCGCCATTTTGCACGTAGTTTGTTGCGAATTTCCGGGCCGAGACCCACGAACCCTCCTTTTCGTGGGGGTATTCCATACCCCAAGAGCCGCTGGTGTTAACCCTTAACCTCACCTTAACCTCCGGTCTGGAGCCACCATGTCACTGATAGTAGCCTATCGCAATAAAACCTCAGGGCTGCTAGAACGTTTATCCAAGAATTTCACTCAGTGATTCAACCCGAAGGTTGGTTTGGATGGTTGAGGGTAGAGCTCACCCCGGATTAAGCCACAGGCGTGATTGCATGCATGCATTGCATTGCATTGCATGATGAAGTGTCAATTTTCGTCTTTGCCTTCGGTTACTTTTCGCGTTCTCTGGACCTTAAATCAGGCTTGGATTGTTTTATTGTATTTTTTCACGCCTCTTCTCCTCCCCCTCAAACTTCCGATCTTTTCTCTTGCCCTGCCAAGGAGTCCATGGAGTTTAGGGCCGAAAGTAAACATCGGAAATGGAGACCTTAACTTGAGGGGCTTCGAAGAAGGCTTGCTCTTATCCCCGTGACGTGTGACATTGATCCTCACGCTTGTTCTGAGTGCGCGTAATCGGCTTAATGTTCCCCAAGACCCGAAAGAATCGAACGTCTGCACCCGCAGCTTTATTGTGAGCGTGTTGTCATGTGCTTGTGCTTTTATTTTTTTTAATCGTATTTGGTCGTCTGGAATTATGAAAGATTTTTCAATCAAATAATTTCACGTAATCGCTTTACTCAGGCTATGAATTGACGAATGTCATACAACTCAAGTACTTACTGGGATTGCGAGAAATCGGCTTCCATACTGGTAGTTGTTGCTGCTATTTTTATTAACTTTACGCTTTAAGATAATGGAAAAAAATCCTCTTCAAATTTTACCGTCTCCTCGACCGGAAGGGTTATAATTAAAGGTATGTACATCATGTCGTAATTGTCCGACACTCTGGCATCGTCAAATAGCTCACGGTATTTTCCGACCTTAGCTTAACATTAAGGGCTATTACGTTCTTCAATCAGTTTTTTTTGGAAAAGCTGTGATGAGATGTGATTATTTTTAGTATCTAACTATATACAGGAAATCATCTAAGACTTGTGTTTAATGATTTAGTTTTCTTTTCTCGTCTCATCTTCGTTGAAGTTAACCTTTTTTGAAATAGCATGGATAGGGCCTTGTTGGATTTACTATCGGTGGATGTTATTTAGAGGTTTTGGCAAGAATAGGATGGAATCACATTACTGGTTGATGAAATTTTTCTTTTGCAGTTTTCAATGTGGGCAGTGAAACAGGAATTAGCGAAAGCTATCAAAAAAAATTCTATGTATTTTATTTGTGGGATTGAATAATAGTGGAATTGAAGTGGGATTTTGCTTTGCTTTTCTAGCGTTAACTGTTTTTATGATATCACTAATCAGTTTGGTTGGTTTGATGGTTATTTGGGGATACGACCGGCAACTGAGATTATTAGAGGCAACCGGCAACTGAGAGAGTAATTTACACAATGAAAGATGAGTGGATGTTTTTGGTGGTATAGGTGAAGGAGGAAGGGCGGAGAGAAATCTTTCGTCGTCACTAACTATAATAATTGTAATTATAACTCTTAACCAAGGCCACCCAGGGGTCTACATTAATGTCATCCGAAAGACGGAGTACTGTACTTGATGTGGACTTTAAACATTCACTTGTTCTTAAGACTCTTTAAAATTCCGCCTTTACCTCTTCATTCACTTATGGCTTTCTAGGTATACCCCTTCCTATCACACCTATCAATCATCTATCAAAATATTTTTCGCTATTCGACTCTCATCCTTCCTCTCTCGGCGTAGCCAAGCTAAGGAAGAACGCTCCTTTCGTGTGCATATTTCCATCACTGGAACATCCCCTCCAAATTCATTCATGACCCACCCATGCCTTACCCTATCCCAACCTCTTTTACCGCAAACACTTCTCAGATACCTAATACCTACTGCGTGCAGCACACTCTAATGCTTATCCTGACGAACCCAAAATGCACTGCGAGACAACAAAGTTGGGGGAGTGCACTTTTGTATCCTACAAATTTGGATTTATCACAAGAATATTCGTTCCTTGTGTTGATTCGGGAACAGAACTAAAATAAAAGGGATTTGGATATAATGTCACTGACGCTTGTCGATTAGTGACTCAAGATTGAGGTGGTGCGGTGGATAGGATATTGGCTCTCCATTCCGAGGGACTGGGTTCGGATTAGGGTTGCCAACCTTTAGGAATTTCTCCGGACAGTCCGGATTTTGATGCCTTTTTCCGGAAAGAAGAATTGCCTCATTCCGGACAGCACTTTGTCCGGAATTTGTCACATTTGCACTACATTTTATTGAATTTAAGAGTATTTATCATCATTGAGTAAATAGTTATTGTTCATCAAAATATAATAATATCTAGAAATTTACAAATTGGATAACATTCAACTTGATTTCAGTTTTTATAACTTTAAACTATATTTAATCTTTCCGAAATATTTTTACGGAGCGTGCTCGCATGTGTTTTAATTTAAATTTAAACAAAATGCTAGAATTAAATTGTTCGCTATTGTATTATTATTTATAATTATTGTATGAGTTGATCCCAAATTCCAATCCAACGATATATCCAAGTCATTGAATCTTTAAATTTAGTGTCCGTTAAAAAAGTTTTGAAGGCAAAAAGGGTCCAAAATATTTTCGCCTCCGGCGGCCGAATCAGACCCCTTGTTTCGCCCCAAACCTCTTTTATCCCGACAGAATCAGTGCTTTTCCGGAATTCCAGTTGAACCAAGTTGGTAACCCTACTTTTTTTTAGTAGTTTGGATCCCTAAGATGACGGAAATTGTTCAGTGGAATCCCGATCCATACTTGGGTGCCATGTGGAGAGCATTTCAATTACACCACTCTGTCCGTCAGATGGGACGATATACCGTGTTCCCCTTGGAACCTTTCGTTAAGAGCAAGCTGACGCCGATGCCGGGTTTCTCTCCTACCTTTCTGCGTTCCCTAATGAACATCTTACCTTCCTACCAACCCACCTGCCCCCAACGGCACCAATGACCTCAGTTGTCGGTCGCCTCCCCAAACAACCAACCCACCAAAGAGTGTGGCATTTCAAACACCCTTGGCTTATGCCCGCTTCGGATCGCGTGATAGATGGTGATGAAAATTCGTGAAATCCTCTGCATCTCTCTCTCTCTCTCTGATTCAGCGGCTTTATTGTGTGTGGCTGTTTACATGTTGCTTAAAGAGGAATAGGGAAGGGGGATAAGGGGCCAATAACCCTCCCAGCACCACGGCTCCTTCCCACGCAGGCCTATGCACACAATGGCAATTCCGAAACCTAATTGCTCATGCAGGTTTTCCGCTCCTTTTTTATGTGTCGGTACAAAAAAATATATACATAGTTGGGTGGGAGGTTGGTCGAGCGAGATAAAGCGAAGCGGCCCAAGGAGAGCACCTGCTGCACTCCCTTGAGCGGGGGTTAGTATTTCCCTCGACGGCGGCGCTGTCTTTTTATTCTCCTTCTTGCTTCTGCTGTTGCTGCTGTTGGAAAGGGGGGGGAGGAAGGAAAGGAATAATTCGAATTGTTGTTGGGAGTGGCGCTGCTCGGAGGAAATGAAGTGGTGCATGCACTATCCTGCCTTCTGCTATTAAGGAGGTGGATACTACCACGGAGAAGGCGTTTTCAGACTGCTTGGGTTTTCATAACCATCGTTGCGTGCTAGTATTTATTATTTATTTAGCTTAAGCAGCTACCCATTAATTGTAAAATATTTGACTATTTGGAATGAAATATGTATACTAATACCAAAGAAACATATTATGCATGAGACACAAAAAAATAGGAAAACATTAGCAATTAGGTGCACCAACTTTGAACAAATTTTCAGCACAAAAAAGCGTGAGAAATGTGAGCAAATTCAATACATTCCATCGACAAATTCTGAAGTGATGTTTTTATGATTGTTTTACTGTTGAGAGACATAAAGAAGAGGTCAGTGTCGAAGGGGAGCATATATGTCTCTCTAACAATCCCTGCGATAGGACTGTTATATGTACATTTAATTTATCCCCAAAAACATTCTACGAAAATTCTCCTTGTTTCGTGTTTTGACCTTAGGGACTCGGAATATTATAAGTCCTAAAGGTCCGGGTCAAGATATTAAGCCCTGAATAGATGTATGAAGGTATAAAATATCTATGATAACAAATTATGTTTTCAACACTCAGCACTTAAAACATGGAGCGATTGGGCAAACGTTTATATGTAAAATTGGTAGCAATCGTGCTGGGAAAATATCGTTAACTTCGCTAAAAGTTCACCACTTGCAACAAAACAGTACTCAGTAATCGGGAGTGATGCGATAACCAACTAAAGTACATGCGTTACGCAGTAATACTCCTCCTATGAATAGTCATTTCTCGAGAATGTAGGTATAATATAATTGTTGTAGTAGTGAAAACCGAGGAAGATGTCATATGCCTTTATCGGTGGGCTGCCGTGCAGGAAACGCCGTTCCCGCTAGGGCCCTGTAGTCTTCCCGAATAGCTATTCTTCAGCCTCAACCATGGCTTCTTTGGGAAATTTTCTATTATGGTGAGAAATCCATCCATTTGCATCTTCCATATGTGTCCATTCACCTTAGTGCGTGGTTCGCCTCGAGCTTATAGTATGCTACGGTTACGTCGAATCCATTGGTGGCATTTGTTAATGCTGGTTGGTTGTTTGGTTTTTTGGAGATGCCACCGACATTGGCACCAATAAGGATAGGTGGGCTTATTGGCAGGGGTTAGGACTTCATTTTGATTGAAGAAATCATGTACAAATAAATGTTGCGATATAATAATACTTTTAAGGTTGTCATGCAAGATATGATAACTAGTTAAACCATGGCCGACGTTATAAAGTCGGCCATGGTTAAACACATACTTCGTTGATTGGTTGTTTATTTGGGTAGGGGACTGGCAACCTAGGTCATTTTCGTCGTTAATGAGTGAACTTTGGGTGGGTAGGCTGATAGGATAAAGAGTAATCTGGGAATGGAGGAAGGGTGAACAGACACCCGTTGACGGCATTAGTCTATTCTTGGCGAAAGACACCAAGGGGTTTAACAACTATTTAACGTCCGAATATAAGAACCAATTTCGGGCGTAACTTTGTGGAAGTCTTTCATAGTAGAAAAGTTAGACGAATTTTCAGCCCAGCTTTATCCTCGTGGAGTTCTGTTTTTCAAGACCATGGTTTCGTTACAGAATAACATCTTTAGTACCTGAAGATGTTCCTCTGTAACGAAACCATGGTCGTAAAAAATATGGAAAAAGCGAGCTGAAAATTCATCTAACTTTCCTATTGAACGTCCCATTCGAAGGAGGGAGTGCTCCACACATTGCGTCCAAGATCGGCATCCCACTGAAAAATCTACGCCACCGCCGGGATACGAACCCGAGCCCTCTAAGGGCCTGGAGATTAGAATGAAGGCATTGCAGGAGAAGAAGAAAAAGACTAAAGACCAAATTAACTGTAAGGAGTACAACAGTAGGGCAAGGTCGAGAAAAGAAGAAGAAATAAAACAATTGTCCTACATGAATCACTTAAGCATGCCTTTCAGGTGATTTAAAAAGTATTTTCAGTATAGAAATCCGAGGACATATCGAGGTATTTATTTCCTTCACTTGTAGCTGTTATCGGATCTTTATTTATAAGCGCCCAAGAAAATATATATCTCTATCGTGGCTGTTTTTAATTTTACGCGCAATCGAAAGAATCCAATGCAGAGAGAGAACTTGCATTCTCCTGTCGTCGCCAATTTGTGCCACGACTCGACTCTTTGTCGATTACTTTGTATTTGACCGCTGGATTGTAAATTGTTAAATTGAAGATTTAAAAGTACGACAGTGAGATCGTCTGTGTAAACGTTAAATGTCATAAAAATGTCGATGAGCGACTTGTTTGTATTTTAAATTAAGTGCTGCTCGGATACCAGTTTATTTTGTTGTGATTTCCTCGATGCTTATGCTATACCGAGTTGTCTCAATTCTAGGATCCGGTTACATTACTTTCCTAACGATTGTCAATGAAGGAAATGTCGTTGATTAACTTTTACTGTTGATGCGCCGTAATATTTCCACCATCGCGTGAAAATGATTCAATTTTTAAACAATTCTCATGCAGTGCTCAGCATGAAGGTCTCATTGCTAAAGGTGCTGAGTTGGAAAAATTTACAAAGAAATTGTCCTTCTCCTCGTAATGTTACACAAGAAATCGAGATTATGATGAGTGCGGGTTTTGAATCGGTTCGCCGCTAATAGAGCCAAATCATTTTTTAAATGAATCTCTTTTCATGGGCCATGATGAAAGCATTTTTTAAACGAAACTCTTTTCATAGGCTATGATTTCATTCGGCGCTATTGGATACAGTTTTTTGCTTTAAATCGACGATAACCGGTGGGGAACAAGGAGGAGGAAAGGGGAGGTTGGGTTAGGAAGGGGGTGGTTGGATGAGGGGGGAGGGGGAATAGGATGGGTGGAGCTCGCGGCTTCCGCTGAGCTCCCTCAAGCGTGTCTTTGCGTGGCGGAGTTAAGTGGCTGGAAGAAAAAAACATTGCGGCGCATATATACAGTGTCGAACGAAGCTCTGTGTCAGCCGAGGGCACTCCGAGACTGAATCAGCCGATGAATGACTTCATCGGAGGATGCGGTCCGCAGCCTAACTTAATTTGCGTGCCAAATGGACCGGCTCCGTGGTTTTATCGAACTGGATCCTTCGATCCGCGGATTCGTAATCATTATTCTTACCCATAAGTCCGGATCTCCGAAGGCTTGCTCGATTGGAGCACCCAGATTCGATCTATAAGGCCAGTTCCGATAATGCATTCGCAACTTACAATATTCTTTACGTCGCGTATCCTAGGAGTGCGTTCGCATTTGTCGTAGTACTTGTTGTTACACCAACATTCGTAATTTTTTGCCCACTGATTGGCAATCCGTTATCACGCACGTAACTTGGGAATAGTTCAATTGTTTTGAAAACATTCGTAAAACGCTGCGCGCATATTGGAAAAAATGAACAAGTTACGGAACCACTGCAAATTTTACGTTGACGAGCACGGTAGTTATAACAACTTGAAATGGTCAATTATGCATGAAAAATTACGTCACAGGATTGTTACGAATTCGTAAATATTTGAACTGGACCACTCCATGGGGTGGAGTTTAGAATGTAGGTAATGGTCGAATGTAGAATGATGATATGGAGTCCATTGTTGTATTTATGGCGTGCGGTGTTGGAGCCCAAATTTTAATGGTGGTGAGGTGCGAGGTCTTGACTACTAAACTTCTTATTCACTCAAAATGAGCGGTTCAAATAGCTAACTGAGTCGAGGTCCATTGGCCTCTTGTCTGCTCATGAATCTGCCGATAGTTTCTTGCTGCTCCCTGAAGGAATTTCTGTAAAAAATTACTGCAATCACTTGTAAAAACTGTTTTTTTTATTCTTCTACGGTATAAAGCTGGTTCAATTTATATGTCATCGTTTTAAAAAGTTTTAGCATTTGTATAAACTCTTTCGTGAAAAATTTTACCGTGGCAAGGCAGGTATGGTCATGTATGTTTTCCTGCTAAGACAGTTGAAAGTAATAAGGAGGTAGTAAAAATGTCTCCTTTATGGCGGCATTAACTAATCTAAATCATCTATTACTGCAGAATTAAATATCTTCTTTGCGCACATTAGACTGAATTTCTGGATATGTTTATGAAGTCAAAAGTGCACCTTATTGCGCAGCTGTCGTTTCGTTATGCCTTTTAATGTGTCTACTATAACATCGTTTTTGATCGGCTAGTCGGGCGCGAAAGAAAGTATTCCGTCAAAAGATTAAAATTAGATTCATAATATTAATCTAAAGTTTTTCTTCGGAATTTCGCTTTGAGTAGATCTATGTAAATGACTTAAAAATAGAACGCAATATGTAGTAGATATATTCAGATTTACAAGAAATAGCCAACTACCTAGAAGAAAGAATTTTCTCTTGTGTGTGCTGCTAAAATTTTTAAGTGTACTCAAGACGTTTGGAAATTGCTAAGTACTGCCAGATTATTCGTGAGAGTAACTTCAGTGGAGCGACTCGTTGAATTTGAGAAATTCACAGCGAAAAAAATCAACACAATGAAAGAAAGAATGTAAGGATTTATTTTCCTGGGAAACACCCATGCGGTTGGAGCGTCGTGGGCTGTGGCTTAATCCTCTCAGGGAGGATTATTATGTAGCTTTTCGGATTCGAATCGAAAAATTGATTCGGTTGCTAACGGATAAGATTTATAAAATTCTGGCGAAATCAATGGAAAATTTATCGGTAGATAGTTATATTATTTACTCGTTAAGGACATTCCACTTGGCTGTGACGTAGATATCGGTGTGTAGCCTACTTAGAAACGATCGGGACTACGATGATAACTCCCGCTGAGTACATCGTGGTATCGTTTGCACGGTACCGTGTAACTCCTCTAGTTCCTCCAACTAGACCTCAGCGAGATTCATCGTAGGAGTGGACGCCTATGTAGTTGTACTCTGAATTTAATTTGAATTTAGTACTCCGCGCAAAATCAGGAGATCCGGGTCTGAATCCCAGTCCAGATTGCTTCGTTGGTTATTTGGGGAGACGATCAACAACTGAGGTAATTTGCTCCATAAGTGGTCGGTGGGTAGGACTGTAATGGAGGGATTGATTGGGCAATAGAGGTGGAGGGTTCATTGCTTAACGTCTCATCCGAAGGATGTCTTTTGAAGTGCTCTCCACTCAGAACTCCGAAGTTGGGGCCGGGAGAACCCGCTAAAAAATCACAGCTTCTGCCAAGATTTGAACACGGGTCCTTTGGATAGTAAGCCAGCACTAGACTCAGAAGACCAACCCGATACCCTCCCAGTCCGTGTGTTTAGTTTTTCATTGTCAATTCGATAGGTCGTGAAGAACACGTCTACGCCTCACTTTTGTTTCGTTTTTAGCTCTTGCATACTAAGCGGGAACTTTGAAGAATACCGGCCGTCTCCCTCTTGTTCTGAACGAGGCAATATTAAGCGGGTGCATGACCCTCCCATCCCGTCCACCGCATCATCATCATCGTCATCTATAACAGACATCGCTCCCAATATTTCCTCTATTTCACGTATCCCATTGCATTTTAGCCAGCATCTCATGCAAAGCCTTCCGCTGCTTTTTCGTTCAACCGTCTTTTCCTGTGACATTTTTCATTTTATATCAGTTTTTGTCTACGACCATTCCATTTTAACCAAAAAAATATGAGTATTAATCAGTATTTTCCCTTGAATGTTTTTTGCGAAAATAACACAAATTAACTTTGTCTTGTGCAAGATATCTTTATATGCATTACGTAATGCCAGTGTGTGAAAAATCTATGAAAAATTATGACTCTATTGACATGAGATCTGCAAATCACGTTCAAGTCAAATATTTTTTCATAGTGGATTCCCACATACTCGTGTTAAATGTATCAGCATACGTCCTGTTGTCTAATTTTAATGTCAACCATCACTTCACAGTCATTTAAGCGCCAAAATTTTGCACCAAGGAACAAGAAATTCAAAATGAACTCTTTGAAGTTAGTGGTTGGCTTTGAACATTTAGAATATGAAATGCTGAAAATTTTTCATGCTATGTTATTTTCATCACTATTGTTTTCAGTGTTTCAATGGCCTTCATTTTCTGTCATTATATTTTTAAAATTTTCTTTTATAATGACTTCCTTATTGTATCTGTATATATTTGTTATGTTACACTGTCTAAACAGCCCCCAACTACATTGAAAATTTTAATCGAAGGTCAAAATTTCCCAATTGATAAAAGGCATACCGTGACAGTTGTCGTTGCAGATTAGCACCAACACGTATTCATCATAAAACATTATTAACAGATATTAATGAATATTTATTCAACAAAGGGAAAAACAATCTTATTTTTATCTTTTTCATTCTTTTTTTTTGCAGTCGTGTTATATATATATATATATATATATATATATATATATATTTTTAATAGGTAATTGTTTTATTAAGTGCTTTGTTACTGATGTCACAAATCAGCATAAGGCTTTTGAATTAGTTATGTTTTCCGTAAGTCTTACTTATCATGTGGGATTGAGGACCATTCCTTCATAATTAGTATTTATCAATGGCTTTTTCTTGAATTCCAGTACCTTTTAGTCAATCGAAATCTTAAAACTGATTATATCATGCCTGACATCATGGAAATGATGGAAGTGTGTTTTTCTCAACATGGAAATCGAATTCTTGTTTATTTTGCTTTAATATTCAAGGATTGTTGGGTAAATTTTGTGCATGAAACGAATTATTATATATTTTCAATAAATATCTTAATCACTGC
The DNA here is from genome assembly GCA_963573305.1 of Pyrrhosoma nymphula. Taxonomy (NCBI): domain Eukaryota; kingdom Metazoa; phylum Arthropoda; class Insecta; order Odonata; family Coenagrionidae; genus Pyrrhosoma; species Pyrrhosoma nymphula. The sequence goes on along the minus strand of OY754336.1, from coordinate 54,777,441 downwards.
GGAGGCAATACGTTCATATTCTAGCCCATTAAATTCTTAATTGCCTTTAATATTGACTTATATTGTTTTACTCCATTGCTTACAGGTGGTTCTGTCACGTAGATGATGATAACTACCTCAATGTGCCTCGACTTGTCCGTCTGCTGTCAGGGTTTGACCCCCAGAGGGACTGGTACATCGGGAAGCCCAGTATCCGGGCACCCCTTGAAATACTCCTCCCACAGGCATTAGTCTCTGGGTCTGCTACCTCCAAGAAGGCAGCCGTGAGTTGATTATTTTATATTTGAGTGGAATGGTGAAAATTTCTGTGGTAATTCGTTGTTCAGTAGTTCTTATATTTTGTCACTTGATGCCGCCATCAGAATATATTTCTAATATTGACCCTCATATTGCAAAATATGTGATTTTGAGGAGGAAAAATACATGACTTTTTTGGACTTAAATGTCATTCAAAGAAGTGTTAGTGTATACCTTCCTTGTGATTTCTGCTAGCAGCTCTTTCTTTCTCAAATTCTACTCTCTTTGAGTTGTTTTTTTATGAGTCAAGATATATACTTGGCATGGTGCTGTCTAGTTGTCGTATGGAAATCATTTGCTTTGCAATCACATTGAGAAAAATATTTTTCAGAAATAAACATGCCCCACCAAATCTGTAAGAGATCATCACTTTCATATCACAAATATGTTTTTTTCTTTTGACTGCTATTGGGGTGAAACACGAATCACTCCTTTTGTTTGTTTGTATATTTTCTTGTAAAACTTTGGATTCCAATTTAATTTTTAAGTAGATATGTATTTTAATATGTAGTTACTGTGAGTGGGAAAGTTTAATTGCAATATGTTTTATTCTTTTGCAGAGAAAGGTGTCCTTTTGGTTTGCCACTGGTGGAGCTGGCTTTTGCGTCAGCCGTGCCTTAGCCCTTAGAATGCTACCAGTCGCAAGGTAAACTCTCCAGTCAGCATGCCTCTATCTCAGATGATTTACTGTGGCCGATGTTTTAATGTTTTATGATTACTCGTTTCATTTTTGCATAAGTGAAGTTATTCACTTCCACCGTAAAATGGTGGTTCCACCGTAAAATGACTTAAATGTCATTTTATTCATATTCTGTCTTCTTGTAGAACAAGTTGTCCTCTCTCTGATTTGAACAACAAATAATACCTATCCACGCTATTTTATTCTGTAATTGAACTTGAAATTACATGGTGTTCATTGGGGGAATAAGAGAAACACGGGGAAAAATAGTATTTTTTCATAAAATACAAATGCCATTTTCGTGGAAAACTGTTTATATGAAGGAAATAATCCAGAGAAATTGAATAAAAATAAAATACAGACATATTACCACCTTATTTTTCCAGTTATTGAAGAATTAATGCGGTAATTGAAGTCAAAATGTGGTAATTCGTTGGAAATAGCGCTGCAGTCGGCTCCTATGGCTGGAAAAAGTGCTCATTTAAAATACATTCGTGGAATAATCTGCAAATTTTGTACCTTACTTTTGGGTTTCTATAGGTAACGCATTTCATCAGTGAAAGCAGGATTTTTTTGACAAAATATCAAAAATGTGGAATTTAGTGATTGTTTTGACTCACACAGTCGCGGCGGAACATCCTTAAACGTGGCGGTGAAGAATGTAGGAGTTGTAATGAAGAAAAAATCCATATAGATCAGGAATCGAACTAAGGACCTTTGACTTGCCAGGACAATGCTCTGACAAGTTAATGAGAGAATAACTGAGGAAACCGAGGTAGCATGTTGGTCTGGACATAAGCCTGGCTGGCTAAGGCCTTTGGTTTCATTCCTGGTCCTGGTGGATTTTTTATCATGTCCATTTATAATTTTTTTCTTTGCATAGTTATTTTTCTCATTGAATGAAGTAGTCATTGCAATTTATCTCTCCTTCTGCCATGTATAAGTAGTTCATCCAATGAGGAAGTGCTTATGCTTTTGTCCCAAATGACTCCACAACTGTGTATCCATTTGGTGCATTTGTGTTGGCACTTCATCTTTTGGTGCCTGAAATGAAAATCCAAGAGTGTGTTTTAGCTGCAAAAATCAAATAGTTTTGCTGTTCGATTTGAGGTGCACATGCTGTGAAATTAATCATGTAGTAGTGTTTTATCATTCATTGGTTTAATCTCTTGTAATAACTCAATATCTCTTCATGACATGAAATTGAAATATGCCATGCTTGAAATAATTTGATGCTTGGTCATTTGTTCCATGTCACTTTTTAAATGAAGGCATGTGGATATGGTAGTTTGCAACATGTAAAAATGATGGAACATGGGGTTTTTGTCATGAAGCAGTTTGTTCTAATGCATAATGATTTTTTTCTAGTGGTGGCAAATTCATAAGCATTGGTGAGCGAATACGGCTACCTGATGATGTCACAATGGGATATATAATTGGTAAGGGCACTTTAAATATATTCCTTGTAATATTATTTTTATATCTTCAAAATAAAAAAACTCATGAGTTTGAGGAAAGTAAGCGAGGCCAATTTCAGAATTGAATGTATTTTTGTATCGATCTTGTATCTTGGGGGATAGTCACCAGTTGAAAAATGTTGTCTCTCCTGCAACCTTGATGGATATTGATGAGTCTTTATAAACCTCATCACTCTCGACAATCTATAGTTCTGGCAACATGAATGCCTAATCTGAATCCCTAAATGAAATTGTCGACTTTCTGAGTGCCTATTAAATGGATTTGGTTTCTTATTTTATGCACCATAGTTACTTTATTGGTGATCAGGAAGTCTGAAAGTTACTTTACTGACTCATATCAGGAGCGTAGTTGTAATCCATGCCAGTACCTACTGGTGACCATAGAAAAAGTTAAGGATTATCGACTTGCTTTTATCAGTAAAGGCCACTGGAGAAACTTTTTGTCGAGGTGCTAATTAAGTCATAGATTTGTCCCCTGATGACTCTTATCTTTACTCTCTGTGCAAATTATGTCTTTAAAGTCTGGATGATCTCCAATATTTCTAGATAATTTTTTCTAAAGTATTGACAATCCTTTTATACCTTACTATGATTTTACAGGGACATAATTTATTTTGTATTTCAGAGCATATCCTTGGTCATCACCTCACAGTTGTGGATGAGTTCCACTCTCACTTGGAGCCAATGAGATTCATTCCTGAAGAATCATTTCCAGAGCAGGTGAGATCAAATGTTTTGGTGGAGCTAGCTACTATTTCAATATGTGTACGAGGTGTGATTAAAGAAAACAAGAATTTTCGTTTTTATTAAAGAATATTTATTTATTAATCAATATCAATTTTGTCCCCTTCAAAGTAATCCCCCTTAGTTACAATACACTTGTGCCAGCGGTTTTTCCAATCTTAGAAGTGCTTCTGGAACTCACTTTTCGGTATATAGTTCAGCTCCTTCAGCGATTCTGTTTTTATCTCATCAATGGTGGCAAAACATTGTCCTTTCATGGTTCTCTGAAGCCTCAGCAATAGAAAGAAGACACAGGGGGCCATGTTCAGCGAATACGGTGGCTGAGGTAAAAAAACGGTTTGTTTTTTACCAAAAAATCACAAATAAGCATTGAGGTGTGAGCGGGAGCATTATCATGGTGCAATTTCTACGAGTTGTTTTGCCACAGTTCTGGGCATTTTCGTCAGATTGATTCACACAAACGGTGCATAATTTCCAGGTAGTATTCCTTATTGACCGTACAACCATATGGCAGTCATATGACAATTACTGAAAATCAGCATTATAAGGCCCCAGAAATTTAAAAATTCCTGTTATTTTGTGATCACACCTTGTATAAAGGTGATATTGATGTTCAGCAGTTTATTATTAGAGCCTTGTTTTTATAATAGAATATGCTCTGAAAAATTTCTCAATACTTTCATTCCCTGAAAATTATTGTAAATAATTACTGTGAATGCAATGTGTTATTACTAACAATAGCCTTCACTCATTGCCTTTCATAGGGATTCAATTTAGTGATCTGAAAATTCTGATGATGTATCTTACATATTTCTTGTCTTGTCAAGGAGTTCATAATTGTTTTATTTCTGATGAGTATTTGATTCAAGGTTGGAAGAAGCCATATACCTATATATTGCTAAATATCATTGCTGATTGAATGATCAAAAATAGAATTCAAGGAGTTAAAGTATTGATGAATTTAAATGAGTTTAAAATGTCAGAGAGTGACGGAATTCTGATGTGATGCTACATCTTATTGTGTTTTTTTATTTGGCAATATGTAACAGATTTCAATGATGCTCTATGTTGGAGTTTTTATTGTCATATGTATTGTTATATTTGGAGTCATATTTACTCATATGTACCAGAAATCTTAAATAAGATGTTTTGGCTATTCCAAACTGCTTTTATGCTGTATTATATTTTTTATGGAAATCAAAGAACTTTGGATGAGATAAGGCAGTTTTGATATTAAGTTTGCTATGAACCAGCCATCTTTAACTTTTTGGTTGTCTATAATATTTATTTTTGTGTTTTTATAGATAACCTTCAGCTACTCGCGATATGGCAAGGAGCAGAATGTGCTGAAGATTGAAAAGGGTCTGCCTGTGAAAGATGATCCGACTAGGTTAGTGTTGAAGTATGTCATAGAGAGGTTGATGATTGTATGCATGATTGGAGACTGACAAGGAGACATCGCGTGATTTATGTTCGGGATTCAAACGAGGCAATTATTTTCTTAAACTATAGAGAGAATGCGGGAAAAGTGTCACGGCTTTCTTCAACATAGGCCGGGGTTTGAGAGAAAAGCATTAAAGAATCTTCCTCCGTATAAATCCTTTAAAGTTCACACATCTCTCAACAGAGCTTGTAGCCCAGTGGGTTGAGGTGGTGAGCCGGTTATCTTCATACGGTAGCTGGGGTTCGATCCCAGGTTGTGGCATTTTTTTTCTTTTGAATATTTTATGGAATTACTGTAAATTGCACACTCCCATACATTTTCGGCAGTAGAAACAAATTTTTTTAATTTTCAGCCTATTTGCTGGATTTTCAATCAATCCCCTTGGGAGACTTTCGAAGCTAATTTAGGGATTCTTGTTTAGCTGAAAAGAGGCTACACATGCTGACAGACCTAATATGTTTAGATTTTGAAAATACAAGGATACTTCCGTGAATAGAATGGGCTTCGATTGGTCGTGGGTCTTTCTCAAGGCTGTTAACAATGAACGGATTATTACTTTTTAATTTGCAACGATGTACTCACTTAAAATTTCCCAGGTCTGTCTACCTGTCTGATCGCAAACAGTGTGTTTATTTAAATTATAATCTGTCATCACCCCAAATAGACAAGTGTGGTGCACCTCAAGGTTCTGTTCTAGGCCCACTCCTGTTTTTAATTTTGATTAACGATCTCCCTTGCAATGTTCCATGTGCTTCACTATTATATGCCGAGGATACAACATTTATACATGGACCAAACGACTCAGGCAACCACCATAACTCATCTGACTCCATCTTGTTGGTAGCCTGTGAGTGGTTCTCTGCAAATGGACTTTCACTGAATAAAGAGAAAACGCAGCAGGTGATATTCTCCTAAAGTCCAGCATTAGTCAACCATGAAAACCTAAAACTTCTTGGTTTCGAGCTTGACTGTAGACTACAATGGTACAGTCACACATCCTTGATCCTCGCTGAACTTTCTAAAGCCATTTACATGCTCCGTAAGCTGAAAATGCACATTCCAATTGACTACCTGAGGTATACCTATTTTGCCCTTTTCCACTGCCATTTAAATTATGGCATTGAGCTGTGGTGTCTTGCCTCATCGGCTTATGACCTGTTTATCCTGCAAAAAAGAGCTGTGAGGATTATTTCTAATTCCCACACACTGGAACATTTCAAACCTCTATTTAAACAGTATGGCATAATGACCGTGTACAGTTTATACATTTTTAAATGCCTCTGTAATGTACGAGAAAATCTGGACTCTTTTAAAATCAGGGCTAGTTTACATATGTACATCAGTACAATACCAGAATTAAAAATAGCCTTGTATTGCCCCACTGTAGATTGACTAAAACAAGCAAATCTTTTGATTTTATAAAACAACACCTTTTCAACAATTTATCCTATGAGGCTAGAAATGTTACCTTTCTGAGGTTTAAACATGCCCTCCACACATGGCTTTTGACCAAAGCATTTTCAACAAATGAATTTTTGGAGTGTAAAAATCCTGATATTAAATTTTAATATGTGTTTGTATGTGCATACCTGACGAAGACTATTACATTGTACCTTTGTTTATTGTCTAATAAATATATCTATCTATCTATCTATGCTACAAGCATTAATCAAGCAACAATATTGGAAAGGTTCAGTCCTATATAGTATAGATTTCTTTTAAAGGCCCAAGTAGGAGGTATCACTCTCCACGAGATGGTTCTACAGTACTATCAATAGTGTGGCTTCATCTTTGTCAAACAAAAAACACACAGCTAAAATTTAACCTCAGTAGTAATTGATGATAACATGATGCAAAGCACCACGTCAAGTCCGTGTAATAAATTCAATTTTTCAAAATTCTAAATTAAATTCAAATTTCCAGGTGCCGACATTCGTATGACTAAGTCTACCATTGTCTTCAGTCATCCTGAAGATGATGACAGAGTTGTCTTCAAAATGTCTGTATCTGAACTCCTGGCCCGGTTGGAAACCCAAGAAAAATTTACTAATGAACTCACTTGTTGATATCTGTTCACTGTATGTCATTGGCAACCAAACAAGGGTCTGGGCCATGTTTTCCAATTCACACACTGCGCTGGTATGGGGAAGGGAAAAATGGGGAGTCTCCAAGTGGAAATCTATGGTAGGCTTTACCTCAGCATTTCAACAGAGGGGGGTAATGCCCAGTTGTTCTAACATCATAGAATAATATCTCAAAATTGCTCAGAGATATTTGAAAAAAAACAGCAAAATATTGACCCATTTAGGGGTTTACAATTAGATTTTACACAGACTGCTTTCACTGCTTTACATTTTGCATACCTAGTACATATCAAAGTACTTAGGCCCTTTGTGGCATGGGTTACTAATGATGTTCAGTGGACAGACTTTAACAAGTGAATTAATACTATAAGGTGGAAGATATAACTTCTCAATTTTGAAAAATAAATGTCACCCCAAGTGTGTACTGTACAGTACGTACACCCTCTTGATGGGTTAAATAATGCAAAACATGTCCTAAAACAGAGAGATGCATGCAGGATTTCATTTGTGTATGTATATTTTTTAAATAAGGATATTCTAGTATTAATTATTGGGATTCTAGGATCAAGGGATTATCAAAGGATTCTAGCATCCTTTTCTAGTTCTAATTGACACTAGCTAATATTAATTATTACACGGAATCTGCTCTTATGTTACTTCTTTTACTTTTCTTTTAACAGGTTACTGTCTCTTCATTGTATACTTCACCCAAGTGCCAAATACTGCCCCAGGTGATAGTAATGTGGTTACAAGCACAAATGTTTTAAGTGTGATGTCCTGGGAAATTTTCATCCCAGGAAAAGCTCTCTATGCAAGCAACAGTTGAGTTTCTTGACGGCTTCTAGTTGTTCATGGAATGGGAGATCACTCGCAAAGCTCATTGCACAAGAGCAAGGACTGGTAATCATCAAACAGTGAGAGATCGTAGGACTTTAAGTGAGTCAGCCTGAATGAAGTTTATGTGCAATCAAAGAAAGAAAAGGTGCTACATATTTTAAGTGTGTTTCATTGTTATTTTCGTCTAAATGTTTTAAGAATAGAGAGGTGAATATGGCTCTTATATTATGCATGGTCTGAGGATTCTTTCACAATCTGTTTGTGGTGGTTTTGACGAGGTTAATGTTTATTTCTTGTTTGGTAAGTTTTTTGTGATGAGCAATGTGTTTTAATACCAAAGAAAATGTGCAGTTTTTGGATTTGTCTATTGCAATGGTCCATTCTTTGTTTTCTTGCAGCATTTATGGAACATTTATCTACAGGCTTGAAGTTCTCTTGAATGGAGGCATTGGGATTAATGTGATAATGTTTTGAATTGGTGGTAGTTATGAGTGATCTGTTATCTTTGTTAACTGTGGCTCTGTGACTAGAAAACAAGAAAGTTTTAATTAAGTACATACCTCAGCTTTTCATGAATAAGAAATTATTTCTTCTCCACCAACCATGACTATGCACTCAAGTGGAATATATGGAATATGCTTGCAATGCTAAATGCATTATTATAGTGATGATGTCACTTTAACTAAATGACAGCTATTTTTGTGGCAGCATAAAATTAGATATCAAGGTTGTTATGAAAGAAAATGTTTTTTTTTTTTTACAAATAATCATACCGTCTCATGAGGGAAATGGGACTGCTATCTTGGACAGATTACATATTGGTTCAAACTCAGAGATGTGTCTCCTGTTATATCCAAAGGATTGCTTTTGTTAACTTTAGGAAAGAAATATTTATTGTGAACAAAACTGACCTTCGTTCACGAGATGACAAAATTAGTTTAGTAAAAAAAACGATTGTTTTTTTTAGAAAATGCATTTAATATTTGTTACCATTGGACCAGCCATCTTGAACACGAGTGATACATTGGAAAACAGGTCATAACAGTGTATGAAAGGTGAATGGAGGGTACTGAGAGATGATACATTTTACCTCAGAAAACTTACCATTTTGTAGCTACATGTATATATTTATGGTTAAAGTGAACATGTTCTGCTGTTGGCAATTTTCATTTTGATGAATTTTGCCTCTGCAGTGGGCTCTCTGGTATCATGGAGCGGATTACCTATTTGTGATGCTGATCTTGATATTTTAAATCTCTTCAATTCTCTTTCTCTACTTTTATTCTGCTACTCAAAATAGTTATTTGGATGTACTTGCAATTTATTAACTACAATTCATTGAAGAAATCTGTTAAACTTTGTATCCTCATCATTTCATTTTGTAGAAGCTGTTTTGCTTTTCCTCCTTTGTTATCTTTTGGATTTATATCTTTAATGCCACCTTCAAAAATGTTTGCATGTCAAAGTGATTATAAGTTAATATTATATCTCATTGTTAATTGGGTTTTCATTAAGAGGAACTTCAATAGTGACAATAGGAAAATCAATTGGCTGGTGTAAGCATGAACATTGTAGGAATACCATACATATTTGGCAACATTCTATTTTTACCACTATTTTTTTTAAGTGGCTAGGATATCATATGCCAGGGGAAAAGAAGTTTTTATCAATACTATCTAAGGTGCGCTAAGAGAAAGTGAAGAAATGGCTATCATTGAGACTCCTTAATATCTGATTGTTTGTGTGTCCCCGCTGATTTATTAGCCGAGATCACCAAGAGCTCACTGGAGTTGGTGTAATGAATATTTATTTTGTCTTCGCTAGCGCTGCAGAGTGTTCTTTCCTCAGTGTCACTCCCCCAAAGTGCTTACACAGAGAATGTAGAGTTGGAAGTATTGGGTGCTGTACAGACAGATAGAAGAAGTTGGGAGTGCTCAAGCTCTCCTGACTTTTAGTGTCGAGTGGCTTCTCACTCTTCCATTCATAAAATGATTTGCTTATACGATTGTCACTTTGCCATATCTCTACGTTAGTTTTGACACACTTTTGATGAAGAGCTGTTTGTGCTGTAATCATATACAACATGATTGGTCATAAATTGTGGAGGACCACTTTAGTTCTACCCCTCACCTCCACCCAGTTCTCCCTCTGGTGAGGGATAGGCATGGTTGGAAATAAGTGTCCAGTATTCTTGCTGAGTCTCATATCTCTTGGAGTATCCTATTAGGTATCCATGGCCTTAAGATTTTCAGGTGTCATCAATTGAATTATTTACCTGTGAGATAGAAAAAGTAGGCTACTGTAAGGACTGGTGGCTGAGATACTACATACAAGGTTTAATTGATTACTGTCACACCTTCACTTTTCTTTGATTGCTTCACAGGTACCTATATGTAGTATCAAAACATCTATTTAACCTATAAGTGCACCATTGCATTATTGTTAGTTACACAGGGTTGGTTGTTTTTGAAGTTATATATTCAATTCAGATACAGCTTTGAAAGTTAAGTAGTTGTTGAATTGAACGTGGAGTTAAATCTGACTCGTCTAACATGGTTATTTACTATAGACCTTTTCCGAATATAAATCTGTATTTTCTATGCCTTCCTATTTTATTATAGAGTGAATATATAATATATTATTATGATGGCATTATCAGTACCTTCAGATGTACAGTTTAAAAATTCTATCGTGCCTTTTAATTGTTGTTAATGATGATGCTTAAGTGCAATAGTGCCTCTTTGTGGATCAGATTAGTTGTTGTAAAATTTGCCAAATTTTGCACAGCTTAATTTATTAAATTGCTATTTGATTTATGCTATTGCTATCCAGTACTATAGTAGTACTGGATATGTATGATTTTAACTTTTTCAAAGTTAGCAAAGATTTATATCCTCATCCATTTTTCTTGCCCTTGAAGTCCTTTTGATTGATTCTTATGTGGTTGGAGTTGTTAATAATGTTTTTCTGTAGATAAAATTATGACTAAAATATTTTTGGCCTCGATAGAAAATGAAATTTTCCCTAAAGATATTCCAATTAAACATTAAAGAGGTTTTCCCTATGTACGTGTTGTTACAATTGTTACATTTTATGAGCAATAATATGATGAGCAATTATTAATAAAGCCTTGAACCCCAATCAAGCCAGTCTTCACCACTTAGGTATATTTGTATCAGATTTAAATCTGGTGCCCAAGTGTGTCCTGGTTTAAAAATTTGGTTTTAATTTTTCTCAAAAAATATAGATTTGATTAGGATCATATCAATTTGAAATCCCCTGTTTTTTACGCATAAATCATCATTAAACTGTGCTCTGCTCTGGTATTATACATGGCTACATCATTAGATTGAGACTGTAAGCCTTTTTGTGGCTACATATTTACCCCTCACCTTCAAGATATAAACTTTAATTGTTGAGTGCTCGGTGCCTATTAAACTGAACTAGTAGGTACCCCATAAGAGTATCTTGTTCGTGGATTGAGAGGGAAAGAAAACAGCTGGGAGGAAACTGAAAGCTATCTTCCTGGTCTGTTCCCATTTCAATGTTTACTTTTTCAATGGAAGTTCTAGCATCCATAGAGGGATCTAATGAATACTCAAAAGTCTCCATAGAAACAGTGGCTGTACCTCTAAAAATTACTTTTTTGTTGAATGCCCGAACTATCTCTAATTTGAATTTGATGGGAGTGATTATAGGTTAGCATTATTTTCCTAGCAATTTTGTCGTTCCTTGGTGCAAAATTGAGTCTTTACAAACTTTAGGTAACGTGATACCTTAGCTGGATAACTGTACTAAAGCAAAGGCCTTATTATGCTTCTTTCCTTTTCTATTGTTACTGATTTCTTACTATGCCCCTAAACTTTGTGCAATGTTCTATTCCTCAAATGCACCTTTTCAGAGTGTGTGAATTTTCTTATGCATTTGGAGTAAATAAGCAGAAGTTTGGAAATTTTTGTTTTATGAATTGTCTTCATTCTATTATATTATAGAAGCCTATTGGCCTGACTCAACCATGGCTAGATCCACAAATTCAGGGCCCCCCTGCGAGAATTTGTTAAGACCTCGTTTGAGAGGGCCCCCTTGCCTCCCAATATTTGCATCTTCTCACATTGTGGGGTTTTGTGGTTTACATATACATATATATAGCCGGCCCTGGATTTGACCTTGTTATTCACTGTACTATTTGTGTGCAATACATTGTAGTTGATGGATAAATGATTTTTATATTATGGTTGTTCTTGTAAATATATTTTAATGCACCGATAATTTTGTAAAAAATGGAATGGTATATATTTAAAAAATTTTATTGATTGTTAAACACAATGGTATATTTTTCTGTACATTTGCCTCAAATTTTGCTGAATACATACATGTATATATATACATATATATGCACTTACAACATGTTTTTTCTTTCTCTTTAATCCTTTCACTGATGTGAACTCAAAGGGTTGTACATATATTACTTTTATGACTTCCATGAAAGTCTCTGGTCACCAGATATATGTTTGGGGGATTTGTTTTTGTTTTTCTGAGATGATTTAAGATTTTCCTTGTAATTCATTTGTGACATAAGAGCATGGGCATAGCAAGGGGGGCAAGAGTATGCACCACCCATCCTACAAAACTCATTGCCCACCCTAGAAAAATCAACAGTATTGAAGTAATAAAATGTTTTCATTATTTTTATCTCGAGAAAAAGATTCATTGTCATTCCTCGTAAGCACAATTACACATAATCTGTGTCTACTAAAAATGTAGTTGACTTCTAATCGGATTAGCAAAATTGAAACCTTGCGGTGGCTGATCAGCTGGATGGCTGCCCCCCCTAGAAAATATCCCTAGCTACGTTAATGCGTAAGAGCGCAATCAGAGAGGAAAATTTTATAGATTAAAATTCTCATAAGTACCAATATAATACATTAAACTGGTGGAAAGGAATAATATTACTCCTCAATGATTGTAAATTCTAACACTTTTTATCACCTATATTAGTTCTGTAGAATGAAAATTCCCCGGTGTACCTCTAGTGACCACAGTTAACTGCCTCTTTTTTGTGTTCTTTTCTTGCTCATTTTTGGCTGAATTTGCTGAATCTTTAGATCTGAAGATTTATTTTACTTGAACCTTGTGCAAGAAGCAGTTTATATGGGGAAGCAGTTTATTTTTTCCAGTCAAAATATGTTATATCCTCAACTTCTTTATATTCATTGTATCCCCAAGGATAATTTTTTGTTAGCCCTACATTGACAGATGGTGGGAAGTAAGCCATGGTTTGTCATTGATGCAGATTGACCCTTTGTTGTAAATGCCACAGCAAATGACTCCTCAATCATGGGTGAATGGTGCATCTCCGCTGGGTCATTGTTTGCTCCATCTTGACCCTACAGTTCCTCAGCAATACATGGCTGATGGATGAAATCTTTTTTGGTCCTCCCCTAGTCAGAATTTCCATTTATTCTGACATTTTGAGGTGTCGATTAGGACCCCCCGCATCATCATCATCCCCGATGGCAAATAATGAGTTAGATCTTGAAATGTTGGAAGAAATGGAACATCTGACCCACGTAGCACACTGCCACGAAAATGTGCCATGAAGGCGCCTCGGAGGCACATAAAAAAGGCACATAAAAAAGGCACAGAAGGCACCTGTAATAGGCACATTGAAGGCACCTTTTAGGCGCCTTTTTCACGGAGCTGAGGTGCGCCTTCAAGGCACCTTAAAAAGACACCACTTTGAGGCACATTTTAGGCACTAGTAAGACTTTTGTAAAAAGGGTGACAAGCATTAATATATCCTTACCAATCCCATGGCTCCTAAAATATTCAATAGAAAATGTGAGCCGGAAACCTAGCGGACGAAAACGTTCACGAGCCAGAATATCGTATTATCTCTCCACTGACTTCGCTGCTCTCGCAATATAAAAAAAAGATACATTGCCATTATTCAGTTTCACTGTTCTATTGTGCTATAGCATGATATAATATGTCGCATTATGATACCTCGTTCCTAATCCCTACTTGTATTGAATGTTTATCTAACCTACGACTCTACGCACATAATCTCACACCCTCAATTGAAAAAAGGGTGTTGAGAAAGACGTATATATGTACATAGTCACTTCCGTGGATAAATGTGACTTCGAGAACTATAATCATTAAATGATTATTCCGTGATAGTTTGAGGAAATGCAATAAAATCTTGATAAAAGTTTTTCACTATTAATTAATGCCAGATAACTGTTATTTTATTTTGCCACATAGTATGAATGTAAATGCAATATTACTGCGAATAAACAAAATTTTTCCTATTCCCGCACGTTAGCTTCAGCATGCTTTCAGAACTTCGTCAATATTCGCCTCATAACATAACATCAGAAGATGATGTCGGTCCAATGTAGGCTGCCCATGGTCATGCATATCGGGCCAACATCGGCAAAACGATGGCAATGAGGGATGTGCCAATCTGAAGCCAATATTGGGCCAATATTCAGCCAACATTCATGGCTATGTACTTGGATAGGTGCCTATAGTGGGCGCCTTTAAGACAGATGAAGTAGTCAGGTGCCCATTTTAGGCGCCTTTAAGGCACATTTTCCAGCTAGTGTGCTACGTGGGGAGGTGATTTCATCCAGCTCATACACCAGGGAAGCACTAGTTCATTACTATATTGTTAGCCCTTCCACACCCTGCCATTATTGGCCAAGAAGCAAGAAACACTCCTTTAAAAATAAGTGATCAGCAATGCAAAAACTCTTGGATCTTTAATAAGAACATCTTCATTATTTACCGTAGGGAATTAGCAGGCACATAAAATCTTTTCTCTATGGAATAATAAGTTATTTTAGGAGGGAAAAAATGTCAAATTACTTAATAATATTTTTAGTTTAATCTTCCTAGTTAACATTTTTCTTCATCAATAATTACACTTAATGTGTTGGTCCACTGAAATTGATGGTAGCTGTAAGGACAAATATCAGGCTGTTCTAGTGTCTCAAAGTAGGTAATCATGAGAACTAAAATTTAGAGGTTAATATACCATGATGATTTATCAAAAAGGCAAAAGAACTGGGTGATTTTGAAAAGGCAAAAGAACTGGGTGATTTTGAAAAGGCAAAAGAACTGGGTTGGCCACTTTCCAAGACATGCGGGGGAATATTGAAGACTGCGGTTGAAGGGGCAGTAGTAGAGATGGGCCACTCTGAAATACCCCGGTAATTTTCATAAATTAGGTACCACAGTATTTTTCGTAATTTACAGCACCCCTTGAAAATTTCCGTAATTTTCTAGATAATTCACCTATGTTTGATATAATTTTTCATACAGATAAATTTCCAACATGTTATTTTAAGCCAAGTTCACATTTCCTACGTGTTTAATAATAAATTAAAGCATGTAAAAATCATTTTTGGAATATTTTACTTAAATTATAACATTATAAGATTAAAGCTTTGGAATATTCTTCTTGAAAATTTTCTCATACTTTGACAAAAGAAAGCCAGATTGCGTGTTGCTGTCATAGTTCTTTTTACAATTTTAAAAATTTCTAATAGATTAATGATGTATTAGGTATGGTTTAAACGTCATTATTCCCTTCCTGTTGCTATTGGCTTTCTTATTTAACCATACATTTGCTGTTAAATGCTTAAAACTAATAAATACTGGAAAATTACGGTAATTTTCACATCTCTAGGCAGTAGAGGGAAGGAGCCGAATGGGACGGTGGCATACAAAGATGTTGGAGGGACTGAAGGGAAGAGATGAATATGGTGAATTGAAGAGACTGGCTTTGGAGAGTAAATTGTAGGAAGAGAATGCGAAGGACCTGCTGAATAGCAGATCACCCAATGATGATGATGATGAATTTATCAAAATATTATATGATTGCAGTAGCTGTTGTTGGGATTAAATTCATTAAAACTACCAATAAAACTAATAGAATCTTGCATTCAATTTTTTGTGAGATATAAAATTTTTCCATAAAGTTTGAAGACTTAAGAAACATAGCAAATTATAGTAGGTTGTGGGTATGGTAAGGAAGCAGGAATGAGATGAATGTTTACCATGAAACAAGAGTGAACTATAATTTATAAGGATATGAAAATATTAAAAAGCCTACATAATTATTTTTTCCTTCATTTAATGACACTAAGACTCCCAAATGAATAATTAGTTCAATATTACAAATTTCCACAGGGTCTGAAATTTGTTTTTCTCTTCTCCATTTTCTGTTTTTATATTTTCAAGCTTCCCGGCCCTCATAATTGTCCTTATGTTCCAAGTTCCTATTTTTATTACTGCTTTCCTCCTCTTTCTCTCTTCCTTCTTCTTCTCCCTCCTGTTCCTTGTATCCTCCGATGATGATGATGTCCAAGGATTTCGTGTGATGACGACCGCGGAGGCCTTGCCTCCCCCGCTGCCGAGCACAACACCCACCCTTTTGGGCATCCCATAGTTGCCAGGATTCAATTTTCTGTGAATGACTTTCATATTCTGGGAAATGATAGTTGAGAGGGACTCCCATCCCACTTCTCAACGGAATTTTTAATGTGACATCATCAGGGAACTACCTTTCATCTGGCTCCTAACCTTCGACCTATCAGGCATGGGTGGCCCTACCTAGAGCAATAATAATTGCTCCTGCTAGTACAGCTCTAGGGGTCATTGGAACGCACAAGCCCTTCCACCTCATCAAGGTTGTAGTTCAAGGAAGGAAACATAACCTAGCGGTCCTGTGGCATTTTGTATGCAGTCTCTGTATCCATCGTTTGTTTTGAAGAGGAGATATGAGGAGGAAGGATTCCAGAAATCCGGTCACTCTTACCGAGGCACAAAGGCTGTGGTCCTGTAAATTATTTAATTTAGAGTTAATTTTACTTGGAGATAAGCTCAACCTCTCATACTTGTATAACTTTTTCATTTTCTGAGTGGAAGCTCACATAGCGGTTGCCTGGCCCTCAACCGGTTGGTAACTTGTTTGTAATTTGGTTGGTTTTGTGTGAAATACATTGCTAGTCCAGATTATTGATTGATAATACTTGTGTTACATTGAATTTCCTTATTTGTCTCACCCAAGCTTGGAAAGATTTTGTTTTATTCGGGCGTTATTGGCCAGGGGTGGATTCAGCATCAAATTTGGGGGGGGGGGTCATGACCTGGGTCCGGGGAGTAATGGAACACTCCCTGGGAGAGAGGGGCGTTCTCTGGGGGGTATTCCATACTCAAACTTCTCTCAAGTTTGGGATTTGTAGCCATGCATTTGCATATTCACTCCCTTTACTCCTTTAAAAGGATACATAAAGGAACTATAATTAAACTAATAAAAATTAAAAATTTTTGATAAAATTTTTAATTTTTATTAGTTTAATTATATATTTAGGGGGGGAGGGTCACAGTGGTCGACCCCTGTGACCCACCCCCTAAATCCGCCACTGTTATTGGCAAGAAAACTAATTTCCTTCTCCCATTAGTGCTTCAGTCCATAAAACTCTCATTTGGTAAACAACTCCATTTTTTAGTGGGAACAAAAATTCCCAAAAGGCGGATAAAGGTTAGACAATAAAATGGACCATCAGATTGAAGATAAGTAGTTTTTTTATTATCCCTTACCAATTGTATATTTGATCTTTGCATGTGCATTAATGTTCTTTTCTATGTACTGCAATCAGCAAACTCATTCCTTTATGTCACAGCTGGTATTTTTGCACTGCCTTCATTTTGGGAAAAGAGTCTAGAGGTTAGCAACATGGTTGCCTCCTGTTGTATCTTCAAAATTTGTTAGTGCATTCAACCTGAAAGTAAGTGCAGTGAGACTTATATTGAGCGAATATCATGTCTAATTCTGCTGAAAAATGTTCGTTGAGAGGATTGGTTGTGGAATTATGGGACATGATCCTGGATGGACAACTTCGAGAAACACGATACAAATTAGCAGCAGAGTTCATCTAAAATTGAAGAAATGACCAACTCATTGACAAATATTAGCTACAAATATCAAGAATGTTTCTCTATTGTCTGTTTCAAACAGGAAATATTTGTCTGTGAGTATTCAAGAGCAAATGGAGCCCTATTTCATATCATAGACTCACGATCAATAACTTCCCAGATAGCAAAGTGAGCTGGAATCCCACTGGGTTCCAACTTGTACCCTCCAGTGTGTGCAAGCTGGAATCCAATTGGACGAATCAAGTGTGCTAGCTGAATTCCTGCCAGATTCCAACTGTACTTTGTAATTACACTATTCCGGCTGTGTGCAAGCTGGATGTCAGACTGGAATCCAGCTTGAACCAAGCTGGATTTCCAGGAAATATTCCCAGCTTGCTTGACCAGCTGGATTCCAGGCTGGAATCAAACTTGAATCCAGCTGAATTTTAAGGAAGCATTCCAGGTTTGCTTGACCAGCTGGATTGAAGCTACATATTCAAGCTGGAATCCAGCTTGATTCAGGCTTGCCACGCCCAGCAGGACTGAAGCCACATATCCAAGCTGGTATCAGGCTTATTGATGCAAGTTTGCCACACCCAGCTGGACTATTCCAGCCAAAATCCAGGCTGGAATCCAGCTTGCTTGCTATCTGGATCCTCTTTTTCATGGCTTATCTTAATACATCCTGCCACATACCCCTGCAGCGGGTCGCAGGGCAGTACTGGTAGTTACCCAGCCGGCACAAGGTGGTACATATAGGGATCCATTAGGGATAAATCATCCTGATTAATAAGTATACCTATGTATGTATAGGTATATGTAGAGAAGAAGAATGTTGAGAAGGTAAGATCGCTGGTGAGGAAAACAAACAAATTTTCAATTTGAAGTTGCGGCCAGGAAAGGAGGTTGGTGACAGATATTTGAAAGAGGCAGGGAAAATAGATTTATGGCATTTAGAGAGGAAGGGGAATGTTGAACATGGTCGAAGGAAACATGTTAGACAAATACGAACTGGGAAGGAAATTTCGGATGGCTTGAGGGAAGAAAGAGTGTATGAGTGACCATGTTGAAGTATTTTAGAGCCCAATCAAATTCCGAGAGGATTTCACTTCGTAAATTCTTCCGGAAAGCCACAAATCTCTCATCTGGTGTATGTAGCTAAGAAATATATAGTAATGAAGGGAAAAAAGATAGTTTAATGATTGAAAGGTTATAGTTGGTCAATATATTGGAAAAACTAAGGCAAAAGTAGTTCGAAAATTTTCCAATCAATCAGTGAAATACCCATGGAAATACCAATAGAAATGATTGATAAAAAAATCGTTATTCAAGAGACCCGCCTAGATATGCTTACGCTCGCTGGCATTCAATTGAAATCAATTAAATGTTATTAAACTTAGTATAGATTAAATATTTAGTATTTTACCTATGGTTGAAATAACGATATATTCAATTTATTGATGTTTTTTGTTTTTCAAAGAAGGCTAAAATTAAACACCAAGAATTTATCATTTAAATGGTCGAAGCAGTCGAAGGAACCAGATGGTCGATATCGTCGATGTTTATCGAACGCCTTTCATTGTTATTTAGATTATTTTAAGGCCGTGGAGTTGGTGGAGGTGGTGAGCACGTGGAAAAAAGTTGCCCTGGATGGAAATTGTCGCGGAAGTGAATGTTGTGGAAGTGTAGAATAATTACTTTGAAAAATGTCAAAAACTGGTATACTAAAGTCTGCTGGAGGACCCTCCAAGCCGGCGAATAAAGTGCAGTTCCGTATTCCCATTGGTTTGAAATCCACGTTGTCGGATTACGTCAAAGGTCAAGATAAGCGGTTATATGAAGAAACGGTCTCCTTACTGAGGGATTATGACGTTGTGGTACGTAGTTTTGGGTATTTACTGTGATCTTCTTTTGGTGCGCTGGCATTGGCGTGTGGTCGTGTTGTCAAGTATTCCGGCTGTGAACAATGCAAGAGCGGAAAGTGTCCGCAATGCTGTGTGTGGACGTGATGCAGTGGTGGTCTTTTCTGCATGTCAAAATAAATGTACTCTCGTTTTTCTGATTATTTAAGCATGTGGAAAGCCATATAATAATTTAAAGGGTTATTTGTCGTTCTCCAGGAAGAGCTGGTTTTGGAAGGTTTTAGGTCTTCTTTAAAACCCCAGTGAATCGCATATGCAGTTCTCCTACACACAATAAACACATTATTTGCGATCAGCTTACTTTAAGCTGAATATTTATCTTAGAAATAATGTTTATTGCTTTGCATTGCGACATCCAACGAAGTAATCTTGATGTAAATCTTCTAGCGTTGACTTACGAATTTAGGCAATTTGCTGTACCTAATGATTTTGCGTACTTCGGCTGTGTGTGGCCATGCCTACTTCCCGTTTGTATTTTGGGAGAAAGCGGTTTACAATTGATGCGGTTGTTTTGGCCGTAAGTATATAAACCTCTTGGGAGGAATGTCTTGCTACTGGTTTTTCCCGCCATTACAGTTTAAATGTGTCATTGTGCCCCATTTTGGGATACGACTATTTATATGCCACTTGTGATATCTCTATTGCTGTTCATTTTTAAATAAGTTGCCGTAATCATTCGTGGGCGTGGTATTTTATTAAAGTGCCCCCTTTCTACCAAGGTCTTAGTTCTTCTCATTCTGGTCGAGCGCCGACTTTGGGCTAATCTGCTCACAATGTCCTTCGTCTTCTTTCATTTTGTGTTACTTCTCAGTTACAAACATTCGTTCACTTGCTCCAGTCTCAGATCTCAAAGTCTGGCCCCGACTCCGTGTCGATATCTCCTTCGCACCAAAGCGTCGTGTTTCTTTACATTATTCTTCTAGTTGTATCTATTCATATTTTTTTCCATGGGGTTTAGCATTTTAATAAGATCTTCGTTCCTCATGGCTGGAATCGCTTGAGGCATCAGCTGTTGTAACGTGCTGAGTGTTTCCTGAAGCTTATGTGATTTCTTTATTTTTATTTGATTTATTGCTTTTTTATGTAAAAGTTTAAAAGCATGAGTGGCAGAGTATATATGTGCCACATTTCATTCTTTACTTTTGTTTCCGCTGCAGTGCAGCCACTTTAAATCCCTGCCAACTGATCTTACTTCCAGTGTGTTTGTTTTTCTGTCCTTTAATGACGGGTATATGTAATTCTATCTGGTCAGCATTCTGTTTCAACCCACATTGTCATTGGTTTTCTCCAGTTTGTTTAATCTTAATGTTTTTGGGCTGGTATTTTATGTACTCTTCAGTATGAGAAGTCTTGAATCTAGAAGTTTTCTTGTTACCCTAATTTTTATGGAACAGAACATGCATTCTCCCAGAAATGCTTCCAGCTTTTAATTTGCTGGCGCTATTTCTTCTGGAGCAGCTGCGTGTGTAAACGTTCATTTGACGACAGTTTCTCCATTACAAAAGGCGTCTTCAGGCTGGAGACTCTGACCTGAAGACAATTCCTGTAACGGAGGGGAAACTGTCGCCAAGTGAAAACTTGAGACATGCAGCTGCTCTAGAAGAATGAGCTCCAGCTTATTATCAAGCCACTATGGAGACCTTCGCTCGAGTTTCCAGCTTTTGTTCTATCCTTATGTCGATAATTCCTGTTGATATCTGCAAAACTTCTAAAGTTTGGTAATTATTTCCCTTTATGAATTATGTGATGAGCAATTAGAGTGCCAATATGAAAAAAAATGAATTTCGCTGTGAACTATTTCTTTCTTGTTGCCTTCACACTCATAAGTTAATTAATGATTCGTAAGTTAATTAAGTTTGATTTTGTGTGTTGAAGCGCTATCGGGAGAAGGGAATAGTTTTTCTCGCTGATAACTCCCGTAAAAACAAACTCTTTCGAAGCTCGGGTGAGACAAATGAGGAAATTGAACTAAACACAGGTATTATCAATCAATAACTGAACTAATCAATATATTTCTCACATAAAATCAACGAAGTTACAAGCAATTTACCCACAGGTTGAGTACCAGGCAACCGTTATGAGAGTTACCACTCAGAAAATGATTAAAATGTACAAGTACGAGAGGTTGAGCTTCTCTCAAAGTACAAAATGACTGAAAGTTAGCAGGTTCACACAACGGTGTTGCTCGGTTGCCGTCTCGACTGCAAAAGAGGGCGAGCTCAGGGATGAGTCAGGTGAGGTTGGGGGTCTGTTGACAAGGACGAGGTGGAATGGGTAAGCTCAGGATATAGGCGATTGGTAGCCTTGGAGGGGAGGAAATAATGGGATGGGCGATAGATGGAGTGGCAGTTTTCAATTGGAGCGCCAGGAACTGTTTTCTGGCTTTGGCCGCAGAATACAGGATCACAGCCTTTGTGCCTTGGTCAGAATGACTGCATTTTTGGAATCCTTCCTCACTTTAGGGCCTATATAAATGATGCAGGACCTGGTGAGGAGTCGCTTCATTTTGGAGTCGTAGGCATTTTGGCCGTCTTTAGAGCCATGTTGTTAGCGCTCATGGCGGGACGTGCCTCGGGCAAGTCCTTCGGCTAAGTCCGCAGGGTAAACAGTCCACAGAGGGGAAACTTTCCAAAGAGGGGGATTTGGCAAAAAAATGGGGTGGGGGTGTATGAAAAATGCCACTGTGTAGAGAGGTACTATAAAGCCTCACTGATGTACAAATAACTCATTGATAACTTCATAGCATTCAAATTATATTTCTGTATTGTAAACTACTTGTGAACATTATTGTCGGAGAACATATGCCCAATTAGACCTTTTAAATCCTATAAATGGAAGTACCTGATTTTTGTCTGCTTAAGTTCTCAATCACTCATTAATCAATGAGAATAGAATTTTAATTCTAAGTATCACAGTATAGACCATTGCAATATCAACCATTTCATCATATTTTATCCTTCAAGGTATGAAGGAACCCTCTGTAGCTTGTTGAACTTCACAAGAAAGTCACAGAAGCAAGAGTAATGAAATGAGATATGGTGGGGTGATTGCATCTGATTGTTCCTGCAGTGACATTTTGGGTTTATTAGCTTTGATGTCATACTGTGGTGGTCCAACTCGGTAGCTTAACAGTTGATGGTTAATTTTATCATTAGCGGATAATGCTGTATTTATCCATCATGAAAGTCATCACTATTTCTCTGTTATTTTTAGGATGAAGACCTTTTACAGCTCCTAAAGGAGGTTCGGAGTGTTGTTTCAATACTTGACAGGAGAGTTAAGTTTTTTGTTCATGTTTTTCTGGTAAGTGGAATACCATTTTAAGACCTAGTGCTACTTAATTTAAATAAATTGTGAATAATGTTGCGATGAATTCCAGTGGTATTCCCCAGCCTGATTGGGACAGACCTTATGAGATTTTTATCATTACTCTGCAATACTTTCCCCTTACTCTTTGATGGTGTAAATTTCGCCTAGTTTGTCATAGCTGTCTGCTCTTACTGGAATCTATATGTCTTGCCTCGGTGGTGGTGGGGTAACGTCCTCGCCTGCCAACCCAAAGGTCGCGGGTTCGAGTCACGCCTGGGGAGGATTTTTCTCCTCCTAGGATATGGTTGTGTGTGTTGTCCTTTGTTACTGTTACAACGCCTGATGTAAAATGGCACTCGAGGCTGTAATCAGGTTGATGATATAAATAAAAAAAAAAGTAATCCTATCCACCTGCCAGTATAAATACAATTTTTTTCATTCGCATAGGTTGATCACTTAAGGTAACTCCTGCTATGAAAACAATTTATACTTGAAAGTTCTTGAATTATCCATGAACAAAAATGACCTCAGCCTTCATATGTGAAATAAAAATATATATCCTATTTATATGATGCATGTACCCATGTGAATTATTGCATGAACACTTGCATAGACACATTCGCCGATTTTGAACGAGCTTTTTTTCCTGGATGTGTTCATCCATTTGTGCAATTTTCTGTGTTTACACAATGAAGTGCCAAGCATTCACTCATGCCTGCATGGGTACTGGTCATGTACATGGGTCTTTTGATGTAGTGGGATACATGTGCATATATTTTTTTAAAAATAAAGATTCATCATTGATTTCATTGAACTTCATTAAGCTGTTGGAACATTTGGGGAAGGATTAGAAAGTTAGTCTTTTTATTTCAGACATGGTATATTTAAACATGGTGTTGATTTGGTTTTGCCGACTGAGGATCTTGACTAGTCTCATAGTATGGAGTGGGATAGGTTTCTCTGGAAGAGTGGCTGCTTTATTGATTTGCAGTTCATTCTGGTCATAATTTTCAAGTTTTATGTTAATGTGATTGGTATACATTTTTTGAATCCTTGAGGTAGAATACCATTTTCCCCTTCAAGCAATACATTTTTGTGGTTGTCTTGACAGATTTGCTGCATGCATGGAGTAACTGAGGAAAACATATTTTTGATTTACATTTTTTTGCTTGATATAACTGTTCAAAGTTGACCTTACAGATGCAATTTTCGGATCCTGAAAATTATACAGAAAGTAGTTGTATATCTGAGGGTACCACATATCCTGAAAAGGGGAATATTCCATTTTCCTTCTGGATTTTTGATTTAAATAAAAAAATGCCCACTTTCAGACCAAATTCTCAATGTTATAGAAATAAAAGGAAGAAAGTTCTAATGTAACAAAGACAGTGCATGTATTATCCTTGTCCATTATATGCAGTGAAAAGTTGCTCAATAGATTGTGTCAGCATATGGAATTAAATCTTACTGATGTGCCAACAGGCCTAGGTGGATAGATTGTCTTTTGAATATCATGCAGCTGTAAAGAACATTTATGATGAGCTTGCTATTTCTTGTCAGGAAAGTAGTACCCTCTGGATGGGCAGTGAGGCAACACTAGGTTAACAGTAACTTCCTAGAACTCATTGCTAACCTATGTGACCTCAGCCATTCACCGTCATGCACACAGACCCTAAGCATGCAAGGCTTTAAACTTTGGAGATTGTGAAGTTTAACAGCTGTTTTACCTACACTTGATGAAAAATGAAACGTTCTGTGACACTTCCTGCTGTTCTTGAAATGGAGAACTTGTTCCCATCATAAGCCCACACTTGAGACTTCTGAATTTTTTTTTCTGATCTAATGGTTTTCATTGGTCCAATCTTACAGTTTTTATCTTGAAAATCTTCTACTTCTTTGTGTAAAAGTATCAATCTGATTGCATTTTACTGATTTGCTCACAAATATTATTTGCTCAGCTGATATTGTGGTTTTTATTATTGTTAGGAATAGTTCTAGGGTCGATATATACCATATTTTTGCCTGAATATAGCCCCCCTCCGAATGCAAGCCCCTGCTCCCTCCCAAATTTCATCTATATTTTTGGAAATACCAAAGTCCCCATATTTAATCTCATATCATGAATTTCCTTTGTATTATTCTTCTTTAAATAAAAAATTATGTTGGTCTTCTCTACTTCTGTGTATCGCAATTTATAATCTACAAACAATATTCCAGTCAATTTTATCACAGGGTGCATATAAGCTGCATTGTAGGGAGTGCTGTAGAAATATGGTCACAATGGAAAATAAATGAGAAAAATAGCTAATCCTGAGAATCATTGTTGAATATGTGTAAAGTTGTTTGTCTTTTTTCGACGAGTACCTACCTCAGTTTCAGCAGAAAAATATTTGCTACAAAGTTGCGTTGTGAGTTGCATAAGGTCTTTACAGAGTTGCCATATGGCTATAAAAACATTGCCAAGACTAAAGATTAATCAAATAAATTTAAAAAACTCAGTTAATTCTTAAAAATGTACCTACATAGTTTGTTATTTACTGGTATGAGTTATTTCGGTTTCTTATTGCTTATTTTTCTCTGTTATTTCAAACCATTAGCCATGGAATTTCTGTGTGGTTATCTCATTTCATGCTTGAAAATAGCCCTTCTTGCCCTTATGACAATCAATTTTTGGCCAGAAATGGGGGGCTTTTTTTTGGCATATATGGTTTATTTTTTGAAAGCTATTGCGATATTGAAGAGTGTGATACATGTATCGAATTCCATATTGTTGCCATTCAAGACTTAAAAATGCCATCTCCTAACTGTGGTAAGACCAGCCAAAACTAATGAAACAATCTTCAAATGTAAGGCATATTATTCCGACACAGATTTTAACTTGCTTGTAATAACTTTTCCGAAAATATGCCGTGTATTTCCATAATGTTACAAAAAAAATTCCCCATTGAAACTAGTTTTTTTAATGGAGCCTTCTGGTTCCAAAAGCAGAATCATTCCTCGAAAGCTAAAATACTGTTGGACCTCAACTATTGTGATAGGCTCTCTTAACTTGCCTGTTGAGTACTGAAATGTAAATTCATGTGTCCTCCCTTTTATGGGCATGGCCAAACACACTTCCATAATTATTGGAAAGTTTCTAGATAATTCCAGAAAACTTTTATCAATAATTTGGAGGGATTTATATAAAAAAAGTCCAGAAGAATTAAAATATTTCAAGTTCCTAATTTTAAAATTTTCTTTCTATTATTTCCATTTGTTTATTTTATATTCAGAGAATATTGGTCTGAAAATGGGAATCAATCATAAGAATTTTTATATAAATCCAGTAGTAAAATGGAATTTTCTTCTGTAAAGGATATCTAGTGCCCTAAGTTATACAATTACTGTAAAATTTTCAGAATTTTTTAGATTGGTGTGTTTGAGGTAAAATAAATATTTATTTCCTTTTTTTTTTCAATTGTTGTACAAAGGTTGGTTTGAACATTGGTCTAGATTTGCATGTATATACTAGCAATTCAAATACTAGCCCAAAATAAGATTATTCAATAGCTTTATTTGTTGAAACGTAAATTTTAAAATTTTGAAAAATATGCCATTCAAAAATGACCCCCACGAGGTATACTTAGAACAGTGAGGCATATTTTTTTTAACCAATTAATGTTTTTATCAGCTTCTTTCATAGTTACCCAGATTTAGAATTTTTGGAAAATCAGAGTCGACTATTTCTCCATTTTCATTTCCACTGCCTGAATTTAGATGGATTGGGCCATGTTTATCTTCATGCTAGCTTAGTTAAATTTTTGAAGATTTTGATTGATAATAAATGAAGATCAAACAATAATTTACCCATGGATAACTTTATTGGATACCAATGTTTTCTAAGTTTATTTCAATGCTTAGGGTACAAAACCCCTAAAAGCAACAGAGTAATACATTTTTGATTTATATGAAGTTTGTACATAATAAAGAACAGCATTTGTTACAAAATATTACAATAATTTTAACATTTAGACAAGAAAACAAATATATTGCCATTTTTAGCTTGAGTATTTACATAACTTGTCTGATTGAACTTGAAATAGTAACATTTATTGTTAAAAGATCGCAAATGATCACATTTTTAAAAATCATAAGGCATTACGTTCCATATAACAGTAGACCTGACAACGTAGGTTTTGTGAAACTTTGGTTGTGTGTGGGGCTATTATGAATTTATATTTGGTTATCACTACAATTGTAGGAATTCGATATGTGGATTATTCGGAATGACTGTTGATTATTTAACTTTTTGATGGTGAAGGTGCTGCTTCATTGGCTTCCTCAGGTAGATGTTAAATCCTCCCGCTGGTCAAAACACTAAATTTTGTATTTATTAAAAATCATTGAAATTTTATAAAATTTGGCATGAGCTCTTTGAAAGCTTGAAAGGAAAATGCTGTTGGAGCAAAAGTGTTATTATTAATGGTAGGCATTTTTTTTGCAGCTTATTCCGTGGGCTCATCGAACGGGATCTGTGGTTGAAGAATATCAAGGTTTTCTATTAGATCTGCTGACAGCTCATAATTATTATATTGACGTTTCATTTGAAATTTTAGTCAAAACCTTTAGGAATGGTGAGTAAATGTTTTTGATTTTTTGGATATTTGCATTTAATAATTTTTACTGGTGTTGGCAATGCTAATGAAACTATAACCTTCTTATGCAAACCCATCTAAATGCCCAAAGTTATATTTTTTTACACTGATGATTCTTGCATATTATTTATCATGTCATCCAATAAAAAGCCTTGGTGCTCTTTTTAGTTGCCTAACATAAATAGTCAAATGAATAAATTGCTGCAACATTATTATCATGTTGGCTACCTTCCATGCTATATGTTTTTACTGCATAACTGATTACTAATCATATGTGTACTCTATCCAATGTTGAAATACTGGGAACACTGATCTTAGTGAGGAATACTGCCAGTCTAAGTTGGATGAGGGGGGTGTAGTCAGATACTGAGTTCCGTGAGGGCGATGCTGTGGAATCATTTTCACCTACAGTAGAACCAATTAATAGCAGACTCTCTTACTGCTAAATTACCCAGTAGCGAGCTGCTTTCTCTGATCCCAGAAAAATTTACATTTACAGTCAACTCTCAATTATCCATGCTAATGGATGCACGGCGAGGCACGGATAATCGAAAAACACGGATAACCGCAAAACATGGAAAATGTGGTCGTGATATCGACATTTCACTTCGTAGGATGGAAACTATTTCACATAACAGACTGCAGCGGTTACCGCAAGACAACTAATGAAATACTAAATACAGTAAAACCCCACTTTTAAGTCCCCGGAATTTACGTTTTCCCGTGATTTACAACATTTTCTCCCGGTCCCGAAAATTTTTGCATCATTATAATGTATTTTCATCCCGCTATTTACACTTTCAAAACCCGCCATTTACGACATTTGAAGGCAACAAAGATGGCGGCTGGTGCACTTCAACTGGCGACCCTTCGAGCGTGATTAATGTTAAATATGGATAAAATACATGCTTAAACATGATGAATGAATGCTGATTTATTTGGTTTCCTTTAAAAACACAATTATTCGTTTGATGGTAGCACATTACACCGATAGTATTGCTGAAAAGTATATATGCCGGATATTGTAATGCTTGCGATCGGGATTCTCGAATTGGTACTAAGGAGCCATTCCTTGGCCGTACTAGCTGTTTAAACAGTACATTTAAATTGTAGCGGATGTCATAAATATATTTAATTAGATATTATTTGGCCAACTATCGCTATCAATGTGGCGAAAAGTTAAAACGTATGTTAACTCTTGTTCTCATACTTTGCAGCGATCTTTTTCTTATTTCTCGTAACTCCCACACTATAATGCCATTCATCTTGTGTTTTTTTTAGGTTTTTAGTTACTTCACCTTTAGTTTTATTTAATGTGCAATTACTTACGGCAATCGTGAGGAAACGTATTTTAAAATGGCAAACAAGCGTGCGAGATAATCATTATCATTGGAAGAAAAAAATCAACATTTTGCGAAGAGAATTGACTCTATAATACGGGCACTCGCGTGTCCCTGACCGAAGAACTTGATATACCAGGTTCAACGTGGAACACAACTGTAAAAACCTGTAAATGAATAGAGAAAAGTGCTAAGGACTGCGGCCCTATTGGTAAAAGGCGTAATTACATTAAATACTACAAGTACGATGAACTTGAAGAAATATTGAAGACATTGTTTCAATCTTCCCTCGAAATAAGGCCGCATAACCGCTGCTAGAGGCGCTCGGCACACTGATGTCTTCAAAGAATCAAATGGATGTTTACACCGTTTCAAAAGTCGATATAAATATTGTCTATAAAATCATTTTTGGTGAATCTAAAAGTGTACACTACATTGATCCTGAAACAGTTTCTCACTGGAAGTGCACATCTTTGTATAATTATGTTGATGCCTATGCCTATGCGCTTAAAGACATCTTTTATTTGGATGAGACAGGTATTTTTTTTAAATAATGCCACACAAGACCCTATAGACTTTAAAGGGGACCCATTGTCATGGGGCCAAGCTCAGCAAAGGTCGCCTTACTGTTTTATCCGGAGCTAATCCAGATGGCAGTGAGAGACTGCAGCCCTTTGTTTTTGAAAAGTCCAAAAATCCACGTTGCTTTAAAAATATTAAGAAAAACCTTGGCTATAATCTATGCAGCCAACACAAATGCATGGATGACATAGACAATTGTTGAAGAAAAAATTTATGCCCTTGATGCAAAGATAAATATGTGTAGGTAGACACCACCTCAAATCAAGTTAAGTAAGTTAAAATATGAGAATACGTTTATTTTTTGTTAACTTTTGTTTATTCATTTATTTATGTCTATTTGGTGACCCATCAAATATTGAACATCACCTGTTAATTTAAATAAAATTATTTAAAATTAGGCAATGATTTTGCTTCTATTTCCTACAAATTACGATTTCTCTCGATTTACATTTTCCCGCGATTTACACTTTTTTCCTTCATCCCCGTCAAAAGTGTAAAAGAGAGGTTTTACTGTATTACTATTGTTTTGAAATATAATAATATCATAAACATTTATAAATTTATAGCTTCGAATGCTGGAAACACAACATAAAGGGTACTTACTTAGCTTGACCACATAGATAATAAAAAACGGACATCTTGCTTATTTTCAGTAAATGCATGGCATCGAAGTGATTACATGTATAATACAAAACATTGTTATATTGTGAGCCTCTGAAAAATATATGCGATATAATATATAGATTCGGCATTAGTAGGATTAAAAATATTTTGCATTACAATTGACTGCAGGTCAAGAAAAGAAAGTGAATAACGAAATGCTAATTTTCTGGTTCATTTCAAATATCTTGAAATCTTCAACATTCATCTATAAATATTTTCTAATCTAATAAATAGTTTCTAATGCTTGAAACAAAAGATGATATGGGCACTTAACTTGACCATATTTCGAATATCATGAAATCTTCAACATTCATCTATAAGTATTTTCTAATCTAATAAATAATTTCTAATGCTTGAAACAAAAGATGATATTGGTGCTTAACTTGACCATATAGACAATAAAAAAACAATAGCATATCTTGCATATTTGAAGTAAATGTAAAAATCATTATCGAAGTGAATATCAGAATAGAGAACATTCTTTAATTGTGAATCTTGGAAATACAAGTTTTTGCTGTTTACTTGATTTCTTCATGTTTTCTTTTATTGCAGTTCTTATTTTTCTGGCTAAGATTAAGTCGCAATAATCGAAATAATTTAGTCACATGTAATTCAGCAAAGTTTCAACACTCGCCAGAGCTTCTGTGCGGATGTAATATATAATGTCCAGATACAATTAGGTAATTAGTAAGAGGACAAGCTTAGGGTTGCTCAGCTTTATTGACTGCTGTTGGTTCTTACAATCTCTGTCGTCTTGGTGACACTCATACAAATACATAGATAAATATGTTACATCTCCCTCTTTATGTTGAACAATAAACAATAACAAAACACCCTTCACCTAACACTAAGATATACAATCAAATACAACGATAACATGTGAACAGTCCAAGACAGTATGTAATTTCATGTTACATAATCCTTCAAATGTGATGGCTTATTCACCATTCTCCCTATCCTGGTAGTGATGGTTTTATTATTATTATTAACAATTTTTCCTGTGGGACTTCCGTGTATACTGCTACTATGGTCAGCATTAATATCTGTGGGCGACTCTTGTACACTATTTTGGTTATCTTTTCTCTTATCTATCAAACTACCTTCATCTTCACTTCCCGTTTTATATACAACTGGATTATAAGATTTTCTTAGCATCACTCTATTTCGTCGGAGTGTGTTACCATCTTCGTCACGTACAACATAACTTCTAGGAGCACTCTCGTGCTTATTAATTACTTCACCCGAAATCCACTTATCATTTTTCCTAATTAAAACATTATCTCCCTTATTAAATTCTGGGAGACTTTGTGCTGTACGATCATAATAAAATTTTGGTAGTAAAGATTCATTTCTTTTCCTCACTATTTCGGGTTTTAACAGAGTTCTGTTCACTGGTAATTTATCTTTCAACATTCTGTTTAAAAACAATTGCGCAGGACTATATTCTTGATTCGTTAATGGAGTATTTCTATAATCCAGTAACATCAAAGCTAAATCTTTGTTAGTAGCATATGCCCTTCTTAATAATTGTTTGCAAACTGAAACAGCTTTTTCAGCTCTACCATTACTTTTTGGATAGTGTGGACTGCTAGTGATGCAGTCAAAATTCCATCCTGTTGCAAACGTTTTAAATTGTGTACTATTAAATGGAACATTATCTGACATGAAAGTGTCTGGCACACCATTATGAGCAAAAATATACTTCAGTTTAGTGATAAGCTCACTTGCAGTTTTGTTTTGAAGCTTTTCTAATTCTATCCAACTAGAGTAGGCATCAACTACTGTTAAATAATTTTCTCCTGCAAAGGAAAACAAATCACAAGAGATTGATTCCCACGGCCTTACTGGTTTAACATGACTCATCAGAGGTTCCTTTCCATTTTGATAGCGATATTTTTCACAAATTTTACAAGAGAGCACCCACTTTTCAATATCCTGACTCATATTTGGCCAATAAATGACCGATCTTGCTCTTTTCTTGCACCTACTAACACCCAAGTGTGACTCATGTATTAACTTTAACATGCATAATCTGAGGCTTAAAGGTACAATAACCTTATTATCCTTGTTCTTATGGTAATTCTTTAATTCTAAATCTAGCATATCACTATTGGACGGCCATTCTCCTGAGCAATACGTGATTATCTTACTTAAAACTGGGACGTTTATGGTAGCCCTTTTAAATTCTTCTTTTTTACTATCTGACATGCTTAACTGATTTACAAGGCTATGAACCATTTTACAGTCTTTCATTTCATCTGCATCAACACTACTATTGTAATTGATTCTATTAGGACTTCTAGACAACAGATCTGCAATTACATTGTTTATACCCGGTATATACTTAAAATCTATGTCAAACTTCAATAACTTAAGCTTATATTTTTGTAAGCTACTGGGTACCTTGTGAATTTCTTTTCCCATTGCACCCAGAATTGGTTTATAATCAGTGTATATTGTTACCTTTTTACCATAAATAAAATGAAGATGCTTCGAAACTGCAAAATATACAGCTTTCATCTCTTTTTCTATAACAGAGCACCTTTTCTCCGCTTCACTTAGAGCTCTCGAACTAAATATAACCGGGCTGTTGTTTTGCATAAGACATGCACCCAGTCCTTCATCACATGCATCAACATACATATCAATTGCTACACTTGGATCAAATATTTTTAGTGTTATTGCAGCACTTATCTTTTCTTTTAATTCTTTATATGACAGTATCTGTGCATTAGACCAATTCCATTTTACTTCTTTTTTCAACAGTTGTCTCAATGGTGCAGTAATTTTCACCATGTTAGGTATGAATTTATTCAAAAAAATTGCCATTCCTAATACTTTTTGTAGTTCTTTCTTACTTTTAGGGTCTTTTAAAGCTAAAATGGACTGTACTTGTTCATAATTAGGTTTTACACCTTCCTCCGAAAATATTAAACCCAGATATTTCACACAGTTCATCTTGTATTGCAACTTGTTAATATTAAATTTAACATTATTCACTTTTGCCCTTTGCATAACTTTACCCAGCGTTTTGTCATGTTCTTCCTCGGTATCAGTTGCTATTATCAAGTCATCAAAATATATACCCACATTTGGTATATCTCCAAAACATTTTATATTTTGTTTCTGAAAAATTTCAGGACTAACACTGAGCCCAAAGGGTAATCTTTTAAACTTAAACTTGCCGAAAGGTGTGATGAAAGTAGTTAACAGACTACTTTCTTCATCTAACTCTAACTGAAAAAACCAGTCTTTCATATCCAAAACAGAATAGTATTTTTTACCCCTCAACTTCAATTACAACTCACTACTGGATGGCATAGGGTAAGGATTTGGTTTAAGGTATTTATTTAATTGATGAGGATCTAAACTAATTCTAATACTGCCATTAGGTTTCTCTATTAGCACTATATTATTAACCCAGTCTGTAGGGTAATCTACGTACTCAATTATATGCTGCTTTGTTAGGCTGTCTAAAGTCTCCTTCAATCTAGGCTTTATACTTTCGGGAACTCTCCTTACCGAGTTGATCACTGGCATGGCATTACTTCTTAATTCTAGTTTAACTGTGGTAGGGAACTTTCCCAAGCCTTTAAACGCGTGCTCATTATTCTTGTAATACATTTCTCTATCCAGTCCTTTATAATTCGATCTCCCAAACACTTTTAGATTATCAACCTTTTTAAGTAGTCTTAGTTTAACACATGCATTTAAGCCCAAGATGGGTATATTATCAATTTCGACAATTATAAATCTAATTTTAACTTCGGTACCCCTTACAATACATGGAAATATAACCGACCCCACCGTGTTAATCTTATCTTTAGAGTACGACAGCAATTTAACTTTAGTTTTTTGGACAATTTCTTTAACGCCCAACTTTTTAAATATACTGTATGGCAATACATTACACTGTGCCCCCGTGTCTAGTTTGCACCGGATCTCTATATTCCCAATCCGTATTTTCTCTTTCCACTGGTCTTCCTCTTTGGCGTTTTTTTCTCCGAGGATGTTTATATAAAGTTCTGATTCTTCGCCACTGTCGCCATCTACTGTCTGCACTCTACGCAGACTTCGTCGTTTCTCACAGCCATATACGAAATGATTCTTTTTGCCGCAGTAATTACACACTTTATTATATGCCGGACATTGTCTTTCAGCGTGAGTAAATCCACATTTTCTACACTTGTATGTCTGCCGACTCAATTCAACCTTCTTCCGTGTATCATTCACTTGATCGTATCTTGTCTTCGTATCCCTCATGTCTGCTGTGTCTGCTACTCTATTTTCGTTTCTCTCTTGTTTCTTCTTTATGACGCTGACTTCCTTGCTTGCACCTTGTAACATTTCAGACTGTATTTTACTCGTTTCCGCCGCCCTACAACCGTTTATCGCTTCTGTTAACGTTAAGTCACTGATTCTTAATAGTCTTTCTTGCAGTTGAGAGTCATTTATGCCAATCACAATTCTGTCTCTAATTAAACTTTCTTCTTCAACAAATTCACATTCCTTGGCTAGTTTTCTCAGGGCAGTCACGAAATGTTCAAATAGTTCATTTTCTTCTTGCTTTCTTGAAAAAAATTTAAATCTGTGGTATATCACGTTTTTTCTTGGCACACAATATTTTTCAAAAGCCTCGATTACCGTACTGAACTTTTTGGCCTCTTCTTCAGTAATTTTGAATGTATTAAATATTTCTAATGCCTCGTCTCCTACACAGTTTAGGAGCATTGCTACTTTCCATCGTCTGGCTTTTTGTCATTTCCCGACGCTTTTAAGTAAATGTCAAACTTCAGTTTGAAAAACTTCCAATTAGCAGTAACATTCTCATTTATCACTAATTCCTTAGGTGGCCTGAAATCCATTTTTACAACTTAACAATTTTTTGGCCAACTTCTGACACCATGTAATATATTATGTCCAGATACAATTAGGTAATTAGTAAGAGGACAAGCTTAGGGTTGCTCAGCTTTATTGACTGCTGTTGGTTCTTACAATCTCTGTCGTCTTGGTGACACTCATACAAATACATAGATACATATGTTACAGGTGCCAACTCTTCTTCCTTTACGTATTTTGTGAACTCCAAGTGAAAAGCATCAGCGGCTGAAACATTGCCACTCAATCGCTCTCCCTCAATAGCAATTTCGTGAATTCCATGTCGCTGCTTGAATCTCGTCAACCACCCAGAAGACGCTTTAAAATCCCCTTCTATCCCTAAAGACTCATGAAGAAGTTTAGTCTGCTGTGTGCACATGGGGCCTGAGATTGGTATACCATTTGACTATTTTTGATTGAACCAGAGAAGCATGGCGGAATCTAAATCTCGAAAGGTTGATTGTTTCATAGTCTTACACTTTGAGGGTCCCAAACCACTGTCCGAGGTTGCTGCGAACTGCATCAGCTTACTTTTATTCTTGATTATATCCCGAACTGTTTGTAATCCCACATCATATTTTTTGGCCAGTTTAAGTGGAGTCTCTCTTTTTTCATTTTTTGTAATCAATTCTATTTTTTTAGCGATGGAAAGGACAATTTTCTTCCGTTTTCCTGCCATTTGCATCAGCTTTGTCAGAACACAGCACTGCAGTAACAAATGAAACTTTGAAGAAATTTATTTAGATTTCCACACAAATGAACTGGCTCAATCGTATCGGGGTAAAAACAAATGACTGTGCAATGGCGATTAATGACCAGGGAGCACTGATACTGTTTCGTATTTATTAATTCAGGCCGAAAAGTAAGAACATACGGAACTATAATAATTATTTTTAAGTATAATATAAGTTATGTTAGAGCGAAGGTTTTTGCGGTGATGGTGGTTTGATCTCTGCATTTTCCAGGTTATCTTCCGCGTCTGTTGGCTATGTTGACAACAGTTTTGCTGGCTATGCTGCCAGCGAAACTGTTGTCAACATAGCCAACTGACGCGGAAGATAACCCGGAAAATGCAGGAATCATAATATAAGTTAGTTTATTTGCAAGTAGTTTATTTGAAATTATTTCCATTGTATATGTATATACTATTCTGTTCGTTTTAGGAAGATATTAATATTCAGTGGCAAAGGGTAATGGGAAAGAACGGATAAAATAATTTCAGAAAAAAATGCGGCTGAGTTTTCATCATTCTTAAACGTAGCAAACAATTTCCATGATATTGTGATTAAATTAAAAAGTTAACACAAAAAGAGACTTTTACAAACTTGCAATTCTTTTTAGATACATTGAACTTTCAAAGAATTTTAAGTAATTTTACCATTGGAATATTTTTCAAACTTTTAAGTGTAGGGATGAGAAAATAGCACGGATAATCCACAAACCGGATAATCAGAAGCCGGATAATCAAAAGCCGGGTAATCGAGAGTTGACTGTATAAGAAAAGGAAAACTTTGTAGTTACGAAATTTTTCAAGTTCAAATGAGATGGAACATGAATTCTTGTTTCTGGTCAATCAGTAAATTATGTATTAGTATTATTCGTACATTTTAGTCTCAGATTCCTGCCTAGATTCTAACTCCCCTGCCAGTGGCTTAACATTGCATGTGGATTATAAGTGGGTGGAAGGTCCCTCTTCACAGCTAACAGAGTGAAAACCGGTCACAGTTCAGTCAAATGTCTTTTTTGGTCACTCCCATTACAGATGAGAGGGAAAGGGGATGTGGCTTCATAGACGTTTGGTAAATCACTTGTGGTTGCTCTGTCAATGGATATTTCATTTTTAATCCTCTTAATGTTTGAATTGCCATTGTATTTATTTTCCCTGCAGTTTACACATGGATTTGTCACTGAAAACCACTTTTATTAGTTAATCAAAGGTAGAAATTAAGACTGAGCAAGCATTAAATTACGAATGTGGTGCCGGAATCTCTAGTCATTACATCCATTAATTAAAGAGAAAAAATTTAAATATAATTCTTGTACATATCATTTCCTTTACTCCCTGTGTGGTGAGTTCCAACACATAAATATAGGCACTTAAATGAAATGTGCTCCTAGTATTATTTTTTACTTTCTTAAAAAAATATTAAAATGTGCACTTAGCGACCCACGATTACTACTACAGCCACTGTAATAAGATATAGATGTAAGGATATTTGGTAAATGTTACTCAGCATTTACAAGTAATAAATGAAATAGAGGCTCTATCTTGAACTTCAGAATGGTGAAGCCAACAAATTTACACATTCCTTACAACAAATTTTTCTATAACAAATTGCCAATTTTTGGGTCCCTTGAATTTTGTTATACAGCAGTTTTACTGTGCATAGCAGAAGCTATCAATGTATGATTGAAAAGAATAGTTTATTGTGTTATTTAGTGTGTGGAGGGTTTTAATGTTATGAGCTAAAATTATTCCTCAACATTGTCATTAAAATTTCACTGTATCCTGCTTCACCCACATATGTACAGGTCTGTTCAAAAAATTGTACTGCCGAAAATTTTTAAGTCCAGAGTTTACGACGAATTATCGCGAAATTATTTGCTAAAAGACTGGAATTCTAAGCTCATCATTTTAAAATTAAACAATTGTTTGCGCAGAAATATATCGCCCATAGAAAATGTTTTCCCAGAATGCTTTGCAAGGACAGTTGTGTGCTCAAATTCGAGCCTGACATTATCGGTTACTTCAGAGCGAAATTGAGTGATCTAGTTTCGATCCAGAATTTATTACACCATTTCAAATATAATATAGATTGCGATATCACAAGGACTTCCAGATAACGAAAATGCATCAAGCATTTGAAAACAATTTACGTCAATGAATACGCGTATAAAGTACTCATATGAAACGAAAGGAACTCCGGGGATTTTAGACCTAAGATAGGCTTTTGTTTTCCGTGGCTGCTTGCATCTGTTGTGTGGGAGGGATCTTGGCGCGTCTGAACGTTACATATCTCCCTTTTCTTCTTACTCACACATCACAAGAGAAGAAACCCTACCCCTCCCCTCAAATAATCCTTTTCCCAGGTCAAAATTTTACTTCCGTGGGTGGTTCAACTCGTCCAGCTACGGGGAGGTGGGGCCGCTTGGAGAAGTTACTGCTCCCCCTCTCAGGGGGATGTGGTTCGGCCATGTTGTCACATCATCGTAAACTCTGGACTAAAAATTTTCGGCGGTACGATTTTTTTTGCACAAAACTGTACTTAATAATTTGCATTGTGAAATATGAAACTTAAATTGCACAATATTCCTTTGCTGTTTCCATTTTTATGTCTTCCATTGGATATCCCTTATGCATTATGTCTGGCCTAGATATTATATTTTGAATTGTGTGTGATTGAATAACCAATTTTTTCAGTTGATCCTGCAGCCAATGAGGATGATCCAGTTCCCTCATCCCACGAAAAAAATGTATCGGCTAATGTACATAAGGTCTTGCGTGATATATTGAGAGTGATACCCTTGTAAGTTTGCTTTCACCCATTTGATTTAATATTTAGTTATTTGCTCTTCAAGGAGCATTATATTGAGGTATTCATTCAGAATACTAAATGCAACATTCTGAAGTTAAAGTGAATGTAGACTTGAACAATTTAATTTTTATAATTCTTCAATTATTCATATAATGTCATCTGTGAGGAAAGAATCACTTGTTTTGGAGCTTCTGTCTACATTTATTTTAAAATTTTACCCCCCTTAATTAATTATCTCCCTAGGTCTAGTGAAATACTAATTGAGCAATGCAAGACACAGTACCCTTATGTTCGTCGCCCTGCACGTGAACAGGAACTTTACCTTGGCAACATCCTTACACTCATGAAGTATCAACCCAGTCTACAGTTGGAGCTTTTAGGTATTGTAATTGCCAAGTGAGTACTTGTGACTACTAAATTAATGTGAAGCTCTTTTGTAAATCATGTGTGTTTTACTTATGATGATGAATTATTTATATTCCAGGATGATAATGTTAGATGTGAACTCCCCTTTTGATGAAATTGAAGCCATGGAAGAGGAAGAAGAAGATAATGGCATACCTCAGACTTCTGTGGATGATTTGGATGCAACCAGCACTGTTACATCGTTGATGGGTGGTCCTTTGCTTAGGAGGGTAGGAGGAACAGGTCAGTTGGATGATCCAGTGAAAATTCACCAAATGTGGCTATTCACATGGCAGATTTGAATGATCTCTATCCATGTGTGATTTGCAGTACATGGGATGAAGATTTACTTATAATTGGTTTCCTATGGGCGTTTTCAATTCTTTTTACTGGTAAAATGAAGAACAACTCTGGTATTAACTATTGAATTTATTTTAGCACATTTATTCAGTGATTTTTAGATTATCTTAGAATTGACTCTTGAGTGCCATTGAAAAATATGTATGGGCATATCTTGACAATGTCGTTTCAATCTTCGTTGATCTCGCAGATACATTGGATTTTCTGGCCAATTAATGGATATAATAGGTCAAGATACATGGACATTATAGAGTTTGGACAAAAATACTTAAAATGGAAAAATAATGAAAATATAAGAAATATTATTGAAATGAAATTGAACATGAACCGTGATGAATGGAGTGATGTGTGAAGAAGAAACTTTCTAGGTACCTAACCTAACCTATAGGTAGTAAGTAGTATTCACAAAAGTCACGGCCGAATGCTTTGTGTATTGTTATTGAATTCGTTCAACGTGCATATTTGTAAACGTAACCTTTTTACCACATATTATAAAAAACTAAATTGTCCATGCATGACATCATTCTGGAAAATTAGCAAATGAACCATCACAGAGGCAATTATCAAAGTACTGTTATTGTCTGGTGCTCATCAATGCCCTGATTCCGTAGAAGCCATACGGACCGAAGTAGTTATGCCTGCAGGCCCAAATCACCTTCGGAAAGCATTTTCGTTTAGCTGGAACACGTAGTAGTCGAACGCTGCCAACCCTGCATCAGTTGGCACTGGTGTTACAGGTGAGGAACCAGAAATATGAAGCGTGATACTCAGAAAAGGAAAACAAAATGCATAATGGCAAGATGTTACTGTGTTTCGTAAATAGAGAAGAGTTTAATTTGCTTTTAAACTATTCCGAATATGTATTGCATAATATATGGTGGATGCAATAATTCTAATTTAGTTTGACATTAACTGCTTGCATTTCACTTGTTTACTGCAATTCCTGAAGTGGGCAGCTCAGAGTTTTAGCTTAACGCCAATGTTGTGAGATTACGTGTAGGGTTTTTTTCATCAGTCCATAGGGCTACTGTGGGAATGGGGCAGAAGTCTACTACCAATCTGTTTTGAAGTGTGCTGTCTAGTGCCGGCATGTTACATACATGTGTGCTGCTTAGGGCCATCAGAGGCGGAAGCGGTAACACTCATAGCTTTACATTCTAGATGTTGAAGTTTGGAGCTTATCAGCACACACAAACTGCGATGAAAGGAATGATGTGCGCAGAAGGAGCTTTTGGAAGCCGACCTAGGACATCACTTCACATATTGCCTTCTGGAAGCTGTAATTGCCATAATTTTCCTACTTTTTCAAATTTTATTCCTTTACAAATGTCTCAGTCATCATTTCGCCTAAAGTAATCCGTGGACAAAACCTAAAGAATTATAGTTTGAAATTAACGTTAATTTTGACGAATAAATATGCGTCTGATGGTTTATTATGATTCAAATGATATTTAGCAGATACGGCTTCCAATTTGCAAAATGTGAAGTGATGCCCTAGATTTAGGGATAGGAAAATTTCGTGATCGCGAATTTTGCGAATTTAGACAAAAAATGTCCTAGGAGTGGTATTTAGTTACAACATACTCCATACTGACTGGGGAAATTACTTTTGAACTTGCGAATTGTACCCCAAAACGTGAATTTTCATTTTTAATGAGAAAATGGTTGAAAGTACATTTCAAACACAAGAAAAACATTAAAATTCCAAACAAATGTTCTCATTTCAACTTCAACTTCGATTTAAACGAACTCGCGTGCAAATATTCCTGAGGCATGCGGAAGTTTTCATTTCATCATAGCATAACCGGTGTTACGATAACAATCGCGGGAGGGTGACATCGGGTGCTTTCAATTTACGGCGATAACCGGCAAGACACAGCTCGGCACGCCGCAGTGCTTTCTATTTACAATTAGTAGAATAACCATCCATCGGCATCTATGATTGGTGGCTCTCCGCTCCGAGGTGAGTCGAACAAAGGAAAAGCAATACGCGCATTTATTCAAAGTCATCTGCTACAGCAGGGTTTCCCAAACTTTTCCTGCGATGGAACACTTCGTAAATCCTGAAATTTTAATAGAACACCTTGTGGACTACGCATATATTAAACCATTGCGTTTAGGTAGCAGCATATAAAGCCATTATAGGTTACTCGGAACACCCATTAGCCTTCCATGGAGCATAGTTTGGGAATCCCTGTGCTACAGATTTGAAGACGAAACGGACTGCGCATAGCCTCTTTGAGTTTCATTTCAATGGGCTTGTTCGCCAAGAGTTTTTTAATGCCAATTATAGTTTGAAGACTAAAGAGACACGTATTTTTCCGATTTTTTATTTTGGGTCTGATTTGATCATAACACTACTACGGATTTGAAGATGAGACGAAAAGCGCATGCGTGAATAGCCGCTTTGAGTTGTTTCATTTCAATGAGCTTGTTCGCCAAGAGTTTTTTAATGCCAATTATAGTTTGAAAACTAAAGAGACACGTATTTTTCCGATTTTTTATTGTGGTCTGATTTGTTCATAACACTACTACGGATTTGAAGATGAGACGGAAAGCGCATGCGTGAATAGCCGCTTTGAGTTGTTTCATTTCAATGGGATCGTTCACCAAGAGATTTTAAATGCTAATTATAGTTTGAAAACTAAAGAGATGCGTATTTTTCCGATTTTTTAATTTAGTTCTGATTTGTTCATAAGACTCTACTACGGATTTGAAGATGAGACGGACTGCATATGCGTGAATAGCTGCTTTGAGTTGTTTCATTTCAATGGGCTTGTTCGCCAAGAGTTTTCAAAATGTCAATTCTGATAGTTAGAAAAAAAAGAGACACGTATTTTTCCGTTTTTTTGATCCGCCGCCTGCTTTTCGAATTATCGCCGGCGTGAAATCGGGGTTCTCAACCCTTTCACGTAATAGAACCAACATGAAAAGTTTTGAAGTCACTCGCTGCTCCGTCCAATCACGCTGGGCGCTATGTAGCATTCCCCTTCCCTCGCTTTCCAGCGAGCAAATTAGAAACTGAACTGGATCTCTGATGACATCACGAACTTTTTGAGTGGGCGGCAAGTTTCGCGAATTTTTGTTTTTCATTTAAGAGTGAGTGGCTGAATATAGAAGAATTTTGTCTCCACCGAAAATCTATTTTCCAATCCATCTACCGAATTGGTGAATTAAGTTGCAATTTCGCATCATAGTGAACGACCTTATTGCAATGGGGTCATTCCAAACCCTTAGTTCAAAACATTTTAGACAAATCTCCCCTAGCCTACTCATTTACTAAAAACATTTCGTGCCTCAGTCCAGAAATTGCCTTGAATGAGTCCATTGCGAGAAAGCATATGGCATCCGTACTCACACATCATACTGATTTAAATAGATTACATGGGACTGTTGCTGATGCTGTTGACAAAGAATTTAGGCAGCTGATCAACCTAGATGCTGTAAAGAGTAGCCTTAAAGAATGCGACAAAGCTGTCGTCTTGATCATTTTTGGATGGACATGATAAGTCAACTAGGATTTGAGTATTTCAAGATCTTTGTGAAACTTGTATGCATCCTATTTCATGGTAATGCTAGTCTTGAGAGAGGATTCTCTGTAAATTCCGTATGCCCAGTGGATAATTTGAAGGAGTCATTGGTGGCTGTGCATGTGGTACATGATGCAGTTATTAATGCAGGAGGGATCAAGGAAGTCTTGAGCACAAAGTCAATGATACATTCTTTTCGGAATGCCAGAACTAGATACAAGGAGACCATGGCTGCAAAAAAGCCTCAGAGTAGGGTGAGAGTAAAGTAATTAAGAGGAAGATTGAAGCTGATGCAAATATCAGGGAACTACAGAAAAAAAATCAAAATCAGAGGAAATGCAGAGAAAGAGATTGCCGAGATTGAGGAATTGATTCATGTATTGCATGATACACAGGGCATTGTATTCTCAAAATATTTTAATTTTTTTCTTAATTCTAACAATGATCTTAATGTGTGTAACCTCTTTATTTAAAGGATGTGTGATTTTGCTACTTGACCATGCAGATATCTAGAAATAATTCTCTTGCCCTTGTGGATATTTCAGACTCG
Source organism: Pyrrhosoma nymphula (assembly GCA_963573305.1). Classification (NCBI taxonomy): domain Eukaryota; kingdom Metazoa; phylum Arthropoda; class Insecta; order Odonata; family Coenagrionidae; genus Pyrrhosoma; species Pyrrhosoma nymphula. The sequence continues at coordinate 54,734,242 of OY754336.1, read as the reverse complement.
GTTAAAAATATTTTTGTCAGATGTGTTATTTTAGAAAAATAAAACAACTATTTTATCTGATTTTTGTTCATACTTTCCTGGAAATCTATATTCCTTTAATGGAAGTTTCACTTCCAATAACTTGCCATTACAAGAATTTGTAAATCAAAATTTCTGATCAGAATTGTTGCTTACTTGATATTCTTCACTTATTCACATACTTGTCATATTTGGAGACTAAATGGCGGAACTTTTAGTGTACTTGACTTAAGTCTTCAGCCAATGCAGTTTCTATCTAGGGTATTTCCTGGTTTGCAATTGAGTGTTATGTTGAGAACATTTGGAGTAGAGATCTTAGGCAGTAAAGAGTGTTACCCCATGGTATTATTTGTTTAGAGCAGGATAATGTGATATTGCTTGTATTGGGTTTTTCCTCATCCTTCTGTGTGAACATGTGAGCAAGAGTATTTGTAGAATATGTAGATGGTTTATTAATCCACATTTTATTGGGGTAACTAGTATGTGTAGAGATGTTATTATCAATATTACTTATGGCAAATAGCAGTATCTCAAGATGTTACACACAGCATCACAATGACTCAACCAACTATTCCTGATTCCTGGAGTTACCTAATAATTACTGCCCCATGAGCAATATTTAGCCAAAAATGCGTATGTTTAGGACTGGATAGCACCCTGGAAAACGAAACAATTCCCCTTGAAAACCTGTAAAACTCGGGGAATTTCTAAATGGCTTCACAGTGGACACCCTGTTCATGTTTTCAAGGAGTTCTGACAATCCTTATAATGCTATATTTGTTCATGAAATTAGAATGTTCATCATGGTAAACACAAATATAGCTTTTTCGGTGCAATCATTGTAATTTACTACAGGCAATATAACCATAATGCGCTCTTAAGTGAGAAGTGGGCATTCGCGCCACGGATTAATCTGTCCTCCGGCCTAATTTTTTCATTGGAAGTGCGAAGAGAAAAATATCGCCAGGTGGCTTTGCTAACTGTGCCACTGAACTTAGTGAAAGCAGCATCTGTAAACTAAACGTGCTGTTTATTTATTAATAATGATGACAATTGGGTATTTTCCACGTACATATTTCAAACTATCGATATTCTGATTCTGTTACATGAACTTATTGCATTGGCTAAAAGATTTCTTATCAAATTGTATGAATTTCGGTTTTAAAAGCTAAAGAAAGTTGAAGGTTACGTATGCTCTTGAGCACACTCTGAAAACAACTGAATGACTTGTGACGGCATTTTCACTGTTCATATTTAGACCCAGGCGTTTCCTTATGCTTGGGGTGGATACAAGTGTGGGAAATTAGTTTTGGACGTTTTACTGTTTCTTGATGTGCCTTTAAGTGGCATCTAAGTAAGGGATATAGATGGTGTTTGTGCCACCATGTACAAATACATCGGTGAAAACACCGAGCAAGAAATTTATTCACGCAATCACGACATTGAAAGTTTGAAAATTCTTCTTTGGATTCCTCAATGTCCACCTGCACAATGTATGCTGTACTTCGCACTTTTGTGTTCTAGATATATCCCTTGTAATGACTGTGCACAGTGGTCCACCTCCCTTCACCTGGACATATACTATAGCATTATCACCATGACTCTCACGAGAATATTTATAATATAAAAACACTTATATTAAATTTTGAATAAACATTTAGGAGATAAGAATCTATTTTTAGGCATTTCTATAGCTGAGAATCCACTTATAGAAACCTCCTCTATAAACAATCACTAATTAACAAATCACATTAACGTCTTTTGTGTTGTGTATTGGCTGCACAACATTTGGCAAGTACTGTATTATGTTGATACATTACTAAGATACTGTTTGTTTACTGTTGCATGAACTGGTATGGACTTAAAGAAAGAAAGAAGTAGTATCATAATGATTTAGAGTGAATTGCAAAAACAGTTAATAAAGTTCATACACCAAATAAAGAGTGATATGCACCAAGAATGATAAACAACAGTAATGACGATTTTTACTAGCAAACTTTATTCTTATTTTTATTTGGACTTTAGCTCCACGAATTTCGACAGCATTAAATCGGTCGTCATTCTTCATAAAAACGCCTACCATAAACATATCCACTTTGGGTAAATTATCTGATGTGGTTTTAATAAAACCATTGCATGCCATAGTCTTTGTTTTCAATGAAAACTCTTTTTTAAATATACGGTCACTCATACAGTTCTTCACTTTCTCCCTCACTTCCGTCTATTGCTCAGCGAAAATGACGTCAAGCCAATCAGATTTCGTTTCGCAGCTGCGTAAAAAAATGTGAAATTTTGACTTTTAATCTTAAATATTTCAATTAATGTTGAATCAATTTGAAAACTATTTTTGCTCTGCAAGCTTGTGCGAGTTAATGTAACATACAAAGATTCGTATACTTAAATTTAAAATTTTGGAAAATACCCAATTGTCTTCATCATTATTGAGTACACATAAGCATTAGGTATCGTATGTATTTTATTGCGTGGCGGATTAAGTGGAAAATAAACTATATTTACAATGAATAATCACCAGTTATCTACGGTATGAGCTAAGATGAGCGGCAGGATAACATTACCCTGCAAGTTATGCATACAAACAGTACGTATTTGACTTTCCATGAATGCTTACCCAATTTTGCACGTTTTCCTGGTTACCACGTTCAGAATCTTGGGTCCTTTCAAGAACGTGCTAACGAGAGTCTGCTGTACCAGACTTGAGAAAAGCTCCTCCGCCGGCAGCTTCCTTATTTTTGTCTTAACATCGGTGTTTTGTTGAACTTATGCACTGTATGAATACCATTTGATGGTCTTCTGCTACTAGTTAAGTATGCTACTAACTGTTATGTAGTAGCCTACAAAATAGTCTATAAATGTGGCTTTAAGTTCCATCGCAGGTTTCCGTGGCGTTCAGATAATTGTTTTGCACATTCAGGTTTCCGCCGCGTAGGTTGCTTTGTAGGACAACAGTTTTGCCCATAGTCCAACAGGCATCTTTAGGTTGAAGTCTTCGACCTGAAGACGCTTGCTTGTATTTTCAGGTATAGGGAGATGTAAAATGGATAGTTGGAAAGAGTTGGCTTAGTGTCAAATTTTGTGTACCCCTGAACTTTTCAATCTATTTGATAAATAATCAATTTTTTAATGTCAAAAGGTAATGCTGTATTTGTTAGGCCATCTCTTCTCAAAGGAACACACTTGAATATGCCATAATAATAAAATAAACATCCTGAAGGTGTATTTTTTATCCATCTTTGATTGAAACCCTCTCATTTCAATGGGATTAATGAATCCTCCTGAGTGGATTTTTGCAACCCGTCACAATTGCAGAACACGACTCCAGCCTTCGGCAATTTTTTTTTGGATGTCCACCCTCACATGCCCTGTGAATAAACAAAAGCTGCAAATCAAAAGTTATGTTGTTTATATAAGAATTAGATTCATTAAAAATACTTCTTTCAGTATTTAGGATGAGGATTCTTTAAATTTAGTAATGTAACAGTCTACACTCGCATGCCAAACATAAATTAAGTGCTAGTTTTTCTGATTTTTGTTTTCTTAATACTAGGTATTGAAGTGGTTATAATAACTCCTTTTGTTATTTCAGGAGTGCGGCATCCTCTAGCCAACACACTAGATAGGAAAATTGTGAGGATTTTAGCTTACGTCAATTCTGAGTGTATCAAGAAAAAAGTTGATGGAGAGGATAAAGCTGCTAAAAGGTAAGGTATAGTATTCCTTTCCAAATGCTTGTGAAAGCTCTGATATCAAGGAGTATATTATCATTGCAGGCTATTGCCGGCAGAATGGAGCCCTTTATTTTCACTATTAAATCTCACTGTCACTAATAGTATTTCCATTAGTTTTGATCTTATGTTAACATGTTCTCTTTTGGAATTATTTTGTCGAAGTGAAAATTAACTGCTTATGACATCATATGTCTAGCAGTCCTGACCACCCTGCTCCTATAAAGCTACCTTATAATCCACACGGGAGAAGGACGCCTCGTAAGCTTAACTGGTTAAAGCACTTGGTGCTAAATCGAGGGATCTGGGTTCGAATATTGGTCAAGACGAATTATTTTTCCTCAGTGGAATATTGCACTTATGTGCACTTGCGGGTGACTCCGTAAAGGTAAATACCGTGGCTAGTCCTGGTATCCTCAAAATTGGTCAAAAGAGTGAACACCTCATGGTGTTACATGTATGGCTTTATCCTTGCGGACTGTGGCGCTAAGTGCTTGCTTTGGACTCTTATGACATCATATGTCTAACATTCCTGACCACCTTGCTCCTACAGGCGGTCCTCGACTTTCGTACAATTCGCACTTTCGTACGCTCCAAATTGATACCTTTTACTTGACTTTCGGACACCAAATTCGGACTTTCGGACATTTGTCGAACAATATTTTTGAATTTCCCGCGATGGTGCATGGTGCATCCTGGCATTCAACTGTTTCATCTGGCGTTCTCGCTCGCTAGATGCTCTCTAGTATAAGTGACTGTGGGCAGTGTTAACTTAGAGCAAGGTATAACTTGTTTATTTACTGAATTTAGTTAATGTCGTATGATAAGAATGAGTAGAAAACGTAAATATGATGTGACTGAGACCAACGAAAATACACGTAGGTCGTATAAACTTAATACTGTCGAGCAAAAGTTGAGAATTATCATACGTGCTGAACTGGGAGGATCTTTTGCTGCAAGACAATCATTGAACTTAAGCCGTTCAACTGTGTTCAATAGTAAATGGGAAAGATAAAATTATAGACCACGTATGAAATGCTGGGAAGTGCAATGTGAAATTCACGAATTTGTGTATGGCATGTACGTAGGAAACATCATTCTATTTTAGTTTGTCTTTTGTCCAGTTTAGGAAATTGCAAAATTTGTTGTTTCTTTAATTGTAATAAATTAAATGACATAGAGTTTAAGGTTCCGAAAATTAAATGTCGTGATGCTTCTTGTTTTCTGTCTTTATAGTGATAGTGGACATTATCAGTGAAATGTTAATTTCTGCTTGGGAAAAATTAGAAATGCGTATGTTTACTCAGTACACAACGGTATTCTCTTAGAACCGTTTATCAAGACCTTGTATCTTTTAAAGAAATTACATATTGTTTTAAATATAATTAATGTATTTAAAACTTTTGTATAAAAAATAAAATTTCCTTACAATTGGTATGAGGTTTTACTATGTATATTTAACTCTCCGGGAACGTAACCCCTAATTAGCATGGGACTCTATTGTTCGACTTTCGTACATTGGACTTACGTACACGTCTTCAGGAACGCATTGTGTACGAAAGTCGAGGACTGCCTGTATAAAGCCATCACATAATCCACACGGGAGAAGGATGCCTTGTTAGCTTAACTGGTTAAAGCACTCAGCGCAAAATCGAGGGATCCGGGTTCGAATCCTGGTCAATGCGAATGGTTTTTCCTTTGTGGAATATCGCACTTATGTGAAAATTAACTTCTGCCGAATTAACTTGTCTTGAGATCTCAATAGGGATGGGGGAAGATGTGGTGGTAGAGTACTGGATTTTCAGCCATATTTATACAGGCTAGGTTTAAATCATGGCAATAGTAAAATTCTGATTTGTACTAGGATGCTACATGGAAAGCTTTTAAGCATGTAGATAGCACCATACTCTGCCAGTTGGATAAGAAGTATAACTGGGGACTCTTAGATGCCTTTTAACAGCAGTAGGTTGATGCCTATTCTGGGTTGCCCTTTATCCTCCATTCTACAAACAATCCTTCCATTACAACCCATCCTATTGCAAATGACATCAAATAACTGACCTGAATAATGAAGTACATAGTGTCTTATCATTCATACCTGATAGCAATTTGAGGCATTTCTGTATATGAATCTAATGTATGATTATGAGACTTATTGTACCCTCATTTATTTGGAAGTTAAATTGTTGTACACTTGGGTGATACTAACGGAAACATGTTGGCCATAATTGATGGAGGATAATGAAAGCAAAAAATCCTGCACTCCACTGCCTAATAAATAACCACTTAATTTGTTCTTTCTTCATTTTTTCAGTTATCATGTTGAGAGCTTGGAGGAATTATACCCTACACTCTTAGTTGATAATGAGGAAATGGCGGACTCCGATCAGTTATCATCCCAACCAGAAGATAAGGTTGGTCACATTTATTTAAGAAATAGGGGAGTAAAGGCTTATCTATTGCTTATTTAAGGGCTGATATTAATATCTTACATTCTGTTTTATGAATCTCCTTTTTTTAAATGTGTTGAACAAAAGCAAATTGATAAGGAAAATAAGAAACTACAGGAATCTTTTAAGATTGCTATGATTGCTCGTTCAGTCTTTATTTCTGAAAAATGTGACTCTAGCTTACTTACGATTAATAATAGTGAATTATTTTACATTTAAGAATATCAATGGATAAAAATTTGAAATTAAGAAGCCAGTAGACATTTGTGTACAAATGTCATCATTTTTATGATTGGGTTGGGAGAGAAACAGATATTTTTGCAATTTTATATTTACGAGGAATCAATCTGCAGTTGTTTGAAAATTACATTCTGCTTTTAAGAATATCAATAGATAAAAATTTGAAATTAAAAAGCCAGTAGACATTACAAATCTCATCATTATTATGATTGGATTGGGAGAGAAACTGATATTTTTGCAATTTTATATTTATGAGGAATCAATCTGCAGTTGTTTGAAAGTTACATGGTGTTATAAATTTGTTTTAGGTTATCGATTGGGTAAGGTGTAAATGTCTCTTTGATGACATGAAAGAAGTTTTCTCTCGTCTTATTCTGCCAACCCATGGATCACATCATGTGCAGTTCCTAATGTTTTACTTGGTTGCTGGGGGTATTCAAGGTAAGTCTCTCTTCTCCCTTGGAATTTAATTGCTTAATTTGCATTTATTTTAACTTGCATGCATTTAACTTAAAAATTTTGTCAGTTTCGAATTAGATTCCTTTGGTAGTGTGGGATAATTTGAGTGAAGTTAGTGACTGGCTAGAATGGTAAAAAATAACCCACAACTTTTCCTATGGCTGTATGTAATTTTTCCTCATTGCTGTATTTATAATGAATTTTTTCCATCTTTTGACAAATTTATTATGGATTTAAAAATGCATTAAGGTATTTAATACTTGAGTACAAAAAGATAGTGAGAGTATGTTGTGTGAATTGGGAACCTAAATTAGGAAGGGCAGTAGGAGATGAGGGTTGGTGAAATTCACCAAAATGTATGCATTTATTTTGTTAGTCAAGTTCTCTGTTCATTTGTTGTTTGTTAAGGATTATCTCAAATTTTTAATTATTGTTACTAAATTCGTTATGTATGATCTTGCAGTACATCTTACAATATTTTCATCAATTATTGTAGGTTTTAAATTAAATTTGTTCCATATAAATTAGTTCTCATTTCCTTATTATTTTTTTTCTCTCATGGCATGCACTGCTATGTAACAGTATTAAGATTATAAGCAAAGTATTAAGAAGGCTGTCCACAAAGTAACCTCCGTTTAAGTGCCCAATGGGTGGTGCTGGCAAGAGTGATGAGATTCAAGTGACTGTGTGTTCAACAGCTCAGTGTGCATCTATCTGTGCTAGTAGGAAGGTTGCGCTGCCATTTTTTCACCTTGTACAACCTTTTAAAATGAGTGCTGCAATAGAAAATCCCTCCAAATGTGAGGTGCATGCTGTGGTATGATTTTTTGGTGGCGAAAAACATGTCAGCAGCTGAGATTCATCACGACATTAGTGGGGTTTATGGGCAAAATACAATGAGTGAAGGTGTCGCTAACTAATTGGGTAAGATTTTATAAAAGTGGAAGAACTAGTGCTCATGATGAGAAAATAAGTGGCCGGCCATCTGTACTCAGTGATAAACTCATTCAGAAAATTGATGAAAAAGTTTGTGAAAACAGTTGGTTCACTATTTCGGAGCTGTCTGAGCGGTTTCCACAAATTTCTCAATCACTTATGAATGAGGTAGTGACATAAGAGCTAGGTTATCGAAAGTTATGCTGACAGTAAGTTCCAAAAATGCTTATCGAGAACCACAAAACATGGCATATGGGATATGCCATAGACTTAAGTCATGCCATATGCCGCAAAGGACAAGACTTTCTCAACAGAATTGTTGCTGGTGATGAAACTTGGGTATTGTATGTAAACGCTGAGACTAAACAACAGTCAATGATGTGGGGTCATACCGCTTCACCAAAAAAACCAAAGAAAGCATGGTAAACTTTTTGTGCAAGAAATGTTATGGTAACTGTTTTTTGGGGTGCAAAACTGAGAAAAAAAATTGTTAAACTTGAAAAAAAACTGAGATGAACCATTCGGAATAAATATCTTGGAATGTTGACATAAGTTGTGATTTTTTAGCACAATAACCAGTAGCGGCGGGTGACTAAAAAACTGACAACGGTTACTCCAAAAATCGTACAATTTGAATTCCCTCAATGACTTGGCATCTCAGAACATTGTTGCTAAGATAACTGTTCACTTGGATATTGTGAAGCAACTGTGAACTTACTAGCATATGAATAGGGCGTATTTTTACTAGTATTTACTCTGAACAAGTATTTTGACAACACCAGTCTCGTGCAAATAATGCGACTTAGCAGCTGATTTGACAGAAAAAGTTAGTTGTGTTTGAGGAGCCTAAAACCATGCGACAGTGTCACTCTGTTTCTTCACGAATCCATTAACCAATTCCCATTGGAAAATCTTGAGGAGCTCTGACGCTGAGCCATAATTAGTAGAGAGCTACGTTTTGGTTTAATCAGGTCATACTAGACTGATAATTTACTGGATTTAATTATCGTTCATTTCATTTGCATGTTATGAGTATTCACATGGGACATGAAGCAGCTGGAGTGGATCAAAGTCTCCCTTTAGCTTAATTTGAAGAATATATTTATGATCTTAAAATACCATTTTGATAATTACAATATCATAAAAGTTTCTCCACCCAAACTTTGAATCCTGTGACTGTTCTTATGGATCTGTTCTTTTGAGCGGTGCTGATCCCTGAACTAGATCCAAATGAACTGTTCAAAAAAAAGAGAAGTATGGCAAGCCTCTAACAGATGCACATTTGGAACAAGGGTAAAACTTAGAGTCACTTTAAATTTGGGAGCATCTGTCATAAGAAATAATTACCTTGAATTTGTGTTAGGCTATAATTGTTGCTTAAGGCAGTGATCCCAACCTATGGTATGAGCAATCTGAGGGAGGTATGTGGAAGAATTTGAAAAATGACATAAAATGAGCTTGAAATAGCAGGGAGAATGTAAAGAATGAACATAACAAATATAAGCCTCATCTTGTTTGTGAACCAGTCAAATGGTTCTTAAAGCTAAAGGTTCTCCAATGGAGGGGAGAAGGGTTAAGCTTAGAGGAAAGAAAGGTGGAAAGGTCTAACGGTCAATGTTGAGGGAAACGATGAATGCACCAGAGTGAAGAATGGGAGGGCAGAGGTGTTCAGTGTAAGGAATCAGAAGAAAGAAGAGTTGGTTCATGTTATAGTTCTAGTTGTTTGTGAGGAGAAACAATATTGTCAATCAAAGTTGAAAACTCATTGTCATGTATGTACAGTGAAACCTGCCTTAAGCGGAACCTGAGGTAAACGGAAACCTGTCTTATCCGGAAAAATATGTTGGTCCCGGCGATCGTAATAGGGTTTTACATGCATTGGTACCCTGTGTTAAACGGAAACTGTCAAACGCGGAAACGGAATCGATTTCCAGCACGTGCACCTGGTTTGAGCGGAATTGCAAAAAACAATTTAATGCACAATTTTTTTAAATAAGGAAAATTTTCCCCCTTGTCTCTTTCTTGACCATTACACCAACCCACTCTTGCACACTTACCTCCCCTCAAACTCGCAGAACCCTCTCACCTCTCCACAAAGAGTACATAAACATTGTTGTGTAGCCTTGCTCGCTACCAAAATAGACGGAATAATTTCCCTACGTTCTGCTGATAGGGTAAGATCACACCAGAGAATGCTAAGGACCTTAGGGGAACTGCAGATTGATTTCCGCAATGCCAAGAAACGTATTTTCATTCAAGTATTCTACCAGCTGATTGGTAGGTTCTTGGACAGTCCCCATTCTGCATCCCAACCTCATAGACATTGTCTCGCTTTCCCTCCCAAGGATGGCCCGTTATTGGATCCCTCTTCAATTCTTCAGATCTTCTCATTCAAGTATTCTACCAGCTGATTGGTAGGTTCTTGGAAAGTCCCCATTCTGCATCCCAACCTCATAGACATTGTCTCGCATTCCCTCCTAAGGATGGCCCGTTATTAGATCCCTCTTCAATTCTTCATATCTTCTACCTCCTCTTATTTCGTCCAGAATTCCTATCCTCTTCCTTCCTCTTCCACGCTTCCCCAGTGTTCTCCCGTCTATCACTCTCTTCAGCATGCCCTCTCCTCTCAAAACCTCCTCCATCTATCTCTTCTGCCTTCTCCGAATCTCTGCCACAAGCCTCCTCTACCCTCCGACCATATCCAATACCTCCTCGTTCGTCTTTCTCGCCATCCAGCTAACCTTCTCCAAACCCACATCTCAAACGCCTCAAGTCTACGCACATCCTCCCTTCGCATTGACCAAGTTTCCGACCTATATTTTGCCACGCTCCATATTAAACTTTTCACCAGCCTCTTCTTTACGTCTCTCCTCAAACCCCCCCTCATCAATTCCCTTCTCTTCGAAAATGCTTCTTTAGCTAGCGCAATTCTGCATCTGATGTCCTTACCACTAAACCCATTCTCCTCCAAAATACTACCCAGATACGTAAACTGCTCGACCTGCTCTATCTTCTGCCCTCCCACCCTTATATTCAGCCCCGCCTTCTTATTTCTAGAAAAATCTCATTACTTTCGTTTTCTTGTGACTGATCTTCATCCCATACTTTTCGCACTGCACCTCTAATGCATTCACCATTGACTGCAACCCCATGGCCGACGGACTAACCAGTGCTTGATCATCTGTATATCTCACTGATTTTATCAGCTCCCCTCCTACCTTTATTCCTACCTCCTCCTCCCCCCTTGCCTCCCTTACCATTTCTTCTGAATACACGTTAAAAAGCAACTTTGAATTGGACCTGAAAAAGCAAAAGCTTTTTCAGGTCCAATGGTGCAAGAAAAGTCAAAGGAGTTTGCAGTCTCTTTAGGAAAACTAGATTTTAAGGCCTCGAATGGTTGGGTGGAGAACTTCAAAGCAAGGCACAATGTTGTTTGGAGCATTGTTGTCGGCGAGTTGAACGACGTGGATATGGAAACCGTAGAGTACTGGAAAGGCATGGTTCAAGAAAGAATTAAACACTATAACCATGTGATGTCTATAACGGGGATCCTTAAGTCCTTGGAAACTGGATTGTTTTTTAGGGCACTTCCGTCTAAAACATTGTGCGTCAAAGGAGAAAACTGCAAGAGTTTGTATGCATTTCCGTTTTCTGTTTCTTGAAATAAGTGCATTATTGGAATAATTATTTGGATTTACTCTTATTCTTTATTCTGTAGGAGGGAAGCACTCAAAGGAGCGTTTGACCATTCTCATTTGTGTAAATATGGCAGGGGAGCTCCTTAAGCCTCTTGTCATTGGAAAGTCAGCTTGACCACGACGTTTCAAACATTTTGGCATTGAGAAGCTACCAGTCACATGGAGACATAATAAAAAAGCATGGAACACGGATTTAATCATGGAAGAGTTGCTGAAAAGTTTCAATGCCGAAATGAAGAGGAAAAATAGGAGAGTCATACTTTTCCTCGATAACGCAACCTGCCACCCTAAAATTCGCCTTACGAATGTTGAGCTAGCCTGGCTTCACGCAACACACAACTAGCATCACTCAGCCAATGGATCAGGGGATAATTAGATCGCTGAAAGCACAATATACAAAGTACATTATGCGATCATTATTAGCTGCTGGTGATACTGCGAATACAGTTTCGGAGGTGATGAAAAAAATATCAGCGCTGAATGCCATAAATTGGATTAATTTGGCAGTGAAAGATATTAAAACATCAACGGTTAAACAATACTTCGCTAAAGCTGGATTTATGCCACTACTGGTCCCCGAGGCAGGCAAGGAAAACAAATTCCATCAAATCATATCAACAATGCAAATGCATATTTATGCACTTAAAGGAATATAGATATAGACAGGACCTTTTCTATTTCACAACCAATGGACGATCTAAGCGAATTACAGCAGGCTATAGGCAATAACGTGGATGCTGAGAGATTTGTAGACTTAGATAACGATCTTCTGACGAGCGATGAAGATGTCTCGCTGACAGACAGTATGAAAGAAGACCAAGCCTGTGAATCCGACGAAGAAGTAAATAAAACCATAATATGTGAAGAAAACAAAAAGTCCTATAAAGAAATGTTGGTTTCTTTAAAAGAATTAGCAGAATGTAGTCTTACCAAAGGCAACACTGATTTATTTAATTTCTTAAACGGGGCTATCGGCAACGTAGAGAATTTTATTAAACAGGGAAAAAAGGAAAAACAGACAAAAATGACGGATTATATGCGTATTTTATAGACCATTTTTTATGTTAACTAGTAGACAGATAAACAAATTTAACCACAATGTGATACTGTTCTTTCATGATTTCGTAATAATTTCGTCTACAAGTAAAATTAGAGTGAAACCAACCTTTTAGGCGACGCATGTTATGGGCGTGAAATGCTTTTCTAGGTCTTTTTCGAAATGTGAGACCCTGGGTTAAGCGGAAAACTGTCTTATCCGGAAAAAAATGATGGCACCGAGAGATTCCGCTTAAGACAGGTTTCACTGTATATACATTAAAACTGTCACGTCTAAAGCAGTCATGTGCACAAGATTGCAACTGCAATGGTGAGTAGCACAATAAGAAGGTTTCTTAGCAATTATTAGTGAAAAAATGACAGACATACTTGGCCTCGGGAATATCAAAGTTTATCTTCTATGGTTCGCGAGTGCACTTTGTGGAACTTCGAGTTCATATTAATATAAATAGACTTTGTATATTCCACACAATTCTTTAAATGTTAATTCTTCAAATGTCATTTTCAAGGGAATTCCCTTGAAAATGACATGTAAGTGTTGAAACCGGTCGGGGTATACCATTAAAAGAATTGTGTGGATAATACAAAGTCTATTTATTTTAATATGAATATCGAAGTGCACTATGAGACAGGATTTGCTGAAAAACATATGTAATGCTTACACTAATTTTACCATTATAATTTATCAAATACTTGGTGATATCCAAATTGTAATATACATTGTATTTGCACAAATCTAACAATAAGACGACCCCCCTCTTTTGGAAATCCACAATGGGAAAAAAGTCATGGATTTTGTTTCCGATTGTTAGATGAACCCATTTTTCTTTGGGAGCTCGGAAGGGAAAAAAACATCGTCTTAGATTCCTGCAAATATGGTATTTCTAAGGCCCTTACTATTCTTCTGGAATGGTTCTTTAGAACTGTTTGTCAAAATGAATAGTTTGTCACTCTAATATTTCTCGTATGTCCACTTCAGCTATACTTACCATTGGTTTGAAGCTGTATTAAAAATTCACGTAGTCTGGTGTTTTTTAATGTTGTTATATGAAATGATATACCGTAAGTTCACCAAAAGCCATTCTTCTCCATTGTCGCCTGAGATTTGACAATCTTTTGAATCATTATTTTACAGATAACAAGAGGGGTGATAAAGGCCAGCAATGGGTGAAGCTTGCAGATTCATTTGTTAAACTCATTTGGGGAAAGGCAAGTTGTCCAAATTCAGCACCAGTCGAGAGAGTTGCTGCACTGAACTATCTCGCTTCCTTTCTTGCTCGATCCAAGCTGCTTCCTATCAGGTGAGTGGTACATTTTTTTTGTTGATCACTTTTCTAATTTTGTATACAAGTTATTTCACCTCAATCCATTAATTAATTACTTAAGCCATATGATGATAGTAAAAAGTGCCCCAAAAGCTTGTTAGCTAAGGGTATTGTTGCTATTTCAGCCTATCAAATACTACATTCTCCAATTTTTTGTTGCAATGTTCGCCCCTATCCCAACCCATCCATACCTCAATCAACCATTCACACCAAAAAAGTCCTTTTTTTATTTTTTCCTTTACAACATGTCCAAATTATTTGAATATCTGGATTTTGCAGGGCATTGTAAACTCGTGGAGTGATTTATTTTTTACTATCTCTATGGTAGGGAATGTTAGGGATTTTATAATCTATTGACAATGTGAATCTGCAGACACTGTGAATGTGATTAATAAATAATTCTCGGGTTTCCAGCCGAGTAAGGTTTTGGTTTGCTGACGTTTCAATGGAATACTCCTCCATCGTCCTCAGAGCAAACTTTGCTCTGAGGACGATGGAGGATGGATATCATTCGCCGAGAAAGAACCAAATCCTTTATTACTGTGAATGTGAAATCTTGGCATCACCTACATGACGGCCATGTATCAGGAAATATAGTCTTTGAAAGCTATATTGCATCAACCATGCATTTCTATTTCTTCAATGCTTAAGGAATTATTTCTACCATTTGTCCACTGGCCATTCAGGTTATACTATGTACACGATGAAGGGAAGTGCCTTGCCCCTCGCACCACCGGCCTACTTACCAGCCGTGATTTCTTCATAGTATTCCTTATACATTGCACTTTCTTCTCAGTCTTAACTACTCAATATTATTATTCCACAGGGGGGCTATGCTCAAAATTCTGTTGGTATATATGAAGAAGCGATTTCAGGCGAGTCACGTGGTACCAACTCATAGAGTGGACGGATTTGGTATGCTCGAACTGTGGGAGTGGACAATTGGTAGGGCTCCGTAGCTTGTGCAACAATAAACAGTCAAGTTCGCATGCGAAGAGGGGTCAGTGACCTACTCAAGCACTCGACACTCAAATAAAAATAAAATACATGTAAGTCAATATCGAAAATACTGGTAATATTTAACAATTTTCCTTTTTAAGTATCCGTAATGCTGGCTTTTCAGAACAAATAACGGCTCCACTCAAGTTTCAATCAAGTCATTATCTTCGAAGTTACACTTTTTACAACAACTTGTGCAATTTTTGTAGTACAAACAAAAGATGTTCAGCAAATTGTTTTGAATAAATCAAGTTTTCTTAATTAAATTTCAAGTTAATCCAATGAAAAGTAACAAAACAACGAGCGCTCAAACATGAGCGATCAGTTTTCAGGAGCCAAAAACCGTGACATTTGGCAAATAAGATTAAGCAAAACCACAGTTAAGGCAACAATATTTTTTAGGTACATTTTCATTCAAGTATTCTACCAGCTGATTGGTAGGTTCTTGGACAGTCCCCATTCTGTATCCCAACCTCCTAGACATTGTCTTGCTTTCCCTCCTAAGGATGGCCCGTTATTGTTAGTAAACGTAAAAATGAGCAAGCTTTTATGTGCATTTTATAGCATTAAATTCCGCTTCTTGATTTAGAAGATACAGTATCTCAAATTTGGGAATCTCGACATTATTTTATAGAAAGTAATGGCTGTTGCTTGTTTCTTTTTCTATTACTCGACAACTTTGGATAGAAAATGAAAGCAGAATGGCTGTCATGCTACAATGAAAGTGAATTTCACCATTTAAACTGGTGAATAAGAAACTCATGAATTCATATAGAATATCCAAAGAGTTAAAAGGAATTGAGTCCTTAGAGATCTAAAGGACAGTGAAATTATACAGTAGAAACAATAGTTAACATTGTGTTTGAACAAATAATTACATATTTCAGTTAACACTCCACTTATGCCTTGTTCTCATTACTAGTATTTTCAAGCCTGTGATCTCTGAAAAGGCTATGAGCATAACTTCAGCGTTCCCACAAACTTGGAAAACCTGAAAAGTCCTGGAAAGTCAGGGGAAAAAAGTGGTCGTGGATAGTCATAGAAATTTTTAGCCGGTCCTGGAAAAATTGAAAGTGTTCTCGTTTCTTCTGCCAGCTGTAGGGGACGATCCCTGCTCCCTTGTTTTTCTTTCCTTCCATGCACTCGCATCCACCTCTGCTGCTACGTTGCTCACGGTGCGCCGCAGCTGTGGGCTAGGGTGGAGGTTGAGGAGAGGCACGCACGCCACCAAGTGTGGGAGTGGCAGTGAAGGCCCGTGAGGACTGCCACACAGTGGTCTAAAATCGCTAAAAGATGGACTAAACTCCAATTATTGAAAAATATGAATTAAATTTAATATAAGTGTTTTTGAGGTGGCTGAATCTGAATATGACATTATTTTTCACTAAAAACAAAATGGCAGCCCCAAAATGGTGGTCGTACACAGAAAAACATTAATTAGCTATGAGAAAATTTTATACTTATTAACAAATAGCTGTAAAAATATTTTTACTGCCTAATATAGTCACATAAATCATATTATACGTTCCCCTCTGGAGTGGAATTAACTTATTCTCCAGATCTTTGATATCGTTGATGACTTCGAGTGTAGTTGCAGTATTCATTGGGATATTGAATTTTATTGGTCGACAAAAACGAGATGAGGGTCGAGGTTTCTTCCATACAAATTTTTGTAGGTTAGTTGCTGGATTTACAGCTGTCATTGCAATGGAACTAAAGAAGTAAAAAAACTATTTTCACCCATTTTAACGTTTACCTCAGAAAAATTCTTCATGTTCTCACTTTGACCAGAGCTAGCATCACAACCTCATTTGCAAATTAAGGTCATATTTGCAAGCTCTTCTGGGAGCAAAGTAGTAGGAATTTGTTCTTGATATAGGTTGATTATGTAAGACGTATGATTCAACTATGATTGCAGTTGAACTTCGGCAATCTCACCTCTAATTTTCATGCTTGTTTTATTGGGATAGTGTCTAGCTGTAGCTAATAAAACTTCATTGTATGCAGGATACATTTCATGATTCAGTGGTCATGCTGTTTTTCCCAATTTATTAAATTTTGAGAATATATTTTATTTTCCCTTTATCATCTATATTTTGATTACTTGGAAGCATATATTCAGTTTTTCCCAAAATTGTTATTACCATGAACAATAATTATTTAGTGGACGAATTAGTCCATTTGGGAAAGAGTAGGACATTTTGCATGTCCTATACCTTAAGGGAAAATGAGTAAATAAAAAGCTAAACGATTTTCAGACTTTATTTCGTATGGAATTCAACAAAACAATTGTTATTTAGATTAAGGCATAAATTTACATTACATTTACAGCATATAACATTTGTTTTGCCTTTGCAACCAGGTTTTTTTAACAAATTTTTCTTATTTTTTCAATTTTTGGTAAATGACTAATGCTTTTGCTTTGGTAAATGACCAATGCAAATGTCTAATGCTTTTCTCTGGAATTGCTTGACATGGTCTTCTCTTTTTGCACTTCTTTTCATTTGAGGTTTCATCCAATGATGGTCTTCCTCTTTTTAAATTTCCTACGGTTTTTCCTTCTTTCATCAGGGCAAATGCCAGCTGAATTTTGAATTTTGCTAGTGCAAGGATTTCAGATTTGGGTAACTTCAGATTGCCTGCATCTCATCTATATAGCAGCGAGTAATTGGCAATGACCATATCAATCATATGAAAGATTACACGGTGATAATATTTTTTTGATCTAATGCTTATGCGGTAAAGTACTATTAGGCAATCAGCTAAGTCAACACCTCCGATTGCGCTGTTGTAAAGTTTAATAATACTGTGGCATTCAACTTTCACCTTGCACATTTGTTTTTGATCAAATCTTGGCACTAATGACAAAGGATTTGCATTAGCAAATGTTGACACAATATTTACTATTCTGTTGTCGTACCATTTTACATAAGTTATATCATGTTTGTCCCCTACAGTCTTTCTTTCTTCATAGGAACCCCGGGCTTTATGTATTAGTTCTTTATCGAAAATCTTTCCCCGTTAAATGCCTGGTAAACGTGGCTCACGCACTGTTCCACAACACCAAATTCCTCGATCAGCAAGATGACGCAAAAGTGGCAAGGAGGTCAACCAGTTATCAAAGTAGAGTAGATGGTTCTGATGAGACGGGATTGCTTTTGCTAAATGTAAAACAATATTTGAACTGGCTTTGAGATCAGGTACAGAAGGATCGTTCACAGGTTCTATCTTTCCTGTGTATTGAATAAAGTCATGTCATGCCTTTGCTGTCCGCCAGAATGAATAACTTATAACCTCACTTCTGTGGCATACTTGGTATGTACTGATTTATACCACTGTGGCCTTTGAAAGGCTCAATCTGTTCATCTACACACAAATTCTGTATCATAGGAATTTGCTGAAACTTTTTCCTCAGATGACCTATTATTGGCCGAACTTTGAAGAGTTTATCATTTTTATTGCTTTCAATGTTTGTATTGTCCACCAAATGCAGTTTAGATTTGATATCCTCAAATCTATTTCGACTCATTACATCAGCTACAATGTCTCCGAAAGCACCCAATTGATTGGGCCAATGCATGCGAGTATTGGGCAATTTACTAATTGCGAAATATATGCATAAGCCGAACCATTGCTCTAATTAATTTTTATCCACATTAAAGGGTTTATTTGGATTAGTTTGCACCGCATACAAATTACTTTGGGTCACAAAAACATCTAGTTAGTCATCTGTAAAATATCTGCTAAAATACTCAATTCGCTGACGCAAATCATCAGTGAAAATATGCTCTGGACCTAGATATTCAGGAATTCTTGTCTCATCTGAAGTACCTCCATATAGTCGCCATAACACACGAGAGATATTTCGTGGAGTGTGCTGCTCGTGCTGCTCTTGTAGCGGTTCATTTTCTACAGAATCCTCCTCAGGTGAAATTTCTATGGTAGTCTGGTCAATAATTTCCACAATCTCCCCAGTGGTATCTGCAATGAGCAAATAAACTGTTGAATATTAGCAAACAATTTATTTCCTGATAAATATAATTCATAAAAAATGTTTCCTGAAAATTAATAGAGCAGATAAAGAATACCTACATGAATGTAAATCTGCGTAAGAGATGGTTATATAGAAAATTAGATACGAAAAAAATTAACCGTCGATCAGACTAGAACCTAAGACCTTCGCCTTCGGAGGTGAACACCTTTACAACTGGGCTATTGCAACTCCTGCTTTACTTGGCAATATAATAGGTATTTCTTGTGTTCATATTCTGATTAAATGGTGAAATGTTCGAATATAAGAATATAACACATTGTAGTTATGACAAGTAAAGAAATAGGTATATGAAGTTATAGTGGTCAAGGAGTATGTATATCATAGATGAGAGGATTACCAAAATGGATAATAATGCTGTACCTTCATTGGTGTCACGTCCGGGTTCATAGTCAGGGTCTCCAACATCGTCATCCTCATCAGAGTCCAGGTCACTCTCAACATTCTCTGGAGCAACTAATATGGCATAATCTCCAAGTGATTTCTCATGTCGTCTCTGCCGAGCTCTTTCGGAAATTTTACCTTCCCTTTCTTGCTCATTCTATAATATTTACAGATCTTGAACCATTTCCTTCATTTGGTTTTATCAGAAATTTAGTACTATCAAAATTTTATTAAATATGTTATGTAAAATGCTTCAAGTATATCCATTCACAAAACGTGTACCAAAAAATAATAATACACCTAGAAATGTGCAAAAAATTTTTAAATTATAAAAGCACCGCCAAGATATTCTATAACAGCAAAGTTTTAAAAGAGATTTAGCAAAAAATAAAACCAGTTTCACGGATCTCTACTCATGAGGTGGATCACAAGATGGATCGTAATTATTACAAAATAATTCTAGATGTACAGTTAAGATGTTAGATGCGATAACAAAGTTTAATTATTTTGTTCCTACAATGTTTCTTAAGCCTTGTCGTGATATGTAGCAAGGTGAATCATTACCTTATAGTACATAGGTGTCACAGAAATTGTTCTGGATTATATAGTTCAGTTTCTTAATGTTTAATCATTCAAGGATTGATGTTAATACTGAATTTCATCAAATAACATGACACAAATGAAATAATTTTTTATTTTGAAAACTGCATTATGCCTCACTGAGAAGCCTGTACAAGCCAGTACCAAAAATGTCGCTGGTTCAAATGCCTAACTGCACCATTGTGATATGTGGACTAAACCTCTTCGATGTAGTATATTGTCTTTGAGTAATATATATGTTCAAGTTCAATTTTATTGTACATCTTGGATAAGTGATCAGTTTTGGATTGTGAAATATGGTTGGTAAGTGTGAATGGTGTTGTCGCAAGACTGCTTATGATTGACTGTTGAGTTTATTTTGTTTTACTATATTATGTGTACTGGTTATTTATGTCTAAAATCCCATATAATTTTTCACTAATGTTTTTGTTGCTAATTCCTTGCAGTATTATAAAAAAAACATTGTCGGAGATGTGCCATTGGGTACATTCATATATTGGGCGGCAAGAATACACAGAAAATGGAGCCCTGACTATAGAATGTGAAAATCGAAATCACTCAGTTTTCAACTCAGCATGTCATACGGTGTTCTATATCATTGCATTCAGGCATATGTACCTCTCCAAGACAATCCAAGGTATGGAGGAATTTTTATTGAGTTATTGTATGTGTATTTTTCCCCTTCTCATTTTCTCTCTTTCAGAATTATTTTAAAATAGTGTAAGCTGCATCATAACCTTGTGAATTGTCCATCCAAGTATCATTTGGATGACAGGAAAACTATTGTTGTCCTTCCGTCAGAATAGTGATCAATCAAAGGAAGAACTATTATCAAGTCCTATGGAGAAGTGTGTAATATCACACTCAAATTATGCTCTCTAAACATCCATTCATATTATTTGTAGCTAAAAATTGTAGCCTTAGAGGGTAACTTCTGTTGTCTGACATATTGTCTATTACCATTGCAGTGATGTCCATCTTCAAGTAATTGAGGGTGGTTACCTCTCTGGCTTTGTGGGAAATTCTATTTGTTGTCTGTAAGAGAAGATAAGGGAAAATTGAATGTAATTAGGGTAATTATTATTATTAGAGGTAACATAATGGTTAAGGTAGGCTTGGATGAAGAGTCTATAACTTTTACTGAGTGTAAATCCAAATGAATGAGTGGCATTTTAGTTTGACCACTGTAACAACTTGCCAAGATTGGATACAGGTTGTGGCCGGTGGATTGCAATGATTTTTTTCTAGTCCCCCCACTTCACTAATTGCTATGTCCCTTAAAATGTTTTGCATTACTATCAAACTCTGGATCTACAATGTCATTACGTTAGTGTATCTTTAAATTCTGTCTACCAAATGCTTTTAAATCATTCTGAGTTTTAATATCTCGATGAAAAAATCTTCTGACTATGGGATGGCACCAATATGTTCTCGGTGATGTAACAAAGAAAGGCCATGTGGTTGAATGGATCCTCTTACATGATCAAATGTTAAGTGCTGTATTTTTCGTGCAGGTGGCAGGGAAATGCAGTAGTCATATATGCTTGTTTACATGTTGGGGTTAACTGTTGATATTCAATAGTTTTGTTCACAAGGAGTCAAGAATATTAAAAATTCTAAGTAAAAACTAGGATATTTTGCCAGTCAAAAGTATGACTGCATGAAGATGTAAAAACTGGAAACTTCAGCATCAAGTGTTTGTCCCAGTTTCCTGGTTGGGCTGAAATTTTGTTGTGCAAAATTATGGTTTATGTAAATTCAAGATGGCATCAAGGATGCACTACTGTAGGTTGATATTTGAGTGCTCATAGGGTAAATTAGTAATGGGGAATATTTTTCTTGATCAGTGCATATTTTCTTTTAACCATTTTTAAAAATGTTGTTAAACCCTTTTGCACGGGTGAACTTATACGGCAATATCTTTAGTATCCTGAGCTTTATGGGAGACTCAGCTCTTCTCTGTACGGAGGCATTTTGATGGGAATATTCTCTCTGGCATACCGACCCCACCCTTCCGTCCCTTCCCTCGGGAACTGGTCTCAACCCTCCGACTCATTAGCAGACCCTCTCACAGCATAGAGTTGTGGTCAATTTTTTGTATGCGTAGTGGTTTTTCAAATATTCATTTATTGCAAACGAGGGAAATGATGTCTGATATGAATTCTTCGTTTTAAAATTTTAAATGAATTTCTAGCTGTTATATTAACTATTTTAGGATATTAATCGGAAAGTAATAATTAAAAGAAAGCAGAAGACAACTGTGTTAATATAAGAGCTAGAATTTAGCTTAAAATTTGAAAACACGCTGCAAAACACAAGGAGTTCATTTCAATGGTTAATATTATGGGATAGCCAACGAATATTTATTTAGAAAATCCACTGCTCATAAAATTAGTGATGGTGGACACATGCTGAGAGAATGGTTGCTAAAGGGCTTGAGGGTCAAGCGAAGTTGTCCAAGGAAAGGGTCTTGTCACCCACTTAGTAGGGACTCGAAGGGTCAAAGGAACACCCTTCCCAAATGCTTCAGCGGTGGTCACTTTCCCACCCTCCACGACGTCTGTAGGTGACATCTCTTCTTTTGCGTATAGAAATCCCCGATGTATATGACAGACGTCCGGTCTTTTGCATAAAGAAAACCCCGACTGCTATAGCAGACGTTCGGCATGAAAGGGTTAATCCTTGTTATTTATAATGTTTCTGATAAATTTAATGAAGTGGTGCAAGTCTGCTTATGTTTGTTTAGTTGAAGTGTTTTCAGTGTGGATAGATAAGTTTGATTGTGCATGAATTTAGGGGCATGCATTTGAGATTAATTCGAATATGTTTTAACAGTTTTCATGAAGTGTGTGAATAGTTAATTTGGTGAAATTCAATGTAAAAGTTGTTTACTCTGTTTTGATGTACCATCTTTCTTTCCTTTTTGCAACAGATATACAATTTCTTCAATCTTTAAATCTGTCGCGTATTGTAACAGCCGCTCTCAACCCATTGAAAACTTGTCCGGACAACATCGCTAAGCGCTTTGCATCAGTTGTAGCATCTTTACAGCTAGCTTACTGTGCAACTGTCATGGAAGCAAATGCAAGGGAGACAATTCCAGTCCTGAGCAATATTGCCACCTTTGCTTCCTTACCTGTGATGACCTCTTACTTTCCATTTGACCGTTATGTCCTAACCAGGTAAGATTTTTATGGTTTTTTCCTTAGAATTATTTTGTCTACCAGACCTATTATAGAAGTTTCATCATTTCACAATTTACCTGTAAATAACAATGGTCATCGTCATGCATTTTCTTCACATATCCCTATAGTGTATGCTATATCTTAGGTTAGTAACAGCCTGCCTTTGATTAGAAGAAAACCTATAGAAAGCCTTCACAGGTTTCTCTTAAACTGGCATAGTGCAAGACTTTTTTGTTCTATTCCTTGCATGCTGCCATGCATGGTGACTGGTTGGTCTATGCTGCATTCACTCAGCATTAACTGTTTCTCACAATGTTTGCCCTTTACACTCCTTAGGGCAGGCACTCTCTTGCACCTGCAACTGAATTTGTTAAGACAGCTCTTCATATAAGCTATCTTCTGCTCCTGCACTTGAGCTTTGGTTCCAATGGTGGAGATTCAAGCAGTCACATTAGCGTAACAAATGCCAACTACAGTTTGGAAACCCCAAATCATTCAGCGAAAATAGGAACTCCTGATTTGACCATGCTTCCTCTGATGCAGAGTAAAATTGTACCGGATCTATCATAGAAGGATACTGGGTTCCCCTTGGATGAAACATTCAGCAGATCCCAAAGTAGTGTGCTAGGTGCCTAAAGGGGAGGAAGGCAGGGAAAATAGCCAATGCGATGCCAGCTTTAGGGAGAGGATTAGTTATAACTTACAGTTTATATTCCTCTGTATTCAGTATTAAAACATGAAAGTCTTGGTTTTGATCTCTTTTAATCACCAGATTTTTTGTTTATTTTTTATTTCAAAACTTGTGTTTATCCTTTATGGATTTTTTCATTTGCTGCAAGTGATCTTTGGATGAATGGATGAAGAAGGTTCATACATTCAGTGTGTCACTTGCTAAATGAAAGAGGAGAACGTTTGAGTGTGCTAAATCTTTAATTTGATTTGGTACATATAGGAACTCTCCTACACAAGCATAATTTTTATTTATCTTGCTATTTCTTTGGAATAAAATGTCCCTATACTGTTGGAGACATTTCAATTTATGATTGCTTTGAATACATGTATCTAAACTTGAATGAATTTTATCTTGTCATCTATTGAAGGGGAAATACAATGGTATCTCTTCCAAATTCACATAACTTATCATGGAGTTTTTTCTTGTTTCATCGTTTTTGGTTTGCTGTGTTCAAGTTATCAAGTTTAATTGATATAAGTAGGTCCTACCCGTGAATGTTAAATGCCATTTATCCTATTTTTGTGGTATTTTTAGGTAGTCCAGGCGTAAAGGAAAGCCTCACTTTCACCCCATCTCCACGTGCAAAGATAACTGTGACATAAAATGGGTTTTCATCAGCTGACGTCAGCTAGAAATTTTTGACCTTATACTTGAAGCTGTACTATAGGTCTTTTTAGAAGGTTAAATGGTATGCACTCTTTGGCCCCTTATCTGTAGACTTTGTCAAATTCCCTGTTTCAATGCAGGATCAATTTCCTCCAGAATTTATAGTATTTCCTCAAGGGAAAATGTTCTTTCTTGCAATCCTATTCCATAGCCATTGTGTGAGGTTTAATTTGCATAAGGCTGTTGATGAGGCAAACTAACTTTGCAATAAATTACTGAATTTTGGTGCTCTTGTAGGACTAGCTCTAATTAAGTCCAGCCATGTAACATTAAGTTACAAAGTAGTGATGTTCTAGAAGTAGGGCAAAAATTATTAATGTCGTAAAATGGTTACAAAAATGAAATTAAGCTTTTTCTGCATTGGACCGAATTTTCATATTAGTGCTCTGTTTGTGCTTCTTGATTTTCTTTTTACTGGTCAAAAGTTTTCCCCACCAGAGGTTAATTGAATTATACCCATATACTTCTTATGATTCTGCCTTTTGGCCTCTTCTAAATCCATATTACCTGGAATTATATAACTTATCCAGTCCAATGTGGGTTTCCAGCTTTGTCTTGATCATTTGTCTGGGTACATTTCCCAATTCCAGGAAGAGAGTGAAAGGTCGACAGGCCTTGATATCGAAAACATCCTTATCTATAAATTTTAGAATTGTGGTTAATTTGCCATATTCACGATAGTTGGGAAAGTATTGTAAGGACAAGCAATTGTTTCAAATTGCCTGATGCGGTTCCTCCTTAACATGCCGTAGTTTGAAAATTACAGCATCTGGTATATTTTCGTACCTAGGTGCTTTATTCTTCTTAATTTCCAGGGTTGTAGTTCTGGCATCAACCATGACAAACTTCAATATCAGGACAACCTGGATCCAAGAGGTACCTTTTTTTGACTTATTTGTGGATATTATTGTTTTTTGTATCATCCGGGAGCAGAACAAAATTCACTATAGGAATGGTCCTTTTTAACTGATTAATATCATAAAGCGAGGGTCAATTGTATACTTCACTTGTATATGGTAGTGTTTGTATTCCCCACCGACTACATTGCTCCAAAGGCGAAAGTAGTTATGAGAAGATTAGAGTTCAAATTTATGCCACTACTGTTGCTGTGTACTAGGCCGCTATTTTCAAATTTTATTGAAACTGAAGCATTTTTGGGAGAAACAGAGATTACTGTTCTGAGATTTTCATTGAATGGCAGCAAGACCTGTAGCAAGCAACCTACAGGATAGGATCCTCACTGAACCATGATTGTTAAGGAGTTCATATGCTCAGTGAAAATGAAGGCAGAGATGTAAGGAGTGCCAAGTGAGGTAATATCTAATGGAGTTTTACTGTAAAAGTCTCAGTGGTTACATTTTTCATGTGATTGTATGGTAACAGTGTTCTCCCGTGATGTTATCAATATATATAATTTTGTCTCAGAAGTTGTAATTGTAGTTAATTACAGTACCACCTGACTTCGGTGGATCCTGAGCTAAACTGCAACTTGTCTTATCCAGAAAAATGTTTTGGTCCGGGCAGGGGTCATAAAATTTTCATGCATAATTACCTAGTATTAAATGGAAACGGTCAAATACAGAAATATATTTGAATCCAAGGCACCTGAGCATGGGTTTAGCAGAGCACCAGCATTTCCTTGAAAAAATTATATCTTTCATGCATTGTAAAAATTGTGTGGTACTTAAATAGCATCTGAGCATGGGTTGAGCGGAATAACATTAAAAGTTTTAAAAAATTTCATTTAATTATGAATACTATCTCATTCAGTTGTCAGTGCGTTTTTTTGCATTAAATTCTTAAGATTCAGTTTTTTAGCATAAGTTTTCTATGGTATTCTGTTCAACCCATGCTCAGATGCCCCAGATTCAATTCTGCTAGTTTGCCTCTAAATACTTCAATAGTATTTTATTTAATTATGAATACTAGCTGTCAAAACTTAAGGAAAGTGAAGCTAATAACTGTAAAGTGCAACAGTTGGAGACTTCAAGATCAGGTGGACAGTAGTCTGAATAACTTTGGTTGAGATTTATGTAATTTATCAAATGTGGCAATTGACAATATAGAAGCTTGAATTATGCATACAAGGAGTAAAATGAACTTAGAAGTTGGAATATGTGCAGAGTTTGCAGGAAATTAAATTATGCTGTGAAAATTATGCCCAATATGTAACTCCTTTTGTTGTTTATTCTGAATTCCTCTATTCCTCCAGTGAAACCTAGGAGGCATCACATTTTATGTAAGCAGCAAAGGAATAGTCTTTTTTTCATTGTTGTCCCTGAACTAAGTGGAAACTCCGTTAACTAGAAAAATGTTATGGTTAGACAAGAAATTGCATAAGACAGATTTAATTGTAATTTTTGTGTGAGTTTTGATAAAACCTAACATATTTGAAATTATCATTAGGTCCGAATGTTTCATCAATCCACTGTTCCTCCAGTATCAAGGAAGTGTGGAAAAAGAATCCCCAGAAGATGAGTGTGTATCCGAGGACGAAGAAGGAGATGATTTCCTGGACGAGAGCCCTCACCATGCCACTCGGCGTGTGAGGGATGTGTCCATGAGTGAAGTTTATGGAACATCAC
The DNA here is from genome assembly GCA_963573305.1 of Pyrrhosoma nymphula. NCBI lineage: Eukaryota > Metazoa > Arthropoda > Insecta > Odonata > Coenagrionidae > Pyrrhosoma > Pyrrhosoma nymphula. The sequence goes on along the minus strand of OY754336.1, from coordinate 54,707,114 downwards.
CAGGGATGATGGATTTAACCTAAGTTGCTGAAATATTCACTCAGTATTTCTGGCTGGTACAGAATATTAGGTATTCAGACTTTGTAATACCATTTTAAAAGTTTTTCCCTTTAAGATGGGAAATATTTATAATGGGTACCACGTAGTGGTTGACGGGCACATGTGCTGTGAATAATTTTTACCAGAAATTTCTGTAAATAAGTTTGAAGAATTAGGTATGTGAATGAGTGTAAAGTATTTACAGGTGGCATACCTGATTGAGTGATGTGATTAATTTATTGAAATTGAGAATTGAGGTCTCAATGTGGACAATAAATGACAATGTTGATTATTTTTTGTTATAAATCCTTCACTTTTATTTGTCCAATTGTCATGCCCTTTAGTCACATTGGGGAATGGGATGGTTTGTTGGCTAGGATACCTGTTTTCCACCTGAAGCATCTTGGATCAAACTCTGGTAGTTGAGAGTTTTTGATGGAATCCCTATTTGGGGACCATTTTGAGGGTACTATAAGTACAGTACTCCATCGGTCAGATGGTACATTAAGCTCAGCTTTGGTGCCTTTTGTTAGGAGAACTAATGCTGATACTGAGTTTCCATCCATCCTTCCTCTCCATTCACCCTCTAATTATTCCCCTTACCGAGCCACAAATGGTCACCTCCTAAATATCATCCAGCCTTTTGTCATAAATGAGCAGATTTTGAGAAATGGTTGTATGCCCATTGGAGGTTAACTTATTTGTATTAAATTTTTCGACATTAGCATGCCATGCCATCCTTCTGGTCACACCATCTGTAAATACAAGACCTGCAGGAGTGGGGAAAAACTATTTAAGCAGTTTTATTTATTTTTATTTTATTTATTTATTACCATCCTGAAAACAGCCTCAAGGGCCTTTTACATGAGGCATTGTAACTTTACAACAATGGACAAGCACAGACAACCATGCCCTGGGAGGTGAAAAATTGTCCACAGGTGGTACTCAAACCTGCAACCTTCGGGTTAGCAGGCGAGGACATTACCCCACCGCCACTGAGGCTGGCAAAGATTTTTACAGATTCTCTTGCTTTAACTGAATTTTCCAGTTTTCACAACTACTTTTTATTAAATATAAATAATATCACATGCACATACATCAGTGTCCTGGGGAATAGAAATACAAACCCAGCCAGGACTGTAACCCTTGACCTCTGTTTTCAAGGGGAACAAACTCTTCCATCATTGCTTTTTTATCTCAAGGGAAGCCAATTAGAAGGTGTAAATGAGGTGGGTACAGTCCACAGGTGGTGAGGGAGAGGTAGAGGTATCACGTAATCCCTCCTTCAGTCTGTGCCTCTGGCTAATGTATGTAAAATGTTTTGATTACTTCATTATGATACTTCGTACTTTTGCAGTGATATTGCAAACCTGTCTAAAATAATGGCTGTGGGCACTGGAGAAAAATTTTAATGATAATTAATTTTGCACAAAGTACTTAGTTATATGGGCCTCTGAAATTATCCCCTCACATGAAAGAGTTCTTCTCATCATCTGTCAGATTCGAAATATTTCTCTACACTTGAGGCATAAATATGCTGCAGCTAACTTGTGTGAGTGTAATGATGTCAATTATTCCATGACTACTAACAAGGATGAAGAAGGAAAGGAATTGTATCACTAATTTAGAAACATTCAAGTCTGCATTGTATCATGCTTGTGTAGATATTAAGCTAGTTACAGAAATCCTATTTATATTTAACTGGGATTGCTAAAGGCATTGGAAATGCTTTTGTTAAGCCTTTAAATCTTATCTTTTCTTACCAGTTTTAGAGTTTAGTGTGGTGCTAGAGAGAATTAAATGATAATTTAATGAACCAATATCCATGCCATTATACATATGGTGAAACATTATTTCTGAACCATGGATAGAAAAGATAACATGATTTTTTGAAAATTATATTGCTCCTAGAAAGTCTTCTTAAAAAAAATTGTTCATGTGAAAAGTAATTAGCTTGTCATTCCAACTGATACACCGCATGCCATGGGTGTCACAAATAATGTTTACCACAAGTATTTCATCAACATAAATCCCAGGGGACTGATGAGCCAAAAATAGTGCATACACAACTTTGAAAAGATGCTAGAATTATGTGCCACCAAGCAAACAGTCAATTTTAAATACATAGCTAGTGTTTGCAACAAATGTAAGGATGCCTGTTCTGTAATTAAGAGAGAAACTGTTCTCTCAACTAAATGTGATGATATTCCAATTGATTCAGATATTTATATAATTATTTTATAAGCGTATTGATCGCATCCTTGCTAATAGTGAGGAACAAAAATATGCTGCTTTAATCCTCAATCTACCCAAAAATAATTCACAATTCAAGTGGAAAATGGTTACTTTTAGATATATTGTTAGAGTTGTCTTGAAATTAAAAAAATCTAGCTCCATCAATATATATTTGACATTTTCAGTGATCTCATTAAATAATCATCCGATAGCTCATCCTCTTGCTATGGTCATTTATTCCTGCTGAACAGGCTATTTACTTGTGAGACTAAAATATTAAAAGGTGATTCCAGTATTCAAATATACTAATAAAATCTTCCTAATAACTATTCTGCTGTGGATATATCTGCCATTGCAAAATTTTTTGAAACCTTGGGATATGCTCAAATGATTTTTTGTAAAGTAAAAATTTATTTGCTCATACACTATGATTACTGTCCTGGAAAGTATATTGCACAAGGAGTTGAAAATATGATTAAAAATACTGATTTATGACTAGGTGGAGTTCCCTTTGGACCCAAAGGCTCTTAGATCCAAAGGGTCCATTGTGTCAACCATCCTCATGAGTATTTAGTCATGGAGTCCATGACCTTACCTAAGGCCCGGATGTCCCAAATGGGCAAATCCCTAATATCCCTGTGTTGCAGAAGGGACACCCCTGCGGGTAGGGGGATTTAGAATACTCCCGCAGTATCCCTGCTTGTTGTAAGAGGCAACTAAAAGGGTGGGGAGGAAAACCCCTAAAAACAGCCACAGGCATCAATGGATTTGTCTGGCTAGTATTGTTGGTTCACTGCCTTTGTGTGGCCACACTAGCTGGCCTGTGTTACATCTGCATGTTTGTGCCGCGTGGGCACCCGGAAGAGGATCCAGGTGGGTGAATTCCTTAGCACCCAGCTGGGTATAGGCCAGGGTGCAGCAACCCACTTTGGCTGCAGACCCTCAGTAAATGGGCGTCCTGTAGCTAGCCATTCCTGGTCATTCGGCTCTGATACATTTTAGTGGCAAGAGTGGGTGTGATTGGTGTTTGTAGGGCAGCAATGGTGTATGATTTTGAAGGGTCCATGCATTGGAGGTCTAACACAAAGCAGGCTCCTTAAGCAATAGTGAGAAAGAGAACAGGTAGGATAACAAGGAACATTAATCATAATGTACCTTAGAAAAGTAGGGGTATGAATTGTGTGGTTCAGTAAATTATGAAAGAAAGATGTATCTAGGTAGCACACCTGAATTAAAGAGGAAGTATGCTGAGAAAATAACTAACAGAACTACATTAATATGAACATGGACCAGACAGGTAATGATAAAAATTAATTTACAGAATCTAGTTTGAAACTTCTCTAGTGTCCAAGAATGTTATGAAAAGAAAGTTTTCCAAACAGGAGAGGCATACACAAGGATAGGCCTGACTAGAATAATAAAAAGGGGATGTTATGTAAATGTATTCGTAAATTCTGTAGTTTTCCTAAAAATAAAACCCAGAATTTTCAAAGCCTTGATAGAGCTTGCAGTTATATGAGGAACAAATGAAAGCTGGGAATCAAGCAGAACACCTTGGGCACTGATAGGAACAGGATGATATTATATAGGTATATAATATTATCAATGTATGAATAACAATCAAATATATCAAATGGCAACAACTAAAACCTGGTTCATCAGAATTGTCCTCCGCATGATCTCGAAAATGCTCTACGCAAACACTCCAGGAGCTTAAGACACCTTACGTGGCACTATTTAATGCCTAGTGCCTTCTCCAAATCGTGCAATTTTTATTGTTTCAACAAAACGTAAACAAATTTCTGGGTGACAGTATCAAAACTTTCGGCTACGAGTCTTTCCACCTCTTTCTTCTTAAATGACGTATTCTTCATTCCAACATAGTGCTTTACTTGGGCCCAAACCAATTTAATTGGATTTAACTCACAATGATATGGTGGTAGTCTTAGAACTGTGCAACCAAATGTCTTTGCTATTTCCTCAATCCTATATTTTTCAAACTTTTCCCGTACTTTATTAACCAAAAATAAAACGTCTTTTTTCAAGCTGTCCTCATTGAAGTTAATTCTTTTACTAATCAACCACTCTTCTCAACTTCTCCCCTTTCTTCCTCCTCTTCGTTTCGGAAATGATGATAGCACACTATTGGAAACAAATTGGTCTGGAAGGTACTCAAACAGCACTGTTGAACTATTCTGCGAAACACACACCACTTGTTAACGCACAGAAATCTGATGAGAAACTAAACGCCTTCACCCTTTCTTTCCCCAGTCCCTTACGCAGAAAGGTCGCTTCTCATGCAGATGTTTTATGGTACCTTCTTAACCCTTTATAGGTCAAAAGACTTGCGATTTGAAAAAAGTTACAAAATTTGGCAGGGTGCATAATGTATATTTTACATAATGAATATAACATTTTTTTTCTATATTTTTATCCCAAAATGTTATTTTTTACAATAAACTTTTAAAGATTGCGAATTTTTGCAACTATAATATGTCCTCTATATTTCTATCTGCAGCCACCATCTTTTACTGAATGATTTACTATTATTTTATAAAGCAATACCTATTTATACAATTTTTTCTTTCTTCGTCCTTTGTTGTAAATTTAACATTGAACTTATTGCAGTTTCACGCGTTGCGGGTTGCGTTTCGTTCAAGGGGCAATCATTACTTCACCTTATACATTTTGGTACAATGATAAACATTTCTGTGCTGATTCTTTCTGATAAAATATAAACAAATTATTTTAGATAACATTTTTTATTGTGAGAGTGAATGAACTATTAGCTCCTGCATTTACAAAATATTTTACAATAAAAATAAAGAATTTTCACTTCCAAAAATAATATCATTTTGCACATCACGACTTGTGAAATGAACTGAAACAGTCCTTACACAGAGCCACATTGCATTCTTTACATATTACGTTGCTCCTTTTCTCTTTCTTTTTGGTACTACAACTTGCACATCTCCGATATGTTTCCATTTTTTCAGGCATATGCAAACCTACATTCATAAGTCGAATTGTATTTTTTACTGTTGAAGCGCCGGTTGAGCTTCTTCGCTTTTTCGCATAGCCTTTCATTGGCATATTTCCTGATTTTTTCTTAGAACAATAGTTACCAATTAGTTCATTCACCAATTTAGATGTAAATTTAGACCTGTAATTTAGATGACTCACGTGTTTTTGCCCCTTATGCTTCAGGATTTCTTGATATACAATAAAGCTATTCACTATGGCACAGTCAAAAAAATAGTAAAATAATTTTACCCACCATCGACGTGATTTTTTCGCGATACTATATGTAGATAGGTATTGATCAAACCTGTCTACTCCACCCATGTATTTATTGTAATCCACAATAGCCTCTGTACATGGCACTTCTTCGCGGTTGCCAATTCTATTTCTCCTCAGAACTTGAGTAGGATTTGCTGGATTGTGCATCGTGCCCACTACACATACAGGTTTTTTTCCACGATCGAGCCATTTGCATACACCAATGTCCCCTGCCATGGCATTGTCGTCGTGACATAAGGGTTAAATAAGAAACGAGGTTGACCCGAGCGTATATTTATTTCGGAATGAGGTACAACTTACTTGCTAAGGTAGGGAAAGAAAATTAGCCGGAGTTCCTCAGGAATGGCAGTCTGACGTTCGCCGACTCGGCCCGGGAGATGGTCGGGATTGCTCGTCTTGCCTTCTGGCTGACGGAGCGGTGGCAGTCTGACATTCGCCGACTAGCCCAGGAAGGGAGGGATGGAACTCCCTATTTCCAATTGCACATCCCTTATATACTCATTCAGGGGAGCACGGGGCGGAGGGATTCCCGAATTGAGATATGCGAAGGAGCGATAGCGCCTCGAGTCACTGGCCGCGCGGGTCCAAGGGTGGGTCGGTCTGATGGTGGCTCACCTCTAAGGAGCGATAGCGCCTTGAGTCACTGGTCGCGCGGGTCCAAGGGTGGCCCGACCTGACGGTGGCTCACCCCTTCGCATTTCTCCGAACCCGAGGAGTCACTCATCACAACAACATAGTCAATATCCACCTTCTTCATCCTACGAGGGCCGTTTTTTTTTTCAACCTCCGATAGGCTATAAATGAAAGACAAGTTCACCAAAAACAATCATTTTACTACCAATAGTTTGGTACATTTACGGTTAATTTTCAACGTAATCACCGAATAGATTGAGACATCATATCTGTGAACAAGTTTTCCAATGCCTTCTTCAAAAAATTTTGCCGCCAGTGAACTCAAATGAGCATTGACGTTGTTTTGACGATCTTCATTGGTTTGGAAGCGCTGCCCTCCTAGCCATGTCTTCAGCTCAGGAAAAAGATGAAAGTCACTGGGTGCTAGGTCAGGACTACACGGCGGATGATCGAAAATGTCCCATTGAAATTGTTCGAGGAGCCGTTGAGTTGCAACAGCAGTGTGTGGACGAGCATTGTTATGGATCAGAACGATTCACACTTGGCGGGAGAATCAAAGATGGCGGCCATGTTAACGTGGTTGTAGAGCAACGCAAACTGACGCTTTGATGTCGACAATGGCGGAGTGTGTAGTGCGAGAGTTGCGCAGTTGCCTACAGCGCCTTCCCGCTTTCTGCCGCTCGCGTGGCATCCGTACTGGGTGATCGGAGGTTGAAAAAAAACGGCCCTCGTATTATTCTTTACCAGCTCGCCATCAGGAAAATATTTTCGGTTTGGTCTAATTGTTGCACAACTAAATAATTTTTTTCAAAAGATCGGACATAAGCAATAAAGAAGAAAAAAACTATCGAAGAAAAGACAATAGAACAATCCTTCAAGACCTTTGCTAAGTTTACTAACCACTTTTCCCCCGAGACCTTTAGCGGGACATCCGTCAGCATCCCTCCCTGTATATACATCGAAAGAAACCAAATAGCCGGTAACAGCACAACACATAAGCCACACCTTAAATCCCCGTTTTATTGGTTTTAGAGGCATATACTGGTTCATTGTGGATCTCCCTTTGAATGCTACCATGCTCTCATCAATAGAAAGGAACCTAGAAGGTGAATATGCCGAAGGAAATGTTTCGGACAACTGACTCAGCAACGGGCGAATTTTATAGAGGCGGTCGAAATTCTGTGACCCTCGGGGCGGCATTTTAGTGTTGTCATTGATATGTAAAAAGCGCAATATTTTTAAAAATCATTTCAATGACATGATACGAGCAACTCGTTCACAATGAAAGTTTTCATCTGTCGACCAAAACAACCTGATGCTGGGCAAGTAATGGAATCCCATAAAAACAATAATCCCTAGCCATGCCTTGAGTTCCTCAACGGTTAGTTCTAAATTCTGCTTGTGTTGTTCGGCATACAAATTAGACTGTGCCACAGCTTCAACGAGAAATGCATCTGTGATGAAATATAAGAGAAATGCTAGCGGAGAATGTAAATTTTCTGGAGCTATATTTGGGCCTACATGTTGATTGAATGAGCCATCAGTGAAAATTTTAGGATCTCTCCCCCGTTTACTCCATCTGAACTCTTCTGTTTCATCTTGGTCGCACTTCCTTACCCCACCTTCGGGTTCACTTTCATTGGAGTTGGAAAATTTCCCTCTTATCGACTGCACTGACACTGAGGACGAATCACTGCTGTAATCTTCGGGAACGTAATCTGAGTCATCAGACTCCGACTCACCCTCAACAACTGTCATCAAAGTACTAGCCCCGATATTCCTTTTACCCTTTGCTTGAATGCCCGATGTACCAGGGATCATGGACTCCGGCGAGGATCGCACTGGGATGGACTTGCTTGCTTTCTGTGCAGTACAAACTCTTTTTGGTGGAACTGGGTCTCCGTCATCGGCATCTGAGTCTCCGCCGAAGTCTGAATTATATGCCTGATCGTCTGTGATTTCCAGTAGTGCAAGCTCTATTTTTCTTGCCGATAAATTTTCCATGGCTTAACTTTGAGGAATCATTTATTCATAAAACGAAATAAAGTAATGTAGAACTGCGTAAAGTAATGTAGAACTGCGTATCAACGACAAAATTATGAAAAGACTTTGGTTATCGACATGTAAAAAAACATGAACGTATCTCTTTGAAAATAATCCCCTATTTTCTAATATTTCTCTTCCAACTGTGCAGCAGAGGTGTTGCTCTTGTGAGTTTCTGAGAAAGACTGCTGCGAAATGAGCCTACTGAGAAATGTCCTTTTCGTAGCTACGATCTCAGAAGAACACAAACTAGACATATTTAGTGTTTGAAAGATATTTAGCAGAGCCTGAATATTCTCCAAGTCGACCACTGTTGAGTGCAAGCGACACATTGTAAATAATTTGAGTTTCATTTTACCCACTCGTATATCGTGAAGATTTCCTCTCCAGCTCTATATTTATCAACAGCTGATAACGAGTAAGCGGTTCCCCTAGCCGAACAAGAGCCGTCCGTCTCGCCCGCTGGGCTAGTCTATCGCGTGAAAAAAATGACGTCACAACTTGACGGAGTCCTGGGAGGAGAGACTACTCGAGAGCTGCGCTAATCGCAATAGTTACGTAATAGTTGCAACAATTGTTATTTGAGTTATTGCATATTATATTAGAATAATTGTAAAGGATGAAATAACTTGAATTGTGGTATAACGACAATAACTTACAACTTGATAATATTCGTAAAAAAATGCTTATAAAATAAATGAATAAAAATTATAAATAAAAAATATGAAGTAAATAAAAGAAAACGTGATTGAATAGGATTCATTTCATAAGTTGCAATTACTAAAAGAGTGTAAAATATAAATACTAATTTTATCTTGCAAAAAACACAGAAATGGGATTTTGAGGAAAAAAGATGAAAATAAGGAATTGTCGATACTGGAAAAATTGCTAGTGTCTAATAACTTTTAAAAATACATTTAAATTAATTTTACTAAGACAGGGAGACAAACAAACGATAATAATCATGGTTAGGATGAGGTAGCAAAGAATTCATTCACGGTAGGAGGGGGTGGGAAATTATTATCCCAATGACCTATAAAGGGTCTTCTACGGAACTTCTGGAAATACTCAATATACACTCAGTCAAAGGCCATGCACTGGATAAGAATATCCCTTGTACGAATTCTTTCGAATTTCTGCCGAAAGGCACGTGAGACATTTACCTCTTCTTTCTTTGGATTTGGACAGAGGGAAGTCTTCCTCAGTCTTGGCGAAAATCTGCGATTGTCCCCATCCTTAAACAAGGTAAGGAAAGGGGCGATCCCAACAATTATATGCCCATATCACTGACAAGCTGTTTGGGGTCCCATAACCTAAGAACCCGTGCCAGCTTGGTCAATCTTGTGTTTGGTCCTCGGCTCACAAATAGTAATGGAATTTTGGATGGCACATCGTCTATCTCTTTTAGGTGATAAATTATGGCTGAGAAAATGCATTTTAGTGTGTTGACTACATATGTTCCACTTGTCCCTGACCATGGTACAGTAGATACTCGCACTATATAACTCGGCAATCCAGACGCCAGAACTGCATCCACTAATGGTTGGAAGCCTCTAACATCAAGTAGCATGGAATCAGTGTCTAAAATGGCTTGTAGCATTTTAATTAACCCATGTCTCGTCGTTGGTCTGCTCAGAACACAAAGAAGTTTATTGCCCCTCCTATAGACAACAATAAGAGCTTAGGACTGATCTTCCTATTCACAGATAGGTTAATTTGGCCTTGTAAACCAGGAGTAAACGGGTCATCCTGTCTCCCAGACCCATTTTTATTTATTTATCTCACACAACCAAAAACGGCACAATGGCTAATTACATTGGTCGATGCAACAAATAAATAAGCAAAGAACAACAATAACGAAAAACACGAAGAATGAAAAAAATAAAATAAAAACATCAACACTAAAACAAAATTAAATCAAATATCGGGTTCAATTGACCCAGCAGGAGTGAATACTTGTGTGAGCTAAGGTAGCACACAGCACATTGTCATAGCCAATATTAGTCATAATAGACAGCTCTGCTATTTCTATATTGTGTCGCGCCTCTTTCATGATTTCATCTTCCTTGTCCTGCTCAACTTGCAGAGGTTTAGTTGGAGGTAGAGATGATGCCCCAAACTCGTCAGGAGCTTGGAATGACTCCGTCACCACCGGAAAGATGCAGTACTTGGGGTCAATTAGAATGTAGAAAGGGGATGAAATGGGATGGCAAAGTCTCAACATGCTATACACCATATAGAAAAGATTCTGAAAGAATAGCATCACCTCTTCTCGGCCACGGGAATATCTGGTTGCAGTGTTTGTTGACATCAGGCATACTGTGAGTTTGTTCAAATCAGGCAATGATAACAACCATGTCACCTTCTGGGGTCTTTATGGTCAATATCAAGAAAATCATTCATATGGTCAAAATCATTTTCTTCAATTGAGATCCTAAGTCCTTCATTGAATGGCTCTTAAGCAAGGGCGGGAATATCTGGTTGCAGTGTTTGCTGAAATCAGGCAATGGGTTGATATTAAAGACGGAGAGTTGACCTCGAAGCCACGCGTGAACCCGGGTGCCGTATATCTATGAGCAAAAGTTCCGCCACTTGATCCGGAGATCAGATGCTCAAGGAAAGGCTGCAAGGGAGAGACGCGACTTGTCACTTGCCCTTTGAGGTAATCACACAAGGACTACTACAAGGGGATGAAATGGGATGGCAAAGTCTCAACATGCTATACACCATATAGAAAAGATTCTGAAAGAATAGCATCACCTCTTCTCGGCCACGGGAATATCTGGTTGCAGTGTTTGTTGACATCAGGCATACTGTGAGTTTGTTCAAATCAGGCAATGATAACAACCATGTCACCTTCTGGTGTCTTTATGGTCAATATCAAGAAAATCATTCATATGGTCAAAATCATTTTCTTCAATTGAGATCCTAAGTCCTTCATTGAATGGCTCTTAAGCAAGGGCGGGAATATCTGGTTGCAGTGTTTGCTGAAATCAGGCAATGGGTTGATATTAAAGACGGAGAGTTGACCTCGAAGCCACGCGTGAACCCGGGTGCCGTATATCTATGAGCAAAAGTTCCGCCACTTGATCCGGAGATCAGATGCTCAAGGAGAGGCTGCAAGGGAGAGACGCGACTTGTCACTTGCCCTTTGAGGTAATCACACAAGGACTACTACAAGGGGATGAAATGGGATGGCGAAGTCTCAACATGCTATACACCATATAGAAAAGATTCTGAAAGAATAGCATCACCTCTTCTTGGCCACGGGAATATCTGGTTGCAGTGTTTGTTGACATCAGGCATACTGTGAGTTTGTTCAAATCAGGCAATGATAACAACCATGTCACCTTCTGGTGTCTTTATGGTCAATATCAAGAAAATCATTCATATGGTCAAAATCATTTTCTTCAATTGAGATCCTAAGTCCTTCATTGAATGGCTCTTAAGCAAGGGCGGGAATATCTGGTTGCAGTGTTGGCTGAAATCAGGCAATGGGTTGATATTAAAGACGGAGAGTTGACCTCGCAGCCACGCGTGAACCCGGGTGCCGTATATCTATGAGCAAAAGTTCCGCCACTTGATCCGGAGATCAGATGCTCAAGCAGGGGCTGTAAGGGAGACACGCGACATTTGAACTACCCTTTGAGGTAATCACACAAAAACTGACTACAATCCATTGACCTGAACCAGCCTAGGAGCTTTAAATGCTCTATTGCTGACTTGCCTGCATCGAGACTATCTAGATTGACTTGTTTCATGGTGCGGACAGGGTCACTAGTTTGGCTCCCCACATAATAAGGGTATGGCCCCTTAGTCATCCTCAAGTCCAGACTGTCCTTAGGGAGTGTAGAAGAGGGTAAAACAACTAGGCATTCATCCGCCGCACCTGGAGGGGGTATGTGGTTCAGATGGGAGTATTCAACGGGGGATGGGGTGTATGGTCAGGTCACCAAATCTGCTCCTAAGTGATGTCTGTGGAACTAAGAACAACCGTGAACTGGTGGTACAGTCCAGTGTGAGGCTGTCTGTCACAAAACGTCTGGTATTCAGCCCACCACACGTTGATCATGGTCTCAACGAAAGCGGGTTTCCTCTCACAGTATGCCTTAAATCTTCTCTTAATGTACTTCAACTTCCGATTATCCATGATTTTTATCCTAGATGGCAAGGGAGCACCCCCGTCGTGAACCTTATTCAGTTGGGTTAACCCGATTATTAACCATTATTACACATTTCTTAAAATTAAATTCTAACTGTCATGTAAAACACTATTTTTCAATTGCTTATGGGTAATCATTTAAATATTCTCTACCGTTTAGGTATCGTATTTCCGGCACAGCGGCGTCAACAGGAAAGAGGCGAAGCTTACTTTTTACCACCGACAAAAAAAACTAACTGGTATTCCACGACTAGGAATCACGGAAACAAACTAAAACTAAACAAATGAGCGTACCATCATTCAGGGGCTCAATTGCACTTTCAGGGCAGCCTTCTCGTAGAACCTCCTGTGCCACGGGCGTCCCGGAATGCTCTAAAAAGAGACATGCCAGAATTAGTTGTAATACTTAACGTCTATCACGCACGATCGTGGTCACATAATGAGTTACATAACAAACTACTTATACATAAATTAAGTAATGACTACTATTTAATGCTTACGCTGCCAGTGTAAGGGATTCATGCGAATTAGGTCTAAGTAACAACTTGATCGTGTGAAGCGAAGATTGACAAGATTTGTAAAGGGACGGTATTATAACTATATTAGCGTAACTAGTCATATTAAATGAATTAAAACGGGAATCAGTCAGATCGTCGGTTAAAATTTAGACCAACTCTGAAATAAATTTCAAGATAAAACTTTCAGTGACGACGCTAATAATATTTTGCGAACCGCAACTTACTATGGTAGACAATCACAAAATTTAAATTGATTGCCGAATTGACCATTAAAATAACCTTTTCTCCTCGTACAATTAAGGATATGAATAGCGGTAAATATAACCAATACGGGATATGGATAGCATAGGTTGCATGTTGGCAGAAGGACCTTAAGCTAACCCAAGTAGAAGCATTATATTGTATCCTTGCACACCTTTATGACGGCTTGTTGGGTAATATGAAGATGCTGATACATATTCATTCTCTTCTCATCTAAACATGCACCGAAGCTGTTCACGAGATAACCATTAATTATTATTTGGAAAGCTACACTGGATTGTTAAACGAAACAATTTACAAAACAAAACCCTTTGCGAAAAAACTGTTGAAAAACTGTTTAAAAAAACTGTTTTTATTAAAAAAGTGTGCTCGGTGGAGTTAAGGGCTCGCTGCTAAATAACATCAAGTGTATTCCGTCCTGCGTGGCACAGGCGGAATTACTAGTTGCACGCATGCAGAAGGCCGTCATCCTGGGGTCACTCCGTTTACTGCGGACGCATGACCCTACCGCAGCGTAGCCACACATCTGATGGGCGTCGGACGTGGCTGCGATTACTGCCTAACCCCTCTCGAGTCTTCGGCCATTATGACGGCAATGAAACCTGATGCTTGCCGGGGACTCGGAGGGTCATGTTACAACTGTAACAATTAAAATAATAATAATAATATTTAAATAATACTATACATAACAAGGATGCTCGGGCTATGGTTGGCCTTAACTGCAAACTTGCGCGTGCTCGGACCTCGATGGGCCTTGCTGCACTTTCGTATTACAAGGGTCAGGTTGACTTAATTAATTTGGAGAGTGTAGAAACTCTCAGATCCTGAGGATTCATGTCAACTGCCTTGAATACCCGATCCGAAAACCGGCTGGGAAGGTTGCGTCTGGAGTTCCTTTCTATGACAAAATCCGCGGGAATTTTGCCTTTCTCCCAGTCAACGCATGACCAGGAAAGGATCTCTATTGGTTCTTTGCCTTCCTTTATATTCTCCTTCCACTGGCTTAGTCCAAAGATAAGACTAATGCCGAGATGCATCTTGGATTCAGAGGATGCACTCTGTGGAGAGACTGTGGTTAGAGTCGCTCGCTTGACATCAGTAAGCTCACCGACCACTGGTCGGGCTTGTATGACTTGGGCGATAGACCCTGTGACTGGCATGGCGAATATATCAACCTCAGAAATTTTGAAACGCGTTACGCGCGCTAAGAGGTTAGATATCGTTTTAATGGCATCATAGTTGATACCTGAGTCACCTATGCTTGTCGGGACTTCGTCGACGCCAAAACCCATGTTATTTAGTAGCGATATAGCCTCCTGTCTAATAGATAGGAGTGAACTATAACCTTGTAGGTTCTGGTTAACTGTTCCGCCCTCTGGTGTTAGGACCGAGGTGTATGTGTCTTTCTTAGCATCTTTTGCTCTATGCAGACACGCCTCAAATGTTGGTCCAACCAATGGTAGTTCTTCGTACAGGTTGTGGTTTTCCGTGGATACGATTCCTTTACAACCTGGGATGCCACCGGTCTTTGTTTTGGGCAGTTCCGGGAAAGAAGGGGCGATAATTTCCCCGTTCTTCGTTTTAGTACGTCCGTAGGCTTTCAGACCAATATGGAGAGGTTCTAAAACTGTCAACGTTTGATTCGAGAATGTACGCATTACATCAACTTCCGTCCGGGTAAGTTGTTCGCCTAATTGAGCACGGATGCTCACGGCTCTGAGCCAGAAGAGACAAGAGCAATAATATCGGTATGCCTCACGGGTCATCTCCTTCGATATTTGAAGCGCTTTGTCATTCCTTAACTCCACATACGTTGCGTCAGTCACAGCCGTCCATCCTGTCGCGGAGGGGGTGAAACGCAATTCTCGTTTTTCACAAGAGAAACCGGAGTCTGGCTCGAAAGCTGATTCCGCAATAAGAGACTCGTCTGTCGTGTCTATAATATTTAGGGTACGAAATCCGGACCACCAGCCTCCACGTGGCGTACCTGGCAACGGCTCTTGCCGGCTAATGGTGGACGTCTGCGTGTGGGGCTAACCACCCTACACGCAGTAAAACTGGTTCCCAATAGGAATACAGAGAAAGCCACCCACAACCGGCCCCTCTCGGATGGGGGCCCTAGTACAGTTGGGTGTGGCAATACAAATACCACCGTAACGGGAGCCCGGATGCAGTGGACGGAAGCCCTAAGGGGCGACCTCCTCGCATGCCATGCTGCCAGCGAGCCCGAACGCAGGGGTTATATGGCAAGGATGCACTCTTTGTGGTGTGAGATGCATCCAGAACACGACCACCTATCGCAGCAGAATCTGCGCGATTATGCCAACCACCTGCGAAAAAAGGAAACTCTCCACCAACCGCCAGTTCAGAGGAACACACCACCGGCCAGACCACTCTCCCCGACACAGGCAGCCTCTGCACCACCTGAGGCTAGAACGGCACTCATGCCGCTGTCTATGTCAAATGGAGAAGAAGCTGGTCAGGCCGTCGCTGAACTACGAACGCGGTTGTTAAGCACAATATCTTATGATGATGGACAACCTAGGCCGAGAGACATCCACCGGAAGATCTCTCTGCGGGGTAACCACCTGCCCCAGTTGAATGGTCTTATCGACGAAATCCTAACGGAAACGTCGGACCTTTGGACGGTAAATTGCGTGGTCTATGCTGCTGCCAAAATTATGGCTCACTCCCAAAAGAACACCTCTTGGGAGGACAAAGCAGCAAAGAGGCTTGAACAGTTGGAGGCCAAGATCACGCAGGCGAGACAACAGGCGTCGAGAATTCAGTGTGTGATGGAATACATCTTATCTGGGCGAACTTTCACTCCTAAAGTTCGGCGCATAGCGCGCAGTCTCAGGTACAACCATCACACGCTGAATAAAAGCGTGCTGCTTACCATTAAGCAGCACGCGGTCGATAGAGTTCGGGCACTCACCACGGCCCGGAAAAAACTCCTGAAGAAGAGTAGGGGCGTGAGAGAAAATGCCACCTTTCTCCTTCAGCCGTCCCGTCTCTTTCGACCACCTCCGCCTGTTGTTGAATCTCCGCCACCCGTCCAAGAGGTTGAACGTTTCTGGAAGGAAATATACGAAACGTCGAAGCCATTCAACGGAGACACTCCGGCCATAGGCCTCTTTAAAGAGGTTTGTGACCGCCACCTACAAGATGTGGATGGACCTCTTTCAGTCACCGAAAGTGACGTGAAGAAGGCCTTCTCTGGCAAGAAGAATTTCTCGGCTCCAGGAATGGATGCCGTGAATAACTTCTGGTGGAAGAAATTTACTTCCACCCACCAACACCTCGCCAGAATCTTCACGTCCTTTCTAAATGGTGGAAAACCAATTCCACCTTGGCTGACTGAGGGACGCACGGTTTTAATACCTAAGAAGGGAGACTTGTCCAATCCAAAGAACTACCGCCCTATAACCTGCCTCAACACTGTATATAAGGCGTTCACCTCGATCTTGAGCGACCTTATCCTACACCAAGTCCAGCCGGTTTGGGAGGAGGTGTACGAGCAGAGGGGCTCAAAGCGAGGAATCGCGGGATGCAAGGACAACCTGCTCATTGATAGGTGCATATGCCAGGATGCCATCCGGCATAAGCGAAACCTATCAATGGCCTGGGTGGACTACAAGAAGGCTTTTGACACCACTTCGCATGAGCTATTGATCGCCATGCTGAAGTTGATGAAAGTCCACCCTGAGGTTGTGTCCTGCATCCAACGCCTGTTACCACTGTGGAAAACGCGCTTCGTTCTGACCTCAGGCAAGCGGTCAGTTTCCACAGAGTTGGTAACATACCACCGTGGCGTTTTTCAAGGCGACAGCTTGAGCCCCCTACTGTTCTGTATTTCCCTCCTACCCCTGTCCCTTAGGCTGCGACGAGGTAAAGGATACATGTGTGGTGTTCCAGGTGACAGGAAGCATAAGGTCACCCATTTGTTTTATATGGATGACCTGAAGCTGTACGCTTCTAATGCGAAAGACCTTCGCACTGCCCTGGACACCGTACTGGAATACAGTGAGGCTATAGGAATGGAGTTCGGATTGGACAAGTGTGCATCCATCCACTTGGCGAGAGGAAGATTTTCGGAGATCAAGGAAGACGTGCAACTTGTTGACGGGAGCGTCATTCGTCACCTCGAGGACGATGACAGCTATGAATATCTCGGCGTCCCCCAGCGCCGAATGCAGGAGGTTACAGCAGTGAAGGAAAGGCTCACCGCCAAATACAGACAGACTCTCAGGAACATCTGGAGTTCTGAGCTGTCAGGCAAGAACAAGGTTCTTGCCACGAACATGTTCGCGGTTCCTACACTGCTGTATACCTTCGGATGCATGAAGTGGAACGTCAACGAGTTGCAGAACCTCGATAGGGGAACGAGGAAGATGATGACCATCTATAGAAGTCTTCATCCGAAATCTTCCGTCGCCAGATTGTATCTCCCTCGCAATGTAGGTGGTAGAGGACTATTGAGTCTGGAATGTCTCCACAACAGAGTTGTCCTGGGTACAGCTTGCCGAGTTTTGAAAAGCAGGGACCCCCTGCTCAATCTCGTGAGTGATCACGAGAGTGCGGGAGCAGGGGCGTTTCTCTTCCAGGCGGCAAAGAGGGCAGCGGACGAAACCGGTCTCGACTTCGACCCGTCATCCGACGGAAGCGACAATGACACGACCATCTTGTCATTGAAGGCAGACGTCCTCAAGCTCGAAATAAAAAAAGCCGAGCAGAAGGCCTTGCTCAAGGAGCATACCGATAAGCCCATGCATGGAGGTTTTTATCGAAACATCGAAAAGCATGGGCTATCGAAGGAGCTAACGTTTGCCTTCCTACGCTCCGCCGGTCTGAAGTCCGAGACCGAGGGTTTTGTCCTCGCGTGCCAGGATGGTGTCATAAACACACTCGTGTACCGCCGCATTATATTCAAGGCGGAGGTTGCGGACACGAAATGTAGGGCGTGCCGAGCCCAGCCGGAGACTTTGAGTCACCTTCTCTCCGGCTGTAGTTATTACGCTAAATCAGCATATTTAGCTCGGCACAACGCGGCCCTACGAGTGTTATACTTTCATTTTCGACATCATTATGGCATCGACGAAACACCTGTGCTGCCCTATGCCCCTGGAGATATTGAGTCCGTCGTGGAGAACGATAAATGTACGATCTGGTGGAATTACTCCTTTTCCACCACCAGGCAGTTGGAGGCGACCAAGCCTGATATCGTTCTCCTCGACCACCTCACACGCTCCATGTTCGTGATCGAGTTTTCGGCTCCGGCTGAAACTAACATGGATGCGAAGGAGGTGGAAAAACGGACGAAATATCAAGACCTGCTTTTCGAACTTCGACAGATGTACCCCGGACACTCTGTGAAACTGGTGGTCCTCATCATAGGTGTGCTCGGTGGAGTTAAGGGCTCGCTGCTAAATAACATCAAGTGTATTCCGTCCTGCGTGGCACAGGCGGAATTACTAGTTGCACGCATGCAGAAGGCCGTCATCCTGGGGTCACTCCGTTTACTGCGGACGCATGACCCTACCGCAGCGTAGCCACACATCTGATGGGCGTCGGACGTGGCTGCGATTACTGCCTAACCCCTCTCGAGTCTTCGGCCATTATGACGGCAATGAAACCTGATGCTTGCCGGGGACTCGGAGGGTCATGTTACAACTGTAACAATTAAAATAATAATAATAATATTTAAATAATACTATACATAACAAGGATGCTCGGGCTATGGTTGGCCTTAACTGCAAACTTGCGCGTGCTCGGACCTCGATGGGCCTTGCTGCACTTTCGTATTACAAGGGTCAGGTTGACTTAATTAATTTGGAGAGTGTAGAAACTCTCAGATCCTGAGGATTCATGTCAACTGCCTTGAATACCCGATCCGAAAACCGGCTGGGAAGGTTGCGTCTGGAGTTCCTTTCTATGACAAAATCCGCGGGAATTTTGCCTTTCTCCCAGTCAACGCATGACCAGGAAAGGATCTCTATTGGTTCTTTGCCTTCCTTTATATTCTCCTTCCACTGGCTTAGTCCAAAGATAAGACTAATGCCGAGATGCATCTTGGATTCAGAGGATGCACTCTGTGGAGAGACTGTGGTTAGAGTCGCTCGCTTGACATCAGTAAGCTCACCGACCACTGGTCGGGCTTGTATGACTTGGGCGATAGACCCTGTGACTGGCATGGCGAATATATCAACCTCAGAAATTTTGAAACGCGTTACGCGCGCTAAGAGGTTAGATATCGTTTTAATGGCATCATAGTTGATACCTGAGTCACCTATGCTTGTCGGGACTTCGTCGACGCCAAAACCCATGTTATTTAGTAGCGATATAGCCTCCTGTCTAATAGATAGGAGTGAACTATAACCTTGTAGGTTCTGGTTAACTGTTCCGCCCTCTGGTGTTAGGACCGAGGTGTATGTGTCTTTCTTAGCATCTTTTGCTCTATGCAGACACGCCTCAAATGTTGGTCCAACCAATGGTAGTTCTTCGTACAGGTTGTGGTTTTCCGTGGATACGATTCCTTTACAACCTGGGATGCCACCGGTCTTTGTTTTGGGCAGTTCCGGGAAAGAAGGGGCGATAATTTCCCCGTTCTTCGTTTTAGTACGTCCGTAGGCTTTCAGACCAATATGGAGAGGTTCTAAAACTGTCAACGTTTGATTCGAGAATGTACGCATTACATCAACTTCCGTCCGGGTAAGTTGTTCGCCTAATTGAGCACGGATGCTCACGGCTCTGAGCCAGAAGAGACAAGAGCAATAATATCGGTATGCCTCACGGGGCATCTCCTTCGATATTTGAAGCGCTTTGTCATTCCTGAACTCCACATACGTTGCGTCAGTCACAGCCGTCCATCCTGTCGCGGAGGGGGTGAAACGCAATTCTCGTTTTTCACAAGAGAAACCGGAGTCTGGCTCGAAAGCTGATTCCGCAATAAGAGACTCGTCTGTCGTGTCTATAATATTTAGGGTACGAAATCCGGACCACCAGCCTCCACGTGGCGTACCTGGCAACGGCTCTTGCCGGCTAATGGTGGACGTCTGCGTGTGGGGCTAACCACCCTACACGCAGTAAAACTGGTTCCCAATAGGAATACAGAGAAAGCCACCCACAACCGGCCCCTCTCGGATGGGGGCCCTAGTACAGTTGGGTGTGGCAATACAAATACCACCGTAACGGGAGCCCGGATGCAGTGGACGGAAGCCCTAAGGGGCGACCTCCTCGCATGCCATGCTGCCAGCGAGCCCGAACGCAGGGGTTATATGGCAAGGATGCACTCTTTGTGGTGTGAGATGCATCCAGAACACGACCACCTATCGCAGCAGAATCTGCGCGATTATGCCAACCACCTGCGAAAAAAGGAAACTCTCCACCAACCGCCAGTTCAGAGGAACACACCACCGGCCAGACCACTCTCCCCGACACAGGCAGCCTCTGCACCACCTGAGGCTAGAACGGCACTCATGCCGCTGTCTATGTCAAATGGAGAAGAAGCTGGTCAGGCCGTCGCTGAACTACGAACGCGGTTGTTAAGCACAATATCTTATGATGATGGACAACCTAGGCCGAGAGACATCCACCGGAAGATCTCTCTGCGGGGTAACCACCTGCCCCAGTTGAATGGTCTTATCGACGAAATCCTAACGGAAACGTCGGACCTTTGGACGGTAAATTGCGTGGTCTATGCTGCTGCCAAAATTATGGCTCACTCCCAAAAGAACACCTCTTGGGAGGACAAAGCAGCAAAGAGGCTTGAACAGTTGGAGGCCAAGATCACGCAGGCGAGACAACAGGCGTCGAGAATTCAGTGTGTGATGGAATACATCTTATCTGGGCGAACTTTCACTCCTAAAGTTCGGCGCATAGCGCGCAGTCTCAGGTACAACCATCACACGCTGAATAAAAGCGTGCTGCTTACCATTAAGCAGCACGCGGTCGATAGAGTTCGGGCACTCACCACGGCCCGGAAAAAACTCCTGAAGAAGAGTAGGGGCGTGAGAGAAAATGCCACCTTTCTCCTTCAGCCGTCCCGTCTCTTTCGACCACCTCCGCCTGTTGTTGAATCTCCGCCACCCGTCCAAGAGGTTGAACGTTTCTGGAAGGAAATATACGAAACGTCGAAGCCATTCAACGGAGACACTCCGGCCATAGGCCTCTTTAAAGAGGTTTGTGACCGCCACCTACAAGATGTGGATGGACCTCTTTCAGTCACCGAAAGTGACGTGAAGAAGGCCTTCTCTGGCAAGAAGAATTTCTCGGCTCCAGGAATGGATGCCGTGAATAACTTCTGGTGGAAGAAATTTACTTCCACCCACCAACACCTCGCCAGAATCTTCACGTCCTTTCTAAATGGTGGAAAACCAATTCCACCTTGGCTGACTGAGGGACGCACGGTTTTAATACCTAAGAAGGGAGACTTGTCCAATCCAAAGAACTACCGCCCTATAACCTGCCTCAACACTGTATATAAGGCGTTCACCTCGATCTTGAGCGACCTTATCCTACACCAAGTCCAGCCGGTTTGGGAGGAGGTGTACGAGCAGAGGGGCTCAAAGCGAGGAATCGCGGGATGCAAGGACAACCTGCTCATTGATAGGTGCATATGCCAGGATGCCATCCGGCATAAGCGAAACCTATCAATGGCCTGGGTGGACTACAAGAAGGCTTTTGACACCACTTCGCATGAGCTATTGATCGCCATGCTGAAGTTGATGAAAGTCCACCCTGAGGTTGTGTCCTGCATCCAACGCCTGTTACCACTGTGGAAAACGCGCTTCGTTCTGACCTCAGGCAAGCGGTCAGTTTCCACAGAGTTGGTAACATACCACCGTGGCGTTTTTCAAGGCGACAGCTTGAGCCCCCTACTGTTCTGTATTTCCCTCCTACCCCTGTCCCTTAGGCTGCGACGAGGTAAAGGATACATGTGTGGTGTTCCAGGTGACAGGAAGCATAAGGGCACCCATTTGTTTTATATGGATGACCTGAAGCTGTACGCTTCTAATGCGAAAGACCTTCGCACTGCCCTGGACACCGTACTGGAATACAGTGAGGCTATAGGAATGGAGTTCGGATTGGACAAGTGTGCATCCATCCACTTGGCGAGAGGAAGATTTTCGGAGATCAAGGAAGACGTGCAACTTGTTGACGGGAGCGTCATTCGTCACCTCGAGGACGATGACAGCTATGAATATCTCGGCGTCCCCCAGCGCCGAATGCAGGAGGTTACAGCAGTGAAGGAAAGGCTCACCGCCAAATACAGACAGACTCTCAGGAACATCTGGAGTTCTGAGCTGTCAGGCAAGAACAAGGTTCTTGCCACGAACATGTTCGCGGTTCCTACACTGCTGTATACC
Source organism: Pyrrhosoma nymphula (assembly GCA_963573305.1). Classification (NCBI taxonomy): domain Eukaryota; kingdom Metazoa; phylum Arthropoda; class Insecta; order Odonata; family Coenagrionidae; genus Pyrrhosoma; species Pyrrhosoma nymphula. The sequence continues at coordinate 54,684,555 of OY754336.1, read as the reverse complement.
TTCGGATGCATGAAGTGGAACGTCAACGAGTTGCAGAACCTCGATAGGGGAACGAGGAAGATGATGACCATCTATAGAAGTCTTCATCCGAAATCTTCCGTCGCCAGATTGTATCTCCCTCGCAATGTAGGTGGTAGAGGACTATTGAGTCTGGAATGTCTCCACAACAGAGTTGTCCTGGGTACAGCTTGCCGAGTTTTGAAAAGCAGGGACCCCCTGCTCAATCTCGTGAGTGATCACGAGAGTGCGGGAGCAGGGGCGTTTCTCTTCCAGGCGGCAAAGAGGGCAGCGGACGAAACCGGTCTCGACTTCGACCCGTCATCCGACGGAAGCGACAATGACACGACCATCTTGTCATTGAAGGCAGACGTCCTCAAGCTCGAAATAAAAAAAGCCGAGCAGAAGGCCTTGCTCAAGGAGCATACCGATAAGCCCATGCATGGAGGTTTTTATCGAAACATCGAAAAGCATGGGCTATCGAAGGAGCTAACGTTTGCCTTCCTACGCTCCGCCGGTCTGAAGTCCGAGACCGAGGGTTTTGTCCTCGCGTGCCAGGATGGTGTCATAAACACACTCGTGTACCGCCGCATTATATTCAAGGCGGAGGTTGCGGACACGAAATGTAGGGCGTGCCGAGCCCAGCCGGAGACTTTGAGTCACCTTCTCTCCGGCTGTAGTTATTACGCTAAATCAGCATATTTAGCTCGGCACAACGCGGCCCTACGAGTGTTATACTTTCATTTTCGACATCATTATGGCATCGACGAAACACCTGTGCTGCCCTATGCCCCTGGAGATATTGAGTCCGTCGTGGAGAACGATAAATGTACGATCTGGTGGAATTACTCCTTTTCCACCACCAGGCAGTTGGAGGCGACCAAGCCTGATATCGTTCTCCTCGACCACCTCACACGCTCCATGTTCGTGATCGAGTTTTCGGCTCCGGCTGAAACTAACATGGATGCGAAGGAGGTGGAAAAACGGACGAAATATCAAGACCTGCTTTTCGAACTTCGACAGATGTACCCCGGACACTCTGTGAAACTGGTGGTCCTCATCATAGGTGTGCTCGGTGGAGTTAAGGGCTCGCTGCTAAATAACATCAAGTGTATTCCGTCCTGCGTGGCACAGGCGGAATTACTAGTTGCACGCATGCAGAAGGCCGTCATCCTGGGGTCACTCCGTTTACTGCGGACGCATGACCCTACCGCAGCGTAGCCACACATCTGATGGGCGTCGGACGTGGCTGCGATTACTGCCTAACCCCTCTCGAGTCTTCGGCCATTATGACGGCAATGAAACCTGATGCTTGCCGGGGACTCGGAGGGTCATGTTACAACTGTAACAATTAAAATAATAATAATAATATTTAAATAATACTATACATAACAAGGATGCTCGGGCTATGGTTGGCCTTAACTGCAAACTTGCGCGTGCTCGGACCTCGATGGGCCTTGCTGCACTTTCGTATTACAAGGGTCAGGTTGACTTAATTAATTTGGAGAGTGTAGAAACTCTCAGATCCTGAGGATTCATGTCAACTGCCTTGAATACCCGATCCGAAAACCGGCTGGGAAGGTTGCGTCTGGAGTTCCTTTCTATGACAAAATCCGCGGGAATTTTGCCTTTCTCCCAGTCAACGCATGACCAGGAAAGGATCTCTATTGGTTCTTTGCCTTCCTTTATATTCTCCTTCCACTGGCTTAGTCCAAAGATAAGACTAATGCCGAGATGCATCTTGGATTCAGAGGATGCACTCTGTGGAGAGACTGTGGTTAGAGTCGCTCGCTTGACATCAGTAAGCTCACCGACCACTGGTCGGGCTTGTATGACTTGGGCGATAGACCCTGTGACTGGCATGGCGAATATATCAACCTCAGAAATTTTGAAACGCGTTACGCGCGCTAAGAGGTTAGATATCGTTTTAATGGCATCATAGTTGATACCTGAGTCACCTATGCTTGTCGGGACTCCGTCGACGCCAAAACCCATGTTATTTAGTAGCGATATAGCCTCCTGTCTAATAGATAGGAGTGAACTATAACCTTGTAGGTTCTGGTTAACTGTTCCGCCCTCTGGTGTTAGGACCGAGGTGTATGTGTCTTTCTTAGCATCTTTTGCTCTATGCAGACACGCCTCAAATGTTGGTCCAACCAATGGTAGTTCTTCGTACAGGTTGTGGTTTTCCGTGGATACGATTCCTTTACAACCTGGGATGCCACCGGTCTTTGTTTTGGGCAGTTCCGGGAAAGAAGGGGCGATAATTTCCCCGTTCTTCGTTTTAGTACGTCCGTAGGCTTTCAGACCAATATGGAGAGGTTCTAAAACTGTCAACGTTTGATTCGAGAATGTACGCATTACATCAACTTCCGTCCGGGTAAGTTGTTCGCCTAATTGAGCACGGATGCTCACGGCTCTGAGCCAGAAGAGACAAGAGCAATAATATCGGTATGCCTCACGGGGCATCTCCTTCGATATTTGAAGCGCTTTGTCATTCCTTAACTCCACATACGTTGCGTCAGTCACAGCCGTCCATCCTGTCGCGGAGGGGGTGAAACGCAATTCTCGTTTTTCACAAGAGAAACCGGAGTCTGGCTCGAAAGCTGATTCCGCAATAAGAGACTCGTCTGTCGTGTCTATAATATTTAGGGTACGAAATCCGGACCACCAGCCTCCACGTGGCGTACCTGGCAACGGCTCTTGCCGGCTAATGGTGGACGTCTGCGTGTGGGGCTAACCACCCTACACGCAGTAAAACTGGTTCCCAATAGGAATACAGAGAAAGCCACCCACAACCGGCCCCTCTCGGATGGGGGCCCTAGTACAGTTGGGTGTGGCAATACAAATACCACCGTAACGGGAGCCCGGATGCAGTGGACGGAAGCCCTAAGGGGCGACCTCCTCGCATGCCATGCTGCCAGCGAGCCCGAACGCAGGGGTTATATGGCAAGGATGCACTCTTTGTGGTGTGAGATGCATCCAGAACACGACCACCTATCGCAGCAGAATCTGCGCGATTATGCCAACCACCTGCGAAAAAAGGAAACTCTCCACCAACCGCCAGTTCAGAGGAACACACCACCGGCCAGACCACTCTCCCCGACACAGGCAGCCTCTGCACCACCTGAGGCTAGAACGGCACTCATGCCGCTGTCTATGTCAAATGGAGAAGAAGCTGGTCAGGCCGTCGCTGAACTACGAACGCGGTTGTTAAGCACAATATCTTATGATGATGGACAACCTAGGCCGAGAGACATCCACCGGAAGATCTCTCTGCGGGGTAACCACCTGCCCCAGTTGAATGGTCTTATCGACGAAATCCTAACGGAAACGTCGGACCTTTGGACGGTAAATTGCGTGGTCTATGCTGCTGCCAAAATTATGGCTCACTCCCAAAAGAACACCTCTTGGGAGGACAAAGCAGCAAAGAGGCTTGAACAGTTGGAGGCCAAGATCACGCAGGCGAGACAACAGGCGTCGAGAATTCAGTGTGTGATGGAATACATCTTATCTGGGCGAACTTTCACTCCTAAAGTTCGGCGCATAGCGCGCAGTCTCAGGTACAACCATCACACGCTGAATAAAAGCGTGCTGCTTACCATTAAGCAGCACGCGGTCGATAGAGTTCGGGCACTCACCACGGCCCGGAAAAAACTCCTGAAGAAGAGTAGGGGCGTGAGAGAAAATGCCACCTTTCTCCTTCAGCCGTCCCGTCTCTTTCGACCACCTCCGCCTGTTGTTGAATCTCCGCCACCCGTCCAAGAGGTTGAACGTTTCTGGAAGGAAATATACGAAACGTCGAAGCCATTCAACGGAGACACTCCGGCCATAGGCCTCTTTAAAGAGGTTTGTGACCGCCACCTACAAGATGTGGATGGACCTCTTTCAGTCACCGAAAGTGACGTGAAGAAGGCCTTCTCTGGCAAGAAGAATTTCTCGGCTCCAGGAATGGATGCCGTGAATAACTTCTGGTGGAAGAAATTTACTTCCACCCACCAACACCTCGCCAGAATCTTCACGTCCTTTCTAAATGGTGGAAAACCAATTCCACCTTGGCTGACTGAGGGACGCACGGTTTTAATACCTAAGAAGGGAGACTTGTCCAATCCAAAGAACTACCGCCCTATAACCTGCCTCAACACTGTATATAAGGCGTTCACCTCGATCTTGAGCGACCTTATCCTACACCAAGTCCAGCCGGTTTGGGAGGAGGTGTACGAGCAGAGGGGCTCAAAGCGAGGAATCGCGGGATGCAAGGACAACCTGCTCATTGATAGGTGCATATGCCAGGATGCCATCCGGCATAAGCGAAACCTATCAATGGCCTGGGTGGACTACAAGAAGGCTTTTGACACCACTTCGCATGAGCTATTGATCGCCATGCTGAAGTTGATGAAAGTCCACCCTGAGGTTGTGTCCTGCATCCAACGCCTGTTACCACTGTGGAAAACGCGCTTCGTTCTGACCTCAGGCAAGCGGTCAGTTTCCACAGAGTTGGTAACATACCACCGTGGCGTTTTTCAAGGCGACAGCTTGAGCCCCCTACTGTTCTGTATTTCCCTCCTACCCCTGTCCCTTAGGCTGCGACGAGGTAAAGGATACATGTGTGGTGTTCCAGGTGACAGGAAGCATAAGGGCACCCATTTGTTTTATATGGATGACCTGAAGCTGTACGCTTCTAATGCGAAAGACCTTCGCACTGCCCTGGACACCGTACTGGAATACAGTGAGGCTATAGGAATGGAGTTCGGATTGGACAAGTGTGCATCCATCCACTTGGCGAGAGGAAGATTTTCGGAGATCAAGGAAGACGTGCAACTTGTTGACGGGAGCGTCATTCGTCACCTCGAGGACGATGACAGCTATGAATATCTCGGCGTCCCCCAGCGCCGAATGCAGGAGGTTACAGCAGTGAAGGAAAGGCTCACCGCCAAATACAGACAGACTCTCAGGAACATCTGGAGTTCTGAGCTGTCAGGCAAGAACAAGGTTCTTGCCACGAACATGTTCGCGGTTCCTACACTGCTGTATACCTTCGGATGCATGAAGTGGAACGTCAACGAGTTGCAGAACCTCGATAGGGGAACGAGGAAGATGATGACCATCTATAGAAGTCTTCATCCGAAATCTTCCGTCGCCAGATTGTATCTCCCTCGCAATGTAGGTGGTAGAGGACTATTGAGTCTGGAATGTCTCCACAACAGAGTTGTCCTGGGTACAGCTTGCCGAGTTTTGAAAAGCAGGGACCCCCTGCTCAATCTCGTGAGTGATCACGAGAGTGCGGGAGCAGGGGCGTTTCTCTTCCAGGCGGCAAAGAGGGCAGCGGACGAAACCGGTCTCGACTTCGACCCGTCATCCGACGGAAGCGACAATGACACGACCATCTTGTCATTGAAGGCAGACGTCCTCAAGCTCGAAATAAAAAAAGCCGAGCAGAAGGCCTTGCTCAAGGAGCATACCGATAAGCCCATGCATGGAGGTTTTTATCGAAACATCGAAAAGCATGGGCTATCGAAGGAGCTAACGTTTGCCTTCCTACGCTCCGCCGGTCTGAAGTCCGAGACCGAGGGTTTTGTCCTCGCGTGCCAGGATGGTGTCATAAACACACTCGTGTACCGCCGCATTATATTCAAGGCGGAGGTTGCGGACACGAAATGTAGGGCGTGCCGAGCCCAGCCGGAGACTTTGAGTCACCTTCTCTCCGGCTGTAGTTATTACGCTAAATCAGCATATTTAGCTCGGCACAACGCGGCCCTACGAGTGTTATACTTTCATTTTCGACATCATTATGGCATCGACGAAACACCTGTGCTGCCCTATGCCCCTGGAGATATTGAGTCCGTCGTGGAGAACGATAAATGTACGATCTGGTGGAATTACTCCTTTTCCACCACCAGGCAGTTGGAGGCGACCAAGCCTGATATCGTTCTCCTCGACCACCTCACACGCTCCATGTTCGTGATCGAGTTTTCGGCTCCGGCTGAAACTAACATGGATGCGAAGGAGGTGGAAAAACGGACGAAATATCAAGACCTGCTTTTCGAACTTCGACAGATGTACCCCGGACACTCTGTGAAACTGGTGGTCCTCATCATAGGTGTGCTCGGTGGAGTTAAGGGCTCGCTGCTAAATAACATCAAGTGTATTCCGTCCTGCGTGGCACAGGCGGAATTACTAGTTGCACGCATGCAGAAGGCCGTCATCCTGGGGTCACTCCGTTTACTGCGGACGCATGACCCTACCGCAGCGTAGCCACACATCTGATGGGCGTCGGACGTGGCTGCGATTACTGCCTAACCCCTCTCGAGTCTTCGGCCATTATGACGGCAATGAAACCTGATGCTTGCCGGGGACTCGGAGGGTCATGTTACAACTGTAACAATTAAAATAATAATAATAATATTTAAATAATACTATACATAACAAGGATGCTCGGGCTATGGTTGGCCTTAACTGCAAACTTGCGCGTGCTCGGACCTCGATGGGCCTTGCTGCACTTTCGTATTACAAGGGTCAGGTTGACTTAATTAATTTGGAGAGTGTAGAAACTCTCAGATCCTGAGGATTCATGTCAACTGCCTTGAATACCCGATCCGAAAACCGGCTGGGAAGGTTGCGTCTGGAGTTCCTTTCTATGACAAAATCCGCGGGAATTTTGCCTTTCTCCCAGTCAACGCATGACCAGGAAAGGATCTCTATTGGTTCTTTGCCTTCCTTTATATTCTCCTTCCACTGGCTTAGTCCAAAGATAAGACTAATGCCGAGATGCATCTTGGATTCAGAGGATGCACTCTGTGGAGAGACTGTGGTTAGAGTCGCTCGCTTGACATCAGTAAGCTCACCGACCACTGGTCGGGCTTGTATGACTTGGGCGATAGACCCTGTGACTGGCATGGCGAATATATCAACCTCAGAAATTTTGAAACGCGTTACGCGCGCTAAGAGGTTAGATATCGTTTTAATGGCATCATAGTTGATACCTGAGTCACCTATGCTTGTCGGGACTTCGTCGACGCCAAAACCCATGTTATTTAGTAGCGATATAGCCTCCTGTCTAATAGATAGGAGTGAACTATAACCTTGTAGGTTCTGGTTAACTGTTCCGCCCTCTGGTGTTAGGACCGAGGTGTATGTGTCTTTCTTAGCATCTTTTGCTCTATGCAGACACGCCTCAAATGTTGGTCCAACCAATGGTAGTTCTTCGTACAGGTTGTGGTTTTCCGTGGATACGATTCCTTTACAACCTGGGATGCCACCGGTCTTTGTTTTGGGCAGTTCCGGGAAAGAAGGGGCGATAATTTCCCCGTTCTTCGTTTTAGTACGTCCGTAGGCTTTCAGACCAATATGGAGAGGTTCTAAAACTGTCAACGTTTGATTCGAGAATGTACGCATTACATCAACTTCCGTCCGGGTAAGTTGTTCGCCTAATTGAGCACGGATGCTCACGGCTCTGAGCCAGAAGAGACAAGAGCAATAATATCGGTATGCCTCACGGGGCATCTCCTTCGATATTTGAAGCGCTTTGTCATTCCTGAACTCCACATACGTTGCGTCAGTCACAGCCGTCCATCCTGTCGCGGAGGGGGTGAAACGCAATTCTCGTTTTTCACAAGAGAAACCGGAGTCTGGCTCGAAAGCTGATTCCGCAATAAGAGACTCGTCTGTCGTGTCTATAATATTTAGGGTACGAAATCCGGACCACCAGCCTCCACGTGGCGTACCTGGCAACGGCTCTTGCCGGCTAATGGTGGACGTCTGCGTGTGGGGCTAACCACCCTACACGCAGTAAAACTGGTTCCCAATAGGAATACAGAGAAAGCCACCCACAACCGGCCCCTCTCGGATGGGGGCCCTAGTACAGTTGGGTGTGGCAATACAAATACCACCGTAACGGGAGCCCGGATGCAGTGGACGGAAGCCCTAAGGGGCGACCTCCTCGCATGCCATGCTGCCAGCGAGCCCGAACGCAGGGGTTATATGGCAAGGATGCACTCTTTGTGGTGTGAGATGCATCCAGAACACGACCACCTATCGCAGCAGAATCTGCGCGATTATGCCAACCACCTGCGAAAAAAGGAAACTCTCCACCAACCGCCAGTTCAGAGGAACACACCACCGGCCAGACCACTCTCCCCGACACAGGCAGCCTCTGCACCACCTGAGGCTAGAACGGCACTCATGCCGCTGTCTATGTCAAATGGAGAAGAAGCTGGTCAGGCCGTCGCTGAACTACGAACGCGGTTGTTAAGCACAATATCTTATGATGATGGACAACCTAGGCCGAGAGACATCCACCGGAAGATCTCTCTGCGGGGTAACCACCTGCCCCAGTTGAATGGTCTTATCGACGAAATCCTAACGGAAACGTCGGACCTTTGGACGGTAAATTGCGTGGTCTATGCTGCTGCCAAAATTATGGCTCACTCCCAAAAGAACACCTCTTGGGAGGACAAAGCAGCAAAGAGGCTTGAACAGTTGGAGGCCAAGATCACGCAGGCGAGACAACAGGCGTCGAGAATTCAGTGTGTGATGGAATACATCTTATCTGGGCGAACTTTCACTCCTAAAGTTCGGCGCATAGCGCGCAGTCTCAGGTACAACCATCACACGCTGAATAAAAGCGTGCTGCTTACCATTAAGCAGCACGCGGTCGATAGAGTTCGGGCACTCACCACGGCCCGGAAAAAACTCCTGAAGAAGAGTAGGGGCGTGAGAGAAAATGCCACCTTTCTCCTTCAGCCGTCCCGTCTCTTTCGACCACCTCCGCCTGTTGTTGAATCTCCGCCACCCGTCCAAGAGGTTGAACGTTTCTGGAAGGAAATATACGAAACGTCGAAGCCATTCAACGGAGACACTCCGGCCATAGGCCTCTTTAAAGAGGTTTGTGACCGCCACCTACAAGATGTGGATGGACCTCTTTCAGTCACCGAAAGTGACGTGAAGAAGGCCTTCTCTGGCAAGAAGAATTTCTCGGCTCCAGGAATGGATGCCGTGAATAACTTCTGGTGGAAGAAATTTACTTCCACCCACCAACACCTCGCCAGAATCTTCACGTCCTTTCTAAATGGTGGAAAACCAATTCCACCTTGGCTGACTGAGGGACGCACGGTTTTAATACCTAAGAAGGGAGACTTGTCCAATCCAAAGAACTACCGCCCTATAACCTGCCTCAACACTGTATATAAGGCGTTCACCTCGATCTTGAGCGACCTTATCCTACACCAAGTCCAGCCGGTTTGGGAGGAGGTGTACGAGCAGAGGGGCTCAAAGCGAGGAATCGCGGGATGCAAGGACAACCTGCTCATTGATAGGTGCATATGCCAGGATGCCATCCGGCATAAGCGAAACCTATCAATGGCCTGGGTGGACTACAAGAAGGCTTTTGACACCACTTCGCATGAGCTATTGATCGCCATGCTGAAGTTGATGAAAGTCCACCCTGAGGTTGTGTCCTGCATCCAACGCCTGTTACCACTGTGGAAAACGCGCTTCGTTCTGACCTCAGGCAAGCGGTCAGTTTCCACAGAGTTGGTAACATACCACCGTGGCGTTTTTCAAGGCGACAGCTTGAGCCCCCTACTGTTCTGTATTTCCCTCCTACCCCTGTCCCTTAGGCTGCGACGAGGTAAAGGATACATGTGTGGTGTTCCAGGTGACAGGAAGCATAAGGTCACCCATTTGTTTTATATGGATGACCTGAAGCTGTACGCTTCTAATGCGAAAGACCTTCGCACTGCCCTGGACACCGTACTGGAATACAGTGAGGCTATAGGAATGGAGTTCGGATTGGACAAGTGTGCATCCATCCACTTGGCGAGAGGAAGATTTTCGGAGATCAAGGAAGACGTGCAACTTGTTGACGGGAGCGTCATTCGTCACCTCGAGGACGATGACAGCTATGAATATCTCGGCGTCCCCCAGCGCCGAATGCAGGAGGTTACAGCAGTGAAGGAAAGGCTCACCGCCAAATACAGACAGACTCTCAGGAACATCTGGAGTTCTGAGCTGTCAGGCAAGAACAAGGTTCTTGCCACGAACATGTTCGCGGTTCCTACACTGCTGTATACCTTCGGATGCATGAAGTGGAACGTCAACGAGTTGCAGAACCTCGATAGGGGAACGAGGAAGATGATGACCATCTATAGAAGTCTTCATCCGAAATCTTCCGTCGCCAGATTGTATCTCCCTCGCAATGTAGGTGGTAGAGGACTATTGAGTCTGGAATGTCTCCACAACAGAGTTGTCCTGGGTACAGCTTGCCGAGTTTTGAAAAGCAGGGACCCCCTGCTCAATCTCGTGAGTGATCACGAGAGTGCGGGAGCAGGGGCGTTTCTCTTCCAGGCGGCAAAGAGGGCAGCGGACGAAACCGGTCTCGACTTCGACCCGTCATCCGACGGAAGCGACAATGACACGACCATCTTGTCATTGAAGGCAGACGTCCTCAAGCTCGAAATAAAAAAAGCCGAGCAGAAGGCCTTGCTCAAGGAGCATACCGATAAGCCCATGCATGGAGGTTTTTATCGAAACATCGAAAAGCATGGGCTATCGAAGGAGCTAACGTTTGCCTTCCTACGCTCCGCCGGTCTGAAGTCCGAGACCGAGGGTTTTGTCCTCGCGTGCCAGGATGGTGTCATAAACACACTCGTGTACCGCCGCATTATATTCAAGGCGGAGGTTGCGGACACGAAATGTAGGGCGTGCCGAGCCCAGCCGGAGACTTTGAGTCACCTTCTCTCCGGCTGTAGTTATTACGCTAAATCAGCATATTTAGCTCGGCACAACGCGGCCCTACGAGTGTTATACTTTCATTTTCGACATCATTATGGCATCGACGAAACACCTGTGCTGCCCTATGCCCCTGGAGATATTGAGTCCGTCGTGGAGAACGATAAATGTACGATCTGGTGGAATTACTCCTTTTCCACCACCAGGCAGTTGGAGGCGACCAAGCCTGATATCGTTCTCCTCGACCACCTCACACGCTCCATGTTCGTGATCGAGTTTTCGGCTCCGGCTGAAACTAACATGGATGCGAAGGAGGTGGAAAAACGGACGAAATATCAAGACCTGCTTTTCGAACTTCGACAGATGTACCCCGGACACTCTGTGAAACTGGTGGTCCTCATCATAGGTGTGCTCGGTGGAGTTAAGGGCTCGCTGCTAAATAACATCAAGTGTATTCCGTCCTGCGTGGCACAGGCGGAATTACTAGTTGCACGCATGCAGAAGGCCGTCATCCTGGGGTCACTCCGTTTACTGCGGACGCATGACCCTACCGCAGCGTAGCCACACATCTGATGGGCGTCGGACGTGGCTGCGATTACTGCCTAACCCCTCTCGAGTCTTCGGCCATTATGACGGCAATGAAACCTGATGCTTGCCGGGGACTCGGAGGGTCATGTTACAACTGTAACAATTAAAATAATAATAATAATATTTAAATAATACTATACATAACAAGGATGCTCGGGCTATGGTTGGCCTTAACTGCAAACTTGCGCGTGCTCGGACCTCGATGGGCCTTGCTGCACTTTCGTATTACAAGGGTCAGGTTGACTTAATTAATTTGGAGAGTGTAGAAACTCTCAGATCCTGAGGATTCATGTCAACTGCCTTGAATACCCGATCCGAAAACCGGCTGGGAAGGTTGCGTCTGGAGTTCCTTTCTATGACAAAATCCGCGGGAATTTTGCCTTTCTCCCAGTCAACGCATGACCAGGAAAGGATCTCTATTGGTTCTTTGCCTTCCTTTATATTCTCCTTCCACTGGCTTAGTCCAAAGATAAGACTAATGCCGAGATGCATCTTGGATTCAGAGGATGCACTCTGTGGAGAGACTGTGGTTAGAGTCGCTCGCTTGACATCAGTAAGCTCACCGACCACTGGTCGGGCTTGTATGACTTGGGCGATAGACCCTGTGACTGGCATGGCGAATATATCAACCTCAGAAATTTTGAAACGCGTTACGCGCGCTAAGAGGTTAGATATCGTTTTAATGGCATCATAGTTGATACCTGAGTCACCTATGCTTGTCGGGACTTCGTCGACGCCAAAACCCATGTTATTTAGTAGCGATATAGCCTCCTGTCTAATAGATAGGAGTGAACTATAACCTTGTAGGTTCTGGTTAACTGTTCCGCCCTCTGGTGTTAGGACCGAGGTGTATGTGTCTTTCTTAGCATCTTTTGCTCTATGCAGACACGCCTCAAATGTTGGTCCAACCAATGGTAGTTCTTCGTACAGGTTGTGGTTTTCCGTGGATACGATTCCTTTACAACCTGGGATGCCACCGGTCTTTGTTTTGGGCAGTTCCGGGAAAGAAGGGGCGATAATTTCCCCGTTCTTCGTTTTAGTACGTCCGTAGGCTTTCAGACCAATATGGAGAGGTTCTAAAACTGTCAACGTTTGATTCGAGAATGTACGCATTACATCAACTTCCGTCCGGGTAAGTTGTTCGCCTAATTGAGCACGGATGCTCACGGCTCTGAGCCAGAAGAGACAAGAGCAATAATATCGGTATGCCTCACGGGGCATCTCCTTCGATATTTGAAGCGCTTTGTCATTCCTTAACTCCACATACGTTGCGTCAGTCACAGCCGTCCATCCTGTCGCGGAGGGGGTGAAACGCAATTCTCGTTTTTCACAAGAGAAACCGGAGTCTGGCTCGAAAGCTGATTCCGCAATAAGAGACTCGTCTGTCGTGTCTATAATATTTAGGGTACGAAATCCGGACCACCAGCCTCCACGTGGCGTACCTGGCAACGGCTCTTGCCGGCTAATGGTGGACGTCTGCGTGTGGGGCTAACCACCCTACACGCAGTAAAACTGGTTCCCAATAGGAATACAGAGAAAGCCACCCACAACCGGCCCCTCTCGGATGGGGGCCCTAGTACAGTTGGGTGTGGCAATACAAATACCACCGTAACGGGAGCCCGGATGCAGTGGACGGAAGCCCTAAGGGGCGACCTCCTCGCATGCCATGCTGCCAGCGAGCCCGAACGCAGGGGTTATATGGCAAGGATGCACTCTTTGTGGTGTGAGATGCATCCAGAACACGACCACCTATCGCAGCAGAATCTGCGCGATTATGCCAACCACCTGCGAAAAAAGGAAACTCTCCACCAACCGCCAGTTCAGAGGAACACACCACCGGCCAGACCACTCTCCCCGACACAGGCAGCCTCTGCACCACCTGAGGCTAGAACGGCACTCATGCCGCTGTCTATGTCAAATGGAGAAGAAGCTGGTCAGGCCGTCGCTGAACTACGAACGCGGTTGTTAAGCACAATATCTTATGATGATGGACAACCTAGGCCGAGAGACATCCACCGGAAGATCTCTCTGCGGGGTAACCACCTGCCCCAGTTGAATGGTCTTATCGACGAAATCCTAACGGAAACGTCGGACCTTTGGACGGTAAATTGCGTGGTCTATGCTGCTGCCAAAATTATGGCTCACTCCCAAAAGAACACCTCTTGGGAGGACAAAGCAGCAAAGAGGCTTGAACAGTTGGAGGCCAAGATCACGCAGGCGAGACAACAGGCGTCGAGAATTCAGTGTGTGATGGAATACATCTTATCTGGGCGAACTTTCACTCCTAAAGTTCGGCGCATAGCGCGCAGTCTCAGGTACAACCATCACACGCTGAATAAAAGCGTGCTGCTTACCATTAAGCAGCACGCGGTCGATAGAGTTCGGGCACTCACCACGGCCCGGAAAAAACTCCTGAAGAAGAGTAGGGGCGTGAGAGAAAATGCCACCTTTCTCCTTCAGCCGTCCCGTCTCTTTCGACCACCTCCGCCTGTTGTTGAATCTCCGCCACCCGTCCAAGAGGTTGAACGTTTCTGGAAGGAAATATACGAAACGTCGAAGCCATTCAACGGAGACACTCCGGCCATAGGCCTCTTTAAAGAGGTTTGTGACCGCCACCTACAAGATGTGGATGGACCTCTTTCAGTCACCGAAAGTGACGTGAAGAAGGCCTTCTCTGGCAAGAAGAATTTCTCGGCTCCAGGAATGGATGCCGTGAATAACTTCTGGTGGAAGAAATTTACTTCCACCCACCAACACCTCGCCAGAATCTTCACGTCCTTTCTAAATGGTGGAAAACCAATTCCACCTTGGCTGACTGAGGGACGCACGGTTTTAATACCTAAGAAGGGAGACTTGTCCAATCCAAAGAACTACCGCCCTATAACCTGCCTCAACACTGTATATAAGGCGTTCACCTCGATCTTGAGCGACCTTATCCTACACCAAGTCCAGCCGGTTTGGGAGGAGGTGTACGAGCAGAGGGGCTCAAAGCGAGGAATCGCGGGATGCAAGGACAACCTGCTCATTGATAGGTGCATATGCCAGGATGCCATCCGGCATAAGCGAAACCTATCAATGGCCTGGGTGGACTACAAGAAGGCTTTTGACACCACTTCGCATGAGCTATTGATCGCCATGCTGAAGTTGATGAAAGTCCACCCTGAGGTTGTGTCCTGCATCCAACGCCTGTTACCACTGTGGAAAACGCGCTTCGTTCTGACCTCAGGCAAGCGGTCAGTTTCCACAGAGTTGGTAACATACCACCGTGGCGTTTTTCAAGGCGACAGCTTGAGCCCCCTACTGTTCTGTATTTCCCTCCTACCCCTGTCCCTTAGGCTGCGACGAGGTAAAGGATACATGTGTGGTGTTCCAGGTGACAGGAAGCATAAGGTCACCCATTTGTTTTATATGGATGACCTGAAGCTGTACGCTTCTAATGCGAAAGACCTTCGCACTGCCCTGGACACCGTACTGGAATACAGTGAGGCTATAGGAATGGAGTTCGGATTGGACAAGTGTGCATCCATCCACTTGGCGAGAGGAAGATTTTCGGAGATCAAGGAAGACGTGCAACTTGTTGACGGGAGCGTCATTCGTCACCTCGAGGACGATGACAGCTATGAATATCTCGGCGTCCCCCAGCGCCGAATGCAGGAGGTTACAGCAGTGAAGGAAAGGCTCACCGCCAAATACAGACAGACTCTCAGGAACATCTGGAGTTCTGAGCTGTCAGGCAAGAACAAGGTTCTTGCCACGAACATGTTCGCGGTTCCTACACTGCTGTATACCTTCGGATGCATGAAGTGGAACGTCAACGAGTTGCAGAACCTCGATAGGGGAACGAGGAAGATGATGACCATCTATAGAAGTCTTCATCCGAAATCTTCCGTCGCCAGATTGTATCTCCCTCGCAATGTAGGTGGTAGAGGACTATTGAGTCTGGAATGTCTCCACAACAGAGTTGTCCTGGGTACAGCTTGCCGAGTTTTGAAAAGCAGGGACCCCCTGCTCAATCTCGTGAGTGATCACGAGAGTGCGGGAGCAGGGGCGTTTCTCTTCCAGGCGGCAAAGAGGGCAGCGGACGAAACCGGTCTCGACTTCGACCCGTCATCCGACGGAAGCGACAATGACACGACCATCTTGTCATTGAAGGCAGACGTCCTCAAGCTCGAAATAAAAAAAGCCGAGCAGAAGGCCTTGCTCAAGGAGCATACCGATAAGCCCATGCATGGAGGTTTTTATCGAAACATCGAAAAGCATGGGCTATCGAAGGAGCTAACGTTTGCCTTCCTACGCTCCGCCGGTCTGAAGTCCGAGACCGAGGGTTTTGTCCTCGCGTGCCAGGATGGTGTCATAAACACACTCGTGTACCGCCGCATTATATTCAAGGCGGAGGTTGCGGACACGAAATGTAGGGCGTGCCGAGCCCAGCCGGAGACTTTGAGTCACCTTCTCTCCGGCTGTAGTTATTACGCTAAATCAGCATATTTAGCTCGGCACAACGCGGCCCTACGAGTGTTATACTTTCATTTTCGACATCATTATGGCATCGACGAAACACCTGTGCTGCCCTATGCCCCTGGAGATATTGAGTCCGTCGTGGAGAACGATAAATGTACGATCTGGTGGAATTACTCCTTTTCCACCACCAGGCAGTTGGAGGCGACCAAGCCTGATATCGTTCTCCTCGACCACCTCACACGCTCCATGTTCGTGATCGAGTTTTCGGCTCCGGCTGAAACTAACATGGATGCGAAGGAGGTGGAAAAACGGACGAAATATCAAGACCTGCTTTTCGAACTTCGACAGATGTACCCCGGACACTCTGTGAAACTGGTGGTCCTCATCATAGGTGTGCTCGGTGGAGTTAAGGGCTCGCTGCTAAATAACATCAAGTGTATTCCGTCCTGCGTGGCACAGGCGGAATTACTAGTTGCACGCATGCAGAAGGCCGTCATCCTGGGGTCACTCCGTTTACTGCGGACGCATGACCCTACCGCAGCGTAGCCACACATCTGATGGGCGTCGGACGTGGCTGCGATTACTGCCTAACCCCTCTCGAGTCTTCGGCCATTATGACGGCAATGAAACCTGATGCTTGCCGGGGACTCGGAGGGTCATGTTACAACTGTAACAATTAAAATAATAATAATAATATTTAAATAATACTATACATAACAAGGATGCTCGGGCTATGGTTGGCCTTAACTGCAAACTTGCGCGTGCTCGGACCTCGATGGGCCTTGCTGCACTTTCGTATTACAAGGGTCAGGTTGACTTAATTAATTTGGAGAGTGTAGAAACTCTCAGATCCTGAGGATTCATGTCAACTGCCTTGAATACCCGATCCGAAAACCGGCTGGGAAGGTTGCGTCTGGAGTTCCTTTCTATGACAAAATCCGCGGGAATTTTGCCTTTCTCCCAGTCAACGCATGACCAGGAAAGGATCTCTATTGGTTCTTTGCCTTCCTTTATATTCTCCTTCCACTGGCTTAGTCCAAAGATAAGACTAATGCCGAGATGCATCTTGGATTCAGAGGATGCACTCTGTGGAGAGACTGTGGTTAGAGTCGCTCGCTTGACATCAGTAAGCTCACCGACCACTGGTCGGGCTTGTATGACTTGGGCGATAGACCCTGTGACTGGCATGGCGAATATATCAACCTCAGAAATTTTGAAACGCGTTACGCGCGCTAAGAGGTTAGATATCGTTTTAATGGCATCATAGTTGATACCTGAGTCACCTATGCTTGTCGGGACTTCGTCGACGCCAAAACCCATGTTATTTAGTAGCGATATAGCCTCCTGTCTAATAGATAGGAGTGAACTATAACCTTGTAGGTTCTGGTTAACTGTTCCGCCCTCTGGTGTTAGGACCGAGGTGTATGTGTCTTTCTTAGCATCTTTTGCTCTATGCAGACACGCCTCAAATGTTGGTCCAACCAATGGTAGTTCTTCGTACAGGTTGTGGTTTTCCGTGGATACGATTCCTTTACAACCTGGGATGCCACCGGTCTTTGTTTTGGGCAGTTCCGGGAAAGAAGGGGCGATAATTTCCCCGTTCTTCGTTTTAGTACGTCCGTAGGCTTTCAGACCAATATGGAGAGGTTCTAAAACTGTCAACGTTTGATTCGAGAATGTACGCATTACATCAACTTCCGTCCGGGTAAGTTGTTCGCCTAATTGAGCACGGATGCTCACGGCTCTGAGCCAGAAGAGACAAGAGCAATAATATCGGTATGCCTCACGGGGCATCTCCTTCGATATTTGAAGCGCTTTGTCATTCCTTAACTCCACATACGTTGCGTCAGTCACAGCCGTCCATCCTGTCGCGGAGGGGGTGAAACGCAATTCTCGTTTTTCACAAGAGAAACCGGAGTCTGGCTCGAAAGCTGATTCCGCAATAAGAGACTCGTCTGTCGTGTCTATAATATTTAGGGTACGAAATCCGGACCACCAGCCTCCACGTGGCGTACCTGGCAACGGCTCTTGCCGGCTAATGGTGGACGTCTGCGTGTGGGGCTAACCACCCTACACGCAGTAAAACTGGTTCCCAATAGGAATACAGAGAAAGCCACCCACAACCGGCCCCTCTCGGATGGGGGCCCTAGTACAGTTGGGTGTGGCAATACAAATACCACCGTAACGGGAGCCCGGATGCAGTGGACGGAAGCCCTAAGGGGCGACCTCCTCGCATGCCATGCTGCCAGCGAGCCCGAACGCAGGGGTTATATGGCAAGGATGCACTCTTTGTGGTGTGAGATGCATCCAGAACACGACCACCTATCGCAGCAGAATCTGCGCGATTATGCCAACCACCTGCGAAAAAAGGAAACTCTCCACCAACCGCCAGTTCAGAGGAACACACCACCGGCCAGACCACTCTCCCCGACACAGGCAGCCTCTGCACCACCTGAGGCTAGAACGGCACTCATGCCGCTGTCTATGTCAAATGGAGAAGAAGCTGGTCAGGCCGTCGCTGAACTACGAACGCGGTTGTTAAGCACAATATCTTATGATGATGGACAACCTAGGCCGAGAGACATCCACCGGAAGATCTCTCTGCGGGGTAACCACCTGCCCCAGTTGAATGGTCTTATCGACGAAATCCTAACGGAAACGTCGGACCTTTGGACGGTAAATTGCGTGGTCTATGCTGCTGCCAAAATTATGGCTCACTCCCAAAAGAACACCTCTTGGGAGGACAAAGCAGCAAAGAGGCTTGAACAGTTGGAGGCCAAGATCACGCAGGCGAGACAACAGGCGTCGAGAATTCAGTGTGTGATGGAATACATCTTATCTGGGCGAACTTTCACTCCTAAAGTTCGGCGCATAGCGCGCAGTCTCAGGTACAACCATCACACGCTGAATAAAAGCGTGCTGCTTACCATTAAGCAGCACGCGGTCGATAGAGTTCGGGCACTCACCACGGCCCGGAAAAAACTCCTGAAGAAGAGTAGGGGCGTGAGAGAAAATGCCACCTTTCTCCTTCAGCCGTCCCGTCTCTTTCGACCACCTCCGCCTGTTGTTGAATCTCCGCCACCCGTCCAAGAGGTTGAACGTTTCTGGAAGGAAATATACGAAACGTCGAAGCCATTCAACGGAGACACTCCGGCCATAGGCCTCTTTAAAGAGGTTTGTGACCGCCACCTACAAGATGTGGATGGACCTCTTTCAGTCACCGAAAGTGACGTGAAGAAGGCCTTCTCTGGCAAGAAGAATTTCTCGGCTCCAGGAATGGATGCCGTGAATAACTTCTGGTGGAAGAAATTTACTTCCACCCACCAACACCTCGCCAGAATCTTCACGTCCTTTCTAAATGGTGGAAAACCAATTCCACCTTGGCTGACTGAGGGACGCACGGTTTTAATACCTAAGAAGGGAGACTTGTCCAATCCAAAGAACTACCGCCCTATAACCTGCCTCAACACTGTATATAAGGCGTTCACCTCGATCTTGAGCGACCTTATCCTACACCAAGTCCAGCCGGTTTGGGAGGAGGTGTACGAGCAGAGGGGCTCAAAGCGAGGAATCGCGGGATGCAAGGACAACCTGCTCATTGATAGGTGCATATGCCAGGATGCCATCCGGCATAAGCGAAACCTATCAATGGCCTGGGTGGACTACAAGAAGGCTTTTGACACCACTTCGCATGAGCTATTGATCGCCATGCTGAAGTTGATGAAAGTCCACCCTGAGGTTGTGTCCTGCATCCAACGCCTGTTACCACTGTGGAAAACGCGCTTCGTTCTGACCTCAGGCAAGCGGTCAGTTTCCACAGAGTTGGTAACATACCACCGTGGCGTTTTTCAAGGCGACAGCTTGAGCCCCCTACTGTTCTGTATTTCCCTCCTACCCCTGTCCCTTAGGCTGCGACGAGGTAAAGGATACATGTGTGGTGTTCCAGGTGACAGGAAGCATAAGGGCACCCATTTGTTTTATATGGATGACCTGAAGCTGTACGCTTCTAATGCGAAAGACCTTCGCACTGCCCTGGACACCGTACTGGAATACAGTGAGGCTATAGGAATGGAGTTCGGATTGGACAAGTGTGCATCCATCCACTTGGCGAGAGGAAGATTTTCGGAGATCAAGGAAGACGTGCAACTTGTTGACGGGAGCGTCATTCGTCACCTCGAGGACGATGACAGCTATGAATATCTCGGCGTCCCCCAGCGCCGAATGCAGGAGGTTACAGCAGTGAAGGAAAGGCTCACCGCCAAATACAGACAGACTCTCAGGAACATCTGGAGTTCTGAGCTGTCAGGCAAGAACAAGGTTCTTGCCACGAACATGTTCGCGGTTCCTACACTGCTGTATACCTTCGGATGCATGAAGTGGAACGTCAACGAGTTGCAGAACCTCGATAGGGGAACGAGGAAGATGATGACCATCTATAGAAGTCTTCATCCGAAATCTTCCGTCGCCAGATTGTATCTCCCTCGCAATGTAGGTGGTAGAGGACTATTGAGTCTGGAATGTCTCCACAACAGAGTTGTCCTGGGTACAGCTTGCCGAGTTTTGAAAAGCAGGGACCCCCTGCTCAATCTCGTGAGTGATCACGAGAGTGCGGGAGCAGGGGCGTTTCTCTTCCAGGCGGCAAAGAGGGCAGCGGACGAAACCGGTCTCGACTTCGACCCGTCATCCGACGGAAGCGACAATGACACGACCATCTTGTCATTGAAGGCAGACGTCCTCAAGCTCGAAATAAAAAAAGCCGAGCAGAAGGCCTTGCTCAAGGAGCATACCGATAAGCCCATGCATGGAGGTTTTTATCGAAACATCGAAAAGCATGGGCTATCGAAGGAGCTAACGTTTGCCTTCCTACGCTCCGCCGGTCTGAAGTCCGAGACCGAGGGTTTTGTCCTCGCGTGCCAGGATGGTGTCATAAACACACTCGTGTACCGCCGCATTATATTCAAGGCGGAGGTTGCGGACACGAAATGTAGGGCGTGCCGAGCCCAGCCGGAGACTTTGAGTCACCTTCTCTCCGGCTGTAGTTATTACGCTAAATCAGCATATTTAGCTCGGCACAACGCGGCCCTACGAGTGTTATACTTTCATTTTCGACATCATTATGGCATCGACGAAACACCTGTGCTGCCCTATGCCCCTGGAGATATTGAGTCCGTCGTGGAGAACGATAAATGTACGATCTGGTGGAATTACTCCTTTTCCACCACCAGGCAGTTGGAGGCGACCAAGCCTGATATCGTTCTCCTCGACCACCTCACACGCTCCATGTTCGTGATCGAGTTTTCGGCTCCGGCTGAAACTAACATGGATGCGAAGGAGGTGGAAAAACGGACGAAATATCAAGACCTGCTTTTCGAACTTCGACAGATGTACCCCGGACACTCTGTGAAACTGGTGGTCCTCATCATAGGTGTGCTCGGTGGAGTTAAGGGCTCGCTGCTAAATAACATCAAGTGTATTCCGTCCTGCGTGGCACAGGCGGAATTACTAGTTGCACGCATGCAGAAGGCCGTCATCCTGGGGTCACTCCGTTTACTGCGGACGCATGACCCTACCGCAGCGTAGCCACACATCTGATGGGCGTCGGACGTGGCTGCGATTACTGCCTAACCCCTCTCGAGTCTTCGGCCATTATGACGGCAATGAAACCTGATGCTTGCCGGGGACTCGGAGGGTCATGTTACAACTGTAACAATTAAAATAATAATAATAATATTTAAATAATACTATACATAACAAGGATGCTCGGGCTATGGTTGGCCTTAACTGCAAACTTGCGCGTGCTCGGACCTCGATGGGCCTTGCTGCACTTTCGTATTACAAGGGTCAGGTTGACTTAATTAATTTGGAGAGTGTAGAAACTCTCAGATCCTGAGGATTCATGTCAACTGCCTTGAATACCCGATCCGAAAACCGGCTGGGAAGGTTGCGTCTGGAGTTCCTTTCTATGACAAAATCCGCGGGAATTTTGCCTTTCTCCCAGTCAACGCATGACCAGGAAAGGATCTCTATTGGTTCTTTGCCTTCCTTTATATTCTCCTTCCACTGGCTTAGTCCAAAGATAAGACTAATGCCGAGATGCATCTTGGATTCAGAGGATGCACTCTGTGGAGAGACTGTGGTTAGAGTCGCTCGCTTGACATCAGTAAGCTCACCGACCACTGGTCGGGCTTGTATGACTTGGGCGATAGACCCTGTGACTGGCATGGCGAATATATCAACCTCAGAAATTTTGAAACGCGTTACGCGCGCTAAGAGGTTAGATATCGTTTTAATGGCATCATAGTTGATACCTGAGTCACCTATGCTTGTCGGGACTCCGTCGACGCCAAAACCCATGTTATTTAGTAGCGATATAGCCTCCTGTCTAATAGATAGGAGTGAACTATAACCTTGTAGGTTCTGGTTAACTGTTCCGCCCTCTGGTGTTAGGACCGAGGTGTATGTGTCTTTCTTAGCATCTTTTGCTCTATGCAGACACGCCTCAAATGTTGGTCCAACCAATGGTAGTTCTTCGTACAGGTTGTGGTTTTCCGTGGATACGATTCCTTTACAACCTGGGATGCCACCGGTCTTTGTTTTGGGCAGTTCCGGGAAAGAAGGGGCGATAATTTCCCCGTTCTTCGTTTTAGTACGTCCGTAGGCTTTCAGACCAATATGGAGAGGTTCTAAAACTGTCAACGTTTGATTCGAGAATGTACGCATTACATCAACTTCCGTCCGGGTAAGTTGTTCGCCTAATTGAGCACGGATGCTCACGGCTCTGAGCCAGAAGAGACAAGAGCAATAATATCGGTATGCCTCACGGGGCATCTCCTTCGATATTTGAAGCGCTTTGTCATTCCTGAACTCCACATACGTTGCGTCAGTCACAGCCGTCCATCCTGTCGCGGAGGGGGTGAAACGCAATTCTCGTTTTTCACAAGAGAAACCGGAGTCTGGCTCGAAAGCTGATTCCGCAATAAGAGACTCGTCTGTCGTGTCTATAATATTTAGGGTACGAAATCCGGACCACCAGCCTCCACGTGGCGTACCTGGCAACGGCTCTTGCCGGCTAATGGTGGACGTCTGCGTGTGGGGCTAACCACCCTACACGCAGTAAAACTGGTTCCCAATAGGAATACAGAGAAAGCCACCCACAACCGGCCCCTCTCGGATGGGGGCCCTAGTACAGTTGGGTGTGGCAATACAAATACCACCGTAACGGGAGCCCGGATGCAGTGGACGGAAGCCCTAAGGGGCGACCTCCTCGCATGCCATGCTGCCAGCGAGCCCGAACGCAGGGGTTATATGGCAAGGATGCACTCTTTGTGGTGTGAGATGCATCCAGAACACGACCACCTATCGCAGCAGAATCTGCGCGATTATGCCAACCACCTGCGAAAAAAGGAAACTCTCCACCAACCGCCAGTTCAGAGGAACACACCACCGGCCAGACCACTCTCCCCGACACAGGCAGCCTCTGCACCACCTGAGGCTAGAACGGCACTCATGCCGCTGTCTATGTCAAATGGAGAAGAAGCTGGTCAGGCCGTCGCTGAACTACGAACGCGGTTGTTAAGCACAATATCTTATGATGATGGACAACCTAGGCCGAGAGACATCCACCGGAAGATCTCTCTGCGGGGTAACCACCTGCCCCAGTTGAATGGTCTTATCGACGAAATCCTAACGGAAACGTCGGACCTTTGGACGGTAAATTGCGTGGTCTATGCTGCTGCCAAAATTATGGCTCACTCCCAAAAGAACACCTCTTGGGAGGACAAAGCAGCAAAGAGGCTTGAACAGTTGGAGGCCAAGATCACGCAGGCGAGACAACAGGCGTCGAGAATTCAGTGTGTGATGGAATACATCTTATCTGGGCGAACTTTCACTCCTAAAGTTCGGCGCATAGCGCGCAGTCTCAGGTACAACCATCACACGCTGAATAAAAGCGTGCTGCTTACCATTAAGCAGCACGCGGTCGATAGAGTTCGGGCACTCACCACGGCCCGGAAAAAACTCCTGAAGAAGAGTAGGGGCGTGAGAGAAAATGCCACCTTTCTCCTTCAGCCGTCCCGTCTCTTTCGACCACCTCCGCCTGTTGTTGAATCTCCGCCACCCGTCCAAGAGGTTGAACGTTTCTGGAAGGAAATATACGAAACGTCGAAGCCATTCAACGGAGACACTCCGGCCATAGGCCTCTTTAAAGAGGTTTGTGACCGCCACCTACAAGATGTGGATGGACCTCTTTCAGTCACCGAAAGTGACGTGAAGAAGGCCTTCTCTGGCAAGAAGAATTTCTCGGCTCCAGGAATGGATGCCGTGAATAACTTCTGGTGGAAGAAATTTACTTCCACCCACCAACACCTCGCCAGAATCTTCACGTCCTTTCTAAATGGTGGAAAACCAATTCCACCTTGGCTGACTGAGGGACGCACGGTTTTAATACCTAAGAAGGGAGACTTGTCCAATCCAAAGAACTACCGCCCTATAACCTGCCTCAACACTGTATATAAGGCGTTCACCTCGATCTTGAGCGACCTTATCCTACACCAAGTCCAGCCGGTTTGGGAGGAGGTGTACGAGCAGAGGGGCTCAAAGCGAGGAATCGCGGGATGCAAGGACAACCTGCTCATTGATAGGTGCATATGCCAGGATGCCATCCGGCATAAGCGAAACCTATCAATGGCCTGGGTGGACTACAAGAAGGCTTTTGACACCACTTCGCATGAGCTATTGATCGCCATGCTGAAGTTGATGAAAGTCCACCCTGAGGTTGTGTCCTGCATCCAACGCCTGTTACCACTGTGGAAAACGCGCTTCGTTCTGACCTCAGGCAAGCGGTCAGTTTCCACAGAGTTGGTAACATACCACCGTGGCGTTTTTCAAGGCGACAGCTTGAGCCCCCTACTGTTCTGTATTTCCCTCCTACCCCTGTCCCTTAGGCTGCGACGAGGTAAAGGATACATGTGTGGTGTTCCAGGTGACAGGAAGCATAAGGTCACCCATTTGTTTTATATGGATGACCTGAAGCTGTACGCTTCTAATGCGAAAGACCTTCGCACTGCCCTGGACACCGTACTGGAATACAGTGAGGCTATAGGAATGGAGTTCGGATTGGACAAGTGTGCATCCATCCACTTGGCGAGAGGAAGATTTTCGGAGATCAAGGAAGACGTGCAACTTGTTGACGGGAGCGTCATTCGTCACCTCGAGGACGATGACAGCTATGAATATCTCGGCGTCCCCCAGCGCCGAATGCAGGAGGTTACAGCAGTGAAGGAAAGGCTCACCGCCAAATACAGACAGACTCTCAGGAACATCTGGAGTTCTGAGCTGTCAGGCAAGAACAAGGTTCTTGCCACGAACATGTTCGCGGTTCCTACACTGCTGTATACCTTCGGATGCATGAAGTGGAACGTCAACGAGTTGCAGAACCTCGATAGGGGAACGAGGAAGATGATGACCATCTATAGAAGTCTTCATCCGAAATCTTCCGTCGCCAGATTGTATCTCCCTCGCAATGTAGGTGGTAGAGGACTATTGAGTCTGGAATGTCTCCACAACAGAGTTGTCCTGGGTACAGCTTGCCGAGTTTTGAAAAGCAGGGACCCCCTGCTCAATCTCGTGAGTGATCACGAGAGTGCGGGAGCAGGGGCGTTTCTCTTCCAGGCGGCAAAGAGGGCAGCGGACGAAACCGGTCTCGACTTCGACCCGTCATCCGACGGAAGCGACAATGACACGACCATCTTGTCATTGAAGGCAGACGTCCTCAAGCTCGAAATAAAAAAAGCCGAGCAGAAGGCCTTGCTCAAGGAGCATACCGATAAGCCCATGCATGGAGGTTTTTATCGAAACATCGAAAAGCATGGGCTATCGAAGGAGCTAACGTTTGCCTTCCTACGCTCCGCCGGTCTGAAGTCCGAGACCGAGGGTTTTGTCCTCGCGTGCCAGGATGGTGTCATAAACACACTCGTGTACCGCCGCATTATATTCAAGGCGGAGGTTGCGGACACGAAATGTAGGGCGTGCCGAGCCCAGCCGGAGACTTTGAGTCACCTTCTCTCCGGCTGTAGTTATTACGCTAAATCAGCATATTTAGCTCGGCACAACGCGGCCCTACGAGTGTTATACTTTCATTTTCGACATCATTATGGCATCGACGAAACACCTGTGCTGCCCTATGCCCCTGGAGATATTGAGTCCGTCGTGGAGAACGATAAATGTACGATCTGGTGGAATTACTCCTTTTCCACCACCAGGCAGTTGGAGGCGACCAAGCCTGATATCGTTCTCCTCGACCACCTCACACGCTCCATGTTCGTGATCGAGTTTTCGGCTCCGGCTGAAACTAACATGGATGCGAAGGAGGTGGAAAAACGGACGAAATATCAAGACCTGCTTTTCGAACTTCGACAGATGTACCCCGGACACTCTGTGAAACTGGTGGTCCTCATCATAGGTGTGCTCGGTGGAGTTAAGGGCTCGCTGCTAAATAACATCAAGTGTATTCCGTCCTGCGTGGCACAGGCGGAATTACTAGTTGCACGCATGCAGAAGGCCGTCATCCTGGGGTCACTCCGTTTACTGCGGACGCATGACCCTACCGCAGCGTAGCCACACATCTGATGGGCGTCGGACGTGGCTGCGATTACTGCCTAACCCCTCTCGAGTCTTCGGCCATTATGACGGCAATGAAACCTGATGCTTGCCGGGGACTCGGAGGGTCATGTTACAACTGTAACAATTAAAATAATAATAATAATATTTAAATAATACTATACATAACAAGGATGCTCGGGCTATGGTTGGCCTTAACTGCAAACTTGCGCGTGCTCGGACCTCGATGGGCCTTGCTGCACTTTCGTATTACAAGGGTCAGGTTGACTTAATTAATTTGGAGAGTGTAGAAACTCTCAGATCCTGAGGATTCATGTCAACTGCCTTGAATACCCGATCCGAAAACCGGCTGGGAAGGTTGCGTCTGGAGTTCCTTTCTATGACAAAATCCGCGGGAATTTTGCCTTTCTCCCAGTCAACGCATGACCAGGAAAGGATCTCTATTGGTTCTTTGCCTTCCTTTATATTCTCCTTCCACTGGCTTAGTCCAAAGATAAGACTAATGCCGAGATGCATCTTGGATTCAGAGGATGCACTCTGTGGAGAGACTGTGGTTAGAGTCGCTCGCTTGACATCAGTAAGCTCACCGACCACTGGTCGGGCTTGTATGACTTGGGCGATAGACCCTGTGACTGGCATGGCGAATATATCAACCTCAGAAATTTTGAAACGCGTTACGCGCGCTAAGAGGTTAGATATCGTTTTAATGGCATCATAGTTGATACCTGAGTCACCTATGCTTGTCGGGACTTCGTCGACGCCAAAACCCATGTTATTTAGTAGCGATATAGCCTCCTGTCTAATAGATAGGAGTGAACTATAACCTTGTAGGTTCTGGTTAACTGTTCCGCCCTCTGGTGTTAGGACCGAGGTGTATGTGTCTTTCTTAGCATCTTTTGCTCTATGCAGACACGCCTCAAATGTTGGTCCAACCAATGGTAGTTCTTCGTACAGGTTGTGGTTTTCCGTGGATACGATTCCTTTACAACCTGGGATGCCACCGGTCTTTGTTTTGGGCAGTTCCGGGAAAGAAGGGGCGATAATTTCCCCGTTCTTCGTTTTAGTACGTCCGTAGGCTTTCAGACCAATATGGAGAGGTTCTAAAACTGTCAACGTTTGATTCGAGAATGTACGCATTACATCAACTTCCGTCCGGGTAAGTTGTTCGCCTAATTGAGCACGGATGCTCACGGCTCTGAGCCAGAAGAGACAAGAGCAATAATATCGGTATGCCTCACGGGGCATCTCCTTCGATATTTGAAGCGCTTTGTCATTCCTGAACTCCACATACGTTGCGTCAGTCACAGCCGTCCATCCTGTCGCGGAGGGGGTGAAACGCAATTCTCGTTTTTCACAAGAGAAACCGGAGTCTGGCTCGAAAGCTGATTCCGCAATAAGAGACTCGTCTGTCGTGTCTATAATATTTAGGGTACGAAATCCGGACCACCAGCCTCCACGTGGCGTACCTGGCAACGGCTCTTGCCGGCTAATGGTGGACGTCTGCGTGTGGGGCTAACCACCCTACACGCAGTAAAACTGGTTCCCAATAGGAATACAGAGAAAGCCACCCACAACCGGCCCCTCTCGGATGGGGGCCCTAGTACAGTTGGGTGTGGCAATACAAATACCACCGTAACGGGAGCCCGGATGCAGTGGACGGAAGCCCTAAGGGGCGACCTCCTCGCATGCCATGCTGCCAGCGAGCCCGAACGCAGGGGTTATATGGCAAGGATGCACTCTTTGTGGTGTGAGATGCATCCAGAACACGACCACCTATCGCAGCAGAATCTGCGCGATTATGCCAACCACCTGCGAAAAAAGGAAACTCTCCACCAACCGCCAGTTCAGAGGAACACACCACCGGCCAGACCACTCTCCCCGACACAGGCAGCCTCTGCACCACCTGAGGCTAGAACGGCACTCATGCCGCTGTCTATGTCAAATGGAGAAGAAGCTGGTCAGGCCGTCGCTGAACTACGAACGCGGTTGTTAAGCACAATATCTTATGATGATGGACAACCTAGGCCGAGAGACATCCACCGGAAGATCTCTCTGCGGGGTAACCACCTGCCCCAGTTGAATGGTCTTATCGACGAAATCCTAACGGAAACGTCGGACCTTTGGACGGTAAATTGCGTGGTCTATGCTGCTGCCAAAATTATGGCTCACTCCCAAAAGAACACCTCTTGGGAGGACAAAGCAGCAAAGAGGCTTGAACAGTTGGAGGCCAAGATCACGCAGGCGAGACAACAGGCGTCGAGAATTCAGTGTGTGATGGAATACATCTTATCTGGGCGAACTTTCACTCCTAAAGTTCGGCGCATAGCGCGCAGTCTCAGGTACAACCATCACACGCTGAATAAAAGCGTGCTGCTTACCATTAAGCAGCACGCGGTCGATAGAGTTCGGGCACTCACCACGGCCCGGAAAAAACTCCTGAAGAAGAGTAGGGGCGTGAGAGAAAATGCCACCTTTCTCCTTCAGCCGTCCCGTCTCTTTCGACCACCTCCGCCTGTTGTTGAATCTCCGCCACCCGTCCAAGAGGTTGAACGTTTCTGGAAGGAAATATACGAAACGTCGAAGCCATTCAACGGAGACACTCCGGCCATAGGCCTCTTTAAAGAGGTTTGTGACCGCCACCTACAAGATGTGGATGGACCTCTTTCAGTCACCGAAAGTGACGTGAAGAAGGCCTTCTCTGGCAAGAAGAATTTCTCGGCTCCAGGAATGGATGCCGTGAATAACTTCTGGTGGAAGAAATTTACTTCCACCCACCAACACCTCGCCAGAATCTTCACGTCCTTTCTAAATGGTGGAAAACCAATTCCACCTTGGCTGACTGAGGGACGCACGGTTTTAATACCTAAGAAGGGAGACTTGTCCAATCCAAAGAACTACCGCCCTATAACCTGCCTCAACACTGTATATAAGGCGTTCACCTCGATCTTGAGCGACCTTATCCTACACCAAGTCCAGCCGGTTTGGGAGGAGGTGTACGAGCAGAGGGGCTCAAAGCGAGGAATCGCGGGATGCAAGGACAACCTGCTCATTGATAGGTGCATATGCCAGGATGCCATCCGGCATAAGCGAAACCTATCAATGGCCTGGGTGGACTACAAGAAGGCTTTTGACACCACTTCGCATGAGCTATTGATCGCCATGCTGAAGTTGATGAAAGTCCACCCTGAGGTTGTGTCCTGCATCCAACGCCTGTTACCACTGTGGAAAACGCGCTTCGTTCTGACCTCAGGCAAGCGGTCAGTTTCCACAGAGTTGGTAACATACCACCGTGGCGTTTTTCAAGGCGACAGCTTGAGCCCCCTACTGTTCTGTATTTCCCTCCTACCCCTGTCCCTTAGGCTGCGACGAGGTAAAGGATACATGTGTGGTGTTCCAGGTGACAGGAAGCATAAGGTCACCCATTTGTTTTATATGGATGACCTGAAGCTGTACGCTTCTAATGCGAAAGACCTTCGCACTGCCCTGGACACCGTACTGGAATACAGTGAGGCTATAGGAATGGAGTTCGGATTGGACAAGTGTGCATCCATCCACTTGGCGAGAGGAAGATTTTCGGAGATCAAGGAAGACGTGCAACTTGTTGACGGGAGCGTCATTCGTCACCTCGAGGACGATGACAGCTATGAATATCTCGGCGTCCCCCAGCGCCGAATGCAGGAGGTTACAGCAGTGAAGGAAAGGCTCACCGCCAAATACAGACAGACTCTCAGGAACATCTGGAGTTCTGAGCTGTCAGGCAAGAACAAGGTTCTTGCCACGAACATGTTCGCGGTTCCTACACTGCTGTATACCTTCGGATGCATGAAGTGGAACGTCAACGAGTTGCAGAACCTCGATAGGGGAACGAGGAAGATGATGACCATCTATAGAAGTCTTCATCCGAAATCTTCCGTCGCCAGATTGTATCTCCCTCGCAATGTAGGTGGTAGAGGACTATTGAGTCTGGAATGTCTCCACAACAGAGTTGTCCTGGGTACAGCTTGCCGAGTTTTGAAAAGCAGGGACCCCCTGCTCAATCTCGTGAGTGATCACGAGAGTGCGGGAGCAGGGGCGTTTCTCTTCCAGGCGGCAAAGAGGGCAGCGGACGAAACCGGTCTCGACTTCGACCCGTCATCCGACGGAAGCGACAATGACACGACCATCTTGTCATTGAAGGCAGACGTCCTCAAGCTCGAAATAAAAAAAGCCGAGCAGAAGGCCTTGCTCAAGGAGCATACCGATAAGCCCATGCATGGAGGTTTTTATCGAAACATCGAAAAGCATGGGCTATCGAAGGAGCTAACGTTTGCCTTCCTACGCTCCGCCGGTCTGAAGTCCGAGACCGAGGGTTTTGTCCTCGCGTGCCAGGATGGTGTCATAAACACACTCGTGTACCGCCGCATTATATTCAAGGCGGAGGTTGCGGACACGAAATGTAGGGCGTGCCGAGCCCAGCCGGAGACTTTGAGTCACCTTCTCTCCGGCTGTAGTTATTACGCTAAATCAGCATATTTAGCTCGGCACAACGCGGCCCTACGAGTGTTATACTTTCATTTTCGACATCATTATGGCATCGACGAAACACCTGTGCTGCCCTATGCCCCTGGAATATTGAGTCCGTCGTGGAGAACGATAAATGTACGATCTGGTGGAATTACTCCTTTTCCACCACCAGGCAGTTGGAGGCGACCAAGCCTGATATCGTTCTCCTCGACCACCTCACACGCTCCATGTTCGTGATCGAGTTTTCGGCTCCGGCTGAAACTAACATGGATGCGAAGGAGGTGGAAAAACGGACGAAATATCAAGACCTGCTTTTCGAACTTCGACAGATGTACCCCGGACACTCTGTGAAACTGGTGGTCCTCATCATAGGTGTGCTCGGTGGAGTTAAGGGCTCGCTGCTAAATAACATCAAGTGTATTCCGTCCTGCGTGGCACAGGCGGAATTACTAGTTGCACGCATGCAGAAGGCCGTCATCCTGGGGTCACTCCGTTTACTGCGGACGCATGACCCTACCGCAGCGTAGCCACACATCTGATGGGCGTCGGACGTGGCTGCGATTACTGCCTAACCCCTCTCGAGTCTTCGGCCATTATGACGGCAATGAAACCTGATGCTTGCCGGGGACTCGGAGGGTCATGTTACAACTGTAACAATTAAAATAATAATAATAATATTTAAATAATACTATACATAACAAGGATGCTCGGGCTATGGTTGGCCTTAACTGCAAACTTGCGCGTGCTCGGACCTCGATGGGCCTTGCTGCACTTTCGTATTACAAGGGTCAGGTTGACTTAATTAATTTGGAGAGTGTAGAAACTCTCAGATCCTGAGGATTCATGTCAACTGCCTTGAATACCCGATCCGAAAACCGGCTGGGAAGGTTGCGTCTGGAGTTCCTTTCTATGACAAAATCCGCGGGAATTTTGCCTTTCTCCCAGTCAACGCATGACCAGGAAAGGATCTCTATTGGTTCTTTGCCTTCCTTTATATTCTCCTTCCACTGGCTTAGTCCAAAGATAAGACTAATGCCGAGATGCATCTTGGATTCAGAGGATGCACTCTGTGGAGAGACTGTGGTTAGAGTCGCTCGCTTGACATCAGTAAGCTCACCGACCACTGGTCGGGCTTGTATGACTTGGGCGATAGACCCTGTGACTGGCATGGCGAATATATCAACCTCAGAAATTTTGAAACGCGTTACGCGCGCTAAGAGGTTAGATATCGTTTTAATGGCATCATAGTTGATACCTGAGTCACCTATGCTTGTCGGGACTTCGTCGACGCCAAAACCCATGTTATTTAGTAGCGATATAGCCTCCTGTCTAATAGATAGGAGTGAACTATAACCTTGTAGGTTCTGGTTAACTGTTCCGCCCTCTGGTGTTAGGACCGAGGTGTATGTGTCTTTCTTAGCATCTTTTGCTCTATGCAGACACGCCTCAAATGTTGGTCCAACCAATGGTAGTTCTTCGTACAGGTTGTGGTTTTCCGTGGATACGATTCCTTTACAACCTGGGATGCCACCGGTCTTTGTTTTGGGCAGTTCCGGGAAAGAAGGGGCGATAATTTCCCCGTTCTTCGTTTTAGTACGTCCGTAGGCTTTCAGACCAATATGGAGAGGTTCTAAAACTGTCAACGTTTGATTCGAGAATGTACGCATTACATCAACTTCCGTCCGGGTAAGTTGTTCGCCTAATTGAGCACGGATGCTCACGGCTCTGAGCCAGAAGAGACAAGAGCAATAATATCGGTATGCCTCACGGGGCATCTCCTTCGATATTTGAAGCGCTTTGTCATTCCTTAACTCCACATACGTTGCGTCAGTCACAGCCGTCCATCCTGTCGCGGAGGGGGTGAAACGCAATTCTCGTTTTTCACAAGAGAAACCGGAGTCTGGCTCGAAAGCTGATTCCGCAATAAGAGACTCGTCTGTCGTGTCTATAATATTTAGGGTACGAAATCCGGACCACCAGCCTCCACGTGGCGTACCTGGCAACGGCTCTTGCCGGCTAATGGTGGACGTCTGCGTGTGGGGCTAACCACCCTACACGCAGTAAAACTGGTTCCCAATAGGAATACAGAGAAAGCCACCCACAACCGGCCCCTCTCGGATGGGGGCCCTAGTACAGTTGGGTGTGGCAATACAAATACCACCGTAACGGGAGCCCGGATGCAGTGGACGGAAGCCCTAAGGGGCGACCTCCTCGCATGCCATGCTGCCAGCGAGCCCGAACGCAGGGGTTATATGGCAAGGATGCACTCTTTGTGGTGTGAGATGCATCCAGAACACGACCACCTATCGCAGCAGAATCTGCGCGATTATGCCAACCACCTGCGAAAAAAGGAAACTCTCCACCAACCGCCAGTTCAGAGGAACACACCACCGGCCAGACCACTCTCCCCGACACAGGCAGCCTCTGCACCACCTGAGGCTAGAACGGCACTCATGCCGCTGTCTATGTCAAATGGAGAAGAAGCTGGTCAGGCCGTCGCTGAACTACGAACGCGGTTGTTAAGCACAATATCTTATGATGATGGACAACCTAGGCCGAGAGACATCCACCGGAAGATCTCTCTGCGGGGTAACCACCTGCCCCAGTTGAATGGTCTTATCGACGAAATCCTAACGGAAACGTCGGACCTTTGGACGGTAAATTGCGTGGTCTATGCTGCTGCCAAAATTATGGCTCACTCCCAAAAGAACACCTCTTGGGAGGACAAAGCAGCAAAGAGGCTTGAACAGTTGGAGGCCAAGATCACGCAGGCGAGACAACAGGCGTCGAGAATTCAGTGTGTGATGGAATACATCTTATCTGGGCGAACTTTCACTCCTAAAGTTCGGCGCATAGCGCGCAGTCTCAGGTACAACCATCACACGCTGAATAAAAGCGTGCTGCTTACCATTAAGCAGCACGCGGTCGATAGAGTTCGGGCACTCACCACGGCCCGGAAAAAACTCCTGAAGAAGAGTAGGGGCGTGAGAGAAAATGCCACCTTTCTCCTTCAGCCGTCCCGTCTCTTTCGACCACCTCCGCCTGTTGTTGAATCTCCGCCACCCGTCCAAGAGGTTGAACGTTTCTGGAAGGAAATATACGAAACGTCGAAGCCATTCAACGGAGACACTCCGGCCATAGGCCTCTTTAAAGAGGTTTGTGACCGCCACCTACAAGATGTGGATGGACCTCTTTCAGTCACCGAAAGTGACGTGAAGAAGGCCTTCTCTGGCAAGAAGAATTTCTCGGCTCCAGGAATGGATGCCGTGAATAACTTCTGGTGGAAGAAATTTACTTCCACCCACCAACACCTCGCCAGAATCTTCACGTCCTTTCTAAATGGTGGAAAACCAATTCCACCTTGGCTGACTGAGGGACGCACGGTTTTAATACCTAAGAAGGGAGACTTGTCCAATCCAAAGAACTACCGCCCTATAACCTGCCTCAACACTG
Source organism: Pyrrhosoma nymphula (assembly GCA_963573305.1). Lineage (NCBI taxonomy): Eukaryota > Metazoa > Arthropoda > Insecta > Odonata > Coenagrionidae > Pyrrhosoma > Pyrrhosoma nymphula. Next base: position 54,650,208 of record OY754336.1, on the reverse strand, counting down.
TATATAAGGCGTTCACCTCGATCTTGAGCGACCTTATCCTACACCAAGTCCAGCCGGTTTGGGAGGAGGTGTACGAGCAGAGGGGCTCAAAGCGAGGAATCGCGGGATGCAAGGACAACCTGCTCATTGATAGGTGCATATGCCAGGATGCCATCCGGCATAAGCGAAACCTATCAATGGCCTGGGTGGACTACAAGAAGGCTTTTGACACCACTTCGCATGAGCTATTGATCGCCATGCTGAAGTTGATGAAAGTCCACCCTGAGGTTGTGTCCTGCATCCAACGCCTGTTACCACTGTGGAAAACGCGCTTCGTTCTGACCTCAGGCAAGCGGTCAGTTTCCACAGAGTTGGTAACATACCACCGTGGCGTTTTTCAAGGCGACAGCTTGAGCCCCCTACTGTTCTGTATTTCCCTCCTACCCCTGTCCCTTAGGCTGCGACGAGGTAAAGGATACATGTGTGGTGTTCCAGGTGACAGGAAGCATAAGGTCACCCATTTGTTTTATATGGATGACCTGAAGCTGTACGCTTCTAATGCGAAAGACCTTCGCACTGCCCTGGACACCGTACTGGAATACAGTGAGGCTATAGGAATGGAGTTCGGATTGGACAAGTGTGCATCCATCCACTTGGCGAGAGGAAGATTTTCGGAGATCAAGGAAGACGTGCAACTTGTTGACGGGAGCGTCATTCGTCACCTCGAGGACGATGACAGCTATGAATATCTCGGCGTCCCCCAGCGCCGAATGCAGGAGGTTACAGCAGTGAAGGAAAGGCTCACCGCCAAATACAGACAGACTCTCAGGAACATCTGGAGTTCTGAGCTGTCAGGCAAGAACAAGGTTCTTGCCACGAACATGTTCGCGGTTCCTACACTGCTGTATACCTTCGGATGCATGAAGTGGAACGTCAACGAGTTGCAGAACCTCGATAGGGGAACGAGGAAGATGATGACCATCTATAGAAGTCTTCATCCGAAATCTTCCGTCGCCAGATTGTATCTCCCTCGCAATGTAGGTGGTAGAGGACTATTGAGTCTGGAATGTCTCCACAACAGAGTTGTCCTGGGTACAGCTTGCCGAGTTTTGAAAAGCAGGGACCCCCTGCTCAATCTCGTGAGTGATCACGAGAGTGCGGGAGCAGGGGCGTTTCTCTTCCAGGCGGCAAAGAGGGCAGCGGACGAAACCGGTCTCGACTTCGACCCGTCATCCGACGGAAGCGACAATGACACGACCATCTTGTCATTGAAGGCAGACGTCCTCAAGCTCGAAATAAAAAAAGCCGAGCAGAAGGCCTTGCTCAAGGAGCATACCGATAAGCCCATGCATGGAGGTTTTTATCGAAACATCGAAAAGCATGGGCTATCGAAGGAGCTAACGTTTGCCTTCCTACGCTCCGCCGGTCTGAAGTCCGAGACCGAGGGTTTTGTCCTCGCGTGCCAGGATGGTGTCATAAACACACTCGTGTACCGCCGCATTATATTCAAGGCGGAGGTTGCGGACACGAAATGTAGGGCGTGCCGAGCCCAGCCGGAGACTTTGAGTCACCTTCTCTCCGGCTGTAGTTATTACGCTAAATCAGCATATTTAGCTCGGCACAACGCGGCCCTACGAGTGTTATACTTTCATTTTCGACATCATTATGGCATCGACGAAACACCTGTGCTGCCCTATGCCCCTGGAGATATTGAGTCCGTCGTGGAGAACGATAAATGTACGATCTGGTGGAATTACTCCTTTTCCACCACCAGGCAGTTGGAGGCGACCAAGCCTGATATCGTTCTCCTCGACCACCTCACACGCTCCATGTTCGTGATCGAGTTTTCGGCTCCGGCTGAAACTAACATGGATGCGAAGGAGGTGGAAAAACGGACGAAATATCAAGACCTGCTTTTCGAACTTCGACAGATGTACCCCGGACACTCTGTGAAACTGGTGGTCCTCATCATAGGTGTGCTCGGTGGAGTTAAGGGCTCGCTGCTAAATAACATCAAGTGTATTCCGTCCTGCGTGGCACAGGCGGAATTACTAGTTGCACGCATGCAGAAGGCCGTCATCCTGGGGTCACTCCGTTTACTGCGGACGCATGACCCTACCGCAGCGTAGCCACACATCTGATGGGCGTCGGACGTGGCTGCGATTACTGCCTAACCCCTCTCGAGTCTTCGGCCATTATGACGGCAATGAAACCTGATGCTTGCCGGGGACTCGGAGGGTCATGTTACAACTGTAACAATTAAAATAATAATAATAATATTTAAATAATACTATACATAACAAGGATGCTCGGGCTATGGTTGGCCTTAACTGCAAACTTGCGCGTGCTCGGACCTCGATGGGCCTTGCTGCACTTTCGTATTACAAGGGTCAGGTTGACTTAATTAATTTGGAGAGTGTAGAAACTCTCAGATCCTGAGGATTCATGTCAACTGCCTTGAATACCCGATCCGAAAACCGGCTGGGAAGGTTGCGTCTGGAGTTCCTTTCTATGACAAAATCCGCGGGAATTTTGCCTTTCTCCCAGTCAACGCATGACCAGGAAAGGATCTCTATTGGTTCTTTGCCTTCCTTTATATTCTCCTTCCACTGGCTTAGTCCAAAGATAAGACTAATGCCGAGATGCATCTTGGATTCAGAGGATGCACTCTGTGGAGAGACTGTGGTTAGAGTCGCTCGCTTGACATCAGTAAGCTCACCGACCACTGGTCGGGCTTGTATGACTTGGGCGATAGACCCTGTGACTGGCATGGCGAATATATCAACCTCAGAAATTTTGAAACGCGTTACGCGCGCTAAGAGGTTAGATATCGTTTTAATGGCATCATAGTTGATACCTGAGTCACCTATGCTTGTCGGGACTTCGTCGACGCCAAAACCCATGTTATTTAGTAGCGATATAGCCTCCTGTCTAATAGATAGGAGTGAACTATAACCTTGTAGGTTCTGGTTAACTGTTCCGCCCTCTGGTGTTAGGACCGAGGTGTATGTGTCTTTCTTAGCATCTTTTGCTCTATGCAGACACGCCTCAAATGTTGGTCCAACCAATGGTAGTTCTTCGTACAGGTTGTGGTTTTCCGTGGATACGATTCCTTTACAACCTGGGATGCCACCGGTCTTTGTTTTGGGCAGTTCCGGGAAAGAAGGGGCGATAATTTCCCCGTTCTTCGTTTTAGTACGTCCGTAGGCTTTCAGACCAATATGGAGAGGTTCTAAAACTGTCAACGTTTGATTCGAGAATGTACGCATTACATCAACTTCCGTCCGGGTAAGTTGTTCGCCTAATTGAGCACGGATGCTCACGGCTCTGAGCCAGAAGAGACAAGAGCAATAATATCGGTATGCCTCACGGGGCATCTCCTTCGATATTTGAAGCGCTTTGTCATTCCTGAACTCCACATACGTTGCGTCAGTCACAGCCGTCCATCCTGTCGCGGAGGGGGTGAAACGCAATTCTCGTTTTTCACAAGAGAAACCGGAGTCTGGCTCGAAAGCTGATTCCGCAATAAGAGACTCGTCTGTCGTGTCTATAATATTTAGGGTACGAAATCCGGACCACCAGCCTCCACGTGGCGTACCTGGCAACGGCTCTTGCCGGCTAATGGTGGACGTCTGCGTGTGGGGCTAACCACCCTACACGCAGTAAAACTGGTTCCCAATAGGAATACAGAGAAAGCCACCCACAACCGGCCCCTCTCGGATGGGGGCCCTAGTACAGTTGGGTGTGGCAATACAAATACCACCGTAACGGGAGCCCGGATGCAGTGGACGGAAGCCCTAAGGGGCGACCTCCTCGCATGCCATGCTGCCAGCGAGCCCGAACGCAGGGGTTATATGGCAAGGATGCACTCTTTGTGGTGTGAGATGCATCCAGAACACGACCACCTATCGCAGCAGAATCTGCGCGATTATGCCAACCACCTGCGAAAAAAGGAAACTCTCCACCAACCGCCAGTTCAGAGGAACACACCACCGGCCAGACCACTCTCCCCGACACAGGCAGCCTCTGCACCACCTGAGGCTAGAACGGCACTCATGCCGCTGTCTATGTCAAATGGAGAAGAAGCTGGTCAGGCCGTCGCTGAACTACGAACGCGGTTGTTAAGCACAATATCTTATGATGATGGACAACCTAGGCCGAGAGACATCCACCGGAAGATCTCTCTGCGGGGTAACCACCTGCCCCAGTTGAATGGTCTTATCGACGAAATCCTAACGGAAACGTCGGACCTTTGGACGGTAAATTGCGTGGTCTATGCTGCTGCCAAAATTATGGCTCACTCCCAAAAGAACACCTCTTGGGAGGACAAAGCAGCAAAGAGGCTTGAACAGTTGGAGGCCAAGATCACGCAGGCGAGACAACAGGCGTCGAGAATTCAGTGTGTGATGGAATACATCTTATCTGGGCGAACTTTCACTCCTAAAGTTCGGCGCATAGCGCGCAGTCTCAGGTACAACCATCACACGCTGAATAAAAGCGTGCTGCTTACCATTAAGCAGCACGCGGTCGATAGAGTTCGGGCACTCACCACGGCCCGGAAAAAACTCCTGAAGAAGAGTAGGGGCGTGAGAGAAAATGCCACCTTTCTCCTTCAGCCGTCCCGTCTCTTTCGACCACCTCCGCCTGTTGTTGAATCTCCGCCACCCGTCCAAGAGGTTGAACGTTTCTGGAAGGAAATATACGAAACGTCGAAGCCATTCAACGGAGACACTCCGGCCATAGGCCTCTTTAAAGAGGTTTGTGACCGCCACCTACAAGATGTGGATGGACCTCTTTCAGTCACCGAAAGTGACGTGAAGAAGGCCTTCTCTGGCAAGAAGAATTTCTCGGCTCCAGGAATGGATGCCGTGAATAACTTCTGGTGGAAGAAATTTACTTCCACCCACCAACACCTCGCCAGAATCTTCACGTCCTTTCTAAATGGTGGAAAACCAATTCCACCTTGGCTGACTGAGGGACGCACGGTTTTAATACCTAAGAAGGGAGACTTGTCCAATCCAAAGAACTACCGCCCTATAACCTGCCTCAACACTGTATATAAGGCGTTCACCTCGATCTTGAGCGACCTTATCCTACACCAAGTCCAGCCGGTTTGGGAGGAGGTGTACGAGCAGAGGGGCTCAAAGCGAGGAATCGCGGGATGCAAGGACAACCTGCTCATTGATAGGTGCATATGCCAGGATGCCATCCGGCATAAGCGAAACCTATCAATGGCCTGGGTGGACTACAAGAAGGCTTTTGACACCACTTCGCATGAGCTATTGATCGCCATGCTGAAGTTGATGAAAGTCCACCCTGAGGTTGTGTCCTGCATCCAACGCCTGTTACCACTGTGGAAAACGCGCTTCGTTCTGACCTCAGGCAAGCGGTCAGTTTCCACAGAGTTGGTAACATACCACCGTGGCGTTTTTCAAGGCGACAGCTTGAGCCCCCTACTGTTCTGTATTTCCCTCCTACCCCTGTCCCTTAGGCTGCGACGAGGTAAAGGATACATGTGTGGTGTTCCAGGTGACAGGAAGCATAAGGTCACCCATTTGTTTTATATGGATGACCTGAAGCTGTACGCTTCTAATGCGAAAGACCTTCGCACTGCCCTGGACACCGTACTGGAATACAGTGAGGCTATAGGAATGGAGTTCGGATTGGACAAGTGTGCATCCATCCACTTGGCGAGAGGAAGATTTTCGGAGATCAAGGAAGACGTGCAACTTGTTGACGGGAGCGTCATTCGTCACCTCGAGGACGATGACAGCTATGAATATCTCGGCGTCCCCCAGCGCCGAATGCAGGAGGTTACAGCAGTGAAGGAAAGGCTCACCGCCAAATACAGACAGACTCTCAGGAACATCTGGAGTTCTGAGCTGTCAGGCAAGAACAAGGTTCTTGCCACGAACATGTTCGCGGTTCCTACACTGCTGTATACCTTCGGATGCATGAAGTGGAACGTCAACGAGTTGCAGAACCTCGATAGGGGAACGAGGAAGATGATGACCATCTATAGAAGTCTTCATCCGAAATCTTCCGTCGCCAGATTGTATCTCCCTCGCAATGTAGGTGGTAGAGGACTATTGAGTCTGGAATGTCTCCACAACAGAGTTGTCCTGGGTACAGCTTGCCGAGTTTTGAAAAGCAGGGACCCCCTGCTCAATCTCGTGAGTGATCACGAGAGTGCGGGAGCAGGGGCGTTTCTCTTCCAGGCGGCAAAGAGGGCAGCGGACGAAACCGGTCTCGACTTCGACCCGTCATCCGACGGAAGCGACAATGACACGACCATCTTGTCATTGAAGGCAGACGTCCTCAAGCTCGAAATAAAAAAAGCCGAGCAGAAGGCCTTGCTCAAGGAGCATACCGATAAGCCCATGCATGGAGGTTTTTATCGAAACATCGAAAAGCATGGGCTATCGAAGGAGCTAACGTTTGCCTTCCTACGCTCCGCCGGTCTGAAGTCCGAGACCGAGGGTTTTGTCCTCGCGTGCCAGGATGGTGTCATAAACACACTCGTGTACCGCCGCATTATATTCAAGGCGGAGGTTGCGGACACGAAATGTAGGGCGTGCCGAGCCCAGCCGGAGACTTTGAGTCACCTTCTCTCCGGCTGTAGTTATTACGCTAAATCAGCATATTTAGCTCGGCACAACGCGGCCCTACGAGTGTTATACTTTCATTTTCGACATCATTATGGCATCGACGAAACACCTGTGCTGCCCTATGCCCCTGGAGATATTGAGTCCGTCGTGGAGAACGATAAATGTACGATCTGGTGGAATTACTCCTTTTCCACCACCAGGCAGTTGGAGGCGACCAAGCCTGATATCGTTCTCCTCGACCACCTCACACGCTCCATGTTCGTGATCGAGTTTTCGGCTCCGGCTGAAACTAACATGGATGCGAAGGAGGTGGAAAAACGGACGAAATATCAAGACCTGCTTTTCGAACTTCGACAGATGTACCCCGGACACTCTGTGAAACTGGTGGTCCTCATCATAGGTGTGCTCGGTGGAGTTAAGGGCTCGCTGCTAAATAACATCAAGTGTATTCCGTCCTGCGTGGCACAGGCGGAATTACTAGTTGCACGCATGCAGAAGGCCGTCATCCTGGGGTCACTCCGTTTACTGCGGACGCATGACCCTACCGCAGCGTAGCCACACATCTGATGGGCGTCGGACGTGGCTGCGATTACTGCCTAACCCCTCTCGAGTCTTCGGCCATTATGACGGCAATGAAACCTGATGCTTGCCGGGGACTCGGAGGGTCATGTTACAACTGTAACAATTAAAATAATAATAATAATATTTAAATAATACTATACATAACAAGGATGCTCGGGCTATGGTTGGCCTTAACTGCAAACTTGCGCGTGCTCGGACCTCGATGGGCCTTGCTGCACTTTCGTATTACAAGGGTCAGGTTGACTTAATTAATTTGGAGAGTGTAGAAACTCTCAGATCCTGAGGATTCATGTCAACTGCCTTGAATACCCGATCCGAAAACCGGCTGGGAAGGTTGCGTCTGGAGTTCCTTTCTATGACAAAATCCGCGGGAATTTTGCCTTTCTCCCAGTCAACGCATGACCAGGAAAGGATCTCTATTGGTTCTTTGCCTTCCTTTATATTCTCCTTCCACTGGCTTAGTCCAAAGATAAGACTAATGCCGAGATGCATCTTGGATTCAGAGGATGCACTCTGTGGAGAGACTGTGGTTAGAGTCGCTCGCTTGACATCAGTAAGCTCACCGACCACTGGTCGGGCTTGTATGACTTGGGCGATAGACCCTGTGACTGGCATGGCGAATATATCAACCTCAGAAATTTTGAAACGCGTTACGCGCGCTAAGAGGTTAGATATCGTTTTAATGGCATCATAGTTGATACCTGAGTCACCTATGCTTGTCGGGACTTCGTCGACGCCAAAACCCATGTTATTTAGTAGCGATATAGCCTCCTGTCTAATAGATAGGAGTGAACTATAACCTTGTAGGTTCTGGTTAACTGTTCCGCCCTCTGGTGTTAGGACCGAGGTGTATGTGTCTTTCTTAGCATCTTTTGCTCTATGCAGACACGCCTCAAATGTTGGTCCAACCAATGGTAGTTCTTCGTACAGGTTGTGGTTTTCCGTGGATACGATTCCTTTACAACCTGGGATGCCACCGGTCTTTGTTTTGGGCAGTTCCGGGAAAGAAGGGGCGATAATTTCCCCGTTCTTCGTTTTAGTACGTCCGTAGGCTTTCAGACCAATATGGAGAGGTTCTAAAACTGTCAACGTTTGATTCGAGAATGTACGCATTACATCAACTTCCGTCCGGGTAAGTTGTTCGCCTAATTGAGCACGGATGCTCACGGCTCTGAGCCAGAAGAGACAAGAGCAATAATATCGGTATGCCTCACGGGGCATCTCCTTCGATATTTGAAGCGCTTTGTCATTCCTTAACTCCACATACGTTGCGTCAGTCACAGCCGTCCATCCTGTCGCGGAGGGGGTGAAACGCAATTCTCGTTTTTCACAAGAGAAACCGGAGTCTGGCTCGAAAGCTGATTCCGCAATAAGAGACTCGTCTGTCGTGTCTATAATATTTAGGGTACGAAATCCGGACCACCAGCCTCCACGTGGCGTACCTGGCAACGGCTCTTGCCGGCTAATGGTGGACGTCTGCGTGTGGGGCTAACCACCCTACACGCAGTAAAACTGGTTCCCAATAGGAATACAGAGAAAGCCACCCACAACCGGCCCCTCTCGGATGGGGGCCCTAGTACAGTTGGGTGTGGCAATACAAATACCACCGTAACGGGAGCCCGGATGCAGTGGACGGAAGCCCTAAGGGGCGACCTCCTCGCATGCCATGCTGCCAGCGAGCCCGAACGCAGGGGTTATATGGCAAGGATGCACTCTTTGTGGTGTGAGATGCATCCAGAACACGACCACCTATCGCAGCAGAATCTGCGCGATTATGCCAACCACCTGCGAAAAAAGGAAACTCTCCACCAACCGCCAGTTCAGAGGAACACACCACCGGCCAGACCACTCTCCCCGACACAGGCAGCCTCTGCACCACCTGAGGCTAGAACGGCACTCATGCCGCTGTCTATGTCAAATGGAGAAGAAGCTGGTCAGGCCGTCGCTGAACTACGAACGCGGTTGTTAAGCACAATATCTTATGATGATGGACAACCTAGGCCGAGAGACATCCACCGGAAGATCTCTCTGCGGGGTAACCACCTGCCCCAGTTGAATGGTCTTATCGACGAAATCCTAACGGAAACGTCGGACCTTTGGACGGTAAATTGCGTGGTCTATGCTGCTGCCAAAATTATGGCTCACTCCCAAAAGAACACCTCTTGGGAGGACAAAGCAGCAAAGAGGCTTGAACAGTTGGAGGCCAAGATCACGCAGGCGAGACAACAGGCGTCGAGAATTCAGTGTGTGATGGAATACATCTTATCTGGGCGAACTTTCACTCCTAAAGTTCGGCGCATAGCGCGCAGTCTCAGGTACAACCATCACACGCTGAATAAAAGCGTGCTGCTTACCATTAAGCAGCACGCGGTCGATAGAGTTCGGGCACTCACCACGGCCCGGAAAAAACTCCTGAAGAAGAGTAGGGGCGTGAGAGAAAATGCCACCTTTCTCCTTCAGCCGTCCCGTCTCTTTCGACCACCTCCGCCTGTTGTTGAATCTCCGCCACCCGTCCAAGAGGTTGAACGTTTCTGGAAGGAAATATACGAAACGTCGAAGCCATTCAACGGAGACACTCCGGCCATAGGCCTCTTTAAAGAGGTTTGTGACCGCCACCTACAAGATGTGGATGGACCTCTTTCAGTCACCGAAAGTGACGTGAAGAAGGCCTTCTCTGGCAAGAAGAATTTCTCGGCTCCAGGAATGGATGCCGTGAATAACTTCTGGTGGAAGAAATTTACTTCCACCCACCAACACCTCGCCAGAATCTTCACGTCCTTTCTAAATGGTGGAAAACCAATTCCACCTTGGCTGACTGAGGGACGCACGGTTTTAATACCTAAGAAGGGAGACTTGTCCAATCCAAAGAACTACCGCCCTATAACCTGCCTCAACACTGTATATAAGGCGTTCACCTCGATCTTGAGCGACCTTATCCTACACCAAGTCCAGCCGGTTTGGGAGGAGGTGTACGAGCAGAGGGGCTCAAAGCGAGGAATCGCGGGATGCAAGGACAACCTGCTCATTGATAGGTGCATATGCCAGGATGCCATCCGGCATAAGCGAAACCTATCAATGGCCTGGGTGGACTACAAGAAGGCTTTTGACACCACTTCGCATGAGCTATTGATCGCCATGCTGAAGTTGATGAAAGTCCACCCTGAGGTTGTGTCCTGCATCCAACGCCTGTTACCACTGTGGAAAACGCGCTTCGTTCTGACCTCAGGCAAGCGGTCAGTTTCCACAGAGTTGGTAACATACCACCGTGGCGTTTTTCAAGGCGACAGCTTGAGCCCCCTACTGTTCTGTATTTCCCTCCTACCCCTGTCCCTTAGGCTGCGACGAGGTAAAGGATACATGTGTGGTGTTCCAGGTGACAGGAAGCATAAGGGCACCCATTTGTTTTATATGGATGACCTGAAGCTGTACGCTTCTAATGCGAAAGACCTTCGCACTGCCCTGGACACCGTACTGGAATACAGTGAGGCTATAGGAATGGAGTTCGGATTGGACAAGTGTGCATCCATCCACTTGGCGAGAGGAAGATTTTCGGAGATCAAGGAAGACGTGCAACTTGTTGACGGGAGCGTCATTCGTCACCTCGAGGACGATGACAGCTATGAATATCTCGGCGTCCCCCAGCGCCGAATGCAGGAGGTTACAGCAGTGAAGGAAAGGCTCACCGCCAAATACAGACAGACTCTCAGGAACATCTGGAGTTCTGAGCTGTCAGGCAAGAACAAGGTTCTTGCCACGAACATGTTCGCGGTTCCTACACTGCTGTATACCTTCGGATGCATGAAGTGGAACGTCAACGAGTTGCAGAACCTCGATAGGGGAACGAGGAAGATGATGACCATCTATAGAAGTCTTCATCCGAAATCTTCCGTCGCCAGATTGTATCTCCCTCGCAATGTAGGTGGTAGAGGACTATTGAGTCTGGAATGTCTCCACAACAGAGTTGTCCTGGGTACAGCTTGCCGAGTTTTGAAAAGCAGGGACCCCCTGCTCAATCTCGTGAGTGATCACGAGAGTGCGGGAGCAGGGGCGTTTCTCTTCCAGGCGGCAAAGAGGGCAGCGGACGAAACCGGTCTCGACTTCGACCCGTCATCCGACGGAAGCGACAATGACACGACCATCTTGTCATTGAAGGCAGACGTCCTCAAGCTCGAAATAAAAAAAGCCGAGCAGAAGGCCTTGCTCAAGGAGCATACCGATAAGCCCATGCATGGAGGTTTTTATCGAAACATCGAAAAGCATGGGCTATCGAAGGAGCTAACGTTTGCCTTCCTACGCTCCGCCGGTCTGAAGTCCGAGACCGAGGGTTTTGTCCTCGCGTGCCAGGATGGTGTCATAAACACACTCGTGTACCGCCGCATTATATTCAAGGCGGAGGTTGCGGACACGAAATGTAGGGCGTGCCGAGCCCAGCCGGAGACTTTGAGTCACCTTCTCTCCGGCTGTAGTTATTACGCTAAATCAGCATATTTAGCTCGGCACAACGCGGCCCTACGAGTGTTATACTTTCATTTTCGACATCATTATGGCATCGACGAAACACCTGTGCTGCCCTATGCCCCTGGAGATATTGAGTCCGTCGTGGAGAACGATAAATGTACGATCTGGTGGAATTACTCCTTTTCCACCACCAGGCAGTTGGAGGCGACCAAGCCTGATATCGTTCTCCTCGACCACCTCACACGCTCCATGTTCGTGATCGAGTTTTCGGCTCCGGCTGAAACTAACATGGATGCGAAGGAGGTGGAAAAACGGACGAAATATCAAGACCTGCTTTTCGAACTTCGACAGATGTACCCCGGACACTCTGTGAAACTGGTGGTCCTCATCATAGGTGTGCTCGGTGGAGTTAAGGGCTCGCTGCTAAATAACATCAAGTGTATTCCGTCCTGCGTGGCACAGGCGGAATTACTAGTTGCACGCATGCAGAAGGCCGTCATCCTGGGGTCACTCCGTTTACTGCGGACGCATGACCCTACCGCAGCGTAGCCACACATCTGATGGGCGTCGGACGTGGCTGCGATTACTGCCTAACCCCTCTCGAGTCTTCGGCCATTATGACGGCAATGAAACCTGATGCTTGCCGGGGACTCGGAGGGTCATGTTACAACTGTAACAATTAAAATAATAATAATAATATTTAAATAATACTATACATAACAAGGATGCTCGGGCTATGGTTGGCCTTAACTGCAAACTTGCGCGTGCTCGGACCTCGATGGGCCTTGCTGCACTTTCGTATTACAAGGGTCAGGTTGACTTAATTAATTTGGAGAGTGTAGAAACTCTCAGATCCTGAGGATTCATGTCAACTGCCTTGAATACCCGATCCGAAAACCGGCTGGGAAGGTTGCGTCTGGAGTTCCTTTCTATGACAAAATCCGCGGGAATTTTGCCTTTCTCCCAGTCAACGCATGACCAGGAAAGGATCTCTATTGGTTCTTTGCCTTCCTTTATATTCTCCTTCCACTGGCTTAGTCCAAAGATAAGACTAATGCCGAGATGCATCTTGGATTCAGAGGATGCACTCTGTGGAGAGACTGTGGTTAGAGTCGCTCGCTTGACATCAGTAAGCTCACCGACCACTGGTCGGGCTTGTATGACTTGGGCGATAGACCCTGTGACTGGCATGGCGAATATATCAACCTCAGAAATTTTGAAACGCGTTACGCGCGCTAAGAGGTTAGATATCGTTTTAATGGCATCATAGTTGATACCTGAGTCACCTATGCTTGTCGGGACTCCGTCGACGCCAAAACCCATGTTATTTAGTAGCGATATAGCCTCCTGTCTAATAGATAGGAGTGAACTATAACCTTGTAGGTTCTGGTTAACTGTTCCGCCCTCTGGTGTTAGGACCGAGGTGTATGTGTCTTTCTTAGCATCTTTTGCTCTATGCAGACACGCCTCAAATGTTGGTCCAACCAATGGTAGTTCTTCGTACAGGTTGTGGTTTTCCGTGGATACGATTCCTTTACAACCTGGGATGCCACCGGTCTTTGTTTTGGGCAGTTCCGGGAAAGAAGGGGCGATAATTTCCCCGTTCTTCGTTTTAGTACGTCCGTAGGCTTTCAGACCAATATGGAGAGGTTCTAAAACTGTCAACGTTTGATTCGAGAATGTACGCATTACATCAACTTCCGTCCGGGTAAGTTGTTCGCCTAATTGAGCACGGATGCTCACGGCTCTGAGCCAGAAGAGACAAGAGCAATAATATCGGTATGCCTCACGGGGCATCTCCTTCGATATTTGAAGCGCTTTGTCATTCCTGAACTCCACATACGTTGCGTCAGTCACAGCCGTCCATCCTGTCGCGGAGGGGGTGAAACGCAATTCTCGTTTTTCACAAGAGAAACCGGAGTCTGGCTCGAAAGCTGATTCCGCAATAAGAGACTCGTCTGTCGTGTCTATAATATTTAGGGTACGAAATCCGGACCACCAGCCTCCACGTGGCGTACCTGGCAACGGCTCTTGCCGGCTAATGGTGGACGTCTGCGTGTGGGGCTAACCACCCTACACGCAGTAAAACTGGTTCCCAATAGGAATACAGAGAAAGCCACCCACAACCGGCCCCTCTCGGATGGGGGCCCTAGTACAGTTGGGTGTGGCAATACAAATACCACCGTAACGGGAGCCCGGATGCAGTGGACGGAAGCCCTAAGGGGCGACCTCCTCGCATGCCATGCTGCCAGCGAGCCCGAACGCAGGGGTTATATGGCAAGGATGCACTCTTTGTGGTGTGAGATGCATCCAGAACACGACCACCTATCGCAGCAGAATCTGCGCGATTATGCCAACCACCTGCGAAAAAAGGAAACTCTCCACCAACCGCCAGTTCAGAGGAACACACCACCGGCCAGACCACTCTCCCCGACACAGGCAGCCTCTGCACCACCTGAGGCTAGAACGGCACTCATGCCGCTGTCTATGTCAAATGGAGAAGAAGCTGGTCAGGCCGTCGCTGAACTACGAACGCGGTTGTTAAGCACAATATCTTATGATGATGGACAACCTAGGCCGAGAGACATCCACCGGAAGATCTCTCTGCGGGGTAACCACCTGCCCCAGTTGAATGGTCTTATCGACGAAATCCTAACGGAAACGTCGGACCTTTGGACGGTAAATTGCGTGGTCTATGCTGCTGCCAAAATTATGGCTCACTCCCAAAAGAACACCTCTTGGGAGGACAAAGCAGCAAAGAGGCTTGAACAGTTGGAGGCCAAGATCACGCAGGCGAGACAACAGGCGTCGAGAATTCAGTGTGTGATGGAATACATCTTATCTGGGCGAACTTTCACTCCTAAAGTTCGGCGCATAGCGCGCAGTCTCAGGTACAACCATCACACGCTGAATAAAAGCGTGCTGCTTACCATTAAGCAGCACGCGGTCGATAGAGTTCGGGCACTCACCACGGCCCGGAAAAAACTCCTGAAGAAGAGTAGGGGCGTGAGAGAAAATGCCACCTTTCTCCTTCAGCCGTCCCGTCTCTTTCGACCACCTCCGCCTGTTGTTGAATCTCCGCCACCCGTCCAAGAGGTTGAACGTTTCTGGAAGGAAATATACGAAACGTCGAAGCCATTCAACGGAGACACTCCGGCCATAGGCCTCTTTAAAGAGGTTTGTGACCGCCACCTACAAGATGTGGATGGACCTCTTTCAGTCACCGAAAGTGACGTGAAGAAGGCCTTCTCTGGCAAGAAGAATTTCTCGGCTCCAGGAATGGATGCCGTGAATAACTTCTGGTGGAAGAAATTTACTTCCACCCACCAACACCTCGCCAGAATCTTCACGTCCTTTCTAAATGGTGGAAAACCAATTCCACCTTGGCTGACTGAGGGACGCACGGTTTTAATACCTAAGAAGGGAGACTTGTCCAATCCAAAGAACTACCGCCCTATAACCTGCCTCAACACTGTATATAAGGCGTTCACCTCGATCTTGAGCGACCTTATCCTACACCAAGTCCAGCCGGTTTGGGAGGAGGTGTACGAGCAGAGGGGCTCAAAGCGAGGAATCGCGGGATGCAAGGACAACCTGCTCATTGATAGGTGCATATGCCAGGATGCCATCCGGCATAAGCGAAACCTATCAATGGCCTGGGTGGACTACAAGAAGGCTTTTGACACCACTTCGCATGAGCTATTGATCGCCATGCTGAAGTTGATGAAAGTCCACCCTGAGGTTGTGTCCTGCATCCAACGCCTGTTACCACTGTGGAAAACGCGCTTCGTTCTGACCTCAGGCAAGCGGTCAGTTTCCACAGAGTTGGTAACATACCACCGTGGCGTTTTTCAAGGCGACAGCTTGAGCCCCCTACTGTTCTGTATTTCCCTCCTACCCCTGTCCCTTAGGCTGCGACGAGGTAAAGGATACATGTGTGGTGTTCCAGGTGACAGGAAGCATAAGGTCACCCATTTGTTTTATATGGATGACCTGAAGCTGTACGCTTCTAATGCGAAAGACCTTCGCACTGCCCTGGACACCGTACTGGAATACAGTGAGGCTATAGGAATGGAGTTCGGATTGGACAAGTGTGCATCCATCCACTTGGCGAGAGGAAGATTTTCGGAGATCAAGGAAGACGTGCAACTTGTTGACGGGAGCGTCATTCGTCACCTCGAGGACGATGACAGCTATGAATATCTCGGCGTCCCCCAGCGCCGAATGCAGGAGGTTACAGCAGTGAAGGAAAGGCTCACCGCCAAATACAGACAGACTCTCAGGAACATCTGGAGTTCTGAGCTGTCAGGCAAGAACAAGGTTCTTGCCACGAACATGTTCGCGGTTCCTACACTGCTGTATACCTTCGGATGCATGAAGTGGAACGTCAACGAGTTGCAGAACCTCGATAGGGGAACGAGGAAGATGATGACCATCTATAGAAGTCTTCATCCGAAATCTTCCGTCGCCAGATTGTATCTCCCTCGCAATGTAGGTGGTAGAGGACTATTGAGTCTGGAATGTCTCCACAACAGAGTTGTCCTGGGTACAGCTTGCCGAGTTTTGAAAAGCAGGGACCCCCTGCTCAATCTCGTGAGTGATCACGAGAGTGCGGGAGCAGGGGCGTTTCTCTTCCAGGCGGCAAAGAGGGCAGCGGACGAAACCGGTCTCGACTTCGACCCGTCATCCGACGGAAGCGACAATGACACGACCATCTTGTCATTGAAGGCAGACGTCCTCAAGCTCGAAATAAAAAAAGCCGAGCAGAAGGCCTTGCTCAAGGAGCATACCGATAAGCCCATGCATGGAGGTTTTTATCGAAACATCGAAAAGCATGGGCTATCGAAGGAGCTAACGTTTGCCTTCCTACGCTCCGCCGGTCTGAAGTCCGAGACCGAGGGTTTTGTCCTCGCGTGCCAGGATGGTGTCATAAACACACTCGTGTACCGCCGCATTATATTCAAGGCGGAGGTTGCGGACACGAAATGTAGGGCGTGCCGAGCCCAGCCGGAGACTTTGAGTCACCTTCTCTCCGGCTGTAGTTATTACGCTAAATCAGCATATTTAGCTCGGCACAACGCGGCCCTACGAGTGTTATACTTTCATTTTCGACATCATTATGGCATCGACGAAACACCTGTGCTGCCCTATGCCCCTGGAGATATTGAGTCCGTCGTGGAGAACGATAAATGTACGATCTGGTGGAATTACTCCTTTTCCACCACCAGGCAGTTGGAGGCGACCAAGCCTGATATCGTTCTCCTCGACCACCTCACACGCTCCATGTTCGTGATCGAGTTTTCGGCTCCGGCTGAAACTAACATGGATGCGAAGGAGGTGGAAAAACGGACGAAATATCAAGACCTGCTTTTCGAACTTCGACAGATGTACCCCGGACACTCTGTGAAACTGGTGGTCCTCATCATAGGTGTGCTCGGTGGAGTTAAGGGCTCGCTGCTAAATAACATCAAGTGTATTCCGTCCTGCGTGGCACAGGCGGAATTACTAGTTGCACGCATGCAGAAGGCCGTCATCCTGGGGTCACTCCGTTTACTGCGGACGCATGACCCTACCGCAGCGTAGCCACACATCTGATGGGCGTCGGACGTGGCTGCGATTACTGCCTAACCCCTCTCGAGTCTTCGGCCATTATGACGGCAATGAAACCTGATGCTTGCCGGGGACTCGGAGGGTCATGTTACAACTGTAACAATTAAAATAATAATAATAATATTTAAATAATACTATACATAACAAGGATGCTCGGGCTATGGTTGGCCTTAACTGCAAACTTGCGCGTGCTCGGACCTCGATGGGCCTTGCTGCACTTTCGTATTACAAGGGTCAGGTTGACTTAATTAATTTGGAGAGTGTAGAAACTCTCAGATCCTGAGGATTCATGTCAACTGCCTTGAATACCCGATCCGAAAACCGGCTGGGAAGGTTGCGTCTGGAGTTCCTTTCTATGACAAAATCCGCGGGAATTTTGCCTTTCTCCCAGTCAACGCATGACCAGGAAAGGATCTCTATTGGTTCTTTGCCTTCCTTTATATTCTCCTTCCACTGGCTTAGTCCAAAGATAAGACTAATGCCGAGATGCATCTTGGATTCAGAGGATGCACTCTGTGGAGAGACTGTGGTTAGAGTCGCTCGCTTGACATCAGTAAGCTCACCGACCACTGGTCGGGCTTGTATGACTTGGGCGATAGACCCTGTGACTGGCATGGCGAATATATCAACCTCAGAAATTTTGAAACGCGTTACGCGCGCTAAGAGGTTAGATATCGTTTTAATGGCATCATAGTTGATACCTGAGTCACCTATGCTTGTCGGGACTTCGTCGACGCCAAAACCCATGTTATTTAGTAGCGATATAGCCTCCTGTCTAATAGATAGGAGTGAACTATAACCTTGTAGGTTCTGGTTAACTGTTCCGCCCTCTGGTGTTAGGACCGAGGTGTATGTGTCTTTCTTAGCATCTTTTGCTCTATGCAGACACGCCTCAAATGTTGGTCCAACCAATGGTAGTTCTTCGTACAGGTTGTGGTTTTCCGTGGATACGATTCCTTTACAACCTGGGATGCCACCGGTCTTTGTTTTGGGCAGTTCCGGGAAAGAAGGGGCGATAATTTCCCCGTTCTTCGTTTTAGTACGTCCGTAGGCTTTCAGACCAATATGGAGAGGTTCTAAAACTGTCAACGTTTGATTCGAGAATGTACGCATTACATCAACTTCCGTCCGGGTAAGTTGTTCGCCTAATTGAGCACGGATGCTCACGGCTCTGAGCCAGAAGAGACAAGAGCAATAATATCGGTATGCCTCACGGGGCATCTCCTTCGATATTTGAAGCGCTTTGTCATTCCTGAACTCCACATACGTTGCGTCAGTCACAGCCGTCCATCCTGTCGCGGAGGGGGTGAAACGCAATTCTCGTTTTTCACAAGAGAAACCGGAGTCTGGCTCGAAAGCTGATTCCGCAATAAGAGACTCGTCTGTCGTGTCTATAATATTTAGGGTACGAAATCCGGACCACCAGCCTCCACGTGGCGTACCTGGCAACGGCTCTTGCCGGCTAATGGTGGACGTCTGCGTGTGGGGCTAACCACCCTACACGCAGTAAAACTGGTTCCCAATAGGAATACAGAGAAAGCCACCCACAACCGGCCCCTCTCGGATGGGGGCCCTAGTACAGTTGGGTGTGGCAATACAAATACCACCGTAACGGGAGCCCGGATGCAGTGGACGGAAGCCCTAAGGGGCGACCTCCTCGCATGCCATGCTGCCAGCGAGCCCGAACGCAGGGGTTATATGGCAAGGATGCACTCTTTGTGGTGTGAGATGCATCCAGAACACGACCACCTATCGCAGCAGAATCTGCGCGATTATGCCAACCACCTGCGAAAAAAGGAAACTCTCCACCAACCGCCAGTTCAGAGGAACACACCACCGGCCAGACCACTCTCCCCGACACAGGCAGCCTCTGCACCACCTGAGGCTAGAACGGCACTCATGCCGCTGTCTATGTCAAATGGAGAAGAAGCTGGTCAGGCCGTCGCTGAACTACGAACGCGGTTGTTAAGCACAATATCTTATGATGATGGACAACCTAGGCCGAGAGACATCCACCGGAAGATCTCTCTGCGGGGTAACCACCTGCCCCAGTTGAATGGTCTTATCGACGAAATCCTAACGGAAACGTCGGACCTTTGGACGGTAAATTGCGTGGTCTATGCTGCTGCCAAAATTATGGCTCACTCCCAAAAGAACACCTCTTGGGAGGACAAAGCAGCAAAGAGGCTTGAACAGTTGGAGGCCAAGATCACGCAGGCGAGACAACAGGCGTCGAGAATTCAGTGTGTGATGGAATACATCTTATCTGGGCGAACTTTCACTCCTAAAGTTCGGCGCATAGCGCGCAGTCTCAGGTACAACCATCACACGCTGAATAAAAGCGTGCTGCTTACCATTAAGCAGCACGCGGTCGATAGAGTTCGGGCACTCACCACGGCCCGGAAAAAACTCCTGAAGAAGAGTAGGGGCGTGAGAGAAAATGCCACCTTTCTCCTTCAGCCGTCCCGTCTCTTTCGACCACCTCCGCCTGTTGTTGAATCTCCGCCACCCGTCCAAGAGGTTGAACGTTTCTGGAAGGAAATATACGAAACGTCGAAGCCATTCAACGGAGACACTCCGGCCATAGGCCTCTTTAAAGAGGTTTGTGACCGCCACCTACAAGATGTGGATGGACCTCTTTCAGTCACCGAAAGTGACGTGAAGAAGGCCTTCTCTGGCAAGAAGAATTTCTCGGCTCCAGGAATGGATGCCGTGAATAACTTCTGGTGGAAGAAATTTACTTCCACCCACCAACACCTCGCCAGAATCTTCACGTCCTTTCTAAATGGTGGAAAACCAATTCCACCTTGGCTGACTGAGGGACGCACGGTTTTAATACCTAAGAAGGGAGACTTGTCCAATCCAAAGAACTACCGCCCTATAACCTGCCTCAACACTGTATATAAGGCGTTCACCTCGATCTTGAGCGACCTTATCCTACACCAAGTCCAGCCGGTTTGGGAGGAGGTGTACGAGCAGAGGGGCTCAAAGCGAGGAATCGCGGGATGCAAGGACAACCTGCTCATTGATAGGTGCATATGCCAGGATGCCATCCGGCATAAGCGAAACCTATCAATGGCCTGGGTGGACTACAAGAAGGCTTTTGACACCACTTCGCATGAGCTATTGATCGCCATGCTGAAGTTGATGAAAGTCCACCCTGAGGTTGTGTCCTGCATCCAACGCCTGTTACCACTGTGGAAAACGCGCTTCGTTCTGACCTCAGGCAAGCGGTCAGTTTCCACAGAGTTGGTAACATACCACCGTGGCGTTTTTCAAGGCGACAGCTTGAGCCCCCTACTGTTCTGTATTTCCCTCCTACCCCTGTCCCTTAGGCTGCGACGAGGTAAAGGATACATGTGTGGTGTTCCAGGTGACAGGAAGCATAAGGTCACCCATTTGTTTTATATGGATGACCTGAAGCTGTACGCTTCTAATGCGAAAGACCTTCGCACTGCCCTGGACACCGTACTGGAATACAGTGAGGCTATAGGAATGGAGTTCGGATTGGACAAGTGTGCATCCATCCACTTGGCGAGAGGAAGATTTTCGGAGATCAAGGAAGACGTGCAACTTGTTGACGGGAGCGTCATTCGTCACCTCGAGGACGATGACAGCTATGAATATCTCGGCGTCCCCCAGCGCCGAATGCAGGAGGTTACAGCAGTGAAGGAAAGGCTCACCGCCAAATACAGACAGACTCTCAGGAACATCTGGAGTTCTGAGCTGTCAGGCAAGAACAAGGTTCTTGCCACGAACATGTTCGCGGTTCCTACACTGCTGTATACCTTCGGATGCATGAAGTGGAACGTCAACGAGTTGCAGAACCTCGATAGGGGAACGAGGAAGATGATGACCATCTATAGAAGTCTTCATCCGAAATCTTCCGTCGCCAGATTGTATCTCCCTCGCAATGTAGGTGGTAGAGGACTATTGAGTCTGGAATGTCTCCACAACAGAGTTGTCCTGGGTACAGCTTGCCGAGTTTTGAAAAGCAGGGACCCCCTGCTCAATCTCGTGAGTGATCACGAGAGTGCGGGAGCAGGGGCGTTTCTCTTCCAGGCGGCAAAGAGGGCAGCGGACGAAACCGGTCTCGACTTCGACCCGTCATCCGACGGAAGCGACAATGACACGACCATCTTGTCATTGAAGGCAGACGTCCTCAAGCTCGAAATAAAAAAAGCCGAGCAGAAGGCCTTGCTCAAGGAGCATACCGATAAGCCCATGCATGGAGGTTTTTATCGAAACATCGAAAAGCATGGGCTATCGAAGGAGCTAACGTTTGCCTTCCTACGCTCCGCCGGTCTGAAGTCCGAGACCGAGGGTTTTGTCCTCGCGTGCCAGGATGGTGTCATAAACACACTCGTGTACCGCCGCATTATATTCAAGGCGGAGGTTGCGGACACGAAATGTAGGGCGTGCCGAGCCCAGCCGGAGACTTTGAGTCACCTTCTCTCCGGCTGTAGTTATTACGCTAAATCAGCATATTTAGCTCGGCACAACGCGGCCCTACGAGTGTTATACTTTCATTTTCGACATCATTATGGCATCGACGAAACACCTGTGCTGCCCTATGCCCCTGGAGATATTGAGTCCGTCGTGGAGAACGATAAATGTACGATCTGGTGGAATTACTCCTTTTCCACCACCAGGCAGTTGGAGGCGACCAAGCCTGATATCGTTCTCCTCGACCACCTCACACGCTCCATGTTCGTGATCGAGTTTTCGGCTCCGGCTGAAACTAACATGGATGCGAAGGAGGTGGAAAAACGGACGAAATATCAAGACCTGCTTTTCGAACTTCGACAGATGTACCCCGGACACTCTGTGAAACTGGTGGTCCTCATCATAGGTGTGCTCGGTGGAGTTAAGGGCTCGCTGCTAAATAACATCAAGTGTATTCCGTCCTGCGTGGCACAGGCGGAATTACTAGTTGCACGCATGCAGAAGGCCGTCATCCTGGGGTCACTCCGTTTACTGCGGACGCATGACCCTACCGCAGCGTAGCCACACATCTGATGGGCGTCGGACGTGGCTGCGATTACTGCCTAACCCCTCTCGAGTCTTCGGCCATTATGACGGCAATGAAACCTGATGCTTGCCGGGGACTCGGAGGGTCATGTTACAACTGTAACAATTAAAATAATAATAATAATATTTAAATAATACTATACATAACAAGGATGCTCGGGCTATGGTTGGCCTTAACTGCAAACTTGCGCGTGCTCGGACCTCGATGGGCCTTGCTGCACTTTCGTATTACAAGGGTCAGGTTGACTTAATTAATTTGGAGAGTGTAGAAACTCTCAGATCCTGAGGATTCATGTCAACTGCCTTGAATACCCGATCCGAAAACCGGCTGGGAAGGTTGCGTCTGGAGTTCCTTTCTATGACAAAATCCGCGGGAATTTTGCCTTTCTCCCAGTCAACGCATGACCAGGAAAGGATCTCTATTGGTTCTTTGCCTTCCTTTATATTCTCCTTCCACTGGCTTAGTCCAAAGATAAGACTAATGCCGAGATGCATCTTGGATTCAGAGGATGCACTCTGTGGAGAGACTGTGGTTAGAGTCGCTCGCTTGACATCAGTAAGCTCACCGACCACTGGTCGGGCTTGTATGACTTGGGCGATAGACCCTGTGACTGGCATGGCGAATATATCAACCTCAGAAATTTTGAAACGCGTTACGCGCGCTAAGAGGTTAGATATCGTTTTAATGGCATCATAGTTGATACCTGAGTCACCTATGCTTGTCGGGACTTCGTCGACGCCAAAACCCATGTTATTTAGTAGCGATATAGCCTCCTGTCTAATAGATAGGAGTGAACTATAACCTTGTAGGTTCTGGTTAACTGTTCCGCCCTCTGGTGTTAGGACCGAGGTGTATGTGTCTTTCTTAGCATCTTTTGCTCTATGCAGACACGCCTCAAATGTTGGTCCAACCAATGGTAGTTCTTCGTACAGGTTGTGGTTTTCCGTGGATACGATTCCTTTACAACCTGGGATGCCACCGGTCTTTGTTTTGGGCAGTTCCGGGAAAGAAGGGGCGATAATTTCCCCGTTCTTCGTTTTAGTACGTCCGTAGGCTTTCAGACCAATATGGAGAGGTTCTAAAACTGTCAACGTTTGATTCGAGAATGTACGCATTACATCAACTTCCGTCCGGGTAAGTTGTTCGCCTAATTGAGCACGGATGCTCACGGCTCTGAGCCAGAAGAGACAAGAGCAATAATATCGGTATGCCTCACGGGGCATCTCCTTCGATATTTGAAGCGCTTTGTCATTCCTTAACTCCACATACGTTGCGTCAGTCACAGCCGTCCATCCTGTCGCGGAGGGGGTGAAACGCAATTCTCGTTTTTCACAAGAGAAACCGGAGTCTGGCTCGAAAGCTGATTCCGCAATAAGAGACTCGTCTGTCGTGTCTATAATATTTAGGGTACGAAATCCGGACCACCAGCCTCCACGTGGCGTACCTGGCAACGGCTCTTGCCGGCTAATGGTGGACGTCTGCGTGTGGGGCTAACCACCCTACACGCAGTAAAACTGGTTCCCAATAGGAATACAGAGAAAGCCACCCACAACCGGCCCCTCTCGGATGGGGGCCCTAGTACAGTTGGGTGTGGCAATACAAATACCACCGTAACGGGAGCCCGGATGCAGTGGACGGAAGCCCTAAGGGGCGACCTCCTCGCATGCCATGCTGCCAGCGAGCCCGAACGCAGGGGTTATATGGCAAGGATGCACTCTTTGTGGTGTGAGATGCATCCAGAACACGACCACCTATCGCAGCAGAATCTGCGCGATTATGCCAACCACCTGCGAAAAAAGGAAACTCTCCACCAACCGCCAGTTCAGAGGAACACACCACCGGCCAGACCACTCTCCCCGACACAGGCAGCCTCTGCACCACCTGAGGCTAGAACGGCACTCATGCCGCTGTCTATGTCAAATGGAGAAGAAGCTGGTCAGGCCGTCGCTGAACTACGAACGCGGTTGTTAAGCACAATATCTTATGATGATGGACAACCTAGGCCGAGAGACATCCACCGGAAGATCTCTCTGCGGGGTAACCACCTGCCCCAGTTGAATGGTCTTATCGACGAAATCCTAACGGAAACGTCGGACCTTTGGACGGTAAATTGCGTGGTCTATGCTGCTGCCAAAATTATGGCTCACTCCCAAAAGAACACCTCTTGGGAGGACAAAGCAGCAAAGAGGCTTGAACAGTTGGAGGCCAAGATCACGCAGGCGAGACAACAGGCGTCGAGAATTCAGTGTGTGATGGAATACATCTTATCTGGGCGAACTTTCACTCCTAAAGTTCGGCGCATAGCGCGCAGTCTCAGGTACAACCATCACACGCTGAATAAAAGCGTGCTGCTTACCATTAAGCAGCACGCGGTCGATAGAGTTCGGGCACTCACCACGGCCCGGAAAAAACTCCTGAAGAAGAGTAGGGGCGTGAGAGAAAATGCCACCTTTCTCCTTCAGCCGTCCCGTCTCTTTCGACCACCTCCGCCTGTTGTTGAATCTCCGCCACCCGTCCAAGAGGTTGAACGTTTCTGGAAGGAAATATACGAAACGTCGAAGCCATTCAACGGAGACACTCCGGCCATAGGCCTCTTTAAAGAGGTTTGTGACCGCCACCTACAAGATGTGGATGGACCTCTTTCAGTCACCGAAAGTGACGTGAAGAAGGCCTTCTCTGGCAAGAAGAATTTCTCGGCTCCAGGAATGGATGCCGTGAATAACTTCTGGTGGAAGAAATTTACTTCCACCCACCAACACCTCGCCAGAATCTTCACGTCCTTTCTAAATGGTGGAAAACCAATTCCACCTTGGCTGACTGAGGGACGCACGGTTTTAATACCTAAGAAGGGAGACTTGTCCAATCCAAAGAACTACCGCCCTATAACCTGCCTCAACACTGTATATAAGGCGTTCACCTCGATCTTGAGCGACCTTATCCTACACCAAGTCCAGCCGGTTTGGGAGGAGGTGTACGAGCAGAGGGGCTCAAAGCGAGGAATCGCGGGATGCAAGGACAACCTGCTCATTGATAGGTGCATATGCCAGGATGCCATCCGGCATAAGCGAAACCTATCAATGGCCTGGGTGGACTACAAGAAGGCTTTTGACACCACTTCGCATGAGCTATTGATCGCCATGCTGAAGTTGATGAAAGTCCACCCTGAGGTTGTGTCCTGCATCCAACGCCTGTTACCACTGTGGAAAACGCGCTTCGTTCTGACCTCAGGCAAGCGGTCAGTTTCCACAGAGTTGGTAACATACCACCGTGGCGTTTTTCAAGGCGACAGCTTGAGCCCCCTACTGTTCTGTATTTCCCTCCTACCCCTGTCCCTTAGGCTGCGACGAGGTAAAGGATACATGTGTGGTGTTCCAGGTGACAGGAAGCATAAGGTCACCCATTTGTTTTATATGGATGACCTGAAGCTGTACGCTTCTAATGCGAAAGACCTTCGCACTGCCCTGGACACCGTACTGGAATACAGTGAGGCTATAGGAATGGAGTTCGGATTGGACAAGTGTGCATCCATCCACTTGGCGAGAGGAAGATTTTCGGAGATCAAGGAAGACGTGCAACTTGTTGACGGGAGCGTCATTCGTCACCTCGAGGACGATGACAGCTATGAATATCTCGGCGTCCCCCAGCGCCGAATGCAGGAGGTTACAGCAGTGAAGGAAAGGCTCACCGCCAAATACAGACAGACTCTCAGGAACATCTGGAGTTCTGAGCTGTCAGGCAAGAACAAGGTTCTTGCCACGAACATGTTCGCGGTTCCTACACTGCTGTATACCTTCGGATGCATGAAGTGGAACGTCAACGAGTTGCAGAACCTCGATAGGGGAACGAGGAAGATGATGACCATCTATAGAAGTCTTCATCCGAAATCTTCCGTCGCCAGATTGTATCTCCCTCGCAATGTAGGTGGTAGAGGACTATTGAGTCTGGAATGTCTCCACAACAGAGTTGTCCTGGGTACAGCTTGCCGAGTTTTGAAAAGCAGGGACCCCCTGCTCAATCTCGTGAGTGATCACGAGAGTGCGGGAGCAGGGGCGTTTCTCTTCCAGGCGGCAAAGAGGGCAGCGGACGAAACCGGTCTCGACTTCGACCCGTCATCCGACGGAAGCGACAATGACACGACCATCTTGTCATTGAAGGCAGACGTCCTCAAGCTCGAAATAAAAAAAGCCGAGCAGAAGGCCTTGCTCAAGGAGCATACCGATAAGCCCATGCATGGAGGTTTTTATCGAAACATCGAAAAGCATGGGCTATCGAAGGAGCTAACGTTTGCCTTCCTACGCTCCGCCGGTCTGAAGTCCGAGACCGAGGGTTTTGTCCTCGCGTGCCAGGATGGTGTCATAAACACACTCGTGTACCGCCGCATTATATTCAAGGCGGAGGTTGCGGACACGAAATGTAGGGCGTGCCGAGCCCAGCCGGAGACTTTGAGTCACCTTCTCTCCGGCTGTAGTTATTACGCTAAATCAGCATATTTAGCTCGGCACAACGCGGCCCTACGAGTGTTATACTTTCATTTTCGACATCATTATGGCATCGACGAAACACCTGTGCTGCCCTATGCCCCTGGAGATATTGAGTCCGTCGTGGAGAACGATAAATGTACGATCTGGTGGAATTACTCCTTTTCCACCACCAGGCAGTTGGAGGCGACCAAGCCTGATATCGTTCTCCTCGACCACCTCACACGCTCCATGTTCGTGATCGAGTTTTCGGCTCCGGCTGAAACTAACATGGATGCGAAGGAGGTGGAAAAACGGACGAAATATCAAGACCTGCTTTTCGAACTTCGACAGATGTACCCCGGACACTCTGTGAAACTGGTGGTCCTCATCATAGGTGTGCTCGGTGGAGTTAAGGGCTCGCTGCTAAATAACATCAAGTGTATTCCGTCCTGCGTGGCACAGGCGGAATTACTAGTTGCACGCATGCAGAAGGCCGTCATCCTGGGGTCACTCCGTTTACTGCGGACGCATGACCCTACCGCAGCGTAGCCACACATCTGATGGGCGTCGGACGTGGCTGCGATTACTGCCTAACCCCTCTCGAGTCTTCGGCCATTATGACGGCAATGAAACCTGATGCTTGCCGGGGACTCGGAGGGTCATGTTACAACTGTAACAATTAAAATAATAATAATAATATTTAAATAATACTATACATAACAAGGATGCTCGGGCTATGGTTGGCCTTAACTGCAAACTTGCGCGTGCTCGGACCTCGATGGGCCTTGCTGCACTTTCGTATTACAAGGGTCAGGTTGACTTAATTAATTTGGAGAGTGTAGAAACTCTCAGATCCTGAGGATTCATGTCAACTGCCTTGAATACCCGATCCGAAAACCGGCTGGGAAGGTTGCGTCTGGAGTTCCTTTCTATGACAAAATCCGCGGGAATTTTGCCTTTCTCCCAGTCAACGCATGACCAGGAAAGGATCTCTATTGGTTCTTTGCCTTCCTTTATATTCTCCTTCCACTGGCTTAGTCCAAAGATAAGACTAATGCCGAGATGCATCTTGGATTCAGAGGATGCACTCTGTGGAGAGACTGTGGTTAGAGTCGCTCGCTTGACATCAGTAAGCTCACCGACCACTGGTCGGGCTTGTATGACTTGGGCGATAGACCCTGTGACTGGCATGGCGAATATATCAACCTCAGAAATTTTGAAACGCGTTACGCGCGCTAAGAGGTTAGATATCGTTTTAATGGCATCATAGTTGATACCTGAGTCACCTATGCTTGTCGGGACTTCGTCGACGCCAAAACCCATGTTATTTAGTAGCGATATAGCCTCCTGTCTAATAGATAGGAGTGAACTATAACCTTGTAGGTTCTGGTTAACTGTTCCGCCCTCTGGTGTTAGGACCGAGGTGTATGTGTCTTTCTTAGCATCTTTTGCTCTATGCAGACACGCCTCAAATGTTGGTCCAACCAATGGTAGTTCTTCGTACAGGTTGTGGTTTTCCGTGGATACGATTCCTTTACAACCTGGGATGCCACCGGTCTTTGTTTTGGGCAGTTCCGGGAAAGAAGGGGCGATAATTTCCCCGTTCTTCGTTTTAGTACGTCCGTAGGCTTTCAGACCAATATGGAGAGGTTCTAAAACTGTCAACGTTTGATTCGAGAATGTACGCATTACATCAACTTCCGTCCGGGTAAGTTGTTCGCCTAATTGAGCACGGATGCTCACGGCTCTGAGCCAGAAGAGACAAGAGCAATAATATCGGTATGCCTCACGGGGCATCTCCTTCGATATTTGAAGCGCTTTGTCATTCCTGAACTCCACATACGTTGCGTCAGTCACAGCCGTCCATCCTGTCGCGGAGGGGGTGAAACGCAATTCTCGTTTTTCACAAGAGAAACCGGAGTCTGGCTCGAAAGCTGATTCCGCAATAAGAGACTCGTCTGTCGTGTCTATAATATTTAGGGTACGAAATCCGGACCACCAGCCTCCACGTGGCGTACCTGGCAACGGCTCTTGCCGGCTAATGGTGGACGTCTGCGTGTGGGGCTAACCACCCTACACGCAGTAAAACTGGTTCCCAATAGGAATACAGAGAAAGCCACCCACAACCGGCCCCTCTCGGATGGGGGCCCTAGTACAGTTGGGTGTGGCAATACAAATACCACCGTAACGGGAGCCCGGATGCAGTGGACGGAAGCCCTAAGGGGCGACCTCCTCGCATGCCATGCTGCCAGCGAGCCCGAACGCAGGGGTTATATGGCAAGGATGCACTCTTTGTGGTGTGAGATGCATCCAGAACACGACCACCTATCGCAGCAGAATCTGCGCGATTATGCCAACCACCTGCGAAAAAAGGAAACTCTCCACCAACCGCCAGTTCAGAGGAACACACCACCGGCCAGACCACTCTCCCCGACACAGGCAGCCTCTGCACCACCTGAGGCTAGAACGGCACTCATGCCGCTGTCTATGTCAAATGGAGAAGAAGCTGGTCAGGCCGTCGCTGAACTACGAACGCGGTTGTTAAGCACAATATCTTATGATGATGGACAACCTAGGCCGAGAGACATCCACCGGAAGATCTCTCTGCGGGGTAACCACCTGCCCCAGTTGAATGGTCTTATCGACGAAATCCTAACGGAAACGTCGGACCTTTGGACGGTAAATTGCGTGGTCTATGCTGCTGCCAAAATTATGGCTCACTCCCAAAAGAACACCTCTTGGGAGGACAAAGCAGCAAAGAGGCTTGAACAGTTGGAGGCCAAGATCACGCAGGCGAGACAACAGGCGTCGAGAATTCAGTGTGTGATGGAATACATCTTATCTGGGCGAACTTTCACTCCTAAAGTTCGGCGCATAGCGCGCAGTCTCAGGTACAACCATCACACGCTGAATAAAAGCGTGCTGCTTACCATTAAGCAGCACGCGGTCGATAGAGTTCGGGCACTCACCACGGCCCGGAAAAAACTCCTGAAGAAGAGTAGGGGCGTGAGAGAAAATGCCACCTTTCTCCTTCAGCCGTCCCGTCTCTTTCGACCACCTCCGCCTGTTGTTGAATCTCCGCCACCCGTCCAAGAGGTTGAACGTTTCTGGAAGGAAATATACGAAACGTCGAAGCCATTCAACGGAGACACTCCGGCCATAGGCCTCTTTAAAGAGGTTTGTGACCGCCACCTACAAGATGTGGATGGACCTCTTTCAGTCACCGAAAGTGACGTGAAGAAGGCCTTCTCTGGCAAGAAGAATTTCTCGGCTCCAGGAATGGATGCCGTGAATAACTTCTGGTGGAAGAAATTTACTTCCACCCACCAACACCTCGCCAGAATCTTCACGTCCTTTCTAAATGGTGGAAAACCAATTCCACCTTGGCTGACTGAGGGACGCACGGTTTTAATACCTAAGAAGGGAGACTTGTCCAATCCAAAGAACTACCGCCCTATAACCTGCCTCAACACTGTATATAAGGCGTTCACCTCGATCTTGAGCGACCTTATCCTACACCAAGTCCAGCCGGTTTGGGAGGAGGTGTACGAGCAGAGGGGCTCAAAGCGAGGAATCGCGGGATGCAAGGACAACCTGCTCATTGATAGGTGCATATGCCAGGATGCCATCCGGCATAAGCGAAACCTATCAATGGCCTGGGTGGACTACAAGAAGGCTTTTGACACCACTTCGCATGAGCTATTGATCGCCATGCTGAAGTTGATGAAAGTCCACCCTGAGGTTGTGTCCTGCATCCAACGCCTGTTACCACTGTGGAAAACGCGCTTCGTTCTGACCTCAGGCAAGCGGTCAGTTTCCACAGAGTTGGTAACATACCACCGTGGCGTTTTTCAAGGCGACAGCTTGAGCCCCCTACTGTTCTGTATTTCCCTCCTACCCCTGTCCCTTAGGCTGCGACGAGGTAAAGGATACATGTGTGGTGTTCCAGGTGACAGGAAGCATAAGGTCACCCATTTGTTTTATATGGATGACCTGAAGCTGTACGCTTCTAATGCGAAAGACCTTCGCACTGCCCTGGACACCGTACTGGAATACAGTGAGGCTATAGGAATGGAGTTCGGATTGGACAAGTGTGCATCCATCCACTTGGCGAGAGGAAGATTTTCGGAGATCAAGGAAGACGTGCAACTTGTTGACGGGAGCGTCATTCGTCACCTCGAGGACGATGACAGCTATGAATATCTCGGCGTCCCCCAGCGCCGAATGCAGGAGGTTACAGCAGTGAAGGAAAGGCTCACCGCCAAATACAGACAGACTCTCAGGAACATCTGGAGTTCTGAGCTGTCAGGCAAGAACAAGGTTCTTGCCACGAACATGTTCGCGGTTCCTACACTGCTGTATACCTTCGGATGCATGAAGTGGAACGTCAACGAGTTGCAGAACCTCGATAGGGGAACGAGGAAGATGATGACCATCTATAGAAGTCTTCATCCGAAATCTTCCGTCGCCAGATTGTATCTCCCTCGCAATGTAGGTGGTAGAGGACTATTGAGTCTGGAATGTCTCCACAACAGAGTTGTCCTGGGTACAGCTTGCCGAGTTTTGAAAAGCAGGGACCCCCTGCTCAATCTCGTGAGTGATCACGAGAGTGCGGGAGCAGGGGCGTTTCTCTTCCAGGCGGCAAAGAGGGCAGCGGACGAAACCGGTCTCGACTTCGACCCGTCATCCGACGGAAGCGACAATGACACGACCATCTTGTCATTGAAGGCAGACGTCCTCAAGCTCGAAATAAAAAAAGCCGAGCAGAAGGCCTTGCTCAAGGAGCATACCGATAAGCCCATGCATGGAGGTTTTTATCGAAACATCGAAAAGCATGGGCTATCGAAGGAGCTAACGTTTGCCTTCCTACGCTCCGCCGGTCTGAAGTCCGAGACCGAGGGTTTTGTCCTCGCGTGCCAGGATGGTGTCATAAACACACTCGTGTACCGCCGCATTATATTCAAGGCGGAGGTTGCGGACACGAAATGTAGGGCGTGCCGAGCCCAGCCGGAGACTTTGAGTCACCTTCTCTCCGGCTGTAGTTATTACGCTAAATCAGCATATTTAGCTCGGCACAACGCGGCCCTACGAGTGTTATACTTTCATTTTCGACATCATTATGGCATCGACGAAACACCTGTGCTGCCCTATGCCCCTGGAGATATTGAGTCCGTCGTGGAGAACGATAAATGTACGATCTGGTGGAATTACTCCTTTTCCACCACCAGGCAGTTGGAGGCGACCAAGCCTGATATCGTTCTCCTCGACCACCTCACACGCTCCATGTTCGTGATCGAGTTTTCGGCTCCGGCTGAAACTAACATGGATGCGAAGGAGGTGGAAAAACGGACGAAATATCAAGACCTGCTTTTCGAACTTCGACAGATGTACCCCGGACACTCTGTGAAACTGGTGGTCCTCATCATAGGTGTGCTCGGTGGAGTTAAGGGCTCGCTGCTAAATAACATCAAGTGTATTCCGTCCTGCGTGGCACAGGCGGAATTACTAGTTGCACGCATGCAGAAGGCCGTCATCCTGGGGTCACTCCGTTTACTGCGGACGCATGACCCTACCGCAGCGTAGCCACACATCTGATGGGCGTCGGACGTGGCTGCGATTACTGCCTAACCCCTCTCGAGTCTTCGGCCATTATGACGGCAATGAAACCTGATGCTTGCCGGGGACTCGGAGGGTCATGTTACAACTGTAACAATTAAAATAATAATAATAATATTTAAATAATACTATACATAACAAGGATGCTCGGGCTATGGTTGGCCTTAACTGCAAACTTGCGCGTGCTCGGACCTCGATGGGCCTTGCTGCACTTTCGTATTACAAGGGTCAGGTTGACTTAATTAATTTGGAGAGTGTAGAAACTCTCAGATCCTGAGGATTCATGTCAACTGCCTTGAATACCCGATCCGAAAACCGGCTGGGAAGGTTGCGTCTGGAGTTCCTTTCTATGACAAAATCCGCGGGAATTTTGCCTTTCTCCCAGTCAACGCATGACCAGGAAAGGATCTCTATTGGTTCTTTGCCTTCCTTTATATTCTCCTTCCACTGGCTTAGTCCAAAGATAAGACTAATGCCGAGATGCATCTTGGATTCAGAGGATGCACTCTGTGGAGAGACTGTGGTTAGAGTCGCTCGCTTGACATCAGTAAGCTCACCGACCACTGGTCGGGCTTGTATGACTTGGGCGATAGACCCTGTGACTGGCATGGCGAATATATCAACCTCAGAAATTTTGAAACGCGTTACGCGCGCTAAGAGGTTAGATATCGTTTTAATGGCATCATAGTTGATACCTGAGTCACCTATGCTTGTCGGGACTTCGTCGACGCCAAAACCCATGTTATTTAGTAGCGATATAGCCTCCTGTCTAATAGATAGGAGTGAACTATAACCTTGTAGGTTCTGGTTAACTGTTCCGCCCTCTGGTGTTAGGACCGAGGTGTATGTGTCTTTCTTAGCATCTTTTGCTCTATGCAGACACGCCTCAAATGTTGGTCCAACCAATGGTAGTTCTTCGTACAGGTTGTGGTTTTCCGTGGATACGATTCCTTTACAACCTGGGATGCCACCGGTCTTTGTTTTGGGCAGTTCCGGGAAAGAAGGGGCGATAATTTCCCCGTTCTTCGTTTTAGTACGTCCGTAGGCTTTCAGACCAATATGGAGAGGTTCTAAAACTGTCAACGTTTGATTCGAGAATGTACGCATTACATCAACTTCCGTCCGGGTAAGTTGTTCGCCTAATTGAGCACGGATGCTCACGGCTCTGAGCCAGAAGAGACAAGAGCAATAATATCGGTATGCCTCACGGGGCATCTCCTTCGATATTTGAAGCGCTTTGTCATTCCTGAACTCCACATACGTTGCGTCAGTCACAGCCGTCCATCCTGTCGCGGAGGGGGTGAAACGCAATTCTCGTTTTTCACAAGAGAAACCGGAGTCTGGCTCGAAAGCTGATTCCGCAATAAGAGACTCGTCTGTCGTGTCTATAATATTTAGGGTACGAAATCCGGACCACCAGCCTCCACGTGGCGTACCTGGCAACGGCTCTTGCCGGCTAATGGTGGACGTCTGCGTGTGGGGCTAACCACCCTACACGCAGTAAAACTGGTTCCCAATAGGAATACAGAGAAAGCCACCCACAACCGGCCCCTCTCGGATGGGGGCCCTAGTACAGTTGGGTGTGGCAATACAAATACCACCGTAACGGGAGCCCGGATGCAGTGGACGGAAGCCCTAAGGGGCGACCTCCTCGCATGCC
Organism: Pyrrhosoma nymphula; assembly: GCA_963573305.1. Lineage (NCBI taxonomy): Eukaryota > Metazoa > Arthropoda > Insecta > Odonata > Coenagrionidae > Pyrrhosoma > Pyrrhosoma nymphula. The sequence continues at coordinate 54,616,203 of OY754336.1, read as the reverse complement.
ATGCTGCCAGCGAGCCCGAACGCAGGGGTTATATGGCAAGGATGCACTCTTTGTGGTGTGAGATGCATCCAGAACACGACCACCTATCGCAGCAGAATCTGCGCGATTATGCCAACCACCTGCGAAAAAAGGAAACTCTCCACCAACCGCCAGTTCAGAGGAACACACCACCGGCCAGACCACTCTCCCCGACACAGGCAGCCTCTGCACCACCTGAGGCTAGAACGGCACTCATGCCGCTGTCTATGTCAAATGGAGAAGAAGCTGGTCAGGCCGTCGCTGAACTACGAACGCGGTTGTTAAGCACAATATCTTATGATGATGGACAACCTAGGCCGAGAGACATCCACCGGAAGATCTCTCTGCGGGGTAACCACCTGCCCCAGTTGAATGGTCTTATCGACGAAATCCTAACGGAAACGTCGGACCTTTGGACGGTAAATTGCGTGGTCTATGCTGCTGCCAAAATTATGGCTCACTCCCAAAAGAACACCTCTTGGGAGGACAAAGCAGCAAAGAGGCTTGAACAGTTGGAGGCCAAGATCACGCAGGCGAGACAACAGGCGTCGAGAATTCAGTGTGTGATGGAATACATCTTATCTGGGCGAACTTTCACTCCTAAAGTTCGGCGCATAGCGCGCAGTCTCAGGTACAACCATCACACGCTGAATAAAAGCGTGCTGCTTACCATTAAGCAGCACGCGGTCGATAGAGTTCGGGCACTCACCACGGCCCGGAAAAAACTCCTGAAGAAGAGTAGGGGCGTGAGAGAAAATGCCACCTTTCTCCTTCAGCCGTCCCGTCTCTTTCGACCACCTCCGCCTGTTGTTGAATCTCCGCCACCCGTCCAAGAGGTTGAACGTTTCTGGAAGGAAATATACGAAACGTCGAAGCCATTCAACGGAGACACTCCGGCCATAGGCCTCTTTAAAGAGGTTTGTGACCGCCACCTACAAGATGTGGATGGACCTCTTTCAGTCACCGAAAGTGACGTGAAGAAGGCCTTCTCTGGCAAGAAGAATTTCTCGGCTCCAGGAATGGATGCCGTGAATAACTTCTGGTGGAAGAAATTTACTTCCACCCACCAACACCTCGCCAGAATCTTCACGTCCTTTCTAAATGGTGGAAAACCAATTCCACCTTGGCTGACTGAGGGACGCACGGTTTTAATACCTAAGAAGGGAGACTTGTCCAATCCAAAGAACTACCGCCCTATAACCTGCCTCAACACTGTATATAAGGCGTTCACCTCGATCTTGAGCGACCTTATCCTACACCAAGTCCAGCCGGTTTGGGAGGAGGTGTACGAGCAGAGGGGCTCAAAGCGAGGAATCGCGGGATGCAAGGACAACCTGCTCATTGATAGGTGCATATGCCAGGATGCCATCCGGCATAAGCGAAACCTATCAATGGCCTGGGTGGACTACAAGAAGGCTTTTGACACCACTTCGCATGAGCTATTGATCGCCATGCTGAAGTTGATGAAAGTCCACCCTGAGGTTGTGTCCTGCATCCAACGCCTGTTACCACTGTGGAAAACGCGCTTCGTTCTGACCTCAGGCAAGCGGTCAGTTTCCACAGAGTTGGTAACATACCACCGTGGCGTTTTTCAAGGCGACAGCTTGAGCCCCCTACTGTTCTGTATTTCCCTCCTACCCCTGTCCCTTAGGCTGCGACGAGGTAAAGGATACATGTGTGGTGTTCCAGGTGACAGGAAGCATAAGGGCACCCATTTGTTTTATATGGATGACCTGAAGCTGTACGCTTCTAATGCGAAAGACCTTCGCACTGCCCTGGACACCGTACTGGAATACAGTGAGGCTATAGGAATGGAGTTCGGATTGGACAAGTGTGCATCCATCCACTTGGCGAGAGGAAGATTTTCGGAGATCAAGGAAGACGTGCAACTTGTTGACGGGAGCGTCATTCGTCACCTCGAGGACGATGACAGCTATGAATATCTCGGCGTCCCCCAGCGCCGAATGCAGGAGGTTACAGCAGTGAAGGAAAGGCTCACCGCCAAATACAGACAGACTCTCAGGAACATCTGGAGTTCTGAGCTGTCAGGCAAGAACAAGGTTCTTGCCACGAACATGTTCGCGGTTCCTACACTGCTGTATACCTTCGGATGCATGAAGTGGAACGTCAACGAGTTGCAGAACCTCGATAGGGGAACGAGGAAGATGATGACCATCTATAGAAGTCTTCATCCGAAATCTTCCGTCGCCAGATTGTATCTCCCTCGCAATGTAGGTGGTAGAGGACTATTGAGTCTGGAATGTCTCCACAACAGAGTTGTCCTGGGTACAGCTTGCCGAGTTTTGAAAAGCAGGGACCCCCTGCTCAATCTCGTGAGTGATCACGAGAGTGCGGGAGCAGGGGCGTTTCTCTTCCAGGCGGCAAAGAGGGCAGCGGACGAAACCGGTCTCGACTTCGACCCGTCATCCGACGGAAGCGACAATGACACGACCATCTTGTCATTGAAGGCAGACGTCCTCAAGCTCGAAATAAAAAAAGCCGAGCAGAAGGCCTTGCTCAAGGAGCATACCGATAAGCCCATGCATGGAGGTTTTTATCGAAACATCGAAAAGCATGGGCTATCGAAGGAGCTAACGTTTGCCTTCCTACGCTCCGCCGGTCTGAAGTCCGAGACCGAGGGTTTTGTCCTCGCGTGCCAGGATGGTGTCATAAACACACTCGTGTACCGCCGCATTATATTCAAGGCGGAGGTTGCGGACACGAAATGTAGGGCGTGCCGAGCCCAGCCGGAGACTTTGAGTCACCTTCTCTCCGGCTGTAGTTATTACGCTAAATCAGCATATTTAGCTCGGCACAACGCGGCCCTACGAGTGTTATACTTTCATTTTCGACATCATTATGGCATCGACGAAACACCTGTGCTGCCCTATGCCCCTGGAGATATTGAGTCCGTCGTGGAGAACGATAAATGTACGATCTGGTGGAATTACTCCTTTTCCACCACCAGGCAGTTGGAGGCGACCAAGCCTGATATCGTTCTCCTCGACCACCTCACACGCTCCATGTTCGTGATCGAGTTTTCGGCTCCGGCTGAAACTAACATGGATGCGAAGGAGGTGGAAAAACGGACGAAATATCAAGACCTGCTTTTCGAACTTCGACAGATGTACCCCGGACACTCTGTGAAACTGGTGGTCCTCATCATAGGTGTGCTCGGTGGAGTTAAGGGCTCGCTGCTAAATAACATCAAGTGTATTCCGTCCTGCGTGGCACAGGCGGAATTACTAGTTGCACGCATGCAGAAGGCCGTCATCCTGGGGTCACTCCGTTTACTGCGGACGCATGACCCTACCGCAGCGTAGCCACACATCTGATGGGCGTCGGACGTGGCTGCGATTACTGCCTAACCCCTCTCGAGTCTTCGGCCATTATGACGGCAATGAAACCTGATGCTTGCCGGGGACTCGGAGGGTCATGTTACAACTGTAACAATTAAAATAATAATAATAATATTTAAATAATACTATACATAACAAGGATGCTCGGGCTATGGTTGGCCTTAACTGCAAACTTGCGCGTGCTCGGACCTCGATGGGCCTTGCTGCACTTTCGTATTACAAGGGTCAGGTTGACTTAATTAATTTGGAGAGTGTAGAAACTCTCAGATCCTGAGGATTCATGTCAACTGCCTTGAATACCCGATCCGAAAACCGGCTGGGAAGGTTGCGTCTGGAGTTCCTTTCTATGACAAAATCCGCGGGAATTTTGCCTTTCTCCCAGTCAACGCATGACCAGGAAAGGATCTCTATTGGTTCTTTGCCTTCCTTTATATTCTCCTTCCACTGGCTTAGTCCAAAGATAAGACTAATGCCGAGATGCATCTTGGATTCAGAGGATGCACTCTGTGGAGAGACTGTGGTTAGAGTCGCTCGCTTGACATCAGTAAGCTCACCGACCACTGGTCGGGCTTGTATGACTTGGGCGATAGACCCTGTGACTGGCATGGCGAATATATCAACCTCAGAAATTTTGAAACGCGTTACGCGCGCTAAGAGGTTAGATATCGTTTTAATGGCATCATAGTTGATACCTGAGTCACCTATGCTTGTCGGGACTTCGTCGACGCCAAAACCCATGTTATTTAGTAGCGATATAGCCTCCTGTCTAATAGATAGGAGTGAACTATAACCTTGTAGGTTCTGGTTAACTGTTCCGCCCTCTGGTGTTAGGACCGAGGTGTATGTGTCTTTCTTAGCATCTTTTGCTCTATGCAGACACGCCTCAAATGTTGGTCCAACCAATGGTAGTTCTTCGTACAGGTTGTGGTTTTCCGTGGATACGATTCCTTTACAACCTGGGATGCCACCGGTCTTTGTTTTGGGCAGTTCCGGGAAAGAAGGGGCGATAATTTCCCCGTTCTTCGTTTTAGTACGTCCGTAGGCTTTCAGACCAATATGGAGAGGTTCTAAAACTGTCAACGTTTGATTCGAGAATGTACGCATTACATCAACTTCCGTCCGGGTAAGTTGTTCGCCTAATTGAGCACGGATGCTCACGGCTCTGAGCCAGAAGAGACAAGAGCAATAATATCGGTATGCCTCACGGGGCATCTCCTTCGATATTTGAAGCGCTTTGTCATTCCTTAACTCCACATACGTTGCGTCAGTCACAGCCGTCCATCCTGTCGCGGAGGGGGTGAAACGCAATTCTCGTTTTTCACAAGAGAAACCGGAGTCTGGCTCGAAAGCTGATTCCGCAATAAGAGACTCGTCTGTCGTGTCTATAATATTTAGGGTACGAAATCCGGACCACCAGCCTCCACGTGGCGTACCTGGCAACGGCTCTTGCCGGCTAATGGTGGACGTCTGCGTGTGGGGCTAACCACCCTACACGCAGTAAAACTGGTTCCCAATAGGAATACAGAGAAAGCCACCCACAACCGGCCCCTCTCGGATGGGGGCCCTAGTACAGTTGGGTGTGGCAATACAAATACCACCGTAACGGGAGCCCGGATGCAGTGGACGGAAGCCCTAAGGGGCGACCTCCTCGCATGCCATGCTGCCAGCGAGCCCGAACGCAGGGGTTATATGGCAAGGATGCACTCTTTGTGGTGTGAGATGCATCCAGAACACGACCACCTATCGCAGCAGAATCTGCGCGATTATGCCAACCACCTGCGAAAAAAGGAAACTCTCCACCAACCGCCAGTTCAGAGGAACACACCACCGGCCAGACCACTCTCCCCGACACAGGCAGCCTCTGCACCACCTGAGGCTAGAACGGCACTCATGCCGCTGTCTATGTCAAATGGAGAAGAAGCTGGTCAGGCCGTCGCTGAACTACGAACGCGGTTGTTAAGCACAATATCTTATGATGATGGACAACCTAGGCCGAGAGACATCCACCGGAAGATCTCTCTGCGGGGTAACCACCTGCCCCAGTTGAATGGTCTTATCGACGAAATCCTAACGGAAACGTCGGACCTTTGGACGGTAAATTGCGTGGTCTATGCTGCTGCCAAAATTATGGCTCACTCCCAAAAGAACACCTCTTGGGAGGACAAAGCAGCAAAGAGGCTTGAACAGTTGGAGGCCAAGATCACGCAGGCGAGACAACAGGCGTCGAGAATTCAGTGTGTGATGGAATACATCTTATCTGGGCGAACTTTCACTCCTAAAGTTCGGCGCATAGCGCGCAGTCTCAGGTACAACCATCACACGCTGAATAAAAGCGTGCTGCTTACCATTAAGCAGCACGCGGTCGATAGAGTTCGGGCACTCACCACGGCCCGGAAAAAACTCCTGAAGAAGAGTAGGGGCGTGAGAGAAAATGCCACCTTTCTCCTTCAGCCGTCCCGTCTCTTTCGACCACCTCCGCCTGTTGTTGAATCTCCGCCACCCGTCCAAGAGGTTGAACGTTTCTGGAAGGAAATATACGAAACGTCGAAGCCATTCAACGGAGACACTCCGGCCATAGGCCTCTTTAAAGAGGTTTGTGACCGCCACCTACAAGATGTGGATGGACCTCTTTCAGTCACCGAAAGTGACGTGAAGAAGGCCTTCTCTGGCAAGAAGAATTTCTCGGCTCCAGGAATGGATGCCGTGAATAACTTCTGGTGGAAGAAATTTACTTCCACCCACCAACACCTCGCCAGAATCTTCACGTCCTTTCTAAATGGTGGAAAACCAATTCCACCTTGGCTGACTGAGGGACGCACGGTTTTAATACCTAAGAAGGGAGACTTGTCCAATCCAAAGAACTACCGCCCTATAACCTGCCTCAACACTGTATATAAGGCGTTCACCTCGATCTTGAGCGACCTTATCCTACACCAAGTCCAGCCGGTTTGGGAGGAGGTGTACGAGCAGAGGGGCTCAAAGCGAGGAATCGCGGGATGCAAGGACAACCTGCTCATTGATAGGTGCATATGCCAGGATGCCATCCGGCATAAGCGAAACCTATCAATGGCCTGGGTGGACTACAAGAAGGCTTTTGACACCACTTCGCATGAGCTATTGATCGCCATGCTGAAGTTGATGAAAGTCCACCCTGAGGTTGTGTCCTGCATCCAACGCCTGTTACCACTGTGGAAAACGCGCTTCGTTCTGACCTCAGGCAAGCGGTCAGTTTCCACAGAGTTGGTAACATACCACCGTGGCGTTTTTCAAGGCGACAGCTTGAGCCCCCTACTGTTCTGTATTTCCCTCCTACCCCTGTCCCTTAGGCTGCGACGAGGTAAAGGATACATGTGTGGTGTTCCAGGTGACAGGAAGCATAAGGGCACCCATTTGTTTTATATGGATGACCTGAAGCTGTACGCTTCTAATGCGAAAGACCTTCGCACTGCCCTGGACACCGTACTGGAATACAGTGAGGCTATAGGAATGGAGTTCGGATTGGACAAGTGTGCATCCATCCACTTGGCGAGAGGAAGATTTTCGGAGATCAAGGAAGACGTGCAACTTGTTGACGGGAGCGTCATTCGTCACCTCGAGGACGATGACAGCTATGAATATCTCGGCGTCCCCCAGCGCCGAATGCAGGAGGTTACAGCAGTGAAGGAAAGGCTCACCGCCAAATACAGACAGACTCTCAGGAACATCTGGAGTTCTGAGCTGTCAGGCAAGAACAAGGTTCTTGCCACGAACATGTTCGCGGTTCCTACACTGCTGTATACCTTCGGATGCATGAAGTGGAACGTCAACGAGTTGCAGAACCTCGATAGGGGAACGAGGAAGATGATGACCATCTATAGAAGTCTTCATCCGAAATCTTCCGTCGCCAGATTGTATCTCCCTCGCAATGTAGGTGGTAGAGGACTATTGAGTCTGGAATGTCTCCACAACAGAGTTGTCCTGGGTACAGCTTGCCGAGTTTTGAAAAGCAGGGACCCCCTGCTCAATCTCGTGAGTGATCACGAGAGTGCGGGAGCAGGGGCGTTTCTCTTCCAGGCGGCAAAGAGGGCAGCGGACGAAACCGGTCTCGACTTCGACCCGTCATCCGACGGAAGCGACAATGACACGACCATCTTGTCATTGAAGGCAGACGTCCTCAAGCTCGAAATAAAAAAAGCCGAGCAGAAGGCCTTGCTCAAGGAGCATACCGATAAGCCCATGCATGGAGGTTTTTATCGAAACATCGAAAAGCATGGGCTATCGAAGGAGCTAACGTTTGCCTTCCTACGCTCCGCCGGTCTGAAGTCCGAGACCGAGGGTTTTGTCCTCGCGTGCCAGGATGGTGTCATAAACACACTCGTGTACCGCCGCATTATATTCAAGGCGGAGGTTGCGGACACGAAATGTAGGGCGTGCCGAGCCCAGCCGGAGACTTTGAGTCACCTTCTCTCCGGCTGTAGTTATTACGCTAAATCAGCATATTTAGCTCGGCACAACGCGGCCCTACGAGTGTTATACTTTCATTTTCGACATCATTATGGCATCGACGAAACACCTGTGCTGCCCTATGCCCCTGGAGATATTGAGTCCGTCGTGGAGAACGATAAATGTACGATCTGGTGGAATTACTCCTTTTCCACCACCAGGCAGTTGGAGGCGACCAAGCCTGATATCGTTCTCCTCGACCACCTCACACGCTCCATGTTCGTGATCGAGTTTTCGGCTCCGGCTGAAACTAACATGGATGCGAAGGAGGTGGAAAAACGGACGAAATATCAAGACCTGCTTTTCGAACTTCGACAGATGTACCCCGGACACTCTGTGAAACTGGTGGTCCTCATCATAGGTGTGCTCGGTGGAGTTAAGGGCTCGCTGCTAAATAACATCAAGTGTATTCCGTCCTGCGTGGCACAGGCGGAATTACTAGTTGCACGCATGCAGAAGGCCGTCATCCTGGGGTCACTCCGTTTACTGCGGACGCATGACCCTACCGCAGCGTAGCCACACATCTGATGGGCGTCGGACGTGGCTGCGATTACTGCCTAACCCCTCTCGAGTCTTCGGCCATTATGACGGCAATGAAACCTGATGCTTGCCGGGGACTCGGAGGGTCATGTTACAACTGTAACAATTAAAATAATAATAATAATATTTAAATAATACTATACATAACAAGGATGCTCGGGCTATGGTTGGCCTTAACTGCAAACTTGCGCGTGCTCGGACCTCGATGGGCCTTGCTGCACTTTCGTATTACAAGGGTCAGGTTGACTTAATTAATTTGGAGAGTGTAGAAACTCTCAGATCCTGAGGATTCATGTCAACTGCCTTGAATACCCGATCCGAAAACCGGCTGGGAAGGTTGCGTCTGGAGTTCCTTTCTATGACAAAATCCGCGGGAATTTTGCCTTTCTCCCAGTCAACGCATGACCAGGAAAGGATCTCTATTGGTTCTTTGCCTTCCTTTATATTCTCCTTCCACTGGCTTAGTCCAAAGATAAGACTAATGCCGAGATGCATCTTGGATTCAGAGGATGCACTCTGTGGAGAGACTGTGGTTAGAGTCGCTCGCTTGACATCAGTAAGCTCACCGACCACTGGTCGGGCTTGTATGACTTGGGCGATAGACCCTGTGACTGGCATGGCGAATATATCAACCTCAGAAATTTTGAAACGCGTTACGCGCGCTAAGAGGTTAGATATCGTTTTAATGGCATCATAGTTGATACCTGAGTCACCTATGCTTGTCGGGACTTCGTCGACGCCAAAACCCATGTTATTTAGTAGCGATATAGCCTCCTGTCTAATAGATAGGAGTGAACTATAACCTTGTAGGTTCTGGTTAACTGTTCCGCCCTCTGGTGTTAGGACCGAGGTGTATGTGTCTTTCTTAGCATCTTTTGCTCTATGCAGACACGCCTCAAATGTTGGTCCAACCAATGGTAGTTCTTCGTACAGGTTGTGGTTTTCCGTGGATACGATTCCTTTACAACCTGGGATGCCACCGGTCTTTGTTTTGGGCAGTTCCGGGAAAGAAGGGGCGATAATTTCCCCGTTCTTCGTTTTAGTACGTCCGTAGGCTTTCAGACCAATATGGAGAGGTTCTAAAACTGTCAACGTTTGATTCGAGAATGTACGCATTACATCAACTTCCGTCCGGGTAAGTTGTTCGCCTAATTGAGCACGGATGCTCACGGCTCTGAGCCAGAAGAGACAAGAGCAATAATATCGGTATGCCTCACGGGGCATCTCCTTCGATATTTGAAGCGCTTTGTCATTCCTGAACTCCACATACGTTGCGTCAGTCACAGCCGTCCATCCTGTCGCGGAGGGGGTGAAACGCAATTCTCGTTTTTCACAAGAGAAACCGGAGTCTGGCTCGAAAGCTGATTCCGCAATAAGAGACTCGTCTGTCGTGTCTATAATATTTAGGGTACGAAATCCGGACCACCAGCCTCCACGTGGCGTACCTGGCAACGGCTCTTGCCGGCTAATGGTGGACGTCTGCGTGTGGGGCTAACCACCCTACACGCAGTAAAACTGGTTCCCAATAGGAATACAGAGAAAGCCACCCACAACCGGCCCCTCTCGGATGGGGGCCCTAGTACAGTTGGGTGTGGCAATACAAATACCACCGTAACGGGAGCCCGGATGCAGTGGACGGAAGCCCTAAGGGGCGACCTCCTCGCATGCCATGCTGCCAGCGAGCCCGAACGCAGGGGTTATATGGCAAGGATGCACTCTTTGTGGTGTGAGATGCATCCAGAACACGACCACCTATCGCAGCAGAATCTGCGCGATTATGCCAACCACCTGCGAAAAAAGGAAACTCTCCACCAACCGCCAGTTCAGAGGAACACACCACCGGCCAGACCACTCTCCCCGACACAGGCAGCCTCTGCACCACCTGAGGCTAGAACGGCACTCATGCCGCTGTCTATGTCAAATGGAGAAGAAGCTGGTCAGGCCGTCGCTGAACTACGAACGCGGTTGTTAAGCACAATATCTTATGATGATGGACAACCTAGGCCGAGAGACATCCACCGGAAGATCTCTCTGCGGGGTAACCACCTGCCCCAGTTGAATGGTCTTATCGACGAAATCCTAACGGAAACGTCGGACCTTTGGACGGTAAATTGCGTGGTCTATGCTGCTGCCAAAATTATGGCTCACTCCCAAAAGAACACCTCTTGGGAGGACAAAGCAGCAAAGAGGCTTGAACAGTTGGAGGCCAAGATCACGCAGGCGAGACAACAGGCGTCGAGAATTCAGTGTGTGATGGAATACATCTTATCTGGGCGAACTTTCACTCCTAAAGTTCGGCGCATAGCGCGCAGTCTCAGGTACAACCATCACACGCTGAATAAAAGCGTGCTGCTTACCATTAAGCAGCACGCGGTCGATAGAGTTCGGGCACTCACCACGGCCCGGAAAAAACTCCTGAAGAAGAGTAGGGGCGTGAGAGAAAATGCCACCTTTCTCCTTCAGCCGTCCCGTCTCTTTCGACCACCTCCGCCTGTTGTTGAATCTCCGCCACCCGTCCAAGAGGTTGAACGTTTCTGGAAGGAAATATACGAAACGTCGAAGCCATTCAACGGAGACACTCCGGCCATAGGCCTCTTTAAAGAGGTTTGTGACCGCCACCTACAAGATGTGGATGGACCTCTTTCAGTCACCGAAAGTGACGTGAAGAAGGCCTTCTCTGGCAAGAAGAATTTCTCGGCTCCAGGAATGGATGCCGTGAATAACTTCTGGTGGAAGAAATTTACTTCCACCCACCAACACCTCGCCAGAATCTTCACGTCCTTTCTAAATGGTGGAAAACCAATTCCACCTTGGCTGACTGAGGGACGCACGGTTTTAATACCTAAGAAGGGAGACTTGTCCAATCCAAAGAACTACCGCCCTATAACCTGCCTCAACACTGTATATAAGGCGTTCACCTCGATCTTGAGCGACCTTATCCTACACCAAGTCCAGCCGGTTTGGGAGGAGGTGTACGAGCAGAGGGGCTCAAAGCGAGGAATCGCGGGATGCAAGGACAACCTGCTCATTGATAGGTGCATATGCCAGGATGCCATCCGGCATAAGCGAAACCTATCAATGGCCTGGGTGGACTACAAGAAGGCTTTTGACACCACTTCGCATGAGCTATTGATCGCCATGCTGAAGTTGATGAAAGTCCACCCTGAGGTTGTGTCCTGCATCCAACGCCTGTTACCACTGTGGAAAACGCGCTTCGTTCTGACCTCAGGCAAGCGGTCAGTTTCCACAGAGTTGGTAACATACCACCGTGGCGTTTTTCAAGGCGACAGCTTGAGCCCCCTACTGTTCTGTATTTCCCTCCTACCCCTGTCCCTTAGGCTGCGACGAGGTAAAGGATACATGTGTGGTGTTCCAGGTGACAGGAAGCATAAGGTCACCCATTTGTTTTATATGGATGACCTGAAGCTGTACGCTTCTAATGCGAAAGACCTTCGCACTGCCCTGGACACCGTACTGGAATACAGTGAGGCTATAGGAATGGAGTTCGGATTGGACAAGTGTGCATCCATCCACTTGGCGAGAGGAAGATTTTCGGAGATCAAGGAAGACGTGCAACTTGTTGACGGGAGCGTCATTCGTCACCTCGAGGACGATGACAGCTATGAATATCTCGGCGTCCCCCAGCGCCGAATGCAGGAGGTTACAGCAGTGAAGGAAAGGCTCACCGCCAAATACAGACAGACTCTCAGGAACATCTGGAGTTCTGAGCTGTCAGGCAAGAACAAGGTTCTTGCCACGAACATGTTCGCGGTTCCTACACTGCTGTATACCTTCGGATGCATGAAGTGGAACGTCAACGAGTTGCAGAACCTCGATAGGGGAACGAGGAAGATGATGACCATCTATAGAAGTCTTCATCCGAAATCTTCCGTCGCCAGATTGTATCTCCCTCGCAATGTAGGTGGTAGAGGACTATTGAGTCTGGAATGTCTCCACAACAGAGTTGTCCTGGGTACAGCTTGCCGAGTTTTGAAAAGCAGGGACCCCCTGCTCAATCTCGTGAGTGATCACGAGAGTGCGGGAGCAGGGGCGTTTCTCTTCCAGGCGGCAAAGAGGGCAGCGGACGAAACCGGTCTCGACTTCGACCCGTCATCCGACGGAAGCGACAATGACACGACCATCTTGTCATTGAAGGCAGACGTCCTCAAGCTCGAAATAAAAAAAGCCGAGCAGAAGGCCTTGCTCAAGGAGCATACCGATAAGCCCATGCATGGAGGTTTTTATCGAAACATCGAAAAGCATGGGCTATCGAAGGAGCTAACGTTTGCCTTCCTACGCTCCGCCGGTCTGAAGTCCGAGACCGAGGGTTTTGTCCTCGCGTGCCAGGATGGTGTCATAAACACACTCGTGTACCGCCGCATTATATTCAAGGCGGAGGTTGCGGACACGAAATGTAGGGCGTGCCGAGCCCAGCCGGAGACTTTGAGTCACCTTCTCTCCGGCTGTAGTTATTACGCTAAATCAGCATATTTAGCTCGGCACAACGCGGCCCTACGAGTGTTATACTTTCATTTTCGACATCATTATGGCATCGACGAAACACCTGTGCTGCCCTATGCCCCTGGAGATATTGAGTCCGTCGTGGAGAACGATAAATGTACGATCTGGTGGAATTACTCCTTTTCCACCACCAGGCAGTTGGAGGCGACCAAGCCTGATATCGTTCTCCTCGACCACCTCACACGCTCCATGTTCGTGATCGAGTTTTCGGCTCCGGCTGAAACTAACATGGATGCGAAGGAGGTGGAAAAACGGACGAAATATCAAGACCTGCTTTTCGAACTTCGACAGATGTACCCCGGACACTCTGTGAAACTGGTGGTCCTCATCATAGGTGTGCTCGGTGGAGTTAAGGGCTCGCTGCTAAATAACATCAAGTGTATTCCGTCCTGCGTGGCACAGGCGGAATTACTAGTTGCACGCATGCAGAAGGCCGTCATCCTGGGGTCACTCCGTTTACTGCGGACGCATGACCCTACCGCAGCGTAGCCACACATCTGATGGGCGTCGGACGTGGCTGCGATTACTGCCTAACCCCTCTCGAGTCTTCGGCCATTATGACGGCAATGAAACCTGATGCTTGCCGGGGACTCGGAGGGTCATGTTACAACTGTAACAATTAAAATAATAATAATAATATTTAAATAATACTATACATAACAAGGATGCTCGGGCTATGGTTGGCCTTAACTGCAAACTTGCGCGTGCTCGGACCTCGATGGGCCTTGCTGCACTTTCGTATTACAAGGGTCAGGTTGACTTAATTAATTTGGAGAGTGTAGAAACTCTCAGATCCTGAGGATTCATGTCAACTGCCTTGAATACCCGATCCGAAAACCGGCTGGGAAGGTTGCGTCTGGAGTTCCTTTCTATGACAAAATCCGCGGGAATTTTGCCTTTCTCCCAGTCAACGCATGACCAGGAAAGGATCTCTATTGGTTCTTTGCCTTCCTTTATATTCTCCTTCCACTGGCTTAGTCCAAAGATAAGACTAATGCCGAGATGCATCTTGGATTCAGAGGATGCACTCTGTGGAGAGACTGTGGTTAGAGTCGCTCGCTTGACATCAGTAAGCTCACCGACCACTGGTCGGGCTTGTATGACTTGGGCGATAGACCCTGTGACTGGCATGGCGAATATATCAACCTCAGAAATTTTGAAACGCGTTACGCGCGCTAAGAGGTTAGATATCGTTTTAATGGCATCATAGTTGATACCTGAGTCACCTATGCTTGTCGGGACTTCGTCGACGCCAAAACCCATGTTATTTAGTAGCGATATAGCCTCCTGTCTAATAGATAGGAGTGAACTATAACCTTGTAGGTTCTGGTTAACTGTTCCGCCCTCTGGTGTTAGGACCGAGGTGTATGTGTCTTTCTTAGCATCTTTTGCTCTATGCAGACACGCCTCAAATGTTGGTCCAACCAATGGTAGTTCTTCGTACAGGTTGTGGTTTTCCGTGGATACGATTCCTTTACAACCTGGGATGCCACCGGTCTTTGTTTTGGGCAGTTCCGGGAAAGAAGGGGCGATAATTTCCCCGTTCTTCGTTTTAGTACGTCCGTAGGCTTTCAGACCAATATGGAGAGGTTCTAAAACTGTCAACGTTTGATTCGAGAATGTACGCATTACATCAACTTCCGTCCGGGTAAGTTGTTCGCCTAATTGAGCACGGATGCTCACGGCTCTGAGCCAGAAGAGACAAGAGCAATAATATCGGTATGCCTCACGGGGCATCTCCTTCGATATTTGAAGCGCTTTGTCATTCCTGAACTCCACATACGTTGCGTCAGTCACAGCCGTCCATCCTGTCGCGGAGGGGGTGAAACGCAATTCTCGTTTTTCACAAGAGAAACCGGAGTCTGGCTCGAAAGCTGATTCCGCAATAAGAGACTCGTCTGTCGTGTCTATAATATTTAGGGTACGAAATCCGGACCACCAGCCTCCACGTGGCGTACCTGGCAACGGCTCTTGCCGGCTAATGGTGGACGTCTGCGTGTGGGGCTAACCACCCTACACGCAGTAAAACTGGTTCCCAATAGGAATACAGAGAAAGCCACCCACAACCGGCCCCTCTCGGATGGGGGCCCTAGTACAGTTGGGTGTGGCAATACAAATACCACCGTAACGGGAGCCCGGATGCAGTGGACGGAAGCCCTAAGGGGCGACCTCCTCGCATGCCATGCTGCCAGCGAGCCCGAACGCAGGGGTTATATGGCAAGGATGCACTCTTTGTGGTGTGAGATGCATCCAGAACACGACCACCTATCGCAGCAGAATCTGCGCGATTATGCCAACCACCTGCGAAAAAAGGAAACTCTCCACCAACCGCCAGTTCAGAGGAACACACCACCGGCCAGACCACTCTCCCCGACACAGGCAGCCTCTGCACCACCTGAGGCTAGAACGGCACTCATGCCGCTGTCTATGTCAAATGGAGAAGAAGCTGGTCAGGCCGTCGCTGAACTACGAACGCGGTTGTTAAGCACAATATCTTATGATGATGGACAACCTAGGCCGAGAGACATCCACCGGAAGATCTCTCTGCGGGGTAACCACCTGCCCCAGTTGAATGGTCTTATCGACGAAATCCTAACGGAAACGTCGGACCTTTGGACGGTAAATTGCGTGGTCTATGCTGCTGCCAAAATTATGGCTCACTCCCAAAAGAACACCTCTTGGGAGGACAAAGCAGCAAAGAGGCTTGAACAGTTGGAGGCCAAGATCACGCAGGCGAGACAACAGGCGTCGAGAATTCAGTGTGTGATGGAATACATCTTATCTGGGCGAACTTTCACTCCTAAAGTTCGGCGCATAGCGCGCAGTCTCAGGTACAACCATCACACGCTGAATAAAAGCGTGCTGCTTACCATTAAGCAGCACGCGGTCGATAGAGTTCGGGCACTCACCACGGCCCGGAAAAAACTCCTGAAGAAGAGTAGGGGCGTGAGAGAAAATGCCACCTTTCTCCTTCAGCCGTCCCGTCTCTTTCGACCACCTCCGCCTGTTGTTGAATCTCCGCCACCCGTCCAAGAGGTTGAACGTTTCTGGAAGGAAATATACGAAACGTCGAAGCCATTCAACGGAGACACTCCGGCCATAGGCCTCTTTAAAGAGGTTTGTGACCGCCACCTACAAGATGTGGATGGACCTCTTTCAGTCACCGAAAGTGACGTGAAGAAGGCCTTCTCTGGCAAGAAGAATTTCTCGGCTCCAGGAATGGATGCCGTGAATAACTTCTGGTGGAAGAAATTTACTTCCACCCACCAACACCTCGCCAGAATCTTCACGTCCTTTCTAAATGGTGGAAAACCAATTCCACCTTGGCTGACTGAGGGACGCACGGTTTTAATACCTAAGAAGGGAGACTTGTCCAATCCAAAGAACTACCGCCCTATAACCTGCCTCAACACTGTATATAAGGCGTTCACCTCGATCTTGAGAGACCTTATCCTACACCAAGTCCAGCCGGTTTGGGAGGAGGTGTACGAGCAGAGGGGCTCAAAGCGAGGAATCGCGGGATGCAAGGACAACCTGCTCATTGATAGGTGCATATGCCAGGATGCCATCCGGCATAAGCGAAACCTATCAATGGCCTGGGTGGACTACAAGAAGGCTTTTGACACCACTTCGCATGAGCTATTGATCGCCATGCTGAAGTTGATGAAAGTCCACCCTGAGGTTGTGTCCTGCATCCAACGCCTGTTACCACTGTGGAAAACGCGCTTCGTTCTGACCTCAGGCAAGCGGTCAGTTTCCACAGAGTTGGTAACATACCACCGTGGCGTTTTTCAAGGCGACAGCTTGAGCCCCCTACTGTTCTGTATTTCCCTCCTACCCCTGTCCCTTAGGCTGCGACGAGGTAAAGGATACATGTGTGGTGTTCCAGGTGACAGGAAGCATAAGGGCACCCATTTGTTTTATATGGATGACCTGAAGCTGTACGCTTCTAATGCGAAAGACCTTCGCACTGCCCTGGACACCGTACTGGAATACAGTGAGGCTATAGGAATGGAGTTCGGATTGGACAAGTGTGCATCCATCCACTTGGCGAGAGGAAGATTTTCGGAGATCAAGGAAGACGTGCAACTTGTTGACGGGAGCGTCATTCGTCACCTCGAGGACGATGACAGCTATGAATATCTCGGCGTCCCCCAGCGCCGAATGCAGGAGGTTACAGCAGTGAAGGAAAGGCTCACCGCCAAATACAGACAGACTCTCAGGAACATCTGGAGTTCTGAGCTGTCAGGCAAGAACAAGGTTCTTGCCACGAACATGTTCGCGGTTCCTACACTGCTGTATACCTTCGGATGCATGAAGTGGAACGTCAACGAGTTGCAGAACCTCGATAGGGGAACGAGGAAGATGATGACCATCTATAGAAGTCTTCATCCGAAATCTTCCGTCGCCAGATTGTATCTCCCTCGCAATGTAGGTGGTAGAGGACTATTGAGTCTGGAATGTCTCCACAACAGAGTTGTCCTGGGTACAGCTTGCCGAGTTTTGAAAAGCAGGGACCCCCTGCTCAATCTCGTGAGTGATCACGAGAGTGCGGGAGCAGGGGCGTTTCTCTTCCAGGCGGCAAAGAGGGCAGCGGACGAAACCGGTCTCGACTTCGACCCGTCATCCGACGGAAGCGACAATGACACGACCATCTTGTCATTGAAGGCAGACGTCCTCAAGCTCGAAATAAAAAAAGCCGAGCAGAAGGCCTTGCTCAAGGAGCATACCGATAAGCCCATGCATGGAGGTTTTTATCGAAACATCGAAAAGCATGGGCTATCGAAGGAGCTAACGTTTGCCTTCCTACGCTCCGCCGGTCTGAAGTCCGAGACCGAGGGTTTTGTCCTCGCGTGCCAGGATGGTGTCATAAACACACTCGTGTACCGCCGCATTATATTCAAGGCGGAGGTTGCGGACACGAAATGTAGGGCGTGCCGAGCCCAGCCGGAGACTTTGAGTCACCTTCTCTCCGGCTGTAGTTATTACGCTAAATCAGCATATTTAGCTCGGCACAACGCGGCCCTACGAGTGTTATACTTTCATTTTCGACATCATTATGGCATCGACGAAACACCTGTGCTGCCCTATGCCCCTGGAGATATTGAGTCCGTCGTGGAGAACGATAAATGTACGATCTGGTGGAATTACTCCTTTTCCACCACCAGGCAGTTGGAGGCGACCAAGCCTGATATCGTTCTCCTCGACCACCTCACACGCTCCATGTTCGTGATCGAGTTTTCGGCTCCGGCTGAAACTAACATGGATGCGAAGGAGGTGGAAAAACGGACGAAATATCAAGACCTGCTTTTCGAACTTCGACAGATGTACCCCGGACACTCTGTGAAACTGGTGGTCCTCATCATAGGTGTGCTCGGTGGAGTTAAGGGCTCGCTGCTAAATAACATCAAGTGTATTCCGTCCTGCGTGGCACAGGCGGAATTACTAGTTGCACGCATGCAGAAGGCCGTCATCCTGGGGTCACTCCGTTTACTGCGGACGCATGACCCTACCGCAGCGTAGCCACACATCTGATGGGCGTCGGACGTGGCTGCGATTACTGCCTAACCCCTCTCGAGTCTTCGGCCATTATGACGGCAATGAAACCTGATGCTTGCCGGGGACTCGGAGGGTCATGTTACAACTGTAACAATTAAAATAATAATAATAATATTTAAATAATACTATACATAACAAGGATGCTCGGGCTATGGTTGGCCTTAACTGCAAACTTGCGCGTGCTCGGACCTCGATGGGCCTTGCTGCACTTTCGTATTACAAGGGTCAGGTTGACTTAATTAATTTGGAGAGTGTAGAAACTCTCAGATCCTGAGGATTCATGTCAACTGCCTTGAATACCCGATCCGAAAACCGGCTGGGAAGGTTGCGTCTGGAGTTCCTTTCTATGACAAAATCCGCGGGAATTTTGCCTTTCTCCCAGTCAACGCATGACCAGGAAAGGATCTCTATTGGTTCTTTGCCTTCCTTTATATTCTCCTTCCACTGGCTTAGTCCAAAGATAAGACTAATGCCGAGATGCATCTTGGATTCAGAGGATGCACTCTGTGGAGAGACTGTGGTTAGAGTCGCTCGCTTGACATCAGTAAGCTCACCGACCACTGGTCGGGCTTGTATGACTTGGGCGATAGACCCTGTGACTGGCATGGCGAATATATCAACCTCAGAAATTTTGAAACGCGTTACGCGCGCTAAGAGGTTAGATATCGTTTTAATGGCATCATAGTTGATACCTGAGTCACCTATGCTTGTCGGGACTCCGTCGACGCCAAAACCCATGTTATTTAGTAGCGATATAGCCTCCTGTCTAATAGATAGGAGTGAACTATAACCTTGTAGGTTCTGGTTAACTGTTCCGCCCTCTGGTGTTAGGACCGAGGTGTATGTGTCTTTCTTAGCATCTTTTGCTCTATGCAGACACGCCTCAAATGTTGGTCCAACCAATGGTAGTTCTTCGTACAGGTTGTGGTTTTCCGTGGATACGATTCCTTTACAACCTGGGATGCCACCGGTCTTTGTTTTGGGCAGTTCCGGGAAAGAAGGGGCGATAATTTCCCCGTTCTTCGTTTTAGTACGTCCGTAGGCTTTCAGACCAATATGGAGAGGTTCTAAAACTGTCAACGTTTGATTCGAGAATGTACGCATTACATCAACTTCCGTCCGGGTAAGTTGTTCGCCTAATTGAGCACGGATGCTCACGGCTCTGAGCCAGAAGAGACAAGAGCAATAATATCGGTATGCCTCACGGGGCATCTCCTTCGATATTTGAAGCGCTTTGTCATTCCTGAACTCCACATACGTTGCGTCAGTCACAGCCGTCCATCCTGTCGCGGAGGGGGTGAAACGCAATTCTCGTTTTTCACAAGAGAAACCGGAGTCTGGCTCGAAAGCTGATTCCGCAATAAGAGACTCGTCTGTCGTGTCTATAATATTTAGGGTACGAAATCCGGACCACCAGCCTCCACGTGGCGTACCTGGCAACGGCTCTTGCCGGCTAATGGTGGACGTCTGCGTGTGGGGCTAACCACCCTACACGCAGTAAAACTGGTTCCCAATAGGAATACAGAGAAAGCCACCCACAACCGGCCCCTCTCGGATGGGGGCCCTAGTACAGTTGGGTGTGGCAATACAAATACCACCGTAACGGGAGCCCGGATGCAGTGGACGGAAGCCCTAAGGGGCGACCTCCTCGCATGCCATGCTGCCAGCGAGCCCGAACGCAGGGGTTATATGGCAAGGATGCACTCTTTGTGGTGTGAGATGCATCCAGAACACGACCACCTATCGCAGCAGAATCTGCGCGATTATGCCAACCACCTGCGAAAAAAGGAAACTCTCCACCAACCGCCAGTTCAGAGGAACACACCACCGGCCAGACCACTCTCCCCGACACAGGCAGCCTCTGCACCACCTGAGGCTAGAACGGCACTCATGCCGCTGTCTATGTCAAATGGAGAAGAAGCTGGTCAGGCCGTCGCTGAACTACGAACGCGGTTGTTAAGCACAATATCTTATGATGATGGACAACCTAGGCCGAGAGACATCCACCGGAAGATCTCTCTGCGGGGTAACCACCTGCCCCAGTTGAATGGTCTTATCGACGAAATCCTAACGGAAACGTCGGACCTTTGGACGGTAAATTGCGTGGTCTATGCTGCTGCCAAAATTATGGCTCACTCCCAAAAGAACACCTCTTGGGAGGACAAAGCAGCAAAGAGGCTTGAACAGTTGGAGGCCAAGATCACGCAGGCGAGACAACAGGCGTCGAGAATTCAGTGTGTGATGGAATACATCTTATCTGGGCGAACTTTCACTCCTAAAGTTCGGCGCATAGCGCGCAGTCTCAGGTACAACCATCACACGCTGAATAAAAGCGTGCTGCTTACCATTAAGCAGCACGCGGTCGATAGAGTTCGGGCACTCACCACGGCCCGGAAAAAACTCCTGAAGAAGAGTAGGGGCGTGAGAGAAAATGCCACCTTTCTCCTTCAGCCGTCCCGTCTCTTTCGACCACCTCCGCCTGTTGTTGAATCTCCGCCACCCGTCCAAGAGGTTGAACGTTTCTGGAAGGAAATATACGAAACGTCGAAGCCATTCAACGGAGACACTCCGGCCATAGGCCTCTTTAAAGAGGTTTGTGACCGCCACCTACAAGATGTGGATGGACCTCTTTCAGTCACCGAAAGTGACGTGAAGAAGGCCTTCTCTGGCAAGAAGAATTTCTCGGCTCCAGGAATGGATGCCGTGAATAACTTCTGGTGGAAGAAATTTACTTCCACCCACCAACACCTCGCCAGAATCTTCACGTCCTTTCTAAATGGTGGAAAACCAATTCCACCTTGGCTGACTGAGGGACGCACGGTTTTAATACCTAAGAAGGGAGACTTGTCCAATCCAAAGAACTACCGCCCTATAACCTGCCTCAACACTGTATATAAGGCGTTCACCTCGATCTTGAGCGACCTTATCCTACACCAAGTCCAGCCGGTTTGGGAGGAGGTGTACGAGCAGAGGGGCTCAAAGCGAGGAATCGCGGGATGCAAGGACAACCTGCTCATTGATAGGTGCATATGCCAGGATGCCATCCGGCATAAGCGAAACCTATCAATGGCCTGGGTGGACTACAAGAAGGCTTTTGACACCACTTCGCATGAGCTATTGATCGCCATGCTGAAGTTGATGAAAGTCCACCCTGAGGTTGTGTCCTGCATCCAACGCCTGTTACCACTGTGGAAAACGCGCTTCGTTCTGACCTCAGGCAAGCGGTCAGTTTCCACAGAGTTGGTAACATACCACCGTGGCGTTTTTCAAGGCGACAGCTTGAGCCCCCTACTGTTCTGTATTTCCCTCCTACCCCTGTCCCTTAGGCTGCGACGAGGTAAAGGATACATGTGTGGTGTTCCAGGTGACAGGAAGCATAAGGGCACCCATTTGTTTTATATGGATGACCTGAAGCTGTACGCTTCTAATGCGAAAGACCTTCGCACTGCCCTGGACACCGTACTGGAATACAGTGAGGCTATAGGAATGGAGTTCGGATTGGACAAGTGTGCATCCATCCACTTGGCGAGAGGAAGATTTTCGGAGATCAAGGAAGACGTGCAACTTGTTGACGGGAGCGTCATTCGTCACCTCGAGGACGATGACAGCTATGAATATCTCGGCGTCCCCCAGCGCCGAATGCAGGAGGTTACAGCAGTGAAGGAAAGGCTCACCGCCAAATACAGACAGACTCTCAGGAACATCTGGAGTTCTGAGCTGTCAGGCAAGAACAAGGTTCTTGCCACGAACATGTTCGCGGTTCCTACACTGCTGTATACCTTCGGATGCATGAAGTGGAACGTCAACGAGTTGCAGAACCTCGATAGGGGAACGAGGAAGATGATGACCATCTATAGAAGTCTTCATCCGAAATCTTCCGTCGCCAGATTGTATCTCCCTCGCAATGTAGGTGGTAGAGGACTATTGAGTCTGGAATGTCTCCACAACAGAGTTGTCCTGGGTACAGCTTGCCGAGTTTTGAAAAGCAGGGACCCCCTGCTCAATCTCGTGAGTGATCACGAGAGTGCGGGAGCAGGGGCGTTTCTCTTCCAGGCGGCAAAGAGGGCAGCGGACGAAACCGGTCTCGACTTCGACCCGTCATCCGACGGAAGCGACAATGACACGACCATCTTGTCATTGAAGGCAGACGTCCTCAAGCTCGAAATAAAAAAAGCCGAGCAGAAGGCCTTGCTCAAGGAGCATACCGATAAGCCCATGCATGGAGGTTTTTATCGAAACATCGAAAAGCATGGGCTATCGAAGGAGCTAACGTTTGCCTTCCTACGCTCCGCCGGTCTGAAGTCCGAGACCGAGGGTTTTGTCCTCGCGTGCCAGGATGGTGTCATAAACACACTCGTGTACCGCCGCATTATATTCAAGGCGGAGGTTGCGGACACGAAATGTAGGGCGTGCCGAGCCCAGCCGGAGACTTTGAGTCACCTTCTCTCCGGCTGTAGTTATTACGCTAAATCAGCATATTTAGCTCGGCACAACGCGGCCCTACGAGTGTTATACTTTCATTTTCGACATCATTATGGCATCGACGAAACACCTGTGCTGCCCTATGCCCCTGGAGATATTGAGTCCGTCGTGGAGAACGATAAATGTACGATCTGGTGGAATTACTCCTTTTCCACCACCAGGCAGTTGGAGGCGACCAAGCCTGATATCGTTCTCCTCGACCACCTCACACGCTCCATGTTCGTGATCGAGTTTTCGGCTCCGGCTGAAACTAACATGGATGCGAAGGAGGTGGAAAAACGGACGAAATATCAAGACCTGCTTTTCGAACTTCGACAGATGTACCCCGGACACTCTGTGAAACTGGTGGTCCTCATCATAGGTGTGCTCGGTGGAGTTAAGGGCTCGCTGCTAAATAACATCAAGTGTATTCCGTCCTGCGTGGCACAGGCGGAATTACTAGTTGCACGCATGCAGAAGGCCGTCATCCTGGGGTCACTCCGTTTACTGCGGACGCATGACCCTACCGCAGCGTAGCCACACATCTGATGGGCGTCGGACGTGGCTGCGATTACTGCCTAACCCCTCTCGAGTCTTCGGCCATTATGACGGCAATGAAACCTGATGCTTGCCGGGGACTCGGAGGGTCATGTTACAACTGTAACAATTAAAATAATAATAATAATATTTAAATAATACTATACATAACAAGGATGCTCGGGCTATGGTTGGCCTTAACTGCAAACTTGCGCGTGCTCGGACCTCGATGGGCCTTGCTGCACTTTCGTATTACAAGGGTCAGGTTGACTTAATTAATTTGGAGAGTGTAGAAACTCTCAGATCCTGAGGATTCATGTCAACTGCCTTGAATACCCGATCCGAAAACCGGCTGGGAAGGTTGCGTCTGGAGTTCCTTTCTATGACAAAATCCGCGGGAATTTTGCCTTTCTCCCAGTCAACGCATGACCAGGAAAGGATCTCTATTGGTTCTTTGCCTTCCTTTATATTCTCCTTCCACTGGCTTAGTCCAAAGATAAGACTAATGCCGAGATGCATCTTGGATTCAGAGGATGCACTCTGTGGAGAGACTGTGGTTAGAGTCGCTCGCTTGACATCAGTAAGCTCACCGACCACTGGTCGGGCTTGTATGACTTGGGCGATAGACCCTGTGACTGGCATGGCGAATATATCAACCTCAGAAATTTTGAAACGCGTTACGCGCGCTAAGAGGTTAGATATCGTTTTAATGGCATCATAGTTGATACCTGAGTCACCTATGCTTGTCGGGACTTCGTCGACGCCAAAACCCATGTTATTTAGTAGCGATATAGCCTCCTGTCTAATAGATAGGAGTGAACTATAACCTTGTAGGTTCTGGTTAACTGTTCCGCCCTCTGGTGTTAGGACCGAGGTGTATGTGTCTTTCTTAGCATCTTTTGCTCTATGCAGACACGCCTCAAATGTTGGTCCAACCAATGGTAGTTCTTCGTACAGGTTGTGGTTTTCCGTGGATACGATTCCTTTACAACCTGGGATGCCACCGGTCTTTGTTTTGGGCAGTTCCGGGAAAGAAGGGGCGATAATTTCCCCGTTCTTCGTTTTAGTACGTCCGTAGGCTTTCAGACCAATATGGAGAGGTTCTAAAACTGTCAACGTTTGATTCGAGAATGTACGCATTACATCAACTTCCGTCCGGGTAAGTTGTTCGCCTAATTGAGCACGGATGCTCACGGCTCTGAGCCAGAAGAGACAAGAGCAATAATATCGGTATGCCTCACGGGGCATCTCCTTCGATATTTGAAGCGCTTTGTCATTCCTGAACTCCACATACGTTGCGTCAGTCACAGCCGTCCATCCTGTCGCGGAGGGGGTGAAACGCAATTCTCGTTTTTCACAAGAGAAACCGGAGTCTGGCTCGAAAGCTGATTCCGCAATAAGAGACTCGTCTGTCGTGTCTATAATATTTAGGGTACGAAATCCGGACCACCAGCCTCCACGTGGCGTACCTGGCAACGGCTCTTGCCGGCTAATGGTGGACGTCTGCGTGTGGGGCTAACCACCCTACACGCAGTAAAACTGGTTCCCAATAGGAATACAGAGAAAGCCACCCACAACCGGCCCCTCTCGGATGGGGGCCCTAGTACAGTTGGGTGTGGCAATACAAATACCACCGTAACGGGAGCCCGGATGCAGTGGACGGAAGCCCTAAGGGGCGACCTCCTCGCATGCCATGCTGCCAGCGAGCCCGAACGCAGGGGTTATATGGCAAGGATGCACTCTTTGTGGTGTGAGATGCATCCAGAACACGACCACCTATCGCAGCAGAATCTGCGCGATTATGCCAACCACCTGCGAAAAAAGGAAACTCTCCACCAACCGCCAGTTCAGAGGAACACACCACCGGCCAGACCACTCTCCCCGACACAGGCAGCCTCTGCACCACCTGAGGCTAGAACGGCACTCATGCCGCTGTCTATGTCAAATGGAGAAGAAGCTGGTCAGGCCGTCGCTGAACTACGAACGCGGTTGTTAAGCACAATATCTTATGATGATGGACAACCTAGGCCGAGAGACATCCACCGGAAGATCTCTCTGCGGGGTAACCACCTGCCCCAGTTGAATGGTCTTATCGACGAAATCCTAACGGAAACGTCGGACCTTTGGACGGTAAATTGCGTGGTCTATGCTGCTGCCAAAATTATGGCTCACTCCCAAAAGAACACCTCTTGGGAGGACAAAGCAGCAAAGAGGCTTGAACAGTTGGAGGCCAAGATCACGCAGGCGAGACAACAGGCGTCGAGAATTCAGTGTGTGATGGAATACATCTTATCTGGGCGAACTTTCACTCCTAAAGTTCGGCGCATAGCGCGCAGTCTCAGGTACAACCATCACACGCTGAATAAAAGCGTGCTGCTTACCATTAAGCAGCACGCGGTCGATAGAGTTCGGGCACTCACCACGGCCCGGAAAAAACTCCTGAAGAAGAGTAGGGGCGTGAGAGAAAATGCCACCTTTCTCCTTCAGCCGTCCCGTCTCTTTCGACCACCTCCGCCTGTTGTTGAATCTCCGCCACCCGTCCAAGAGGTTGAACGTTTCTGGAAGGAAATATACGAAACGTCGAAGCCATTCAACGGAGACACTCCGGCCATAGGCCTCTTTAAAGAGGTTTGTGACCGCCACCTACAAGATGTGGATGGACCTCTTTCAGTCACCGAAAGTGACGTGAAGAAGGCCTTCTCTGGCAAGAAGAATTTCTCGGCTCCAGGAATGGATGCCGTGAATAACTTCTGGTGGAAGAAATTTACTTCCACCCACCAACACCTCGCCAGAATCTTCACGTCCTTTCTAAATGGTGGAAAACCAATTCCACCTTGGCTGACTGAGGGACGCACGGTTTTAATACCTAAGAAGGGAGACTTGTCCAATCCAAAGAACTACCGCCCTATAACCTGCCTCAACACTGTATATAAGGCGTTCACCTCGATCTTGAGCGACCTTATCCTACACCAAGTCCAGCCGGTTTGGGAGGAGGTGTACGAGCAGAGGGGCTCAAAGCGAGGAATCGCGGGATGCAAGGACAACCTGCTCATTGATAGGTGCATATGCCAGGATGCCATCCGGCATAAGCGAAACCTATCAATGGCCTGGGTGGACTACAAGAAGGCTTTTGACACCACTTCGCATGAGCTATTGATCGCCATGCTGAAGTTGATGAAAGTCCACCCTGAGGTTGTGTCCTGCATCCAACGCCTGTTACCACTGTGGAAAACGCGCTTCGTTCTGACCTCAGGCAAGCGGTCAGTTTCCACAGAGTTGGTAACATACCACCGTGGCGTTTTTCAAGGCGACAGCTTGAGCCCCCTACTGTTCTGTATTTCCCTCCTACCCCTGTCCCTTAGGCTGCGACGAGGTAAAGGATACATGTGTGGTGTTCCAGGTGACAGGAAGCATAAGGTCACCCATTTGTTTTATATGGATGACCTGAAGCTGTACGCTTCTAATGCGAAAGACCTTCGCACTGCCCTGGACACCGTACTGGAATACAGTGAGGCTATAGGAATGGAGTTCGGATTGGACAAGTGTGCATCCATCCACTTGGCGAGAGGAAGATTTTCGGAGATCAAGGAAGACGTGCAACTTGTTGACGGGAGCGTCATTCGTCACCTCGAGGACGATGACAGCTATGAATATCTCGGCGTCCCCCAGCGCCGAATGCAGGAGGTTACAGCAGTGAAGGAAAGGCTCACCGCCAAATACAGACAGACTCTCAGGAACATCTGGAGTTCTGAGCTGTCAGGCAAGAACAAGGTTCTTGCCACGAACATGTTCGCGGTTCCTACACTGCTGTATACCTTCGGATGCATGAAGTGGAACGTCAACGAGTTGCAGAACCTCGATAGGGGAACGAGGAAGATGATGACCATCTATAGAAGTCTTCATCCGAAATCTTCCGTCGCCAGATTGTATCTCCCTCGCAATGTAGGTGGTAGAGGACTATTGAGTCTGGAATGTCTCCACAACAGAGTTGTCCTGGGTACAGCTTGCCGAGTTTTGAAAAGCAGGGACCCCCTGCTCAATCTCGTGAGTGATCACGAGAGTGCGGGAGCAGGGGCGTTTCTCTTCCAGGCGGCAAAGAGGGCAGCGGACGAAACCGGTCTCGACTTCGACCCGTCATCCGACGGAAGCGACAATGACACGACCATCTTGTCATTGAAGGCAGACGTCCTCAAGCTCGAAATAAAAAAAGCCGAGCAGAAGGCCTTGCTCAAGGAGCATACCGATAAGCCCATGCATGGAGGTTTTTATCGAAACATCGAAAAGCATGGGCTATCGAAGGAGCTAACGTTTGCCTTCCTACGCTCCGCCGGTCTGAAGTCCGAGACCGAGGGTTTTGTCCTCGCGTGCCAGGATGGTGTCATAAACACACTCGTGTACCGCCGCATTATATTCAAGGCGGAGGTTGCGGACACGAAATGTAGGGCGTGCCGAGCCCAGCCGGAGACTTTGAGTCACCTTCTCTCCGGCTGTAGTTATTACGCTAAATCAGCATATTTAGCTCGGCACAACGCGGCCCTACGAGTGTTATACTTTCATTTTCGACATCATTATGGCATCGACGAAACACCTGTGCTGCCCTATGCCCCTGGAGATATTGAGTCCGTCGTGGAGAACGATAAATGTACGATCTGGTGGAATTACTCCTTTTCCACCACCAGGCAGTTGGAGGCGACCAAGCCTGATATCGTTCTCCTCGACCACCTCACACGCTCCATGTTCGTGATCGAGTTTTCGGCTCCGGCTGAAACTAACATGGATGCGAAGGAGGTGGAAAAACGGACGAAATATCAAGACCTGCTTTTCGAACTTCGACAGATGTACCCCGGACACTCTGTGAAACTGGTGGTCCTCATCATAGGTGTGCTCGGTGGAGTTAAGGGCTCGCTGCTAAATAACATCAAGTGTATTCCGTCCTGCGTGGCACAGGCGGAATTACTAGTTGCACGCATGCAGAAGGCCGTCATCCTGGGGTCACTCCGTTTACTGCGGACGCATGACCCTACCGCAGCGTAGCCACACATCTGATGGGCGTCGGACGTGGCTGCGATTACTGCCTAACCCCTCTCGAGTCTTCGGCCATTATGACGGCAATGAAACCTGATGCTTGCCGGGGACTCAGAGGGTCATGTTACAACTGTAACAATTAAAATAATAATAATAATATTTAAATAATACTATACATAACAAGGATGCTCGGGCTATGGTTGGCCTTAACTGCAAACTTGCGCGTGCTCGGACCTCGATGGGCCTTGCTGCACTTTCGTATTACAAGGGTCAGGTTGACTTAATTAATTTGGAGAGTGTAGAAACTCTCAGATCCTGAGGATTCATGTCAACTGCCTTGAATACCCGATCCGAAAACCGGCTGGGAAGGTTGCGTCTGGAGTTCCTTTCTATGACAAAATCCGCGGGAATTTTGCCTTTCTCCCAGTCAACGCATGACCAGGAAAGGATCTCTATTGGTTCTTTGCCTTCCTTTATATTCTCCTTCCACTGGCTTAGTCCAAAGATAAGACTAATGCCGAGATGCATCTTGGATTCAGAGGATGCACTCTGTGGAGAGACTGTGGTTAGAGTCGCTCGCTTGACATCAGTAAGCTCACCGACCACTGGTCGGGCTTGTATGACTTGGGCGATAGACCCTGTGACTGGCATGGCGAATATATCAACCTCAGAAATTTTGAAACGCGTTACGCGCGCTAAGAGGTTAGATATCGTTTTAATGGCATCATAGTTGATACCTGAGTCACCTATGCTTGTCGGGACTTCGTCGACGCCAAAACCCATGTTATTTAGTAGCGATATAGCCTCCTGTCTAATAGATAGGAGTGAACTATAACCTTGTAGGTTCTGGTTAACTGTTCCGCCCTCTGGTGTTAGGACCGAGGTGTATGTGTCTTTCTTAGCATCTTTTGCTCTATGCAGACACGCCTCAAATGTTGGTCCAACCAATGGTAGTTCTTCGTACAGGTTGTGGTTTTCCGTGGATACGATTCCTTTACAACCTGGGATGCCACCGGTCTTTGTTTTGGGCAGTTCCGGGAAAGAAGGGGCGATAATTTCCCCGTTCTTCGTTTTAGTACGTCCGTAGGCTTTCAGACCAATATGGAGAGGTTCTAAAACTGTCAACGTTTGATTCGAGAATGTACGCATTACATCAACTTCCGTCCGGGTAAGTTGTTCGCCTAATTGAGCACGGATGCTCACGGCTCTGAGCCAGAAGAGACAAGAGCAATAATATCGGTATGCCTCACGGGGCATCTCCTTCGATATTTGAAGCGCTTTGTCATTCCTTAACTCCACATACGTTGCGTCAGTCACAGCCGTCCATCCTGTCGCGGAGGGGGTGAAACGCAATTCTCGTTTTTCACAAGAGAAACCGGAGTCTGGCTCGAAAGCTGATTCCGCAATAAGAGACTCGTCTGTCGTGTCTATAATATTTAGGGTACGAAATCCGGACCACCAGCCTCCACGTGGCGTACCTGGCAACGGCTCTTGCCGGCTAATGGTGGACGTCTGCGTGTGGGGCTAACCACCCTACACGCAGTAAAACTGGTTCCCAATAGGAATACAGAGAAAGCCACCCACAACCGGCCCCTCTCGGATGGGGGCCCTAGTACAGTTGGGTGTGGCAATACAAATACCACCGTAACGGGAGCCCGGATGCAGTGGACGGAAGCCCTAAGGGGCGACCTCCTCGCATGCCATGCTGCCAGCGAGCCCGAACGCAGGGGTTATATGGCAAGGATGCACTCTTTGTGGTGTGAGATGCATCCAGAACACGACCACCTATCGCAGCAGAATCTGCGCGATTATGCCAACCACCTGCGAAAAAAGGAAACTCTCCACCAACCGCCAGTTCAGAGGAACACACCACCGGCCAGACCACTCTCCCCGACACAGGCAGCCTCTGCACCACCTGAGGCTAGAACGGCACTCATGCCGCTGTCTATGTCAAATGGAGAAGAAGCTGGTCAGGCCGTCGCTGAACTACGAACGCGGTTGTTAAGCACAATATCTTATGATGATGGACAACCTAGGCCGAGAGACATCCACCGGAAGATCTCTCTGCGGGGTAACCACCTGCCCCAGTTGAATGGTCTTATCGACGAAATCCTAACGGAAACGTCGGACCTTTGGACGGTAAATTGCGTGGTCTATGCTGCTGCCAAAATTATGGCTCACTCCCAAAAGAACACCTCTTGGGAGGACAAAGCAGCAAAGAGGCTTGAACAGTTGGAGGCCAAGATCACGCAGGCGAGACAACAGGCGTCGAGAATTCAGTGTGTGATGGAATACATCTTATCTGGGCGAACTTTCACTCCTAAAGTTCGGCGCATAGCGCGCAGTCTCAGGTACAACCATCACACGCTGAATAAAAGCGTGCTGCTTACCATTAAGCAGCACGCGGTCGATAGAGTTCGGGCACTCACCACGGCCCGGAAAAAACTCCTGAAGAAGAGTAGGGGCGTGAGAGAAAATGCCACCTTTCTCCTTCAGCCGTCCCGTCTCTTTCGACCACCTCCGCCTGTTGTTGAATCTCCGCCACCCGTCCAAGAGGTTGAACGTTTCTGGAAGGAAATATACGAAACGTCGAAGCCATTCAACGGAGACACTCCGGCCATAGGCCTCTTTAAAGAGGTTTGTGACCGCCACCTACAAGATGTGGATGGACCTCTTTCAGTCACCGAAAGTGACGTGAAGAAGGCCTTCTCTGGCAAGAAGAATTTCTCGGCTCCAGGAATGGATGCCGTGAATAACTTCTGGTGGAAGAAATTTACTTCCACCCACCAACACCTCGCCAGAATCTTCACGTCCTTTCTAAATGGTGGAAAACCAATTCCACCTTGGCTGACTGAGGGACGCACGGTTTTAATACCTAAGAAGGGAGACTTGTCCAATCCAAAGAACTACCGCCCTATAACCTGCCTCAACACTGTATATAAGGCGTTCACCTCGATCTTGAGCGACCTTATCCTACACCAAGTCCAGCCGGTTTGGGAGGAGGTGTACGAGCAGAGGGGCTCAAAGCGAGGAATCGCGGGATGCAAGGACAACCTGCTCATTGATAGGTGCATATGCCAGGATGCCATCCGGCATAAGCGAAACCTATCAATGGCCTGGGTGGACTACAAGAAGGCTTTTGACACCACTTCGCATGAGCTATTGATCGCCATGCTGAAGTTGATGAAAGTCCACCCTGAGGTTGTGTCCTGCATCCAACGCCTGTTACCACTGTGGAAAACGCGCTTCGTTCTGACCTCAGGCAAGCGGTCAGTTTCCACAGAGTTGGTAACATACCACCGTGGCGTTTTTCAAGGCGACAGCTTGAGCCCCCTACTGTTCTGTATTTCCCTCCTACCCCTGTCCCTTAGGCTGCGACGAGGTAAAGGATACATGTGTGGTGTTCCAGGTGACAGGAAGCATAAGGTCACCCATTTGTTTTATATGGATGACCTGAAGCTGTACGCTTCTAATGCGAAAGACCTTCGCACTGCCCTGGACACCGTACTGGAATACAGTGAGGCTATAGGAATGGAGTTCGGATTGGACAAGTGTGCATCCATCCACTTGGCGAGAGGAAGATTTTCGGAGATCAAGGAAGACGTGCAACTTGTTGACGGGAGCGTCATTCGTCACCTCGAGGACGATGACAGCTATGAATATCTCGGCGTCCCCCAGCGCCGAATGCAGGAGGTTACAGCAGTGAAGGAAAGGCTCACCGCCAAATACAGACAGACTCTCAGGAACATCTGGAGTTCTGAGCTGTCAGGCAAGAACAAGGTTCTTGCCACGAACATGTTCGCGGTTCCTACACTGCTGTATACCTTCGGATGCATGAAGTGGAACGTCAACGAGTTGCAGAACCTCGATAGGGGAACGAGGAAGATGATGACCATCTATAGAAGTCTTCATCCGAAATCTTCCGTCGCCAGATTGTATCTCCCTCGCAATGTAGGTGGTAGAGGACTATTGAGTCTGGAATGTCTCCACAACAGAGTTGTCCTGGGTACAGCTTGCCGAGTTTTGAA
The DNA here is from genome assembly GCA_963573305.1 of Pyrrhosoma nymphula. NCBI lineage: Eukaryota > Metazoa > Arthropoda > Insecta > Odonata > Coenagrionidae > Pyrrhosoma > Pyrrhosoma nymphula. Next base: position 54,583,673 of record OY754336.1, on the reverse strand, counting down.
AAGCAGGGACCCCCTGCTCAATCTCGTGAGTGATCACGAGAGTGCGGGAGCAGGGGCGTTTCTCTTCCAGGCGGCAAAGAGGGCAGCGGACGAAACCGGTCTCGACTTCGACCCGTCATCCGACGGAAGCGACAATGACACGACCATCTTGTCATTGAAGGCAGACGTCCTCAAGCTCGAAATAAAAAAAGCCGAGCAGAAGGCCTTGCTCAAGGAGCATACCGATAAGCCCATGCATGGAGGTTTTTATCGAAACATCGAAAAGCATGGGCTATCGAAGGAGCTAACGTTTGCCTTCCTACGCTCCGCCGGTCTGAAGTCCGAGACCGAGGGTTTTGTCCTCGCGTGCCAGGATGGTGTCATAAACACACTCGTGTACCGCCGCATTATATTCAAGGCGGAGGTTGCGGACACGAAATGTAGGGCGTGCCGAGCCCAGCCGGAGACTTTGAGTCACCTTCTCTCCGGCTGTAGTTATTACGCTAAATCAGCATATTTAGCTCGGCACAACGCGGCCCTACGAGTGTTATACTTTCATTTTCGACATCATTATGGCATCGACGAAACACCTGTGCTGCCCTATGCCCCTGGAGATATTGAGTCCGTCGTGGAGAACGATAAATGTACGATCTGGTGGAATTACTCCTTTTCCACCACCAGGCAGTTGGAGGCGACCAAGCCTGATATCGTTCTCCTCGACCACCTCACACGCTCCATGTTCGTGATCGAGTTTTCGGCTCCGGCTGAAACTAACATGGATGCGAAGGAGGTGGAAAAACGGACGAAATATCAAGACCTGCTTTTCGAACTTCGACAGATGTACCCCGGACACTCTGTGAAACTGGTGGTCCTCATCATAGGTGTGCTCGGTGGAGTTAAGGGCTCGCTGCTAAATAACATCAAGTGTATTCCGTCCTGCGTGGCACAGGCGGAATTACTAGTTGCACGCATGCAGAAGGCCGTCATCCTGGGGTCACTCCGTTTACTGCGGACGCATGACCCTACCGCAGCGTAGCCACACATCTGATGGGCGTCGGACGTGGCTGCGATTACTGCCTAACCCCTCTCGAGTCTTCGGCCATTATGACGGCAATGAAACCTGATGCTTGCCGGGGACTCAGAGGGTCATGTTACAACTGTAACAATTAAAATAATAATAATAATATTTAAATAATACTATACATAACAAGGATGCTCGGGCTATGGTTGGCCTTAACTGCAAACTTGCGCGTGCTCGGACCTCGATGGGCCTTGCTGCACTTTCGTATTACAAGGGTCAGGTTGACTTAATTAATTTGGAGAGTGTAGAAACTCTCAGATCCTGAGGATTCATGTCAACTGCCTTGAATACCCGATCCGAAAACCGGCTGGGAAGGTTGCGTCTGGAGTTCCTTTCTATGACAAAATCCGCGGGAATTTTGCCTTTCTCCCAGTCAACGCATGACCAGGAAAGGATCTCTATTGGTTCTTTGCCTTCCTTTATATTCTCCTTCCACTGGCTTAGTCCAAAGATAAGACTAATGCCGAGATGCATCTTGGATTCAGAGGATGCACTCTGTGGAGAGACTGTGGTTAGAGTCGCTCGCTTGACATCAGTAAGCTCACCGACCACTGGTCGGGCTTGTATGACTTGGGCGATAGACCCTGTGACTGGCATGGCGAATATATCAACCTCAGAAATTTTGAAACGCGTTACGCGCGCTAAGAGGTTAGATATCGTTTTAATGGCATCATAGTTGATACCTGAGTCACCTATGCTTGTCGGGACTTCGTCGACGCCAAAACCCATGTTATTTAGTAGCGATATAGCCTCCTGTCTAATAGATAGGAGTGAACTATAACCTTGTAGGTTCTGGTTAACTGTTCCGCCCTCTGGTGTTAGGACCGAGGTGTATGTGTCTTTCTTAGCATCTTTTGCTCTATGCAGACACGCCTCAAATGTTGGTCCAACCAATGGTAGTTCTTCGTACAGGTTGTGGTTTTCCGTGGATACGATTCCTTTACAACCTGGGATGCCACCGGTCTTTGTTTTGGGCAGTTCCGGGAAAGAAGGGGCGATAATTTCCCCGTTCTTCGTTTTAGTACGTCCGTAGGCTTTCAGACCAATATGGAGAGGTTCTAAAACTGTCAACGTTTGATTCGAGAATGTACGCATTACATCAACTTCCGTCCGGGTAAGTTGTTCGCCTAATTGAGCACGGATGCTCACGGCTCTGAGCCAGAAGAGACAAGAGCAATAATATCGGTATGCCTCACGGGGCATCTCCTTCGATATTTGAAGCGCTTTGTCATTCCTTAACTCCACATACGTTGCGTCAGTCACAGCCGTCCATCCTGTCGCGGAGGGGGTGAAACGCAATTCTCGTTTTTCACAAGAGAAACCGGAGTCTGGCTCGAAAGCTGATTCCGCAATAAGAGACTCGTCTGTCGTGTCTATAATATTTAGGGTACGAAATCCGGACCACCAGCCTCCACGTGGCGTACCTGGCAACGGCTCTTGCCGGCTAATGGTGGACGTCTGCGTGTGGGGCTAACCACCCTACACGCAGTAAAACTGGTTCCCAATAGGAATACAGAGAAAGCCACCCACAACCGGCCCCTCTCGGATGGGGGCCCTAGTACAGTTGGGTGTGGCAATACAAATACCACCGTAACGGGAGCCCGGATGCAGTGGACGGAAGCCCTAAGGGGCGACCTCCTCGCATGCCATGCTGCCAGCGAGCCCGAACGCAGGGGTTATATGGCAAGGATGCACTCTTTGTGGTGTGAGATGCATCCAGAACACGACCACCTATCGCAGCAGAATCTGCGCGATTATGCCAACCACCTGCGAAAAAAGGAAACTCTCCACCAACCGCCAGTTCAGAGGAACACACCACCGGCCAGACCACTCTCCCCGACACAGGCAGCCTCTGCACCACCTGAGGCTAGAACGGCACTCATGCCGCTGTCTATGTCAAATGGAGAAGAAGCTGGTCAGGCCGTCGCTGAACTACGAACGCGGTTGTTAAGCACAATATCTTATGATGATGGACAACCTAGGCCGAGAGACATCCACCGGAAGATCTCTCTGCGGGGTAACCACCTGCCCCAGTTGAATGGTCTTATCGACGAAATCCTAACGGAAACGTCGGACCTTTGGACGGTAAATTGCGTGGTCTATGCTGCTGCCAAAATTATGGCTCACTCCCAAAAGAACACCTCTTGGGAGGACAAAGCAGCAAAGAGGCTTGAACAGTTGGAGGCCAAGATCACGCAGGCGAGACAACAGGCGTCGAGAATTCAGTGTGTGATGGAATACATCTTATCTGGGCGAACTTTCACTCCTAAAGTTCGGCGCATAGCGCGCAGTCTCAGGTACAACCATCACACGCTGAATAAAAGCGTGCTGCTTACCATTAAGCAGCACGCGGTCGATAGAGTTCGGGCACTCACCACGGCCCGGAAAAAACTCCTGAAGAAGAGTAGGGGCGTGAGAGAAAATGCCACCTTTCTCCTTCAGCCGTCCCGTCTCTTTCGACCACCTCCGCCTGTTGTTGAATCTCCGCCACCCGTCCAAGAGGTTGAACGTTTCTGGAAGGAAATATACGAAACGTCGAAGCCATTCAACGGAGACACTCCGGCCATAGGCCTCTTTAAAGAGGTTTGTGACCGCCACCTACAAGATGTGGATGGACCTCTTTCAGTCACCGAAAGTGACGTGAAGAAGGCCTTCTCTGGCAAGAAGAATTTCTCGGCTCCAGGAATGGATGCCGTGAATAACTTCTGGTGGAAGAAATTTACTTCCACCCACCAACACCTCGCCAGAATCTTCACGTCCTTTCTAAATGGTGGAAAACCAATTCCACCTTGGCTGACTGAGGGACGCACGGTTTTAATACCTAAGAAGGGAGACTTGTCCAATCCAAAGAACTACCGCCCTATAACCTGCCTCAACACTGTATATAAGGCGTTCACCTCGATCTTGAGCGACCTTATCCTACACCAAGTCCAGCCGGTTTGGGAGGAGGTGTACGAGCAGAGGGGCTCAAAGCGAGGAATCGCGGGATGCAAGGACAACCTGCTCATTGATAGGTGCATATGCCAGGATGCCATCCGGCATAAGCGAAACCTATCAATGGCCTGGGTGGACTACAAGAAGGCTTTTGACACCACTTCGCATGAGCTATTGATCGCCATGCTGAAGTTGATGAAAGTCCACCCTGAGGTTGTGTCCTGCATCCAACGCCTGTTACCACTGTGGAAAACGCGCTTCGTTCTGACCTCAGGCAAGCGGTCAGTTTCCACAGAGTTGGTAACATACCACCGTGGCGTTTTTCAAGGCGACAGCTTGAGCCCCCTACTGTTCTGTATTTCCCTCCTACCCCTGTCCCTTAGGCTGCGACGAGGTAAAGGATACATGTGTGGTGTTCCAGGTGACAGGAAGCATAAGGGCACCCATTTGTTTTATATGGATGACCTGAAGCTGTACGCTTCTAATGCGAAAGACCTTCGCACTGCCCTGGACACCGTACTGGAATACAGTGAGGCTATAGGAATGGAGTTCGGATTGGACAAGTGTGCATCCATCCACTTGGCGAGAGGAAGATTTTCGGAGATCAAGGAAGACGTGCAACTTGTTGACGGGAGCGTCATTCGTCACCTCGAGGACGATGACAGCTATGAATATCTCGGCGTCCCCCAGCGCCGAATGCAGGAGGTTACAGCAGTGAAGGAAAGGCTCACCGCCAAATACAGACAGACTCTCAGGAACATCTGGAGTTCTGAGCTGTCAGGCAAGAACAAGGTTCTTGCCACGAACATGTTCGCGGTTCCTACACTGCTGTATACCTTCGGATGCATGAAGTGGAACGTCAACGAGTTGCAGAACCTCGATAGGGGAACGAGGAAGATGATGACCATCTATAGAAGTCTTCATCCGAAATCTTCCGTCGCCAGATTGTATCTCCCTCGCAATGTAGGTGGTAGAGGACTATTGAGTCTGGAATGTCTCCACAACAGAGTTGTCCTGGGTACAGCTTGCCGAGTTTTGAAAAGCAGGGACCCCCTGCTCAATCTCGTGAGTGATCACGAGAGTGCGGGAGCAGGGGCGTTTCTCTTCCAGGCGGCAAAGAGGGCAGCGGACGAAACCGGTCTCGACTTCGACCCGTCATCCGACGGAAGCGACAATGACACGACCATCTTGTCATTGAAGGCAGACGTCCTCAAGCTCGAAATAAAAAAAGCCGAGCAGAAGGCCTTGCTCAAGGAGCATACCGATAAGCCCATGCATGGAGGTTTTTATCGAAACATCGAAAAGCATGGGCTATCGAAGGAGCTAACGTTTGCCTTCCTACGCTCCGCCGGTCTGAAGTCCGAGACCGAGGGTTTTGTCCTCGCGTGCCAGGATGGTGTCATAAACACACTCGTGTACCGCCGCATTATATTCAAGGCGGAGGTTGCGGACACGAAATGTAGGGCGTGCCGAGCCCAGCCGGAGACTTTGAGTCACCTTCTCTCCGGCTGTAGTTATTACGCTAAATCAGCATATTTAGCTCGGCACAACGCGGCCCTACGAGTGTTATACTTTCATTTTCGACATCATTATGGCATCGACGAAACACCTGTGCTGCCCTATGCCCCTGGAGATATTGAGTCCGTCGTGGAGAACGATAAATGTACGATCTGGTGGAATTACTCCTTTTCCACCACCAGGCAGTTGGAGGCGACCAAGCCTGATATCGTTCTCCTCGACCACCTCACACGCTCCATGTTCGTGATCGAGTTTTCGGCTCCGGCTGAAACTAACATGGATGCGAAGGAGGTGGAAAAACGGACGAAATATCAAGACCTGCTTTTCGAACTTCGACAGATGTACCCCGGACACTCTGTGAAACTGGTGGTCCTCATCATAGGTGTGCTCGGTGGAGTTAAGGGCTCGCTGCTAAATAACATCAAGTGTATTCCGTCCTGCGTGGCACAGGCGGAATTACTAGTTGCACGCATGCAGAAGGCCGTCATCCTGGGGTCACTCCGTTTACTGCGGACGCATGACCCTACCGCAGCGTAGCCACACATCTGATGGGCGTCGGACGTGGCTGCGATTACTGCCTAACCCCTCTCGAGTCTTCGGCCATTATGACGGCAATGAAACCTGATGCTTGCCGGGGACTCGGAGGGTCATGTTACAACTGTAACAATTAAAATAATAATAATAATATTTAAATAATACTATACATAACAAGGATGCTCGGGCTATGGTTGGCCTTAACTGCAAACTTGCGCGTGCTCGGACCTCGATGGGCCTTGCTGCACTTTCGTATTACAAGGGTCAGGTTGACTTAATTAATTTGGAGAGTGTAGAAACTCTCAGATCCTGAGGATTCATGTCAACTGCCTTGAATACCCGATCCGAAAACCGGCTGGGAAGGTTGCGTCTGGAGTTCCTTTCTATGACAAAATCCGCGGGAATTTTGCCTTTCTCCCAGTCAACGCATGACCAGGAAAGGATCTCTATTGGTTCTTTGCCTTCCTTTATATTCTCCTTCCACTGGCTTAGTCCAAAGATAAGACTAATGCCGAGATGCATCTTGGATTCAGAGGATGCACTCTGTGGAGAGACTGTGGTTAGAGTCGCTCGCTTGACATCAGTAAGCTCACCGACCACTGGTCGGGCTTGTATGACTTGGGCGATAGACCCTGTGACTGGCATGGCGAATATATCAACCTCAGAAATTTTGAAACGCGTTACGCGCGCTAAGAGGTTAGATATCGTTTTAATGGCATCATAGTTGATACCTGAGTCACCTATGCTTGTCGGGACTTCGTCGACGCCAAAACCCATGTTATTTAGTAGCGATATAGCCTCCTGTCTAATAGATAGGAGTGAACTATAACCTTGTAGGTTCTGGTTAACTGTTCCGCCCTCTGGTGTTAGGACCGAGGTGTATGTGTCTTTCTTAGCATCTTTTGCTCTATGCAGACACGCCTCAAATGTTGGTCCAACCAATGGTAGTTCTTCGTACAGGTTGTGGTTTTCCGTGGATACGATTCCTTTACAACCTGGGATGCCACCGGTCTTTGTTTTGGGCAGTTCCGGGAAAGAAGGGGCGATAATTTCCCCGTTCTTCGTTTTAGTACGTCCGTAGGCTTTCAGACCAATATGGAGAGGTTCTAAAACTGTCAACGTTTGATTCGAGAATGTACGCATTACATCAACTTCCGTCCGGGTAAGTTGTTCGCCTAATTGAGCACGGATGCTCACGGCTCTGAGCCAGAAGAGACAAGAGCAATAATATCGGTATGCCTCACGGGGCATCTCCTTCGATATTTGAAGCGCTTTGTCATTCCTTAACTCCACATACGTTGCGTCAGTCACAGCCGTCCATCCTGTCGCGGAGGGGGTGAAACGCAATTCTCGTTTTTCACAAGAGAAACCGGAGTCTGGCTCGAAAGCTGATTCCGCAATAAGAGACTCGTCTGTCGTGTCTATAATATTTAGGGTACGAAATCCGGACCACCAGCCTCCACGTGGCGTACCTGGCAACGGCTCTTGCCGGCTAATGGTGGACGTCTGCGTGTGGGGCTAACCACCCTACACGCAGTAAAACTGGTTCCCAATAGGAATACAGAGAAAGCCACCCACAACCGGCCCCTCTCGGATGGGGGCCCTAGTACAGTTGGGTGTGGCAATACAAATACCACCGTAACGGGAGCCCGGATGCAGTGGACGGAAGCCCTAAGGGGCGACCTCCTCGCATGCCATGCTGCCAGCGAGCCCGAACGCAGGGGTTATATGGCAAGGATGCACTCTTTGTGGTGTGAGATGCATCCAGAACACGACCACCTATCGCAGCAGAATCTGCGCGATTATGCCAACCACCTGCGAAAAAAGGAAACTCTCCACCAACCGCCAGTTCAGAGGAACACACCACCGGCCAGACCACTCTCCCCGACACAGGCAGCCTCTGCACCACCTGAGGCTAGAACGGCACTCATGCCGCTGTCTATGTCAAATGGAGAAGAAGCTGGTCAGGCCGTCGCTGAACTACGAACGCGGTTGTTAAGCACAATATCTTATGATGATGGACAACCTAGGCCGAGAGACATCCACCGGAAGATCTCTCTGCGGGGTAACCACCTGCCCCAGTTGAATGGTCTTATCGACGAAATCCTAACGGAAACGTCGGACCTTTGGACGGTAAATTGCGTGGTCTATGCTGCTGCCAAAATTATGGCTCACTCCCAAAAGAACACCTCTTGGGAGGACAAAGCAGCAAAGAGGCTTGAACAGTTGGAGGCCAAGATCACGCAGGCGAGACAACAGGCGTCGAGAATTCAGTGTGTGATGGAATACATCTTATCTGGGCGAACTTTCACTCCTAAAGTTCGGCGCATAGCGCGCAGTCTCAGGTACAACCATCACACGCTGAATAAAAGCGTGCTGCTTACCATTAAGCAGCACGCGGTCGATAGAGTTCGGGCACTCACCACGGCCCGGAAAAAACTCCTGAAGAAGAGTAGGGGCGTGAGAGAAAATGCCACCTTTCTCCTTCAGCCGTCCCGTCTCTTTCGACCACCTCCGCCTGTTGTTGAATCTCCGCCACCCGTCCAAGAGGTTGAACGTTTCTGGAAGGAAATATACGAAACGTCGAAGCCATTCAACGGAGACACTCCGGCCATAGGCCTCTTTAAAGAGGTTTGTGACCGCCACCTACAAGATGTGGATGGACCTCTTTCAGTCACCGAAAGTGACGTGAAGAAGGCCTTCTCTGGCAAGAAGAATTTCTCGGCTCCAGGAATGGATGCCGTGAATAACTTCTGGTGGAAGAAATTTACTTCCACCCACCAACACCTCGCCAGAATCTTCACGTCCTTTCTAAATGGTGGAAAACCAATTCCACCTTGGCTGACTGAGGGACGCACGGTTTTAATACCTAAGAAGGGAGACTTGTCCAATCCAAAGAACTACCGCCCTATAACCTGCCTCAACACTGTATATAAGGCGTTCACCTCGATCTTGAGCGACCTTATCCTACACCAAGTCCAGCCGGTTTGGGAGGAGGTGTACGAGCAGAGGGGCTCAAAGCGAGGAATCGCGGGATGCAAGGACAACCTGCTCATTGATAGGTGCATATGCCAGGATGCCATCCGGCATAAGCGAAACCTATCAATGGCCTGGGTGGACTACAAGAAGGCTTTTGACACCACTTCGCATGAGCTATTGATCGCCATGCTGAAGTTGATGAAAGTCCACCCTGAGGTTGTGTCCTGCATCCAACGCCTGTTACCACTGTGGAAAACGCGCTTCGTTCTGACCTCAGGCAAGCGGTCAGTTTCCACAGAGTTGGTAACATACCACCGTGGCGTTTTTCAAGGCGACAGCTTGAGCCCCCTACTGTTCTGTATTTCCCTCCTACCCCTGTCCCTTAGGCTGCGACGAGGTAAAGGATACATGTGTGGTGTTCCAGGTGACAGGAAGCATAAGGGCACCCATTTGTTTTATATGGATGACCTGAAGCTGTACGCTTCTAATGCGAAAGACCTTCGCACTGCCCTGGACACCGTACTGGAATACAGTGAGGCTATAGGAATGGAGTTCGGATTGGACAAGTGTGCATCCATCCACTTGGCGAGAGGAAGATTTTCGGAGATCAAGGAAGACGTGCAACTTGTTGACGGGAGCGTCATTCGTCACCTCGAGGACGATGACAGCTATGAATATCTCGGCGTCCCCCAGCGCCGAATGCAGGAGGTTACAGCAGTGAAGGAAAGGCTCACCGCCAAATACAGACAGACTCTCAGGAACATCTGGAGTTCTGAGCTGTCAGGCAAGAACAAGGTTCTTGCCACGAACATGTTCGCGGTTCCTACACTGCTGTATACCTTCGGATGCATGAAGTGGAACGTCAACGAGTTGCAGAACCTCGATAGGGGAACGAGGAAGATGATGACCATCTATAGAAGTCTTCATCCGAAATCTTCCGTCGCCAGATTGTATCTCCCTCGCAATGTAGGTGGTAGAGGACTATTGAGTCTGGAATGTCTCCACAACAGAGTTGTCCTGGGTACAGCTTGCCGAGTTTTGAAAAGCAGGGACCCCCTGCTCAATCTCGTGAGTGATCACGAGAGTGCGGGAGCAGGGGCGTTTCTCTTCCAGGCGGCAAAGAGGGCAGCGGACGAAACCGGTCTCGACTTCGACCCGTCATCCGACGGAAGCGACAATGACACGACCATCTTGTCATTGAAGGCAGACGTCCTCAAGCTCGAAATAAAAAAAGCCGAGCAGAAGGCCTTGCTCAAGGAGCATACCGATAAGCCCATGCATGGAGGTTTTTATCGAAACATCGAAAAGCATGGGCTATCGAAGGAGCTAACGTTTGCCTTCCTACGCTCCGCCGGTCTGAAGTCCGAGACCGAGGGTTTTGTCCTCGCGTGCCAGGATGGTGTCATAAACACACTCGTGTACCGCCGCATTATATTCAAGGCGGAGGTTGCGGACACGAAATGTAGGGCGTGCCGAGCCCAGCCGGAGACTTTGAGTCACCTTCTCTCCGGCTGTAGTTATTACGCTAAATCAGCATATTTAGCTCGGCACAACGCGGCCCTACGAGTGTTATACTTTCATTTTCGACATCATTATGGCATCGACGAAACACCTGTGCTGCCCTATGCCCCTGGAGATATTGAGTCCGTCGTGGAGAACGATAAATGTACGATCTGGTGGAATTACTCCTTTTCCACCACCAGGCAGTTGGAGGCGACCAAGCCTGATATCGTTCTCCTCGACCACCTCACACGCTCCATGTTCGTGATCGAGTTTTCGGCTCCGGCTGAAACTAACATGGATGCGAAGGAGGTGGAAAAACGGACGAAATATCAAGACCTGCTTTTCGAACTTCGACAGATGTACCCCGGACACTCTGTGAAACTGGTGGTCCTCATCATAGGTGTGCTCGGTGGAGTTAAGGGCTCGCTGCTAAATAACATCAAGTGTATTCCGTCCTGCGTGGCACAGGCGGAATTACTAGTTGCACGCATGCAGAAGGCCGTCATCCTGGGGTCACTCCGTTTACTGCGGACGCATGACCCTACCGCAGCGTAGCCACACATCTGATGGGCGTCGGACGTGGCTGCGATTACTGCCTAACCCCTCTCGAGTCTTCGGCCATTATGACGGCAATGAAACCTGATGCTTGCCGGGGACTCGGAGGGTCATGTTACAACTGTAACAATTAAAATAATAATAATAATATTTAAATAATACTATACATAACAAGGATGCTCGGGCTATGGTTGGCCTTAACTGCAAACTTGCGCGTGCTCGGACCTCGATGGGCCTTGCTGCACTTTCGTATTACAAGGGTCAGGTTGACTTAATTAATTTGGAGAGTGTAGAAACTCTCAGATCCTGAGGATTCATGTCAACTGCCTTGAATACCCGATCCGAAAACCGGCTGGGAAGGTTGCGTCTGGAGTTCCTTTCTATGACAAAATCCGCGGGAATTTTGCCTTTCTCCCAGTCAACGCATGACCAGGAAAGGATCTCTATTGGTTCTTTGCCTTCCTTTATATTCTCCTTCCACTGGCTTAGTCCAAAGATAAGACTAATGCCGAGATGCATCTTGGATTCAGAGGATGCACTCTGTGGAGAGACTGTGGTTAGAGTCGCTCGCTTGACATCAGTAAGCTCACCGACCACTGGTCGGGCTTGTATGACTTGGGCGATAGACCCTGTGACTGGCATGGCGAATATATCAACCTCAGAAATTTTGAAACGCGTTACGCGCGCTAAGAGGTTAGATATCGTTTTAATGGCATCATAGTTGATACCTGAGTCACCTATGCTTGTCGGGACTTCGTCGACGCCAAAACCCATGTTATTTAGTAGCGATATAGCCTCCTGTCTAATAGATAGGAGTGAACTATAACCTTGTAGGTTCTGGTTAACTGTTCCGCCCTCTGGTGTTAGGACCGAGGTGTATGTGTCTTTCTTAGCATCTTTTGCTCTATGCAGACACGCCTCAAATGTTGGTCCAACCAATGGTAGTTCTTCGTACAGGTTGTGGTTTTCCGTGGATACGATTCCTTTACAACCTGGGATGCCACCGGTCTTTGTTTTGGGCAGTTCCGGGAAAGAAGGGGCGATAATTTCCCCGTTCTTCGTTTTAGTACGTCCGTAGGCTTTCAGACCAATATGGAGAGGTTCTAAAACTGTCAACGTTTGATTCGAGAATGTACGCATTACATCAACTTCCGTCCGGGTAAGTTGTTCGCCTAATTGAGCACGGATGCTCACGGCTCTGAGCCAGAAGAGACAAGAGCAATAATATCGGTATGCCTCACGGGGCATCTCCTTCGATATTTGAAGCGCTTTGTCATTCCTTAACTCCACATACGTTGCGTCAGTCACAGCCGTCCATCCTGTCGCGGAGGGGGTGAAACGCAATTCTCGTTTTTCACAAGAGAAACCGGAGTCTGGCTCGAAAGCTGATTCCGCAATAAGAGACTCGTCTGTCGTGTCTATAATATTTAGGGTACGAAATCCGGACCACCAGCCTCCACGTGGCGTACCTGGCAACGGCTCTTGCCGGCTAATGGTGGACGTCTGCGTGTGGGGCTAACCACCCTACACGCAGTAAAACTGGTTCCCAATAGGAATACAGAGAAAGCCACCCACAACCGGCCCCTCTCGGATGGGGGCCCTAGTACAGTTGGGTGTGGCAATACAAATACCACCGTAACGGGAGCCCGGATGCAGTGGACGGAAGCCCTAAGGGGCGACCTCCTCGCATGCCATGCTGCCAGCGAGCCCGAACGCAGGGGTTATATGGCAAGGATGCACTCTTTGTGGTGTGAGATGCATCCAGAACACGACCACCTATCGCAGCAGAATCTGCGCGATTATGCCAACCACCTGCGAAAAAAGGAAACTCTCCACCAACCGCCAGTTCAGAGGAACACACCACCGGCCAGACCACTCTCCCCGACACAGGCAGCCTCTGCACCACCTGAGGCTAGAACGGCACTCATGCCGCTGTCTATGTCAAATGGAGAAGAAGCTGGTCAGGCCGTCGCTGAACTACGAACGCGGTTGTTAAGCACAATATCTTATGATGATGGACAACCTAGGCCGAGAGACATCCACCGGAAGATCTCTCTGCGGGGTAACCACCTGCCCCAGTTGAATGGTCTTATCGACGAAATCCTAACGGAAACGTCGGACCTTTGGACGGTAAATTGCGTGGTCTATGCTGCTGCCAAAATTATGGCTCACTCCCAAAAGAACACCTCTTGGGAGGACAAAGCAGCAAAGAGGCTTGAACAGTTGGAGGCCAAGATCACGCAGGCGAGACAACAGGCGTCGAGAATTCAGTGTGTGATGGAATACATCTTATCTGGGCGAACTTTCACTCCTAAAGTTCGGCGCATAGCGCGCAGTCTCAGGTACAACCATCACACGCTGAATAAAAGCGTGCTGCTTACCATTAAGCAGCACGCGGTCGATAGAGTTCGGGCACTCACCACGGCCCGGAAAAAACTCCTGAAGAAGAGTAGGGGCGTGAGAGAAAATGCCACCTTTCTCCTTCAGCCGTCCCGTCTCTTTCGACCACCTCCGCCTGTTGTTGAATCTCCGCCACCCGTCCAAGAGGTTGAACGTTTCTGGAAGGAAATATACGAAACGTCGAAGCCATTCAACGGAGACACTCCGGCCATAGGCCTCTTTAAAGAGGTTTGTGACCGCCACCTACAAGATGTGGATGGACCTCTTTCAGTCACCGAAAGTGACGTGAAGAAGGCCTTCTCTGGCAAGAAGAATTTCTCGGCTCCAGGAATGGATGCCGTGAATAACTTCTGGTGGAAGAAATTTACTTCCACCCACCAACACCTCGCCAGAATCTTCACGTCCTTTCTAAATGGTGGAAAACCAATTCCACCTTGGCTGACTGAGGGACGCACGGTTTTAATACCTAAGAAGGGAGACTTGTCCAATCCAAAGAACTACCGCCCTATAACCTGCCTCAACACTGTATATAAGGCGTTCACCTCGATCTTGAGCGACCTTATCCTACACCAAGTCCAGCCGGTTTGGGAGGAGGTGTACGAGCAGAGGGGCTCAAAGCGAGGAATCGCGGGATGCAAGGACAACCTGCTCATTGATAGGTGCATATGCCAGGATGCCATCCGGCATAAGCGAAACCTATCAATGGCCTGGGTGGACTACAAGAAGGCTTTTGACACCACTTCGCATGAGCTATTGATCGCCATGCTGAAGTTGATGAAAGTCCACCCTGAGGTTGTGTCCTGCATCCAACGCCTGTTACCACTGTGGAAAACGCGCTTCGTTCTGACCTCAGGCAAGCGGTCAGTTTCCACAGAGTTGGTAACATACCACCGTGGCGTTTTTCAAGGCGACAGCTTGAGCCCCCTACTGTTCTGTATTTCCCTCCTACCCCTGTCCCTTAGGCTGCGACGAGGTAAAGGATACATGTGTGGTGTTCCAGGTGACAGGAAGCATAAGGGCACCCATTTGTTTTATATGGATGACCTGAAGCTGTACGCTTCTAATGCGAAAGACCTTCGCACTGCCCTGGACACCGTACTGGAATACAGTGAGGCTATAGGAATGGAGTTCGGATTGGACAAGTGTGCATCCATCCACTTGGCGAGAGGAAGATTTTCGGAGATCAAGGAAGACGTGCAACTTGTTGACGGGAGCGTCATTCGTCACCTCGAGGACGATGACAGCTATGAATATCTCGGCGTCCCCCAGCGCCGAATGCAGGAGGTTACAGCAGTGAAGGAAAGGCTCACCGCCAAATACAGACAGACTCTCAGGAACATCTGGAGTTCTGAGCTGTCAGGCAAGAACAAGGTTCTTGCCACGAACATGTTCGCGGTTCCTACACTGCTGTATACCTTCGGATGCATGAAGTGGAACGTCAACGAGTTGCAGAACCTCGATAGGGGAACGAGGAAGATGATGACCATCTATAGAAGTCTTCATCCGAAATCTTCCGTCGCCAGATTGTATCTCCCTCGCAATGTAGGTGGTAGAGGACTATTGAGTCTGGAATGTCTCCACAACAGAGTTGTCCTGGGTACAGCTTGCCGAGTTTTGAAAAGCAGGGACCCCCTGCTCAATCTCGTGAGTGATCACGAGAGTGCGGGAGCAGGGGCGTTTCTCTTCCAGGCGGCAAAGAGGGCAGCGGACGAAACCGGTCTCGACTTCGACCCGTCATCCGACGGAAGCGACAATGACACGACCATCTTGTCATTGAAGGCAGACGTCCTCAAGCTCGAAATAAAAAAAGCCGAGCAGAAGGCCTTGCTCAAGGAGCATACCGATAAGCCCATGCATGGAGGTTTTTATCGAAACATCGAAAAGCATGGGCTATCGAAGGAGCTAACGTTTGCCTTCCTACGCTCCGCCGGTCTGAAGTCCGAGACCGAGGGTTTTGTCCTCGCGTGCCAGGATGGTGTCATAAACACACTCGTGTACCGCCGCATTATATTCAAGGCGGAGGTTGCGGACACGAAATGTAGGGCGTGCCGAGCCCAGCCGGAGACTTTGAGTCACCTTCTCTCCGGCTGTAGTTATTACGCTAAATCAGCATATTTAGCTCGGCACAACGCGGCCCTACGAGTGTTATACTTTCATTTTCGACATCATTATGGCATCGACGAAACACCTGTGCTGCCCTATGCCCCTGGAGATATTGAGTCCGTCGTGGAGAACGATAAATGTACGATCTGGTGGAATTACTCCTTTTCCACCACCAGGCAGTTGGAGGCGACCAAGCCTGATATCGTTCTCCTCGACCACCTCACACGCTCCATGTTCGTGATCGAGTTTTCGGCTCCGGCTGAAACTAACATGGATGCGAAGGAGGTGGAAAAACGGACGAAATATCAAGACCTGCTTTTCGAACTTCGACAGATGTACCCCGGACACTCTGTGAAACTGGTGGTCCTCATCATAGGTGTGCTCGGTGGAGTTAAGGGCTCGCTGCTAAATAACATCAAGTGTATTCCGTCCTGCGTGGCACAGGCGGAATTACTAGTTGCACGCATGCAGAAGGCCGTCATCCTGGGGTCACTCCGTTTACTGCGGACGCATGACCCTACCGCAGCGTAGCCACACATCTGATGGGCGTCGGACGTGGCTGCGATTACTGCCTAACCCCTCTCGAGTCTTCGGCCATTATGACGGCAATGAAACCTGATGCTTGCCGGGGACTCGGAGGGTCATGTTACAACTGTAACAATTAAAATAATAATAATAATATTTAAATAATACTATACATAACAAGGATGCTCGGGCTATGGTTGGCCTTAACTGCAAACTTGCGCGTGCTCGGACCTCGATGGGCCTTGCTGCACTTTCGTATTACAAGGGTCAGGTTGACTTAATTAATTTGGAGAGTGTAGAAACTCTCAGATCCTGAGGATTCATGTCAACTGCCTTGAATACCCGATCCGAAAACCGGCTGGGAAGGTTGCGTCTGGAGTTCCTTTCTATGACAAAATCCGCGGGAATTTTGCCTTTCTCCCAGTCAACGCATGACCAGGAAAGGATCTCTATTGGTTCTTTGCCTTCCTTTATATTCTCCTTCCACTGGCTTAGTCCAAAGATAAGACTAATGCCGAGATGCATCTTGGATTCAGAGGATGCACTCTGTGGAGAGACTGTGGTTAGAGTCGCTCGCTTGACATCAGTAAGCTCACCGACCACTGGTCGGGCTTGTATGACTTGGGCGATAGACCCTGTGACTGGCATGGCGAATATATCAACCTCAGAAATTTTGAAACGCGTTACGCGCGCTAAGAGGTTAGATATCGTTTTAATGGCATCATAGTTGATACCTGAGTCACCTATGCTTGTCGGGACTTCGTCGACGCCAAAACCCATGTTATTTAGTAGCGATATAGCCTCCTGTCTAATAGATAGGAGTGAACTATAACCTTGTAGGTTCTGGTTAACTGTTCCGCCCTCTGGTGTTAGGACCGAGGTGTATGTGTCTTTCTTAGCATCTTTTGCTCTATGCAGACACGCCTCAAATGTTGGTCCAACCAATGGTAGTTCTTCGTACAGGTTGTGGTTTTCCGTGGATACGATTCCTTTACAACCTGGGATGCCACCGGTCTTTGTTTTGGGCAGTTCCGGGAAAGAAGGGGCGATAATTTCCCCGTTCTTCGTTTTAGTACGTCCGTAGGCTTTCAGACCAATATGGAGAGGTTCTAAAACTGTCAACGTTTGATTCGAGAATGTACGCATTACATCAACTTCCGTCCGGGTAAGTTGTTCGCCTAATTGAGCACGGATGCTCACGGCTCTGAGCCAGAAGAGACAAGAGCAATAATATCGGTATGCCTCACGGGGCATCTCCTTCGATATTTGAAGCGCTTTGTCATTCCTTAACTCCACATACGTTGCGTCAGTCACAGCCGTCCATCCTGTCGCGGAGGGGGTGAAACGCAATTCTCGTTTTTCACAAGAGAAACCGGAGTCTGGCTCGAAAGCTGATTCCGCAATAAGAGACTCGTCTGTCGTGTCTATAATATTTAGGGTACGAAATCCGGACCACCAGCCTCCACGTGGCGTACCTGGCAACGGCTCTTGCCGGCTAATGGTGGACGTCTGCGTGTGGGGCTAACCACCCTACACGCAGTAAAACTGGTTCCCAATAGGAATACAGAGAAAGCCACCCACAACCGGCCCCTCTCGGATGGGGGCCCTAGTACAGTTGGGTGTGGCAATACAAATACCACCGTAACGGGAGCCCGGATGCAGTGGACGGAAGCCCTAAGGGGCGACCTCCTCGCATGCCATGCTGCCAGCGAGCCCGAACGCAGGGGTTATATGGCAAGGATGCACTCTTTGTGGTGTGAGATGCATCCAGAACACGACCACCTATCGCAGCAGAATCTGCGCGATTATGCCAACCACCTGCGAAAAAAGGAAACTCTCCACCAACCGCCAGTTCAGAGGAACACACCACCGGCCAGACCACTCTCCCCGACACAGGCAGCCTCTGCACCACCTGAGGCTAGAACGGCACTCATGCCGCTGTCTATGTCAAATGGAGAAGAAGCTGGTCAGGCCGTCGCTGAACTACGAACGCGGTTGTTAAGCACAATATCTTATGATGATGGACAACCTAGGCCGAGAGACATCCACCGGAAGATCTCTCTGCGGGGTAACCACCTGCCCCAGTTGAATGGTCTTATCGACGAAATCCTAACGGAAACGTCGGACCTTTGGACGGTAAATTGCGTGGTCTATGCTGCTGCCAAAATTATGGCTCACTCCCAAAAGAACACCTCTTGGGAGGACAAAGCAGCAAAGAGGCTTGAACAGTTGGAGGCCAAGATCACGCAGGCGAGACAACAGGCGTCGAGAATTCAGTGTGTGATGGAATACATCTTATCTGGGCGAACTTTCACTCCTAAAGTTCGGCGCATAGCGCGCAGTCTCAGGTACAACCATCACACGCTGAATAAAAGCGTGCTGCTTACCATTAAGCAGCACGCGGTCGATAGAGTTCGGGCACTCACCACGGCCCGGAAAAAACTCCTGAAGAAGAGTAGGGGCGTGAGAGAAAATGCCACCTTTCTCCTTCAGCCGTCCCGTCTCTTTCGACCACCTCCGCCTGTTGTTGAATCTCCGCCACCCGTCCAAGAGGTTGAACGTTTCTGGAAGGAAATATACGAAACGTCGAAGCCATTCAACGGAGACACTCCGGCCATAGGCCTCTTTAAAGAGGTTTGTGACCGCCACCTACAAGATGTGGATGGACCTCTTTCAGTCACCGAAAGTGACGTGAAGAAGGCCTTCTCTGGCAAGAAGAATTTCTCGGCTCCAGGAATGGATGCCGTGAATAACTTCTGGTGGAAGAAATTTACTTCCACCCACCAACACCTCGCCAGAATCTTCACGTCCTTTCTAAATGGTGGAAAACCAATTCCACCTTGGCTGACTGAGGGACGCACGGTTTTAATACCTAAGAAGGGAGACTTGTCCAATCCAAAGAACTACCGCCCTATAACCTGCCTCAACACTGTATATAAGGCGTTCACCTCGATCTTGAGCGACCTTATCCTACACCAAGTCCAGCCGGTTTGGGAGGAGGTGTACGAGCAGAGGGGCTCAAAGCGAGGAATCGCGGGATGCAAGGACAACCTGCTCATTGATAGGTGCATATGCCAGGATGCCATCCGGCATAAGCGAAACCTATCAATGGCCTGGGTGGACTACAAGAAGGCTTTTGACACCACTTCGCATGAGCTATTGATCGCCATGCTGAAGTTGATGAAAGTCCACCCTGAGGTTGTGTCCTGCATCCAACGCCTGTTACCACTGTGGAAAACGCGCTTCGTTCTGACCTCAGGCAAGCGGTCAGTTTCCACAGAGTTGGTAACATACCACCGTGGCGTTTTTCAAGGCGACAGCTTGAGCCCCCTACTGTTCTGTATTTCCCTCCTACCCCTGTCCCTTAGGCTGCGACGAGGTAAAGGATACATGTGTGGTGTTCCAGGTGACAGGAAGCATAAGGTCACCCATTTGTTTTATATGGATGACCTGAAGCTGTACGCTTCTAATGCGAAAGACCTTCGCACTGCCCTGGACACCGTACTGGAATACAGTGAGGCTATAGGAATGGAGTTCGGATTGGACAAGTGTGCATCCATCCACTTGGCGAGAGGAAGATTTTCGGAGATCAAGGAAGACGTGCAACTTGTTGACGGGAGCGTCATTCGTCACCTCGAGGACGATGACAGCTATGAATATCTCGGCGTCCCCCAGCGCCGAATGCAGGAGGTTACAGCAGTGAAGGAAAGGCTCACCGCCAAATACAGACAGACTCTCAGGAACATCTGGAGTTCTGAGCTGTCAGGCAAGAACAAGGTTCTTGCCACGAACATGTTCGCGGTTCCTACACTGCTGTATACCTTCGGATGCATGAAGTGGAACGTCAACGAGTTGCAGAACCTCGATAGGGGAACGAGGAAGATGATGACCATCTATAGAAGTCTTCATCCGAAATCTTCCGTCGCCAGATTGTATCTCCCTCGCAATGTAGGTGGTAGAGGACTATTGAGTCTGGAATGTCTCCACAACAGAGTTGTCCTGGGTACAGCTTGCCGAGTTTTGAAAAGCAGGGACCCCCTGCTCAATCTCGTGAGTGATCACGAGAGTGCGGGAGCAGGGGCGTTTCTCTTCCAGGCGGCAAAGAGGGCAGCGGACGAAACCGGTCTCGACTTCGACCCGTCATCCGACGGAAGCGACAATGACACGACCATCTTGTCATTGAAGGCAGACGTCCTCAAGCTCGAAATAAAAAAAGCCGAGCAGAAGGCCTTGCTCAAGGAGCATACCGATAAGCCCATGCATGGAGGTTTTTATCGAAACATCGAAAAGCATGGGCTATCGAAGGAGCTAACGTTTGCCTTCCTACGCTCCGCCGGTCTGAAGTCCGAGACCGAGGGTTTTGTCCTCGCGTGCCAGGATGGTGTCATAAACACACTCGTGTACCGCCGCATTATATTCAAGGCGGAGGTTGCGGACACGAAATGTAGGGCGTGCCGAGCCCAGCCGGAGACTTTGAGTCACCTTCTCTCCGGCTGTAGTTATTACGCTAAATCAGCATATTTAGCTCGGCACAACGCGGCCCTACGAGTGTTATACTTTCATTTTCGACATCATTATGGCATCGACGAAACACCTGTGCTGCCCTATGCCCCTGGAGATATTGAGTCCGTCGTGGAGAACGATAAATGTACGATCTGGTGGAATTACTCCTTTTCCACCACCAGGCAGTTGGAGGCGACCAAGCCTGATATCGTTCTCCTCGACCACCTCACACGCTCCATGTTCGTGATCGAGTTTTCGGCTCCGGCTGAAACTAACATGGATGCGAAGGAGGTGGAAAAACGGACGAAATATCAAGACCTGCTTTTCGAACTTCGACAGATGTACCCCGGACACTCTGTGAAACTGGTGGTCCTCATCATAGGTGTGCTCGGTGGAGTTAAGGGCTCGCTGCTAAATAACATCAAGTGTATTCCGTCCTGCGTGGCACAGGCGGAATTACTAGTTGCACGCATGCAGAAGGCCGTCATCCTGGGGTCACTCCGTTTACTGCGGACGCATGACCCTACCGCAGCGTAGCCACACATCTGATGGGCGTCGGACGTGGCTGTGATTACTGCCTAACCCCTCTCGAGTCTTCGGCCATTATGACGGCAATGAAACCTGATGCTTGCCGGGGACTCGGAGGGTCATGTTACAACTGTAACAATTAAAATAATAATAATAATATTTAAATAATACTATACATAACAAGGATGCTCGGGCTATGGTTGGCCTTAACTGCAAACTTGCGCGTGCTCGGACCTCGATGGGCCTTGCTGCACTTTCGTATTACAAGGGTCAGGTTGACTTAATTAATTTGGAGAGTGTAGAAACTCTCAGATCCTGAGGATTCATGTCAACTGCCTTGAATACCCGATCCGAAAACCGGCTGGGAAGGTTGCGTCTGGAGTTCCTTTCTATGACAAAATCCGCGGGAATTTTGCCTTTCTCCCAGTCAACGCATGACCAGGAAAGGATCTCTATTGGTTCTTTGCCTTCCTTTATATTCTCCTTCCACTGGCTTAGTCCAAAGATAAGACTAATGCCGAGATGCATCTTGGATTCAGAGGATGCACTCTGTGGAGAGACTGTGGTTAGAGTCGCTCGCTTGACATCAGTAAGCTCACCGACCACTGGTCGGGCTTGTATGACTTGGGCGATAGACCCTGTGACTGGCATGGCGAATATATCAACCTCAGAAATTTTGAAACGCGTTACGCGCGCTAAGAGGTTAGATATCGTTTTAATGGCATCATAGTTGATACCTGAGTCACCTATGCTTGTCGGGACTTCGTCGACGCCAAAACCCATGTTATTTAGTAGCGATATAGCCTCCTGTCTAATAGATAGGAGTGAACTATAACCTTGTAGGTTCTGGTTAACTGTTCCGCCCTCTGGTGTTAGGACCGAGGTGTATGTGTCTTTCTTAGCATCTTTTGCTCTATGCAGACACGCCTCAAATGTTGGTCCAACCAATGGTAGTTCTTCGTACAGGTTGTGGTTTTCCGTGGATACGATTCCTTTACAACCTGGGATGCCACCGGTCTTTGTTTTGGGCAGTTCCGGGAAAGAAGGGGCGATAATTTCCCCGTTCTTCGTTTTAGTACGTCCGTAGGCTTTCAGACCAATATGGAGAGGTTCTAAAACTGTCAACGTTTGATTCGAGAATGTACGCATTACATCAACTTCCGTCCGGGTAAGTTGTTCGCCTAATTGAGCACGGATGCTCACGGCTCTGAGCCAGAAGAGACAAGAGCAATAATATCGGTATGCCTCACGGGGCATCTCCTTCGATATTTGAAGCGCTTTGTCATTCCTTAACTCCACATACGTTGCGTCAGTCACAGCCGTCCATCCTGTCGCGGAGGGGGTGAAACGCAATTCTCGTTTTTCACAAGAGAAACCGGAGTCTGGCTCGAAAGCTGATTCCGCAATAAGAGACTCGTCTGTCGTGTCTATAATATTTAGGGTACGAAATCCGGACCACCAGCCTCCACGTGGCGTACCTGGCAACGGCTCTTGCCGGCTAATGGTGGACGTCTGCGTGTGGGGCTAACCACCCTACACGCAGTAAAACTGGTTCCCAATAGGAATACAGAGAAAGCCACCCACAACCGGCCCCTCTCGGATGGGGGCCCTAGTACAGTTGGGTGTGGCAATACAAATACCACCGTAACGGGAGCCCGGATGCAGTGGACGGAAGCCCTAAGGGGCGACCTCCTCGCATGCCATGCTGCCAGCGAGCCCGAACGCAGGGGTTATATGGCAAGGATGCACTCTTTGTGGTGTGAGATGCATCCAGAACACGACCACCTATCGCAGCAGAATCTGCGCGATTATGCCAACCACCTGCGAAAAAAGGAAACTCTCCACCAACCGCCAGTTCAGAGGAACACACCACCGGCCAGACCACTCTCCCCGACACAGGCAGCCTCTGCACCACCTGAGGCTAGAACGGCACTCATGCCGCTGTCTATGTCAAATGGAGAAGAAGCTGGTCAGGCCGTCGCTGAACTACGAACGCGGTTGTTAAGCACAATATCTTATGATGATGGACAACCTAGGCCGAGAGACATCCACCGGAAGATCTCTCTGAGGGGTAACCACCTGCCCCAGTTGAATGGTCTTATCGACGAAATCCTAACGGAAACGTCGGACCTTTGGACGGTAAATTGCGTGGTCTATGCTGCTGCCAAAATTATGGCTCACTCCCAAAAGAACACCTCTTGGGAGGACAAAGCAGCAAAGAGGCTTGAACAGTTGGAGGCCAAGATCACGCAGGCGAGACAACAGGCGTCGAGAATTCAGTGTGTGATGGAATACATCTTATCTGGGCGAACTTTCACTCCTAAAGTTCGGCGCATAGCGCGCAGTCTCAGGTACAACCATCACACGCTGAATAAAAGCGTGCTGCTTACCATTAAGCAGCACGCGGTCGATAGAGTTCGGGCACTCACCACGGCCCGGAAAAAACTCCTGAAGAAGAGTAGGGGCGTGAGAGAAAATGCCACCTTTCTCCTTCAGCCGTCCCGTCTCTTTCGACCACCTCCGCCTGTTGTTGAATCTCCGCCACCCGTCCAAGAGGTTGAACGTTTCTGGAAGGAAATATACGAAACGTCGAAGCCATTCAACGGAGACACTCCGGCCATAGGCCTCTTTAAAGAGGTTTGTGACCGCCACCTACAAGATGTGGATGGACCTCTTTCAGTCACCGAAAGTGACGTGAAGAAGGCCTTCTCTGGCAAGAAGAATTTCTCGGCTCCAGGAATGGATGCCGTGAATAACTTCTGGTGGAAGAAATTTACTTCCACCCACCAACACCTCGCCAGAATCTTCACGTCCTTTCTAAATGGTGGAAAACCAATTCCACCTTGGCTGACTGAGGGACGCACGGTTTTAATACCTAAGAAGGGAGACTTGTCCAATCCAAAGAACTACCGCCCTATAACCTGCCTCAACACTGTATATAAGGCGTTCACCTCGATCTTGAGCGACCTTATCCTACACCAAGTCCAGCCGGTTTGGGAGGAGGTGTACGAGCAGAGGGGCTCAAAGCGAGGAATCGCGGGATGCAAGGACAACCTGCTCATTGATAGGTGCATATGCCAGGATGCCATCCGGCATAAGCGAAACCTATCAATGGCCTGGGTGGACTACAAGAAGGCTTTTGACACCACTTCGCATGAGCTATTGATCGCCATGCTGAAGTTGATGAAAGTCCACCCTGAGGTTGTGTCCTGCATCCAACGCCTGTTACCACTGTGGAAAACGCGCTTCGTTCTGACCTCAGGCAAGCGGTCAGTTTCCACAGAGTTGGTAACATACCACCGTGGCGTTTTTCAAGGCGACAGCTTGAGCCCCCTACTGTTCTGTATTTCCCTCCTACCCCTGTCCCTTAGGCTGCGACGAGGTAAAGGATACATGTGTGGTGTTCCAGGTGACAGGAAGCATAAGGTCACCCATTTGTTTTATATGGATGACCTGAAGCTGTACGCTTCTAATGCGAAAGACCTTCGCACTGCCCTGGACACCGTACTGGAATACAGTGAGGCTATAGGAATGGAGTTCGGATTGGACAAGTGTGCATCCATCCACTTGGCGAGAGGAAGATTTTCGGAGATCAAGGAAGACGTGCAACTTGTTGACGGGAGCGTCATTCGTCACCTCGAGGACGATGACAGCTATGAATATCTCGGCGTCCCCCAGCGCCGAATGCAGGAGGTTACAGCAGTGAAGGAAAGGCTCACCGCCAAATACAGACAGACTCTCAGGAACATCTGGAGTTCTGAGCTGTCAGGCAAGAACAAGGTTCTTGCCACGAACATGTTCGCGGTTCCTACACTGCTGTATACCTTCGGATGCATGAAGTGGAACGTCAACGAGTTGCAGAACCTCGATAGGGGAACGAGGAAGATGATGACCATCTATAGAAGTCTTCATCCGAAATCTTCCGTCGCCAGATTGTATCTCCCTCGCAATGTAGGTGGTAGAGGACTATTGAGTCTGGAATGTCTCCACAACAGAGTTGTCCTGGGTACAGCTTGCCGAGTTTTGAAAAGCAGGGACCCCCTGCTCAATCTCGTGAGTGATCACGAGAGTGCGGGAGCAGGGGCGTTTCTCTTCCAGGCGGCAAAGAGGGCAGCGGACGAAACCGGTCTCGACTTCGACCCGTCATCCGACGGAAGCGACAATGACACGACCATCTTGTCATTGAAGGCAGACGTCCTCAAGCTCGAAATAAAAAAAGCCGAGCAGAAGGCCTTGCTCAAGGAGCATACCGATAAGCCCATGCATGGAGGTTTTTATCGAAACATCGAAAAGCATGGGCTATCGAAGGAGCTAACGTTTGCCTTCCTACGCTCCGCCGGTCTGAAGTCCGAGACCGAGGGTTTTGTCCTCGCGTGCCAGGATGGTGTCATAAACACACTCGTGTACCGCCGCATTATATTCAAGGCGGAGGTTGCGGACACGAAATGTAGGGCGTGCCGAGCCCAGCCGGAGACTTTGAGTCACCTTCTCTCCGGCTGTAGTTATTACGCTAAATCAGCATATTTAGCTCGGCACAACGCGGCCCTACGAGTGTTATACTTTCATTTTCGACATCATTATGGCATCGACGAAACACCTGTGCTGCCCTATGCCCCTGGAGATATTGAGTCCGTCGTGGAGAACGATAAATGTACGATCTGGTGGAATTACTCCTTTTCCACCACCAGGCAGTTGGAGGCGACCAAGCCTGATATCGTTCTCCTCGACCACCTCACACGCTCCATGTTCGTGATCGAGTTTTCGGCTCCGGCTGAAACTAACATGGATGCGAAGGAGGTGGAAAAACGGACGAAATATCAAGACCTGCTTTTCGAACTTCGACAGATGTACCCCGGACACTCTGTGAAACTGGTGGTCCTCATCATAGGTGTGCTCGGTGGAGTTAAGGGCTCGCTGCTAAATAACATCAAGTGTATTCCGTCCTGCGTGGCACAGGCGGAATTACTAGTTGCACGCATGCAGAAGGCCGTCATCCTGGGGTCACTCCGTTTACTGCGGACGCATGACCCTACCGCAGCGTAGCCACACATCTGATGGGCGTCGGACGTGGCTGCGATTACTGCCTAACCCCTCTCGAGTCTTCGGCCATTATGACGGCAATGAAACCTGATGCTTGCCGGGGACTCGGAGGGTCATGTTACAACTGTAACAATTAAAATAATAATAATAATATTTAAATAATACTATACATAACAAGGATGCTCGGGCTATGGTTGGCCTTAACTGCAAACTTGCGCGTGCTCGGACCTCGATGGGCCTTGCTGCACTTTCGTATTACAAGGGTCAGGTTGACTTAATTAATTTGGAGAGTGTAGAAACTCTCAGATCCTGAGGATTCATGTCAACTGCCTTGAATACCCGATCCGAAAACCGGCTGGGAAGGTTGCGTCTGGAGTTCCTTTCTATGACAAAATCCGCGGGAATTTTGCCTTTCTCCCAGTCAACGCATGACCAGGAAAGGATCTCTATTGGTTCTTTGCCTTCCTTTATATTCTCCTTCCACTGGCTTAGTCCAAAGATAAGACTAATGCCGAGATGCATCTTGGATTCAGAGGATGCACTCTGTGGAGAGACTGTGGTTAGAGTCGCTCGCTTGACATCAGTAAGCTCACCGACCACTGGTCGGGCTTGTATGACTTGGGCGATAGACCCTGTGACTGGCATGGCGAATATATCAACCTCAGAAATTTTGAAACGCGTTACGCGCGCTAAGAGGTTAGATATCGTTTTAATGGCATCATAGTTGATACCTGAGTCACCTATGCTTGTCGGGACTTCGTCGACGCCAAAACCCATGTTATTTAGTAGCGATATAGCCTCCTGTCTAATAGATAGGAGTGAACTATAACCTTGTAGGTTCTGGTTAACTGTTCCGCCCTCTGGTGTTAGGACCGAGGTGTATGTGTCTTTCTTAGCATCTTTTGCTCTATGCAGACACGCCTCAAATGTTGGTCCAACCAATGGTAGTTCTTCGTACAGGTTGTGGTTTTCCGTGGATACGATTCCTTTACAACCTGGGATGCCACCGGTCTTTGTTTTGGGCAGTTCCGGGAAAGAAGGGGCGATAATTTCCCCGTTCTTCGTTTTAGTACGTCCGTAGGCTTTCAGACCAATATGGAGAGGTTCTAAAACTGTCAACGTTTGATTCGAGAATGTACGCATTACATCAACTTCCGTCCGGGTAAGTTGTTCGCCTAATTGAGCACGGATGCTCACGGCTCTGAGCCAGAAGAGACAAGAGCAATAATATCGGTATGCCTCACGGGGCATCTCCTTCGATATTTGAAGCGCTTTGTCATTCCTTAACTCCACATACGTTGCGTCAGTCACAGCCGTCCATCCTGTCGCGGAGGGGGTGAAACGCAATTCTCGTTTTTCACAAGAGAAACCGGAGTCTGGCTCGAAAGCTGATTCCGCAATAAGAGACTCGTCTGTCGTGTCTATAATATTTAGGGTACGAAATCCGGACCACCAGCCTCCACGTGGCGTACCTGGCAACGGCTCTTGCCGGCTAATGGTGGACGTCTGCGTGTGGGGCTAACCACCCTACACGCAGTAAAACTGGTTCCCAATAGGAATACAGAGAAAGCCACCCACAACCGGCCCCTCTCGGATGGGGGCCCTAGTACAGTTGGGTGTGGCAATACAAATACCACCGTAACGGGAGCCCGGATGCAGTGGACGGAAGCCCTAAGGGGCGACCTCCTCGCATGCCATGCTGCCAGCGAGCCCGAACGCAGGGGTTATATGGCAAGGATGCACTCTTTGTGGTGTGAGATGCATCCAGAACACGACCACCTATCGCAGCAGAATCTGCGCGATTATGCCAACCACCTGCGAAAAAAGGAAACTCTCCACCAACCGCCAGTTCAGAGGAACACACCACCGGCCAGACCACTCTCCCCGACACAGGCAGCCTCTGCACCACCTGAGGCTAGAACGGCACTCATGCCGCTGTCTATGTCAAATGGAGAAGAAGCTGGTCAGGCCGTCGCTGAACTACGAACGCGGTTGTTAAGCACAATATCTTATGATGATGGACAACCTAGGCCGAGAGACATCCACCGGAAGATCTCTCTGCGGGGTAACCACCTGCCCCAGTTGAATGGTCTTATCGACGAAATCCTAACGGAAACGTCGGACCTTTGGACGGTAAATTGCGTGGTCTATGCTGCTGCCAAAATTATGGCTCACTCCCAAAAGAACACCTCTTGGGAGGACAAAGCAGCAAAGAGGCTTGAACAGTTGGAGGCCAAGATCACGCAGGCGAGACAACAGGCGTCGAGAATTCAGTGTGTGATGGAATACATCTTATCTGGGCGAACTTTCACTCCTAAAGTTCGGCGCATAGCGCGCAGTCTCAGGTACAACCATCACACGCTGAATAAAAGCGTGCTGCTTACCATTAAGCAGCACGCGGTCGATAGAGTTCGGGCACTCACCACGGCCCGGAAAAAACTCCTGAAGAAGAGTAGGGGCGTGAGAGAAAATGCCACCTTTCTCCTTCAGCCGTCCCGTCTCTTTCGACCACCTCCGCCTGTTGTTGA
This sequence comes from Pyrrhosoma nymphula, assembly GCA_963573305.1. Lineage (NCBI taxonomy): Eukaryota > Metazoa > Arthropoda > Insecta > Odonata > Coenagrionidae > Pyrrhosoma > Pyrrhosoma nymphula. The sequence continues at coordinate 54,554,963 of OY754336.1, read as the reverse complement.
ATCTCCGCCACCCGTCCAAGAGGTTGAACGTTTCTGGAAGGAAATATACGAAACGTCGAAGCCATTCAACGGAGACACTCCGGCCATAGGCCTCTTTAAAGAGGTTTGTGACCGCCACCTACAAGATGTGGATGGACCTCTTTCAGTCACCGAAAGTGACGTGAAGAAGGCCTTCTCTGGCAAGAAGAATTTCTCGGCTCCAGGAATGGATGCCGTGAATAACTTCTGGTGGAAGAAATTTACTTCCACCCACCAACACCTCGCCAGAATCTTCACGTCCTTTCTAAATGGTGGAAAACCAATTCCACCTTGGCTGACTGAGGGACGCACGGTTTTAATACCTAAGAAGGGAGACTTGTCCAATCCAAAGAACTACCGCCCTATAACCTGCCTCAACACTGTATATAAGGCGTTCACCTCGATCTTGAGCGACCTTATCCTACACCAAGTCCAGCCGGTTTGGGAGGAGGTGTACGAGCAGAGGGGCTCAAAGCGAGGAATCGCGGGATGCAAGGACAACCTGCTCATTGATAGGTGCATATGCCAGGATGCCATCCGGCATAAGCGAAACCTATCAATGGCCTGGGTGGACTACAAGAAGGCTTTTGACACCACTTCGCATGAGCTATTGATCGCCATGCTGAAGTTGATGAAAGTCCACCCTGAGGTTGTGTCCTGCATCCAACGCCTGTTACCACTGTGGAAAACGCGCTTCGTTCTGACCTCAGGCAAGCGGTCAGTTTCCACAGAGTTGGTAACATACCACCGTGGCGTTTTTCAAGGCGACAGCTTGAGCCCCCTACTGTTCTGTATTTCCCTCCTACCCCTGTCCCTTAGGCTGCGACGAGGTAAAGGATACATGTGTGGTGTTCCAGGTGACAGGAAGCATAAGGTCACCCATTTGTTTTATATGGATGACCTGAAGCTGTACGCTTCTAATGCGAAAGACCTTCGCACTGCCCTGGACACCGTACTGGAATACAGTGAGGCTATAGGAATGGAGTTCGGATTGGACAAGTGTGCATCCATCCACTTGGCGAGAGGAAGATTTTCGGAGATCAAGGAAGACGTGCAACTTGTTGACGGGAGCGTCATTCGTCACCTCGAGGACGATGACAGCTATGAATATCTCGGCGTCCCCCAGCGCCGAATGCAGGAGGTTACAGCAGTGAAGGAAAGGCTCACCGCCAAATACAGACAGACTCTCAGGAACATCTGGAGTTCTGAGCTGTCAGGCAAGAACAAGGTTCTTGCCACGAACATGTTCGCGGTTCCTACACTGCTGTATACCTTCGGATGCATGAAGTGGAACGTCAACGAGTTGCAGAACCTCGATAGGGGAACGAGGAAGATGATGACCATCTATAGAAGTCTTCATCCGAAATCTTCCGTCGCCAGATTGTATCTCCCTCGCAATGTAGGTGGTAGAGGACTATTGAGTCTGGAATGTCTCCACAACAGAGTTGTCCTGGGTACAGCTTGCCGAGTTTTGAAAAGCAGGGACCCCCTGCTCAATCTCGTGAGTGATCACGAGAGTGCGGGAGCAGGGGCGTTTCTCTTCCAGGCGGCAAAGAGGGCAGCGGACGAAACCGGTCTCGACTTCGACCCGTCATCCGACGGAAGCGACAATGACACGACCATCTTGTCATTGAAGGCAGACGTCCTCAAGCTCGAAATAAAAAAAGCCGAGCAGAAGGCCTTGCTCAAGGAGCATACCGATAAGCCCATGCATGGAGGTTTTTATCGAAACATCGAAAAGCATGGGCTATCGAAGGAGCTAACGTTTGCCTTCCTACGCTCCGCCGGTCTGAAGTCCGAGACCGAGGGTTTTGTCCTCGCGTGCCAGGATGGTGTCATAAACACACTCGTGTACCGCCGCATTATATTCAAGGCGGAGGTTGCGGACACGAAATGTAGGGCGTGCCGAGCCCAGCCGGAGACTTTGAGTCACCTTCTCTCCGGCTGTAGTTATTACGCTAAATCAGCATATTTAGCTCGGCACAACGCGGCCCTACGAGTGTTATACTTTCATTTTCGACATCATTATGGCATCGACGAAACACCTGTGCTGCCCTATGCCCCTGGAGATATTGAGTCCGTCGTGGAGAACGATAAATGTACGATCTGGTGGAATTACTCCTTTTCCACCACCAGGCAGTTGGAGGCGACCAAGCCTGATATCGTTCTCCTCGACCACCTCACACGCTCCATGTTCGTGATCGAGTTTTCGGCTCCGGCTGAAACTAACATGGATGCGAAGGAGGTGGAAAAACGGACGAAATATCAAGACCTGCTTTTCGAACTTCGACAGATGTACCCCGGACACTCTGTGAAACTGGTGGTCCTCATCATAGGTGTGCTCGGTGGAGTTAAGGGCTCGCTGCTAAATAACATCAAGTGTATTCCGTCCTGCGTGGCACAGGCGGAATTACTAGTTGCACGCATGCAGAAGGCCGTCATCCTGGGGTCACTCCGTTTACTGCGGACGCATGACCCTACCGCAGCGTAGCCACACATCTGATGGGCGTCGGACGTGGCTGCGATTACTGCCTAACCCCTCTCGAGTCTTCGGCCATTATGACGGCAATGAAACCTGATGCTTGCCGGGGACTCGGAGGGTCATGTTACAACTGTAACAATTAAAATAATAATAATAATATTTAAATAATACTATACATAACAAGGATGCTCGGGCTATGGTTGGCCTTAACTGCAAACTTGCGCGTGCTCGGACCTCGATGGGCCTTGCTGCACTTTCGTATTACAAGGGTCAGGTTGACTTAATTAATTTGGAGAGTGTAGAAACTCTCAGATCCTGAGGATTCATGTCAACTGCCTTGAATACCCGATCCGAAAACCGGCTGGGAAGGTTGCGTCTGGAGTTCCTTTCTATGACAAAATCCGCGGGAATTTTGCCTTTCTCCCAGTCAACGCATGACCAGGAAAGGATCTCTATTGGTTCTTTGCCTTCCTTTATATTCTCCTTCCACTGGCTTAGTCCAAAGATAAGACTAATGCCGAGATGCATCTTGGATTCAGAGGATGCACTCTGTGGAGAGACTGTGGTTAGAGTCGCTCGCTTGACATCAGTAAGCTCACCGACCACTGGTCGGGCTTGTATGACTTGGGCGATAGACCCTGTGACTGGCATGGCGAATATATCAACCTCAGAAATTTTGAAACGCGTTACGCGCGCTAAGAGGTTAGATATCGTTTTAATGGCATCATAGTTGATACCTGAGTCACCTATGCTTGTCGGGACTTCGTCGACGCCAAAACCCATGTTATTTAGTAGCGATATAGCCTCCTGTCTAATAGATAGGAGTGAACTATAACCTTGTAGGTTCTGGTTAACTGTTCCGCCCTCTGGTGTTAGGACCGAGGTGTATGTGTCTTTCTTAGCATCTTTTGCTCTATGCAGACACGCCTCAAATGTTGGTCCAACCAATGGTAGTTCTTCGTACAGGTTGTGGTTTTCCGTGGATACGATTCCTTTACAACCTGGGATGCCACCGGTCTTTGTTTTGGGCAGTTCCGGGAAAGAAGGGGCGATAATTTCCCCGTTCTTCGTTTTAGTACGTCCGTAGGCTTTCAGACCAATATGGAGAGGTTCTAAAACTGTCAACGTTTGATTCGAGAATGTACGCATTACATCAACTTCCGTCCGGGTAAGTTGTTCGCCTAATTGAGCACGGATGCTCACGGCTCTGAGCCAGAAGAGACAAGAGCAATAATATCGGTATGCCTCACGGGGCATCTCCTTCGATATTTGAAGCGCTTTGTCATTCCTTAACTCCACATACGTTGCGTCAGTCACAGCCGTCCATCCTGTCGCGGAGGGGGTGAAACGCAATTCTCGTTTTTCACAAGAGAAACCGGAGTCTGGCTCGAAAGCTGATTCCGCAATAAGAGACTCGTCTGTCGTGTCTATAATATTTAGGGTACGAAATCCGGACCACCAGCCTCCACGTGGCGTACCTGGCAACGGCTCTTGCCGGCTAATGGTGGACGTCTGCGTGTGGGGCTAACCACCCTACACGCAGTAAAACTGGTTCCCAATAGGAATACAGAGAAAGCCACCCACAACCGGCCCCTCTCGGATGGGGGCCCTAGTACAGTTGGGTGTGGCAATACAAATACCACCGTAACGGGAGCCCGGATGCAGTGGACGGAAGCCCTAAGGGGCGACCTCCTCGCATGCCATGCTGCCAGCGAGCCCGAACGCAGGGGTTATATGGCAAGGATGCACTCTTTGTGGTGTGAGATGCATCCAGAACACGACCACCTATCGCAGCAGAATCTGCGCGATTATGCCAACCACCTGCGAAAAAAGGAAACTCTCCACCAACCGCCAGTTCAGAGGAACACACCACCGGCCAGACCACTCTCCCCGACACAGGCAGCCTCTGCACCACCTGAGGCTAGAACGGCACTCATGCCGCTGTCTATGTCAAATGGAGAAGAAGCTGGTCAGGCCGTCGCTGAACTACGAACGCGGTTGTTAAGCACAATATCTTATGATGATGGACAACCTAGGCCGAGAGACATCCACCGGAAGATCTCTCTGAGGGGTAACCACCTGCCCCAGTTGAATGGTCTTATCGACGAAATCCTAACGGAAACGTCGGACCTTTGGACGGTAAATTGCGTGGTCTATGCTGCTGCCAAAATTATGGCTCACTCCCAAAAGAACACCTCTTGGGAGGACAAAGCAGCAAAGAGGCTTGAACAGTTGGAGGCCAAGATCACGCAGGCGAGACAACAGGCGTCGAGAATTCAGTGTGTGATGGAATACATCTTATCTGGGCGAACTTTCACTCCTAAAGTTCGGCGCATAGCGCGCAGTCTCAGGTACAACCATCACACGCTGAATAAAAGCGTGCTGCTTACCATTAAGCAGCACGCGGTCGATAGAGTTCGGGCACTCACCACGGCCCGGAAAAAACTCCTGAAGAAGAGTAGGGGCGTGAGAGAAAATGCCACCTTTCTCCTTCAGCCGTCCCGTCTCTTTCGACCACCTCCGCCTGTTGTTGAATCTCCGCCACCCGTCCAAGAGGTTGAACGTTTCTGGAAGGAAATATACGAAACGTCGAAGCCATTCAACGGAGACACTCCGGCCATAGGCCTCTTTAAAGAGGTTTGTGACCGCCACCTACAAGATGTGGATGGACCTCTTTCAGTCACCGAAAGTGACGTGAAGAAGGCCTTCTCTGGCAAGAAGAATTTCTCGGCTCCAGGAATGGATGCCGTGAATAACTTCTGGTGGAAGAAATTTACTTCCACCCACCAACACCTCGCCAGAATCTTCACGTCCTTTCTAAATGGTGGAAAACCAATTCCACCTTGGCTGACTGAGGGACGCACGGTTTTAATACCTAAGAAGGGAGACTTGTCCAATCCAAAGAACTACCGCCCTATAACCTGCCTCAACACTGTATATAAGGCGTTCACCTCGATCTTGAGCGACCTTATCCTACACCAAGTCCAGCCGGTTTGGGAGGAGGTGTACGAGCAGAGGGGCTCAAAGCGAGGAATCGCGGGATGCAAGGACAACCTGCTCATTGATAGGTGCATATGCCAGGATGCCATCCGGCATAAGCGAAACCTATCAATGGCCTGGGTGGACTACAAGAAGGCTTTTGACACCACTTCGCATGAGCTATTGATCGCCATGCTGAAGTTGATGAAAGTCCACCCTGAGGTTGTGTCCTGCATCCAACGCCTGTTACCACTGTGGAAAACGCGCTTCGTTCTGACCTCAGGCAAGCGGTCAGTTTCCACAGAGTTGGTAACATACCACCGTGGCGTTTTTCAAGGCGACAGCTTGAGCCCCCTACTGTTCTGTATTTCCCTCCTACCCCTGTCCCTTAGGCTGCGACGAGGTAAAGGATACATGTGTGGTGTTCCAGGTGACAGGAAGCATAAGGTCACCCATTTGTTTTATATGGATGACCTGAAGCTGTACGCTTCTAATGCGAAAGACCTTCGCACTGCCCTGGACACCGTACTGGAATACAGTGAGGCTATAGGAATGGAGTTCGGATTGGACAAGTGTGCATCCATCCACTTGGCGAGAGGAAGATTTTCGGAGATCAAGGAAGACGTGCAACTTGTTGACGGGAGCGTCATTCGTCACCTCGAGGACGATGACAGCTATGAATATCTCGGCGTCCCCCAGCGCCGAATGCAGGAGGTTACAGCAGTGAAGGAAAGGCTCACCGCCAAATACAGACAGACTCTCAGGAACATCTGGAGTTCTGAGCTGTCAGGCAAGAACAAGGTTCTTGCCACGAACATGTTCGCGGTTCCTACACTGCTGTATACCTTCGGATGCATGAAGTGGAACGTCAACGAGTTGCAGAACCTCGATAGGGGAACGAGGAAGATGATGACCATCTATAGAAGTCTTCATCCGAAATCTTCCGTCGCCAGATTGTATCTCCCTCGCAATGTAGGTGGTAGAGGACTATTGAGTCTGGAATGTCTCCACAACAGAGTTGTCCTGGGTACAGCTTGCCGAGTTTTGAAAAGCAGGGACCCCCTGCTCAATCTCGTGAGTGATCACGAGAGTGCGGGAGCAGGGGCGTTTCTCTTCCAGGCGGCAAAGAGGGCAGCGGACGAAACCGGTCTCGACTTCGACCCGTCATCCGACGGAAGCGACAATGACACGACCATCTTGTCATTGAAGGCAGACGTCCTCAAGCTCGAAATAAAAAAAGCCGAGCAGAAGGCCTTGCTCAAGGAGCATACCGATAAGCCCATGCATGGAGGTTTTTATCGAAACATCGAAAAGCATGGGCTATCGAAGGAGCTAACGTTTGCCTTCCTACGCTCCGCCGGTCTGAAGTCCGAGACCGAGGGTTTTGTCCTCGCGTGCCAGGATGGTGTCATAAACACACTCGTGTACCGCCGCATTATATTCAAGGCGGAGGTTGCGGACACGAAATGTAGGGCGTGCCGAGCCCAGCCGGAGACTTTGAGTCACCTTCTCTCCGGCTGTAGTTATTACGCTAAATCAGCATATTTAGCTCGGCACAACGCGGCCCTACGAGTGTTATACTTTCATTTTCGACATCATTATGGCATCGACGAAACACCTGTGCTGCCCTATGCCCCTGGAGATATTGAGTCCGTCGTGGAGAACGATAAATGTACGATCTGGTGGAATTACTCCTTTTCCACCACCAGGCAGTTGGAGGCGACCAAGCCTGATATCGTTCTCCTCGACCACCTCACACGCTCCATGTTCGTGATCGAGTTTTCGGCTCCGGCTGAAACTAACATGGATGCGAAGGAGGTGGAAAAACAGACGAAATATCAAGACCTGCTTTTCGAACTTCGACAGATGTACCCCGGACACTCTGTGAAACTGGTGGTCCTCATCATAGGTGTGCTCGGTGGAGTTAAGGGCTCGCTGCTAAATAACATCAAGTGTATTCCGTCCTGCGTGGCACAGGCGGAATTACTAGTTGCACGCATGCAGAAGGCCGTCATCCTGGGGTCACTCCGTTTACTGCGGACGCATGACCCTACCGCAGCGTAGCCACACATCTGATGGGCGTCGGACGTGGCTGCGATTACTGCCTAACCCCTCTCGAGTCTTCGGCCATTATGACGGCAATGAAACCTGATGCTTGCCGGGGACTCGGAGGGTCATGTTACAACTGTAACAATTAAAATAATAATAATAATATTTAAATAATACTATACATAACAAGGATGCTCGGGCTATGGTTGGCCTTAACTGCAAACTTGCGCGTGCTCGGACCTCGATGGGCCTTGCTGCACTTTCGTATTACAAGGGTCAGGTTGACTTAATTAATTTGGAGAGTGTAGAAACTCTCAGATCCTGAGGATTCATGTCAACTGCCTTGAATACCCGATCCGAAAACCGGCTGGGAAGGTTGCGTCTGGAGTTCCTTTCTATGACAAAATCCGCGGGAATTTTGCCTTTCTCCCAGTCAACGCATGACCAGGAAAGGATCTCTATTGGTTCTTTGCCTTCCTTTATATTCTCCTTCCACTGGCTTAGTCCAAAGATAAGACTAATGCCGAGATGCATCTTGGATTCAGAGGATGCACTCTGTGGAGAGACTGTGGTTAGAGTCGCTCGCTTGACATCAGTAAGCTCACCGACCACTGGTCGGGCTTGTATGACTTGGGCGATAGACCCTGTGACTGGCATGGCGAATATATCAACCTCAGAAATTTTGAAACGCGTTACGCGCGCTAAGAGGTTAGATATCGTTTTAATGGCATCATAGTTGATACCTGAGTCACCTATGCTTGTCGGGACTTCGTCGACGCCAAAACCCATGTTATTTAGTAGCGATATAGCCTCCTGTCTAATAGATAGGAGTGAACTATAACCTTGTAGGTTCTGGTTAACTGTTCCGCCCTCTGGTGTTAGGACCGAGGTGTATGTGTCTTTCTTAGCATCTTTTGCTCTATGCAGACACGCCTCAAATGTTGGTCCAACCAATGGTAGTTCTTCGTACAGGTTGTGGTTTTCCGTGGATACGATTCCTTTACAACCTGGGATGCCACCGGTCTTTGTTTTGGGCAGTTCCGGGAAAGAAGGGGCGATAATTTCCCCGTTCTTCGTTTTAGTACGTCCGTAGGCTTTCAGACCAATATGGAGAGGTTCTAAAACTGTCAACGTTTGATTCGAGAATGTACGCATTACATCAACTTCCGTCCGGGTAAGTTGTTCGCCTAATTGAGCACGGATGCTCACGGCTCTGAGCCAGAAGAGACAAGAGCAATAATATCGGTATGCCTCACGGGGCATCTCCTTCGATATTTGAAGCGCTTTGTCATTCCTTAACTCCACATACGTTGCGTCAGTCACAGCCGTCCATCCTGTCGCGGAGGGGGTGAAACGCAATTCTCGTTTTTCACAAGAGAAACCGGAGTCTGGCTCGAAAGCTGATTCCGCAATAAGAGACTCGTCTGTCGTGTCTATAATATTTAGGGTACGAAATCCGGACCACCAGCCTCCACGTGGCGTACCTGGCAACGGCTCTTGCCGGCTAATGGTGGACGTCTGCGTGTGGGGCTAACCACCCTACACGCAGTAAAACTGGTTCCCAATAGGAATACAGAGAAAGCCACCCACAACCGGCCCCTCTCGGATGGGGGCCCTAGTACAGTTGGGTGTGGCAATACAAATACCACCGTAACGGGAGCCCGGATGCAGTGGACGGAAGCCCTAAGGGGCGACCTCCTCGCATGCCATGCTGCCAGCGAGCCCGAACGCAGGGGTTATATGGCAAGGATGCACTCTTTGTGGTGTGAGATGCATCCAGAACACGACCACCTATCGCAGCAGAATCTGCGCGATTATGCCAACCACCTGCGAAAAAAGGAAACTCTCCACCAACCGCCAGTTCAGAGGAACACACCACCGGCCAGACCACTCTCCCCGACACAGGCAGCCTCTGCACCACCTGAGGCTAGAACGGCACTCATGCCGCTGTCTATGTCAAATGGAGAAGAAGCTGGTCAGGCCGTCGCTGAACTACGAACGCGGTTGTTAAGCACAATATCTTATGATGATGGACAACCTAGGCCGAGAGACATCCACCGGGAGATCTCTCTGCGGGGTAACCACCTGCCCCAGTTGAATGGTCTTATCGACGAAATCCTAACGGAAACGTCGGACCTTTGGACGGTAAATTGCGTGGTCTATGCTGCTGCCAAAATTATGGCTCACTCCCAAAAGAACACCTCTTGGGAGGACAAAGCAGCAAAGAGGCTTGAACAGTTGGAGGCCAAGATCACGCAGGCGAGACAACAGGCGTCGAGAATTCAGTGTGTGATGGAATACATCTTATCTGGGCGAACTTTCACTCCTAAAGTTCGGCGCATAGCGCGCAGTCTCAGGTACAACCATCACACGCTGAATAAAAGCGTGCTGCTTACCATTAAGCAGCACGCGGTCGATAGAGTTCGGGCACTCACCACGGCCCGGAAAAAACTCCTGAAGAAGAGTAGGGGCGTGAGAGAAAATGCCACCTTTCTCCTTCAGCCGTCCCGTCTCTTTCGACCACCTCCGCCTGTTGTTGAATCTCCGCCACCCGTCCAAGAGGTTGAACGTTTCTGGAAGGAAATATACGAAACGTCGAAGCCATTCAACGGAGACACTCCGGCCATAGGCCTCTTTAAAGAGGTTTGTGACCGCCACCTACAAGATGTGGATGGACCTCTTTCAGTCACCGAAAGTGACGTGAAGAAGGCCTTCTCTGGCAAGAAGAATTTCTCGGCTCCAGGAATGGATGCCGTGAATAACTTCTGGTGGAAGAAATTTACTTCCACCCACCAACACCTCGCCAGAATCTTCACGTCCTTTCTAAATGGTGGAAAACCAATTCCACCTTGGCTGACTGAGGGACGCACGGTTTTAATACCTAAGAAGGGAGACTTGTCCAATCCAAAGAACTACCGCCCTATAACCTGCCTCAACACTGTATATAAGGCGTTCACCTCGATCTTGAGCGACCTTATCCTACACCAAGTCCAGCCGGTTTGGGAGGAGGTGTACGAGCAGAGGGGCTCAAAGCGAGGAATCGCGGGATGCAAGGACAACCTGCTCATTGATAGGTGCATATGCCAGGATGCCATCCGGCATAAGCGAAACCTATCAATGGCCTGGGTGGACTACAAGAAGGCTTTTGACACCACTTCGCATGAGCTATTGATCGCCATGCTGAAGTTGATGAAAGTCCACCCTGAGGTTGTGTCCTGCATCCAACGCCTGTTACCACTGTGGAAAACGCGCTTCGTTCTGACCTCAGGCAAGCGGTCAGTTTCCACAGAGTTGGTAACATACCACCGTGGCGTTTTTCAAGGCGACAGCTTGAGCCCCCTACTGTTCTGTATTTCCCTCCTACCCCTGTCCCTTAGGCTGCGACGAGGTAAAGGATACATGTGTGGTGTTCCAGGTGACAGGAAGCATAAGGTCACCCATTTGTTTTATATGGATGACCTGAAGCTGTACGCTTCTAATGCGAAAGACCTTCGCACTGCCCTGGACACCGTACTGGAATACAGTGAGGCTATAGGAATGGAGTTCGGATTGGACAAGTGTGCATCCATCCACTTGGCGAGAGGAAGATTTTCGGAGATCAAGGAAGACGTGCAACTTGTTGACGGGAGCGTCATTCGTCACCTCGAGGACGATGACAGCTATGAATATCTCGGCGTCCCCCAGCGCCGAATGCAGGAGGTTACAGCAGTGAAGGAAAGGCTCACCGCCAAATACAGACAGACTCTCAGGAACATCTGGAGTTCTGAGCTGTCAGGCAAGAACAAGGTTCTTGCCACGAACATGTTCGCGGTTCCTACACTGCTGTATACCTTCGGATGCATGAAGTGGAACGTCAACGAGTTGCAGAACCTCGATAGGGGAACGAGGAAGATGATGACCATCTATAGAAGTCTTCATCCGAAATCTTCCGTCGCCAGATTGTATCTCCCTCGCAATGTAGGTGGTAGAGGACTATTGAGTCTGGAATGTCTCCACAACAGAGTTGTCCTGGGTACAGCTTGCCGAGTTTTGAAAAGCAGGGACCCCCTGCTCAATCTCGTGAGTGATCACGAGAGTGCGGGAGCAGGGGCGTTTCTCTTCCAGGCGGCAAAGAGGGCAGCGGACGAAACCGGTCTCGACTTCGACCCGTCATCCGACGGAAGCGACAATGACACGACCATCTTGTCATTGAAGGCAGACGTCCTCAAGCTCGAAATAAAAAAAGCCGAGCAGAAGGCCTTGCTCAAGGAGCATACCGATAAGCCCATGCATGGAGGTTTTTATCGAAACATCGAAAAGCATGGGCTATCGAAGGAGCTAACGTTTGCCTTCCTACGCTCCGCCGGTCTGAAGTCCGAGACCGAGGGTTTTGTCCTCGCGTGCCAGGATGGTGTCATAAACACACTCGTGTACCGCCGCATTATATTCAAGGCGGAGGTTGCGGACAAGAAATGTAGGGCGTGCCGAGCCCAGCCGGAGACTTTGAGTCACCTTCTCTCCGGCTGTAGTTATTACGCTAAATCAGCATATTTAGCTCGGCACAACGCGGCCCTACGAGTGTTATACTTTCATTTTCGACATCATTATGGCATCGACGAAACACCTGTGCTGCCCTATGCCCCTGGAATATTGAGTCCGTCGTGGAGAACGATAAATGTACGATCTGGTGGAATTACTCCTTTTCCACCACCAGGCAGTTGGAGGCGACCAAGCCTGATATCGTTCTCCTCGACCACCTCACACGCTCCATGTTCGTGATCGAGTTTTCGGCTCCGGCTGAAACTAACATGGATGCGAAGGAGGTGGAAAAACGGACGAAATATCAAGACCTGCTTTTCGAACTTCGACAGATGTACCCCGGACACTCTGTGAAACTGGTGGTCCTCATCATAGGTGTGCTCGGTGGAGTTAAGGGCTCGCTGCTAAATAACATCAAGTGTATTCCGTCCTGCGTGGCACAGGCGGAATTACTAGTTGCACGCATGCAGAAGGCCGTCATCCTGGGGTCACTCCGTTTACTGCGGACGCATGACCCTACCGCAGCGTAGCCACACATCTGATGGGCGTCGGACGTGGCTGCGATTACTGCCTAACCCCTCTCGAGTCTTCGGCCATTATGACGGCAATGAAACCTGATGCTTGCCGGGGACTCGGAGGGTCATGTTACAACTGTAACAATTAAAATAATAATATTTATTCCACTTGTGAAGTAAACAAAGTATATATATACAATATTTAAAAAAACACAATAAGGTGGAATTTAGGTACCCCATAGGTAAACCTGTTTTGGGGTTACCATCATGAATTAACATGAAGCGGCTGGTGCATATGTATAATCATTTTTTTTTAACCTGATAACAGAAAAACAATTAGAGATAATACATATTGTGTGCGGAATTATAGCAGAGTAAAATAATTCATAAGAATTTTCACTTGCAACAATACAAATAAAAGATGATTAAGTACAATGGCAATACAGTATAAATAACAAAGTAATAATCACTAAGTCTATACAACAACTTTTAACAGTTTTTCAATGTGTTCACTCTCTTGGCAGAGGAGCCATTTTTTTAATTTTGACAGAAACAAAGACGTGGACATTTGGTTCAGTAACTCAGCCGGGAGGGAAGAGAACAATTTGGGGGCAAGGAAAGCATATGTATGTTTAAAGGCTTCTTTATTGGGTTTAGGTACAACAGTTCCAAAACCTAAACGATACATGTCTTTTTTCCCCCTTAGTTTACCAGAATATTCAATTGGTTTTGCTCTATTTCCCCCACGAATGTAAAATATCTTGAGCACCTTAAATACAAATAAATATCTTAGTGGTAGAACATTTAGTTTTTGGAATAGGGGCAACGAGTGCTCAGTTCTCGACTGCCTAAATATCACCCTTATGATTTTTTTCTGGGCAATCTGTAGAGGATTAATATTAGACATGTAGGCTCCTCCCCAGCAAGATATGCCATATTGTAGTCTAGACTCAACCATGGCACAATACACAGAACGAACTACTGTTATGGGACATAGATATCTTAAAATAAAAAAATTTCTTAGAATCGATATCATTTCCAATTTTAATTTGTCAACATGTAGTTTCCATGTAAGGTTTTCATCAAGAGTTATTCCAAGATATTTAATACAATTCACTTGTTCAATTTTAAAACATGCAGAACATGTTTTTTTGTTGTCACACATAAGGCATCTATAATAAACACTCTGTTTCTTGAATAATCTCATTTTTAAATTAAATATAACATATTTTGTTTTTTCGCTTAATACCAGTTTATTTGAACAAAACCAGAATTTTATTCGATCAAAACCAGAATTTTATTCGATCAAGATCTATTTGTATTTGTGAATATAGATCGCTCATATTGTCAGATGTATAAACCAAAGCTGTATCGTCCGCAAAGGAAGTTACTTTACCATTGAACAATCCATTATTGAAGTTGTTCACATATATTAGAAACAAAATAGGTCCAAGGACCGAGCCCTGAGGGACTCCACAGGAAAGCGATGTTTCTTGGCTATAACAATCATGTATTTTCACGTACTGGATTCTCCCACTTAGGTAACTTCTGAACCATTCATTAGCAACTCCTCTTATTCCAGCTTGCATTAGTCTTTTCAGTAATAATGTGTGGTCTACGCAATCGAAGGCTTTTGTAATATCTACAAACAAGCCTGCAACTCTCTTATTATTGTTGAGTCCGTCAGAGATATCAGAACACAGCTGCAAAATTGCATCTTCAGTGCTTTTACCTTTTAAGAAACCAAATTGCCTAGTGCTAAAGAAGTTGTTGGCGTTCAGGAAATTTAAGAGACGAATTTTAATAACTTTTTCCAATACTTTTGAGAAGACAGGCAAGAGCGATATTGGTCTATAATTGCTAACCTTTGTTTTGTCACCTTTTTTGAAAATTGGCACTATTACAGCTGTTTTTAATTGCTTTGGAAATTCACCTGTTGTCATACTCAGATTTGCTATATGTGTAAAAACCGGTGCAATATGGTCATGTACTGATTTAATAATATTGACACTAATTTTATCGTAACCCATTGAATTTTTAGGCTCCATTTCTTCGATAATTCTGCTGACCTCTTTAACATCAGTAGGAAAGAAATACAATGATAGAGGTATTTCATAGTTTGGAAACCACCCCTCGTGATGATTTTCGATGCCAATGTCAAAGTTATTAAATTCACTTGTCAGTCTTGGTACAGCTACACTGAAATAAATGTTAAACTCATTTGCTATGTCTTGAGCGCGAAACAACAGACTGCCTTTTTCTTGCGATTGAATCTTCTCAATTTTATTACCCATATGGTCCCTACCTAGGATGTTGTTCAGAGTCCTCCATTGTTTAGCTGAGTCGTTACAATTTGAAAAGAGTGTCAAATAATACGCTTCTTTGCACTTTGCAATTTCATAGTCAAGACGGGCTTTAAAGGATTTGTATTGGCGTTTTAATTTATCGTTATAAGGTTGATTCCTCATTTTTTTATATAAAAAATTTCTTTTCGATATTCTAATGCATAATTTCTTTGTTATCCACGGCTTTATCTTCCTGTACTTGTTTCTTATTTTAGTAATAAATTTAGCACCTTCGATACCTCGTTCAAATATTTCTAGAAAAACCGCATAAGCTTTGGTGACATTTTTTTGGTTATATACCTCATCCCAGCAACATTGCCGAAAATATTCATTCAAAGAAAGGAGATCGATTTTTTCAAGAGATTCATCAATCACATTTTCCCGTTTGCTACTTGTATTTAATTTAAGATCACATAAGATTAGGTGGTGATCGGATATACCTAGGTCTAGCACTTTTCCTATGCATTCAAAATTATCTCTACTCCTGTAGAATGCATGGTCAATGCATGACGAAGTGTTTTTTGTAATTCTTGTGGGAGTGAATATTAATTGTTCCAGGCCATAACTCGCCATTAACGTTTGATATTGACAAGTACAATCATTCTGACTCAGAAGACATAAATTTATGTCGCCAATTACAATTACATTTCTAACTACAGATCCATCTAGTACAATTTGCAATTCTCTAAAAAAATCATTAATTGAGTGAGACTGAAGTCTGTAGATAGCTATAACAGTTACTGAAACATTGGATTCCAAAGTCACAGTTATTTTTACGATATCAGCAGATAGCAATTCGGGTAGCTCATTTGAGAGAGAAGAATACGTTTCTAGTACATACACAATCACTCACCCAGCTCTATAATTATTGTTACATTTAACAAACTGATTATATCCAGTTAATGTATAAGCCAATACCTCATGGTCATTAATCCATATTTCTGACAGAATTATTATATGAGGCTTGTACTTTAGATTTTCAAGCTGCAATACAAAATTGTCAAAATTTGCTCGTAAGCTCCTTATGTTCTGATGCATTATCTTAATATTAGTACAAAGATTAACTTCTTCAATTGAACAACACTCTTCACAACTCTGAATCATATCAAAAATAAATATACAGTAGCCTCACTTAAACTGGAATAAGTCAATTCATCCAACAAATTACCACTATCAACAATGGAAGACATACATGAACACGCAATACCCAATAATGAAAGATTCATGACATGGTGTTTGCGAGTAAAAACACTTAATTGTAGTACTAATTTTTCCAGATTTTCCCCTAGACTTATAAAATGTTGGTGCAATATGTTAATACTGGAACAAATCTTCCAATCATCCAATAAATTGAAATCTTTTGTGATTTTAGACATATTATAGGTATAAAAATCAAAATTTATGCAGACAAATTCTTGAGAATATATATGAGACGAGCGCACAGAGAGCTGGAATACTAAACATAACTCTGAAAGAAAGCAAATAATCACCAAGGGAAAATACAAAAACAAATGGTGTAACAATTTTTTTGAATGCTTACAAATTCTCCAGGTCCTCATTGGATTTAACCAAAATGACGGGCTCATTCTCCTTTTTTCTCAAGAATATTGACCCGTGACGTAACCATAAGTATTTGTAGCCTTTTTCTTTCTTCAGTTCTCTCGCGGCAGCAAAGAGTCGTCTCCGCCCAGGGCTTAGTCTTTCGTTGATGTAAACTTAAAATGTTCCCAATCTCACACAATAGTTCATTTGGGGAAGTATACTTAGAATTAGTAATTGTAAGTGGTAACATACCTGCAATGTTTTTAAATATTTCTCCTCCTGAGCATCCAGTTTGGAAGACAACTCGTCCACGCACTCCATCACGCCTTGCCTCCTTTGGCGATGATGAGCTATGAAATGAAATTTATTCAAAGTCGAGATTTAATAATTTAATGCCGCATTCTGTATTGTAAGATGCATTGTATTCATTCAAAATATTTTGCTGATTCAATTTATAATAGGGGTGTTTTATGTATTGTGTAAAAATACCAAAACATTTGCTCGTGTACTAGTGAATAATCTGTGATAACATTTTAAGATTGGCTCCTAGTAGGCAGAGTGCATAAAGGATAATAAGCCCATTATCTTACAGTTTATAAGAATGTTAAACCTACAATACTTCTAGGACTGAATTGTAATTTTCAATTGGTTATTTGGGGAAACATGTGAAGTCAGCAAAACTAAGAAAATAATTTCATTGTCTGAAGACAATGGCAGCGAGGGGAAAGGAATGGCTTAAACCTATGTAAATGGGCTTAAAGGGTATTCATAATGACCTTAGCTTCTAACGAGAATGAACTAGGCCCTAATTACTTACACAATGCAGTAGTCTTATGAGGAGTGTAATCTGAAAAAAATTGTATGTTATTAGTAAATATTAAACTGAGAATGATACACTGCAGTCCCTAATGAAATCCCTTTAAGATACATGTATGTGCAACTGTTGTATTCCAGAATAATAAATGTTAATAATAAAAAGTGTATGATATTTATGTGTAAGACATACCTTCACACCTGGAGGTTGATGCTTGAGGCTCAGATGAGGTTCCTACCACCACCTAATGAAAATGCCCACACGGCCAATGACTTATCATATATTTTTTTATTCATGGGGTATTTAATGGCAGATACTCATAAATAACTATCTTAATGCACTGTAATTAATCTTATCTAAGTAAAGGAACAGACTTGAGAATCTAACCTCAATAGGCATGGAAGCCATTTCCTCTTCATCATCATCAATAGCTACAGCAACATCACTGCTTACAATTTCCTAAAACAATTGTTTATGAATTATACTGTATCATTGTCATTAAATCTTCAAGAAAATTCTCTGTCATATAAAATTTGGACTTACTGGTTCAGATATTGAGTCACAGAGAGGCTCTGATGATGAGCGACCAATTACGCCTATAATTTTCTCCTCCATTGCTGAGAGAGGAATGGCTGAACCCTAAAAAAATGAATTTAAACATGCATTTTACAGTAAATACGAAATCCATGAAATAAAATAATTGTTTTACTAACCTGAAAATTGCCTGTTCTGCTTCGCTCAGCATGAAGCTTGGCATTTTTGGCCCGAGCCTTCCCCTTCAAGTCTTTCCAGGCCTTTCCATTTTGAATAAACATTAAGGTCACAGTTTTTTTTAAAATAGTACAAACACTCTAGGTTAGGTTGTAATATTAAATACTTGACACTACATAAGAAGTTATTACCTTTCTCCACTGGTCCTGGGTTTTCTCCGGTCCTTGGGCGTTGAGAATGCTTGTTAACTGCTCCCATTTTCGCCTCATGGCAACTTTCCCCATGGGGCCCACGAACTTATTATTGGCAAAAGCCAGGTGGTTCCCCATGTAATTGACCATGGTAGTAGATTGCCTTTTCGTTGTTTTTGTCATCTTCTTACCTTCTCTGTTTTTGAAGGAAAGATATCAATAAGAATACCTCAGAGTTAAATCATTATTATTAAGATTCGGTCTCTGAAATGTTAGACCTGCCAAATGATTTCTACAATATTACCAATACCGACAATTTATGAGGGCAAGAGCTATTTAATACTGTCGTGACCCGTTTTTTCCTTTCCCTCCGTTTCAAGGAGGCCCTGTTTATTTTCCTAAGCGGACCTCGGACCAGGGCGGGTCCTCCGTCCTCGGTCACCATTTTGGGTTGGACCCACCTCCTGCCAGTTTAGGCCCACGCGCGGCCGGGCCGATAAAGCTTAGGATGTATAATTGCTATTTTAATAAGCTGTCATGATTCAGTACTTTTTCCCACGGAACATCCTTCTACGGGCGGTCGTCATTCTCACTGTTTCTTAAGACATACGAAACCGCAGGTTCCGTCCGGCCCCTCATACTCCTTGTCACTCGATAATATAATTCTCGTCAACATCTAATTACGTAAGCAGCATGGGAACTTTCCAGAGGTTCTCTGTCTTACCAAATAAGGTTAGGCTTGCCATGGACAACGCCCTAAGAACCTTCTAGAATAAGGAGGGGGATCAGGGAGGGTTAGAATATAAAAACCCTTTTCGGACGAGGACGCGCTCTCTGTCTGCGACGCTCTCTGTCTGCTCTAATCTCTGCGTTCGGTCCACTCTGCTGCTGCCGCCTCGCCATCGACTCTTCGACCAACGACCACGCCCGTACTCCACAGACGCTGCTAGAGGTCATCCTTCCCTTCGTCCGTTTTCGACTATCTTCACTACAAGATGTACGGCATGGAGTAAGCATAACCTAACATGTACTAATTGTTAATAAATGGATTTTACTTAAGAATGGAGAGTGAGTTCTCTTTGACTGATTTCCCGAGGTTTTGATCCTTGAAACGTCTAAGTTACGACCCCTAACCAGTCGACCCTAACCGGGCCACGACAATACAATTAAATGTATTTAACATCTCTTTTCGCCCACATGTAGTTGTTACAGTGTAAGTTGCACGAACTTAAATATATTACTTCCATTTTACTTGTAAATTTTCCCCATACCTCGGTAATTCCATAGCGTAAGCCTTTTAACAATATTAATGCAAACTATTGAAGATTAATATGGGCGCTTCGTAATCAAAGGGCATACACGCACCGCTATTGGTTGCTGTATAACGTTATTCTTTTGTCACTAAACTCATAACGTTATCCCTTTGTCACTCGACATGTGAAACGTCATGGATACGATTTGACGTCATAGATACGAGTCGAACTTCCCTGTTCGCGGATCTTCTTTGACTTTCCAAATAGCATCGCCCGTTCCCGATGCTATTCAGCGATGCCGACGAAGGATGCCTGTACGGAATAACTATTGATGCCTTTTTCGGATGCCATTCAAGAAACAGCATCGGATGCCAAGCGAGTTAGGGAATAACCCCCCAGCATCACTGCTTACAATTTCCTAAAACAATTGTTTATGAATTATACTGTATCATTGTCATGAAATCTTCAAGAAAATTCTCTGTCCTATAAAATTTGGACTTACTGGTTCAGATAATGAATCACAGAGAGGCTGTGATGATGAGCGACCAATTATGCCTATAATTTTCTCCTCCAGTGCTGATAGAGGAATGGCTGAACCCTAAAAAAAATTTATTTAAACATGCATTTTACAGTAAATACGAAATCCATGAAATAAAATAAATGTTTTACTAACCTGAAAATTGCCTGTTCTGCTTCTCTCAGCATGAAGCTTGGCATTTTTGGCCCGAGCCTTCCCTTTCAAGTCTTTCCAGGCCTTTCCATTTTGAATAAACATTAAGGTCACAGTTTTTTTTTAAAATAGTACAAACACTCTAGGTTAGGTTGTAATATTAAATACTTGACACTACATAAGAAGTTATTACCTTTCTCCACTGGTCCTGGGTTTTCTCCGGTCCTTGGGCGTTGAGAATGCTCGTCAACTCCTCCCATTTTCGCCTCATGGCAACTTTCCCCATGGGGCCCTCGAACTTATTATTGGCAAAAGCCAGGTGGTCCCCCATGTAATTGACCATGGTACTCGACTGCTTTTTCGTGGTTTTTGTCATTTTCTTACCTTCTCTGTTTTTGAAGGAAAGATATCAACAAGAATACCTCAGAGTTAAATCATTATTATTAAGATTCGGTCTCTGAAATGTTAGACCTGCCAAATGATTTCTACACTATTACCAATACCGACAATTTATGAGGGCAAGAGCTATTTAATACAAGTAAATCTATTTAACGTCTCTTTTCGTCCACATGTAGTTGTTACAGTGTGAGTTGCACGAACTTAAATATATTACTTCCATTTTACTTGTAAATTTTCCCCGTACCTGGGTAATTCCATATTGAAAGCCTTTTAACAATATAATTGCAAACTATTGAAGATTGATATGGGCGCTTCGTAATCAAAGGGCATACACGCACCGCTATTGGTTGCTGTATAACGTTATTCTTTTGTCACTAAACTCATAACGTTATTCCTTTGTCACTCGACATGTGAAACGTCATGGATACGATTTGACGTCATAGATACGAGTCAAACTTCCCTGTTCGCGGATCTTCTTTGACTTTCCAAATAGCATCGCCCGTTCCCGATGCTATTCAGCGATGCCGACGAAGGATGCCTGTACGGAATAACTATTGATGCCTTTTTCGGATGCCATTCAAGAAAGAGCATCGGATGCCAAGCGAGTTAGGGAATAACCCCCCAGTTGCATCCAACAAACTAACTGTTGAAAATGACTGTTAATGTAGTTATTTAAACTGTAAATAGGTGGAACCAAACAGTATAATGTTGAAATCCAACTTAACAGCTGCCAATTCAGATTAATACCTACTGTTGAACCCATGAGTGTATACATACTGAAAAATTAAATTATAAAGCACATAAATACAAGGTAAGAATGAGGACCTATTTAATCATGTAAATATTGCATTATTGTAAAAATTTTAGTTCACAGTAGAGGGAGCTAATGCAGCGTATAAAAACTGACTCACTTTTTCCATTGAAAAGGTGACCAAGCATATATAATGTACTACATAACAATGCTACTAGTAAGTAGTTGTACAAGGTTGTTTCAAAGGGTAATGGATACATAAATTTCCTTAACTTTTTGCTCAATGAGGAAATTGATAAATAAATAGTGATCATACATAATGAGCCATTTTCTAAATGTCATTTAGCAACAATTTGTCATCTTATTTCATTAAGTTCAATATGTTGGTCTACGTGTCACACCATTAAAATAACTTAATCCAATTAAGGCTACATACCTTGGGGAAAGGAATGGGGAAACACCAAGGATGTAAGCAATGTAGTGAAAATGAAGGTTCAACCTTAAAGGTTGGATTGTAAAAATATATGTATGCTGCTATAAATTCTTTCCCTCGCTCAAGTAGGTTACTGTGATAAAATATTGAGTATTCAAGAAAAGAACAACATACACTCAACAAAATAATGTATTGACACAAAATTTAAAAAATACAAAATATATTATTCATGAACATTATTGAAAGGCTTTTTTTCCTCTTGCAATTTTATTTAAATTTATTCCCACGTATGTTAAACACTCCTTCTCCCTAATTTGCCATGTCTTCATAGCATAATCTGAAATAGAACATATGTACAGCTTAGCAACCAATCAGACATAATTCTTAAAGTATAAAGTGGCAAATTCTGAGGTTTCAGGCGTTATTGAGTGGAAACGTAACATAATAGTAACTTGAAAAATAGGCAACTTCCACTTCTTTTCCCCACCCCTGACTCCCTCACAGTATTTTCCAATTCCTCAGGTACTGAAGACAGTCCACAAGTTCTCGCCTTTTTCCTCACCCTTCATTCGTCACCCCGTCTCACCACCCCTCCTTTTGCCTCCTTATATAAGCTTGTACACACAGATATATGTACCTGAAGATGCTGTAAAAAGCGAAACCTGGTCGTAATAAACGTTTCTCTCTGTGGAAGTTGCCCATTTTCAAGTTACTATTATAAAATGGCTATGAAGGGGGAGTCACTTTTTATGGCAGTCAACTTTATTGGATCTAATTTGGCCTTCGGAGGAGGAGGAGGTAAAATATTGGTGGCCATTTTTTTCTTAAAAAAATTATATGCCCTTCCTGTTATTGAGGAATTCTCCAGCACATCTAGGGTGAAAACCATTATCAGGAGCTCCCCAACACCCCGGCTTGCGGTGATGTTCCTCCCCACCATCCTTTCCAATGCCCCCTTATCAACTTGAACTCAACTGCCAGGGACTAATTCAGTCGTGTTAAGTATCTGCAATGGTAATTAAAGACATGTTTTAATTAACCTTTATGACGCGCATCATAAAGATTCCTAATTCCCCATTTATATAAATGGAAGGAAACCAAAAACTAATTAAATTGTTATGAAAACAGCAAAATGTGGGCAGCACTCAGGATGTAATTAGTTCAGTGTTGCTCACGAAAATAGTGAGAACATCATGGCAAATGAAAGTTTAAGGTAACATTTAATAGTTAAAGATTCGAAATTTAGCCAAGATACTATGAGACATTAGGTCTTGTGAACACTCACCTATTCACCATCACCGTCCACTGTGTCTATTACAGCACATGATTGCTGCAACAGATTGTCCGGAAAGCCATCATAGGTATAATCCTAATTTAATAGGAAGAGAAATAGTAACATTACATTTCACGAAATAAATGTCTTGCATCTTGGAAATTAGTTCATTGCAAATTGAACACTGCCATGTAAAATTTAGCATATCATCAGCGGTTAATTCATTAGCCACTTAAGAGAGTATACTTTTTGAATGTGTTTTAACAGTTCAAAATGCTGAGAGGCATTTCATGAAGGAAAATGTGACAAACTAAATATGATATGGAAATACCAAGTTTTTAAGTAAATTTCAGGACAAAAAATTCAAAATGTGTATCTAATCCAACACAACCATGACTAAAATAAAAGCAATGCACTTTGTAAGATTCAGTTCCATGTAAAGTGAATCCATCTACGATTTCCCTTTCACATCCACAATGGAAAAATTCCCTTGGGTTGATTGCACCCCAGAGATCATTGTGGAGCTCTGGGGAGCAACCTGTGATGATGGAAGACCATCTTCCGCAGTGTGTCTGCTACCTGGAGAAATTATTGTGGATACTATATCCTGGCACCTCTCTAAGTCCTTTTTGAGTGATGCTGTATTATTCAATAGATTGGAAACCTCTGTGAAGAAAATTAGCACAATAAAGAAAAAGTCAATGTAGTAACTTATCGGCAAAAAGCCATGACAACACGAAACTTTAATAGAATCTATGCAGATCACATTTTACCTTGAGCTGCCCTAAGTCTCTTCTTCACTGTATTCACCTCTGCTTACAGCCTCTCATTGTCTAATTCTAGCCTCTCATTGTCCAATTCCAAGTGCTTAACTTTCTTCTCCAGCACCTCATGCTTGTTTAGGTTGTCTAAGCCACCCTCATCTTCATCATCAGTAGACTATATAACCAGAATAGATGTAACATGTTCAATGTTAATAACTTGATTACATAGCACCGTAATAATTGAAGGGTATAAGTAAATGATATGCCTTACACAAATATGTGAATTCTTGTTGCCACTTCGGATGGCGTTGAGAATGTTATTCTGATCTGTATCGGCCTTAACCCGTTTATTCGTCTTTCTCTTAAGAGTTTTATCTCTTTCCTGAAAATGAAAGAAACATTAATTATTTTCACTGTAATTCAAACACAAGTAACCAACCGAGGTATCCACAATCGTATGACTAAGGGTAACTATAACAATTGTGACTTTTACTGCATATTTGATTACGTGCTTTGTAGATGTTTTATATAATCTAAGTAATACTTTTTATTTCGAAAATCTAATATATACTCTAGTGCCTGGATATTTGCACATGTATCACAGTTGATTTTATGCATCTTTGAAAAACAATTCATTTATCACCTTATCTCTAATTTTTGTGACATTGTTTTCGTATCTGTCCGCATTCGCGTGTTTTTCATAAATTTCATTACTCATCATATTATGATCGTTTTAGTATCCTTAGTTTTACCTCTAGGAATTGAACCACCTCACCCGTGATGAAACCGAAACCCCGCCAAAAATCACGAAAATAACTCACCTCATTCCCATCCTCATCATCACTAAATGGAATCTTTCTGTGCCTCTCTTTTCGACTACTCTTTTCTGGCGAGGTGACCTCATGCTACACATTTTCGTATATCCTGGCAATGGAAAAAAACATTTTCTCCAATTATTGCTACGACAATATACAAAATCGTCAGTATTAAAAAATGCGGGAGAGTATATGGGAAAGGCCTAAAGGCAATAGTTGTACTCACCGCCGTATGCCAGAAGTCTTGCCGGGACAATGCTCCACGTTGCTTTCACCAGCTTCTTTTAGTGCTGATGAACTTTGTACATCGCAATTAGGCCAGTTCACCCGGCAATGTCGCTGACTGTTTATTAATTCTCTTAAATATTTCTCGTTTCTCTCGTCTTCGTCACAAATGACCCAGGCTAAGAAACCAACAGACAGCCTCCCCCTCGTTCACAAATTCGAACAGCCCACTTTCCGAATCGCTGATTTCAGCCGCAAATTCGAGGATTCCATTTTCAAATTTTCTTTGGACACTTAAGCACAAAGATTATAATACACAAAACGTGGACGCTTTAGCACGTGTGCCTCAAAAATCACTCAACCGCCTGAGCAATCACCATGAGCAGACCCAGAAAAATCGGGTAAGTAAGACGATGCAATAGAGTAGTCCGATTCAGGCAGGGTCAAAATATATCAACGATCAAAGAAAGTCCGAAAGAGGCAGGGTCAAGGTAAATTCACTGAGCGGATGGTCCAAAGCGGTACGAGGGTCGAAAACGGGAGAGTGAGGTCCAAAGTACGCGCGAAGTCAATTAAGGTTCCGTCAGGGTAGTTCAATCAGGTGCGGAGGTCAAAAAAGGAGAGCAAAGTCCAAACGAAGCAGAGGTCAAATAATATAAAAAGCCGAGTCGCAAAAAAGACACCGAATCACAAGGAAACCCACGCCGTGCCCACGCCAACTAACAATTGAATGTGTCATTTCTGTGGTCTACCACAAGGGGGCCGATTGTGTAACTTTCCGTTCGTATTTTCCGTATCGGAATACCGCCATTTTGGATTAATTCTGCGCGGAATTACGAAGTGACAGGGAAATAAGAATACAGGAGAAATATATCCACACATTATTATGTACATACTTTAACCAGATGGCAGATGAGGAATCGATGCTGCATTCTAAAAGAAAAATAGGCCAATACAGGGTTTACCTCCGGGACCCATCGCGGCAAATCCCGAGACACTCTTGCCAGGTGGAGGAAAGAAGTTGAGCAGGATAAATCCAACAGGACAATCGTGTATTCTGTTGATGATGAAGTTGTAAGTTGATATGGTATATTCATAGGTTTTTGTACTCTTTTGTGACAGAAATTACCAGCCAATGCGGCTCATGAATTTAACTTTGAGTCAGCTAAACACGTCACATTTCTTCTTTAAGGAGAGTTCTGCAAGAGATGGTCAATTCCTTGAAAATCCCAATCAATTTGACAAATGCCCCTCTGCTATCTTAAATAATATTTCTCATTCTCATAACTATAACGTGAGGATTGTAGAGGACTCGGATGATGAGGAATGGTTAAGCGATGATGGATCTGTTGAAGAGAAGGCAGAGTCTCTGTGGGAAGAGCATTATTCTGAAGATGAATTAACCAGTATTCCTAGCACCACCTCTTCCGTACGTACAACTTTTTCTTTCTCAAGTGATGTAAAACATTAAATACGTGCCCTGTTGATGTATAAGGGATCTAAAACTAAAAAAAAACTTCTTTTAGGATCGGGTGCTACTTTACGAGGGCTGCAACATCACTGTAGAAGAGAGTGAATTGCTCATTCTCAGCTATGCTGTGAGGCATGGTCTATCTACTAGAGCACTAGATGACCTAATTAAACTCCTTAACTGCCACATGCCCATTGCCCATGCTCACCCAAGCAGGTATAAACTGCTGAAGAAATAAAAGACGGAGACTCCAAATTTGCATTATTTCTGCAAGGTCTGTTTCAGTCTTTTAGAAATTGGGAGTAATGGAGAGACAGCTGTTACCTGCCGTCAGTGTGAGGAGATATATGATGTTATTTCTTTAAGGCAGTCAGCATGTTATTTCTTGACTCTTCCGTTACGTGATCAAATTAGAAGCGTTATAGAGTCTGAGTATGGTAGTAGACTGTCTCAGGAGAGTATATTTAGTGATGTTAGAAATGGAACAGTATACAGGAAGCTGGTTAGAGATGGTGTGGTAAATGAAAATGTAGTGACATTGCAGTGGAACACTGATGGGTGCAGCTCTTCAAATCATCAGCCTCCTCAGTGTGGCCCATTCAGGTTGTAATAAATGAACTTCCTTATGAGCTTCAAAGGAGTTCTATTATGCTCGGAGGTCTCTGGGTATCTTCACAAAAACCTAATATGAATACATATTTGAAACCATTTGTGTCGGAACTCAATAATCTGTATCATGAAGGTTTAGAGTGTAAAATAGGGGGGCAAAGGAAAATAATTAGAGTTGTAGCACTGCTTTCCACAGTGGATTCTGTGGCCAGACCTCTAATTCAAGGGCTTAAACAATATAATGGAGCCTATGGATGCTCTTATTGTTTGAATGAGGGTGTAATGTGGGACGTTGGTAGGGGAAAGGGTAGGGTTTATTTGGGTGACGTGGGAATGCCCCGCACCCTCTCTCAACATGAGGCTGATTGTGAGTATAGACAACGTACTGGCCAGGTCAGAAGGGATGTCAAAGGTGCATCAGTTGTGATGCTGCTTGATGTTTTTAATGTCGTTACCAGTTTTGTGCCAGATTATATGCATTTAGTGTTATTAGGGTTTGTGAAGACATTTGTTTGTGCCTGGTTTGACTCTTCAAACCATGGTATTTAGGTAATAAATTCGCCAGTATTGATTCCCTACTTGTATCCATGAAGCGACCTCATGAGGTAACTCGCCTGCCACATTCCTTAAAATATCGTAAATTATGGAAGGCATCAGAATGGCGATCTTTCTTGTTGTTTTATTCGCCAATTTGTTTGAATGAAGCCATGCCGTCTCGGTATTATAGACATTGGTTTCTCCTTGTATACTCAATCCATGTATTCTTAAGAGAAAAAATTACAGACCAATGCCTTGAGCAGGCAACAAATGCTATTAGGAAATTTGTCTTGGTAAATACTGAATACCACGGGGAATGTTTCATGACAATTAATGTACACCTCCTACATCTCCCCATAAGTGTTCAAAGGTGGGGTTCCTTATGGCCATGGTCAGCTTTTCAGTTTGAACATTTTAATGGTGTGATCAGGAAGTTGTTCCGTGGTACTTCTTCAGTTCCCCATCAAATATGCAGAACATACTTAAGGTTCAAAAATATAATTGGAATAGGACTTAATACCTTTAGAGATGAAAAGTGTTTTGGACCCGCCAGGATTTTATTTGAGACACTCATTGGGGAGTTTAGAGTGCAAAATGCACATCAAATAATATGACGACTTTTGGAGCTCCTGATTATATTCTCCTAACACTTGCTCAGAGAGCTTGCATCGATGCCAAACTGGGGATGAACATCTCAGATTCCTGCAACAGGTTCAAGAGGTTCATCTATCAGGGTGTCCTCTATCACACAACAGACTGAGCGCTTGGTGAAGAGACGCAACAGCACAGTGAGGCTGAGAGATGGGTCATTTGTTGACATAACTCTTGTGCTCCATGTATCAGTGTCGGCTAGTATTTTAACAAAATGTGTTCTTCTTGGGTAACATCTGACCAACATTAACCAAAACCTATGTAAAGATAGTGCTCTGAATATTTCTTTTGCATCCTTTTGTTCAACTGTGGTGCATATGGGTCACAAGCTTTGTTTCCTTCCCGAAGAAATAAATCACAAGTGTGTGAAAATTGAACTCTTGAATGAGAATAAAATACATGTAATACCACTTCCAAATAAATTTGAAAGGGATTAAACTAAGTGTTGAAGCATGTATTTTGTTAATTATTGTTTCAATTTAATTACTTTTAATGAGAGAGTTGAGTAACACATTAAATTGCTTCTCTATTCATCGGGTGCATATATAACTTCTGCTGATCGTTACTCAATAGCAATTTACCATGAAGTCCGGGGATCTAATATTAAATGGGTTATATATATATATATTCTTTTAAACATATATATATATATATATATATATTGTAATGGTTCACTGTCGGTCACCCGGATGAAACCGCAGAAACCACACATAAACGATAAACTACCCTCTTGACCAGCTGCCACCGAGGACGATTTACCAAAGATTTTTCTTGATAATATAAAATGTGGGGGATTCCCGTTTGCAGTTTATCTCGTGGTGAAGAGACTATGAGTTAGAATAGGGCGAGTGACGACTCGACGACAGGTGAGGGTGGGGAAACAGGTTTTGTAGGGACACCAAAGAATGCCAAGGACATCATTCATTCAACAATCAATTAGACTATATACAAAACTCACGAACAATTTACATATCATTTACCCTGATGAGCGAGATGATAGGGTTAGTGATGAGCAAATAAAGGATGAATTGATCATGAAATTTACAATTTAACTGACAAAATATTAGACACAAAATATCAGAACAGAAAACGATATTCGTGCCGTCAAGCGGACTTATCTCAATTATGCAATTAGGCACACTTTTGAACTTTGGGAGGTAATAAAGTCCGTCCCTATAACACAGGTGATTGATTGCTTCTTGTTAACGCTGATTACATAAATAATGATATTGGAGGCAAATCACTGAGGCGTCACTGCGGTACTCAAGCCGCCTAACAGTTGCGTATTGCTGCGGACTGGGACAAAGTACTCGGACAGGGGTGGTATCACACTAGGGTCAGGGCGATATAACGTTACGTGACCTGGATGACCACTGGATGACTCCGCTCCTTGGCGCCGAGGTTCGGGCGGGACACAGGCTCGTCTTATTTGGGTGCGGTTCCTTATTCACGGAAACGGCAATCTCTGCGGCCTGGCTGCCTCTATAACCTCCCTGGCGACCACTTCAGGATGCAGGAGATGATTGTCCGGCTTGTCTCGTAGTCCTCTCTGCGCCAACTGTTAGCGTTGTCCTCTCGAGTCTTATTTCGCACGACTGTCTTTCTTTGCACTCGTAATCGCAGCATAACAGCCGCACGAGCCGAAACATAGGAAGAAGAAGAAGAACCTCCCTGGGTTTCACCCGGCTTTATATGCCCCAGGTGGAAGAGGGGGGTATCGATGCACTCGTGAACTGGGGTTGGGGGAAAACACTTATTCAGCGAGCGTCAAATACACTCGCCTGGCTGACCAGCGAAACACACACACATTTACGCACACTCACTCACCCTTGCATTCTTCCCACATCGCGTTGGTTAAAGGGGGGGAAGGGAAAGGAGAGGGGGTGACGATTAAGATCAGGACGGGCCGAGACCGTCACAATATATATATAAAACTTGCAGGAGAATCACTCGGGTGATAAATATACAATATGCCAAGAGGGTGGCCGATAAAAAATATACACACTTACAAATAAAAACTTCCGATATTTCGGTGAAGACTAGCTCCACAACTTCTCAATAAAAAAATCCTCAAAAAACCACACTCCCCCAAACTGCCTCCTACTAATAGCATTTCCCAACACAATATCTCCCTCTGTACCACCTACTTCCCAGGTGTGGACTCTATTAGGCGTATTATTAAAAACCTCTACCCTATCCTGTCGGACAACCTAACCACTTCTAAAATATTCCCCCAATGTCCCTCTCTCAGCTTCAGACGCCCCCCCAATCTATCCGCCATTTTCAATATTACCAAACCCCTGTCCAAATCACTCAAACCCACCAAATCCCTTCCCACCCCTTGCAACCGCCCGCGATGTAAAACTTGCCCCATCCTCATCACCCAGCCCTTGCCGGACAAGTTCCTCGCTTTTCCCCTCCCTTCTGTCCTCTCACCCTCCTGCACCACGCCTAACATTGTCTACATCCTCCTCTGCCAATACTGCCCTTCTTTCTATGTTGGCTTATCCACCACTCCTCTCAATATTAGAATGAATGGGCACCGCTCGTCTTGTAACGATTGCCCCTCCCTCTCTGTTTCTCTCCCTGTCGCCATTCACGTCTCCTCCCACAACTCCACTTTCAATAACACTTTTAAAGTCGGTCTACTTGCTTCCCTTCCCCCTTCTTCCTCTCCCCTTCAACTCAAAGATCTTGAATCTTCTTGTATTTTATTCCACCAGGCTTTCTCGCCCCCCGGACTCAATAAATCACACTAGTTTCGCCCTCCCCCTCATCTCATCTCTCCCTGCTTCCTCCACGCCCTCTCCCCGCTCTTCGTCTTTCCCCTCCTTCCCCTCTTACACCTTCCTCTCTCCCTCTTTCCCCTCTAACACCTTCGTCTCCCCCTCTTTCCCCTCCCATACCTCAATCTCTCTCCTTTTCTTCATTCCTACTTTAAACCTTGAGAAAGGTGGAGCTAGTCTTCACCGAAATATCGGAAGTTTTTATTTGTAAGTGTTCTTTTTTCCGTGTGTATATTTTTTATCGGCCACCCTCTTGTTGGCATATTGTATATATATATATATATATATATATATATATATATATATATATATATATATATATATATATATATATATATATGTGTGTTTAAAAGAATTGTGACTAAAGGAATGAGGAGGTAGTTAATTACATGTAAAGAGTCGGATGATCGGAAACCCGTGGAAAATGGCCACCTTTGAATGAATTTGCAGTTTGTATGACATTCCATTATTTAATATTGCCAGCAAGTTGAAATTCAACAGTAATTGTCTTAATTTAAATACTTAATGTTCGGTTTAATCTGTCAAACATTAATATCCAACTAACTATTGCATCTTATCCAAAATCGGCAGGGAATTTATATTTTGAAGCTCCAATTTCCACAACTGTAGAAATTTCCAACAGAAAGTGTTTAAATTCCAGTATAAACTATTGAAAACCTCACTTTTAAATTTCAATAGTTACTGTTAAATTTCAACAGTAACTGTTAAATGTAAACAGTTAACTGTTGAAGTCCAACAGTAGTGAGGATATAATCGTCAGATGGCAGCACTGCTGCCCAAACAATCAGATAACTGCCAACAGATGGCAGCACTAGCGAGAACCGCGTAAATTACCACCCGTTTGAATCTTGAACGACGCCTACTGATTTAGTTTATTTCATCTTTTCACCGCAAAATGCAAAGGAACGGTAATTATTCGTCAATGATAACAGAAAAATGATTTTCAAAATGGTTTTTATTTTGAATGAAGAATCAGTGAGTTAAATTCAATATTTGAGAAGTACACAGGTATAAGGTTATTACACTTTAACAAATTTAAATTTTAAAGTTTACCAGGTTTACCAAAACTTCACATGAAGTAATATATCTGCGCACAAAATCAGACATCTCTAACCAGTACATGTATTCCTATCACAAACATAACAGTATTATTCACCTTTGCGCAAAGTATTTACACATGGAAAGCTACACAATTTAGTGAAGTTTATGCATGCAAGTCATCATCGAGTTACCAAAGTGTAACATAAAGTGACTTATTCACTCACACAGCACTATCCAGTACATGTATTCCTATCACATAACAGTATTATTCACCTATTTGCAAACTATTTACACATGAAAAGCTACACAATTTTGTGAAGTTTATGTACACAATTCTTCTATCAGTATAATTAATCTATTTACAAACTATTTACATGTATTTGTCAATAATAATTCTATATTTTTCATTTTTAATTCTGTTGTTCGTCACTTTGCAAAACATCTTTACCACCAGCCAATTGGTGTATGAATATATTCTACTTTTTAACTCCACACCGTGGGTTTCACATTTAATGAAGTAGCAATCAATGTTGCTACTCCCTAATTCAGCCATT
The DNA here is from genome assembly GCA_963573305.1 of Pyrrhosoma nymphula. NCBI lineage: Eukaryota > Metazoa > Arthropoda > Insecta > Odonata > Coenagrionidae > Pyrrhosoma > Pyrrhosoma nymphula. Next base: position 54,522,546 of record OY754336.1, on the reverse strand, counting down.
AGCAGCACTGAAACTTTCGAGCAGTGGCCAACTACTTCTAATTTTTTGAGTAGCAATGGTACTGCCGCCACTCCGATTTCACTCCCGTGTTTACGGATGGCTCGAAGTCCGAGTCGGCATGCGCATGCGCGGTGTTCTCGTCCCACCATGGAGTCATCGGGGTGAAGCTAAGCCCGCTGTGCAGTATCTACACGGCGGAGCTTTTCGCCATAAAGATGGCTCTTGGTGGTATTAGGGGCGATTGCGGCGCATACATTGTCTGCAGTGACTCTATGAGTGCGCTGCAGGCCATTTCCGGTTATTCCCCGATGCACCCACTTGTCGAGGAGATTCAGAATCATCTTTTATCCCTTTCTAACAAAGGAATCGCTATCCGTTTTCTGTGGGTACCTGGACACGTGGGAATAGCCGGTAACGAGATGGCCGACTCGGCAGCGAAAAAGGCTCTTCAGGACGAACACATTTCGTCAGTATTGGTACCGCATGAAGACCTAAAGGCTACGTTGAGAAACGTAGCCCTCGGACAGTGGAAGGAAACCTGGCATTCCCTGACAGAGAATAAGTTGCGCACCATAAAGCCGGTGGTATCAGTGTGGCCCACATCAGTCGGGAGGACTCGCAGGAAAGAGGTCGCAATCACACGGCTGAGGATAGGGCACTGTGCCCTCACTCTTACCTCTTCACCGAAGAGAAGATCCCGCCCTACTGTGAGGATTGCGACTCTCCCATTACTGTGAGACACCTTCTGACGGTGTTTGATAAGTACCGTGCTCTGCGCATCCGGCTGAACATCAGGGGAGACCTAGGACACGTCCTAGGAGACGATCCTGATTGTGTCTGTCGGATAATGTTATTTTTAAAAGAGTCAGGGCTTTTTAACTGTTTGTGACGAACCATTATTTGGTGTTTTATCTTACGCCCATTTTAATGTGAGTTGTGTTGCTTTTATTTGTCTATTTAATTATTTATTTTAAATAATTTGACATGATGATGTTAGATTGACGTGGTGCGAATTACCTTATTTGTCGAAGCACCCAAATCACCCAAATACTACTACTACAAAACCTTCATTTTGTCGAACCCTTTCGGGTTCATGTGTCTCTCAGTGAGAGGGAACAATCTAAAAGAGAGTAAGGATAAAGAATTTAGTAATAATTATATATAACTATAACTACTTATGGAAGTCAATGAATAAAGTAGGTTCTTCAATCTCTAACGAAGTGCTATCATAATCCAACTTTTTAGTATATCAATAAAAGGTATCATCTTTGTGGAAATGTACTCACCGCCCGAAAGGATTCTGACTACCCTCCTCATAGAGCTGCTGAATATGGTCCCACGATGCCTGTAACAGCACCTCATTACCAGCTAATGCCACCGGAACCCTAACATCATGCTTGTTGAAAAGGTTACGGAAGCATTTCAGTAAATGAGGGGGGTCAAATATAGTAACCACTATATGCCCTTCAAACTCAAAGGAAGGATCCTCAAAGGATGTTGAAGGGCTCGAACATTGTTAGTGCCCATATCACAAACAGTGGCTACTACATTCAACCCAATCTGCTGCAGGTTCCGAAGCACTTCCTTCAGCAGCTCACTTAATGTTGAGAATGGCGTGGCAGAAGAGCTGAAGTATTAGGCCAGCGGCTGCTTCCAGGTTGAGAATAGGCCACGAGCCATGAACACCATAGCTACCTTTGCCAAAGCATTAGAAGTACCCATGGTGCCATGATCTTTGAAGCCTACTATACAATCCCTCAACCTGTCCTAAGCCAAACCAGGCTTCAACGACATCTCGTCGAATAGAAGACAGCAGTGCCTGTCCCTCTTCTCCATTCCCTCAACGAAAGAAGAAAGAAAACTAAAAATTTCTGGATTGATTCCAGGAAGGAAAGAAAAGTTGGAAAGAGTTTTAGATAAAGTTTTCCGGCAAGGAAGAGGAATTAAAGCCCGAAACAAAGAATAGCATTTTGGGCTTTTCTTGAAGATAGAGAGAGCAAAGAGTTTTTCTTCGTGGGACCATCTTCTAGCTTTTGGTTTCCTTTTCCCTTCCCTCAGTATCATCTTTAGTAAAGTGACAGCATATGGGGACAAATTTTTAACTAGGCCACATAAAAATCTGCTGTGAGTGATGTTTGACATTGAGCTAAAATCTGACTTAATACCGTCAGCAATGTTTGCAGACTTCTTCCATTGTCTGCGCTGATTATAAGAAAGAATATTTACATCCTGTACGCAATACTTCTCGATTTCATCTTCCATTTTGAAGACGTAATTTTTTCCACCATTTCTTCATACCATTTTTGAAAAATTTCAGCATCTTTCCTTGTCATATGTTCCACACCGTAGTCAGCAGGTGGCGGCATCGGTCCCTCGTAGTTTTTATTGGCATTAGTATTAAATAAATGTGGGAAGTAACCTTTTGCTAGGGAATCGTCTAATCCTAACGTCTGAAGAAGTTTTGACAGAGGCATTGGAAGAAAACTGAGTGATTCAATGAATTTGAGCCCGTCAAATTGTAAAGATATCAATTTAGCCCCTGTAGAAATTATCTTCGGCTGCCAATTCATTTTTTCAACCATTGCTTTTATGATGAAGTGGCTGTCGTATCCCTTGGCATAATGTGCTATGCAAATTATTTCCTTAAAGCCCTTGTTTCTCATGTTCACTATGGATTTTAAGAAGTCGAGGACCGGTTTAGAATCGCGAAATATCTCCTGTCTCTCCGCGCTGCGTACACGCCAGCATTGATTCTTCGTTTGTGCACGCACCACAACATTTTTGAGTGGCAAGGAGGTTAGGGGTATGGAGGAAATGTCCTGTTTTTTTCCGGTAGAGTGTCCTGTCTACACTCTATATCATAGAATATAGATAGAAATTTTGTAGAACGCTTGTGCTGTTTCATCTGGGGCTTCATGTAGCACTTTTTTTTCGACACATGCCTACTCTTGCACGTCTTACAGTATATTACGTCACATACATGTTTTTCTCTTGTCATTTCCAAACTGTAAACTCGCTGACAGCCCACACAGTATTTTATGATGTCGCACGGTGATTTCCCCACACCCCTCCTCTCTAAATGCTGTGTGAAACATCTTACTCCATAAAAGTTTCTGTTGCACACTTCACAAGTCACATTTGGTTCACAGATATCACAAGGTGGCGATCTCATGCATCTGGAGCATTCTGATGCACATTTATGATTGTATAGATGAGAAAAACCTACCCTACAAGGCCTGCAGTAATAATCATAACTGAAGGCCCCTTTAGGGGACACAATATAGTTAACCCTCTCCCTCTTAACTCGGCCGAAACCGGCCATATGGTGTTCTCTGGCCGCTCGGCGAATTTAAATGCCCACTATCCCCAGTTTTCAACCTATTAATTCGCAAGTGAGATCAACCGTGTTCGTAAGTTTCCTTTTTAAATTTAACCCTCAAATTGTGAAACAGTTTTGGTAATTTCATAAAATATTTTGATAGTAAATAGTTTTTATCTACTTTTAGACCTACCTCCAGGTTTCTAGCTCATGCTCGTGAGTAGCCTCCATTTCAGCAAAGACCTATTTGTGGTACTCGAAGAAACACCCAACTTTACACAATGGTAAATCACAGTCATGGCATTTCCAAGAGGTTTCTACACTTCTTCCAGCAGTTGTCTTCCTTTTTTGGGCACTACAGCAAGCACACACTCTTTTTCTTCCGTCAATTTTCACTATATGGTGGGGGGTGACCGGAAAACTTACGGGACCAGCGTAATGTCTTTTGCGACCTAATATCTTGCGGGAGGAGTAGTTCCCTATCATCTGTCTGTATAGAGCTAGGCGAAAGTCTTTTTGTGTTGTCCCATGCTTCGAGGTTGAAGGAAAATTTGTTTCTTTATAAAGTATGTAACTATTTACAATGGCTGTGTTCATTACAATCGCGAAAATATATTTCCATCATTTCTTGGTCTTCCTTCCGAAATCATAGTAAGACCTATTCTGATCGGCTCTATCAACTCCACCCATAAATCTATTATATCTTACTATTGATTCTGGGCATGGAATCAGAATTTGTTTGTTACCCATCCCCGTTTTCTTGGGAATCATCAAACTCACTTTTTGATCGCAGTTTGTCGATAGAACACAAATGTCTCGTCTGTCATGCCAGACAGTTGCCGTCACTTCTGCTAATTGTAAAATTTTACTTTCACCTCGTTTAAGTTTAAGGCTCTTGGGATGTTTGAATTCAACTGGCCATTCTTTACGTGTTGGTCGAGTAGTAGCGCAAGAATAAGTTTTACTTTTATAAAGTTCTTTCATAAGAGAAACGCTTGAAAAAAACTGTCGAAATAAACGTGATGGTTCTTACCAAGGTGATTTTCAAGTAAGTTCATCACAACTTGGCTTCCTAACAGCATTTCTTTATTTCTGCTTTCTTTCTTGCCCAAATATATATTCCCTTCTAAAACATAACCGCTCGGACTCGCCAACACCCAAATTTTAAAACCCCATTTTGTTGGCTTTGATTTGACGTACTGTTTTATATGGTGACGTCCTTTAAATGCCACCATCACTTCGTCGACAGCTAAATCACGACCAGGCTGGTAATTTTCATGGAAAGTATCTAAAACATCTAGTACTGGTCTCACCTTTTGAAGGATATCATAACCAACATCACTTTCTTTTTTCTCTTTTCTGATATCACTTACATGAAAATATTTTGCTATGTCCGTAAATCTACTGTAAGTCATACATTTTCGAATCAGAGGGCAGTCTATATCCTCACTTCTCCAGTAGTCTTCACTATCAGGCAGATCAAACACCCCCATATATACCACGACACCCAAATACGCTCTGATTTCCTCATAGGTAACGTTAACCCAATGCCTATCATTCTTTCCTGAACGTCGCTGGAGATATTCTGCGTATATATTTACGTTTTCTACTATTCTGTGAAAGAACTCCTCACCGCTTAACATGTGCATTAAATAATCTAATTCACTCGACCCAATGGGCAAGTCGTGCTTTGGCCCCATTCCTCCATTAAAAACACAAGGAACGTTATACAGTAATAAATATTCCCATTTGGATGGAAGTGCACTTTCACCTGTCGCATCACTGACACTGGGAGTATAATCCTCTTCTATGTCACTATCACCTGAACTGGCACTTTCAAGCAATTCCTCCGCTTCATCCGAAGAACTCGAACACCCTGTATCACCAAGGAAATCGTCTCTGTCCACTTCTCTCGCTATAGCGTCCTCACTCAAAGAAGCCATGGTTAGAACTGGGGGGAATTTGGGAAGATATTTTATCATTAGGGCTGTGATTTATCTCATTGCGAAGCAAATGAGTTAGTGATGGTGGTCACCCAAGAAGAAAACTCAGTATGTAGATATGAGAGTCACTCCTAAACAAGCCAAGGCAGGCGTGGTGTTTTCATCTTCTTTTTTCGTCCCATAAAGTGTCCCTTACAACCCACTCGTGAAACCGTGTGTCATCTGCTCTCTACGTCAAGGCCTCTTCTAAAAGGTCTTTCGTGATGACTCGAGAATATTCCCTCATCACTTCGCTGGTGAGAAAACGCTAGCCCAAACACCCAAATGGATTTCGGGCTCTTTCGGGTTTCGTGGCTGAGACAATGGGGCTCTGTTTCAACTGATAGGAGTTAATGAAAAGGCAGATGCTTGCGTAGGCAACGATAAACATTCATAAGATAAAACAGATGCCTATGAAGCTCAAAAGAGTGCCCTTGGCCGGTCAAATCACGAGCAGAGCAACACGGGCGGTTTCGGCCGACTTAGTAGGGAGAGAGAGAAAAATCGACGGCCGGTTTCGGCCGACTTAAGAGGGAGCGCGTTTTTGGGCATTTAAACTTCAGAAGGGAAAGGGTTAAAGCGTTTTTCTCCATAAATTGAGTCAATGTGTCTCCGCGCGCTCCCATCTTCTGTCGGAGTTGATGGTCCTTGAAGAGAACTTCTTTTCCCCTACGGTCCCCAAAAACGGTTAATTTGTACGCCGGAAGGTGATCCTGGAAACACTTAAGATGCTCCAGTCCGCCGCCGTTATTTAAATTTACCCCCAAGGCTTCACATAACTCTTCAGCCCTCAGCGTTTGTAAACCACCACCTCTCTTAACAGCTTTGTAAATTTTGGTGTTGTCTTCATGACGTGAGATACCCACACATATAGCCCTAGCCAAACAGAGGTTGTCCTTATTGGAAATGACAACAATCGACCTCTTTGATTTACAAAAATCGTGGAAAGTACAGAGACGATTTTTCAAATGGCGCCCGCCAGCTGGCATTTCCGCGTAAGTAAATGTTACATGCAGCATCCCATTTATGAGAAAAGTCTCGTTGGACTGAATAACTTTTTCAATTCTTCCACAAATCACCTAGGCACTAAATTGATCAACACGTCGATAGGAAATATTAATCGGTTTTCCAGGATTTTCAGAGATGTATATAGACATTGCAGCCTTACTGTTTGGAGGGATTCCGTCGGTCAGCTCGCTGATTAGTGCATCTAATGATGCTTGGAACCATGCAATGGGATCCATACCTTTGGGAGTCGGGCGCAAAACACAAGCAATCTTTCGCCCGTTCAAGCGAAATTTTTTCAAACAATTTCGATTCTCAGAAAGTATAGTAAAAAAGATATTTTCAGTATCACCACCGCCCTTTTACGTTCCCTGTAGAGGCTCTGAGGATGCTTCCGCTATCCCGCTTTCATCGGGAGAGCAATTCGTAAGCAATTCATCCATCTGAGGTTCTGAGGATGTTTCCGAAAGCACGCTTTCATCGGGAGAGCAATCCGTGCGCAATTCATACATCGCGTCATCTGCCAAAGCATCTGATGAGCTAGACTGCATACAGGGGCTATTTAAATCCCTCGAGGGCAATGAAGTACTACAATGATCTTCACGGGGAGGTTTATCAGAGCTAGAGGCTCCACAGAACAGTTTTTCAGTTAAAAATGGAGGCGTTTCATGATGGAAGGGAGAGAATGAATTTTCTAAAGACTAGCACTTGTGAGTCGGTAGTATAAGGAGCTTCTTCGAATCCTGGTGGAACATGAGGAGGGAAAATATCTAAACCATGAAATTCGTCCAGGTCGTTAGAGGGAGCAATATTTTCGAGTCGGCCGGAATTCACTTTTTCAAACCCAGGCGGTGGACGCATATAAACTGATGAGCATTATAGCATTTGCTGAACATCTTTCCAACTTTTTCCACCAGTCCTGATACTAAGACCTTCATTCTTATGTTAGTCACATCACTTGAATGGAAGCTTAATGAACACAAAACTATTAATAGGGATATGGGAAAATTATTACAAATCAGGCAACGCATTATGGAGTGATATTGCATTTTTTATTAGTATATAAAACACCAAAAGCAAAAGAGTGAGCATAGGAATATACTTACAACATGATATGAAAATGACAGGCTACCAGCACAAGTAAACACACAAAAGCACGAGGGTGATCATGACAAGACACCAAAATATGTATGAAAGGAACGTGGCACCCTGTTAATTCACAGACTACAAAAGCCTTGACGGTCGTGAAAATACATGTGAGGTGTATACATCATGAAATGAACCAGACAGGCTATCTGCCTGTCTGGTTGATTTCGACTACCAGTGGCACATTATATGAACGTGTCAGGCTATTAATTAGACTACCACTTGCACAAGGGCCGTGAAAATAAACAAAAGCATGAAAACATTATTTTAACGTGGCAGGCTATTAATTAGACTACCACCTGCACAAGGGCCGTGAAAATAAACAAAAGCATGAAAACATTATTTTAACGTGGCAGGCTATTAATTAGACTACCACTTGCACAAGGGCCGTGAAAATAAACTAAAGCATGAAAACATTATTTTAACGTGACAGGCTATTAATTAGACTACCACTTGCACAAGGGCCGTGAAAATAAACAAAAGCATGAAAACATTATTTAAACATGGCAGGCTATTAATTAGACTATCACTCGCACAAGAAAAAATGGTGAAAGCCTTAAAACAAAAATCATTACGTTAACATTTTAAAAAAAAATTGATGGTACCCTCACAAAAATTATCATGGCAACAATTTCTATATAATAAAATTTTCCATTATTCTCTGCCTTTTTAACACCCCTAGCTGACGTATTTCAACATTAGCCACTTCAACTGGGGGAGGAACAATAGGAACAATAACTTCCTCCTCGCGCCCTCCAACTGCCTCCATCAAATTGTCGTGCTGCAGTAGACAAACTTTGTGGAGGACACAACAAGGAACGATGAACTCTGGCACTTTTTCCGTTGTTGTCATTGCAAGCTTGTCCCGCAAACTCCTAAACCTTGCCTTTAATAGTCCAAAGGCTCTTTCAATTGTTTGTCTGGCCTGTGACAATCTAAAATTGAAATTAATTTGGGCAGGAGTCAGGTGCCCATTGTCCCTGAAGGGAACCATCATGTGGGGGTGAATGGCATTTGCACCATAGGTGGCAGTCATTTGTGAAATATTCCTCCCCCTTACCATGTACTCTGCGATAGCCGAGTTCTTCAACACTCGTGCATCGTGAACAGAAGCTGCATTGCCTGCATAACAATGCGTGAAGCACCCCAAATCATTACACACTGCCTGTAAAAAGAAATTGAAAATTCGAGCTAGTAACCTAAGAAACAACTAGCAAAGAAGTCCATATACCATCATACAGCTGACTGAATAAAGTTCCTGTGAGATGAGGTCGCCAGCATGAGTTCATGTTATCCATTTTGTATATTTAATGAGTAACAGTTACATTTTCCGTTCAAAGTCCTCACAAAGGTATGGAGAAATCCACAAAACAAGTAATTCTGTGTCAAAATAGTTGACTTCCACGACTCAGTAAAAGTGGAATATTTTTTCGAAGAGAAATTCCTACCATTCCACCAGGTCAAAGCAAAACGAATGTCAATTATGTGGAGTCCAAGGGAATTATAATGCAATATGATGGAAATAAGGCTCTCAACTACCTACCTGCAAATGCATAGCATTAGAAGGTAGGTAGTACAGCATCTTTCCTAGAAATGTACGACCGTGCATCATCCTTGGGCGCATCGATTTTTATGTGAGTTCCATCAATAGCCCCAATGACATCAGGGAGCCCAGACTTCAATAGAAATCCCTCCTTCACCGTCTCACTCTCATTTCCCCTGGGCCAACAAATGAATGTTGGCGCTATACAATGTAAGGCGTACGTGACCCTACGCAATGATCGTAGAGCAGTAGCCTTACCCACATCGTACCTTTCACACACAGACCTGGGGAAGCTGAAGGCCATTCTTATACTACATGTAAGTTTCCTATGCTATCAACGCAATACACATAACATGTAGGTACTATAGTAAGTAGCATGCAAATGTAACTAATTTAATGTTTACGAGACAAACTAAATCCGAGCATCAATGGATCCGGGTTTCTTGGTTCCGGGCGTGTCGTCTTCCCAGCTTTGAAGCTTCTAAGACGTGTGGTCTCTACTTATTTTATCTAGATGTCATTATTGCGCCGCTGGTGCAGCGCCGTCTATGGTAGCAGCCTTGGCCGCTTCCCGGGAAGTAGGTTGGCAGGGAGGTCCGTGGACGCGATGGGCCGCTTGTGGCGGTCCCACGTGGATACGGCTCTCTCCGCCAGGTTGCTGATCTCCTTGTAGGCGGAGTCTGCTGCTCTGTCGAAGAATTACTGCGCCATCTTCGGCAGGAGGACGTCAAGGAGCTCCAATTTCCCGTCTCGGTGCATTCCGTCTACGCGATCGTAGAAACCGCGACTCAGGATCCACCGAAGTGCAGTGTTCTGCACCACCTGGATGCGTTGTAGGGTCGACTTGGGCACTCCAGACCATACAGGAGCCGCATACGTGATGACTGGCGGGAGCAGTAACGGCCGGAGCCGGCGAAGCGCCGCCAGGGCATTTGCACGAAAACGATCCGCTTGCGGTCTCCGCCGAAGCTTCTGGTCCAGCAGCACTCCGAGGTAGAGGACCTCGGATTCCCACGGGATGTGGACTCCATTCACCACCAGGCGGTCGACTCCATGCGGCGCTCCGTGAGAGGGATGGAACATGATGGCCTTTGTTTTCGCCGGGTTAACTTTGATGCGCCATCTACGATACCAACGGGTGGTATTGTAGATCGCGTCTTGAAGGCCATCCGCTGGTGCCCATCCCTTGAAAGATCTGGTCAGGAGCGCCGCGTCATCTGCGTAGAAGGACAGAACCGTGTTCCACCTATGCTCCCGAGGGATGTCATGGGTGAAGATCAAGTATTGGACTAAGGCCGGATCCCTGTGGTACTCCAGCGCTGATTTGCTGAGTACTGGATTCCGGCCCTAGCCAACACACGGTGAAGGTTCTGTCCCTCAGGTAGTCCCGGATTAGGCGGAAGATCCAATCCGGGATGTGGAGTCGGCTCATCTTCAACAGGAGGCCATGGTGCCACACTCGGTCGAAAGCCTTCGAGATGTCGAAGAAGGCTCCGGCGACCGAGTTTTTCCTGTTGAAGGCGTCGGTGATGAAGTCCGTGGTTCGTGCCAGCTGCTGGACCGTGAAGTGCCCATCTCGGAAGTCGAACTGCTCATCCGGGAGGAAACCAGCCTCTCGAACGAAGTCGCAGATCGGCACCCGCAGTAGTCTCTCGAAGATCTTGCCGAAGCTATCCAGAAGCGAAATGGGCCGGAATTCTTCCGGTCCCAGCACGTTCTTTTCTGACTTCGGCAGGCAGGTGATCTTCGCCCTCTTCCAGGTGGACGGGAAACAGGATATCCTGACACAACCGTTGATGATGTGTGCCAGGTACACCACCGCTGCCCTCGGAAGCTGACGGATAATGGCGTTAGAGATCCCATCCTTACCCGATGCGTTCCGAAAGTGCAGGTGGTGTATAACCCCGATGACGTCCTTCTCGTCGAACTGTGGGATGCTCGCGTCGTCCATCGTCCAGCGATGCGATGGATTCCGCAATCTCCAGTTCGACGGCAGCAGACTGTTGTGTGGCTGGATTCGGCGTGAATACTCCTGCCAGGTATTCAGCCAGCATCTCAGCCTTGTCCTCAGGAGATGCAGCAACCCATGGTATTACTAATACGAGGTAAGTCGTTCCCGTGACCAAAATGAGACCGTTCTGCGCATCTACGTCACGCGGATAGCAGCAGACGACTCACTACATGTATGGAGCTATGAAAACTATGATTTATATCTTTAGTCTTAGGTAACAGGGACAGTAAAGAATATAAATACCGTAAATTTGTTGATAGGATAAAACATTAAACACTACTTTAATCTTACATTAGTTATATTTGGACGAAAATCCATGGATTTCATATGAAAGCATCGTTCGTGAACTACTGATGAGTAAACACTACCGGATAAACATTGAAGCCGCGTTCGTCAGGCAGTAAATATAAATGCGACTGGTTGTGGACGAGGATTCTCGGTATTGAATAATGCGTAGAATTAGGGAACAGTAGCAACCTACTTACCGAATAGAAAACAATTTTTATCCCAACGCAAATTAGCGAAATACCGGGAATGTAGGAATTCAATCGCCTGACTTCCCCAGTTCAAAAATGAACCTCTGCATGGTAGGGTACGTCATTGCATTAATATTTGACAATCACGTAAGCAATTGATTCAAACGTTAAAATCGTAATCCATAACTCAACTAATCGTAGGCTTTAAGAAGCCTAAGCGTCGATAAGTTATCGTACACACTTCGGAAATGGCATTTAACGTCTGGAAAATTTTAATTTTATCGTACCTTCATAATAAACTACTTTTGACAATATGGACCCAGTTTATCTCATTTTTAAGTAGTTATCAGCAATGATCAACTTTCAGTAGCAGTTAAAAGGAAAATAAAGATTTACCAGAAATTTGTTTTCTTTAATTCAGTTTACATGGAATCTTCAAACCACGAATTTCTGCTGTGATTAGGCGGGGGTTGTTTAGTCCTAATAGTCATTTTGTTATTATACATAAGGTTATGAAAGTTACACATTAACACCCACAACAAACTAAAGCCAAGCTCTACACAAGTGTGCTTATGTCAACTTGACAATTGGAATTTTTCCATGCAAGGTTTTACTACATAAGAAAATGCTCTTAATAATTTGTAATGAACAATAATTATTAAATTGGAAAATAGTTATCTTTGATCACCAATGGTACATAGCTTGCATTCTCCACTAACAGCTTCCTAGTGGGTCACAACCAAGGGACGTCATGGTTGTGATGTTGACGTGGATCAAGATGACTCTAAGCACATACTGCTAACAGCGTCTTAAGGGGTAATTGGAGGAGGAATAATAACAACCAAATTTTATGCTTGCTATTGTTACAGTATAAAACATTTATTTCACAAGGTACGGAAAACCGTATGGTTAATTTCGAGTTATTACATTATCAGCAGCAACACAAATTAAATAGCATGAACAATAGCAGGTTCTGCATGAAAGAAGAATGAGCTTCTGATTGCTGGAGCATTGAACATCAACTAATGGTATTTGAGTAATTTATCCAAACATTCCACAGCGGTGCCCTAGGTTCTCATGTGGTCGGGATCTCCTGCTATAATTCCCCGACTAAAAAATTTGCCGTAGACTACCCAGGACACTAAAATAAAGATAGGAAAAAGGTTGATTAATACATTTATGAAAAAACAACACGATGAAACAAACACAACAAAATTCTGTAGACAATTTAAGAGTCTCAGATTATGGAGAAACACTTAACAGCACCAATAGAAAATGTAATAGAAATCACTTACTTTTGATGCATCCTAGAAAAGATATTTCCGAAACATCAATTGAAAAATGTGATCACAGGACACTATGTGAGCAAGCAAAATTTATGTAGCGAACTTGGTGAAAGAGTAAATATGTTTAGTCTCAGCAGACCTCCAATGTCCATACCCAACAATGAATTAAACAAATAATTATAAACATTTTGTTCCTGGTGTCAGGATCCAGCAATTTCCAATAAAGGTTTAGCCAAATACAAAATTATAAGACTAGATCTCATTCATCACAGTATAAACATTCAAGTTACATAACCTGTCGTGTCTGGTACTAAAAGTGGTAGCTAATAACACAGTTCATCTTATGTGGCAATTAAGTGATAGCCATTCTGGAAAAAGAGAAGAATAAATTCATTAAGCCATTACTTTAAAACAACCAAGGATTAATATCCTAGGAATCAATGGTAAACAGTATTCACTTGTTGCATCATTAACCGATATTTATGTCCAAAGATGGCTCACCTGTTGCCTCAATACATGATATTCATTTCCAAAGATGGTGTTCAAATAACCAGTATCTGGTAATAGAATATAATTTCACTCACAACTCAGGTCATCATATAAGGCCATCAAGTGACAGCCATTCTGTAAAGAGGAAAATTAAATCTTTGACCATATACTGTAATACAACCAAAGATAATAGATATCCTAGGAATCAATGACAAACATGGAATTCACCTTTTTCATCAATACTCAATGCGTATATCCAGAAATGGTATCATGTAGACGGTCGCATCAGGTTCAGATCATTTGTAGAGGGAGCCTTCGACAGGAGCCCGTGCACTTAGACTTACTTGGTTCATTATGCCAACCCCATGCATGTCATGTCAGGTACTATGAAATAGTAATTCTCATAACTCAGGTCATCTTTTGTGGCTATCAAGTGACAGCCATTCTGCAAAGAGGAAAATTAAATCTTTGAGCATATACTCTAATAGAACCAAGAATTAATATGCTAGGAAGAAATTCTAAACAGTATTCACTGGTTGCCTCAATACATGATATTCATTTCCAAAGATGGTGTTCAAATAACCATTAATGTCTGGCATTAGAAAATAGTTTCATTAAAAACTCAGGTCATCATACAAGGCCATCAAGTGCTTGTTAATCTAGAAAAAGAGGACAAATAAATCATTGAGCATTTACTCTGACACAACCAAGGATTAATATGCTAGGAAGAAATTCTAAACAGTATTCACCTGTTGCCTCAATACATGATATTCAATTCCAAAGATGGTGTTAAAATAACCAGTAATGTCTGGCATTAGAAAATAGTTTCATTGAATACTCAGGTCATCACACAAGGCCATCAATTGACAGCCATTCTGAAAAGAGGAGAATTAATTTGAGCATTTACCCTAATACAACCAATGATAAATATTCTCAGGGCTACTGCACAACTCATAATTCACCTGTAATACGTTGGTGGTAGATCCACTGAAACACCTGCTTTTAGGGAGGTATTCTTACAACAGTAGGAGCTCTATATTTTGTTGAAAATATTATGATGGTCATTAAATCAGAGGTGATATCACAAGAGTACTTATGCACATATCTTCACATGTTCGGAATGTAGGTGGATTGTGATGGCTTAATTCTTTTTAAATAACAGCACTTTGGTCTGAGGACACTAATCGTTGATGCATTTGAAAACACTACTTAAATGGGTTTTTAGTACATAGTTGGGTTTTTAATTGAATGGGCCTATTTACATTACAAAATCACTGCCTCACCTTCTTTAACTTTTTCTTTAGCTATCTCCCTCCTTCACCCTTAATTTGCATATTTAAATATTTAAGACGAATGTAGGTCCTTGTTCTAACAAAAAGGGATATCACCTCTTCAGGCCAGTCAACACCAATTTTTGTCCTTACAATTTTAGTCAGATTTTGGAATACATTTTTCTCTTTACTCAAATACTCCCCATGCATGGTGTGAAACTCCCTTTCTGCACACCGAATTACCACCATGAACTCACTAGTAGGGTGTATCAGACCCCCTCTTGAAATGTGTTTCACCCAGTCATGAGGAGATTGACTAAGTTCCTTGGTAATATCACCCAGCCATGGGTACTTCACTTTGAATCTTGAGGCGACATAACCTGCAATATACACTAAACTGTCACCTGTAAGACTGTCAAATCACAGTGTCCAATGTCCTCATCTTCCTCCTGGATCTCAATGACACTAGGGAACAGATCATTCAGGACATCAGCAGTAATGCACTCCTCTTCAATGACACTTTCGATTCCTGCATCTCCGTCTTCATCAAACTCTATCAGGCACCTGTCATTCGAAATGTCAGTGGTGTTGGTATTACATGTAAATATAGCATCAGAATGTTTACCCATGGTGAAGGCCCTGAAGCGATACTTCCAGTCAATGCAGTTTGGATGGTCACTGGTGCGTCCAATTCCTCGGATGTAAGAGAAGAATGATTCCAGTACATCCTTATTAAGCTTTGCTGTCAGGATGAAGTCAGCGCCTGAATTCTCCGCCATGCCATATAACCCTCGCGATGACTTAATACTGAGTAGGATACCCTTCTGAAATGGCTGCAAACTCTTGCTACCAATAACTCTTTAAGTTGACATCAAATTCGCCATTTCATCTAGCACTCGATTTTGCTCCAAGAGGTTGGTTCCATATGCATGACGTGGACCCCTTTGATCGAAGAGCACAGTAGAATTGAATACATAAAAAAAATCGTTGATCAGCTTAATAAATTGGACCAAATTAGTGACATTGTTTACGATGTAATTCTTGTCATGGCAATATTTAAGGGCGGATGAGACAGTATTAGAGAATAACTGAGTGGCTAGCTTCACTTTTTGCCTTCGAAAAGATGAAGGGTTCAGGTGCTCCTGTGTGAGTTTTGGAATGAGATTTAGTTCATTCTTCAAGGAAAATAGTTTATGAAGGGGAGAAGTTGAAATTGTAATACCATTAGGATATAAAAATCCTTTGTCAATGAAGTGATTACGAAGCAATTTAATTAAATTGGGAATATCAGCAAACACATAAATTCTTCTGGTTGTATCAACTGGGTTTGTAAAGTCGAAGCAGTCTGAGTTAATACCGAGACTCTTCCAGAGAGCCTGGTTAGTTGGACCCATGTCACTCTCCTGTGCTACCACCTTATAACCATTCTTTTCTAGCGTTTCAATTATATCAAATAAAATTGTTTTGGTCATTGCCTGATCATAGTCATAAAAAACTGGCTGTTTCCATTTTCCAAACAGGCCACGAGCCATGACAGTTTGAACTTAATCGCAAGGACCAAGAATTTGCTCTTGCTTCCGGTCGAAGCACAACTCACTGCTCTCCTTCATTTCATCATAAGACAGTACCGTCCATTTTTCCAATTCAGTGAGGTGCTGACTTCGAATATTCATTATGCCAATGACACATTTTTGAAGTCCAGGACTAAAATCATATTTGGACACCCAAGACTTCAATGTAGTCACAAAGGGTAGAGGAAAGTTCAAGTGGTCCCTCAAATACCGATAAGCCTTAGCACTGACATATCGTAACGATATTGCTGAGGAAATGTCACTCTTCGACCAAACCATCCGTTTACCTGGATTCAGGATATGTTTAATCTGTCCCTCTGAAAAGAAAGGGGACAAAATCTCTGTCACCCGCAGTCCAGCATCTGCAGTTTTTGCTTTAGAAGGGAATTTTCCTCTTCTAATGCTTCGTTTCTCTCCTTAAGCACAGCATTCTCCACCTCCAATTCTTTCATCATGTCAGTCAGTGTCTACCCTTGGCTGATCATGAACATTTTCATGACAACTGTCCACATTTCCCCTTATTTCTGCAGCTATCGCTCTGAAAAAGATTATTGGAGTGAATTTATACGTTGAAAGTTGCTACCTCTTCTCCTGACAATAGAAATCTATGTGTTATCCCACAATACTCACAGGATACTCAAAGGATTATCCTCAAACACCATATCATTTGTTACACTCTCCTGTGAACATCCTCCAGCTCCATTTTCACAGTAGGGCAATGGAATAGCACCATCCCTATAAACAAAATTAATTTGCAAATTCATGAATAAGCTCTGATGGGGAACAAACCTGCCAAAAAGGGGCATAATAATTTTATTTTAACACATTCGGTGAAGCCGCCATTCGGCGTCATGTTTCGCTAATGAATTTTTTTTCGCCTCTGCTCTTCACAGCAGTCTCGCGACTTTTGTCAGGTTTTTACAATGATGTAGCTTCCTAACTAAGGGCAAGGCCACCTGCCCCCGCTGCAGCCTGGAAAAGCATGAGGGTGCGGAATGCAAGGGTGACCCACTGTGTCAATTGCGAGGGTGCACATCCGGTGTACTCACGTGATTGCCCAAAGATGATCGAGGAGCGAAAAGTAATGGAGATCAAGACGGTTGAAAAAATCCCATACTTCGAGGCTCGGAAAAAGTACAGAGCACAAGTTGCTCCTACTTTCTCCAAGTCGTTCGCCCATGTCGCTTCCCATCCTATTGCCAAGGTCACCATCTCGACTCAGACAGAAGATAATGCGAGCCAAAAAACGAAAGTCTCTGTGCAGAAATCGGTCATACCGGCTAAGGCCACAAATCCGGCAAATAAAACACAAGCCACCGGTTTGGGTTCTCCTAGGAAGAACCCCACCATAACCACCGCCGGGGCCACGCAATTGAAGCGTGGCAACTCAGTATCCCCCGGACCATCTGGTTTAGCCCGACTCAATCAACCGGAGTCAATGGAAGAGGACGAATGTCTCTCGGAGACAGAGATCCTCCGGGCTAGAACCAAAGGTAGGAGGAGATATCGCATCAAGCGTTGATCCTCCAACTGTGTTTTACATTTTAAAATTAATTATTTAATTAATTAACTTATTTTTAATTTTTTATATTACTAATGGCTTTTACTTTGCAGTGGAACTGCAATGGTTTTTATCGGCGTAAGGAGAAACTGAGTGTCTTAATTCGTGATTTTAACCCGTCTTGCATATGTTTGCAGGAGACTCATTTTAAAACAACGGACAAGGGTATTTTAAATGGTTTTAATGTTTTTAGACTGGACGGCACCAGTGGCCAACGAGCCCAGGGTGGAGTGGCGGTTGCTACTCGGGAGGCCCTTACACCTCCCGAGTGCAACTGAACACACCCTTTCAGGCGGTGGCAGTGACCGTGCGTGCCCCCGAAGCGATTACGTTGTGTAACGTGTATCTCCCGGAGAGTGCGCCGGTCACCCGTTTTAACCTAGAAGCCCTTGTCCGCCAGCTACCTCAGCCTTTCATTTTAATGGGAGATTTTAACGCTCACGATCCTCAATGGGGAAGTGCTCGAGCTCAGCCCAAGAGTAGAGGACGGATTTTATCCCATTTTATATGTGATAGTAACCTGGTGTTACTAAACAATGGGGAGAAAACCCGTTTTAACAGTTTAACTGGCGACTGTTCGAGCATCGATTTATGTATTGTATCGAGTATTTTAGTTACAAAACTAAATATATCTGTACATGACGATTTGTGTGGGAGCGATCACTATCCCATTTTTATTACCAAGGAACGACATTTTAATCCAGATTTTATTCGGACGGGTCACTGGATTGTTCAGAAAAACGAAATGAGGACGTTTTAAGGAGACTTTGAATTTCAAATATGACGTAACCTGTGATAGCGTTGAAAATGTTAATAATTTGACTGCAAGTATCATCGAAGCTGCAGACAGCAGCGTACCAAGGTCTCGCCGTATAATTGCTAGCCCTGCGGTACCGTGGTGGAATGATGACTGCGCGAAAGCTATTCGCTAACGTAAAAAAGCGTTGCGAATATTTAATAAATACCCCACCGAAAGAAATTTATCCTCCTTCCGACGACTGAGAGCGAAAGCTCGTCAGGTCGTAAGAGATGCGAAAAGAGCTTCCTGGATGAAATTTGTATCCGGTGTCAACTGCAGGACACCAATTGCACAGGTATGGCGCAATGTAAGGGGTCTATCGGACAATCAGCAGCAGCTAGGTGTTTCTTTTCTTAAAGTCCGTGGTGAAGTTCTAACATCACCACATGACATCGGAAAGGCATTTGGCCAGTTTATTTCCAGGACCAGCAGCGATGACGCATTCGACAAACATTTTATACACATAAAAGAGCGCTGCGCATTGATTCCGATTAATTACAACGAGATGCGACGTGTAGCCGACTATAACCTTTCTTTCTCCCTGTGGGAATTAAAGTCTGCCATCGCCGACTCAGGCAACACATCTCCGGGTCTTGATGAGGTCCACAATGCCTTTCTCCGTAATATTCCGGAGAAGGCATTGTTGGAGGTCCTCCACACCTTCAACCAGCTCTGGATTGAAGGTGATTTTCCATCTACATGGCGGGAGTCAGCAGTAATCCCCATCCTAAAGCAGGGCAAAGATCGTGGTGACCCGAACAGTTATAGACCAGTTTCTCTAACCAGCTTCCTGTGCAAAATAATGGAAAGGATGGTGAACCGGCGCACAGTGGTCTGAAATCGAAAATCGCCGGACAAAAGTCCAAAATAGCTTCTTTTGCGATAGAAACTTGAAACTTTGCACAAGTACTCACAAATGTTTTTGCATCATGAAATGGTAAGTCATTTTATATAGGTTTCACCCGTTTCTTAGATACTAAGGCTAAAACACGATCAAATTTCCAAAATAGCTCTCGCTTTAGTTTTTCTTAGAAAATCTTCAAATTTAAACATATGCCGTTGAAGTAGATGGATTTCAATGAAATAAAAAACGTTACAATCTGTTAATGTTGTATTTTCCCTGTGCTTTGCATGAATTTAAGGGATTTTTGTCGATATTTGTGTGCTATTACGTCACAAAATGGCGGACGCTTTTTTCATTCAAAATTTGACATAAAGCAGTCAATAACTTTTTTTAAACAAAAATGTAACTCGAGATATTTGCACAGAGTGTTAGTCAAACTCATTTTTAAGAGTATTATGCAAAAATCTTTTTAAAAAATTTTGCGATCTTTGAAGTATTAGCAATATTTCGATCGCGCGCCCCGACCTGTCTCTGCGCGGCGGGGCTCGGAAATACCGTGGCTCCTTTGAACTTGATCGGTTCTGTGGACCTCAAATGTTCGAATTGTGCGTTTCTAAGCTAAACAAGTTGTGGCTGATATCCAAATGTTGTACACTGAAGATATTTCGAGGGTGTGGTAACGAGCGAATGGATCAGTAAACGTGTAACTGTGGTAAATTTGTCGTTTCTTTTTCTTCTGTACACTTTTGTACACGGATCAAGCTGAAAATTACGAACGTCTTTCACCTCTTGAGTGCGTATGCATATTCCGAAGGTACCCAATATGGTTTAGAGAGAAGGTTGTCTATAGAATTCTTTCTTTGCCATACGTCCCTTCCGAGGTACTCGCCCTCGTTTGAGAATTAACTGCTCTCCAATTTTTCATCAAAGTATTTACTAGAGATATGTTAAGAGTATAAAGCAAAAATCTTGGAAAAAAGTTTGCGGCTGCAAAAATGAGCGCAAGTTTTTGATCGCGCTTCACGTCCCGGCTCCGCGACGCGGGGGCCTAGACACCGTTGGATATATCACGTCGTTTGGAACTAAATTATTTAAAATCGTCATTTTAAGCACACTGCAGTCTCTATTGACCCGAAATACTTAATTGAAGATATTACTAGTATATTGGATCGATCTACTTGGTTACTGAACGCGTAACTCTGGTAAGCATGCTTTGGTTTCGAAACTTAACGGAATCATGTCGCTTGTTAGGAACACCCTTTGGGTAGGATTTAAGTTTTCTCTCGAAGCTTGCCTTGCGGTAAGGTAGTCAAAGAGGCCAAGAAGGATTCCTGGATGGAATTTGTGTCTAGTATCAACCACAGAACTCCCATTGCTCAGGTGTGGCACAAAGTGAAATGTATCTCGGGCTGGAGAGATGGCATTGCATCACTTGAAGTCGATGGTCAAATCGTTTCGTCCCCTCCTGATATCTGTGAGGTATTTGGCCGTCATATTTCAAACACTACGAGCAATGCGAATTACTGCCCCAAATTTAATGCAATGAAGAACCGCTGTGAAGCGGCCCATCTAAACTTCCTAACATTGGGTTCTCCAGGAGACTACAATGATCCCTTTTCAATGTGGGAATTGAAATCCGCAATCTCAGATTCACGAAAAAGCTCCCCAGGATTGGATAGTGTACACAATGCCTTCCTGCGACATATCCCTGAGTCGTCATTATCTGACGTCCTCCTCACACTAAACCAAGTGTGGAGTGATGGTAGTTTCCCACAAACCTGGCGAGAATCTGCGATTGTCCCGATTCCAAAACAAGGGAAAGACAGAAGCGACCCTAATAACTATAGGCCGATCTCTTTGACCAGTAGCCTTTGTAAGGTTATGGAAAGAATGGTTAACCGCAGACTTGTCTGGTGCCTAGAGAGGCGAAATCTTCTTGCACATATACAGTGTGGTTTTCGAAGGGGTAGATCAACCCTTGATCACCTCGTTCGATGCGACAACTTTATTCAAGAAGCTTTCCTACTCCGTCAACATGTCGTTGGCGTCTTTTTCGATTTGGAGAAGGCGTACGATCGAGTTTGGCGCTTCAAGATTTTAAAGACATTACATAATTGGGGTTTTAAAGGAAACCTACCCATATTTATTAACAATATTTTAACCAATCGTGTTTTTAAAGTTAGAATTGGAAAATATCTGTCTCAAGCTCATAATCAGGAAAATGGAGTACCACAAGGATCTGTGCAGAGCGTAACGCTGTTCGCCATTGCCATTAATGATGTCGACTGTATCCAGGCACCTGTAATAGGTTCGCTGTTTGTGGACGACCTAGCTATTTTCTGTAGGTCGGCTAAACTATCAAATGCAGCCAGACAAATACAGCTGACGCTCAACAAGCTCCAGAGATGGTCACAGATGAATGGTTTCCGCTTCTCGGAAGAGAAAACGAAGTGTAATCACTTCCACCGGCGTAGAGGTAACCATCCAACACCAACACTGCGTCTTGGCAATATTAACTTGCCTTTTGTGAACTCAGTTCGTTTTTTGGGGTTGACCCTGGACCGCCTATAAAATTGGCGAGACCACATCAACGACTTGAGAAACAGGTGTTCGAAAACATTAAATATTTTACGTTATTTAAGCCATTCCACATGGGGTGCAGATCGCCAGACGTTGTTATTATATCGAGCATTAGTCCGGTCAAAACTCGATTACGGCGCTTTTGTCTACCCTTCTGGCAGGAAGTCTTATTTAAGGCCGCTGGCTGTTCTACATAATGCTGGATTGCGACTGGCCACGGGAGCATTTAGGACCTCTCCAATTTTTAGTATTTATTCAGACGCAGGGGAACCACCATTGGCTACCCGCAGAAATATCCTTATGTCGAACTATGCCTCAAAGCTTTTATCAATGAAGAGGCACCCTTGTTTTAATATTTTTTTCCAGCCACGGTTTTTAAATGTGTTTAACAGACGGACGAGGGCCACAAGGCCTTTAAGCATAAGGTTCAATGAATTGATGGAGAAAAATAATTTCTCTCTCCCTGATGTGTACCCAGTAGGGTACCTTGACATTCCTCCGTGGTCTCCACCACCTCCAGATATTAGGCTGGACTTGCATAAGTCCCTGAAGTCGAGCACTACGCCATGTGAATACCAACAGCTCTTCAAGGAATTTCTCGGGCAATATCCTGACTTCGTACCTGTCTATACGGATGGGGCGAAGTCATCATCTGCTTGCGGATCTGCAGTAACTTCTTCATTCCACGGAGTTTTAAAAGCGAAACTCAGTGCGATGTGTAGCACATTTACTGCCGAACTCACTGCGATAAAGATGGCCTTAACCAGCATTGACTGCCGTCGGAAATCTTTCATGATATGCACTGATTCGTTAAGTTCACTGCAATCGATCTCCGCATTTTCCTCCTTTAATCCCATCGTACAGGAAATTCAAACTGCCCTCTTAAAACTTTCGGAAAAAGAAGTAAGAGTCATGTTTTTATGGATACCTGGGCACGTAGGGATTACGGGTAACGAGAAAGCCGACGCCGCAGCAAAAGAAACATTGGGAAACCACCAAATTGATATTGCGGTGGTCCTCGCGGATGACCTAAAAGCTACGCTACGGCCTGTACTCTTGGAGGACTGGAGAGGAACATGGCGGAATCTTCAGAATAACAAGCTGCGTAGCATAAAACCTGAAATTTCAGCGTGGGCTTCCTCTTGCAGAAGCAAACGTAGAGATGAGGTCGCAATCACCCGTTTGAGGATTGGGCACTGCCATTTTACACACTCCTTTCTATTTACAGCTGAAAAGACCCCTCCACAGTGCGATGATTGTGACGCCTCTCTCACTGTAAATCACCTACTGACAACGTGCACTAAATACCGGGTTATACGCAGTAGAATAGCCATCACGGGTAGCCTAGATACGCTTCTAGGGGACGATCCGGTTAGCCTAAGCCGAATTTTATTGTATTTCAAAGAAATAGGTTTTTTAAATTTAATATAGTTAGCATGCACTCATGCATTACTCATACAATAGAAATGCATAAAATCAGTAGTTACATTTTGTAGAGATCTAGTTTTAATGCGTCAAAGGGAATGAGCATGGTGCAAATGACCCTAGCCGTCGACGCACCAAAAAAACAAAAAAACCCAATCCAACAGAAAGTAGGTGTTTCATTGGTCAGCATTGACAGCCCTGGTCAAAATTCATGTGGCCGTCCACATGGAAAATCCATGTGGCCAATGTGAAACATGGCCTTATGGAACTGATGTGGACGGCCATAAGGCGTTTGACGATGTGGAACGAAATTCCCATGTAGACGTCCACATGGAACCACAGATTTTTCCTTATGTCATGTCCACATCAACCATTAATCACAGATTTTTCCCTTGACTACCAGATCACCATTCACTTTAAGTGAACATATATCAGCAAAAATAGTTATTTCCATAAAAAAATGAATGACATGAAGGAATTAAAGATAATTCCATACACGTAATTGGCCTTACCTCAACCTAATAAAAGTGGCTGTGAAATCTCTGAGGATTTGTAGCCTAGAATGAATCCAGCTTCAGTCCTAATTACTCCCTATGACACCATAACGACCCATGGTTACATTTATAGGGATTAAGTAAAATTATTATGCGATATAAAGCACAAAAACAAATTTATTATAAAATTGATCATTGGGTTCATGAAGGCAAAGATCAAAAATACACTGAAATTTAATAATTGCAAAAATATGTACATTATATTACAAAATTACTCCAATGCCTTATCTGGGATACTTAAAATGCTATTAAGTCAATGAGTCACTAAAAGAATAGACAGATGACTATCAATCATTTTTACTGAATATAAGTACGGCTGACAGTTCTCAATGATAAAGAAAATATCCATATCCTTTACTTACTTGAAGCAAAACCGATTTATAAACCTGATACATCATCATCAACTTAACTAATTACTTAGGAAGCGCTAAAATAGTCACTAGAGACTAAGAACGACTTTGAGATAGTTAGTGGTTTCTATTAGGGATATAAACACGCACTCTTTTACACCTTAAGTTTTTTCCAGAATTCAAACGCTTATGTGAAGAGCAAGACTAAAAAAAACTATCTTACCTGCTGCTATTCGACCAATCGACGCATAACACCCCTGCTCTTTTCCATCTTTGTCGTTTTTCGACGTCTTTACTGAATCCAGTTCTTGGCTATTGAAGTCACTCACGGAGACTGGTTTAAACTGTGCACCATCTATAGTTTTAATGTTTCTTACCCTGACCTCGCTCGTTTCACCATCTTCTAACTTCACTTTCGCGAAACAAGTGCTCTACATTTTCGCCATTTCAAATTACCGTAAGCAATACTAACACTTCTTCACGGAATTCACGGAAAGATACACTTGATACTTCCCGCAAAGATTCAGCTCAAAGCGTTTAATCTTGCTTGTCAGAAACATGAATGCACGTTTTGCTTCCAGCGTCGTTACCTCGTTACTACCACAGCTTGGGGGTGTACACCGTTAACCCTTTCGCGCCGAACGTCACCTGGGGGGCTATGCCTGAGTTTTCATTCGCATGCGAGTGAGTGAAAACCGAGGGGTCACGTGACCGTTTCTCGAACGACGGGTGAATTTGGTATGCTTGAGTCGGGGGAGTGCACTCGTACGTACGAGAATTCACTCACTCACTCAAAGCCAGTGAAAACCTTCTCGTACGTGCGAATAAACAACAAACATGGCGCTGGCATTGTTACGCTTGCAAGTGTTTGAAGATTTAGAAGAGGAAGAACAAGCGGCACAAGGAGTTCCTCGGGAAATGCGGGAACGGAAATCGCCCTTTGAGTTAGAAGATTCAAAATTTATTAAATTGTATCGTCTAACTAAAGCTGTGACCACGGAACTAATCACAGATTTAACTCCGTTTATGAGGGCACCTTCGCGATCATCAGCTCTAAGCATCGAAATAAAGGTTATTTTCATTTTAATTCCATTAATTATTCTATTTTAATTTTGTCATATTGACGTATTGTACTTAAATATTTGCAGTTAATAATACTAGTTTTTACAGCGAAAATAGAGAAACAATGAAGTAAATGTGAAATAATTAACGCCATTAAAAATGATGGCAGATATAAATCGTTTTACCACTTCTGATTCTAATATATATGTGTATTAATGATATCAGCTTTCCTTTACATATACATATTTAAATACTTACTGTACACTGATGATTTAAAAATGTATGACTTGATTTGATTACTTTAGGATTGTAACAGATTGCAAAATTGTCTCTACAAATTGGAAAAGTGGTGTATGGATAACTTCATGGTATGAAACACAATAAAATGTAATGTAATAACTTTTACTAAGATTCCAATTATATATAATTATTGATTAAGTAGTGCTGCAATCTTTAGAGTTAGTAGACTTGGGTGAAACATTTGATTCCTTCCTGACATTTCCATACCATATCCAGTCAATAATTGTAAAAGCTACAAAAAAACTATGGGTTTCATTTTCAGAGATTTTGATAATATTTATAATTAGAAGATCTTACATTGCACTTTTATCCACCCTATTCTCGAGTATCCCTCTATTGTATGGTCACCATCACTCTATCCATACCTGCCTCACTGTCAATTAGAGGAGCCAACGGTTCACCGTGGAGGAATAGGGGACTTTAGAGTGAGTTTATCAGTTAAATTTTGTCATCTCCTTCCAATTAGATCATGACACTCTGAAATACAGAAAAACTCTTTGTGATACACTTATACCTTACTTATTACTACCTTACTTATTTTGTCATTGAACCTCAATCATGAGGAATGAATTTTGACTAACATGCATCAATGCATAGTTTGCTGAAATGCCTTATGCTTGAGTGAATTCTTCTCAGTATGACACCCAGGTTAGAATTTTCAACTACATTGTTTGGACGGTTAGCTCAGCCACCGTTATCAAGGATAAGATATGTGCGTATAAAATGTGGAAATTTTATATGAATTAAAAAAGTAAGAATTTGAAAAAATATTTATTCATTTTCTTATCATTCCCATTTCCCCATTTTCCAAAAGCATTAATTTATTCAGAGACCTAGCTAAAATAGTGCCTAATAATATTATCACGCAGCATTCTCCCTGCTGGGCGCATATTTAGGGCCCTATCATTTTCTAAAACATTTTCGTATACCAAGTTGTCTTCCTCTTGTAAAATAAGGGGTTTTTGAGGTGGAGGAACATTTCGTGCCAGGCACATATTGTGAAGGACACAACAGGAGTTAATAATATTGCTGGCCTTTTCTGGCATGTAGTGCAGGACTCGGTGCTTTAGGAGACATCGCCATCTTGCCTTCAAAACCCCATTGCACTGTTCAACAATGGTCCTTGCTCTACAAAGGCTTCGATTGTACTTGTCTTCAGGGGAATTAACTTCAACATTGCCTGGTACTGGGGTCAGGAGGCATGTCTCTAAGGGGTATCCACTGTCTCCTACCAAAGAAAATTACATTCATTTTGAAAATTAATGCCTAAAAGTATGAACTACTATTGTATTTATTACATTACAGCATTAACTACTAAATATTATAATATTCCTATTTAGCTGTTAGTTAAACTATGCTATGAAGTACTATGTGACTAGCAAGAGTATGTAATGGTACAAGGAGCAAGGTCTTCTTGTGAAAAAGATTGTTAGGGATAAAGTATTTTGTTCTTCAAACTTGATAAACAGAAATCTGAGCCCTTTGCAGGTGAAGTGTGGACAGGAATTAAACCTGACATGGCATCTAACAATATTTCATGTCTGGCAAACAACTACGAACCAAAAGAATAGTGACACAAATTGGGTAATGAAGGAATTAAAATTACTATGACTGGGTATAATGTGGGAGGATATAAGCTGAGCGATCCTGAAACCTGTCTGGGGACAGGTATGAAAGTTATTATTACGAAAAAATTAGAATGGGAGAAAGAGATGAGGCTATGTACCAGCCACTTGACTAGATGATGATGAAGAAAAGCAATTGAAAGAAGGAAACCACCAGAAAAAGAAAAGAGGGAAATGTAAGTAATACTAAGGACTATGGGAATGGTTGAAACTTTGAGATTACTAGTGTTCAAATGGGAAAATCAGTTACATTTAGTGGAAAAAAAACAAGGGAGTATAAGGAATTTCTAACACGTGGCCAAATAATCATGTGATGTGCTTTGATGAAAGTTAAGAAGCTATATTGACATTTGGTACTGATGAAGGCTGTATGCCAATCAATTTTAGAGCCATACAGCATAGGGAAGTAGTAGTAGTAGTATTTTTGTTTTAGGGTGCTTCGACGGCTAGGGTCATTCGCACCACGAACAACCAACAATGGGTCTTTTACTAGTTTCTTAAATCAACTGACAGTAAATAAATATATAATTTGATAAACAATTACATTTTTTAAAATAAATATATAAATATGTATAAATTAATTTAAGATGGATAAAAACGACATTCAGCTATCTGTAGACCAGTATACAGTGAGTCATACCATGTTAAAAATCCTAGTTTCTTTTAAAAATTTTAAAACACATGTAATGCAACCAGGGTCGTTCCCTAGGACCTGTCTTAGGTCCCCCCTGATGCCGAGCCTGTCACGTGCTGCACGGTACATATTACACTCAGTCAGAAGGTGTCTCTGAAAAAAAAACCTGTGTAAACTGAATCAACATGGTAATGCTGAGACATGTAATTAATTATGAATTGTTGATATCATAGGCACGACCTGGCCGAAATCCATGTTGCTATTCCACTATCAATGAGTTTAAGTCAGGAGATATTTTGTCTAAGATTATGTTCTGAAGAACTTTGTCACTACAGATTGTTTTCCAATTGGTCTTTTAGTTGGACACTTAGTTTTATCACCATTTTTGAAGATGGGCACAACATAACTAGTCTTAAGTGAACTTGGGGCTGTGCCACTTTCCTGGATTTTTAAAAAAATATGAACAGAGGGTAGGCTAGGAAATGAGAACAACTTTTTAACACATTTTGCAGGAATATTATCAGGACTAGTACCCTGTCTTAGCTCTAGATGAGATAGTTAATGATAATGACCTTACAAGAATTATTATAGAGGGTGTCTGGGCCCAATTAATATTGACCAAGTATCGAGGCTTACAAAACCAGAGGCTTTGAAATTTAATAATTCCATTGAATATTCAGCTCAATCGGATTGTTCAAGCACACATCAAAGTGAAGGGCAGGATGACAATTTTCACAGGCAGTAAATGGCTCGCACTCAATATCATAGCGTAATTTGTCTGTGTATGTGAATACCAAATCAAGATGATATTCTGTTAAGTTAATTTCATAGGTAGGTATAGGAATCAGCAAGCAAAAAATGGGAATTGCCAAGAAAAACAATATCTCAATGCTCACTTCTTTAATTCTGTCAATATATTTTCCATTACATCCATCATTCTCACCCCAAATCTCTCCATTGCTTCCACCTTCCTCCTTTCCAATCTCACTCTTTCCTCCTTCAGTTCCAATTTCCTCTGCTCCAATTCCACTCTCCTCTCTTCTACAATCAACTTTCTCTCCTCCAGCAAAATCTTCTCCTTCTCCACCTGAACTAATCTGTCTGCTGCATCCCGCGACCTTTCCATGTAGTTTTCTGAGAGTAAAAAACAAGAACCAATTAACTCCAGTGGAGTTAGTAACAATTATTAGTAACAAAAATAGAAATGCATAAAATTAGTAGTTACATTTTGTAGAGATCTAGTTTTATTGCGTCAAAGGGACTGAGCATGGTGCAAATGACCCTAGCCGTCGACGCACCAAAAAACCCCAATTCTACTACTACAACAATTATGTCCCTTAGCATGCAATAGAAGGCAAGTATGAGATTTTTTCATAATTAGCAAGAGCAAGACAAGGTAACCATGAGGCCTTTCTTGACACCAGCACATTGGCTTATCTCGAACACTATTTGACATTCAGTCTTCATGACTGAAACTTGACAAATCTTAAGGATTACTTAAATAGAATAGAGAAACATGCAAAGTAAAGACTATTGGAACTATGTATTCCAACAATAGAAATGTGTGGCATTTTATTGTTGGGTTTGACTAATACTCAAATATGTGACATATATCTGGTGAATTAGAGACTACTGACTATTTCACTGCTAACACTTACTCTCTATTCTCCTCTTTTTCGCTGGAGGGCAGATAGGGGTATTTTCAGTTGGTGATGGGGCCGTTAGAGTTATAGTTTGGGATGTGGTGGGGGTACATGATGAGGATTTAGTAGGAGGGGTACTGGGATGAGGTTCTGAAGCTGAGGGTAAGGGTATTGAGGGGACAGTGGGTATGGGTACTTCAACAGTTGAGGCCAGGGGCGAGTCAGGGATCGTGAATGTAATAATGTTTCCTATTTCGTTTCCCTGTAAAAATAAATAATTCGGTTTGAAAAGTATAGGCATGAAATAAATTCATAATGAGCACTACTGACATATTACTAAAATGACTGAAATTCACATTTTTTAAGATGCATCATCTTCATATTTTCCTTACCAAAACCATAACTCTACTCTCACTTGTGCTTTCATGCCCCATCACAGAATTTCTCCCAACAAGTGAGTAAACCCTCCTATGGAAGTCGTCCATCTCCTTCTCCAAACGAGGGCAGTTTTACCACCCTCACGAGCCAGGGCAGACGCTTTGGTGGCCGTTCTAAGGTCATGCCAACACTGAAAAAAAGAATTAGTCGTGAGATTAAACAACCTATTTTCACTATTGCACATTTGGCAATATAATACCCCAACTATCGACTCCTAAAAAGTGTAAGGTTTTAGTATCCACATGCTTTCTTTACTAATTATTAATTCAAGAGAAGAACATATGAAAGCCTCATAATTTTTGAATAATACTTATTTAAAATTTTTTTTACTAGAATTATCACTGAACTGAGCATTGAACATAACCACCCTGCAAAATGCCAAATCTAACGCGAATTGAATAAATCAACATGAGAATAAACCGTGCTATCATTGGTGCCATAAACATCTTGCAGCACAGTGGTACACAAATTGAAATAATTAACTGAGCTCACTCAAAGAATTCATTGAAGTCAAAGTTAATAAATCCACTTAGCAACTTTTTTGACTTAATACATACAAAAATATTATATAGATAATAAACAAAATTTGCTATCAATCTGCCACAATTCGGTCACCATGCCCATGGAAACTGACTGAAATTGTAGCAGGTACCAAAATATTTTATCCCTCCTATGTTTGTTAACTCACCACTTACATCGCACATTATATCAGCAGTTGCTTGCTACTGAGCTCAGACAAACTTGGAAAAGCTTTTGACTGGGATTTGTTGATGTTAAGGCTCATAAATTCTACACATATTATTAAAAATGCACATTATCTGAAAATCAGTTCATGCTGGAACCTCCCACTAAAAACCTGATCACACAGAATTTGGTTTTGTTTGACACTGCCTGCCATTGACCTCAAGCGCACATGTCTCCCTTATTTTCTCCGCAATTTCATCCCACACCTTGCTGTGGCGAACCCTTGCAGACGAGAACAACTCCTCCTTCTCCCTATATGTTTCAAGGAGGAGTGTGTTCTTGTCTCCACTGGAGATTTTTCTCCTGTTCTGTACAAAGAGAAATAAAATGACTTCCATGTATAAAGACTATAAAAACTAATATATGCCAAGGAACAAGAATTACATTATGCAATAACACTACTATTCTATTCTTACTATTGAACTACTCCCCTTTCCCCGTCACACTCTCTTGCTGAGCTCTCTTCCTGCTTAGTTCGGCCTTGACTAATCCTTCCAAATATTTGAAATCTGTAAAATTTGTTAATGTATTTTAGTTTCCTTCCATCAGAAACATTACCGCAACATAGGAATCATCAATTAATTTGAATGAAAAAACAGAACCTGTGTAAAACCGGATAAAGTAACAAGTAAAATTAGGAATCATGAGCTGAATTTTGATGCATTTCTTCAGGTTTCACGACAACAATGATGCATGAGCAACACGAAAGTAACATGTAGATAGTACCTTATACAACTTCAATGGTGTGCGGTGAGTTCTCATTAATGTGCAATACACTATCCCACACTTGATAGATATCCTACAAATAGGATTGCCCGCCTCCGCCGACAATATCGTCGCAGCCCACCCCCTGTTTTTTTATTTTTAATACGTAGTTTATAAGGTAGAGTGCACTCAAATCCTCAAAATTTGCCTAAACTAGAAGGTGACTACACTGAGAGAGAGAGAAGGATCATTTATGAATTTAATCATAATATCATATCATCGCCATCAGATTCCAAATCCAAGTCACTATCACTGGAAGATTAGAACTCATTACATTTATATGAAGTGGTTGCACTTCACAGATGTCCACCGTCAAGTGGTCTTTTTCCCAATAATGCCCTCAATTTTTAGGGCATGTTGAACACATTTCCTCCACAATTCGGGTGTGACTGACCGCAATGCATTCACAGAGATCGCATTTTACATTCACACTATTTCCTTTTTCCGCAGTATTTGCCATGTTCACTTTCGCTACTTTGTTTTTTTACGTACGGCCATATTAGATCTATTGCGTTAAACTCACAATGGGCCACTGGCAACCAAATCATCTCAACATCAGGTCGGAGCTCTTCAGTTAGGACATCGAGCTTCCTCAGGTGGGGTGAGAAGTGAGGTTGTCCATGGCTTATAAGGGCTGCCTTAGTTTACTTTCGTAATTTGACGAGTCAACTGGGAAGGGAATATTTTTCGTATGTAGCCAAGCTATAATTTCCGCCTTTTTCCAAGCCATTGACGGGTTTTTAGACGAAGGCTCTATCATTATATGGTATGGTGCTTGGTCGATTACCACTGCTGACTTCTGTGGAAGGAGGTTTAGCACTTTTCTGAACCATTCCTCAAAATGTTGGGCGTTCATTTCTTTATGATAGTCAGAACTTCCCTTCTGCCCTACAAAACAGAGTTCAGCTCCATCCAAAAACCCGTCTTCACTCCCAATGTGCAAAAGCATCAGAAGGAGTTCTAAAGCCACCTCTCCAGCCAAATATCTCCTGCAAGTGCATTCGATATTGATTGTAATTGCTCAAATCATTTTGGAGCGTCTCTACTGTGTTTTCTTGCCATTCGTAAGAAGATGTATGGTTTTGGCTACACCACATCTCATCAGTGTAAAATATTTTATAACCCTTCACACGCAAATTCCTGATTCTTCTCAAAAAGGCTTGACGAGAAGCAGCAATCGTCACAGACTCCATTAAAACTGGCTTCCTCTGCAGTTTTTTAAAACGGAATCCAATTTTTTTTTCACTATACTCCAAAGTGTACTAATGGACAAATCTTGAAAGTCACACATATTACTTTCCAGTTGCGCCTTGAGATTCCTAATGGTAGGGAATAATTTTTTCATGTAGAAGCCATGAATATTCCTACGAATAACACCGCAGGTAAATTCGTCTACTTCAATTTTAGGACGTCCCATCGTTACACACTGTCTCTTGGAAGCTACAGGTGATTCAGACTCCATATTTTCTTTGTTCCC
The DNA here is from genome assembly GCA_963573305.1 of Pyrrhosoma nymphula. Lineage (NCBI taxonomy): Eukaryota > Metazoa > Arthropoda > Insecta > Odonata > Coenagrionidae > Pyrrhosoma > Pyrrhosoma nymphula. The sequence continues at coordinate 54,489,646 of OY754336.1, read as the reverse complement.
AGCACCTATTTTCTTCACGGAAATATGAGAAACACCCAAACACTCCGACACTTTCTTGTAAAAAGGATAGCACTTATCCCCAATCAATTCACCTTCATGCTTAAAAAAAAAAAAAACAAATCGCACTAAATATCATTGCAACTTCAGCATCAGAAAAACGTGACTTGAGAGGCATCTTGAAGAGGAACTGAACTCAACAGGACATACGGCAGGAATGAAGGAGAAAATATTTCCGGCACATAATTACAGGCACCCCAGAGAGCACTCGAACCACCATTCTTCAGATAAGGCAGCATGAATCACACCGATGAGTCATTGTCTCTGGGGTAGAAACGGCAACAGTGAACGCTGCGACAAAAGAGAAAGTTACGCCGGGCAGGCTGTCGCACAGTGGGCCAAAATCCAAAAAAGCTGGCCAAAAGTCGAAAAATGAAGTTAGCGCAAACCAACCAAAAACAGTTGATTGATGTTATTAAGCATCTGCTCTTTAAGATAGGGTACTATACAGAGCATGGAATACGCTATGAAAATTTTTACAGCTGGTCAAAGTAGAGCATGTCAGGGTGATTTTGGCGACCGAAATTTTTCCGTGGAAAATAGCTAAATATAAAGATTTATTAAAGAGTCGTTATTTATAATGTTGATTTTAAAGTATTTTGATCCCCAAACTTGATATTTATTGCATGATTGAAGATAAAGTTTGTTCCGTTTTATTTGTATTTTAATATTTTTATAATTTCTCAAAAATTGTGCTGTTTTTTCATTAAATTTTATGTTTAACGTTAATTATCGTTTTTATCGACATCAGGCTACACGGAGTTATTTGTACTGTGTGGTAGAGAAAAGCATATAGAACATTATTCAGAAGGAAATTTTTGCGATAACTTGCGATTCTAATTTTAACAACCATTTTTATCTTAAACGACCCCGGCCACACGGGCCACAGTGGCGGCCACTAATTACTAAGCGAAGCAAGTATATAATTTCCGAGTATAAAGACGATGGAATGCCAGTTCAATGATACTGGTAATTTGAATAGATATTTTATGAATAACTTTTCATATTGATTTTTTCACATTGTACTTAAATGGCTAAATTCAATGTAAATCTTGTCGCAAATTGCAACTTCTCGCTACGTTGGCGACTGGCGATTCTACGATGAGGAGATCGTTGGGACGTTTCTCAGCAGATTTATGGGCTTAAATATCTTTGAAAGGATTTTCCATGAATTGTGAAATTCCCTCAGGCATGTTGAGCAGACTGAGGTCGAGGGATTTAGGGGAAGGCTCGTGGTCATGCACGTGCAGCGGCATGCGCCCGCGCCAGCTGTTTGAGGACTTGCGTCCCTCCGTGCTTGCTGGCCCCACAATACTAGTTTTACAACCTTCCCAATAATGACTCTTTTCTACTTCCCCTAATCCATTGGTAGCTATGTCAAGTTATGCTTTTTACACCTTTTTTGCCTCTTTTTGCAGACCCTTGCCGCCACTTATTCCGCCAAACGGAATGCTTAGTTAGTTTCCTTAGGGGTTTTCTGGTTGTTTTCGCGTACCACATGCTTCAGTAGTCCTAGAGAGCGTCGAGTGAACATCCACTGTAAGTGGCAGTGCTGTGCAACACTGGGTTGATCTGTTCAACGTTAGAACCGTTTCAAATGAGAATATAGTTACTTACTTGTACCTGGAAACCAAAGTCTCATTGCACCCGTCTCCGTTTCGTCGTGCCTTAACCATGTGTACGTCGCATCCATTGAGGAAATTTTGCTTTCCAATCATACGAGAAGCAGTTTGGTAAGAAAAATTTTAATTTTTAAAATGGATTCCGAGTTGGAGTCAGTAATTTGTTTTTTGCTACTCATGTAAGAATTATGATAGTGAGGCTGTCGATGGAAGTGATTACCTGCTATTTTTATTTCGTTTTGTAGTGTTTTATACTAAATTTGTGAGAAACCATGGAGAGTAGAGAAGTGACTGGGTTGCAGCTTCATGAAAAATTGTAGTGAAAAAAATTACGGCACGTGAGAAAAAATGTGATCGATTTTTTGATTGAAAATTTTCAATTGAATGGAGATTACGATGCGAAAGGTATTTGACGAAGTGCCTACAAACATGCTTTTTCACTAGATATTTTGAGAAATGGAACAAGGTGCAGCGAAGGGAGAGCTACTTCAGAGTTAATAATAGTAAATGGCTAATAGAAAATTGGCCTGATAATAGATGTACCAAAACCAGGATATGGCACCACAAACGATGGTAACACAGACGTTGTTTTTCGGACCCTAAATTATCAGCAAATATTACCGGTAAGAGAAATTGACAACTATTTCAAATTAAAGAAAACATCGCTGCTGAAGTTTAGTGAGATTTTTGGTTAGTTTAATATTTTTCAGGGCTTCATGAACAACTGATTTCAAGGTTTGAAAATATTTTTAAAGTAATTTCAAGCAGTCGATCACTCAATCACAATGAGTTCAGAAAATACTGTCTAGCAACAGCGAAATTATACGTGAAGCAATACCCTTGATATTATATGCCACCAACGGCGAACAAGCTTCTGATTCATGGTGCAGATATATCCAAGAAAGCAATTCTGCCCATCGGGCAGCTCTCTCTCTGCTGACATGCCTGATTGTAGTGAGTCTCTAACTACAACCATGATATGTTCTTCGGTTAGGAAAGGTGCTCGGCGCTCAATTCTTCAAGATATTGGCATGACCAGAGTTTCTGACTTGACTCCAAGAAAAAGTTATGTACAATAGATTGAAGAATCAGCGCAGAAAATGGAAGAAGTTGCCTGAATTTACTGTCAATATTAAGTCAGATTTGAGTTCAATTCCCCGCCTCATGGGCAGCAGATTATTACATGGCCTGGATAAAATTTTTCCCCATCTGCTGTCACCTTAATGAAAATGATACTGAGGGAAGGGAAAAGGAAACCCAAAGGAAGAAGATGGTCTCATGAGGAGAAAGTCTTTGCTCTCTCTATTTTCAAAAAAAGCCCAAAATGCTACTCTTTACTTCGGGCTTTACCTCCTCTCTCGAAAAACTTTATGCCAAACTCTTTCCCACTTCTCTTTTATTCCTGGAATCAATACAAAAAATTTCCACTTTCTTTCTTCTGTTGTTGAGGGAATGGAAGAGAAGGACAGGTACTGCTGTCTTCTATTTGACGAGATGTCATTGAAGCCCGGTTTGGCTAACGACAGGTTGAGGGATCGTATATTAGGCTTCGAAAATCATGGCACCATGGGTTCTTCTAATGCTTTGGCAAAGGTAGCTATGGTGTTCATGGCTCGTGGCCTATTCTCAGCCTGGAAGCAGCCACTGGCGTACTGTTTCAGCTCATCTGCCACACCATCCACAGTATTAACAGAGTTGCTGGGGGAGGTCCTTCGGAACCTGAAGCAGACTGGGTTGAATGTAGTGGCCACTGTTTGTGACATGGGCACAAACAATGTCCGAGCCCTTCAACTCATGGGGGCATCTTTTGAAGATCCTGCATTTGAGTTTGAAGGGCAGACAGTGGTCACTGTATTTGACCCCCCTCACTGAAGACTGCAATCATCAATGGAATGGTGGCCACGAGATCTGGTGGTCTGTGAAATTGATGGCTGCAGTGTTCTCAGCAATTTGAGCAAATTTCTGAGTAGTGATTCTGGTTTAGGGTGTGAACCTCTTCAGGGAGAACCTGGGGAGGTTGGTGCTACAACGGGGACACCTAAGCCACTGAAGGGGCGCAGGCTCTCCCTGAAGAACCTGCTCTCAGCTGCATTTCTTGCAGGTTATGTTTCTGAGGCAGTCCTTCAGGGAAGCACCTGCTCACTCTGCCAGGATAGTCTGATCTCCAAGGACCTCTCTTCCTCTGATTTCTTTTATGCTCTTGGTGAGCAGGAGGAAGACTGGTGTCCTTCGGAAGGTCTGACTAGTCTGGTTAGTGGCACTATCCCTTTACTTATGGAGAAGTTGGAAGTAGTTGGTCATTGTAGGGAAGTGTCTGTTAAACTCAGATATGAGGTTTCCCACCATGACCACGATGAGACCTTTATCCAATGTCAGAGCCACAAGATGGAACTGGCATAAAAATGTATTCGTACATTCCAATGCTGGCCATAGAGATATTTTGCCGTGAGAGGAATAGGAGCCTCAAGGTTAATGTTACCTAATTTAGGTATTCAAACCTGCTTTTACCTTATATAGGTATTTCATGGCAGCTTTTTACCTGTTCTAGGTATAGAATTTTCAGTGACTTACCTTGTAAAGGTATTTCACAGCCTGTTATTACCTAATTTAGGTATGTAGGCTACTCAGGTTAATGTTACCTAATTTAGGTATTCAAACCTGCTTCTTCTTAGGCATGGGGTTGGCACAATGGACCAAGAAGGTCTAAGTGTCCGGGCTCCTGTCGAAGGCCCCCCCTACGCTCAAACAGCAATCTATCTAGGTATAGATACTTAAGGTCTCATCAACTACTATGCCTAATTTTGGCATTCTGGTACCCAATATTACCTAATCTAGGTATAGGTACCATGTCTTAGGTATTGTCGTACCTAGACTCCTCTGTGTCCCTAACAGTTCCCACCACTTTACCTCCTAGAGCCAGCCACCTTCCATGTTTTGATGAATGAATTCTTCTCAGGTTTTCAACCGGGTTAGACTCTTCATTATGGCGGACGCTTCGATGCCCGACTCGTGCATCGAAGCGTCAGCCATAATGGAGAGTCCAACCCGGTTGGAAACCTGAGAAGAATTCATTCATTAACTATGCGGAGAAAGAACCTGATCATACACATGTACCTCGGACGTCCTGCTACTAGTGTGGTAGCCACTACATGCTTCATAGGTCCGAGGTTATGCTGCTTGTGCGATTGCCACTGAGTGGTCTTTGAATTGTTAATAGTGTTTGCCAAGCACTTAAAATGCTTTAATGTAAAATGCTACTTGCTGTAGAGTCACTGTATTGCACTTGTACTTTAAATAGTTTTTGTGTAGTAGTAGCCATAGTCTAATGCCTTTCGATTCTCACCTTGGAGGTTCTACTACTAGTGTGATAGTCACAACATGGCCCTTGAATGACCACAGTGGTACTTAAATTGTTAATAATATTTGTCTAACGCTTGGAATGCTCTAATGCCTTTTGCTTCTTTTGTCCGAGGTTATGCTGCTTGTGTGATTACCACTGAGTGGCCCTTGTTAATGTTGTTAATAGTGTTTGCCAAGCACTTGAAATACTTTAATGTATTTAACTTCTCACTTTGGAAGTCCTGCTGCTTGCTTTACAGTCACTGTATGGGACTTGTACTTTAAATAGTTTATTTGTAGCTGTAGCAATAGTCTAATACCTTTAGATTCTCACCTCAGAGGTCCTGCTACTGGTGTGATAGACACTAAATGGCTCTTTTCTGTAAAGAGTGTATTCCTAATACTACCATCGCCTTTATGGGTATTGCTACTAAAATCTTGTGTTGTAATAAGTGTTTATACTTAACTTCTGAAAGAAAGTGTACTTAATCACATGTGGAATTTTTCCTTATTACTCAATTGCTCGACTTATGCATAAATGTACCTAAATTTGGAGTAGTTAAAAGATAGATACCCACCATTATATGTGGAGTAGGTTCTTTGGTTGTTATTTTCTGTACTTTTACATCATGACAATTAAATAACCAAAGTAAAAACTTAATTCTCTTATTATTTAAAACAAATATCTTGGAATTTCAGGAGTTGGTGAAGCATAAGTACAGGGAATTTTGGTACGCGTATTAAACTGTGAACTTTCTCCTTTTAAAAATACCTTTGAATTTCAAGATTCGGTAAAGAATACGAACCGGGGAATATGGTACGCGATTTAAAGGGTGCACTTTTTCCCGCTTACCGCTTGTCCTACCATCTAGTGGCGGTTATGCGAACTGTTAGGGCAGCGGTGCTGCCGTCTGACGACGGTATCATTACTACATCGCCGAAGCAAAAAGGGGGGGGGGGGAGGGAAGGTACCTCCGTTTAACATGGGAGATCTCAATCCCTGACTTAGGCCATCAAAAACAATGCATTCTGGGTTTGGTGAATTTGTTCCACTTTTGGTGTTGTTTCTTATTAAATTCCAGGTGGATTCCATTATGTTTCTGGAGGAGGATATATACTTATCAATGGAGGCTTTCTTGTGGTTTATAACTAGTTTCTTGAATTTTTTAAGCTGGGTACAATTAGAGTTCACAAAGATTCGGATCAAGCTTACTCTTTTGTGAAGGTCACGTAGAGCTTGACTCTGGGATGCCAGTTCTTTTGAATAGAGTTTTCTTTTTCTGCTCACAGCCCATAGTCTAACTTGTTTTTTAAGGAAAAGAGGCATTGAAATGCGTCAAGAAAATGTTTATGAAAGTATTAAATTTTCCATCTGTGCCATTTGCTGTATGCACATCGTCCCAGGTTTCCTGGGTAAGTGAATGAATTAAAGAGAGAATAGATTCACTATTAAAACTTCTCCTTACGATATGTCGATGAGCATTATCCAAGACCATATTCTGAACCTTCAAAGAAAGACAGTGCTAAATGATCAGAAAAACCAGTAGCTATTGTGTCACAGAGCAAGTTAGCAGGGTGGATATCTGATATTGCCAGATCGATAATTGTTGAAGAAGTAGGGGTAATCTTAGTAGGCTTATTATTAAGGATTTTGAGGCCATGACATTGTAACATATTCCATAATTCGAGTTTACTATTAGATTCCTTCAAGAGATCTACATTAAGATCGCCACACATGATGGTACTATCTATGTTTTTAGAGGATAAGAGTGAGACAACATCGTTTACCGCAGACAGGAATACGTTGAAATCACCGTTAGGAGAACGATATAAACAGTATACACCCAAGGTGAAACAATTAATTTTAAAAATAGAAACGCAGCATTCAAAATCTTTCTCATGGCTAACAATGCGATCCAAACATGTACTGTTAAGATCGGTTTTAGCGTAAACAGCCACACCACCACCTTTAAATTTTGTCCGTCAGAAACTTGATATCAAGCTGAAGCCCATTATGCTGTGTGGAGAGATCTCGTTAGTGGTGAGCCACTGTTCACACAATAGCACAATATCTAAGTTTAGAGACTGCAGTAAAACCTCAAGAACACAACCCTTATTTCTGAGCGATTGGATGTTGGTAAAGAAGATTCTGAATACACCAGGTTTTGGTACCTTGTCCACAACTGGAGGACTTAGTTAAGAGATGTCCCCTTTTTGTAGGATTAAGGTTTCCTGTAGTTGCGCGGGTTACTCTTAACTGTCGTAGTAGAATTGTTTGTGGGAGGGGGACAATGTTTTAGGGACTCACTTTTGCGGCTTTTTTATCTGTTTAATTATCAGAGTTTGTCTGTTCAGTGACATTCTCGCTTTGAAAATCAATTTCACTTTGGGGCAGGGTGTGAGAGAGATCACTTATACACTTAGGTTGAGGACATACACTACTGGTTGCTAAATCACAAAGGAGGAGTGGCGTGCCATCAGCAGACTCAGACTCTCCCTAGACAGTCGGGAAGGGTTTTCTTAATGAATTCTTGGAGGGCAAGAATTTAAAATCCCAAATTTTAATTCCTTTAGGCCAGTTTTGGTGATCTTTTAGTTCACTTACTGAAGATGAATTAACCCCAACCTTATAGGCACAAAAGTTTTCGTTTTGTGAAACCCTCTTGCAAGAAATGTCAGAGCAGTTAAACGTTTCCATGATGTACAATTGGATGTCGGAGGCCTCAGCAGACATTGAGACACGACTCACATAGAGCCATGGTTTTATGGGAACACCCGTAAAATTGCACTTGGCTTCGTTGCTGCCGGTAATAAATTTCTACCGCCACGCCGGCGACGCCTGGATTTGACTTGTGTATAACCTTCACCATCAGTAGGGGAGTTTACACTACTGTCTTTTTTCACGCTGGAAGTGTCTGCCATGTCAGTGTAGGAATGGTTTCGTAACGAAACGGAATCTTGCTGATGGTTCACATCCACGTCAAGTAGATTCGATGTATCGCTCCGAGAAGGCGACGACTTATAATGACCCCTTTTCTCTCTGGGAACTCCTATTAGCCATCGCGGTTTCCAAGGACACCTCTCCGGGACAGGATAGCATCCACAATGCCTTCCTTCGAAATCTTTCGGGTGAGGCGCTGATGGAAATGCTAAAAACATTTAACCAAGTATGGCTCGAGGGCAGTTTCCCGTCATCCTGGAGGGAATCTGCGGTGGTTCCGATCCCGAAGCAGGGAAATGACAGAGCGGATCTGATCTCCCTGACCAGTTACCTGTGCAAGGTGATGGAAAGAATGGTAAACCGTCGTCACATTTGGTGGTTAGGGCGACGGAACCTTCTTTCAAATATTCAGTGTGGTTTCCGGCGAGGTAGATCAACCATTGATCACCTCGTCAGTAGTGATAACTTTATTCATGAGTCTTTTCTTCTGCGTCAGCAGGTCATTGCGGTCTTCTTCGACCTGGAGAAGGCATATGACAGGGTCTGGCGTCAGAAGATGTTAATCAAGTTGTACCGATGGGGTTTTAGGGGAAATTTGCCCATTTTTATAAAACATTTTTTAACGGACCGAGTTTTTAGAACAAGGATAGGTTAACACCTATCACCGCGAAAGCTATTTGAAACCGTTAGCAATGGGGCACATGTGGTGCACACAAATGGTGGGCTACTTCTGGCAACCGGAGCGTTCAGGACGTCTCCGATCTTGAGCGTTTATTCGGATGCCGGGGAGCCTCTGTCAACGCGAAAGAACATCATGATGTGTAATTACGCTACAAAAACTTTATCTATGAAGGCGCATTCTTGTTTCAATATAATTTTTAATCCCCGATTTTTAACCCTTAACTGCATGAAATTCTAAATATGTACCAAAAAAATGTTTTCCTTATAAAATATATTCAGAAACGCTTCAATTACTACATTTAAATAACTTTTTCTGCTATTTTTTAATTTTTAAGGAAAATTTGATTATGTATCACATATGATACATTATGGTTATAGACAACTTTTACATTATATGGATATGTATCACATATGACACACATACTCTTTGAAAACTTCTCATTGGCGCCCGTACCTTTACTGATTACTAAGCTGAGGACATTTAGGAACAAAAAATGAAGAAATAGCAGCCTAAATAGGAACTTAAAATAGTCGCTTAAATATTTTTGGCGTTTTGGACGATTCTGTTGGTCCTGGAATCCCAAAAGGCTAAACCTGTAATCAGGTTTTCCAGGGACCATACAAACAAAACTTGAGATACATCTACGCCTTGGGTGGTGAAATACCCACCCAGCCGGGACTTAAACCCGTAATCCCAAGATTAGCAGGCGAAGACTTTACCCCGCGCGCCGCCACCGTGGCCGGCTAGAAACATAATGCGGCTTATTGCCACAAAGAAGTATCTAAAATTTAAAGCTTGGGCTGAAATACACGATTACTTTTCGGTAAAACTGATGGAGAGGAAAGAGGATAAAACTCAAAATAAAATTAGCCTATAAATTGAAGAAACAAAATTCAAAAGGTTTACTTATTTCAAGTTACATTACAATTTACAATAACATTTCTCTAAATGTTCTCCTGTAAACTATGCCGAGAGATAATTATATAGCATGAAAATGACCTCTCAGCCTCACACGAGGTGTTAGGGCAATACTTAAATGATGAAAGCTGTTCTGCGGTCATCTTTGGACCTGGAGCAACCGAAGTCCCTGATAAAATGTACGCAATTTTATGGACATCTTCCCAACCCAAGTTCCTTTACATAACTTTCTTGAATTTTCAAATCATGGCTTCTCCCACATCAAGTTGGTATAATAATAAGTTCACTTTCCTCCTTCCGATTTTTTCCACAGCTGCCACTAGCAATAGTTCTCTTTCCCCCAGCGATTGAATTGTGGTTAGTAATTTACCAAAATAGCATGTTATAAATGCTAGGTCTTTGTTGTTCTGGCAGTACTCTCAGTGGCAACTAGGTGGTGTGCACACCAGAGGGATGCAACACGCGACTTAACTATTTGATGGAGGTTGCGCGGCAAGATATTTGACCCTGCGACATTCGAGTGCGCATTGTAGTGATACGACGCGCGATACGTCAAGTAGTAAAATATAAGACGGTGACGTTTTTCTGTCTCTCAGTTGTAATCATGAGCTCGTCGGAGGAGGATATTGTTGTAGCTTACCATTATTTGGAAACGAGGCACTAGTGACTGAAATTCGTGTTGTACCGGGTAGTGCGAATGCGGGGTAGGTACAAGAATGGGATGAGGCCCATGGTGAAATTGAAGAGCCCGGCGCTTACACCTCAGCTTCATGTAACGGTTCATTTAGAAGTAAAAAAATTACATTTGAAAGCTCTTTTGCACCCGTCAGAAATAAAAATGGGCAACAATGCGACGAAATAACAAATTAAAATAACTTATGTAGACGCGGAAATAAAAATTCAGGACGATAAGCAATTCTTGCAATTTAAGGCCTACACATCGGCAATGTAAGCATAAAAAGGGACAAAGCGATTAATTGGCATTGAAATGCAGTAACAACTTGATATTTTTCGTTATAAATAGCCCTGAATGGATTTCTAGCTTCGTTAAAATTTATTTTCCTAATAAGAAAAAATAAACTTTTGGTAATATATCTCAGCAACAGTTCTTATGGACTCTTCTTTAGTATTAGAGCCATATAATTTTCTCATGAAATGTCTTCAACCTTACTAATGTATTTCCATCCAGGGTTTATCTGTATAACGTCTTAAATTCTTGAGCAATGGATTTTCCCACATCACTTGGTGTATGAAAAAGGTCACCCTCCACATTTCAGATTTTCTCTGTAGCTGTTGCAAGGAGTAGTTCTCTTGCCTCCAGCAATGACATGATTGACGGTAGTTAACCAAAATTGCATCTGATAAACGTAGGATCTGCGTCGAAATCGAGATTCAACTCCGCAGCTTTGGATTCGAGAATGCAGTTTGCTTCTTCTTCATCCAGATATTCTGTTGCCTATAGAAAACCTACTCATGCGCCATGATGGCTTAATTTTTTTATAGACAGAATTGACACATAGTATAAAAGATTAGCGAAATCGGTTTCAATAGTGTACCTTTAAGTGGGTGAAAAAGACGTGCCAACTGTTGTATCGGAGGCGCACATTATTCCTGTCACATACCTCACGTATTTCAATAACTTTATCTGCAGGTATAATGCAGTATTTAGCCATGTTCCCCATACTATCAATACTGGCCGTGAAGGCAGAGCAACTTCGGGCGTTATATCTCTTTAAACCTTTAATCTCAGTAATACTGAGTGGTGTCTTCAAAAGCCAGTTTTTGGCAATTGAAACCATCGCGTAAAATGACCATAGTTGTTTTTCTACTGTTTGTATAGTAATACTTAGGATGATTTTTCTTTATGCATGTTTAATGACATTATTTCAACCTTGATACATTAAAAAAGAAACTGAAATAACAGACTAGCTCCGCAATAAAGAGAAGTTTGGTAACGTTGAGATAAATATTGCTTTTTTAGGCCCTGAAATAGGCGATATCAGCAGAAAAAAGGCATAAACAGGTGAAATAGACATTTTTAGGCAGTAACAAATTGCCTTAATTTCGTAACTGAAAGTCACATCTACTAAATGGTATAAGATTCGGAGATACCACAGCAAATTGTCGAAGCAAAGCGAAAGTACAACCGCTTTATTGCGTGACACCGGAACTGGTACAAAAGACTTGACAAAAGAATAACGTTTTCTGATACATAACACAAACGAAAAAGATGTCGTACTCAATGTATGACAAATATGGGAGTACATATATCCCAACACTGAATAATAAAAATGCATAATACAATCACATGAGGTGACTAAGCAGTAAAACAACTAATTACACGAGTATTATGTACAGCATAATACAATTTTTCTTTTATGTGCTTTTGAAAATTATGTTGGAACATCTAATTGGAATTAACAGTTTATATACAAGAGGGCAACTTGTTACACATTCTGATACCCATTTCTATTGGTCCTAGTTTGGTGGTACTCGTTCTGACCAAGTTATGATGTAGCTGATGTAGACTTCTTGTGTTATGCTCATGGAAATTGGTATTTACTGAGAATTTATGTATGCTTTTTCTTAAAAGTACTGCTACTGATAATATATAGGCACTTGGAAAAAGGACGATTGCAAGGAATGAGTAGGTTTGGAAGGTGCCCTTTAAGTTTTTCCAGAAATTATTCTAATCACATGTTTCTGCAATTGAAAAAATTTAATGGCATCGAGAGAAGATCCCCAAAATACTATGTTATACGTCATGTGGGAATGAAAAAGACCATGATGTAACATTAAAAGGATATATTTACTTACTATGCCACGAAGATAGCGTATTAGATAGAAACCGTTTCTCATCACATTAACTATTCTATACATCTATTATAATTATATGGGATTCCCACGAAAAGTAGGCATTAAGATGGAGTCCAAGAAATTTAGTACAGTCAACTTGTTCAATTGACCTATTATTGATTTTTATCAAGAAGCTATCATCCTTTTTTATGTGAAAAATGTACCAGCTGAGACTTATGAGCATTTAGGTTTAGAAAGTTTTGCCGCACCACTTGGGGATCCTTTCAGTTATTTGGTTTGCTTCATCAATTAAACCTTTTTGTGAAGGGGAAGTAAGCTGAACATTGGTGTCATCTGCATACAGTATCAATTTTGAACCACGGATATCGGCAAAATTTTGAAGTTCAATAATATATAAGAGGAATAAAACCGGACGAAGGATGGATCCCTGGGGGACACCTTGTGCGCTTGTACTCTCACTAGCTGAGATATAGAAAGAAGCCATGTTAAATCTGACGGAAAATGAGGAGGAAAGCAATGAATCCTCTGCGGTGGTAGAAAGACTCAGCAGCTTGTAATGAAACTTGGGAAGAAGATGATACGCAGTTCATCGGCCAAGAGGTAGTACAGAAAGAGATCCCAAAGTCAGAGACTGAAGAAATGAGGTCGCAGAACTGCTAGTAGTGACTCCACGAAAGCTCAGTCTCCTTCAGTGCAGGTATTTCAAGAATACTAAGAGAGCAGGGAATGTATAGCGATAGTATCTGCATTACAGAGTGATGCGCATTCTACTTCCCTATAATATATGGCACCTTCACCTTTATCCCACAAATTGAAGTTAGAGGCAATATCTCAAACCTATTCCTCGATTGTTAAGTGATAAATTCACTTCAATGTTTGCTAAAACTTATAGATAAAGTGATACTTAGCATTTTTCAAGTCAGGTCGTGGTCCATGTCGTCAAAATTGTCCATTTTTGCCTAGGCTTAAAACATTTTAACATTCAATTATATCTGCTTTTCTGATTTGTATTTTTAATTTTGTAGGTACACCAAAAAGGGTTCACTTATTGGTAGAGGTGTTTTAAACGTAATGTAGCGAAATTCAAATTGAAAATGAAGGAATTAGGGGAATAGAAGAGCAAAGAAGGAATAATAATGAGAACAATCAATTTTCAAATGCATTTTATTCGTTGAAAGAATTATTTTTTTTAATTTTCTGATTGAAGTGCTATTGGTGTAATGGCCCTTCAGCTCAAATCCAAGTCTTCAGTCAACTGCATTTCCAGATTTGGATTCCTATTATGAGAACGAAAATGGAAATGAGAATATATGTTAATTGTGACCAAAAGATTTCCTTTCATCTGCAAATAATGTTTGGTGAAAAATACTATTATTTGGACAATTTGGATACTTAGATCCTTTTATCTTGCTTCCTTATACATTTAATACTTTTGGACCGATGCACAGTGGGCTGAAATAGAAAAAAAGCTGGCCAAAAGTCAAAAAGTGATTTTTTAAATCCAGGAAGCTGAAACTTTGCATAAATATTTTCAAAAGACCTGTGCATGCGATGATGCAAAGCATTTTCCTTAGTACTCAACAATTAACAGTTTGCATGAAGTCAAAGTTGCACAAATTTTGCAAAAATGGTCTACACTCATTTTTCTCACGAAATCTTCAAAATTGAATCAATAATATTCCTTTTGAAATTTTAGAAGAGAGCGCAATTTTCCCAGGATCAAAGCATTTGTCGTATCATGAAATGAACTTTCCTATCCCATTGCACCTGTGTCAAGCTGTCCTAAATGTTGCATAACTTCCAAATAGTTAGGAGCAGTGACGAAAGGAGAATGCACGCATGCGCTAAAACTGTCATAACTTCCCTATTAACGACAATAGTGCAGAGAAATGCTACAGCAATATAAATCTAACATTAACGTATGTAATGCATAAAAAATTATCGGGAATTAACTGAGAAACGACGCAATGAAAAACAATGATTTTTAAAAATTAAAATTATCAATTTTCTGAATAAAGGCGTGACGGATTTTTTTAAATTTTTACTGGTATGTTTTAGCTCATTTCTCTCCATCACAAAGTACGTGGACTGATATTGCCCTCCTTATATTCACGTGAAAAATTGTTAAAAGTAACCCCTACAGCAGCAGCGTGCAATTTGGTTAAAAATAAATATTCCTCGTATATGAACAATACTGATTTTAAAATAAAAAAAAAAAAAAATGTAAATGTACTAAATGGTTGTGCTGGGAATATTTTTCTAAGTAAAAAAAACAAAAATAAAGGATATAAAAAAGAAAAATATCAATAATATAAAAGTTTAACAACAAATATCTCAAAAACAGGCAGATCGATTTTAATAAAATTCTTACATATAGGAACCAACTTTTACCGAGTGCCTTCTATTACAAAATATATTTTAAATGGTAAATATTCGTAGCCAAATGCCTATGCAAGTATTTAATAAAAGCAGCAAAAAGTATATTCAATTGAAATAAATACGGTTGAATGAATACGATGCACGATTTCTCAATTACCTGGGATACATCTATATGCTAACCATGGTTACGTATTCGATCTATCGCAAATTTTAATATCGTCAAAGACTCTCAGAAACTTATCATTTGCGGTAAACGAAGCGTGGCTGCCTGCATCTTTATCTACACCTATTAGGGCAGTCAATGAAGATCCCAAAACATCAACCTTGGGAAATTTATTAGCGATAAGCTGAATTTTATCTCAGTGATAGACTGCTATCAGAGGAACATTTTTAAAAAAGTCCCCAAAAATCCCCCTGGAGCTTCCCCTCCCCCCCTCAAAGGTTCAAAATACCAATATTTACGGAACATCCATTATCTCTGTTACTAATGATCAGATCAAGTTCAACTTTTTCTGTTTTGTTTTTTATTAAATGTTCAACATTATTAATACCTAACATATTTACGTTAAACCTATTAGTTCTTGATACATTTAAGAAAATAGTAGGAAAAAGTAGGTTTTTTACTTTGAAACTTTTTATTTTTGCGCTATAGGTTTTTTGTGTTATATTATGTAGAAAACCTTCCTATAAAATTATTGCTTACACTTTTTCGAATCTATTGATATACAGTTTTATTTATTTTTGTGTGATTGTAATGCTGGGGATGGTGAGAAAGCAAGAAGGTTTGGCTCTTTTCCGATTCCCGTCCCGAAATCAGAAATGCCTTTCCCGCTCATCCGTATATTTAACTGATCAATATATAGGAAAAATAAAGAAATCATTAAATCATATTATTTCAATAAAGTTTTGGAAATATTTATATTTTTATATACTTCCATTATATTTTCCTGAATGCGTATAATTATTTAAACAGAATTGCTGTTATTAAATTCCATTCGAAAAATATGGAATCCTGAAAATAGAAAACTTACTTCAGGGTTAAAGCAAGGAGTTCCTCAGAGCTCAAACTTTCTCTGAATGATGAATATTTGTTTGAAAGAATAACAGTGAATAGTAGTGAAGTAATTTGTTAAACTTTCGTGAAGACATACATAAGTACAAGAAAAATTTGCTCTCATTCTGAAGCAAATACGAGAGGAGATGATGGATTTATTCGCACTCTCTCCTTTTCCGAAATGTATCGTGCTCCCATATTTCGCCTCTTTCTCTTGTTCACGTTATTTCTCTTCAGCTCCTACTACTGCCAATGCTATTACTTCCTCCTCCGATGAACTCTCCATTTCTAAGCTTGCAGAAGGGAACTGATTGCATTTTCAATTTTCAAGTGTTTTAGACACTCTGGCTAAAGCAACTTCAGTATCATCACTCTTTTTGAAATTGCTGATCGCGTGTTTTAACTATTCTTTTTATAATATCTGCTGGTATCCCTTGTTTTATCTTGGCGTTGGCTTCTATCTATTCTCTTCTTTATTATTGGTGCGGAATAAACCAGCAGTATTTTTTTCCATCACTCCAAGGCGGACTACTAACTGTTATTTACGTACTATCATTAATTAAATGGCCTTAATACTTCTTGGAAACGTTTTTTTGGGGAAATCGAATTAATTTATTGTTCTTCTTGATGTTTTAGGAAAATGATCCATCGAGATTGAGGAAATGAGTTGACTGGGATGTTTCCATCCCCTAAGAAAGGACAGCAGCTGTGAGGGAAAGAGCGTTGCCTAATGTGATTACGTTAATGAATGTTGATAGAAAATGGACTACTCTATATCCAGTTACCCATTCCAGAAGTAGACATTTTAAGCAAATAATACGAAAGCGATCGTATATGGGAAGCTCTCGCCAGACCAGAAATTAAAGGAATGAAAGGGGTGGGGGTAATTAGCGTTGAAGAGTGGCTGAGCTAGGGAGCAAAAGGAATTGCAGAGAGAAGCGCTTCCGGATGTTTGCTTCGGCGAGGAAATTGGATGTTCGTTTGAATAACCTGGATAAGTCAGGGAATTTTAGGAGCGGAAAACAAGGATCTCATTCGTAACACAAATAATGTGAAGAGAGAAACTATTGTGAACTGAAGTAGTTAGCTCTTTGCTTAGTATCAGAACTTAAATTACCATGATGAGTAAGTTGTACAGTCTGAAATTGTGGTTGGTAAGAAATTACAGCGTTGAGTATGATATTGTTAAAATTCAACAATCCTTTTGTAAATTTTAATTTTCTTAAATCATTAGGAGGAATAAGTGGTTCAATTTGAAGTTATGCTGCTAGGATGTCACTTTTATAGGAAATTTGTAAGAATGAATAATTCTTGTTTATTGTTGAATTTCATCTATGAAAGAAGATGAGGTTTTGATGTAAAGGGCTTAACTCTCTTTCGTGTTGGTGCTTTAAAGAATTTTCAGAAGTTCTCTCCTTCAAGGAAGCTCTTTTTAGATATGAATATATGGGTTGATTTCAAAGTGTACAGTCTGTGGAACTTGACTACCTAGAAGTAGTCTTCTATATCACGACAGTGGCCTTTACTGCATGGATATAACTCAATAACTTTGTTGTGATTCCCGTGTTGATTCTCATTTAGTCTCAAAATCGTTTTTCAGTATTGATATCTATGGCATAGAATTGTTGCCCATGGAAATAATTTGTTGAATACATTTGTTTGTGTAGCAAGTTTATCGCTCGGACCGAGAGAAGCTATGTCCGCCTGGTACCATTATGCAAATCAAGAAATTTGGGGTACTTGGCAGCACTCAAAACTACTTAGAACAATTCATGCCTTTTTATCAAGATCTGGTATTTGGTGCTATGAATTGGATTATCGCTATTGTAATTTTGTTATTAGTGCGAGCAATGCCTAGAGACATTGTATTACCGGTTGTATAATATGAATGTTGATAGCAGTAGTGCGCTTTGGTTTAATTGGCTTCAACTGCAGAGGATGCATCACACAGTCTCGCCTAAAACCTTTGTAAGGAAATATTCATATTCATGCTGTAAGCCAATCGTTCCCCATCTTTTTTTTTGCTTGCTTTCCCGGACGATTTTGTGTCCATGTTATCCCGATAAGCCATTTTTGACTTATCATCAGGGTTCTTAGGGTTTTGACCATTAGAATTTGACAGAAACACTCATGCTGTGGGCAAGGGCCCAGGCGGAACTTGAACCCGCGACCCTCGGATTATCTGGCGAGAACTTTACCCCGCCGCCACTGGGGCCCGCAATCGGTAATCTTATATTTATTTACGAATCCCTGTCTCTTTTTCCCAAAATTGTATCCCGTATCAGATAGCATGAATATGTTAATTATTTGTATTATTTCAGTAATTTTAACTTAGTTCCTCAATTTTGCAATTTCATTTTCGCAAACCACCAAAACTCCTAAGATATTATCCCATGTGGTACCCGTACCACTGCTCTAGGTGAAGCAACGGCCTTCCTTCCGAGGTTTGCGCTAGTCAAAGTAAATTATTATTTTGTTTAAATAAAAATGCTTGTTAAAATAAGTTCAAGTTAGAAAAACTTCTTAATGTCAATGTATCTGTTTACAAACTTGGATATAGTTAATTTAAATGTTGATAATGTATGTGGTTCATCTACATCTGCGCATTCAAATATGGTGTACGCAATCGCTTTAGTGTGTTATAGATGAGAATTTTCAGAATCAAAGGCCTTGTGTGTCACGTGACGTGCGTACCCCTTCGTGCCATCAACTACGACTCAAGAGGACAGTCCCAACCCCCTCTCCCCCGACACCTGCCCCCCCCCCCCCCCCCCCGCCGCTTCCAAATGGAATCGCTCGACTAATTGAAGGGGGCGATACGTCTTCGAATCACATCAGAGCATTATTCCAAAAGTGGAGTTTCTTACCACTAATGGGTAAATCGAGGAGTATTCTATTACGCTAATGCCCTCCTTCCGCTGGAACGATAAATGTATCTTGATTGCGGGGAGAATCTTAAATGACTTATTGCCCTCGTGGGAGACATGCCAACGATATCCCAAAAAACTCCTGCTCGACGTCCGAGGGACTGTCTTTTTTTGGATGGTCCTGGAATACGGATTCGTTTAAATTTGTCACGATGAATGCGCCTTTTTTGATTGACCCATTTAAAAAAAACAGGCAAACTAAAGCTCGTATCACACAAAACTTGATCCAGGGCAAGTACGAGGATGGTCGCTTGTAGGATTGATTTACATTACCGCGTGATATTGATCCAGAATACAGGCTAACAAGCATGATCGCAATCGTACTCTGAGCTACTTATAATAATAATGTCTCTATAGATAACAGCCGAAGCCAATTATTACCCATTTGATATATTGAAGAACACACAACCAAGCCCTGGGACGGAAATACCATACCCAGGTGAGATTCGAACCCGCGACCTTTGGTTTGGTAGGCGAGGACTTAACCCCGCCGCCACCGGAGCCGGAAAATCTATTGATACTTGCTTTGACGATACTATACTTGATCCTGATACTATACTTGATCCCACGATCCACTCGTCACTGATGGTTTTAACGAGACGTCATATCCTGAGGGTTTTTAGGTATACGAGAAAGTTATGGAGCTTGGTCTGATCGTCGGGAAAATTTGTTTGGAGACCCAATTTCAGTCCAGAAAAGACTTCCGAGCCACGAATTGCATGGGAATCAGAGGGAACTTCATGGTAGAGTATTATAATTTATGACTATGAAATATACTGAAATAAGATTAAGACAATTGAAACTTGGACTATATTGAGGACCTGCGAGGTGAGCGATTGGTGGACTTGCGACCAGGTGATAAATTAATTTAATCAGCGCGTGTGATTCCTTCAGGAATTCGACTAAAGAAATATTACTGTCCTTTCGAAGAACGGTGTCCGGATATCTATACTCTTCAACGAGATATAATTGTGTGTATGAAAATTTATTTGAAAACGGCTCTGGCGATTTTGATTTAAAAACTATATCTTGTAATTAACCCATTAATGCCCATTGGCAACCTCAGTTGCCAAATATTTTCCACGTTTTAAAAAATTCCATTCCCCTCCAATATGCGTTGTACACTCCTAATTCTTTCTTTTCTATGCTCTCTACACTTTCCTTTGTCGAGCACGTTCGGGGTTGTACCCTGCCATATAATCTAACAGTACCTATGGGGGAGTGTCTGTGAAGGGTACACAGGTGGTCATTTTCGAGCTTGACATTGAAGTGTTCACTCGTACTTCTCGTGATACATTCTGCATATTTCTGAATGCTGTTATTGTACGCGCATACGTAACATATGTGTAATTCCACTTGGAAAAAAGTTCACCTTTCGTGTATTGTACTTGTGATTTATACCCTGCGGAACTTTGCTGGCAACTGAAGTTGACACTGGGCATTCGCCGTGTCTCTTGGCGGCTAGCGTAACTTTCGCCGGTGACATTTATTCTATCACCACTAATTGAAATGCAAGTACCACAACGTCTTATGATGACTTTTAATGGGATAATTACTTTTTCGGATTGGTTTTAAATTTTTCTAATTAACGCACTAGGTCTTCTCAGACGTATTCAGTGAACGAGCTCATTGAATTGCTGGAAAACTCTGAGAAAGATTTGGGGCACAAGGCAATTTTATTTACACCACCTTTGGAAGGGCCTGATGTCATCACCGATGAATATTCCGATGTGTCAGATATTGAGGTGACAGGTGACCCGACGCACCTTCCACGGGTGATTTTGGCTAATGAAGCAGTCACGGAGGATTCTTGCGACCTAATTTCCTTTTACCTTGCAAAATTCCAGATTTTTCGTCCAAAAGATATATAAACAAATATAACAACGTTGAAACTAAGTTGAGCACAAATTAAAGTTCATCAGTATGGAAAAAATGTACAATAAACGTTTCCCGCAAGTTTCAACTTAATACTTTGAACAGTCTGCCAGCAACAGGATTAGTAATATAAACTCGGAAGAGCCAAGTTACTACCCGAAATTCAAGGAAATATTTTTTAAAACTCTTGTTATGAACAATATCGACTAACTATTGTCACCACTAAACGTAGCGAGTCATTCTGCTTCAGGATATGTTTTCAGGCTTGTGGAACAAGCAAATTCATAATTTGTCAGAATTTCTTCCGACGCCATCTACGATCTCCCTCCCGAACTACATCAAAAATGTATACTAATTTTGCGCGTGCGGTGAGCCCTCTATAATATACTTACTCTATGCTCCTATGCATGCATTTCGGTCATCCATGTGACCATCGATTGAGAGAGTTTGAACGATTGAGGGTCATTAGTACCAATACGAAAGTTCCAAAACAAAAGTTCCAAGATAAAAGTTCCAAATGTATCATTTTCCAAAACATAAATTTTCCAAAATATACAGTTCCATGAAATAAATATAAGTGCACAAAATTAATAGTTGTACAAAATTAATTAATTCATTCAAGTATTTTACCAGCTGATGGGTAGGTTCTTGGATAGTCCCCATTCTGTATCCCAACCTCATAGAAATTGTCTCGCTTTCCCTCCTAAGGATGGCCCGTTATTAGATCCCTCTTCAATTCTTCATATCTTCTAACTCCTCTTATTTCGTCCAGAATTCCTATCCTCCTCCTTTCTCTTCCACGCTTCCCCTCTATCACTCTTTTCAACGTGCCCTCTCCTCTCAAAACATCCTCCATAAATCTCTTCTGCCTTCTCCGAACCTCTGACACAAGCTTCCTCTCCTCTCCGACCATATCCAATACCTCCTCGTTCGTCTTTCTCGCCATCCAGCTAACCTTCTGGGCAATTCCACGAAATAGGAAACCTTGGCCAAAAATATTTTTTAATAATAACCTGTGCGTATTATATATTTTTTTTAAACTAATTAAGTCAGCTTTCAATTTCTTGTAATTATTTTAAGCAATATTTACACAATTAAATGTTATGCTATTTTACTCTCAAGTCTTTTTTACCATTTTCCTCTTTCGTTTAAGCAGTCACGCCAAATTATTATGCTGGTGATGCTGAACAAATATTTATCAAACGAAATACTTTGTTTTTGGTTTATTAATTAGCCAAGTTAAAAGTTTCTGCAACTTAAAATTTTTCGTCCTCTTGGTTATCGTGGTAAATTAATTACATTTTTAGCTCCTTACTATTCTACGTCCGACACCAAAAAACAAGTTTTAGTTTTATAGCAGATCCAAAAATTTTTTTTTTACGAATGAAAGCACCGTTTTAAACTAAGTTCTTGTAGAGCTAACAGAACCTGTCATTAAAAAAAATTAAACTTCTACAGGTTTATTATCATTTTGGTGTCGGACGTAGGAAAATAAGTCTACGTCCGACACCAACTTCTAAAAGTACTTATTTTGATTAATTTCTGTAGTTTTAATTCAATATTTCTTACAATAGAACAACATAAGTAGGTTTGGTAATAAATAAGTCTAAAATTAAGCATTTAGCTAACCTGAATAACATTTCGGTGTAAAAAAATAAAAGAACAATTTCAAGAAAACATTTAATATAGGCATGCGTGTTTTAAACCTACAAGTTAACATTTTTCACGAGCATTTACATAGTACTTAATTTACCCTAAGAGAGAGGAAGGTGGAATTAAGGAAGAACGCCTCAAGGGAAACCAATTTCCAAAATTCCACGGAAGAAGAAATAGAATAACAGAAATAGAGATTAAAAAATTGGTACAGTGAAAATAAAAATAAAAATTAAGCTGTTTTTAAGACCCCTGAAAATGTATCACCATACCGAAATAAGCAGACAGAAGGGGTAATATAAGAATATGTAGCAGCCTTCCCCTTTCGCCCAACGGAAAGGCTCACATGGTGAACTGTTTGTCTAAACAGTGTGGTTTAAAGCTAGAAAAAAATCATCAAATTCATCAACAAGCAACGATGCAGATAATGTTGATGACGATGATAATAAAAGGAAATAGTTGACAATGTTGTATGTGACTCAGAGTAAAAAAACTGCATGGCTAGAAAATGCCAGAACTGTATTGAACTGTGCCAGAACAGTACTATACAAACCAAAAGGTGACTATGAACCCTTGAAGTACATGCAATGGCAAAAAGTTGATGGACGTGTTCAAAAAGTTAAGAAGTTGAAAAAGATTTTGAAGAGATTATATCAAATTCTAAAAAGATTTTGAAGAAAAATGTTTTGGAATATCAATTTCAATATTTTTTGACCCACACTTATTTCAATTGAAAACAGGCTGATGAATTTGAAAACATAAAATCCCGAGAAAAGAAATTTTAATCGAGATGGATTTTTCTGAAAACGCAACACTTCTTCATCAAAATGAAATTCAGTTACAATTCACTGGAGCCATAGCCAGTCTACTGTGTTTACTACATATGCTTGGATCCATGAAGAAGTCAGCCAGAGTGGTGTCATAATATCTGACGACCTTGATAATACAAAAAAATCAAATTTATTGTTACATTAACTTCCTTCTTGGGCACCTGAAATGCATTTGTCCTCATATCACTACTGTGAACATTTTTTCCCATGGACTATCAGCTCATTGCAAGAACTGGTACATATTTTATCAACTTCCTTTCAATCAAAGCAAGTATGAAATTAATCCAAAGCAAGTATGGAATTAATCTTCATTGGTGCTTATTCGCAAATTCTCATGGGAAAGGAGTAGTTGACGGGATTGTAGGAACAATAATAAGTGTTTGGAATTTTACAAAACCCAATGAAGGAACAATTTTGAGCTCTGGAGATATGATATATCTGAGGTATGAGCTGAATAGCTACTCTTCATTGTATTGATCCCATCGTATTGATCAAATTTATATCAAGTGATGATGTGCAAGAAAAGCTACGTGAATAGCTACAAGTCTAATTGTAAGAGGCAGCAGTTCCTATCTCGGACACGCAAAAAATTACACCGGCTGGTACAAAACCTATCTGCTAGTTGGTGTAACTAGCAATGATCTTATAAAAAGAAAAGTAAAAATATTAAGTTTTGATTCTGACAGTAAAGATTTAGAACCTGAAAAAACCTTGATTGGAAAATTGGGAGTTTGCAAAAGTTTTTCAAAAAACCTCAGTTCTAAATCTTCATGATCTAGTACCTTTACAGGACTAAGTCGTAGTTAAATGTGACAATGCCAACTATCCAGGTGAAGTGCTGTCTGTTTTGGAGAAAGAACAAACGTTAAAGTGATTCACAGCTCCAAGACAGGTGCAAACTATTTCTGGCCTGCAGAAGACGACTGCATCAGTTATGCAAAAGAGAACATTGTCAAGAAAATTAAGGCTCCTGAGACTTATGGAGGAACAAGACAGCAGTATACATTTGAAAGTTAGGCCAAGAGTTAAAAATGTGCTCTTAAAGGATCCCATTGTAGACATATAACTTATGAAATACTGATTTTCTGTGAACATATATATTTTTTACAATAAATACATTGAAAAAATAAATTACTGCTTGATTTTACTACTGTATTCCTCACAAAACCTCACTTTATTTGTACATTCTACGTCCGACACCAAGAATTCTACGTCCGACACCTTACAATTTTTTTTATATTTATAAAACTACCAAATCTATGATGTTTGAATTGGTTCCATTATAAAGGGTATGGCATCTATTTTTTCCATGATTTTTGTTGTTTGTTTAAGTCAACAAAACTCACATAAATTAAAAGAAGAATTTCATAAAGCCGGAATAAGTTTTTGTGCACTCTACGTCCGACAACGTGGTTTTTAATTGTTTAGGTACATACATGCATTATTTATTTTTATACTTTATATGCAAAAATGTTTCTAATAGTTTATTTTTTTATTCCTATTACTCAAAACTAAAATTTTTTAATTGAAATTACATGGAAAGTTATAAAACAATGAAAATATTTGTACAAATTCTACGTCCGACACCATGGAATTGCCCTTCTCCATCCTTCTCCAAACCCACATCTCAAACGCCTCAAGTCTACGCACATACTCCCTTCGCAATGACCAAGTTTCCGACGCATATAGCGCCACGCTCCATATTAAAGTTTTCACCAGCCTCTTATTTACGTCTCTTCTCAGACCCCCCCTCATCAATTCCCTTCTCTTCGAAAATGCTTATTCAGCTAGCGCAATTCTGCATCTGATGTCCTTACCACTAGACCCATTAAACTAGACCCTCCAAAATACTACCCAGATACGTAAACTGCTCGACCTGCTCTATCTTCTGCTCTCCTACCCTTATATTCAGCCCCGCCTTCTTACTTCTAGAAAATCTCATTATTTTCGTTTTCTTGTGATTGATCTTCATCCCATACTTTTCGCACTGCACCTCTAATGCATTCACCATTGACTGTAACCCCTTGGCCGACTGACTAACCAATGCTTGATCATCTGCAAATCTCACTGATTTTATCAGCTCCCCTTCTACCTTTATTCCTACCTCCTCCTCCCTCAATGCCTCCCTTACCATTTCTTCTGAATACACGTTAAAAAGCAACGGCGATAATGGGCACCCTTGCCGCACTCCCCGTCCTATCGTGGCCCATCCCGATTCTCCATTGGCTACCCTAACCTGCGCAGTCTGATTCATATACAAATTCCGAATCAGACGCCTGTCCCTCCAATCGACCCCTAATTTCCTCAACACTCCCATTAATTTCGTCCATTCAACCCGATCAAACGCCTTCTCGAAATCTACGAAACATGCAAAAACATCCTGCCTATACTCTAGGTTACTTTCTACTAGCGTCCTCATCACCGCTATAGCGTCTCGCGTTCCCGTCCCTTTCCTAAACCCGAACTGGTCGTCACCCAGGTATTCATTTGCCTTCTTCTCTAGCCTTCTGTTTATAATTCTCGGAACTACTTTGGCCGCTTGGGATATTAAGCATATTGTTCTCTAGTCTTCGCACGTTTTTGCCTTACTCTTCTTTGGTATAGGAATTAGTACAGTCTTCGCAAAGTCTTCCGGCCACACTCCATCCTCATAAATCCTACGAATAAGCGCAAAAAGTTTTCCTCTTCCATTCTTCCCCATGCTCTTTAAAAACTCTGCAGGTATGTCATCTATTCCCACCGCCTTATTCCTTTTCATGTCTCGTAGAGCTCATTCGATTTCGCTATCTAGGATACTTGGTCCGATGCCATCTCTATCGATATCGTCTTCCCTTTCTATATCTTACCTATTGGACCTTATTTCTTTACCATACAGCTCTTCAACATACTCCTTCCACCTCTCCTGGATCTCTTTCGGTTCTACGATCACCTTTCCCGTCTTGTCTGTTATCGTTGTAATTACCCTTCCCTTATTACCACCCGTCAGTTCCTTTACTTTCCAATAATGCATCTGCTCTTCCCTGTTTATGGTATTTCTCTAACGCGTCGGTCTTTTCTCTCCACCAATCCTCTCTTGCTTTCTTTGTTTCTCTTCTAAGCCTGTTATTAAATTCTCGGTATTTTCTCTTCCATTTCCTTCTCTCCTCCATCTCCCTTTCATCTCCTTCGTGATCCACGGTTTTCTAATTTTAGTTACCCCTGCGGGTAGGGGGATGGAGAATACTCCCGCAGTATCCCTGCTTGTCGTAAGAGGCGACTAAAAGGGCGGGGAAAAAACCTCGATAATAAACCCCCTGTGAAGCTTGGGTAGCGTCCGGACAGCCTTGTGGGTCAACTGTCTGTGTGAGGCGATACCAGCTAGCCTTAGATCCACCCATGTGTTTGCCGTGCATGGAGCCCGTAAAGGGGAGAAGGGGATCCTGGTGGGTGAGTTCTTCGGCACCCAGCCGGGTTTCGGATGCCCGGTATGGGCCGGAGTGCAACAAACCACTTTGGCCCCGGATTCCCTGTAAACGGGCGGCCGGGGGCTAGCCACCCTCGGTCAACCGGCTTTCCGATAAGTTCGGTGGCGAGTGCTAGGGAGGTGGGGCTCTACGTAGGGCGGTCAGAGGTGACCGGGTTGGTGGGCCCGGGACATCGAAGACCCAACCCGAAACAGACAACCACCTCTAGGGTGCTATATTCCTCGGGTAGCCCTGGCGACCGCACCGGTTTGCGGTGCGGCGTCCCGTATGTGTGGCTCCGTGGTGGGTGGGGAGCCCGGGGGACGAATGTATCAAAATTGGTATGGAAGAAATTCCTCCACCAAAACCCAAAAGACCCCGTCCGGACACGGATGGGGGAAGGTTTGTTTGTGCAGTGTGCAGAAAATACCTCGTGATGAGGGGTACTAGAGAAGGTGAATCTCTAAAAAAGCTATCCCCTTTCCTCATGCGGAAGCTTTTTACGGCACTGATTCCTGGTGAGCTTTTAATGGCCAAAAAGATGCGGGATGGAAATATCCTGATTCATACATCCAATGATATACAGAGTCAGAGACTGTTAGACCTGAAGTCATTTAATGATATTCCTGTGGCTGTCGAGGCTCATCGCTCCCTCAATTCATGTCGAGGAGTCGTTAGCCACTACGACTTGTTATATGTCGATGACAACGAAATAGCGAAAGAAATGGCCCCACAAGGAGTCACTGATGCTCGCCGTATCACCAGAAGGCAAAATGGCGAAAATCAACGCACCGCGTCTGTAATTTTAACATTCGGTCTCGAAAAACTCCCTGATCGTGTTTTCGTTGGATACGAAGCGGTCCCAGTCAGACCCTTCATTCCAAACCCAATGCGATGCTTCCAGTGTCAACACTTTGGACATATTGCGACCAGATGTGAGGGCAAGGCCACCTGCCCTCGTTGTGGAAAAGCAAAGCATGATAGTGACGAGTGTGAGTCAGAACCGTTTTGCGTTAATTGCGAGGGCAAACACCCAGTGTACTCTCGCGATTGTCCCAAAATGAAAGAAGAAAGGAAAATAATGGAAATAAAAACTGTGGAAAAAATACCCTACCTAGAGGCAAGGAAGAAGTATCGCACCCTCGTGGCGCCTACCTTCTCCCGCTCTTTTGCCTCAGTAGCACAAGTCCCAGAGAAGAAATATGTTACTACTGAAACGCAAACAGAACTGCCAACAAATATTGAGAAATCTGTGGAAACCACATCAAGAAACATGGCGGATAATGGAAGTGCAGCGAACAATAAAATTAAAAATTCGGGCTCTCCTAAGGAGAACCCAGCTAAATCTTCCGGGGTCACGCCGGCTAGGCGTGGAAAAACACCTTCCCCCGGACCCTCAGGTGAGGCAAAACAAAATAAGCCTGAGGCAATGGAGGAGGACGAAGGTCCCTCTGAGACTGAGATCCACCTCGCAAGAACAAAGGAGAAGATCCGAATAAGACGGAAATAAACGGAGTTGGACTACTTGCTTATAACTCATATTCTTTTAATTATTATCTATTTATTTAATTTATTAATGGTTTTTATCTTGCAGTGGAACTGCAACGGTTTTTATCGGCATAAGGAGGAGATAGATGTTTTAATACGAGATTTTAGACCCTCCTGTATTTGTCTACAGGAGACCCATTTTAAAGGCAAAGACAATAGTGTTTTAAAGGGATACACAGTATTTAGATTTGACGACACCAGCAGGCAACGAGCCCAAGGTGGAGTTGCAGTGGCGATACGCGAGACCATATACACCTCCCGTATCCAACTGCAAACACCGTTCCAGGCGGTAGCGGTGGTTGTTAACACGCCTAATAGAATAACGTTGTGTAATGTATACCTTCCTGAGGGTGCACCAGTAACTCGATGCAACCTCGAAGCTCTAGTACGACAGCTGCCCAGTCCTTTCATCCTTTTGGGCGATTTTAATGCCCATGACTCCCTATGGGGAAGCCCAAATACGCAGTACAACAGAAGAGGACGGATTTTATCAGGTTTTATTAATGATTTTAACCTTTATTTATTAAATAACCGGGAAAAAACCCGATTTAACAGTTTTAATGGGGAGTTTTCCTCCATAGATCTTTGCATAAGCTCAAGCAATCTGATGAACGAGTTAACTTTGTCCGATCATGCCGATCTATGTGGCAGCGATCAATTTCCTATTTTTGTCAACAAAAACTCAGATTTTAACATAAATTTTTACAGACCAGTGAACTGGGTTTAAAAAGAGCCGATTGGAAAAATTTTAAACGTGAATTTTATTATAAGCACGACAGCAGACGTGATTCCTTATGCAACATGGATAAACTCTCGAATGCTATTGTCAGTGCGGCAAAGTGCAGCGTACCTCAAACATCTGGCCGTGCTCCTCGAGCACCCGTGCCCTGGTGGAACGAGAACTGCGCAAATGCAATTAGACTTCGTAAGAGAGCGTTGCGGATTTTTAACAAATACCCAACAGCAAGAAATCTAGCCTCTTTCCGACGCCTACGAGCCAAAGCTCGACAGGTCGTGAGGGAGGCCAAAAGGACATCCTGGAAGGAATACGTGTCCAGCATAAACCACCGGACACCGATCGCTGAAGTGTGGACTAAGGTGAGGTGCATATCAGGATCTGATCAGCGACATAGCGTCTCATGTTTGAAGGTTGGAGACCGGGTGGTCACATCCCCTCGGGATATATGTGAAGCTTTTGGAAAACAACTTGCCAGGGTCTCCAGCAATGAAAACTATGATGCTGCCTTTGCAGCTGTAAAAGAGCGGATGGAAAAGGTCTGCATCAACTTCCGTGAGGCGCGTGTACCTGCGGATTACAACGAACCCTTTTCCTACTGGGAGCTGACGTCCGCTATTGCAGACTCCCGGAACACCTCCCCAGGACTAGACAGGATCCACAATGCCTTCCTCCGTAACCTTCCGGAGGCAGCTTTGGTGGAGACCCTACAAACCTTCAACCAGTTATGGTTGGAGGGCTCTTTTCCTCAGTCCTGGAGTCTGCGGTCATACCAATCCCTAAGCAAGGAAAGGACAGATCGAACCCAGATAGCTACAGACCCATCTCCCTTACGAGCTGCCTATGCAAACTAATGGAGCGAATGGTTAATCGTCGGCTAGTTTGGTGCCTGGAGCGGCGAAACCTCCTCTCCAGCATCCAATGCGGATTTAGACGCGGCCGATCAACCACAGATCATTTGGTTCGTGCGGACAATTTCATTCAAGAAGCCTTCCTTCTTCGTCAACATGTCGTTGCTGTCTTCTTCGATCTGGAGAAGGCATACGACAGAGTCTGGAGGCAGAAGATTTTAAAGGTCTTGCATGATTGGGGTTTTAGGGGATGTTTACCCATTTTTATTTAAAACTTTTTAACCAAACGCAGTTTTAAAGTTCGAATCGGGCAATATATGTCGGAATATTACCCTTTGCAAAACGGAGTACCACAGGGATCCGTTTTGAGCGTAACGCTGTTTGCGATCGCGATTAATGATGTGGCAGAGCATATCAAAGCACCGGTAATGGGGTCTCTGTTCGTAGACGATCTTGCGATCTTTTGCAGATCGCCCAAGCTAGTCAGCGCCGCAAGACAAATTCAGCTGACCCTGAATAAGCTCAAAACCTGGTCTGAAACCAATGGCTTTCGTTTCTCGGCGGAGAAGACCAAATGTATCCATTTTCACCGGTTGCGAGGGATACACATCCCACCGCCTTTACGTATGGGGAATACAAACCTTGCATACGTCCAAGAAATAAGGTTCCTCGGTATGATTTTAGACTTCCGATTGAATTGGCGAGAACATATTAGGTTTTTAAAGGACAGATGTTTGAAAAGTTTAAATATTTTAAGGTTTTTATGCAATACGACATGGGGCGCAGACCGAACTACTCTTATCTCTTTGTACCGTGCCTTAGTACGGTCAAGACTGGATTACGGTTCAGTAGTATATTCATCGGCTCGGGAATCATATTTACGACCGTTGTCAACGGTACATAATGCTGGGCTCCGGTTGGCAATAGGCGCTTTTCGCACATCGCCAGTTGTGAGTATCTACACGGATTCTGGAGAGCCTCCGCTGAACGTTCGGAGAAACATACTGATGTGCAACTATGTTGCAAAGATTTTATCTACAAAGGAACATCCTTGTTTAAATATTGTTTTTAAACCTCGTTTTAAAAATATTTACGATAGACGAGCACGATCAACCAAACCGCTTAGTGTGCGATTCGGGTCCTTTAACGATGACTGCGGTGTCTCGATACCCGACTTAAACCCAGTTGGATACCTTAGAATACCTCCATGGCAAGTGCCACATCCAGTCTGTAACTTAAGCTTACAAAGATATTCTAAGTCTTCCACTTCTCCTATGGAATACAAAAGCTATTTTCAGGAGATCATTAACACTCGCCCCGGCTTCATCCCCGTCTACACAGACGGCTCTAAGTCGGAAGAAGCATGTGCGTGTGCGATTTCTTCCCAGCACCACGGAATCACCGGAGTGAGGTTGAATTCCATGTGCAGTATTTTTACTGCGGAACTCCTCGCCATTAGGATGGCTCTACAGGGGATTCAGCGGCATAATACATCTTTCTTGGTGTGCAGCGACTCATTGAGCGCACTGCAAGCCATTTCCTGCTTCTCACCGATGCACCCCATTGTCCAGGATATACAATGTGCCCTTACATCCCTTGATAAAAAGGGAATTAGAATTGAGTTCTTGTGGGTTCCTGGGCATGTGGGGATAACAGGGAACGAGACAGCGGACTCCGCCGCTAAAGAGGCACTTCGAGAATCAAACATTGCCGATCCTCTGGTACCGGTAGGAGACCTGAAGACAAGGCTAAGGAACCTATGCCTTCAGCAGTGGAATGAAACATGGAATCAACAAAGCTCGAACAAACTACGTGAAATCAAGGCCGTCACATCAGTGTGGCCCACTTCAACTGGGAGGACTCGGAGGGAGGAAGTTGCCATCACACGGGTAAGAATAGGGCACACCGCCCTAACCCACTCATATCTCTTCTCAGATGAGAAGATACACCCCCGTTGTGATGAGTGTGACTCCCCCCTCAGTGTAAAACACCTTCTGACGGAGTGTGAGGTGTATCGTGCTGCGCGCGAAAACCTCAATGTGGTGGGCAACCTAGGACAAGTCCTAGGCGATGACCCCAATATGATCGAGCGTGTTCTCGCGTTCTTGAAGGAAACTCAGTTGATAAATAAATTATAATGATTTGAGTAGACACGTTGTGCACATTTAGTATATTTGTACATAAATTGGGATTTTTATGTAATTATTTATGACAAGGTGCAAAATGACCTTAGCTGTCGACGCACCATTAAAACTAAACCTACTACTACTAAACTCTAATTTTAGTTGCACTCACTACGCCTACCGTTGCTTTCGCCGCTTCTATAATTCCATTTTTCAAACTTCCCCATTCATCTTCCACTGATCGAACGCCATGATCCTCACCCATTATCTCATCCACCTTCTCTCGATACTTCTTCTTCATTGCCCTAGTTAATGCCTCCGTATTCCACTTTCGTATCCTCCTTCCCATTCTTATCTTTTTCAGTTTTACCCGACATTTCATGACTAATAAGTTGTGGTCTGTGTCGGCATCAGCTCCTGGATAAGTATGCGAGTTTATAACACTATTCCTGTATCTGTGACGAACCATTATATAATCTAACTGGAACCGATCTGTGTCTCCCGGCTTCTTCCAAGTGTACCTACGTCGAGGATGATGTCTGAACCATGTAATTGTAATTACTAGGTTATTTCTACGGCTAAACTCCACTGCTTTATCGCCCCGGTCGTTTCTCCTTCCTAGCCCGTAATCGCCCACCTCCCGCCCATCTCTTCCACCGTGTTCCAATCCCCCATTACTACCAAGTGCCTACTTCCAGGTATCCTACCAATTATTTCCTCTAGCTGATCGTAAACTACTTCTATATCCTCCTCTTTATGATTAGAGATAGGCATATAAACCTGGATTATAACTATATTCGTTGGATCTGCCTTTAGTTCCACGACTATAATTCTATCGCTAACCTGTTCTGCATACACTACTTTTCTACCTAGTATCCTATTCATTACGAATGCAACCCCGCGCTGACTTTCATTCCCTCTACTATCAATTACTCTATAGTCGTCGCTCCAGTAATCCCCGTCATCCTTCCATCTTACTTCACCCAGACCCATGATGTCTATACCCACCCTCTCCATTTCTTGCTTTATATTCTCTAGCTTTCCCGCCCTCAGCATAGTCCTAACATTCCAGGTGTCTATTCTGATAGTTTCGTTCCTCTTCTTTATCTTCTTTTCCTCTGCTGCTGCTACGTCTGAGCAAGAATTTCGTGTGATGACGACCGCAGGGGCCCTGCTCCCACCGCTGCCGGGCACGACACCCGCCCCTCCGGGCCGAGTCCCGTAGTGGCCAGGATTCATTATCAATTGAGAACTGTCCATAATTTCAAGGTTTATGTTTTGATTGAGATAGTATTCCGTGGCCTATCTCAATAGTGTTTTTTACGTGCCACCATCACTTCAGAGGCCGCCCCACTGGGGTCAGACGCCTTTTGCAGCCGCCTCACTGAGGTACAGACGCTGCGCGGACTACCATTCGTCTGTCTCCTAACCTTCGACCAATCTGGCATGGGTGACCCTACCAGGAGCATTGCTCCCGCCAGTGCAGCTCTAGGGGTCATCGGAGCACGCAAGCCCTTTAACCACGACAAGGTTGTAGTCCAAGAGAAGGACAAAATTAATAGTTGTACAAAATAAGTAATATCCATTTACTTTTAAATATTCCAAAATGTTATTGAAAGTATTCGTATCGAAACCCAATTTATTAAATAATGTATCTTCTGGATTCCGACGGCGAGGTCCTGCCGGTAGTCTTATCCTCTGTCCAAGATTCAGCTGCCTCAGCATGCCTTCAGTATCGAGTTGCTCTTTCAGAAGCTCCGCCTATAAGATGTATAAGCTGGGGTGGTTACGGGCTGCCACAACTGAAAAATGAAGCTTTTGGAATTTTTGGACTAACTTTTATTTTAGAAATTTTGTTCCCATACCGTTTGATCTTACAGTTGGATTTGGAATTGTAGATTAATCTTTAATTTAAAACTATTTCTTGAGGCGCGAAAAATTCACTGGGCTCGGT
Source organism: Pyrrhosoma nymphula (assembly GCA_963573305.1). NCBI lineage: Eukaryota > Metazoa > Arthropoda > Insecta > Odonata > Coenagrionidae > Pyrrhosoma > Pyrrhosoma nymphula. The sequence continues at coordinate 54,455,897 of OY754336.1, read as the reverse complement.
ATGGTCTTCGGGAAAAATTCGTTAAGAGAGCACAAATTCAATCAAAGATCGGTTTCCGGATATAGTTTGACCATAGTCCTAGCACAAACTCAACGTCCGTTGCCCAAGGCGAGGTTGGCACCCACGACCTTTTGAAAGCCAGGCCAGAGCGTTAATGAAAACAAAAACAAGACCACCGCGGTCGACTACGATTATTCAAACGTAGGTGATTGCTTGTGCTCCATTCAATTTTTGCGAGAATCGGATTTCAATGATCCTTCGCATCTAGGTCGCTGCCCCCCTCCCCTGCACATTGTGTCGATATGTGTCTCCGATGAGGCAGGGTGAAGAATTCTTTTTTTTAGTATCGGAAATGCTCCCGAAGGTGCACACAAAATATTGATCGGTGAATAAAGGAAAAGAAGCCAATCCCTTTTTATGTGACCCTCATCGCCTTTGGGATTTCCGTGGGCGACGGAGCGTAGAGTCGCCGCAGCCGACCGACTGACAGTGGGGCAGAATCCCTAAAAGGCGACCAAAAAATTGCAGGTTTGTTATGAAAATATTTACACAAGTTTTTGAGGCTGCTGAATAAAAATCTGAAGCTGCATTTTCTAATAAATATTTTTTGCCAAATTTTTGCAACAGAAAATATATTTTATTGCTAAATTTAAATAGAGTCTATAAGTTGGATGTTCTGACTGACTGATTCATTCACTCATCAGCGCACGACTTAAACTACTGATGACAAAAAAAGAATTTTAAGGACACATTCCGTTGGACGTATGGTGTAGGAAGGCACTAAGTTAGGATTTCCTCGAAAACTATTTAGGGAGTGTTAACTTTTACTCCCATAGGAAAAACATTGAATTCCGCACAGATGTTTCTTTCTTTGCTTTTTTAAATTACTTGTTCTAATCATACAAGATGGACGTTTTCATCATTGGACGGCTTAATAAATTTAGAATTTTATTCTTTCATTTGAGAATTGTTCACGTCGCTGCTCTTTCTGCACCTTTCTGAACTTCCTTGATCATTTGGCTTTCGCGTCGCAAAAGACAAGTGCCAATGCTGCATAGGCGGTTGTGCTGTATAGTACTAGAATGTCTATTATTTGTTCTTTGGATTCAATATTTCAAATGTATAACAGCAATAACACTTATTGCGATGGAAATAAAAGGACCTTTGGTATTTTTACGATATTTGCGTCCTAATTGTCGAATTACAAGTGTATTTTGTACGCTTTGTGTTGCAGGTTTTTATAAAAATTCATAGCAGATGGTCTCGATGCAGTTTTGCATGTTTATTTGAAATGCGATAATAATGAAATGAGTAAATATATACCTATGGTTTATTTCTCCTGCATTATGTCATATTTTAATTTGGTAACATTTATTTATGCGGTAATATGCTGCAGTTAATGCCACTGTAAATAGCATGATTTATACATAATGTAATACTGCTACATTAAACATTACATAGAGAAGTGCTGAATTATATGGCTGTTTTGCCGACAAAAAACAAGAATTTACATTTTGTATGCATGCCTCTCCCCAATACCTGAAATACGAACTATGATACAACTGGATTACATTATGTATTCTAGACATTAAATATTCAGTTAATTTGCATTATGTATATAGCCTATATAACAGAATTCTTTCATATTTGATGCATTATGTATTACCGCTATAACATGTACGACTTAAAGAACTTCTGAAGCAAAAATAGATGGAAATTATAGCTGTATCACAGCAATAGTCCTTTTCCATACATGACGTATTATTGACTTATTACGGCTAGAGGGACGGTCAGCCGGATTGTCGGCGGAAGGGATGTACCACCAATTCACACGATGAATCCTATATTATTTCCAAGTACAATTGGATTACATCGTCAATATAATTTATCAACCCTTTACCTTTGTTCAAGGAATACAATACAGAGGTGTTATCAGTAAATATTCTTACTTTCAGAGTTCTCAGGTGCTACCGCGCTAGCGTGCGAGGCAACCTTTAGTGCGGCCAATGCTTCTGCTTTCACAATTGGTTTTGTTTGTAAAAGGCCATATTTCTGTTGTTGTCCATGTCTGGGTAAATCCAGGCTGTCTGAGGTGGTGTGGTATCTGAGTACACATCTAGGGTATACTTAAAATTGGCAAATTCTCTGGGGCTCTGCCATATACCTTCCTCCCAGAGCATCTTGGGCCATCTTGTTTGGCGCCTCGCATGGCCTGTGATAAGAAACTATTAGAGTATATGAAAGTATACATACCATGAAACGAAGCCCACAGCTTTAGGAATGTCTTGTTGTCTAATTTTTGTAATAACAGGTATGATGTAATGCTGTAATGAATTTGGTGTGAGACATTGTTGCATGCTTGCATTATCTATTTGGGCCCCTAAGTAGCGAATACTACGTTTCGGAATGAGTTGGCACTTCCGGTAGTTCACCGTTATCCCTAAATCACACGTAAGAATTTTACAATATCATTAATACTCACGCTTTCTAGATCAGGGAACACAAAAAAACAGTCGTCGACCGTTTGCACATTAAATGTTTGATATACTTTGTAAGAAACAGATCTGGCCCAGCATTATGGCAGCGCTGCATTATGGCTGGGGCCAATACATGGCCCATGGGTAACCGGGCCCAACAATAGTACTCGTTGTCCACATAAATACCATAGAATTGCTGGTGTACTTCATTGATCGGTATTTGCCAAATTGAGTCTTTTAAATCCACTTTACACAGGTACGCACTATGTGCGATAAATTCTAAAGCTTTCACCGCATCTTTCAGGGAGAATCGCACAAACCTTGCAAGGACGCCTACTCCCGAGTCGTGTGGGTCCTTCCCTTATACACACACGGCGCCAATATGGCGGACGAGCGCATAATCAGGGAGGCACGGCCCGGGAGGGCTCGTCCGCAGGATTAGCGCATGAGGGAACCAATGACCAGGTCACTGACTAAATTTTATTTTATGGTATGTGACTGATCTTCCTTTATTAATAAGTTCATGTACATTGAAATTAACACAGGATTAAGTACAAAAATTAAACCTTTTCCTTTATTGAGCAAATACAGTGCACAAGTGTTGTCTATATATATATAGGGTAGACCGGGGCTATTTCGATCATTTTAACATGATTGCGTCATGGACAGAGTTTAAACAATTTGAAGAACTATTGCTTTGCGCCGACTTTTAGCTTAGCCTTTGCCAAGAAGAGTGCGACAATAAAAATTTATTAAGCTAATGAAACTTGGAAGATAGAGCAGAGTAAGTGACGTCATACAAGATGTTGAAATGTCAAAAATGACGGGGCTATTCTGATCATTTTAGTTTTTACATATGTAGCTAGATATAATATCATATATTTATTATTCAGTTTGAGATGAATACAATTGGTAGTATATTAACACAAAATGGCGTTAATATTTTTGTTTAATAAGTCTCAAAATATTTTTATTGCATAGGTAATGAATTAGAAAAAAGTTCTCTTTCCACAGAAACATCACCAATACCTGTTTCAATCTCTTTTGTTGGCAGCTGCGTGAGGCGTTTTGCCGCCAAAGCTTCTGCAGCTATTAGAGGGTGTATTATTAGGGTGCTTATCATGAGAATGCATCCTCTAATGGGCGTGATAGCACTGGAGACAAAGTGCTACTCTGAGCTGCTACCAAAAGAGACAAGCAGAATATCCTCGCTGCGAAAGCCTTCGAACTGTCATCACTAATACCTCGTTAAAGGGCATTGCAGCACGTTGATAGAGTTCTTAATTACATTTTTTTAGCATTAATATTTGTTTTCAACAACAGGTATATAACTATATCTATAAAAATCATTAAAAAATAAAAAATTAAATTGATGGCAGTCCAGGTTTTAAATATCGTTTATTTTTCACAATTTAACTTACATGTGATAGTATCTAATTTAGATGCATATCCCACAAACAAATTGCTTCTTCCCCTTGGCACCAACACAAATTTCATGATACCAGGCACTACATTGTTGGCATTTAATTCAGTCACCCTTTTTTAATGACTCCTTTGAGTTATAACCAAGGCCACAAAATCCGCAGCTGTCTGTTTTGTTATTACAGGGTGTATTATTAGGGTGCTTATCATGAGAATGCATCCTCTAATGGGCGTGATAGCACTGGAGACAAAGTGCTACTCTGAGCTGCTACCAAAAGAGACAAGCAGAATATCCTCGCTGCGAAAGCCTTCGAACTGTCATCACTAATACCTCGTTAAAGGGCATTGCAGCACGTTGATAGAGTTCTTAATTACATTTTTTTAGCATTAATATTTGTTTTCAACAACAGGTATATAACTATATCTATAAAAATCATTAAAAAATAAAAAATTAAATTGATGGCAGTCCAGGTTTTAAATATCGTTTATTTTTCACAATTTAACTTACATGTGATAGTAGTATCTAATTTAGATGCATATCCCACAAACAAATTGCTTCTTCCCCTTGGCACCAACACAAATTTCATGATACCAGGCACTACATTGTTGGCATTTAATTCAGTCACCCTTTTTTAATGACTCCTTTGAGTTATAACCAAGGCCACAAAATCCGCAGCTGTCTGTTTTGTACTCGCAGTTCTCGTGATTATCTGATCTCTCTTTTCCGTTATTAATCTTCCGCTTTGTATTTCTTAAATTCCTTTCATTATTTTCCATCTTCAACTTCCTTTTAGCAGCTATGGTGGCGATGTTTTCAGGTGACGTCAAAACCTTAGCTTTTTGTCTTAAGCGGCATTTCATCCTCTTCTTGGCCCTCTTCGGGGTTGGAATTGAGCTCGAAAATATTGATTCGTGAGCCCTCTCATTTGATTGATCTATCTGCGATGGCCCAGGTGAATTCATTTCTTTCAAATTAGGAATGGGCTCATCCAGAGGTAAAGGTGGGTTTTTAAATGAATGGTCAAGAGTTAAATCAGATTCCTCGGCCTGTGAATTTTCGGTTTCAAAAACTTTTGAAAGCAAGAACTTTTCTTCAGGAATGGCATTAGGATTCAAGGGAAAGATTCCCGTGCATTTAAACCCTTTAACTGCATTCCCAACAGTTGCAGTCTTACTCCACGCCTCGTTGAAAATCTTACCAAAATTAAACTTTGTTATGGAGTTGCTTGGGTTGTTGCGTATATACATAGTGGCACTCTGATTGTAGAAAGTCTTGAGTGGTTTAAAAACTGTTCGGTCTAGAGGCTGTAACACGTGTGGTGTGAGGAGGTAAACAAATGATTTCAATGTCGTTTTGGGAGCAGTACTCCAGGCAAGACAATGAATGATGTGACGCATGGCCATCAAGTATCAAAATACATGCAAATGTTGCAGCCACGTCAAGAAAAGTTCTTCGTTTGTGTAGCCAGTCTCCGACATTGTGACAACCGTACCTTGTGGCATGCTCCCTGCGTACTCAGATCTGTGTGGAACACCTTTGAATATCACCATTGGGGGAATGTAAGCCCCACTAGCACTACAACAAGCGATCACTGTAACATTTTCTCCTCTCTCTACACTAGTTAATGCGACTACCTCCTTTGTACCTTTCTCACTGACAATTTTTGACGGCTTATTGTTGAGGGGGAATCCCGTTTCATCCATGTTAAAAACGAGGTTTGGTTGGCACATCATCTCATTTTCATTATAAACCATCTCACATAAATCAAAAAAGTCACCTACTGCTCTCTTATTTAACCCCTCAGCACGTGCTCGAGACAGATTCTCAGGTTTTCTGAGAGATAAATCTGGGTGCCTCTTCATGAATGCACTGAACCAGTCGGGGCCGGCTTTTCCTTCTTTCTTCCACGGATGTTTCATATGTCTCTCCTCTACATACTGGAAAACAGCTCGACGAACTAAATCAGGTGTACACCCAAATCCACGCCTTGAAAGGCTTATCAGCCTCTCAACCAGCTGCTTTTCTTCCTCTTCTTTCAGCACCGTTGGATGACCGGATGGTTTTTTCTTATGCAAAGGTGTTCCTCGTTTATTGTCCTTATTTTCCGTTATTCTTCCATGGAGTTTTGCATAGGGTACACTGTACATCTCTGAAGCCCCTCGGACGCTCTGCAACCCTTCACTGACGCTATTTATGGCCTTTTCCATATCTTCTTCCTTCCATTTGCTATATTTATGCTTCCTCTTGTAGTTCCGAACCATCTGACAAATAGAATAAACCCCTCATAGATCAGAAATAATGCTAAAATAATTTAATATTTTGGAATAATGACCAGAGCTATGATCGAAATAGCCCCTCGTGTGTTCAGAAAAGCCCCGTAAAAAGTGATCGAAATAGCCCCGAGAGTCATTTTTTTATTGTTTTATTAATTAATCAGTAGTAGACTGTAGTCCACACTAATGTTTTTCCCAGATCATTTTAGATATACTCAGGATGCGTTAAAGAAATATAAGTAATGGGTATACACTAAGCTGAGAAAGTGAAACCTCATTTCAGTAGGGCAGAAAGTTACATGCACATCTGAATATTGATTTGTGCACCTACCTTAACTGTTTCAGAGGAATATCCCAATGTTAATACCGCTTGTGCCTGCTGCACGATTCGGCTACCTCTCACTAAGGAATCACTCCTACGACTAACCTTGACTGCAACACTTACAGCAGCGCCGGATTTATGCAGCGGGAGTTTTTCTTAACTTTATCGAAATAGCCCCGTGAACGAAATAGCCCCGGTCTACCCTATGTTAATTTATACATAACGTAAATTAAACTGAGTGAAAAGGTGCATTGTCTTCTTGAGACCTGTTAAGGTGGCATAACACTTCGCTGCGTTGATTGAACTTAAAGGAGGGATGGGGAACTTTGGGATAGGGACCATTCTTGGATAACCTACCCGCCTTGATCTAATGTGGCGTCGGTGAATAGTGTAACTTCCTCTGTGGCTCTGGGTAGCGACACTTTGTGGGTAAATAATTCACTCTCCTGTAGTATGACCCATCACTCGATGTTTCTCTGGAAAATGTGATTGATTAAACAAACTCTTCTTCGAATAAGCCCTGCAAAATCGGTCCTTTAGAATGCAGATGAGGCATACCCTGGTATAGGGTGCTGCTGGTTACGGGTGCTCTGGCGAATCGCACAAAATAAGTTCAATGTGAACAAACCTTGGCATATATTGGGAAGCACATCATTACGTGGGCTGTTCCTGAACTCCCTGGCAGCGTCAACAGTTTCCGCATATCCAACAAACACATCAATGAATTTGCCTTTTTCATGAACTTTGGCTTGAATTTGCAGATTAATACCTTTTTCTTAGGAATGTAGGATTCTGGATCGTTGGTTGGTTTTTCAATCTTTGTGTGACTATCAATATTACCTGGATTTAATATGAAATTTGCTCAATTGAGTATTTTAATCAACTATGTGGGGAATTATGAGGGTGAACTGTTGTCAATTATATCCAATTAATACCAATAACATCCTGAAATCCTTTCCTGCCAAAATAATGTGCTTTAGTAGCAGTCAGCTCAGCATTTGTGGGGTCTTTGATGACCTTATCGGCCATGCTCACCAATACGTTGCCATCCTTTTAATCACCCTTTTTAGTGCACTAAGGCTAAAGTTAAATCGGTCTGCCACATCTTGTTCGCCAATCGTCGTCGTCGTCGAGAAAAATCGTCGAGAAAAACAATTCGCTCTTTTTTTAAACTTCAATTATGCCTGTACCTCATTCCACATTTTAAACCACAATTCCCTTTATCCTTCGATGCCTTACAAATTGTCAAAATTTGTACAACATGATATAACTTCATTTCAATTCCCCCAAAGAAACATCTCTCATGTTGCTTGGAGAAAATATGACTTCTAAAGATGACATGATGGAATCCAAGTAAGGATCCTTACTTGGATTCCATCATATCATCTTAAGTAAGGAATTATTAGTGACCTTCACCAAAATACAGATGGATTTCCGGCTGGGGGGCTGCTTCTCTGCTTTCGTCGGCTAGCAACGCGAGTGGTGGTTATATCAACATTCAAATTCGTAATTAGTTTCTTTCAAAGTGTTGAAATACCAACAACCAACCTGTGAATCAATGTTTTAGAAATTTGTTGCTATTTTATTTTAAAAATTTTCCACGTTGGAAGAGGGCGCAGCTACCCCTCCTTGCCCCCTGGATACGCCCTTGTCTAGGAGTAAGACATTTTTATCGCGATACCATTTGTAAATACAAAACAGAACATGGATGATTTGATCTGCGGCTAGTGAATTTGGCAATAATTTACCTTCTGTTTTGATTTCATTTCAAATAACAAGCAGTATTTATTTTGCCAATGAAGTGAGTTTTCTGGAAGACTAAAATAAAAGCACAGACATTCTCTTAATTGTCCAGCCTTCACGCTAGGGCGTCCATGACAAATTGGTTCAAGATTTTCACAAACATTAAATCTTTCATCAATACTAGTTGGTTTAGAATACACTATATCATAGATCCTAATAAAATTATGCAACGCGTAGGCTGCTTTGACTATATTTTCAACCGTATCTGGATTACAGGAAACGGGTGTCTCAAAAATTCTCAATTTCGAGACGAGAATCCCAAAAGCTTATTCAATACTCTTTCTAGCCCTTGAAATTCTGTAATTATAGATCCTTCGTTCATTTGTTAGAATCGTCCGCGGAAACGGGTGCATGATATGCCTATGCAAAGGGAAATACCTCATATCCAATGAAAAACAGGGAAAGCTGGTTGATTTTCTTGCTGAGGAAGACACTGTGACGGTGGAATATTTAAACTGCCTGAATGAAGCGCTTCGAAGAATCAATAGTTTTGTAACACACCGCTATCACTATTTCTCCCCACGTCTCCCATGCTTACAATTTTAAATAATCTGCCGGCATCAGCACATGCCATGAGAACCCTTGAGAAATATGATATATAATTAAAATATTCTTATCCCGATTATTGAGGACATTTGATCGTAATATGTTTTCCGTCCAACGCTCCCAGGCAATTGGGTACATTCCACCGATCCACATATCTCTCGGAAATTTTAATAATGAGACCTGTTTTAACTTTAAAACAGGTCTTAACATTGACATCAACATTTTTAAAGTTTCCTTTCTCATTAGGTAAAAATTTTGAAATTTCGGTTGATCGAGGTTCAGTTAGTTGTTTTGAAATAAAAAAGACGCTATGCTCCTCCACATTGTGTTTTAAATATGGATGAACCCAAAATCTTCTTCGTTTCCTCCTTTCTCTTTTCACTAATAATGCACACAGCAACATTATATCCTCTTCACCAGACGACATCCTTGACGCATACTACGAGTTGGAGGTGCATGCCACTCTGCCAGTGCTAATTTGATGTGAACGTTCGCCACGCTACACGCTGCATCGCATGCGACATGCCACGCAGCGTGCCACGCCACCTGCCACTGCTACCTCGGTGTGAACACTCCCTTAGTTTTATATTCATACCTTTTTTAAAAATATTTATATTACAATGGAATAGTAATGGTTTTTATCGGCATAGGGAGGAGATAGCTATTTTAATATGCAATGTTAATCCTATGAGTATTTTTCTTCGTGGGACCCATTTCAAAATGAATGACAAGGGTATTTTAAAAGGTTTTATAGTTTTTAGATTTGACGACACCACTGGCAAAAGAGCACAGGGTGGAGTCTCGATTGCCACCCGAGAGGCCCTTTACGCCTCCCGGGTGCACTTGAATACACCGTTACAAGCGGTAGCTGTGACTGTTCATGCTCCAGAACCGATAACGTTATCTAACGTCTACTTGCCGGAGGGAGCACCGGTCACCAGTAAGAACCTGGAAGCCCTTGTCCGTCAGATTCCCCGTCCCTTTATTGTACTCGGCGATTTCAACGCTCGCGACCCCTTATGGAGAAGCATTACGGCTCAAGAGCAATATTAGAGGGCGTATTTTATCAAGATGTTTTCATGATTTTTACTTGATCGTTTTAAGTAACAGTGAGAAAACCCGTTTTAATAGATGGTGAATATTCTACCATTTACGTATGTGCATGCTCCAGCAGCCTATTTACTCAATTAAATTTGTCCGTACATGATAATTTATGCGGGAGCGATCACTTTCTCTTTTTAATCACAAAAGACAGAAATTATAGTTTTCATTTTATTCGTCCAGGTAATTGGAACATCCGAACGGCTGATTGGATGGTTTTTAAAGAGTATATTAAATCTATTTATGATGTCAATAGAGATGTAGTTCAAAACGTGTAGTCCTTGACTGCATTTATCTTTGACGCGGCAAATTCAAGCGTACCGTGATGTACAAGTAATACGCCGAGGCCAGCCGTACCTTGGTGGAATGAGGAGTGTTCAAGGCTATCCTAATGCGGAAAAAAGCCTTGAGAATATTTAACTAATATCCCACGGCAATGAATCTGGGCACTTTCCGTCGCTTACGAGCAAAGGCTCGCCAAGTTATAAAAGAGGCAAAGAGGCTTCCTGGATGGAATTCGTTTCCTCCATCTACCTCGGGAAACCCCTTGTGCAGATGTTGCAGAATGTGAGGACAATTGTTGGCACCTACCAGCAATTTGGCATGTCTCTGTTGAAGGTTGGTGACAACGTGGTGACATCACCAAAAGAAATTAGCGAGGTGTTCGGCCAATCTCTGGCTGCAACGAGCAGTTTTCCCAATTACGAGGCCACATTTATCTCGGTTAAGGAACGAAACTGAAGCAGTTCCCATATGTTTTTATTCGTGGGAAATGGCCGAATACAATAGGCCACCTTCTTTGATGCTCCCCCTGTGGGGTTTTATCAGCTTCAATGACTACCTGGTATTCTTTCCTCTATCTCTTGGTATTCTTTCCAATACATTCTTATATAGTTGTACGTATTCGTTGTTGGAGTGGAGAAATTGCTTTAACTCCAACACGATATCAATTCTTGCATTTTGAACTCTAGATCATCTATGATTTGCCACTGTCGTAGATTCTCCCATGAAGTAAATCTGAAAAAACTGGCTCGATTTCAGGAAATGGAAGTAGTGATCCCACTCTGTCGTACATCTGCCCTTGAATTTTAGCAGGTGGCATGGACCCTTTTCCACTTATTTCGTTAGATGCGCCGAAGGATGTCATCTGAAAACATGAATTATACTTGGCGTGGCTAATTTTCGGGGATGTCCTCCGCGTCGATACATCTTTGTACGGCAGTTTCGCCGGCGTTTCAGCAGGCGTCTTCAGGTATGAAGTGTGGATACAGGTTTCTGCTCGTCTAATGTTGGCCTAAGTTTTTCCCGCGTTCTGCGTTCTGGTTGGCCGGGTAGTTAAAGAGTCGCTTCCAGGCGTTTGAGAGCGGATAGCCGTCCTACCTGTTGAACGTAGGTGTTTTTGCTATTTCGATGGCCTCTCGAATGAGTCTTGGATGGTACCTCTCTTTGGCAAAGAGTTTAGCATTTTCGAAGTCCAAGTTGTGCGTGGGCCGTTCCCGCGCGTGTTTGGCGATAGCAGAAGAGCGAAACTGCCTGTTCTTGGTGGCCCTATGGTGTTCCTTGATTCAGCATTTCATGGCTCTAGATGTTTGGCCGATGTACGATTCTCCGTAACAGCACTTAACTTCGTAGATGCCACCTTGTATTTCGATGGGTATGCGGTCCTTGGTCTTGCAGAGGAGGTCAGCTGTCTTCGTGACAACAGTTGAACCGTGTCACGATGTTGTGTTTTTTCAAAAACATGATGTTATGTTTTTTGTCATCGAAAAAATCGCCGAAACTCTCGCAAAACAGCATCTACAACAGCCTATAAATTAAAGTTAATTTTCCTTTATCACCAGAATTCAATTATGAATTGACTGCTTTGACAAAACATTTTCCTCAACTGAGAACATGCCAAAATGCATGTTTTAGGGCAACAAAATAAAATTTTATAAAATCAAAAAGATTTAAATTTAAATCACGAGTAAAGATGAAAATAAATCCATCCTAAAATCCATGTATTCCTTTCACCACGACACCTCCATGATGGCCCTAGCTGGACATTGCATCCAAATACCAGCATCATGTCGAGATCTAGGAACTATTTGCAACAACATTACATATGTTTATATCTGCCCCACAATTAATAGACAAAATTTAATTTTTTAATGACCGCACATTTCATAATTACCACTAATAAAGGCTAAGTGAATTTGTGATGTAATAGAGGCATAAGATACGTGCTTTATGAGCCTAAATTTCAGTTATACATACTATTTGTACCCATAGGGAATGATATTAATGTCGATTGATATAAGTTTCTTCATGAACATTTGGAGCAAGGATGGCAATCTGACAATGAGTGCAGTCAATAGCTGCCACTGCACCAGGGGAAGAATTGGTGGAGAAACTAAGAGTTCTTTGTGCCATTCTTCTGTCTACAAGTGTACTGGGAAATCTGATCCCATGCTGTACCAAATGTTGATAAAACCCGCGACGTTGAATTATTGAATAGCACTTGACCGTGCGTAACGATAATTTGCACCCTAGCTGAATTACAGCGATGAATTATGTAGAGAATGCCACGAGAAAATAACCACAAGACCGGAAACATCGATGTAATACGGCAGAGATGGGAATCATCATGCAATGTTTCACTGGCTTGACTTTCTCCGAACATAAGGGTGCCGGGATTAACCTCGGGGTTATTATTATTATTGTCGACTTTCACACTTTCTCAGCTAGTATTACACCAACTGGAAAATTTTCACATATCCTAAAGGTGGATTAGGATTAGGCTCGGAAGTTCAAGAAGAGAATTCACCCTATCCTACTGTGTCCGAATTTTCTTGGCTTAGGAATCTCCTCACGATTTGGTAAGTTTGGAGTAGCACAGCTTTTTGCCCGAGGTTAGTTATTAGTTTTTTTATTCCCAGCTTCTCAGTTTGTTTTTTAAACATATGGGACATCACTCCCTCCGCAGAGATTACTATCGGGTGAATGCTGACATCATTTAATTTCCAGATATTTTTTATTTCGTCGGCTAAATTTCTGTATTTTGAGATTTTCTCTCTATCGGTGGACCTTACGTTGTGGCTTAGTGGTACTGCTATATCGATTATATTAGATTTTTTCTAATTTATTGATTAATAGGATATCCGTGTTATTGTAATCTATGGTTTTGTCGGTGAGTATCGGTCTGTCCCAGTACAAAAAATGGGTTTTTGTTTCAATTACAGCAGGTGGCTGATTCTTTTAGTACGGTGGGATATTTTTTTTAAGAGCCCGTAAGCTAGTCCCAGGTGTTGGTGGATTATTTTTGCCAGTTGGTTATGTCTTTTTAGGTCCCTGCCCTGCCCCCCATTCCCTGCAAGAGCTGAACATCCTACCATTATGTGCTCAATTGACTCACCAATGCATCCACATTTTCTACATCTATCGGATATTTCTAGTTTAAGAATATGTTTTTCATAGTTATGGGTGCGTATAACTGTCTTGAATAGCCATATAAAACCTTCGGTCTCGGGGTAAAGATAGCCATCCTGGAGCCATTTTAAAGATGCAGTTTTGTCAACCCAATCCTCCTGGATAACTGTTGGAAATTTTCCGTGCTGTAATTTGGATCTCCATTCTTGTTTCTGTTGGGCAATGTCTGGCAATTCCTTCTGATTATCCTCATCTCTCAGGTTCAAAGGTGTGTACCCCATGTCACCTTCAACGATCTGTTTCATTATGACATCTTTTGATGCTTGTAAAGTCAATTTAATAGATTCTTCCTGATATCTGCACAGTCGCAATATATTTAATAGGCCTCGGCCTCCTTTCTTTCTCGGAATATACAGCCTAATGACAGAGGCCTTACTGTGTAAACATCGGAACTTGTTTAGTAGTCGCCTAGTTAGTCTGTCCCGTTCATTTAGATCCGTGTCTGACCATTTTAAAATTCCGAAGGAGTAGGTCAGGGCCGGCACTGCCCAGGTATTTATGGCCGTTATTAGGTTCCTCCCGGATAGTTTTGTATTCAGGATCTTCGTCACACGTCTTTTATATGCGTCTGTCAATCACCACATATAATAAGATGGTCAGAACTCTTAGCAAATACAGGAATTACCCTCAGGATATAGTCTATAAAAGTAGAAAAATCACCGAGTGGCGACCTGTAAACACACATTATCGCAATTTTTTAAACACCAAATGACAGATACACACCACAGCACTCAAAGTCAATTTCCTTACTAGGGTTTTTACAACAAATATTTCGAGCTGTAAGTTGATGATTAACCAAGATCAATACCTCACCATTCCTGTGTTCTGATGTGTAAAAATGCGAGACCACGCTGAAACCACTGATGTTTGTAAAATTAACTTCATTATGATTCAACCAGTGCTCAGAGATGCAGACAACATCAGGCTGGTGATCAATTAAGATTAATTCGAGAGCATTCACTTTCGAACGTAGACACTGAATATATGTAGAATCCTCAGAGCACTTTGATCATGATTTGAATTGATTAAGCACGTTTCATTTACTACTGGGCAAGGAGTGTTTACACTTTGTTGTTGCTCTACTTCATTTCTAAAAAATAATTTTCAGGGAATGCTCTGACTTTGCACCTTTTTCACATTTGAGACATCCATTGATACAGGATATTTTCTTTCACCAACAAATTTTTTACCCAAGTAATTCAAATGTAGGCCATGTTTGGTGTGGAATTTGTTACCTAAATTACTAATATCTACAAAGTTACAATTTTGGAAATGCTTACACAGGTTTTTTATTTCTTCATTTGTTCGATGCACCTCCTTATTTACTCATGACCAGCTCACTAGGTCGTGTCGATGTGGGATGAAGAAGACAACGACGTTGGTCGTACGAAGCTCGAAAAGTCTTTTCTGAAGAGCAATTTTTACGTCCCGGGCTTCATTCCTACTGACATCATTGGTCCCAGCGAGGATCACCACGAAATCATCCGGGCCCATATCTTCAACACTTTTCGGAACAATATCCTTCAGTTTGGCACCTGGCTTTATCACCGCTGATGTTCGTAGATCGGTATTCTTCATGAAATGTTTGTACAGATTTCTTCCTTGGCTGTCAACAAATAGGTGGACTTTTGCTTTTCTGCCTGTGTTCTTTGGAATTTAGGATGAATAGCTTTAGGAGATAAGTTAGGCCTGTTCACGCTGCCCTGAATGACAGTATCATTGGTGCGGTCACCAAGCACTTCGATTTTACTTTCAGAGCAAGGTACATTGCTAATTTCATTTTCTAAATTTATCAGAGGGCCAAAACTATTGCTAAGTGAAGGATAGACCATAGATTTATGGTTGCAAACATTGATCTTGGCACTTTTCCGTGATGGTACTGATTCCCATCTTGGGGATTTAGCCGCTTTAATACACAGTCTTAGTCTCTCATTTTCTTGTTTAAGGGAAACTAAGTCATCTAAAATCAATGGTCTGCGAGTTTACTTCGTAGAATGAATGCATTTTAGGCAAAATGAATTTTAGTGTAAATATTGTAACACTTGAGAATGACCTGAAAAGGTCGAAACCGGTCGTGTTCTTAATAAAATTGTGTAGAATATAACCAAGTTTTCATTTTGCCTAAAACTAAGTCATCCTTTAACACTTTAATTACCTCTTCTAAGGAACGTTCATAGTCCACCTTCATTTCAAGGGTATTTACTGAGGCAGCAGCGTTGTTGCATGCGGGACATGACCACTCACTTCTCTCATCTGGTCTGTCTTCTCTCATATGATAGTATGTGATCTGTATACCTTCATGGTACTACGCCACTTGGCTATCTATCAAATTTCTCTCTTCATCGATAACATCCTCATCTTTGCCCCATCTTATTCTACTGCTTTCGAAATTTTATTCACTACCATGTCTCTGTGGACATTCTTACTTCACAACGGCTCACTATAAGGATATAACATGAAGATTAATGGGAAGAAAACTAAAATCTTACCATGTTGAAGACAGACATTACATTACAATGTGAGTTGTTTGAACAAGTGGAATCCTTCACCTACCTTGGAAGCAGCATGAAATGGGATGGAAAAAGTTAAACGGATATCAAGCAAAGAAAGGATTCACGATGGAAAAACAACTGTTTAACCTAAACAATTTACTATAAATTTAAGTGGGGTCCTCTAGCAACCAGAGGATTTTCCTCTTAAAGAGAGCCACGACGTGATACTCTTGATTTTAGAGAAATATAAGATAAAGAGTGATATTCTTCCTTCGAGAGGATATAATTTCTTGCCTTGAGAGGACTTAATACTTAGGAGAGCATGTTTTTCTTGAGTTCAAACGTCAGGATTTTTCTAGAAAATAATCTAGAGGAGCTACTTTCACTTTTAGAGGGCAAACTTTCTCAGCAAGTTCATTATTCTGAAAGATGTATTACATTATATCATTCCTTTCAAACAAATTTTTTCTCATATTCTTTTTAGGAATATTTGCATATTTTACATTCCATCTCAAATTTCTAAAGCGCTGGAAAGTCCATTTAATTCGAGTTAGAGTGCAGCAAAGGTCAAACATGGCTTTTCATTTCATTAAAATAAATACTAGGACAAAGAACTTTCTAAATATAATTGCAACACAAAATTCAATATTGTAAAACTGTGCAGCAAATTGAAAAATTAAAAACAGTGCCAATTATGGGGGTAAGTTATTGATTTTGAGCTCATTACGTAACTGTAAAGTAGGTTAATAATTCTTTGTCACAACATGTGGAAGATTTCAGAGTAATGTTCCCCTCAACTCTTTGAACGGAACGAAAAAAAATTGATTGAAAACGCCCTGTTGATTTTCTGATAGCTGACAGCATCCAATACCTTCGAACTTGAAGCCGCATCCATGATGAGAGAGAATCGGAAACGCTCATTTAGTATAAAATCTTGTTCACAGCAGACCAAGCACATCTTTGGAAGCAAATTTTCACATACTTTATATGCCTTAGTGAAATATTCTGGGTCAAATACTTGACAATTGAATAATCTGGGTTGAAAATATTAACGAGAAGACAATAATAGAAAAAATCTAACTTATCTCAGGAAACAATACATGCGGAAGTGGAAAACTGCAACAATGTTTTCATTCATGATGAACAAGTTCCACCTCATCTGCCCTGAGACAGCATCACTCACCTGAGTTGACGTTCATTAATGTATATAGGATATTTGTATTTAGGTAAATAGACGCAGGCATTTTAATTTCTACTAAAATTAAAACGTAATATGATCTATTATGATTCTCGTTTATTGATAACACTTTTCAGTGCTTCTTAACAAGATTTAATGCCTCTCAAATTACATAAACATGTCTGAAATTTATCAGCTCGGAGGCCAGGAAAAGGGAGGATTGGTACAGGCACATTAATGAGGGTGATGTGTGGGTCATTCATAATTTTCTAAGTCTCTAGCTGTTCTCGTGAGTCCAGGGGCGCGATCATGGTTCTTTATTTTACGTTATCGTTATCGCTACCAAGGGATTATGCGTTATATAGCGAACCATGCGACCATGGTTCTTCAAATCTCGCGCGTTACCGCTACCATAGCGAGATTTCCAAGTGAAAATAGAATAGCTTGCGCTATGGCCGTGATTCCCGCTAAATCAGAAAGCATGGCGGAAAGCGCATTTCACTTAATACTCGAATCATTAAATTTACAACTTATTTCGGTCTTTGGCGATGATTAATCTTTAATTTTATTAATGAAATGATTGCACGGTTTTAATAAATCCCAAAAATGTATACTGGTAGCTGAAGCATGTCTAAATGTGTTTAGTTGCCCATCAGCCGTCGCTGTGGTAAGGTTTAAGTACATTTTGTCGTGCTATGTTTTGATTGTTTTTGTACGCTGATAAAGTAACGTCCTGTGCTTTTAAACTATTTAACCTTAAATTTCATTTCCATCATATTTTAATAGGTAGATTTTTTCACTACTGACTAACCTCCTCGGTCCTGGTGTATTGTACACAATACACACTCATAATTAACTCAAAACTTCAGCACTGTTATTCACCATTGAAACCCAATGTGTGGAAGACAATACCTCCCATATCTCAAAAATCAGCCCACCAAAAACAAGTATTCAGACAAATGTTATTCATTAACATCTAATTATCCAGAATACATGAAACTCAGACCAAAAATAACGCTGGATATTTCCCGGGACTGAGGAGGCTAAATGAAATGTAATATCCTTGAAAGTAGAATACTTTGTAGGATATTTATTATGATGACTTTTAACTTTGTTATCATTAGATAGATAGAGAGAGAGAGACTTGACTTGATTTTTATTTATCCTGGGGTGGATGAGACCAGGTGGTCCCCTCTTCCCCCACCCCAGTGCTCAATGTAGTACAGCGTTTCAAAATATTTTATTTCAATTGGCACGCAGGCCGGTTTTTTGCATATCTTATACAATTTTTCGTCAGTCTTATTGCACAGAGAGACTTGACTTGTTTATTTTTACCTGGGCAGGATGAGGCTACAATCCAGCTCCCTCTTCCCCCTGCCCAGGGCTCATTTACAGAGTTCAGACATTTTGAGAAAATCATTTCATTTTATAGTCAAAATAACAAATATATTTTTCAAAATAGAAGCACGCAGGCCATAGGGATCCCAGAAGAAGAAAATTTGTTCTTTCAGATATTCTGTGTCTTTCATATTCCTTCAGATCTGTTCCTCTGGGCCCATTTTCGCAGTTATTCTCCGCACGAGATAAAAGCCATCTTTTCAGAAGCATAAAAGAATAAATTAGTAAATCAATAAATAGGTTACAGTATGAGAAAAATAAAAACAATTGTAAACAGAAAGATAAAAAAATTTCATGCTCTGATGGCTAATAATCAAGGTTGCATGTCAATAAAAATTGTTTAAAAAACTTTGATTTAAAACATGTAGTTAAAAGATGGAATAAGATATCTTAAAAAATTCAAAAATTTAAAAAAAATAAGAAATGTTTTTCAATTAACGGAGTTAAAACAAGCTTATTAAAACAATAAAATCAAGGGTATCGCATTTAGGAAGCTATGGTTAAAAACCGGTGAAAGAGGTAAAATACTAACACGAGGTTTTTTTGAAAGTAGATAAAACCAATAAATTATGAATAATAAAATGAACGAGCAACGAAAATTGTAAGTGATAAAAAGTTACTAGATAAAAAATTAATGGAAATGGAATAAATAAAGATGGTAGGAAAATATGAATTGGGAGGTCATGCATATATATCCAACAGATGGTTCGTCGCTCGTCTCCGGGTCAGGTTTCCTTTCAGATCCCCCGGAAGGCTGTTATGAAGACGGGCGACAGCACACTCGAAAGACCCAGCCATTCGCGCCGTCCTATGCTGCCGCATCGCCAAAGCCGTTTCCGTGCTCCTGGTGAAAGCAGGATGTGATCCCGCCCTCGGGTGGACACGGTCAGCAAGGTACGGGGGCAGGTTGCTCCTGCGGATGTGCAGTCCGGCCAGCAGAACAGCGAGGTCCTTCCTCTCCTTCATCTTCAGGATCTTCTCGGCTCGGTAGAGGGGGGTGAGATGGTCCCAGGCCTGAGGGCGTATCTTATGCAGGCGTTTTGAACAACCTGCAACCGGTTGAGACACCCCCCGCTCAGATCCGTACAGGGGAGGAGGCCGTAATCCAGAATAGGACAAAGGAGGGTCTTTATTAGGATGAGTCTGATTCCCTTCGGGGGTCTGTAGTGCATCCCCCGGAGGCGCCTGAGGCCAAAGTGAACTCGCGTGACCATTTGGGAGACCTGCCTGTCCCAGGACAGGTTTTCGCAGACGCTCACTCCAAGGTATCGGATTGACGGAGAGTAGGGAATTGCGGTACCATTCAGGCGGATAGGCGTCGTCCCGGCTGTGACGTAATTCCGCCGCAGCCTCCTTTGGCCAATGATGATGGCGGCACTCTTCTTTGGATTGATTACTAGCCCTCTTCCCTCAAACCATTGGTGCACCTTCTCCAGGTCCCTGTTAACTGCCTCCACGCACGAATCCAAATGCTTGCCTTCCGCGTGCGAGATGAGCAGCACGTCGTCCGCGTAGAGCATTAGGCTGCTCCTGATGTCTACCCCGGTAACCCCGTCTATATACAGGTTAAAAAGTAGGGGGGAGAGACTAGACCGCTGAGGTACTCCCAGGGAGACAGTCTTCCACTCTGAACGTGGACCGCCCTCCGTACGCAGCGTTACCCGTCGTCCCCTCAGGTAGTCGCCGAGCCAGGTCACCCTGCCTGGCCCGAAGTTCTTGGCCTGCAGTACTTTGAGAAGTAGGTCATGCCTAACGGTGTCGTACGCCCTCAACAGGTCGAGGGACACCGCCACCGTCAACTGTCTCCGATCCATGGCCTCTCTGATTGGGTCGAGGACCCCGGTAATGGTCATTTGGGCGTTGTACCCCGCCCGATTAGCAGACTGCCGTGGGCTGAGGAGGTTGTGCTTCGCAGCGTGGTCTGCCAGCTGCTTCTGGGTGATGGCGTCCAGCAGTTTCCCCAGAGCGTTCCCGACCGCAATCGGACGGTAGTGGGAGCAGTCCGTCGGGACCTGCACCTTTGGGAGCGGTATAATGGTAGCCGATTTCCACGCCTGTGGATACACCCCCTGGAGGATACTACTGTTGAACAGTACCGTCAAAGGGGTCCTGAGGATCGGGAGAAGGATCCGCACCACGGAGATGTTAAGGCCATCCGGGCCCGGGGTCCGAGACCTTTGTGCCTTCACCGCCTCCTCCACGTCCCGTGTCGAGATCGGGGAGAACTCGAATAACGGAAGATCGGCCTCAGGAAAAGGATCCGGCGGATCACCCGTTGCAGCAGACATCGATGCGGGTACTGTTAAAAAGTGGGTGAGAAGCTGGTTCGGGGGGATAGTGGGAGTGTGCCTTGCACCCTTGCGGAGGCATCCCTGGTCACGAATCGTTCTCCAAAGTCCCCCGCCTCTCCCCTCGTCCTTCAGCTGTTCGGCAAAGAACCTGGACCTGGCGTTCCTCAGGAGTTGCTTGGTTGAGTTCCTCTTTGATCTATAGTGCTCCCAAGTTACATCGTTCTTGTTTTGGACAAATTCCCGGTACAACCGGTCCCTTGCCCTCATCTCCACCCTGATGTCCCTATTGATCCAGGGGGCTGGCGGTCGGCGAACGGTCTTCGTCTGGATGGGGGCGTGTTCATTCAGGACTTGCTCAATGACCTCCCGGATAATGACCGCGCCTCGATCGACGTCTCCGTCAACCTTGATTTGGTCGAGTCTGTGGAGGCAAGGGTCTTCGCAGATTGTGGTCAGGTAGGCCTTTTGAGGTCTCTGAAGGTGACCATCTTTCTCGTCGGTGGGTTGGCCGAGAGCGACAGAGAGCAATAGATTAGGGTCGTGCCGGGAGATCCCCGGGACCGGCTGTTGGCCGTGACCCAACACCCCTCGCGGTCACCGACGATCGCCAGGTCAAGAGTATTGTGCGACGACGCCGTGTGAAAGGTCGCCGCGAGGGACACCAGGGACATTCCCCGGTCACCAACACCCCTGAGAACAGCCCGAGCCATGCAGTCATCCTTGATAACCCTTTACGACCTGACCGTCACGATCGTGAGGGTTAATCAGCAAATTTTTAAAATTATATAATGGGTAATTGATTTTAGTAAAATTGGCACTTTCATGATTGGTTCAGTTTCTTCAGTGTTAGTAGCGTCCTATTTTATTGCATATCTGCTGCCGTGTTACGATTCTACTACTTTGTCGGTCATTTTACTTTTTTAGAAATTTGAACGCTGTAGCCCAAAATTCACGTATGTCGCAATTTCTTTAAATATTAATTACTGATGATTGCTTAAATTAAAAAAAACCGATTTTACGTTGCTTTTTATTAATATGCCATCAAATATCAAATTTCTATATTTTTTACATTTTTACATGCAAAATACTATGCACCATCACAATCGTGATGGTTAGGCTTTTGTTAACACGTTCACTTATTTGTAAACCATCACGAATGTGACGTTTCGGCATTAATGAAGACATCGAATGCATAAAATTTGGAATTGAAAATGTTTCTTACCTAAAATTTATATATGTTCCAGCAATATTGGAACAAAATAAAAATTATTATATCTTTTTTTTTTGCTTTTTGTGTTTTTTTTTGCATTTTTTTGATTTTTGTGCGACTATATAGTTGTAAAGTCTTAAGAATAAACTCTTAAGACATTATTCTTGGTGTAATTGTAAATAATATTGCTGACGAATATATTCATTATTATTTGAAAAGAACAAATTATAGTTACCTACACATTGTACGTAATGCTCTGCCGGTTTTATCTACTATCCCATCAGCAGGGACTATGTAAACCTTGGTGGGGAACTTGAGTAGATTAGCCAGCAAGGTTGTCAGATTAGGCTGCCAGAATACATTGTACCTGGCAGCTGAAACGATGCGTTGAAACCTTGATGCATGACTTGTTTAAGTCAACCACTACATTGTACCAGATGATAGCATGGCAGCTGGGACGTTGTATTGAAACTTTGATCGGTGACTTGTATAGATCGAACACCAGGGTTAAACTACATTGTATCTGTTGATGATCTAGCAGCTGAAACAATGTATTTGAGCCTTGTTAGGTGACCTATATAAGTCGACGAATAGGGGGTTTCAATACAGTGTACCTGATGGTGGCCTAGTGAAGTAGTGGTGCAGCAAGTAAATTCTGTGAAGTGACCATTCTTTATTTTGCTTGTACCACGGACAGTTTCCACTTAGTGCGTACCAAGTCATTAAGTTTCGCTTCTTCATAATGGAAAGAAGACATGACCCGTATAGTGATGAAAGACTTCTTCAGATGTTGGAGGAAACGAGTGATATTAGTGAATCAGACGAGGAGACAGATCAAACTTATCAACAATATCGTGACGATCCTGAAAGCTCCGATAGCAACTACAGGTTAGAAAAAGTAATTGCGCCCAAGAAAAATAAGGCTGTTAATTTAGTAAGATTAGGGGTTAGTGACATGTTGATTCAGACTCGTCCATCTACTTCATCTGAATGTGGAAAAGAACTGATAGAAGTTGAAAACTCTGAAAATGAAATAACGCCGAAGGAGTGCACAATTGAAACAGAAGATGGCCAAGAGCATGTGAAAAGCGAAAAGAGTGAGACTGTTAATAGGCAGAAGAAATTTCCAGTTGTACGAGAAATTATTCAGCAGGCGGGTGTTAGAACGGAAAAGTATAAGAAGCAGAAGAAATTAACCAAAAGAAATGCATCTAAGAAGCCTGCAGCTAAATGTGGAAGAAAGCAAGAAAAGAAGAAAGATGGCAAGGTGGAGAAACCAAAACAACAATGGAAGAAACGATTATTCACCAGCAAAATATTCCCTGGAGCATTAGATCCTTCCTTGCTACAGGTAAGAAATTCTCCATGATATTTATGAAATCGTTTCAAATTGTTTCATACAGTGCATCTAATTTTGACTTTCGCCTGTTTTACAGAACCCTGATCCCGTGAGATTGCCGAGCGAGTATTTCAAAGACTACATATCTGAAGAATTTTATGTACGAGCTGCAAATTTTACGAACATGTATGCTGTTAGAACAACAGGACGGTCAGTGAATACTAATTCTCATGAATTGAAAATTTTTATCGCGCTACACCTTCTCATGGGCTGCTTTCCATTTCCACGCCTGAGACTTTACTGGCAAAAAGGTTACAGTTTACCTAGTGTAACTGAGTTTATGTCGCGAGATAGATTTCTTATGCTAAGAAATCTCTTTCACTTAGTAGATACGGAAAATCCTGAAGGTCACGGAATAAACCGGCTGTGGAAAATACAACCAATCATCGATATGGTCAAAGATGTGTGTATGCGTTTGCCCCGAGACTTCCGAACCTACAGTATAGATGAGCAAATGATCCCTTTCACCGGAAGGTGTCCTTTTAGACAATTTGTGAGGAATAAGCCACGCCCTGTTGGCCTCAAGGTATTTGTAGCCACGGCTTCTTCTGGTTTAGTGCTAGATTTTGTAGTTTACCAAGGGAAAACCACAGAACTCGTAAATTCAGAACTAGGACTTGGCCCATCGGTGGTGATGACACTTGTGAGAACTATTCCCCCAGAAAGTTTTGTTTTTTTTGACAGATATTTTACTTCCATTCCATTGTTAGAAAAGCTTGAATCAATGGGTATTGAAGGTACAGGTACAATAATGGGAAACCGAGTAAGTGGAGTGGAGGCTGACTCAGAAGATGACAGTCAGTTGGGAAGAGGACAATGTAATCAGTATGTTTCAAGCAATCAAAAGGTAGTGCTAGTGGAATGGCAAGATTCAAAGAAAGTGTTGATGGCCTCTACCTGTTTTGGATCAACACCCTCTGAAATGGTAAAACGTTGGTCAAAGAAAGAAAATCAATTTATTGATGTCCCATGCCCTCCGATCGTAAAAAACTACAACAAATGTATGGGTGGGGTTGATGTTTTCAACCAGCAAATGGAGTGTTATCGCACTTTTTTCAGGACAAGGAAATGGACGTGGAAGGCCATTCTTCACTTTATAGACTTTTCAATTGTAAATTCCTGGATGTTATACGTTAGAGATGCGAAAGCAAATAAATTTCCACGAAAACATCGACATGATTTACTGAGTTTTCGACTTGCAGTTTACGAATGGCTTGTACATTCCTCTAAAGAATCGGGTAGTGCTATTTTAAGTGATACAGGAGAATCTGATGCTGATGAGCCGATAGTCAAAAAGTCTAAGTTTTACAATCCACCTGTAAAAATGCCAGTACAAGACAAGAGGTATGATGGTTTTGGGCATTGGCCAGTGGTTGATGACATTGCAACACCAAGAGCTTGTCGCATGGAGAACTGCAAGAGCAGAAGCAAAGTCATGTGTGAAAAATGTAGAACTTATCTTTGTCTATCAAAACAAAAAAATTGTTTCAAATTATTTCATCGAAAAAAGTAGATTTATATTCATAAAATGGCTCATTTTCATATGTCAATCATGTAATCGAACACTATAATTATTATGCATGTTAGAAAGAATTTAATAAATAATATTGTATTTGATTCCCATGGTTATTATGTATTTTTCACTAAGTGATTCAGGTACCTATTAAAGCCGAAGCATCACAATCGTGATGGTTGAATTTTAAGACTCAAACAGAAGAAAAGCCTGACCCTCACGATCGTGACGGTGTAATTACAAGCTAATTAGGCGAGTAACATTTTTTAAATTATTTTTCCCAAGCCTAGAGATGCCTGATACAAAACATTAGCGAAATAAATAATAAAAATTAAAAGAAATAATTTTCAGGTCGTAAAGGGTTAACAGGGACGTTGAAGTCCCCCATCAGGAGGACCCGAGGGTAATCACTCGTCCATCTGGAGAAGCTGTCCACGACAGAGAGAGGGGAACGGGGTTTGGGGGGGCAGTAAGCCACGCCGAAAAGAATATTCCCAAAGGGACCTCCCACCTCTAGGAAGTATTATTCTTTCTTGTTCTCACGTGTAGAGGCAGATTTCTCCAGGACACGCGCCGTCAAGTCATCCGCCACGTAGACACCCACACCTCCGCCGCGGCCGTATGGACGATCGTGCCGAAACAACTGGTATCTGGGGAGGTTGAAGGCCATATTGCTGTGAGCTGGGGAAAGGTGGGTTTCGGAAACCGCAATCAATAGGTCCCCACGTTTCCTAAATATTTCCGCGAAATCGCCCCAGTGAGCCCTGAGAGACTCCGCATTGACATGGGCCGCAGTCGAGGCTGCACGTAACGGGCTCAGGAGATGCGCGTGGACCGCAGGAGGGTGGGTGGTCCGGTTCGGGTGGATGGTGTCGATATACTGATGTTGGGCCGCCATCAGAGCTGAAGCTCCTCCCTAAGTCGGCTGACAAGGGTCCTGTACCTCTTACCCGTTTTCTCCTGCCTCCCCGACGGGGACATATCCGTCAGCATGATCTCGACCCTATCTAGGAATGCCGTGGGGCACACCCCAATGGAATTGAGGAACGGGACAGCATCCCTCTTCTTGTGGATGTCTCGCATAGCGCGAATAAACAAAAGGTCCGGCACAGTCCTCGAACCCTGGGGTCCATGGGGTCAGCCGGGGAGTTTGCCAAAACCTCCGACTCGTCGGTAGAGTGATCCCCTCCACTGTCGTGATTCCCGAGGGTAAAGCAGATAGCTGATGGTCCTCTACCCTCTGCATGCCCACCACCCCTGGTGTGTGGACGGGGACTCCATTCCCCGCCACAGGAGCCTGAGTGTCGATGGCGGGGGCCGGCTGGAGGGAAGGGCTGGGGGGGTCTTCCGCAGGTGCGTCGGCGGGGTTAGGTGTCTCCACCTCAACCTCCTCCTCGGCTCCCACCACCGGCGAGGGGGACCGAAGGGCGTGGTGACCGACCTCGGTGCAGTTGGAGCACGTGACGTCCTCCAACTTGAAATGAATCAGGTAGGAGGTGCCTCCATAGTTTATGTTCAGGTTGAGTGGGATGTCCCCTGGGTGGGCTGGGATTATGTTGGCCGCTCGACGGCTACTCCGAATGTGATTGAGGAGGGGATGCCTGAAGCTGAGATTCAGCTCACGCATATGCCCCACCACCTCGCCAAAGGCTTCCAAGTGGCGTTGCAGGAAGCTGTTTGGAATGTGCGGGTGAACGTTAGAGATCACCAACCTGAAGGCGCCGGATACATACTTACGGAATGCCACTACCCTCCCTTTGTGGTGGATCGGAGGGGATTGAGCCACTCTGATAGCCTCCTCCTCCCGGTCAAGGTAAACGCAGTCTGTTGAGGCTAATTTTAAAGGCGTAAATGATCTGTTTCGGGTTCACAATGGTAATAAGGGCGAGTAGGTGCTCCTCCAGATTGAGCCCATCCACCCAGTCGCAGACTATGGCGGTGTTCTGGTTCGAGAAGGCAGGTGGTGAGGGCGTCGCGGCAGTGTTGGCGTACGATCGAGGAGCTTGGCGGTTGGATGAGGGTGGAGGTTCTGCGGGGTGGTCCAAAAAAGATGGAGGCGGGCGTCGTGCCGCCGGAGAAAACGGGGCTACGTTGGGGTTATGCTTGGCTGGAAACTTGGAGAAGGCTGGAGCTCCGCGAGGGGCAGAGCTCATAAGGGGTGGCAGAGTAGGGGGTTATCGTAGACCGACATCGTCCGTGACGGTGATGGGGGATCGGTTTCTCGATCTCCCAGTACGGTGTGGAGCGACAGAAGAGGAGGAGGCCACAGCGGCCTCCCTGGCAGAGGAGGGGGAGGCCACAAGGGCATCCTTAACGGGGGAGGAGGCCACAAGGGCATCCTTAACGGAGGAGGAGGCCACAAGGGCATCCTTAACGGGGGTAGGAGGCCACAAGGGCATCCTTAACGGAGGAGGAGGACGGGCCCTTCCGGCATGGCCGGAGGGCCCGTCAATGACTAGCGGATCCAAAGTGGCCTCAAAAACGCAAGTGGAAGCTAGCAGCAGCGGAAATAAAGCACTGGGGCCAGATATCCCTTTTCGCTCCTACTTTCCTTGTGCCAGAAGCCCCACTTCTGCTCTACTTACTCTCGCGAGAAAAGATCGCGACAGTAGAATCAACTTTGTAAAAATGAGAAACTTTGAAATTACGGGCGTAGGCACACACGAGGGGGAACTAAGGGGCGGAGAAGTGCCAACAAAACCACGATGGGGGGTCCAGGGGTGGCAGAAAACTCCCCAGAAAATCACCTCGTGGTCTGAACAATAAATATCCTAACTCCCCCGAATTCGGGAATTAAGGAAATAAATCTGGTCAATGTACACTTCACTAGCCCCCCTTCCTTGCACAATATACCCCGCGTTCCTACCGCAAGCCGTTGGAACCAAAACGGGGGTCCTAAAGAACCGTACTCGGCGGGCACCCGAGCATGTGACACAAATATGGCAAAACGACAATAAATCACTTCGCGATGCCTAGACACACAATGCACAATATTAAGAAATGGCAACAGAAGGTGCACAGAATAGAAGAATGAGGCAGCAGAACTCCAAAAGGCGAAAAGTCGCCAAAACACGTGAAACACAAAGAATATCCAAACTGGCCCAATATGAGAAATTACGGAACGAATTTTCCACAAGGGAGCAAGCAATGAACCCTCTTTCACTACAATTACCTTCCGTAGAACAGAAGTACACAGTTAAGAAGAAAAACACAATTGATCTTGGGAAAAAACCGGTCGCCGGAGGAAACTTTTCCGGGACCCAAAAAAACAACTAAAAATAGACCTTTTTGCCAAAACTTAAATATCACCGTACACAAAAAAGCACTAGCAGCACAAAGAAACACTTTTTGCGGTTGAAACTTCTACAACCAACAAGAAATAAGGGAAAAATCGAAGCACATGGCGAAAAAGGTGTTTATCACCGTAACTCCGTTATTAATCCCTGCACGTAAAAAATTACAACACCAGCGTGTAGCCCAGGAAAAAGTACACTAGAAACAATACACTGGTTGCACAGGAGGATAGTTTTCCTATGCACTTTGGTCACTTGGCACTTCGCCAAACGGTCGCGCGGGCGACGAAAGTCGCCGCAAAACCTTAAAAGTCGTAACTGCGCTAATTTTCGTCCGATTGCGATAATGTTTGCACTGGGACGGGAAGCGAATGTTCCGTAAACAGAATTGACGCATAAATCTCTACAAATACTCGTACTTTCGGAACACGAAGGCTCGGACTCAGGAGCGATCCGACACACGTCTGCTCGCCGCGAGAGAGAGAGAGAGAGACTTTGACTTTTGATTTATTTATCCTGGGGTGAATGAGACCAGGTGGTCCCCTCTTAGCAGACCCCAGTGTTCAATGTAGTACAGAGTTTCAAAAAGTTTTTTACTTAAATTGGCGCGCAGGCCGGTTATTTGCATATCTTATACAGTATTTTGTCAAAGTCTTATTTCAGTTTAAATTTTGAGTTATTTCTTTTACAGATTGTGCACTAGTTTCAAAAACTTTACTTAAATTGGCGCGCTGGCCGGTTTTTTTGGCTATCTAATACAATTTGTCGTCAAAGTCTTATTGCAGTTTTGAATTTTGAGTTAGTTCTTTTTCAGATTGTTCACTTTTATCACATTGGTTTTCATGAGATTTCAACAGTTAATTTTGTAAAGTTTGTCTTGCAGTTTGCATTTACAATTTTGTTTTTGTTTCGAGCGTTTGTTTCTATCACTTTTTATCAAATATCACATCACAAGTTTTTAACTGTTTATATTTGGTTTGATTGTATCTGTGGGAGCACACTCGTTGGACTAGGAGGTTGTTTAAGATTTTTCACTTCCTTTTGCGTCCTCCGGTTGCAGTGCCTCCCATTTGCCATAAAAAGTATAAAAAGATAGAATTAATACCTGATTATATAGCTTATTACAAAATTGAAATAAAAACGGCTAAAAAATGATAAAATTTTAGACTCAATTTAATAGTAACCCCCCTTTTTGATTTTAAAAAAGATGCTTCGACAATAAAAATGTTTAAAAAGCCTGTAAGAATGCACGAGAAAATTAATTTGTGACTCTTTACGTTCAAAATGGGACATAAAAATTCTTTTAAAAAACAAATGGTGAATGTAAAAGTCTATAAATTTGTATTAAAATTTTAAAGGAATTTAATTTCTGTTTGAGATATTTTATAGCCCGATCCCTGGTTGGTTTCTTCTTCAGCTCTGTTGTACAGTTGTTAAATTCTCGAGCGAAGGAGTTTTGGCCAGCAAGGAGTATGCTGATGGTCTTGGGCTGCTGATGCGTGTGGGGCAGTAGGGTCGGGAGGTTATGATTTACACGATTTTGTCCAGACATCGAGGTGTTAATTCCTCCCTGACGGCGTTGACGAGGGTGCCATACCTCTTCCCTCGTCTCTGCTGTTTCTCGTTCTTGGACATACCTGCCAGAGATCTTTCCAATCTCCTCAGCAGGCCGTTAAGGTTCACGCCTAATTCAAAGAGGTAGGTGATGACGTCACTTTTGGAGGGGGCCTCACGCATTATTTGTGCGAATAGAGTGTCAGAAATATCTGGGTCGTGCCTTGACATAGGCGAGGTGGGGGTATCGCCTAAGGGTTCTCCATCGCTGCTGGTAGAAGAGGCAAGGTCGCCTCCCTCCCCTTTGTTTTCTTCCTCGGCGGCGTGTGTTTTTGCAGATTCCCGGATTGGCGACTCTGGACCTTTCTTCACGGCCCTATTAGTAGTCGTCTCAGCCTCCATTGGGACCTCCATGTCTGGAGCGTCCAAGGTCTCAGGTGGTTGTAGGGGGGATGGTTGGGAGACGTGTGGGGGGATGGGCAGCTGGGCAGATGTCTGTTCCCTCCTCTACCCTGGGGGATAGACGGTTTGGGGAGGAGGCTATTTCGGGTGGAATGTCGGAAGCGCTTCCCGCCGACCCCTCCACGAGCCCCGTGGTTTGAGGGTCAGTGTTGGCTCCTGCCTGCTCGGGGGTGTCCTCCTCCGTCGCCATGGGGATGGGGCAGCGGTCTTCGTGGTGGCCGGTTTCTTGGCATCTTCTGCAGGTGACGTCCTCCAATTTCACAAAGACCCTATATGAAGTTCCCTCCAAATGAAGTGGCATGTCGAGGGGAACGTTTCTGGGGTGGTCCGTTACTATGTTGAAGGATCTTCTGGACCCGTTGATATGTGCGAGGAGGGGATTCCGCCCTCCAATTTTAAGTACCCGGATCGGCCCTACTATTTCCCCGAAAGAGGCTATTTGTTCCCGAAGGACCTGCTCGGGTATATGGGGGTGTACGTTAGATAGAACTACCCTGTACGCCCAGGACACGTATTTCCGGAAGGAGATGAGATTTCCTTTGTAGAGGATGGGTTGAGATTGGGAGACCCGGACCGCCTCGGACTCTCGGTCGAGGTAAATACATAGGCGGCCAAGGGAGATTTTGAATGCATATAAAATTTGTCTGGGGGTCACGGTCGTTATCAGCGCCATTAGATGGTCTTCCAAGGAAAATCCGTCCACCCAATCACAAAGAATTTCCGCCCTCTGGTCAGAAACCAATGCCTCGGCATGGGTCCCCCTACCAGCACCAGGAGTTTTGGCTGCCTGGGCGTAAGATGGTCCGGCCGGCTGGTTGGCGGTGGTGTTGGTGGTAGGTGGGTAGGGGGGTGCTGGGGGAGTATTCCCTGGAGTTCTGAGGGGGGGTCCCCCGGAAAGGCTTCCTCCCTCCTGGATGACTACGCTCTTCCCGCCCTGTTGGGAGGTAACCGGGGTCGGGGCGGCCACGGGCTGGTCTTGTCGGAGGTCCCGGGTTGGTGTCTTCCCGGCCCGAGTGCCGGAGACCGCTTTCGTTATTTTAGGTCGGTGGGATGGCGGCAGAGCAGAGACGATCGTTGAGGCGTTCGGCTCTAACCCGACATTGCCCTGAGGTCGACGGATAGATGGAGCCACGGGTCCTCGGGGTTCTGCGGTGATGGGGGAAGGGTTCGTCGGCGGCTTGATTCCAGCGGGACTCGCAGGTTCGAAGGAGGCGGAGATGTGGTCCTGGGAGTCGCGTTGGTAGAGGTGGGTGTTTCTTTGGCGGGTGGTTGAGGTAGTGAGGTCTGAAGAGCTGGTGGTGGTGGTTTCTAGGAAACCCAAGGACGGGTGCGACCGCGCTCGCGGGAGCGAGGGGGCGCCCGAAGTACTTGCAAAGGACGACATTTTACTAATAGCGAGGGTTGTCTGTTGATCGACGAGGTCGGCAGACTCCATCGCCGATGAGGCACGACCGCCGGCCGAGCCGGCGGTCGGAAAACCGCGCGCTTTTGACCCTACGAAAGTGAACCCAGGAGTCCGAGAAATGTACCTACCCGAAAAATGGTTATAAATTAAAACAAATTCAAATAAAACCGCCCGTGAGCCCGTGGAAACCTCGAAAAGGAACTATGACGCTCTAACAATAAAAGGGAAACGATTGCGGTAACAATAAACAGCCCTTGTAATGGAAACTGAAAAATGACAAAAGAAGATCGCGTCAACAAGAGAAAATAAATACGTTAAATTAACGATAACACAACTATTTACTAACCGATTTGAACAAAATAAAAATAAAACGAAAACGGAGCTTAATCTGCGTAAGATTAGTATAAAATTGAGAATGAAATCGACAAAAAGTAACACAATTTATAATTTGGGTTCCGAACGAAAAGTAAACACGGTACTCCCAAAAATTAAAATACAACACTAAACGATATTAACTGCAAAACTGAACGAAACTACTTAAAACTCAAACAAACACTAAATCAACACTTACTAAATATTATAAACACACGAAAAACAGTGAAAATCTAACGATATTGTCACAAAAGGGTAATTAAATAAACGTAAGAAAAGTAAACAAGCCCTTAGTAACGACAATGAAACTTATTTAAATTGAGAATTTTACTAGAAAAACTTGATAAAACACAGAAGTAATTGATTAGAACAGTAAAAAGTAACTTCCTAACTATAATTTAAGCCAAAAATAACACTTAAAGCAAAAAACTTGGCCAAAATGAGGTAATAAACAAACAACAACGAAGGATAAACAAGCCTTAGCAACGAAGTAAACAAACTCAATTTAAAAGTGAAAATTAACTGAAAACGCTAGAAAATTACATAAAAAACCTGAAATCATTAAACCAGGGGTTGGCGGAAAGCCCAAGGAAGACCCCAAAGGCGATGGAGTTAAGCCACCGGCCCTGGAAGGGCCGTCAAAACGTTTTGGAGTCCTCTCTTGGGCTGACGCCGCCGAGCTCCAAAACAAAAGTAGTCGTGAAAACTCGAGTTTTCCACCGATTTCACTGATTCTTCTTTCAATGTATGGAGGAACACTTTACACACACCAACGCATGTACAAATTAGACTGCACACCTCAAAAAACACTTGTTGAGAGAAAACTCGGGAGCAAGCTCCGTCGCCAACCAAACAATGAGAGAGAGAGAGACTTGACTTTCATTTATTTTAACTGGGTTAGGCCTCTATTAGCCGAGGCAACCTGGACACTCCACCGGACGTTCCACCGGTGGAGTGTCTGGTTGCTCGGGTTTACTCCGCCCAGGTCACCGGTGGCGCCACCAGTATAGGTTCAAAAATTACCCAGCACACAGCAGTAGTTAAAATGGTGTTGTCTATCAATTTTGATAATTCATTCAATAAATCTCTAGGTTTACTCGGTTGCCCTTTATTACTGTTCTTTAGTAAGTTTTCCTTTCTTTGCGTTTCGTCACTTGGACAAGCGACACCTTCACCTTCTTGCAAATTGCGATCACCATCTTCATTCACCACCGCCCCCGGCGATAACATATTAACACACAGAAATTCAATTCACAAGAGCGAATAACTCACCACTAGTTTGGACTGTGAACTGAGATTGTGTGTCTACCTGGAGCGTCGTGGTCAGGGCAGTTTGATGCGCGCGCATGCAATATTCAGTCACCGGTGGCGCGTCTGGTCGCCTCGGCTAATAGGCTACATATACTCCAATGCCCCGGAACGCTGCTGAGCAACCCAAAGTGGAAGGTGCGGTTGCGGGGCTCAGTCGACTGGTTTCGGTGGCACGTCTGGTGGCGCGTCTGGTTGCCACGGATAATAGGACTCATTTGATTCTATGCCCCACGACTGACAAGTTCCACCGGTGGAACGTCCGGTGGCGTGTCTGGTTGCTTCGGCTAATAGGCCTCTAAGATGAGGCGAAAACGCCCCCTCTTCCCCTAACCCAATGCTCTCACTGGTACAAGGGTTTGTACATATATTTATTGAAAATATTAGACAGTATTGAGCTTTAAGAATGAACATTTTGGTCCAGGCTCTTTGTTAGCCTTCTGCAAGCGTCCTTTTTTAAATAGTCATTAATTCGAGCACTTAACACCACATAGAACGTAACCAGCACAATCATAATCATTAATTTGGCGAATGTTCTCATTTAGTCTTTGTACATTTGAGCAGGAATTATCAACCCTTCTTGAACATTCCATGGACGTCATGCTGATTGTTCTTCGCTGAGACCACTAGGAGCAGGCGTCTCGGTAGAGTGATAAGTTTTGGGTCCCATTGCTGGTTGGTGCTCATTCCGACCATAGGAAAATAAATAAAGAAAATATTAACTCCAACACCGGACATTTTCAGGGAATAATACTTACAAGTAATTTAAGTAAATGAAAAATTACAATGTATCCCTCTTTAATTATCCAACTTGCTCTTAGAGGCAAAGGATTTATGTAATAAATGGATACTTTCATGATTAAAAAACTCAAAAGGTCTTATGGTTTAAAACCATCCATCTATTCGCAGTTAAAATGAGTCTTAAAAGACAGGTAAAAAAATTCTAGGTAAGTCATGTAATGTAAAAGAATCACTAGATAAAACTCTCGTAAAGGAGGACTGTGATAAAATGAAGAAATAGGAAAAATATAAAAATGCCATAGGGGGGAAATAAAAGCAATAAATGCAACTGTAAAAGCTCATTAATTTAAAACCAAGTTGTAATAGATGGCAGCAAGGGAAGTAAATTGGTTAAAATATGTGATAAAAGGAAATAAATAAACATGAGTATAAAAAATAAATGAGTACAAAGGGTTATAAAAAGGTTAAAAAGGTAAAATAATACTTTAAAATAGGTTGTAGGGTGGATAAAAAATATGTTAAATAAGGGGAGTGAGTGTGGAAAAGAATAAATTAGAATAAATAATACAGGGTGGTAGCTTAGGGGATAATAAATAGATAAAATAGATAAAAAAGATTAAAAGGCAGTAAAATAAAAAATGAAAAGTAAAAAAGTTAGTGGTATGGAGGAGTAGTAAATGAAACAATTTAGGGGACGTCTTCTGTATACCCCCTGGCCAGGAACTTTTTTAGCTTGCTTTTCGAACAGTCCATTTTCAATGCTGGAGGTAGTCCGTTAAACGCCCTGGCGAAAGTCGCAGCGACCACCCATCCTCTTCGTGCGCTGTTCCGGAAGCAGGAAGGAAGATGTCCCCAGCCGAGTGTCTCTGCCGTGCACTTCGTCCATCGTTGTTAGTTTCTCGTACAGATACCCAGGGACCTTGTAGCGGCGCACTGCGAGCCCTGTCAAGAGACAGTAATACTGTCTCCTCTCCTTGATTTTTAAGAAATTTTCCCTAACGTAGATAGGGGTCACGTGGTCTCTCAGCCGGGTCGGAACGCGTACCGAAGACAGGCGTTCTGCGCCACTTGCAAGCGACTGATGTCCTGTCCCGAAAGGATGCTGCATGGTAGGAGGCAGTAGTCGATAATAGGTTGGATCAGCGTTTTACATAGAAGAAGTTTAGTCTTTTTACGAGGTCTGAAATGCATTCCTCTCAGATGTCTCAGCCCCCAATGCACTCTAGAGATCACTTTCGATACCTGCCTTTCCCAGGCCAAGTCTTTGCTGATGATAATTCCCAGATACCGGAAGGAAGAGACGAATGGGAGGTCCTCACCTGAAAGCCTAACTTTGGGGGTGCTAGGGGAGAAATAGTGGCCCAACCGACGTTTGTGGCCAACCACCGTCGCAGTACACTTCCTTGGGTTTGCGGCCATTCCCCTAGAGTCCAGCCATGCTTTGATCTTTATCAGGTCCTCATTCATATCCCTAATACCTTCATGTAGGCGTGCGCCATCGAATGTAAGGAAGAGCAGGATATCGTCTGCGTACAGCATAATTTTGCTCTTGATGGGAAGATCGGTCAGGCCGTTAATATAAAGGTTGAAGAGCATAGGCGACAGGCTCGAACCTTGAGGCACCCCATCCTTCAACACACGCCAGCCGTGAAAGGTTCCCTGCCCCACCCGAAGCGTCACACGCCGTAAGGCCAGGTAGTCCACCACCCACTTCACAACGTCGCGGCCAAAGTTTAACTTCCTAAGGGTGGCGAGGAGAGAGGTGTGTCTGACAGAGTCATACGCTCTGGCCAGATCCAAAGTCATTACGATGGAGAGACGCCTTCTATCTATAGCCCCCCTCAACTCGTCCAGAACCCCTGCCAGGGCCGTTTGGGGGCTGTAGTGAGGTCTGAAACCAGATTGAAAGTCGCTAAGGATGTTGTTGAGAACGTGGGAGGTGACCTGTTGTTGCACGATCTGGTCGAGGAGTTTCCCCAGGGCATTCACAATCGCAATCGGACGATAGTGAGCGCAGGTAGTGGGAGATGGAACCTTGGGCAGGGGCAGGATCACGGAATTCTTCCACACCTTGGGGTACCTGCCCTGCGAAATAGACGCGTTAAATAGGATGGTCAAAGGACGCTTCAGTACCGATATCAGCATACGGACCATGGTCGGCGAAATTTCATCAGGGCCTGGGGTTCTGGAACGTTGCACAGAGGCGGCGACTTCCACGTCCCTTTCGGTTATCCTCCGGAAGTGGAATTCCGGCAGGGTACGATCGGGGCATACGTTATAACTTCCGGGTGTCCAAGGGTTACTTAACGTATGGACGGTCACGAAAGTGTCCAGGAGGTCTTCAGGAGGAACGGCGAGGTCATCAGTGCTGGAGCGTCTGCGACCAAGGCCCTGTTCCCTCACCACCCGCCACAGACCGCTGCCGCCTTCCCCCCGCTGGATCGAGTTCGTGAAGAACATTAACTTGGCGTTCCTCAGGGCCTGTTTTATTTTGTTACGCTGAAGCCTAAAGGCGGCCCAAGCTTCTGGAGACTTTTTAACGGTCCAGATTTTATATAGCCTATTTCTTTTCTTCATCCCCTCACTTAACTCCTCGGAGATCCAGGGCGCAGGGTTCCTCGCAGTGGAGCGTGATCTGATTGGGGCGTGCTTATCGAAGACCCGGGCAATGATGCGAGTGATGTCCTCGGCACCATCGTCCAGGTCCCCGTCTTCTGAGAAAAATTCCAACCGAGTGAGCTCCGGGTCCCGCAGGAGTAAAGGGACATCAACCCTCTTGAAGTCCCTGAAGCGGATCCTGGAGGAAGGTATGGGGGGGACCGATACAGACAGTGTGCAAAAGATGAGATCATGATGGGATAAGCCCGGTGCCGGAAGCTGACCGTGGTTGTGGATAGGGATATTGTCTGTAGTGATAATGAGATCGAGGGTATTGTGGGAAGTTGCGGTGTGGCAAGTGGGTTGAAGGGAGAGAATCCTGAGGCTGGCATCTGTAACTGCACGTTTAAATACCCTGGTGGCGCTGTCAGGCTTATTAACTGGCGTATTGAAATCCCCGACGAGAACTGCCCAACGGTAATGGCTCGCGGCCACAGCGAAGAGGTCCACTACTGATTGTGGTGCTCGGGGTTTGGGGGGGCAGTAGGCAACGCCCACCAGGGCACTCCAGTGGCCACCACGAACCTCGGCGAAAAGATATTCCTCCCTATCCAGTTCACTAGCTTTGGATTCGGCCACCCTACAAGATGAGAGGTTGTCCCGAATGTATAAGGCCACTCCACCTCCGGACCTATACCCTCTATCGTTCCATAGAACCACGTACCCCGGTAGGGAAAAGGCCGTATCTGGGTATGTAGGGTCCAGGTGGGTCTCCGAAACTCCTATGATGTCGTCGTCTCTCGTCTGATAAATGGTAACAAAGTCAGCCCAATGCGCCCGTAGCGATTGGGCGTTGACGTGGCTTAAGGAAAGGAACTGGGGGGTGGGGTACCCGCGGGGGTTAGAGTTGGAATCCCCAATGGATGGCTGCAGGGTTTGGGATATTGGAGAGGGGGAACCGGGAACGACATTGAAAGGTATTTCAGAGAATCCCGCCATCATAGCCCCAACTCCTCCCGGAGACGAGTCATAAGGGTCTAGCACCTCTTCCCCTGCTTGCTCTGACGATCCTTCCCCGACCTGGCCATCTGCCTCTCCGTGACCCTGTCGAGAAAGGATCTAGGGTCGATCCCCAGCGACTCAAGAAGAGGGACGGCCTCCTTCGTCTACACCACCTCCTTCATGGCCAGGGCGAACAAACCATCCGGTATCCCTCCCTTGGACGGATCCTCGGGAGTGCATGGCAGCTCGACGGCGTACTGTTCGTCCGACGTCACGGACGAGGTCTCGCCCCCATCCTTCGCCGCCCTCCTCAGCTCTCCACCGGCAGGCCGTTTGGCTGGGTCCCGGGGGGGGGGGAACTACGGCCTCTCTTCACTCCAACCCTCGCCGAAGACTCAAAATCCATGGGGGCTCCCCGCCCTTCCTGCCCCTCAGAGTCCTCGCCTTCAGCAGGTATGGGCACCGGTACAGATACAGTAGAACTAGTCTCAGGAACGGGGCTGGATATGGGTGCAGGGGCCTGGGTAGACCCCCTCTCTTCAGGGGAGGTACCCGGTGCAGATAACGCCTCAACCTTGGAGGAGGAGGGTCCTGGATCTATCCGGGAAGGCAGGGGAGGGTCCTGAGTCGGTCCGGTCCCAGATGCAGGCCCCTCATCAGCCTGTTCACCCTCCGGAGCTGGAGGAAGTGGGCAAGGGGTGGCCGGAGTCCGCTCCTCAGCCGGCTGTTGGTGGAAGTCCGGACTCCATTTACAACTGGCTTGGTGGTGCCCCGTCCTCCCACAGTTGGTACACTTGTGGTCATCTAGGTTGAGGAAAACGGTGTGGGTCACCCCTCCCTCCATGACCGGGATGGGAAAAGGGAGCGTGGCTAGGTTCTCCACCACCACGTGAGCCACCCTCAGAAAGTCACCCTCTCATATGGTGGAATTTGTCAACATGGCTTCCTGCCCGGCAGTGGTTCACCCATCCCACCACTCTCCCGTAACGAGACAGGTGTTCGGCTAAGGTGTCGTTGGTAATGTCGGATATGGCGTTGGACAGGAAGATACTTGTCGCTCCCGTCACGTACTTTCTAAAGGTGATTGCGACCCCCTTCGTGAGAACTGGGGGGGCGGCAACCACCCTTTCGGCCAATTCCTGAGTTTTCAGGTAAATGCACATCCGGTTGTGGCTAATACGGGAAGCGTATGTCATGTCCAAAGGGTCCACCGTCTCCACACATGCCAACAGATAGTCGTCCAGGACCACCCCCTCGTAGACATCACTGACGACAGCGGTGCGTTTATCGGCGGCGGGCCATGGGTCCTCTCTCCTGGTGGGCCCAGAACCGGGATTCCGCTGGGCTACGTTTGAATAGGAGGCGTTATCAGGGCCTGGAAGTTCGGTGGCGTTTGTTGAAGATGGTGGTTTATTGGTTGAGGATGGGTTGGTAGGATGGGTGATATTGACAGGGTTGGAGAGCGGGGTTTGTGGACGTTGCGTTAGGGTATCGTGAGACACCACGGGAGAGATGATTGAAAGGTTGGTGTTGGCGGTAGAGATTGTCGAGGAAGATGTGGAGGAGGTGGAGACGATGGAGGCAGTAGAGGTGGTGGTTTTTGCGATCCCAGAGGCCCTTGGTGGGGGGCGTCTGGCCGCAGCTTCGGAACTATCCCGGCGGTTACGGCCGGCGACATTGGCGCCGTCCTTCACGCCGGCTTTGCCCTCCATGGTGAGGGCAGCTGGGTCGCCAGACCCCCGGTCGAAGTCTTCGTAGAAGACAAACAATTTAAAAAAATCAATAACTCCGGCAGAAAAACCCGTAGGACTTTCCGGTTTTCACTAAAATACTCGTAGAACTATTCTTTATTAGACGTAACCGGAGAAAAAGGCACTTATGATAGCAGCACCCTAGCGGGAACAAATGACGATCTCTTAGGACCCTAATATATGTATGTTTGAACGTTATATGGAAATGAAAACAATTTCTTACTTGAGACTATATGTTTTATTAAAAATACACAACAATTAACCTTGATACTCATAGTAGTTAAAAAATTTACGCATTGAATTTTAATAAATTGAAAAGCTATTCTTATTCCGAAAAAAAGTGGAAAATTCAATTGCATCCTTCTTTTTTGCAAGTAATTGTGACGTTTTTATTTCAATTTTTCAAGCAGGTTTAGGTATTTCTGATTTCACTTTCTCCACTCTAAATACATAGAGGGCAGAAGTAACGAGATGACTATTTGTTAGCTCTGCAAATTTTTTCAAGTTTGGAAGTGCAAGTTCATGTCCCAAAGACTTAATAAAGTCTCGTTCTGTAGGAAGCCTTCCTTTTCCATTCTAGATTTTTAGCCATCAATATGACATATGCATTACTTGTCGCTATATCCATCATATTCATGAACAGTCTAAATAGCCACCTGTAAGTCTTTCTTGTGCATGTGTACTTCCTTAACAGTTTTTCTCCATTGTCCACTGCTACTTTTGTTTAAATATATTCTAATATCATAAGTGGCATTTTACCTTATTTCTCAAATTATCATATAAATATTGTGTAGTTAGCATTTGTACCATTTTATTTTTCTTTGGTGTGTATGAGACCTTAGGGGTCGTGCATAAACTACGTTACCAACTTATGGGGTGGGAGCGGGTCGCCTAAAAAACTACGGCAAGTGACGAGGGGAAGGGGGGTTCACTCAAAGTAACGTAGCTGTTACAATGCGCCCGTTTACGTTTCTTACTCGTGAACATCGCGTCGACAATACTACTGAGTTTAACACGAGGGAGGGCGCGCGGAGTGTTTCTTACATCCCAAGCTTCTACTTCAACACAATGTAACTAAACCATTGCCTCTACAATGTTGAAAGCCTTCATACTATCAAATTACTTACATTTTAACCTTATCGCGCGTTAAATAGCGACCTCGAGACAACACTTTCCAAGGCAGCAGTCAGAAGTGTGGGGAGGGGAGGGAACAAAGTAGATGAGCACAGTACCTTGCGCCGTGATTCATGGTTGATTTTTAGAATTTGAAAATGAATATTACTTGTTCCAATTGAGATAAGATAGTGCTATTATATCTAGTTCGGCTACTTTGCCTTATTTCAACATATTCCTAAAAATAAACTCACTTAATCATTGAGAAAATATTTTTTAATTGAAAGTTTCACTTGTAGAGACAATGTTACATGTCAGGGGGTGAGGGGTTGGGAAAATACTACGGTTGTCAACGAAGGGGGATGGGAGGGGGCAAAATATCACTGAAAACGGTAACATAGTTTATGCAAGACCTCTATTTATATATGGGAAAGCAAACTTAGAAGAAAACACCTCGCGATCCTTTACTTTACTCCTCGGCGCTACAGCCCTTGTAGGGCCTTGGCCTCTCTCACAATGTTAGCCCAGATGTCACGATATCCTGCATGAGTTCTCCATCTTCTTATTCTTATCTTTCTCAGATCATCTTCTACATCATCCAACCATCTTTTCCGAGGTCTTCCTCTCAATCTTCTGCCACTAGGATGTCCAAGGTATATCTTTTTCACCATCCTATCCTCAGGCATTCTCTCAACATGCCCTAACCACCTTAACCTGTTACTCTTAATTTCTGTCACTATGTTGGGATGCTTGTAGAGTTCCTCCAGTTCTCTGTTCTTCCGTATTCTCCAATGTCCGTCTTCCTTCACTGCACCAAAAATCTTTCTTAGCACTTTCCTTTCCCATATTTTTAGTAGCTCTTCTTCTGCAGTAGTCATGGTCCATGTTTCTGAACCATACATAACCACAGGTCTAATCACTGTTCGATAAACCTTCGTTTTCAAGTTCCGACTAAGGTTCCGTGTCTTGAGCACCTTCAACAAAGCTCGATAAGCCCTATTGCCTGCTGCAATCCTAGCTGTTATTTCTTCTTGCATTGCATTATCTTTTGTTACCAGCACTCCCAAATACTTGAAGTTGTTACATCTCTCATATTTCTTACCATTTAATTCTATAGATTTATCTTTTACATTCGTACTTTTCCTGGAAGAGAATAAGTACTGAGTTTTGGCACAGTTCACTTTTAACCCAAATTTTCCTGCCTCCATTTCTAATTTCTCCAATCCTTCCTCAAGATCTTTGAGTCTTCTTGATATTTCTGCTTTTCTCATCACTCGCTCCAGGACCACATTGAAGAGCATGGTGGATAGCACATCTCCTTGTCTCGCGATCCTTAGTTTGGCTTAATTCGCTAGGAGTGACCGGCTTATTCTTTCGAACTGTTCCGAGTAGAGTTACATTTTTTGATGCTAAAAAAGTGCTAGCTCAATGGAAGTGAAAAAATGTTGGTTGCGACCATGCGGTCTGTAATTATACAATGGTCCAATTAGATCTTTCCCAACTCTACTTCCTTGATTCATTTCTGCTTGTAGTCCGAACAATTCACCTGTATAAACTTGCAGGTTATAGAGGTAAGAAGTTTTGACATCAGCTGCAGCCCATATTTTTATCCCATATCTGCCGGTTTTAGATTTTATGTATTTTCTAAAAGGACATTTTCCTTTAAAAGAAACCAATTGTTCACCAACCTTTACACATTCAAACTGCTCAAGATGTTTTCGACAATTTCGATGTCCACGAAATACGACATAACGAATTGCAGCCAATTTGCCACTTTCTTTTCTTTGTACTCGAGTGTCTTTGTTATCAAAAGGTATGAATCGCGTAATTTCCTGAAACCTCGTACGGGACATTGATGCTGTAAAAAAAGCTCGACGAATACTTGTATAAGTAGACCATGTTTCTTTTACATCTCCTTGGCCACAACTAAGAGCAAATCAGTTAAAGAAATTCCAAAGATTGTATCAGGTTCTTCTACATCCATATTAGTCCAAGTTTTTTGAAGACCGGGAGACTTCTCTAGCAGGTCACTGTAGCATCTTTGGTCATATACGTTGGTGCATTTAATTATGATATTTTTTTCCTATTTTTTATAAACAAATTAAAAGTTTCCGGTATTGTACCAGCACAATTTGAATGATACGTAGGCCCTGGTTAAAAATTTAGAATATTCCGTTGTAGTATGTTAGTAATTTTTGGATGATTTAAAAATTTTTTTTCTCGGGAATTCCACCGGGTGAAATTAGTAAATAGCACCGATGTTTCAAAGGAGGACTCGTTTTCGG
This sequence comes from Pyrrhosoma nymphula, assembly GCA_963573305.1. NCBI lineage: Eukaryota > Metazoa > Arthropoda > Insecta > Odonata > Coenagrionidae > Pyrrhosoma > Pyrrhosoma nymphula. The sequence goes on along the minus strand of OY754336.1, from coordinate 54,413,120 downwards.
ATATCGTCCGAAGTGAGTAAATGTCATTGAGTATAAACAACTTTAGCCTTATTCGGGTACAACAATCAATCAGGTGACTCCTGATTGGCCGATAGGATCTTCAAAATTGCAATAGAAAGGAGGAGTTTTAACGTACTTAATTTTCTTTAAAATCGGGTTCCACGAATTGCTAAGGTTAAAACCCGTGTTTCGGTTGAAATTGTTCTTTTTTAGCCGTATCTCATCGGTTTCCTTAGCAAGTCTATCCAAGTAGTTGTTAGAACGGCAGATTAGTTTGGCGCTATCGCGCTATGGCGCTATCGTGCTATGGCGCTATTTTATCTTGTGGTATTTATTATTATTAGCGTATTCTCCCAATAATGGAAGACGTTAAGCAAACAACTCAATCAAGATTTCTTCGGGTTCTTCTTGTTGCTCCAGTAGGCTTTCATTCTTTCCGAGTGGGCTTGTTTTCGTTCTTCCGACCACTTCGGTCTATATTGTTTCTCCTTTGGTTGCTCTCATTTAACTTCCCATTTGTTTACTTTGTGTGTGAATGTGTCTCTTTCTAAAATGTCTGTTGCAAATATGTTCGCGTTTTTGAGATCCTTTCGAAGTTCTTCTAGCCAAGGTGTTGAATTCTTAAGTGAGGTTACATAATCTAGAATGTTTTTTGTCAATCGATTTCCTGGTAGTCTACTGAGATGATCAAAGAATCTCATTCGTCTTTTCTTTATGTCACATTGAATGTTTGAAAATTTTTCTGTTGTTTTGATTGATTGTAGCCTGTAACCGTCTTGTGTATATCTTGCTCCTAGGATATTTCTGATGATCTTCCTCTCTTGTTTTTTGATTTCTTCCAGTTCTTGTTTTCTGTTAAGTGTCAGTGTTTCGCTTGCGTAAAGGACTGCTGGTTTTATGACAGTGTTGTAATGCCGAATTTTTGTTTGTCTTGACATGGATTTTTGTTACAGATGTTTTGAACTAACCTGATGTTATGAATGTTTTGAATGTAACTAGATGTTTGTGGTATTTATTATTATTATTTATTTATTTTACAAGCATCATTCGCCGGGAAAGAATAACATCCTATTTTGGAGGATTTGTTTGCCATACACGCCCTGACTTCGACTTGAAAACATCAACATCCACTTTTCTTCCATCTACCTCCGCATCTTTGTCAATTACTTCTTCTGTAGGTATTTTTAATTATATTTTCTTATGTATTACATTTGCAGGGTTTCCTTTTCGTGAAGGACGAAAGGTTCCCGAAGTAAAAATTTCTTTTTCAATAAATCGCAAGGCAAGGCCACGCTATTATAATAACTGTCCATGTAAACAGCATGTCCAACATTTATGTATCTTTGCAACAACAATTTTTGCCCACTTTTTCCGTATGATTGACCCCACCAACCTCTAGGTCTCCGGTTCCTGTGTGATTTGAGAAAAAATTCGTTCGGCTCACTCAACATGTACAGTTTTAACACCGTATTTATGTCTTTTATTTAGTATAAATTGTCGAAAAGAGTGCCTCCCACGCCACATTACTAATGATTCATCCAAAGAAAAATTTTTAATGGGTAATAAACTTTGCCAACATTTCTTTCAAATAATTCTAGTGAGGGCCTAATGTTGTACAAAGTTGTTGTTGGCTGGGGTTCTCCCTCTTGAGCGTTACGTCCAAAGTGGCTCGCCCTAAAATTTGCAAAAATCTATACCTCGAAATAAATTTTGGGAAATTCGACTGGTCATACAAGTCATCCTTTCGCCAATAACCTTGGATTCTATTTACTAAAAATACTATATGCTCTACTATAGTATAATGCTCACTACAAGGTAAAAAAACCCTAAAAATCTTTCGATCTCATCCCGAGAAATGTCTTGCCACTTTTTGGCTCGTGATTTATCATACCTTGATTTTTGAAAGAGTATTTTTCCATTTAGATTACTTTCAGTTACTACAAAATTAAAAAAAAAACTCTTCATCGGCCAAAAGTGTAAAGTAGTCAAAAGGTTTACTACCAGGATTACTTGCCTTTAGTTCGGGTTCCCCACTAGAGGTAATATCCATGGCTGCAATCTTATAACAGCACCAAACAATAGGGTTCCCAACAGTAGGTATAGGCTCGACTTCAAGGGCTGAATGAGACACATCTGCATCTTCGTCATCCTCTGTGGTTGACTCTGCATCATTGCGTACCTCAAATTCTGATCCACTGTCACTAGAAATAACATCCTTTGCTTCCTCTTCTTCCATTAGAAGTCGAATGATTTCGTCATCTTGAATTTCTCTCCCTTCTCCCTCATAATATCTCCTTCGTTTTCCATCAATACCAGAGGTCGAGGGAATGGTATTCATATTCTGGAAGTGACATTTTAAATATGATGAATACATTTATATAAAAATATGTAATGGAATACAGGTGAAAAACATTTTTATCAAAATTTCAAATTAATGATAATAATAAACATGAGAAACATTTCCCTCAATTTCATTTTAAAAGAGGATATAAAAAATACAGTCAAGAATAATTTAATAATTACCTCTCCCATTTGAGTAAGCATATTGAAAGCGTCCCTATTCAAGAGCAGAAATATCAGGAAATACACTGAAAGAATAATTATAATGATATTTTGTGTATCCTGCAAGGGAGAATAGCAAAATTAACACTGATATTTTACCATATGAAAATAAGATAGAATACGTACCTTTCGCTGGACTACATTTTGCTCCACGGCTACATGATATGATGAAGAAAAAAACACTAACTCCAGCAACTGAAAAATTTCTAATAACACTGCCAATCCAAATTAACCAGAAGAGTGGACAAATTAATTTGAAAATGTGATGGTTCCAGTGAAAGGTACAATCTCACATTATTTGGATATTGAGTGGGTTTCAAGTTGAAGACACGAAGACAAACTTTACCGTTAGGCAACTGTAGCTGTACTGAATCACGGCAGCGAAAGTATATTACATTGGGTGGGAAACGGCTAAGGCGTACATGCAATGTACGGAAACAGATACCTAATACGTGAATAGATCAAATTTTAAAACCTGAGGTTATTACATTGTCTGGACATTTCGAGGGGTTTCAATAAAAAAATAGAAACGAAGCTCACCGCTAGACAATGGTAGAAGTACTGAAACATGGAAGTAAAAATGTACGAAATTAAAAAGGAAACGGCTAAGGAATATGTACAATGTACCGAAAAAGATAATACCGGAGGGCTGCGGAATTGCATAATGTGACGAAGTTTCATTGTCTGCAAATTTCGAATAGTTTCAAATAAAAAATAAAAACGAAGCTCACTGCTAGGCAACTGTAGCAGTAATGAAACACAACATAGGAAATGAGTTACACTGAGTAGGAAACGGCAAAGGAATTAATACAATGTACGGTAGGGTGCCACTTCCCGCCCAGTGGCGGGTCCCGTTCTTGATTGCCGCACGTTACCCCGTCACTTGGCGGAGTCCGGTGAGAATGGGTTAGTGAGTCGAAAAAAAATTCTTGGACCGTGTTTCACCTAAGTACATCTGTTTATATGGTGGAAATCACCATAAATTCTGCGAAGTATATTCTGCAAAAATTATATTTTAACATTTTCGCCTTATTTAAAGCATTGTTAAGACTTCCGGCGCGGAATTCGAATTTCAAGCAAAAACTCTATCTTAATACTTTTTTCTACTCAGCACCATACCTTGATATTTGCTATCAACTATTATAATAATATGAAACGTCTTATTTCTGGTTTAGAGAAAATCTGTTCACATGTAATCGAATTATTTTGAAATATATGTCGTGTACCATAAGACTACGTGTTAAATTAGCATTGAATTTCCAAGAAACCAAATTGTTAACATTCAATTTTATTCTGTTTTATTTGTAGATACTACTAATTAGGACACGTATGCAAAATTTCGAGGAAATCTGTACATAAACAAAAATAGCTCCAACCACCATAATACGCACGTACGCACAAATAAATCAATAATTCATATTATATAATTCGACTTAAAACTTAAAATTGCATGTTTAAAAATATCCAAACAAAACTGAAATGACGTTTGACATTCAACGATTTTCTAATGACTGTTCAAGATATCACCTGAGAAAAAGTCCAACGTGAAACAGCACATTTACAGCCCATCGCATTTACCCCATGTGAAATTGAAGGCGTGAACTTGCAGTTTTCTACGAAGCTACCTATCAACGACCAACGGCGTCGATATGTTGGTTACTTGTGCGAGATAATTGTTGCACTGAATATTACCACGCACAAATCAACACACCCCTTATTCACGTAATCGGAGGAAAAATAAGTTAGAAGAAAAATACCATCTGGATCTTCTATAGGGGAACAAATCTTCTGTTTACCAAAACCTAACGAAAATGTATGGTTTTTGCAAAATTTTGATATAAATATATTTAATAAATATTTCTTAAATCTGCATCAGATCATGAATTATTTAGTTTATGAAAAAATTCATAAGATTGTGGTATTAGTACCTAATAAAAATGTTCAGTAAAATTTGGTGTGATCAATTAAGTGAAAAACCATTGATAGAAAGTACACAAATAGGTTTCAATCCACCATCAATTTCATCCCATCCAGTTTCGATATTCAGCTCAGTGGTCGTATTATGTAACTCGTATCAACGGTGATGAGCGACAGCCGACGATATCACATCACCCATCACCGCCTTTCCGATTCTGTATGCTGGCGAGGTGATGTTCTTTACCCAAAACGGGGTGAAACGACATCACCTCCAAAATAGCCGGTCTTATCCTATCGCCCAACCTTACAGTGTCAAACATCTCGAGCATTCATAAGTGTATAATTGTGTTATAATATAATAAATAATCACATAGTAACGTAAAACAAGCATAAAAGGCACGATGACTCGTGAATTTAGGCGTTTACGAATTACTTTTTTCCGTCATTTGGAGGAAAGACCCGTAACTTACACCGATGGGCCCCAGGTACCAGGCAGTTTTATTTTTTTGTGTAACTTTTTTGTTTGTTGCCGGATCTCTTTCAGAGTCACGCGTATTATCGTATTTTGTAATGTACTACAATGTAGTATGTAATATTTTAGCGTTGGGGTCAGCCTTAACAGTGATACAGCTTCGTATGGGTCCCAGGGTGTAGTAAACGTAAGTTTTACAGCGAACGAATGTGAAGGAGTGCTGCGCTTCTTGTGAAAGGTATTGTTTTTTCCACAAAAGGGTCATGGGCCGAGGCAACCTCCCAGACATTGAAAGAGGGAAAATAGGATGAAGATGCAATTTTGGTTCCTATGACAGAGAGCCACGACAAACAGAGAATGTATTTTGAAGGGTAAACTTCTATAGGAGCACCACGCACAGAAAATTCTGCAGGTGGTAAATCAGATTCTGGGTGACACGCTTGTTTTCTGCGTCACGCTTAGCATGCCGAATGTAAACTCATGAGAACGCTCTCTTTTTAACATAGTAAAATGGCGTAGTGGTTAGAGTCGTCGTCCCACATACCGATGGTCCCAGGATCGATTCATAGTCCTGGAGTTTTTTAAATTTTATATTTATCAGAATATCGCCATTGAATTATACACTTCTCCCGTGTGGTCTTAAGCACACCATTTCTTTTTTTATTTTCAATACTGCTACTGTCCAGATAATCTCGATGAAAATTCCCCACTAAATTTTTTTTTAGGTTCCTGAGTAAGCCCAAAAACTACCAAGTTTACAGAGTGCATAATTGAGAGCACCTTGCTTTGAGCATGAATGCCTCTTGGTTGGACATAGCAGTTAATTGTTTCCATAATTGTATGACAGAATATTTTTGCAATGACAAACTGTCTTTATGTTTTTAATACCTGGCATATTGTTGACCGAGAGCAATGATGTGTACTTGTGGTGCTCTTTGTCTGAAATAAAGATGAAATGGACATATGCAAACAAATTCTCATGCAATCAATTACTTAATTTTTCCCCTCTGCTGGGTTTAGCCCGTGAGTCGACACAGTTTCCCAGGGTATGCCGAGAGGAGACGCCCAGAGAGAGTTGAGTGTTAGCTTGGACCCTCATTCCCTGAAGCACCAAAATTGATATGGTGTGACTGTTCAGAGATGATGAATATGAATCCCAAATAGACACCCCAAATACCCCAAAATCATAAATACAAACTTAGATAAATAATAATTCCAACAAACTAAATTTTAACCTTCTATGTTAATCAAAATTAATATTATCCTCCTCTGCTTGAACATGGACGTGGATTGTAAATGAAAAAAACAAGCAGAATTTAACTAAAACGAAAGTAATAAAAATAATATAAATCTTCTTATCTCAAAACTAAAATAACCATTATCTTTTTAAAAAGATATGAAAAACTAATGGAATAATACAAAATTAAATCATCTTCCACCGTAATATAATAAAGAAAAAGGCTAAAAAACAATAATATAAATACCAGCTGCAGAAATAGAAAACAATAAATAAAATTAAAGAAAATATAATGAGAAGATATTCTTCAGAATGGAGAATTTCTGGAATATAAGGTCATGTTCAGTTTTGAATAATGATCGCCGAATAGATAATAGGTACTATAGAGGCCAAATCTCATCCAATACAATCAAAAGGTAACAACATAACTTTGTCATTTTGACTGTTGATGGCTATTATAATCTTTTCTTGGTTATTAATAACAGTTGTTAACAAATCTTCAACTTTTTTCTGGCTTTCCACTACCTCTTTCATAATGGCAGTCAGTTCCTTCAATGACCCGGCTATAGATGATGAAATCTCTGCCAGAGTCTGAAAGTTAAGATTTCAGGTATGCGAAAAACGTAACGTGCAGATTTCACTTCTTCACAGAATACCAACTGATTTTCCAGTAAAAGGTGAAATACACATTTGGACATGCAAAGATAAAGTAGAGGGAACTTGCCTCCATCACCTTCCTGTGCGCCACTTCAGACTCCTCCATCAAATTATGAGCCATATCCAACCTTGAAGATAGGCTTCTACTTGGCGTTCGGGAAGCTAGACCTGAAGGATGATTATTGACAAGCCCAGCTAACCAGGGCCAGAATTATTGCCTTATGACTTTCCATGAAAGGCGTTTAGAAAGCTTTCTCAGATCAACTATCTTATGGAAAAATCAGAACAGATAGTATCTAAAAGACAGTGCAACATTCATCTCATAGATTTGCAGCTACACTGCTCACATGCTCATTTTAGGAGAAATTAAGAGTCCATGGGCAACAGGAAACTTAAGTTTTTCTAAAAGAAAGAACTTAATCTTAACAACAACTGTGATAAGACACCCAATTCATCATAGAAGCTACATGGAAACATTTCACAATGAGTCACTTCTAAAATCGTAGGAAGAACAAAATATACATATGAGCACAATTGCAATGCAAAACTTACACTGATTCTGAGTCGGAATTCCACTGCTCCCTGAAAGTAACCATGCAAGGGGGTATAAGTTGGGAAGACAAATAAATCGCAAAATATGTACAAATGGTCAAATCCGTCGAAATATATACATAAAATGCTGTTTTTGCGAAGAAAATAAATTAATTAGAGATTACTTACCAAAACTACTGCCGCTTGTACCTGGCAAGGGCTCCTCACGTACCTCGACCTATGATGATAAAAAAATAATACTTCATTTGTGAAAAACCTCTTGGCTCATTCTGAAGTAACCGATTGCTTAGTTCAATATTTACTTCTGACATCCGACACTAGACTCCAAATACTGTTCACTAGAAACATCTCATTTACGAGTATGGCACGGCATTTACATACTTCGACCATATCCAACGCCGAAATCGAATCATCTATATCACCACCATAAAATCTAAATCAGAAAGAGTAAAACGTTTAACAACCCTCGTAGGTACAAGCAAATATTCAAGGATAATAGCTGACATTAAGGCATACATCGACTTGCTGCCTCGAAGTCGTCTCCAGCATTGCCTATGACGTCTTGAGGCCTATCACTGACAAAAGCGTTTCCTCGTGGATAAAGGAACCGTGACGCCCTTGCATTAAGGATGAAAGAAAGTGGGAACTTGCTAAGAAAATATGACACACAAACAGCACAATATACGTTAACAATATACCTGAAAATTTCTCGTGGCCGACCTCTCCGCATTCAGCCTGGCCTCCCAAAAAATAACATTTTCATTTGGATTCATGAAAGATACTTTCTCAGTTTTAGTAATATCTGTAACGATGGACGGTCATATGTTAGCTAGATAAACCGCCAACCGCAAGACTCAAATCCATCAAATGTAGCTTTTAACCGCAACGCAGCCACACGTGCAATTCAACTGGAACAGAATAGAGGACGAAGCAGCTTTATCTATTAGTTGCCGTTGCACAGCTCAGAGCGCAACGGCGCGGGTGCGGTACGATCAGGAAACTTACCTGTTGTTTGCAACAGTTATTTTTGAAACAGTTGTCCGACATAAACAGTTGCGGCTGCAGCCGTTTCGCTCCGACAGCACTTTATTACACCACTATTTATGTACAAAAAATTCCGCGGGCCGATCTATCGGCCACATATTTTTACGCTATAACCCTCTCTTCTCTGTGTAGACACTTTTTCAGTATCTATCATTTTGTAGACACTTTTTCAGTATCTATCGTGGTTCTTTATCACTAATGACGAAAAGCTTCATTACCAAAGTTCACATATTCATATCGAACTTTAAATAAATTCCTCAGCGCAAATGAACAAATTTGTGAAAATAGTCCTGGCTTTTTTTTATTATAAACCAGGTAAAGGAGGCTGGCACTAAAATGGTTAAAACAGGACATGAAATGAAACAAACAAGAGTGAACGAAACAAGGTTAAAAATAAAAGTAAACATCACGAAAGAGAGACAACTGTGTCTTCGGAGAGAGACGAGAAATAGCTCAGCTGGTAAAAGTGTTTGAAGAAAGCGAAAACGAATCAATGCGATCAGGAAGTGAATTTAAAAGGGATGAGAGGCGGAAGAGAGGATTTGATCAAGAATAATCTTGGAAAGGGCAAGTGAAATAAAGATTGTGTTCGTGTGGGTCGACATACCACTCTAAAATTGATGGGGAAGAGCAGTTCATGACAATCGGAGGTGGATTTGAGATTGCTATAGGTAAGTTTTTAATAATTTTGTAAGCATTTGTCTGGGGATGTTATGAATGGAGAGAGCAAACAAAACATCGTCAGTGGACATATAGCGGACACGGTTTTAGGTGTCTTGAGGGTCACTACAGTCCGTCACATTGTGAATTTGTTTATATAATTTGCAATCGTCAGCATAATTAAGGGAATGACCTGGGAGGAAGGAATTTGGGAGGCAATATCTTCTATGAAAAAATTAAAAATATATGGTTCAAGGAATCTACCCTGAGGAACCCCAGATATTATAGGTAACCATTGGTACGAGGCACCAGAAAGTAATTCGCTGCTGGGCCCTGTTGCTGAGGAAAGAGTTCAGCAGATATAGGAAGTTGCTGTGCAAGTTAAATCGATGTCTGGGTTTATGAAGGAGGAGAATATGGTCAAGGGAGTCGAAATCATTTGAAAAGTCGAGGTAGATCGCATCAAGTTGTGCTTCATTAATAATGGAACTGAAATGGTGCTGAAAAACTGCTCAGTTGGTCGGACAAGAGCGGCCGGTAAGGGAACCAGGTTGGTTGTTACAGGTAAAAGGAGGCGTATAGTAATAAAGCCTGTTAAGAATAATTCTCTCACAAACAGATGATAGAATGGGCAGTACAGAGATAGGGCGATAGTTAAAGAGGATATCCTTCGGACCATTTTGATGTATAGGAATATTAGCAATTTTCCAATGTGAAGGAAATGTGCCCAGGGAAAACTGTGGTTTAACAGGAGGCTTAAAAGTATTGGTAGGAAGGAAGCACAGTTACGTGTGAACATGGGACTGAGTTCATCGGGGCCAAGAAACAATGGAAAGGGATTTTTTTTAGACTCAACAAACCTTTAGTTCCATTCTCTTAGACCGCGACTGGGTAAAACCTGATAAACATGGCTTTGATTGGAAATCGATAAATACGGCTGATGAGTATAAAAGAGCTCTACGCTGTCTTTGGGAAGGGTTAAAAGGGGAAGGAATTGGGGTGCATAATTTGGTGGTGAGGGGGTCGTGTTTGAGACGGGTGTGGGCTGAGGGATGTATATTGGATGGAGAGGAGGCATTGTGCCGTGGAGTTGGAGCGGGGGCACGGGATGCTGGAGAATCATAGGGAAGGAAACTGACTACCTTCTCTTTGTCCCTAGGCCCCCACAGATGGAGGGAATGCAGTCGGCGACACCTATTATAAAGTGTCCCATTGATCGTGTGTCAATTTTGACCTATAATTTCAGACACTTTCTTTCGTGCCACATGGATGAAATTTGGTACTTGGGTAGAAAAAGGTCGTAAGTTTTGTTGAGTCTACGCAAAATTTTATAAAGACGACCTTTTGACCCCAGAAATAGGGTCCAACCAAAAACCCAAATTTTGCCTTATGGGCTTTCAATGTTTAATTTTTCGAAATAAAAAAATACAGAATTTCTTTGTAAAACTTTCAATTATCAGGTTTTTGGGGACGAGGAACACGGTGGAAGAACTTTCGAGTTCGAAAATGCAACCGTGACCCCTGAAAGGGCAGAGTCAAGGTCACAGGGATGACACAAAGAGAATAGCCTCTAAAAACCGGTCGAATCATAGGTTTTAAAAAGTGACAAGATCAATGGTAAGGTCTTCAGATCCCTATTGTCATACCTTGACCTTGAAGGGTCACTCAGGGGTCACAGGGGTGAAAAAAGTTGAATCGAGGCTACAAACATATACAAGGTGTCCATAATAAAAAAAAAACAGTTTCAATAGTTCGAAGGAGGGCTGTCGGGTATTTATTAGGACGGCATATGAGAACTGGAAGTGTGACTGGCATTATAAGAATGTAAAGATGGACTTCTCTGAAAAATAGAGGGACGCTAAATAGAGAGCGCCATATTTTAAATCATCAACTGATGTAAACGCAAGGAAGTTATTTTAAAGTAATTTGAGCGACCTTCTTTTGTTATTCTTTCCCAATATTTGTACGCACGGGAAAGAAGCGTGGAATTAGGGAAATCGACACAATGACTAAGAGCAAGGCTATGCTACGCTAATGCAGAAGTAATAATTAAGTACTAAGTATATTATTTTTTCAAATTTTCGTTTTTTTCCGGAGCTTATCAGTTCCGAAGTGATTTATGTAAGTAAATAATATGCTTGCATTGGGGAGATTTCCTCATTCAGTGTTTATTTTATTTATAGCCTGAGTCATAGAGCTTTAATCTTGAATCTTTCGTTGCACCGTAACGAAGGAATGCTATCGTTAATATGACGTCATCCGCCTCGTTTGGCTCGTTAGCCATTAATCGCGAGTGTTAAAAATATTGTCTGCTGTCGAAAATATTTTAGCGAATGTTTTCCTTCGTTTGCGTAACGAACGACATTTGTGTTTACGGCTGAACGAAAGCGGTTTTTGTGAATCTTTTTTTCTTTAATATGGGAGTTACTAATCACTCCAAATTCAAAGTTTTAATGGGTAAAATAGCACAAATTCGGGGATCTTTCTTTGGAAGAAAAAGGGGAAAAATTAGTAATGACTGCGTGAAAGTTTTTTTAACTTTAGAAGTGGCTCTTGCGCTATCTGCCATATTGTAGAAGTAGTCCTAGTAATCCAGGCACTTTTAAATTATAGTTATCTTCGCCCCCATAGAGACTGCTGAACCACTGCTGGGATTAAAGACCCAATAATATCGGTCCTTACGGAGGAGCTCTAGCCTAGTTGAACGTAACAAAGATTTTTCGGCGCCCTATTACGGATAATGATATGACTCAGTCTAAATATAGTTGCGGCAGAAAATCGCGACACAGCTAACAAAATTATCCTCGGTTTCGAAAACGATAATTTTTTTCGTCACGCTACTAAAGATTCGAGACTCGGGTCAATGGATGTGCCCTGGGGATGTCGTTAGTTAAGAATAGTCCAATCAATAGGTATAAACCCAATGTTAATTTTACTCCAATTCTGGAGTGGATGAAATGTGCTCAGGCGCGTAGAGGTGGGCATGAAATGACCCCCCCATGTGCGTTCGACTCGAGATTATGGGCAGTTTCTTGTTGCTTGAGAGATTGTTTATAGGGCACCGAAATAATTTTTATGTTATTATTTAAATAAATAATGAATTTACAAAAACATGTTTCAGACAAAAGCTGTGGGTAATCTAGAAATCTTTAATTTGAGTCGTCGTACTTCGAAATCGATGAATTAGTTATTGCAAAAAAGCCAAGAAACTGGTGAAAATGGGCGTTTTTTGTTAATTAAATATTTAGTGCAAAAATTATGTTTTCACTATTTTTATTGCTTTGAAGGAAAGCGCTTGTGTTTCTGAATACAAGGATATTTTTTATAAGGTGATTGTTGAATTATTTACTGAGATATGGTCTATTGTTTATCCGGAGACAGTTTTTTAAAGTTAATAATTGCTAACTTTTCGCTGAATTATGGAGTCAAATCCAACGGGATTTTACTATAAAGACTTACATTACATGTAGTATTAAAACCAATTCGAAAAATCATTAAAAATTCAAAGAAATAAACGTTTAAAAAGCATACTTGTTCAGACTAGTGTTTTATATAAACAAATATAGCTACGGCGTCGGCTGTTCGTTGCACGAGTTTCTAACTTAATTATTCTGAAAGCTAATTTAATTGCGCAGATATATGAAAAATAAAAAGTCTACACGACCAATAGGAGCCGAGATAAGATTTGTTTTTCTTTAAATCGCAGAGGCTTTATTTATAAAAGTTAAGAAACCATTTTAACGGTGTTACACAGACAAAGGCTTATATTTGCTTATTACAACACCTTTTTTCATAAAACTTATCTTTTATTTTAAAATTGCGTGCACAAAGTGGAGCGTATTACCGGCGGACGCGGCAACCAACATGGGGACGTATGGAGGGGGTAGATAGTGGCGTTGAATCACGGAGCTGCCGCGCGCCTGAAAAACTGAATTGGAAACTTCAAACGGTGGAGCGCGTACAAATTCGCTCTATCTCCGCTATTTATCAACCAATCTTGACGTTAATTTTAAAATTTGGGGTAACTTGGAAAATAAATAACAACTACGCTATCAGCATAAAGATATAATTGTTTATAAAATTGTTATTATTCATTTTTATTATTACTGTGACTCAGCACAGTTACTGTAATTACTTACTAATAACTATTTAATATAAATTGTTATTATTCATTTTTATTATTACTGTGACTCACAGCACAGTTGCTGTAGTTACTTACTAATAACAATTTAATATATGCTTATGTTTATTAAAATAGAGGAAACATATACACATTTTTAACTACTTAATAATAATTTATTTATGTAGACACTTTTTTTTATAAGATTGACATGTCATTACTCTCCTCCAAGACATTTTCAGTACATTTATCATATATTTTTATATTTTCCTCATATTGAACATGAGGAATGTTTGAAGGGCATTCACTATCGTCATTGAATATATTGTTTAAAATATCATTCTCATTAGTCTCTTCGATCTCCTCATGTTCAATATAAGGAACATTTATGTAGCTTTCGCCACTACAATTTAGACATAACTGAGTTTTTGAAACAATGTATCATATCATAATATGATAACGTATAATTTTCAATCTGTGCACTGAATACGTACATGCATGCATCCCACAAGGACTTCGGTCGAAGCTCCTTATAAAAACATAGATGTGGATCCATTGAGCTCATTTGCTTTGACGGATACTTTTGGACATGGATATTTTATTTTTAAGAAAATCATAGCAGCAAGTATCTTACATAACAATATGCGGGTTGCTAACAGGATAATTAAAGAAAAAGCGCAAAATTATCGAATATTCTGAAAAAGTTCTCGCTATTTTGAATTGAAAACAATATTCGATGCCAAAAAAGAAAAGGTCATTCAATGTCTTTTCTTATGGCACTTCTTTCTATTTCGTACGGTCATTATTTCTAATTTAATATCGCAAAGGAAACAAAGTCTGCCAGCGATAAATATGAACTTGAGATGCTTTTCTTATGGTAGCTGATGAGAATGGTCTGGAATTGAATTCGAGACTTAGGGATGCAAAATATAGCCCTATTATCTGCGTAGTTGTGAAAATAATTACGTGTAAAGTTTGAAAGTTGTTCAGCTTTTGGTTCTTGAAAAAAACTGAGATTAGTGGAAAAACTTGGCAGTTTGAAGCTAATCTTTTTATGAAATGTAGGATAAAGGGAACGAATGTCCATCTTGTGTGTCCAAAGAAGGGTTAGGGAATGGGTTGGGGGGTACCCTGCTATTGGGTAGGAGAGGGGTTCGTGCTTGAGACGTGGATGGGGTGGGAGAGAGGACTGTGAGGTGGGGTGGGATAGGGTGGGTGGGGGTGTCACAGAGGTGGGGTGAGGGGGTCGCCTGTTTGTCCCTTCGCTCCCGCAAATGGAGGGAGAGGAGGATGGTGAATCCGCCCCTTCCTTCACCCCCCCTTTCCCTTATAATCGAGGCAGGGGAGGGTTGGTCGGTCGACTGACTTCCCTTCTCCCCCCCCCCCCTTACGGCGGCCGTGCGTCGGCTCTCCAAGTGGAAGAGCGGGCGACGGCAGACGACGGCCACGACCCCCCTCCCCCCGGCCCCCCCAGAGCGACGTGTAGTCCGGTGGTGCGGCGAGGATTCATTTCCGAGTGGGCGCTCCAGGGGTGCGATACCTTCCTCCTGCTTGTCCTGCTCTCTCTCCCTCTCCCGCGCGCATCCTCCGAAAAATCTATTATCTCTTTATTGGATCGGCAAAAGCCGAGAAACTCGTTGCGCTGTGCGTTTTTCGAAAGTGTCAAGCAGGCCCTTTCAGCAAAACTCCCCTGCTCACCTTTAGTGTGATCGTCCGTCGGTGTTTTATAGTGCGGAACCTCCCATGGTGAACGTTGAGAGAAAACAGTTGAACTCTTTTAGTCGAGTTTTATTAAAAAGCTGAGTTTTCGATAATTCCATCGAAACTCGATTTACGCCCAAGATAAACTGTTGAACCCGATGCTTATGGTAGCTTTGCGGGAAGGGCGCTGGCTTCCTTACCGGTTGTCCTTGGTGCAAATCCGTTTGGGGTCGCTGTGCTCGTCCAGCTAAGCTGCGTGAGTTTCTGGGCATCATTTCTCTCTGGGAAACCGAAGGCGTCACATGGAAAGGAACACGTGTGAGTTTTGCCCTCCGCTGTTGGGCTAACTAGTAGTTTAGCAGTGCTTTCCTCAGAGATCTAAGCGAACTTCGGATTGTAATTCTGGGGTTTGGTTTTAAATTACCCGGACTTTTTCTGGTAAGAAATGTTTATAGTTCGAAAAAAAAGTTTCGTTGGCATCGGTTTTTCTTTACGTAGTGCGCACGGTGAAAGAATCAAAATTGTCTTCAACTTGGATTTTCTTATTTTACAGTTCCGAGAGGGAGATTCGACTCGACGGAGATCTGCTGTGGATTTTAATCGTTCTGAAAGCGTGTCCTTCCTCGCGCTTTTCTGCTGTTTACTCCCAGCGATTCCTCTCGCGCGTTAAGCGCGGATCAACTGCCTCTCCTCTTCTGTGACTGGACGGTAAACTTACATGCGGAAAATGCGTCGTGGACTGCGGTGGCGAGAGTCGGATGAGGTAAGCAGTGACAGCTTTTGATTTTTTTGATGTGTACTCCTCCCGATCGCCCGCCATCGCCGACTTCCCTGGTCGCATTCAAAACTCACCCCGCGACCTCTTGGAAGGAGCTCAGCGGTTGTACTATTTTTGGCGTAGCTCAAGCTGCATGCCCCCGCCAACAATATGAGCGGCGGTTTGCGCGAAACATCGATTCCGTTTAGCCACAGGTGTGCGTTTTAATCCTCCCTTTGCCATGCTGTTTCTGCTCTAATAGATAACCCCCGTGGCCCTGCGTTTCTTACAAAAATGATCGAGGGGAAAAAATAGCAAAATTTATGAAATTTGATTTTATTTTTTACGAGTTCCACTTTTAGCATGACGTGAATTGATGTCCCTGGAATATAATGAAAGTTGATTCTTGGTGTAAAGGTTAGCGGCAATGTGAATTTCACATAGCTTATCTTGAATACGTTTATCATACTGTTTTTTGGCATTTTGTATTCCAGTTTCTTTGGTGACATTGGTAGTCTGCGTGGAAATATTTGAGGAAGTTATTGATTTTGTTTCATCTTTGGAATTAAAACATTGTTATCTGGTTAACCGCTTCAACTTTTCATAGGTTTTAATGCAATGACATAATGAATGAATATCATTCCACTATCTCACCTATTACGCATCTTCGTCAAAATATTTCCCTTATAGCCATAGTAAGACACGAGAATATGACGAGTGAATTTTCGTTAAACGTGTTTTACGTTATTTGCTATGGAATATTTTAGGACATATGTGGTAGTATACTCGCATTTTTGGTCTGAAGCGATTGCGCACTTACACAGAGATAATGTAGAAAAGTAATACATGAACGTGAGGTGTGAGGTTATTTGTGGTTAGGCTTTGAAAATTAGACTGTTTACTGTTTTAGGCGTCCTATGGTGTGAGCCAGCCGTGCTGGAGATAATATACAAAACAAATATTTCACTGAAAAAATAAAACTAATACACAGCTCGTATTTCAGCTTTAAGGTGGGTTTACATTGGCAAGTTCATTGCGCATGTTATATGCAGCAAGCAAATTTTGACGTGAATTGCACGTGTTAACGGCTCAGCAAGTCCGCTTGCAGAACTTTTCAAGGTTTCGGTGAGTCGCTTGCAGAAGCGTCTTGTTGCCATTGTAAACAGCAAACAATCTGTCTCTGCACTAACTTGTGAATTTTGTTTAGCCCGAGTGAAATTCCCCGCAAGGTCATGCAGCAGAAACTTGAGAAAGTAACTTTCCAGCGTAAACCCACCCTTGCAAAGCCATCATTGTGTGTAAATAAAATGATAAATTGTATAAAATGTTTTGAGGTACTTCTGCGTAGTCATTTTTTAATTGCTTCTAATGCAGTTGATAAAAAGAAGCTGCGGAAGTATTCACGGCAAAAAACTGGCAAACTTTATTTTTCAGTGGAATGGTCATATTTTATTCATCTTCAACATGGTATACGGAGTTTCCACGGAGTAGGCCACCTGTTGAACAACCTATTCCTCCTGTTTTGGTTCCAGCTGCCACAATATCTAATGGTTCGCGGGAAGAATAATTTTTAGCCTGTCCATTCGGCAGTCTAATTCCCCAATCTTATGTTCATCGTCTTATTAACCATAGTTATGTAGGGGATCGCACAATGTTTTTCACGCCGTAAGAAATAAGGTAGGGTTAAAACATACTTATTGGTTTTAGTCTTAATTTTTGCTAACGGTCTAATGGTGATTGCCATCCCAAGTTGTCGTGGTGGGCTTTTGACACTGATAAACATATACATATCTTGCCAAATTTTTCTGCTCTCGTTCTGAGCACTTATATCTCACATGGTTCTTAATCAAAATGAGGTCTAACAAGGGAGAAGTAGTCTAGTTTCCTATCCATATCGTTGTACTTACCCATAACCCTTTTAATGAATCCCAATCTACGCTTATGTCGTTGTTGATCTAACCCCATAAAATAGCATGAATCACTCCTACCCATATATTAAGGGAGAGAATAGATGGAAGTACTCGGTACAATAGGAGAGAGTGTTATTGAAGGCATTAAATTTAAAATCGGCCATATTGAATGGATTAGTTGTTCAGTTAATTCGCCGAAATTCATTGGTATTAGAGACGGCTTTGTCGCAGTACCGTAATGAATTATCTGGAAAGGTACAAAATGGGTAGGTATAATTTCCCAAAAGCACTGCATTATTCATATAACTCATGGACGAATTGCATGTGATGGCTAAGTTTGGTGAATACTTTTTCACGAAGTAACAGGCTCCACTTTCCTTCCTCAGTACGCCATCTACTCTTTTCTTTAATCTATGATATAACCTCAGCAAATATACATTCCTCAATCCTGAGTCATTTCCCAGTTAGACCGGAAAGTAATCCCGTAAATTATCACTACGTCCTTTGCAAATATTTCTGATATGCGCTGCACTTCTTCTGCATCTACTTACTCACCTGGCTGCCGTTGCAAGGGCGTGAAGCGTATTAGGACTTCAGCCGAGAAGACTAGGGGGATAGGGAAATGGAAATGAGTGGGTTAAGGGGAGAGTAGTGAGATGTGACTTGGTAGATATTAGTATCTCACTCCATTTCTTTTTAAGTCTTGACTGGTGCATAGAAGAATATAAATCACGTACCGCTTTGCCCCACAGTGTATCTCACTCGACCTTAACTTAAAAAATAAGATGAATTTGCAGTGACATCAAGCATACTAAGAATTGGTACACGAGATTCTTGACTATTATTGAACGGGAAATTGTTTAATTTTTTACGAAAAAGTATTTATATCATATTAACTCGTTTATAATACTAAGCGTCATAATTGTTTTATATTCATTTGAATAGTTATCTAATTAAGCTTGCGTAGAGTACCCACAAATTTCAATGATACTTCGTTTTTGACCCTTGTTTCTTATCCTGATGTAGTGCAGGAGTAAATATTATATCCTCTGCGTCACATTGAATCCCGTTTGATCTGAAATTTTCTAGTAAACTTAGTCTACCGTGTATCACCAAGAGGCTCATTACCCAACCTTCAACTATTGGTGTTGAGGAACTTGGTGGCACTTGCCTGTTTACAGCTTGGCGCCCGTGAGAGGATAGCTCACGAGGGTTATTGGACAAAGGGACTAAGAAAGCCTGTTGGTACACCTTCCTGCGGCTGTTTATTTATCATATTGTAAAAACAGTAGTGTATGATTATTGGCTCTTATATTATTGATCAATGGATTGTTACCCTAGGAATAACAGGGTGATATTACATCAAAGTTCAAATTAACAGGGAGGCTTGCGACCTCGATGTTGGATAATAACAATAATCTGGTGCCGTAGTTTAATTTTTTTGTACGATCTTAGAATTCTTACTTGTTTGCAGGCCATCTAACCGCACTACAATACTTACCCTCCTTGACCTCAAATTCTCTCCTGGAAAATGCCACCTAATTCTTTGATGCTGGACTGTGGACGAGTGGTCCACAGCTGTATTTTACTTTCCTTTCACTCGTGGTAGGTTTAGACGAAGCGCGTGGCCTTCCATACCATTTTGTTTACTTTGTGTAATAATTGTTAAAGAGCTGGGTCCCAAATTCATGCAAACCATCCAACCGATTCATCCAAATGCATGCAGTGGCAAATGTATGAGACAAATTCGATAGTTGCTATGCGTCGTATAATGAATATCCGCTCGCTCTTTGCTGTTACTAAAAACCCGGTGGTTTTTCTTCCTGGTATTTTTTTAAATTTCGCGTATTAAATCTCTATGTTTTAGGTTTACAATTATTGTAAATACTTGAGTTGCATTAGAAAATCTCATGGATTAAAGAAGAAAATATTTGAAACCATACTGTACTCTGGGATAAGGAATTATCGTAGTCATACAAATGTGCAATTGGCCATATCGAATGGATCAGTTGTGGAGTTTATACATAAAAAACGGAGGGATCAGTGGTGGAATTATCGCGGTACCGTAATGATTCATTTATAAAGTTAGAAAAATAGAAGTAATTTTGAAAAAAATAACTGCGTTATTCCTAAAACATGTGGACAAATAACGCGCGATAACAATGTTGGGTGGATATTTTTTTGCGTAAAAACATCCTACATTTTGTGCATGAAGACGCCATTAAGACGCCACTTTGTGCATGAAGACTTTCCTTAAATCTATGGAAACTTCAGAGGTCAGTTCGTTCAGGATAATGAATTCATAATGCGGGTCTTTCCCTGTTCGTGTCTCTTCCGCTGAAAATTTCACGCCGATGATTCGGACATCGAATTTTCATCTCCCTCCGCATCGTATTGATGAAGTCATTTCTTCCGTATGAGGGTGAGGGCCGGTGAGCATTTCCTCCTCCTCTAATCTATTTGGGCAGTCATCTCCCCCTCCACCGTACACGACTCGCTGCACATGAGTGGCCGTTGGAAGCAGGCACGACTTCGCCCCTTATGCTCTCCCCACTTACACCATCGATGCTGCTGCTGCAGTGACTGTTTTACGAGGCAGGGCCGGCGGTCGAGGGCCCCCTGGGTCGATTGCGTGGAGGTCTGCTGGTCGCGAGACCGTACATCACTGCTAATCACTCGCTATTTCTCGCCAATGCCGCTTCCTACTCCAACCCGGTCTCACTTCCTCTCCACTCTCGTATCGATTGAGGCTTCGCAGAAAAGTAACTCTACGCTCCGACTTACCCTCCGTACTCTGAATATCCCTTCCCAAACTTGCTTGCTTACTTGCGGCCGTGACTGCCTGGCCTCGTATACCAGTGGCCGACACCAGTTTGTTGGCTGGGTATTTCTTATTTTTGGAGGTGACTGACAACTGACTTACTATGTGTCATTATTAAGGTTGTTTGAGCGAAATACCAATTCACCTAGAATTTGATGAATTTGACTTAAATTTAAAGATAAAACTCACCTATTTCCAATGGTATCAAAATATCAACCCTTTGCCGTACTACTTTTCGAGCAATTTGCCTGAAAATATTAGCTGTTTTACATGGGATAGATTACGGCTGTGCGCTCCAGAGGGAGAATATTGAAAAAAATAGGAATTTCTAACACCTACATTTCGTCAAAAAACTTACGGTATATAGTTTGTATGTTTTCTCTACTTTTTATAAAAATAATAAATTCATCACCACAATACATTTTACAGAATCACAAGAAAACCTTCTGTTGTGAAGGCGTTTTCACCGTACGGCGTGAAAAAATTAGTCAAGTTAGAGACTTATGTGGTTTTAACCCTTAAAGTGCCAGCCGAAATTCCATAAAGATACCTTTCAAGGTCCAAGCTTTTTTCGGTTGCTTCCTGGACCAAGGGAGGGTCAAGAAATGTCCACTTATATTTTTGTAGTTTAAAAAATCTGAAAAATTAATATCATTGAAACTACTCCCTTGTGGTATTTTTTTACGAACTCTTTAGTGCGATTTGATTGTTAAAAAATATTTTTTTTAAGAAATTTAATTTTTAAGAATAATCATCGAAAAAAAGAATATTAAAGAAATCCTTCTCAATGGTACAAGTTTTATGGCGCTAGTATGGGAAATATGTTGGTAAAATACCTTTAGTTATGCTAATAAGTCAATGCTAAGTTACATTTTAAAAAACTTGATTCAATATTTTGCAACCTTAGTTCAAAACAACATATTTTAAAGTATACTCAACACTGAAATCATGCTCTACATTTCTAATTACTGAACTTATGCCGTCAGATTGCAACATCTGTTTTCTTAATTTTACTGTTACCTATATCTTTTCTTGAGCATTTATAATCCAATGAACATTTTTATTTGCAATCAATTAACAAAATTATTAACGTTAGCATACAGTTGTAAATTTTAAAAAAAAAATCAATCTGATTCTTCTGAAAGCTCTACATCCTTGTAAGTAGAGCACACATTAGTTTTGATTCTGTGCTTTCCGCAAACATACCGGTTACATTCAGCGCATACAATTGTGGTTTTTGATAATTTATTTAATATTTCTCTCTTTGAGGCCGATGCGTCGTTGCACATGTGAAACCTGCCTTTACCATTTATATTCACTCGTATATTTGGCATTTTCGGTGGTAAAATTTTTCTATCCAACACCCCACCCATTGCCTTTAAAATGTGGCACTGTAAACTAGTAGTGTTTTCCAACCGATGTTCTATGTGTGGCGGCATAAGTTCAAGGCCAAGCTCCTGTAAATGCAGTCATCGTCGATTGCTTCTTACGATATTACACTGAGGAAAATTCAGAGTTAACAGAGAGGGCAGGGATTTAGGGCAGCAATGTCAATTAGGGTAAAGAAAACATTCATACTAGGCCACCTTCTGGTTGATCATTTTGTTGAATACTTTCGTGCCATTTGATCAATAACATCCATTCCTCCTTTGGTGATGTTGTAGAACAAACTCACATCAGATTTAATTTTTGGACAACTACTGACCCTTTTATTGGAGTGCTGTGTTGAAAGAAAATTAGATTTTTCTAGGGCTACTCTCTTGTAATGTAGGATATCAAAGTTGCCTAATCCCAACTAATCTTTCATCTATAATCAGTTACTGGTGAGGGATGCAGTATTGCCTAAATATTTTATTGGCATGGTCCACAATGGACTGGAGCTTTGAGCATGGGTCATATATGCTGGGTCGTCACTCTACGGGGAACTTTCGATTTATCGACAGGATGAAAATAATTGAGCAAAATTTGAAATCGGTTACGGAAAAACACGTTTCTGAACCATGGTGTATCCAAGCATTTACTGTTGGACCAGTAACTAGAAATTGTGGGCTTAGTAACTATACCCATATTCAGAATGCAAGCAAGAAATGCTTTCGTTTCGCCGGCTTCCAAAGTCTTGCTCTTGAAATCGGGGAGAGGGTCTTCGGTGAGTGGATATACTGCTCTTCATATCTATTTATTTCAGTGATCATTATCTTCAGGAGAGTATTGGTGAAAAAAAGACGAAAGCACACTATTGGCGGAGAATCATAGAGTGGAGCGTGCTTCGAACCTTGAACTTCGGCATACTGCTGACACGGTGCTGTCTTTCCCATCTACTTCTCTTTCACTCCAGTCGTCTTCACTCTCGTTGGTTTCTGATGACGAAGTTTCAGCATCAGTACTTCTCTTAAGTCAAGTGTCTCTTCTTCCACTGATTCACTAAAATCAGATGAACTTATTTGGAAATCACTGTCACCTGAAATTTCACTGATAAAATCTTCGATATTTTTCTTTCTTTTCCGCAGTTCACTCATCGTAGAGAAAAAAACTCGTCGTTAATAAAAAAAACTTTCGTTCGTATCACAAGCAAACGGAATTAGGAAATAAGGAAATGTAGAGGAGTTTACGTCTCGCCAACGAAAATTTTTTTGTGAAAAACCTACATAAATGGCGAAATTGTGTATCATACCTAAAGGTAGGGGAAAGAATGTGCATGTGTAAATTATCATAGCTTTCCATCATTTTCAGAGGTGATTTTGGTGTCGATATGTCTGTTGAAAGTGGGTGAAAATCACGTTTTCGCCGGCTAGACGAAAGCTCACCTTTATTAATATTTGTCGATATTTTTCTTTCCTTTTCCGCACTTCACTCATAGAAAAAAAACTTTCGTCGTACATTTAAAACATTTTAGTTCGTATCACTCGCAAATGGAGGTAGGAAATAAGAAACCTAGTTAGCATGCGTCTCTTTGTCTCTCCCAAATGCAACTGTTTTCTACGGCATCCTCCACTTTTACCATCACCGAAAGTGCTTTCATTGTAATTTTCGACCCATACGCATGACTCAGACCAGATGGCCATGCTCAGACACTCCCAGTCATAAATAAATCTCCCAAATGCAACTGTTTTCTACGGAAGCCTCCGCTTTTCCCGTCACCTAAATCACCACCTATGTGATTGTCGATCGACCAAAAGGCATGACTAAGACCCTCCGATTCATAAAAAAGTAGCCGCTGGCCTAATTCCTCTGGGTCAGGCCAGTGGCAAATTTGTTTACGCCTACAGTGCATCTCTGAATCTTTTGCGTCGCTAAAGATTCAGAGTGGCACCATCTCAGTCATTCGAAGTCGGGGTATGCTTGCCCGGGAAGAAAGCATTCATCTAAAAACACCACGTATCCAGGACTGATTACCTATTCATTTTTTCCCAGTTTTTCGTATAATAATGTTGTGGAGAGCCCTGTAGAAGTTAATACAAAACTGAAAAGATATTGGCACGTAACATGCGTGAATTATATGAGAATTTTCCCTTGAAAAAATCCAAAGAAAAACACTAAGCAAATAACAGGCCGGTGAAAGTGCCGTTTAACTTGAGACCACAATATTTAAAGAGATTTAAATCGCCATTTATGTTATAAAACTGCATTTGAGTAGTAATAAGTTCGTAGAACAATACAAAGCTAAAAAATGAGAAAAAAATACGGCGAGAAATGGTGTCCACGACGAATAAATAAACTCTAAACATAGCGTTGCTATAGGCGACGCTGGCACTTTTGAGAGAGTTTTCGAGAGTCGCCTATAGTGACGCTGGCACTTAAAGGGATAATTATTTGAGTACTGAGACTTTTGTCATATATAACTATATTTTTGCGCTATTAATATTACAATATTTACTTCATACTTCTTGCAGACGCTGAAATCAGAAAATAAAATTGGAATATGATCTCCATTATGACTAGGAAACTATCTCGCTCAAACTACCTTAAGTGCCATATTCTTGGCTAAAATGGCGTGTGGCGTCCCCTACGTAAGACAACGTAAGATTTCGTGAACTCCCCTCAGTCCATTCCAATCTTCCGTGAGTTATCGTAGAGTTTTGGAAGAATGCGTGTCGATCAACTTTTCGATGAACGATATTAATGACAATGAATGCTACCCATGGGAATAATGAGCACACACAATACTGAAGTTGTGGTGATGAAGCCAACGTTTGCCGTTTGCCGACAAAGAAATTCGCCGGCCGGAAATGTGCAGATCATGATAACAGCGGTCAAAGAATTTGGTCATAGGGGTTGATTTTAAAATAAACTGGTAACTATAAAAAAATGTTAACTACCATAGGTTTCCAGCATTGAAATAATGCATAGTCTGGTTATTCTGAGGATACGTCGGGTTTGTTGAAGAGAAATAATTATGGCCTACGCGTAAAATATAAGTTTGGATTTTTCACCTTTTGAAAGAGGAATACATCACTCACAAGCTCCGATCAGCACGCCAGTGTTTATGTTATAGGTGAACCCTGAACCTACAACCATCGCTGTTTATTTTACTTTGCAGTACTTTATTCTTTTACTATTTAGTATGTTTTCCTTTACTCCTTATTTTTTCACTAAACTTACCTAAAGGGAAACTACGCTGTGTTTGCAGTAGTTATAACTACAGTTTTTCGTCCGGCGATTATAAAAATAGTGCCTCTTCTACTTGGCAGAGTTTTCCTATATTTTTCCTCCAACTCTGCGTAGGACTCCTTCATCGATGATTCCCTCTGTACATATGTTCTTTACCATTTATCGATAACATCACATGTCTACAATTTCTTCCAATATCCTGTGCTCTCCGGATTGTTTAAGCCTCATTGCCAAATTTTTGCATGCTTACAATATATGTATTAAAGAGTCTAAGAATGAGGCAATTTATTTGGCAAATGATTCAGTTCTAACTTTGTATCTGTGAACTATGCCACTGTGTAGTGGAAGGAGGCATTACCTGCTTCAATTGATAGTGCTAAGAGTAAAACTATCCAGTTTCAATCACAGACCGTACCAAATATTTGATATTAATTATTGATGGTTATTATTGATGGTATTATTGGCAGTGAAGCCCATTACGTATTACAGATGTAAACCTTCAATCATGACCAAATCATTTCATAAACTTTATGTGGGAAATGAGTCGCGCTAACTAATTGAACGTGTAGGTATTCATCGATTGATTATTAGCATTGAACATTTGCCATTACTCTAGAATGAACACGGGATTTAAAACTTAAAATCCCGACTGTTCCAATATAAGTTCTATTGTTTGCAAAGGTAAAATATCGTAGAAAATTACTTAATATAATTTATTTTCTTCTGAAAACCTTACTTACGTACAATTTGTTTAAAAAATATTTAAATTGTTATTTTATGGCAAGTATATTTGTTTTATTACTTGCCATTCCTCTAATTGAATTTCAGGGTACCCAGGCAAAGGAAGAGTTCGTCGCCAATAAAAAATAGATACAAAAATGAGAAATGGAATGTAACGGCGCGTAGTTCTCATGTTTTCTCAAATACTTTGAAATATAAATAGACCGAAATACGTATACGAAAATATAAATAGACCGAAAATAAGATTTTTAAGTGTGCGACGTGAAAAAAAAGTCAAGTTATAGCCTCAAATATGCACCTTAATTGTATTACAGAGTTCAGTCATAAAAGCAAAGTTCTTGCGTCATTAACATTTATATGTTTACTTCAAGCTTCTCACAAACTGCATGCACTTTTAAATAAAATTGGAATAGGATATCTACTATAGCTAAAGAAAAGTCTCACTCAAAGACTACCATAAATTCGACAATTGGGTGTCTAATTGCTCCCTTCGAAGGAAAAATGCCATTACTGAGGGGTGCCCGAATTCATTTGGTACAATTTAGCTGTATAGAGGCATTTTGCCGTCAGACTGTGCATCCTTTAGTGACGCTATATTTGAAATCATTGTGCAAATATACACTAATTTTCCTCTGATCTCATTTTAAATTTAGCAAATAACCACAGTGTAGAGCTTGTAAATTATAATACCATAATAACAGTTACCATAAACCGACTATAAATTATAAAATAATTCCCATACGACGGAGACGGCGGTAAGATGCGATTGTCTTTACTTAATTTTCTTAAAACTAACTGTAATCGCTGTAGCTGTCGCGGCGTGCCTTTTAATTGTGATCGGGACTTTTAGTTTTGTAAGATTGACGGTGTATTCCTAACGCCTGAAGAAATTCGTACAGAAAAGCGTAAACGTCTTTACGTGGAGTGAAAGAGGTGGAAAATGGCGGTGAATGGGTCTCTGTGCGGATCTTTTTGTTTGAACGGAGAGTCTTGTCGGCACGGGGGGAAGAAAAAAAGGGTGAGGAGGATATAACCCGGGTAATTGTGTTAGGGGCTACCCTATGTTCATACACAGACACTCCACCGAGCCCCATGTGCAGTGCACCACAGGTGCGAATCGCTCTGCTGAGGAGCGCCCTCGCGTTTCGGGACTGAAGCGGCGAACAACCTGTTTCACGCGTACTTGAGGCCAGGGCATGCCTTCCCACCCCCTGCGTTCCCCCCTTCATCCCAACCACCCCAATCCCCTGGCCTACCCCCTCCCATCGTTTGAGAAGGTTTCGTCGACGCGACCGAGTGAAAACGACCGATAGTTCCCACATTTTGCTGGGAAGGGTGCTGCATGCTGGATCTTCGCTTGAAACGGGAGCGTCCAAGTAGGAGTAGGTTTAACTGGGGCAAAGGATTTGACGGACGGTATTCTAAGGGGTGATAAATAATGGGGGTTTATCGCGATTTTTGCTTTATCGCGCAGGAGACCATGACGAATAATCATTTGCAGATCATCTCTTAAAGATTCCAAAAATTGCCAGAGATATAGGAGTCTGAAGTTGAATGGACGGGCAACCTTCCCATAATGGCCGTGACATCATTTCATCCATCGCTTCTTTTTCTTCTCCCCGATACATTCTAAAAGATGCGTAAGAAGTCTTTTGTGAAGATGTCCGCTTATGCCTGAAATAAATCAGTATTAGGATTTAGAAAACACTTTGAAAAAATATCCGTCTTCACCGTGAATCGAACCACGGGCCTTTGAACGATGGATGAAATGACGTCAGACGTCGTTATGCGGAAACAAAAAATGAAACTTTCTACGATTAGTTATTTGGTTATTAGTTTCGAAGCAACTCCGTAAATCTACATAAAAACCATTGAAAATGTGATTTCAACGGTAATATCGAAAAAGCATTCGAAATATAATCCCCCATTATAATAGTTACGCTCATCGACGCTACAAGAAGACTTGACTAACTTCTTGAAATGGTCACATGACAGATGATTAGTAATAAATACAAAAACGATTGTTACAATGCATATTCACTCACCATATACGCCTGTACAACGTGATGTCAATGTCTTTTGTCATTCATGTGAGTGTTTAAAAATAATGCAATTGAAATGCAAACGTAATAGTCTTAAAAATTTGTCAGAATTTGTATATCTTGGTTTGAAAGTTGATTATCTTTTGGAGTGCGATATTCGCATAATGATCCTTTGTAGAAAATTAAGATATACTGTAATGAGACTCAAAAATACCATTAATTTAATGCCTTGGCATTGTAGGAGAATTGTTTACTTTTCATTGTTTGAATCGCTTGTTATATATGGTATTGAAGTTTGGGGGTTTGCATCCCAATGCCATATGATGAAAGTTAATGCAATACAAAAGAAGGTAATAAAAATAATGAACAATGAAGGTCTCAAATGATATGCAGACACTGTACAAAAGTAGCTATGTTCTGTTACCTAAATATTTACTTTATATTACTTTGTAAATACTATTGCAAGGGAGAGTACAGAACTAATCAAAATAATCTCAACACAAGTGGAAGAAGCTATTTTGTTATTCCTACAATAAATAATAAATATGGTGAACGTGATAGGCAGTATATCATACCAAAACTACTAAATAAATATTCTGGAGCATTGGAAAAAGAAACAGAAAAAAATGTATATAGTTTTAAACAAGTTTAAAAAAATGTACATAGTACAGAGGCAGATGCTATTGGAACTGTAATATCATGGTTTTAACTACATAAAGGTGCATTTCTTGTTTTATGTATTGTAATGTAACGAGCCTGAGATGTTATAATGAGTGTTTAAGGAATCAATTGTCATATTTTTGATTTTGTATATTTATGTTCCGTCGACAGGCATCCGCATGGCGGAGCATTCATGTGAATTAGTTGAAAATTTAAAAATGAAAAAAAAAAAAAAAAAAAAACACACTGACTGGCTGATTGTGTAACGCTGTAAGATGGAACCACAGTCACGAAAACAAATTTAATCCCTATGAACTGCTTATTCCTTCAATGAAGTGGTAGACCAGTGTTAAGGTGGTGGATTGTGGTGTGGAAGGTATGGAGCTCGATGCCCTGGCGTGGTACATATATGTATATTTTTTCATAGTTTTTTCACTTATCTTTTTAGTTAATGTGCTTTCTTCATAGTAACTTCCATTAAAAATATTTTCACGCAATTTCTTACTCTCTAAAGTGATACAATCATTAATTCCGGGGAGCAAAGCGAGTTAGATGGAGCCACAAATCAAAGTGTTTGTTATATTCATCATCATTCAACGGGAGCCTTGGGCGTCTTACTACTGACTAGATAGGTCTTTAGAAGCACGAAGTACGCCTTTAACAGGTAGTTGAAATTGGGTATTTTCCACGTATTTCAAACTATCGATATTCTGATTCTGTTACTTGATCTTATTGCAAAGTTTTCTTATCAAATTGTATGAATATCGGTTTTAAAAGTTAAAGAAAGTCGAAGGTGACGAATGCTCCCGAGCACACTCCGAAAACAACCGAATGACCTGTGACGTCATTTTCGCTGTTTACATTTAGGCTCAGGCGTTTCCTTATGCTTACGGTGGAAACAAGTGCGGCGAAATTAGTTTTGGATGTTTTCCCGTTTCTTGATGTGCCTTTAAGTGGTATCTAAGGGTGTGGTATATGGTGGTTTGTGCCACAATATAAAAATAAATCGGTGAAAATAACGAACAAGAAATTTATTCTGCTTCCAAACGACGAAAGGAGAACTTTTTCCATACTTAGTACATTTGAACGTTTTTTAAAGGTTTTAGATCCGCTGAATCTGAATTTGACGTTAACTTTGCTGTATCTTTGCTATTTTTGTTTTTACAAGACCAATTATTTTAACAATTAAATGTAACAAATTTAAATGTTTTGTTGTTCTGCTTTATTTGTTGTTCTGCATGTTATTATTTTATGGATAATCCAAATGAATTGTTATTTACGATGAATTTGTGATTTTTATTTTATTGTCCAAAAAAAATTAAATTGGTTGTTTGATGTTTTTAAATATTTTTTATATTTTTACCATACAAACTACGATTTATTGAGAACACAAAAATGTCATTATTTTATTTTTTTATAAATTTATTTTCCTCATAGTGGCCATTTTTATGTTAACGAAACTCTGATTTTAGGCGATTTCAGTGTTCTGCGGAAATGTAAATATCTTAAATTCCATGTATCGTAGAACTATCAAACAAAAACCACCTATTCAGTAAATAATTAACTTTTGTCTAAGGGTCCAAATATTGCTTCAAAGTTTTCGTCAAATTTTTTAAATTAAAGAGGTATAGGTACATGCTTTAAGTATACGGAATTTTAAGGTGTGGCCTTAAGTGGTTTTTTTATTAAAATTTTTTAAAGTTCTTGATTTTTCAAAATTTTCAAAGTTTAATGTCTGTAATCTTTGTTGGGCATGAAAATAAAAAAATGAAATTTGGCCTATTTATAGTCATTTATATGAGGAATCACCAGTGAAAATTTTGTTTTGTGGACTCAACTATTTATAAAGATATTAAATATTGAAAAGTACCAAAATATCGCCGAAGTCCAGATCAACGTGGCGCCATTTTGTACCATCTTAAGTGATGTTTCATGCCTTTAAAATTATTATTATAACTCATTAATCAGTTTTTAACCTCATTTTACAAGTTATTCAGTATAAAGTAAAAAAATTGGTATTGTAAACATTGGCTAAAATGTAAATAAAGGCCTAAGAATACAAAGAATATTTGGGAATACATGTAAATTATACTGTTTGGCCTCGCCATATTAAACACTGAGCTTGTTTTTAACCAATTTTAAGTTTTTAAATTACTGTTAAGCAGTATTCCAGAACTACTAGTATATTATATACCTACAGTATTGTTAAAATCAAACATTGACCTTAGTTATTATGATTGATAGGTTTTAAGTATCTGAGATATTTAGTTGCACAATGTTTGTGAGATGTTGTAGTTGCGACCTGTGGCTGTTGTTAGTTCTAGTGGTGTGAGCTTCCTCAAGACATTATTTAAAGGCACTCAAGCTTCATTTTGTTTACTTAATTTAAACGAAGTCTTGGTCCAGATGGTTCAAAAAAATGAACCAAATAGTCATGCTCAAGGCTAACAGTTTTGATTTTTCCAAGCCACCACTGTTTGTCATAAGTGCAGGCAATGATATCCTCTTCGTGCAAAGATATGGAGGCATTCTTTGATGTCATCATCTCCATAAATTTCAACGATTTCGATGTTTTATAACATTTTACTTTATTTTCGGACAAAGGCACAATTCGGTGGAAGGATCGAGTCCCAGGAATTTTGAGGCAATATTTGAGCCTATCTTGTAGTTCTGTTTCATTTTCCATTATCTCGTCACTGTCAATGTAAAAGTACTGAATACCTTTCAGGTGTTCTAGGTTCACAGTAATGAAACATGTCTTTGGCATTCAGAATTTGATTGTTTGTTATTGACTGTAAGCTTCTTTTAGTGACCTCTCTCTTAGTGGTCTCCCCAACACCATCGTAGGTATTCTTGCCATGGGCAGTAGCAAAGAAATTCCATCTTCTACTAATCCAAAGTCTCTTTCATGGAGACAAAGATTGAGAATGTTTTTTTTTTAATTGGCTGCTAGATCCATCAGAGAAATAGATTACCTTTTTAACAGCTGGAGCAATAGTTTTTATATCTTCTATGAGATACTTTTGAAATGAATGGACCACTGCAGTATTGTGCTGCTGATGGTCACTTATGATACAAAGACTTCGGTTTTTAGCCAGCCCTGTGTCCTCATCAATGTAGTAATACACAAAAGGGTGGATAGTTGCCTGCTTATTAACCCAGAGGTAACTCTGGATCTCATCTTGCACTATGAATGTAAAATTCTCAGAAAAATCAGTAACAGCAACACATTCCTCTTTTGTCAGCGTACTCTTCATGTCTAGTCACCCACTGTTTGTACACAATATTATCTGGCATTTCATGTATTTCATCTGATTCCAAAAGCATATTAAGGAGTCCCATAACATCTCCACATTCCCCACATTCACTCAGCATGCACTCATACCTTTGTAAATCACACACTAGTGCATCAAGTAAGCCTTTGTAGTCAACATTTAGTTTAGCCCCACCTATCATAAATTTTACATTCTGGTGATATGAACAAACACAAACACTATGGGTTCCCGAACCCCCTGCTATAATACACCATTTGGGTCGAAGTTCACAACATTTTGAACGACCAATTTTAATATCCGGGTAAGTTTCTTTGAATTGAGCGTATAACTCGTTTCAATTACATAAAAGCAGTTGTTTTTGCTTGTGCTCAGACTTTCCATCAATTCGCACGGATACATAATCCTTTTTCCCTGGACAAATTCGACTGTTTTGTTCACACAAATAGAATTAAGTAACTTTATTCACTGTATCCAAAGACAATCTTTTACCACAATTTCGTTTTCTTAAGTCAGGCATAATTCCTTGCTTTTTCTCTAGATCTCTTGCTTATCTTGTTCCTTGACCATGAAGATGGTGATAAACTAATTATTTTAATTTTGTCCTCCTTAATGGAAATTTTACATTTTTCTTGTAGTTTGATTATTAGTTCCTCATACTCATGGGCGTAGCCAGGGAATTTGGCTGGGGGGGGGGGATGGGACCAACCACCCTCCGGGGGGTACCTCCACTTCAAGTTTCTCCCCCGGAAATGTTTTAAATTTAACTTTCTCAGAACTGTCGGCCTCGGTGGCGGCGGGGTAACGTCCTCGCCTGCCAACCCAAAGGTCCGAAGTCCCAAGGTTCGAATCCCGCCGGTGGAGGATTTTTCTCCTCCCTGGACATGGTTGTGTGTGTTGTCCTTTGTTAATGTTACAACGTCTGATGTAAAATGGCCCTCGAGGCTGTATTCAGGATGATGAAATAAATAAAAATAAACTGAAATTAAGCCTAATTTCTGATGGCTTTTTTGTAAAATATTGAAAGGGATTGTTGTAGGCTAGAAAATGATCACACCGGGTTGGAAAATAAAATGGTTTTTATTTTCAACGAGGATTCACACATTTTCAGAGGGTTCATAGTAAACTTTGGGATGGTTATCTACTGATAAATTAAATACTCACAACTTCAATATTAATTTACAGTGAAAACAAAGAAAAGTAACAAAATATTTGGTTTAAAGGAATTTTCTGTTTTTTTTTGACAAAAATGTTCAATGACGGTAGTGCTGGGAATCCTTTCTTTAACAAGTTCTTTTTCGATGTGAAGAATGGATAGATTTGATAATCTTGATTGGTCGGTTGTAGACTGAACCCACGACTTGATTCTTCGCATGACTGAAAAACTTCTTTCACATCCACCCGAGCTGTTGGGCAGGCCGATTGCTACTTGGAGAAGTCTGTAAACATTTGGCATGATATCTTCATTTATTTCTGTTCTGACATTTTTAAGTTTGATCTCTAGTTCCTTGTTTTTAAATATATTTCTCAATACTGTTGCCTCGGCATTTAAGGAATGGGCATAAATGTTCAAAATTTCTTTGTAATTATTTATGAAATCTGCAGCTTCAGTCAAGTTCAACTGTGTAAAGGTATCCGCTGCCTTTTCCAGGGGAACGGACTCAAACCTGTGCTGAAAATGTAAAATTACGTTATCCTGTTGTACACATTGATTTTCCAGTAATCTCGAGTATTGGGGTTGGTGTCAGATTGTAGGTCGGTCAGCTGGCTTTTTCCTACGGTAGTTTCAACATAGTAATCGCTCATTTTTGCAGGCGGCTGCTGCCTTTTTTTCTTTGAGACAGACACAGGCTCTAGCAAAATGTTGTTGTTCTTCGCAAATTCTACTATCTCGGCCCGTAAACCATCAAAATTATTTCTGCTCTCTGAGAAAGTAGTTTGAATGCTGGCAATGACTGAACTTGCTCTATCGAGCGTCGCATCTGGGCCTTGCAAATACTTACTCAGCACGTTGGTCACCAATAAAACTGAATGGATTACGAAAAGATTAATAACGAATTCAGGTTGTGCGATAGATCTCAACAAACCGATGACCACCACCATCTCGTGCAGCGTTGATTTCCTCCTCAAGGTCTTGTTTGATTGCGTTGAAGTTATTTATTACCACGTTACAATTTGTGTAACGGCAGCACAATCTTGTACTACTGAAGCTCACCATTTCTTTCCCACCCTTAATTCCTAGCTTCTTTTGAATCTCTGTTAAGATGGCATAATTACCAGGTTGTGAATAGTGCATATGGAGGGCTTCAAGAGTATTGAAGAAAATGTAAGCTGACTGGATATCGTTGCAGGAATGGACAACGGCCAAATTTACTTTGTGAGCTAATCAGTGAATATAAATTGCCTTGCCTATAAATTGTAACTCTTTCATTTTCACCTGGAGACCTGCGTTCTTTCCTGACATTACGCTGGCACCATCGTAATCAATCATTGGTATATCGTCCAAGCTGTATTTAGCTACAAATATCTTGAATAATTTGGCTTAGCGACTCGGAATCTCTTGCTGTGGAACAATTTAAGAAACCCAGAAACCTTTCGATGGACTCTTAATCCTCTTACGTACCTCAAAACTACTGAAAACTATTCTTCTTTGTAACATTTGGCTTCGTAACTATCAATGAATAAAACCCACACTCCCGCGCTTCCTTTACAATTTCTTGAAGAGTTAGACAGGCTGCAACTTCTATTATTTCGTTCTGAACTGTTGGGCTACAGCAGTTAAGGCACTGCTCAAAATGTTTTGCAATAAAGTAATCATACTTCGCAAAAGGCTTACACAATTCAACAAAGTTTCCCCTATTCTGCGATTCAGAGCTCTCATCATGTCCTCTCAGCGGCATGCCTTGACAACTGAGATAGGAAATGAGGTCAGCTACTTCTGTCAAGTAACGTTTTTTCTCTTCAATCTCTTCTTTACTCTGATTTAAGACTCGTGTACAGTACCAGATGCGTTAGCCATTTGGTACCCCAGATACTTTAGATGACAATCCGAATGAGATCCTGATTTTTCGTGTTTTTAGATCGCATCTTTTAATTTTTCTCCGGTTGCAAAACCCCGTTTTAATAAAATTTTCGTTTTGGTCTCGCACAACCCCGGTAAAGAAAAGTCTACACACAAACCAGTATGCTTGATCTTTTTCCACACTACTCCAACCACTGGTGTTTTTCATAGTAAGCGTCGGAAAATGATTGGTTTCTGTCACCAAATAGTGTTTTCGGGAAATTAATTTTCAGTTGTTTCGGTCCAATTTCCTAAGTACCAAGATCTGTCGGTTCATAGGTCTTTCCTCGGTTACTTCCATTTTTTCATCTGTGGGTTTCGTTGAAGTTTCAAACGTTGACGGTGCGGAGGAGGGGAATGTGCGGTCGTCTCTGGGAGGATCATCATCTTCACGTTGATCATTTCTTGGAGGGGGAGAGATGGTTTTCTTGAAAAATGATCGAATATCTGAAACTTTCTTCATCTTGCAAAATAGGAGGGAAAAATCACAA
Organism: Pyrrhosoma nymphula; assembly: GCA_963573305.1. Taxonomy (NCBI): domain Eukaryota; kingdom Metazoa; phylum Arthropoda; class Insecta; order Odonata; family Coenagrionidae; genus Pyrrhosoma; species Pyrrhosoma nymphula. Next base: position 54,377,835 of record OY754336.1, on the reverse strand, counting down.
GATTGCGCGAAACTTAATCAACTGCGCAACACTACAGTGCTTTCCACATTTAGTTCACAGTATGGGCTCTTATGGAGATTCGTTTCCCATGTTAATCTCCATAAGGGCGGAGGTGCGCTGTTGCCAAATGCTGCATGAAAATTAATTTTGCACTCTGCACTGTATAAAAATGTGCCATAATGCATAAAGAGACGTTTCATTTAGTGGTGTCAATAGTTTTTCGATAAAGTTTATAAAAAAGTCTATAAAAATATTTCTGAAAACTGGCCTGCTGGCGCCAGAACTCCAGCACAGCGCGACGTACGACGCGCGGCTTGTCTGTCAATGTAAACAAACAACAATCCTGTCGATGCCTGTTAAGGCGGGCGAGCCGGCGCGGCGGGTGGAATGGTGAGGTGAGGTGGGAAGGGAGGGGGGAAGAAACAACGAGGCAAGCTGGTGTCTCGATTCTGCAAGCAGCTTTTATTTGCGATTATCGATGTTATTCGATTTTCCGTAATGTCTGACTTCTTTTTTCCCCGTATTGGGCTACCCTTGCCTAAATGTTTAGGCACCACTTCGTCCTTTTATATCTATCCCAACTATTAGTTTTCGGGATAGATAAGTCTTTGATGATTAATTCTTCATTCAATTTCAAGTTTTCGAAATATTTTGTTGACTGTTCCCGTATAATGTCTGCGATCTTTTTGATTCCAGCCTCTTTATATAAGGCCTCGTTATTATTGTCGTCATGCCACCATTTTATTTTCAGGATTGATCTCAAGCACTTTCGCTCCGTGATATTTATTTTTTCACGGTTGGATTTATTTGTTAATCCAATCCACGATGGTATTGCGTATGTTAGTTTTGGCCAAATGTACGTATTGTAGATTTCAACACGTACTTCGTGTTGTGGTGGTGTCGAGTTATTATTTAAAATTGGAGCTAAGCCCGCTTTTGCACCAAGTGCCTTTGTTGTGATATTTTTAATGTGTTCATGAAAGGTTAATTTCGAGTCCAGGGTCACCCCAAGGTACGTGGCCTTGTCTGAGTATCTTATCCCTTGTTGTCTGATACGGAAGATTGGGCATCGCGGTTTGGAAATGTAAGGTTTATGGAAGATAACTGCCTGAGTTTTTTCAGCATTCACTCCAATCATCATACCAGGCGTGTACTTCGTCGAGTTTGTTTTGTGCTTTTTCGGCGACTTCTTGCTCCTCGTGAGAATAGCCGCGTCATCCGCATAAAGTGCTATTTTCGTGCGCCAATCCTCCGAATCTTTCAGGAAATCTGAAGTAAAAATGTTAAAAAGAAGCGGGCCGTATATTGGCCCTTGGGGGACACCTGCTGTCGTAGTTTTTGAGATGCTTTTCTCTTGTCGTCATTTAACGTCAAAAGTTCTTTCCCTGAGATAAGAGTGAGTCCATTTTAAAATCCACCCAGGTAGTTTTTGTTGTTCCATTTTGAATAGAAGGCCGTCATGCCAGACCTTGTCGAATGCTTTTGAGATATCCAGGAAAATTCCTATTGTCAGTTGATTTTTGTTAAATCCGTCAGAAATGTATTCCGTCACTCGAGGAATTTGTTGCGTCGTCGAGTGATTAGCTCGGAAACCAAATTGTTCCGGAGGTAAGATATTTTTTCCGCATATTCTTGAATATGTGGGACTATGATTCTCTCTAACAACTTCCCGAGGTTGGAAAGCAGTGACAACGGTCTCACTTCTTCAGGAAGTAGCGTCTTCTTTTGCTTCTTGGGGATGCATTTAATTTGAGACTTTTTCCATACCTTCGGGAAGTGTCCGGTCCTTATTGATTTATTCGCTATTTCTACTATGTACTTTCCTGCTTCTATTGATATGTTCTTAATTACATCATTCGGTATATTATCTTCCCCGGTGGCTTTTCTGTTTGGAAGGTTTTTTATAATTTCCCGGATGTCATTTAGTGTTATTTCGGGAACAAGTCTCCAGATCTATTTCCCAGGTTTCGGGTTCAATATCAATATTCGGTGTCGACAGTGAGGGTCTGTTGATGGAAAAAGTTTTTTAAAGATTGTTAGCCATTATATCAGCCTTCTCCTTTGGGTTATATATTTCCCTATCGTCAATTTTTACTATAGGATCGCTCTGTGGAGTTCGTCTTAAGGATTTAACAATCTTCCATATGGAACCGTCATTTTTATTTAGTGAGAGAAGTTGGTCCTCCCATCTCTCTCTCCTAAGTCTTTTGATTTCCCTTCTTATGTCTTTATTCAGTGTCCTTCTTTTATTTTTTTATAGATATAACGAGCCTATGTCTTTATAGATTCTTCTTGTGCTGTTTCTTTCTTTGATTTGAGTCTTAATATTGTGACTTATTGTTTGTTTTATTTCATCGGCCAGCTTTTTTCGTTTTCTTGGGATGGCAGTGTGCATGGCATATGTAATAGCTTGTTCAAGGATAACTGACATCTTGTCTAGGTCTGTTTCATGTTCGTCTTTTTTAATTCTCTGTGCCACCGTCTTGCGGAACAACTCCCAGTCTGCCAGCCCGTAGCATAGCCTATCTGGCAGATCTGGGAGTTTTATTGCCCCTACTTGGATTAGTGCCGGATAGTGATCACTGCTCAAGGCGTTCAGCGTCATTGTTTTTGCCGGTCGTCTGAGTCCCCTGGTCACTGCAATATCAATGATACTATTCCCGTGTACTATTGTCGGTTCGTTAGGGGCAATGACTCGTAGGTGTTTTTCCCGTGTCCATTCATAAAATAATTTCCCATTGGGGTTGTCTTTCGGGCAGTGCCACTGGGTGTGTTTACAGTTAAAATCTCCTCCGCAAATTACAGGCGTGTCGTCATGGATTAAAAAATTGATGTCTGCGACTTCAAAATTTTTCGTTGGAGGCTGTTTGCAGGAATAAATGACTATTTCTCCAATGTCCGTTTTTACCTTAGCACCTATCGCTTGGAGGCTTGTCATGGCATGTTTTTTAGTTTCCTCGTAGAAGAGTTCGTCCTTATTTAAGATAGCCGTTCCACCCGCGCTCTTGCTCCCTCTTATTTTAACTCGGTCTTTCCGAAGCACGTTATACCCACTCACCTTCCTCACCTTATCCGGTTGTAGGTGAGTTTCGGAGACAAGACACACGTGAACATTGTATTTGTTGAGGAATTATAATAATTCCTGTGTCTTATTTATGACGTCCCCATTTATATTGAAGAGGACGAGGCGAGGCAAGCGCGCTGCCGGGCAGAGACTAAAGGTCCTATATAGGGTAATATAGTACCTCTGCAGAGACGAGTGCCGAGTATCAGCTACACCGATGGAGCCAGACGAAGCAGACGAACAAAGCAGCAGTGCCTTTCCGCGGCGCACATATTCAAACTTCGCAGTGCTGTCCCGGCTGCTTCAGTGTAAATTGTAGCTTACCTTTGGCCAAAATATAGAACCTACCCCAAAATATAGACCGATTTGGGCCAAAATTTGAAACATTGACCAATATAGACCATAAAAATATCGACATTCTATATTCTCTATATACCATATGGGATGCCTGGTTTCCCGTGGTCTTGAAATCCAATTTCCTACACGGGGTTTAAATATTTTGGTTTTCACTAGAATGCCACAATCACTCGCTGGAAATATTTGTATTAATACATTCGCTGAATCCGAATTTTTCTTGACAATTGTATTCAAATCAATGCACACTAAGATTTCAAGCGAAAATAGCGAGAGCAAATGTAATAACTATCCCTGCAAACACCTAGCTAATAAAATAAACAAACCGTGATGGACGATAGGTTCACTCCGAAACATATATATCGTTACGATATTAGAATACACCTGACCACCATTATATGTAAATACACGAGTCCAATATATAGAGGTGAGGTTTTACTTTACATCAATTCATCATCACCACCTCATATTTATCGTACTATATACACTTCTGTCGATCCTCGTCGTCATATAAATTTGCTTTCACCACGCCCATCTTGTATTTTTAACCTTATTCTTTACGTTCTTTACTAACTTGCGTTCACACGAGCCACAAATTCAGGTAACCTGCGCCAAACCTAGTAACTCAATGCTGGTAAAATCAGTTGACCAGCGTTACGCCAACCTGCGTTCACACGATGAACTTGATACTCAAGTTACTGGCATATACGGATTACTGGCTTTCTAACCTAGTAGTGTGAACGGGGCAAAAGGGACCGCGCCGCCGCGCCGTGCTGAGGCACGGCCGCAGGCGCGCAGTTGCCAGCGCTGTGTGAAGTGTGGCCGCCACAATTTCCATTTGTCAAATTTTTCTGTGGGGGCCTCGAGCCTTCTGGGGGGGGGGGGAGGCGGGCCCCCTCCGGGACCCCCCTAGCTACGCCCATGCTCATACTCTTTAGAACTCGCTGCGCTCGCTAGGGGGCTCCGCCCCCTAGAACCCCTTAATTTATCTGAACTTAATTTCCTAATTTTTGAGGCTGGTGAAATTCCTAAAGCTGAACAAGCCTGGTCAACAACATGAATGGTTTCTGGGAGGCTGTAACTAGGGTCTTCCAAAGAGTCATCTTCTGTGCTTGAAATGTCAAACAATGTTTTGATGCAGGTTGAGCATAAAGCTTTTCCTGGTATTAGGGTTACATTAGCAGATTTAGGTCTTGATAAATGTGATAAAATAATTTCTCTTAAACTTCTTTTCACTGGTTTCGTATGGAATTGTAAGGGATCAGAACATAATCTGCCATAAAGATGATTATATTTTCGTAAAAACTTGATCTCATGGTACTTGCAAATGTTTTCAATGCTGTTACTTATCCTTAGCTGCAATAATAGTTTTTCATCGTCACCATATTCACCAATTAATTTAATATCAGTTTTAACTTCTCCATACACACACTTATGACACTCTTCACTGCTAATTTTACCTGCATCACACTCCATATTTGAAGACTAATATAGTAATAAACTCAAGTTATGAATAATTGAAAGAAATGTTCACTGCACAACACATTCTGTTCCAGGCAGAAACTGGACTGAGCTCTCAGACAGAGCCAAGCAGAATGTGCCTGTGCAGACTTCAACAGTTCAGAGACATTGTATCACTTTTTAACATTGATACATTGTTGCAACCTCCCTTCCTTCCCCCCACCCTAATCACCCAGACCCAACACTTTATGCCCCACCCTGTTTCCCCTTATACTGTCCCAACTTCCCCTCACCTTAAAAATTCGATGTGTTAACTATAATCTTAACTTTAAAGGTATAGAAAAGAACTAAATTGTGCCATGTTGATTTCAACTTGGTCAATATTTTGGTACTTTTCAATGTTAAATATCTTCATAAGTATGTAGTTAAGTCCACGAAACAAAATTTTCACTGTTCATTCCTCATTTGAACATGAACCACTGAACAATAATTTAAAAACTTCAAATGGCTAAAAACTAGCTCAGTGTTTAATATGGCGAGGCCAAACAGTATAATTTACATGTATTCCCAAATACTCTTTGTATTCTTAGGCCTTCATTTACATTTTAGCGAATGTTTACATTACCAATTTTTTTACTTTATACTGAATAACTTGTAAAATGAGGTGAAAAACTGATTAATGAGTGTTGATAATAATTTTAAAGGCATTAAACATTACTTAAGATGATACAAAATGGCGCCACGTTGATCTGGACTTCGTCGATATTTTGGTACTTTTCAATGTTTAATATCTTTATAAATAGTTGAGTCCACAAAACAAAATTTTTACTGGTGATTCCTCATATAAATGACTATAAATAGGCCTAATTTAATTTTTAATTTTCATGCCCAACAAAGATAACAGACATAAAACTTTGAAAATTTTGAAAAATCAATAACTTTAAAAGTTTTTTAATTAAAAAACCGCTTAAGGCCACACCTTAAAATTCTGTATACTTAAAGCATGTACCTATACCTCTTTAATAAAAAAATTACAAACATTAAACCTCATGCCTTCCTACATAAAAAAAGTCGTCAAAATTGATTTTTTTAGTTAAGTGATGAAAACTTTGAAGCAATATTTGGACCCTTAAACTTAATTTTAGGTCGATACATCTCCATACCTCTATTTAAGTTCATTATTTACTGAATAGGTTGTTTTTTGTTTGATAGTTCTATGATACATGAAATTTATGATATTTGCATTTCCGCAGAACACTGAAATCGCCTAAAATCAGTTTTGTTAAGATAAAAATGGCCACTATGAGGAAAAAAAAATAAATAAAATAATGACATTTTTTTATTCTCAATAAATGATAGTTTGTATGGAAAAAATATAAAAAATATTTGAAATGTTGCAGCAACCACCTCTGGACCACTATATATGGATTGACCCCATACTGTAGAATATAAATTAAACTTTCCGAACTTCCTCGTAGAAAGTTGACTTTTGGCCAGCTTTTTTCGATTTGGGACCACTGTGCGCTGGGATTTCGTCCGGAGCAAAACAAGCTTTTATTATTGTAAAGACCATTTTAATGTATGTACTAACTTATTACGTGTATATGTATTGATCGCATATATATATATATATATATATATATAAATAAATATAAATTTATATATATATATATAAATAAACTTTTCAAGTAAATTTATTACCTAGCAAGTACTGTGTTATGTTGATATGTTACTAATTGTAAGATACTGTTTGTTTACTGTTGTATGGACTGGTATGGACTTACGGAAAGAAAGAAGTATCATAATGATTAAGAGTGTATTGGAACAACAATTAATAAAATTCATATTAATAACCAAAAGTGGTTTAATTTAAACCAGCTAGCAACTTTCACCATAGGTTTCATCAAGGTGAACCATACAGCCTAAAGCTTAAAAATATGGAATTCGCTAGTTTTAGTAAATGTTAATTTTGGTTTAATGTAATTGCCGACAATTCTAACGGACATCAACTTTAGAAATGCCATTATTCACGAGGGCTAAATAAACCGTGGCTATTACTTAAAATATGGTATGGTATTTTTTGGACTTTAGCTCCACGAATTTCGGCAGCATTAAATCGGTCGTCCTCCATAAAAACGCCTATCATAAACATATCCACTTTGGGTAAATTATCTGATGTGGCTTTAATAAAACCATTGCACGCTATAGTCTTTTTTTCAATGAAAACCTATATATACGGTCTCTCCACAGTTCTTCACTTTCTCCCTCACTTCCGTCTATCCCTCAGCGAAAATGATGTCAAGCCAATCAGATTTCGTTTCGCAGCCGCATAAAAAATTGAAATTTTGACTATTTTAATCTTAAATATCTCAATTAATATTGGATAATTTTTAAAACTATTTTTGCTCCGCAAGCTTGTGCGAGTTAAAGCAATATATAAATATCCGTATACTTAAATTAAAAATTTTGGAAAATACCCAATTTAAGAGTGGGGTCCTATGTTATTGAAATGAAAATTTGAAATTTAAGAGTGGGGTCTTATCATCATTTTTCTACATAAACCGGAAACCAACCTACACAGACCATGTCATTCCGGCCGATTCGAGGCATTGCTACCTGTGCGATTGTCGAAAAAAATCGATATCGATCAATTATAACAATAATTGGAAATGTGTTCGATTCAACTGTCGGGAATTGAAGAAATTACAATTAATTTAAGTGATTCAATCAATTGACAAAAACCAATTGATTGCCATCGAAATGGGTGTCAGTTAATTATTGTCATTGCTCAATTAATTGACATCAACCTATTAATTGACAGGATTCAATTGGATCTTGCTTTTCAAAGGCTTTCCTTTGGCAATGAGAAGAATAAAAGAACTAATTTGAAAAACAACAAAATTATTCAATCAGTTAGCTTTTATTAATTAATTAAAGGAATAGACAGGCAGGCGCTATTTGAAGACAGGCAGATGAGATCCTCAGCGTGTTTATTCGACAGACACTGGCGTGTGTCGATGGCAATATTTCCATCGAGACTGAACAACCTCTCGGACGCAGTGCTAGTTGTCGGGATAGCTAGATATCTTCTTGCTAACTTCTGGAGGGAGGGGTAGGTGGTGGCCGTCACCACCGTCAATAATCGTTAATTGATCGATTACCCGACAATAATTGTGAATTTATTAACAATTGACAATTGAACAACAATTGACACTTGAAATAAATTGACAATCGAGTCAATTACCGCAATCGAAATCGATGTGCTGAAATAATCGATCAATTATAAAAATAATTGAATCGACGATTCAATTAATCGAATAATCGCACAGGCCTATTGCTACCCGCGTGAACTTTCAGATTTTAATTCCTTGGTACACCGCCTCCTTGATGTTCCATTGATATGTTGAAACCAACTTAATAAAACAAACAGCCTCTGCAAATCGTTATGATCCTAGTTTGACAAACAAAATATTTTGAGACAAATATATTCAGGAGCATCTGGCCAAGGTGATAATTAGAGAAAGTAGTATTCTATCTGTTATCTAGGCCCCATTTCTAGGATTTCTGACCATATTGTTTAATGTTTTCCCAAAGACGAATATTTTATTTCTTTTAAAAATTCCTTTTAATCTCAAGAATATGTTCATCAAGTGCAAAGACAAAATTGACTCAAAGAAGAAAATAGAAGAAAGTGTTAATTCTTTGAATTGTTATGATTGTAACAGTTTGTCTGTTGGTCAAACACTAAGAAATTTTTATATTAGGACAACAGAACATTTTAGTACCTTTTGTAATAATTGTGAAAATAGAAGCAACTTTGCCAAACACGTGCTTTGCAATGCACACACCAGTGATTTTCGTGTTAATATTTTACATTGTAATAGCAATCGACGCGAGCTTAATCCTCTAGGATAGCTGGAGATTTTAAAATGACTCCGCGACCCTGACATTGTTGTTGTGAGTATGAGTGCTTGTTCCCTTCCCCTACCCTCGAGGTGGTTATTCATTTATCCCGTTTAAATTTTTCCTGTTGAAATCCCCATTCCCCGCCCCTATCTTACCTCCCTGCCTTTTCTTTCTTCCTCCCCTCCTTTCTCTTTTGTACATAAGAGAGTTCCTGCGATGACCTTTCACCTGATGATGATGCTTACGCATCAATACCCGGGCCATGACTTTCTAATTTGCGTGGTTTTGTAAAAGTTAACATTAAATTCTTTTATAATGGAACACCAAGAAAGTAAAAAAATAACTTGTTTGATAACTACTCTTGGACGTGAATGACAGTAGAAAAGTCGCGAAGTAAAATCAGAGCGAACTTAAGGCGGTTCGACCGTGACTGCTTGATTAAAAACAAGTGCCTACTGAATTCATCATTTTCATTTGTATTGTTAAAAAAATACTGTTTTTACTAATGACTTACCTTAGGTATAAAAATAAATTCAGGTTCAAAATATTATGATTACTCGAACTATTGGAGGAAGTGGACTGAAACAGATTTTTTTTCGGGAACAGGAAAAACCATCGCAGCTTATCTTTTATGAATCTCTTCCTGGAGGGTTTGGAGAAACTCATGCGTGAATATCTCCGTGTTTATCGATGTCCAAATTAACTTTTTCAGCACTGAATTTAGAAAATTGACTGAAACTCTTAGCCACTTTGTTTTATAAAAGTAGCGGTAGAATTGACAAGAAACATATAAAAACTACGAATGATTATAGGCAAGGAACAGTTCTATTGGTCAGAATTTTATTTTACCCCACAACTTAACACTAACAGATTCTGTGTCTTAACTTTGATGATTTACAGAGAAGAGTTGTAGGCGAGCGTTTTGTGGAAAATGTGTTAAATTTGGAGCCATCGTATATTGTTAATGCGTAAGAACTGAAACAAACGACATGCGTCTCCTCATGCACCAAACATTGGGGAATGACCATGTGAAGCTATAGCTTCTTATTAGAAAAATGCACTTTTTGAATTTTGGCCAACTTTTTTTATTTAAGCCCACTGTGCGACGTTTCCACGGTTAAGTCTACCATCATCTACATACACACGAAAAAGTTATCAGACTTAGCCTTCGAAACGTCGCGTCGGTGTTGAACGACACTGATATCTGAAGGGAAACCCGAAATCTCTTCCAAACTATATGCCGTGAAAACCTTACATCCTTCATTGTCCAACGGATACATTTGTGAGGAATAATTTTTCCAGTATTTATAGCGGAATGTTAAGGGTGTTTTACACGAAGCACTTAATTGCGAAGTCTGATGTACGTATAGAAATTACGAGAATCCTGGAAAGTAATTGGAGCAGGGGCTATTTTCATGTCTTTCATTCATGTATTCGTGCAGTCATTCTAGCGAGTCCTCACATTACACGACGCAATTTTCGCTGCACATCCATCCATACATCAGACTGTGCAGTTCAGTGCCTCTTGTTAACCGGCTATAATGATATTTCTATTGCACTAACACAATTTGATTGTAATTTCCGAGTTATTTACTTATAACTTCAAAAATAAGACTTATTGGTGCTATAAGTTTACCAACATTCGGTCCCCTGGGTGAATTTACGTCTTATAAAGAGTTTTTCTTGAAAATTGCATTTCTATTAGATGGAAACTGCTTTTCTTCCCCATTTTTCACCCGTTCTCGCATTAAACACCAGGTAATTGCAAGCTATATTTAAAAAAAAGAAAGAGGCACTCCGGGAGTGCCGACAGAAGTGAAAACTTGAAATAACGTGAGCATTTTTGAATGTAGGGAATAATTTCTAATGAAGTGTTTTATTAATCAGTAGAAAGTAGTTTTATGTATATAATAAATTAAATATTCATTTATTGCGCTATTGTACACAATTATTTTACATAAAAATTGTACACTTCAGAATAATCAACTTTCATCCATTATTTCAACAACTCTTTCATCATCACCGCCATCATCATCGGCAATATCTAAAACTGATACAATAGGCTTATGGTAACTAAAGTAAGAAACGAATAATTTTGATTCGAATTTGCTTAAATGTCTTGTAAATACTGCATAAATAGTAGTTTTATATTTCGTTGTGCCAAGGTTGCGATCATTAGACATCGTTAAACCAAACTCACTATTTAAAAATTCAATCAATGGTAGATTTTTATCGTCTGCAAAGTTTATGTTTATGTATATATGAATAAGCTACTGAAATTGAACGTATTAAAAGAAATTGAGTTATATTGTACTAACCTTCACTATTCTTGTATCGAGTACACTCTCCTGCACGAGTATGGACTATTATATTATCCGGCACAATATTTGTAGCAACCCAAATTGAATGAACTAAAGCGTATATTAGATATATATATATATATAATGTAATATGAATAAAATTATAATATAGTTTATTTGACGGTGACGCGAGTCCAATGGTTTTTACCCATCCACAAGTACTGTGTATATAGCGAGTATACTGTGTATATACAGAATATACAATTATACATATATTTAGCAGCAGTGACGGTGACGCGAGTCCAATGGCTTTTACCCATCCACAAAAGTGTATATGCAGAATATACAATTACACATATATTTAGTAGCGGTGATGCGAGTCCAATGGTTTGTACCCATCCACAAGTACTGTGTATATAGCGAGTATACTGTGTATATACAGAATATACATAATTATACATATATGTAGTAACGGTGACGGTGACGCGAGTCCAATGTCTTTTACCCATCTAAAAAAGTGCTCAACGCGACATAAGAAGTTTTCACTTCAAAATAGCGTGAAATGCACCTTTTTATTGTTCATGTAAAACAAAGGACGCATTTTTCTAAAAGTAGGTAGCCTCAATATGAATTAATTGCCATTTGAGTTAGCTTGAGCGAGATCTTTTCTTGATCATAATAGAAACAATATTCGATTTTTATTTTAAATTTTTTTAGCATTAGAAACATGAAGGCTATGTAGCAATAGTGACTCAAAGCTTTTTTTTGTAACTAAAGTCAGTATTTTACTAAACACATATATTTGAAGGTTAAAATTGATGTATTTGTTTCACACTTTACATTGAAAACGACTTCACAACGAAGGTTTCATTTGGCGGTTTTATTCAAAGTATTATAGATTATAACAGATTTATATAAGATTTAAGATTTTCCCGGTGAATAATATTTAGGTATTCTTCTCGGGCTCTGCACCAGGTAATTAGCTTCATATTGGCCGACGTTTCGGAAAACGACTTGTTTTCCATTTTCAAGGCGTGTTACTCTCTCTGTGTAGGATTATACACTGAACTGAATTGACCGTTTGACGAGTCCAACAATTCTGCTCAGGTGTCATCAGGTGTTCTTTCCTTATGTTTTTCATGCAATTTATTGTAGGTTCCCAAGTATTGCTAAGATGAAAGCCAGTATCCCGATAGCAATTTTTTGTGTTTAGGCGGATTTCGATGGATTCCTTAATTATGCTGTTCCAGTAGCGTTGTGAGCGGCAAAGAACTTTTGCATCTCCCCATCGAATGGCATGATCTTGATTGATGCTATGCCCGCCCGCCACTGCCGACTTCTCTGGTTGCGCTAATCTAAAATGCCTTCGGTGCTCTCTCAGCCTCGTCTCAACCGTTCGGCATGTCTCCCCCACATCCGCACTCGCATGGAATCTGGTAAACGCCTGGTGTCTTCAGGCCGATAGGATCCTTCGCCTTCACCAGTCGGTGCCTTAATTTAGGTGGTAGGGGAGAGGGGGGCACAGTGAGACAGTTTTTGCTATTTTATTTTTTATGAGCGATCTGATCGCTGAATGTGAGCAACTTTTTTTACTGGTGAATGAAACACATATTAAGGAACTACGAAAAAATAAAATTTTTGCAGATACCCAAAATCAGTGATGGGCATAAATTTTCATAAAAGACTAAGGCAGAAATATTTGTCTCACTGTGCCCCAATACGGGGTACAGTGAGACATGGTATTGGGTACACTGAGACAAGCTACATACATTTTCAAACGATTACACTGAATTATATTTTTTTATGGTGAATTTATTTTTGCATACATTTGAAAAGTAAAAATTATTAAATGCAATATTATTACTATTAACATGTTAACGGATATTAATCAAGCTGAAGTCAATGTGAAATTTTATATGACCAATTTGTCGTTTAGTTAAACCACTCTTGACAGGCGGAGGCAATATCATTTTTACTGAACTCCCTGACACTGATGCTGCATCTTCTAAAAGAGGATAAACAAAAGCATTGGCAATTTTGTTGCTTTTACTTAGAAAACACACTTCATAGTCACCATCTTCATCCTTGCCCTTCAAAATTTTTCCTACATAGAATACCTTAGTGTATTTATCTCTAAACTCAATAAGAACATAGTCACCTTCCACTGGCTCCTGATCTAAATCTTCAAAACAGGTATCAGTTTGTGGGGGCCAGTCAACATCTGTATTTAAATCTGATGATACTCTCTTGTCATCAATGTAATTTTTTTCAAAACATGAATTTATGGGCTTTTTGTTTGTAAATCTTTTCCTTGATTTCATTGAGATTCCGGGTTGAGATTTAAGTTTAAAGTCAACGATGAGCTTTTTCCTGATATTTTTCTTCCTTTTTCGCGCTTCTCTGACCCTCTCTTCCTCTGAAAATGCATTTTTAACGGGTGTGTCCGTAGCAATACAGGTTTTACCTTGCCGTCTCTTTCTACTATCACTTTTCCTAGGTGGTTCTGTGGTAAAATCTCTGAATTCTCTAGGGCTAATGTATGTTGAGTTATCACCATCCGCAGCAGCACCAATATCTCTATCATCTTCTACAGTGAAATTAGTCAAATTTGGCAATTGATTAATCTCTGGGGACATTACTCCATTTGAGGATCTATCTTGTTCATGCAACAGTCTATCTGTTACTGATGAGGACATGAAGCCATCATCGGTGAAAAGATTTTTATCAAAAGGGTATATACCAGTACTTGAAAAACCTTTCTTGATATTGGTAATGGTCATTGATTTGTCAAACGCTTTTCCTACACACTCTGCAATGCCATAAATTGTTAATGTTTTACCTTGATTTGACATCATAAAAGAATCTATGGCAGAATAATAAAAGTGTTTGAAAGATTTAAATACTGCCACATCAAGTGGTTGTAATCTATGGCTACAGTGAGGAGGAATGGTTACAATTACAACACCATGTTCCTTTGCCATATTGAGGACAGAAATAGACAAATGACTCTCATGATTGTCCATAATTAAAAGAGATGGATTTTCTTTTGAGCTACTGGTATGTTTGATGAAATGAGCCATCACTTCAGGAAATATATCGGAATTCATCCAACCTGATGTGCTCTTCAACGCAATGGTACCTGGAGGAGAGCCTTTCAACAATGATGGTTGAAGTCTTGCCCTAGTATATACCATAACTGGTGGAATAAAAGTACCAGATGCTGACACGATGGAACAAGTAGTTACCAGGATACCTCTTTCTGCACTAGTGACTTGGCTCACTTGTTTACTACCCTTTTGTGCAATAACTTTCCTTGGTTTCTGCACAGTTGTAGTGCTGGTCTCATCTAAATTGTAAATCCTGGTGCCATCAGCAAAGGTTGGGACACGCAAAAGGCATCCCTCAATGTTCTTATAAAATTCAGCAGTAGTTGTACGGTTGAATGCTATTGCTCTAGACAGGCTGCAAGCTTCAGGCTGCCTTACTGTGACACTTGGTTCTCGCTTCATTAAACCATACAACCAGTCCTTCCCTAAAATATTAATAAACCAGAAATACGTAGAAACAAAATTTGTGAACAACTTTTTTATGTGAGCAAAGAATTTTCACTGCGATTAAAATTAAAACAAGTGCATGAGAATTAGCATCGGTACAGTATAATTTATTTACCTGCCACTTTTCTTTCCTTCCAAGCCGTCGGCACTGTAATTCTATTAATTTCTGCCATTTCCACAGCCAAGCGACGGACAAGCATTGGTGTTAGACCAAAGTTCATTTTTGAGCATTCTATTAAATACGAGTAGGGGGGACCCAAAAGTAACGGGAATAGCGCGGTGGGGGAGCGGCAGAGTGAGGGATCGGGTTCTACAGTAGATGGTTTTAAGCAATAAATTTTCTTGAATCAGTGTGCGAAGCCTTGTCGCTCGGAGTGCATCCGTTCGTCTGTGGGATTTTTTTCAGTAAACCAACTTTTTCCGTAGTGGCGAAAACGTGGAATGGCTGACTGTATGGAGCAACGCCCAGCTGTGAAGTTTTGTTTTCTGTTGGGGAAAACTCCCGCAGAAACTCTTGTGATGCTTAAAACAGCTTATGGGGATAGTGCCCTAAGTAAAACACGTGTCTACGACTGGTTTTCGCGTTTCAAGAATGGAGAGATGTCGATTGATGACCAACCTCGTTCTGGGTGCCCGTCAACTTCAAGAACGGACGACAATGTTGCAACATCAGGGCAATGCTCATTAGTCTCTTCGATTGTAGAGGTGTTGTGCACGCGTAATTTGTTCCTCCGGGCCAGACGGTCAACCAGCAATTCTACCTAGAGGTTTTGAGGAGGTTAAGGGAGAACATCCGGAAGAAAAGGGCGTATCTTTGGCGCACATGCGATTGGTTCTTTCACCACGGCAACGCACCTGCCCACACCGCGCTGTCTGTGATGCAGTTTTTGACCAAAAACGGCATGACGCCAATTGTTCACCCCCCCTATTCACCGGACCTTGCCCCCTGCGACTTCTTTTTATTTCCTAGACTCAAAAGGGACATGAAAGGAAAACGTTTTGGGACTGTAGAAGAGGTGAAACATAAATCGTTGGAAGGCCTAAACAACATTAAAATAAGCGAATTAAAAAACTGTTTTGAACAATGAAAGAAACGATTAGATAAATGTGTTACAGTCAATAGGGTTTACTTTGAAGGTGATAACAATTTGGTGTAAAAATATTGATTAGTAAAAATGTTATGACGCAATTCCCGTTATTTTTGGGTCCCCCCTCGTATGATACCAAGTCCTTCTCCTGTTCTGAGGAGAAAATCCTTCTCACACCATAGTTTGGGCTCATTCGCACATCATCAGTTCCTGCTTCTCTCTTCTTTTTTACATATCTGTAAAATGCAAGAATAAAACTATTGCTATTAAAAATTCACTGAGTTGCTCGATACAGTCTACAGTCAGTCAACTAGTGATAATCACAATTCTGATAAAGCCGAAATACAAACCTTTGTAGTGTTTGGAATTTCACTCCTTTAAGTTCTGCAGCAGAACGAATAGAATATCCTTCATTTATTACTAAATTTACTGCACCAGCCATTTCTTCTTCGGTGAACAACCCAAATGAGGTTGTTCTATTCCTATTACGTACCATACTGAAACACCAAGAACGTATACCTAAGCATATAGGTATCTACAAGAAAAATTACCACAAAATGTGATAAAGCAACTCACTTGGGGCACACTGAGACAGTGTCTCACTGTACCCCTCAGTTTTTGTCTCACTGTGCCCCAAATGCCAAAAGATTTTATTGACAGCAATATCCAAACACCTATGAATGCTAATAGGAAAATATGTATGCGAAATATTTACGAACGATTCAATTTGGCTACAACTAAAGGATTATTAGAGTATTCCTATTGCTGAAAACAATATACGTTACATTATTTGACCGAATAATTATAACTTACTTTGTAAAAATAAATTTCTGATTCCAACGTCGCTTCCAATAGACGCATAGATGCAAAAACCCGCGAAGAGGTAGGTACTAAGGACATCTATCGGCAGTCAGAATTACTACTTCGGCGCGCATTTCAAAACCATATTATGAATTTTGTCTCACTGTACCCGCTGTCTCACTGTGCCCCCCTCTCCCCTAGTAGGTGGATAGTTTGAATGCTATACCGTCGTAGAATGCGGTGGATCTTGCCCGATATGGTTGAAACGTATGGGAGAAAAGCTTTGGCCAATAGTTTTTCAGGCGGCTCCCCCGGGCAACTCTCCTGTTTCGTATTGGAATTACTTAGGGCCTTAAAAATCTGTTGTCTGCCATAGCCGTTCTGTGAAAATGTTCTTTTTAGGTGGTCCAACTCGGCTGGGAAGCTCACTTTATCCAATATTAACTTGGCTCTATGAACCAAAGTAGATAATACGGCGGCTTTTTGCCTAAAAAGAAAATGTTTGGATGCTAGCAAATGTGAATTTTTTTCTAAGTAATAATTATAAAAATAATTTAAATTGCCAATGAAGTGTGTAATCTCTTCCTTTGCCGTTTATATTAAATTTACTGCAGAAAAGGTTTAATGGCAGCAAGTTATACAATTATGCCCGTACTGGTATTTTAAGGTGATATCTACAGTTTGACCATCTAATTGTCCATGAAAAACGCATTAAAAAAGGATTTCTTGACAAAGTCAAGAAAAAAAACTTTGCATAATATTGTGACAAAAACATGTATTTACGTTTTCATTCCATTGAAATCGGTGGATTTGCTCTTCACCAGTTGAATGAAGGGGACAGATTTGTCCCCAACGAAGGGGATAAGTTATAATATGGTGGAGCTGCGTTAAATTATTTTACCCTGGAGCCTTCTCAAGAATATCGCTCAGTATAGAAATGGTACATACAATCCACAGGCGCTGTTCAGTACGCCACTTAAATCTTTCCCGACATCGGCTCCGTCTCTTGAGGCTATTGCGCCTCCGATGATTTGGGCTCTGCGAGAATGTTTCGAAGGCTCCTTCTGTTTTTTCGGACCATCTGGCTTCTCCGTAGATTTCTCACGACTATTCAAACTCGAAGCAGTTCAGGAGTTTTGGACTTTTTACCTATAAGTTTATTTTCTCTCGTTAAAGTAATGCTTCGCAGTATTCCGTGTCGTTTAAGTGAATTTTTCCTTGAAACTATGTGCAAAATCTGCTGTAAATACCCAGACCAATTAGTCTCCAAAAGGGGTTTATAATTATTAAAAATAACTTTTTCCAAATATTGTAATTTAGAAATTTGTAATTTAAAACATATTTTTACTAAAGCAGAGTAAAAATATGTTATAGAATTATTATGTTTTTCTAAAATCAAGGTTAATGGAAAGGATAAATTATTAGCAAGCCAATTTTTACAAAGTATGTTGATTAACCACGGATTTCGTTTAGCGTTTTTCGGAAAAACAGGCTTTTAATTGTTAATTCGTTTAATGACTATGTATTTAGCTCCGGATAAAATCTTAGAAATGAAAAAAGTTGAATCTGGTTTTATGAAACTTTGGAAGGAATATCTCATGTTGTATTTACATGAAATTGTGTCTTATAATTTTAACAAGAAATTAATAAATGTTTTTGCGAAATGTATTTCCATAAGCAGCAGCAGGCTTAAGTCTTCGCGTTCAATCGTGAACCTCTTCCTTTTTCATTTTGATATGCTTTCCTTGAGATGGGATAATGGCCTCAACTATGAAAAAACATAATTTCAGAAATACCGCAGATATAAACTCTTGCTGCTATATTTAGGCAGTAATTAAAGCTGATGTAGCTGATGTATAATTTATTGAGCTAATTGAAAATCCATGACTTATTTACGATGAGGGGTTAATTATTAATGCTTCCTTTGAGATTTATGGCGATATTTTTGCTCCATAATAAATTCTGTTCAATTTCGAAATTCGAAAGGATGAAGGTATTATGAACTCAGGCAACCGCGTGTTTAGATTTATAGTTAAATCAACTTCAGGAGATTTTAATGGTCCTATCTAGTTTAGGATTCTAATCTTCTAAGTATTTTAATGGGACTAAAAGTTGATATATTCCGCTTTTCCATGTGTTAGAAGCATTTCACATGTTCAACTTACTACGGGGCTTAGGCTGTGGAGGTTCACGCAATCCAGTGTTAAAACGATGGTATTAATACTGGTTTATGAGAAACACTGTATGGGCTTAGGCCATAAATGTGACTCAACAAAATTATGAACAAAGTTGAGAATTGAAGTTTAACGATAGAGAGATGGTTACATTGTGTGTCTAACAATAATTAGTGTATCCGTGTACTTGGATGAATAGAACTATCAAAATATTTCGAAAATTTATTTTCAGGTGAAAACTTTTACAAAACACAGGAAAAATAAAACTTCATGACTCAGGTTTCAATACCATCACTTAACTCTTTCCCCTC
Organism: Pyrrhosoma nymphula; assembly: GCA_963573305.1. Classification (NCBI taxonomy): domain Eukaryota; kingdom Metazoa; phylum Arthropoda; class Insecta; order Odonata; family Coenagrionidae; genus Pyrrhosoma; species Pyrrhosoma nymphula. The sequence goes on along the minus strand of OY754336.1, from coordinate 54,358,822 downwards.
TACATGTTTTCCCTCGTTCTTTTAGTTTGGTCCACATTGCATATTTCATAAGTTTTTGAGATGCCTACATTTTTCTGTTCAGTCATAAATTTCAGGAAAATGTCATTAAATTCTCATGTTCAGCGCACTATTTTTTGATCTCATACTTAAAGTATACTTTATAGGATACTTTTTTGTAATAATGCAACCTAAACTCGACGGTGGACTTATTAAAAGTCGAGTCGAGAAGTCGATATGCACTGTCGAGTAGATTTCGACATTGGACTGGAAAGGATTAATCACCATCTTCAGGTGATTCAGAAAACTCGCAACAACTCCTTTTATACTCCAAAACAGTAGGTGGAAGGGGGAAAATTTGAGGGAGTGGAAAGAAATTTGTGGAGTGGTGGACTGGTTACTTAACAACAGCCGAAAGAATGATGGAATTGAAGGGAAACAGACACTCATTCAGGAGATTAACTCCGGGGTCACGATTTCTTTTTTAAATTTTCGAGCTGCTCGAAAGCATTAAGCTCACGTCTATCGTTGGTAAAATGCAAAATTTTGACATTTAAACCACTCTGGTAGTCACTATTTAAATGGTCTTTTGCGACGCTGCTCTTCTCGTTATGATTTTTTAAAGCACTAGCACTCTTCCCCATTCCACCTACTGTTTTGGAGTAGGTACATATAAAAGAAGCGGTTGTGTTTTTTGTGAGTAATCTGAATATGATCCTTATGCATTGTAACCCACAAAGATTCTGAAGAAAGTTTTTTATTTCTGCATTTCGATTACTTGATTTAGGTTTTAAGTTATCCAAAAGAAATGCTGTAAAATGTATTACATTTACTGCTTTAGTGAATTTTATATTTGTATGCTATTGAGTCTGTAGAGTGTTTTAAGATACTTTTGAAGCTGGTCCTGAAATATTAAACTAAAATTATCCAACCATTGTTGGACTCAGGATCGACATTCCGCTTGCGTACAAAGAAGTGTAAGAACTCATTCGACAATGCTATATCAAGTAATGTATTCACACGAGAAAAGAACTCGGGAAAGAATCAGGCATTATTCGCGTGTTTTTTTCACCTTACGTTTTCATTCGACGCTCGCGAACCAAATCATGCAGATGTTTTTGCTTGCAAGCGGCGAAGAGCCAGCACTTCATTGATATTTCGTTTGAGGAAGATATTTTTGCTCACAATGGTCGTCCCGCAACATTCATATCTGAACTTAAGTTATGAATGCGTGTCACGAAGGAATCGATTCAAAGCTCCCGAGGAGTCTAAAGTGTCCTTTAGATTATTCTCTTGCCATTGATGTCCTCTATCTGGTCTTTTTCATGTGCACCCTTTTAAGGAGTGTAGTCCCCTCGGCACATGTTTCTCTTAGATTTTCATTAGCACTGCATCCTCTATTAAATACTGTTATTTGTCATAGGAATTGCACAATTTTCTCTCGCCATTGCCTTCGAGTGAAATTTAAATATCTGCTTTTATTTTCCGAAGACCGGTTGCACATTGCCTTCTTACCGGCTGAGTTAAGACACACAGCTGTCCCAAATATTCTTGCGTACAACCGTGATTCTAGCTGTAACTTGTCGTATCTGGTTTGTAACAATGTAAAAATCAATTGTTTGTAACAATCTTATACTCTTAGATCAGGCATCATGCATCTGGCCCCTAAGTTTTTTTATAAAATTATAAATCAGAAATTAGGAAAGATGTCCAGCGTCATAGAGCCTATACTCAACGTATATAAGTATATTTATAAGATTCACTCTTGAATAGGCTTTAAGGATTTTGATGAAACATAATTTGAGGGATTGAAGTACAGAAACTTCATTGGGCTAGGTCTGATTTTCAATAAAATTCGTTAAGCAACCGAGTATGGGCCCAGAAAAGATTTCCGGACCAAATATTGAAAAGCATGGGTATTAAAGGGAACTTCCAAGTGTAGTTTTTTTACGACTTTTAAATATGATAAAATACATTTAAGACAATGGGACTTGTACTATACTGCGTGAAAAGGTTTGAGTTTTATTTATAAAGCGTCCGATTTTCGATTCCTCGTTCAATAAATTAAGATGATTAATAATAAACACTATGTGGTGTTTTCATTGCCTTTTTAATAATAGGCACATTGGATGCGGCCGTTTTTCTTTCAAGGTTTTTTGATTACGCGTTTCTTTATTTACGGAAACGGATGATACATGGTTTCATTAGAGAAGTGACGCCCAGCACGTCTGGTTTCCTTAAATTCGTCAAAACAAAAATTGCAATCCAATTTAAGATCGGTATCTAGATATTTTATTTATCAAACTACTAATAACAGTCGCCATTTTCATTCATTTCGCAGTCGCTATTCAACTTTAGCAGTAGCTACGTTCTCTGTGCATATGTTTAGTCTCAGTATTTTTCAATTCCATTTGTAGCTATTACATAAAGTATGTGACCCAAGAAATCAACTATTTGTCGTATACAGTTCGTTACCAACAAACACAATTTTGGAGACTGCGATTTTCTCCCAGAGTTCCTTACACCTTGGAAACACTTGACAAGAGTTATTATGCAAGAAGTTTTGTGCGATGTGTGAGATGCAGAAACTCTCAGAGACGCTTGTGCCGTGGGGCATGAGATTTAAGTAACCAAGGAATTTTTTCGCGTGTCATTTTAGCGCTGTCCCTCTTATCGTGGTCTTCATGTTGTACCCTTTAAGCATGAATACATGCGTCGAGCTTTCATGCAGAGTTCTCCCTGCCCCCTCAAATGCCACAGCAAAGAAATCCTAGGCATTTGAAAAATCGATTTTTGCGCATTTTCCCCTGTCTTTGAGCTACCTTTCCGTGGCCTACATTTTCTTCAATGAAATTCTAGTTAAGCCGTTGAAGATTAAGATTGTTGGTAACTTCGCTTCATTCAAAATTTTTTGCACTAGTTGTGTTTTCCAGGTATATCACTCGCCGACATGGCTATCCATTGGTCGTGGGTTTGAATCTTGCTTTGGGGATGGGGTTGAGATTCTCATTGTATCGATGAGATAATGTAAACTTATGAATTTGGGATACCTACTTAAAACACAGGACTACTACTATAGGTTTTTGGACAATTCCTACGTTAACTTCCCTCAATTCAAATTTAAACTGACTAAAATCCAGCATTCGCATACCTTTTCTCTTTATCTATCCTCTCAATATTCACAAACATTCAGACAATATGCAAAAAAACCATTCACTTTATATTCAATTATTTCACCATTCAAGTGAGAAAGTTTAAAATTGTGCAACTGTCTCAAAATCTGGAAAAATGTGTTTCTTTATATCCATATGAGACACTGCGTATCGAGTATTATTACTCATATGTTCCATTAGAAATGATTTTCAAGGCACCAACAATCAACGGGCGTCAACAGCTATGGAGGAGTGTATGAAATAAACAATGTAAAAACATTCTTCGCCTGGACTGGGATCCCAGACGAGGCGAATTATTTTTGATAGAATGGGCTTTATGGTAGTTACATTTTAAAATGCTTTAAATGTAATTAATTCATATCCTGATTTCTAATAGAAGAACGTGTCTTTTGTTTGATATGAACTACAAAATAATGCCTCTCCAAGCGAGAAAGAACTTGAAACAGCATAGTATTAAATACAAGAATGAATGTAACGTGGATAAAAATAAGCTTTTTCTAATATAAGAACTCTAAACCAACAAACAAAGCCACTAAAGACTCTTCATAAGAAGTAAATTTTCCGAGAAAATTGAATGGAAAGAAAATTAAGACTACAATGTTTTGCATTTTTGTTGTTGTGTAACTCAAAATGCTCAGTGCTTACCGCTACCGAGTGCGTCCACGCAAAATAAGTGAGGTTACTCGACGAATAAGTAGTCATGGACAAAAAGCGGCGGTATCTAGAGGGCATCCTTGAGCATGTTGCCTCAAAAATGCTACGAAAATTCAAAGGTGCCGTGACCTGGCGAATGGCTGCTGCCCACCAATGTACCACCAACAGCCTGTAACCCGGAGGAGAGGGCAGCAGCCCTCCTTCACATGAGTGAAGGTGGAGACCGCGTGGGTCGGTACAGCGACACTCATTACGCCAGTGATTCTCTACCGGTGTGCCGCAACACACTGGTGTGCCACAAGCCTCTGCCAAGTGTGCCGCAACACTAATAAAAAATCAAAAAATCTATAATAATAATTAATTAATTCTTAAACTAATTGATACTTTTCAATTTTGTTATTTTTGTTTAAAAACGATAAGTTTTTTTATCGGTTTTTGTTTATATTTTATTTATTATAAGTCTGTAAACTTTTTCTTTGTTTACTGGTGTGCCGTCTGCATTTCCAAACCCCTGAAGTGTGCCTTGGTGTCAAAAAGGTTGAGAACCACTGCATTACACTATAGTCGCGTTATGGTATTTACCTAAACGTCTGTTTTACTTCGAGGTGGAAGGCATCGGGAAACCACCAGCTTATTATCCCGAAGAGAAGCAGCTCATCAACTATTTCTCTGATATTTTATACTAAAAGACGTGATTTTATCCTCTCGAGTAAAATATTTCCGGAGGTAAACTAGTCTCCCATTCGGATCTCCGGGTGGAGACTATTCGAGATAATACATCAGTCAAGAACGCTAAGCTGGTTTTTAGGTTTGGTTCCTGGAATGTAAGATCTCTTCAGGGCTGTGGACGACTTGAAAACGTGAAAAAGGAGATGAATGGGTCTGGATGTTTTTGATATCAGCGAAATGAAATGGCCCAAAGAAGGGGACTTCTTTGAACGGCTGCCTTAAGATTATCCACTCAGGATCTACGAATGGAAACGCAGGTGTTGGTATGATACTCCGGAAAAGTAGTGGTATGCGAGTAAAAAGTAATCTTCAATACAGTGAAAGGATAATTATGGTTAGAGTAGAAGCCGGTGGTGGTACAAGCATACATACCCACGTCAGGCAACGAAGATGACAACGGATGGGTGATACATACGACAGAATAGACGAAGTAATAGGGAATTTGAAAGGTGATGAAAACCTTGTTATTCTTGGTGAATGGAATGCTATTTGGGAAAGAAAAGTAATGGAATGCGGAAATACCTTTATTGAACCATTCATTGTTCTACATAGCTTCGTGATACCTTGGTACATTAGTCTGTAGTAGGCATCCTCGGGATGTTTCATCTTCAATGGCACCCATCCACTTTAACACGACCGAAAAAAAAGTTGGAATGCTCGTTACAGGGTGCGGAGATAAAACCATTTACGGCACAGCCAGTTATCGGATCCCTGGAACGCCTTCGAATGACCTTATTATTTCTAATTTGTTCGCTCAAATATGCAAGAATTTAAAAAAAAATATTGAGTGCATGGCAGCCTGTGTGGATGAGAACAGGGGAGGGGAGGAGAGGGTAAGGGAAGGGGGTTAGAAGGCTGGTGGAATGGAAGAAGTGAAGGGGGGGGAAGGAGAGGAGTGTGTGGGACGAAGGAGCAGTCCAAAGAGTGGAAGGAAAAGATAGGGAAGAGAGAAATGTCCGCTACGCACTATACCATGGTTGAATATGTCGGCTTTAACTGATTAGAATCCAAAAGAGTCAGAATATTACATAATACCCTGCAAGCCATCACAAGGGTGTGTGGCTGGGGGTGAGTTTTCACCAAAATGCTCAGATTTACACTCGAATTAAGTAAAAGAAATAATAAAGGTAATGATATGAATGCTATGCTTTAGCAAAAACCTGCAGATATCTGTCCGGTGGTGAAATTTCACAAATATGCACTGGCTGTGATTATGGTTTCTAAAACATCGTTATGCCTGCAATATTATACAAACTATGAGCATTAGAGTACTTAGTGACTACATAAACTCGCAGAGATACAGGATGTTATAGTTTTACAGGAAGAATGCGAGACGTTCTGCAAATACTACGCAACAGGTTAATAAACAAGTATTAGGGAGAAAATTAACTAATCAGCTTCACTGCCTATCGACAAACCTTATTATAAAGTCTGAGTGGCAGCTATTGTGGTCTTTTAATTTCCGCGGGAAAAATAACATTTTTAGCATTTCCGTTCCGCAGTCTATTTCTCTAATTTTATTCCCATGATCTAATCTACCGTAGTCTGTCCGTAGATGGGGAGTATTTACGGCTCGCGGCGATGCAACATAATTGTGTGGACAAAATATTTCTATACAACTCTGAAACTTAAAAAAATATCCAAACGGATCATGTGCCATTCAAACAAGATACTGAAAAGTGACATCAGTGAACATGAAAATCCGTTTTATAGACGCTGAATGTAAGAGAAATTTCCGCTATTTTTTTCTGGCGTACGAAATGCATCACCTATTTGAAATTATGCTCAACTGGGTGATTATCTTCGTAATTAGGCTAAACTTTTAATTTGCAGCCTCACTTTTTAGCGATTTGATTACTCGTTTACAGCCCTATTAAGTCTTTTGGAAAGGTGTTGGGTCCCTTATTTTAACTCTGACTCTGTTTAATGGATAATGGATAATTTTGGGACTGATGGGACATTCATGATATCAACCAAGGATTAGGAAGGTGATGAAATGCGAAGATAAATCTACAGAACCTTGTGGAATAAACAAGTTTAAGTGTTTCATTTTAAATTATAAAAATTTACGCAGCTTTGAATTCATAAATACTTTAAAATCCCAGAGAAGGGTAATGATTGGAATCAGAATAAAGTTGTTCTTGGCGGTCGTTGGCCTCCTTATATTCCCTTCTTCCGGACCAGACTACTGAAAGAGTGAATCTATTGGATTGGTTTCACGTGATGTCAAGTCACTGTTTAATTTAGGGAAGAAGGAGCAGTCTAGGGAAAGGGTACGGGGAAGGGGAGTTGGGATCATAGTTCCTAAAATATAGTGCAGGGACAATTATAAATGGATCAAATAGCCAAAATAAACCAATGCATTGGAAGTTGCTATGCATTCCTAGATCTCCGGGTTTTGTATCCTTTCGTAGTTGGTTAGTTGGGGGAGGAAACCGAATACTGAGGTCATTCGAGCCGCTGAAGACAGGTGGGTAAGTTGGCAAAGAAAAGATTGTCCTGGGAACTAGAGGAACGGTGGGGAGAAAACCGGTGTCAACATTAGCCTACTCTTCACGTATAGCGCCAAAGTTTCCACAGTTTTACGTCCCATCCGACCGTTAGAGTACTTAACCTGAAGTGCTGTCCACACGGCACCCAGGTAGGGATCGAAATTTCACTGAAAAACCTCCTGTACTGCCGGGATTCTAACTCAGATCAATTGAAATGGAGAGCCAACATTGTAGTCATCACACCAACCCTTTCCTCATATCCCATCTGATATCAGTAACAAACAGTGATCGTGGTTAAAAAGGTTATTAGGATTATTAGTTTCATCGCTCTACGTTTGCACTTCAAACTTTGTATAGTGTGCGACTCACCAGCTTTAGGGAAGTTAGTAGAGTGGTAGCAAAAGATGGTGGCAGTTGCACAGAAGACACATTTTAGTGGAAGAGTCCATTCCCTATGAACTGGCTCCTCATGGGCGAGAAAGGTAGTCTAGGCGTTTGACAACCAGAGTTCCCAAGATCGCAAACCATCGTTGTCAGCATCAAAATGATCAAACTGCAATTCCCATCTACGTTCCAGCTCTATTTGGCTCTTAGTCCAATTGTTCAAATGGGCGTCTCCGATGGATTGTGAACGGGATCAGCCAATTTTAGTGCAGCTTTGTTTGAATCGTGAACATTGCCGTGCGACGCGCTTATAACACTTTCACGCCCGCTCCAGTTGGATGCAGTCATTTTGGCGGCGCTGCCTGCCATGCGCTATCATCACCCCTCCGCTCCTCAGCCCACCCCTTCCATACGAGGCTTCCCCTCGTTGGCACCACGAATCTTGCAGTTGACTGCCACCAATAATCGTAATAATTATGCTCATCACTGACTGATTGACTCTGTAACGCTGCAATATGAAGCCACAATCACGAAAACGGGTTTAACCCCTGTGAACTGCTAATTTCTTCAAGGAAGTGGTAGACCCTGAATATACGTGTACTAACGGTCTACCCATGAATATACATGCATATTCATGGGTAGACCGGTGGTAAGGTAGTGGATTGCGTAGCGGAAGGTATGAAGTTCGATGCCCTGGTGTGGTAACAATTTTATTATTTTTTTCATAGTTTTTCTCTCTTATCTTTTTAGATATTGTGCTTTCTTCATTGTAACTACTATTTAAAACATTTTAACACCATTTCTTACTCTCTAAAGTGATACACCCATTAGTTCCGGGGAGCAGAGCGAGTTAAATGGAGCCACATATCAAAGGGTTTGTTATATTCGTCATCATTCAACGAGCGCCTTAGGCGCCTGGCAACTAACAAGTTTTCAATAGCAATACAACAAACGGAAGCGATAGCGGACCAATCGTGGCTGAAAAAAGTTTCTAGGAATGCTAGCTGTGTTAATCTGCGTTCACACGGCAAACTTTGTTCTATGTGATCAACCAGCTTAGGGAAGTTAGTGCGTGGCGCGAACGGTGCAAGATGAGAGTCGAGGATGCGTAAGCGGAAAAAAAACAAAAAAGCGCGGGAAGGAGGGAGGGGGATTGTGGGGCCGTGTGAAAGGGGAGAGTGGGATGGGTTCGGTGTGGTGTTGTGTTGTTTTGCTGCGTTGTGTACGAGTATGGGAGCAGGAGAGGGAAGGGGCAGGAGAGGAGTGTGTGGTTTGAGTTGAAGGGGATGCTTATCGGGGAATAACTTTGCAGCAGGTGTATGCAGGATCACGCCCAGCGGCCATGAAATCCAATTGGACGACGCGGAGGAGAGCAGCGGCCATATCGATTCTCTTTTCTTTTCGTCTCGCCGACGGCGGCAGTGTAGCCCTACCTCCCCGCTCCTCCCTCCCCCCCGCCTGAATAGAGAGGGACCCAGGTAGTATCCACTTTGAGTGTGGCACGCGTGCCTTTGCACGGTGTCTATGCCGTGACGGTGGTGTTGCTGACTCAGTCACAACCTTCTCAATCGCCTTCCCTTCCTTCCGCCATGCCTCAAGAATATCGGATGGCTTTCCACTAAAAAACGAAGGAAATATTTCCTAGCTGCTTTACTTTACGCATTATTTCATTACAAAAAGCCTGAATACTTAAATATTCTATTCCAAATTTAGCAAATACTACTACTGTTACTACGAGATCAGATGTTAACTTCATCTGCTATCCCGCTCATCGTACCACTTGTTTTCAGATATCATTCTAGGTTGTAAGATCCAATCTCTGTAATAATGTAACAGATGAAGTAAAAAATATTCCCACGTTGAAATATTTTAAGACAAAGGTTTATAGTTTATTGCGCACCGCCTCATTATAAATCATTGGTAATGTGGCAAAAATGTATATTTCTTATATTTCTTTGATTGTTTGTTATTTTTAAAATGTAATTTCAAGCTCTTCCAATAACTTATTCTGACAATTCGTACTGCTTTATGCAATTTATCGCAATGTAACTGATATGTATTGTTATTTATTGTTAAAATGGTGTGACTTATAATAATTTTTTGGATTATTGCGTTTTATATGTTTTTCTTTTTTGAAATTTCTATATTGGTACTCTTTTGTTGTATTGGTCTATCGCTCAAATTGTCATGATAAATATCGCGTGCGAAAATGACAGTTTATTGCACTACGGTTTCGTTGACGAATCGCATACTGCACCACCACTCGATATTTTTCATGCAATAATTATCACATGCGGACAGTATGAGATAGCTCAACAATACTGAATCGACGAAACTATACGATGAAATAGTTAATATTGCGTACGGTAAATATCGCGGCATTCGATAACTCTGCCGTTATTTTCGCGGGCCTCAGGAGATGAGTGTGAAAGGTTAAGAGCGAGGATGAAACACATAAAGACGAAGGTAATGAGGACAAAATACCTTGAGGGGGAGCTTTTCTGCATGACCTCGGAATATTCGAGCCTCGGAGGTGACGAAATGTAGGCGTCACAGCCACGAAAATTTCAAATATGTAAGACTGAGATTTGTCGGGAGCTTTGACGTGAAATCCACGGATTTTCCGAGTTTCGAACGAGCCTTCCGGTTCCTTAGTGAATTAGGCCGAAGGAGGTTCCACCGCGACTGCGAGTCAAAAACCATGCTAATTTTCACCTTTTCGTTTTTATTATTTAAGAAATACTGCTTTCATAATGACATGGCATTAGCTATTAGATAACAAAATTGAAGTTCAAAGTCTGCAGATTAGTGGTTGATATATTTTTAATTAACACATTTTTCTTGCCAAAGAAGCTAACTGCTGCGTCATTTCCGTGTTACTAATTCATTTTGACTTCAAGTATTTTAGTAATTTGCTAACACCTTAAAAACCAAGATGATTTGGTGTCTTAATTTTATCGCCATTGTTTCTTGGGATAATTCAGTGTTTATAAAAACTTTTTTGAGAATACGACTTTAATAATGGACTGAAAAATGTTATTTTTACCCATTCTTGAATTCAGCGCTATCTTGTTTCTAAATCATTTTGCGAAAACATAGCGTGGGAAGGTATCTATTATGATTTTGTTGTTCATAATAAACAGAGGACACGTTTTTCGATAAGTAACAAGCATGTGGATGAAATTTAAATTATACCATTTTACGGAGCAACCCCATTAAGTCCATGGCACAAGTTTTTCTGAGGGTTCATTTTAAGCGATGGTCTATACCCCAGAGCTTCGGTGCCTATACTTAATATTGGATTGTGTGACAAGGGAATTGCACAATTTCTCGTTCACTATTGTTTGCGAATCCAATTTTAGGATCAATTCCGTTATTTTCCGCTCTCTGTTGTTGTACGAGTAACTAGAAGAGTTAATTAGGGAAGTCCAGGGCCAGAAAAACCTAACAGTGATGGGCGACTGGAATGCAGTAGTGGGGGAAGGGAGGAGTGGATATGAAGTGGGAGAGTATAGGCTAGAAACAAGAAATGAACGCGGCCAGAAGGGAGTTGAATTTTGTTGAAGAAATAAATAAGTTGTGAATAATACTTGATTGAAACATCACCTCAGGCGTAGGTACACATGGAAAATGCCGCGGGATACAGGTAAATATCAAACTGATTAGATCACGATAAGGCAGAGGTTTAGGAATAGTTTCAAAACTCTCATAGCTTTCCAGGGGCGGATGCGGACTCAGATAGTAATTTAGTTCAATTGAAATGTGCTGTGAGCGGCAGAGATATCAATAAGATTAATCGGAACGAGAAGGATAAAGAAGCAATGGTCATAGAAGACAGAATTTGAAAGTAGATGATAGAGGAAAGTGGAAAAACGTCAAGTCAGGTAGAGGAATAAAGAATTAAATAATAAACTTCGCAGAGTAAACAATCGGGTGAAGGAAAACTAATGGGAAGGGCAATGCAAGTACATGGAAAAGCTATAGGAAGAGGGGAAGAGGGTTCGCTTTACGTTAAAGTGAAAATGTTATGGGACAGTTAGAATGGACAAACGATTCCAAAGGTTAAGGAGAAAACAAGGAAAATGTTATTTGATCAGGCAGATATTCAAGAAAGGAGGAGAGAAAGCGTGGAACATCTATATGACAGTGGTTGTAGACCTGTGCACCTAGATGTAGAGAATGAGAGGAAAATTGTTTAGGACAACCTACGGCAGGAGGTACTCGGCAGTGAAATAGAGAAAGCCTAATTTAAGATGAAGGCTAGAAAAGCTGTGGGAGTTGTTAACATACCGTCGGAGTACCCTGCAAATAATCATGAAAATAGGAATAGGTTGACGTTGAAAAAAACTTCATTTAGCCCATGATACAATTTTGACTTGCCGACCAAGGATTCCACTTACAAAGCCATTGTCATTAAAATTGCTCCGTGGACTATACTAAGTGTCTTTCATTTAATAATTGAGTACCGCAGAGTTACGCCTGAAAATATGAAGTATATATATTGACGAGATAGAAGACTCATTCAAAACTTATGTATGGCCCAGAGGACACAGATGAGGTTGGCTGATGGAGGTCGCGGGTTAAGGTAAGGGTGCTTGCTGGTGTTACAGTCCATTGAGTTATGGAATAGATTGAAAAAACATGAAACTTAGACATGATGCTCACTTGGAAATTAATTTCAAATAATCTTTTCTCTTAAAAATGTAATTTTCTCTCACGGTTTTCCACTACTTAATTATCGACTGGCCAAGGTGGAACTTGCTAAGAACACGTGGTGGGTTGTTAATAAAATTATTTTAGGCATTGTCGCTTTAAAACTCTCACCATGTACTTATGACTCTACCCAAACCATCCCAAACACCCTTTAAATGTGTATAATCGTCACGCAGTAGCTATATGTTGGCTCGCGCAGCTTTAGCAGGAAGCGCGTTGGCTATGGCACAAAACTACCAAAAATCATTCCAACGGAATGCGTCGGGTTTATTCCAAGAATTCCATTAGAAATGATGAGGGCCGCACGGAAATCAGCCCTAGAGCAGCACACTACAGGACGAACACTTTGAAACATCTGCTGCCGCGTGTATCCCCTGTACCCGTGGCGATGGGTCGAAGCAAAAATAAAACAACACAGATTCAGCGTGAGTTTCCCGCTAGGAGGAAGGAAAGGGATGCCCTCTGTCCGCAGACCCTGTAAGCTTTCGAAAGGGTGTGGAGAGTCGAGCTCGCCTCGAGCGATCGTGAGAGGGAGAGATCCTGAATGCGGTGTTGCACGCGAACACGGATTTCTCGTGATTTAATTTGCGCCGCAACGCGATTGGTGGCTTGTTCCCGAACGCTTTTACGCATAGCAGCGGTCCCATTGGCCTTCATGGGTGGCACAGGTGGTCTCTGTTGAGATTGGAAAGGATACATTTCGGCTGATAGCTATTCTGGATGGCTATCAAAAATAATTTCATCCTCCCTGGCAGTTTTATGCAATTAAATATTTTTTCCATTTGTTTTGCATGGCTCGTATTTTCTTAATTGGAAGTAAAATCAATGCTGTAAAGGAGAGATTAGGGTAGTGTGAGCGAGATTTTCCTCCAGCGGTAGAAGAAAAAAGTATATATTGTGATATGAATGACGGAAAACTTTTTTTTGATGACTCAACTTTTCAGTAAATAAATTTGATTGTTTCAGGCTTGAGTTCGTGGAGGTGAAAGGTATCCATTTTTGAATAAAAAACTTCGTAATATTCCGCACTTTATTTAAAACTGCGACCGGTTTAACCTGGATAAGGCATCTATCGGCCAGAAGATTTTATCAAGGTGAAACCGTCGCAGTTTTAAATAAAGTGTTGAAAAGTACGAAGTTTTTTTATTAAAAAAATGGTTCTCAGTAAATAGTTAAATATACTGTACATATATGAGGCTCTAGCTTTACTTTTTTGTCTAGCGCCGTATGCTGATGACACTTTCATAAGGGAAGTGTTGTTATAAAAAGTATCAAAGCGAGTAGTAAGTTTATTTTTTAATAAAAATAGATAGTACGCACCATTATATTTCTGACGCGATCTGTACGTCAGAAATTCCTCATTTGTATTTAACCTCTTTCTGGAGTGCCCAGCCGTACCACATCACATGGAAAATGTATAATGTTTTCGTGGAAAACATCTTGAAAAGTGTTGTGATAAGTGGATACTTTGGTATAATTAGAGAGCTGAGATCTTTTCATTTTTAATGAGGCTAAACATTTGAATATTTTAAGTCATATCTCGTTTTAACTGCATTATATATGAACGAAACGTCAATTGAACAATATCTATCGCCAGTGGTTTATATCGGTTTGGCAGCGACGATCAAAGAGTGTAGAAATGCAATGATAAGAATAAGGGCTGTCCCATTGGTTCAAATTTTGCGAGTCTGCGGCAGTTGAGTTTTGTATAATTTTGGGTATAATTAGTAACCGGACTTGGATTTTGGTTGGTTTCTCTTTAGTTAACAGGCTGTTCGAAACGTTATCGTAAATATATTGAATGGTGGAGGAAAGAGTAATTTTAAGCACTTTTTTCCATTAGGACGAACGGACCAATTGCAAAAACTCCAAAAGTCACAGAGTTACAGCAATTAAAATGTGCAACTGAGCACATTTTTCAGCATCCGTGAGAATACCTTATTATTTAAATACTTCGGCGTAGAAAAGGAGAAAGTTTTTTATGGAATTAAATGGGCTTGTTTATAAAAACGTTGCCCATATTTGGTGATTGCTAGACTTTGTGCGAATAAAACGAAATTATTCGTAATTTTGTTTAGCTTGTAAGGATTTTTTGGTCACAATGCCTGAATTTCAATTGAAAAATAGAACTACACTTGAGTATTTATTTATTGTCTAGTTAGTTTCTTGCCGATTGATATCGAAACGATGATTGCCATATTCTAAAATATTTTTCATCGTCATCCGAATGACCTCTTTTGAGTCTATGTTGCAGCACGGTTCAGGAATTGCGTTTTCTTGTTCTAAGAGAACTGCATGGACCTCAAAAATGCGAGATCATGTAAGAGATACAATGTGAAACGGATAGGTATAAATTTCCAGCAGAAGTTGGGCGAGACTATAATCTAGCAAACTATACCTCTCTTTTTTCATTTCTCTCTTCCAACTCCTTACTCTCTCCCTAAAGGCTCGTGTCCTAATATTTCCTGTCACATGTCCCCAAGGCGGCTCTGAGGGTTGTGTTGATGTGTAATGCTGTAGGTTTCTAGACAAAGAGAAAAAAATATTCATGCGAACGGTGGAGAGTGCAGGCAGTGAAAATGTGGTATTATTTGAGAATTATGAGGATCTAGTGGACGAAGTGAATCACTAATGAGAAGGTCCTACGAAGAGCCGTGGAGAAGTGCTATTTAATCAACAAGCAGCGCAGCTGAAGAGACTAACTTATTAAACGCATTCTCTGGCGTATTAACGTCTTGTAAACAAAGAAATATAATGTAAAATGAATACGAAGAGTTATCAAAGAAGACTCAGGATTGAATGAGGAATTATCTGGGAATGAAGGAGATTTATTTATAAATGGACGGCTGTAATGACAAGTCAACGGCTCGTATGACCGCATACGTTTTGGGAAACAACCGCAAGCAACAAATTCTGAATGCTGGGATAAGTGGAAAGTTAACCCTTTTTTTGACCAAAATTGATAAATATTATGATATTGAATTTAATTTTAACGCTGATATCAAATTTTCACGAGTTCATATTTCTCTTAGTGAAATGCCTTGTTTAGTATTTCCTCCATTTTACCTATGTTGCTATTTGGAATTCTGTTCACGAGATAGGACAAAAAATACCTCAAATTCAGTTATTAGCCGAACTTCATTGGCTGCGCACACGGTCTAATTTCCCGTTTTTGTATTTTTTAAAGAACCGGATGTCATAATGAGGATTTACTACCTGGAAAGGAGAGAGAAGAAAAAAATAGAATATAACGCTCTGGGGAAATTCTTTTGTTTCATTTTTATCGATTGTCATTCTTCTGCGTTCACATTGGGTCAATTGCTGCGAGTAAGAAGTATGAACTCCATCCCAGACTTAATAGGCGCTATGCCTGTTTTAGTGTTCGGTCAAGGCCACGTATTGATTTCCTCTGCGGGTGACGAAACGCCTGAACTATGCCGTTGGATCAGTAAGGCATACGGCAAGATTTAACGTTAGTTTCATCGAATACCATTTCGACATTTTTTACTCCACGATTGAAACCAGTTGAGTTTATTTCATATCATATCAGGGAGTTTTTCGTGGAGAATGTTTGGTGAACCAAACTTGAAAACTTTCTACGCTTGCGCGTTTCTACCTAGGACGGCGTCCCGTGGTTTGTAATAGGTCACGAAGGAGCTAAGCAAACACGTTGGCGATCATCAGGTGGGTAGACTCGATGTGAGTGTACCGAGGTCTTCTTTCCTTCGGCCCCAGTTCAGTAACACGTTTCTCTCCTAGGCAGGCCTACCTGTAGAGTCTGGCACATCTTAGTTCGTGTTTTCTTTGAGAAAAATGAGATTATCGAGTTTACCTCGCCTTTTGCGGGGCTTCTATCTTCTTCCTGTACTTACGACAGTACTTTTGTGTCTTCGTTAATTTTCTATCGCATCAACATGTCTTCATGCGTCACAATTACTGCTCCGCACTTTTCAAGAAAATAACTCTCGAACAAACATATTTATTTAGATGAGAGTCTGCAGAAATGCCACTCAGATGAGACTTTGTTGTCCTCTGGTCAATCTTATATTCCGTTTCCTCAGGCATGGAATGTGGCTGATAAATAACTAAGTGTTGGCGAGTGTTACCTCTTCATTTGTGATAACAATTCACAGCATCCTGGACTGAAGTAAAGTTTCTCAGATGTTCCTCCGGGTTAGGGACTCCCATCTCTGCCGGCATTTTGAAGAATGGCTCGCTCTTCACATAAAGGGCTTCTACATAAACATTCATTCAGATCATTCAGCCTCGCCTGTTCACATAAAAACTAATGATTTATTACAACTTCATTAGTGTTTCATAACTGATTTGAATGCATCTAATGCTACGCCAAATAAGCCAAGAAAGCATTGGTTTTGTTCAAATTAAATAGGATTGCCAATAAGAAAGAGGTATTTGAGAACATTCGTGCGGAACGTTGCGCTATATGGATGAGAGACATGGACCATTGGAGAGCTGTAACAGAAGAGAGATGATGCTTTCGAAACTTAGAGCTGAAGGCGGATGCTGGTGATCAAATGGACGGATAGGATCAGAAACGAGGAATAATGAAGAAGAATAGGAAGAGGAGAAGACCATATGGAGCACTATCTAGAAGACAAGGTCCAGATGGATAAACCGCCCTTTGAGAAACAATTGATTTGTAAGGAACATAATGGAAGGAAAAATAAAAGAGATTGACCGCGAGAAAAATCGATCTACAAATACATATATAGCGTTCCAGGGAAGGGAATATGGATACCACGACTTGTGGAAATAAATGATTAATAAACCGGGACCACAATAAAGTCAGTTGAATTAAAGCTCGCAAAGAATTGTACCAAAAATGCCAAGAAAATATAATGGTGGAGTTTTTAATAGATGAGAGTAAAAATGCTCCATTAACTTTTACTGCCGCCGGCCCCCATCTCACTACACGATTTCTGAATTCAGTTCCGCCTATGTCCTTCCTGTCTTCATCCCGTCCATTAAGCCTAAATAACAATATTGTCATTCTTCCCCTGCCCCGCTTACCCAATATACTCCCTTATATCATGTCCTTCTGCATCCCTCACTGTTTATTACCTGTTCCAACCACCTACTCTGCCTCCTCATAATATCCTTTAAAAGTTTTCTTCTCTCACCCACCATACCAAGCACTTTCTCGCCATATAGCTATTCCACGTATCCTCTCACTTCTTAATGATCTTATCATTCGCCTTTTTTCGCGGCAAGTATGATTTCTTTTAGGCATTTTTTATGTTGCTCATTTCACCTAAGCATTGCAGAAGGCAGAATTTCAGAATTGGTGTAATAAAACCAGAAAATTCGGGGATCAGGTTTTTGAGAAAAAGGAAGAATTCAAATATCTCCTAAACATAGTCATCTCACGGAACAATGAACAAAATAAAATACATAATCGCATAAATATAACCAATAGATTTTTACATGCCTAACATAACATTTTAACATATTTAAATTTGAATCAAATCTGTTCAAACACTCAGTTAATAAAACAGTCATTTAACCAAATATACTTGATCACTACGTTTACCAATCGATCTCAGACCGATCTGAAAGTTCAGAAGCGAGATAACTCAGATCGCCTGGGTTACCTACACGGTCTGAAACTATCGATATTGAACTATCGAATTCAGTAGTCTCAATTATTTTAAAATTTCTCGCTTACCTGAGCGGCACACTTCTCTCCCATTCCTTCTTAAAAGAAGTCACGCCGTAAATGATATGGATTATATTTTGTTTTACATCGGCAACCAAAAGTAGAGCGAAGAGCGCCACAGTCCGTTCTCCCTTCGGATTGATCGGAGATCGCAGACCGGCTGGAAAAGCGGGATGACTCGGCTCGCTAGATCGATGTGGCCAGCCCGTTCCGTTTACCATACCGAGCTGAGCCGGTCAGATCGATCTGAGATCGATTGGTAAACATAGTGATTAATGCAGCCAATGAGGGATCGGAACTCGACTGAAAAATAACCGTCGCTGCCGTCAATAGTCTCCTATTGCCACATATAAATGGAAAGCAAATCCTATGGCCTCGATTACCTCTCGCTGCTGGTGGAGTCGAGATGCGGAGGACGGCCCAATCGGGGTGAGCATCGGAATCACCTCAAGTAATTTTCATAGAGATACTACCACCCACGAAATCAATTCATTCGATCCCTTTTTAAAGAAAATATCTCAGATATCTAATGATACCAAAATATCAGCGACGTATTCCGCCACTTTTGGAGGCATTTTCTAAAAAAAGAAATATATTTTCCATTGGAATATGGTGCGGCTGAGCGCTCTTAAGAGACATATTTGAAGAGTGATGACGTTCTGATGCAAAGATCCATTCAGAAATGTAATGTGAGTGAGTAGCCCGTATGTTTTCCTAATTATTTAAACAAACACGTTTAACACATACAGCAAGAGAGGTACATTACACTCCACACTTTTTGTAACATGCCAACAAAATCTTCGGTTGACTAAGCGCTTTCCGCGTATGTCGTGAATCAAATAAGTGAAATTAAAGACTCAAATGTTTATATTTAGTTAATTGATAGGAATTTTAGTCATCAAAGCAAAGTTTTTGCGTCGTAAATATTACTATAGTTACTTAATGTTTGAAGCAACTTATTAAATTATAAAATAAAATCCGAATATGGTATTTATTATGATCAGAGAAAAATTTCGGCCAAAATGTTTTGAAAGGAACGGCTGGTATGAGCACAGCAGCAAGCAAGTATGATGATCGAATTGCAGGCCTCTAATCGCCATGTTATCACATATAGTTGGAGCGGAAAGAAATATTGCGCTACGGGGTTTAAATGTACGGTTCCGGTTAAGTGCCCCCTGTTTATATCGTCCCATATTTCCCCGCCGTCAACCAGCATCAGCTGCAAAGACGGAAGAAGATGAGCTCCCGCGCTGTGAAATTTGAATGCCTGTCGTCCCTCTTCGCTTGCACCTCCAGAGTTTGACCACCAGGTGATTCACGCGTTACGTTTACTGCCACTGGAGACTATGAAAAGAGAATACCCTCAGTCTTTTCGGGAGTTGTCTGCTTGGAAACTACGGAAGGAGAAAGTGAGAAAATACTTCGGTCGGGCGACTTTGAGCGGCGTCTTGGGTACTGCATTCCTTCGTGGAGGGTCCGGGTTGCAGGAGTTGGTGGAAAACTTTTCAGAGTTTAGTCCGATTCTTACTTGAGTGTTGTGAGGTGACCACCTCAAGTACAGTACACCGTCCGTTGAATGATGGGATGTTAAACAGCGTTTTTTGCCGTCTTTCGTTCAGAGAAGGCTAATACGATGGTGGTTCTCTCTTATGCCATCACTGCCCATCCTATCCAACCCTGTCTGAGGGGCCGTTTCTTGCGGAACAGACTTGGATTACGTAAATAATGGGCATACGCTTGTCAGAGCTAGCCTGCCTTGCATCATTCCCTTAGTGGTGGTCTACGAATCTGGCTGCAGAATTAATATCAGAAGAAAGACTAGCCGATTGCTCGGGGAAGTGTTGTTTGCCCGTGATGTTCTATGCACTTAGTGATTGGTGAATGAATGTCTTAGACTTGAATTCGTCATTCATCGTAGCCGTCATGGAGGAAGTCTTGCGCTGTTGCCAGTTGCAGCTAATACCAAGGATGTTAAAATGAAACGGAGGAGGCATGACGGTGAACGCTCATGGCCAAAAGTGAAGCAAGAATAGGGGTGCTTGGGAAGGATTTTGTGCCGAGTAGTTGTTGCCAAACCAGTCACAAAACATCGCCTTGTCTGTGGTTTTTAACTTGGATTTGACGAAAATCGAACGCGACCGCCGGACACGAAAGCCAGAGGAAGGTCTAAACTGTGCCGACTGCAATGGCGGAATTGGCTTCAAGAATCAAGTGGTATGTCGCCTCCATTTCTTTTCTAACCTCCTTGGCTAATACGTACTCAAAGTGGATCATCTTCCTTTTGCCTTCTTCGTAAGGCTGCTTAGAAGATCATGCTCACAATTCAACGGGACGGACTTCGCCGATCGACCCGAGACCCAACCCAGGCATACGAACATAGGTAACATAAAAGCGCGAGCTCACTCTCCGTCCCTCTATATTTTTTTCCACTCAAGCTTGTACGAACCTCATTAAATTTTAGTTTATTTCACATTTGGTAAAGGTGAGTTAGGGTCCAGTCTGGGAGAAAATTTTTTGTGAGAAACATATAAAAGTGAAGGGTATCAGAGAAATGTGAAAGGAAAGTGAAAGGATTGCGCATTTCATAAATGTAAGAAAGAAAGTCGTGAGATTCTTAGTTTTTGAGAAAATAAATGTTGAAAATGACCAAATTCGCGTATTTTTGGTGATATTTTGACGCCATATTGCGAGATTTTCTGAAGTCCCGGTAGAGGGATACGGACTAATTTCACGTCTGAAAGATGATATACCTAACAACGTTGCGGGTCTGTGGAGTGGAACAGGGGTACTAGGGTGGGACTGTATGCGGCCTCGAAAAGGCCATTTCCGAACGGAAAGATAGGTTATTTGGCGGATAGTTACGTTTTATTTTCACGAATACCCTTTTTAACGAATACCCATTACACAACCCACCCCAATGGTGATTGCTTTGCGTAAAATTATGGCGAGAGGCGAGTTGGTGATGAATTTTCCGTATGGAGGAAGTGGAATGAGGTACCTTCAAAGATTATAGGGTAGCTCCGAGAGGATACCCGTCCCTGTGAGTCCCTATGAGTGTGATAAACCCATCGAAAAGCGGGAATAGTTTTAAGTTGAAGGCGGGAAAAATCATGGGTGGTGGATATAGAAAATGAAGAAACTGCTCGACCGCTGCGCCGTCTGGGGGAACTAGGAGGAAAACGTCAGTATTTCCAACATGGCGTCGAGAAATGGATTCACATCACAGGTTTAAGTGAATAGTTTACGAAAGAAAAAGGATTTATGAAGCAAACGAAAGGTTAGTATAAATGCGCTTATGTAGCGTAGCAATATAAGTGAAATAGGTGGTATAAGGTGATCGGGAAGCAGGTGAAATAAATTTTCTCCCAGACTGGACGCTAACTCACCTTTACCTCACATTTTAGTTAACGCTCGGTTCACGTGATTTTTTTCTGTTATTAAAAATGTTTTTGAAACCTCGACATGCTGCGGTCGATTGGGTCTTGAATACAAAATTGATGCATTGGACTGCCGAAGAGATAGGTTCAATATTTCACTTTCTTCCGCGCATGTATTTAAGGCAATACTGATGCTGTTATGCAGGCAGAGAGGTTAAATGAATTACTGTATAAAGTTACTTTTTAGCTAGTTAGCCACTGCTTAGAACACGTCTCTCATGCCTGATTTCCTTTTCTAAATTATTACAATATTTTGTATCTATACACATAGTCAGTACGTTATTACAAGTAATTAATAGAGTCCAGTTGGAACAATGTCGTATAAGCCACAATCGATTCTCTACCTTTTTCCCGAATCGTTTTTCCCGATGACCTTTTTCCCGAACGGTTTTTCCGAATTCCCTTTTCCCGAATTACCTGTTTCCTGAACTAACTCTTTACCGAACGGCTTTTTTCCGGATTGGTTTTGGTTTGTTCAGAATGCCACAACGTTGCTTTTGTTAAAGACGTTGCAACAACATTTATTAGTCTAAAAAATTACGCAGTTCAAAATGTTCCTAGTCTTGAGCCTGTCATGCAATATTTTGAAGAAACCTATGTGATCGGAAAAAGAGCTGTTGGCAGAAGACGCGCTGTCCCTCCTCGATATCCCCCTAGTCTTTGGAACCAACACGAAGCTGTAATTAAAAAACAAGACACGACTTACAATGCCTCGGAAGGGTGGCATAATCGGTTCCGGTTAGTTGTGGGGAAGTAACACCCAGATTTGTATTCGGCTGTAAAAGAAGTGCAAAGGGATCAAGCAGATACAAATGTCGCGCTGATAGAACTGTTTGTGGGAAAACCCGTCAAGGCGAAGCCCAAAAAGAAGTATGGTGAAAACCAGAATAGACTCAGAAATATTGTCACCGAATACGAATAATATAAAAGCTAGAGAAACGTACTTGAACTCCTCCGTGCTCTCGCGCACAATATTGTTTTTCAAAATAAATTTGTATTTTTGAATGTATATTATGTTGCATGGAAATAAAAATAAAAATTGGTTCGGAAATGAGTGATTCGGGGAAAAAGTCTTCGGGAAACAGTAATTCGGGAAAAAAGACACGTCATGATTCGGGAAAGAAGAAATTCGAGAAAAATGTCATCGGGAAAAACGATTCGGGAAAACGGTCGGGTACGGCCACACAATCGCATCCCGGTTTACTTTCTCCTTTATAAACGTGAACTAATATTCACCAAAATAATGTTTTGCCCTCATCTCTTCTATTAACGACTCTGTCATAATGTAGTTACAATGTGTTTCAGGAGGAATCTGCCTAATTTCTGAAGCATGTATTTATTTAATGGATATGGGATCGATTCTCCTTATTTATGGAGCTAATGAAACGCAGAAATTCTATCCAGAACATTCTGCGGTTGCCGTGCAAACGCCAAATAACGGCGACCCTTATTTTTGGTGCATCTTGGAAATAACCTACTAAAGGCATGAGTGACAGCATTGAAGGAACGATAAATGTGCACCACTGGCGCAAGCCTCAGATCTCTTCAATCGGTTTAGACCATCGTAATTCTGCGTTTTCTTGGAAACTGCAAAATGAGCTGAGTGAAATGTTGAAATAAAATCTGAAATCAAATGACCTATCTTCTCCAGAATCTACGAAGTTCTCCTGTATTTTAATGTATATTCACCTTCGTCAGTTACAGGTGCTACGGACGTTTATAATGAAATTCAAGAAGAGAGCAATTAAATGAAAGATTCATTCAAAATGCCATAGAAATCAAAGGAATTTTAAATTGTATGCATGCATTTCGGTCATACAGGTGACCATCGGTGGGAAGAGTAAGGATTTCGTAAACCCGTGCGTTTTATGAGCTTTTAACAATTTAACTCTCCCCATCTATGGTCACCTTGACCGAAATGCACGCACAGAAGTCAAAATTCCTTTTCTTGCGTTAGCATTTTGGATTAATCTTTGATCTACGTTGATGATAGATTTTAAATAAAATCGTGCTTTTTTACTATTGTGATAATGTAAATCCTGCCGTTTGTGATTGTGATTTGATTCAGGTAGTTGCGATTGAACTTCCCAGTGGCATCGGATCCTAGGGCTTCATTGAAAGTTTGGAGAGGCCGTCATCTGGCAGATGAAGAATTAAATAGCTCCTGGCTGTTGCGTGCTCAGAGTGTTAAGGACCGACGTTCACGGAAGGGACGTCATCGGAGGGCCATGAGAATATCTGATAAGGAATCTAGCCGGTCGATCCTTAACCTCTCAGGTCAATAAACTTGGTCAAAATAAGCCACTGCGTTCGAGGAACGAAAAATACCTTTACGTGAGTCTTGAAGGAAATTTATCCTTTCGAAAATGAGTCGTAATGATCATTATTTTACTCGCTATTTGATATTTTCAAGTTTTAATTAGTTCTTTCCTTGAAAAGATGCTGCAGCTATTCCATGGATACAGATAATGTCGGATCTAAAATTTTATCTACATACAGTTGAATCTAAATTTAAAAAATAGAAGCAATATGACAGGTATTAGCAAATTTGCTCCAAGTTGGCTGGAATATTCTTAAAGTTTCTGTAAGTCGATTTCGTGTTGCATTTGAGTATTGATTATAAGTTTCATGTCTTAAAATTAGAACAGAAAGTTACCTCAGTACCTTACATCCTTCCCGTATGCTATTTTATTTGGCATCTTGGCTGCCATTTCCTTGAAGAAAATGTAAATCCTTTTTTAATGAACATGACGAACTAGAGTGAAATTATTTACTTACATTCTGTATCCAATTACTCACGGTTGAGCCGAGTTAGCCTAATGCTCCCGGTTGACGCCGTAGGAAATTTTTGGAAATCTGATGAGGTTCCATGCCAAGGGCTCAGATTTGAATCCCGGTAGTGGTTGATTATTCAATGTACGCATACCCAATTCCTATTTGGGTGCCATTTGGAGGACATTTCAAGTGCAGTACTCCGTCCGTCGGATGGGACGTTAAATTGTGGACCTCTCGGCACCTTTCGATAATAGTTGACCAAATCCGACGCCGGGTTTCTCTCCACCCTTCCTTCCATTCCCTTTACCTCTGACCCTCCTATCCTAATGGCACAATAGACCACTGATATCACTCTCCTCCCCATAATAACCAACCGACCGCTACCTAGGAGTTTTTTTAAAATTTCGATTACTCCATGGGCTGCTAATTAACTTGCTTTATGAGTCTCTAATTTTGTAAAAATGTTTTACGTGTTAGCATGACTAATCTCTGACTCCCCGTGATGTGTAAGCGAAATGTTTATCGCACATGAGTATAATGTGAACAGAAAAAAACACGGCAATTCCGCATAAAAATATTTTTATGAACGGCCTAGGTTTCGCTGCTATGCAGCATCTTCAGTCCCTTCCACGTACGTTGCTGAATTTTACATTAAAGTATATTTGGTAAAGTAGATAATAACCGTATGACAGTGTGATTCACGGTTAGGGCATGGCTGTTGTGGAATCACCCGCTGCCGCATACCCTTGGGGTTGGTTGCAGGCTACCACGTAGATGTTCCCTATTCAGAACTCAATGACAAAGGGATTTACCCATTTGAGACATCCTCGCCTTTGGCAAGGCTAAATATCCCCAGGGGCTCATGAAGGTGGCTGGCACAATGGACGAACAGGCGCAAGTGTCTTAGGATCCGGACCAGGCAACAGCACGGACACCACCTATCAATCCAAATGCTAGTGGAGGTGATCGATGTCTAAGGCCATTTTGGGAATGAAAGAAGTACGGAGAGTGAAGATCGGTTATGGTGATAGTCTGCTAAATATTTATGTAAGTGGCCAATATAATGCACTGTTCAACATTCGGTGTACGCTTTAGGTTCCCATCCGATAGATAAGAGAAGAGAATAGATGAAACGCGTTTGCAGAAGGGACAGTAAAGCCACTAAAATAGCTATATATTGAATGAATCAGTTTTGGAGTTAATACACACAGAAAGCATAGGTATTATTTAGTAGCGTAGTTACAAAAACACTGCAGTAATAGATGAAACACGATTACAGAAGGGATAGTAAAGGCACTGAAATCGTATTATAATGAATGAATCAGTTTTGCAGTTAATACGCCGAAAACATAGGTATTTATTAGTAGCGGAATTTTCAAAAAAACACTATAGTTTTTCTATAACTCTTGAAGAAATTGCGCGGGATAGCCATGTTAGGTGGATCAAGGCTTCACTTAAAGACGTCAAGACCCTATCCACTCTTTTTTTAGCCAAAGGATAAATCCTAAGGTTACTATGCTTCATATAATGGATACACTCTCCGTTTACTCTCAGTAGTTATTAAGGACCTTTTCTTCGAGCTATTTTTTATTTTTCTTAATAAATCTTTATATGTTAGGTCACTAATTATTGAAAACCCTTGACTTGTGTAGGAATATCCCATAGATCAATGAAAAACATTGATGGAACCGTACGGTACGATAACACAGAGAAATATTGAAGCCATTAAAATGCGTAATTGGCCATATTGAATGGATCAGTTATGCAGTAAATTCGCTGAAAGCTTAGGTAAAAAGCACTGCATTTCCAAAAAAACCCTACATAATTCATAAAATTGTGGACAAATTGTTCACAACATAGAATTTAAATAAATTGTGGACTACATCTATATTAGGTGAATAATTTTCCTTAACCATCTCATTTTCTTCTTTAATGCATGGCTGTAAGCTCACGGTACCACCGGGATTTCTATGAAATATTTCCGTATGAAATATTTCCGCCTTTGCCGAGAACCCTAACCCGAGCACTCGGGGTGGGTATTCAGTATTCTATTCACCGTACTGATCCTTTCACCCTCTAACGCATTGCTCATTTGATCACTAGACTGCTATTTAAAAAATTATAGTTCAAGCAGAAATCTTAATAAAAACTCGTTTTCTATCGACGATTTGAAGGACGAAGGTGGGGCAAATGACGATGTTGATTTCACGTCTTCTGCCTTGCTGAAAAGAAAATTTGGAGGGGGAGGGGTAATGGTGGGCTCTCCGAACCGTGTATGCAATTTGTTCCGTTCGATTGGGGAATCAGCATTACAGATGAATGGACGGGCGAGGATTGAGGGTTGGGGTTGAGCGGTTGCGTGTGGATGGGCGGCGCGGCGGCGTGCCGAAGAGAGCCCTCGAAAGCAATTGATCGAAATGTTTTCCACCCCACAACAGGTGGAGGAGGGCTGAGAGGGGAAGGTCAGGAGGGAGGGGACGTAGGGAAGAAATGAAATTCGGATTGAGGATAATCGGAGCCGAAAATGAGCTGCAACCTTGATGATGAAAAATAAGATATAGCAGATTCCCCCTCAAGTTAGTGCGAGCGAGACATTATATTCAGTGAATTTGGCCTCAGTATAATGAAAAATCTCGTCTTTTCAACGATACCCTAAATATCACCCACCTACTGCACTGCTTTCCGATATGTTTGCCTAAACTGAGTCAAAATTGGGATAGTTGCCAAAATAATAATACAATATAAATATTATGAATATTAATATTGAAATATAAAGAAATGAGATATGGAATGGATTGTGCACCCTAGAGAGACATTAATAAACAAATTAGGAAGCCCTGGCGCACAAATCGCGTCAGAAATGCAACAATGTGTAGTTCATGTGTTTTCTCAATTATCTTTAAGAATACAGGTCTTGTCATCGCAGTTTGCGACCACAGGAAAATCAATTGATAAAGACTGGTTTTTGAGGGTTTGGTCAAGAACAAGTAGACGCCGTTGCCAACGTTTAGATTTATTTATATATCTTCATCAGGGCTAAATATTAAATGGAACACATCTTATAACAGGATTCAGTAGGCAAACCACATGTATTTTTATAAAAAAACAATAAACATCAATTTAACTATAGCAATCGTTACCTGGGCAGGGATGATATTGTGTATTGACAGTCAATAGTATATACATTAAGGTACGGTATTTGTATCCATTAGAATATAACATTATGTATATACTATTGACCCTCAATACACAATATCATCCCTTCCCAGGTAACGATTACTGTATTTAAATTGATGTTTATTGTTTTTTATAAAAAGACATGTGTTTTGCTTACTGAATCCTGTTATAAGATTAGTACATTATTGGTATGTTCCATTTAATATATAGCCCTGATCAAGATTTATAAATAAATCGAAACGTTGGCAACGGCATCTACTTCTTATACCTTAACTTATTACCTGACCCTATTCCACTAGTAGTGAGTTAAATTTGAATTTGAGGGATAAAAGATACTATATGTCATAGATATGAAAGACGGTTTTTTCCAGTTAAGAGTTAGATGAAAAAAGTAGTCTGTTAACTACTTTTATCATTACCTGCGGCATGTTTAAGTTTAAAAGATAACCCTTTGGGCTCAGTGTTAGTCCAGAAATATAAGTAAATAAATAAGTAAAATAATTTGGAGAAAGACAAAATTTGGGCATATGCAAAACGTGGGTATATATTTTGATGACTTTATAATAGCAACTGATACTGAGGAAGAACATGACAAAACTCTGGCTAAAATTATGCAAAGGGCAAAAGTCAATAATGTTAAAATTAATATTTACAAGTTACAATACAAGAAGAATTGTGTGAAATATCTGGATTTGATATTTTCAGAGGAAGGTGTAAAACCTGATTCTGAAGAAGTACAGTCCATTTTAGTTTTAAATTACCCTAAAAATAAGGAGTTGCAAAAAGTATTAGGAATGGCAAATTTTTGTGCCAATTTTTGGCACACTTGAAACCTCGAGACTCGAAAATCCTCGGAAACTGTGCCAGAGAGCGATAGAGACAAGTGCCGCGACCTGGCTCTGGTCACTGCGATCGCTCAGGTCATCGCGGTTCCTGCAAGCACCCTGCTTTTATTCGGTCCGCACTGGCGCTGACATCTTTTTCCACTTACAAGTCGACCTGTAAACATTCCCACCAATCCAAAGTGTGATAGCACCTCCCCTACTCTCCCCACTCCTCCACTGGTCAGCTACTTCCCCTCCTGCGCTGACGAAGTGTACCGCGAACCAACTGGCCCTCTTTCCTTCCGAACGCCGAGGAGTCAACATCGCGGACATCCTGCCAAAGACGTGCTAACTATACCAAGAATTCACGGTATCTAGTCTACAGACTTAATTGATTTGTAAATTCTTTGAAATATAACTGTTCTTGTTGAAGTCAAACCCAAATAAAGGCTGTTGTTATTTAATTTTGTCTCGACTTCTGCCTCTTGTCATTTCGATCGCGACGATGAACTCCAATTGAGTTCCATCGCATGTTTTTAATAAATTCATTCCTAACATGGCGAAAATTAATGCACCATTGAGACAGCTGATGAAAAAGGATGTAAAATGGAATTGGTCTAATGCACATCTACATCTACATCAAGCGTGGTGGCGTGCACGGTACTTCGTAGTTGTAGATGAAGAGTGTGTGGCAGGGCGTGAGTAGTCACCAACGTGTGTTACAATATACCCTAATGATAGTGTAACTACGACTAATGATGTACTAGCATAAATGGCTAATTCCTGTCACGAGGCGAAGCCTCACAAGCATGCAGTACGCAACAGATATACTACCAATGTTAGAGGGACCGTTAGTATTTATGCATATTGCTACTACATATACGGACAGAAATTCAAGAGTTATAGCGAAAACATACACAGCATGCTGTAAATACTAGGTAGCAGATAATGATATAAGACTTAGGGAGAACTACTACTGCTACAAAGAGCAACACTACCTATCGACAAATCTAGCCAAAAGTCTCATTCGCAGCTGTTAGGGTATCTTATCGTTCGCGGGAAAAATGACATTTTAAATCTGTCCGTTCTGCAGTACCTGCAGTTCCCTAATTTTATTCTCATGATCAGGTCTACCGTAGAATATCGGAAAAATATTTGATCCAAGTGTAGCAATTAATATATATGTCGATGCATGTGATGAAGGACTAGGTGCATGTCTCATGCGAAAAATCAGCCCAGTTTTAGTTATAAGGCTGTTTCTATCACTATTTTTTACGAAGTTGTGGGTACATGTACAATTGTACATCCACATATGAAAATCTAGTTAACGAAATACAGCCAATATCATTTATTTGTACTTGATGAGGAAGTATAAGACCATCTTCACCCGAGTAAGGCCTGAAGCTTCTCAGAAATCATGTAAAAATATTTTAACAGGTTTTGTTAAGATTTTTGCGCGATTCTCACCTGAACTTCTCCATGACTCTGCAATAGTTTATCGCTTGGTGCTTCAATAGTTGTGCCTCGACTTTTGATGTAAATTCAATCGATATACAGTGTAGCCTTTTTACACATCTTTGTGGCTCGCGTTCTATCTTAATTAGAAAGTGACACAGGCTAACGCAAATAGTCAGTTTATTTCCTTTCTGAGCACACTCACAGCACAGTGTCTTAAAACTAGATTAATACTACGAATCCCATAAATCACTGATGTCAGTAACGTTAATTGTAAAAGCTACACTCGTTAAAAACCTCTGCAAGCTTACTCCACTTAAAAGAAAGGGGAAATTTGAGGGTGACCGCTGCGTTGTTGCCATATTTCCCGCTGTTCATGACCACGTTCGCAAAATTGTCAATTTTCATCGTAGAACGACGATTAAAAGATTTACTTACTCGTACAATTATCGGGAGTACGATGAAAATATTCATTTGTTGAAATATGACGTAGTTGTTAAAGTTCGGACAACGGCCTGCCACGATGGAAACACCTGTTCCCGATCAGTCACCGAAGTTAAGCATCGCAGGGCTCGGCTGAAGTTTGGAGGGGTGATTCTCCGATTCGTCCGAGTGCTGTTGCCCCTGTCTGCACGTGGCAGACAGTATGTGCGAAATGACCTTAGCCGTCGAAGCACGTTAAACAAAAATACTTGTTAAAGTTACAATATTAGTGAGCACGGTTGGTTTTGGCGAGGAAGCCTCCCACTGTGTGGGTCGAGGAGATAGGCTGGCGTTGGCTCTCCGAGCTGGGGAAAGGGTTATGGATTAGGACCACGGTCGTAGAGAAGTAAAGGTCTGGAAACTTGCCGCCTAGGCATGTTCCCTTAAAGAAGTCGTTTCCCGCGGAGGCCGATAGAGGCGCCACCTATCCAGGAGGGCAAGTCCGCTATATATTGGTATACGTAACAACAGTATTTGCGTATTAATGTACGGTGATAATGAAGTTTATCACTGCGAGCATGGCTATTAATTTGCAACTACATGAACATTTAACATTTAAAACTTACTGCTAGCTTTAGGGCGCTCAGTAACAAAAGTATTTGTGAATTTTAAAGTTACATTTCAGCGTCGTCTGCATACTTAGTTTTAAGCCACTGCCATCACATAAAATCTATTGCACTGCAAACAGAATTAAATGGCAGTTATTTCTGAGGATTATTTTCAGTTTTTTTCTTAGGAATATTTAAGTGATGATGTAGTGAGTGATGTTATTCCCCTATGCTGTCACAAAAAGGATCGTCGTCGGGTGCTGGCCTTCATCCAGATTTCGCATCACCTGTCGGAGTCTTCATTACGAGGTCTTATGCGAATGTCATTATTTCTTGCGATCACTTTCAGATCTAAATATGACAGAATCGCGTAGCAATTCTCTATTTTCAAATCGCCTTTTTCAGCAATGCTTGTCGTACGAATACTGCTTGTGCAACCGACGGTGTAATGAAAGGCTAAGTAGGTGACTCTTGCCGTGTACCAATCATATGAAGTGCAATTGGTAAAAATACTTCCAAAATAGAGAATGGCACTCTTTAAATTAGCCACCGTGACTGATACAAACATATACCTACGTGTACAAAAAAGGTGATCCTTCAGCAAGCAGATTTAGCTGTTTACTGACCTTCGAGAAAAAAAGGTACATAGTTCATGTGAAAATAATAGTGAAGTTTATAATGCTCTGATTATTTAATTAATATACAATAAACAAACTAGCTAGCTCCTTAAAATATTGGAATTCACAAAAACCAACTACAATTTAGAGGCAATAAATCATAAACCACTCACGGCATTCAAAAACTTGATAGCTACAATGACTAGGTCTTCCCAACCCCATAAATAGGAAAAAACTGTCATCATTGGCCAGTTATAGGAATTGACTAACCACTATTCATTTTCTATGGTCCAAAGACTGATTTTCTGCCAAATCACGACAACATTTCTAGTTATGTATGAGTATTAGGCATGTTCAGCGTAAACCATATCCTTAATGCCTATTTCAAATTTTGTTGCTTTTTAGACATGCCACGAAAGCGAATTGTAACCACCAAAAAGCGAATTGTGTGACCTCCTGAAACGCTTCAACTTCTACTAATAAATTAGCAATAATTTATCTCTGTCGCAGTGAAAAATCCTTTTTTACTCAACACCTGTCTCTATAAGCTACCTACTTCTTAACTTTCCATCCACCATGTACATCTCTCACATAGTCGCATACCCTTCCTTCTGAAAGACCGTTGTGAGAAGGCTGTCGAATTTTGTAGCAGAAATAAATAAGTTATTACGAACACTTATGCTTAAACATTACATCAGACAAGCACACAGGGAGAATACCAAGGAACACAGGGAGGTACCAAATTGATGAAATCATGGTGAGGCAGAGGCTCATCGAACATAATCAAAAACGCAAACAGCTTTTTGGGGGTGGATGCTGACTCAGATCACAATTTAGTTCTTATAAAATGCGATGTTGGATACAAAAGGCTGTTAAATAGTAAGAGGATGGAGAGATGGAAAAGGGGGGAATGCTAAAAGCTAGTGGAAAGAAACAAAAGTGAAACAAAGGTTAAGGGAACTTTTGAAAACAATTGGAAAGATGGAAAACAGGAGTTGGGAGAGGAGAAAACTGGAATACAACCGTTTTGTAGGATAGTTGATTATCCAAGGGATGACAAGCTTTTGTGGATGCTTTAGAAAAAGTGCAGGAAATTAACTCACTTCCATTTAAACCTACCCTAACCAGGTGATTACAGTCACACAGACACATACTATATAATGATATGGTACCACACACGTCCACGGCATTCTTTTATCCTTCATCGGAATTATCTACAATATTTCGACGTAAATTGAAGTTGGACATAAATATAGTGATGCACGAAACTAATCTATGGAAATACATTTATACAACATTTACATTAATCAAAAAAATGGCATTTTCATCTCATCTGACGCACATGATCTGCCTTCAGTAAATGGGAATACCCACTAATTCTAGCCCTTCTAGACCCGTGGCGCCACTACGAGAATCGTGCGGTGGATTGAGGAAACGACTTCTTTAAAAGAACATGGGCTCCAATGGGATTGAATAGGGAGTTTCAGGGGGATTAGGACCCTCGCGAGCTTGGGCCCCACCCAACTTTCGACTACCTGATACTTGGCCCCAGAAAATCGAGTTCAACCGTTAAATCGATTATAGGGTCGCGATTGAAGGAAAATTATGAAGGTAGTTATTACATCTATTTTCTGGGAAATATCTCGGAAATAAATGTAATAAGTTGCTGATATATTTATGTCCTTAAAGAGAGAAGATCATTTTCTGAAGAATGAGGCCAAATTCTTTTAATTTTATGTGTAGTGAAATTTCGCTCAAACTACCTTAAAAAATATCTCTGGAATATCAGAGCTTGTAACTGCTGCTATCATTTCCTCGAGGTTTCCTGTTTTTTGCGTTTTAGAAGGCCCTGTAATATCCATTCCATGATAATGATTCCTTTTTTTTCTAGCCTCTTGCACACCGTAATCCATAGTGATCGGGTTGGTGTGGTGGCTAGGATATTGGATTCCCATCCCGAAGCCTTGGGTTCGAATCTTGGTATTAGCTGTTTATCAATGGAATAACTGATTGATACTGAGTGGAGGGTACTTCAAGGTGTAGTAATCCGCCAGTTGGATAGGACGTTAAAATGTGGACCCTTTCCTTAAGAGCCAGGTTTTTCTTCACTCGCTCTCCGTTCCCCAACATATTCACCTACTTTTCATGGCGCATGTGAGTCGTCGGTTGGCCACAAAAAGATCGAATGAGCAACCCCAAGCTTAAGGAGTCCAACGGTAAAATATTTTGATGAAAAATTTCACCAATCGAGTTTTTGTAACGTGTGACATCTACATCTACGAAGTACCGTGCAAGCCACCACCAAGGTGTGTGGCACGGGGTGATTCCACACCAGGCATGCAGCACTCATTCCAGCATAAGTCAGAACCTCGCACGCTCCCTCTGGTGCTAGGCGCAGGGCAAAAACAGGAGAACAGTGCGCAGTCCAACCGGAAACTGGGATTGACACGTAAATGAACATGCAAACATGTAGAACAATGCTATACACATATCTAGTGGTTAATATTATTGATACTGTTAATTTATGAATGCCACTAGATGCTACTTCTCGACATGATGATTTTCAGCTAACTAAATTGGATCATGTTCCTTCACGTTAGATTGTGAATTGTCATTCTGACCAAGTTAATTAAGGTCTTTCTGTCTACTATGAAATTCTGAGAAACCTTATTATTTTCGTTTTCCTGTATATTTTTTTCAGAACTTAAATGACGTATTTTTCATAATTTTATCGTACATTGAGTATTGAAAATATTTTCTCCATGTCGTGAAATATCAAGAAATAACAGTTTTTCTGAATTAAATTTGTTGCTTAAAAAATTCAACAGTGAAATGAGTTTTTATTATTACCTATTTCATTATATGCATGCATAATTAAAAAAGTCCTCAGGGAAAATGAAGCATTTTAATAATATGAGGATTACGAAGAAATGGGCTTTGTCTGGTAACAAAAATGGAGTGGTTAATTTTCTCTTAAAGCAGGGAATCATCAATCTGATGTTTGTACTCACATTTACACAGAGGGTTTGGAATTCTGCGTACAGGCAGGATTTTGGATTCTGCGAAATGGCGAAACAGAGACACTTCCCGACAAAATTTAGAAGCATTGTTTGCACAATTCCTTTGGAATCATACGCTAAAAGATTAAGATGGATTCCACACCATTTTGAAAGCAATGGGACCGTTTTGATCCTAAAGTAAACATTTAATAATTATTATGAAAGAAATATTTAAAAAAATGTTTAGTTATAATCCGTAGAAATGCGCTGATGATAAGAGTATGACAAGTCAAATTATCTTATCAAATTTCTTATTTTTTAAAGTTGTTGTATGGCATGGAGGAAATATGTAAGTACCCCTTTAACATTAACTATTACGTATTTGGTGACGCGTTCGCCAATCGGTAAAATACCATGGATAATTGTAATTACTTTGAGCTGTATTGCCTGCGGACTTCAATACGGACACGAGCTTGGCTACACCCCTCTATGCGAGATTACTCACGTCTCATTTCCGATTGGTACCTATTCTTTGAAGATCACGAGCGATCTTTAAAGCCATTTCTCAAATATAATTTTCTCAAACTATTTTTACGGAAAGGTTTATCTGTGAACTAACACAATTTTGTAAAATTATCAGTTTTACGACTTCTTTTGTAAATTGTTTCCCGGAAATTTTCACCTCATGAAATTCTTCTTGTCAACCATTGCCCGGACGAGGGAATAACAGTCCAGTGGTCATAAGGACCAAAAACTTCATTTCAGACATCGATTGCAACTGCTTTGAGGAGGATTCGGTTCCTTGCAGTAGGCGTGGGAAATCTTGATAATTCAAAGGAGGGAGGCAAGGTGGACAGAAAGGCGATGTGCCGTCGAAGCATATTCTGGTAGGAGGCGGGTTTTCTGAAAAGATTTTACTGAAAACTTGTGCATGAGTTTCGGACATGAAAAAGCAAACTTTATG
The DNA here is from genome assembly GCA_963573305.1 of Pyrrhosoma nymphula. NCBI lineage: Eukaryota > Metazoa > Arthropoda > Insecta > Odonata > Coenagrionidae > Pyrrhosoma > Pyrrhosoma nymphula. The sequence goes on along the minus strand of OY754336.1, from coordinate 54,323,724 downwards.
TTCGTGATTGAGAGACCTGACAATTAGGTCAGTTTTCGATTAATAGGAAGTTTTCTTAGAAATGGAACATCCCGACAAGGAAATACGTGGTGGAGCTAGAATAAATTGAACATAGTTTTCATCACAAAGCTGTGTGATATTAATGTTGGTGAATTTTCCAGTACTTGAAAAATGTGGTCTTGTACCTGGTAAGCTCCCTGAAACATTTATCGGCGTGTATGCAATTATTAAGTTTTTGTAGAATACAAAAAGCATCGGTAATGTATACATGAACAAAATAGACTAACACAGCGTCTAGCATCGTCTAGCAACACTAGCTTCTGAGTATGTATCTGTCAAAAATAGCAAAGGAGATTTTGATCGTATTCAAAAAGTTCAAAGAGACTCTAGGAATCCGATTTTGAGTATGCTGAATTGAGTATATTTTTCCGTACTGAAATAATTTTCGTCTCAAATGGCCTGATAGCCCGATTTACGCGCCAATTATTTCAGTACTGATAATCGCCACGATTCTCTCGAAAACTCAATTAAAATCTCAGGCGAAACCTTTCGTATGAACCAACTCTCCTCTTTGATTCCTCATCAGAGTATGCGCGGACGACATTGTGTTTGCTTACATTATTTATGCGTTCATAATTAACACCATTTGTAAAATAGAAAATATCCCCACTTTTAGACTCTTCGATCTATTTTACGGTAGCCTGGTTTGAGGGCACAATTTACAACTACTAGAGAACTCACCAAACACAAGATATAACTCCGTTTTGTAATAAAAACAATGTTTTTAGTTGATTCTAGCTCCGCAACCGGTATTTCTTTGACACGCTCTACTCTGCTGTGATTAGTAGTAGGATGCGAGACGCGGATGAAAAAAAGTGTCGTACTTATTTTTGTGGTTAGAACTGAAAGTCGAATGTGACCCATTCATCGAGTACGATTGAGCCTTTTACACGAAACGATTTTGAGCCCGCTGAATTTGGATCTATTCTCAGTACTGAAATAAGCGTCGTGTAAATATGGTTTAAGGCCGCGGGACCGATACAAGCGCCTCATAGCGAGCAACGATACTGCTGATTCCTTCGCGCAGAATAGGAAGGCAAGGTCTCTTCAATAGAATCCTTCCTGCAGCCCTCTCCAAGAAGATCTATGAGGAGACGGCTCACGCATTAGTTGGCAGAAGCCTGGAAAGGCGACAGTACTGACCATGCAACGGCCAGGCGATGTTAATTTCAAGCTTTTTATCTTTCTTCCAAAATGAGTTGTTCTCTAGATTTTGTTTAGAAGAGAGAATAGGTGTTCGATAGAAGAAAAAAATGCTCATCTATATGAGGCACGCCTCATTAATACATATTTGTCATAACGACGCATTTTAGAGCACACAGTTTCACCACCATCGTCCTAAAAACCGTCTTACGCGGTGTAATTTACTGCGCAGTCTGATGTATGGGTGGATGTGCAATGGTAATTGTGTTCCATAAAGCGGGGACTTGCAAGAAAGACCGCGCGAATGTTCCATAAAGCGGGGACTTGCAAGAAAGACCGCGCGAATGCATAAACGAAAGAGAAAAATAGTCCCTGGTGCCACATTATCAGAATTTCTGCTCACCAAACGGCGAAGTTAAGTGCCTTGTGTAAAACGGCCTTAAAACATGAGATTGATTATTTTCGGCTGTTGCTCGAGTCCTTCGCTTTACATTTTACCGTATCCGAAGTCACAATATTATTCTTTGCCCCAGTAACAATACATTAAACGGATATTACCGACGCGCGGGCGGTGGCGCCCTCTATTGTTTGCATACAAGAAACATCATACGCAACCCAACATATTAGGGTAGGTTAGATCACGAGAATAAAACTAGGGAAATAGACTGCAGAACGAACGGGTTTAAAATGTAATTTCTCTAGTGGATGATAAGAGACCGTAATAACTGCCAATGAGGCTTTTAACTAGATTTTTCGATAGGTGGTGTAGCTAATTGGTAGACTTGCTCCTTAATGCTTGTTTATTAATCAGCTACCTAGTGCTAACCGCTCGTCTTGGATTATCCCTGTATGATTCTTGTATTTCTGTGAATTTATGTAGTTTCAAAATACATGAATGCTGGTAGTTTCTCTAGTATTGGTGGCATACATATGATGTGTTGCATGGTGGTTAGATTTCACCTCTTGACAAGTATTTGCAGGTTTTCTCTGTGGTTTGTAAAAGTTTTTTTAATAAATTCGTTTTACATAAATTCGTTTTGCTATTCCATTTAAGATTGTAGTGTCATTGGCTTTATTTGGGTGTAGTATAGTTCATGTTGGTGATAATTCATACCCTGGCACACACCCTTGAGATGTATTTCAGGGTATTGTAGAGATATTGTAGGTGTGAAAGTGTACAACACAGCATTTCAAATTCCTTTAATTTTAACTTTTCAACATATTTTTGGATTTTAGCCTCATAGTGCAATGGAATATTATGGCATATTTGCGCATTGGAATCTTAGGGAATGAAAACGACCAACGGAGTGAAGTTGGACGAATAGGTCGTAATGTACTCTCAAGCCGAAGTGTGCAGACTTCGTCTCTTTAGTGAGGGGGGTCTTCGAAATCTTCTTCCATATTCGTGATTGAAGAGGCATCCTTAGTTCTGTTTTTCCCAACTCCACTCAGTTAAGACCTTTACAGAGAATGGCCGTCATACTTGTATTTAGGAATGTATTTGGGTATACGTACTTCATGCACCAGCCTCAGCGACGATACCTAGGTGCAGAGCGTGTAAAACAGAGGATGGCGAAATTCATCAAGCATTGATTTTGTGCCCCGAGTCGTCGTTCCTAAGAATTGATTTTCCTGGAGCTGCTTTTTGCAAACATTTTCCCTCACGCCGGATTCACTTCTCGCTGTTCCTGCGCAATGTTGATTGCTCGAAACCTCGACGCACATTTAAATGCCTCCTTCCCCCTCGCTCTTTCGAAAGGCATTCTCGTAGCCCCGAGGTACATGCTTACCTACCTAGGCATCCATCCGAGATCTTTTTTCATCAATTCATGTGAGCATTTCTGCTATTAGACGGAAACATGAATACTTTCCCAAGCATTAACGTTGCCTGCATTTTACATTTTAGTGAAAAAATCCTACGTTAAAGGGAAAGGCATACTGGTACCACGGCAACTATCACGTAAAATATTAAATAACAGTGAAAATTGAGGCTATAAAATAGTAATTTCCAACGCCCAAATCATTTACCCCTAGGAAAACAAAAAGAAATAATAATAATATTTATTGTTCTGTAGCGAGTCACCTAAGAACAAATACAGAGTATATAAATTATCACATCACAGTTGAACAGTGGGAAAAAACTATAGCGAAATGCAATACAAAAATTGCAAATATTAAGATAATGACATTTTAGAAATAAACAAGCAATTTATCGCCTCTTACCTTTGGATACGTATTTAAAAACAACTGAATATGTTGCGGCGCGTAACCAAGAACAACCATTCAGCAAGTGAAACTCGACTTTCTTATGGAGCGTAGGTGGCTACCTTCATTTTGTCCTAAAACTTTTGGAAATCTGCGTACATAAATGATATTACTGTTTTGTAATCGATTTTGCAATCGCCTGAAGTCGTACCCTGCAAGTCACCTCATGGTTGTGTGGCAGGGGGTGACACCGCACCACACCATGCCTTCACTAACCGCTAAAAACTCCCTCATACAAATAGTATCTATTTTACTAAATACATTGTTATGTAAATTAAGTTTTGGGCGTGGTAGGAGAATTCTCATGCAATACAGCTTTTAACCATGATTGTTCTCATGCAAGATAAACTCTGCGCTCATATGACAGGGGCCGATTAGTTTAAGTTCAGTCGTGCCAACGTGTAAGACAGGCAAAAATTATTTTAAATTATGAACTAAGAGTGCATTCAATAAGATTAACATCAGATGAAGAAATGAAAAAATGCCATGTAAACAACGCGACCTTTCGTTAAAATTTAAATTAATGGTGGCTTTGATCACAGCTGGCCTTAATCGTACGGGGAAAAATTTGTTCGATGTGTGGAATATTTAAATAAAAGTTTCGAAGGTTCAAGCGTCATGTAGTGGAAATGATACCTGAACAACCAGACAGAACTTTTTTCTAGTACTGATTGAATGTTGACCTTGTTGCATTAAAGCAAAACAAAAGGAAGTAAAATTTTTGACTATATTTTCATGTAATGCTATGATTTATTTTCTAATGGTGTTTGTTTATGAGACTCCTTTGTTGCTGAATCGGGCATGCAGGTCATTTCCTGTTCTTTAGGAACGCTTTTTGTCAGGTCAGAAAGTACGGGCAACATGGCCCTGGGGGAGATAGGTTAATTCAGTTGAAATTCGGAGGTCACATATTACATTAAATTGGACTCTAATTTCATTCCAGACTTACATGCCTTTCCATTTCGCATTTCCGTTTTCAGAATTTGTATAATCACAAAAGCTTAATTATTGATGGTTAACCTTGGAAAATGTTATTTCATATTCTGATTTATTCCAAATTGCCACGTAAGTACGTGCCATAATCTTCCGCAACAGTCTTTGAATGTTTGGTGAATCGTCTGTGGTTGTGGAGTCTCAGGTTGGGTCTCATTTAACTTACCTGCATAGGTTGCGCACAGGGTCACATTTTTTCCGTCAAAACTAAAAACTACATAGCATTTCCATGCGTGAACGACTCCCAAGTTTATATAGGAATGCGTAGATTTTTTAAAGTGCGTCTCTTCATGCCCACTGTATTTTTGGTGAAATTTACATGCAGCCTTTTACAATATCATTTATGTGACTGCTGATTGTATGAAAATGTATTTTCATCGATTTTTGTATGGAAAGACGCCATATGAAAATGAATACTATATCCATTAAATCATTTCATTGTGTGTGAACATTTCGTAAAACTCGGAGGAAAAACTTTCGTAAAACTCAGCAGGGGTTACTTTGTCCTTCATTTTTAATTTTTCTTGGTTTTATTTATTTAAAACTGGATAAACGTAAAAGCTGTGTATTTATTCCTTAGCTGCAGTAATAATAATAATAATAATTGTGACAAGGTCTACGGGGGATTATGAAGTTCGCCCGTGTCTTCTGATTGACGTTATTTCTTGCAGCTTTTGTCGTGCGCACGCGACGTGGAATGACGAGTCACTCCCTCACGAAGCGGGCACAACTCGGGGTCCTTGCCAACTCGTCAGTCCAGAGACCAAGAGCACTCTTGCAAGGGTTTTAAAATCAGTCTTTATTTTCTTTACTCAGCTTACACCGCTCCACAATCTCACAATCCATTCCACAGCTCCCTCTCCACCACTTTCCGCAATGGCGTCTCCCACAACAATCCCCCCAAACAAATAAACAACCCCCCGACAACCAGCAATCATTAACAAAACCCTGGGCCTGCAGAGCCTACTCCATCCAAACTCACCCTTTGTGTTCACAACACTTTCATAATCAGCGTGCAACTAAACCAATGGAATGCTGGGACAAAATATTTGGTTTATGGTCGCAGCGCGGCGTACGAAATGTGAACTTTTATCCCACTCGAATTCTCACTCAGAACCAGAACAAGTGAAGTCTCCTTGAAAAACTTGAAATTTATGAGTGCGGCTTTTGGCGTTTGTCTTCTACTTCTTCTTCTTGTTGGCTTTCAGATTGTTCTCTACGAATTCATTATCCTCACGTACATTCTTTCCATGTCTTCCTGAATCGTTCAGCATGAAATTTTCCTGATGAGCTCTAATCTCTCAAAATGTTCACTATTTTATTGTCTTCCATTCTGTTTATATCATCATTCCACATCTTTCTTCGCTCTTTAGCCCAATGGGGTAGTTTGAACGATACATCATTTCATATGAAATTTGATGAATTTGGCCTCATCATTTAGAAACATATCTTGTATTTCCAATGATAACAAAATATCAACCACTAACCTCTATATTTGTTGAGTTATTTGCCAAAAAACAACTGTCATTTCCATGGTACGGGTTTGCACTCCAGAGCAGTGGCGGATACAGAAAAAACTCAAGGGGGGGCGCAAGTTATCGCGACGATTGTAGCTTTCAAACTGACTGCCTGGCAGCGACTCTGCTTCCCTTATATATGTAGCTCGGTTGTTTCGAGAACATTCGGTGCCAGAATGTTCGCTTCCAGACTTTTAAGGAGTGTGAACAAATACAAACAGTAGAATATTCGCGACTTTTCTCGAACAATTGCAGACGGAATAACGTATCGAGATCACTAGAATGGCCGTGAATTTTCTCGTAGGTTAGCTATATATGTGCCAGACAGAAACGTATAAAATACGACGACGCGGACGCGCGCGCGTGCTACATAAGAAAGTAAAACTACTCGATAACTCGACTCAGAGTCGACTGACGAAAGACACGAACGACTAGCGTACGGGCTGACTGGCGGGGGCGGCGCGGGCGGCAATGCGGGCGGCCCCGCAAGGGGGAGGCGCGCGCCCCCCATATGTATCCGCCACTGCTCCAGAGAGACAATTTAAAAAATGAGAAATTTTTAACGCACAGGTATCTTCTGAAGTTAAACAGCATTTATTTTGTATTAATTCTCAACTACGCTTATAAATTAATTACTAACCACAGTAATCTTTAATGAATCACAAAAAAATCTTCGGTGGGGAAGACGTTTTCAGCGTGCAGTGTGAAAGAAACGAGTCAAGTCCAACCTTTTACGTGTATTATTTGATAATTACTGAGACTTTCAGTTATTAAATTCAGGTTTTTGGTCATTAACGTGACTATATTTATTTTGTGCTTCTTAGAGTTGATTGAATAAAAAAAAAATTTTGAAAATCGTCTCTATTATGACTTGGGAAAAATCTTGCTCAAACCGCCGTTAGTCAGAAAAGAGCCTAAATTTGTTAAATGGATCTCGGCTCCCTTATTTCCCTGTACTACGCGGAAAAGCTAGTGAAATTATAAAAATTATAAAAAACGCATTTATGAATTTCCACTAAATTTTATTTTTGGAATAGTTAGCTGAATATGTTTAAATTACGGAAAAAAGTTTCTGCCAGTTCTGGTATGGAGTATTTGAGAAAAGTTTATTAAAATGTTTTTAAACATTAGTAATTTACAACAATAGGGTATGGAAGAAAATAATTTTTTATTGATATATTTGCATTCACTTAAGATTTAGCTTTAATGAAAGCTATTAATTATTGTTGTATGACAATTACAAGCGGAGATATAAGTGATAATATGATTTAAGGCTCGGATTTTTGCTAAAAATGCGAAAAAATTAAAATATGCATAATTCACTCAAAAATTTTTTTTTGTCACAAACCGGTTTGAGGGTATTCAGTTCGAGTTAATATTGTACCCATACACCAATTTTTATCAAAATCTGAGACCCTAAGGGACAAACGTTGGTTGAATTGAGGTGGAATGACCCATTGATTATTCGATATTTTCTTGTTCTTCCTAGCATGTTACTGAGGTTCTTCTATTCAGTTTTTTCTAATAATCTATTTGTGTGTGGTTGTCGCGATAGCTTCAATGCCAGCGGTTCTTATAGCAATCTATTTAAACAGCAGGCGTACGGAGTTTACATACTTAGGAATGAAAATATAAAGCTATGGTGTGCTCCAACAAGAAGTAAAAACATGAATAGACGAGGCCAACAGAGTATCAGCTGGCCTAAACCAGCGATATTCAAACTGCATTATTCGGAACCGTGGGACCAACCTCGGAACCCTTCCCAAGGGTTCCTCGAATTTTATTTATCTTACTTTGTATTAGTCACAACTTACACGTTTTACAAGAATGTTAAAATGAAAATAATTTTTTAATACGCAATCTGCAATGTGTGAATATTTTATTTATTTTTATAAGGATGAGTTGTATAAAATATTTTCAAACTCATATAATTTTCGTGGAACAAAAATGTATGAAGACCAATACCCTAAACGAAGTGGTATGAAGAAACAATTAATAGCAAAAGAAACAAAAACTAGAATACATAACATTATAATTAGACAAAAAATAAATGATGGTATTGGTGTTTGTGAGAACTTTATCCTCCCTTTGCTTTAAAAAAACCAATTCAACCCGTTGACCTTAGATTCTCTTCACTGCAAACGAGGGAAATCCTTTCTCGCGCATCCCCTGACCTGTCAGAAAAGGGCCGAAGGGTCCATCAGAAAGGACGGCCGCTCGTTATATGGCCAACCATTCTGAATCCGCACATTGAGAGTGGGCGTTCTTTCCGTGACTCCCTTTGACCGCGTCCTCCTTCTGTGGGTCGAGGTAGAGAGGCGAACAACTCGTATTGCGAAATACTCACATATAGGGCCCAGGGCACGCACATTGCGGTGGTCAGAAAGGAAATCCCTCCGTTTATATTGTTTTTATCCTTTTTTTGCTTTGTTTTTTTTTCTTTCGTACGTCCCCTGGGGTCAGCCCCGGATTCGAGGGCAACCTCCCCCTTGCGTATGACCCTTCTCCCCCCCTAATACATCGACGACGGGGTGGATTGAACGGGGGGCGGGTCTCTTGCGCGAGTACGATACATGTGCGTAATGCGAATGACACGGGCGGCTGATATGTGAGCTCGACCTCCGCAGCATATGAGGAGGGTGGGAGGATAGGAGGGGGAGGTGGGATGAGATTATTGAGGGGAGGTGAGGTGTAGGGGAAGTATGGTAGGGGGCAGGAGTTGGGAGAGGGCGGAAGGGGAATAGAACTCGGGATGGGGGAGAAGTGCAGTGGTCGCTAACATGGTGGCAGTTATACACCAAAGGCGGTGAAATCCGCCATGAAAAAATCATTTGACTTGACAGGGTTTCGAGCCCCGATCTCGCAATTGCCGGTCAGGTGTGCTATCCAGTTACACCACTAATTCGCCTTGAATAAGATTGGTGGTGTAACTGGATAACTCACCTTACCGGAAATTGGGAGATCGGGTTTCGAATCCCGGTTAAGTCAATCGATTTTTTCATGGCGATTTTCACCGTCTTTGGTGTATATCTTCGCACACGAGCGTGTGACTGCGTACCATATTATTTGTGCAATCGTAATGTTTGGAAAATGGTGGCAGTTGTTGCGCAGGAGACTCTTTTTTAGCGGAAGGATACGTTATGCCAACAAATTAGTTCCGCACGGGGGAGTAGGTCAAGTCTCGTCGTTTGACTACCAGGATTCCCAAGGTCGCAAACTGTCGTTGCCGGCTATAGAATCTTCAAATGAATATGAGAATACTGTGCAATTAGCTTTTACGGTTTCATCCGCAAGTGCACATAAGTGTGATTATTTCGCAGAGGAAAACCCACCCGCGTTGATCTCTAAAATGCTCAATCTGGTATACTCCGACTGATTGCGAACACTGCCGAAGTATTTGAAAGCAGCTTTGTTTGAATCATAAATAATGTAGTTCAACGCGCTGCTTACGTTTTCCCGTCCTCTCAATTAAATAATAAGTGAAATAATGTTGGCCGCTATGCCTGCCATGAGTTCTTCTCTCCACACCGTTCGTTTGTAAACCCCTTAACGCGCATTTTCCTTTCCTTGTAGTATCGCTTCGTGCAATTGGATACCGCCACGTTTCGCAACCGCTCGTCTTGTTTGTCTTTTCAAGCTTCGTTATTTCGTGCGAGAGAGATTGTATTACCAGACTCTGATTGATTTAAATCCGAAGAATAAATTTCAAAAATTTTGCGACCTATTATCCATTTTATAATTTTAACAAACACAAGTTAAGCAAAATATCGTTGTTTTTATATTTTCCAAATAGTACTACATACTAGATAATCAGGAGGAAATTAACCGTAAATATTTATCCCGCAGATCATCGAATTGTTTTTGCCGAAAGGCCTGCAAAAAACTGTATGAAAGGTGGAGGCTGCTGACGCTACCGCAGCAGTGTACGGAAACAGGAGGTGGGGTGAGATAAATTGGAGTATGAGACGGCGTGTTGGGGTAGGGTTATGGGAAAAGAGGGTGGGATAAGGGGCAGGAGTGTACAGTATGATGCGGGGAAGAGAGGAGGGGTGCAGGAAAGGAAATGGGGAATGGTTCATTGATTCAGGAGTCGGGGAAGACTGCAGAAGTATGGGCAGGGTGAAGGATTAAGGGGAGGGTAAGATATAGGGGTATAGAAGACGAGGTGGAGCAATAGGAAGGGCGTACTAGAGTTTGGTTAGTTTGATAATGTAGGAGTACAGAAGAGTTAGTTTGTATAAGGAGGGCAGTTTATGGGAGGATGGGGTTTAAAGTATGGGGTTTAGAGTATGGGGGAAATATTACAGGATTGCGGAAGGCACTAGGGTAGGTGTTTAGGATCTGTATGTGCGAAAAGGGGTGGGAGCACAGGGTTAGGGGGTTAAGTCATGGGGAAAGGGTACAAGGGTCGGGAGACGGGGGAAGGGATGAATGTATTGGAGTTGGGGGGAAGAGAAAGGGTAATGGAGTGGCAGGAAGAGCAGGGGTACGAATGGATGTGTGGTATAGGGGAGGGGTACATGAGTGGGGGACGTGGTAAGGGTGCAGGAGTATGGAATAGGATGCGCTCATGCCAGCCATACTTAGCGATGGAATGGGGATGTAACACTTCGTACCCTCAGCCCCTCCCCATTTAAGCTCAGGGTTTTTCACCCTGGGGCATGTGGCAGAGAGGGGCAAACCGCGGGGGGAGGGGGGTGTGGCATTGGAAAGGTCCCCCACTCATCTCTCTTGCACAGCGGCATTACGCCGTCATCAGCGGGATCGATTTTTAAAAATATCGCTGAAATATCTGTGCTGCTGTCGTTTTTTTTTCGCACGACTCTCCGCGCGATAACCCTTGCGCGCACCGTATCGTCACTTGTTTCACCTTGGGGAAGAGGAAAAATGGGGGCGGTGGGGGATGAAACGCGTTCCCACCCCACTTTGTTCTGGGGAAAGGTCGTCGTCGTATGCCATTTCGGTTCCGTCAGCAGCCTCCACTTTTCGTGCAGTTTTTTGCAGCCCTTTCGGCGAAAGAAATTCGATGCTCTGGAGGATAAAATCACTCACGGTTATTGTCCTCCAGATTATCTAGTATGTGGTAGTCATCGAAAAATATTGTTGCAACGAGATTTTGCTTTATCTGGCGCTTGCTAAAAATATAAAATGGATAAAGTATCGTGGTAGTTTTTTAATTTATCCTGCGGATTTTAATCAATACCCTTGTGGAAGTAAAATCTCTCTCGTAAGAAAGCACGATGCTTGGAAAGGCGAACAAGATGAGATGCAGGAAAGATGAGTCGAGTAAACAGTCACTCTCAGAGGGTAGCGAATGACTGATATCGATGTGTACGTCATTGATTCATGTTCTCAGTTGGTTCATTGACTCATGCCAGCTGCGGGAGGGGTCAAACGAGCCATTCAAGGGGAAAGATTCCTATCAGAACGCAGAAGTATTCTTCACCGATAAACATTTTTGAACATTGCTGATCTATATACTGCTTGAAGAAGGAATTGTTACGAAGAGATTAAAAAAATAATATTATTAATATGGAAGATTCAGTTACAAGTTGACCCTATGGTCAGGTGGTAACTTAAAAATACCTATAAAGGTATTACATAAAACATATTCATAAATAAAACAATACAAATACATGTCATGGATCAGAGAGTTTATTTATTTATTTTTAAAGTTTAACGTTTGCCCAAAAAAATAATTACAGGGCGAACAAAACAAAAAAAAAGAAAATACAAAACATATTGGAATCAATTGAATTTTACAGAAATTTCGAAATATATCAAGAAACTATATCATTTATCAATTTGCCAAAGAGTCTTATTTTTTGAAATAAATCAATTATATCATAGTATATGTTAAAATTTGAAACCGATTTAGTCTTTTTGCGAAGCGCCTGACATTATTAGGGAATGGATTGAAAACATTTGCATCTAAGCCATTCCATGCATCCACCCCTCTGTTCCAATATGAGCATTTCCCCCAGTTAGTTCTCTGTTTGGGGGGCTTGATTTTGTACCCATGGTCCTTCCTAGAGAAGTGAGCCGGATATCTTAGCCTCTCTGTGATACCCACCCAGGTAGTTTCCCCAACATATGCCTTATGTATGGCCTTCAGCCGCGAGATATTCCTCCTCTTTCTCAGCGATTCCCATCCTAATTTAGCGATCATTGCTCTCACACTGGCTTCTCTATTGTAATTTCCCATTACAAGTCTTGCCGCCTTCCTTTGGACCATTTATATTGTATTTATCAATCCCGAAAGATGTGGGTCCAAGACAGCAGCCCGATACTATAGAATGGGATGCCCAAGTGGATTGTATGCTAACTCTTTTGTGTCGCGCGTGCTTTCCCTCAATGTCCGCATAACAAAATTTATAATCTTGTACGCTTTCGTTGCGACTCTATCCATCTGCGGTGCCCAATTTAAATCAGAGGTAAAAGTAACTCCTAAGTATTAACAATTTTTTTCTTCCTCAAGTGAATCACCCCCAAGCGGATATTTGCTTTCTACCAGTTTTTGTGTCCTACCAAACCTTATGAGAATTGCTGGTGATTTAGTTTTTCAAACGTTAAGTCTGATAACTTGTAATTTATATTCACCACAAGTTGGATTGGTAAACAGATGGTGTCTTGGCTCACGGAGGTGAAGCTCATTTTGTAAAAAATGTGCAGCGAACTAAAATTCTACTGAGAAAATAAAACTAAAATGAAAAACGTTTTCCTACTACGTTCTACTTAAATGCTCTGTTTTATGTGATTTACCTATTCCCTGTTTTCAAATATGTTCGTCATACGTCATTGTGACGTTACCATTATTTTATTAATACTACAGTTCAGGCTGTACTATTACCATAGATACTCTTAATAAGATTAAGATAAGAGGCTTTGGTTTTTGACTGATTTATTTTTATAAAAGCGTCTTTAATGGAACCTGGAAGTGTCACACGATTACGCAGCAAAGCGAAATTTCATAGTTATTGGCTGTAGGCAAAATATTCAGTGTTATCGTGCAGTGTAACGTAAAAAACAAACGTAAAATGCGTGTTTGAAAACATGTGCAGTGCAACGAAAAATATATTTGCTGCTTCTGATAACGGTAGTATTACTCTAGCTATTCTTGTTAGTTCCCTAAAGTAAAACTCCCCTGCAGGTGGCATTTCCATCGCCAGTGTGAGATCCATTTAGCGGCGCCACGAGTCGGTGGAGAATAAAAGAACTCCTATACCAATACCTGTGCTTTGACGTGTAGGCAGATGGAAGTTTAGAGTTTGCTTCCATAGGCTATTCACATCCTCGTGAAATTGGAATTCTTTTGACTTACTTGTTTTTTTAGACTCTTGTTTTGTATTTTATTTGTGTCACGGAAAATGTTGCCTTTATCACTTTCTCTCCAAACTCCGCAAACGGAAATTGTGACTGGTGTAATTGGAATTTTAATACCTTGTTTTGATTTTAATGAACCTCAGAGCCGTAAAGACGAATTTTCCATCAAAGATATTTCTAGGCAACTGCACGTGAATGGATTCAAATATTAAAAATTTCAAAACGCATCGAGATCAAAGCGATATTTTTTCGGATGGAGAATTCCTACTTTTCGTGGTAAACTGTTGCTGCTTTGCAGAAATCAATTTTCGTCAACACTTGAACAGAAATCGTCGCAGGATTTAGGAGATTTCAATTAAAGAGCTTACTTTGGAACTCTGTCTTCTGGGAATTAAGGAACAAAGTTGGTTTCTATCTAGTGACGTCACTTCGTTTTGTCGACTTTAGGTATTTACTGATGTGTCGATGTAAGATGTGTATGTATGCTAAGAAGCCGATGTAAGATTTTTTGATACTTAGTGGAGCGTTGACGATTATCGACTGGTTTAGAACGAAATATTAGTAGCAATGTCTTTGTTAAAGATGCAGTTCCTTGTTAAAGATGCAGTTCCTCAGCTCTCAAAAAACTTAAAAGACTCCGGTTAATCGCGGAAGAATTAGTTTTAAGCTTTCTTCTATTATTAAGATCTTGGAATGTTTTGGAACCTAACGAAATTGAGACTGGAAAATTTCCGGAGGTTTTTAGAGATTATCATTATTATTCGATTTTCATAGATCGTTATTACCGTATTTACGCTTCTCCCACACCCCTAAAAGCGTTGCACCGTATCTTTTACAAATAAAGTAGCAAAAAGAATTTCCTGCGTGCTGTGGTTTTTATGTGGAGCGGGAGAGGTTGGGGTAAATGGGCGTTTTAGGTGCACTTAAGAGTTTTTTCCTCGTTTGGCGTTGCTTTTCATCTTACATAATTATGTTATGTATTGTGATCTTTATTGGACATTTGCATTTACGAAGATTACAATTTGAAATTGGCTTGAATGTCAACACTTGAACACAAATCAGTGATGTAAACAAAAAGGTCTGTGATATTCTGCACGTGATGCAGAACATCTATATTTATAAAAGAGAATGTTTGTGTGTCTGTCTTTTATACAAATTTACAGTTTTGCTATGATCATGTTGAAATGTTGCAGACTAATAATTCAAGACCGGAGGAAAATTATAAGCTCTTTTATAAAGATCTAGGGCCCCTAGAAATCCGGAAAAGGGCCCTTTGGTGGTCTACGCTACGTATTGGGTTTCGTGCAGTGGTTTCATTTTTTGCTTTTTAAAGTTAGTTTCGCTCAAGATTTAGACTTTTTAAATCAATTTTCTGGAAGAATGAAGTTTATAATTCATTCAAACAATGATCTTTTTCGATCCGTATTTGTCTGAATATCGCGTTTTATCAGCACAGACGCACATTTGCCTCTGAAATCAACAATAGCATATTTCCATGACAACCAGATTTTGGTCTTTCACGCATTTAAAATTCATTTTGCTTAGTTAAGGAGGTTCCGCCGCGACTGTGTGAGTCAAAACAAATACTAAATTCCACATTTTTGATATTTTGTCCAAAAGATCCTGCTTTCGCTGATGTAATGCGTTACCCACAGAAAACCAAAAGTAAAATAGAAAAAAATGCAGATTATTCCACGAATGTATTTTATACCAGCACTTTTTTCCAGCCATAGGAGCCGATTGCAGCGCCATTTCCTACGAATTACCGCATTTTGACTTCAATTACGGCAGTAATTCCCTAATAATTAAAATAATAAGGTGGTAAGATGCCTATATTTTATTTTTATTCAATTTCTCTGGATTATATCCTTCATATAAATAGATTTCCGCGAAAATGGCATGTATATTTTATGGAAAAATACCATTTTTCCCCGTGTTTCTCTCATTCCCCCATTGAACACAATGTAATTTCAAGTAAATAGATTTCCGCGAAAATGGCATGTATATTTTATGGAAAAATACCATTTTTCCCCGTGTTTCTCTCATTCCCCCATTGAACACAATGTAATTTCAAGTTCTATTATAGAATAAAATAGCGTGGAAAGGTATGATTTTGTTGTTCATATCAGATAGAGGACATTTTTTTTACAAGTAGACAGAATATGAATAATATGACATTTAAGTCATTTTACGGTGGAACCACCTTAAGCTGATTAGGAATGCTAAGCATTGGGTTTTGTGCGGTGGTTTATTTTTTTACTTTTTAAAACTACTTTGAGACTTTTAATCAATATATAGAGTTTAAATTTATTTCATCAGATACCCGAAAGAATCTCAAGAATGAAGTTTCTCCTCTTATATGATGGGTTATGAAGGAAGTGTGATCACGAGTAACGCCGGGTAATTCAGCTAGTTGTATCTACGTGGCTATAGGCTTTCCCGGCGAATGATATGAATAAAGAGTTCTTGGGTTTCACTCCGGGTCAGGTTCTCCATAACTTCCGACGTTTCGACGAGCTACTCACCCTTCATCATCAGGGATCCAAGAATGCAATGCCAATTTTCCGCAGGTCTGCCTTATACGCGTGAATTGACATTGTATCTACATTAACATATTGATTTGCGAGTTGCCGCGGGGGAGTGTAGAAGGTGGCGTTAGAACAGCAACCATGAAAAGTGAAAGGAAAAGAAAGGGGATGAGGGCAAAGGCAAATTGTATCTTAGCAGAATGTCTAATGGTCAATATTGATACGTGAAAAGAAATCATTGTTTTATTTTATTTAATTTATCTTATAATTAAATTTATCTGTGGAAAATTGTTACTTCTAAGTTCTTAAAAGAAATCAATTCTAACGGTCAGTTCGGCAGTATATATATCTCTCTCTCTCTTATTTTTCCGCTTCTATCAGTTCCTGATATTCAGTTAGGGGTCAGAATAATATCCTCCGTGTCATACTGACTCGGCTGTTCTGACATTTTCAAGTAGGTACAATATTTTTTCCGGGCACTAGTGTATCGAGCACCCGCTGCAGGCTTCCTCACATGTCCTCGTGTATGACGCGCACCTGATTTATTAATACTTTAACGTCAGACTGTGTGTACTCGTCAAAAAAATTCTTATTTTCGATTTTTTATTGGTTAATGCTTCTATTTGTTACAGAACAGCTCTTCCAGCTTCCAGTCTCTTTCATTCCCCCAATTCAATATCCCTTTTTCATCAACAACCCCTTCACAACTAAAACTTTTCAACAATCAATAAAACATTTCCACGCTAAAATAAATGAAAACATTAAAACAAAAATTACACGAAATTAACACAAATCAAAACAAAAATAAAAATTAATTTCAAACGTAACAATGCTAATTGTGGTATGGGGAGATAGGAAAAATTAGTGACCGAAGTAGAACCATGATGACGTAGTATGCACGCTCTGTTCACATTCGTCCATAACGGAAGCATCCATTCCACATTCTTTAAAGACCCAGTTAATTCTCCTTGAAAGATTTCTATTAACAGCCACCTATTAAAATTGCACATTAGGTATTCGTCTCCGCGTTGAAAGAGATTTGAAGTATAAAGTGGCATATGTCATGAATTTATGCCTGTAGTAAACATTTTTATTTTATAATGTTCTCGCTGTTTGGATACAGTGCATTTATTATTAAAATTGTCTTCTTTATTTGTTCATGGAAAATTTTGGTGGAGAAACATTGCCGTTGATTTTCCTGGAAGAAAACAGCGAGGGATTTTTTCGAACTCCAATTTAATGACCATGCTCGTTGAAGCGCCGTGGAAGCTGTTGTGGTTGGATTCAGAATTCAACTAATATTTTAAAAATTTCCTCCAAATAATTAAAAACTGAGACCTACCAGGAAAAAATGTGTTATTACTCTCAGTATTTTTACCTCCTCAACTCATGCATTTGATTACATAAAATTTTTCGGGTCATGCTAATTTTTCCGCAGGTCTACTTCAGAATTTCATTAAATATTCAAATGTGGGTCTCCTTTCCCTCTGAACGTTTATTTATGCATTTTTTTCCCTATATCGCCTCTCCACCGGTGCAGCAGAGTAGAGAAGTATGCTGCTGTAATTGCATTCTCGGAGGAGCAGGAAATATACCTATATATCCTCATTAACTCAATGATTTTGTAGTCTGCAAAGTTTCAAGGAAGGTGGGCCTCTCGTCCGTACCTTTAACACTTCTTTCTGTTTTTAATATTCTGTGAAGTTTCTGTCGCCCCGTGATATGCGAGGTCGACCCTGCCTTAATCAGTATGCCTCCGTTGTTGGAACGTATCACACTTTTTTTCTATTTTACTTTCGTAATTAGTCGTGATAAGAGCTTTAATAGACTGGATATGTTTCGCACACACACGACCGAGCATACCAAAATAATGGAGCCTTCATCTTTTGATAATAAATTTGCCATTTTTTAAAACTTGAGGGAGCATGGAAACTCGCAGCATTTTTTATTTTTTTATCTACCCGCGCCTTGATGGAAAAGTATGTCCTGTTCGTTATTAGTTTCCATGGTTACTGGTTATTAACCAGCACTAGGTTATACCATTGTCTGTGGTGACAGTGAACTAATTAAAAAAATCTTATGTGACAGAAGTGTACATTCGAGTATTTCCTCGAAATTTGCAATGTAATTATAATTTTCAGCCATTTGTCAGCGAAATATGGGCAATCAAGTCTCTGGAGAATTTTTATTGAAAATAGTAAAATGGAAGTAGTAGATTTGTATCGGGGGAAACATAAAACCTATTGAATAATGAAATGTATTAAAACTTGTGATGATTAACTGAGAATATGAGTGAGGTATAACATTAAGAAAAGGGTATTCGTTTGATTTTTTTGCTTTGCACAATGAAAGTGATGATAGGTGATAATAATAGTTCACATGAATGGATACACACAGTACTTTTCCGTATCGTTGCTTCATTTGCTAAACTTTGTGTGTGGACTTTAGCGGGTCACTATTAATTGAAGAAACCATTCAAGAAATTCTGACGATAAGCATGCCGTGATTAAGCTACCAAGCTTAAGCGACTTACGCGAGAAAACAGCTATTTTTGTAGACAAATTGTTTTCACTGTGTATTTGCACACTCCCCGTCCATTACAATATTTCTTTTATAGGTAAAGAGGCTAAAGGTAGGTACCTCGATAGATATTATAAAAGCAAGGATATGTTTTCGCGGGCATTTAAATCGATTTTTCCTTTTGACTAGATATGCTAACTCGACCGCATCGTTTCGTAATATGCTTGGAGCCGCTTCGAATAAATTTTCGGTTTAATCGGAAAGGAACGCGGGACGCAAGTATTGATACGAAAGTGTTATCTGAACGAAAGCTATATGAAAATTTGTGAACGATGGTCTCTTAGGGATGAAGCGTAACGAATGGGGTATGCGCTAATAATACTTTCGTTCATGCTTTTTGCCATTTATTACAGCTATTGCTCCCATTAACTTAAGCGTTTCAAAGTCCGTGAATGTTAGAAAGTATAGGTTTTAGCTAACCGCAATAAAGATAAAAAAATTACGAAATGATGAATGAAAGATATGGTAAGTATATTCAGAGGATAAAATTTTGAGAACTTTGAAGGAAAAATTTCGCGTTAGAAAGTGCGCAAAAATATCATTGCACATGCTAGGGAGTTCTAATATTTTCAATTTTATTTATTTTCACAATCCCGGAAACAGAATCAATGGGCTTTTACATCGGGCGTATCAAGAGCAACAGTGAACGAACACAAACACCCATGTCCTGAGTGAAAAATCCACTCCGGCGGGACTCGAACTTCGACCCTCAGATTGGCAGGTGAGGACTTTACCCCGTCTGCCACTAGGGCCGACAATATCTTCCTTCTATTCTATACGATTTCATCGGTTTCCTTTACTTCAACTACGTCTGTTTTTGAGCATTTCATTCAATGATGGAAAAGGGTCAGAATTTAGGTGTTAGTCGAACTACATTTGTTTCCATACATTGTCCACCCGTCCGTCGCTGGAAACCTCAGTTACGTTTAGAAACCTTTTGGCATAGAGCTCAGCTCTGCACTCGGCCAGTCGCGTGTAGGAAGGGAATCACGCCATTGGAGTAAAAGTTCGTGTCAGACTGGGAGAGAGATATACAGAAAGCATGATCCGAATCGGAGCACGCACGTGCTACGTACGTTGGAGCGGGCATGGCGCAGCGAATGCAACGTATTTATCCTGCAGCGCCAAGTGGCGGGGGATAATGCCGCCTTCGTGCGCAATTTTACGCGAACGGGGAGCCGGGATTTCTCTCTTTATTCCACTGCCCCCGTTGGAAGTGTGGTTAGGGGGTGGGGGTTTGGTGCGTGTTTGTGCACCATGCGGGTGATCGGCAATGAAAAACGTCGGCCGGACTCGAAATCCTAGAGCGCACCGCCAGTAGAAACAAAAGACAACGTTTGAAGCGAGCTTAATTTCCCAAGAGGAGGGTAGGAAGGGAATATCAGGCGATCCGTACTAAAGTGCACTGCTTTTCTGTGCTCTCAATACCGTTTGACAACGGTGGCGGCGTTTCGTAGTTTAGGCTCATCCGTTTCCATATTTTCCAAAAATTTTGAATCCACTTGATATTAATTTGGTTGTAATTTGACTCGGAGAATAGGCTTTAATATTCTAGTTTTTCGAAATGTTTTGTGGAAAAAACTTGAGCCCGTGACCCTTCTAACTAAACAGTTTGTAGTTGGAATATTTGTTAACGATTTTTCTTCAATCATACCAACGGTCGTTTGCATAAATTTACTGCTTTCTCTATCATGTCCCGTCACAGTAATGATTATGATCGTATTATATGGGGTCGATTCCAATGTAGACTTGGGACATTGGAGTATTTAAAAATTCGTCGGGCCTTATTATTGTGAATTCTGCCTTTTCAATTCGCAATAGTTCATTTGCCTTATCAGGTCTTTAGACATCTACATTCTCTTTTTATCGTCTTATCATTACCCCTGCGGCAAAACTCTCATTAGTCTTCTTTAACGAGCTTTTTCCGCAAAAGCGCATGCCCTAGTCAGCAGAATGTTTCCTTCTATCTTTCCCCCAAAAGTTTAGTACTCACCTTTACCTTTATCATCGCTTTCTCATTTTTTTACCCAACTTATGTTTTTCGTCTGTCAACGTGTCCAAGCTAAAAATCATATTTTCCTTATATTTTTAGCACAATTTATATAATCCATGTTTCCTTCTATCTTGCCCCCAAAATTTTAGTACTCACCTTTACCTTTATCCTCGCTTTCTCATTTTTTACCCAACTTATGTTTTTCATCTGTCAACGTGTCCACGCTGAAAATCATATTTTCCTTATATTTTTAGCACAATTTATGTAATCCTTGGGAGTGTATCCACATTTCCAAGCTCTTTCTATGTAGGATTTTCCGCAATGGAGGCTCCTAATCTGAAATGACGATCAGCTTCGCAAAATGTCTTCTACTCTTACTTCTTTACGTCTGAAATTGGCAATGATTCATGGTATCTAAATGTTTAACCTGTTGCATATATAATTAGGGGAGGATTAAAATAACTTCGTTAACTCCACTAGTATTTATTATCACGACCTGGGTTTCAACACTTGGTGTCATAACAAGTGTTGAAACCCGGGGCGTGATAATAAATACTAGTGGAGTTAACAAAGTTATTTTAATTCTTCTGCAATGGATAAATTCCACCAAATTACGCCTACAACAGTTTCCTTTATAATTAGGGGCTTTCCATTTGCTCTAGTGCGCTTATTACTTCGTAACAGAACAGCGCAGATGCTTTCTATTTCTTTTAGACCCTGCGCTCCAAGCAGCGCTTCAATACAAATCCTGAGAAGAGTTGATATGCCCATGAGTGCGTTTGTGAAGAAAAGGAATCGTTTATTTTCAGTAAAGGCACAATACCTACATGGATGATGTAAACTTTCAAATCACTATGCTGAAAAAATATAAGTTTTTCAGTATTTAGTTGGAAACAATTCGTTAACTATTTGGAAAATTCAACCGTGGACATTTAAGCAAGCTCAAACTTATTCTGGTTAACATGTGTGGTATTCTGATAAAGAGGTATCATATGCAGGGGTACAGGAGCTGACTTTGTGGAAACATAATGCATCCATCTTGAAGAAAGAGATACAGAAATAGTGGTTAAAATTTCATCGGGATAGTTTTACAAATATCTCGGTCTGGTGGTGCGGCCGCCGCAGTGGCAGTGCCAAAGCTGAAGTGAGAAATTGGGCACGATGTTGCAAACAGTATTCCCCTCACCGCGAACACTGCAGGGTTGGTACTACCACTGCGGTGGCCGCATTACCACGCAGGCCGCGCGCCGAACGATTCATTTTCTTTCCAATTGTCAAAACTCAATCGCAGAAAAACTACGGCTCCCTCACAAACGTTTTTGAAGAATATTCGTCTTAGATTTTCATACTCTAATGATATAAATAGCTCCAGGATCTGAACTACGTTTCTACAATACAAGAGAAACTAAAACCTATGTTTTAAAATGTAATCCACTCAGTTGAATTTATTTCGTAATATGTAATAACATAACAATTATAGCAAATTGAGCTCATCAGAATCACGAGTCAAGATGAAATTTTCGTAGCGATAATTAAATTAAAGTTATTGCTATTTATTTTATTGTTAAGGCCATGAAGGCAGTGGAAGACCACAGTGCCCATTAAAATGTGATCGTAATTTTTATTAAAAATTTCGAATTTAGTTTCCCCCCTTTTTAGCGCTAAAGTTCGAGACAAATGAGCAGCCATCTGACGGTTATGCTGTAACCCGACGCCTGTTGTCTATTGAAGGGCAAAATTCGTACTGCTCTGGTCGGTCGGCCGTTAGGGATTCAAGTCGTTTCCCGCGATTTCGCGACTTCCATGTCTCAGAATGAGTCGCCGAACGAGGTTGCTACGTTCGCACACGCCCCTTCCCAATCGCTTGAGTCACATAAAGTAGAAAAATGAAATGAAAGTTTGTGCAAACTCACCTTTCCAAATAATTAAAAAAAACCTTAAGGCTCAGAGACAAATGATTAGTTGGTCCTGGCCTGGGAGCGTTAACTCATCGCCTAGGGTTGGAAGGGCTGCGGGAATAGGAAGGAAGACAAGGATAGGAAAAAAGGGTATGGGAAAAGGGCAGCTCCCGACCCCAGAGTCATTATTTGGCTCAGGGGCAAAAGACGGAACGCGAAACAACATTTCTTCTAGGGTGTTTGCTACATCGAGTCCTATTAATGAGGAAACGACGGAGTCGCATCCGGTCGTCCAGGGCCCGGACCACCCTTGAGGCTCAGAGACAGTGGAAAAGTGGTCAGAGCTCAGTTCTCTTAAAATGGTGCTCCACACATTGTAGTTTACTTCTATGGCAATAGCATTTAAATGTCGCTCTCAAGTTAAAATGTGAAGTAGGAGCGTGGACTTCTATGATATTAGTTATAGTGGTCGCCATTGGTGCACGAAACGATGTAAAAGATTCAGACCTTTTTTCCCGGAAAATATTCCCTTCAAAAACAAAAGTTTATCAAATACTATGGCAAATTACATTACAGGGCACGAATGTAAAAATGCACAACGTTAATGCTAATTTTGATGTGTAACGTAACTATCGCAATTTCAACGCTCATGACGTTTCCCATCAGCCCGAGCGGTTACGTGACGCTGCCCTTCCACCCGTCTATTCAGGAGTGATTGAAGATCTCGGAAAACCGCATAAGAGATGGAAAACTTGTGTTGAGGCTGGGATAGGAGTGAATTGTATCGTTCAGTAGGGTGTGAAGCTGGGCCAATAACAAATCATCACTGCAGAGTTATGAACCAGTCATGTATTTGCTGGAAATGATAACTGTAAATTGAAATTTAGCGTCGAATTATTCAGCTTTGCGTGATTTCCAATGCGCCTAAAATTTCGCGTGGAATAAAAAATAGCAGAACTTTCAAAATATTCCAAGCCAAGAAAATCGGCTTATCGTACTAGGTGACGTCACTATGCAGTATCACTTCTATGTGTATGTTTATATTATTGACTGCGCACCTTCGGGGGCATGAACCCACAACCAAAGGACAAAAATAAATTCATGGTAAATTTAAATAATAGCTTCAATGAAAAGTGGACTGTGGTTGGTAAATGGCCAATACTATGAATATTCCATGATTAGATGCATTACAACGGAGTTCCTAGAACAAGGTGAAAGATATTACATTGCCGATATTAGAAGAGTGAAGGTGAATCCTTACGTAACAAATACTTAACAAAGCCTATATGCTGACAAAATATGTAAAATTTTAAAGTGTTAAGTGGTATGGTATGGTGTTTACAGCCTACTGACGTCAAATTCAAAGCCGACATGGCGTCAAAATATGTCCTTCCGTTTTATTGCTAACTTGACATTTTAAATATTGTCTCTTGTGTTTTATGAGTAGTTTTCGTTGATATCAGATTTCAACTGCAAAAATAAAAATTAGTGATTTTTTAAAGTAAAAAGGCAGCTTTCATGGGCTAACTTGAAAACGCGCCAAGAAGGAAACAGATTCAACTTTATTTTGACGTTTGGAGTGATTGGCTAACTAATTAGGTCACTTGTAATATCAAGTTGAGAACATGAAAAATAAGTTGTCCATACAACATGGCTATGGCGTGCAATTTGTCCGTCAATTTCGTGAATAATATAGTGCTTGTTCGGAAATTATTTTCATTTTCATTTTTATAGTGAAATCATCACGGTATCGCAACTATGCCGCATCTAATATCTATGTTTTCGGCGTATAAACTGCAAAACTAATCCATTTAATATGGACGATTGTAAATGATAATGGCTTTAATGGCAAATTTTAATATTCCCCTGTGCTAGTGTAATGAATATTTCCAGCAATTCTCTTCTTTAACATACATATGTTCCTGCCCCTTCCAACTACGAATCCCTTAAAGGCAGGGATTACATGCTAGGGAAGAGCTACCTGGGCAGTCAATCAGGTCCCGGGGAATGCAATACCTGACCATGTGTGGGAAAAGTTAGCGGAAGAAAGCTGTACGTTCTACGCATTAACAATTGAACGTCTGAGTAGAACAACAGTAATATTCCAAAAAATACAAAAAAAAGTTAAGATAGCCATTTTGTAGTTTGAATGTAGTGCTATCGTTTAGCGGAAGAACAGTAATATTCCCGTCCTACCTGTCGTTGAAATAATGCTTAAAAGTTTGCAATGAGTGGAAGAAAAATAACATTCCAGGAATGTTACTCTTCTTCCACTCAGACGCCGCGCCGTGCCGTGCTCGCCTAGTACTCGTTTCTACCACCCAGGGCGCTGTCCTCTCACAACTGACAGTACAATAATATTGTTATTTTCGTTGAGTTTGTTGTTGTGAGGTTATATTGTGGTGAAAGCTGTGTTTAAGTTCAAGAATTATTTTAAGTCCTAATAAACTCTTTATTGTACAGATTGCCGGGAAACGAAAGAACCAAAACTATTATGATTACATAATCAGTAAATGGACTCACATTTAAAAGAAACTCATTCTTCTATATTTTAAAAAAATATGTTTACTTCTCCCTAAACATTATTATTTTCCCTTTTTCATGCTAATTAAAAGAGTTATGTCTCAAAAAGTAATTAAAGAAGCTGTTATTTATTCCTATTTTTGATAAAAACTTTTTTGAGTGGAAGAAAGATAATATTCCGTGGCACATTATTGCAAATAAATATAAAACTAAAATTTTGTGTTTTTTCCCATTTTCAGACAGTATTTAGTGTCCAAATATCTACATATTTTCAATGGTAGGTTTTTTTGTAAAACTTCAAATTTCTTAGTTATAAAGTTTTTTTTTATTTCCTGAAAAATGAGATTTTGGAATAATACTGTTCTTCCACTCAGACGTTCAATTGGGCTTGACAACATGGTTGCCGTGGGGAAAAAGGGAAACAGCGAATAATTTGTGTGTGGACATGGACATATTTTTTAAATTAATAAAAATTATCCTTACCCAGTACAAGAAATACGAATAGTTTATGTATTGTCGAGAAGCTTACGTGTTTTGACATAGTTTGGTGTAGTGTGCATTATCAACGGTAATTTGGTGCCATTGGAACACTCAAGCCTTTCCACCTAAACAGCAAAATTTTCTCTCTGCCAACTGAATTTTAAACAGACTGCATCTTATTTTTCTGTCGAAAAACAACACTCCCATGCTCTTCTCTGTGGACATTATACTGTCATTATCCGCATAGTCGAATGCTTTCTTCAAGTCAATGAAGCAAATACGGATGGCCTTTTTGCATCCTCTTTTTGATGAGAAGTCTCAGAGCTAAAACGGCTTCTCTCGTTCTCCTACTTCTCCTGAAACGAAATTAGTGTTCATCCAGGAATTCTTATATCCTCCGTCCCATCATCTTTTCCATAATTCTGGTTACAATTTACGGGGCATGTGCACTAAAGCTTATTAGTATGACGTATTCGTGTCTCTTAGCTCTTTCCATCTTTGGCGTAGGGATAGTGACATTCTCTTTAAAGTTCATTGGCACTTCCCATACTTTCATCAATGTCTCATTATAAAAGTAATGTGCTCGGGGCTCTCTCTCCTGCATACTTAAGCAAATATGAGAAAGTTTAATATATCTTTCATTATCTTATATCCTTAATTACTCCGTCGAATTCTGATCATAATTTATTGTTTCCTAATTGTTATTAAGCCTATATTTAAAGTATCACTCCTCTACAGATCTCGCTGACGCTCGAATGTAAGCGTTATATAAAATGAATACATATTAAGCGTTATATATAAGAGCAGTGCCGTGAAGCATACGAATAGGTACTCATACTTTTGCTTACTAAACATTATTTTTCATTTTATGAGGCTCGTAAGAAGTCGTCGAGCGTTTCTACGTCACCGTCCCTCAAATTTGAAACTTCGGCGCTTCGCGAGCTACGCTCTTTATAACGGCCAAGGCGCTGGTGTGTGAACCCGGCCCGACCCCTTCCTTGCTGACGCCCTATCGCGTGTCCCAGGAACATTCAACGCGCCCATGGAGCCCTCAGACACCCCGGGCCCCATTGGACTCCCTCGTGCTTCCTCTATGCTTGGGGGCCGCATTAGACGCTCAACGGAAAGAGTCCAGCCCCCTCCCCCACCCTTTCCTCCTCCTACCCTTCCACCCACTGCCGTTTCTCTCACCAAAATTACTCATTTCCAGGCTTCGGGAATATCTTATGAATATTTAAATCAAGAGAGTCGGCGAAAGAAAGTTTCAGAAGTCATCCATGATTTAAGCTGCGACTTTAGGGAATGGCGCGGAAAAATTAACCCCTTTTTGAGTCTACTTTATCTTCTTTCTTTCTTAGCCTTTCTGGGGTCATTTCCCTCTGGTCGAGTGCCATGTATGTTACCCTTTCCAGAGTTCGTCGCGAACAACACCCTCTTTCTTTGCCATGGGCAAAGGGCCTGCCTCGGAGAAAGCAACGGGTGTCGTTTGATCAACAATATCAACCATTGTTGTGCTGGGCGGTAGTTCGGATGGGTATACTTTTAACTCGATGGTTGATTGTGGTATTGGAATAAAGTGTTTTCGGAGCGAAACGGCTGCAGCCGCAACTGTTTCAAATAACTGTTGCAGGTTAGTTTCGTGACCGTGTGCAGCTGCGCCGTTGCGCTCATTGCTGTGCAGCTGCAACTGATGGATGAAGCTGTTTCATCTTCTATTCTGTTACAGTTGCACTGCACGTGTGGCTGCGTTGCGGTTAAAAGCTACAATTTGTAGGATTTGAATGTTGCTGGATTTTTCAGCCAACACATGTCCGCCCGTCGTTGTAGATAAAATTAGAACTGTGAAGTGCCTATCGTTCATGAATCTAATTGAAATTGTTACCTAATTAAAGTGAAAGATTTTTAATTACACAGCATGCAGAACTTCCAGCCATGTTCTAACAGTGGCGATCGACTGCCTGTTGTTTGGTGTACCTCTAGCTGTTATCAGCAACTTGGTGTTTCGCAGAACTACTTCGTTTTGAAACTGTTTCAGTTACGAAACAGTTGCAATGAAACAGTTGAGTTCTTTTAGTGCCACCACAAGTTGGTTGTTTATTTGGGGAGACAGCCGACAGATGAGGTGATTTACGGTTCGGTGTGCCCATTGAGGTAGATGGAGATGGCATGACGTCATCAATCTGTAACCTGACAACCGAAATATCGACCTTATTGCTCCCCTCTGTTCTTTCCTTACTTTCTGTTGAACAATACGGGCTAGTGGACGCGTTAGTAGACAGAGCAAGAATATCTACCTTATTTTGAAAATTTAAC
Source organism: Pyrrhosoma nymphula (assembly GCA_963573305.1). NCBI lineage: Eukaryota > Metazoa > Arthropoda > Insecta > Odonata > Coenagrionidae > Pyrrhosoma > Pyrrhosoma nymphula. The sequence continues at coordinate 54,296,108 of OY754336.1, read as the reverse complement.
GTAAGTAACTATTGAAACATAGGTTATAATTACTTGGAGTTAATGATTCTACTCGATTTTACTGTGTTTTTTTGCTGTTAATACGGATCATTTTTAATTTAAATAAATCAGCAAATGTATGAAGAACGCAGTTTCATAAAGTAAATGAATCCTGATTTTTAAGTGAAATATCCATGAAAAACATCATAAAATTACAAAATTAGTGCGTCAGCCCGTAAGCGCTAAATTAAATTTGGGTGAACAGTGATGCCAGACCTGGCACGCCCAAAAAATAGCTTCAAGCATTGGCCACCGAAGCAAGCGCCTTCTCCATCTATCTCAATGGTATCCACCATGTAAAAGCCACAAGCCTTACCGTGTAATGACGTCCCCACAATTGACTTGCTCTGGCTCCTTAAGAAACGCATTAGGTGGAATATACCATTCCACCATCTACCACAATAGTAATATGGACCGTAACTACATATACCACAATAGTACTATGGACCTTAGAAGGGAATTAGGCGGAGCAAATGTGGTTTGACCAATCACCTTGCGTTTGCTTTGCTCTCTCGACGGAAACAATTTCCTTTCCAAATACCTTTGAAGTGGAGAAAACACTATTGATGACATCACATGGTATGAACTGTTAAAAAAATTTCTCAGCGTTGATATATTGCCTTACTGAAATTCAGTGGTTCTCAACCTTCCCAAAGCCGCGACCCTTTTCCTTATGTAGTAGTGACCCCCGGATACATGGAAACCATAATAAGACCATCGGAAATAAGAGTTTCCGATGGTCTTAGGCGACCCTTGTGAAGTTCTCAACCTATGAGTCGCGACCCATAGGTTGAGAACCGTTGCTCTAATTCATAAACTCGCTCTTTGTATTTTAGGGCTCAAGCAAATTCCTCTTTGTATGTTTCCCTTACCCCGTGAGGTCACGTGATACTTATGTGATGTTCCTATCCGTATTATTTGAGGAATGCAGTTAGGGTAAAGAGAATGCAGGAATTAGTCTACTTGTAAAAAAATGTTCCAAGGAATCCGAATTTTAACCTTTCATTCGACGGACTGAGGATTTACAGTAAGTATTTTCCACGAAGTGCCAAAGCTTGAGTATCCATCGAAAAACCTTTGCCCACTACTGGGATATTAACCCGGGAACGTGGGCCCCTCGGAATGATAATCTAGTACTCTATGATCCGCGCCAATTTGTCCAAGCCCTCCGAGTAATTCCCGTGAAATGCGCCCTCTGACGACCTCTTATTTCTATTTTTTTGCCCGGTGTGTTTAAGGTGGCTGGAGCGATTTTTATTTATGTACAGATTTGTGTGAAACTTTGCATACGTGTCCTTATTTGTAATATCTATCGATAAAAGTTGAAAAAACTGCATGCTATGGATTTGGTTTCCTGGCAATTCAATTATATTTTAACAAGTACTCTTATGGCACACGGCATGTACTCGTATTTTGAAACAAATCGATTTCTTATGCACAGATTTTCTCCTAAATGCAAAATAATAAGTTTCATATTATTATAATAGCTGCTAACAAATATCAAGGTTTCATGCCGAGTAAGATAAGCGTATTTGGATATGATTTTCTTGTAAATTTCGAATTTCGCGCCGAAAATCCAAGTCAAAACAATACTTTAACACTAGAACCCTGGAACCGGTCATTTTGACTGGTTTTGAACATCATATCGCTGCAGTTGCCATTGTATACAATGTAGCGTGCTGAAATTTTGTGACTTTTATTTTGTTATTAGGATGTCTTAGAGCCCTTAGTATGAACCATAAAGCCCTTATCATTTACGAGGAATACACCTTACTACCTTCAACCCCGGAACCGGTCATTTTGACCGGTACCTATTCCTACTCACATATGCCATCTATGGGTCTTTGAATTGTTGTACTTTAACTTCTAATTGTTAATATACTCCATTCCTGTGAATAGGAATTTAATTTCTGGCTAATTTACACTTCAACTGGTGTAACATTTGGCAACTAAATAGACTCGAAGAATGACAACAATTAGGAGCCTCAGAACTTACATTTAGATTGAAATGATGCCAGAACATATTGTTCGCCCTTAGTTCGCCCGAGTGTGTACTTTATTACATTGTCTGACGAAAGTTTCATTTTGGATATTTGCTTGGCCAGTTTTGGACATATATTTCATGATTCTTACCCCTTTTGTGATGACGACGCAGTTGATGGGACAAGTGCATCAATTACCACACAAGGTAGTATTTTTTGTTTTTTTCTATATGTTATGCATTATTGTGTACAAAGAAAAGTACAAACTTTTACTAGAATAGTATTGCACTTCTCTCAATGGCTCTTACGCGAGGACGTGAGTCGACGCGGAGGAACCATCGTGTTGCGGTCGGTCAGAGTGGACAGTGCGGGCGTGCTTCTACTAGACGGCAGACCTCACCTGTCACCGGATCCAATGCGCAGCTTCTACGTTGTATATATGTGCAACGTGGACGACTGCATGATCGTGCTGCTATTGATACACTCGTCTTGGGCAAAGATAATACGAAATGGAACGTGACAGATGTTGAAGTACATGATCCAGGTCGTCGAGCCAAGCAAAACTCCCTCCAACCGCCCAACACCGCGAGCCAAACGGCACGTAAAAGAAAACAGTGCCATGAGCTCTTGGAGGCTTTTCATGGATGAGTCATTGGTATATCATTTTCAGCGATTTACGCAAGCAGAGGCTCAAAGGCAGCTCCGTAGTGACACCTGGTGTGTTTCACTTGATGAGCTGGACGCATCTTTTGCTCTCCTGTACATACATACGCAGAGCTCTCGGTGCCAGGTCTCTGGAGATCGCGGAGATGTGGTCCAAGAAGTGGGGTCCAGGCGTGTATTGGGAAACGTTGAGCAAGGACCGGTTTTCTGAGATAATGCGTTATATTAGCTTGAACGAAAAGTCATCCTGATGATAGCACCTCCAAAAATACAAATTTGCGCTCGCATCGCACTCGTGGAATAAACTCACAGAAGACTGCTATTTGTGCTATGTGCCGGGAGCTTTGCTCACTGCCGATGAGCAGCTGTACCCAAAAAAGTATCGTTGCCCATTCCTGCAGTACATGGCTAACAAGTTGGATAATTTTGGTATAAGTTTTGGATATTAGTATATTTGGAATCGAAGGACATCTGCCAAGGATTTCGTTATCTGGGTAAAGATGAAAGCCGAACACCATATGAATCACTTCCAGAATACGTAGTAATGAAGTTGAGTGAGCGATATCTACACAAAGGACGTAACTTTTACTACCGATAATTTATTTACATCTCTAAAATTGGCTAGAAAACTGGAGTGTTGTAATGCCTCTCTTGTTGGAACTATGGACCGAGTTAGGTGGGTAGTAGTATCTATAGTGGTCAAAGAGATGCGAGCACTATTGTACGAAACAACGATTTTTACAACAAATGATGCAATCTCACATTTTACCAAGGAAAAGTGAAGAAGAATGTGCTAATATTAAGCACCATGCACCCAGACATATTAATTGGGGACAATCAGAAGAAGTTACCAGAATCCTTTTCATTTTGCAACACAAGAAAACACGCTGTTGATGTATTAGACTAAGTATGCAGAAAATATTCCGTATATAGTGGAACCCGAAGATTGCCAATTCACGTGCTAATCAATATCCTCGATTTAGTTGCAATCAATTCGTGGATAGTGTTTCGAGAAGTCACAGGGAAACAAAATGAGTAGGCGAAAATTCATCCTGCAGCTAGCAGACGATTTTAGGGTAGCCACAACGGCATTTAAATCACTTAAAGTTGTTTGTGATAGCCATAAAATATTTGGAAAGAAGAGGTGGACATGCTACACTGGATATTGTAGAAAAAACAAAACTAGCAATTTTGAGCAACGTGGTTTTTGCTACAACTGACAATAGCGGATGTGAGGATCATTGACAGGGTTAGAAAAAAAGAACTTTACCTGGAAGGTGCTCGTTGAAGCAGGTGCCATACAGATATATATAAAATTTGAAACAATTTTGACTCGTTGCCGTACTCCTGAATTAAAATAATTTAAGTATTTCCTTTTACCTTGTAGTAAATACATTTTAGTTTAACTTGATTCTGCAAAGTGCCCACCAAAATATGTATTCTATTTTTATTGACAAGAGGAAAAATATAAATGAATATAATTTACAATAATTGACGTTTTTTTAAGTGTACCAAAAATAGAGCTTTGATAAAATATTTCATTAGCTACCTAAATAGCCATCCATAACTTACCATTTTTGAAAACGCTTCCTAGCTCCTAATGTACTCATTATCGCTAAAATAATAAATAAAATTCCAAATAATAAGTAAACGGTAGACAACCAAGTTTAAATCTAAAAACCTTAGCTAAATTCTATCGATGAACATAAAAATGGCAAGTTTTAGTCAAAATCAAGACATATACGAAGAATAAAAACAAAATATCGTCGAAAATAGATGAAAAAATACTACCGGTCAAAATGACCGGTTCCGGGGTTGTAGGTATGGCCTTAGGTAAAGAATTTAAAAAAGATATGGTACTTTTTTCACAGATTTTTATTTAAAGTCGACCGGTTTCGTCGCATAGGCGACATCATCAGAGACCTGATGATGTCACCTATGCGACGAAACCGGTCGACTTTAAATAAAAATCTGTGAAAAAAGTACCATATCTTTTTTGAATTCTTTAGAATGGATTTTCACAAAGTGAAGCCTGAAACCATCGAGTTTATGGCCTTAGGTACCGGGGTTCTAGTTTTAATTAAGGCGAGAATTTGAAATATAACTCTTGCATCATATACATTACTGCATGTATGGTGATTTCCAACGTATGAACAGGTGGACGTGAGTGAAATGTGGTCCAAGAATATTTTTATCGATTTACTTGAAAAGTCATTAGAATGTGCCTTCAACGATTCACGATTACCGCTCCAGCCATCTTAATCGTTCCAACCACGCGCAACCGTGTGAATCGATATCTCGATGGTCTCGCATTCCAGGAAAGCGGCATCCGACTCACTGGTCGGATTGATTCTCGGAAGTGGTCATCGGACACGGAGGGTGGTGTACAGGGATTGGGGGAACGGATGGGAGTGACCCCAGGGTGGGGATCTCCCCCATATTCTCGACACCCTTTTCCCCTCTGCCCCTCCATCAGCGAACTCCTGTCCCTCCCTCCCCCTCTACTATATCCACATACTACCATTTAAAGTAGTTTGAGCACAAAATCTTTCACCTAGAATTTTATGAATTTGACCTCATTTTAAATATAAAACTCCTATATTTCCAATGATATCAAAATATTAACCCTTTACCGAACTACTTTTCGACCATTTTGCCTGAAAATACCAGTCTTACGATTGATTACGGCTGTGCGCTCGAGAGGGAGTATATTGAAAAAAATTAGGAATTTATGTCACATATATTTCGTCAAAAAACTCACGGTTTGTAGTTTTCATGTTTTCTTAACTATTGATAAAAATTTATCCATTACTCACCGCAGTGATGTTAACATAATGCAAAAAAACCCTGCTATTTTGAAGGCTTTTTAGTCGTACAGCGTCAAAAAATGAGACAAGTTAAAGACTTATTTAGATATATTTATTAAATTACTGAGAATTTTTGTCATATGTAACTATATATTTGCGCCATTAATGTTACAATATTTACTTCACACTTCTTATAGACGCTGAGAATATAAAATTGGAATATGGTCTCCATTATGACTAGGGAAATATCTCGCTAAAACTACCTTTAGCCGCCAAAACGGCGCGTGACAGGGTTTGTTAGGGCACAAGCTATGAAGAAGAGGTGGATTTATATAGAGAGATAAATGGATTGAGAAATGACTTATTATGTGGTGCGAGATTAAGACTCTCGAGTACCCTTTTCCGCAAAAACCCTTTTTGCATAAAATAATTTGTATTGTCATCAACGTTTTAAACTATTAATTGAAGATTATGGTATGGAAAAATTTCCAAAATAAGAAAGATATAAACCTTTTTGGGAAAAATAATTAAGGATATGGCTCTAATACTTGACTAACAATCCCTCTTAAGGAAAATATCCGTGCAGGAAGAGGGTGTGAAGAACTTGCAGCAACCAGCGAGCCAAGTTATACCTACATTTCAATATAAAAGACACCATATATCTTCCGCCTACGCTGCTGGCCCCAGAGACCCTCTGACTTCCTCAATCCTGGGAAGCGCGACTGCCGACGCAGGGGCGCACCCGCGTATATATACTATATCAGCCAAGATGGCCGACCGTACATATTACGCAGGCACGGCCCGCGAGGGCTGGTCGGCCGGATTGAGGGCTGAGGGAATCCAGGATCAGATCACGCTTTGTGACTCAATTTATTTAATAATTGTATTCATATACATTTCAATTAACAATGGATTTACATGAAATATCACACCTTGACCAGTTTTCTTAGCCTGAAGGGCTACAGTAGAATCTACGAACATATTAACATGCATATTGTACAGTTTTAAACTGTTTAACAGATCTAGTACCTTCTGCAATCCTGTGATTGCTGCAAATGCTTCGCAAGCGTTGATAGAACTTAATGGAGGTGTAGGGAAGGACTGCGAGACATCCCACTGTGGGATCACTACACCCCCAGTCGTCAGAGTTGCGTCGGTATAGGCCTCGATCTCATCTACTGGTCGAGGTAAGGAGACCGTCTTGTTGAAGATCTCTGGCTCCTGGAGGTGCAATTACAATATACAATATATTTTCCACCTTGCTAACATTTATTCTCCCAACTTCATAGATGTGTGATATGCTTTCCTTTTCAAGCAGTGTCTTGCTGAAGCTATGCAAGACTAAGCTCCAGCCCTAACTGAAGATTCCAGTATGCTCGTTGTGATGATCAATAGTGTGTGTCCCAAAGTCCGCTTTTGAGGTAATTTATCGATTTGATGACTACATCGCCAGCAGAAATTATACGTTTGCTGGAAATGCTGGAGTTGTTATCGCTGATAAAAATAAGAAATAACAGGGGGCCGACCACTCTTCCCTGTGAGACGCCGGATGTAATTTTTTTCTTGTGGAAGGAGTTGCGAAAAATCCGTTTAGCATACAAGCTCTAGAATCATAGTGGTGTGGGACTAGGCCACTTGTGTCAGTATCAAGGTTTTTGTGCGGCCATACTGGAGCTACTTCCATCCGTTTGTACTCAAGTCACTCCGCTCACTGCTCGGATTATTATTGGCTCCAGAAGTGGTATGCTACTTCAATGTCTCCCCACCTTCCTGGAATTGAACCGGAAGGAGTTTTATTTTTCTATAGAGCCCACGGAATCATAATTACCGAATTCGCTGGCTTAGTGCTTCTATTTAATATTTTATCCGGGACAGTGAATTTGAGAAAGAATGCAGGAACCCTTCCAGAACCCCCGACTCGGTTTTAATCGACCAGCCTGCTACACAATTTTTTTAAGAGGCGTGTTTGTGAGTTCTTCTCCTGTGCATCATCTCTCTGCCTCGCTCATTTTTAATGCGGCCAGAATTTCACATTTTCACGCTCGCCCAAGGCGCGTGCTTCATGTTAAATATATTCGACCAAATCCTCGCTGGCTCAAAACTTGTTTGCGTTTCGTGTGAGATGGTCTCCCTCTGTCTGGAGCGGTCAATTCAAATTTAAATTCCTCCTTCTTGCTGGAGAGTTCGCGCCTCCGTCTTGACGAACTTTCCGCACGATTCATTATTTACTTTTCCTTCGAAGAGCGAGGACGAGCAGAGAGGTCGTGAAACTGCCGCTTGCAGCGTGTTGAGTCCGCCGCAGAGCCTTGGGAGGCGCTATTCCACGAGGACAAATCCAAGTGCGTTGCGCTCTCGTACTGGAGTAATTGCAGGCATGTTGGTTTGCTCGTGGTGGACTCATTCGGGATATGCATCCTTAGAGTTGGGGGGGACTGAAAGTTTGAAAACCTTGCAGGGAATGCACATCCCTTGATAGCGATAAAAATTCACTTGTTGGGATTATGCCGCAGCCCGTGGATACTTCGTGCGATGCGTACTTACGAAGGAAATTTTATGTATTCGGTAACTTTAGGATTCTTCTTTAGAAACCGCCTAAGAATTAACCCGAGTTGACCGTAACTTATCACCTAACTAAAGGAGTAATTGACGTAGAGAATCAGATTTTAGGGCAACGACATAGGTAACCTTGTCTCCCTGGGATTGGCAAAAATAATCTTTTCATTCAACTCGCTCTCCTGGTGGTGCTCAAAAGTTAACATATCATTTCAAATAAATCGTGTGTCTGGTGTTGGATCGGTTTTATATTATTTCCTACAGCCCATGGTTTACCCAGCGTGTCCATTCTGAGGTAATTTCGCCATCTTTACTAGTTGCTGCTATCCATCAAATAAGACCTACCCAGTGAGCAAAAGTTAGTGCAAAGTATATGCAAAGTATGTTCTCAAATGCACTACCTTTAGTACAAAGTACATTCTCAAAGTATATGCAAAGAACATGCTCGGTGGCGCACATAGACAGTGCATAGTACATGCTGGTGCACTAGTGAAAAGAATATGCAAAGAATGTTCTGACCTGCACTAATTCATTTCCGAATGTTCTTTTAATGTTCTTTAAAGACTAACTATGGACTATCTAAAGTTAGTGTTTATTATGTGTTGCAGAGCATATGCATGTCTGCACATTCTAAGAAGCAACTTTGCATGTTCATAAACGTGGTGCTACAGAGAAAGTAATACAACTGATATATCAAGAAAATCAGCTGTTTACTTAAACTCATGAACTAGATTATTTACAAATCTTAAGGAAAACTAACAAAAAAGAAAATTCTTAAGAGTTCAAATTGAAAATTAGGTTGCGTTTCAAAATCTCCTAAAACAAATTCAATGGTATTCAATCATATATATTACAAACAAGACAATAAGCGTAAAAAATTAGGATTATTTTCCACTCATCGACTAAAAAAGAATTCAGTCTCATTTAAAAATTATACAATATAAAACAGGAACAAGACAATAATCCTCCAAAATTAAGGTGATTTTCCTTTTATTAACTTAAAAAAGATTGTCTCAGTTGAAAATTGTATACAAAAGTATAGGAACAAGAGAATATTAAAAAAGATTTTCCAATCAGGCTAAAAAACACAGTCTCATTTTATAATTTCCATGTTGCTGCTTCATCCTCTCAACCTGAAAATAAAAGACGTTTAAGTTAATGTACAATTCCTCGTAAGGAAGTAAAATTTTGGAAAATAGATTGACAAAATGTTCTTACTCACTAGGCACATTTTGACCAAATACCCATGGATACTGGATTGGAGGATCGAAAGCGGAGGGCTTATTATGAGCCAAAGTGAGGAAACGGCCAGCATGGTACTTTATATCCTTGAAAGGATTGGCCCCGTCAACAGCTAATTTTAAAACCTCTGCAACAGAAAAAGTAAATAAATAATCTGTTTAAAAATAGAACTTTGCTGAACTGTGTCAAGATAAAACTGAAAACTTACCAAGTAGACATTTCTCCAGGGTGGGCAAAGTACCTTTTAATGCCATTTTAGAACGAATTGTTGCAGCATTGCCTTTGTGCACCCCATCCCACACAAAGTAGCCTGCTTAATAGGGAGACATGACAACACCCATCACTGCATTGGCAATTTTCACAGGCTTCGTCTGAGCACAAGCCTTAGGCTTTAAAAAATTGACCTGAAAAGATATAACACCACTCTTTTAAAGTAAACTATAAAATAGATGATTTATAGAGTTACAGCAGGAGGCGCATGAACTTACAAATTCAGTATATGTTTCTGCAGAAGATGAAAGATGTCCATCGACTAATTTCAATTCATTAGGATTTTTGGCAGGCAAAGCTAAATCAGGGATAATATTGGCTAAAGTTTTCACTGTCTCACCCTTCAGTTGAGCTGTAAGCTCTCTTATAGCATCTTTAACTTCTTCATTCCCCTTATCAAATTTGAGGCTCAATCTATACATGGTTCGAAAGAGCCTTTTAACAGTTTTCTCTGCAAAACAAGTTAATGCTTATCAAATAGAAATTCAGCAAAGTGATAAATTAAGAAACGATTATTGGAAAACAAAGAGGTTTACCTGTCAAATTTCCAGTAGAATCCATCATAGGAAGTTTCTTGGAACAAGTCTTCTTCATCATAGATTTGGGCTCAGGTATAGAGGAAGAATCCTCCTCGTCAGATTCTGAGGACAGCATGTTACCAAATTCACTTCTGCTGCTGTTGCTGCTCTCACTGTCGCTTTCGCTATCATCTGACATGATGACTTTGGCCAGCTGTGAAACGCTCTGCCTTCCAGATGGGGGTGACTTCAATTTAGGGGAATGGTTTGGTAAGACACATTCTATAGGCAGAGTTGGGGTTGAGATGATTTGATGGTTATGATGGTTATTAACAGCAGATGATAGAGAGGTGATGATATATGCTTCATGTGATAAAGGCGGCGGCTGCAATTCTGGTCGTGATGCCTGAGAGGGAGGTTGTAATTCCATTCTTCGTGCCTGTGATGACGGTGTTTGACTCACTGTCATAACTACAGGAGATGTAATAACAATTGCAGAAGCTTCATGGTCAACATTTGATTCATGACTGGCAAGCACTTCTCTTCTAGGACCATTCCTGGCATCATCAGGAGTACCAGACTCAAAGCCTGATGAGTTATTTTCTTTGCCACTGCTCTTCCTTCTTTTCTTCGATTTTTTCTTATGTTCCTTCAGAGATTTCCTCTTCCTCTTGCCATCCTGAAAGCCTGCTGGAATTGTAAATGAATAATCAGGTTTACCTGAAAAGGATGAAAAGAAATTATAGTGAAGAGGAACATTATAATAGAACGAAGTTAAGATGGAGGAAGACATAGAATCATCTCACTGCTTGTATTTCCCACTTCTGTTGCATTACAGAGTGTGGACACGTCACTCTCTAATCCTCCTGACCCGTCATTGTACAACGTGTTGTGCTTGTCCTCACATTTTTCTTTAGTTGCTGGAAAAGAGCATATGAAAAACAAATCTGAGCATCACAATGCCGTTAAAATTATGAAACAAGGAGAAAATTTAATGAGAATAATAGCATACCATTACGGTACTTTTTGGGGTATACAATATTTGCAATTTTGTCCTTCCAGTCAGGGCCATTGTCATCTCCTCGATTAATAGCTTCTCGCACTTCACTCATTTTGTATGTCCTAGGCAATTTGCAGAAAAACTGTCCTCCTTCGTTTACAATACATTTGTAGGGGACAACATGAGTAGAGCACCTCTCAGCAGGAAATTCAGCAATAACATACTCGTCATATATTGGCCTGAAAAATAAAAGGTAACAATACTTGAATTGAAAGATAACATTTATATAAGAATAAGAATCATGAATAAGAAAAAAAAGCATAAAGTAGGTTATTGATTAGTGACATACCTTAACCATTACCATTGCCATAGGCTCGTGAAAATACCTCAGATACCTCAAGAAGTGGTGCAAATGAAAGCCACCCATGCAGAACAGAACTCTCTGCTCAAGAGAATATGTATAAGTGACTTATTTTAACCCTTTCCTGCCGGCGACTACGAAAGGAAAATGTTTTCCGTGCTACGGGTAGGTTGCGAAAATTTTAAACCTAGCTCTGCGAAGCACTTTTTTGGGGTGGAGTGGCCCAGGTACTCTCGTCCCTCCGATTTGGGACCCTACTTAACGGGGCGCCCGGCTGTTACCCCGGCCACTGGACTCGACCCTCCAACCCTTTCTTAGCGGGAGTCCACGGTCAACTCATTGCATTAGTAGTGTTTTTTAAAATTAAATATTGTCTATGATTTTTAACAGTTTACACTTATATAGGAATTACTTACATTTTTTAAGCATTGTAGAATTTTAAACGGATTTCTAGCGTTAATAATAACAAAGTTAGGACTTTTCCATTTTTACAGCTAGTTAGGACGTCTCGAAATTTTCTTTGAATAAACCTCCAAATAATACTTCCCATCCTTCTTTTTGTCATTCGGGCTTTGGACCAACGTAGGCGAAGTTAAAAGTATGTTTTTACAATATACATTACCTAAAAAACCGGAATATGAGTAATTACTAAGGGGATCAATGAAGGAATCGGAAAATAGAGGACATATAGTGTAAATAGGCATTCAGATTGTAACAAACACGTACGATATAGACAATAAAACGACAACATTTATCTTTTTGCGTATTTTTCATCTCATATGAACACACAAGGCTTTCACACAAGTCCGTTAATAATAACACTAAAATTTCGTTTAAAAATTGCTTATGCACAGAAAAAAACGAAGAATTCATTTCAAGGTATAAAAAATTGGAGTTTGCAATACATTTTTCTTTGCAAAAATCATTGACAATTCAACCACTTCAACACGGATTCCTGCTATTATGAGAATCGTAAATGAGTAGGAGGGTCGGGCCTAATGGTCGAGGATTAGCTCTAAGGTCTCGCTAAGCTGGGTCTCAGGCAGGGCCTGAATGCCTCCGACCATTGCTACCTCAGCGGTCACTTCCCATCCCCCGCGACAGCTATAGCCGACGTCCGTTCGTTTGCGCTGAAAAACCCACGCCAGCTATAGCCGACGTTAGGTCGTTTGCGTATGAAAATGCTCGTCGGCTATGGCCGACGTCCGGCGCGAAAGGGTTAAGTATTCTTCCCCCACTCAAAAAACTTGACATTGGAGTACTAGTGAGGCCAAAAGAACCAGATATGTACGACCGCCATGTTGGAGGTCGCTCCATAATGTTTACAATGAAACTCTTTAAGTTCATGGAGTCAGTCAGTCAGTACAGACAGTCAGTTTCTTTTGACCGTGATAGTACATGCAAAACAGCTAAAGAGAACGTTCTGATTCAAATCAACTACCAACTACTACCTCTACTCCCTAACTTGTTTTTAATTTTCTATTACGGAATTTAAAAAAAAAACCTGTTAGCATGATGTCAGGGATTCAGTAATGGGAATACAGCAAACAATCCACTGGCATCATATGGTATTGCAATACACTTGCACTTCAATTTGTGAGCTTTAAATCTTCTGGGTAAATCACTAAGCTTATCTACCACAAAAATCCCCAATCTAGAAGATTCAATAGGCTCTGTGTACAAATTGAGGTATTGCGTAAAGCGTTTCCCTATTGCATACAGGCCATCTGTTGTCTTATAAAAATTCATAATTGTGATGACGGAAGAGTCCTGGAGCATTGCGTAATTATCACCTGACTTTAAAGAAATGGTTCGACTATTCAAAATGAACTTTGAATAATGGGTTCCATCTGACATACCTGCTGTGGGACCACCAGTCCAAAGACTTGACTCAACCAGTCCTTCCTTATCGTCCATAATCAATAAGGGACCTACTTTCTCTCTAGAATTTATTATATTAACAAGTTGCTGCAGGGGCTTGGTCTTTCCTTTTAAAAAATGTTTAAGTCTATGAAGCTCGTTTTCAAAAACAAATGCAGAGATGTTGTCAAGTGCGCCAAAATTTTTGACATCATCCCCTAAGTGCAAGAGATTGTGCACATTTGATATGAGGAATTCTTTTCCATATAAAGCGGAAGATTTCCCTCTCCGAACAAATTCACGCAGCATTCTAACAGCCTCACCATGAAGATTTTTGTGCAAATCCTCTCGCACAAAAATAGTCATAGCAGCATGAAATAGCAAAAAATGCTCATAAACTAATTTAGAAAAATGTGTCTTTAGTACCACCGCACCCAAATACAAAAGGAATTGCCTGTATTCAGTTGCTTTCCAACGCTTTAAGTCTGCAAAACAGCGAGGTTTTCTTGCAAAGTCTCTAGGCCACATCAGAGCCGCCTCTAACATCAGCCTTTCAATAAGTTTAAATAACTTTGTGGATAAGTGATATTTTCGTTTTCTTTTTCGCCAACGAAACAACAATTTCCTCATGATCCCGAGACAACTTAAGTGCATGTAGTCCAAGACAAATTTTGAAACCATTCTTACAATATCAGTGAGGGGACTGGTTCCATTATGGTGCTCTGGATGAGAGTACAATGCAAATGACTCATCTGTCCTCAGAGGAGCATCCATGACGGTAAAAACTGTCCTTTGCTTGTAGGTTGTGCCTTTCTGAGTGCATCTCTCACATGACCAGAAACCGCGAACACCACGAGTGTTCTTTACATAAGCTCTCGCTGGATTATCACAGACAAATGCGTTGACTTCTATGTTGTAATGTCGGCCATCAATTTCTAAGCCACTCTCTAAGAGGTCATCCAGATCAGGTGCAAAATCTTTAAAAAAAATTTCAATAGAGGGCTTCTCTGAGCCATAGTACACAGCGATCACAAAAGGTGGAAGCCTTGACTTCGTTATGTAACATAAAATTGGGAGTAGGCTTGTGTTCGTGCTCTTATAGAGAGGAACACCATCAATATTAAAATTTAGTAAAATTCTACTATTCAATGGTTTCAAAACTTCTAATCGCTGTAGAAGCATTTTCTTTAAACCAAAATTATAATAAACACCCTTTCCCATATTTTCAACTTCGACCTTCCTTCCAGTCCTCAAAAGAGTCTTAGGGTTAAGTAGAAGATCAGGAAAAGCAGGATGCGCCATTTTGAGCAAATTAGAGAGAGCAGCATGAGAGATCTGATACTCTACAGCCCACTGCTGGAACTGTTCCTTCCAGGACTTTGATTCAGGTATGTTATCAGCAGGCTTAGCAATTGATGGCAAACTTCGATCTTCAAAATTCACACCTCCTACTTCATCAGCTGAATTATCACAAGATGAGCAACTTGAATTGCACAACAAGTAATCTGAGAATGATGACTCACCATCAGAATTAATACTCTCAGACTCAGTGCTAGTGGAGACATCTGAAATTCCTTCCTGGTGGAGGGAATCAATGCTATCACTAGAGCTGACATGAAAATCTTGGAAGGATAAAAAATCCTGCCAACTATCATTTCCATTTGAACTGCACTCCAGATTCTCACTTTCTGATCTACTACCCCTTGACACTGAGTCATTAGCTGACTTGAATATTTTGCGACATTGACGTTCAACTTTTTTTTTCAGAACTCTGTAAGTTGAAGTAGATGTATTTCGTTTCCTTTTCATAATTCTGTAAGTTTCTAAATTTTGTGGCTAAATATGCTGCTGCCGCCAACTTATTGTAGAAATAAAGTTAAGCGTTTAGTATCATGCAGAATCTAATACAGATGTTAGAATAAGGTCTCCCACATAGTTAAACTTGAGAAGAGATAAGATGGAACCCTGTTCTGCCTGATGCTCTTGAACTACCCGCCATTGTGATGAAATTTGTAGTTCAAGTGATAACACCAGCCTTCTTGCAAAACCTGGAAAAAAAGAAAGAATGGGTATTAAGAATGTATGCAAAGTAAGGGGCAAAGTGCAGTAGCAAGAGCTGCAAAGGGAAGGCTGAATTAAAAGTATGGCAGATTTAAATCTTATCTACAAAAGCAAAGAATTTTTTTTTCTGGAATGTCCAACACTTCTAATTTGAGTGGATGTCACACCAATGTGCAAAGAATTCCCATGGGACAGCAGGTAATGCCCTGCACAGAAGAGTCCTAAAAAAAAACTGAATACAAAATGAAAGAAATCATCTATTGACCTTTGATACAGTAAGGGTGTTAAAATAATAATGATAAATAATATTCCTCTAGGGAATATAATGGGTTGGATGTCAGCCAATCTTGGAGAGCCTTACAGAAGCCCACACTAGAGGCTGATTTGGCAGAAATTGGGAGCCTGTTGAAAAATTTGATGGGTAGGTCATCTACGTTGTATGTTTTATTGAGCCTACAGAGTGGTATATCCATGGAATTTTTGGCTATGGTGTCATGACAGTGAACATCAGCCCTTGTTGAGTACATGCTCAGATTTTCTTTAATATGTACTAATGAATGGAATATAAACTGATTGTAAACTGTCATGATTTGAAGATTTTTGAAGAGAGGTTTGCAGTGTTCTAGGGAACATGTGTTGACTGAAATTTGTACAGCTTTTTCTTGTAGTATAAGTATAGATTTAGTGTCAGAAGCATGTCCCCACAGTCTTATACCATACGTAATATGGGAATGAAAAAAAGCATAATAGACATTGAGTAAATAGTCCTTACTTACATATAGCTTCAACTTCCTGAGCAGGAATAAGGCTTGTGCCAGTTTCTTACTGACGTGTAGAACATGAGCATTCCAGGTTAATTTGGAATCTAAGTGAAATCCCATCAATTTCACAGAGGCAGTTTCTTTGACAGCTGATTTTAGAGAGCATAGAAGAAACTGAGTTTTATCAGGATTCAAGAAAAGATTGTTGGCGGAAAACCATTCATTCGCCTTTTCGATGATGGCTGGAAGTCTGTTCATGGCATCCGAGTGATTAGAGGAGTTATGTAGGAATGTAGTATCATCAGTGTAGAGCACACAGTTAGAAGTCATATTTGGGCACAGGTTATTGACCAGGAACAGGAGGGGTCCAAGCACTGAGCCCTGGGGTACACCATATTTAACATTTAAAGGTTTTGACAGTTTACCATTCACATAAACTGACTGCCTACGATCAGATAAATAGGAGAGCATAAATTTTAGTTCAACATCTTTAAATCCATAGTATTTAAACTTATTTACAAGAATGGTGTGATCAACACAGTCGAAAGCTTATGAGAGGTCACACAATGTAAGTGTCAAGTACTGTTTCTCTTCAAAAGCCTTAATTATGTGCTTTATAACATAATCAACTGCTTGAGTAGTAGACTTATGAGGTCTGAATCCAATCTGTGTAGGTGTAAAAAGAATTAAAGTTTCAAAGTGATCCAGAATTTGAGCATATACAATTGTTTAAAAAATGTTGGCAAGTGGAGAAATAATAGAGATATAGTAGTAGTTAGTTAGATATAGTAGTAGTAGGTAGTTTTTCGGAAGATTAATATCACCACGTTTGTGGATAGGAATAACTTTAGAATACTTTAGATGATCAGGAAAATAACCAGACTGAAGGCAAGAGTTAACAACAACATTAGCGAGAGGGTATGCTACCCAGTTAATAACCGATTTGATTGCATTATTTGAGAGCCCATATACATCAGTACAGTTAGAGTTTTTAATTTTTCTGACTATTTTAACAATATGCATCTGAGAAACTTCTTTCCATTTAAATACAGAATTGGTGGAGGGAGTATTTTGTAATAAATCACTGGCCGTGTTGGGTAGTGATTTATGAACACCACTGATATCAGCTATAATGTTTTCTATTGAACAAATAAAGACATTATGTATTAAAAGTTTCTGAGTCAATTGGTATGTCACTTGATTTACTACTTAATCCTATTTCATTTTTAATAACAGACCAAGCTGCTTTACATTTGTTGGGAGCACTATTGATGTAATTATCATTAGCATAGCATTTGGCCAATCTTAACTCTGTATGGTATTGCTTCTTTTGAATGTTATAGACCTTTTTAAGTTCCTTGCAACCGCTTAACTTGAACTGTTTATGTAAACTTAGCAAATTCCTTCTCATGTTGTCGAGATCTGTGTTGAACCATTTTGCCCATTGATGGGACTCATGTTTCAGCTGAATTAGCTTCATTGGGAAAGCATTTTCAAACAATAGTAATAAATGGCTAATAAAGGCTACAAATTTTCCCTGGCCATCAGTATCAGGGAGCAAGGTATCCCAGTCGGAATTACTTAACAAGTTTATAAACTCATGAGTATGATGAACATTCATTTGTCTAACATACATGGTTTTGGGAGTTTTTATATTGTTACCGGCACCCAGCTTGGTGTGCCATGTAAAGGAAATCCCTAAATGATCGGAGAGCATTGGGTCAAAGACTCCAAGGGTATGGGCGGACTTGTCAATATTGGTTATTACATTGTCAAGACAGGCACTCAACCTGGTGGGTTCGGAGTTAGCACAGTATAGATTATAGGCCCTAAGAAGGATGCCTATTTGGGGGTTATTCCTTGATGGACAGCCCATATCAACATTTAGATCAGTACCTATCACAATGTTAGTGTGAAAATTCTGAAAATAAATTAAGACCTTCTCAAGTTGTTCACAGAACAGATCAAAATCTCCCTTAGGAGAACGATAGATAGAGGCAACAATTAATCTGATACCCTTGAGGTGTATGGCAGCTATTTCAAAGTGCATATCAACGCAAAATTGATTTAAATCAAAGGGCTTACATACTAGGTTGTTTGATACAAATAGGCAAGCACCACCATTTTTAGTTGACTGTCGACAGTAAATGGAACTAAGATTGAAACCTTGTAGTTGATAGAGGTCAGTTTAATCCTCGTGTAGCCAATGCTCTATTAGAGAAATTTGAAATAACATTCAGTTAAGGAAAATTGTAAAAAAAGCAGAAAGGTGCCTGCTTATTTATTCTGATATCTCAGAACCTAATAGAAATACTAGAAATGGTAAATAATTCTAATAGCTTTAATTTTGATCAGAAAGTTTTAATAGCAATAAAAAAGAATATTAAATATTTTAATGCATATAGGTTGGTGCAGCTTCTACTATCTGCTGTCTATTACATCCAAGTGCCTAGCCCACCAGTCGAGGCCTGGATCAGAGACTAACAGAAATGGAGTACGTTCCAGGACCAAAGTCTCTACAGGCCTAATTTTTACATAGGTATTGTGTTTTGTAGCAGTAAAATCATGGATCCTTGCATGGTAAGAGTTTACAACAATGAATCTGAAAAGTGAAAGAAAATGTGAATTTTCAGTTCTTGTTGTATCAGGAGTGTCTCTTCCTGGCTCTGACTGCAGGATTGATAGTGTATGTGATTCTAATGCTGTATGCATGGGCCTCAAGACACTTACAGTGAATTACAAGCCAAGATAAAAATTTCCTGTTAAAGTTGACCCCTTGTGTAAGTATTGCCTTAAGGTATCCCCTTATTTTCGAAAAGTCAAGGAAGTGTAAAAAGAAAAAAGTAAGATGACTTTGAGAAATGACTTCCCCTCTATATAATTTTTTTTATACATCAATATTAGAAATATTTATTGACTGGGATTTATAAACTTGTTCTTGCACTAATTATAGTGAATATAAGAAAGTTAAAATAAATTCACATATTTTTTCATTTGGTGCTGAGCTACTCAGTATCCGTTATGTTTGTGCCATAAGTCCAAGCCTAGCTCGGTCTGGACACTTTGTATGGTAGACAGCTCCTTACATAACGGAGATAGATCTTAACTGAATTTGAACTTTCTTTTAACCACTAAAATTGACATAGGATCAAGTTATCAACATTAAGAGTCAATAAATGTTTCTGGCTATAATGTACAATTTTCCCACTACATGGTGAGCAAGTCAATTTTATCCCACCAACAACAACATCTTACTTTTTTCTTTTTAAACCTCTTTGACTTAATAAAAATTAGGTGATACCTTAAGGCAATAGTTACACAAGGCAATAGTAACAAAATTACACAACTTTGACGGGAAATTTTTCTCTTAGCTTGTAATTTACTGTATGTGTCTTGAAGCCCATGCATGCAGCATTAGCATCACACACACAATCATCAATCAATCCTATAGTCACAACCAGGGAGAGACACTGCTGATAAAACAGGAATTGAAAATTCAAATGTTCTTTAACTTTTCTGAATCATTGTTATAAATTGTTACTATGCAAGGATCCATGATTTTACTGCTATAAAACACAATACCTACCTGTAAACTTAAGAGGAACACAAATCTATATTTTATTAAGGCACTACTGGGTTAGATTGCAACACTTTATCAGCCATTTAAAAATTACACTACGAAAACAAATACTCTCAGGAGGCTCATGGTGACTGAGAATACAGACAAGGGTAATACTTTACCTGCACAAAAGAAATCCTATGAATCAGTTGGCCGAAGAAACTAAAATACTGCCTCAGTCCAGCTCAGCCACTAAGTCTGTGTAGAGTTGCTGGGAGCTGCAAACCACAATTTCAGCAGATCAGCGCAACACCTAACAACATAATGAAAAGGAATTCAGCACGGACGAACACATTTTTATGTAAAGATCCCCGGCTATATGAAGTAGTTGAATCTTTGTGATCTAAACAAACTATGATTAGATGCCTGTGTAATGGAGCAAGGTATGTACCTCAATACCAAACACTAGATTAAATGAAATTTTGAAAGACTTACTTTAAGTTGAAGCACGTTTATGTGCAGAAAAGAATGGATGCACCAGTATAAGAACGTAGCATGAGAAAAGGTTAGGACCTACTAAGGTCCTTTCTCTCGGCGCCGAAGGCGCGCACAATAGCACCACAAGTGGACAAGTGTCCACCCCAACCGGTTCATGAACATTTGAGCAAGTTTTGTCTGTGATGTTACTGTGTGTGTAGAGTAACACAAAGAACTTTATCTACTCACCTATGAACTACTCCCCGATAATTTCGTCTCACCAAGGGAAAACAGAAACAGCACGGTAACTGGCGACGGCGTGGTCGAGCAGTGGTCGAGCTACGGGGGCTACACGAGAGTGGCGCACGGACCGCACGGACGAAATAAGTGGATTTCCAACCCTCAGAAGAGAGGGCCGCCTAGAAATGCTCGAAAGTATCGAGGCTTGCGACGGGATTTTGCGGTTAAATATTCACCAATATATATTCACCAAAATAAGCCGTGACGATAAGTGTTTTTCAAATTCACTCTTTTCCAGCTTTCTGACTTTTATTCGGCTGACGGAAGATTTCGGAATGTTGGCATGACATCCTGTAAGCGTCATTCCTTTCTAAATACGAGTCATGACCGTCCGAAGCATCCAAACGTCAAAGTAAATTTTCTTTTTTAAAGTAACAGTTTATTACAAATTTTCGCAGAATTATTCATCAACATTTCTACTCTACTATAAATTCAAAATAAATAATATTTGTTTTCACGAACAAGAAAAGCCTGTAATTTTGGTTGGGGTGAGAGACTAAAATTTAAGTATCTTATAAAAGAGAGCAACTTTGTTCCACTTGTTAGCGAGAATGTTCGGCGCCGACTGTTCTTTTAATATTGTACGTGGCATATTTTCTGCACTAGTGCAAAACCTTACATTCATTGCATGTGTAAAGAATGTGTACAGGAGCACATATGCATAGTCCGTGCTCTGGAGACTATCTTTTTCCTATTCGTAATTACACATGTGTATTTTAACACATTCTTTGTACATACTTCAGATATTCTAGAAAACATTAGTGTTTTTAAGAACATTCTTTTCACATGAAAAACATATTTGTTTTGAGATAGTGCACAACGACACTAACTTTGACTTAGTGCAAAATTAATTCTGCACAAACTTTGCTCACTGGTTAAGGTTGAAAATGAAAAACATTTAACTTTGTGGTTCCACAATGATCTTTTTATTAGCACGACCCTGGTTTCGACGTACTGCAACGTCATCATCACCTGAATAAGTTCCACCAAGTTACGCCTGAAACTAACAAGACATAAGCATTTGAGACTTATTGGTATTTACGATTGGATGACCCAGAATTCCATAGAACGGTAAAATGTCAATAACACTAGTAATCTCAATATTCCTTTGGAGCAAAAAGTTGTGATTTATAATTAAGATGTTTCGTTACATTATGCAAGTCTAGCAAAGGTGAGAATGCTGCGTACGGGTAGAATAGGAGGGAAGGAATTAGGTTTTTTAGATGGGATTGGAAGAGGTAGTAAGCATGGATATGCGTTGAAGGCAACAATGTTGGTAAAAAGGGCTTGGAGAAGAAAGTAAAAAATAAATACTCCATCAAACCTATCGCAATGGTGGGTTACTTACGGTAATACTTAACCAACATTTAAAATTAATGTATTTGATGTTACGTAGTTATTAGTAACAGTGTTTCTTGACTAGCATAAAGTAGTTTAGATTTCATTGCCTCTGTTACAAAAATAATGGTATTGACAGCACTTTTGTGTCCTTATGAGGCTGTAATGGCTCGTCAGGTCAACTCAACAAAATGTGAAATCATACAGTTAAATGAATGACGCATCTACTTCATATATTTAAACATTGTTACAGTCATGAAACATATAAATATATCTTATAACATTATGTAAAGTTAATAAAGATGAGTAAATGAAATTACTGTGTAAAACACATGAACAATTGCATAAATTAACCACACCGTCAGATAAATACTTTTCGTATTTCCAATGAAAATATTTGTCCGAAACAGAAATTTTGAAATAGTATAAACTTTTTTGTTTCAGTTCATATACATTCCAACCGATGAATGGCTATGCTACTTTTCTTATAAAATTTTCATTATTTGAGGTACCTAATATAAGGATACCGGTTGAAGTAAATTGCCTAGACGTTACCCGCAGCATCAGCTATGCAGTAAGGGAAAATACATTTTAGATATTCATGGATCTGTATTAGGAGGCTGGGTTTTATCAAGGAAATCGGAGGGAAGGTTTTGGGCCGAAAAGTTAATGAAAGTTATAATTTTGGCCAAATTAGGCCTCGTCGTGGGTGCACCTCAAGCGTTCGGTACTCAGAACAGAAATATTTAAATCGTGGACTGAGAAAAACACAAGGAAAAGCCGCGCATTTCGTTAATAAAACTCCCAGGAGCGAATATAAAGCGTTTTTTTTTTTTGATGGAATAGAATATGAGACTCAAGGCTAGAAGATTGCGCACCAAACTTAAGTTACTAGAACTTAAAATGCATGACCTTGAAACTAACATGGAGGAATGCATGCTCTACCCAGTTACATATATTTGCCATAGCTGGCAGGACTTTGCAAGAAAGTTGTGGAAAACATTTCATGCGTTTTGTCTGCTATTAGGTCTTATTTCATCCAAACTTTGCAATGAACTGCTGTGTTTATTCCATTGATTTGGTTAGAATTTAAAAAAATCGTTACATTTAAAGCGTAGCATATGTCGGTGAGAGATATACTGTCGTACAGCCGATAATGACTACTCACGTGTTTCCCAATGATCATTAACGAACACAACGTTTCACACTACAATTCACTTACTGAGATCATTTCAAACTAATTCACTTAGGGCCGATTTTATAACGTCTTGTTAACGTTAACTGCAAGATGATGTAGCGTATACTTTAACTGAATGTTAACTGAGAGTCAAAGTCTTGCATATTAAATCAGTCTCGATTTGTTGACGAGAGTATTTTCGAGGGGAAAATATATTTGCATCGGTGTACATAACTAGAAAATATTTAACCAGAGATTATTAAACCGAGCCTCAATTGCAAACGAAAATTAAGCTATGTTCGATCACGTTCCATTGACGTATATCATAGCCCTACTACAGAAAGTTGGTTCTGTCAACGTAGATTTTCTTTGCTTTTTAGATAGACAATTAAAAACCTATTTTAGTTTTATTGTTAATTCCATATTCCTTTTGTTTTTCTCTTCTCACATTTGAAAAATGTTGAAGGTAATGCTAATAATTTCGGCTTCTCCAGATCTGCATTATCTAGAAACTTGTTAATTTCCTATTTTACGTATGGTAATTAGTTTTTAAAATATGTTTCCGTCATATGACTGGCAACTTTATAAGGATTCTGTGACTTCATTTTCTCGGAAGTGTACAGAGTCTTGGGCTTAATGCTTTGAGTCCTTTTCTGGCATTTCCTTCAACTCGTGAGATTTATTAGCTCACATGGGCTTAAATAGTAACTTAATCTTAATGGATTATGATTGCGTCAGTCTCCAGTTCCGTATTGCCACGCAACCTTCTTGTGGGCTTTCATTCATCTTGTGTTTACTCCTTTTAAACAGCTGCTAGAAGGGCCAAGTCGGTAAGTTTGCCTGTACTATTCGTAAATACTAATTTTGTCTTCCTTTAGCTACGTAATTCTTGTTTTTGCTTTTGATTATATAGTAGGCGCTTTGCAGTGGGGTGGATTTCTTTACTTCGCCGATCTGATGTTTCATTTGGGGAGTGCTGTTTCATTTTAATAACTGACTACGGCATCTTACCTTTTACAAAAACTTTTCGCTTTTAATTTTCAGATGTTTTTGAGTTTCTAAAGTAATTTTTCAAGCTCATATGTGTGGCCATATGTAACGTCAGATCGTACCGGATCATTGGTATGCTATATAGAAGGTGAATAAGCGTCGCCACATTTTAGCTTTGGATATATGTTTTCGCGATGCTGTATTAATTGTGACGGTTTTCCTGCATTTGAACTCTTATTTAGAATTTAAAAATAGTCGGAAATCCCTGGGTTCATTTTAGGACTAGTGCGTCAATAGTTCAATTAGTCAACTAGGTACTTTTTCAATTAATTTTCACTGTTCTTTAGTGCCACTGGTGTCTGATATATTATCATTAATTATGACTAGCGTCATATTTTGAGGTAGGTGATTGCTGAAAGAGCAAAGAAATATTTAATGTGTTTGGTTTCATAGTTTATCCTGATGAAAGTCCTATTTTCTATTGTCACTATAGATGTTGTCACTCAATTCCATGATTATCTATTCATTACTGAGTTATGATAACGCATGATTTACCATATCTTGATTTGACGCTTCCCTAAGTGAGAACCAATTTTACCCCCAATAGCCCCATTTTACATATAATTGTAGAAAGACATCTTCATTTATAACTAAATTACAATTTATCAACCGGAATCGAATAATCTACAGAAGGAACATAATTGAGTAGCATTTTAAATTACCTCTTTCATAAAAAACTCTAGTATACAAATATTTGTGATTGCACTCCAGAATTTGATTAAAATAGAATTATTTTCATGTCAACATTTAAATTTGGATACATGCATACACAAACTTAACTTTGAGACATAATTGAGCTCCCCACTTCGATAAAAGGGTCAGAAATAAATTATTACATTATTCGTCTACTTTTCAAAAGCGTATGAACGCGGGATGATACGTTTTTTCTAGCATCAGTTATATCTTACGTATATCAATGCAGTTATAGTGAGTCGTAAAAGAATACTTAGACAATTTGATTAATTAAAAAAAAATTAGTGACAGGCTTCGACTGGAGTTATTTCGAAAACTTTTCTAATCGCTTTGATATAAGAACTAAACGCAAACTTTTCGAATACAACAGAATAAATCAGTGGGATGGTTACTCAGGGTACCATGGGTACGTTAGTGGAGAGTTTGTAATTGAAATTTATTTACATCTTTATTTAACCGACTAGCTATGACAGATGTCGGAGAGAACCTGTTGCTCGGATGTTTGATAGGAATAGTTTTCACGGAAGACATAAACCTGATTTGCATGAAATTAAGTTTCTTCATTTACCCTCAAACCGAAGCTGAGAATACAACACGAAATACGGTCACGGATATGCTTGATATTTTTGCCTTTGTTTAATGTTCGCATTACAGTTTTTTTTACTGATTGAACTTCAGGAAATCTCTTAGTACTGTGCATTAGTTTTGTGAAATATTAATTAGCTAGTGTCTCTTTTGATCCTGATAAGTTAGATGCTCCTGAAAAATACACATTCGGACGCGTCACGCTGTCAGCCCTCCAAAATATTCCATTCAATGACAAGTTCTTGGTGTTATTAGCAGTCAACCACGTTGATCCACACTATGATACATGTGGAGGAGTATATCTTGAAGCTCATTCCAAAAGTGTTGTTTCTTACTTTAGATCTAGCAAATGAGAAAAATGTTGATAGTTGAGCCAGTGACTGAAAAAATGTTTTTGAACGTTTGGATGCCATGACCCAGAGAGTGTGCAAAATACCCTACAAGCACCAATAGCATCAATTCACTTAAACTCGATATTAATATTTATGTAGGCAATTCACAATTACGTTTTATTTAGTAAAGTTCGAGGAAAATTAGACATCATTTAATGTTGCTCGCATTACTGATGTGCTCCACAATTGCAGGGAAACTTATTAAAACAGTGATATCGTAAATAACGAAATACGTTGATTTATCACTTATGCTTTCTTCTTTGCCTACTTCTTCCCATTTTATGTATGACTTTTAAAAGGATTTATTACATTTGGAGCTGGAAACGACGGGTGATTGATCTGTTGAGTTGGATATTTGGAATGTGAATGCGCAAGTTATACATATGCTCTGAGGAAAAACTGTTTTATACACCGCTGCTGACAAAAGGCCAAGGTCTTTCTTTGAAATAAATAGAATCCTGAATTTTATTTTTGTGAAACGTTCCTTTCGGAAACATTTTTAGAATCAATCCTTTGTGTGGCTCATCTTTTAAAAGGAGAAACACAATTGATACAACATGTTACCTTTGTGATTTATGGATAAAAATCACAAAGATGGGCTTTTTGAATAAGACCGACTATTCCTCTGTTTCTATTACTGTATTTTATTCGTCCCAACTAGGTCACTTAGAATTTATCATTTGCGTTCACCGTTCACATATTAAAATTAACCTGCAGTCCAAGATGTAAACATTTTGCTTCAATGCTTTGCGGTAGGGATGTAGCTTTTTTAGAATTTTTCTCCAATTATATCGTCCAAGTCTTTGTTTTTCGTTGATTTATTTATTTCTTCTTTGTTTCACATAAATGTAAAATCTAGAAACAAAATGACAGTAAAAATTCAATGTGGTTTCTTGTTACACTTATGCTTTCTATATGATGCTCCTATACATATGGATTCTTTTTCAATAGTCTTATCTTTGTCATAATATCATCTTAGATATTTTCATTATTAAATAGTTAGTTATTTGAACTCTTCCCAACTATAGCTTCCCTTAAATATAGAAGATATTATCCTGCGTTTGCAGGAGAAACCGAAATAGGCAAAAGGCAAATAGGAACCTAATAGGATTCTTACTGCCGATTTGTCGGAAATCATGCTTCACTTACGTTTTTCACGTCTTTTGCCCCCTTTGCTGTCACCTAAAACTTTCAAATCCTTCGTAATTGGAAATTAAAACTCCTTTTTACTCAATTTACTAATCTTGTCGTTTCAACTTAATTATAATCAAAGTAAATAATGAAACAATTACAATTTTTTTGCGTAGCTGTCATGTTACAGAGAAATTTTCAAAAGTTTTACTTAATTTAGTAGTAGAGAAAGATAATTTGAATTAGAATTGAAAAAGCAAGCATTCGGGGTTGGTCTGGAAGCTAGTTGGGTGAATTTGTACTAATGACTAGAAGTCTTGAGTTCTTCTTGAATTTTAATTAGTTGAAAGCTATCATTCTCTGCTGCAGAATTTAGCCAGCTTTTTCTAATTTTCCCCTTTAATGCGAAAGTTAAATAATATTTACGAATGATGAAAACCATTTATCATCAATTTCTTAAATTATAATTAATCTTTGTTTGAAGGTTTTCGCAGCGATTAATATTTCCACTATCAACCATTCTCGGGTAGTTTTTTGGTTCTCCGAAAATAGTTGGGAAATTGTAATTAAGTTGAAATGGCAACATGGAAACATTGAGACAGAATGTTTTTAATTACCCAGGAGAAAGCTGCCGAACTGATAGGTACTACAAATTATTTTCTTCTTACCACACGCCATTGGTACCTATAGCAAAAAAAGTTAAGACTCTAAAGTCACTCCGTTAGCACACAATACACTCTCGTTTTCTCCTCCACATATATAGTTTTTCCAATTGATGTGAGATCTGATGTTTTCATCAGTTTCGGGAACTTCTCTCAAGTTTCCAACCGGGTTAAGATAGAGTGAATTGTCACTCCGCATATAATTAGATGAACTTGGCCTCAAAACAAATAAAGAGATCTCATATTTCCGAGAAGAATTATATATCAGTCACTTTCCATTATAATTTTCGAAATATTTGCCAAAAAATACCAGCCATTTTCCATGGTACGGGTATGCACTTCAGAGGGACATGATTATTTAAAACATGAGTAATTTTTAACGCGTTGATCTCGTCAGAAATTTAACAGTGTGCAGTTTTTATCAATTCTCAACTACTTTTGAAAATAAATCAACGATTCACCGCAGTAATTTTTGCAGAATAGTCAAAAAACTTCTGATGTTAAGGCGTTTTCAGCGTACGGCGTGAAAAATGAGTCAATTTAACATTTTTTTCATGTGTATTTATTTAATTCTGAGAAATTTCAGTAATTTAAAACAAACTTTTTGCGTCATTAATATTACTAAATTAACTTTATGCTTCTTACTGCTGTTAAAATTTATAAATAAAATTTGAATATGGTATCTATTTTGACGAGGGTAAAATCTCGCTCGAATTACCTCCATGTAGGCCTTTTTTTATTAACAAGTGAAAAATGAGTCAATTGTGAAAAATGAGTCAACTTATCATCTTTTTCATGTGTATTTATTTAATTACTGAGAATGTCAGTAATTTAAAACATACGTTTTGCGTCATTAATATTACTAAATTAACTTTATGCTTCTTACTGCTGTTAAAATTTATAAATAAAATTTGAATGTGGTATCTATTTTGACGAGGGTAAAACCTCGCTCGAATTACCTCCATGTAGGCCTTTTTTTTTTAACAAGTGAAAAATGAGTCAATTGTGAAAAATGAGTCAACTTAACATCTTTTTCATGTGTATTTATTTAATTACTGAGAATGTCAGTAATTTAAAACAAACGTTTTGCGTCATTAATATTACTAAATTAACTTTATCCTTCTTACTGCTGTTAAAATTTATAAATAAAATTTGAATGTGGTATCTATTTTGACGAGGGTAAAACCTCGCTCGAATTACCTCCATGTAGGCCTTTTTTTTAACAAGTGAAAAATGAGTCAACTTAACATCTTTTTCATGTGTATTTATTTAATTACTGAGAATGTCAGTAATTTAAAACAAACTTTTTGCGTCATTAATATTACTAAATTAACTTTATCCTTCTTACTGCGGTTAAAATTTATAAATAAAATTTGCATATGGTATCTATTTTAACGAGGGTAAAATCTCGCTCGAATTACCTCCATGTAGGCCGTTTTTTTTATTAAGAACAACCACCGAAAACAGCTTTCATATGGCCTTTGAATCGGGGTATTAACAATCAACTACGGACGAGCATACACAATCATGCCCTGGGAGGTGAATAATCCTCCCCAGGTGAGATATGAACCTGAGACCTCCGGGTTAGCAGGCGAGGACGTTACCCCGCCGCCACTGTGGATCTTTAAAATACGAAGAAAAGTTCCATTTTCCTATTCTCACCCTTTTTCATGGCTGGTGTCCTAAGAATCCCTGCCACAGTGCTGTACGACCCATTTTTCTCCGTTTAAATCTCCCCCTCGTCACCGAATATCCGCACTCTTTTGTTTCCGTGAGGTGTATGACGTGTGTGAAATCTGAGGACAAATAGAGCAAGGCGGCCCACTCGCTGGTCTTCCTCACTCTCAATCCTGGATCGGAGAGCGTACGGTGAAGTTTGGTCTTTCAGTCTGTGCCCAGGCAACTCTCAAGGCCCAAGAGTTCCACCCGCAGAGGAAGTCGCTGTCGTGATGGATTTGTGCGCGAAGACATTTGGAACGTCAACCCGCAGTAGTTCGGCAGCGGTGAGCCCTTGTCTTTTTATATCTCTCTCTCAATCCATCGCCAAGCGCGTTCGTAATTGAATCTGACCTAGTGCCGTGCCAACGAAACGAAGACAACCGGCAGAAACGTAAATAACGAAAATTCGCCCGTACGGTTTTTTCAGCGATTACCGTCGGTTGAAGTATACCAAACGCGGCTGCTAGGGTCTTGCGTTGCGGCGTTCTATACCTACTATCAAAAAAATGTCGATGCATTTGACTTTAGTGAAAATTTTAAAAGTAAATGCTTTAAATACTACTGGAATAACAGTATAAGGTCAAGAGCATATTTTTTCTTATTCATGTGTATGGTTACGAGACATTTGACAGCGGTTTTTAAGAAAGTAAAATGACGAACTTCAACTTCCGGAATATATTTATTGATTAAAATGCGTAGTAACTCTTATATCCGTAATGAGTAAGATATAAACACAATGTTTAGGTATTCAAAGGTCTCTTGAATAATTTATAAATTTGCCGTCCTCGCCTTCTAACCCGAAGGTCGCGGGTTCGAGTCCCGCCTGGGGAGGATTTTTCACCTCCCATGGTTGAGTGTGATTGTCCATTGTTGTTAGTTACAATGCCTGATGTAAAAGGCCTTTTAGGTTGTTTTCAGGATGATATTTAAAAGATTATAACGAAGCGGAAACGAGCATACAGTTCTCGCGAAAGCTTACGGCATTTAGATGCGCAGAACAGAGGGAGTGAAATGTGTGGGAAGGGTAAGGGGAAGTAACGGAGTGGCGCGTGGCAGGCAGAATGGTCAACTTAGCGTCTCAGCGTAGAAACGTAATTCCGAGCCGTATCGGACAATTCGACTCGTCGTGGTGCATGGGGCAGGTAGCCGACCCTTCCCCGCCCTACCTCCGTTCCGCGGCCGGGACTGTGGAATGGAGGGGCTGTGGAAGGGAGGGCTGAGAGTTACTCTCAACGGGTAGCATACGGGACTTGTTTAATGCAAATGAGCATCCAGATTTTGTAAAAACTGGTGGCAGCCAGATGCGCAGAAGACCATTTTAAGGAGGAGATTAAGTGAAATTAGGAGGGGAAGTGAAGGGATGATGCATTGCACGCCTGGCTGTCAAAAGTAAACTGAGATACTGCCTATTCACCATTAATAACTAAATTTTAGCCACTTTTTGCCGAATGCAGTCACCTTTGGAGCTGCCGGATTGAAATTCTCCTCGGCGAGAAGGCATTTATGTGGAGTCTAATATACTCGTATTATGTCACACTCCACAGAAAATGACTGTTTTAATTTGTACTCTGTGAGGACAGAGGATGAGCATAAATAGAAGGCTGTCGATACGTGGGTCTGGAGATGAATGGGCCAGCTGAGGGGAGAGAAAGACGAATGAGTATGAAGTATGTGTTATAGGGATATTGGGTGGAGGTAGTAAACGTGATTGAATAGTGTAATTAAGGGTCAAAGGGCTGTTGAAGAGGATAAAGGAGGGAAGTGTGTTGGGAAAGAGTTGACGATTAGAAGATTGTGAACACGGTCGCCGTGAGGGAAGATGGGAGGAATGTGCTTAGGACGGGATAACGGATGAAATATGTATTGATTTATGTCCGAACTGGATTAAAATGGGCTAATGAGATTTTTTAATGAGGCCAATGGGATAATTTTGAGGTTTGGGAGATAGGTGGGTATTATTTTGAACCCTAACAATGCTGACGAAACGGTAGGAGAAATGTTTTACAATTCCTCATAATACTATGAAAGAATATTTCTTTATGAACGGAATATAAACATGAAAGAATTTCATCTAGTTTGCCTGAAACGATTTTATATATACCAGCATAGGTAGCACATCTATGATGATATATTTCTGAGCCTTGGGGTATCAATTTTATGCATTCAATACTCCGTCACTATTTGTGAACACGCGTCAAACAGATCGGCCTTTTACTTTCCTTGACGCAGATTATCGTGGAATGAAGAAATTTTTATTTATGTAATATGTTTGATTTCTATTGATGATATGCATGTTAATTTTTTTTGGTCCGATTTGAAGACTTAAGGATAAGGTTTCGTCCAATACCGTTTGTTGAATTGATTTTAGCCTTAATCTTCAGACAACTGCCAGTATTCCAATATTAGAAGGATAGGAAAGCATAGTAACACGTTCAACTCTGAGTGACGACAAATACCTCCTGCTGGGTTCTATCCGCTGACTGCGGACGGCGATCGTCATCTTTCCTTGATTTTACTTTTTGAAGACGGCATTCGAGAAATTTTAACCTCGTAGCACGTGTTGAATCTTATTCAGTACCTAGTTTGAGTAAGGCTGTAGAGCAGTGATTCTCAACCCGTGTGCCGCGACACACTGGTGCGCCGCAAGCCTCTGCCAAGTGTGCCGCAACGCTCATAAAAATCATAAAAGATCAATAATAATAATAGATTAATTATTAAACTAATAGATACTTTTCCATTTTGTTATTTTTGTTTGAAAACAATAAGTTTTGTTTATCGGTTTTTGCTTATACTTTATAAATAAAGTCTATTAAGTTTTTCTTTTTAACTGGAGTGCCATCTGCATTTCCAAACACCTCAAGTGTGCCTTGGAGTCAAGAAGGTTGAGAACCACTGCTGTACAGGGTGACAATATAGCCTTAGTTTGATGGTAGCGTATTTCAAGGTCCCAAATGTTTTTCCGGAGTAATCCTTTATCTCACTTTATCCGCTACCATCAGTGGTCGGCGATAATTAAAAATATACTTTAGCGCGGACATTTTAAAGATACCACAACTTAATCTGGACGGAGTCACTAGTTATCGGTCTCGTCTTGGGTGTTTGCCACTTTGCATTCATTAACAAACTGCTGAGGCCAATCGGTTTTTGACTCCATAGAAGCATTTATACTTCCTTTTGTGGAGTAATTTGGTTTCTTGGCCAATTCTTGCAGAATGTTTATCCTGGCCCTCATATCTAAAAAAAACCTTTGAGTGGCTCTTAGCGTCGGCTGCGACCTCTTTCTCATTTGTCTTCCAAAGTTTCAATGACCTATCAAAGATTTTTCAATATTTGGAGGCTGGGAAACTGCCAACACGATAAAGTCTCTGAAGTCGAAGAGTTCCACTATCGACGCATGCTTTAACTAACATATTTCCCTGATTCAGATATATTCTCTGTTTTGATTAATTATTCCGTGCCAGCACATATATTCCTAGGGGAAAAATCTTCTCATGAATTGGCTTATCCATTTCACTGTCAAATTTTGTCAGACATGGAGTCGGCAAGGGAAATTTACTTGAAAATCTCGGCGACTTAAATTAGGGACAGTGTGTCTGCCTCTTAAGAGAGGCCTTTATAATACTGTATATTTATTCTCTCGTAACACTTTTTCTGACTCTAATGTCTGTATCCATAAAATTTAAACTACTTATTCATTATGTTTAGAGGTAAAACTCTGCGTCGTTTTTGCACCGGAAGGTTTAATCAGAAAGTCAGACCTATGGCATGCTTCGTTAACGTTCAAAGTTAACACAAGAGCGGAGTACCAACTATTTAGACCATTTGGTTCTCACTTGTCATTTGTTCAGAAGTAAAAATCTTAAATCTGCCTTCAACTAATATAATATGTATACGGAATTAATGTTTTTTGGTGTGCTGTAAACTAAAATAGCTGAATATTGTAATATATATTTTGGCAGTATATCTTCTTATTGCTTTTTGAGGGTAATACTCGTATATGTGAAATTGGCGCAATGAAATGAGTAGGTACTGTTTAAGGCCTTGAATGCGTGACTGTTTTGGGGTATCTCTCGTCGAAATATAATCTCTTTCCGACTGACCTGTTGTTGTGAAAGCCAAACTGGTGGATTTTCCTGCGACGAATGATGACCAACTTGCCATTCATGGTAGAATATCGTATCAACCCAGAACTTGCAGTGGTGGAAGTGGATTATGGAGGTCGAATGTACGAGCAATCTGCCCAAATCATCGGTTCTGACGGCGTACAATAAAGACGAGCTTGCTTTGCGGATAACGTAGTTCATATCTCTGAGGCACCTACTTCTCTTATCACTTCTTTTATTGATGCCTCTCATTTCAGAACATGACATTTGCATCTGTTTTTCGCCTGGATCGTGGGCCAATTTTATTCTAGACCGTGCGTTCCTCGTCTCAATTGCGGAACACTGCTTTCATTCAAATCATCGCCTGTTATTTCAGGGCGCTTTAATCCTTGCTCTCCACCTCATGGCTTAGAGTAGCTTTGTGTGGCTGGTAATGAATGAGTGGAAAAAAACATTTTCCGAAAGTTTCATTCGCTTTAATACAATCGAGAATACAAATTAAAACAAAAAAACGATGAGGTATGAGAATACAAATGAAAACATTCGGTGAAATTTCCAATAAATACTCATGTTATTCAATGATGACTGAATGGAAGAAAGAAAAATAATTTAGTATTCGTAAAAATGTTATTGGTGATTTTCCTCCGACGAATAATTTATATTTTAGGAAAGAAGAATAATATTTGTATACGTAGAAATTGTCACGAGAAAAAAAATATCCCGTATAACCAACCTATCTGTCTGTGCCACCTGTTTTCGTTTGCCTGCCAGCCAGCTTGTATTCACTATATATATATATTATAACAAATAAGTAACTTTATCTTGCTCGGCCAAAAATAGTCAGCGTAAACTCGTCAACGCATAGAAGTGTGTCATGGGATTTTTGTGCTGCATGTTTAAGTGTTTGAAGCAGATTGAAAGAGGAGGAGATGATATTTGTAGACAGCATGTTGAATAAATAGGTGAGCATCGGTAGAGGTTGACGGCTTCCAATTTCAAGCCTCCTGTTCCAAGGATTCAGCTTCGAAACCTGGTAGTGGCGGCGATTTTTCAGCGGAATCTCTCGGCCCCTAATTGAGTGCTTTGTTAACACAAGGGTAGTACTGCGTCCATCCGCCTCACTCTAGTCTTTGCGCTAGAGATGGCGTATAATTTCACGATCCGTGATTTTGTTCACTGTGATCTTTTTGTCACGACTCGACCACGTGCAGAGATAAGATTCGTGAAATGACAGCTCCGGGAAGAAACGCCGTTCCGTGTTTCTCCTCTCCGCGCCGCAGTTGTTTTGTTGCTCCCGTCATCCTGGAGCTGTGTGCTTCTTGTGATCATTGTAGATCTCGTGTGTCTCTATTGTGAATTCATACCTATTATGGAGCGGCCGTTCTCGGAATATGTTTATCTGTTTTCCAAAAATCACACCCGTGACACAGTCACTGGTTTTAGTGCCGTAACTGGGTCGGAGTTATCAAAATCAGAGCTGTAATGAAATATACCAGTCACGTCCAATCCCAGCTTTCTACACCGTTTGCGCATTTCCTATGAAACAGTGTAATACAGACGCCAGAATTCTCTTAACCGTTCCCCCATCCCGCGAAAAAACTTACCCCGGCCTGGGGATAGGGTTGGTATGGTGGCTAGAGTCCCAGCTTCCCATTCCTAAGGCCCGGGTAGAAGTACCGGATATTTTCCATTGGAATCCCGATACCTTCTTGGGTGCTGTGTGGAGATCACTTCAAATGCAGTAACCCGTCCGTCGGATGGGACGTAAACGTATGGATCCCTTGGTGCCTCTGGTTAAGATCAGGCTGATACCGAAGTTAGATAGATAGATAGATATTTTATTGATCATGTACAGATATATAATACACAAAACATGAAGCATACGAGCTTTTGGTAGCTTCAAGGATATTCCTGTGTAAAGCTACCTTCATGACATTAGTGCTTATCGTTAGAAGCATGCATAATACAAAATGAATGATATGAAATACATTAATTCATCAAAAAAATTGAATAAAAATTTGAAAACATGATTTTGAACATAAATAACTAGAAAGTACATAATAATATAATGAATGTAATTTTTCATACTATTATACACTAAAATTTTATATTTTTACCCAGAAACAAATTCCATGCTTTCGAAAGAAAGGTGCTATTCCGTAACCTTAAAAAAATGACTACTCTTTTTGACGACCTCTTAAAACAGGTGGTAATAAATTGAACAATTTAGGAACAATAATCTTTTGAAAACCGTTCGGTGAACTTTTTGCAGAATGAACATAATCCTTCTAAGGCCACCTCCCATGTAAGGTTTATCTAGCAAGGCTGATTTATTGCCACTTCTTAAGTTAAGTTAGGTTTCTCACCAATCTTCCTTCGTTACCTAATTGGTCGTTCCCAATCCAAGCAATTCACCTACTCTCAGTGGCGTAAATGACCTCGTTTGTCGGTCGCCTCCCACGTGTAACTAAACCTGGACTTATCTTTACCAAAATACCTACCAATCCTCAATGGTGTAGCCGAGTACAACTGTCGTTCGCCTCTCTTCATTACTGCTATTATTTATAAAGTTTGCATAAATAATATCTGGCATGCGTCATACACAAGGATATGTGAGACTGTTGCCGATTTCCCCTGGGCGGCGCCCAGCTTCCTGTCTTTCGCCCGGCTCCCAAAAGGGTCGCCCAGCACGATTAAACACGTTAACTCCTTCCAGCGCAGAAATAAGCAAACACGTTATTCATTATAGTTATTTACGTCGATCTCTTCTTCCTACCTCACCCGGTTCATATGCAATCGAGCTGCGTGGGAAATTGTTTTCACAATTCTATCTGAAACACTTAAGGTGTGTGTCTTGCACGAGGATACGTGGTATTTGCGTAAATACGATGGGTTGTTGGTATTGTGAGCGGATTGGAATAAAATGAAGATGATTGTAAGAGATTGGAGATTGAAATAGTCTTTAACAAAAGCCGTTTGAAATTTTGGAACAAAAGAAATGGAGATGACAACATTATTTGAAAAATGGACGGAACTTAACGAATTATGTTTGGGACCTCAGATACCCAAGAGTTAGTGTTACTTCATACATTTCATGCGGAGTTTCATTAGAAAAACCTGTGAATTTGTGATAAAAATGGATCTTAGTAAGGCTGTGATTTTCATTGCAATGGCAAACATTATATTAAAATTGGGAGTGAAAATTATCAACTTTTTTCTTTGCTGCTACCTACTGTGGGATATATTGTTACATCGAGGATAAGATTTCGGGCCAATCGGAGATGATTTTGATGTAGGTATTAGATGAAGCTTGAGGTAGTTTCGACTAAATGTTTCGGCTAAATAGACAACATATTCGAATTTATATTTTAAATTTAGCCAGATTTTGGAAACATGAAGTAAATTCAGTAATATTCATGATTTAAAAACTTTATTTTTATGGCTGAACTTCTCAGTAGTTACTCAAGGAAATATCTAAAAAACGCTTTAACTCGACTAATTTACTTGACGCTATGGTTGGAATACGCCTCCACAGCCAACGGTTTTTGCGGCTTTATTTGCGGTGGTAAGACAGCGAGTAGTATTTATTTTAATAATGAAGAAAATATACGAAATACTCAATGATGCTATCCATGCGTCAAAACTTTATGATTTATTTGTGTAACAACTCTACTACCTTACTACATCGCTCGGAACATAGTTTATATTTTAAGCAAATATCTCGACAAGTTGTGCGGTAAATGGCTGATATTTGTTATCAGCCGAACTTTTTTGAGGTTTTATTTTGATTGGTAGAAAATGAATAAAATTGGAATTATATGGGTGGTGATATCTCGTTTAATCAACCTTGAAGACCACAACATTTATGCAAACATGGAACAAAAAGAATAAACAGGAGGTTGCCTGTGAGAGAAAATAGATAGGGAATATCTTTACTCACCTAAAAGGGCAAGTAAGTGGCTTTAATGAGATTTCGATGTCCATTATCAATTGCTTTCTTTTGCTGCTCATTCTCGCCAGAAACCAGATTCATGAGCATCTACTCTGGCGTATTTGAAAGGCTGCGGTCCTACAGTGTTCTGTTAAGGCACGTATGAGGCACCTCTAGCTTCGTGGTATAGTAATAAGACTCTTTCCATGGCAGCGGTGGTATTTGTAATACGTTTTGGATACGAACTATAAGAAATAGATTCGGCGATTGAATGATAATATTTCCAAAATTTGGACGGACAAAATAGGGAATTTGTTGGTAGAAAGGTATATTAAAGTGCGATTCGGACATTCCCCTGGACGGCGGTGACGTAGATATCGATAATTAACCTGGAAACGTTCGGTGCGAAAGCTACATAATTAACTCTGTCGCGTTTCCCAATCGTCGCATGGTGTACCTCGCTACGATTTCCGCAATACTCGCGAATTAGGATCGGGACACCGCTGGGAAA
Organism: Pyrrhosoma nymphula; assembly: GCA_963573305.1. Taxonomy (NCBI): domain Eukaryota; kingdom Metazoa; phylum Arthropoda; class Insecta; order Odonata; family Coenagrionidae; genus Pyrrhosoma; species Pyrrhosoma nymphula. The sequence continues at coordinate 54,258,363 of OY754336.1, read as the reverse complement.
TATTACCTGCAACTAGTTGGAATGTAGGGTGGTCACCTGAATGCTGCGATGAGTCAGGCACGCTAATATGGCATTAAATTCCCTCAGGTGGCGTCGCTGGGAGCCAGTGAACGAGGGCTGCTTGCATTCCACCTGCCCGTCAGCTCAGTGCTCGTGTAGGGGGGCTATTTATGGAGGCTCGTGTGATGTAGACGACCACACTAAATTTAGCTGCCTTAGTTTACCTTCGCCTTACAATTGGTAGTCATAAAGTTTGAAGATATATTCAAGGCTCGGACGTTGTGTGGTAGAATTTAAGCACTCTGAATGAAAACGCAGTTTCAGAGCGACCTAAGTTTGTATAGAAAAATTAAAGAAATAGCGCGGATTCAGTTGTGATGCGTTGAAATATACTGCATGAAGTAACTTTCTATTTTCCAGTATTTATTATCAATAACTAAATGGTTTTGATGTCATTCCATCACCTTCTGGTAAACAGTAAGAACCTTTTTGCTATGCACAGTATTCCCTCTCCTCTTTTTGGAAAAAAAACCTGTGTGCATGTAGCACGAGTGTCTTGTTCCTTATTTTTATCCTGCGAATGATGCAGTGACCTGGTTGTAACAGATAATATTAGTGGAATATTGTAGCAGCAGTTTAGTCAATTATAATGAGTATATGTAGTCATTATGAAATGATCAATCTTATTCTCACTTATATATGTATAGCTGGCAAATGTATGGCTGCATCTTATTGATAATTTTTATGATATTAACAGCAAACAGTCCATTTGCAAATTCAAAGCCTTGAAGGTGTGCTTACAAACGAATTTTAAAAGCAACTTTTATCAATATATTAGAGAATACTAGTAACACCTATGACAACCAATGCGACCAATACTACAACTTAACAATTTAAGAAAGACAAAATTGTTAAAAATATACGCCTGAGTTTTGGCCACGTTACTTATAGGTTATATTTCGAGATAGAATCGTTTTGTGGATCGGGTAGATGAGGTATAGTTATCTACCTTCGGTACATTTTCGAAGAAAGAAAGTCACGGTTGTTGTCCACACTTCAAATTTCTAATAACCAACCATGGTTTCGGCATAAAGTGCCATTTTTCATCTTGCCATAACCATGGTCGGTCATTAGTAATTGAAAGTGTGGAAATCAATCGTGTCTTCCCATCTTCAACGAGTTTGAACGCTTATATTTTCCACCAAGTGACGCGTAGGACATCCTTCCATGCCAAGGGCACGAGATCTAACCTAAGCGCTGGTAGCGATTTTTCAGTAGAATTCCAATCCCTAATTGGACTCCTTGCAGAGGTAACCTTAAGTGTAGTTCTGGGTCCATTGGATGGGTCGTTAAATTGGATATATTAGTGGTTTGCTCATTCTAAGAGTAGGATTTATCTACGTGCTACACACATACTAAAGCTGGACCCATTAGTGCCGTTTACTCTTCGAGTAGCTGCGTCTACATACTACACCTACATACAACCCTGCGAGCCGCCGCAGAGGCGTATGGCAAGGGGTGTTAGGACACCAGCCATGAAAGGGAACAGGAGGGGGGAGAGGATAGAAATGAATTGTATGTTAACGATGTGTCTCATTTTAGTGTCACGCTGATATTGTTATATTCACTAATGGTTCGCGGAAAGAAGGAATTTTGTGCTTGTCAGTTCTACAGTGTATCTCTCTTATTTTGTCGATTCTATTAATTCTAGAGATCTATTGCGGGGTCAGAAGAATATGTTCCGTGTCGCACTGAAACTCACCCGTTCCAAAATTTTCAAGTAAATTACGCATCGCGTGTACCTCCCGAGTCTATAAGGCTTCCCAACCGAGTCCTCCAATCGGCTGTCCGTCCGTTCACACGTAGTAGCTTTTAAAGAAGCGAGTGGCTTTCCTTTGTATTTTATTTACTTCGCGAATAGAATCTTACTTCGCTGGGTCCCAAATACTCGTGGCGTATTCGCGATGTGGTCTAACTAGAGCAAAGAAGCATTTCATCGAAGAAACTCCCTTCTATTCGCTTGATAAATTTCTTTAACGCAGGGTTGCAGATGCTTCGTATGTTTTTCCTCTATGCTAGACTTGAAGTTAGTGATTCCCAGATATCCGACTTAATCTGTCTCCTTTCTAAGAACACCTCCCACTCAATAGATATGGCATTGATGTGATAGACTATTGCTATATACTCCACATTCTCTCAAATTCCACAACAACCAAACCACTGCCAACAGACGCATCTATCTGGAGGACCAGTTTTGTTACCTCTAATTAAATATTTTCTTGGTATGTAAACCAGTGTTCATACGTTATCTTATTGATAATGCTCACGTAAAAAAACCCACAGTTTGATGTAATATACTTAACCCAAACTCTCAGCGAACGTCGAGTTAACGTAACAGCTACGTTGTTTTGCGGTTAGTGTTTATCAGATGTTATAAAATTGGGCCTAAATGTTACAAATGAACTCAATTTTCGATCACCTCCATCAAAGACTATTACTAATTTCTAGCAAAGGAATCATTTCCAATGTATCATTATATTCATTTAAAATTGGTAACAGACGTTTTCGTTGTGCCATAGGGAGAAACTGATCGCCCTTAAGTCTATACTTATTACGAGGAAACAAATAAATGAAGCAACGCATTAAGCGGCGCATTAATGCTTTTAGAATATTAGAAACTCAGAGTTGACGGTCGCGTAAATCCAAAATTATCGTCATCGCCTGCTCAAAAATCACTTAATATTTTTATAAACTTTTTGGTACACTGGTGTCTGTAACTCGTAAGGGAAAAGAATTTGAATTTCGACTGGTTAAAAAAAATACGTCCGTTGGTTGTTAAACTGCTAGTTACAGGATTCCTCCCTCCCAGGAGTCAGGATTTTGTTTTGGTCGCGCGGAGAGTAATCATGTCTCACCCCTCTCGTCTAAAGGGTCGGCTCCTTTTATTTTTTTTAATGCGTGGACTCCGTTAAACAATTCGTGGTTTGTTGGGGCCCTGTCGCATTTTATTCGGGAATCATCTCCTCTCTCTCTCTCTCTCTGCATGCAAGCGGCTGACCATAGCAATTCATCGTGGGGGCATGGGGGGGGAGGGGGTCGTATCCCCGTCGTTATGGGGGGGGGGGCGTTCTTCGGTGCGAGTCTTAACCTTTCCCCTCCCCTCTGCGTCCCTTCCCTCGACCTTCCAGCCCATTAGCCGTTAGCCGCCTGACCCTTATTGCGTTCCCTTATCGGAGCAGCTGCCCTCCCTGTGTTTGCTGATTCCCTTCTCATGGGCCCTCGTTTTCAAGCGACTACTCGGGCGATTCCTCGCTTATCTTTTCCTCCTTGCTCCTTCCCCTCGTTACTTTCCCCCTCCGACCGACCCACCCACCCTTGAAACTTCCCTCCTCCTTCTGCCACTGGACGAGGCTCCACAGTTATGCTAAGTTATTTTTCCCTTTTCAAATACACAACAGAATATCTTGTCACCTATACGACTATGCCAACAAAATCATACATATCGCATCTCTTATATAAATCACTGAAATTTGAAAGTAAAAGGACTCAGATGCAAGAATGGGTGAAGCATTGGGAAAATTTTTTGCCATATTCTAATGACTTTTTTTTGCAAAAATCTGGCATCAATATTCACAAGAAAACAGCAACATTTACTTTAAATTGAATGGAATCTAATGAAATTAAATATGTGAATGTCTTATTCTCATGAACCTCGTGCATTCTAAAGTTAACTGAACTCAGTTTAGAGTTCGTTCTACGACTTTACATCACCAGCAACAACTTGCAGAAAGCAAATGTTTGAGCATATCGTATATGGAAATTAAGTATTTGATTTTGTAATAACGTTATAAGGTTGTAGTATTAAATTATAATATCACTATTATAAAGAAACTATTAAACTAGAAACAGTTGTAGTCATTAATTTTGTCATCATTTAATCGTAGAAATTTCAGACGGAATTTGCTGAAAATATTTTCACTTGCTCCTTCACGATGAGGCATTTTGAGGACATTTGATGGTAATGATAAAAGGTGGTAAACCAACTTGGTTCTAGAGTTAGTAGCAAGAGCTTAAAGTGACTGAAGAAAAAAAACCATATTTCGATAGAAATTTCGTCGCAGTCGGCTCCTATAGGGACGGAAAAAATTATCAATAAAAAAATAAAAATTATGAATACATCGAACAGTCTGTATCCATAGAGTCTGACTTAAGGCTCTTTCACGCGATGCTTAGGTCAGCACTGAATTCAGTAATAAAATCAGCACCGAAAACTCGGAACAAAATTCGGGACTTAAATCGAATTCGATGCTTCGGAACTTGTGTTTGCGCGATGCTGATTTCAGTGCGCAGTGGCGCTGTCCGAATTCGCTGTACTATGCAATGTAATATCATCACAAAAAAGGATATTTTGTAAATTTCCGCACTGAGTTTATTTAACGACTTAGGACCATATGTACTTTGGTGGGTGAATTAACTCTGTGAGGAAAAATACTGAGTATCCTTCATTTTTGTATTTATGTTACTGACCATTCATTTCCACAAGCCTGATACTTTAAACGTTACGTAATATAAATAAACTGCGCCATATTTTTTCGGCATATTTAAGCGATATCATGGATTTTTACAGTTTTCAGCAATCCTGAGCAAGTCCTCGAGCAATTATTTTGGCGTTGTTACTTTGGTAGATTCCAGCGCCGCCACCGGTATTCTCTCGAAACTTTGGACTCGCCTGATTGCCTTTGATTGGTCGTTGGATCAAAGAATCGGATGGAAAATATGTATTGTGCAAATTTCTCTTTTAGTACTGATAATGGAGTTCACTTCCGTAATAGGATGTGATCACACCGTTTACATGGTACTATTTTTGACTTAATTTCGATGCTCAGTACTGAAATAAGCATCGTGCAAAATGGAATTTACATTTTCCAATGCTTAAGGTAGTTTGAGCGAGATAGTCCCCTAGTCATATTGGAGACCATATTTGAATTTATATTTTAATTTCAGCGTCTGTAAGAAGTGTGAAATAAATATTTTAATATTAATAGCGCAAAAATATAGTTACATATGACCAAAATTCTGAGTAATTCCATTAATATATCTACATAAGTCTCTAACTTGACTCATATTTTCACGACGTACGGCTAAAAATCCTTCAAAACGGCAGGTGTTTTTGTGATTCTGTAAAACGTACGCCGGTGAGTAACATATTATTTTTTATAAATAGCTGAGAAAACATACAATAAACACGCCATTAGATTTTTGACAAAATCTAGGTGTTATGAATTATTAATATTTTCAATAATCTCCCTCTGGAGCGCAAAGCCGTAATCAATCTCAACCCTACAATACAGCTTGTATTTTCAGACAAATTACTAGAAAAGTAGTTCGGCAAAGGGATAATATATTGATATCATTGGAAAGATGAGTTTTTCATTAATTAATGAGGTGAAATTCATCAAATTCTAGGTGAAGTGATTTTTCGCTCAAACTACCGATTATCAGCCAAAGCTGTATTCTTTCGTTGGTTTCCTGCTGGACTTAGTGTACATTTATTATTACCGCAGTTAACTCTGAAAAGGTCCACCAAACCGTTGTGGTGGAAATGTACACTGTTTTTATTTCAGTAGTATTTTTTTATTCGGTATCAATAAAAATGTGGAATTTCTGATTCATCCTGACTCACGTAGTTGGGATGGAGCCTCCTTGAAACAGTAGCCGCGCCTCGATTGCCTCCTCCCACCTCCCCATCTCCACATTTTCTACAACGGCGTGGTAGAGCTTCCTCATTTGGCCGCTGTCCCAATTGAGGGAGCTGCCCGTGCTCCTGCTGACTTTGGCGGTCGGAAAACGCGCTCTCGCAGCGAGCATCGCTTTCAGCGTCGCGCCATCGCTTTTGGACGGCGGAGCACTCCGAAAAAAGAGGAAGAAGAAATCAAACCAGAATAACACGCGTCTCCTTTTTCCGTCTTCCACTTCAAGTAGCTTCTCGGATTAAACTCTTCTCGTCCTTTTGCTGCGTTGAATTAGTTTCTCGTATTGACTACGGATCATGATTGTGTTAGCGCCGAAAACTTTTTTAATTTTGTGCACTCATTGACTCTGAATACTGGCCATAGATTCTCCGTCTTTTTTCACAATTATTGAGGTTTAGCCGTGACTGCGTGAGTCAAAAATACTGAATTCCACCGAAATTTAGTAACAAAAATTTAATTGCAAAATATACAATTATTTGACGATTATGTTTTTTAAGGAACATTTTCCAGCCATACTAGCCAACGGTAGCGCCATTTATAATGAAATTCTTTTGAAATGACTTGATTGTCTTCATTTTCACTCCATTTACTAATGCTAATAAATTGAAAAATAATATGGATTGGTGCCTTGTTTTGTAGCATTGAATTTCCTGGTCACATTTTCTGTAGCATTGAATTTTCTGGTCAAATTTTTGTCGTTTATTAATAGTTTGTGCATAACTGACATTCATTTTAGATAGGAAAACACTTATTATTCCCACGTTTCACCAATGTTTGCCATTATTGCTCCGTTTGTGAAAAAATATCGTGGAAAGGTATAATTAAGTTTCTCATACGAAGCAGAGGATAACTTTTGCTAGAAGTAGCGAGAATAAAAAGAATATGACATAGAACTCCCTTTGATAAGTTACCAAGCGTTCTTCTTGCTTGTTTTGAGCTTGAAGTAAAAATATTCTCTTCGAGTGGAAGTTCTCTCCCGCAAGTTTTGTTGAAAAGTTTCGCGAATTTCCGGGTTTGCTGTCGTAATGGTCCTTTTAGAAAAAACGACGAATTTTACTTTTAAAAAGAGTTATATTGAGAGGGATCAAATAAGGGGAAAGTTCATGTGTGTGAAATGTCAGAGTCAACGTATAAAAGGAAAACAAAAAGGCATCTTAAAAGCAAAGAAGATAAAAAATATCTTGGTTTGGGAATAGTTCACGCTACGCAATAATATTTTATGTATACACAATTTTTCCTACTATAGTTCCTACAAATAAGAGAATCATTTCCACTATAAAGTTTCTCCAACAAGGTAATGATAAACACCAAAGCAGAGATTGGAAGTCGGCGAAACATGATAACCGAGAGGTTTTTTTTATAATATCGCCTTTTTGTTGCTTAGTTTTTTATAATATATCTAATGTTTTTATAATATCGCTAAGTTGGTTAGATATAGATAACTGTAAGTAAGAATAATGCGTACTAGTGTGGTATAATTACAAAGATATTTGCAATGTCCTCCGAAAGATCTTAAAGATCGAAGATTCTTGACTTTCTGGTCTTCTTTCGCCTACATCTATCTTTCTGGAAAATATTCCATCTGCGTTCTAGGTGGCTTCTTCAGGTCTGCTGAGGTGAAAAGTTTAAGCGATCTTGAAGATTGTTTACGTCACACTAAAGGAGAATATTAGGATCAGCGAATATTTTAAACCCCTTGGAGTGGAATGATTTATAATGAAAATTTTAGTTTTGATACCTGTCAGTAGTAACAGGACGACAATAATGCATTGTTTTGTGAGTTAAATCGGTATTATTTCAATTTAAACCTTAATTTCACTCTCTAATTTGCTTTTTTGTGCGTGTGTTTTACTAGCGTAGGTGCCTTGCAGTATAATGAGTTTTCCATGCCTGCAGGTTTGATTTTGTTTACTTGTTGTTTATTCACTTCTCGTAATTAAATGTTGTTTCTGTGAAGGTCAACGCTCCTTTCCCTCTCAGAGATGTCATTAATACGCTTTCAAGAAAGAAGCTATTTGTGGTGACGCACGACTAATTATTTTAGATAAAGGTAAGAGGGTTCAAATTCCATCATTCTAAGCGATTCTTGAGTGGATGTGAATTCTTCTGGGGGGATGTGTGTTATTTGCTTATCAATATAAACGTAGGAATTCGTCATCAAACACTTCCTTGTCCAAAGCAAATACCGCATCCTGACGAAACTATGTTGACCATATCACGCCTTCGCTTTCTGTGAATATCTCTACTTTCCTCTACTTATATGTGAGAAGATGAAAAAAATGCTTTAAACTAGGTATTTTGTGTCTACTTGTTTGCATTCATGGAGTGGTATATGGGTGTATTCAACTAAGCATCTTGATTAAATCAGTTGAATCAAATATTCTATAAGTAGTCCTTTAAGAGAGGCGATAGTTTACGAAAAGGTTCATCACGGTGTAAATATACCTTAGCAAAATACTTTACTATAGAACTATCGAGAAGTAGGTGAACTGGATTAACCACTCAGTACCCGTATTAACAAATAGTAATCATTGATGGCATGGGGTCTGAAGATGCTAGCATAAAAACGGGGAATACAAGGAGAAAGTGTGATAGGAACCGTATATTATAGCATCCGAGTAAGCAGTGACATCATAGCCGAAGAGAAATTATTACGGACGAAAAATTACTGCTGCAGATGACATTTTACTTTATCAGAATTTGGACAATATTTCTAGGTAGCGTAAGGAAGGGGTTAGCTAATTTATTCATAATACAAGCGCAGTTATACATACTGGAGATATGGTAACGTAAAACATAACAGGGTTAAAAAAAGGCAAAATGAACTTAAGAAAGTTAGAACCTGTACGGCAATTAGGAGCCAATTTCATCTCCAACTTCTCCTGGGGCGTAAACAGAAGAATATATTAGTCAGACTTGATAAACCTCGTGTTCATGAGACGGTTAGTGATTACATCCACCGAGAGAGACATTAGTTACTAATTCTGCACTTAGGATAAGCAGCAAGTATTAGGGGGCAGCGCCCAGCCGCGTCGGAAACACCGCTTCCCGCTCGATTACAGAAGCTCGTTGGACACAGTTCGGAAGGCTAATCTTGCTATTTGTTCAATTGCTTTGGCCCCTCTCCGCTAGCGGCTAGGAGGAAGTGCGAAATGACCTTAGCCGTCGGAGCACGTTCGAAGTGCTACTACTACTACGATAAACTATTATGGGCTAATCGAAAAAAGAGTTGACCATAAAATGATTAGATAGTGGTTAGATCCACCTGACTTATTAAAATTAGTCATGAGAAAAAGAAATTGTTACTTCGTTTTTTGAAAAACTAGACTGGGAGCTCTACCAAACACGAAAAAAAGAGATATTAAGACTTCTATAAAATTACGGGGAACCCGACTTAAATTCACATACTGACTAGAACGTCTGCTTCCTTAATGCATCGATTGAATGACCACTTATATGAGGTAAGGGAGACATTTACCTGGTACTGGTCGGTTTTAATATTGCTTATTCGTTCAGATAATTCGTGGGCACACCAGAACTACGGAAATCACTTATTTCATTCACAAGCACGCAGAAATTGGTGCCCCAACACCCCCAGGCCGACTCCCATACTCTGTAGAGGAGCAGAATTTTTAAAAATTACTTATTGTTAGTAATACACGATAGATTGACTGGGCGACCGCGGTTTCCACGACATGGCGTCATTTTCGAGACAAAAATTTTCTATTCTCAACAGTCATATGTGAACATACTAAGAAGGTGAGGGGGAATGGAAGGGCCGGGAGGGGGAGTTGATTAGGGCAAGAGATGAGTTGAGTTGAGTTTTCAAGGGGAAAATAGAGGTGAAAGCCTAAAATTGGTTGCCATTGAGGAGGGTTTTGTTAGAGGAAGTCATCTCAAAATAAATTTCTAATTGTTCATAGAAATGCAGTTTATCATTTTTTCCGAGAATGTGAGAAATTTAAAGGTTAATTAAGTGTTATCACGGTCCCAAACTAGTGCTATTAAAAATACTGAAATTCCACAAAATGACGCTCGAAAGTTCAGAATGTAATAGATTTAGATGTCTCCGTAGTCGAATATTCGATTCCCATATGAAAATCCGGAGCTGTTGTAATTTCGGATTGTAATTATGGATGACCCATTTTATATTAGTGTCGCGTATTTAGGAACTCCAGCCTACGGTCCAATATCGCTTGGTTAGCGCCCCGTGCCAAGGCATGATTCCAGATTTCTGCGCCACCATCCAAAGTCAACGGGGTAATTATTCGAATATGGTTGATTGAGATTTGAACGAGCATACTGTGCTGTTGCATGGGTTTAACGCAAACAAAGTGGACGCTAATTCCTGCTTCCAATTTCCGATGTCAACAAGCGGAGGTTGACTGTGATGGTACATGCCTTAACCCCATGCAAATTGACGAAGATTGCTTGGCAGCCGTTACCTCCCCGCAATAAATCTCCATCGTGGAGTTATCCGAGCACTCTCTCACATTCTAGTGTTTCGAAACGGTTCTACGGGAGAAGAGGAGATGTCGTGGAAATCGCACGCACTGAGTAGTTCATGGGAACGCCATCAATTCTACATCTACATACTGCGAGCCTCCGCAAAGGAATGTGGCAGAGGGTGTTTGTACTCCAGAAGGAAGGAGAGAATAGGGAAAAAGAATACGAAGAGGGAAATAACGGAAAGCTAGAGATATTTAGACAGATTAATGCTTCGCTCTCTTTTTTTAATGTAGTCGTTAACTGAGTGTTGCAAGAAGGAATTTATGTATCTATCCAATTCGGAACGGTATCTATCTTATTTTGTCATGTTTGGCAGTTCTAGAAATGTTCTTTGGGATAAAAAAATTTAATATGTATCACACTGAAAATCGAATTGTCAGAGGTTTTCAACTAATCTTATCCAACTGTGTATTTCCTTGTCTCCAGCGTCTTTTAACCTTTTACGTGCGATAGGTATGCTACACCATCTATTCCTTGGGAGAATCCTTTAAAAGAACGTGCGGCTTACTTTTTCACTTTATTAATTTTGCGCATTAATCTCTGTGCATCAAATGATTTGGCAAGGATGGTAAATGACTTCCGGTGTCAACAGTTCAGTATAAGAAATCTTAACAATAAGGGACAATAGATCTTCGTTTTTCCCCCGAACAATAAGGGACTATAATAAATGCTAGGCGTAATTTCATTAGAGCGTTTCCTTTTTATCTTTAAATGGCTGGTGTCATAACACCCCCCGCCACACGCCTATTGAGGCGGCTTGCGGGGTAATATGTAGATGTAGATGAACTAATATTAAACTCTTTTTATTGAGGAACCGTTGTATATACACCAAATGGGGAAGGCTTTATCACGGAATGGAGGGGAAAATAGCGTTTTAGTGACGAATGATTCACAGTAATGAATACCTATATTATGCACATTCTGACTTACTTCGAAGAAACAGTGAATGAGAAAATTTGCACAGAAAGACCAAGAAGCTGGAGTTTGTCAAAATGATGAAACATTCTTGCTACAAGAACAAGGGTCATTCTATCTGTTAGGCTTATTTGAACTTGTAGACAGCCCGTAGTCTGTGGATAAAACTGTGAAAGAGGCGCTGTGCTCATGCAAGCTCGTAGTGAATAAGCAATTATGTATTTCTTCATACCTCATAATTTTGTTGAGCCTCGACAGTAGGAAAGAGTTATCCAATCGGGTTCTTTATAGGATTTTTCTCTTAGCATTGTAGCTTTGAGACCGAAACTTTCAACAATTTTAATTTTCCTTCGATGGCTTTCGTAGTGATTTTTGAAAAAACACATTTTCCGATTGATTGCATGGTGTTGATTTTGCTTTTATTGGAAAAGGCTTTGGATGCATCCCAGCTTCCGTCATGATGCCCAAAGCCTTGTCAAATGAATGTGAAATCCACACGTGGCGCAATTACCTGAAAAATTCTGCGCTTTCATATTTTGCCTTTTGGTACCAGTTTTGGACATTGACACTAACCAATGAAATGTTAGGGTCACCTGCGGCTTTAATAGGAAATGACGTGATTTTCTATGGCATGTGGCAGTTGTTTCGTGATTAAAGTGAATGATTTTTTTAAAATTGGAATTTTTTTATATCTGTGAAATTATTAGTGGATAATGTTTTCACTCCAAATTCGCAAAATGCGATCCGTCAGCTGCATTCATGTATCGGAAAATATATGAATGCTAGTATTTAGTTCTTAATGGAGAATACCATCTATCATGGAGATGAGGAATTATTTTTTCAGTTTGCTTATTGTGTGATGTTTCAGGGACAACTTCCTTTAACAGTCCCATCGCAATTGCCTTCATCGGAACTCTGGTCTGGAATGCTTTCTCTGTTTCATCCGAAGGGTTAAAAAAACATGGGACCATTTTCGTCTCTTCCACTAAACGTAACCGTACGCTCATTAAATGGATCGTCGGAACTTGATTAGATCGATGTTGCAAATTGTTTTGAGCATCAAATTCATTCCATTGGACAACGGGCCTGTGCTTTAATGAAAGGACCTCAAAACGACTTCTATAAAACGGTGGAGCTTATTGTTACCAGCCGGAGAAACACTGAGCCGATATAAAAAAATACGGCTTTTGAATGGACCTCTGTAAACACAGAGGGGAGAAATAGCTCCTAATTGGAAGGTGAAGGGGGAACTGTGATTTTGGCTCTCACGTAAAACACCTCTACAATGGACTGTGTATGTAGCCTAGGGATTCGGATAATCAGCCCCTTATTGTGTCTAATTGCGCTAAAATTCGCACGCCATGGGTAACCTTTTTCTTTCGTTCCATGTTTGTTGTTCAGTCCATGAGGCGTGACTCGATGAATTGCCTTATTTTTAGCATTGTTGATGATGAAAAATGTGCGGGATGTGAGAATCGTAGATTTAAAAAAAATTATTTAACTAAAGGCATATCCGTAGCTTGTTTTCCGGCACCAGCGGTTTAATTTGTAATTGAAATACTTGTTGCTTTTGGGACATTACAGCTACCTAGTACAATAAAACGAGATCCTGATCTATTGCTGTACATGTATTGTTTCATTAGGTGGAAATGACACTAGCAATAATGTCATTCAATGTGATTGCAAGCTTCAATAATGGTAAAAGATGAAAAGCTTTGTTTTATTAATGCCCTGTCCTCCTATCACCCCGTTAAATATTTGGAGGCAGTATTTACCGACATGGCGTTAATATTATGAATTCGTGGTTCTTTATTTTAGCCATCAATTAATTGACAATAATTAGAGAATGGCCCACATTAAGAAAATAGGCTCAATAGTACTTGATTATCTACATTCTGTACTTGGAATTTGTTTGTCTTGGTACTTATCCTTTAGCATAAAATTACAAAAAAAAAGGACCAGCAACTCAAAAAAATGATAGTTAGCTTTTACCATTAAAGAAATGTAAATAATGCACATCATGTTCATTAGATTTTATTAGTATGATAATGTTCTCTTCATTTATAACCAATACTGGGTAATAAAATCACTGCTTTGGAAGTCCAAGTGTTTCATAGCAACGCATAGTCTATCTGTAAGATGACTTTTACCATTGAACTCGGGATATCAGTTCTTCGAAATTTATGGCATTTTGAAAGATTGCAATTTGTATTTTCTCATAAGTGCCTCCTCTTCTGCAGATATCATCACCTCAACAAAAGAGAAAAGAGTTTTGACGTCCCATGTATAGCCAAATTTCTTGACCTTTCGGATGAATATCATCCCACGCAAAGTACTATGCCCCTCTTATCTGAGATCTGCTGCTCGTTGGCCAGCTATTTTCAACTCGCCTTTATCATAATCCACTTTGGTGGCTCTCATTCAGTTTTATTAATAATTTTTACTCCCCATATTAAATAACAATATGGAACGCAATTCACGGTTCAAAATCTCATATTTCTAAAGCCATCCTCTTCGCTACCAAATATTTAATGAGTTTTACGAGAAATTTCTTCGAGAATAATATTCCACATGAATCGAACCATGGGCATTATGCTTGTCCGGTCGATGTGCAAAAATGCGTTGCTTGTTATTTTATCGAGGGCTACGATTTTTTTTTAATTGTTCGTTTCGAGTGATCGTGGTAATTTTGTTTCCATATTTAGCACATCGCAAACTTCCACAGCAGAACCGTATCGCTGATTTCCGTGCAAATATAGCGGCATTAACTTCCGTACACTCGATTACATTGGAATTTACAGTTACAGAATAGAGGTTCTAAAGGCCTGGTTACACGGTACATGAGAATGTACAAGTTTCTGTACATTTTTGTGAATGGTTTCATGTACAGATTCTTGTACATTCTCATGGACAAGATCACTGAATAGGTGGATACACGGTACATTTTTTCGGACAGATTTTCGTACATTTTTAGATGCGCATTATGCGTTTTCGTTTGTTTTTCCTAATTTTAAACCGTAGGTGCGTTATTAAAACCAATTTTTTGCCATGGATACGACACAATTTAGTTGTCAATTGGCTTGTGAAAATGTGAATGTGTCATTTGCGTCGTCTGCCACCAGGTGTCTCTGTAATGAGGTCAACTTGTACGATTGTCTGAATGGAATTAGAACCGGTTCTATTTTCTGTTCAGACATTCATACAATCGTACATTTTCGAGTGGTTACACGGTGCATTTTCGCGTTCATTCTGACATTCAGACATTCTCACATTTTCTTGTACATTCTCATGTACCGTGTATCCAGGCCTTAAGACCATTTTTATCGTATCCTTTCCGATACCATTTGACTTAGCAATCAATGCGAGGCGGAGGACGACAGATGTGCTGTTGTTTGCTCTCATAGCATACGTGTCGTTTACCAATGTTTTGAGTTAAGAACTAGCAATATTGTCATCGGCCACTGAATTACAAGCGATGAGAATAAACAAAGAATTGGCAATCGGGCATCGGATGCTGTTTTTAAAACTAGGCTATAGATATACCGATGTAGTAGCATATGCTATTAGTTATGCTGAATGAATCAAAATTGTTCCCGAAAAGCAACTAGCAGCAATGGCTGATAAAAATTCCTTTTGATAAAGCAAACGGTAATTGAAAAATAATCGCCAAAAATAGCCAAACACTTGTACGCTCTAATATTCTCTTCCTTGGAGGTAGTTTGAAGGACCCATGAATAATTAAGATGTGAGGTACACAAGCCAGAGAATGAATACCAAAGAATATAATTTTATGTTATCAAAAAAGTCAGTTTATAATATGATAAGGCGAAGTACTTTATGGTGTAGATTGCGTTGAGGTAGTATCAAAAATTAATTTATGAAAATGTGAAAGCTAATTCGCTGCATTGGTTTGACAAGGTTCTAACTGACATTTTCTGCTCAGCTGCTGATCCCATAACAAAAAAATAAACTGCACCTATTTCATGTTGTTCTATTGGTGGATTTTTCACCATAAAAACCAAAACAACTGTAAAACCTAAATGTTGGAATTATTCATCATTCGGATTTGGGTTAAATTTGAACAGTTATATTTCGTGTTTTAGCTCTATTTATCTCTTCCCTTGGACTACAACCTTGTCGTGGTGCAAGGACTTGCGTGCTCCGATGACCCCTAGAGCTCAACTGGCGGGACCAATGCTCCGGGTAGGGCCACCCATGCCAGATAGGTCGAAGGTTAGGGGATAGACGAATGGTAGTCCGCGCAGCGTCTGTACCTCAGTCAGGGACGGCTCCAGACTGGAGGTTCGGGGGGGCACCTGCGGCTCTCGGGGTACGGAATACTCCCTAGGCCAGGTTCGTGGGTCTCGTCACGGAAATTCGTAACAAACTATATGCAAAATGGCGAATTATAAGTAGTTTGGAAGCAAAAGTGGGCCTTTTAAGAAGAGCAAGTTTTGACTAAATGCATTTTAGGTTTGCACCAAGTTTCGAATAATTCCAAAAACTTTTCATTTATATTCGCATTTAGCATGTGGTTTTAAAAATCTTTTTAGTTTATATAACTTTTAACTGGATTTTAAAGTAAAATAACCAAAACTTCAAAAAGAAATAAGCAACAAAATACTTTAGGCTTTTAATTTAAGGTCTATGAAAAAGAAATACGACATGTTTTGTGGGGGGGGGCAGCAATTGCTCCCCCTTGGGGCCGCCAATGACCTCAGTGAGGTGGCTGCAAAAGGTGTGTAACCCCAGAGGGGCGGCTTCTCTCACCTAAAAACCACTATTGAGTAAGGCCACGGAAAACTTTCTCTGTTAAAAAAACCTTGAAAATATGGACAGTTCTCAAATGAAAATTAATCCTGGTCTACTATGGAACTCGTCCCATTGGGCCGGTAGTCTTCCACGGCAGCGGTGGGAGCAAGGCCTCAGCGGCCGTCATCACACGAAATTCTTGCTCAGAAGTAGAGCAGCAGAGGAAAAGAAGATACAGAAGAGGAACGAAACAATCAAAGTAGGGACGTGGAATGTTAGGGCAATGCTGAGGGCGGTCATGCTAGAGAATATAAAGCAAGAAATGGAGAGGGTTGGTGTAGACATAATGGGTCTGGGATGAAGATAAACCACAAGAAAGCGAAAGTGATGAGATTTTGTAGAAGTAAGAAGGCGGGGCTGAATATTAGGGTGGGAGGGCACAAGATAGAACAGGTCGAGCAGTTTACGTATCTAGGTAGTATTTTGGAGGAGAATGGGTTTAGCGGTAGGGACATCAGATGCAGAATTGCCATCGCTAAAGAAAAAAAAAGATAGGGAGAACACTGGGGAAGCGTGGAAGAGGAAGGAATATGATAGGAATCCTGGACGAAAGAAGAGGAGTGCGATATTCCACAGAGGAAAAATCATTCGCCTTATCCGGGATTCGAACCCGGATCCCTCGATTTCGCCCTGAGTGCTTTATCCAGTTAGGCTAATGGGGCGTCCTTCTCCCCTGTGGAGTATTTGGTGGGTTTATAGGAGCATAGTGGACAGGACTGCTAGACATATGATGTCATTAGCAGTCCAAGTCATGCGCTAAGCGCCACAGTCCGCGAGGATAAAGCCGGACATAGAACATAGGAGGTGTTCGCTCTTTTGACCAATGTTGAGGATACCGGGACGAGCCACGGTAGTTACCTTTACGGAGTCACCCGCAAGTGCACATAAGTGCGATAGAGGAAAAATCATTCGCCTTGACCGGGATTCGAACCCGGATCCCTCGATTTCGCGCCGAGTGCTTTAACCAGTTAAGCTACCGAGGTGTCCTTCTCCCCTGTAGAGTATTTGGTGGCTTTATAGGAGCATGGTGGTCAGGACTGCTAATGACAGCATATGACAGCTGGTAGAATACTTAATTGAAAAAAATCTATATATTTGTTAACCATAATTTCGGACTCGGATGAAAGTTTATCAGACGTGTTTAGCTATTATTGAATTTGTGCCTCCAACATCGAACTCAAAAAGTGATGAATCACGAGTTTACTATCTGAATAGGTAATAAAGCTAAAGCGAAGGCCTATCTAAATTTTTTTAAATAAACGTTTCCTTTTGCACTGGAAATGATATTTCCAGTGCTTCCAGAAAAATATTTGAGAGTGGGTGATAAAAATAAGATATCAGAGTTGATTACATGATCAGACTCACGCGTGCCACAAAACAGAAATTCTTTCTTTTCTGATGCTGTGATGGATTTCTTAAGAAATCATCCACACATAAAATCAGTTACAATGGAATGTTCTCTTCCTGGACACTTTTGTCGACAGCACACAAAACGCAATTGAAAAAAACATGGCAAAAAGAGACTTTAATTCCATCATCGGATTGATTAGAATCTGGAAAACAATAAATAAACATAACCCATATAGAATCATTCACCTGAAACAGCAGGATTTTAAGGACTTTGCTGGGTTTGCCATGCTTCTTTACTACAAGGCTGTTTCTTTCACACAGGTCTCATCTCTACACTTCACTCAAATATTCAGTGTGATTTATTATAGCGCGTCATGATGAAAACGAGCCAACTAATTGTGCAAATATGAAGTTTCTTGAAACTCGTCGTAGACAATCCTTCAAAAGTAGCAGCTTTCTTGTTCGTGTCCACTGTTGATAGAGACTTCTACAAAGTTGCACTTAAACTGTTATATAAGAATTTATGGGTAAAGATAACTATTTTTTTAAATTTTATTATTTTGAATGAGGTTTTCATTTGAAAATTAATTTTATTTTTCTCCAAAATTATTGGTTGACAAGGTTCTAAGTGCAGTTAGAACTTTGTCACACTGAAATAAGACATTTTCGGTTTGCCAAGGTTCTAACTGCTTTTATATAATTTTTTTTAAAGACAGAAAGAGGTTGATAATCAGAGTAAGGTTTTGTTAATACATAAATATTAGTTATACCAACCAAAAATGTTAAAAGCATAAAACTTTTATTAAAAATAAACATGTCATAAGAAACAATCTTTGACAAGAAAAAAAATTTAAGAAACAATCTCAAAACAATACCTGAATCAGTTAGAACCATGTCAAACCAATGCAGCGATTTATTGATGTAATTCATATAATTTTTTTTAGCTTTGTGAGAATATTTTCTACTCCTGACTAATTTGGTACTTTACCAAGAACATTATGTAGTACAAAACTATTCTCTCTCAATATTTTTGTCACCAAAAATAAAAAAAGTATTTACACATTTTGCATTTTAAAAGAAGGTTATTTTTAAATAATTCACAAGATTTGATTATAAGTCCGTGTGAGGGAAATATGAATCCATTTTAGATTGTCTTTTCAAACTCCGTGGTTTTAAATTCTGGGCCTGATTACACGGGAATGAAGAAACTCATTTGAAGGAAAATAATGAAAAAAGATGATGGCAGGTATGAATATATCATTAATGCAATAGGACAGTTATTCGTGGTGAAAAAAATATAACACTTTTTTTCCAGTTTTATGAAAAGAGCCTGGACTTGGCAGGAGATAATATGGTGACACCACCCGTGGCATTTTAGTCTCACTTCAGAATTCGTTTTGCCCCTCATGAAGTAAGTTAAATTTGATCCAAGATTAATCTTTGTAATACCAGCTTAACTGATTTACTTCGTATTTAATTTTCAAAGTATGCCCTTTCACGTAAAATTTCTTAATTCATGAGAGATATTGTTGAACAAATCCGAGCTGTACTCACCGGACACCTAAAAAATTGAGTTAGAATAATTATGGCAAATTCAGGTAAACCTTATGCTTCATTACAACCACTGTACCAAGCCTTGTAAATTCATGTTACTGTTTTGACGGTTTTGTTTGATGATTTTATTGGTACGGAGTTAGCAGCGATTCATGGAAAGGATCTGTAGCAAAAATATAAAGGAGAAATGAAAGTTCCCACTAGGTTAGGTTTCATATTGAGTTCGTAGCGAACATTTGGGATCCAACCCAGAAAAATTTAACTACCGTGTAGAATGAAATATAAAGGAAATTCACGTGTTTCAATTAAAACTCTTTGCATACGGGGGTTGAAGAGTACTTACATGATGTAAGTAATACGTTAACTATAAACCGTAAGAGTTTATTGAGGCTTTGTAATATATCATTTTATTAATTGATATCTCATAGTATTCATGAATAATTGGTAAAGATGGTTCGAATCCAGTTTTTCTCGAACCTGAATCTTAAATTCACTTTCGAATCTCGAATCTTATAAAAAACTTTCTTTTCACGGCTTTTAGTATATCGACGTAGGTGACCGGAGTCCTCGTGAGAACATACCAAAATGTTACAAATATTTGCATGTAACTTAGATTTCTTGGTAGGCTGTTTGTCATTGACTACTTAAGTAAGGAATAATTGAGTGAGGAAGGTGAAACCTGGATCAAAATTCACTTTTAACTTGAAACATTCTTATTCTACCAACAGATTCTCCCATCCAGCCCTATTGTTTCAAAATCTGCATTCAAACACGAATGATAAGCTATTTTTGGTCTTCAAATATAATGGTTGCATTGAGACATTGTCGTCATCGAAGTGTTCGACCGTAATGGCAACGGATTTCATTGCTTTAAAGCATTTGTGTTTGTTAAAAGTGTGCTACATTTTGTATCTCTTAGCGCTTGCGATTTTTTAATTCCTTTTTCACGTTTTATAATTGGATACTATCCACGAAAAATATCTCATCGGCATAGAGGTTTAGATTTAGCTGTTACTAAGGTTGACAAAACGTAGAAGTAGTCAGCACATATGTTAGTCTACCGTGGCGAGGTCATGGTGTAGAGTATTCGAAAATACCACAAATCAGGAACTAATTTCCGATTTATTAACGCCTTACAGGCATTTTTACTGTCTGTGTTTACAGGCTTAATTTTAAATGCTGTTTTTGCTATATTAATTTAATGATTACATCCAAACGAATACCAGGAACAGATATTTCCTGAGATTACCAATGTGAGTCTAGTACAATGTGCGTATGCATAGCACTTATCACGTACACGATTTAATACGTAGGGGCGGAATATCAATTCCACGATATATACTCTGCCATCTTGGCTATTAGCTTGATAATTTCATTGACATACTTTCTTTGACATTGTACCTATGTGCAATTATTATCAGCCTATAGATGTTTTTATTTAATAATGGATATAAAATGGATTTAAATTTCAGTTTTGTGAAAATATGTTGTGCTCTCATGCGCTTAGGTGAAGTGAGGATTAAACGATAAAAACTCAGGCTAAAAATGTATATAAAGGCTCATTGAATGTATGAATATATGCGTATTTTATTTACTTACCTTTTTTCCGCCTCGCTAGTTTTGGTGGAAAATATTTCCAAGCAATCCATCTTCAAGTGCTTCTTCATTGCACTTGTGCTATACGATTTCTAACAGCGTGATATTGATGCCTTACAAAACTTTAAAATGTCTAAATTGGAGCGTGTGGCTGATATGTTGAAATGCTTCCGCACTTCACTGGACGTATTCAAAGTATTTTCCTCTGCGATGACGTATAAAATTCAACACTCGATACTGAAATGGTAACGCAACACTTTTGGATGCTTCATCAGGTCAGCTGTCAGCACCAGGGGTGTCATTCTGTAATTCGTCGGTTCCGTACCGATCGGTTGGGCTTCCTAACCAACCGACCGGTTGAGATTCCGTACCGACTTGGACTCAGCCACCGACGGAGCCTATTTCAGCGATTCTGTATGCAAGTCGGTGCCATTCCAGTCGGTTGGGTAACTCCTCCCACTCAATGTTCCCCCCTCCTCCCAATTTTCCGAGTGTTTCCGAAGCTGACGGTCACATGCTGTATTCCCACCAATGGAAGACGATAGAAGAAACAAATGACTATCGGTAGCCTCCTAGTGCTCTCGGCAGCTCTCGGGGTTGAAAACAACAACAGAAATCAACGATGTCGAAAAGAGAATGATCATATATTAATTTATGTGAATTTTGAGCGTTACAATGTGTATTTGACAATTAAAATAAGTGCATTATACTTAAAGCACATATCTAGTAGCGTCCGTGAGAATATGAAGTATCAGTAAAAGACGTTGAGTGCTACGTGATTAAATGAAGTGTGCCAAGTGAGAATGAATCATCTGTGATCGTTTGAATCCAGAAATAACTTTCAAAATTTCAATTTAACCTGTGTATTGATTGATTATATTTATTAACTCGTGTGATTGAGATCCGAAATTTAACAGCGTTTTGCATTTAGAATTTCTAGTTGCAGAAAAGGCATTACGTGTAGTACCGATATAGTATTTAATCTTCCAAAGATTGATATAATTGTTCGTTGAAATAAATTGAACAGTGGCGTGATATCGAAAATAGAAAATCCGTGTATGTATTATATATTGAAGGTATGGTATTGAAATATTCTTGTAGGTATATTATTCTATATTCGTGGTTTTAGGACAGTGAAATTGCTACGCGCTCGTGCCATAAAACATTTATTATGTAATTTCGTGGAGCAAAGTTGAATGTAAAATGAATTTAATGAGTGATAAATAAATGCATATGGTGAAAGAAATTTAAGTTGAGTATAGAAGTAAATTTGCTATTAGCACTCTTGGTTATTGTACGTGTACCTATTTGTAAGTATAGTGTTGTCACCACACCATGGTGTTGTCCAACACATTGTTTCAACATTATTTGATGAATAATCCGAAATGTATTATGATAGAGGTATGATTTACAGTTCAATGCAAAATATTCATAAAATATATCTCCTCGGCTACGAAAATAGAGGCCGGAAGCAAACACACATCAGTATAAATATGAACTTTCGTTACCCTGGCCCAAAATCGGGGGATAACATAGGTAACGCAAATGTGCGAAATCGCCTATTTCCTGAAATCAGAAGCTACTTTAGCATGTAATCTAGTTAAGTAAGTGACTGCATACACCATGTAAGATTATAATATGAAAACTTTCAACGGGAATCATCCATTTAAGAATAGCCAAACCGCAATAATAGGCATTCACCGCGGACAATTTTTGGCAATTATTATGAAAAACATTC
This sequence comes from Pyrrhosoma nymphula, assembly GCA_963573305.1. Lineage (NCBI taxonomy): Eukaryota > Metazoa > Arthropoda > Insecta > Odonata > Coenagrionidae > Pyrrhosoma > Pyrrhosoma nymphula. The sequence continues at coordinate 54,236,136 of OY754336.1, read as the reverse complement.
CGGTGACAGTATGCTGAATAGCCTAAATGTGGTTAAATTTACGTACAATTGTTAGTGCCAAATAGTAAAAATTTTTTAACAGCCAAGAGAATACACTGCAATACTACGGAATTCTAGTTGTGTAGAAGTTTCTCATATAGATCATCACCTTTATGACCTTAAATTCATCGACTTTTGCATTTGCTCTCTTAAGAACAAATTACGTCGCTATTACATCCATGAATATATGTTTAATCATTATTACAAGTATCATATATCCCATTTCAGGCTAAAAATCCAAATTAATTATAGATTTGCATCGGTGTTTCTCAAGAAAACCGACTGATTCTCCGCCGCACCGACAGCTTTTAGGTTTGGAGTTACAGAATGACACCCCAGGTCAGCACCAGTCAGCTCATTTTCCGGTTTTCCCCGCTCAGGAAATGTGAATTTATCGCTTTCGCTAAGTAACGATTCAATCCATGCTATCGATTGTGGTCGCGGTAATATCGCGGTAATTCGCGCGCGAAAGGAACACAAGGGTATTCGTCTGCTGAGGGTGTAAGTGACTCGAATTTTCAAATATTCGGATTCGAGGTGAAACTCGAGAGATTGGAGGATTTGAAGATTCGACGAAATATGCATTATTCCAGGGATTCAAGGAATCGAAGATACGAATGTCCCATTGCTAATTATTAGTGTTAGTAATACTAAACAGTGATTGAATCTCAACCAGTGAACAATATGTTTGGATCGGGAGGGGGGCATATTTGTGCAGAATTCGTTTTTTATGCACAAAACTTAGGGTACAGTTCTTACCAGTGAAATATCAATGCATTTAAACATGTATACCTTTCCACTCTTTGCTTGTTCTGAATTTACCTTAACCCATTTTCGTCCATGTGTTGGTGACCTAATTGTACCTGCCACTTGTCTTTTAGCCAGCTTGGAGGGTAATTTTTAGATTAGGACGAGGGGCATCAAAACTTTTAATCTCGCGGATTTCATGAGACAAGGCATAGAGTTTTAAAGGATTTTATATTACGGAGTTTAGAAGTTTTGAAGGAGGATAGAAAAAATGTATGGGGTTTGAGTATAAGCTGTGTATAAAATGAGTAAAATGATCCTTTCAAAAAAAAAGAAATGGATTAAATGCGGACCCAATCATCTCATTCCGTGGATTGCTAAAGATATTAAGGATTCAGGAAAAAATGTTTTTTTTACGGAAACGATCGTTTTGGTTAACATAGGGAGTTCCGGTGTATTTTGTTTTGACCTTTTATTTTATCATTCCTAGTGGCCGAAAAGTGTAACAGAGAAGAATTGGAGAGTGTTTTTCGAAGGAGGTTTGAGTAGGTTGCCACGAATTAAATATGATAGGGCAAGAGCGGAAACTCTTCCTGTGGGAAAGAGAAAAAGACCTTAATTATTAATGAATGCATTGTCATAGTCAAATTTATTTGAACAAAAATGTCGAACTGCTTCATATGCATTAGCAAATATTTAACTAGGCGATTTTTATTCTTTGCCGTAATATTCCACTGGGTAATATATCATTATAGAAAATGGGAGATATTTCTGGGAAAATGAAATTGAAAATTGAGTTTATAAAGGAAATTGGCAGTGATTAGTATTCGAAATGAATTGACCAAGTATTCATTTACTGTTTGAATAATGTCTTGCTTTGATGTTACAGAAGGTTTAGGAGTAATTTAGGACGGTATTTTCTGGGAATTTTGGATACAAAATAACCTAATTATCATAAATATGTCAACGATTTTTTGTTAGAGGTACGAACTGAAATGCTTATTTTTCTCTTTTGAAGTGACTATTGCAGGAGTTGTTTGGTAGTAATATATAAGACGGGCCTAAAATATGGTAAATGTACCTGAAGATAACGCCGCTGCGTCGAAAGTAGTTGTACCTGAAAATAAATTGGTGGAATATAACAAAGTTTTCCTTTTCATTTACGAAAAAATGAACTTCCACAAGGTTAAGCCTGAGACGATGGAAATAAATATAATATTTAATAGCAGTACCTTGAATGGATTTAAATTGGTCCATGAGTAATAAATGTATGAAATACACTCAGCTGATAAGACAGGAGTAGCAGCGTTTAAGGATTACACATTCTTTCAAAAACATATTGGTTGGAAATTCTTATTGATTTAGAATTTTCATCTTTTTATCAAATTTTTTCATCTTTAACCCACATGAATTTATAGGAGATACATTTAATTTTTGTTTTCCATAACAAGTCCCTGTTATAACTAATTAAAACTTCATTTATATACATATTTACTCCATGTCTCCTTCCTTTGAAGTCTTCTGTCTTTAGTACATATTTCTTATTTGTCCACTCATTTTTAACTTTTTTTTACTGGAAGCGGGCTATTAATTCGAACTATCCATTTTTTTTTGGATTTGACAACATAACAATTGTCTATTAGGTTTAAGTAATCATAAGTAACATTAAACTCCGAGCCTAGTGTGATAACAGCATCATTAAATCTATCAAAAGTTACGTTATTTGTCTATAAACCAATTATTTCAATATCCTTATCCAAACACTGCTGCTCTAAAAATTTTAACATTTTCTTCTAAAATGTCGATTTTTTTCTCTTATTTTCTTTTAAGAGTAAATATTGTAATATCCTGTTCCACCAACAAGTTATGTTAATAGTGAACCCTGAAAGTGGCTCATAATATCTGTTTTCTTGTTTAAATGTTATAATTGTTGTAATATTTGTTGTAATTATGTATAATAATTACAATAATTGATTTTATAGCTATGTTGTCATTATTTAAAACCCTTATGTATGTCATGATGTATCACTTAGTTACTTTTAGGGGTTTCCTACCCAAAGGGCCAATCGATGGAAGCCCTGGTTCCCGATAAGTTACCGAAGTTAAGCATCGTCGTGCTCGGATCTAATTTAGAGGGGTCATCCTCTTCTCTTAGGCCGAGTACTATTACCCCAATCTGCAGGTGAGATAGTGTGAGCGAAATGACATTAATCGTCGAAGCTTATTATGCTAAAATATTTCTAATTTGTACCCAAAGCAGTGAAATGAACCTATTATACTTTATCCTTCACAAATAACCGAATAACGAAAACAGTGGATAGGTTATGGCCTACTAAAAGTGGAACAAACTTTATTTTGAATAAACCTGATGTTTCATGCTTGGATGCTTTATGAGGACCTAATTGAAGGGCGCCGAGAAAAGAGGAGATTTGGTGAAGAGGGATAGACCAACACCAAATACACCAACGCAACTTCTGGAGATGATTGGGAATTCCCTTTTGATTTGTTTGCTGGGTGGAGGGTCGGTAGGCCTCGCCTGTGGAATTCCATCCTCGGAAACTGAGTCTGGGGAGTTGCAAGCAAATTCGGAGGGAAGAAAATCTCGACGAAATCAAAGCGGCAAGAGTTTTGCTGGCCTCAAAACGTCTTGCGGTTTCAAGTTCTCTTAAGAATCTCGCCCTGGCAGCTGGGGTTTTATGAGGAGAGCGTTGTCGGGACGGAACCATCTTGAAGTAGTTCGCGGTGCATTTTGATGTGAAATATTTGAAAGAGAACAATTCTTCGATCATGTAACATTTTTTCTGTGCAGTTTCCAGAGTGGAAAAATGATCATGATCATCAACAGTCATCAATTCGAAGATGACATTCAAGAGATTCGAGTGATAATGTATGGAATTTTAAAACTACGATTGAAATTACTAACTTATTAAGTTCGACTGGAAATGATAATGTAATTTCGAAGCCTAGGTAGTAATTACAGTTTTATTTAATTGTGGAAAATTGCAAATCTTTATTCAATCGTAATCCAAAGATTGTTAGGCTGCATCTCTCCACCCCGTTCTCTTGTAACCGCTCTCTTCTGCATAATTATTCATTTTGACATATCTCATGATTTTCTTCATGTATTCCTTCATGCTATACCTAAGTAATTCTTCCCATTCGCAGTTTGTTTGAAATACTTTCAGAACGTTACTTACGTTGATACGTCTGACAATAAATATTCAATAAATTGGTCTCATATACTTCCCAGTGTTTTCATTAAACGTATTCTCTCCACATATCTTCGCAGGAATTCTTCAATGGTGATTATATCTGTCCATTTTATCTTTATAGTTCTTCACCACATTTATATTGCTCTTTATGTTTTCTACTCTGCTTTTGTTGTCACCGAAGCTTCATTACCGTGGGATTAGTTCATTCGTGTTCGTATATTCACTCGCACCATTTTATTAATAATATTTTACGAAAGTAAGGTAACGCGCCTCTAATTGGACTATTTTTAACGAAATTCCCTCCCTGGGAATAGCAAAACGATGCTTAAATCTAGAAATGAAGTTTAGATATCTTTGGGAAGATTTTGCAAGTCGTAGTTACCATCGATAAATTCTCTTCTATTCACAAAAAGTGTAACTCTAATTAGTAATAACCATCAGCACTTCAGCATCGAAATTTGATGTTGCCGGAAGGATAGCTACCTGGTGCTAACTACTGTTATCGAAATTCTTCTCTTTACCGGGGAGATACATTTCTCGATGGTATCGACATCGTGGGAATCTTCAATCAGCCCTAGATAGTTTATTTATACTTTTTGGAATTTTGTTGACTTTATCATAGTGGTGGAATAAACTGTTGTCGGAGCGAAACGGCTGCAACCGCAACTGTTTTGGTCAGACAACTGTTACATATAACTGATGAAAACAACAGGTTAGTTAAATTATCGTGTCGCAGCCACGCCGTTGCGCTCTGCGCTATGCATTGGCAAATGATGGCTGAAACTGACTGTTTTGTCTTCTACTCCGTTCCAGTTGCACTGCACGTGTGGCTGCGTTGCGGTTATTACTCGTGTATGGCTCTATGATCCAATTATTTAAATTGACCTCTACGATGGGTTTTGAACAATATCAGTGTATTTTTATTCACGTTTCTTTGTATCGTAAGCATTGCATGGACAGTGGATTTGCAATTTGAATGGCTCACCCATATTTCAGTGTTCCCAATTGTTAAAGTAGCGAAATAACGGGAGAGTTGGCTTTTTTACTGTATTTGAGCACCAAACTAGTTTGTAGCTACGATACTTCTCTTACGAGTATATAATCAAACCCAATTTTTACACTATGTGTGACTTATGCATATCTTTATATTCTGTAAGCCACCTATTTTAAAGGGCTCCCCCTCCGGAGAAAATTAAGCCCAAAAATCCCTGATTTTCAGCGAGAACCCATTTTAGTTTCCTTCTGGAATAAAAAGGGATAGCTTCACAGTATAACACTTTCTAAGATTATTGTTATACTTCATTACTCTAAGTACAAACACTGAAATATGAGACTTTCCTTTTTTGTACAGTTTTCTCGAGTTGAAAACAAGTTTTTTGAAGGAAAAAAATGTGGACTTCAGTTTCGATTTGGAAAAAAGGGAATGCAAATCTAATTGTTCACCATATCGACCTTCATTAGCATGGGATGATTTTCTCAAGGTAAGGTCGCAAATATAAGAAAAACAGCAATTCCTCACCAAAGTTTCAGAATGTTACTTATTCCATATTCAGGGCTAAAATATACGTACACTAAAAGTCAACTCCAACACACTTCAGCACAACTCAATAGATAAAATGTTTAAAAAAATGGTATATCAAAACAATTCAATACATCTGCTTATTCTTGTTACTGAATCGGAAATACAGAAGCTTCTGTTCTTGGTATACACTTATGGCTTATCGGAACTAATAGGAAAAATCTTTTTACAAAATAATTATAGATTTGGATACAATAATAAGAAAACCCTGAACTCAGCCATCTTCTCCAAAACAAAAAGCCAAATCCAACCAAAAATGAAGAGTGAACTGATACATTCAATTTCATGTGGAGACTGTGATAAAGTATGCATTGGAGGAACGGGACAGTACCTAAAAAAACAGAATAGCAAATCATAAATCCTACACAGCTAATAATAAAACAACATGCGCCTTAGCTCAACATTTGTTGGATCAAAAACACAGCTTTGACTTTGAAGAGGCCACCACTATGGATTGTGAATCCAATAGGAAAAAATGACAAATAAAAGAAATGATTCATGCATCCAAGAATGCTGATACGTATAACGAAGAAACTGATGTTGCCAAACTGAGCAAGGCCTATAGCAATATTATACACCAAAAATTGTTACATAACTGAACAACCACATGATTTATAAACCTTGCTCCCCTGCGTACTGTTGATGTAGTCTTCTTAAAATAATTAAATGCAACTTTGTATTGTATACTGTATTGTATTTGCAATTTTATTAAAAGAGTTCTATTGTAGCTCTGTTTTGGCCTAGTATGCTGTGGTGTAGGATTGTGACATTCAGTTGTTTTTGAAAAAAAACATGTAGATATTTGTGAAGCCGTATGCTTTGCATAGCAGGTCACATGGAAATCAATGCAATGATCAGAAATAACAGAATGGTGCTTGATGGTGTTTATCGTGCCAAATAATCACGGGTAATCAGAAAAATGATACCAGAAATTGTGGTGTGATGTGAATTTAATAGTATTTATGTGATTCTAAGGTATTTCAAGTGTTGAATTGTTTTGATATACCATTTTGAAAAACATTTTAATATGAGATGTGCTGAAGTGTGTTGGAGTTGACCTTTAGTCTACGTATACTTTAGCCCTGAAGATGGAATAATTAAAATTCCGAAACCTTGGTGAGGAATTGTTTTTATTATACTTACGACCTTACCATGAGAAAACCATCCCAGGAATGTAAAAAGATAAACGAAAAAGTAAAGGCAAAGTTTTCCATTATCTGTTAAATAGTATGGTTTCAGTATTTCTCTTTAGTTAAAAGTAGATCTTAAGGTATTAAGGAAAGAGTAAACATAAAAATTCTCAAAAATCGAATGCGCCATCATGGACAAAATAGCTGACGAGAGGCAAAGAGGTGGGATAACATTTTTTAAATCATTGAATTTAACTTCCAATTTATGTAGCTATGTGTGTGCATAAAAATATTTTTTCCTATGTGGTCATACGACCAATTTATTTTTTATTGGAACACTTGACATAGAACGACCCTGTCGTGAAACGCGTCCTCTCAGATTGAGCACAATTGTGTTGGCAGCGATGCCTAGCTTATGCTGTTTCCTCCCCTTAGCTCTTTTACCAGCCCTTTCTCCAAGCATATTCCCCTCATTGAAGTCACGCGTCATGCAGACGATTGCCACTAAGTTTCGCTACCACTATAGCTTTCTCCGTCCTAAAACTGCCAGACCTAACGCCTGTCAGCCCTAAACGAGTTATGAATACTCGTTTTGTGGAAGCGCCGGACGTACTTCCTTAGAACTTGGGTCTGGACTAACAAATCATGAATACAGCCTTTTAGTATTCAAAAACTTAATCTCTCAGCTGTGGAGTTCTCTGCCGGGCCCGCTGTCAATGAGGAAGGCGCTTTTAAGCCTCTAAAACCCCCACACGTCCCCTTTTTGCAAAAGGAACGTTGGGGTGGAAATTTATCAAGGCTTTCATCATTTCCTTTCGCAGAATTCGATATGAAAGGACTGTTGAGAGGAGGCAATATGTTAGCCGATTCGTCCATGTCCTCGGGGCCATCGGGTCAAATTAAGTCTAGGATCAAATTCTCTCCAGCTTTTGAACATATTTTTTTTCTTCGAATTTTTGAAACGTTCCTTCTTTTCCACGAGAAGTCTCTCAGCCACTTCAATGTGCCTTTTAATAATTTGTTTGGAATCTTTGCTTAAAATGAAACTTTTTTCTGACGCCACTGGTCTTAATCCAATGGGGTAACTTTGCCTTCAGTAATTTATAAATCATAGAAAACGTAGATGCGTACTTGTTGTTATTATTCATTGATATTTAAAGGTCAAATACTAGTTTGATATAGGCATATAATGTAGTCGACGGAGTGACTATAGTACAATGAAACTACAAAATCCTAAAAGAGGTTCTTTTGGCGGAATACTGTATCTCTGTGAAACAAAAGGAATCCTCTTCCTTTAGGAAAATGTTATGATATAAATTTAAATTTTAATAAACATTCATCATTATGCCACATTGACAAATATTTTCTTTTTATGAGACGCTTTAATAAAGCAAAAGCATTATATAATAGTTTCGATAATGCCCCAAGGAGCAATTTCCAGTTTAGTATTTCTCCCTGTGCCTTTTTTGTCAAAGGTTATTTGATGTAATCCATGAGTACATCCATCCATTTTCTGTGGACATCTTTCTTACTGTTCAGCGAAAGGTGCTGTTCTGAATAGTACTAATCGCTAAAGTGAGCCTTATTTAAATCCTAGCCGAAAGTCTATCAGTGATTAACATAATATAATGATGCGAAGGTTACATCAGACAATCAAATTTAATGCTCTCCTAAATGGATTAATTATCACTTTGTATTAAATAAATGATAATAGTCAGTCAACATCTGTGCCACAGATTCATCAGTGCGTAATCTGAATCAAATAGGAATTTGTAGCCACAGGAATGATATGAGGAAGGCTTGCTCATTGAAAAAATGAAAAGCGATCTTATTTTTACTTCTGATGTAGAATGTTTACTTAGTACAGATTTTTATTTTATTAAAATTTATTATTTTTCTTCTCCATATAAAGAGTGTATTTACTTTATACTTCATAAATATCAATAAATCATCTTCTGTTCTTTGACAACAAATAGTACAATCAAGGTAGCATAAAGTATTAATAAAACAACTCCAGTAGTCATTGCCAAATTTTTGTCAAATTTAATTGACTTCCTCTGAGCTAAAAAATACAAAAGTAAACAAAACCAGGAGATTCTAAAATACTAATGTTCGTTCATGTACTTCAATAATAGAAAAAAATAATAACTTTTTTCTTAGATATGTAATAACTGTATTCAATTTCCAAACAAGATGCACTGTAAAATAACTGCTTGAGTTGTTTTTAAAAACATAGACGGATGCTCAATTAAATATTAATGATTTAAAGAACATTCCTCATGTCAAGCGCAACGACTCAAGGTTTACATCTACATGTTTGTACTGAGAAGTTGAGTCGCGAAGGGTAGATTTGTCCGTCTTGAAATTCATGTTCCAACGGCCATGGTGGAAACATGTTTGGCGTCGTTTGGGTTGCTTTTTAAGCGGAAGCCAACTAAAACCTCTAAGGAAGGCGTCCGTGTATGCTCTTTGGAGGCCACATTAATTGGACCTCATGGTCCATAGCATTGGGGACGAGGGAAAGGGAAAGCCCGTTTCCAGTCGGCATTTATTCAGTGGCAGACTCCATGTTTGACTTCGGAATTATCGTTGGACTCCTGTTTATTCTTGCGTTTGACCCCCTTTCCTTATTGCATTGAGACGCCTTTTCATCCACGATATTAACAGTAGTGTGTGCTTGGGTAAGGTTGATTTTTCATTTTTAACCGAATGGCTTCCCTAGCACTTTCTCTTCAGCTAACTTTTCCATGGAGGGTGGAATTATTAAAGGCCACGATTTGTGCCGATGATTCAGTAGTCTGTTTATTTCACAAATAAAATAAAGATTTCTAGTCAAAAGATAGTGTATTTGCACGAAATTTGGGTTTTTCTGCATTATAATGATTTGTAATTCCTTTTTTGTGAATTATTTTCGGTTCATCAAGGCATAAGTTTTCTTTGTATGGTGTATTTTATTTTAGTCATGCCCATGTTTTCGATTAAATAATCACGTAGCTGATCCACTTAATATGAACATACATAATTATGGCTCTTTTCGTAACTTAACACCTTTCATTCGATTCAATTTCAAGTTTTTCTTTCGTAACAAAAGTGTGAAAATGTATAGCTCTGTTCATGCAAACAAATTTGAGGACACATTGACTGGTAATTTGAGGGTGGGGACCCACAAATATGGCTCTTTAGGTCATTGAGGGCGGGTTGGTAGGTTAAGGGGGAAAGGTTATTTGTGGAATGGAGGAAGAGTGGACAGAAAACCCCTGCATCGGAATTAGACTTCTGTTAACGAAAGGAGCTCACGGTTTAACATCCTATTCAACGGACGGAGTTCTGAATTTGAAGTGCTCTCCACTTCACACTCAGAGATCGGGATGCGATTCGAATGAAAATTTTCCCACTTTTGTCGGATATCGACCCCGGGATCCAGGAACGGGAATTAATTGCTATAGACACCATACGAACACGATCACTGGTAAAAGTAAGTTTTTTGTGACATGAAGGATGGATGAAGAGAAACCTGGCGTCGATACTTTTTATGTTCAAACAAACGGCGCAAGGGGTGCAAAGACTTCAAACTATAGTGCATTCCACTCACATGTTAACAGTATATGAGCTTACGGATATCCGTTGCCTGTTTAAATATACGTCAGCCAGGAGGTGCGATATTGCCAACAGCAGCTGAAAACTTAATATTGTGATATACTGTATACAAACTGCACATCTGGGAGTGTTCTAAGATACAAATGTTATACCTGAAGTGACTGAATTAAAGTTAGCGCGGCTTTGGAAATGTTTGCCTACGTGTCCTCGGCGTGAGCACACGGAGCATACATTTGGCAACTGTGTAACATGAAACCCATATTGTCAACTAAATGTGAAACACTATTGATCCTCAGAAATTAGAAATTATAGAATACATTGACATTACATTCATATAACTGTGCAATCTCTTCAGGGAATACATTTTAAACTTCAGAGTCCTCTCAGAAAGCGTTTACCGTTTGAAAATGCTTGCTCCGTCAACAAGAGTGCTTTGGGAGGAATCCTGATTTCAGGTGAACACGCCGAGCACTCTCAATATCACATGGGAGCTTCCAACCCCGTTTCACGTGCTCCCTGCAGGTACAGATAACTCCCGCCAATTGAACGGCGGGGGATCGCCGTGAGTCTGTGAAATGTCCATTTCCGTTCCGAATTAGCGTTAAGGTGGCTGGAGCGGTAATCGTGAATCGTTGAAGGTACATTCTAATAATTTTTCAAGTAAGTAAAAAAAAATATTCTTGGACCACATTTCACTCAAGTACAAGTTTATACGTTGGAAATAACCATTAATGCAGTAGTGAATATGATGCAAGTGTTACATTTAAAAAATTTGCTTCAATTAAAGTATTGTTTTGACTTGGATTTTCGGCGCGAAATTCGAAATTTACGAGAAAATCATATCTAAATACGCTATTTTTACTCGGAATGATACCTTAATATTTCTTAGTAGCAATCATAATAATATGAAACTTCTTATTTCGCATTTAAGAGATAATCTGTATATACGTAATCGATTTTTTTCACAATATATGCCGTGTGCCATAAGAGTACTTGTTAAAATATCATTGAATTGCCAGGAAACCAAATCGGTAGCATACAGTTTTTTTCACTTTTATCGATAGATATTACAAATAAGGACACGTATGCAAAGTTTCACTCAAATCTGTATTTTAACAAAAATCGCTCCAGCCACCTTAATTGGGACTAATAATTCTCATGGGCCCGCTCACTTTTCTCGGTCGCGGATATAAGATTATCCGGACAAAAGGCCGGGTTTGGAAAAGGGGTGTTGGGTTGGTTGGAGGGAGTCCTCCCGGCCGCTCGAGCCAAGCGGTGCAGCGAAAAAGATTCGCCAAATTTTCCACCCGGCGCTAATGCGGTTTCAGGGACTGCTCGGCTTGGCGAGCGGAGAGATCGTAAATTCCTAACAAGGTTACGGGGGGAGAAGGTATTCGCTGACGGCCGTATGATAAGCGGGATTTTGGGATCCGCGATGTTTGCCTACGGCTGTCCTGTTCCCGTCGATCGGAAATACCACGCGCCCGGGGATGTAGCCTTTTTCATTCCGCTCCTCACTAAAGGGTTTCAATTATTCGGATAATAATGGAGAATTAATATATGAAATTGAAACCATATATATTCATCGCAAGAATGACTCAACTTGAATGGTACGAATTCGCGCGTCAATGCGTAATGTAACTCAAATTGAGGAAATTCATCACGAAAAAAATTATTTGACTTGCTAATCCCATAAAGTTTCCTAAATCCCCGGTAGGAATTCGCTATGATAACTGGCCCACACATCCAATTAATTTATGTGTGCCAATAAGTTGTGTTATCCAGTTATAATGGAAAATTTCCGTTTGATTTTTGGAACTGTATGGGATTAGCAAGTCAAATTGGCTCCTTATTGGACATAGCAAGAATTATGATCTAGTGAAATGCTTTTTTCCGGGGTGAATTTCCACCAATTACCATACATGCATACATACTCAACACGCAATTTCCTCTCGGGGTCTAGGCTCAGTCTAAGAGTTCTGTAATAATCTATTCTTGCATTCCTCTTTCGCGTATTGTATACATGCATTGCTTCATACACACCTTCCTAAGCTTATGCCTACTAATAATTCTCCTCTTTAAGTGTCTTTCCCATCACATTTAAGCGTGACTTTCTCGGTCTTGCCTTTCCTCTCGGGCCATTCACTCCTCTATCGTATATTTGTTTCGTCTTTTGACTCTTTTTCACTCTCTCATGATGGACGTGACAAAGTTCACGCCTTAATTCATCGCGGAAAATTGACAAATGCGTTGTTACGCAGTCACTCGCACGGGTGAAAGATGCACAACAGTTATTTGAAAACGTTTGTTTTCCAAGAGTGACAATGATGGCTTTATCCTACTCTACTGTGGCTTTGTAAGGTTGACAACGTCTCCTGTGCTACAATATAGAGTGAAGACAAGTTCTCATCTAGTTCCTATAAACCTCACCATGAATTTACCTTGAGCTAAGATAGCTTGGTGGTTTTATAACTAACGAGTACATTTCAATATGTGCAATGGTTATCGTAGGTCTGAATTTAGGTTGCAAAACCAAATGCTACTAATGTTCTTCACATTGGCGATTGGCATCCCGTTGCGATTTGTACAACTTGAGGTTAAAGTTTATTTGTTTACAAAGAATTCGTAAAATTCTGCGTGCGGATATACGATCCATAATAATGCACGTAGCTTAGGTGGAAATTACGAAGCCATTACGACATTTGTATTTACATATGCGAAAATTTCGGCGATAGGAAATTGGAAAATTACTCTTATGAGGAGCCCTTAAGAATTGATTTTCATTTCGGATTTTAGAACCGGGCCATGATTCACGGAGAACTCGCTATTGTCCTAATTTTTCAAAGCAATATTTCTGATTTATTGAGTCTGTGCCATCACAATTCCTTCATTGTCCATGTCCGATAATTTTGCGTCTGAAAGTGCTCCAGGAGTTCGAATACCCGCACATTCTGTATATCTGTGCCTTCGAATACCAAGATAATATATACGTTTTGACAGTGCAAAATTTTAATAATTCAATCTGGATATTATTCTAAATATTGGTCATGTTAACTGTTCCTCGTCACCCAAGTCGTGCTTATTTCTAAAAAGCAAAAATCAAGTATTAGTTTTTAAACTTGTAGGTGTATGTAGCAGGGGTTTGGAAATACTATTTGTTACCGTGAATCTCGATTTTAAAATATGTATGCCGTTTTCGGGCATTGAAAAACGTTAATCTCATGCAGAGAATGTATCTCAGGAATAAATTGCCAAATCAGCTCAAGATTAGCCAGCCGTAAAGTTTATAATGATACACCAATCCACATTTCATAATTGACGCATACTATACTCGAAGACAACATGCAGTCTTACCTCACCGGCTGACTTACCTGACCGTCATGGATCAAATCCGTAAGGTTTTTGAGGACGACAGCCACTTAGGCTTGTACATAGGCCATCATTGGTTTTTCAATCCTAAGATTGGTTGATTGCTGCCCTCCACTCCTCCCTGTCTAATGCTAGTTCCCTCACTCCCTGATATTTATTTTTCCCTCAATCATATTCTTCACACACCCATTGTGCTTCAGATTGTGCCCAAACCATATGATTCTACCTTTCTGTAGAATGCTCCAAATATGTTCTTTTCCTCTTCTACCTTCTGTAAACGTTTTCATTTTTTATTTTATCCGTCCATTTGATTTTCAGAATCTATCTCCTGCACCTAGTTTCGAAAGATCCTAAATCTTTTCTGGTCTGATTTTCCATTGGTCTAGGTTTCCGATCCATGGAGTGCCACGCTCCACACCAATGTTTCTTTGTTTCCAGTCATATCTTCTTTGCACACAGTAGAATCCTTTTCATCATGAACTCTTTCTTAGCTTGGGCTATTCTGTACTTGATGTCCGTTGCACTTCTTCCTTCCCACGTGATGGCGCTTCCGGGGTCGGTGAACTTGCGCTATAATTTCTCTCTTAGTGTGACTACTGCATTCAGCTTCCTCCTTCCGTGTACTAGGACTTTTTTTCTAATTTATATTCATGTCATATTCTTGGAGTACTTGATCCATTATGTTCAGTGTTCTTTGAAGATCGTCACGACTTTCTGCTCTGACTGCGATGTCATCTACGAAGCGGAGTATGTTTATTTCATCTCCGTTTACCTAAATTCCTGTCAATCCCATTTTTTGAACTTCTCTTATTGCTTCATTAAAGCATATCTTGGGCAATGCTGCTGAGAGTTAACACCCATGCTGTTTACATCCATGTCTAATTACTTTGTTAATTTTAGCTTTTATTTTTATTCCGTCTCTCATTCTCATTGTGGCGTCTTCCTTCATGTATAGTTTGTAGATTATTGTTCTGTCGTTGTAATGCATTCCGAGTTTTTCCATCAGACTGAACGTCCTGTTCCACTCAACGTTGTCGACAGTGATTTTTTGGGCTAGGCGATATATCATAATGCGAATTATGATATGTAATAAGGTGAATTACGAAGTGCAATGCAAGCTATTGCGATTTGACATACAAAGAAAACTTAATAAAGCAACGTGACATTAAAAAATTGAGTCTCGTCCAGCCTCTTTCGTCGGATATTCGAGTATTTGAGAGTTGAATTGTATCATTCATTGTTGCATAACTTCTTCATTGCTCTCTAACATGTTCTCACCATGTAAGCACGAAATAAATTCAACTTGTACTTATTAACAACAAAAAATTGACTCAGCATGCGCATGCGTTTAACGCCAGTGTAACTTTTAACGCCAAAGTATTAAAATGCAAAAATTTCCTCGCCAAAATTTGAGATTATTAAAATAATTAAAAACACCTAATTTTGACAAATAAATAAATTCAACTCATGTTAATTCTGACGATGCCGTGATTAGGCGGGACGTTTCGTGGTAATAAAATACTGTGAAAAAATTACTAAAAGTATTTTAATTAATTATAAATACGAACGTTCATAACTTCTACGGAGTGAAGCCTGCATCAGTAAAGTTTAACTTGATTCAAAATGGAACTTGAAAACTCATAAATGAATTGTAAATATGCATAAAGAATTTCCGGCTTGGGATAGAATAAATTACAAATAAAGTTTTGGAATCTTCACATACTCTACCTCACCTAGTTTTATATGCATTTGAGCTTTCACTATTAACAGGATATGCGTCGAATTGTTCAATTATATTACAGAATATGCAACAGAACGAGATGGTTCATACATACGAGTGTTATCGGACGGTAATAGGTGTATCTACTACTTTATAGAAACCATTACAAATAGAATATTTGCAAACACAGATATTCGACGAAAGGTTCCAGACCTGTTTGGGAAGTACCATACACGCCGATGGCTTTCTCTTTCCACTCCACGTATCCCTAATCGCATTTCCTCTACTCTTCCCCAATCCCTCGTTCACTCCGGATATACGTCGACGCGACATATAGCCTCGCCCCGCTTTTCACTGGCGCTTCTTCCCAAGGATAAACATTTTTCGGGCTTGAAAAGTTTTTCCTTCCATCAGCCCTCCTTTTTATTCGCTTATACCCTCACGGAGTGTTCCCTTGGGCCGCACGTGCTGCAAAGCCCTGATGGAGTCCTAATATTCCTTGCACTCTCCTACTTTGCACTTTACACGTGACGGTTTTTCGTCATTACCATGACCTAGCCTTATCTCCTTAGCGTCGCATTCTGTAATAAGGTGGTCTGGGTTTAAGGATTGATCTGGAATATGTCCCTTCGAAAGTTTAAGACTGCCTTCGTATGAAAGGGGTCTTTTTAGTTTCCATATATGTGTTGACTAATCTGGGTTAATGTGGTTCCACCGTGACTTGTTTGAGTCAAAACAATCACTCAGTTCCAACTTATTTATTGGTATAAAAAATCGTGCTTTTGCTGATGATGTGCATTAGCTATTGAAAACAAAAATTAAAATACAAAATATTCAGATTATTCTATGAATATATTTCTAATGAAAACGTTTTTATAGCAAAAGACGCCGACTGCAGCTCCACATCTATGGAATTACCACGTTTTGACTTCAATTATCGCAGTAATTAGCTGATTACTCTTTAACTGAAGCGGTAAGATGCTTCTATTTTATTTTTAATCAATTCCCCGGGAGTTTTTACAGTTTTTCGTTTTTTTTTCAGAAGTTTTTCAGAAGAATAGGAGAGGAAAAAACCGTCTGGAGCAATATCGGATATTTAAGGTTCATATGCGATAGGCAAGGCTTTGAGAAAAATAGTTTGTGAGGAATATAATAGAAAGGGAAATAGAAAGAAAAGCCCCACGGATAGGGCCGATAGACAAATACATAGACCAAGTAAAACGGGGTTGGAAATAGAAGAGCAACAGGGGCATGAATTTGTTATCAGGAGACATAGTTGTATGGAGGACTGCAGTCGAAGAATCTTAAGCTTGAATGACTTACGTTGATGATAAGTATTCTACTTATTGGAAGGTAAAAGGGTCGCAAGGCCTGCTTAAGATTTCTCCGACTGCAGGATCTTGTCAAACGTTTTATTTACAATTCTATCGGCAATATTCAGAATTAAGTCCCGGTGAAACTCTTCCTAAAATTTGATCCTCCTCTTACCAACAAAAATTCAAATTCTTCCCATCAATATGCCTCGTTTTCCTCACTCTCTTCTTTCTCTCCCTCTACTCACTTCTACTTTAACACTCTATCTTTTCAGTTTGTCCCTTTCCGTTTGTGCTGCATTATTCGAATTAAATTTTCTCCCATACCTTATTTAAAACCCTATGTCCCACAGTCAAACTTTTTGGTGAAGATGCGACTGAGCGTGTTTTGATATCGGGTATGTGTGACGGGCAGGATTTGAAGAAAACAATTCCTTCAAAATTGCGTCAATAATTTATGAGCATCATTTGATCATACTGGACAAATACGTCTCTAATTTATTTTGCCAAGGGACCAATCACAAAGTAGATGACTTCAGAAGAAAGAAAATAATGCTGGCATGCTTTTATTAAAAATATTGTGGTTTAGAGTCGGTTGGAACAGCTTTTGTGTTGACTTTGGCTCTTTACATTAAAAGTTAAAATATCATACTTAGAGAGATATGGAAAAAAGATGGAACAGAGACGTGACCTGAAACTGTTTGCAGTTGCTATAATTTATTCGACACCAAATCCCCGAAATATTTTAATGGCAATGCCGATAGGAATCTTGAAAGAAAGCTGAAGAAGAAGTTGAAACCCTGCTTCGGCTTCTTCCATGATCCAATGTTAATTCTTTTACAGCTCCCTATTCCTCGCGGCAACAATCGTATTCGTATTGCATCGACAACATTTACTGATGGTAGATTCCACAAGTGCGTATGAGTTTATTCAAATATTTTGCTAAAGTGTTTCGCGAGTGATGTGAGCTGAAAGTTTTTGGCAGTTTTCCAATTGGGAAAACTGTAATCGAGGAAAATTTTGACCGTGGGACTACTACTTAACAGTTTCTCGTGTGTTTTCATTTTAAATTCAGCATACCCTCTCGAATCTCCTCCACAGCGCTCATCCTCTCACAGTGTCTCTGCAGTGACCAAGTTTCTGAGCCACAAAATGCTTTCCTCGGTGTTGCTCTTTGAAATATTATGATTTCTGCATATTGTTTAAAAAACAACTTTTCATTCTTTTTCTCCTTTTTTTAGTTCCTCCATTGTTTTCATGACCGTCTTCTCATGCGTTCTTCCCCAAGTTAGGTACTTAAATTCGGCATCGAGCGAAGTGCTGTCATGACGACTTGTAGACGAGAGATACCGGATACGTTGTTATATGCTCAAGAAGATTTACCCTCTAGAAGGCTTCCCTACCCTCATTCGGTGCATCCAGACGCCCGGAGCCCTTCGAGAGCGCCAAGAACCAAAGTAGGGCGCCGGCGCTTCAATAATACACGCCACATCAACCGAGCCCGTCATAAGAAGCTTTTTGAATTCAAATGGCGGAGCGGTGCTCATCGAATCGAAGTGACGGAGCGTTTTTATTTTTCCTCGAGATGTCTGTGGCCGCGGGGGTCTAGTCACTGAAAATGTTTAAAAAAATGCAATATTGTACCCTTTCAGTTCGTTTTATCTTCTGCAATGATTGTAAAAACGGCTTTCCAAGCTACCTTGCGAGTGATACCCCTTGAAGTTAGTGTTATACGGCATAATGGGTAATTCTGAACTTGCAGTAAAAATATTTAATGTGCATAGGAAAAATAGTCCACAGTTTTAAGAGAAACAGTGTTTTAAAATAATTAATCTTTGATATTGATATAAATGGAAGTGTATATAACCTTAGCTCATTAACCGCAGTTAGTTTTCCACATGTTAAAATATCAAAACTAAAACTTTTCTAGTTTTTTTATCGTAGCATAGTTATTTTTGCAAGTTGGCTGTGTCAGTCATTAGCGTAAGCTCATTTACAAACATACCAGTTTTAAAAATGAAAAAAAATGAAGGCAAATTCGATTCAGCACTAGTATAAAAATTTATTTATGTAATCATTTCAGGTATTGGGCTTTTGTAAAACTACTCAGCATAACAGAAGTCTTTTGTACTCCTTCGTTGCCGCATTTACCGTTGAGAAGGTATGAAAAAGTACGTCCATTTTATGTGGCGTGTAGCTAAATTTCCTAACATGCATCAGAAATAACCACCAAAATAAGTACGTAATATATAGTTTAGAGTTATTTAAATGGATTCATCCAATCAGTTCATCATTTATGAATTTGACTACGTTATTTAGTATAGAAGAACCGCTCCGGATACCAATAAAAATTTTGTGACACGGATGTGATACGGATGAGATATATATATCTCCCGCTGTACATCACTAGAACTGATAGAATTGACAAAAATATGATAGATAGGTACACTGCGAAACTGATGGAAGAAAAATTCCTATATTTCACTCATTTTTAGTGGCTATTATAAAAACAGCAAGAAACTAAGAAATTCTGTTAGCAGGCAGTTGTTTTACGTTCTTTTCCTCTTCCGAGTCATTTTATCTATACCTACCTTCATTTCTTCAAGGTTGGCGCCCTAATACCCTCTGCCGCACGCCCATTCGGTGTCTTAAAGGGTCACATGTTGGAGGTAGATGTAGAAGAATAATCAGGAAATACGCTAAGTCAGAACTGAGCTACTTATTGCACACAATATAACTTAGTAATCATTTTAAAGTCGTTATCTGCCATGCGGTGTTATAAATAAATCAGAAATATATAAAGGCGATGTAATTTATAGTTTTTTAAGCTTTATTTAAAAAAGAGACATTATTTTGTAAGTACTATCCCCAATGTCAATGCAAACAGTCAGAAAATTTGCTTAGTCAGGATAGAAGTCACCGTAATTTCTCGACAGGTACCCAACCACATGCTCAAAAATATTTCATCTTTATATATATAAAAGTCAATGTATGTATGTATGTATGTATGTATGTATGTATGTATGTATGTATGTTCCACATCTCCTTCTAAACCACAGGACCGATTTTGATGAAATTTGGAACACGAGTTTGTCACTGATAGACAACAAACACTGTAGGGTTCAATTAACCGAATCCCTATTTTTTCAGGGTTAAGGGTGTGATCCTTACTAATATGTATAAAAATGTAATGGTACCTGTCTGTCTGTTGCTCCATCACGCAAAAACTACTGGACCGATTGAGCTAAAATTTGGCATGCAGTTTGAAGACATATCTAGTTGTAACATATGCTATTTTAAAAATCCCTAAGGGCCCCCAAAGGCCCCGGAAGGTCCCCCCTGGTGGTTCATGCTAAGCATTGGGTTCGGTGCAGTGGTTTCATTTATTTGTTTTTAAAATTACTTTCACTCAAGATATAGGGCTGGGATTTTTTTATCGGATGGCTGAATAAATGACGTTTCTAATTTTATCAATCGATTTCCTTCTACGCTCCGTATTTGTCTGAACTTCATGTTTTCAGCTGAAAGATCTCACCTTTTTCTCTGAAATCAACAATAACATATTTCCTTGACAACCATAGATTTGATTTTCAAAGGATATACAGGCCTCTAGCATTTAAATATTACGCCTTCCTGCAGGCCCATGATAGTACGTAGAAAAAAATCCGTATAAGAAGAGCCCATAGTCCCAAGGGCCCCATGATAAATTGCTTCGGGGGGTACTCGATAAAGTCAATGCATATTTAACAAGTATACTTTTCAACGTCTATTCTCAAAGTAGCTCTCAAAGGGGCACTGCATGTATATGAGAGAATAATTACGTAGTAAACTTTACACATAAAGGAATTAATAGAATACACACTTAATTAAATGTGCAAGAATATTTACGTGGAGCGAATATCAATGGTAATAATGCCTCTGTTGCTACAACAAACACGGCGTTGTTTATTATCATTTAATACTCAGATGTATTACACGTAGTGAAACCGTCGGCCTCTCATTGCGATTGCGAATTGTTTTTTAGACCAATTCCCACATCAAAAATGTCACGAGTTATTTATATGTTTAAAAGTGTTAAAGTGCAGTTAACTTAGGTACATTCACACAATCATCGAGTTGCCTATTCTAGACTCTCACTTGCCGCTGTGTTTCCGTTTCTTGGACTCAAAAATATATCCATCAACATGCCTAATAGGAAAAAGAGTAACCTTTCGAAAAAATCTTCTAAAGCAAAATGAATGTTTTATTTGCGAGAAAATGAGCCCTTGAAAGAAAAACGACAAAGGTTAGACTTGGATGGTCAAAGACATGCCCACCAGCGATCTCATGAGATTCTCCTCATGGTGTTTCTCGGGTTACGCTAAGATCCGCACCAATTTCATCCTTACCCAACCTACAGACGGGTAACCAACTATAAATCTGGTTCAAATATAGACGCATCTGTTTCGAACATTCAGTCTTCGTTAAGATGGCGGAAATTATAATGACGTCACTACATGCTTCTTACCCGAATGAAGAACGGAAATTCTGCGCAATCAACGACATCCGTGCATGAAAATCGACAAGTGCACTAAGAATCACCATAGATTTTTTTCATTTAGCAACGGAAACCAATGATTATGGCTATTCCGAAGGCGCAGTCCCATTGATGGAGGATTCATAGGTCAAATAAACCTGGCTTCCGCTGCCATTACTCCTCTTGATGTTGTCAACCGCTGGATTGTACCCTTCTGTCCAATCCTGATTAAGATAATCAACGCACATATCAACGTTGAATAGTGCAACAGAATTAAGTCATAGAATGCAAATATATGTATGTACACAAGGGAAGCGATAGAGCTGTTAATCACTCAGAAGACGGCTCAAGAGAACCGGAGGGACGAGGTGACCATCTATCAACCTAGGTGCTATTTAAGTATTAATGAGTCTGCAAGGCCGATTTTTGAGTTTCCCGTACATGAAAGTGAACCAATAGTCACTCATCTCTCCGTGCACATGGAAAAATGTCAGTGTGTCTACTACATCGAACACAACATACAAGATAGGTTACCACGCCTACTCCTCAAATGACCACACATACTGTTTTTGTTCGGGCTTTGCGGTTTTATTATAAAAAATAAGTTTAATGTTTTTCACACCCGTTGAATTTCAACGGGTAATTTCCGCTCGTCGCCTATAAAAGCGTATCAGGCTTAACATTGTGGAAGTACTTTATGTTCATTTTAAATAAAACCAAGTTGGTAAATTTTCACACAGTATATTATCAACCACAAAATAAAACACCGACCAAGGTTTCGGCACATAATGCCATTCTCAAGGTCACGTAATGCCATGGTCAACCTTGAGAATGGCATTACTTGCCGAAACCTTGGTCGGTGTTGTATTTTGTGGTTGACTGTGTGGAAATTTACCAACTTTGTTTTATTTAAAGTGGATATTTCATTGCCGACGGTGAAGTACGCTTAGTCAGGATTGTGCCACTTACTGCACACGATATAACGTAGTAATCATTCTAAAGCCGTTATTTGCTTTGCGGTTTCTTATATAATTCTGAAGTATATAAAGGTGGTATAATGTTTAGATTTGTAAACTTTATTTAGAAAAGAGACATAATTTTTAAAATACTATCCTCAATGCCAATACAAACATTCAGAGAATTCGCTTAGAAAGGAGAGAAGCCACCGTAATTCCTGCAGAGCTACCCGACCACATGCTCAAAAAAAATTTCGTTGCCGGTGGAATGGCGAGGCCTCATCTCCTTCACTCGTCGGCGGAGGCGCGGCTGCGTTTGACGTCGACTTCCGGCGCCAATCCTTCTGCTATCTCAAGCAGGGGGGGGGGGGGGGAGGGAGAGAGCACGGAGATGTTCCGTGTCCGGGAACGAAGCGAAGGGGACGACTTGTGTATGTGTGTGTTCGGGAAAGGGAGAATTTCCGCCTTTCCTTTCGTTCGAGCCACGGACGGAGCGTGCTATTGGGGGAAACTGAGTGGAAATTAAAGGCTTGCGTGTGCGTTAAATCGAAATGAATACGTTCGCTGGTCCTCTTTTATTCTGCCTCGCTTCAATTTCAAAGGTGCCACGAACAAGCGCAAATTCCCTCGCAAAATGATTAACAACAGTCACTACTCACGAACAGCTTGATTAGAGTATTTTATGTTCGCGAATGGTTGAAATTGAAAACAGTATTTCTTGTTCTGGGACTTAAAGTCCCTTGGAACATTGAAACATAATTACATTCCACAAAAATTGTGTTCAATGGTGACAAAAATACATACTAATTTCATTAAGGAGCACCACATATAAACCAACAATAATCAATGAATAAGATAATAAATAACGTGTGAAAATCAGGGCATCAGTACGCAGATTTAAGATCACACAATAGGGATTGAGAAATTAAAACCGGCAGCATAGATGATCAGTAGCATTACTTACACATCATGCATTAAGCATAATGAAATATAAAGTGATAGACACAACATCAAACAGTATGATAATGCGATAGAGCATGATGAATCTCATTCAACATTGTAATGCACAGATATGAAATCAAATTTCAAGAATTGATCATATCGATTTGCTAAGTTACATAAATGATCAGTCATATTTATCTTGAACATCGAAATTGTAGAAGAGGGTCTAAAATGTTCAGGTAAACAATTCCATAGCTTGCAGGAGGAAATGAGGGATGGTTATTAAGATTCCACCCAAGTTCCCGGAACAGTTTCTTGAGGCTTTGCTGATGTTAATTACATATTTATATGCTATTTTATTCTCACCGATGTACAAGAAAAAAATTAAAAATACAGTATATATGATGTGCATCTTAATTTTACGAGGTTGTAGCCTCGACTGTTAAAGCCGTAGAAACGTGAATACATTCTCACATATACCCTTTCCGAGGGAATACGGCCTTTTAAAATTCCTTCGTGCTTGCATTACGTGGATTTTTGCCGTGCATGGTTGTGGGAATGGAATTTAAAGAGCGCTCGTCATAAAGGAGACGTTTATTTTGCCCTCGCATTGTTTATGTCTGGTTGCCAAAGGTCAAGACTTTGAGGACTCGGAGGCAAGGTCAGGGTGCTTGGCTCTGCTCCAGCTCCAGTCTGGCTCCGGCAGGACTTTCGCGTTTTTAAAATATGTTTTGACGGCTTTAGTTATTCGTCTTTATTTTCGTTTTAATGTTTAAAAAAAACAGGGAAATGTAGGATATTTAATTGTAACACAATTTCTATTCTCAAAATGGTAATTCATAAAGTTTTCCAAGTGATGAGATAGGAAGAGGAGCTACAGACGAAAGAAAAGAAAGAATTATTTTATAGGGATCCTGTGGAATAAGTCAACAATCGATGTACCTAGTCTTCCTTTGCCTGAATATGTATCATGGGTGAGTGAAATGACCTGACTGAGTAAAAGCTGACATTAACTATTATGCCTGTTAAGTGCATCCTTTGGAAGTTAAATCAGGGAATGCAGTAGTCATAATCCCGATTGCAAAAGTGAAATAATCAGCAAACGTCATCGATCAGCAAACAGTTCAGTGATTTTTCACCAATGCTCCGGGACATATGACGTGATGACGATCTCACTTATTTATTTTGGATAGCACATGCATCAGGATTGGTCTAAAAAAATTGGTGCCTAATATTTATTGCTCAGTGGAAAATATTGAAGCGGTGCGTATTTATACTGTTAAAAATGTATAGTTTATAATTCTGTTATGGAGAAAAGGTTACTTCCCGTTGGTTCATATTCTTGATTAATTCGTGAAGTTGCTACGGTTCTATTTAATTATTATATCTAGGCTCAATTCTCGGACCCTTATTGTTCACCATATATATCAAAGACCTCACCAGCTCCATAGCTCACTGCAAATATCATTTTGACGAGGATGACTTACAAATTTACCTTGAAAGCTACCCATACGAACTTGACCATGCCGTTGAATTGATCAATAAAGATATTCAATCCATTTGTGACTGGTTAGCCATTAATCGGCTTAAGCTAACTCCAAACAAGACTAAGTCGATAATATTTGGCAGTCCTTCCAATCTTCACTTTATCTCTATGAGTGACCTTCCTAAAATATGAGTACAGAATATCCTTATAAATTATTCGAATACTTTGAAAAGTCTTGGATTCCACTTAAATAATACCTTGAGCTGGTGGGAGCATGTTAAAGCTATATCTAACAATGTGTATAAGACTTGAATTGACTTGATAATTGAAGCACTTCAGGCATTTGATCCCTATTTCACTTCGTCAGAAGTTGGTTCAAACTCTTGTATTCCCACATTTTGATTATTGTTCAATTATTTTCTCAGATGTTAACACAGAACTCTGCACTAAGTTACAGCGACTTCAAAACCCCTGTTTGCGTTTTAGTTTTAACATCCGTTACGATGAACATGTTACGCCTTATTATAAAAAAATAAAATGGCTGAAATTGGATAAACGCCGTATACTTCAAAAGGCTTTATGTTTGTTTAAGGTACTGAAATCCAAAAATCCGTCTTATTTGTATGAAAACATTATATATTTATGCAAATACTGGGAAGAGATCAACTCGAATCACTGAGATATTCTATGTTCATAAATACCAGTCTTTAATATTTGAGCACTCCTTCCTCATTTCTTCCTGCAAGCTATCGAATCGTTTACCTGAAAATGTTAGAACCTCTTCTACAATTTCGATGTTCAAGATAAATATGCCTGATCATTTATGTAACTTAGCAAATCGATATGATCAATTCTTGAAATTTGATTTCATACCTGTGCATAACAATGTTGAATGAGATTCATCATGCTCTATCGTATTATCATACTGTTTGATGTTGTGTCTATCACTTTATATTTAATTATTCTTAATGCAAAATGTGTAAGTAATGCCATAATATAATAAGATAATCTATGTTGCCTGTTTTAATTTCTCAATCCTTTATGTGTGTTCTTAAATCTGTGCACTGTTACACTAATTTTCACATGTTAATTATCTTCTTATTCATTGATTATTTTTGGTTTATATGTGGTGTTCTTTAATGAAATTTGTATGTACTGCTGTCACCATTGGCCCCATTTGTTGTGGCATGTAATAATATTTGAATATTCCAGGGGACCTAAAGTCCCAGAACAATAAAGACTGTTTTCAATTTCAATTTCAATTTCAATAATGATTTTAGTATAAAAAGTTCGCAATCGAGGTGTAAACTTTTCTGTAAGTCAGGGGAATAAAATTTGAAGCAACTTCAATATAGTATACTACTGTACTTTATGACTTCTCCGAATAATAAAAAATGACTATCAAGCATATTTCAGACCAGTTACTATTTAAAAAAATTAAAAAGAAATTTTTATTCAAACTTATACCTAACCACAGATATTCTCTCACAGTCACACGTCCCGGGTTTCAACAAATTATCATCATCATCAGGTGCTGGGGCTGGGAAACTCATGTATATGCAGTAGCTATGTGACGTCAACGGAAGAGGGTGGGGGAAAAGGTGGAGAGAGCGGTTTACCCGAAACGGAGGTCAGAATAGGAGAGAAGGCTAGGTAAAGGTACTCATTTATGAGGGAGATCTCAGGGTCATTCACACGTTTTTATGTTTCTGGCTGTTCTCGCAAGTCGAGTTCTCTTTTGACATAATACAATTTTAGAATTTCAAGATTAAAATCACTCACATGGTTATTACAAAATGTTTAGTAACATTAGTTTTACCATCATTGTTTTCCTCATTCCGAATCTTCTTCCCGTCTGTCCCACGTAGAATCCTTTGCACTCACTACACTGTAATACGTACACCCCACTTTTGTCCATTCTGTCCAACGGATCTTAACATTTGACTAGGGGACTTTTGAGATTGGTATGTGGTTTAAAAACACAATACCACTAAGTTACCATCGAGTAAGTTTCATTTATTCAGTTAGTATTTGATTAATAGTTAATGATATCATTGTGATGCACATGAATCAATACAATTATTCTATGATGATGTAAACATGATGAAAGTAACGTGGTATAGCGTGTTGTACATAGTCATGCATTTTAGAATAATAGGAGAATGATGAACCATGGCTAAAAAAGCACATGAATATAAGGTAGTTTGAGCGAAATATATAATAGAATTTGATAAATTTGTCCTCATTTTAAAGAAAAACTCTCATCTTTCCAATGATATCAAAATATCAACCCCTTTCTGAACTTCTTTTCGAGCAATTTGTCTAAAAATATAAGCTGTTTTACATGGGATAGATTACGGCTGTGCGCTCCAGAGGGAGAATATAAAAAAAAAAGAAATTTATAAGCACTAGATTTCGTCAAAGAAACTAACTGTGTGTAGTTAGTATGTTTTCTCAACTATTTATAAAATGAAATCAATTACTCACCGCAATAATTTTTACAGAATTGAAAAATAAAAAAAAAAAATGTTGTGAAGGCGTTTTCATCGAACTGGGTGAAAAAAATGAGTGAAGTTAGAGACTTATGTAGATATATTTATTTATTTCCAATCATTGCGTTTACAAATGATGTGGTACCCAGTCACGTGCACGGGTGCGAAGTTATACAATGCAGACTGAGAATGAGAACATCTTGTTCGCATAAATCCCCGCTGAAGTTCACCTCGAGTTAAGATGGCTTGGTGGTGTAACTGGCTAATACACCTGACCGGCAATTGGGAAGTCCGGGTTCGAATCCCATCGAATGGAATGATTTTTTCATGGTGAATTTCACCGTCTTCGGTGTATATATTTATTTAATTACTGGGATTTTTGTCGTATATAACTATATATTTGCGCTATTAATATTACAATATTTACTTGATACTTCTTACAGACGCTGAAATTTTTAACAATTCGAATCTGGTCTCCATAATGACTAGGAAATATCTCGCTCAAAACACCGAAGTGCGCCGTTTCCCTTGCGTATTTCGTGGCCACGAAAGAGCATCGGGAAAGCTCCCAGACAGTTTATTTCACATGATAGGATTCTGAATGAGCTCCTTTTTTACTCAAACATACACGAAATCATGGAACACACTCTTTTGGTGGTTAGCACGGTAAATAATTACACTTAAAGAGATTAGGAGGATTCTTGCGGTGATCTAGTATATGTTCTGAAACACTTAAAGTTTGCAAGGTTATTTTGCATTATTTTTATACACAATACGCTAATGTAACAATTGTGGACTAGTTAGCGATCAAGCAGAAAATCAACTGAATTGCATTCCTTTTGAAATCATATCCATCAGTAGTTAACTTCATTTTAGCAAAAGTTGATCTAAAAGTATTAGTTGCATACTAAGGAAGAGGAAGCTACTGACGATCATGAATACTTTCTGGTTCACCTGGTGTTGTAACTTAATAAACAAAATAATCTTGATTAAATATTTTTATTTAACGCTGCAAAATAACTTAATCCGTAACCGTTCCGCCAAGGAAAAAAAATCAAAGATATTGATTTTTAAATGATATCTTTGATAAAAATCAAAGAGAGAATAATATGTTTAATAAAAGTCAAAGATATCTTTTTCTGTTTGATTTAGTATTAATCGGAGAATGAATATATTCTTTTAAAGCTACATTTTAAGTGAAAGTATAGTCTTGAAGGTAATCCTAAACCCGGTAGTAATTAGGTAACTCTAGTAATACCAAATCGTCTTGCGAGTCCACGCGCAAAGGTCCCCAATTCAGTACTTCGTGCTCGTAGTGTTAGTGTATTAAGGGTGTGGTCGTGCTGACGGGGAAAGAGTTGAAGGAGGAAAGAGATAGAAATGAGGAGAGAGGGTGAATTTTGAGGATTCTCGTCACGTAGTTCTGCTGTGAAGCGCTCATTGTATCCATTCCCGTAGGAAAAGGCTTACCACCAACAATCAGCCTTAAACGGTATTTTATTTACTGGCAGAGATTAAATTCCGTGTTATTTCTAACGGGTAATTAGGTCTCTAAACTTGAAAGTGAACCAATTTCACGGTAGTTAATTCATTAGGGGAGATAAAAAAAAAAAGATTTCGTTGATGACCACATATTAATAGTCCTGCTATGCTCGAAATTAGTTAATTTCAGCCTGTAACCGTAAATTTAGACTTGTTAAACATTCTATGTGAATTTAACATAACACCACATGCTTCATGAAATATGGCGCATTGAACTCAAGAACTTCTCCTCCTTACTGGACATGGGTCAATCCATACCAAGTGGTCTGATTTTAGAGAAGTGCCCCTCTAAACCATCACGGATTTCAATGAAATTTTATATAGACATTCACATATACCTCCAATGAACATTTGTAAATGTTTACGTTCGTCGATGGTATACTTGCTAAGATATAGTAATTTGTTTGACCCCGTGCCGCAGCCTTCTTCAGTATGACTATGAGATTGGTACGAAGTTTTCCGCGGGGTTTGCTTTTTTGAGCAGCTTTTTGGCGTTCCTCCGCGTGATGTCCATGGTTGACAACAGTTTCGCCAGCCATCCTGCTGGCGTCTTCAGGTCTGAAGTAGCGATGTAAATTTTTGTCCAGGTATATAAGACGGACAAAAACGGACATCGCTACTTCAGAACTGAAGACGCCACCAGGAGGGCTGGAGAAACTGTGGTCAACCATGGACATCACGCAGAGGAACGCCCGAAAGCTGCTCAAATGACAATGAGATTTCGGTAACTTTGAGGCATAGTATCGCAGGGGATATTTTGATGAGAGAAACATAAATTGGCTATCTTGTAGAACTGTTTGCGCTCTATTAAACAAAAAAACAACTGTAAGAGCGACCTCCTTGCAGAAAACTCTGGGCGAAACTGGCCCGAAAAATTGCGGATCGGAAAACAATTAAAACTTTTCCTTTTTTTATTTCAGGAAGTAAAGGTATAACCAACGTGACACTTTGGTCGTGATAACTTATCAACACATGGTTTATGAATATAAAATTTCATCTTCCTAGTGCTTTCCATTAGTTTAAAAATTGAGTCAAAATTTGACAATTTTTGTAAAAACGTCAGAAATAGGGTATTTTCACCCCGTTTTTACAATAAAAAGACCCTCTTGAATTTCTTTAGGATCATTTTCATTAGAAAGGGAATTATTTCAACCCTCTAAAAACGTATATTTGGTTTTTCATCGCGAGCACATAAGGCCCTAAAAATATGAACAACGTTGACAACATTGCTATGGTGGCTCCACATGCATTCTTTTGTGTATCGTCCTGTTTGTTTTATGTAGACATTTTTAGTATATTGCGTTGGTTCATGGTGACATTGTCACTACCAGTTCAGTCATTTGAACCAGTAACCCCATCGCCGTCGGGTTTACGCCCGATAGCCGTGCAATACCAGCCATGGGTGGGCTTCTTGGTTGAGGATCCCAAGCCTGCAATTTGGTTTCTTCGACAAGGTTCCAAATCCTTGAGTGCATATTTGTCTGGTTCCCAAGCCAAAGATTGGGCAGCTTATCTTAGGTTCCCTAGCCTACAGTGGGTATCTTATAAGGCCCCCCATCCGAAGCTCGTATGGTTCTCATGGACTGCCAAATTCCACAAATTGTTTATTTATTACCTATTGATTATTCGACCCGCCTTCTTTAGCATCACTGTAGGAAATCGATGCTGCTGAACTTTTGAAAGTCGATCTAGCCTTATCTGATATTTGAAAAAATTAGCGAAAACAAATGTGAAGCCGAGTCAAAAAATGTGTTCCTATTGCATAGGCAACTATATTTCTAAGGTCCAAGACACGGCTGACTCTTCGTCTTTAATTTTATATTCATAAACCATGTGTTGATATGTTATCACGACCAAAGTTTCACGTAGGTTAAACCATTACTTCCTGAAATATAAAAAGCAAAAATTTTAATTTATTCCTATCCGCAATTTTTCGGGCCAGTTTCACCCTGAGTTATCAAGGAGGTCACTCTTGCAGTTATTTTTATTATTTTGTTTAATAGAACGCAAACAGTTGTACATGATAGCCAATTTATGTTTCTCTCATCAAAATATCCCCTGCGATACTATGCCTCAAAGTTACTGAAACCTCATAGTCATTTGAGCAGCTTTTGGGCGTTCCTCCGCGTGATGTCCATGGTTGACCACAGTTTCTCCAGCCCTCCTGGTGGCGTCTTCAGTTCTGAAGTAGCGATGTCCGTATTTGTCCGTCTTATATACCTGGACAAAAATGGACATCGCTACTTCAGACCTGAAGACGCCAGCAGGATGGCTGGCGAAACTGTTGTCAACCATGGACATCACGCGGAGGAACGCCCAAAAGCTGTTCAATAAACCAAACCCCGCGGAAAACTTCGTACCAATCTCATAGTCATACTGAAGAAGGCTGCGGCACGGGGTCAAACAAAGTACTATATCTCAGCCAGTATACCATCGGCGAACGTAAAACTTTACAAATGTTCATTTGATGTACATGTGAATGACCATATAAAATTTCATTGAAATCCGTGATGGTCAAGCGGGGACCACGAGACCACTTGGCATGGAATGACCCACATGGTTTTTGTCGATTTACACTGTGTGAGCCGTTGGCAACTGGAATGTTTTCATAGCTTTTTACATAGACATATTGTTTAACAATTGTTGTGTGTGCACACACCGTGTACATTCTTTTGACAGGATTATACATTTTTGCGAACCTCACGCAACTAATTGATCTATCCATCAAAATTGTACGTATTTTTTAAATCTGTTTTCCTTCATTCATTGTTGATTTCCGTTAAAAATGAACAGCATCCCGAGAAATCCATTTACATAGGAATCTATGGATGCTCGCGTAATTTAATTTAGAAAATTTGTTTGCTATCAAAGTCTTGTGAAGCTCTTCAATTAAATGCCGCAGAATATTTTATGTAGGCCTTCAAAATAGTGATGATAGTTAGCAAAAATCTGCACTGAGTGCTTTTGGAAAACACATTTGATAAAAATTTGAAAGGCACCAATTCCTCATCTTGCTCCATTGAAGATTTTTTCTTCGGTCATTTAAATCCTATTCTAAACAACTTGAAAACTACCTGCGCCTAATAAATTTAATCACCGCCGTTTTTTTTGGTTCGAATGATTGTCCAGGGCGAACGCTAGAACATTTAGTTGGGTCATCGATCCTTCGTGTCGACCGACGCGCCGCCGATCACAAAAGTTTGCGAAACTTTGAGTGACAGCGCTATTAAACTGGCCAACACAGTTTCAGCCAGGGGTGTTCTCAATCGTTCGGGCTTCAGAACGAAATCCTGTGGTCAGTCAATGTCTGGACAATAAATCCACAGGGCTACCGCGCCGCTTGCAAAAATACACAGCTAGCCCATTGATTTTAGGTTTTAACCTAGGGGTAAAATAATGTAAAGCTGATAATTTGGAAATTTGTAGAAATCACCTGAAAAAATGACATAATGAAAGTCTCCAAAAATCCGCTAGCCACTTACTTGTTATTTGGTTCAATTTAATACCCCACACAAAAACCGTATAGTATCTACTTGTAACAGTAAAAGTACTTCGTGCACAAAATTGTCGTTTGGAGATATTTTATGGTCCGATTTCTCACATATACGCCTTAAGTGATGCGTACACAATTGAAAGTTTTTTTGCCATTATTATTTCTTTAATTAAAAAAGTTACCGATATCCAAACATCTGCAGTGGTTGACCGAGGTGACCAAAATTCCAGGGTCTCTGATTGCCTGTCGCCCGCTCCTGCAGTCAGCCCACCGCGCCGCGGTGCGCCGTTGCGCCGGTGCACGATATACTGTGATAATCCGCTTTAGATCCGTGACAAATAGCTGTATAGTTATTAAAGATGCGTAAATTACTACATGAACATAGCTTATTTCCATAACGCGATATTCTTCATAATGACCTCATTTAATATAGTACGACTATTGTCTCAAGGACGATATGAAGTTAAAAACGTAAATACTCTTGGCATACGTTGAAGATATTTAATGCACATTAACACAAAAGATACATGAAGGTCAGAAATCAAGTATGAAAAACACTATAAAGAAATATGGTCACCTGTTTTTACCGCGATGATTGTTAAGAAACATATTTGCATGTAATTTTGTTATAAAATATTCGTTGAAGCTTGATGTAAAAAAAGATTTTGATTATATTTATGCATTTTGATTAGTCCCGAAGATGGAATTACAACATTCCAAAACGTTGACCTAGAGTAGTTGAGTATTTACCTTCCCATTAACCCTCGTGACAACAAGAGTCTTTATGACACATTACTCCTGCCTGCCGAAATATTTCGTCAGCCAGAAGTACGCAGATTCGCTCCTGGTGGTCGCATAATTCGGCCTTGACGACGATTTTAAAATAAACTGGAAACTATCTTATATCATCGCTAAAAAAAATAATTTAGTACATAACCAGGGTATGGTGATAATACACCATATTAGCTCAAAATTATAACCAACATTGCACCATGTAAAGTATTGCACCATGTAAAATATAAGATTGCATTTGCTGGTCATCTGGAGGAGGGATTGAATACCAAAATCCACCGTCGCGTATTCACATCAGTATTTATGCTATGGATGAACACTAACACAGAGATAACAGCTGTTTGTTATTATTTGCTGTAGTTTAACTGAATGTATACTACACACATTATTGCAAATTTTTTCTCAAGGGAAACCACGCATTGTTAGCAATACTAAAAACTACAATATTCGGTTCTATGATTATAAAAAAGAGAATCAAATACGAGCTCACCAGTAAATAAAATCTGACGTAAGATGATGTCGGACCCCCTTACCTTCGTATTTAAGACAAATCAAGAAGAGCCCAACCCCTCTCTCCCGTAAAACGCCTCAAGTAATTCTGAAATGACTCCATATTAGGGGGATGGCAGTGATGTCTTACGGCTGTCTCTTGAAACTCAATGTTTAGGAAATATATGGTTCATTCTTTGCCGATGAGTTATTTCGCATACATTGTTTTAAAATTGGGCCATTTTTTATAGACTCCGTATTTAAGAGAAAATAAAAATAACTATTTGGCTACATATAAGTATAAGCTGATTGCGTGGAAAACGGTAAAAAAAACACGGGTGTGGCTATTTCGTTGACATGACCGTGGTTATAACGTGAATCATTCTGCATGGCCGGGTAATATTTAGCTACGGTCGTCGAATTTCCGTCGTTTCCAACGCCGTCTATACCGTTCCACCAAAGCGATACTGATCGATTGCTAACTAGTCGCCCCTTCCGATGAAAAGCGTTCTCTTTTATTTCCTCTGGGATTTCCAGTGTGCATAGGCTGACATCTGAAATCGTGCTTGAAATGTCATTACTTATATTTGAATCGTCACCAAGGAATGTTCGAAAGGAATAAGGTAGAATTGAAAGACCGAGGGACAAATACATAGGCCAAGTAAAACGGAATGTGAAACAGTAGGCCTATGGGGACATAAAGGGGACAAGGTAGATTGTAGGGCTGCTATCAACTAATCTTAGGATTGAATTACTGATGTAAATGCTAGCCAACGAATAGTGTAAAGACTATTTTTTACTAAATCGATAGATGTAGCTGTGATCTTTCTTTCGAAATCAAATTCTACTCGCTAGCACGTTGGAGTTGCAAGATATACTGCGCAGAAATTTTCAACCACGCCAGAAATAGCCGACAGTCGTCGCAGCCCCCTATCTAAGCCTTGCGTGTGTGCGGCGCAAATTAAAGGTCTTTTTTGCATCGAAGTCTTATATCTGCTCGAACGAGACCACATTAATTTCAATCTTGTTATTAGTCACGAAGCTATAAAGTCCGAATGGATCACCTCACTAACGTTTCTTAGCCGTTTCCGTCTTAGTAAAATAAAGTCGGTCTGATTTTTAAAGATGCAAAGATAAGGAGTAAATAGTATGCATGCACTTGAATTAATTTCTCGTTTCCATCCGAGAGAGTTTTGAAAAACTTCTGTATTTTTCCCTGAGTCTTAGGAAACCACTAACAAAATTTGTTTCGTTCCCTAACGTGAATTTTTTTCTCATTCCTGAGCTGAGCGAAACATTTTGAAATACCAATTCATTACCACAGCTTTGCCATTATTCAATTCTACTTCCTCGCTCATACACGAATCATTACTCTTTTCCTTCTCTAAGAAGATAGCGAAGGACAATGAACATGAAGTCATTGTTAGCCGCTTAATGACGGGAACGGGAACGGTGAAGGCTGTAGGTGCTGATCATAGCTATTTTGTGTTTTCTGCCATGTGGTTGAGGGAAAAATAAAAAATACGGCTCAATGATCAGTTTGAGCCTCTTCGCCCTATTGGGGAAGAGACTACACAGGGAAACATTTCTCCTCTCCGAAGAATTTCAATTGTTTCGCTCGTGACACAAGTCTTGAGGTCGATTCTGGCGCCCACTTCTGATCAATAATTCGCAAATTCGAGCAATTGGATAAAATAAGGGAGTGACATTCAATTTGAAAAAAAACTCATTCACCTGGACTTGAATGCGAAAACATCTCCCGGATTCGCGCTAAGTGCTTTGATTATTCAAGATACCCAGTGGATAAGTGAGATGAAGTTACTAGTCCCGCAGCACTTCGAATGAAATATGGAGATAGACCCAAGGACTGAAGGGTTTAGGTGATGTTTACACTCACTCTAGTTAAACCATGGAAAAGCACCCATAAGTTTAAATAAAATGTAATTTCATATGCGTCAAATACTTTTTGCAAATACGAAAACAGCTGGTGTACTACCACCCCCTACCACCCATCCGTACGGTGGTTGTCAGGGTTCCACATAAATTTGGACTTAAGTGAATAGAAGCGGAAAGGCATTCACAATCGTAATCACACGGTTCCGTTTCCATGGAATAATTGTTTCATGAAGGGTATATATAAAAAATTATTGGTAGGAGGTCCAACTCTGTATGCTCTTATGTAGCAGGGGCTTGTGGACTTTCCCTTGTTTCAGGAGACTTTCGTTTATTATGTTAGATGGGATGGACATGTGTTTGTGAACTAGGAAATAGGACGGTGAAAGTTACTTCGAGGGATACGGAACAATTTAGATTCTGTGGCCGACTTCTTTGAGATGGTGGGTTATCCCCAAGAGAAATAGAAGCACGAAAATACGTTTCCAAACCAGTTACTGGAGGAAGAGTTTATTCTTTGGATGGAACAATCTTTTTCTTTCAATTAGTCAACTGAGCACGCGATATATCTCCCCTTGGTTTGCTAGGGCTAATGGAATGTGGCATTTGGAAATAGGTACATACTGCTTAAATTTCATCCTACTACTCTAAAGGCTACTATGTAAAAACTTTAGCGTGCGGTGTCTGCAGTCAAAATGTAGACTGATGCAGTGGCACTCTAAGTTAGCTACTAAACAATTCTAGCGAGAAGTCTGATAAGAGGATTTATTTCCCTGGGCTTCCATGTGATGATTCCACACAATAAACTAAAGCGGGCTGAGAACTGAGTCTCATGCTACACTTTTTAGGAAAAATGAATCTTATAATTTCATTTAAAATATATCCAGCATCAATATTGCATACCTCCTGAAAAATGTGAATATATTATGTTTGCACGAAAAATGGTTCGAGTAAAATATAAGCCATACATTTTGTTGTGACGAGCAGTGACATCAATGTTGTTAAATATGTCCTTCAGTATGTGCTACCTAACTGTTCGCAGAATTCCAAACCAGAA
Source organism: Pyrrhosoma nymphula (assembly GCA_963573305.1). Taxonomy (NCBI): domain Eukaryota; kingdom Metazoa; phylum Arthropoda; class Insecta; order Odonata; family Coenagrionidae; genus Pyrrhosoma; species Pyrrhosoma nymphula. The sequence continues at coordinate 54,199,772 of OY754336.1, read as the reverse complement.
ATTATTGTCAATCATACTTCAGATTTAATGATCGTATCAAAACTGCAATTTCCTTCCTCGTTTCCTCGGCATTAATCAGTCTCCTCTTTCTCTTCCTGTCATGTTTTTTTCTAAGATGTTTCTCTCACTATTTAAGCCTGTAGCTGTGACTGAGGTTATTTAAGTACTATGATCCGTCTCTATGATTCAGTCATTGACATTTTTGAAGAGTGGTTCCCCACAATTACCTAAGCGAAGGATTGGAAGTAAATTTTCACGTAGAAATTCTAAGGAGATCGCGGACATACATGCCGGTCCATTTTCTCAAAGTATCTCATATTGCTAGGAAATAAGAAAAATTAGCTTATCAACAAGTTTAAATAAAACATTATTTGCCCAAAAGGTTATTCTAGAGTGACGCATAGTATCTGTTTCGGATAAAATAAACATGTATAAATTATTTTTCGCAATTCTGGAATTATTCTGGTGGAAAATATCGTCTCATTTTCATATTAGCATTGTGGCCGAAGTTTGCCCACGTAAAATAATTTTTAATACCTACCAAGGCTGACGAAGTAATTAGCTCTTCTGAGAGAAACACCATGGTGGCAAAACAATCATCACTCTCTGTGGTTAAACCGCGAAACAATGGTGGGAGATAAGTTCCGCCTGTATTTGAGAGGAATAAAGAAGACCAGAGGGGGAGACTGGTCCATAGAAGCTGCGCGAAATTTCGGAACCCTCCGCTATTCAATCTCGAACTAGCTTCCTCGGACTGCCAGAGCTCCGACTCCAAATCCTGCGCCAAATTTCAACAAATGTTTGTTTGAGGATTTAGTTTTTTCCCGACGAAGCATGTGAGCTGGTTTTCCACCAGCATGTTCTGGTGTAAAACCTTCACTCAAAGTTTTGTTTAAGCTCTCACGACCTCATGTTAAGCATTCATACTTAATATCCACTATATACGTATATTTTAGCTATATAAAACTGTGTAGAGCATGCGCATCTGTGAGAAAAGTATCGCATCGAAAAGTATCGCATGCCCCTGGAATTTTTATTTTATTTATACTCATAATAACTTAGGTAGAGCACCTCAATCACAACTTTTGTTTTGTTTTTCGCAATCTCACGTTACAAATTTATGCTTAATAGTGACTATCCTTGTATTTTATAAATTTGAAAAAAACTATCTAGGGCATCCTTATCTGTGAATGTATTGTAATGCACAAATAGAACGAACATTACAGGGAAGGGTAATGAAATGTATAAATAATACCAAAATTACAGGGACATATCCTTATAATTTTACTTCATTTATACTCATAACTTAGTGGGATCTGTCCCCTGACTGCCATAGATTCGCCTGCTCCGCCGTTTCTTAAGCGAGGGATACTTTTATATAACATAATTAAAATAATTAGTATTTTGTATTTTTATGCCAGCCCTTGTTCAACATCTTGATAGTGCTGGTGCATCATTTTTCGTCACCACCGTGCGGACAAAAGATCTATTGAAGCTCTGTTCTTGAGATTTAGCTATGGTGAGAGCAGAGTCGTAGACAATTTCGAAATATCTGTCGATGTGGTATTTGTGGCAATCTACTCGTCACCGGTATCGCCGGTATTTACTTTAATAAGTGGAAGGAAAGCGACTTTCTCGGAATTATCTTCAGTCATTATTTTACAGGCAATTGAGCCAGAAATAAAAACATATATAGAAGAAAATGTCGTGTTTTGAGATACTTCGTTTATTTTTTCAGAAGTAATACAGTTGTTGGTCGATAAAATTGATTTCTCCATTGATTCCTTCTATGCGTTTTCCCCTACATCCTGCAATGGTACGGAGTGCTAAGGGGATGATTAAAATAAACGCAGAATTTTGGTATACTTTGAAGTTTTCGCAATTCAGAATAGCAAAAATATTCGATGATAAAAATAAGGAAATAAATTCCATTTTCTTTCTTTTGACTAACGAGGAAAATGTACTTGAAAACATTCTTGTGGAGGGTGGCACTCAATGGATCTGACTCAGGGACCATTGGCAAAGCAGATGAAAAGATTAGGGGCTATCGAAACCCGGTGCTGGAGACGGATCAAGATCAAGAGGACGGATATACATAGACCGTATAAAGAGGAAAAAGCACATAGGAAGATCTACCAGGGAGTAAGGGAGCATTAGACAAGGATGAATGGAGGATCAACGAATCTTAGAATTGGACGACCAATTATGACGGTGAGGTAACTTATCTTGAGTTCTTTCAACCATTCTTTCGAATTGAATTTTTCAAAAGAAACATTACATGCAAACGATACAAATCAAATTCTCATGTATTTCTTATGCAAGTATTTATGAATGATCTGGAGTCCAACCCGAGACACTAGGTGTAAAAAAAGTCTATCATCTTAGGGAGGGGGGGGGCAATATTTAACAATGTCCACAATGTCTTTGTTATAATTCCACACTTTATTTTAAACAACCTGTTTGTACCTGATGATGGCATGAGATGCTGAAACCCGGGTCGTGTTGTTTAAAATAAAGTGTGGAATTATAACCAAGTGCCTGTTTTTATTTTTAATGAAGGAGTTCCACCGAGTAACACCAGAGACAGTGTCCTATGTTCAATATCCTTAGTTTTAAAGTTATTCAACGTTTGGTTATTGAAAAAAATCTATGAGTTGCATGAAAAAGTTACAGTTTTTGGCTTTCTTTTATATAATATAGGATATTCAAGTTCCATCTCAAGTGCATCATATTGCATAAAACTGAAATAATACTCACATAATTGTACACCGATTAAAGTTTCTGCCTCCGCATTTAGAGATTGAATGCAGCTGTTGCTCATGTGGCAATTACAATCATTATTAACGAAATGGCAGGGTGAAGAATTAAATTTATCAAATATGTATGAACTAAATGAGAAATACGATAACCTGGTTGGTTAATTTCGCACTTTCCATTTGGAGTCATGGTTAGAATACTGAGTGGGACGGACGTGCTCGGCAGTCTCCAGAGCAGTGAAGGGCAAGTCCCAAAGGAATGGGCTCAGTTTATTATACGTAGTGTTCGTGTTTAACCTAAAGTGTTCTACCGTTGTTGGAATATTATTAATTCCTTCTTGTGGCTATTTATTCCTATGGTGCATATACCATACCTCGTCAATTAGTCCACTTACACCGACTTCCATTATGGCTGAGTGTGGCACTTGTCGTAAGGCAGTTTCAGGTCGCCAGCTTAAAATTGTGTGTTCCGATTGCAAGAAGACGTTTCACGCAAATTGTGTTAATATCTCCAAGGATGACTTGGATTATATTGTTGCAGAGAAACAAATTTGGCGCTGTAAACAGTAAATGCCTTGCGTCGACAGTCCATGTCAGCTGTGTCGATTGAATCATGTGATTTTTCTCAGGTCATTGCTATGCTAGAGAAGTCCAAAAAAGACCGTCAATGGATTGAAGCGAACCTGAATAAATCCTTCGAGTTCGGGCACCATAAAATTGACGATAACAAAAAATTGTTAGAGGATCAGTATGCGAGAATATATCAATACCTGGAAATTATCGGAAATTTAAGATAGGAAAACTCGATGCTAAAAAACCGTGTTACCTCACTAGAAAGTCGTGTGGAGGATTGTGAACTAAGTGCACGAGCAAACGTCATAGACATTTTTGGAATACCCCAAGAGCCAAACGAAAATTTCCTTGACGTTGTGAAAAAAGTGGGAGCTGCCCTTGACTTCCCTTTATCAAGTGAGCTTGTCGATTCGTGTTATCGGATGGGGAATAGAGGCGACTCTAATAAGGTACCAGGCATTGTGGTCACATTTGTTCTCAAATCTGACAAAGAACTACTGAGGAAAAGAAGGGTGAAGAGGAACTTTTCGACCCGCCATATGGGTTTGAAGGTCGACGCCCCTGTTTACATTAATGACAGCTTATCCCCAGGAAGGAAAAAACTCTTTGCGTTAGCGCGTGAGTACAAGAAGACATACGGCTATAAATACCTATGGATACGTAATGGAAGAATTTTACTGCGTAAAAATGATAATGATCCAGTATTACGCATTAATTCTTCTGATGATTTAGTTGATATATACATTTTCATTTACAAAGACATTGTTTGTTGGCCTGGATTCTGTTCTCTGTTCCTTATGGTAACTTTCCTTTGTCTGTCTAGGTTTAATTTATATTTTGATAGGTGTATAAGTTTGTCTGCCCGCTTTTTTGTCACTTTCAGTTTAATTCTGTTTTAATGATAAATTATCTGATGTACAAGTGCAATATCAGGTTTCTTTCAATTTTAAAATTTCAGTTTTTGGTAAATCTGCTTGATTCTAGTGCTGGAGACTCATTAAAAGAATTATTATCAGTGCATTATAATGAATTCAATATTGTGCATCAGAACATAAGAAGTCTTCGGGATACTTTTAATACTTTTGTAATCTTACTTCAAAATTTGGATGCCAAACCACACGTGATCTTTTTTTCCGAAATTTGGATCGGTGATAGTGAAGTAAATGCATTCCACCTCCCGGGATATAAATCTATTGCTTCTTGCAATAGCACTTATAGAGCAGACAAAGTAATAGTTTACATCTTGGAAGATGTTTCTTATTGCCCCAATAAATGGTCTCATTTCATGAGTGCTGATGTTGCTTCTCTTATTATAGATATTGATTCAAATACGACGTTGACTTTAGTTGCTGTGTATAGACTTCTTGCCCAGCGTGTGGAATTATTTTTAGAAGAGCTGAAGATCTTATTAGATAGATCGACTGAAAGATATTTAATAATCATTAGGGATATGAACTTATGTATTTTACAACAGACAGAATTGGTATACGATTACTTAATTTGAATGGCTAGCCATAGGATGGAGCAAATGATTAATGCTCCAACTAGAATAACTTCTTCAAGTGAATCCTGTATTGATCATGTTTTGCCAGATCGAGAATTAATTTTCCTATGCACTGTGGTCTACTTAATCTGGGCCTTACTGACCATCACTTAACAATTTGTTCCCTTGAAATAAATCCTCAAATTTATTTAAATAAACCTAAAACAATTACATCTAAAACTGATTTAATTACCCTCAATATTCTTCTTAGAGACACGGATTTGACTGCGGTATACCCTCAAAAAGATGCTTCATTAGCTTACGAGATATTTCTAAGTGAACTCAGTTCTCATATAGTTACTTCCACTGTAATATTTGAACTACAAAAGAGTAACAGAATAATGAAACCATGAATAACTAAAGGTCTTTTTGCACGTATTTCAAAGAGAAACTTGGAACATAAAAAGATGAGGAAACAGCAGTATAATGAGCATTTGGTCCGATATTACAAATCTTACAAAACGAGATTAGATGCAGATATTCGCAAATAAAAATAAAACTATTTCTTGCACACTTTCGAAGCCAATCGTAATAATATTGCCAAGCAATGAAGAGTTGCGGATGATTTTATAGGTGCAAAATCGGCGAGAAATATAGTTGACAAAATCAAATGCTTAGACGATGGTGAATTTATAACTAATTAGCAAGCTCTTGCCAATGATTTTAGTAAATTTTTCAACAAGATCATCGAGCAAAATACGGCCCGTATCAATACAGTAAACAAGTATTACCTCAAGATTATAATAGTTGGTTTCCTAGTTACTACTCTCAAAACACTATATTCTTTTCGCCGGCATCCACTAAAGAGGTTCAAAATACAATAAAAAGATTGAATCCTTATAACTCGAAGAGCTTAAATAACATTTACATTATTACTGTTAAGGCTATTAACAAAAATGTGGCTCCCATCTTAACATATATTGTTAATTTAAGCTTGGAACAGGGCAAGTTTACTAGTAAATTAAAATGCGCACTAATTGTTCCAATTTTTAAGAAAGGTGATCAAAATGAGATTAATAAGTATCGTCCCATCTCTATTCTTCCGTTTTTTTTTAATTTTGGAAAAAAGTAGTTAAATCCAGGCTATTAAATTTCTTAAATAAAGCTAAATATTTCAGTTTTTCACAATTCGGTTTTTTGAAAAACAAATCTACTGAGGATGCCTTACTGCAATTCTGTTCCGATCTATATGAGAGCTTAAACAGAAATGATAAGACCGGTGGTTTATTTATTGATAGAACCAAAGCTTTCGATTCGGTTAATCATGCTACATTGTTATCTAGACTGTCGGAGGCTGGAATTAGAGGGGGTGCAAACGACTGGTTTAATCTGTTCAAACCTGTCCGGAAGGACTCAAAGGGTAAAAATTAACGAATGTATTAGTGAGGAGGTGTCCCTCACATGTGGTGTGCCTCAAGGCTCCGTCCTGGGACTAATTTTATTTTTAATTTATGTCAATAATTTGTGCAAGGGTTCATTTTATGGAAAACTTACTTATTTTTCCGATGACACGACATTATATCATTCGTCGACTACTATCTCCGATGTTGTATTACAGATGCAAAATGATTTGTACAGAATTAATTATTGGTTCTTGTGCAATAACTTTTTTCTAAGTGTCAAATCTAAGTATATGTTATTTGGCTTGAAAAGTATACTTGTGCCATTAGATGACATTTATTACAGATTTCCGCATTGCTTGTTCTCAAAAGGAAGCGTTTGTATAAATTCAATAAAAATTTAGAATATAAATCATGTAAAGTACCTCGGTTTATTTTTAGATAAAAGTTGTAATTGAAAATTACATATCAGCAAATTGAAATCTGAGCTGATTATTTCTTTGATAAAATTTTATCTACTCTCATATAAATGCCCAGTTTCTATTCTGAGAACTGTGCACTTTGCTCTAGTTAATTAAAGGATACAATATGGAATATCTTGTTGGGGAGGCACCTATTATACTGACGTCAAACCAATTAAAATCATACAATAAAAAGTCCTAAGGGTGATTTTACGAACTTCCAGGACCGAATCTTCCTTCCCGCTATTCTTAAGGTTAAAAATTCTCCCAATTAGACATTTGTTTGTTTATAAAGTCTTAAGAAGTTTTTACAATCACAGTGGACACAAAAATAAACTATGTCCCTGTACAAAAACATAAAGGTTCCACCAAATTACTTTTGTTCCGAAACCTAGAATTGAAGCTTATAAACACTTTTTTAATTATTTAGCCTCAAAACTGTATGATAAGCTATGGCAAATATTTCACTGTTGTAACAGTCAAGCTGTCTTTACGTATAAATTGAGAGGCTGGTTATTTCTTAATAAGGATATTGATTTCTTTTTGAGACTATTACTTGATTTTCTTCAAGACAAGAGGTCCACGGATTACGTTCATTGTTTACATAACTATTTTTCTACAACTTTTTTATTTGAGTGTTTATTTGTTTATTAATATTTTCTATTGTTGTATTCTTATTGTATTTTTTATTGGCTCATTGTTCATATATAACTCTATTTTTCTACAAATTTTATTTGAATATATTTTTGTTTTGAATATTTTCTTTTATTGTATTCTTATTGTATTTTGCATTGGTTTACGAAGGTTGTTCGCATACCTCTATTCATATTATATGGACACATGTTAGATGAGTCATAAATGAGCTATTTTGTTTAACGCTAATGTCGTATAATGTACTACCGAGCATTGCCTTATATTCATTGAATGGCAACCCCTAAATATGATTATATCTTCTGGGGTGCCTAATTTTACTGGTTTTTTATGTATTGTAGTGTATTTTTTTGGCAGTGAAATAAATATCTTTATCTTTATATCCTGCCAAGTTTCTTCCCCCCCCCCCCAAGAAACAATGCGATTGCTAAGTTTCACTTAATTTTCAATTATCGCCTGTAAATTATGATTTTTTAGCCTACATAGTGTAAGTTTTGTAAATCATATCGATATTTTATGTTTTACTAGGTTATCAAAAACCACCGGCATAAAATTTAAAACTTTGTGACTGATAATAGCGACGGTGAGTCGAAACTGGTTTTACCTGAATACATTTTGATGGACATATACAAATGCCAGATCATACGTCCGGCTAACCTAATCATCTGTAGCCTTTACGTTGACTTGTAATAAACCGTGGGTTAGGGTTATGCAAATACATTAAATCCAACTGTTGTCTAGTTGATGAGAACGTTGTTTAAGTGAGAGAGGTTTCGTGTAAGTTATTATACCCTTGAAAATATTTTACCGGAGATGGTTAAACTGATCCATAGTGTTCCTAATTTCATTTTTAGGTGTATATACAAATATTTGTAAATAATAGATTTGGTTTAATTTATTTAATTCGGGTTTGACATTTTGGCAGAGTGATAATTTAACAAATAATTTATTCCGTGTCCTACACTACACGAGACAAGCACGAGTATTGACATACATTATTCCATGAGGTGATATACAAGGTGAAATCCTCTTCTTGGCAAGCCCGACGAAAGTGGTTTCATGCGCTGTTCTTCTGCTGTTTAGTATCACTGTAAAAGTGTCCGCGATATCGTTCCCAGAAAATTAAGGGACTGAAAGGATGTTTCGGAAGAGTGCTCTTATATTACGCTATGAAACTGAATATTGGTTTATATTTGGAGATTTTGATCGTTGTCTTGCGTTTGCGAGCACTTAAAGCTAAGCTAATATGCCATAGAGTATAAAAATTCGCAGAGATACAAGTTACATGAGGCATTCTTGATAGTCGTTTAATCATTTTTCATCAGATTGATGGTTTTCCAAAAGCGTGGGCGTTATTTTTAATGTGCAATTCCTTCTGCGCTTAAATTTTATTCCAGGCATACTGGTCGTATTTGAAAAGTGGAAGATATATGTCCAACGTACTTATTGACGTTTCAACTTGAAGACGGTAATAAAGGGAGTGGATATGTAGACTTTTAATATCAAATACAAACATACATACATGAATACAAAGTCATCACGACATTCCCTTTCGGGGAAAGGCACAATGTAAGATATTAGGTTTTGCTCTTTGACCTAGGATACTGGCTCCCCCGTAAAAATTTCCTATATGATGCTCTTTCCTTGAATAGACTGTAAATACACTACATAAATGAACTTTCAATCTTAAGCTCCATTTCCAAACAGCGCATATACCATAATGTTGGGTCGCAGTCAATGGTATGCTGGTTCTCAAGGTAGTTCTTTTAGAAGGGATCCTAATTCGAGTAGAATAGTAGAAGCGAGCCTTGTATTACTAGTCTTTGCTTTCTCTTGTAGCATACTCAATATAATGTGCTAAAACTGTCAAGTAGAGCGCTGTACCCATTAGCGGGGTAGGCTGCACGTGGTGGGGGTACTGCAGAAGCTGTCATCCTTGCGTAGTCACTCTATTTTATTCTGGTAGATCGGTCAATTACAGTTCTATTTTAAGATTAAAGGACTTAAAAACAGAGGAGACATATTTAAAGAACTGTCCTTCCTGCCTGTCATCAATTTAGGATAAATCCCGGTCGTTCATATAATTGTTAGTGACTACCAGTGAGACAACAATTCGATTCCCGTTGATATGCATATATATGCAGGAATAAAGAATCTTCAAAATATTTGTCTCATTAAAGAAATATAATATAAAACTGAAAGACCTAAGTGTGATACGAAGCCTTTGAAATATGAGGTTGGTTAGTCGATCGTGAAGATGTAAGGATTTCTCTTCTTTGCCTCCAACCTCGACAGTGATAAAGGTTTTTGGACATCTATTTCACTTAAGTTTCTTGAAGCCTTCAAGAGCGGACTTTGAAAAAGAGTAGGCTCGAAATCACTTTCAATGCTTTGTTATGGTGAAGTAAATGTCTGAAGATCTTTAATGGGAGTAATCTCAATGCTTAACTTATTCATTAGGTATAATTGCACTGAAGTTTTTGATATATTTTACCCAAAAATACCTTGTGTTTTTTATAATTATAGACTAAGGGCTCTTCGCTTTTCGTAGACTCTTCATTAGGGTAGCACATTCTTGCTACTCCGACCATAACTGATCGTAAAGGAAGTTGACGCGGCAGGGGAGTTAACTCGAGCTAACCACGCCAACTGAAGAATGAGTTTTCAAGCGGTCTAAAAACCGCGGAGCTCATGAATGAAAAACGAAAATAAAAGCAAAATGATATCTTTCCAACGGTCTTCTCCACCCTGTGTCTAGCGCACTTAGGAGAGTGTGTTATTTGCTTCTCTCCCCCACGGAGACATGATTTATGGGTTCCTTGCGTCGCTCTCCGGCACGAGACGGGTAGTAATCAAGCCCCCGTCATATCTGCATCCTCGGCGCCCGCCGCCTCCGCCAGCCGCAACACACACTCCACCTACCCCCTAACCACTTTCCCCACCCCCGCCCTTCGGAGGAAGCTGCAGTGGCGGTCTAGGGTGAAATAATTTCACGTGGGCCACATTATACGTATTGAGGCATCCAGCGCGGAGACAGGCCTGCTGCTCAATCGCCAAAAATGTCATCTTATTGTGATAAACAAAGATCTCAACTGTCGAGTGAATCTCATCCGTGATATACCGGTAAAAAAAGTATACCTGGGCGTCCTGCTGTAAAACAGTGGTGGCAGTGAAAAGGTAGTAAAGTGCAGAATAACGATGGCCAAGACCGCAGTTGAAATATGCAAAAAATGTGGAAGAATAGAGGAATCAGCATGTCAACCATAAGTATTTTATTATGTGTGACATAAGGAACTTCCACCGGGTTAAGCAGGAGACTTTGTCTTATATTCAAAAGTATAGTAGTTCGATCAACGGTCTTCCTTATCATGGCCTATGAATCAGAGACTTGGACGATCACAGCCGCCATACGCAAGAAGATTGAGGCGTTTGAATAGTATTTTTATCGAAGAATGACGCGTATATCATGGACAGAGCAAAGAACTAACGCCTCCATTTTAGCCCAATTGAAAATTGCATGCAGAGACCGACTGCTGCCAATAATTCAGCGCAATTGTCTCAAATTCTTCGGTCATGCCGTATGACGCATCGGGAAGGAGAAGATAGTACTTGAAGGCAAGATCTGGGGCAAAAGGCCACGAGGACACCCACCGCTAAGACTGACGGATCAAATTAAGACCCTCACCAACTTAAAGCTGAGCGAAGCAGTCTACGCAGCCTAAGATAGAGATAACTGGTGTCAGATCGAGCAAATGACCGATAGAGACATATGTATCTATCCATGAACTGGATGATTTACCTTCTGCAAGCTCTTTTCGTCATTATTTCCCACCGATACTGAGGTGGTGTTTCTCCCTTCGGAATTCAGTTAAGTGGCGAGCTTGAGCTGTAGTAGATACTCTAACGACACCGTATCCGAATGAAGAGTTATCAGGTTTCACACCGGGTCAAGTTCTACATAACTTCCAAAAATAGCCGAGCATAGTATCATGGAAAACCACTCCATCCACTTGGAAGAGACTAGACTCCTTTGCAAATCCCATGACCCTACCGGGATTGCATCGTAAATGAGGCTATACAGGTCCTTCACACAAATAACTTCAACAGGGACACCGGCTAAAAGCTCAGCAAGACCTGGATTTACTTCACCAGACAGGGAGCCTAAGGATGTGACAGGAAAATTTGGTGCCAAAAAAACATCGCTAAACCAATCACAGACTACCTGACCACCGGACGCAGTGAATTTAAGGCAGAAAAGTTGTAAAATTGGCATTAGATTCTTAGATCCCTGAAGACGATGGGCGAATCGCTCGTCGAAACGTCGAAAGTATGGAGAACCTAACCCGGTGTGAAACCCGAAAACTCTTAATACAGATCATTCACCGGGAAAGTCATACGGCACACACTCTCTTTAATTCTGAATGTGGAAGTTAGTTTACTTTTAATGGTTGGAAGAAATAGAGTAACAATTCGGTTGATCTCCGAGGTAGTTGGCTCTTCAAATCTGGCATGGATTGACGTGTTTTTTTTCTCAGGTCGTTTGACACGCTCCAGTTTATCCCGAGAGAATAAAAATATAGCAACAACATATCCTGCTTCCATTACAATAACATTTACTAACTTGACTCATCTAAAAACTTTCACACGAATTCATGAGCTATCATCGTCTGAGTCATCCAAATGCCACCGCAATATTTATCGATAATTATGGCGATATCATATGGATGAATCCGTCGTAAATCCTTGCTGTCCTATCAAACATTTGCAATGAACAAGTAATATATAAGCAGTATATCTAAAGCGGAAATCCAGCTTCTCTATAAAGGTGCAGTTTAAGATTATTTTCAAAAAGCAAACGACTATCACCTCTACCTATTTATAAATTCCTTGTCATGGGAAGATAATACGCAGAATACGGGGGTATTAATGAAAAATATTCACAATACCATGACAGTGAATATCGATTATGGCTAAAAACAAATTTTTCTGAAACCTCTTTTATTCTATGTTAAATGGCAAATTTTGTACCATAGCTATTTTTGTTAGTACGCTTACCGCAAACAAACCAGTGCGCCCTTTACCCTCGTTCTCCCAGACGCCATCTATAAAATTCTAAGTAGGTACTACAGCATCTGGCCTTGACAGACACTTCAGTGGGGTCTCCCGTGGCTAGTGATGAAAATATTAGAAATTCTCGTAATCAGAGGAGCCCTGAGTTCGAATACCAGTCCAGACGAATGATATCTCATTTTAAATTTCTCGCATGTGCCATTAATTCTCTTCTCTAATCTATGAGGCATAAGAACGCGTTGTATTGGAGGGTACAAGGGATTTAGCGCGTAGGTGTTTGAGGTCAGGGGTGGGCGGGAGGGGGTGGCTCTGGCGGCCGCAGGCGAGGTCAGGTCAGGGCACAGGGGCGACCCCCATCTCCTCGGCGGTGCCCGGTTCGATCATTGCGTGTTAGGGGGTCAGAGGATAGATAGATGGAAAGAGAGAGAAATAGAATGAAGAAGGACCGAGCATCGGTGGCTGAAGGCCTGAAAGAATCGATGTTTATGAGTCCGTAGTGCGATGTTATTGAATTCAATGGTTGGCCACCGGTGTTTTCATACCATCTATGGTTTTGTTGGATTGTATCCTTCAATCTTAACATTTCGTTTTTCTTGAATACCTGATTGGTGATGAATTTTCATTTTTAACTCTTTCAGTTTCCACTGAAATTTTGAATGGTATACCCTCAAGTGCCCCGCGGTTTTAGAGTATTTTGCATCAAATTAAATTCACAATTTGCTCATTTATTTTTATTTTACTAGAGTTTTTATAATTGAAAAAAAACATTCTGGCAATTAATTAAAAAATGAAATTTGGTCAATATGAATTTAATAATGCTATTGATTAAGTAAAAACACCGAGATTTCAAAGGCTAACAGTGACATAATAAAGCTCAAGTTTAGTACATATTAGCACTCAGTGGTATATGGTCTTTGTTGGTCAACAGCAGATTACAATGATTTTCAATTGAAATTTGATGATAATTTGTATATTGAGAGCGGAAATTTTGCCAGTTGAAAGCATGAATTCAAAAGCTGGAAAATGTATGCGCAAGACAATAAGTGAGGTAGGAGTGAAATTATTGCCCATACATACTTTATCGATTACTTTTAAGATGATTTCTGAACTCTTTTATGTTTTTGTGACACATTTTTTTCCAATACAGGAATTTTTTATATAATTGAACGTTTGTAATAACACTAGTATTTACATGCCATAGTCTACCAAGCTGGAATTCATCCTATTAATCGATAATAAATACACCAATCGTTCGGCGGTTGCATGACTATTTGGTTAAGGCGACTGATTACTTAGTTATTTTTCCCCCAACAAAGATAAGAGGGTTTGTTTTTTAAGGTGGGATTGTTTGGGGAGTTGAGGAAGGGTGAAGAGTAACCTAGCGTCGGCAACTGTCTTTTATTGACGAAAGGCGCCAAGGTGAACACCGATGGCTGGCGCTAAGGTGGTTCCATCCGATGGCTGGATAACTGCGTTTGAAGTGCTTTCCACATAGTAGCGATCGGGAGAAATGAAACTGAAAAATGTCTACCTTTCCTGGGATTTGAACCCTATCCCTCGGGATGATAGCCAAGTACTCTAGCATCCGAAACAACCAAATACTTGCCTTGTTGACGCAGTTACCGGATTGCATAGACTTTAACAATTGTTTTAAATTTTACCATATATATATGAGGTTCCCTACGAGTTTCGTGTTCATTGGTGTAACATTGATAATTAAAGATCAATGTTTTATCAGAATCAATCAATCAAAATTTTATCAAAGTTGGAGATTCCATGGTCTCTCTATGTTAACTCTCAGTCAATGTCAATGTTATGATGGAGCTTGGAGTAACTAGAGACTCAAAGGCTTCACATTAGGCTGAGATTACTTGAAAATTTCAAATCGCATGAGATACAGGGCGACACAGAGGATATTGTCTTAACTGGATGTGGCGGAATAGTAAAAAAACATAGGCAGAAAGAATGCTTGTATGGTTGTTCATACTCATACTAGTCAGTATATCTGAGAGCTGATAGAGGCAACAAAATGAGACATACACTTCCAAACTTATAAAATCCGAAGATTCTCGGGACGATGAGTGCAATTTGTACATGACGGAGAAGTAACACGTGCAATTTTCCACAAAAATAAAATTTACTTCCAATCCGGATTTCAATGTGGACCCATTATCTCCAGGTGATCTGAAGATGATGTATCAACATTGAAAACCGCACGTAAAATTGCACGTATGGTTGGTTCGAAGTTTTCAGTGGGGTTTGGTTAATGGAGCAGCTTTCGGGCGTTCCTCCGCGTGATGACCATTGTTGACAACGGTTTCTCCAGCCATCCTGCTGGCGTCTTCAGACCTGAAGACGCCAGCAGGATGGCTGGAGAATCTGTTGTCAACAATAGATATCACGCGGAGGAACGCCCGAAAGCTGCTCCAATTGCACGTATTATTTCCTCATTATCACTCCTTCTTTCCAAATATCATAGGTGACCACTATAAAAAAGCAGAGAGGAACACTAAAACTCCGTAATACTCAATTCAATATCACCCTTTCCCTTTTTCATTTCTCTATCCCTATACCTTTCTTCTTTAATGGCTGTCGTCCTTGCACCTCTTGCCATATACCCCTGTGGCAGCTCGCAGGGTAATGTGTACACGTGGGTTTAGATCGATGGCTTCATTTATACGCTCGTTCCTAGAGTAGCTAGAGCGGAGAGGGTTAGAGTTGGGAGTAAGGCTGGTGAGGTCGGAGGGTCACAATGTGGGCGCGCGTCGGGTCTGACCGTATACTACGTCCACTTGACGCATCTCCCAGGGTGAACGGTGAAAGGGGAAAACTGGGGGTAACGGAGTGCAGTTTCTGGGGCAACGAAGAGGTGGTGGGCGGAGGTGGAGAAAGCGTGCGTTTAATGCGCTGCTCATGCTGCCATCGTGTAGTCTTGGCGAAGTATGGTGGCAGATTCACAGGAGACCTTTTTCAATGTAAGGGTTCATTCTGTACAGACTAACTCCACATGGGGAATTAGGCCTCTATGCCTCTATCATAAATTGCTTCCATTCGCATCTAATAGCTTGTGAACAGGTAGTCAAAGACTCCAACCGTTATTTGCCCTCAAGGTAACCTATAGCATGAGGAGCCCGTTCTGAGTCCGTCGTTGTTTGCAATTTATATATTCGGCTTCCCTAATACCTTAAAACATTAAAAGTACGTGTTATATGCTGAGTTCCTACCGATTTATTTTCAATGTCATCTAAACAACCTCTACGAATGAGTATGAAAGTCAGTATTAGTGTTTAAGTATTTTTGGGAAGGGCCAAACGACACCTATTAATTTTGAGCTACCCAAAAAGTCGATTTCTGCAGGTAATTATCAACTGAATTATTGATTTTGATAGTATTCCCGTCAAGAAGTCAACAACTTTGATGCTTCATATTGAAACATCATATAAGATTTTGGAATCCTGATGAACAATAATCTAACTACATTCACCAAATCTCAAATAGGGTGAATGGAATACTGCACCAACTTTAAACCTAGAAACATATTTTTCCCATCCACGCAAGGAAGTTGCTTGTCACAACCAAAATTCTTACTGCTAATAAGTACCGGATAGTATACTTGGTTTTGATCTGGATCAAGTTTCGTGCGCCAACGCAACCGTATGTGGCTCCAAAGCACCAATCGTATTGTCGAAAGAACTTCTAGCTCTATGTAGATTTCCACTGGTAAATGTTTAATGGGGCATTCTATGTTTTACAATAAGTCTTTGGCAGTAATGTAGTACTTCGATACCAGATGCATAAAACCTTTATTATGGGAAAACTCCTAAAAGTTATTTATTCAACATGTATAAGTTACACCACATCAGGCATGAGACAACATTATCAATTGTCTTGTATTCTCACTACTTTGTGAGTTACCATCGTTCATCCCTGTTGGCCTCTCCAGGAATTATCTAGTGGCAATCAAGCATCTGATCACCAGCGGAAAAAGAAATCTAATCCCGAATTCCTATGATGTTTTAGGAATTTTAGCACAATTTTTAAAAATCAGGTTTTTCTCCCTGCTTATTCATGAATGAGCATATTACTTTTTCCTATTTTATCTGGCAAATTATATATTTTCCTGCTTGATTTTTTGTAAGTTTCTCCCCGGCTCTAACTATGGTGAGTTGGCAATATTAGAAACTGTATCTTGTAATTGTACAAACTCGTGTTCTGCCTACTATCTACTTCTATAATCTGCATACTACTGTGGGAGTTTGTTTGTCCAGACTCCGGCTACGAAGAATGGAGGGATGGCGAAAAGGAACTAAAGTGGGCTCGAGACGTATGATATGCTTATAGGAGTAATAGTCTCGCTCTGTTTTTGTCATAACCACTACAGCGCGTGGCGGAGATGTAATTTTTGTGCCTATCTATCCGACAGTAAATCTCTCGTACTTTTACGCTTCTGCGTATTATAGTGATGCAGTTTCGGCTAATATGAAACCCTTCTTTTCATCCAAAAACCCACGTGATTTGAATTTTTCAAGTAATCTTACCATAGCGTACTATCTCAGAGCCTTTATCTGATTTCTACCTGGTACTTCCATCAGCTGCGTTTTTACTGTTCGCACGTAGCAGTTGTTAACAAAGCGTGCTTTCCTTCGTTTTTTCTGGTTCACCCATCAAAAATTTCTGTTCAGGCTCCCAAATGCTTATGGCGTGCTCACTGTGTGGCCTATCGAGAGTGAAGTACCATCTCTTTTTATACTTTTTATCCAACCTAACGTTAGCTTCATGTTAGGACATTCCTACCAATTGCTTCAATTGCAATGCATCGGCAGAAATACTTTGCCGACTAATGGTATGACTTTATTGTAATATCCCGGTATCAGACTTCATCGGCCGTATTTATTTTTGATCCCCTTTTCTATAAATATGCCATTGATGTGATTTATTTAGTAACAAAGAAATAAAAATGAATTTAGTTATATTAGTTGTGGAACACTACTCAAGATTCAAAGAACTTACGTTGTCAAGATCCAGCGAGGAAGCTTCATAGTCCGCCTTTATGGTAGTTCCTCTGTAGATGACCACTTAATCAGCAAACAGTGTTATGCACTGATATCTCTGGGGTTAGTATTGCTGATATAGTTATGAAATAACTGGGGGCCGATCACACTTCAACTTGTGGGACGCTCGATCCACCTTCAAAATGTCTCAACTGCTGCTGTCGAGTATTACGTATTGTCGAGAGTCACTCATCCAATTCTATACCTTGTTGTTTAACACACGTGACTTTAGCTGGGATATCATGTGGCTAGAGATGTTACCTAACTAGAGCTAAGTGGAAGTTTTTCTTACACGTTTTCTTCGGAAGACCTTCCTAATATTCACTTGATAAATCATAGTATCTTTAAAGCAAAGCCGATAACTTTTCTAGAGAGCTTTCCCTACGATATGTCCTAAGTTAAAGTAATACCCAGATATTTGAATCATTGAAAATGGTACTCACAATGTTGGTTACGTTAGTGGTGCGAGCGGGGATTTAAACGGGAGATGGGAAAATATAGGGGGGAGAGAGACCAGTGTAAAGAGTGGATGGCTCGGAAGCGGAGGATGTCGGACGGGGTCGTTTGAGATGTAAATAGGTCAAAGACCTCTTTAGGGTGTGAGATTAAGACTTTTTGCTCTCGCGGTATCGTGTCCCTCCTCGTCGTAATATGGCTTACAGCTATCGTAATTGGTTTTAAATCCATGGAAAGACGACTGTTTCTCCCCTCTTTTCTTTTCCATGCTAATTCGATGAGAAATACGGATAAATTCCCTCGCAGTTGTCGCCTTATTTTATTCATTTTATTCTGGACTACTTTTTTCGCCGTTATCTCCCTGAAACCATGTTTTGTCACTTTCTGTTTTGAAATTGGGTTCCCTGTGAATGTAGACCTCAGTTATGAAACTAGCATTCGAGCTCAAAGTGGTAGATTTTTGTAGTTCGGTGACGAACGATTCAAAAGGAACTATTCAACTTAGTGGACTATTCACTGCCTCACTAACTAAAAATCCAATATTGGCCACCTGCTCAATTTTTATAAATAGTTCAAGCAATATTGACGTTAATTGGTGAATTTAGATTCTCAATTCGAAAAAATTTTTAATACTTTTGGTAATGATAGAAGAAATCTCTAAAAGTTACAAAATATTTTAAATATAATTTTCACATTTTGAAATTTATAAAAAGCTGATGTAGCAAATCATACGGTCATTTTCAACTCAGTAAAATGAAGCCACTAAAAATATGAGAGATGAGCTAGCAAAAATAACGTACCGGGTTCGTAATTCATATTACTTCTTCACGCCATATGTTTACCCTTGCTATCAGGCAACCGAAACGACATTGAATAATTCATATTGATAGTTCTGTTGAGTGACATATAGTTTAGTGAACTATTTCCTAAAGTGAATATAACGCCCATCAATACAAAGGTGGAACTTATACATGGGCTACAGGTGGGTGCATAACTTCCTCTCTAACTTTCCATTTCAACTTATTTTATGCTCCATTTGATACTTTAAGTGCTCTACCTAATTTGTATGGATATGGAAAGAAATTATAACTTAATATTCGGGAAAATACAAGCGAAAATGGATTTATATGGTATAGCATCAAAGATATATTTTTTTGTCCGTGAGGAAGAGAGCGGAATAAGGATCTGAACCAAAAGAATTAAAATAAAAAATTCTATGATTGGTTATATAACTTTTCCATATTTTATCCCGAAATCATTTGTTTTGGCAACTCATTCTCTCATGTATAGCTACTAGAATCTTGGAGAAAGAAACTGGGATGAGAATTTAATCAAATTATCTTTCCGTAAGCTTTTGGTGTGCTTGAAAACATGCCAAAAACAAGGAAATGACGAATTTGGTATGTTACCCTCATCTAACCAATGAAGTCTCTTTTAATTACAAATAAGGGAGGACTGGTCTATATATTAAATAAATTCTTGTTCCTACCAATTCACGAGTTGATTTTAGCTTAATAATCTACATATCCGTGGTGATGTCGTAAACTGCTTCTTCGCCATGAGCCATTGTGCTGGGTGATAAGTTACTGTGGAAAAATGACCCAAATAATTTCTTTTCAATCAAGTAGTTTCTCGCAAAAAATACTAATTACTATGGGACCTGTAACAGAAAACGTTCTTTCACATCTAATTTTAGTTCATGAAGTATGGTTTTCTCTTCTTTCATTATTTTATTTGTTGTAAAGCCTTGAAAATTCAACTTTACCCTAAGACCAACTACTTAAAGGCCATAAGGATGTGAATTCCATCATTGAAGGTATGTTAGGGAATAGGTAAGGCGGGAGGAAACGAATGAGAAAATAAGACGCGATTAAAATAGGTTGGAAGTATGCTCAGTCAAGGATTTAGACAGTAGAGTAGAATGAATCCGTAAATGCCGACTGGAATCAATGGATGACTATCAATTATAGAACAGAGAAGTTCCTTCAAAAAACCCAAAATATTTGAGGAGTCAACGGGTAATAAATTGCTTTCAGATACTACTTTTTTCTATTTTTAGCCCGTTGGTGTCGTATGCCAAGTATGCATAGAGAATTTTAAGTTGCGAGGCTTAATTTTAAGGCTGCGAAGCTAAATTATAGGGCTATAAAATATAATGACTACACTGTCGTAGAAGGCGATGCCGAATGCTCTTTGGCTACGACCAGCTCTTTCATTTTTATGAAGCCGCAAGAAAAAGCCTCGAAGTCATAATGATTTTCGTGTTAAGGATCAGAATTCAGACCTCGGAACTAAGAATTTCGAAGTCTCAGACGAACGATAAATTCCATATTTTTTCCCTCAACACCCACTTTGAAGATACAATTCCTCCTGTTTTTTAGTTCAATATTTATTTCCATTGCTAAGAAATTTCGTACAATTCATTCCGTTCGTTGAAAACCAACACTACGCCTTTCCTATGGTTCGATAAATTGGACATATAGCAGGTGTTTTGATTAAAATTTGGTAGAATTGGAAATCTGGAATGCCGCTATTCTCTAGTCTTCTGTTTTAACATTTTATACGTAGAGCACCCAGGACACCCAGAAAGACCTTGTGACCTTCATGTCCTGTCTGGCGTCTTCCATTTATGATGTCCATTTATTTAGTCCCATAATCACTGAACGCAACTCTTTGCTTTATTGAAAATGATTTCTGTCTATTTCACATTTTTAAGCAAAGGAAATATTATGTGTAGCAAATGAAATAAATCTGTCTTCCTGTTATCTTCATAATATCCGCTACTTAGATAATTATTGACATTTCTCTGGGAAAAAACGCTTGTCGGAAAAATTTGGGCTAATAATAAATCTTCTAACTAATATAAAATCTTGATTACAGCTGGAAATAACGGGTATTAAGCGGATTATGGTTCATGCAATCCAGTACCGTGTTCTAATGAACATGCATCTAGCAGATCACACCACCAGGGGAGCGTGGTATTAATTGCTTTCCTCTAGAATTCAAGTTTTAAATCCTACTGAAGATTCCAATGCGCTACGCTCTCTGCTTTAATATTTCGACCTCTTCATTGTAGGGGTCGATATAAAACGCATTTATGCATATAAGGACTCTCTCATACCCCGTTGATGGGGAATATGAAAATAAACGATGTATATTTACAATCATTAAACCTCTGAATCGTAATTTAAATGATATTTAATCCACCCCCAGTGGGCGCGCCCAAGTTTCGTGCAGGTTGCCTAAGTTTTGACTAATTAAAATATGCTTTTTTCTTGACCGCAGGTATTTTTATGCAGCAAATTCATATTTTCAGATATTGATTTGCAAGATTGAAATTACATTTCATGCATGGAGAGATATTTTAACTATACCACTTATCAGTTTTATCGGGGTATATTTCCGTAATTTACTTGACTTCCGGCAAATGTTTAACATTTAATAGTATGTGGGCATGGTAGGGCGTTTCGATTTCGTTAAAATTTAGCAGAAATGGTCAAAACCCCAAAAGAAAACTTTTCGACCCTGAGGTGTTTACATGGGAATGAGCACGTGCCGAGCGTTAATCTGGCGCATATTATGTCAGTATCAAGCATTGCAAGGTAATTTCGATGTAGCTGCATTTTCAAACTTTCATAATGCGAAAATAAACTACTTATACATCTGCCTATTTAATGAAAAAGAAGTACCATAAACCATTAAGAATATAACGAGACTTTTAATCAGTGTTCTTAAATTTTTGGATCTAATCAGTATATGCTAACCAAACCTTTGAACTTCCGACCATACATCCTCCTCTTACTCCTCGTACGATAATCTGTGTATGACCATTGAAGTACTGTAGAACTCCAATTATCCGGATGAATTGGGACCGGACCCCATCCGGATAATTGGATAACTCACAAAAAAGGTAATTTATTTGGAAACTTCTTTATGAATCCGCTTCGGATTGATCTAAGAACGCTGAAGAAACTAATGTGCTGTAACCAATAACTGTCAAACGAAGTCAACGGTATAAAAGATACAATTCACGTTTTGAATACCCTATGGCCGTGACTATAAAAAGCGGATTTTCGAGGATCTGCTCCCCTAAAAACGATCCGGATAATTGACGATCCGGATGGTTGCAGTTCGGATAATTGGAGTTTGACTGTACATTCATTCTAATCGGTTGATAGGAAAGGGAGAAAAATTGTAGCCGAAACTTCTCAGAATTGTACTAGATATTATCCTCGTTTTTCGAGACTGGGAGCTTTTCAGAATCAGTGCCATTAGAAGTGCAAATTTTAAAGAAGAGTACCATTTTGAATGAGAAGCATGCATGAAGAACCAACTTGAAAATCAGAGGTTGGATTTCAAGTAGCCCATTCCAGCTCAGTTCAGTCAAATCCGTATTTGAATATTAAGTGATTCCCACTTCAAGGAGGTTGCACTGCGAATATAATATAACAATAATAAAATTAAGAAAAAGTAAAAATTCCATCTATTCGTTTATTTTGTTTAAAAAATAGTACTTTCAGTGGTAGTAACCCTTATCTACCAGTAACAAAATGAAGATACTACGTTTTTTTCTTTCCGTTTTACCAAGATCCTGCATTATCCGAGGTACAGTCGCTCATGTTGTGTCTGTAGCAAGCCAGCTCAGCCTATGCAAGCGAACTTCATAATTCGCAATTGCATTTCATTTTCGTGTGATATGCTATCCTTACGGTCACGCACACTGAAACTCAGCGAAGCATTTTATGATCTTCTAGGTAGTTTCCAGCGTTACTTTTGGAAGCGATTCATAATTAAATGAAACACTTTGAAATTCCATGTATAAAATTTAATCATTACAGCTGTGATGATAATGCTATGCGTTGAAACCCTGTGGTGATTGAGTTTTATATGTTGAGGATAAGTGTTTTATTTAATCTTGTTATGGTTTTATTTTTCTCGCAATTAACACTCACAACTGAGCCGAAAATCTTTTAATATTCGTGGAATGCTGTTTATTCAGCACTTTTAATGATGTAAAAAATTAAATTATTGCGCCGAAACAAACCATGCCTTCATGCCAGAAAATACGTAGTTGTCCAATTTCCTTTTGGTAATTGATTAAAAATGTCGTAATATTGGAAAATGAATTGAAACCACCGTAGACAAAAAATAGAAAAATATAATACAATAACGAATTTTAAAATGACTTTAGTGAAAAATGTAGTAAACTGATATGGACTTTAAGCTTCGATTATGCCAATTTACGTATGTCAAATTCTTTTATAGGCTTTTAATCTTTTAATTGACGGGATACGCTACGAGTGTTATGCTCGTATGCTTCCGTATTCACAGAGGTTGTTGCAGTCCACATTACCTCGAATACTGCGCTGCATAAAAAAAATGAAAGCATTCCTAGGGACAATTCAAATGTGTCTTTTCTAGCAGGTACTTCGCATCCGAATATCGGTCCCTTGCGGAGATTAATTTCTTGCTCGATTGAATTACCTACGGGTCCAATTGAATGGTGAACGAAATAAGTTTCCGATAATTTTACGCGTCGATTTCTCCGTCTCGCCATTGTTCCCAATAAGATAAAAAATAAAAACTTCACGGCGGGAAGTCTGGAGAACACTTGATTGGTAGGGGGGTAATTGTAAGGATTTGACGAAGAAAGGAAGTAAGAGTTGGTGGTGGGAACGAGGGTGAGGGGGAGGGAAGCGGGGACAAGGAGTGAACTCGGCGGATGGAGGTGGAGGATGACGGAAGGGTTTCAACATTGCATCTGGAAGGGACTTGGGCATCGAAAAAGGCGCGATTTGTTGGATATCCCTTCATGCGATATCTTATATCGCATCGTATCGCACTTGCATTTTACACAAAGGTGATCTACTGGTTAAAGTTAGGTTTTATTGAAAGTCAGAGAAAACCCTCTAGTTTTATTTACACGTGTAGGACCCTCTCTACATCTAGTACGTCCTAACATTCTTCATCCCGTCCGTAAAACCTATTCTCTTTCTTCTCAATCTCCGCTTGCTACACATACTTCCCTCTATCACGGCCTTGATAGTCCAGATATTAGTAGATTTCACTTTTGTAATATGTAACGTAAATATTTCACAAAATAAATACAAGTTAAATGGGTATTAAATGTTTTAGTCCCCCTGAAGTATTTGATATACAGCAACATCGTATGAAGAAAACATATAAGTACACAATCTAACTCTGTGCGCAACTAGAATCCAAGAATTGATGTAACGTGAATGTGTTATTTAAGAGGCAAACGTGTTTGTATCGCACGTACAGACAGCTGTGCGTACGGGAAAGTGCAAGCCTGCGTATTTTTCATCTTGGTCGCTTTGCGCCTGGTAGGTAGGCAACGAGCAAATGTTCTGTATTACAAACGTAGCCAAGGCAT
The DNA here is from genome assembly GCA_963573305.1 of Pyrrhosoma nymphula. Lineage (NCBI taxonomy): Eukaryota > Metazoa > Arthropoda > Insecta > Odonata > Coenagrionidae > Pyrrhosoma > Pyrrhosoma nymphula. The sequence goes on along the minus strand of OY754336.1, from coordinate 54,175,477 downwards.
GTCCCTTGGTAGCAGTAAACGTAGAGAACATAAAACAGCAAAAAATACAGCAATGTACCATTGTTTTACGACGCACTGAGCAGCTTTCGGGAGGTTTGCGCCTCAAGGTAGTCAACCGATAAATCTCGTAGTCTGCATGCGCGGGAACCGTGGCAACAACTCTTATTTTGAAGAGCACTGTTTATAGAAAATCATGCTAAGTTTCATGCTTTGATCACAAAATGCAAGGTCAATCCCAAATACATGCCTTAACGTCCGGACTATGAGCTAACCATCGTTCATCATTACCGCTTCCAGCCACCTACCCTGCCCCCCCCCCCCAATCTCATCCAAAAGTTCTCCGTATCGCATTATATCCTCTTAAAGTTTTGTTTTGCCAAGGTTGTTAAGGTTTTAGTTTGTTCAATCGTCTCTTGTTTTCAAAGTGACCACCTCTGCGTCTGAGGAGAAAATGTTGTATGGTCAATGGCAAATGGTCGGTGGTTTAAGGTTTGAATAGGTAAGAAGAACAGCGGTGAACTCTCGACCATGGATCGCCTTGAAAAAATCCCCACTCATTTTCATCCACTCCCAGCTGCAGTAAATACATTTTTCTCTCCACTATCTTCCATTTATTTTTTCACCTTTCTCAGTGGATTCATAAAGAAATCTCCTTTCCTCCCCTTGAAAATTCCGTTTCAAATTCTCAAGCCTCCTCTCCACGGAAAGAAAGGATGTAAGATTTTGATACACCACGCCATGTTCGCTCGATATGGTGACAAAGGGACTGGGGGGTGACTGAATCATAGTCAGCGACTTGGGGCAAGAGCTTAGCGCCTTTGTGGTGATCCCGTTAACCACTTTTATTTGGTCTCCTATGAGATGTCTCAGATATTCATGGTATTATTCCTGCTCTGAGGAAAGTATTTTTCTAACCAATGACCTTTTTGTCTCTATGAGTCTTATTTTGACTCACTCCGTTGTAACGTTAAAATACAATTTTTTCCGCCTACGATTAGGATTCACAATAGCTGTGATCAAAACCGCTGTCGTAATTTTAGGTATAGTGGTTTCTATGCTGATTGCATTATTTTTTCATTTCTCAATGATATTATAGTTTAATTATTAACGTATTGCAGGTCTATAATTGTGTCATAATTTTGAATGCTAATGTGACTGGACTTTAACTAATGTTTTCCATGATGTGCCATTGCAGTGTTCATCCTGCATTATTAGCATGATAGAAGCCGTATTGCATGTTAGGTTTCCTTATGTATACATTAGTTAATAGTAAATTCATTTGAAATCGCTAATAACTGTGTGACGGTTGTTACATGCCTGGTGTGGAGTCACGCTCTATCTCACACCCATGAGGTGACTTGCTGGGTACGATGTAGAAGTAGATGATCTTTAGTTGTCTATGTTTAATGGGATAAGGTGGATAATCCTTGAGTACTCTCTTAATAATCTTCTATTATTCTCACTTTTTATTCAACTATCCCATACACATCTCTCGTCAACAGTCCGTTACTGTCTCCATATTTTTTTTCATCACCATTAGCCTCCTTTCGTACAACAATTTTCAATTCCTCTTCAATCGTCCTCCTTTCTGCTCAGCTTACCTTCTCTATTTTTCTCCAAATCTACATCTCGAAGCCTTCAATATACACTCATCCTAAAGTAAAACATGCATAATGAATAATTGAAAATTAAACTAATTAGGAAAATATCCACAACTATGGTCAATCCTAAATTTAAAACGTACACTGTAGAAAAACAACCACATGTGAAGGGTCCGTTTTAGATCATCTAAATATTGTCCGTCTTTTGAAGGGTTTCTAAGGCGTGGTGGTTCCAGCATGAAGAGTGCTCCTTTAAGATATTTTGTCACCTCGAGTATTCACGTTTTCTCTCTTTTCGATTGGAATGCTGTAGGTTTAAAGCGGGATCGAAAATTATTCTCGTACTTCTTGCAAAACAGTAGAGGTTCGGTTTTTTTTATTAGAAGGGGCGATTTAAATTTGAAAGGGTATTTGTGTACTCTTATCGGGGCACTCAGGACTTCGAGCACGATTGCAACACCGCTTTGAATCGGGACACTGTCATCTCTGAAGTTATTATTGGTGATCGAGAGCCAAGCTCAGGCTCAGTGGAGGGTTTTCCTCATGATTTATGTAAGAACTCCTGGTCATGCATTGTATCTGCTTTGCGAGATAGCGAAAAAGTTGGTGAGTTTTATTTTAACCAGAATGTTTGGGATTTGATATTTACTTGGATCATGAGCGGTATATACAGGTAGCCACTGGCTACTGCTGTGCGCTTTACATTAGGAATTCGTGTACGATGAAGTGCATTGAAGGAAAAGGGGTCTTTTTGTAATCTTTCTTTCTAGTTTTGACGCAAATACGTCTTTAAGTTACAACGGGGTACTATTGCGGATACGGCTATGTAACGTTTGAGGGTGACCACTTCGGATTCTGTAACATCGTCACTAACGAAACAATTGAAATAAATACCGCGTTGTTTGATAGTTGTAGGGCTAAAATACGAGTGTAATCCGAGTTGGCCTCGCACATGGTCGTGGCGAAGTAAGAGGCCCGCAAAGATTAAGGGCCAGTTTTGGCTTTGGCGGAAAATTCCGCGACTTACATATCTATTGCGACTCTTATGTGCTTGTGCGCTTAATTTGATAACTATCTTCTATGTATGTGAATGTATGCTGAGAAACACTGCAAAATATTTTTTTTTTGTTTTGACATGAATAAGTCTTTAATATCAAACTTACATTGAGGTGGAAGCGGCTATGTAACGTTGGAGGGTGATCAAATCGGGATCTATAACTTAGTCACCAATAAAACGATGTGAATAAATGTGATGCCGTTTGATCGGGTGTGCGGATATAACTCGAGTATGAACTCGAGTTTGCGTCACACATGCTTATGGCGCGAGTGGGGGCCCACAAAGACTAACGGCCAATTTTTTGCGTGGGCGAAAATTTCTGTACGTTAGGTCGAGCGGCTCCGCTGCGCTAGCGTGTTTATTTTGGCAGCAATCTTCTATAGTTGTGTATTTATGCTAACAAAAAGCCTTTGCACGATCTTGTTTAGTGAGAAATAAATAAAATTAGTAATTATTCCTATTTCGAGTAAAATTTCAGATCTTGGCCCAAAATCACCAAAAATACCGGAGCAAAATAAAGAAAACGAATATAATGGAAAACAGCGTTTAGTTGGCCATCGATAACCCCATCATATCAGATCAAACTTAACGTCGGAATTTGGGAACGTCGGAAAGATGAGGCGGTGAACGCCGCATATTACGGTGCATAGACTTCGACGACCGCGAAAGTTTATTTACAAACGCAAAAGTAATCAAGTGAGACGCAATGTTTACGTGTCTGTAGTTATGTAAAAAATTGCATGCCAGTATGACTGTCAACGTATGGAGAGGAGACTAAATTTGGCTTGGTAGAGGATTTTGCACTTGTGTTTATGGACTTATTGCTAACAGTTCATTCCACTTGAAATACTCCGCTGAATTTTATTTTCCACTCGAACCTTTTTCTCGTGCAGACACGATATTTATTATATCGTGGTATCCATGAATTAAAGATACTAGTAGTACTAATAATTAATATAGTGATAACCCTTTGATATTTGATATGTGTACTTCACGTTATCTTGTTTGTCAACGTAGAACTCCCTTGGTTTCAGGTTAAGCCTTGAATTGTCCTCCTAAGTGCTCTGTGATTCTCGCTTAGCGGCCAGGGGAGCATGCGAGATTCGAATTTGAACCGGGACGAGTATTACATGCCTGGTGTGGAATTACCCCGTACCACACACCCTGTAGGGGACTTGTGCGATATGCCGAAGATGTAGGCGTATTCACGTTAAATCCATGAACCTTATCCCCAACAAAGCTAAGCCCGACATTGTTGGCAACAGGTTTTAACGTCTTAGCAACGTCGTTAGGTACACATTAAGATGTATTCCATTCATGAAAACGATACAATGCAGTGAAATGTGCTGTAATTAAAAATAGAGGGAAATAAAAAGCAAACTTTTTTACCTCAATTCAGTATGGAATATTTTCACAATGCCTCACTTGATATTGTTGGACGTATTTATTTTAGCTGGCAGAAGTAATTTGTATTTAACTATGGCACGAGGCAGGCATTTACGCTGTTTTTTTTAAAGAATAAATTGTATAATTTGATGAAAACGTGGAATAATGCAAACGGTTTATTCTGCCGTTGTTCTATCAAGGAACTTAAGCCTCTCATTTCTAGATTCCTCAGCCAATACCGCTTTATGCATTCTACTAAACGTTAAATAGAACTCCTATTAAAACCGAAAATGAATGAATGTTTTTTTTTCGCGTTCAGTAGTCGGCCATCCGAAATTTACGCGATTCGCTGCTTACCCTATTTAGATAAACGAAAAAAAATGGTGGCTGGTTGAGCAGGGAGTAAAATGAACAGACTGGGGACTTGAGTTTTCTCCATTAAGGTGTTTTTCCGCGGAGCCATCGTCGTAACAACATGATTCAAACGAATTAAAAACCATCCATTAATTTTTACACGGAAAAATGTTGTTTCTGAGGGTGGAGAAACACCGTGGTGGACATTTCACTCGGGTCGAGGGGGTGGAATCAACAGAATACGCGGAGATTTTTTTTGGGAAAAAAATGGGGAAAGGTCAGCCATAAGTGCAGGAGCGCTCCCCAGCCAGCCAAGGGGCAAGGGACGGTCGTTCCATTTCTCGATGCTCTTCGTACCCTTCTCCCTCCACACTTCAACCCTGACCCTCTTATTTCGTCTTTTATCCCCCCCCCCCAATACCACCCCTCTCTAACTCCTTAGCGCACCCATAGGCACCCACGAGTCCTCCGGGATCCTCTTCTTGGCCTCTTAAAAATCCCTTTTATAAGTCCCTTCTCCTCTGATCCCATCCCTCCGTATCCCTTTCAGAATAATCCAGACTTCGTCGAGCCACGTGCTTCATATGCAACCTCCCCTCATCTCTCCTTCTTGAACCGAACCCCTCCTCTCTGCCCTTCCTCCATCACCACTTCCCTCACGCAACCCTTTCTCCCCCTTCACTCCTGCCCTACTACCCCTTCGCTTTCCCTTCTGATCCCCATAAAAAAACCCTCCCCCACATTTCACTCATTTCCTATATCCAATCCCTTGGAGGACTCCCACCACCCCCCACCTTCCATGTACCCTAGTTGACACGGTGGTCTCAATTTCGACCAGATATGATGTCCTCCATCTTTAGTGACGGCTGTATCAAATTCCCTTCGATTCTTTTTCATTCAATCCGTTGCTCATTGCATCGAAACCTTTAAGATGCTCCACTGTCACTGCGTTAGTGATCCCAAATATGGAAAAAATAAAAACAAGTGTTTTTGTTCTACAATTTTAAATTTCGACTTAGCTTAAATTGAGTAGTGAAATAGTTAAATTGAGCTTAATTAGTCAAGTATACTGAGCCAGTACCAAAATTTGGAAGAAAAATTGAATTTTATTGATAATGGAGAGTAAAAAGAGTAATTAGGTCGCACCCAGAAATTTACCACGTCACACCCGGAACTTATTAAAAAATTTATAACTAGAAAAATAATGCTTTTGGATACTTCTCCATTATTTTAAACTGAAGAAAAATTACTCTTATCTTACTGATAATAATATCTATATTAATTTTTAAGCTATTCACAGAGTTTACAGGTTAAAGCAGTCTATGTTATTGAGTGTCATTTGCGTGAGTCACACCCGGACCCACAGTTTGATTCCAATTACAACAGTGCGAGTTAATTTTTTAAATTGCAAAATAAGTTGTAAATTACCTTCTTCTATGGCTAACTAAATATGTACACCAGTTTATTTTAGTTGAAGTATTTGATATAAATATTTGAAATTAAACGCTCATAAGTCACACCCGGAACCAATGGAATGGCTGAGTAATAGATGTTCATGATTGTTGATTTATTTACTTCCACCAGTAGAAAATAGTATACAATACAATTTAAACATTATCAATGGAACCTTTATTATTATCGTAATCAGCTACAATTTGGCAAATGGCCAGGTGGTAACATGCACATCCCAAAAAAAGAAAAACACAACATGTCCACAAAGTCACATATAAACTAGACAGTGAACAAAATTTAAAATTCAATTGAAATTTCTAAAAAACTAAATCAATTTTTTCAGTTTTTTCTTGAATATTTTCACATTACCCGGAAAGGGCTCAAATAACTCTGCAGGCAAGCTGTTCCAATCTACAATTGTTTTATTGAGGTAGGAAAATTTTTTAACATTAGTCCTCTGCGCCCGGCATTTAATTTTGAACTGATGATCGTTCCTTCCAATGAAATTAGGTTTTCCCACTTTATTGCTTAGTTCTCTCCATTCTTTATCCCCTTTGTATACTTTAAACATACCGCAGAGTCGGTTTATTTTTCTCCTACTTTCTAAAGATTCCCATCCCAGCGTTTATAACATTTCTGTTACGCTCTCTTTCCTCCTATGCCTACCCAAAACGTATCGAGCCGCTTTTATTTGAACTCTCTCCAATGCCTTTATATGTCCCACCTCATAAGGATCCCACACCATAGAGGCGTACTCTAGGATAGGCCTAACCAGTGTTTTATATGCCATTTCCTTCGTGCAAAACTTGCTACCCTTTAGATTTGGTGGGCTTCATGTCCATGACCTGAATTGAACCACCATCAATGTATAACGTGTACCATTTACATTAGGTTTTGCAGTGAGTTAATGCTTCATTAACGTTTCTTTGAATTAGTGAAGTGTCTTAATTCAGTAAACACAAAATTAGAAAAAAAAAATTAATTCAACGTTTTCATAATACAGAAGCCGTCCTTTGACCATTTTCAAAATTCACAATTTACATTTGGTTTTGCAGTAAAATGAAACACTTTTAATTCAGTAAACACAAAATCAGAAAAAAAACATCCAGAAAACATAAAACATTTTCATTAGACTGAGGCCATCCTTTGACCATTTTCATAAATTTAAATATAAATTTTAATTTTTAGTGAAATAATACACTTTTTATAATCATAAATACAAAATATCAAAAGAATTCAACATTTTCATAAAACAGAAGCCATTCTTGGACCATTTTGTTTAAATATTTTACCACTTATGCATATTTTTATTATTTTAGGCTATATATAGAATATTTTTAAGGCTCCATGTACATATATAGTCCCCATGCAAATAACTCATTTTTGCTTGCGTTGTTTAACAAGAACTGTTTTCATGGATGACATACCTTGGCTATTATTAAACAAAAGTAAGGCAATAAGTATATAGATCATTATACGTATATATCATAAGGTGTTTTCGGCCCCGTAGTCTCAGGCGTAACATTATGAAATTTACCATTTATGTTGAAATGAGAAAAATAACTGTCAAATTCCACATAATGTATTAAAACACACGACTCAGGTCTGAACGTTGTAAGTCGAAACCTAGGTCATGTGTTTAATAAATTCATGTGAAATTGCAATATTATTTTTATCACGTCAAATTTTTTCAGGTAAAAGGAGTAGAATGGACCACCATTTATATTGATTAAATGCATTTTGATATAAATTGTTGCATTGATTTACTAATGACGCCAAAATATAGTTGGTATGTGCCCAAATTTTATTACAATTAAAATCCATTGGATAATTTAATATTACCAACATGTTTTTGCGTATATTGCGTTACAGGTAGAAATATACTATTTTTAATTCATGTTTTGCCATCTCTCGCATTCAACACAATGTAATTTCAAGTTCAATTTTTGATAAAAATATACAGGAAAGTTACGAAATTGTAGTTCATGTACCAAGTAAGGGAAACTTTTTAGTTAAATAGCCGGAATATGAATTAAATGACTTAGTCACTTTGCGCTGGAAGCCCCAAAAAGTGTCTCTTCCCTTAATACGCATGTTTATTCACTATTTTGGCATGAATATGCAGAATGAATAGTGAAAAGTGACTGATCTGGGATTCAAAACCAGTATTTGCGCTAAGCCATGTGAGTTGATCTAGCTTAGTCGCTTTAGAGCACTCTTAGTGAATTCTTAGACCTGGGTTCGAATCATAGTCTCGTCGAATAATTTATTTTTTTCAATTTGGACTTAGAACTTGAGTGTTTGTCTCTTCAACAGATTATGCCAAGAAATTAATTATTTTTGTTTGGAATTTCCTACTATTTTTAGCGGCATTTGGAGTATTCGTTTTAAGAAATATATTGACCCAAATAGACCGGTAGAACTAATACATCACGTGTTATGTGACGGGTGTGGAATACATAGACGATAAGCAATCCATTTGTGTCGGAATACACGAAGTTCGAGCTCATTTTAGCGTTGACGTTGTGATAGGTTTAAGGTCGTACTACCAAAACAGCTGTGCATTTTTAATAGCTATTTTCCTTCGATGTCATCAATAGTCCTTTCTTTAAGTTCTCCTTTAAATTTGGTATTGTTGACTACAGCAGAGCAGATCAAATGTACGGTGATTGCTCGAACCACATTTGCTCCGCCATGTCTGTCCTATCTATCCCAAATTTAGAAAACATCCTTCCACTACGCCGTCGTGGCATTTGTTGAATGTTGCAAATTAATTATACTTTAAACACTGCTCATTTTTAAGGGCGAAACCATAACCCGTAGCGCGAAACAGAATAACATAAAATGATGGAAGTAGGATAAACTACTTGGATGACAAAGTTCGACTCATATGGGGATTTAATCATCGCAATATTTATCTCCAAAATGTTTTTAGTCATCGAGGAATTTGGGTGGGTAGCTTCGATGGCTCATGACTCTTCCTATTGAATTAAGGTGCAATTCGAACGTCTTTTGATTTGCACATCCCTCAGTGCGTATTTCCAAAAACTGTTCCCCTTATGCAAGAAAAATGTTCATGCATTATTCTTGCTCCTTTCTTAAACTTATTCGTGTCATTGTTCAATTTTTTCGCGCACCCCTGTGCAAAACCGAATCATGCACCCCTCAGGGTACGCGTACAACATGATGAGATTCACTACAGTGAGGGAAATTGGACACCGCGGAATCTGCATCTTCATAATACCCTGCAAGCCATATCCAAGTTGTGTGACAGTGGGTGATTTTTTTCAAAACAATCTGCACATTACTTAATTCTCCAAATGTTACTACGAGTATTGATTGAATAGCCAAAACCTGCTAATGTGTGGTGGGGCTGAATTTTTACCTATATAATCTACACTATATGCTACAAATGCTTTTTGAAAATAAGTATTAATGTATTTTTCAGCTTCAAGGAATGTGCAAGAATACAAGAGTTATGCATGAGACATTCTAGACGTGCTGTTAGTACTCTTTCACAAGTTAACACGAAAGCATTAGAAATCAATTCAACTAATAAGTTAAGCTACCTATCGAAAGACGAAATTATAAAATCACTATGGCAGCTATTATGATCTGTAATCGTTAAAAATAACGTTATTAAACCTGACCGTTCAACGGTCTATTACTTACGTTATGTTCTTGAGTCATGTTCTTATGTTTCTATGTGGACCGGGTCTTACACCAACTGTCAGTTACCCTTCTCCCGCTACCCTAACGTCTTATCCCCCTTAAACTTCCCCCATTCTTCTTCCTCGTTCATTATTTTTCTTTTTTTTTCAATCCCTCTTCCTGCTGCGCTGCGAACGTCTTTCGACGTCGGCTAGGGGGCTTGGGTTGGGAGGTTTTCTCGAGAAAAAAGGCGCGCACAAATAACGCCATTGTCTCACGTATTATTTTTACTCCTCGCTCGCTCCGTCTCTCTTTCTCTCTATCTTCCTCCTTTCTTTCTCCTTTTCTCCCGGATCCATTCGTTTGAAGGCAGTGGAACTGAACAACGCGCTTTGCTCCCGTAGACTGGAGACGTAATTGGCGTCCTATGCGCCAGCGAACGGTTGAGGTTGCAAGGGGCGATAAATCCCATTTGTTGAACGGAGCCCCGTCTTGATGGCCGTGCGGTTTTCCCATTACCTCGCCACGGCAAGGCCTGCTCCCTGTTTCGCTTTCAGAACAGTGGGTGAGTGGGTCTGCTAAATGTGGCAAATTGTTTCGGGCGTATTTCGCTGGGAAAAAAACACCTATGTGTAGTGTAGTTTTTCAATGAAAATCATTGTTAAGTTTTCTAGTGCTTTCCCTCCTCCAAAGTGGTTGGTGAAATAAGTATCAGGGTATGCTAACTATTTCTCAATTCTCAGCAGTTATCAAAGAGAAGGTTGGTTTCCTCCAGTTTACCATTTCATTCTCCTTTTAGCTAGCCTCAATGTTCCTTCTCAAGTATTCATTTTAAAATCTTTCATAGTTTGTTCGATATATTTTTGTAGTCACCTTGTTCTTACTCTGTATTTATTTCCTCTTTATTGTCCTTCCAATGTTGTTTTTACAGAGTTTTTCATGACTGAGAATGTGTCCAATACGTTTTTCTATTACAATCATACTACCTTGTTTCTACCTCTGTTTACTCTTAGAGGAACATTTAGTGGACTATCGATTTGATGGGCCAGTATCAAAACCAGTTAAATTTCTGCTTTAGAATTTAATTTTATAGAGAAAAATTATCCTATTCAAACATTTGCACCAAATGACAATATTTAGTTGTACAGAGGCCTGCCATTTGGTGCATTTTTCGAAGTGAATATTGGTATGAAAACTAATTAAAACCTGTAAGTTCCGCTTAAAGTTTTATATGGGTAGTCATTTCTTCGTAAAACAAAATAAAAACTAAGGCGATGCAATTTTCCACGGATAAAACTTTTTTAATCGACCCTGGATTCGATGCACTGCATCATCATCAGGTACATAAATTTGGAAATCAAGGTATATATACAAGAGAAGGTGGGTGAGGGAGGTTAGGAAAGTGGAGGGAGGGAGTGGGGAAGGGGAAAAATTTCAAGGGGGGGAGGTAGTTTTATTTACACAAGAAAAACGTTAACATTTGAAATTTGAAAAAACCATAAGGTGATGTCCCGCGGCGCGTCGAGGGGGAGGGGAAAGGGGAAAGGGACAAGCATTGGAAAAATACACTTTGTCACTGGTTACTGGGGAATTTTTGTGGGGTACACAACAGTAGAAGACACTGTATAAAACAAAAAGGGTTCTTTGTGGAGTGTCCCTCGGCGTGTGGTCAGTCTTCGTAATGCCTGGAGCCCGACCAATATGCTCCAATACAACAGCGGGAAAGGGGAGGGAGTCAGAGCACAGGGAAATTTAATACACTTAAGGCTGGGACACAATCAACGTTAACGTGTGACGCTATAAATACTGGAAAAATTATTCCTCACAAATGTATCCGTTGGACAACGAAGGATGTAAGGTTTTCACGGCAAATAGTTTGGAAGAGATTTCGGGTTTCCCTTCGGATATCAGTGTCGTTCAACACCGACGCGACGTTTCGAAGGCTTAAGGCTGGGACACAATCAACGTTAACGTGTGACGCGAGCCGTTGACGGGAATACGTGTAGAGATGGCTAACGGGAAAGTACCGGGGACGGACACAGCCAACGTGTCCGGGGAGTACGTGTACGTGAGAGATGGGCAACTTTAATCTCTCCACGTTTCCCGTACACGGAGAACCAATCAGGACCACAGAAGTCAGAAGACACAAATTGAGAAAATGGCGGACGTCCAGTCCATATTTAGCTTTTATTTGAAGCTTTCAAAATATTTCGCGAGTTTCTCCAGCCATCTTCTTAACCAAGAGTCAGTGCCACGCTGCTTAGTGTCTATAAATGCGTGAATACAAGATAAACGGTATTTTTGGCTCACAGTTTACCTTAAAATATCCCGAATTCGCCGTTGCGCTTACGACAGTCAATTTTCACGGGAGGAGCACCGTGACGTCGATTGTGTCCGGTGGTTGAAATTTCCCGTCCCACGTAATTCGGTTCACGGTTCCCGTCACAAGCTAACGTTGATTGTGTCCCAGCCTTTAGTTGCAGGGTGCACACTCACACACTAAGGAAAAGTGATTGACAGGAGGGGGAGGGGGAATAGTAAAACTGTACATCGTTCAGGAGGGGGAACTTCTTATTTCTCCGTTGGATGATTTCCAGCTGCTCCATTGCGTCTAATTTACGGCCTTTGTTGAGTGAGTGCAAAACTTTATACTGAAAATCACAGGTGTGATTAAAATCTAACAGGTTTTGGGCAAAAATAGAAGTGGTATTTCCAGCTAAGTAGCACGTTTTATGTTCTTGAATGCGAGTAGAAAAATTCCGACCAGTCTGCCCAACATAACAAGCTAGGCATTGACAGGTTATTTCGTACACACCGCACCGCTTTACTTGATCTATGGTGTCTTTGTTCAAGCATAGAGCTTTTGATAAAGTCAAGGGGGTATAAAAAGAGACTCGGAGCTTGTCCTTTGGGAAGGAATTGGCTATTCTATAGGATAGGGAATTTACGAAGGGGATTTTGCACCATTTACGATCAGGATTAACGGGGTTTTGCAGGAGAGAAGTTTTGATTTTTACGGCACGTTTCAATTGTTTTTTTCCGAAGTAAGGTGTCGATGAGACATTCACTGTACCCATTTATCCTGGCAATATACTTGATGGTTTTGAGTTCACATTCGAAGTTGGTTTTGGACATGGGGTTGTTAATTAATCTATGGATCATACAGTTGAAACCTGATAATTTATGGGATATAGGGTGGCATGAGTCGTAAGGCATCTCTTGATATGTGTAAGTTGGTTTCCTGAAGATAGAGAACATGTTTATTCTCCCGGATTTCGATAGTAAGGACCAGAAAATTTATTTTGCGATTCTCAGCAGGTTCCATAGTAAACATCCATGGTTCCTTTTTCATGTAATTCCAGTTTTCCTCCATATTTCACCGCTTGCCGTTTAATATGTCCAGTGACTGGAGAAGACAGCTTCATATCGAAGTCAAATAATGATTTTGTTCATGAAAAATCTCCAATTATTTTTTCGTTAATAAACTTAGTTTATTATGGCAATGAATTTAAGTTGCCGAATTTTCTACTGTATTTTTGCGTCTGCATTTCTTGTTTACCAGTGTTACGAGCAACAACATGAATGTTTTATTTTTATAATAACTTTTGACCTCTTGATCATATATTCCGGACCGTCAGTGTAGTTTAATTGTACCTATTATTTAAAAATTGATTAATACTTATAATAACTTCCTTATCAATATCGATAGAAATAACCAGGCTTGATTTCTCTGAAAAATCATGTCGTACTGCTTAGAATACATGACCATATATTTACGCAGCAGAACCACGGTCCAAACGAACCAAAGGTCCACGGAACTAAATTCGGTGTAAAATAAAAACATTTAAGAGACATTCTCTGATCCTCCGATTCACAAATATTTTATGTATCGTGAAATTTATAGCTTCGTACTTCTCCAAATTTGTTTTTGTAAAAACAGACTGATTTAATATCTAATTAAAGCATTTGCTGGCCTTGTCAATAGTTAAAAAAATATTTTCGGCTCGCGCCAAGAATTGGTTAAATTCCAACTTTTTTTCTCCATCCCATACTACCGTAAGTGGATAAAGAAACTCCCGCTACGAGCCCATAATTACATCCTTAGCATTACATACATAGTCTCCGGCATTGAAGGAGACTTGTTGGATTTTAATCCATTCCTTGCGAGGAAAATATCCCAAAAGTATCATTTTAATCACAGGCTGATTTATTATATAATTATAAAAATTAATTATTCATTCTTCATTTTACCTTAACGATAAAAATCACTTTTTTGCCATAATGCCTTTTATCACCTCTGGGAATAGATTAATTCCTCCCACTTCCATCAGGAGTAAACGCATTATTTGACCTCGATTGGAAGACATCATCTGAAAATAGTGTGCATTGTACAGCACTCGGCGAAATATGGCAATAAAATTGTAAATGTAGAAAAAAACGATAACAAATAGTGATGTGGTTAGAATTTGAGGATTAAAGTGAAATCTTAATGATTCTATGGATTCGAGATTCGACCGATAACTTCCAATAAATATTCAAACACTAGTAGAACGGATGAAATATGTAAAATGTATGGGTTAACCTTTTTTTCGAAATCTCAAAGGGAATTATCATCTTATCATATCATGGTAAGGACGTCATTTTACTTCGGAAATGCAGATAATATACCTCAAAACTCATTTCAGCCAATGTATAAGCGGATATTAGATAATAATTAGGCACATAACGTATATTTTTAAAATTCGGCGTGAAGCGTATGTGAACACGCACTTATAACTTCCCAGAGAGTCATTTTCAAAGCCAAAGTGGGCTTCATGCCTGTCTTAATTATGCTATCAGTGATAAAAAAATAGGCCCAAATATATATTTTTGAAAGACTAAGTTTTGACCTGCAGAAAAATATAAATTCAGCTTAGAACATTTTGTTAAATATTGCCCGAATCACACCGGAATATTTACGAAGTTTTAACCCGATTTCTCCCATTTTTGTTGCTCCATTTCACAGGATACATTCCGAAAGCAGACGGGAAATGTAGATGACAATCGAGAGCAAACAATAATACTTGTAATGGAAAATATTCATTAATTTGTTTGGTACTATACTGTATTTGAAGTGCCAACGATGAATGAATGGTAAACTTTTCTGCGGTATAGACGGTTTTCTGACATTTGTGTTCATTGATATTTCATTCCATCATTTTTTGTGTTAACTAGTATTCTCTCTTGATGAAGACATTACCTGGAAGAGGTTACAATTGAAAATTGATGCAAAAAATGTATGAAAGGTTATGGCAGTATGGAGGAAATTATCAAAGCAGGGGCAGTGTCACTGGCCTTTCACCGCAAATCAAACTTTTTTGACTTTACCTACTCCGACTTTGAACGGTGTGATGGGTATGTATGTACCTACATGAAAATACTTCATTTCGGATGATCATATAAATCTCTTCCCTAATAATTTTGAACCGTTTTCATATAAATGCGTATATTTCGCTAATTTCATTGGAAGTAGTGAGATTTAGACAGTAACGGGAAAATACAGCGCACAATTGAGGTAAAATAATGATTTTATCTGTAGAATATCTTCAATCATATGTTCCTTGATGTGCTCAATTAAATGTGTCAGCGTGAAGTGAGTCGTTGATTTTTTTCACAGTATTTTTGCCTTCTCGGTATATTTTTTTTCGTTTGCTCCTCTCATCTCTTGTGACTCGACAGAGGGTTAAGACGTCAAGTAGAAAGGCTCGATCTATTCCCAGAGGTGACGATGGGCGTTTTCGTCCACATTTTCCTCCATCCATCTTCCCTCCGGTGTGATATCAAAACACACCCACTACCCGCCCACTCAGCTTCCCTTCCTCTTCATCCGAAAGGAGCCCTGAAGAAACTCTTTTTCGTCTCCATCTCAAATTAATAAAAGATATCAATCTCCATCTCGATAATGAATCCTCCATCTCGTTTTTATTCTCCCATCCGGCCGGTCCCCCTTCCATCATCACCTCCCCTCTGCATTTCCCCTCCTCCCTCCCTTCCCCACCCCACTTCTCGACTAATTTACGGACAATCCCTCGCCCCCGTTTACCACCCTCCAAACCCAACCCCTCCTGAGCGTCGTCCTGGCTCTCCCTAACACTCCACCCTCTTACCTACCCTCAACACCCGGCTCATCCTTACTTACCCTTCTCTTATCACTCTCGTCCTTTGCTACCTTTTATTCACCGGTCCTTTTCCAATCTTTGCTCACATAATTTTTCCTTACCTATCTACTCCCTGATTCACTACTTACATATCGGGCTAATTAATACATTCATGAATGGAGTAATATTGACACGATTTAAAAAACGAGGACTTTAGCAACAATGGCAGATTCTCGGAAGAAGAATAATTTAAGCAACGTGGTGCGGAAGGTGAGGAAAAATACCTCTTTTTCAAAGTAATATTTTGATGACTCAGTAATAACATAAATATCAATATGGAAGAAGTGCGGAGTGACATTTTCGCTGGTAAATTCCTTGAATTGTTTGTAAAAAAGTTACAATTGATGGATATTTATGTAAATTAAAATACAGCTTAGGTATGTTTGGAATCCTCGATCCACAACGCTTGGTACCATATCATATAAACTCATACATGATGCCGGATGTTTCATTTAAAATATTTCCGGTAGACAGAATTTTATCATTCCCCTCACATTTATTTAAAAGAATTACATTCCACAAGAAGACAGAACCGAAATGAGAATATTTTTGGAACTGAATTTGCTCCCTCATTTTTTCAATGTATGCAAATAAAAAATCCAGTAATTGTTCCCTGTCAAACACTCTTCCCACTCCAATTTCGAGTAATGTAAAAATAATGCCGATAATTATTGTTACACTTAGCATATGGGGTTGTAATTAATGCGTGAGCAGTCTTATCCTAGCAAATTTCCAACGATTTTTCAATTCAACGATTTCGAAATCCCTAATTACTTTTTTTACCGTCTCTTCTTTTCTTGAAACGTTTGGCGGATATCAATGAGCTTGGGTATCAAAGTTCAGAAAATAGCTATAGATCTCTTAGAATCGTTACATATTTTTTGATAGGCATGTGTTTATTTCTTTGTGAAAGTTCCGTTTCTTTCCCTTGAGAAATACTCTTCGTGATTGGAAATTTCGACAAATACAAACATTTTGGTTCTGTTCAAATGAGGGATTCATCTCGTGAACAAATAGTTTTCAAAGGGCGGAAACATGATTGAAGATATTTTCGGGTACCATATCCATAGAAACTATCTGGAACTTTAATATTAGCTCTAAAATTAATTTAAATGTTATATTTAATATCAACGCTGAAATTAGCTTCTTCTCCATGCGTTCAAGCATCAGTGAGTTGTTGGCTGTGGTTTTCCTCAACACGAGAAGTAATGTCACGTAGTATTGCTCAACCCCTTTTATTGCATTGCTGGACTAAATAGGTAAAATAAAACGTGCAAATGCATTCATATAATCGGATGATATTCTAAATTTCTTCCGTTGCTACCTAACGTTTATGGCATATAGGCACGGCTATTTCTATTGGCTGGTGACAAATACTAGAAAAATCTGCTGTGGTAGCTAGTGCTTGTCAAAATTGTTTCATAAAAGCTGAAGCTCTCGTTTTATTGCATTGCTGGACTAAATAGGTAAAATAAAACGTGCAAATGCATTCATATAATCGGATGATATTCTAAATTTCTTCCGTTGCTACCTAACGTTTATGGCATATAGGCACGGCTATTTCTATTGGCTGGTGACAAATACTAGAAAAATCTGCTGTGGTAGCTAGTGCTTGTCAAAATTGTTTCATAAAAGCTGAATCTCTCGTTTCCCATTTTTAATGGTTTCGGCTTAAGTACTTATTTGTGTAACACAAGAAATCTATTCAGACACAGTCCCCGGCTGCACTGGAAATTGTAATGGAAGGGCAAAATTTTCTCATCGATATAAGACATACCAGGTGATAGCTGTATTTTCAGATAATCTCCAATGCCTGTCGGTACAGCAGCAGTGTTTTTATATTTAAAGAAACGAAAAACCGTCAAAAATTAAACTTTTAACTACATAATGTGTTTCATAAAATACTCGATAACGATGCTTAGACCTTCATTAAAATACCTTTTATTCATCTTTCTAGTCCGATCTTATTTATTGGAAGTCATGTTTTTGAAATTTTTAATTATTTTTTAAAATATTTTCTTATCGCATTTAATTGTTTGTTAAAAAAAACAAAAAAATATCTACCTGTGTGAATAAATTTATTACGGGTTTTCCACCACGCATTTGGGCTTCTGACGCCTCAATGGCTGACTCTGTAATTGTCATCAGGGAGTCGAGTCGGCCACCAACACGTTGGCTATCCAATGACCAGCCCGGGCCTTATTTAGAAAGGGATCGATCGATTGATATTCGATCATGGACGTGCATCGACAAAACTGAACTTTCAAATGGCATAACTTACACATTTTCAAGAGTGTGACGCCAAAACTCCATATTTCGAGGCTCTAAAATCCCGTGGCCTCATTCAGTTAGTCACGTGGTGGAAACTTCTGAAGACTTCACTAAATCCATACGCTGGGAAAATACTAAATCCTTATACGTCTATTCGTCCTTTCCCTCTTCCAATGCTCGTCGCTGTATTCTTTCTCTTTATTGCTGGTATCTTCGCGGAATCTCTCGGTGCAATACGTAATTGTTCATGAATCCACCTTGTTTTCCTTTCAAACGATTGTTTCACACCGTATTCCTTTGCGTTTAAAGACCCTTTCCCTCATCCATTTTCCCCAAGATTTAATGTCCTCGCAATAAATAGACATCTCAACCCTCAACCTACCGCTTTGAAATGTCACCTCTCCTCGCTCTCTGCGCTGGTCTGTGGTTCTTCTACGGCTGAAAAGTCGGAGTGATCTCCTTCGTAGAAGTGCTTTAGGATAGACCCCTCGTCACCTGAACTTTTCGTTCGTTCTGCGAAGTCGTCTTTTTTCGCCGAAGTAAGTTACACGCTTAGGCTGCTTTTCATTTGCTCTACTTTTCTTTCGTATTCCCCTCACCTTATTCCTATTCTTAATCCCTTCTTGCGCCGACCTTGATACTCTCGTTGATGAACGCTGGGCGAGCCGTTAAGTAAATGATCGGCACATACCTGAGCACTGAATGACTCAGTAGTACTTGACTTACAGAACCTGAAGAGGAAACGTCTTCCTAAAATGGAGTGCCATTGTAGCCGTTGTTAGTATATTTTTATGATTGGTGCCATTGTTATGTTTTGCCGTATATTTTGGGACTTCCAAAGTGAATAAGAAACTTTTTTGACTTGACGCACTGAGAGGACTAATAGCTTTAAAAATATTCTCCCCAACTTCGTTCTCCCTTCAGACTGCGGGCAGAAAACCTCCTTTGTACCCGCCCTGGAGCCCAGTGATTACCTTTTGCTTGTTAACCTACGAATTGTAGCTCACCCCCTTGGTCAAAAGTGTTACAACGTGAAGTTTTGTCCTTTTCATCTACATCTACATCTACATATTACCCCGCAAGCCGCCTCAATAGGCGTGTGGCGGGGGGTGTTAGGACACCAGCCGTTTAAAGATAAAAAGGAAACGCTCTGATGAAATTACGCCTAGCATTTATTATAGTCCCTTATTGTTCGGGGGAAAAACGAATTCCCATACCTATCCGTTCGGCAAAATATCTCTCTTAATTTATCGTTTCTGTCGGACCTGGAAATATAGTGGGGTTCTAATATGATGTTCTCCGTGTCGCTCTGAAAGATATCTATTCTCAATTGTTCAAGCAATCTAAGCCTAGCGCGTAGCCTCCGAGTCTCTAGCGGTTCCCAGCCTAATTCGTTTAACATCTGTGTAACGCTGTCAGTACGCCCGTAGCTGTTTTTGACGAATCGCGCAGCTTTCCTTTGTATTTTATTAAGTTCCCGGACTAAGTCTTTCTGCACCGGATCCCATATGCTCGCTGCATATTCAAGGTGTGGCCGGACGAGTGCGAAATAGCACCTCTCTTTTACTTTTTCATCCGAAAATCTTCCCACAATACGCTTGACGAATCCTAGCTTCTTCAGAGCTCTGCCACAAATATTTCTTATATGTGCTCCCCACGATAGGTCCGAAGTTATCGTAACTCCCAGATACTTCACTTCATCTGTCGCCTTTATGTTAACACCATCCACAGCATATACATGGGAATAGTTGGACGACCTCCGCAAGAAATGTACCGCCGTGCATTTGCTCAGATTAAGTTCGAGTCCCCACTCTTGGCTCCACTCATGAACGTTGTTTAAATCCGATGATAAGGTTTCAAAGTCAGAGTGATCACTAATTTCACGATAGATGACAGCGTCGTCGGCAAATAAACGTATTTTACTGCTAATTCGAGAGCATAGATCATTTATGTATATAATGAACAAAAGGGGTCCGATCACGCTTCCTTGCGGGACACCTGATGTCACTTTAACGACATCAGAGCTAATTCCGTCAAGAACTACCTTTTGCTTACGATCACTCAGAAAGTCGCGTATCCAGTTTACTACTGTTTCGTTTAGGCCGCATGACTGTAATTTGTATAAAAGTTTGTTATGAGGTACCGTGTCGAAAGCTTTCTTAAAATCTAGAAATAATGCGTCAACTTGTCTTTTCGATTCACCAGATTTGAGAACGTCATGAAGAAAGAGCGCGAGTTGTGTTTCACATGATCTACCTTTCCGGAAGCCGTGCTGACAGCCATGGAGGACGTTACGACTGTCCAGGAACGTCATGATATTGCTAACGACGATAAGTTCGAGTATCTTGCCTATAATCGACGTTAATGAAATTGGTCGATAGTTCCCTGGGTCGTGTCTGTTTCCCTTTTTGAATATCGGTGTAACGTTTGCAATTTTCCAGTCTAATGGTATCTTTCCTTCAGACAATGACTTCTTGAATATTATGTCTAAGAACGGTGCGATCTGTGGCGCCAACTCCTTGAGGACACGCGCGGGTATTCCCTCTGGACCCGGAGATTTACTATTTTTTATCGACTGCAGCTGTTTAGTTATCCCATCACGTTGAATAGTGATTTCTTTCATCGGTTCCTCAGTGAATTGTATTTCAAAATTACATGCAGTATCGTCTGTGGTGAATACACTTTTGAAGTGGGAATTTAACGTTGTAGATTGTAGCAGTGTTAAAGCAAATTTTCCTGCATTCTTGATTTTTTAAAAGTCATATTATTATATATATTCCCATATTATATATATTTGTTTAGGCATTGCGTAGCGACTCGTTTTTTTCTCCGTTTGAATATTAATATATAGATGATTCCTCCTCATGATCTCATAGAAAGTAATTATATTTTTTTCTTCTTTCAGGAGATATTGGTCCATTAATGTTTAAATTAATTTCTCTTTACCGACGTTTTGCATTTTTATCCATGCTTCTTCAGGACTACATTGAAAATTATTGGGTGTGTTGTACATCAATTGCAAATGGTTTACAATTTTGGTACAAAGTTATGCTAAAAAGTGTATATATACATAGGAATTTACCAGTTACCTCAGAGAGAGATTCTACTGAATTTATTGTTTGATGATACCTTCGTTGGTAATTATTCTTTGTTTGTTAATTGTTGAAAATTAAGGTGCTATTATACTATATACTATATACATTCAAAAATAAAAATAAAACTAGGTGTTGCTATTACATATAAAATTATAAAGTTAAGTATTAAATAAAGAGAATAAATTATTATAAAATTATTGTTAAGTAAAGTTTATTGTAATTTGATTTTTATAAAAACACTAAATTTTATTTTGATTTTTGAAAGAACCTTAATTTACTACAATTAACAAACAGAATAAATATAAGCGAAGGTATCATCAAACAATAATTTCAGAAAGAACTCCCTCTGAGGTAACTTGTAAAATTCTATGTATACATATATATAAAATTTTTTCTGTCTGGATTTGACTAATTTTCATCTTCCCCACCAAACCCTGTGTTCGTCCTTTTATGTGTTCCTATCCATTTCCATTTCCTATGATTGAATGAATTTATTCGCGCCTTTGAGCGTCATGTTTTCGAATGACTGAGTATATATATATATATATATATATATATATATATATATATATATATATATATATATATATATATATATATATATATATATATATGTATGTGTACTTTTATATAATTCTATATATATGCACTTTTTAACATAACTACATACCAACATTTTAACCAATTTTCAAATATGTACAATACGCCCAAAAATTTTCATTGTAGCCCCGAAGAAGCATGGATAAAAATGCGAAATGTAGGTAAAGAGAACGAAATGATTTACAAATTAATAGACCTATATCTTCTGATAGAAGAAAAAAATATAATATGCATATTTCCAATTAGAGTTATCTTCCGCGTCAGTTGGCTATGTTGACAACAGTTTCGCTGGCTATCCTGCCAGCGTCTTCAGATCGAAGGTGCTGATCCTTCGACCTGAAGACGCTGGCAGGATAGCCAGCGAAACTGTTGTCAACATAGCCAACTGACGCGGAAGATAACCCGGAAAATGCAGAGATCAAACCACCATCACCGCGGAAACCTTCGCTCTAACATATTTCCAATTATTTGGTTGAGAACCATAGAATATATTTTATCACTTTTTGATAATGTTTTGAAGAAATATGCTTTTTTATTTTCATTTTTCTAGGATAACAAATATTATATTAAAAATAAAAGCAGACGTTTGCACATTCATGTATACCATTATATGAAATAAATAATTAATGAACAGGAGTTCCTCTGAATGGGGCAACCATAAGCACGCTATGTTTTGTTAATGGCAAAGCATTTCCAGCAGAGAAGACAGAACATTTAATGAGAATTTTTATACACATGAAAATAAACTATGAAGTAACTCAAATTGAAAATTAATGCAAAGAGGACGAAGGAAATAATTTTATGAAAGAAATCGTAAAATTCAAAATCACCGGTGATAGAAGAAGCAAGAACTCATATCTGTTCCTGTCTTCTCCTTACTTCTCTCAACCATTTTACCTCCGCTGTTTTCTTGTCACAACCTCTCTTACCCCTACCTCTACCCTTCCTATTTCAACATCTTCCTTAGCCCTTAAAACTCCTTTTCACCCTAAAAATAATCCCTTCGCTACAAACCAACGTCCTCCACAACTCCTCCGCCGAACCTTTGAGATGGCCTTTACTTCCTCTTTTCCTTGCTATGCTATATCCTCTCTGCTCCCCCGAAGTTTAATTCTTGCGTTCAACTGGTTTGTGGTTATTTTAAAAAACAAAAAGTGTCTTCAAATTCTTTTTTATTGTCAGGAAAAAGAGAAAAATACATTTAATACTTCATGGCAATTTTGTACTTAATGGAAGGTACTTGTATACTGGAATTTAATAGTAACTAAAAGTAGTACTTGTAGATAATCTGTAACATTTTTGTTTTGGTGACACTAACAATAAGATGGATTCGCTCACATGCTTGTTTCATTTAAAATTTTGGGTGGACGTGACACTCTTCTCTTGAGAATAGACAGAAAATTAACACGTCGGTGCACTTGCACCCTTTTCCTGTCTTTTCCTTCTTTCCTTCCAGCCATTTGTCTCCACCTCAGTCTTTCCTTCACTTTCGCCTTCCCAACCCTCCTCTCTTCTTAATGCCATCTTCCTTTCCCACATCCTTTTCCTCCAAAAAATAATCCCTCCGCTACAAACCGTCGTCTCAACCCCTCTCTCCACCCAAACCCTTTGGACGGCCACCCCTAGGATACGCTGTGCCTCCCCTACCTCCGTTCCCTCCCCTCCACCGCCCCCCATGACTACTCCCTCCCCTACTTTCCCACCCCCACCACTCCTCCTCCCCCCCTACTACTTCCCACACCCTTCTCCTGCTCCCTTGCCCTCTCCCTGTGCCACTCCCGCGCGGCAGCTATCAGTTCGCCTGCCGCACCACGCCGGCTTGGACGCTTCTCTCCTCTCTCTATCTATCTGTCTGTCCTTCTGTCTTCATCTCTTACCTTCTCTGTCTCTCGCTCCTCTCTCCGTATCTTCATCTCTCTCGCTTTCTCTTCCTCATCCCTCTCCTTCTCCTTATATCTCCTTCGTCCTGCCCACGTCCCCGGCACTTACCTCCTCCTTCCACGGTTCCCGGACCCGTCTCTCCTCCACCCGAAGCGGGGGTGACTGCTCACGCAGCCATCCCCTCCGAATTTCCCCTCCCCCTTCCCCTCTCTTCCTCCCCACCCCCACACCCCCCTCTTCAAATTCCCCTCCCCTCCCCTCTCCGTACTCACGCACATACACAGACCGACAAACACACACACCCCATCCACTCCAGCCGGTGTAGTGGTGCGGCGGCCGAATAAGACGCGCCTCACGAGCCGTTCTCCCTTCAGTCCCTCTTCTGTCTCTTCTCCCTCCGCCGCGCCGCGCTCCCGGAGCCGTAAGCCGGAGCCGCACCTCCCCGGGTGCTCCTGTCTCGTCCGACGACCGCGCCGCGCTCGCTCTGTTTTCTCCTGCGCTACACCCGAACAGTTGGATCAGTCTTGTACAACCTTTCCCTGTTTCCTCAAACAAAACTATTTCTCTGTCACTCTTTCCTCATTTCCACCACCAAAACCATCACCTCTACTCCTTAAACTCAACGCCCCGCTGTTAATTCCCTACTCGCTCCTATATTTCCAACCATCTCTTCACCTCCTTTCTTACTTTCCACCAACCAGTTTCTCTCTTAATATCCATAAAACTAAACCACCTGTTTTCTTCTCCTATTCCTAATCTAAGAGTTATCCCCCCTTTTATATCCATCTAACCCCTCTTTGTTTTCTCTTGTCAAACTATTTTTCTATTTTTCTTTCCCATTTTCAAAAATCAACTTCACCTGGTCTTGTCTCCATTCCTTGCGCTCAACAGTTAGCCTTCCCTCGTTTCTACCCTTCTCCGAACCGGTACCTTTTCCTGTCGAGCAGTTTCTCCATTTCTCTTTCCTTGCATCGACCTACTAAGACCGCTATTTTCACTCACCTTCCGTTTTTCCCAGCGGCCCCTCCTCTCACCCCACCCTTGAGTAAGCCCTTCTCCGGAACTTCTACCAGTCTTCTTCCTCTCTTCCACACGCGCGCAAAAATGTAGCAGTGTGAGCTTGTTTGCCGAAAATCTCTTCTCTCTACCTTCCTGTCTCTTATTCCTCTTCATCCCCACCCAAGTAGTTCTCTTTCCTTCCATCTCTCTTCTCCCTTTTTCTCGTTATCTTCCCTTTATTCCCATTCCACCCATTTCCTCCGTTTTCCGTTCCGCCTCTCCGTTACGTGTCGTCTGCTCAGCTCCCATCTCGGAAGGTTCGTGCATACCTCCTTATCCGCCGTTTAAGCGCAGGACGACTCTCTTCGTCGACGCCCGCTGGGACTCGACTGCGGAGAAGACAGCGACAGTGGTTGGGGTTACCCGCGGACATCTCCGGTTGAGCTCAGGTACGTTCCGCCCGCTGCGCTCAAAAACTGTTTTTCCCTCCTCTAAGAAAAACTCCCCGTTTTCTTAATTAAAATCTCCTCGCCCTTGTGCGCCTGTTTTTCCACGCCTCTTCCACTTCCCTCTACCAGGAAATAAGAGTTTTAAAGGTGTTGTGGAAATTTTCGGTAGATTACTTTCCCCTTCCGGTTTCCACCTTCCTTTAATGTTTCTACCAGGAAAACCAACACCGAAGCGTAGGGCAGGATAGAGTGGTCCCTTTTCTTTCAATCGGAAATTGGTGCGAGAAGGAAGAATGTGAGGAATTCTTTCATTCGCCTACTTCCCTTTTTTCTTCTTTTTTTCATGTCTTTTCCTGTTTCTTCTCGTGTTCTCCTTCACACACATTCTCTTCCTACTTTCTCGTATTGATTTTTTAATTAAGGCCCGTCGTGTTGGTGGCAGTGGAAGCGTTTTGCAAACTTATTTTTTGTTGCTTTACCGCGGGTACGTGTCCAGACCACCATGTGAGCGCCTCTCTTTTCGGAGTAGACGTGTGTGAAAGTGTTGCCCGATCGCCTCTCCTTCTCTCTCCCGGCAGTTCCCCCCCACTCCTCCCTCGTCACCTCTTGCCACGAATTCCCCCAAAAACCCATTTTATCCTCTCCAACCTTCCGAACTTTCCATCAATGCCGACATCTTCCTTCTACGCCTTCCCCAGCCCAAATATTTCATTTTATCGGCGGTGGTTTTTTATTTGAAATGGAGGACCGAGTGCGTCGTCGGAGATAGGTAGATATTTTCTGGAGGGCAGGTGAGATTTTTATGAAGCACATGAAGTTAGGAACATGGCCCGGCTTTAGGGCTTATTTTCGACGACATTTTCCAGAAGTGTCCAAGATTTACCGTTCATTTTGGCAAATAGAATATTCATATATTCATCAGTATTTCAAACCCGAAGTTTGTTTAATACGTCACTCCATTCTTTTTTATCCCACTCTATGATAGATAACAGTCCTTACATTTTTGTTGACAGTGTTAACTAGTCCGTAACAAGGATTTGACATTTTGAACTTCGAGAATCCATATTTTACTTTGGGTAGAGATTCTGTGTTTATCTTGTGGTTATTTGGTTGCGCTAGGTAATACAGGCTTAGCAGTTGCAGCGTCTAAAATCCTAGTCTGCTATTACTCCTCAGTTAACATAAAGCGTCTGTCTTTGGTCAAGTGGACTATTCTAACTTTTTTCCTTCTCTAGCTTCCTCAAGAAATCTAGTGTATCAAATGTACCGCCAAATGATATGAAAGTAGTTAAGTGATCAATGGCTATCATCTGAGCAAAATGAAATGTCCTAGAGAGTGATACAACCGAAAAACTTTCTATTTTTTGTTCTGTTTGTTTCTATATTTTGTTCTATGTATTTTGTTTTTGTTTTTAAAGTTTTGTTAAAACTTCGGATTAAGATGGCCTAAAAATTAAAATGTTTCTTAGTACGATTTTGTATTTGAGTGGTCTCTGGAGAGACTGTATTTCTCGGTATTTTGGGTGGGAATCGAAACCGTGTTTAGTATCTGTAGATAAGACTAAATCTATATTCCTAGGAAAAACATTGGTATGCTAGCTTGCCTTGCCAGGGCCAGGGTTGAATCTCGGGAGTGGTGATAATTATTTTATTGGAATCCTAATTCATCCTTGGGTGTAATGCGGAGGCCATTTTAAATGTAGGACTCTGTCCGTCGGATATGTCGTTATACTTCTGACCTCCTTGTGGCTGTTATCCATGTTGACTAATTCCTAATGTTGTTTTCTCTCTATCGTTTCTCACTCATCAATGTTTTACTTTCCTTGCCCACTCATCTATCTATTCAGAACGGCCAAATGACCTGAGTTGTCGGCCACCTCCTCTAGTAATAATATTACCTCTATCCCAATCTCATGCATCCATAGCACATTTTTCCTTTTATTTCTTTGATTATCTTAGTCAAGCCTATACCCCTTCTCTTTCCAACGAAGTTGATTAAATTTGTGACAACTATATCTCTTGATAGCTAATTTTGCCGTGATTCAAATCATAGACCTCTGAAGTATGAGGTTAGTACGTCGGGGCAATTTAATAATCCCATCCTAGTTTTCTGTCTTTCTCCACTTTTGGTACCTTAAAAACATGAAAAAACTACTTGTTTTGGACTCCAATTTAAGAGCAGCACTTTTTCAAACTGGGAGCCCTCATAAGAGTACGTATCGCCGACGCCAGGTTTTTCTCCACTTATTCTCCACTAAATAAAAAAATGACATGACTTAAGTTGCCGATTTTCTCCGCAAAATCATTACTATAATCTTCATCTCAAGTGAAGTTTCTCCCGTCTTTCCTTGTGTATGTATCATTTCTAAGCAAATTGCCCACCTGTTCATAGTATCACAGATCATCTTACTGTCTGAATATTTATATGGCTCGTCGGAACACCAAATCTCAGGAGTGTGAGTCCAGAACATCAGCCGCTACAACTACCCACGGGTCTCAATCCTTGCATTGTAGTCGTTCTTTTTTTGACCGAAAGTTTATTCACTCAGTCGGCATTTGGCGTTCAGTTGATCATCTTGATAAAGGTAACTCTCTTCCCTCCCTTTTCCTGAACGTCTGAACATTCTCCTCTATCCTCTTATGTTGTCCTCCCTACCCTCCATGGACCGAAACACATAAAAATTCGACGATCGTATCATCCCACGTATTCCTCTCCTTCGACCCACCACCCGTCACCACTCCCATACGTGAAGATGGCATTCAGACCATCGTCTCAATTCGAGACTCTCTTCACGCTTGCCGACTTCAACCGACCGATTGAGTGACTGAACACTCCTTCTCTTCCGAATCGACCCGCCGCTCCCCTTTATCATTCGAGCCTACGCAGCCACCCCGCTCCAGAATGCATAGTGCTAATTTCTCTTTTTTTTATGTATTCTCGCGGCGGTCCGGCCACGCCTCCACCGCCACAGCGCATAAGCGATTTCGCGGCGTGGCTGGCGTGACAAAACCGATAGCACACCCACTATCACCTTCACAACCCACGGTGGTTCACTTGGCAAAACAGCCGTGCCGGCATTGTCATCGTTTGAGGTGAATTCCCTTAATTTGTCGTTGTCGACGTTATTGCTGGTGGCGAACGTCAAGTCTACCAAGGTACTCCACGCAATGAAGGATAGGTGGGTAGGCCGGTAAGGAGAAGGCACAGCTATTATCTTCCTCAATCCGCAATGGTTTGCTTGGCAACACAGCCGTGCCAGCATTGTCATCGTTTAAAGTGAATCCCTTTAAGTTATCGTTGTCGACGCTATTTTTGGTGGCAACCGTCAAGTCTACCAAGGTACTCCACGCAATGAAGGATAGGTAGGTAGGTCGGTAAGGAGTAGGCACAGCTATTATCTTCATTAATCCGTGGTAGTTCGCTTGGTAAAAAAGCCCTGTTACGGCTGATTATACATTGTGCGAATTCATTATAATTACTGCTGCTGGTAAACCCGCGGAGGTTTGCTTGGTTTTAGAGAACTGTCCCAAGCCAAAGATTAATTCGATTTTTTTAAAGTTGTTGTTGTCCATGTTATCGTGGAAATTGACGCCAAGTCAGCTGATTTAATCTAAGTAATGAAGGTTAGATAGGTAATTTGGAACCCACACATATCACTGTCCTTAACAGCATAGCCGTAACGATATTGTCTTGGTTAAAGTCGAATTCCTTCATATTATTGGTTTCAGCATCATCGTGAAAGGTCAACAGCCAAAAAAGGTCATTTTTACATTGAGTTATTATTGGGTATTTTGGTAAGAGATGGCACTCTTACTACAGTCTTAAACCCAGGGTAGTTTTCTGAACACACAGCCATTATATTTGTTTTGATCGATGCTATTATTTGAGGTGACCGTTAAGTCAAATGGTGTACTCAACGCAACGAAATATAGGTGATTAGGCTGGTAAGGCACCTCTACCACCAACATACACGAGCAATGTCTAAATTGTCATGGTCTAAGCTTGAATTCCTATAAGTTGTTGCTGTCGTTGCTATCCTGGAATGCTGCCATCAAGTCAACTGATAATGAGGTAATTTTCGTGGTGAGTAATAATTTGCTTAGGGAAGACCCATCTGCCTCAGCCTTTAACCTAAAGTGGCTACCATAGCTCACAGGCGTGTCGGCATTGCCGTACTAAAGGATAAGTTCATGGGGTTTGCTATTGTTCATATGGGAGAAGACAATCAACTGCGGTAATTTGTGCAATATAGCATATGGTGGTAGTTTGATAAAACAACTAACACTGTCTTCAAACATTAGTCTTTCTCTTGGTGGTACCTCCGTGTCGGAATTATCATTGTTTAATCCGAATGTCTTCTAGTTGCTTTTGTCGAGGGTATTGCTGGAGGTGGCCCCCTGGTCAACTGCGGAAATGTCCACTACGAAGGATATGTCGGTTGGCTGATAGGAAAGGCATAGGTACCTTTTGACGTATTCAACTGTTTTTGGTACACAGTGAACTCTGCTGTGTCGGCATTGCCATATTCTGGTGGGTTCGCCAAAGTTTATGTTGTAGATATTGTCGCGGGAGGAGACTATATCTTGAGGCAATTTGCACAATGAAGGACAGATGGTTAGTTGGATAAGGAAAATAACACCCAATACGTTTCTTAAGTTATGTTGGCTCATTTACCACTCTGCATAGTCAGAATTGTCATTGCATAAGGCGGTTTCATGTAATTTTTTACTGTCGATTTTGTTGAAGGCCAAGCCAACCATAATTTACTCCTTGTAGGATAGATGGGTGTATTAGTTAGGGAATGCTTTCTTTAAACCTACTTCAACCCATAGTGTTTCGCTGGGTAGCACAGTCGTGTCGGTGTCATCTTGTATAAAATGAATTCTTTTAAGTTGTTGCTGCCGATATCGTGGAAGGTCAAGCCGTCTGAGGTAATTTACGCCCAGTGGGATCAGTGGGTAGGTCGCTAAGGAAAAGCTTGATTGAGAAATGGAACAGATATGGAGGGAAATCAGGCATAAGTATGGCTCTGCTTTTGACAAAATGCACCAAGAGGTCCTCAATTTCACGTCTAATCCGACGGACGGAGTACTGTAACTTCTCTGCTCTACATATCGATCCGGGGTTGGACCCACTCCTCAGCATAAAAGTCTCCACTACTGCCAGCATTAAAACCCGGACCCTCAGGATGATGAGAGAATAACCTATCCTGCACACTAATCGTATCCAACCTTAGTTGAATGAACTACGCCATGATATTTAAAAATTTTTAACATAAGATTTATGTGCCTTGTACGTCAATATATTCAGATGAAAAAAATTTAATGACATAACTGAGATCAAATAGTGATTTTCGCCTAAGATTTCCCTCATGAAATGTTGTAGTCCATACATGACCTATCACATGGGCGTGGCAGGTAGTGCATTATCGACGCTGAAGTAAATTGCTATTTACTTTTGTGACTATTATCTCTATTGATTGTCCAAATATTATCAATTAATTCATTGTTTAAAAGCCGCTCAGCCAGCTCAGTGATGTTCTAATTATTTTTTTCGAAATGACCTTTGATTTTTGGCCACCGACGCCATGCCAATAAGTAGTATTCTTTGCTCCAATACCTTATAGCGAGGTCACGCAAAGCTGAATAATCCTCCAAAAACATTTATGGACCACGTGATTGCGACCGTGAACCCATCGCTGACAAAAAATTTGCGTTTTATAAATAAAACATTTATTTCATGCCACTTTATTTTTTCATATCTGGCCATCCGGTCGTGTAATTCTCCGAAAACGGTTATCCGTCGCACGCTAGCTTCCGATGTTATGTTTAAGGCCCAAGAGAGGGCCAAAATATCGCACCTTTATTGATTGCCTTTTGTTTGCCCTCACTTTATTTCGTGCTGATTGAAGTGGGAGGCGTCCATCTGAAAATCCGGTATGCTCGTGTTATTTACGCCAAGTGGCGTGAGGGAGAGGGCAAAGGGCGTTATGTGCTCACTTTGATTCCTAGTTTTTTTTCAATCGTTGATCTTCGTATTTTTTCCTACGACCTTTCGGCACGATGTTTGGCTTTCACTTATTTGACCTTCTTCCCTCCTCTGTAATTCCTCCTCTCCTTCTATTCCATGTCTAGCGTTCACCTGTTTGGTACAGTTCTCTGTTTATTTTTCTATCATTGTCTCCATTTCTACCTGTTATTTTAGCGCAGGGTGGTTTAAAGTACCCCGAAGAAAGCATAAGTTAAGGTGTATTTGTCTTTGGACTGAACCTTGGTTAGATAGAATTGGAGTATATAACTACACCGACTGAAGTAGACGGATGGGCAACCACAGGCATCCCATATGGTCTATAGAGAATATAGAATGTCGATATTCTTGATTATGGTCTACATTGGTCGATATTTAGAATTTTGGTCCAAATCGGTCTATTTTTGGGCCAGGGTCTATATTTTGGCCAAAAGTAAGCTACAATTTACACTGATGCAGCCGGGACAGCAATTCGAAGTTTGAATATGTGCGCCGCGGCCAGGCGCTGCTGCTTTTTTCGTCTGCTCATCTGGCTCCAGCGGTGTAGCTGAGGTGGTCGGCACTCGTCTTTGCTAGAGTTACTATGGTAACCTATATGTATAGGACTAGTCCTTTGCTCTAGTCTCTGCCCGGCAGCACGCTTGCCTGGCTGTTTCATCCCCCCTCCCTAGCCACCTCACCTCACCCTTCCACCCGCCGCGCCGGTTCGCCCGCCTCGACAGGCATCGACATAATTGTCGTTTGTTTACATTGACGCCGCGCGTCGTACGTCGCACTGTGCTGGAGTGCTGGCGCCAGCCGGGCAGTTTTTTCTTCTACCACTGTTTTCTTCATTGCCGAATCTACTGCTGTGGTGAGTGGTGATAAATTATTAAGTGTTCTACCTGCGGCGCTCCCAGTGACAGTGAACCGGTGCATCTTGCGGATTACGTGATAAAGCGTGGAGTGACAAGGTAAGTTTCGGCGCCGAGAGTGACTCATCTTTCCCTAGCAACTCGTCTGAAATCCCCGGGGACGAATATGGGGAAAGTATTTTCAAGCTGAAGACTCAGGCCAAAATCATGAAATACGAGCTCACTGCGAAAGTGGTGAAGGCATCTCTGTCCCTAAGTCACGGTAATGCATACATGGAACGTGATTTTTCAATGTTCAATTTGTACCTGACCGCACCTAAGACTCGCATACAGGAAAAATCACTAAACGCAGCTATGACAGTCAAAAGTGCCATGAAGGTGTATGGCGGTCCAGAGGCCTCCTCCATTGACGAGAATCTTCTTAAATTACATCAAAATGCTAATCGCAGTTATTCTGACTATCTCGAGGAAGAAATGAATGAAGAAGAAAAAAGGAGACAAGAACAGGCTCAGGCAAAAATAGAAGCTGGAGAGGAAGCACGCCGGAAGTTAGAGGGAGCAAAAAAGAAGATTGTTGAGGAGGAAGAGCAAGTGTTGGTGGATGTAGTCAAGAGCAAGAAAGCCACTGCTGGTACTCTTCCCAGTGACGCGAATAAACGCTTATCAAAATCATTAAAGGCCCAAAATTTAATTGAAATCGCGGCATCGCAAGCCATTCTGGAGGTCGCCGATAAACTTTTGGAAGAAGCGGAAGAGGAAAACAAAAAAGCTAATGCTTTACGGAAGTCAATCGGCAAAAGAAAAAGCATAGTCATCCACCAGCTGGAATCTGCAGCAAAAAAAAGCCGGGAAGATGAGTAGAAATTTGTATTCTTGTATTTTATTCAACTTTATGAATAAAATTGTTCA
Organism: Pyrrhosoma nymphula; assembly: GCA_963573305.1. Taxonomy (NCBI): domain Eukaryota; kingdom Metazoa; phylum Arthropoda; class Insecta; order Odonata; family Coenagrionidae; genus Pyrrhosoma; species Pyrrhosoma nymphula. The sequence continues at coordinate 54,142,693 of OY754336.1, read as the reverse complement.
TATTTCCAACTATCTTGTTTCTCTCAACTTTCACCGGTACCCTATCCTCTACCACACAAACCAGACTGATTTTAAGAGTAAAATGCATAATTTTTCCAAATAATGCAGATTTGATCCAATTTGCCTTGATTTTCGTGAATATTGTGAGTCTGTTTTGGTCTATATTTTCACGAACTTTGGTCTATAAAGTCTATATTTTTTTCCCCTGAACCTACGGGAGGCCTGGGCAACGATCTTGGAGCCCCAATAAGTCTCGGCTCTGTACTCCTCCGAGGGCATAGTTGTCGTGTGTTTCTTAGTATGGTCCGTTGTTTTTTTCGTATTTTTACGCGACGCGGTCAAACAAATGAGGAAGAGTCAAAACCTTGTTCGTGTTTGAAGCCTAGACATAGAGCTAAGAACTAAAATGAAAAATTCACTTGGTAAGTTTTCCACACAATTTATTGCTCTCTACCGGTTTCAACGTTTACCTAACTCGTTATTTTCAAGAGGTAAGCACATAATTAGCAGGCAGTCTCTTATACATAAGCTTAACAGGAGGCGGAAGGGGGAGGTTTGGTTGTTTTCTTGTGAAGAAGGGGCGGGGGATTAACACGGGTGATTATGGAATATGGAAAGTACCAAGGTCAGGGTCAGAGGTGATTGAGAATTCTGTACCAGTCCCTTCCCATCCTCAATCACCTCCCCATGATCCTGACCTTGGTACCTTCCGCCTCCTTTTAAGGTTGTCCGAGCGAGATATTTCCTTAGTCATAATGGAGACAATATTCGAATTTTATATTTTAACAAAAGCGTCTGTTAAAAGTGTGAGGTAAATATTGTAATATTAATGGTGGAAAAATTAAGTTATATATGACCAAAATTCTCAGTAGTTAAATAAATGTATCTACATAAGTTTCTAACTTGACTCATTTTTTCCCGCCGTACGGCCAAAAAGCCTTCAAAACAGTAGTTTTTTTGCGATTCTGTAAATATTACTTCGGTGATTGATTTTTATAAAAGTTATAAAGACAAAAAACTAAACACCGTTCGGTTTTTGCCGAAATATAGGTGTTAGACATTCCTATTTTTTCAATATTCTCTCTCTGGAGCGTACAGCCGTAATCTATCCCATGCAAAACAGCTTACCATTTTAGACAAATTGTTCGAAAAGTAGTTCGGCAAGGGGTAAGTACTTTGTTTTCATTGGATATATGAGTTTTTTCTTTACAATAAGGTCAAATTCATCATATTCTAGGTGAAGTGATTTTTCGCTCAAGCTAAATTAAGCTCATATATAAGAGACTGCCTGCTACTTGTGATTTTGCTTCTTGAAAATTACATGTAAGGTAATCGTTGAAACCGGTAGAGAACAATGAAGTGTGTGGAAAACTTACTAAGTGAGTTTTTCCTTTTAATATGGAGAATTTCCACAAAGTTAACTCGTCAATGATTAATTTTAAAGAGTTAAGAGGTTGAAAGAAGATATGCCGATCTTGGTTATCAGATCGGTAACATGCCGAGTTGCACCCCCAGAGCGTCACGAGCTCTCATCCCTCCTTGAGGATGAATGTTGTGTTAATCTCAGTATTGAGTTGTTAGACGTCTTGATATGACCATAGCAGTTAAATATACCACATAAGCCTATCACTTCTACTACTTTAATAGTAAATGGGAGAAAGCCGCGATGGGCAAACTGGTTCTCGTTCGATCACGAAAGTTGAGTATTGTGAAGCCCGGCTTGAATTTGGATGATATATTGTCTATTTTTCCATTGGTGCTGTTGCCTCTCTTGCCAAAGACAGATAGGAGCAACATGGTGTATTGTCATTCATTAAATACCAATACTCGTGAAAGCTAATTTAACTGAAATACCATAATTGTTCATGGAGTTATTCTCAATGGCTGATGACCTTTTTCGGTTACCTCATTTCCTCTTGACTTATGTGCAAGAGTTTTTCAGGCATTTACCTGGTCCTAATGACTTCTTTAGGGAAGTGATTTGGAGTGCTCGTTGGGTAAGCTACGCGGTAATTCTTCACCCAAGGCGCTGGAATATGTGGGTTTGATCAACATCCCATCTTCTGTCTAGCATATGACCGTGAAGAGCGAGTATCTGCTCTGTAAACCCACGACGTTCATCACCGTGGGCAACCAACATCCGCAAAGGAATGATAACGTACTGCTTGGCTCATTCCTTAAGTTAAAGACCTAGAAAAAATATGTATCCTGCCTTATAACATGAATATGTCAGCAGTGTAGGTGGAGAAATTGTATCATCTAGAAAACAAAGCATGCGCGGATGAGATATCGACATTTTATCGGAGATAAAGAAATTCAAAGCAGATCCGGAATCTGAGAAGCAACTGAATTTGTAAAGTTGGGAATATTAGTCTGGTAAAGCATTGAGAAAAGACTACATATAACCAAAGAGAATCAAGAAGTGCTGAATCTGGATGGGAGAGGTAGTAAGCTGGTCATTGAATCAGAATGATGTAAAGTACGATTATAGATAGGGGTGATTAGTTATGCTGTTGAGAGCAAGTATGGCTTGAGTAAAATTGAGTAAATTTTGGGAAACTGAGGCTTAAAGTGAAATTAATGAAAACTAAACTCAAATTGCTGTTTTATAGTGGGAAAACACCGAATCTTAAATTACATAACTAATGCTCAAAACAGAGTGAACGTAGATGAATGCTTCTGCACACCGAACTAAAATATGAAAAAAACTGACTCGCACAGCTTTTGCTCTCAATGACTCAATTAGAGACGAAACGATGCCAAGGTCTTGTATAATATGTGTGAAATATTAGCTTTAGGCATTTCCAACAGATCAATAAAGGCTGAAACTCTTATTCGTTTCACCTGTTTTACATTTATTCAAGACCAAGAATCTCGTTCGCAGTATACTCCAAGGTACGTCTCGTGACTCCCACAGCGCTGGCTTGCCGCTACGACGAGAGGAAAACGTTACTTTCGCGATTCTGCCGCCGAGGGCGTGAGAGACGCGCACGTGTGCGTTCGCCGGCGGCATTCCAGAGGGCGCCTCTACTCTGTGCGTGGGGAGAGGGCTCACTCGGTGGGAAAGGGGGAAGTGCGGAAAAGGACTCTCGAATAGCTCGTCGTGGACCACACCCTTGATTTGAGGTCGTGGTCCGAATGTACTTTAAAGCAAACTAGGAGCACTTATTCTTCCTCATTAGAATCAATCGTAATTTGATGAATGTAGTGAGAATTTAGTCAGCAGTGCCCGGCGAGGTGGAGTGGAATTGCATTATTAAAAATGAAAAGTAATCGATATAATACTGTTTACTTTATTTAAAATTTACAACACGTGTTTCGGCTTTTTTACTTAGCCATCTTCAGGTAAAATATTCAAATTTCAAATAAAACTGATGATGATGAGAGTCAATTAGACCTTTCCTCTTCAAGATGGCGGTCAAGGCGTTTTTAAAGCTCTTGGTCTCCAAATCCTCCTACACTATGCACCTCTCCCCACTCTTCCCCCCCCTTGCAATTCCCTCCTGGCAACCCCCTCTTCACACCTCCCCTCCCCCCAGCCATCGGAGTCACCTTTAAAGTGTCCTTTAGCAGTCTTCCTAGAAATCCACACCCTCTTTCATATGCATTTTTAAAACTCAACCGAAATCCTCTCCCCTCAACTTCCCCACTCGCCTACACTCCTTTCCTCGGCTAGAGCCCTGTCTTTATATTCCCACCCAACATACCGCTAAATGTACATGGATATGTCATAGTGTGCTGAAACGCGCGTCGTGCCAGCGAAATAATGTTTGTGGAAATTACAAAGTTGGTTTTTCTCAACATGGTCCAAATTCCAGTTTGAAGTGGGTATTTATACATCAATTTCAACGGAAGGGGGATAAGAACAGGAAGGGAGAGGGTTGAGGGTTGGTGGGGGGTTAGGATTTTCCGGTATTGAGGCGTAATTGGAGGGGGAGGAAATGGAAGTATGAGGATCAACATAATAGTAGGGTGATTAGGTCATCCCAACGCCGTTCGTCATGTAGGTGGGGGAAGGAATGTATGGTGGCGGGAGTAAGGTGGGTGGGGGTGGTGAGGAGGGGGGTGGGTCACGTTTTGGATTCTCGTCAAAAGGTAAGAGGGGTTTAGGATGGGGGAGTGGTATTCAAATTCAATGTTATTAACCAATCTGATTTTATTCTTCTTAATAATTTCCCACTACTCCAAGGCATCATTTGTTTTATAACCTTTAAACTGTTCACTCGAAAGTCCGTGTGGTGGGATTCTTCGTGGGAGGTGTTTTGCCAAATAGGATCAAGTGTCTCCTTTGGCCAGGCCCTACTCACACGAGTTGTAAAGTTTCTCCCTGTTTGACCCACGTATACCACCCCACGTGTGTCACACTTTATTTTGGTTAGGAGGGGGAGTGTCACGTTTTGGGTTCTCGTCAAAAGATAAGAGGAGTTTAGGGAGTGTTATTCTTATTCAATGTAAAATTAACAGTTTGATTTTCTTCTTCCTCTACTTCTTAATACTATCTCTCTACTTTTTCAATTATTTTAATTTTCGTTAGTGAGATTTTATCAAATATTTGCTAAAAGATTACGCAGTATCTCGATGGCGAAGGATTGAATATTCCGCTTTTTCCTCGGCGATGTTACATGTTTCGTGAACGATCTTTTTCGCCTGAATAGCAATCGGCTTCCTGAGGCAAACTGAAATGCTGGCTTTTTGCACCCATCGGACAGGTTGAAGACTGAAAAAAAATGCATTCAAATGGCAGCTGAACCAAAGGAGCCGGCCATGAAGCCGGTGAAACATCGTCCGCTGAACATGGAACATTGTAAAAGAAAACCTGGATGACATGAGGTTTTCTTTATTTGAGAAGGTTGGGCCGAATATATTGGTGACAAGTTGTAAAATGAAGTTGTGGAACAGTAAAACTTTCTTGTATTTTGGAGGAGAATGATCTTCCTGTTAGGGGCATGAAATGTAGAATCGTATCCGCCACTGACGCATTTCTGAAGAGAAGTGAGTACATACACGAAAAAAATAAGGGTGACTACTCCAAAAAGAAGCGTGTTCTGAAAGAGGTCGGAACTTTGGTTTTTACGGAGAGATGATGTGCATCAAATTGAGGCGTTTGAGATGTGAGTGTGGTGAAGAATGGAGCGAATGAGTTGGTTAGGTAGACGTACAAAGATTTTGTATTTTAGTCTCACGTCATATTATCAAGAATTACTATTCTTTTCCCTATCAGACCCTTATCCAACACATGCTTTATTAAGGCTATTAAGGGCTTACCCTCAATGACTCTTTAAAAGTCTTCCACCTCTTTGCGTCCTCTAGCCACGTTTGCTGCCTCCTTATAATTACTCCTATTAGCCTCCTTTACTCATCTACCATATCGGTACTTCCTCATATATATTGCCGAGATCACCCTCTCTATTGCGTTTAGCATCAATATCTAAAGAGCCTCATAATAATAAATTAAGAAGCTGTTTTACTGTCCGCAATCTTACTATTTTATTTCGCTGATTATTTAGAAATAAAAAAGTATGATTGTGAACAGTACAACAGCTTCTTTATTTATTATAATATGCTGTTCCACCATATCTTTCCCGATACAGTTGAATTTATTCTAAAGAGCCTCATTCTACTTTCATCCTCGTTCCGCAGAGGCTAGTTTCTGGGCCATAAAATCGGTCCTTTAATTTTAAACACAACATTTATGTCCCGTAATTTCAGGTTAAGCGTTTGAACTTACATTTTTTGCGGTCATATCTAAGGTTCTCTTGGGAAAGCTACTTGATTTCAGGCAGCTGGAGCGGCAATCGTGGGTCATTGAGTGCATATTGTAATAATTTTCTAAGAAAGCCAAAGAAATTCTTGGACCACTATTCATTTAAGTGCACCTGTGAATGCGTTCCAACGAACCATATATGTATTAATGGAAATTATACAAGAATTATAGCTTAGTTGTTTTCCTTCATTAATGCATGTTATGACTAGAGTTTTCGGCGCGTTATTCGAAATTTAGACGAAGGTATATTGAAATGTTTTATTCGAATATTGTACTCGGCGTGACACTTTGATATCTGTTAGCACAATTATGATTATAAAAATGTGCCATTTTGCGTTTAGAAGAGAATTGGTACATGTGTTATCGAATTATTACGAAATATATGCCATATGCTATAATGCTACGTGTTAAAGTAGCATTGGGTTGACAAAATTAAATCGGTGTGATGAATTTTTTTTACTAGTTTCAAGAGATATCACTAATGAGAACACAAGCAAAATTTCACGCAAATCTATGCGTTAACAAAAATAGCTCTAACAGTCTAAATGGTGTAAAGTGGCAGCAAAACATGGTGGCATTTGCGGATGGTTCCATTTTAAAAGGAAGGGTCCATAGTCATCTAACTAACTTTGCACTGGGGAGTAAGACTCCGTATTAGACCACGGTGATTCCCAAGGTCGGAACCTCCATTGTCAACTTCAAAACGCTCTATTTGCTATTAAATTTAGCTTAAAATCTCTCTATGACTCTCAATCCAATTGTTATCCAATGGGTTACGTATGTTAACAGCTTATTTTTCTGCACCTTTGTTTTTAAAGTCAAAATCATGGTATACTCATAATTCAAGGAAAATTTCAGTGGGGGTTTATACGAGCAAGATGTTCTCGTCCCCAGTGTGCATTTTAACACAGGAGACGTTGTCGTGAATGATGTGCCACATTCGCGGAGAATATACCCAACATTGTCGCTTTATAACGACTAACTTGACAATTTTCCAACCCAATCCCGGTCAAGTCGTGGTTTAACTTGTTGCTGACATTTCCCCACACTCTCTCAGACTCAAACTTATGCTCTCTTGTGCTCTCTTCCCTCCCCTCCACTCCATTGGAAACTCCGTCCACGCGTGCGCCCCCTTCCTGACATTACGTTCCACCCAGGAGACTGCCACCAAGTTTTGTTTCCACTATAATTAATTCGAGTTCTGAGGGAGAGTGAGCGTGTATTGCAATGGATGTTGTCTGTAAGAGGGGGGATAAATATGTGTGATCTCCGGACATCCGATCGGGTGTGGCGGAGGTAGGGGGGTGGTGTTAGCGTTAGTAGTTGTGTGGGGGGGATGACGAGGAATCGAGGGGCACATGTTTGTGTGTATGCGCTCGGTGTTTGCGTGCGCGCTGTCCGAGGTAGTCCCGCTGCCTGACGCCGCCCGCCGCCTTTGTTGATGACGATGATGTTGTTGTTTTTTCCCCGGGTGGATTTATACGGCGGGGGCCATCGCCTAGCAACGGCTCGGAGCACCAACCAACGCTCTTTCCGTTCCCCCCACCCATTCCATGCCCCCTCTTCCCCCGTCTACCTTCTCTGACGCCGCCGCATCGCAACGGGGCGGCTGCTGCAGTAGAGATGAAATCGGACCTCCCGGCGCGGCGGTGCTTGGGGCGTGCTCTTTCAAGGAGGATTCCCTCACCGCGCAGAACATGTGTTCGATTCCGCGTATCACTGTAATCTTTTAAAGGAAGAGTTTTGCCTTTGATGCTATATCGCTCTATCCATTGCTACTACTCATCATGCGTTGGTCACCATCGTCATTGTTTCAATCCTAAGATTGGTTAACTGCAGCCTTCCATTCTCCCCCATTCAATGCTAACTCTATTACATCCTTGTGATCCTTCATTTCCATATCCCAAGTTATTTGGCTCAGGTAAACATTCTTTTGTCTTCCTCGTGTAATATTCCCTTCTATTTTTCCGTCGATTATGCTCTTGACGAATGCATTGTATCCCAGGGAGTTTCCAATCAACCAGATTATTATTTGTCTTAATACGATCCATGCACGCCTTTTTTCCTCGGCTATTCTGTACTCTTCTTCATTCCATCAAGCCATTTTATCCTTAGAATCAGTCTCCAATACAAGGTCTCGAAGGCTTCTGATATTTTCTGGTCACCTTTTCCGATGGTCCAAATCTCTTAGAACCAGTAGAACGCCACACTCCATACGAAGGTTTTCACGTACTGCTTTCCTGTTTCTAACTGCATTCTCTGCACCATCTGTAGGTACTGCTCACTTATTTAAATTTTATTTACTCAAATTTAAGATTTTAAAAGCTAGCCTACGTAACCCTGTGTACTGTACCAGCATCTCATGTCATCAGGGAACTTCTTTCCAAGTCTTATTTTCCCTTTGAAGGCTGAATTCTCGGGTGATTCATCGCGTGAGTTTTTAATTAATTACAACAGATTCTCCTGCGTTTTAGCTGGTGTCTTCAGGTCGATGTTCACATTCTACACACCGCGAAATCATCTGCACCTACCTCTTTTCCCTTTCGACACCATATATTCATTAAAATATATTTCTAGGATTCGGAGGAGGCAACTAAAACGATGGAAGTTTTAAGACTACGCGTTATGTGGTAAAAGAGAGATAAATGTTGTATAAACGCGGAAGGGGAAGGTGAGCACTGGAATTTCAAACGACCTAAGGCGAGAAAAAGTTATGATAAGCGGCACGGGAGATCCGGTGTTGGGCTTTCTTTAATGAAGATATCCCTTACCACATTACAAGGGTTCGATTCCCTGGATCGTCGTCACCTTTCAAAGGCAGTGGCCTTTGTTGGCTCGCGCCCTACATTGGTGTGCCTACGAATTCCTGATGCATTGTAAAATCTTTGATCCTACAGAATCAGCCATGTTAAGTGAGATATGGTGGAACCAAATTTCAGAACGTTCAATTTGAATAAAGAGTGGATGGAGAATTTCTTTATATGGGGAATTGGACGTTATTTGACTACTAACCAAATTTTTAATCTCATCTCCTGTGGAATATTATCTCTTAATGAAGGATGATGAGAATGAAGTGCTATAAAACTATTTAAAAGATGTAATATTGGAAAAATTTTATTCTAATTTAAATATGAGCAATAATAATGTTGTTTCAATTCCTAAATGAGATCACTCTGCCTATATCAGCAACCACGCACTAGTGCTTGTTGCCACTTACTATAATCTGCGAGTTCAATTGACCAGTGAAGTTTTAATTCTACCCCTCCATAAATACTATTCTACTGAGGTTTTCTTGTAAAACCACTGAAGAACAATATTTATGGAGTTGTAGAATTAAAATGCTGACTCATTTCGACGCTTAAAAGTCTTCATCATTTAAATTATACAGGTAGACGCTGCGAATGATTATTACCTATTAGGGTCTAAACACTTCGGCGCAGCAATAAAACTTGTAATGTAGGCTATCTATTGTTTGTTAAAATTTAATAATACTGGTGACGTTTTTATTTCACTCAAGAAACTTTTATAGAATTTCCTTTCCCTAGTCATTTACGGATCTTCCCTTTCAACATATTTTCTTGGAAGTTGTTTTGCCAAATAATTCGTATAATAAATTTAACTACACTTTATTTATTCTATAAACCTTCTTTGCTCTATCAATTTCCTCTATAGTCCTTTGTTCTTCCTGTATGACACCATTGTTGTTTTGATAACCTCCTTCAAATCCCCTTCCACATTATATAACTGGGTGAACGACCTTAATTTCAGTGGAATCATGGCAGACTTTAGGTTGTCACTCGTGTTGAACGCTTCGATAACTGAACGCCATTCTGAGGATTCGGACGTGGGATTTTGAAATTATGTGGTGATGAACAGAACATCACTTAACTCGTGAGTAGAAGACAATGTGTAGACGTGTGTGAAATTGACTGTATCGAAGGGTACATGATGCTTGCACTGTAGCCTATGCTTGAAGTTGTGTTTACCTCATGTTATCGCCTGTTGATGCGTATTTTTTTAGCTTACAGGAGGACGATTTATGAATCATAGCTCGGAAGCTATCCTGGTAATTAAGGGCCTTATTCTCTCAAATCGATCTCCATTACCTTTCAAGTATCCGCCATTTCAATATCTTCCAACCTGCTGAGTTGCATATCATGATACGCTGACGTGAATTTTCCACTCACAAAGCTGTGAAACCCATTCCAGAAGACCTTTGAAGGGCGTAGGTCAACTCTGAACCGTGTAGTGAAGCAGCGATGAGGAATTCGACAGGCATGATAATTTAGGCAACCCTCCGAGACGAAATATCGATTTCAAGGAATTAATTATCCGTTCGTTCACTCGTCGTTCGATCGAAAGCCTGCTTCAATGCATCCGCCCACTCACTCTTTGGTAATGATTCTCCAACGCCATCACGACTCTTCTTCCTCTCAGCCACCCTTAATTCACCGTGGGCGTAACATACACCTACCACAGCTACTTCGAGACGAGAATTCCTCAATGGAGGTTGAAACAGGGAACGGCTCGGGGTTCGTCCTTAATTATGGCGAAACTATTCCCGTTACTCGTTAGCACTAGCGATTCCTTGCAAGGGCGCCGCTTGAAACATCCCCGGCGCAAGTCTACGGGGAGTGCGGGTGTATTTCCCTGCTGGCTCTCGGGGTCCGTTCTCTCCCCTTATACTCACTCCCCAACATTCCTACCACGGCTCGTGTTGTGCCCCACCCATTCTTCTCGGGGAAAATTACGTCGGAATTCGTTAGAGAGAGAGAGAGAGGGAGCTAGCTGCTCCCCTCAAACAACCGTAAACTAACTAACTAGCTAACTCAAGGGATCAGGGAACACGACGCCACCCTACGCAGCCTAAGACCGGGATGAGACGCGATTTTTCTATCTATATCTCTTCGGCTACGCTTGGAGCTTCTCAAGGAGGAGTGTAGATGTAGAGGACACTGCTACAAAGAGCTAAGGTGAGATCTATGCCAAGAGAAACCTCACCCATTACGCATGAAGGGTCGATTCCAATGTTGCGTTCGCTAAGCCTATGTCCTACGGTCAAAATATTCGACAACAAATTTGACCATCGAAAGCCTAGTGATGGCGAATGTTCTCAGAAAACACTTATGCACTATCCTGGTGGCGATTTATATTATTCATTCTTTGAGTCCAGCATCAGTGCAAGTGCTTACTTACTTCTTGAGCTTTGTATGCATGGAAGAAATACAGCCTCTGCGCTGTTCGATCCAGCTAACCTAATTAAAACAAAAAAAAAATATTTTTCGCCTTTCGTGGCTTGGACGGGTTCGAGAATTGTGAGAGTGACAGAATTATGAGAAAATAAAATTGGACCAAAACTCCCTCAAAATATTTGAGTGAACGAACCTAATTAGATCAAACTGAATGGAGATGCTTCCACATTTTTTGACCAAAGAACCAATCACAAGTCCAAAATGGTGCACTCCGCTCTAACTAGCAAACATTGCGGCTCTGAATAAGTTGGAGCATAATATGTGACTATTTTTCTTACTTATATTAAAAATTTAAAAAATATTCTAAAAAAATAATGGCAGAGAGGAGTGAAATGAAGACTGAATAGTTTTTTTAAAACTGGAGTAGTGGACCATTACAAAAAATATGAGGTTGAGTCTCTGAAAAGCCATAACCATTTATTGGTCCAACATTGTCTCTTTTTTGGTTTCTTATACCCTAGGAAATTCATAAAAACTCTTGAGACTGGGAGCCGCTTTACAGTAAGTAGTTACTGGGTAAAATACTTAATTTTCGATCAAATATTTGCACTTGTAGTTTGCTATTCATTCGTGTTTACAAATGAATGCCCAATACAGCAAAAGCTGGTTGCAGACTCGAAAACTGCGTATAATTTGCTAAAAAATTTGACTAAAGGACACTATTCAATCATAAAAACCGACAAAGTTACGTTGTCTTTTGAATCAACCGCCTTTTGATTCAATTAATACTGAAATTTTCTCTTAACTTCATAACTCAAAACGTTTTATGGACAGGTTCCTTTATTTTGTTACCTTCAGACTTTTAGTGAGAAATCATTTCTTTAAAACAATTTTCCGCAAAAATAGGGTAAATATTGGATGAAAAAAATACCATTTTCCGTGTTTTAACTTATTTTCGCATTTACCATCTAATTTCAAGTTCAATTGAAAAACTATCGCGTGAGAATGATAAATTTGTTGTTATAATAAAATATATATAAATTAATAGGGCAAGTATCTTTGTTAACAGACAGGTTATGAATGTTTCCATAATATAATAAACGAGAAATGAAAATAATATTAGATATAATAAAGAATGGTTTTAACTCCCTCTAGATAACTTCAAAACATGGTCACATGAGTTTTCTAATTAAACCTTCCCAAGAGCAACTTAATCTTCATCAAAGTTCCTTCCAAACTTCTTCCTAGCAGAAAAAAATTCAGTCCTCTTGATAAATAATCCAAGCACTTAATTTCTGCTCCGATTTCAATCAAAGGAGATTTTTGAGAATTTGAGGGACGCCAATTTTTCTTTTCAGCTCAACTGTCAGTCTCTCATATTCTTGCATAAGATAATCTCCAGAAAGTGGGGTAGGGAGGTAATCATGAGTCCCATGGGTTATTCTGTTTGTTGGAGTCTTATTGGGTAGATGTTTATACATAAATATTGTCATTCATTTCCCTAAATTTTATAGTCAGTGGAAAATCTCAGCGGGTTTCATTATAATTATGTCAATCCAAATTTCAATTAAAAAACAACATAATTTATTTAAAATAGCCTCCTCATTTGACATAAAAAACAGCATTCATTGCGAAACAATGCAGTTTTAGTAGCTTTACGGTGGAATCACCTTAACAGAGACCGCCGTATCACAGATCGTTTTCCCCTTGCGAGACCGCTGTCTGCTTGTCGAGCGAGCGAGGCGACGGCAGGTGCCGGCTATCTGTCTTCGCAAGTGGCGTGCACTCTTACGAATGGGGACTCGAGTTCTTTCTCACGCTTTATCGTCCTTTCCGCGAATTTGGGTTGGCGCAACTGGAATTCTGAGCAGGAAAAACGGCTTTGCGAGGAAGTGGGTTATCGTGAGAGCAAAGTAAACATACGGGTCGAAGAACCGCAGGTCGATTCACGTGATTGGCGAAAAGGGCAGGTATGAACCTGCGGAAAGTGTCTTCAGGTTTCTGGTATTTCACGTGTGCAAGGCTGTCCTTAAACTAAAGGCAAAATGTTTTTCTGCTCGAATCTGTCGTTAACGAATTATTGCCTAGTGTGATGATGGAATCGTACGATTTATCGCAAAAATTGTCAGCGAATCTGATTTTAGGATCAACTCTGTTTTCCCTGGGTGTTTGCAACAAAAATCATTAATGAAGATGATATCCCGTCGCTCTCAATGGGAAGTTGAATTAATTGCTTCTCAGGCTTTCCATCAGGTCATACTTTTATTCTCAACCGGCGTTTTGATGGTCGATCCGTCCCTTGTCTTCAGGGCTGAATGAGAGTCGAATTAATTAAAATAACATTCTTCTATTTACTTCCATCTACGTCTCTGATGTTCCTAGTGACTCAGCTTTTACTTGGCCAAGTTCCCTCTGTAGGCGCTTCTCCTGCAATGTATTGTGTTCCATTTTGCAGTAAGAAAGCTACTACGTATCTCATACAACTGGTTGTCAATAAATACCATTATAAAACACCTTAAATTTTGAGCTAACGAATTCATGACGTCAAGGTTCTCATCCAATTTCGAACTACCGAGTTTAAGTAGCTTTTTGATGGTCCCTAAAAATTATGAATCTTCATATACTATCGCCATTGCTCTTATGCAGCGGTTCCCAACATGTGTTTCACGCGTATCGTTCAGGGTACACACTTGGATGTTTAGAGTATACGTGAAAAAACTTGAACAATGGTGGATTAGATTTTCAAATAGCAGCAAGAATATCAATATCAATCATTTATCTATATGTATCATTTTGGGAAATGGGTGACTAAGGGGTACGCAAAGAAAATAAAGGTAGGGAACCACTGTTCTTGGCGATATTAACGCGTTTTTCCTTCTTCTTTTTCCTCTTGAGGCTGCTCCCGTGCTCACTTCCTCATTCTTCTGTCTTTCCAACGATTTCCTTTCCATCACCGCATTCGAGATCTCGCATCCTCAATATATCTCCTCCTCCAACTTGTACTTCTCCTTCGAGTTTCCTCCTCCAATTCCCTTTCCTTCCCAACCCTATCTCTTCAGATGCTCGTTCCCCTTTGTAAACGTCTCATTCGTTCCATTGTCGTCTTCATGAATGCTTGAAACTTCTCCGATTTGCGATCATATTCCTTCCTCAATGGAAACAAATTACAAATAACGCGTCGTTACGTTTACGTCCGTTGGTAAAATGTTGTTATCAAGAAGAGAAGAAGAAAAGGAACCGTTTGGTGTGGGTTGTCAATGAATGGGCATAAAATAGTGCAACATGTCTTTAACTCTTACTAATTTTCTTTTGTGCCAAATATAAAGAGATTAGAAGATGTTAGAGCAGCGAGAATATGGCTACGTGATAGAGTAAATTGGTATTAATTTATTGTTTCACCAGTTAGTGTAAATATCGACTGATTGTGTCTACTCGTCTTTATCGTCTTAAACATAGATCTTAAACATCTACTGGTGGAAAGTTGCATGTGCCAAGCGCTTTGCTTCCAAGTAGCTATCATTTAATTAAAATGTGAACCCTCGAAGCTTCTATTTGAGTAATATAGTACTAATAGATTGAATATTATGTGGCAAATGCGAAGAGATGTGTTTTAATTGTTCATTTTTGTGTAAATTTGCAATTCAAGTTTTACTGGATGCTGGCGATTTAAATTGACGTAGTTCTGTAACGATTATATGATGTATGGGAGAGAGCATGTGCCAGTCAGAAATATGTGCTGCAAGGCGTAAAGAATTATTCTCTTCGCCAGTCGTCACACTGCAGAAAGCGAGCGAGATATTAGAATTGGATTTTTGAGTTTAGATTAAGATTGGGACCCGGCGATTTTTTTTCTCAATTTGACGTGTTTCCTTTGCTTTTGAGTTCTGGAAACTAATATGCGAGAATTTACTGCGCGTATCCGGGCTTTTAATGCCTCTGCAGTGAATCGCGTAACTAGTTTCCGGGACACAGAAATAGACATCGTATACTTTCCTTTGTGGAGAGCCCATTTATCTAGCCTTCATTTCCTCTTTCCCGCGGCAACTTTCATTTATGAAGGGCTTTTGCATACGAGATAAAGGATTTTCCAAAATATCCGAGTTTTCTTTAGGTAAGTTTCTCACGCGAACTCACAAAAAAGGACATATTACGAACGCTCCATATTTAGACCTGGAAGCTCCGAATTTAGTCCTAATACGACCGGCGCCGGCACGAAGAAAAATATGAGAAAGGCCTTCGGAAGCAATCGTTGATAAATATGTAAACATTATTTGTGTAAAAGATGAGAATAACATTTTTAGATATACCCTTGATCAACCTTAGATTGCCAGTAGAGAAGTATCTTAGCCTCTACATTTGATTTTCGTCAAATTAGTTATCATTCTGATCTCGTCAACATATGGCACCCTCTACAATATAAATATACACGCCCAGATATTCATTCATATTTTTTAGCTCTCCATCTAAGCTTATATTAATCGATTGATTATCTGTTTTAGATAACTCGGTAAAAATATGTATACATTAAATATTTGTGCCGGTTTCACAGCAGAACAATGTAAACTGAGCAGTCCAGCCTAAATCATTATCGAGAATGTATCTTAAGTTTCTTTTGATGTTTCATAAAATGCTCTTTGTATTCGTACGGTATCCTTATGAATTCGAGTTTTATATTCAATGGTTTTTATTTCCAAGTATTTCTTTGAGTACTCTATATTCATTCATCTAAAATGAGGTTGGAGGTGTCCCCACCACTTTTACTAATATCCATCACTGGATAGCCTAAAAAGTATTTACATTATCGCCATGCATTATCGTGGCAATTTAAAAAAGAATATTTGCCACAGTATTGGAAATTGTATTATACATATTAACATTGCGGATGTCATGATATTACCTGAGGCACGGAATTTGCACTGTAAATAACATTACCTGCAAAATATTTCTTATATTTTACGATTCATGACCGTTTGAATAGAGCTGAAAGACTCAACTAATCCCGTTACACGAGTGAATTTGATTTCCAGGATTAGTCTAAATGAGTCAAATTCACTGGGTACTTAAAGAGCGTGTGAACTATTTTTTATTTGGAATGGAATTACGCGATTTTCTATTCATTCCGACAATTGTCTCGGGTCGAAGGGAAATTCCAGAGAGGAGTTTTTTTTTCCTTTTCACTCCCGTGACGAGAAAATTTTCCAGATTATTATATTTTTTCTTAATGATATTCAGCGAAAAAACTTCTCCATCGGATCCTTGTTCCTTTTCCTTATCATCTCTCCTTTCTGGGGCAAAGGGGGGGAAGGGTGGATTTGAAGCGTAAGGGTTATGAAGAGTGGTTAGGGTGGGACAGAGGGGCGGAAGAGTGGAGCAATGAAGGGGATCCCAAACATCCCTTTTCAAATCCTTTTCCGGTTCGTTGGACGCGACCCCCCTGGCCCCCTTCTTACCATTCCTCTGCTGTACGCATTTAAGAGTTTAGCCCATTGGTTCTCCTCCTCTTCCCCCCCTAACCGCCTCCCAAACTTCCTCCCTCTCTCCTCACTCCTCTAGGGCTGTGCGATAATGCGATATGTCGATCGCGGTTGACGATATTCATTAGATATTGCATTCAATATCCTGCTACGCAGTAATTCCATATTTTTTTATAGTTTCTTTATTTCAAGGGTGAGCAGCAACTAGGGCAGTGTTGATTCAAGAAGAAGTCCGTCTCAAGAGTGGAAAATCCTGGGAGATTCCCAGAGATTCGAGCATAGTTAAAATTATTATTACGACTGCGTTTAATGAGTATTTTCAATAAATGAGCTGTGTAAAATCTGCAATTTGATCGAAATTGAACTATATCTTGGAGATACCGTATACCATAATTTAATCACGAAATTTTATTCTCTAATATCGGAAGCAATTAATGTGAACAAGAGTTATAAATGAGAAAAAACGTTAATCATTGAAATGAGATTTTATTTATCATTATTTAAACTTAAAGCGGGAGAAAAATGGCTCTATTCTGGAAATGAAATATTTGACAAATCCTTGTCCATTACCGGGAGACTCCCGGAGAATCGGGAAGAGTTGGCAACCCTTGCAGCGATCTAATTATTTTACAGTATTTGACAAGATGGAAGAAAACACATGAATAAAAAATAAAGACATGGTTTGTAGCGTAAATTTTCACAAAGACATACTAAATGAGGTTGTTAAATTTCGCTTTTGCTCAAATTAGTATGTTTTTGGGATTTTGACGGAGATTATTATGGAGATTAACGAAATTGAAATCCTTGATAAATAACTTCTCTGAGGAGTGCCTTTCGCAAAGATGAGGCTAATTCCAAGGCTGGGTTTCCCCACCTGTCAAGCTCAGTGGTCTAAATGACTTTAGTGTTCGGTCGCCTCTCCAAATAGCCTACCAACCAAGAAAAGTTACGCATTGAAATTTACGTTACGTATGCCCTACGTGTTCGTAAATAGTGTCAATATCGGGACCAGTAGCGCACAGCCCATCACCCACGCCCTTCCCCACCCTCTCTTCCTCCATCTCCCCCTCCCGTTTAACCCCCTCCCTCCCCACCCTCTATTATCCTCCTTTCCTTTCGAATCGTATTGATTGGTGGCCTTTCGTCGGAAGGGCGAAACATCTAATCCGTCCCTCTTTCAAGTAGCCTTATTCCCTCACCCTCCCCTGCTCTTTTACTCTCCCTCACCCCTTATAATTCCCCTCCTACCCCCTTTCCCCCCTCCATACCACTCCCCTCTTTCACAACTACACCCCGCCCACTTTTATTGAAATACGCTAATTCTCAAAACGAGGTCCAAGCGAGAGCCCCTTTTAATCGCTTGAAAACCTCTCTCCCCCAGTCTATCTCCGTCCTTTGGCCTCTCCCTCAACTACCAATGGTCGTCCAGGCTCCAGTTTCATCGGAATTGCTTGTTCAATCCGCTTTTTGAGCGGACATTGCATGCGACAACAGGCTGCCTCTCCACGAGCCAACCCACACGGACGTATTTTCGGAGCGATTTCACTCCATGCCTCGTCGATAGAAAAGAGCCATAATTCGAGCGTCACATTGACGGCTACGGACCCGAAAAATGCATGAGGTGATTCACCTTTATATGGTCACATTTTGCTGTAGAAGGGCAAAGACTGAATGCTATGGAGTGTATTATATTATTGCTATTAAAAGGCGTTACCAGGAGAATAGCTCAATTGTCCTTGAAATCCCGCTAAATTATATTTTACATGTTTTCTTTCTTCCTTCTAGGTTTACATGCCATAATTTGTTAACATAACTGTTCATTTACGCAAACTCATCTATCACATTACTGAACACTAACTGCCCTCCGCTCACTGAGCACAGTGGTCCCAACAACGTCCAAAAGTTTTCGAACACTCCACGAGTTTGGTTGACTTCAGCCTAAGCTGGCTCTCGAGTTAGCATCCTTCTAATTCAAGAAACCAACCATTTAAGGTGGCTGGAGTGGTTATCTTGGGTCATTGAATGCTTATTTTTAACTATTGTTTAAGTAAGTCGACAAAAGAAATTTCATTTCACTACATCTTTTTATGTGGGGAAATCACCATTCATGCCGTTATAAAAGTGATACAACAATTATAATTATACATTTTTGTCTTAAATAAAGCATTTAATGACTTGAACTATTGATAGTACTCGGCGCGGTATTCGAAATTTTGGCGAAAATTAGATTTAATTGTTTTTGCGTATATTTGACTCAATGTGACACCTTGATATTTGTGAACAAAAATTACAATAATTTAAAATGTATTACTTCTCGTTTGGAAGAAAATATATTCATACAAGGCATGACAGAAAAGTAATGAGACTGGCAAAACTTAGGACGATCTGGCAAAACTGCGGAGCTCACCTTCACACTAAATATTGGTTAGTCCCTTCCAGATTCTCTGTAGAAGTTTCAACTCCCTGCGGTTGTTACGTGAGTATTGACAGCGTCATTAGGGAAGTAGTATTTTATAGTATGTCTAGAAAAATTGAAAAGGGAAGTTCGGAGCAATACTTTGCCATTAAATTTCGTGTTAAACTTGGGAATCCGCGAATGTGGCCCATAGTTAGTTGGAAACGGGTCCATAGGAGCATTTCTTATCAAGGACACATGTTTTCCGATGGCACAAAGCATTTTTGAAGCTCTGAGATGCAGTGAAAGATGAACCTCGCTCAGAAAACCCTTCACTTTCAATATTTGTGGACAATTTCGAACGAGTGTGGGTTCTTGTGGGGACAGAATGTCAACTAACGCTAGGGATGATGAGTAGAAAGTTGAATTTGAACTGTTTCACTCTTAATCAGATTTTTATTCAAGATTTGGTATTGAGAAAGGTGTGTGACAAAATGGTACCAAACGTTGCTGGCACCGGGATGCTCCACCATGACAATGCCCCCTGTCACACGGCCATATCCATTATCGAGTTGCTTACCCAAAAAGGAATTTCTGGGATTCCTCAACCCCAATATTAGCTATATCTCGGACCTTGTGACTCTTCTTATTCCTCAAGCTCAAAAATATTTTCGAAGAATTTCATTTTGGGACTATTATCCACAGTCCCAAAATTACATTCTTTTTGACAAAGGATAGTGACGGAATAGCTAAAGACTATCCCGATTGAAGCCTTCCAACACTGCTACGAGGACTGGGAACAGCGACTCTGCCGGTGTATAGCTACCCATGGAAAGACAAACGAACAGGATAACATTGTTGCTGAAAAAATTAATTATTGGTCCTCTAAAAAATCAGTCTCTTATGTCATCGAAATATTACGAAAGATACCTCATGAGTCACTAGGCTATGTGTTAAAATAGCATTGAATTGCCAAAAAACCAAATCGGCTAAATGTATTTTTTTCCACTTTTATCTACAGATATCACTAATATGAACAGGGGTGCAAAGTTTTACGCAAACCAGTACTCAAGATGAAAATCGCTCCAGCAACCTTGAAGTTAAAATAAGATCATTCATTTTGGAATACCTTACGGAGTTTATGTAAAAGGCAATTTATGCAGTGCACACGACATCCACACAGGGTATCCTCTGTTTTTATATTCTCTGCATTTATTTGGCTATTTTTTTTTCTTTTTAACGCTTGATCACCAGTTCGTGATTCAATTGAAAATGGTGGGATAGACGTGATTGATATATTGCTGCACGAGAATTGGTGCTCATCCCAAGGCGTGAGATATGTCATCTCCCTTCCATGCGTAATCATCCTACGGTAATACTCTCTGTTTCCGTGCGGGAATTCCTTACCGACCGTCCTATGGAAGTTCCAGCTAATACCTATACAGGGTCTGAAACGAATGGAAATAGACTACGATCTTATGTTTCGAAGTGAGCCTCGTACAGAATTGAAAGCGGCCTATATTTATCAGAGCAGCGGCAGCACTGTTTAGCGTCCTGGGCTGCGGATGCGCAATTCGTGAAATTCTGATCGACCTCTTTTTTTTATCTTTTGATTTGAAATACATATTTTTTGTTGATATTTTAGCATTCGTCAACTGAGCTTTCGTCGACGTATCTCAGCCGAGGCCGGGAAATGAAATTTTAAGACCCGAAAGTTTTCGAGTACTCCCGAACTCTTCACGTTTACTTTATTTCCGTAGATCATCGATGATGATGCCTGTAACTATGTCTTTAAATTCACAGAAAATCCGTTGAGAGGGCGGAGCAATCGGACCACGTGGACAGTACGCGTGCAGTCTTGCATAGGGACGGAGACGCTTCTAAAAAAGAACACAAATTATGACTCAGAAATTCCTAAATATCGGTCAACCAGCATTTATTGATAGTGTATTTCTTACCCAGAAAGCTAATAAAAGGCCACTTTGATTCTGGTAAACAGTATGGTTTTAACTTAGTTTCTGTTAAATTCGAGGTTTTGTTATAATGCAAAAAAATAGTTTCCTCAAAGTCAAACGTATTAAGTGCTACTTGATGAAATAGCATTTTTCCAATAAAGAAGAACGAACATCGTGCAGCCCACTTTCTTTACATGGAATACAACTCTTTA
This sequence comes from Pyrrhosoma nymphula, assembly GCA_963573305.1. Lineage (NCBI taxonomy): Eukaryota > Metazoa > Arthropoda > Insecta > Odonata > Coenagrionidae > Pyrrhosoma > Pyrrhosoma nymphula. The sequence goes on along the minus strand of OY754336.1, from coordinate 54,121,701 downwards.
ATAAATCCCTACAGTTTAAATCTTATGGTTCCGTTCATTGTGGAGGTAGATTTAAACGTTGGGAGACTTCTAGTAAATAAATTAAAGTAAGGGGAAGTATGAATAAAGTTTTTCTGTTATTGGAATATTATTGTTATTTGGGACAATGAGCGATTTTTCCAAAATCCCGACCGCCTTTTTTCGGGATTCGGGAACGGGTACTGAGATAACTCCCGGGAACGGGCGGGAAGAAATTCCCGACTGGAAGCACTGTTACTCTGTATGCATTTCCTATTTTTTGTTTTAAATTCTGGAGTCACTGGTTCGTGATGCGATTGGAAATTGGAGGATTGACCTGGTCGTTAATCGCATAGTATATTTTGCTCTCATCCTCCGGCTAGGGCTTTTTCACCTCCTTTTCCAATACGTAATAATGCCTTCAGTTATGCCCTCATTTCCATTTAGTTCAGAGATATGGGGACACAACATCATGCAATGAAAAGGAAAAAAAGCGAAATGCATTGTTTCAACTTCATCAATTTTTTCGGGCGTGTCCTTTTGAAATGTGTTCGTTCCAGGAAATATGGCGTCGAAATTTTGGAGGGCTAATCCCTCGTTTCATCTCTTCCAACGTCACGTGAAACGGCGGCTTTGTGAAGATTTAAATCGAAGCAGTCACACGTGGCAACCATACGCTCAGTTAGAGCCTGATGCTTTTCAAACGTCTAAATTCAAGTTACAACTCAAATCGCACAATAGTTAGCTTAGTTCTCGAATCATCCAAAAAACGCTTGGCACTTTCAAGCGCTTTAATTGTACTTGCGTTTAACTCTTTAAAGGCTTGCAGGTATTTTTTCTTGTTGAGTAAGTCTTAAGAATAAATAAATAAATGATTTCCCTTTATTTTTTACATGATTTAAGTTTAATACCTCTCGTGATGTCAGTAATAACTATTATGATCACCCTAATACAACTCCTATTATCTACAGTAATCTGTTTTCTTCTTTAGCGCTGTGAGCAGAAATATCCCGCGCTGGATAGAGCCTATAAAACCATTCATGATGGTCGAATGTTTATTGGTCTGTCTTCTTTTTCAAATGACCCTTGTAAAATCTTATCATATTGCCGGAAGGACGGTTGAATGTTTTTGTTGCTGTCCGTTACGAGACTATAGATGGCATTGCTAATCTGTTTTTTTTTTTAAATTTGAAAATCAACCGTTTCCGTGTGCAGTAGATTTTTCTTTGACCAGTCACTATTTGACTCCCTCCTGTTTTGGAAAAAAATCCACTATATCTCTTCAGCATTACACATTCCGGTCCATCACTTTGTCTGGCTCGAAAATCGTCGGTGGAGCACTTGATAGATGTTTTTATGGCAATGTAGATCTGGTATTTGATGCCAAAAGATTCTTGTGTCGATCCCGTTTTCTGGATGACATACGAGCCGTCCAGTTTAATTGGAGAGGGCAATTGCCTGAATCATTTTTTTCTTCAATCGATATCAGGAGATCACCAGTAATCAGTCAGTATCAGATTCATTCAAGAAGAAAAAACTTTGTTTGTAATTGCAAAGGGCTTGCAATCACTTCCTCGACAATTTCATCTTCTTGCTTATCAATTCATTAGTCGAATTTCTTTATGATACCTTTAGTCCCGCAGTACATTCAATGCGTCCGGTCCAAACTCAAATGTTTTCAGAATTAGCTTTATCACTGTAAACAGTAGTACAATGCGGATTACAGTGCGTTTCACATTTTCATTTTACAATGGTCTTCAATGTCGTATTCCCTCATCTCCGTTTCCCCTTGGCCTTTTCACGACTGCTGCAGAATACGCTGTTTGAGTTGCATAGCGTAAATAAGGAGTCGCAACTCCATGTCCACCAGACATAAATTCTAGAAATTACATTCCCTTATTGCCTCCTGAAGTTACGCAGATTCCTCCTAAAGAACCCTGTACATAACTCTTCGTTCCGGTTCCTTTCCGCTCCCTTTCTCACCTGTTCCTTTCTTATTGGAAGTCGGTCTGTCCGAGGTAATTACGAAAGCAAAGCGTAATTCAAAAAAGTTTTTCTTCGCATTGATATTTTTTAATGGAAGGAGGACTACCGGCAGGCGAGGCTCTTGGACTAGCAAAGCGGCGACACAGAGAGTGAGAGGGAGAGAGAGAGGGAAACTACGAAGCGGAAGAAATGAAACGTTCGTCTTTTGTTTTTCAGTTTTTCTTTTAATCGCTCCGCCGCCGAGCCCCCTTTGCTTGACAATCGCTCAGAGCCGAGGACGACAACAAACGAAAAATTCGAGGGTGAGGGAGAGCTAGCTGGTTATGTGAGAGCCGTCGCCTTTCCCCCATATTACTGATATCATTGTTTTCCGCTCGCCAAGCCTATTTTATCGCTCTTCAATTGCCGCCGCCGCTGCCGTGAATTTCCAGTTTCCTTTCGCTCTGCTTGCTTTTGCGCTTTTGTCCAGAATGTTTCTACCTGCGTCTCCCCCTCTCGCTTCAGTCGTCCAATAAATTTAACGAACCTGCATGGGACGTCTGTCTGAAACCCCTCTTTTTCTGCTTTGAGTTTTTGCTTTTAACTCGCCTGTAATTACCAATGTTGGACGTCATTCCCTTTTATTTCTTTTTAACGTTACGATTCGAACATTAATTTTAAGTCCAGTTTAAAAATGATTCTCTCCCATTCAATTCAATATACGATATTCCTCGTAAAAGAGTGTGACGGAAAAATTTCAATGTCTCCATCCCGTCCTTGTTCTTGGTATGACATGGTGAACAAATGTTAGAGCGTGTCCCCATTACCGTTAATGTTTTTTGCTGTTGCTTTGCAAGTCCGGTCGTGTGGATTTCATTGGATAATTGGAAATAATTGTGTCTTTTGTGCGATTTCACTTTAATGTGAAATTCCTCTTCCGTTTAAGAATATCGACTCTGCTGTATTGACAATTTACTCAGTTTTTCCAACTTACTGGTATAACTCATCCTCCAGGTCAGTAAAAGTGGCAGAAAAGAAATCAGCTCTATACCTTCCTTTTGATTGCGCATTCTTTCGAATGTGCAAAATTCGTAATAAAATTCACTCGCCTGGATATATTTACTAGTATGCGAACCCAGTTCCAAAACTTTTCACTAGCACTTAGGCCAGTTAAGCTACCTGGTCGTCATTTCCCATCTTGCATTTCATAGCGTTTTTAAAGGTACTAGTTGTCCTGACAGGGTAGCGCGTCAGAAAAGCCATACGGTATTCGCATTCACATTCGTCTTGTGCCACTGCTATCGAGATAACCTCTCTATTTATCTCCCGAGGCAATTTTTAAACATATTGATGCTGGAAAATTTTTAAATTACCTCTAGGTTAGCGGTAATATTCTCTTTAGCACAGTAACTCGATAAGGAGGTACATGAATGACAAAAATTCAGAGTGAACATTATTAGAAATTTTCAGTGGCGGTTTAACTTCCACTCCAGTAGTAGATTATCGTGCATTGAAGGATAAAGTCATTTCGCGCTTTTTGTCTGCCTCTTCCAGTCAAGGGTGACAGCATTCGGACGGCTCGAATCAGGACGAACTTATCAATATTCGAGCTGAGCCTTCGATGGTTTACTTCGGAGACTGAGCGGGAAAGGGGGTATCCATAGTGGCAGGCCATAACCCTAGAAACTTTTCAATTTAGTCTCTCATTGTTTACTATAGCATCTATTAAGGTTAAAGAAAATGACGCAGTGCAAGTTACTCTTTTTATATCAGTATTCTTTAACTTTCAGGGTGCAAATGTCTTGGTTGGAAATGGTTTAAATATCTTGGTTCGTGCGGAAGGAAGTGTCTGTTTTTTCTTTTTTTTTAAGATATAGCTGTTTTCCTTTTTAAAGCAATAATTTTTATAGCTGTGAGCAAACATTTTGTTTATCATTATCATTACCACCATTATCAGCAGTCATCAACCCGAATATTGGGTCATTACATTCTCGCATCAGATAACGGGTTTTTATGTATAATTTACGTTTTTACGTTAAATACTCACTAACATGATTAATTCTTTTTTAACTGTCCCTAGTCTTAATAATATCTTTCTTCTTCCTATTTGTTACTCATTCATTAACTGTTTTACAGGAGCCATTATGCCTCAGATTATTTTTAGTGAGTTTGTCCCTTATACTTCACAGAGTATTCCGTCAGTTGATCTTCACCATTCAAATGCTTCTATGTTTCCATTTATTTATTACAATTTTTTTTCCAATTATTCCTCTTTGGCTGTTTTTTTGTTCATTTATAGCTAATATTTCGTCTCTTTCCAACAATGTGAGCCTTTTTTTGCTCTTTAGGGTATTGATGTCATGATAGCCTTAAGAGAAACGTGACTACACTGACAGCAGTGGCCCCACTATTGCATGTGTAAACGGCTGTCAGTAGTGAGTAGTGTTCAGTAGTGAGCTTAGAGCACTGCCTCTCCTGTCTACCATATATTCTCCTTCTTCCCATGTCTACTCCCCTTGCACTCTCCGTGGTGAGTCGCTTTCCGCTACTCTTTTGTCAGCGCATCCACGCTCGGCTCGCCGAGACTTGGGGTCCAACCTCGCTTGTGAGTCGCGCATAATTTTCTCGTTTATTCCGGCCGAGATCAAAAGGAAATACTTTTTTCCTCATTCTTTCGTCCCCCGAATGAACCCGCATCCACATTCTTTTTCCCATCGCTTTGAGACCTTTTGCGGTCCAGCCGCAGCCTCCGCGCAACACTACGGTGATTTACAACGGAGGTGAGGTGGAGTTGAAGTGAGAGGAAAGAGGGAGGCGGCTGGATGTGAGATGCAGGAGAAGAGGTGGGACGAAAGCAAGAGGATTTTAGGAGATATATAGAATGGATCTTGAGAATACGTTCATGGCTGGGATATCCCTCCGCCAATCGGTATTCGTGGTGAGTCGGGAATGTTAGACAGGAAAACATGTAGGGAAATTTTGTTTTCCATATTAAAGTCATCAATCAATATTTCTTACATTTTCAAATTAAATTATTTTTATACACCAAAGAGGGAGAAATTCTTCATGGAAAAAAATAATTTTACCTGACCGGGATACGAACCCGGATCTCCTAATTGCCGGTCAGGTGTGTTAGCCAGTTACACCACCAAGCCATCTTTATCCTAGAAGAATTTAAGCGGGGGTTTATTAGAACAAGCCTTTATAGTCGAATAGTATGAAGGTAAATGAGTTTTCATATCTCACAAGATTACTACTTTTTTACTGGAAGATCTCGCAACACTACAATGTTTCGGGTTGGAGGACTTCCGGGTTTTTCTGCGTTGGTTTATCTTTTCGGTGATGGCATTTCAAGCCCATTGCAGCGAGAGTATCCTTAGATCAGGATCCGAATACCAATAACTGGAAATTGGCCAATTTATGTATCGCTCTCAATATGGCCTCCCAATCCCTTGGCCACGCAGTGGTGAGGAGACTATAGTTGGCGTGTTTATGCTTTGGCGGGCATTTATTTGCAACTTGGCGGTTCCATGAGTTGTGCAGGCGATGCCCTACATCTCTATAGAAATAATTTATTTTTCCTCTATTTCAGTCACCTTTTTCTTGCACAGGGAGGAATAATATTTTTGTCCATGTATTTGTGAACTTCATCTGACGCCATCACTTTTCTTCATTTTTATAATATTTGTTCATGCTACAATCTACTTTGTTCTAAAATATCAAAGAAATAGCGCAAGCGTAAGCCTGTGCGAGAAAGTTATATGGATTAGGCTTTGGCAATCTGCCACAATGGAATCACCGGTTCTTGCTACGCCGCTGTAGGTAAGAATCTTTGGGCTATGTTAGAGTTTGGATGAGTAACGCTAAAATTGCCCCGTTCTGTTCTGTTGCCCCTGCCTCCAAGGGGCAGTCAGTTTTAGAAATATAAGAAGAAAAAGACCTAAGGGGTCTAAACAAGTGAAGCTTAATAACCATAACTAGTTAACAGTGAGATCTCTCATTTGAAAACACCGGCACACGAAGTGAGGGTATGGAAAACCAGTGAAACATACAGCCTAAGTGGTAAATTACAGCTTAAATACAGGGCATGTGTATAGCCATGTTGTATTATGATGATGAGCAGATGCAGTAGACGAATTGTACTTCCAATCTAGGGAACCTCGGTGGTTTAATTACATTTCAAAGCAAGGTATATGATCACATATTTTTTTAACAAAAATTATGAAGATCTGAGACGGTAGGAGAAATTATATAACCTACATTGACGACCGTTCACAATCGTAGAATAGAATATAAAATAGGTAGTGAAGCTTGCAAACAGATGATCTAAGTATGATACTGTAATTAATACCGCGTTAGTTGTTCTTTACCCTTGTAAATAACAAAGACGAATTGTCATAACGGTGGAAGATATGCTACGTGTATCAGAGGCACACCGGTGGTGGCTGCGAGTAGCGTTGCCCAGGTGATGGGGGAGAACCAAACCGGATCGTCTGGGGTGGAAATGGGTGACGCGTTTAGCGAGACGAAATTACTTCCTCCTCTTCCTCAGCTGCAGGGGACAGGGGACGACTACTCCTGTTCAGGGTCGGGGGAGACGACGTCTTCCACTCTGACCCCTGCTCCTTACCCCCACACAAACGCTACCCCTTCCCCCCGTTCACTCTTCCCCCCTACTACCCCCCCTAAGCCACCTTTTCAACTCCTCGATGGGGATCTGCGATTCTACGATGCATTGACTGCCATACTCTGGAGATATCGCAGAGCGACATTGATCGTCCGAAATATTCGATGTATCGTTTTGCGATGTCTTTCGAAATGGGCGATAAGATATTATACGATGGGCGATGAAATTAGAAGCCGTGCGTTAATGCGATGCTATTCTATACCTGCGTTTTAATACAATAATAGTAACAATAATAGTAACAATAATTTATCTATAGGTAGCATATAATTGCCTATTTATTATATAGACGAACACACACAACCATGTCCTGGGAGGTGAAAATCCTACCCAGGCGGGATTCAAACCCGCGTTCTTTGGTTCGGCAGGCAAGGTTCAGTGGTCGATGAAAATGAATGAACACATAAATACGCGATACTATACCGTATAAGATGTAGTGAGACGATATTTAGCACCCTTTTTGACATGAATATTTTTTGACACACCTTTTGACATGATTTTTGACATCGATTATATCGCGATTCACTGAAATATAGTCGATGCCATGATGTATCCGGTGTAATACCATGCAATGGTATATTACTGTGTGCTTATTTCGTTATATGCTATAAATCCTGATGGAAGAGGCCTTTTAGAGCTGTTTTCAGTGGTCGATGAAAATTAATGAATCAATATATACCGACGCGATTCCTTGCCATAGTCGATGTAGTGCGACGTATGCGTTTAAATGCGATATTTAGAACCCTTATTGACATGATATATCGTACTAAATTTATATCGCAACAAGATATTTAAATTTGAACATCGCACAACCCGACCCTTCACACTTCCTCCCTCCTTCCTCCAAAGCGCCCATCCCCCTTCCAAAATCTCTCTCCCTCAGACCTCTCATTCCTATTTTCCCACCTCAGCCTCCCACCACCCACCCCATCCCTTTCGCACAGGCTCCGCGTGGGCGCTTAACGTGGGTTTTACCGACTTAACGTCCCAGAAAATTAATACCCCACCGACTTTTCGACTTCAGCAGCTAATTGTTTCTCACCATCTTCCTTTCCTCTCCTCATTCTCTCCCTGCTACAGACGGACGGGTGCGGCTTTCCATCTACGCCTCGCTATCGAATCTTTTTCTTTCTCTCGCCCTTTCGCCACAAGAAAGGCGTAGGCCAGAGAGGAAAGGAAATCATTTTCTGGGGTCGGAGGTCGGTTTTTTTCGGACGGAAATAGTTTTTTTTGTTTTTCTCCCACCGTCTCTCACAAGAGAATTTAATGTCTTCGGGCCGTGAGAATGTTGAAAGAGTCAAGAATGAAGCAAACGAGATATATTCAGGGATTTATGTGCACAAAAAGAAACAATCAGATTTACACGCTTCGCTTATAACATAGTAATATTGGTTGAGAAGGATGATGGTCCTTACGAGTGAATAAAAAACCCTGCTTTGAAAGAAATGGATGTTTTAGTTTTATCGCCCTCTATAAGAGGATTCAATGCCTACGGGTTTTTGAGAAAATTGAAAAAGCCGAGGGAAACAAGCAAACGAAATTAAATGTAGGGATTTATGTACGCACGGAGAAACAATTAGCTGCCCACGCTGCGCTGTTGAGTTGAAGATGTTGGTTGAAAGTGATGATATTATAATTGTGATCGCGGGTTCGCATTCCACATGGATGAATTTTAGGCGATTTGTAGTGTGTCGGTGTGTGTTCCTCTTAAGTCTGTTCACCGTAGTTTATACCAGGAAAACTCTTCAAGTTCTTTTCCATCTGCGCTCAGAGCGTAGAAGTATAGAATTCTGAGGCAACGGGATTGTTAAATGGGGATTGTTAAATGACGATGAATTAGAGGGTAATAAGAGAAAACTATGTATAATCTCTGCAGATACATGAAAAAAAACAATCATCTTGCTGGGTTTCCAAGCAGAGCTCGTTTTGAACACCAAATTGATAAAATTTGCCATGAAAATATATGTGCTCAGCCAGCATCCAAAACAGGCTGCCAATTGGGAGATCCAGTTTCGTATCGGTACTCAGTCAAATGATACTTTTGAACCAGAGCGCGTGACTGCATATCAAATCATTTGTGTATTCAGCAATCAGTGTTACGGCTTGTTTGATTGCATTAATGTTTTTAGATCACTGTCCTTCAAGGCATTTTATAGCGTTTTTCATATGACTGTAGTTTGTGTGACTATGAAAAATGTTAAAATAATGCTTCTTATTTTGACCCACTTTCTAGGGGCTTTCTATTAGAATGCATCTGCATCTACTGTTGACGAGGGATATTTTTTGTTTCTGAGAGTTTTTGATTCACAGGTTGTTTTCATAATAATGTCCGCTTTGCCTAGGGTTATGTAAGCGTATACATTATTTTCTTTATATGTTGTATTAAGGAAACATTTGCCTGTAGATTACTGTTGCGAGTCATTGAAAGTGAAGTAAAAAGGCGCTGAAAGAGTTGGAAGATGTAATCCCAAATATACGTGACATGTAAAATTTTACCTCAAATGAGAAGTCATTTCATGTTGAATAACGAAAAGAACATTTTTTGCACTTTTAATAGTTAAAACTCATGATACTTTTTGATTTTTGATGTCATTATCAAGTAGCTTTTGAAAAGATCATGGCCATTTCATTGCTGAACGCCAATATACCTTAATCAGCCAAATAGCACGATCTCATGCAAAAGTCATTATTAAGTTTTTTCAACTCAAAGTTGTTTTTGAGCGAGGCAAATCCGTTTATCCCCTGTGCACAAAAGGGAAGAGGATAGAGGTGGAAAGGTGGAGGTTTTAATGGCTGACGTGAGGGAAGAATTACTTCGGGGTGAGAATGTTTAGATTTATTAGTGTGTATCGACAGCCTGGCCATTTTGTGCGAAGTGGACGTTGTTAGTCGGCAGAAAGGGATGGTCCGAGGTATATGGGGGAAAGGGGGGTATGAGCGTAGCCGAGGATCTGAGGTGGTCAAGAGTCCGAATTAGGGGCATTACGGCTCAGTGGTGATAATTTGAAAATGGGCAACGGTGACGGGAGGGCAGTGCATGAGCGAACCAGAAAGAAATATGATGGTAACATTTAAATTTTACTGCACTAAAATAATTGAGAAGAGTCTGAAGAATTGGTACTTTTTTATTCTAGGAGATCTTACTTTTTTCATTCACTTACGTTTGCGAAAACATAAAATTTGGGCTCAACTAAATTTTTTTCATGGTTTACTAGAAGTGTTGAAAAAAAACGAGTCAAGGGTTTCAAATTGCTCTTGCGAAAATAGCTACTGCTGGTGAATTGTGAAAATGTGGAAATGACATTTGTGCGTTGACATTCAGTGTTGACAGTTACAAAATAACCTCAGTAGCAAAGTAAATTTAATCCGCATCGTATCCTTGCACAAGGCCGGAAACAAAAATGAAGCACGAAAAGCACGATTATAGATCTATTGCCCGACATGATGATGTCGAGAGACAGGAGCTCAATAGTAGTCAACTTTTATCTATCTGTGACCTAGAAAAAAGTATCGAGGGTAATTCTCTTATATCCGAAATATTAACATGTGCATTGAATAGGAAAAAAATAAGTTGTCAGTGGTAGTTCCAACTTAAGGTGAAAGCGCAGAAGAAAGCATAATCGAATAGATTCTACGCTCATATCTCATGGTATAAAACATACGGGTTAGGACTTACTATGCTCCATTTATTATTGCAAAATGAAAATGCATCCTCAGCAAACCAGTAAGATTTGAGTGCTGAGGCAAATATTTCAAATTTTAGCCATGATAAAAATGGAAATCAGCAGAAATATAAAGTTAACTTCACTCGTAACAATGATTACTTGGGATCGTTTCTGACGACAGGTATGACGTTTTTTACTCCCAATTTCCTGTGACATTCATTAATTATTTGCATTGATCCTTAGTTAATTGAAATTAGCTGCCGGGGCGTTTAAAGAAAAGGTATTTGAGCGCACTTCATCGTAAACAAAAATATTTAAGGTCAAAATGCATTATTAAAATGGCAAAATACCAGTTGATCTGATATAACTCACAGATTGATGACCCAAGTGGAATTTACATGTTTAGTGTAAGGGAAAATTAGATTGGCAACGCAAATGGAGAATGCCCAGTAGAAATATTTTCCGCCAACAAAATCAAGATCCTTGAATTTTGCTGGAGGTGACAATGGCCTGGGATTGAGTTGTTGTTCAGAGGTTAACTGCAATTCTGCTAGATAATATAACATCTCTTTTTTCCTTCTTTTTCCTTCAGTTAAATTAGCCGACGATCGTTAGAAGGTAATTCTTCGAGGGAACAATTGAGGGAGTATATTATTTGCATACAACTAGCCCTCATAAAAATATTAGAACTACTATTTCATTTGCCTGTCTCCCCTTACTTGGAAATTGTCCATGCTAAATGGAGACAAGTTTGAATAAAATCCGCATGGGATTATTATTTCATACGATTTACGGATTATAGGGAATGGAGAATTTATCCGGAACGCTGTTTACGAGATTCGGAAGATACAACTTTGTGCCCAACCGTTGTTTCACTTCCTATACAGAGGCGTTGATACAAGTATTGGCTCTCCATATTCGATTTTCGAGCTCCGAATAAAATGGAACTCACGGTAGATTTTATTCGTTATTTTTACAATCGAGGTTTTGTTGCTTTAGGCAAATTCTGTTTTTCCCTCTTCTGGGAAGCGACGGTAAAATATCCACCGCCGCACGTTTGCCACATGAAAAAAAGAAGAAGGGATAAAACGCTGGTTCAAATGCCTTTGAATCAGTGCGTTAATCCTTCGGACTGGTAAAATATTTACCGGACCTCGGCGGAACTGCCCGTGAATATCTCCGGGTCCGCGGCGAATTTTCAGGTTTAGGGCGCGTCCACTTTGGGAGTTCGCTGTGCCTAAACATGTCTCCTGGGGAAGATGTACTCTACAGGTCAACGGTGTTCCCTCGGCAAATGTAGCCGGCATTGCACAGTGAGAGTTGAGCTGGCGCCAAATTTATTCGTTTGGCGTAAATGTTGATAGCGGGCGTTCCTGCGAGTGCCAAAGGGAAAATGGAACCCAAGCCATAGTGCGGAAATACATACACCCGCCTTCACCTGAATTAGGGCAAACCCCTCAACTGCCGAGCTCCTCACTGACTGAGGCTCTAACTCTGAGCCGTGAAATCAGGGGTTACGCGTGGGGGCCATAACATTGGAGACATTTACCCCTATTTTTTTTAGTTTCCTTAAACCAAATAAACAAGACTGCTCTTTTTATCAGAGACCGCCAATTCGAATTACAGTACGCCCAAATGTTTTCATTACCTTGTTGTTCGGAAGCATAGATATTTTTGTTGGCGAGCATTTTAATAGTTTTAAATTTTAACTCCTTTTAAAATTTAGGGGGGAAGCAGGAACAGCCTATACACCCAATTATGTTTTCTCTTAAAATAAAAATCTAATCCGAAAATGAAATTCGCGGATTTTTCTTAATTTTAATTTTTTTACTTATATTCAAGTGACATTTACTAATTTACTAATAAACTAACTAACATGAGATAGATACCAATTTAGAGACCAGAAATCGTAAGATAAGAGTGATGAAAAGGATTTATTTAAAATATTTTATAAGATTTATGCCTAAAAAGCCTATAAGCGAAGTTCTGTCTTTTGCTCGAGTACAATAGGATAATATTCATATTTCTTTCACTGGCGTTACTAATTATTCAGGAGCCTTCATTTTTAAACCTTAGAAGAAGCGGAACAATTGACTCCAACAAAATGTCTATTCAATAAGGTAGTGAGGCATACGTTGTATAAATACGAGGTCATCTATCATTATGAGTACGCTATTTCATTTTATTTTTTATCTTGGTGGACCGCTCTCAGGAAAGCACACGATGGGGTGAATGGAAGTCTTCCACTGTGAAGCGCTTCTCGGTTTCAAGCACCGACTCTCCACCATGAGGTTTAAGGATTTTTCTGGAAGACCCTAACTTAGGAAATATTCCTCGCATTCTTTTTTTAGTTTCCCGAACTCCAATCAAAAGGAAGCCTGCATTTTTATCACGGCAGAACCAATTTGAACAACGATGCCTCCTCATTTTTATTTTTCCTCAAAGCACCGTTTTATTGATTATTTTTCGGGGGCGTTGTCCTTTTCTCAAGTTGAAAATTTATTGAATTTTGTCTCCCATTATCAAAGCGCTGGAACCAAATAGCCCACAAACAATGCTATTGCTACATCCTAGGTGGGAATATAAGTCGCAGATTTTCCTTTAGCTTGTTTTCTCATATCAAAGAGAAATATTTAATGTAATTTATTGTTAGATAAGAAGGCTGCTTTTAAAACTCTTGTAAATATTTTACTGATGTTATTGATAGATTTGAGCCTTGAGTTCAAATTCAAGTCCAAATTTTCCTATAGCATATTTTTATATCCTTAGATATAATTCATTTTGATATTTTTCCAAACTGTTAATTTTCGTGGAAATTATTGGTATTCATGCTCCTTAATTTCCAAACTATTAACAAAATATGTCCTGCATGGATTGAGTGGAGAAGACCGGTGAAAACTACGTCATGTAAACATTAAACAATCTTTATTTGCATTTGGAAGAAACTAAACATTCATTTTTATCCTGGAAAAATCTGCGTCGGAAAACACATGATAAATGGTTACTTGTAAAATTCGGCGTACTTTGAAACAGGAAGTAACTTTTTATATTCCCCGGGTGATTGGGTGTACAGAAGAAGTTTCCTCATTCGCAGAGTATGAAGCTCGCATCAATTTTAAATAATGATCTCATTAATAATAATGAAGCCATTTTTGGCATTCCCGCTGGCTTCATTAGTAGATGAAACAATCCATAAATAAATTGGAGAAAGGAGTGAATGGCGTAAATCGATGAAGCAAAAGATGGAAAATGTTCAAAATGGGCTGAGAAGTCAAAGTTTAACAAGTTCTAGGGACTATGAATGTAGTTCATGTAAAGTTTGCAGAGTTATAATGCGATGTGACGATTTTGTGGTAACATAAGAGCCACTTCGAAAAGGAACAGTTTGACAAATACGCACCACGATGGCTTAACCTGCTTTTCAGAGTAGGCGTGTTGAAGGTTAAAATATCCGCATGTTGATACAGATCACAAAACCAGATGAGGTAATTGAGTATGCACTGGAGTAAATTATTTGTTCAACTGAACGCTGTGGGAGATACGATGAAATTTTAGGCCTATGTTGACAATCATCGGTGTTAGATCATTGTAATTACTTTGCAAACACAAGCCTAGTGAATATAATGCATTCCAAAGGTACTCTCATAACTCGTTCGCCACATAGGTTTACCGAGATTTTGTTTAAAAGCGTTATCAAACTATGACCGAGCATGTCAATATTCGTTCCCTGTTGCATCTCGTGCGTAATTTGCAAGCAACCATGCATGAAAAATGCGTCAGAGGAAATATTCATCCTAATCATTTCATTATTTTAATAAAATATCAAAGTCAACATAATTATTTACTTCAATCTTGTAAAGGCGTAGCATATTTTGGTTGACACAGGAAATAACGAGAGATGCACGCTTGTGGAGTGATTTCCATTATTTGTGAAATTTACATTTACTCAATGGTATCAGGCGAGTCTGTGTATTAAATTAAAAGGATCTTCAGGAAAGTACTCAAACACTCACAATCGAGAGACTGTCTTCCCATTCACTCCTGTAAATTTTATAAACAATAAGACTTAGAATTAGCAATTTTCCACAGAAAACTGTGTGGAAAAGCATGGGGAAAATTGCTACTTCTAAGTTCTTATTATGTTCATATTCCACAACATCTCGCCTGATTCCTCCCTTTTTGTTTATAAATATAGTTTTGACTTTTCCTTGAAACAATTCCATCTGGAGATGACAAATCTGTAATGAAAACTAGTAAGCTCGGGAGAAATCAACTGGAGGAAACCTACGAAGCTTACATAACTTCTTTGAGATGGATTTCCATAGAGTTAATGCTGAGACAATATATTTTAAAGAGATTCATTTTTAAAGCTCTGTTTAGATTTTTTAACAACGTGTATCAACGTAAACTCATCCTCAAGAGCAGACTGTACATGAGGATAACGCAAGGGTCTCTACCTGATGCTGATACCAAGGCTTTAAATCTTCAGTGTATTATGTTCCTATAAAAATTACCGAGAGGAAGATTACTAACAGACTCCGTTTACCTCACTTTATTGAATAAAGAGACTACATTTGAATAAGCTGAACTTACCTGAACCTTAACATAATTTCCAAGTCGAGCTGACGTATCAACAGCGTACCTATGTGGGAGTTTTAGGGAGGATATGGGTAAAAGGAACATTCAGGATTGTCGAAGGAGAAGAAAGGAGCTATCAATGAATTTTATACATAGTAAACCTCGCATATTTTCCATCAGTTCTTTAATTTTACTCTCATGGCGCATTTTTCGCCTTTAACATTCTCTTTTTACCTCTGCTCCTCCCTTTTTTCTCCCATGCATACACATGATTTATTATCCTAACATTTACGTGTAAATTATGTCAAATATTGAAAAAAATCGTGAAATGTTAGCTGTAGTCTCAATGTTCTTCAATTTGGAACATTTCCACATCACCAAATCTCGAGACTAAATAAATTAATTGTATTACTTAGCTTCACAGTTTTACTCTTTATTTGATGAGATCTTCCGGTAAAGATAGGTTTATATTGAAGAACACCTAATACTAATCTCTAATATATGTAGGCCCCTATATTTTCACACGATTTCTTTCTTTATATCAGCAGACGTCCCACCTCCTTTTATTCCATCCAAAAGGCCTATCTTCTTTCTTGCTTCTTCTTAGGGATTCTCCTAGCCATCACGGCTTTCAGCATACCTTCCTTCCTCATTATCTGTTTTAACCACCTACTATGCTATCCTCTTTATCTTTTCCAGGAGTTTCCTCTCTTCTTTGAACCTTCTGAGGACTTCCTCATTCGTATTCCTAGCCGTCCACCGCACTTTCTCCACTCTCATTCTGTCCCACATCTCAAACACCTGCGGCATATTCTCATTACGTTTTCTCCGAGTCCATATTTATGCACCATACAACCATGTACTTCATACCAGACTCTTTTCCACTGTTTTTTATATTATTACCCAAGTCCCTCGTTATTAATTCTCTCCTATTAGTGTACGCATACTTTATTAACGTAATTATACTTATGTAACTTTACTATATAAGTGTTAGTTTTTAAAACGGATACAAGCTACTGGATTACATTAAATCAGTTTATGTACAAATGAAGCAATAATTCAAATGAATGAGGATACTCAAGCACAATGATGGGATGAGAACTGATTAAAAAACTCTCGACATGAGACAGTCTTTCAGAGGAGATTGATAATACGGGCAAGGCCGTCTTCTCCTCCCGGCCAGGACACAACAACATGTCAAATTCTGACAATGTACAGCCATTTCCAAAGGTTTTAGCACAGATATAGGTTTAGGGTTTTAGGACAAAATTAAGGGAGCCACTTACGCTTCTCAAGGAAATCGAGTTTCACTTACTGAATTGTTGTTCTTGGTTACGCGCCGCAACCTATTCAGTTGTTTTTAAATACGTACTCAAAGGCTCCAAGTTGAGAGGCGATAGATTGATTGTTTAATGCTAATTTGTCATTATATTCTCGTTTCCCTTTGGATATACGATTTGTTCGTGGGTAATTATTATTTAATAGCGTTTATCATTACTGATATTGAGTATTTTAGTGATATTTGCCGTCTATAACACGGCAGGAACGATTTAGTTTTTTTAATAATAAAGTTTAGTTTTTAAATTAATTAGTATGTAAAACATGTTATTGTTAATATAGTTTATCATAATTTCTGTTCGGGAAGTAGTCTGCATTACCGCGATCATAAAACTGAGGTTAGTATGCAATTACATTGTACCGTTCATCATTATGTTTTTATAACTTTGACGAGACGTTCCGTATTGTGCAGTGCTTGTGCGAAATCGTGTGGCTTAAGTGAACTTGTATTGAGATGACGGACATGTCTTGTCACCGGAAATACACCGAGAACAGTACCCAGGTGTAAGTGCACATTTTGGTAGTGGTGTTCATGTATCCTTCGGAAGTATGCAAGCTTTTGTTTTGCTCGACAGGCTAGATGAATTCCGGTTTTGATGAACTTTCTCGCGGGTTATACCAATTCTTTGGTTGATAATATTTTTTTCTTCTTACTCTTAGAATGATAAATTGTGTGGTATTTTCCTATTTGATTAACGGGGGACTCTAAGGATCCAATCTATGGTCTTAATTTCATCACATTCCGTTAACTTTTTTTCGTGGTTTTCAATCATTTTTGCTAGGTATGAAATGTGATCATTTTTGTAAGATGTTTTTATTCATAAATAAGTGCTAGCTTCTGCGAAAAAGATATTGTTATTTATATGTTACTTTTATTGTATTTGATCATCAGGCATATTTACCCATCGCCTATATGCGATGGAAATTATAAATTACTTTAAAATATAAATTCCTGAATAAATTAAAATTATTGTTGGCCTGACTCCTATTAAAGCATATTGTCTGTAATTATAATTTAGGTGGTACTCATTTTATCAATTAACTTCTCCCTGGTAAATTGCTTTCATGGGAGTTGTGATAAATGTTCCTCGTCCAGTTGGGGAGTTTTGATTTTCATTACGTATACCGACATCTTGCAGATTTTTACAAATTAAATTCCTGTGGATTTCATGAATAATGCGAATCGCTAGAGTTCCTTTTGGATGTAGTTTTGTATTGATGATGTCGATTTTAACCAAATTATACAGCCGTCGCATATCTACATGCTTTTTTCTTTATTTGAATTTCGTGTTGCTATCATTTTATTCGACAACTTTCATTCCATTATTGAATTTATCCGACTGTCCTCTCATAACGGGTTCACAGATAGCTAAAGGCTGAGAAACAACCTGTTGATTAGGATGTATTATATGCAGTATTTAGGACCCATAAATATCTAAGAGTATGCAAAATGTTTGTGAAAAAAATAAGTAAAGAATGCGTGTACATGAAGCTGAATGAGTAATAATTGATTTGGGATGTAATAAAAAGGTAATTCCGTTTTTGGGTGAAAATTTCAAAGCCAAGAGAGAGCAGAAGAATGGATGCAGTAAAGATTTTAAATATGATGTTCATCATGTTTATAGTTAACAGTTTTCAATCATATATCGACTTTGGCTCGCATGTTACTTGCTTCACCGATGAGTTTTAAGTTTTAACCACAATTTCGTCTTTGTTATTTCTGGTTGGTGTTCAGAGGAACAGTTATCTGATTTTTATTATTCATGGGACAAGCTAGTTTGATACGATTGATAACAGAAGATGAATTATGTATTCGAAATTCATTTAGTTAGAACGAGTGAACTTTGTTGTGAGAATTTTCTACAATGATAGCAGTCAAGCCATCAAACTCAGGGGTGAGATTGATTTAGTGTTCCCTTGATGCTTTAATTTGGTCATTGAGGTATTTTTCTCAAGCATTTTTCAAGACATATTTGCTGATTTTTTATTAAAACTAACGTAAAGGTAGTCTAATGTAGATATTCTTGATCTGTGGTTCACTTGCCTTCATTTTGGGGAGTACAAAAAGTTGACACTCATTTATTATCATGGAGGTTCTGGAAGAGTGAATAATTTTTCGAATGGAAGAGGCTTGCGGAATGGGAGGGGCTTGAGAGAAGGGGTTCAAGGAAACGACAGGATGGAAAAAGCTTAATAATCACTTGTCTTATTGGTAGAACATTGGGTTAAAAATGGTAGCTGCCGACTTCGAACACTCTTCGAGTGATTCTTGTTAAATTCAACCTATTCTACATTATAAAAAAGGCGAAATTAACAAAACGTGGAAAGTTTAACGATTTTTAATAGTCATAGCGTTAATGGTAACGGTTTCTAGTTGTTTTCCCTAAACTTTGCAAATATTTTCAGTATTTCGTTTAAATTCGTAAAACCCGGTATTTTTACTTTATAAATCACCAATAGTGTCTTACTATTTGCTGCTTTACTACTAACAAAAACTCTTAGCCAACAGAGAAAGAATAGCGGAGTTGTCTATAAAAGAGTGAACATTCGTCGTTGACTAAGCTCCAACTCATTTTCTGTGAGCAATTGAGCACAACTTGAGCCCAGAAAGTGTAGTCTGATGCGTTTTCCACATACACTTCTCCCCATTGAATGCAGACCCATTGTAGCTCTTTACCTGAATCGTTTACAGCCTTGCAATTTTTTGCCAATCAAATAATCCCATTATAAGAGCATTCTTCCATTTCTCTGGGACAAATTTTTCCCTCTTCTCTAGATTCTGGACGAGAGGCTTGAGTCTCGAGTACTTTCTTTGTACCATTAAAAAGGATTTTTGTCTCGAGGAACACATCAATTACTTCGTTGGGCTCTTTAGGAGTCTCGCGAGTCTAAGGAGAATCGCGAGTCTAGTAAACATTCGTTGCCAACGAGAATGTTAGGAGGTTTTTATTCGATATGTTTTTCTCTACTCCCTTCGTAACACATCAGCACTCTAGCTTTCCATTTATTTTAGACCCAGCGCACAAGATGGTGCACTTCCGAATAGATCGAGAGTACAGTTGATGCGTAAACAATAAAATAACTTCTTTAATCACATCCGTAATTGTTGTTTATATGTTGATTTTCAGTAAAGGGGTCAAATACGGTTAAAATAAAGTTTTTTCAAGATAAATGTTTAGTAAAGGCGCTTTTGAGACTGCTGAAAACTACCGTGATGAACGTGTTGAAGATTTTTCGATACGATACGATAATGTTTAATGTCAAGACTCTGAAGCTTGTTGCGGTCGTTGAAAATCGTTGCTAAGCCAAGCTAACATACCCTCTGCATCGATAATAACACCACTTAATGAAAGATAGGTCTCATTCTGCCGACTGATTATTTCAAAGAATCCATTCCAAAAGTAGTGAAGTAGATCAAATCAACGGCTTGAAGACGACCACATTTGATTAGGAAACAATACATATAAAGAATTCAAAAAGATATGGTACTTTTTTCACAGATTTTTATTTCAAGTCGACCGGTTTCGTCGCATAGGCGACATCATCAGGTCTGCGACGAAACCGGTCGACTTGAAATAAAAATCTGTGAAAAAAGTATCATATCTTTTTGAATTCTTTAGAATGGATTTTCACAAAGTTAAGCCTGAAACCATCGAGTTTAACAATAAATATGTTACTTCAACGCAAAATAGAAACGCCAAATCCTAGAGAACTGTAATGTTTAGCTACTCTCCCATTACCGTCCGCTTTTTGTAAAAGTTGTAAGAACGCGTAGTTGTCTCCACTGAGGAGAAACGTACCTCCATTAAAGTTTTATCAGTTATTTCTTTATATACCGTGGAAGTAGAGAATCTGTTATATTTCTTGCAATTTGGTAATGAATACAGATGTAAAAGGAAATGTTTTCCAAACATGTGCACACTGAGTCGTAGAAATCTAAATAATCAATTGCGATTTTCAGCGTGGATAAAAAAGAAAGGCGTGTTAGGACAATTTTAGTTTCTATTCTGATTTGTCAAACGCAAATACTAACCTCTGGGTCTCTTAATAAACATGTAAATTAATGCCTCATGTGTGAAATTTGATCAAATTCAACATTTTTAGATTTGAGAGCTATTATTACTGTTTAAAGTCGCTAATGACACTCTATTCATTTATGATTACCATTTCATGGAGTCTTGTGCTATAATAAACATGTCAATTAATGCCTCATGTGTGAAATTTGATCAAGTTCAAGATTTTTAGATTTGAGAGCTATTATTACTGTTTAAAGTCGCTAATGACACTCTATTCATTTATGATTACCATTTCATGTAGTCTTGTGCTATAAATCATTGTTTAATCCTGCAAAAAAGGAATCTGTTTTATGTAAAAAAAAATGAAATGAATTTTTAGAGCAATGCAGTATAATTAATATGCGAAAGATCTCGTTCTGCGACAAAGTAGTGTGAGACTTTATGTTCAACTGAGTTCACGTCGTTGGAGTACTTGCGAAGAACGTTATGCAGGTATCACCTAGCAAGAAATTTTCAAGCCATTAATTACGAATGATAGTCTTTCGGCTTCGTTTCGTATCGCCGAGTTTGTTGGATCATAAAGGAAACGATTCCAGCTGAATACAGTGCAGTAGCTTTGCCCATTTTCCCGAGAATCACATCGAGTGAGAGAATAATTGCATCTTTGAAATTCTCTCCGCCAGTGAAAACTTTGAACGGTTTCTCATTGTGATCTCGCTCTTCACTCGTTTCCTTGCGGTGCATTCGGTGATTGCAAAGAGCGCGAAGCGGCTGTGTTTTGAGAAAATGATACGGATAGTTGAACCTCGCGCCCGCGCGCTCGTGTCTGTTATTTCTGATACCACTCAAAGTAGCGGGAAATGGGATTTGGTCTAATCTGCTCGCTTCCAATTCGAGCGACGAATTCCCAATCGAAAAGGTCAGTGCTGGAACTCCTACTCCTTAAGCGTAGGCCGCGGAGTCAGTGGGAGTCATCCAATTTAAGGCCAGGCTTGCGCTGGCTGGGTGACTACCCACCACGTGTCCGATATTTTCTCTTTCGTCGGAGTTATTTCAAACTTTTTAATCTCCCTGGAGGCCGACAGCGTCTCTCTCCTGAACTTACTTTTTATTAAAACACCCTTCATGGGCTCAAGTTATGAGAGTGTTTTCCCACTGAGGGGGAATATTACTCGAGTGTTTTGTGAGTATTAAAAAGGATTTTATGACCTTTTTCAGAATTTATTTTATAAATCTGAATGGTGTTTTTCGTAAGGATGCCCCCATTTTACTAAAAATATGTTTTATCGTTCATTGATTTAATGTAACTTACTACCTACTCCTAATGTTATTTTTCTCAATAGTCCATAAAAATATGAATGTAAAAATAATTGAAAAATAATGATAAGGCCAGCTATGTTTAAATCCACAGTTTTTTTTATTGGTACAACTACATCAGGTACCTGATGATGACGCCGCGGCGCGCCGTAGCGTTGAAACTAGTTGTGCCAATAAAAAACCCTGTGGATTTAAACATAGTTGGCCTTATCATTATTTGAATATGGACTTCCACAAAGTTACGCCGGAAAGTATTGAATTCATTTAAAAATAATTAATTGATTATTAGCATTAATTTTGATTAGATAAAGCTATGAATATGGTGCAAATTCGCTTTAATTATTCGTCAAGAGGAAAACATTTCGTTGTGGTGCAGGCAATACAAAAGTGGCAGGATTCGATCCAATTAGTGGCAATAAATGAATGTAGTGCCATAGAAAACTAGCTTTTACTTAATTCAATTCCGCTCTATTAAACGTGAACTGATTAGACAGTCATCAAAGAATTTTTATTGCAGACGTTTTACTCTCTAGCTCATTTCAATTGAGGTTTTTCCTATTACTCTCAAAGTGATGATTTCGTAAATTTTACTGGCTATAAAAACCACGCGGACCATCCAGACGTTAGTGAAGGAGACATGTGTGATCTATATTCGTAACTACGTTTTACTAGTTCAGGGAAAAGGTTGGTGATTTCTGGTAAATGGACTTAATCAATTGTTTTGTTAATTTGGCGACATTTGAGTAAAATATAACTGTTTGTGTTCCGATATAATACATTTGCCAACACTCACATTAGAAGGGCAGACAGTACGTCCAAATAAAAAAAAATAATGGTTAGAGTGAAAAGTACAGAAAATGATATAAAATGACTGATTGATAATGAAGACTATTATCTTCGTCTGTGGTTTATGTATATTAATACCCAAATACAGTACATTACTTTTATAGCATAAAAGGAATAGGATTTAATATATAGAATTATCATTGGCATTAAAAACTAGGTCTAGGATACATATAGAAATATCGCTTCTACTCTTCACTGAAAGCTGTGACGGGAGACTGCCCAAGAGCACCATGCTATTCTTTCCTACCTTGTTATTTTTAACGATAAAGTCCCAGAATGTTTGATCGATTGAAACTCTAATTATTTCCAATTGGATACTTCTGCAGTAGTTAGGTTTTTCCTCGTGCAGGAGCTTCCTCATTTTTTTGAAATAGCTGCTGACCCTTTCAATTCAAATTGATTCAAGTTCAATGTTACAATGAGTCTGCCAATTTGCGTACACGAATGAGCTTCCGAGTGTTATTCAGTATCGAGTCATTTTAGCGTTCATAACGCCCATTTGTCAGCATATCTTTCCTTCCAGGAAGCGTGATGTGGCTTAAAATTAGGATTGATTAATGGAAGTAGGATGTAAATGGTCGAAGTACAGTTAAAAAAGCATGAAACACTCACAGAATTCGTTTAAGCAAGCCTGTTTTATTTTCAAAATTAAGTTAGAGTATTTTTAATCATCCAGAGTTTCCTGTTATTATGGCACTATCTAAAAAAATCAAATATTAAACTTTAATATTCCAAATAGATCCTCGCGTTTGAATATTAAAACTGCTCCAATTTATGTTACTTTTTTATGGAGATGAAGGCTATCAAATTCAAGAAGAAGGCTAGCTATGGCAGCCAGTATAAAAATGAGATAACGAAACATAAGGATAATGTAATTTCATTAATCACGTAATCATTGCAGAAATAATTTCCCAAAAAGTATTGAGAACTAGTGCCGGCCGTGCGTGCATCCCAAAAAATGAAATTAACTGATACCTACTCTAAAAAGTATAACACTCAGTGGAATTGGACGTGCTAGCTTATTGTAGACGGTGATGTCTGAGAACTACTGTTCGAAATAGAGATGGCTAATATACAGTTAGTAATATCTTTCTTTGTTAGCCATAAGGGTGTTTTTATGAAGTAACTATTTCATAGGTATAATAAACAAATTTTAAATAAAAATGGAATAACAATCGTACATTACATTTTATAAATCAAATGTAATGAACGTGGTCAGAACTCGGGTCAGAACTACCAACGCTTATATCACCTCGTTCTGAATAGTATGGATCGTTGATGCATTGAAAAAAATACTTACACACCGGATGAATATTTGAACAGTTGTAGAGTGGTTTGGGACGGAAAATCGTGTCCTGGAAAATAAGCGTGAATAAAAGGCTGTTTAGTAATAGCTGCGCGACTCGGTTGACTCAGTTTAACTGCCCTTAAATTTCTCTGGCAGCAGAGGGTAGAACGAGATACCTTATTTCTTCTCCCTAATGGTCGAACATTTGCCTTTGCTGACTGGCTTTTTCGGCCAGATTTGATCCCAAGTCATGCCATGACATCGAAAGAGAAGTCCTGATTCCAGCGAGCTTTTTGCTTCGATCAATATAGCCGGGAGCGCAAAGAACTTGTTCTAGTGTATGCGAAAGGGAATGAATGTATCTCATCTTTCTCATAGATGTCCATGATTATCATCTATGGAGAAATGTAGTATCATATGGTGATCCATCTTGCTCCGTGTTTACGATACTCCTACTCATTTTATATCACGCATCGATTAATTACGAAGTTATAGTCCATAACAAACTTGATGGGAAAAATCAAGTCACATCAGTGACCGGTTTCACGAAGGAAACGGGTCATTAGATGTCAAATCAACCTTGTTCTCTTTTGATTTTTATGAAATTAAGAGTATTTAAAGAACTTAAATGAAGATTCAGAGACATAATAAAAAAATATACATTTTTAATCCATTCTTTACCTAGCTGCCATTAAAATTATATCATTGGATTACAATGAACTCAACATTAGTATATATTCAAAGCCCGTCATGGAATCGTGATCTTTGCCCTCATTGCTTAATCAGCATTTGTCGAGCGCGCATAGCTGAATTTTCTTCTGGCTCAGGTGCAAAAGAAGTGAAATGGATGTGTCCCTGGTATGTTAGGTATCTGAGGGTTTCCTGAGAACAAGTTGGGAAAGAAGTCATTTATACGATTTAGCGTAGTTCGACAAAAATCACGTAAGGTAACGCCATATTGTTGTAGTTATTTATTTATTCTATACCCTCAGCTGGTGAGGAATCTAAGCTTTCATTAGTATCCACAGAATATATTGGAGTCGTTGTAGAGTTAGATGTAGTTGTTGAACTATGCGATTAAAACTTTTAGGTCGACTACGCGCGAAATGTATCCTGAACGTTATACATTCACACGACATGATTGTTAGAAAAGATGCCTAGGTGCTTAGGATATGTTTATTTTTATACATAATTCGATCGCTGCAGATCGCGCCATCCTTGATATCAAGAGACTTTAGTGTGGAATATAATTGTTACATATAATTATATTTAAAACGAAAGTGGTGGAATTTTCAATTTGGCTTCCGAGAAAGACGTTTATTTTATTTCCGCTATTTTCTCTACTGTAGGTCAGCTCCGCATTCAATGCGTCGCGATACCCCCATAATATAGTTTCAATTCACATCCCTTATCACCATTTATATCCCTATTTATTCCCGTGTACCATGGTCCAGCAATTTATATAACGCTAAGATAGATTCTTGAGTTTCGTAGTAATGAAAGAAAACCTTAAAAACTGTCATTAAATCATTTTCTGAATTACTTGTTCCGCATGGAAATTTTTTCTGTGGGTTTCCTTACGGTTGCATAATTTGGATATTTTGTATTTCACTCTATAATTTTTATTTGCTAATGTTAGCTCACTAAATAATTTATTGAAATCACCTAGATTGAATGTCGGTTACGATGAGAACTTAGTATTATCGTAGCAGCATTGAGGTATTGAAATCGGATCTAATGAAAGCATGCATAAAATAATTTATAATTTTCAATCATTAATAATATTTATATCGTACAATACTCGGGAAACAATCAAGTGATATGTTAATTCAGCTGAAATAGCAGCACAAAATGGTCGATTTAAACAGATTTCCCCCCTAACTTTTGAAACATTTGGCATGTTGGCAGAATATGAGCCATATTGTATCATTATAGAACAAAAATCGTATCAGCGTTTCATAGGCAACCGTGTGGAGACGAATGCGTTGACCACATCAGTTTGCCGTTCAGAAGAGGGGGAATACAACTGCCAAGACTTTAACCAGTTCCATATATAGTGTAGTCACCAAGACATCGCCATTAATGTAAACGATACTTAGTGTTTCCGAAGAGATTGCTACCCATTGGTTTAATTCAGTTTACCTATAAAAAGAAAGCGAACATACTTGAGTAGGTAAATAATGTCTTATGTACTGATATGTTACTGAATTAATTACTTTGGTATAGCATTGGTCAGAACTAGGAGTGAATTCAGGAAAATATTATGTATAGAGGAAAGCGGAATACTTAATCTTAATTAATTTTCGAACAGATCTTTAAACAGTAATAACACCGCAATCTTTCAGGAAAGAAAACAATGTTTATTGCTCACGTTGAGATACTGAAAATTCACATAACACCTTAATATACAATTTTTGATAATATTATATACAAAATATGCCAACTACCCTATATTTCCGAAAGAATTCTGACTTCGCTCATAAGTTTGTTGTATTTTTGACCATAACTATGTTGAATCATTATAAAAATATGAAATTATAAAAAAATATTCGACAAAATGTGTATTTTTAGAGATTTAAAAGTAAAATGGTGGAATGGAATGAGGCAGTTGAATCTGCAGGTTCTATACCATTTGTTATGTTCTATGCCGGTAAACTTCTGTTTCCCTAGTTTATTCTGTTATATAATTTTAATATTTACTATTTAGCAAAAAGTAGAAATTACCACTGTGGAATTTGATGTGAGTAATACATTATTTTAAGACTTATGTTTTCAATAACAGAAATTAATGGCGTTTTTATGAAAACACTCAAGCAAAGGGAATTTCGCGCGATGTAGGTATGGTTATTTGATATACTTTTATTTGTATAGCCGCCAAATATCGCGCAACACATGGGAAAGGACGCCTGTCCGAATGAAAAATATCTCTCTCTCTCTCGCACTTTTTAACTATGCCCAGCAGTCATCCTCTGAAAATGTTTTGCAATTCCAAGATTTGCAAATATATACGTCCTCGCTTGAGCTCATCCATGCATAATTGGTGTTACCAGGAAAGCAATTATAAATCATAACTGGCTTTCTTTCTCGGCTTGGAAAAAAGGCAGAAGGCTGAATAAAAATCTAATTTCTGCTTTAATTGATAATTTAATAGTCGCAGTGGAAATATACCTATTTATGACTTCTCAGGGGCATGATGAAATGTAGCTGACAGTTAAAATCAGCTTACTCTTAAATTTATAGTGATGGTGAACGTTTAGGGGCTTTTGATTTTTTTGATTTGATGCTTTGGGCCGTCAATAGCCATTGTTTATTTAAAGTAAGCGTGTATATAGTCCATAATTATAACTTTCATATGTTTTTAAACCAAAATATTTGTGTGAAAATGTGGGAATCATTATATTTGTTTAAGCCAAAGATTTTATCGGTAATCAGCATTTTAAAATTTAATCATTTATGCCCTCAATATACGTATGAGGCTTTATTTATATACACTAAAGTATACACTGAAAAAATATGTATTTAAAAATCTTATCCGGGAGTCCTAAATTAAGAGGGAGATTATTCTTGCGTTTTGATTTGAAAGCCCTATTATTATGGCTATAAATCGTCTTTAAACTTTTTTGAGCTTGGAGATGTTTAATGTGATTTTGTTCCGATTGTGTATAAATTGTTCTTGTGAATTAGAGGAAAAGAGTACCTATGTCGCTGAAATATCCAATATCTTAAATTTTCAATTGCTCATGAATGTTCAAGTTTAAGTGTTTTAAATGAATGAAGGAATAATAAAGTTAGCAACTGACTTTTATAAATGATATTGTAAATACTTAACAATTTTAGTTCCGGTAAACCTTCATGAATATCAAAAATTACTGTAGCAATATTGTCAAGCGTTGATATTTTCGCATTTTTTTTACCGATGCTTGGAGTACCGATGTTCGGAAATAGATTGTATGTTAATACTAAGGCAAAAACTAAATATCTTCTGTATCTCAATATTTTCAAATTAAAAAAACAAACTTGCATATACCATGCTAACAAGTTTCAGATGTATAAAAGAATAACAATTTTCAAAGCCAGTCAATAGTAAACATGATGAATTAACGTTCCGAGTGGATAGATAAACTAGAACAACAAAAACTGCCTCAGGATGGCACATCCTTGGAACGTTTCCTGCGTAAATTTCCTCTACATACTTAGCCTTGATCTCTTGAAGGAAAACCGAAGTACCCGAAGTACCCTAGGTAGCATTTAAATTTAAGTTCAGATGATGGCAATGCATACTTGAAACATGCTCTATTGCCATTATTTAGCTGTGTTTTGTCATGTATTTTTCCATAATTTCGGCCGAACCTCTCTGCGTTGATAGTTGTCAGCAGCCACGTGAGTTAATCTTGCATAACGTTAAGAGGAAGTGGATTTCATTGATATGTGTCCAGTATGGTTCATATGAAAATTGAGCACACCCTATTGGATAATAGATTTATTGGTATATAAGTATCTAAATACACAAAAAGGTGCTAGTTTTGTATTCATTTGGTGATAATTTTATTTTAATTGGTAATTGTATGTGAATAATTGTAGCCAATCTACAACATATGTAGAGGTTGTCATAAACATAGTAATTAATGCGTTTAGGTTTAACATCAAACTCGGCATGTATGTAACTCGATCACATATCTGAGCATAAAATCATGTTAATTTACATATGGTGGCTTAAAATTTGTGTATAGGGGAGAGTGGAAGTAAATCATGATCTCAAGTCTCGTCTTGTCTTCCACTTTTACTCTCCGACCTTAGTCAAGGGACCGGTAGAACCTACTATTGTTATGTTTATTTGAGGGTTTGTATTATAATTTGATTAGTTCATTTCTTTATATTCTTTTGACTTTTAATAATTCGAGTTAGCAATTTAATATTTATAGTGAGTTACTTATACATATAATATTTGACTGAAATAAGTTTTCAAGATATTTTTACAATCTTTAGACCTTAGTTATATCAATTGCAATCTTATTTATTTTTACCTATTTATAAAAATAAATTTCGAGGATTAAAATTGTATCCTAATTATCAAATATTGTACTGAGGAATAGTAAGAACAGTGGTATTATTAACATGAATTGGTGCACGCCCAGTAGAAGATCCTTATATCAGTACACGAAAAATTCTTACAATTATTTATTTCTTATTCTGTATTATTCCTCCTATTCTAATAAAAACCTGAGATTATCTTATCAATTAACAAATAAGCTTTATAAGCTTTAGCAGCCTGTTGTCCATAATTCAAATATTGCCCAATTTATTCTTTATGTGAAAGTGTCCTGTTCAAAACTGTCGCCTGAAACAAATTTATTGCGGCCTTGTGTATACACTGGTACAAAAACTCCACTGATAAAAGGATGCTAGATGGGTGCGTGTTTATATTCATAGATAACCCATTCTTTGATGTGAAATGGCGACTAGGACACATTCCGGAACGGTTTTTGAATCATATGCACTTAAAGATTCACCCATCCCTGTGGAAGATCCACAGTTCCATTTTTTTCCGAGGAAGGTCCTTTTTCCAAGTTAGCGAACCGTGAAATTAGCTTTTGAATGCCTCCTCATGTTATGGCGTCCGCACTAGGCCTTATCAACCTCTTTTTTTCCTTATTACAATTTTTTCCCTCTGGATACATCTTTCCGGATCCTTCCCAAAGATGCGACCGGCCGCAGTTTGTTCTCGTTGCCTTCCGTGATGAATATTTATTCTTAGTTTGCGGAACATATATTCGATTCGACGTGCTCCATGGAATATCCGGAGTGTATGAAATTCTGCTTGATCAATTAGTGAACCTCCTGAGCCAAAGGGGAATATTGCTGGGTTGATTTCCCTCGTCGATTTCGGCCTAAAACACGGGCCTTACATGCTCTAATTACTCTCGCACCGCTTTGAACAAGCGCTTATATTGTGCTTATCAGGATTCCCGGTATTGCTATAGGTACAGTGTACATGAGTGAATAAATAACTGAATAAAAAACAGTTTACTGTACGTTCATTATAGAAACCATAGTAATTAGTCGCATTTGCCGAGAATTTCCAGTGACTCTCACACACCAAATGATTTTCAATGAACTCGCAAAATTGAATGCATAGATCAGCCTCCTGGTTCATTGTTCATATGGATGAATAATTTTCCAGAGTTTTGCTTTTTGCAATAGCTTTATAATGGCTTTACTCATTTGATTTTAATAAATTAGATTATTCATGCGTTTCCATGGAAATCAAAGGTCGTGAACGATAATCTCTTAATATTGATGTGGCCAATTATATAACAGCATTTGAGATTGTAAAAGGGCATTGGATTTAAATTAATATTTTCCAATATTGCTTCATCGTATCACATAAACAGGAGGTGGAAACAGGAGTATTGGAAAAAACATTAAGTATTCACAATGATGTTTTATCTGCAATTTTATGTTACATGATGAAAGTCGTATCTCTGAGCAGTCCTGTATAGTTTTATAAGCCTTATAAAACATCTCAAACATATTATTCAAGGTTTTTTAGGACTTAACACATTTTAAGCTCTCCTTCATTAAATTAGTGGGTGGATCTTATGCTATTGCGATATCATTATGTAATATGCTTTAAATGGCAATGTCCTTAATCAGTTTTCGGGATGGTTAATCGATTTTTGTTCCTTTATTCAAATTCAGACTTAGCTCGGGACTTCCTTCCACTATCAAGCCATAGCATAAAAAGTTATATCCCACTGGATAATGTTAATTCGGTAAATGTTTACTTAATACGCCAAATATATAATTTAATCATACTTTTCCATAGCAGTTTGTCATAATTTGTATCTCTCATTGGCTTGATTTGGAATATTGGATTTAAATATTTGTCTCATTAAATTCTTTCTCAGTATAGGCCTCAGTCAATTGACCATCACATAGAATTCGTAAGTCACATTTGTGAAATAATTACGGAGAAGCTTTTTGGCAGACTTCCGGCTTTGAAATGAGGTCAATATTTAGTATTGGAACGGAATAACGGAATTGGTGATACTCACTCACTCAGTGTTTCAACCCGATGGTTGGTTTTGATAGGTGAGAGTAGAGCTTACCCCGCATTAAGCCATTGACGTGTAAAATTAACATATATATGGTAGGGGGGCCAGTTCCTTTCCCTGGGCCACCTGCGATTTTCCATTGAGTCAGATAGTCGCAACGCATAGTTAATTTTCGTAGAGGATGTCCAGAGAGGTTTCGCCTGGCTTTGAACACAGGATCTTCTGGTCAGTAGCCCAGCGCTTTACCCTCTAGGCCGCCACAACCACGGGCCGGAGGTATCCCTTACTAACATGATATCTCCGAAGGAAGACATGTGGTGAGGTTTTGTGAGAATAGCTCGACCACATGGTGACTGTAAGCCTGGATGGTGTTGCAACCCAACGGCATATTCCATTTTTTTCTTTTTTCGTCTGAAATATTTCTCGTTGTGCTCCTAGCATTGAAAATGATGTCAGTCTTAAGAAGCTAAGTTTAACGGTTACGTAATTATATTGCGTATTATCTTTGTATGTCCTCGATCAAGGAATGCTTTCTTATCTTGCGTGTATCTAACTGAAGGAAAGTAATGCCCTACGTTTTCAGGGTGATCCAGCGATTACATTATTTTTACCTTTGCTTCTCCCAAAGTATGTTATATTTTCTACTTGGCATTTGCAGACTACGGCAGCTTTAGTTTTCTTGCGAATGGTCCACTCTACTAGTGACTCCCTGATTATTATTAGGGTTCTCTTAGCTTAAGAAAAATACGCAAGTTCTCCCAATTTTATTCTCTTGCATCCCTTAAGCTCGGCTTCCTCAATTTCTCACAAATAGTGTATTATTTCGTTATTACTTTCCATCACATGTATACCTTCATTCTCTTTTCTGCCATCGGGTTAAACATCTTACCAACAAAGTTCAAAGTTCAACCTCTCTCTACCCGCAAGTTTTTCGTTTTTAGAAATACAGCAGAAGGATAGATGAGGAAGAATGCGGCACCTGAATTCCCGACGGACATTAGTTCCAGGTTCTTGGTCGCACTCACGTGAGTTCATTTCTCAGAAATTATCAATGGCCGGGCTATGTGTTCTACTTACACCTTCAAAGACAAAATGTGAGTTCCTTCCTTCTATCGTTCCCATTATCCACGTTGCAAATGCTAATCTGATATTTCTATTTCAATGAACCTCTCTGCAGGCGTTGTGAATGCGTAGAGACATGTATTTTTATTATTTTTCCTTCTTTCCGGTAATATTTGTGGCAAAAATGTTGGGTTATTTTTATTATTTATGCTTTGAAAATATGTATGGCCATCCTCCGTTCGCCATTCTTGGAATTCATCCCTTTGCTCCGAATATTTATTTATCCTTCCATCACGAGTTTTACCTTTTGCTATCTTATTTTGCGCCCAATCGGTTTATTTACAAGCTTCAGCATGCGTAGGAGAAAACAGGGTATTACTTTTTTACCGAATTATCAAAGACTTGAATCTGTTTTAAGTTGATATTCCTTCCAAATTCATGAAAACTTATTTTTTTTCTTAGGAACAAGAAAAAGCATATTTATCGTTTCATTCAAATACATAGTTAATGATTTATCTCTCCTCTACGGAAGCCTAAAGTATTACTAGTTCAGAGAAACAGTCTCCTTTGAAAGGGAAATATTAGAACAGGTATCTATTAGTGCATGTTCTTTTGGAATTAAAGAAAGTGCGCATTTATTTTCGTTTCTCGGTGTCATTTTCTGAATAAATGCTCGAAGCTAAAACACCTCTATTGATGAGACATTTTTATTAAGAATAAATCAGATTTCATCCGAAGGAATGATAGGTAAGTTATGTATGTTATGTATTTAATGTGTGTATGTAAATCGTTTGTGGAATAAAGTTATCTGAAATTGCCAAGTGCTTAAAGAAGAGTTTCGTGAATTCCAATGCATATCCGTCTTTTGCTTGCTACTTTACATTATTTAATATATGGTAGTTCAGCATCATATTTTTCCCTGTCAACTGGAGATAAATCTGTATCGGTTTGAAAGCTAATAATGTTTAACCGAATGCCCTGAATATTTAACACTTTGAGAGTTTAAGAGGACGATGCAATGTGGCTGGTGATTGACAATTATGGGAACTCAGGAGATTAGACGTAATTTAAGGGAAGTGGAGAAGGAAAACTAAATTTCATTTTGCTTTATTTCTAGCAACTACGTTGCTCGAGGTTTCAAGAGTGTTTGAAAACGTTGACCTTCTGTTTTGTTTTTGAACTCTGGAGGATTAAGAAGTTTCAAGATTGATTACTGGCGACGTGAGATTTTCCTAATAATCCTTCGAGGTAAATGTTGCAAGGGAAAACTAAGGTACTCCTTTGCTTCGGTAGCGCTTAAAATGAACTTCTAGATTATTCATTCTTTACGAGGAACATAGTTTTTAAGGAACGCGTTACCGTTTAACCTAGTTTTCCTAGCATCCATTTTAAGGGATAAATTTACATTCTAATTATTTTATCCGAAAGTTGAAGGTAAAAAGTGAATTGATGTAAATTTTGTGTTCGTATGCTTGGTTTGTCTATCGATTGTATATCTCCTCATGAGTTTTGCTAAAGTTATGCTTCTTTTACTACTTTGCTATAAAAGAATTTTCTCAATGTTGTATGCTGCACTGTAGAGCAAAGTAGGCGAAGCCATAGTATAGTGGAAAGAAAGGTAGATTACGTTCTAAATGATCATTAAGAGAAACGGCAGGTGCAAAACGATTACAAATTGATTTATGCTTGTGGCCCCCTTAAATATTGCTCGGGTAGATGTTACCTCGGTAAAAGCCCTTGGTTCACTCGTACTAATTCGGTAATGACTGTTTATTGTGCTAGCCTTCAACCAATTTTGCTTGCTGGCCTTTTTTTGTCGGGCACTGAATTCCTTGTGTTATTTGACTCTCTCTGATAATGTTCTTCTTTGGTACAATCCAAAAGTAAAGGGTAATTCTATTTTATGGGTGTGGTTCAGCAAACCGTAATAATTTTCTTACCTCAAGGGGACTAAGAGCGTATTATAACATGTAATTGTTGTGAAGTGTGCTTCAAATAACAGGCTCACATGCCTAAATTAAAGTTTCCTGAATTTATTCTTACCTTCACAATTTACATAGTTTTACTGCATCAATTTAAAAAAAGATTTTAACGACGTAGTGTGTTCTTGTGGCTGTTGCTACTTTTAAACAATTAAGATAGTAACAGCCGATTATCAATTATTAATTATCATTATGTTTGTGATACATCATTGGTATTATTATTTAGCTAGTAGTTATCAATTTACTACTAAAATGAAGCAGTATGAGGAACTGTTGGGCATATATATTTTTGGAATTTAGCAGTTGTAAATATAAATCACGCTTTTAAAAAATGTATCAATTGTATGGGATTAATTTTAAAAGAAACGGTTTTCATAATGTTCGTTAATAATTATTAAAATATGAGAAACATTTGAATTTCTTAGTCATTCTTCTAACAGCCATCAGAAATTTTTATCGGTAACGCATGTAGGAGTAATCATTTTGTCATTGCATTATACTCTCATAATATTTTTCAGCATAATTAAAAATATAATTACTTAAAACTCATCTTGGACCAGCGTAGTTTTGTTAAGTGGTTTTAGTGATTATGGGGAAATCCATAAGTGACAGGTTCGCAGTCTTCTCTGGGCGTCATATTTAATGAGAATGGCTTGCTTAGAATATAAAACGCGAAGGCACTGCGAGTTACAAGGGAGAATGTATACGGATCTCGTGCTCTTAGAAATGAATATTCTGGCGGATAAATACAGGAAAATAAAGAGAAAGCACATCAAAATTCTTTACATTGGAGTGTCATTTAGTACACCGTTTATGTAATTGCTTAGTTCTCATATTTGAAAGGATGTTGACTTCCTGTTATTCACCTAAACTTTAAATTCGGAAAAAAATGTTAGTCTACTCTGATTTTTTCACTAGATTGTGCTAAACAAATTATGCTCTACTTAATAAAAATGTTACCTTTTAATTTCATCCATTGTTGATGGAAGAAAATACATCATTTACGTCCCATTAAACTTTAGGATTGTTGAGTTGTAATCCTCAGAGTTTTTTTCTATTCATTTAAGAAAAATGTCCTTGAATCCTTCTGGGTGTGAAATTTATGCTTTCTCAACTATGCTTGCCTATGGGCCTTACGATTTCATGGCAAAATGGATTTAATTACTCATGGTTGAGCGCGTAGTTCACATTCTTTAGAAATTATCGGATAGCACGACAGGCTTAAGAGATTTTTTCGTGACTCAAGCAATTCGTAGAATGAGACTGAGACTGAGAATTGGTGACTGGGATCTAAAACATTTACGTAATACAATTTTGAGCAAAGCCTTAAAAATCTTTCTCTATGTTGGTTGTAAATCCTTTCTTTGAATCTCACCCTGTTGTCTTGTTCCTTTCACTCCCATTCTTATTTCCTAAAAGGGTATTGGACTTTTTCGGCTAACTACTGCCCAGGTTTACATTTCTATTGGTTGTAGAGCCTAGCAACATCGCGGAGGATGGGTGTAACCTAAGCTTATCTTTGTTCTGTTAAGCCCTAGTGTATTTCAATGCATTGTGCTGAAAACGTAATGTATAATAATTTACGCTGTAAAGCATTTTAACGTATAGTCTCTTTTGCTTAAAAAGTGACTGTCTGTGAGCAAATGGACAGAATAAATTTACCATTAAGACTCAAAAAGGAATGTTTGATTTGGTTCAAATTCTTTATAATTTTTCTTTATCCTCTGTCCTTTTCTTAAAAATATGAAACTAATTGACTTGTATCATCTCAAAATTGAATCATCAATATGGCATAAATATAACAACTTTCACGGTTTAAAAAGTGAAATTAGTCCATTAGATCCTCCTATATCATATCAATTTTCCCATCACTAAATATACCAAGGATTTTCTCCCAAATTTACGGAGGATGAATTTATGAGTTTAATCAAAATGCATAATATGGAATAGTATCCGGCCAGGGAACTGCTTCAATTTTAAATGTTTGTACTGCAATGGAATAATTCCTCTAAAACATAAGACCAGGGTTTTGACCTCGTCATTCATCACTCAGTGCCCACATCCCGTTTTAAGTAAAGGTCATTCGCAAATATTTCAGTTCCCTAGAGATATAAACGATCTTCATTCGCAACTGTTTTATTTACCTCGTTATGATAATTTTTCCCCTGATGCTTTGTGGGCGTATAAATGTTTGGCGGTTGAAAATGTTAGGGTTAATTTTTCCGTGGAAATATTTTTTTAATGAATGGTATATATTCCCGTGTGCGTATTCCCTTCAGTGTCATGACTCCTACGCAGTATTCCTCCCCCACACTCATGTGTCTCATCCCACTCTGCTCCTCGGCCCACCCACTCTCCCCATTCCTCTACCTCAATATTTGAGTATGCACACTATAGACAGCGTACGCATTGCTCGTACAATGTATCGATTATGGGGGCTAGAATCATCCAAGGGATTTCAGACATAACTAGATGTACTAGAAAATCTTCTTCTTCTTCTTCCTTCCAGGTTTAGGCTTTAAGCCTGTTCCGGCTTCATTTTACCATCTCTTCCTTGGTCTTTCGACGCTTCGTTTACCTATTGGCTTATATTCCAAAGCCTGCTTATGATATCTTTCCTTAGGCAATCGTAATACATGCTCTTTCCACCTATTTTTGTATTCTACTAATTTTTCCGATATCGACTGGACACCTAGTTCCTCTCTTATAGCTGAGCACCCTTTACACCCTTTAACCCTTTCGCTGCGGTCAAACTGCGGAGACATCCCAGCCCCTGTGCGGCGAAAAAGTGAACGGTCACCTGCGTCGTCACAAAAAGTATATTCATTCAGTTTGGGACCTTTTATCCAGAGAACGTCTCGACCAATTTTTATGAAACAGACACCAAAGCATAGCTTGTTTTTATCCATGTCAAAGTTGTATCAACAAAACTTTTTCCATTAGTATTAAATATGTGCTTTCTGGGCGAGGAAGAAAATAGAGCTAATTTTTTGACCCCCAGAAGCAATGCTCAACTTTCGGAGATTTTCCAAATCCGACGTTTGAGAATAATACTTAAAAATGTTGAAGCACTATTGTGGTAAAGTTAAACTTCCATCAAGCCTAATGTTTTTGCTAAGTATTCTCCGAAATTTAGGCAACATTTCTTAGTGGTCAATAAAAAAGCTCTTTTCGCCTGGAGAACCAATTTTTATCAGAATTGAAAAACGTTAAATTCGTAATTATTTCACCTGGACTGAAACAAGCTATATTTTGATGGCTGCATTATAAAAATTAACCAAGGTCTCTGGATAATAGGTCTCAAATTCAGGGATGCATACATTCTGCGCCAACTAATATTTTCTGCGTAGGTAGTAGAGAGGGTGATGATGAAGTGTTAGGTACAATAAAAAAACCACAAATTTTGAGAATACTTTTTTTACTGTCCTATCTACTTGAGATAACGATTAAAATATTTTCAAAGTGTGATATTGGCGAAAACAACCTTCAAAACATAACGCCTTGTCACAATCACGGCACCAATATCGCGTGTCTTTTCTGACACCCTTTCTAAGCTTGGTATGCTTGCATACAAAACATGGTCTTTGGGCATGCTTCTTTTTTTCAGTCTCCGGAATTTTTTCACAAAAATGCCTTGCTGTTAGTCTCTCACCAATGTTTTCATTACAATTCAAACTTGCCCGGCCTGTTGGCCTAGAATTTACCACAACACCGTATTTTCCCAGTAACTGACGAACAACAATTTGAATAAATTTTTTCATGGGAATTTTTTTCCCGGTGCTTATCTTACACAAATAATATGCGTTCAACATACTGACATCAACAAGGTGAAAAAACAATTTTTTATACCATTTCAATGTCTTTCTTACACACTCCACAGAGCCCACCATCATATCAGACTTATCGACTAACCTCATGTTTGTAATGTAGTCAACAATAGCATCGGGTTTGAGTATTTTTTCGTGTGTTTGAAAACATCTTTTTCCACTATCCACTATTTTACCCTCGTGAATTGTGGACAAGACACAAACATCACGTTTATCACGCCACTTCATAGCAATAATATTCCCATTGTGTTTCTTCTCAAATTCACCCTTAGACATCTTTTGCGTAAATTTTGGCATATTTTTTCTGTTTACCCTCACTGTGCCACAAGAACCGGTTCCACGTTCAGCAAGAAATTGACTAAGCTTTGGGCTTGTATAATAATTGTCAGTGTATAGAACATGTCCTTTATTGAAATGTTTTTCCATCAACGTTTTCACGACCTCACCAGACAAACCCAAGTCACTGTCCCTCCTTATCTTTGTTTTCATTCCAGTGTAAACAATCATGTCCAACACAATACCGGTCGCGCAATCACAAAGTACAAAAATTTTTATTCCAAACCGATGCCTTTTAGATGGAATATACTGTTTGAATCCTAATCTTCCTTTGAAGAGCACCAGGGATTCATCAATAACCACCTTACGAAATGGCCTAAATACATGATTGAATCTAGTTTTGAGGTAGGAAAATACATGGTTTATTTTCCAGAGGGGATCATTCTTGTCAGGAACATTGTTATCTGCCAAATGCAGACAGCGCAAAATCAAAATAAAGCGATCGCGCGACATATACTTCCCAAAGATGGAAGTTCTAAGGAGAGGATCTTTAGCCCAGTAATCTTGGATTGCATGTTTTCTTACGAGAGGCATAAGTAAACAAAGTGCCAAAAAAACATACATTTCGGCAATATTTACATTCTCCCATGCACGAAGCCTAGATTTTGGCGAAAGCACTGCACCGTCCACGATTGCACTGCTGTACTTGTTTGTCTCGTCAACAATGTGAGTCATCAAACAATTATCAAAAAAGACTTCAAAAAAGCCACACTCACTTGTGTTCTCGTCAATCCCACTATTGTCCTGAATTCCAGCTGCAGAGTCGTCAAACTCAAAAATATGAGGAGTAAAATCACGGGCACTGCACCAAACACTGGAAGATGCTGAGCCTATGTCAACCTGAGGCGGCAGGAGATCACTATCTGATTCATTTTCTGAATCGTCACTTTCTTCCGAAGAACTTACACACATGTCGCTAAAATTTTCATTTTCACTATCCGATGCAAATAATTCAACAAGAATATCTTCGTCCTCTCCTTGAAAAGGTATTCTCCTCTTTCGGTCGCGAGAAACACTTCCACTTGCAATCATGACCCTTCACTCACTGATGCGGAAAAGTAAATTCTAAAAATATGCTCACCTTTTCCCCTCTGAAAAATCAATACCGAACACCTGCAACTCACCGGTCACTAATGTTCCTAGGAAGGGATTAGTATAACAATGAACTCCAAGCGCGAAACCTTCGCGGAAAAAGAGAAAGTTCGGAGGCGCGGGTAGGAGCGACCACTTGCCAACGGAACGTAGGAGCTACGTTCACAGCAGTCCACCGGGCGAACGTATCTCCTACGTTCACAGCAGCGAAAGGGTTAATTGCTTGAAGAAATCTCATTTCTGATGATTGTATTTGTGTCAGTTCTCTTTGTTTTGTTGCCGAACATTCTGACCCTTACAACACAGTAGGAACAGCCATCACTTTATAAAACTTTATCCTGGTATCTTTTCTTGTTTTACCATTTACATTTCTTCTTATTGCCCCACATATCCTCTGGAATACATTAATTTTATTTGTAATATCTTTTTCCCCGTCGTACGTTATATCACATCCTAAATATTGAAAATGGGATACCTGTTCCAGTACCTGGTTTTCTATGACATTTTTTTAAAGAAAAATCTAGAAAATCATCGAGAGAAATACGGAATGATGTATACTTATAAGAAAAAAATGGTAATGAGATTTTATTGAGCTGCACGTTCGATGAAAATGGGCAAGGTAGAAAATACAGTGGAAAGAGAATTGCGTGATAGATGTGTTTAACAACTTTGAATGCATTCATTTTTCATCCAGTTTCATTTTATTCTGCACTAACGCCACTTTTACGGCATTTGAAAAGTTTGATACGAAATATTTAGAGAAATGGTGCAATGATTGCAGAAGGTATTTCGGTGAATACTACGTACAAGTGTTGAAGATTTACTTCAGCGGGTCAATCTCGAGATTCAAGATTTTTTTAAAGAAGATATGTATTGTTTCAACCGTTATTCGCGTTTCGATTAGCAATTAACGAATACTTTATTTATTTGGAGATAATTGGGCGAAATGAGAGCCAATGAACACTTCATATGATAAATTTAATTGTTGCCAAATGACTGTGGAAGCAACACGGCCGGAATCATCACTTATTTCCAGTAAAACTCGTGTGCATGACAGCAATTGGCATGAAGGACGTGAAATTATCCGATTTGTTTACCCAAATCAGTGGAAAACTGCATGAACAAAATGAAAGATAAATTATTTGAAAAGATACTCCTACAGAAAATGAAATGCTCCAGATAATTGAAGTTAAACATGGTCACATTGTGTGGTCGTGAAGTTTCTTGCGCAGGATTCCGTAAACCAAATATGATGAAACATTTGACCACATGCTAACCCAAAGACTATAGTGGTTTGCCACTTTCCTGCTCTACCCTCATAGTCCTCATGCCTGTGTTTACCTTCTCCTTGAGCACAGGGATTAGGTAGGAAAACAAAGTTACAATGAGGAAGGTTCGTGTAAGAGATGAGCCATCCAAAAAATACGCTTACTGCGCTGGAAGGGGAGTATATAGAATTAGACCTATTGGTTATGAATCTGGATCCACAATATTTATAAATAAAATTATTATATTACGATATTGGGTAACTGTTGCCATGATATTTTGGACACATTTTGCAAGAGAAACATCGTTTTACAGCTAGCATCAAAACGCTATCTATTGGCTAAAATGTTCGCACAGAGCAATGAGTCGTCATCGCTGTGGATAATATATGTCACCATTTATTCTTCTCAAATGACAATGTTTTTTTATTTTGAGTATAATTTATAAAAGATATAACATATTGTCAGCGGCCTCCCACAGTAGAAAAACCGATTCTCATTCGCTTACTGACGTTAAGTAACGATTGGTGTCGGCTCGAAGTTGAAGAGTTGATTCTTAAATTTGTCGAAAGTTCTGATGACCCTGTCTGATAGAGGAAAATGTAAGGTGACTATAGTTGTCCAATCATGTTTAATAGAAGTTCTATTTAAAGAAGACAGTAGTATATATACACTCCATTTAAAATTTTAGTAAATTCGTTAGTTTCTCTATCAGTAAATTGCGGAGTTCTCTTTACTTTGCAGATATTTTCCTAAAGATGTTACTTTTTTTGTTAAGGATTTAATCCAATTCTTTTAAGTTTACTAGGAGAAGATATCGTCTTAGTTGTTTGAAAGTTTATTAATTATTCAGTAATGTTTGACGAATTAGTGTGGTGACATAACATATATAACCAATACCAATTTTTTCTTTCTGGATGTTAATTATTTCTCTTGATAAAGGATTGGTTAGTAGACTCAATTATATTTGTGAGGAAAGAGATTAATCGTAAGGGGATCTGAATCTAAGTCACAATATGATCATAGAAAGTGAATACGTCTACATCTATCTCCCTAATGAATTTTCGAACTTCACGCCAATCCTCTTGAACACGGAACACCAGCTAGTTGCCAATTCGTGATCCTTAACCCTGCTCCACCCTGCTCACCAACCATGTGTTCCTAAACCCTCCACCTATTGAATTTTCTTGTCTGCCATGTAAACGGGTCGACGGGGATAAAATGCCTCTCCTATGTTGTCTTAATTAAGCAGGTGTTAAACCGCTTGTTCCTCTGTCGCGGAGAATCTCGGCTCCGCCCGTTTTCAATGACTCTCCCCGCATATAGACTCACACTACGCCGAAGTGGTGTAGCCACTTAAACGCCAATTAAGTCACTGCTGACGATTGGTTTTCGTCTTGCTCTAGGGGAAAGGTTCTCTTCAGATAAGGGTGGCTGCAATGGGATCGCTGTTCATCAGTATGGTGGACTTTGGTGTTAGATTTTCCAGGTTTAGGGTGTGATTCTCGTTTGAAGATTTGGTGAATGTTTGTTAAAATACAGCCTCGCTTACTCGAGTCCTGATTCATTTTGTCCGAAGGAAACACTTTTATTTTTACTGCGCCAGGCTAGTTCAGCTCATACAATTGTATAATATGAACCGGCCTGCATTCAAATCTCATGAAGCCGGGATTCGGCGATGGATTCCATGTTTATTTATTTGTTCGTTTACTTCACAGTTTTATCCGTACGAAGTCACAAAATGAAATTCGGTCGAGTATGGAAATATAATGTTTTTGTCGCTTTGCTCTGAATTTTCATTATTCTGAATGTTTT
Source organism: Pyrrhosoma nymphula (assembly GCA_963573305.1). Classification (NCBI taxonomy): domain Eukaryota; kingdom Metazoa; phylum Arthropoda; class Insecta; order Odonata; family Coenagrionidae; genus Pyrrhosoma; species Pyrrhosoma nymphula. Next base: position 54,079,573 of record OY754336.1, on the reverse strand, counting down.
ATTGTGAGACAGAAAATCCGTGAATAGTGAGACTGGATTTATTTTGTGTGTTAAAATTCATTTTTAAGGGGAGTGACTCTGACCGAGAAACAAGGATAAAAATGCCTCAAATTGATTATTTCATCATTTTTAAATTCATGTTGGTTTTTCCACAGGAGAGCATATTTTTTATTTCTTTCTTATTCTGTTTAGTGAGGATTCTTCAACTTGATATAATGTTAATTGCTCAAGGATGGCCTTAAAAAATCGTTTGCTTTCAGCACGTCATTGATTTTGTTGGTTTTAAGTTATAGAAATTAACATGTGCGCTTTCTTATTACAAGTAAAATGCCTAAATGGATTTAAATAAAATTTGCTTATGGACAACGATAGCGCGACCAATCTCTGCCTCTTTTTCATAGTTTATTACACTATTGCTCTCACTCAGTAACGACATTTACTCCAGTTCATGCTGGGGAAAGCCATAAATATCTCTTTTGTCCGTATTGGTCAAGCTGGACGCATCAGCTGCTATCACCTTTAGGTGGTTTGAGCGAGATAATTCACTAGTCATAAATGAGACCATATTCGTATATTATGTTTTAGTTTAAGCGTCTGTAAGAAGTATGAGGTACATATCGTAATATTAGTTATATAATACAAACATTCTCAGTAATTAAATAAATGTAACCGCATGAGTATCTAACTTGACTAATTTTTTTCACGCCGTGCGGTGAAATCGTCTTCACAGTAGAAGGTTTTTTGGCGATTCTGTAAAAAGTACTGCGGCGAGAAATTCATCAATTTTTATAAATAGCCCAGAAAACATATTCTACACTCCGTTAGTTTTTGACGAAAGCTAGGGGCTAGAAGTTCCTAATTTTTTCAATATTTTCCCTCTCGAGTGCACAGCCGTAATCTAACCCATGTAAAACAGCTTATATTTTTAGGTAAGTTGCTCGAAAAGTAGTTTAGCAAGGGGTTAATATTTTGATATCATACGAAGATGGAAGTTTTTTCTTTAAAATGACGTAAAATTCATCAAATTCCAGGTGAATTGATTTATTGATCAAACTACCTTAGAACCTGATAATTCTCGCTGTGGTTTGCCAGTCTGACCACGGGATCTGTTAATAAACTAATTTTTTGTCATATCTGCCCCTGAATGATTTCGGCGCCACCTACAGAAAAGAGTGAGGAGGAGCGGGAAAGAGTGAAACATCATTTAAGAGAATGAGGACATAAAGCTAAGAGTACACCCTAGACAGCAACAGAACGCAGCCTAGAATCTCTCTCTCCATGGCTCTGCAGCCCTTGGTGGGCCTTGGCCTCTCCCACAATTCACCATCAATCCCTTTGTCTTTAACTCTCCTCTTCCATCCTTTGATATTCATTGACTGCAAGTTTGCAGTTACATTATCTATCCATTTAAATATTGGACTTCCATTTCTTCTCGTGTGGTGAAACTTTTCCTTCAATATTCTTCTAGACATCCGCTTCTCTGTCATTCTCTCCACATGGCCCAGCCATTCAATTCTTCGAGATTTGACAAGTTCAACAATATCCTGGCCTCCAATTTAATTATCTAGCTCTGAATTATATCTAATCCTCCTCTTTTTCAGTAACAGATCCACATACCTTCCTAAGTATCCGTCGCTCAAATACTCTGAGAGCATTTTCATCCAACTTCTTCATGTTCCATGCATCTGAGCCATAGGTGACAACCGGTCGGACCAGCGTCTTATATATTTAAAATTCGTATTTTTCTTAATAATTCGGTTCTTGAACATCCTATTGTTTGCAAAATATGCACGGTTGCCTGCCTGTATTTTATCTTTTATTTCCCTGCTTAAATCATTGTCGTTAAAAACCATTGCCCCCAGATATTTAAAGACCGATTCTTATTTGTATAAAACGTTACGGAACCAAAACGTGGCCTAGAACACAATCAATAAATATTTATAGCGCAACCAAGAGGGTAGCAGAAGTCTTAATCGGGTTGTCCCCAGGGGATCACATCCTCTCGGGTTTCTTTCCACATGATAGAGTTAATTACGGGCTGAGATAAGTGCGAATCACTACTGCCCATCATCTCTGAAAAGAACGCGATAAGGCAAGTCAGCTATGCAATTGTGTCCTATCGCGAACAACGCCAAAGTAGGTGATCGATCTTTTTGGAGTCGGTTGAGGTTTTACGGTTTAACGACTGGAAAACGTTCGCAAAATCCTTGTAGCAATTTTATCACTTGGTCTTACTTGCGTAAGCTGTGAAATGAGGTTCTTTAAGAACAAATTTCCAATATAACTTTATATTATAAGCTAAGCCATTATCACTATATATGTATAATTTATATTATAAACTAAGACAAGCTTATATGAATATACATCCGAACAGCAATGGTGGAGGACGTAGTACAGTCAAAGCATCTAAACTGAGGATGAATCAAAGAAATAGTAGAATATTAGAGAGCAAATAGCACTTGAGGTGCAAATTTTAGGACGAATTTTTAAAGATATTTTTCTGTTTAGCTGAATTTAAAAAATCAGTTTTCTATTCAATTAGTACATGTTCATTATAAACAGCAATAATTTATCGACGGTTTTTGGGTTTTTCCTTTGTTTTTTCATCCTTGAGGACAACAGTTTTGCCGGAATTCCAGACGGCATCTTCACCTCCGAAGTGAGTTTGCAGAGTTTTTTGGCCGCTACAGGGCTCTTGGCTCGCGATATATTGGGCAACAATAATTTCCCCAACAATATATGTATATATGCATGAAAAGTACTTTATTTGACAGTAGAAAACTTTTCAAGGAAGTCTCTTCTTCATTATTTAATTCAGTAATGAAATATAATACCCATTCGTTGTTGAACGGAGTACTCGAAAAATGAGCAGAGTCCATGAACTGCTGACAAATCGTTGGACGCCGCTTGTTGGAATTGATGGCCAAACATTTTACGTTTCACATGCTGTGTTGAGATCAAACAAATTAATTTACTTAAATTTTGATGGAGGAAGTAAATATTTTGCCCAAAGTAGTTCTTTTCGCTTCGGAAGTTGAAAATTTGCATCTCACCTCTCCGTTAATTTACGTTATATTTCATGCCATTGTTACTAATTTATCGTGTGTTAACAATATATTAAATAAAAAGATTACCTTCTCAAAATAAATCCGCTACAATTTTTTGGAACATCTTTAAAGTCAAACTGAAAACCTTATAGAGTAATTTGTGGAATTGACACAAATATTGCTTTATGAATGGTACTTTGGCTTTAAATCAGAGTGTTTGCTGTATAATATATGCAGGTCTTATTTTAATTAAGGAGGCACGCCCCATTATGCTGATTTTATTAAAAATTAAGGAGCGAGATAGTTGCTGTGAACTTCGAGATGCATATTTCACTCCTGTAACAAGGCTCTCCATAGCCTTTGCCACTAATCCAAAGATACAAGTTGCGATCGTTCACAACGTCGAGTATCGATCGTCCAACGAAGTCTGGCTCTTCCCTCCGGAAACTGAGCGCACTGTGACTCTGTAGCGGTACCAGGCCTATTTATGATAGTAATTGTTTTCTTCTACTTGTTGTTTTTTGTTTTTAGTATACTATTTTTTGTAAATTTTGTAGCAGTGCGGCCATAACAAACTATCTTTGCGATTACCGGAAGTTAATTTTGACTCATAAAGACGCACTTTATTTTCGATTATCTAACGCTACTTAAGTAATGGAAGAAAGAACAAAATTTGCTAATTTCACTTGTAAGTATTTTATTCATGACCCGAGTTTCGACAGTGCATGTCATCTTCAGGTGAATCTTGTGAATTATTTGTGAATAAAAAACATACAAGTGAAATTAGCAATATTTGTTCTTTTTTCCATCATGGAGAAATTTAACAAAGTTACCCCTGACATTGTTTGTTTTGTGAAAAGCTACTTAAGTAATCTCTAAAAAATGTTTAATGTGGTGATTTCCCACTGGCTTATAAAATTCGCTTAGAAATTTGAAACTAAATCCATTAAACCATCCAAAGGACCTGAGCAAATTGCTAAGAAATAATCACGAAGAAAAGGTGCATCCCCTTGATTAAAGCAAAATCAACTCGTTCTTTAAAATCTTCCTTCCATTAATTTTTGTACCGTGTCTGAAGAGATGCCACGGAACGCTTGAATTTCTCCTCTCAGCTCAGAGAGTGGAAAATCTGTCTCCTTAAAATTAGACCTATCACTTGAGTGACCGTAGTGTTTTTCCAGCTTTTTATTCTCTTGGGCCCGATTTTCTCACGGCCTTGTGGTGCTCATGTCTAAGTCAGTCGCTTCGCCGTGCCAATACATCAGCTAGGAATATCGCACTAAATTAAGACCAACATTTCTGCGGCATTCTCTCAATTTTCTTGCTCCCTCCTTTGCTTTCCAAGTTCCCTCGGATACTTGGAGCATTAAAAAGATTTATGGAAGATTCCGAGTGCTTTAACGACCCAATTTGGATTGCGGGAGAAACTTCCAGGCACTCAGCAGAAATAGGAGGAATGCAATCAGATGTATAGCCGTTCTTCTCCCTCCTATTCTGCGGTTTTCGGAAAACTTTGTTGGTCGACTTCTGAACCAGGCACCTGCATTGACTCTCCGAACAGAAGTGATCGGGAATAATTTAGCTGAGATAAAACTAAAACAATTACTCCATAAACATTTCAAGGCTTTATCAACGTCCAACTTAGACTACTTTTTCATAAATCTTTTCTTAATTTTCATCAGATTATTTTTTGAAAGGGTATTTTTAAAGGTACCAATTTGAGTAGTTTATTTACTAAGGTACTTGCTTCCTATCCACCTTTTTCTATTTTTATCACTCACGAGCACTAACTGGCTGCACGATATACTTTGGATACATTCCAAAATTTCCAATGCCACGACATTAACTTGACCATCATGTAAACTGGTTCGGGAATTATGGTAACAGGTCTTAGTGAGAGTTCAGTTAAACAATGTAATCTGATGTAATTTATATAGTTATTGGCTATGGTTATTGGGCACTGTCTTATCATCCCGAGGGCCTGGGTGTGAACCTCTGAAATTGTGGAACTTTATAGAAATCCGAAACTCACAGTAAAACTAAGAAAAATTAAAGTTCAGAACAACGTCGGTTGAACTGGACGTAAATCTGCGGAACCCTAGGTGAATTTTGTTTGGAAAAGGCTAATTCTGCGCCATATTTCTGACCACCTTTAATCGATTTCTCAAGTAATCCTTCACGGAATAACCATCCTTAATCGTTCAATATTAGTTCATTAAAGCTCACCTTCCCCCATCACTATTATTTGTTTTTTCAAATATTTCATAAATAAGATGTAGGTTGCTGCATAGTAATGATACTGGAATTTGCAGTTATCTTTTTCTTCCACGCCTTTTGTGACGACCAAATTTAAATAAGTGCCTGGACATATTTCCAATTTTTCATTTTCCATATTCATGTTTTCATTACCTTCCAAAGTAATTGTACCATCATGTTTATTTTTGCCGGCGTGCTTTATTCCTCTGCATGAATACGGAATGCTTTTCCGCTTTCAAAAATCATAAATTTTGGAAAAAAGCCCTGGCATTTCGCGAGTTTTAAATAAAAAACAGCAAAATAACGTTTAAGCCCTCAATCGTGGATTTTCAAACATCATGTAAGTCTCTACCCACTCTGGCACTTCGTGGAATTAAACCATGACGCTAATTCTTTATCAATGAAATCCGTCAACTCCGTCTACTTCTAAATGAATGATTTTTCCATCATCACTGTCCATATTGATCGCCACATTTCACTGAACTTTGTTTATGATTCTCCTCGTCTCCGCATCATTTCCGGCTCATTTGTGACTCGTTCTACTTTTTCGAGCGGGAAAAATATTGGGCATACTTTACAACCTGCCAGTTCACCGAACGCCTAGCGTGGGGTAAAAGGATCTTCTTTCATCCCGGTGCCCCATTCTCTTCGCTGGCCTTTCAGTCATCTCTCTACATTCCACCTACGTGTCAAGGTGTGTAGCATACTATTCTATGCCAATATCGTGGTTTCAACGATATTTAATCGCGACTATAGCTACCATATTCAGGGAAAAATATTGATAATATCAGGTGTATCCTGATATATCAATAATGCGTGCACCAAAAAGATGATATTTGCCTTGAAAACATAGTTTTCTATTTATCGACTTGGCACGGAATTGAACCCGGACCTTCCAATAGCTGGTCAGGTGTGTTAGCCAGTTTTACCACCAAGCCATTATAATTTAGTAGAATTTAGTTAGAATTTAGGTGGAGGTTAATACGAACATTAATTTCTTGTCTCAAGTCTACTCTGTAGCACAGACAACATGGCCATGATTGATAAGTCTCTGTCTTGGAGGATAAACCCGATAGAGTCACTCCAGTGCGACTAACGTTCAACAATTTTCAAATCACTGCAAAATGCACAAATGATGAAGAAATACAATGAATTCATTTGTGAATTTTGCAGCGATTTGAAAAGCAGTAACATAGTTCATGTCCTCCATAATATCATTACTCATCAATATATATTGTGGTATCAATTATTATCGTAACATCGAGGTTTATGTATTTATTCTTCAAGTTGACATGAATGTGTTCAAAGAAAATAGGATGACTAATAAGGAAGCAGGGTCTGGTGACATTCATTGAAGAGTTCTGCGCTATGTGGTTCAGAGACATGGGTCATTGGAAAGCTGGAACAAAATATAAGGGATGCTTTCGAAACTTTGTGCTTTAGGCAGATGCTGCGGGTGAAAGGGACGAATAAGATCGGAAAAGAGGAAGTGCAAAGGAGAATGGAAGAGGAGAAAAGCATATGTATGCCTGTCAGAAAGACAACGTCCAGGGGATAGATCACACTTAGAGAAGCAACAAATTCGTGTGGAACATGGTAGCAGAGAAAGCCCCACAAGAAAGACCGAGGGACAAATTACATACAAACACAGCTAAAACGCAATGTGAAACAGAAAAGCTATAAGGACGTAAAGGAGTTAGCAGAGGACAGTATAGAATGGATGGTTATCGTCGATAAATCTTAGGATTGAATGACAAATGGTGATGTTAAAGTCGGTGGTTAGGCGGCGAGCAAAGTTGTGGCAAAAAAACTAAAATAACGTGGCGCTTTGAATGTGAGCAGAAATACTGCTAATTCATGGATGAAGACGCAGATGACAGATCCCATGGATGACGCACTTCAAAGTTATAATTTATAGTCCAGTTTTTATTGCTTTTATAATTTTCTTCAAAGTATAATCGGAAGAGACGTGTTTTGTAGTCACGAAAATAATCGTGAAAACAACATTGTTTTAAACACCGCTGTTGAAAAAAAAATTAACACAAAAACCTTTCGTTAAGCCTCAAAAGAATACTCCATGTTGCTCATCACGCAAATGGAGTTCGACTTAGTTTTTCGCTAGCGTCGACTATTTTTTAAGATTCGTGTTTTTAAGTAAAATATATTTTAAATTGTGAAAGCTAATTGTATATTAACGCCGCTGTTGAAAAAAGCTTAACGAAATTATTTTTCGTTGAGTTGCAAACGAATTCTCATTGTTGTTCATCACGGAAACGGAATAAGAATTCGTGAGAAAACTTTCGCAATCGTCGAATATTTTTAAGACTCACATTTTGAAGATAATGAATAACCCGAGACAAATGGCGTCATCCCAACGGCAACATTTCTTCAAGGATGGAATCATGACTCGGGCCATACGTAAAAACAAACATTAATGAAACAACATAATGACGTAATTAAATGGTGGGACGAGCAGCAGGATGTGGGTGCAGGCGTGGGCGTTAAGGTACACGATGCTCGCTCGGAAGGAGGTGGGGAGTTGGAGGTTTGGAGTGAGGGAAGAAGGGGTCTTTGCTCCCACGGAGTTTGTCCTCAGCAGAAGCTCAAGAGGTGGTGTGTGGGAGGAGGGAAGTTGGAGGATGGGAGGGTGGCGCCTACGTTCGTCACCGCTCGGTCGAAACAATAGCGGCCGGTCCATCTCCCGGCGACGAATGGGTCGAGCCAACCTTTTGCCGCTTAAGCGTCTTTCATTGAGAGTTGGGTGGGTGGGGGAGGCAGGAGGTTGGGGTGGCCGGACCTGGAGGGTCTGAAAAGGGAGAGGCTGCGGGGTGGCAGCGCAAATAGTTTCCTCCTGCCTCCCAAGAGATGCGTAAAGCTAATAAAATGACGGAGAGGATATGAAAGCGGCGGAGAAGTGGACGTATGGAGGAAAAAGGGAGCTTCATTGGCGGTGGGGGGCCATAATCGCACCCACCCACCTCTTTATTATCTTCCTTTATTTTGATTTGTTCTCTTTCTTCCTTCACCGTCCGCTCTTCCTTCCTCCTTTTCTGTCTTCTTCCGCTCCCCATCTTTTGTTTTATATTTAATTGGACGGATTTGGGTGGTAGCCGCAGAAGACTCGGAGGTTACATATTAGGCTAAGTTTACTATCACCCACTTATGAAGAACGCACTCACAAAGTTCACACACATAGTATTTATCAAGCGAATTGGGAGAAGATCCTTCCTTGGGTTTAAAAGTGAATGAAAGATTCTACTTTGTTCTGGTTAAGCCACATCTTGAATACCTTGAAAGAATTTGGAATACGGTACTGTAAGATTTAATTAGAGAAATAAATGAAATAAAAATGAAAGCCGCATACTTCGTGAAAAATTGCTACGAGCGATCACATATTGTAACACAGATGATGGGAAGGCTAGGTTTGGAGACTTTGGGAGACTCGGAGGCTGCACGATGGGCTTAAATTACTTGAAAACATTCACATCATAAGGTTTTCAGGATCACGCGGAGGATATTAAGAACATGAAATGGTTTTGGGCCTCACTATGTGGACTTCTCTCATCTCAGGAAGTGTTGGAGAAAGAGCACTGCTACTTCACATGAATTTTGTGTAGATAAATTGTCAAAAAAACCTGTCATTTTAACCTAAAGATGCTGATTTGAGGCAAAATCGTTCATGAAAAATAAAAACTTCATTTGGCATTGCAGTTTTCTTTCTCGAACCCTTCCTGAGCGGAGGGTGTTATTATGACTCCAATCTATATCTCGGTAATTGACTGAAGTGACAAAATAAGAGAAATACACCGCTGGACGGATATTTTTAAAAAGTCCTTCTTTCCAAGAACCTTTCATGGCTATAACGAAAGGGAGTGTGGCACCAAGACTCTGTGTTCATATACAATTTGCATTCGTCCATTCCCCCCTCCTCTTCCCTATACCTTTCCCTTCCAATGGCTGGTGTCCTAGCATTTCCTGTCACATGCCCCTGTGGTGGCTTGCAGGGTTTGTAAATGTAGATGTACTTGTGAATTCAGATCGCCGAAGTTTTAGGTTTATATGGAGAATGTTCATAATAATTATATCTCATTCAATCTTAACCTGGGACTCAGCACAGAAAGATTTCATACATGAGCTAATACAAGGATAAGCAATGCTTTTTGTGTAAAAGATCTGTAAACGAATAGAAAGTGTTACAAAAATGTTAAGACAAGGTTGGATGCCGCTGTAGACTCGAAGGTTACTCGTTGTGCTTCTACTTCGAGAAACATTCGAATATCTAGGGTTTCAGGCCATTATGACAAGCCATTATTTTACCCCAACATAACATCTATTGGACAAAAAAAGGGGAACAATAATAGAAATCCAGCGTCAAACAGCATGGTTTGAGGGTTCTTTCTTCCCGCGCAGCAGTAATGATTACCACAAAACACCGGAGAAAACGTTCGTCAAAACAAATCTCGATTATAGTTCTTTACCTCGGAATGAATGAATCTTTTAGTGCTGTTCACCGAGCTATGGTGACCTTAACACCTTTTCTGAAGCATTTTATAGTTACCATGGAAATGCCAGAAAGCAGTCGATTGCATTAATATTTATGAAGTAAAATTGTAAAATTAAAGTTGTACTTAACTATAGTGCATTTATTTTTTCTGTCGTACTTTATGGTTATTGATTCAAATTTTCAAGATGGTGGCCAAAATTGGCAGTAACTGTCTCCACGCCCTTTACCTTAGATTTCGGGACTCCAAAAACTGTCGTGCTACTTCGAGGAAGACTTTGGAAACCTTAGTACGTCCATGTGATAATGACTCCTCCAGTACGTACTTGGGATCCGGAACGGAAAGAGAGATATTCAGAGTTCAACATCATACATCTGTCATCTATCGTGAAATTAGTGATCACTCTGACTTTGAAACTTATCATCGGATTTAAACAACGTTCATGTGTGGAGCCAAGAGTGGGGACTCGAACTTAATCTGAGCAAATGCACGGCGGTACATTTCTTGCGGAGGTCGTCCAACTATTCCCATGTATATGCTGTGGATGGTGTTAACATAAAGGCGACAGATGAAGTGAAGTATCTAGGAGTTACGATAACTTCGGACCTATCGTGGGGAGCACATATAAGAAATATTTGTGGAAGAGCTCTGAAGAAGCTAGGATTCGTCAAGCGTATTGTGGGAAGATTTTCGGATGAAAAAGTAAAAGAGAGGTGCTATTTCGCACTCGTCCGGCCACACCTTGAATATGCAGCGAGCATATGGGATCCGGTGCAGAAAGACTTAGTCCGGGAACTTAATAAAATACAAAGGAAAGCTGCGCGATTCGTCAAAAACAGCTACGGGCGTACAGACAGCGTTACACAGATGTTAAACGAATTAGGCTGGGAGCCGCTAGAGACTCGGAGGTTGCGCGCTAGGCTTAGATTACTTGAACAATTGAGAATATATATCTTTCAGAGCGACACGGAGAACATCCTATAAGAACCCCACTATATTTCCAGGTCCGACAAACGATAAATTAAGAGAGATATTTTGCCGAACGGATAGGTATGGGAATTCGTTTTTCCCCCGAACAATAAGGGACTATAATAAATGCTAGGCGTAATTTCATTAGAGCGTGTCCATTTTATATTTTACAAACTTTCATCTGAATTTACTGGCAATTAAACGTGGATATCCTGCTGAGAGGATACTTCTTTATATTATAGTAAAAATATCCTGATTTTTCGAAAAAAATATAATAAAAGTAATAAGTTTAATTTCCTGTTTTAATATATTTTAGCTGGTCCTTAGTTTGAATCCTAAGCGTTTTGAGTAAATATTTGAGCGAAAGTTCTTTTACAATTGAAATGTTACTTTCTTCTATATGTCAGTAGCTTAACCATCCCACCAGAAATTTTAAAGTTTTTCTAAACCGACAAGAGTGAAAATCAGGAATTTCTCATTTGATCTGACTCAAGGAGTCGAGAGCCAAACACCTCAATAACACTTTCACGCCGAACGACAGGAAATTGCGGTGGAGGGTAAAGGTTGAAGAATAGGTGGAGGAGGGAAGTAAGATAAGGGTGCCTTGGGACGGTAGGGAAGGGACATGGGATGCAAATTCTTGTTCGTATCCTTCCGACGTAAATTTCCCGGCGCCCGGCATCAATGGAACGACACTGCCTCTCTCTTCACTGTATACCTCCCTCTCTCACAACCCCTCCAGTTCCTCCTTTTCACGCACCTTGCCCCTCCCACCACCGCCTACTTCACCCTCCTTCCTCATCTCCTCCGTACGCGCCCTCCATCTCCAATCCTCCGTCCTAACTTAACTCCTCGAAGTCGCTACCTCCTCCCACATAAATCTTCGTTTAAAACAAAGTAGCGTTCACGTGCGAAAGGGTATTTCCCCCATTCACCTCCCTCACACCAACCTCCTTCATTCACTTCCTCTCCGATTCCTCCGCCGTCCACCCATCCTTAAACCCCTTGTAACTTCTTCCTTTCACCCACCTACTTCCCTGCCGTGCCCTTACACCCATTACAATGTCCTGTACTGATCGAGGACAGGGAAAACGTGGGCAGTTATAGCCGGCACTAGTTTCTCACTAAAGAAAACAGAGGAACGAATAGATGGAAAAATTGCAACTGGTGAATATTTTTAATTTTTATGTAATTTAATAGAATTATAGAACCAGTTATAATTTACGCGTCAGATGTTTGGGTTTTAGATAAAAATATGTCTCAGAGTCCATTTCAAATAAAACAATATTGGTAAAATTTCCACACAGTATATTATAAACCACAGTTAGAATACACCGCCGACCAAGGTTTAGGCACGTAATGCCATTATCAAGGTAGATATTTCTCAAAAACTCCACCATATAAAATAACTCCACCATATACCTTGATAATGGCAATACGTGCCGAAACCTTGGTCGGTGGTGTATTCTAACTGTGGTTTATAATATACTGTGTGGAAATTTTACCAATTTTGTTTTATTTGAAATAGACATAAAGTATTTCCACAAATTTAAGCCTTATACGCTTTTATACATATGTCTCAGAGATTAATGTCGGCTGAAATTTCATACTGGAGGAGATGATGTAGCTTAATCCTGCTAGATCATGTAACAAATAATTATATTAGGGGAAAAAATGTAAAAAAAACACTTTAGAAACAATTCATGACAAAAAACTGAAATGGTACGGACATGTAAGACGCATGAAGGAGGAAAGAATACCATCAATTGTTTGGAAATAGACTCCAGTGGAAAGAAAAACAAAAGAGGAAGACCTAGGAAAAAATGGAAAGATAATACCAAGTTGGAAATGAGAAGAAGAGGATTAAAACCTGGAGATTGGGATGATAAAGAAAAGTAGCGTTTGGGATGCGAGAAGCGGCATTAAGCTGCAAAAACACTCACTATACATATTTAAAAGAAAATAGTACACATACAGCAGTCTTTTCAATTTAAGTGCACTTGTAACACACACAAAATGAGACTAAGTAAACAACACAATAGCAAAGCCAAAAAAACAACTTAAGGAAATGGAAAAGGGATGTCATTATTGTTGATTATTGTCTAGATTAATGATTATTTCCGGAAAGATGTGTTGTGGTTGTAACCTCACCCGGTCACGTTTATTTTCCTATTAAAAGAACTTCGATAAACCTCCGCAATTACCGAAACACTTAAGACTTACCTCCTTGATGAAGGGATTAATGGTTAACATTAGACAACATATTAATAAAAACACTTAGTATAATAGTATAATACTTTCTTTTTAAAAAAAGTATTTGACTTGGTTATGACAGCATCAGTATTTAGAGCCTTTTAAATGTATTGGATCCAATTTACAATGTTACTCTTTTATGCTCCAATTCTTTTCTTTTACATTTACGTTATTTTAGATAGCAGTACTTTTATAAATGGAGGTAATTGTTTTTTTTATGACTTTGTTATTCTTATAGTTAGACTTATCAGACGCTGGGGCTTCTCGTCTCTCTTATATGGCTGCGGATATGCTTTCACGGTCTTCCTCGTTTCCAGAATTCTGGGCTGTACGGTTTCTATCTTGGTTTTCTTTCCCGATTCCTTCCTGGCCTCTTTATAAATCTCTGGTTTCTCTTTCGTCTCCTCTATGCCGATTTGTATCCGCTCCCTACCGTTTTTATTCTCCGACTTTCGGACCTTTTCCCCACTTCGCGTCCTTAAGATCTTTACTCCTCCAATTGTCTCTGCTGACTCCTCACTGTTCACTCCTCACCCTCTCCAGCGTCCCCCGTTACTTATTGTTGTACTTTTATTATTTTTGCGTCGTCCTGAACCCCCCGATGTAAATATTGATTTATGTTTGGCGTCCCTAATTATCTATTGTTATGTGCTGTTTTATTATGATTTATGGCTATTAATTTGAATTGTGATTTTAGTTTCGGATTTTATTTATGGTAGGATTCTATTTGGTTACATGGTCAAATTGGAGACATTTTTAGGCGATGGGGAAAATGGATCAATACCAGCAGGGAGGGAATTTATTAGAGAGGAGAAGCGGAAGAAGAGAGAGCGTTCAAGTAGTGATAATCTGGGTGTGGGAATGTGGAGTAATGAGTTAGTTCAGGTAGGACGAGAAAGCACTTTAATATTAATGAATGAAATAAGATCGGGACTGTCAATGTAAGAACTAAAGGTGTTGTAGATGAGTTTTAAGTCGGATTTGAGTCTATGACGTGAGAGACTACAGTTAGAGAGTGAAGATAGTATGGCGTCCGTGGACGCCTTACGGAAACTTGGATTTCCGTATGTAATAGGTGGATTCAATACCTAATCTATAATAGATAGAAGTCAAATACCACTGAATCACTGACTGATGAAAATATTTCTGGAGCCACCAAAGGTTTAAAATGACATTTGCCTCACAGCTCCACGTAAGAGGTATCGTGTACAGTAGGAATTCTTTAAAAAAATAACAACTGTAACAGGCCTTTAAAAAGTCAAACGTATACTGCGGGTAATACTTTGGGTAAATTGCCTTTAAGTAAATATGAATTGTATTTCTCATAGTCCTTAAATTTACAAAAATTTTAAAAGGACAACAACTCACCCATCCTTGCTTAACCTGATTGGTTCAGGTGGCCGTACAGTTTTCCTAATGGTTATTTGTCTCTAAATAGAATTTTATTCGTGATCTGTTTTTTAAAGGGTACTCACCTCCGCGACAAATGGGGCGCGATTCTGTAACAATCGACCCCATGGTCCTTTCCTCACGATGTTTCTCAGTTAACGCTTCGAACAATCTAAATATTAAAACTCTACAATGCCCCCCCTGCACAGCGTGAGAGGGACATGTATTGAGTGAAAAGAGCGTAATGAAGGATGTGGTGACGGTGTTTCGATAGTAAAAAGACTTGAAAATCAGCAGTAAATATGGCCTTTGAATCAGCATTTAATAGTTATGGCAGTACATCAACAATCAATAGGCGGAGATTGAGTTTTGGGAAGACAGTAGTGATCTAAGGTCATGGAAGTGGAAATTATTCCAAGATTGGGAAGTAGTTTTCCAGGCCTTGGACCTCTCATTTAAAAATCTATTCCACAGGAATGCTAACGCCTAGAATATTTACACGTAATAACGAATGTTGTTTATCGTTAAACAGTATTCTGATCGAAGAAAATTCGTGATATTACGCAAGAATTAATTTTATTTGAAAGCATACGAATTGGTCAAATAGTAGGAAGTAATGGATGCATATGGTCAATGAGATAAAAAAAGGAATATATTTTGCTCTTGAACGATATGTTATGAATATGTATATGCTCTTGAAAGGTATGAATGAACTATCGCACGAATGTTGCAGAGGTTAAGCTTTATCAGAACACGACAGTTTAGGAATCAGGAATTTGGAATTTAAATCAGCCTGTCGGTATGGCCTAGAATCACTGATTTGGAATTTTTTCAATATCCATACCCCTAAAGTGGACGCCATGAATGTAATTTCTACATTTAAATACAAGCCACCGCAATGGCGTGTAGCAGTGAATGTTCGGACACCAGCCATGAAGAAGAATGGGAATAGGGGAAAGGTTAAGGAGAAGATTGGGACGAAAAGTGAGAAAATATTGATAAAACAGTGTTCCGATTGAAGAAAAGAGAGATTTTTTCTCACTTATACATTCATAAAGTGGGACTATAGATGTAGAAAATATTATACGTGAATATAATATTTCGGGAAAAAGATACTCGTCTAAACACAACGAAGTCCGGCGAGATGTTGTGGGACATTTTGTTAAGAGAATATAATAATAAAACTGGTTAAAACTTGGCAATGTCCACTAGATTTATTCGTATAGGTACTAGTTTATTTTTTGGAACTAAAAAGACAAAATGAAGTTCTACGCAAGTGTCATGGAAGCGGAAATTTACCTAAATTAATACAAATCTGCGAAGCTTCGCACATTACTCTCACACGGCTGAATTCCTCTAGGTGGTAATGTCATGAGGTTTTAGAATTCAATGCCAAAATGTCGAGGATCAGAGATTTCTTGAGGATGAAATGTCACAAAGCTAAACATACCATGGTTATTCACCGGGGATGAGTCGACGGTGAGCCGGTTACTGCATGTTGATTATTTACAATGCTTTTTACCACTATGAAAGCCAAGCAAATGCCCAGGATTCAATTATTATTTGATTCTAAGAAAAAAAAAGATCACACAATAATAGAAATAGATGAGAAAAGTTGCTTTTTATGAATTGACTGACATGAATAACTGGAAGCAACCTTTTTCTTTCCTGCTCGGAAGTTTATCTTTTCCTCTGGCGCCGGGTAACAACGACGGGAATAGGTTGCTTAAACCATGTTATTTTCCGTTCACTTGTTTCTCCAAACTTCCTTTTCCCGTGGGCGATTTAGGTTTCCGGAATGACAAGTCCATCTCCACAAACTCTTGTTCCCTCATCCCCTTAATCCATCCTCTTCCTCTGTTCCTGCTCATCCCTCCGTCCTTTCCCTGAAGATATTTATCCTCTCAGTATGATGATATATCTATGAATAATAGAATTACAATCTAAAAATTCGAAGCTTTTGCGTCCTATCCTAAGAATAGTGTGTTATCAGTTATTTTTTATAGAATTTTTGAAAATTTATTAGTCACAAGAATAGGTTATGTGGTAGTCAAAATGTTTGGGAACCGCTTCTGAAGGTTTAGATAGCTTAATTCTGGAAATTATTTTAGTTATAATTTAGTATGGATAAATTTACTAAAGAAGATCTGGAAGAAAAATGTGGTGTATCTTTGGTTCCAAATGACAAGTTACATCTGATCAACAGGCTTAGCCGTCTATTAGATGGTATTGCGAGCACTGTGTGGAAATGACCTTATATTCATGTCCAACGAAACCCATTTTGAATTATACATTTTAAAAGTTTATGCTCGAATATAAAAATTATTTATTGGCAACAGGTTGTATAATGTAATTTTTTCATTGGAAAAGAATGCCATATTATTTCCACGCTATGTCATACAAACTTCTTGCTGTTTGCATATTCATTATAATCAATTCCTAGTTCGTATTAATGCTGTTGTTTTAAAGTTGCATAATATCCACTGGAAGAAAAAGGATTTACTTATGTTGATGATTAAAATTAGAAGTGGACAAACATCTTTCATCCTCTAATAATTGATATTCAACCTATTGAATACGTGTCTAATAATGGGATACGTGGGAAATTTAACCAAAAAGAGAGTTTAGAAACAGTTTGCACGATAGTTTACATGAAGACAGCCACATTTACGGATAGGGGATGTTAAATAAAACCCATTTTGGATTATACATTTTAAAATGAAATGCTAGAATATAACATTTTTTTTATAGGCAACGGGTTGTAAAATGTAACTTTTTCATTGGAAAAGAATTCCATTGCATTTCCACGCTATGTAATATAGTCCGAGAACCAAATCGAAGAATTCAAACCCGAACGGAAAATCTTGATACATTATGGAAACATATGTTTCTAAGGTAATTCGACCCCTCAGAATCCGATTTTGCTTGTTGCCAAGCTGAATTTTGGGTCCTAAGGCCCAAAAATAAGATGGCGTCCAAGATGGCGAAGATTTTACGCATCCAGCCAGAATTTCTCCTCCACTCCGAACTCACAACTCATCTGGATTTTATTTTACTCACATATGTTCACATGCGTACCTTTTGTTTCACAGTACCCATAAAGCCACTTCAAGGGACCAAAATTCAAAATGGCGTCCAAAATGGCAGCTAATTTAGAAAACCTTTAACGGTATGTTACCATGGTGTGTGGCATATCTACATATGAGTTTTCGTGGTCAATTAGTTCGGGAAAGAGGATTTGAGAACTCTCTTGTGACTGTGTGATGATATATCTGAACTTTCGGATGTCACATTGGCCTAAAAATAAGAGTAATTTGTATTATATTAGGTAGGTGATAGCAATCTCTAAAGGTGACTGTAAATATTGAAACTGCATTTTCTCTTTTCTACTAATTTTTATTTAAAATCAGTGAAACTCTTTTTATTTCTTAAAACATAAAATGTATACATGAAAGTTACATAAAAAGTTAAAGGAAAAAAATTTTAGGCTTTTCACAGGATTACAACAAAACGTTACGGAATAAAAATTTCCAGATTCACAAAGCTTCGGGAACATCGGGATCCTCCGAATCTTCATGATAAGTTACTTCTTTTCCGCTGTTTGAGCAAGTGCCAATGCAGCAATAGAGATGATAGCAGCTTAAGTTGTTCCCATTGACACCTGTATTTCGGTGGATCTTGCACGCTTTTGTCTTGCAGTCCTTCCTACAGCCACAGGATACAAGGCACTCACAGGTTTTTAGGAACAGGCAGAAAAGTAAGAATAACGGGTTTCAATAAGTGCCACAAGTTCCTTTCATCTGGTTTTAGTGTGTAACGTCAGGCCCAGGCCATTATGTTTAGGGGTCATTACTTTACCTTTGCTGGCAATGTAGATCAAGTCTTGGCGACAGGACAAAATCCTATACAGCTGCACTACCTTACTACCCTCACAAAATTCATCGTCTAAATGCTCTCGACAGCCTCAAGGCTGTCCTTACCACCCAGCAACAAACTGAGAAACAATGAAACACTTTGGAGAATCATTTCGGCCGCTTGCTCTTTGCTTATGTCAATGCCCTTTTTATTTCTGATATCCCGTGCAGTGGATTTTAGATCACCTCGCAAGCGAAGAGCAACTTGCACTATTTCCTAAATGCCTGACTCTGCCTTCGGATGATAGAGTTTAGGAGCAGTATGTTCGCCATAATCTTTGTCTACTGATTCTTGAAATTGTGATAAATCAAGAGTGTTCCACGTTCGAAGTTGTCTCTGTTCATGGGATGATATAAGTAAAACACATCACCCAATCGGTACTCAAGCTTGCTTCAAAAAGTTGCCCTTCGACTAGAAAAGCTTGAAGGCACCTCCGTGCTAGCTTCATGAGCTAACTGGATATAACGGGCATAAGCGGCTCCTAGAGTCACAACCTACGGTAAAATAAAAATAAATCAAATAGGCTCAAGTTTGACGGCATATCTTTAAGAAAAAAGAAAAGAGGAACAATTATGCACCTGGCCTGTTGAAACAATCGCATGTAACTCAAAACAAAGCTATTGGAAGGAAATACCCAAGTTCTTGTTCTCTGTTTTACATTTTTCAAGATCTCTTTCATTGTTATGAAAGCAATAGGTGTAGTACAGCACATCCCCAGCCATAGCATCATAAGCATACGTCAATCGCCTTTTGAGTGTACAGTTCAATCCGGCGATTGTGAATAGCCTATCGCTGACCGGAAATGTTGCTACATTCCGCATACATTCAGGATCCTTTTCCTCCTATTACAAGCAAAAGAAATCAATTAATAATCGCAATATCTCTTTGTTATTAGGAAACTAATTTTGAAACGTTACCTGACAAATTATACCAAGTGTTTTGTCATGCTGATGTGCTACTGATGATCTTAACGTGCGGGTGGTGGGATCACAGACAGGAATATCTTTTGCTTCTTTAGCAGATGTTTCGTTTCTTTTTGCCAGACGTTCAATCTTATTATTGTTGGTGAATTTATCGTAAGATATTCTATGGTAAGAGAATGTCTGGTCATTGAAGCTTGAAATACCTTTTATTCTCCGAATAATATGAGCATTCACGCTGCCAAAAAGGTCACGGCGCTGTTTAGCAGCTGCCTTGATCCTATACCATCCGGTTTGCTTCAATTCTGAAATATTCTCAGCCGGTCTAGTTTCACATAGTACACAAGGCGTGTCACCTCTACCTCCATCACCAGCATCATGCGTTGCCTAGACCAGTCATTCCCAACCGGTGGTCCGCGAAAGCCTCGGAAGTGATCCGCAGGACATATAAAAAATTTGCCAATAAATGGGGATTTTGAAAACGATGTTCGTTGAACGAGATGGGTAATTGAGTTGTACTGTACACTAATTAATAGTAATAAATAAATAATATGGGAATGGGAAAGAATTGACGAATGAACGAGAAATTGCAAAGCGATGGCGGGAATACTTAAGTTCACTTCTAAATTGTGAGGATCCAACCGACCTGATACAATTTGAGGAAACAGCAACAGTGGACCAAGAAATCTCTCACCCAACCATAGAAGAAATCAAAGGATATATAAGAGAACTTAAAAATGGCAAAAGTGCTGGAGAAGATGGATTATCAGCGGAACTGATTAAGGCTGGGGAAGTTATTCTGGCGGCGAAAATATATAGGCTGATTAGTCAAATATGGGAAGACCACAAATTACCAGATGAATGGCGTGTGGCCCTAATCTGTCCTATCCTTAAAAAGAAAGATAAGATGAACTGCGACAACTACAGAGGCATAGCCCTTTTGAATATTTGTTATAAGATTTTATCAAAATGCATATTAAGTCGAATAAAGCCATTCGCAGACAACATAATTGGTGAATACCAGGGGGGTTTTCGACAAGGTAAATCTACCACTGATAATATATTTTTTATTAAGCAATTATGTGAAAAAATGTATGAGTACAATCGTAGCCTTCATCTCCTCTTCGTGGATTTTCAGAAAGCGTATGACAGTGTACATAGAGAAAGTTTGTTCAAGATATTGACTGAGTTCTGCATACCAAAGAAACTTGTAAGCCTGACAGAAATGTGTCTCAATGAAAAAGAAGCTAAAATAAAACTGGGAAATAAAGTAAAAGAAAGTTTTATGATTAGAACAGGTTTGAGGCAGGGAGACGGTCTATCTCCAATTTTGTTTAACTTTGTTATAGAGAAAATTAAGAGGGAAATTGACAAATATGATTTGGGAGGTGTTATGATGAATGGGAGAAGAATTTCATTTTTAACATATGCAGATGACTGTGTTATCATTGGCGAATCAAAGGCAGAGTTAAGAGGAGTAACGCAATTAGCAGAAGCAGTAGCAAGAAAAGGGGGATTGTTGGTCAATCCTTCAAAAACTTAATATTTAATTGTTGGAAGGAGAATAAATCATGATAGAAACATTACAATTGGCAATAATGACTACAAGAGAGTACAATAAGTTAAATATCTAGGTACCATTTTGACCGAAAACTCCTCAAGTGAAAAGGAAATAAAATCTAGATTGCAAACAGAAAATAGAAGCCTCTATGCACTTAATAAAATACTAAGCTCAAGAAGCGTTTCCCGTGAACTTAAAATAAGATTATACAAAACACTGATCCGTCCGGTTCTTTTGTATGGATGCCAATCATGGAGCACACGGAAAATAGACCTGAACCGATTAGCGATATTTGAAAGAAGAGTACTAAGGAAGGTTTTTGGCCCAGTCCTTGATTTAGAAACAGGAGAATGGAGAAGACGACATAATGAAGAATTATACAATCTGTATCAAGAACCGAATATTATAGGAGTGTTAAGGAGTAGGAGATTGGAATGGGCTGGACATGTGGTCAGAATGAGTGGGGAAAGATTTCCAAAGATGGCTATGGATATGACAATAGAAGGAAGGAGACCAGTGGGGAGACCTCGCAAGAGATGGATAGATGGAGTAAGGGAAGACTTGCAACAGCTAGAAACCTGACCGAACTGGCGGAACATAGCAGAGGGCAGAAGAGAATGGAAAGCCTTAGTTGTATCATCGCGGTCCACTGGGCCTGATCGCGTAAAGTAAGTAAATAAATAATATGTTCTAAAAACTATTTTACTTAATCGCCTTTGAATTTGGTTATGAGGAATGGTTACAACTGATTGGGGGTATGGTGTGAGGGGTGAGGGTGGTCAGTAAATGATTTAATTTCAGCCTGACTGGTCCGCAGACTTCTACGGGTTAGGAACCACTGATCTAGGCAAAATACAGACAAGAATGGAGTACCGTAACCATGATGAGGCTCTCTGTAGACCCAGAATGCACGCACACACGCCAACTAGGCAATTTAAACTAACCACACACGATACACTAAAGACCCACGATGCGTTTAAGGCACATGACGATGTATGCAATTAAAACACAATACAAACCTTAATTACGTTAACCCGTGAAAATGCGCGCGGGATTCTTTGATACACTGTAAATCAATCATTGTCTATACAATGTTGCAAGTTTGCATACCTTCAAATAACTTTATTCTCATAAATCTAAACTCAATCCATCCATAAAAAAATCCATCAAAATTTCATTTGGCTTCAAGATTGGAACGAGTCAAAATGCTCTGGGGTTTTGCTTATACCCAAGATCATTATATTCACAATAATATAATGATAAATACATAACATGATTCTTATAAGGGTAATACACTGAAAAAAAAAAGAAATTTAAGTGAATATTCTCCTACGGAAAAAGTAAAAATAATTCATTTTGGGCTGTAGTGGACACCCCGCACATCTCCCGCGTGTGGAGAGAGGAGTGGAGTGGGAGAAGGGGAGGTGGCTGCCTAGTCTCCCGCCTCCTCCTCAACTCTTCCCTCACAGCTGCCGTGGCTGAGACAAATAACGATCACCGATCGATGTTTTCACATTATTCCGTCATATCGGTGCGAGATTTAAATCAGGCACTGGTCGCGCTATCAAGTTCCATTAATTTCTAAAAGATTCTTCTGGTTACTGACGGTTCATGAAACCCCATATTGTGAACTAGTTGACCACAAAAACCCATATGTAGATATGCCGCACACCACGGTAACAAACCGTTAAAAGTTTTCAAAATTAGCTGCCCATTTTGAATTTTGGCTCCTTGAACTATCTTTATGGGTACTGTCGGACAAAGGATACGTACCTGAACACATGTGAGTGAAAAAAAATCCAAATGGGTCGGAGTTCCGAGTGGAGGAGAAAATCCAGGCTGGATGCGTAAAATCGTCGCCATCTTGTTTTTGGGCCTTAGAACCCAAAATTCAGCTTGGCAACAAGCAAAATCGGATTCTACGGGGTCGAATTACCTTAGAAACATATGTTGCCATAGTGTCTCAAGATTTGCCGTTCGTTTTGTAAAGGGTTTTTTTTTTTCCCATTTTGCGCCAGCAGTAATACAAAATTCATGATATTTGTATATTCATTATATTCAATTCCTAGTTAGTATTAATGCTGTATCATAATTTCCACTGGCAGAACATTAAGTGAAATATGTTTATGACAAAAATTAACCAGTGGAAAAAATATTTCATCTTTTAACAATGAATAGGCAACCTATTAAATAAATGTCTACTAATCCGACTCATGGGAAATATAATAAAAATCAGAGCTTAGAAAAGGGTTACACGTTTGTTTATTCAAAGATTTAGACAGCTAAATTTACGGAGGTGGGCGTGTTTGTGAGGATATTGTGATTAAGAATTGCGTTAGCAAAACAGGCGTTAGCTAAAAAGAAAAATAAGACTAATGACTGGAACTCTGAGCCAAATGTAAATGAAATAATAGTCGGGTGTTTGATATTGGAACTAGGCGTTAATTGGAAGTCAAATTTAGACTCTGGGGATCCTAGGGGCATGAGGAAAGAATTGCAGGTGTTTTGAGATTGGGTGTCCAAAACTGGTGCGAGGTTGGGCTAAGGTAATATAGGGAGATCCGGACACTTTAAGGGAAAACATTATATTTCAGGTAAATTTCTGCAAATTTTCTAAAGAGTAAATGACAAGTAAATACCAGATGTGCTTTTGTAGTCAAATAACATAAATATTGCTTGTTTAAATATAGGAAAAGAGCATTAGAATGCGAAAATAAATTACAATACAAAACGTCCACTTGTCCCACAACTTAAAGAGATCAACATAAATTCTTTTAAAAAATTAAATTATATCTATTTCCAAAAATTATCAGCATAAAAAAGTTATTGATTGCATTTGTACGTTACTGACAGCTGTCACAGACAACATTTTTATCTCGTCCATTCTCTAGACATCTTTAATGGAGCCATTTATTACTATCTCTATCTCTCACGCATTTGATCCACCCATCACCAGCATTTTCGTCGTAAAATCGTCGCATGAAAGCAGTATTTAATGGCATAATTATTTGCTAAATACGATACTAGCACTTATAACTGACTGTAATGTCTTTCCTGAAATGAATTTAAATACATTATTAACAAAAGAGTAGGGATAACTCCACATGTCGCGACTTCCCCAAATCATTTGGTCGAAATCTCCCGAAATTGATTGCCAAGCTACCAAGAGGAGCATTGGTTACAATGAAATCTCTCTGTCTAAAAACGACCTGAGGGTTTAGAGCAAAGCACGTAGTCACAAAAGTGCTACTTAAAATTCATTAAAATGTCCGCACATATGGCAAAATAATGACTAAAGAAAGTGCTTATATTATAGTATGTGAATATTTGAGTAATCTATGCTAATCTTTGTGTCATCCGAGCCCAATAGAACAGTAATATTTGCTGTAATATCCTTGTAAGTCCAAAAACAATTTATGTGAGTATAACTCTCATTCTGTGTAGTGATACTTTTTCTCACTCGAGCGCAATATGACAGGCTCAATTTTTCATAAAAGTGTCGAGATGTCCCTCAATCAGGCCCCTGTCTTATTTTTCATAGATAGTTTTTTTTCCAAATATTGTGTGTACCTTCAACACCATAAATATTAAGGGAAATTGGTTGGGAGCTTATTTGACAAGTGGATTTATTATTGAGTATAAATCTTAATAACCAATGAAAATAAAAATGAAATGGGCTCCATATGCTAGCATTTCAGTTATCTAGGCGACTATGTACGGAGATGAGAGGTTGTGAATTTGTTTTAGCGACGTAGAACTAGAGAACGCGGGTGTGTCGGTTGAGATCGCTATCGTTGATATAAATGCTAACATAGATGACCTTATTGATAACATAGGAATTCATTTCCTTTTGAATTCCTTTAGCTATCCTGAATAATAAGTCCGGAAAGAGACCAATGTTGGAGGAAGGAATTAAAAAAAACAAGAAAAGTTAGAAGGGCACTGGGCATAGCCTTTTTCTTCTTGTTCCCTTTCACCTTCTTCGATGATAATATAACCGTGTGTTTTGAAAGTACATATACTCGTTCCGGGACAGGAAGGAGGAATCGGCTTCGTATTGGGAAATGCATTTAATTCTCTGAAGCAAAGTAATTTAATATGGATATCATTACCGATGTCAGATATAGATAAATCAAAGGTAGAATAGATAAATCGAAGGTCAGCATATGACATTTTGGACCGCTTTATATTCCAAAATTATAGTTTTTTATGGGATAATTGGATAAAATAGAAACTTGGAGCCGCATTTTACGTAATGCAAAGGTATTAAGCTCTAATAATCACTGCATTGAGGAATAATCAAGGACCTAAGTTTCATCACTAGGTTAGATATATATGCATCTAAATCTAAGAAATATCATGAAAGTCACCGCCAGGGTGTGTGGAATGGGGAAATTGGACACCAGGGAAGCAATAGTCATCCCAGTTCAAGATTGTGTACGACGCGCACCATAATATTAGAAAAAGAGTAGCGAAAACATTTTTCCTGCGCAATGTGACTGCATATGATGCGGGAGAGGAGGAAATAATAAAACATATAGGCGAGTAAATATAATAATATTTTAAATTAAATGCCTTTACCATTCTGCACTTGATACTGTATATCTTGGTTGTCCGTTTGAAACCCGAACGACCGGTATAGTTACGGGTGGACATATCCTCGTGAACGCCTCCTCATTTTATAATTCTAATTGCAGGGGAAAACTAACTTGCACGTAATACACGGTAGATAGGTTATTTTACCAACAAGAATCCAAGAAAACTTACACAAAACCGTATCCATCACAATGGCCTCCACGAAAAATATTAAGCTTTGTGTAGTTATCATTGATCTTCTTTTCTCCCACAATCTTCTGAGGACTTCGCTTTGGGCGACTATCTGTTTATTTTATCTTCATCGTTCCTCGACATCACCTCAATTCATACATCGTAGAACTCCTTTCCTGTTAAATTTCTCGTCGTAATACGAGTACAACGCAATTAAAAAATAAAACACAATTAAACCAAAAAGCGTCTTATTTCCTCAAATTTCTTCCTCCTTGGTCTTCTTTCGCGGCTTCTTAGATGACACCCCGCTGCTTTCCGCATTTCAAGGTGTTTCGTGGACATCAAACACCTCTTACTTCTGCTCCAAATACTCTTTTTAGCGGCTGATTAACGCGAGAATGAATTTATCTCCACTCCGCTTGAACGATTTAACTAACTCAGGGGAAGAGCATTTTTTTGTTATAGGCATAATAGGAATTATTTTGTAAAAGCTGAATAGGGTGGTTTCATAAATATCTTATCATTACTCCGAATTGTAAGCTATCTGCCAAAAACTCTTAGCGGAAAGTTGACACGTCATGCTTGCGTGCGTCATGCGTAGGTAATCATACTTGTCATGCACCACTGACTTCAGCTCAATTTAATGTTACTTGTATGTACTTCTTTTGCTACCGAATTTCTTCCTATGAAAAGGTCTGATACTATCTTTTGGAACATCCTTGGTTTATTCCTCTCTTATTATCGCACCTTCTCTTTAGCTAACCTGAAGCTCCTCACCCGCCTGGTAACGAAAGTATGACAATCTTCACTGTTTCCCTCCTTGAGACCCCGCTGATTAATATATTCCTCCATTATCTTGTCCATCTTCTATTCACTTTCCTCCTCAGTATTTCTCTCCTCCATCTTCCTTTAATCATCCACGCCTCATAAGCCTCGTTTATGACTCACTGTCTAGACGCACTTAATCTTCTCCTGCACTCTATCGTCGTATTTCCCTCTTCCACGCCACAAGCACATATTTTAGCAAATCACGCTTGCGACAAGTTTGCAAGAATAAATGCATTATTGGAGTGATAATGAGGGAGAAAGAACAACGGATAATAACAGAGAAAAACACGACATATTAAGAATGCAGATTAAGTCAGGATTACTATAGGAATGGTGAAGGGTGCCCGTTTAAATTCTTCAGGAAGAATAAAACATTAAAACTGTTTCGGGAGGTAAAAAGAATTCACATAATGAGACGTGCTAATTGCAAATACCATGTATCATTCATTCACCTGCCATGGAGAGAATGTAGTGAAACATACCCCTGCTAAAATCTCAGTGCAGTTCTCATATTGATCCCGCATATACCATTTCATGATGTGCGATATTCCAAAGGTGAAAAATCTTTCACCTTGACCGGGATGCGAACCCGCATCCCTCGATTTCGCGCCGAGTGCTTTACCCAGTTAAGCTACTGAGTTGTCCTTATCCCCTGTGAATTTTAATGCATTACCGGAGTGCTGAAAAAGAAATCCACATGGGAAGAGGACGCCTCGGTAGCTTAGCTGGGTAAAGCACTCGACGCGAAATCGAGGGATCCGGGTTCGAATTCCAGTGAACGCAAATTATTTCTCCTCTGTGGAATATCGCATAAATGTGAACTTGCAGGTCACTCCGTAAAAGTTCATACCATGGCTAGTCCCGGTATCATCAAAATTTGTTACGCCATGAAGGCCGCAGGCATAAGTTACCATTAAAAGCCCATGCTACGGTCTCCAAGGAAATTAGAAACTTGATGTTGTTAAAGATGTGAAAAAATGGATTATTTTCGTGCCAAAAGTACCAATTTCAGACAAATGTGAAGCGTATAGGAAAATATAATTCAAAAATTAAAATTTACATTATTTTCAACCATCCGGCAGTGAACGCTTAAACCTTATGTTAGGCTGGCGGAGATTTTGCGGTTCGTCGCCCGTCCTTGGGTGAATGCTAGCCCATGGCCACTCCTCCCCCAAAACGGGAAACATGTTTTGGTATTTTCCAAGAAGTCTCGCCCAAACCCTAAAGAGGCAGGGAGTCTAAAACTGTATTATTTTGTTGGTAATCGTTTTTACAGTTGTTGTTTAATTATTAATTATTACTGAACCTTACAATTACAATTTTTATACGTTTGTCTTTAAATTGACAAAACTCTTCATGTAGCGATCGAATCGATTGTAACAATAAAATGGTCTGTTGTCATAACAAGTTTAACCGCACTGAACCTGAGAGGACGTTCTTACTCAGATATCCATGATTCTCCTAACCTAGAAATTAATGAGAAAACATGTTTAGTAAATTAAAAAAAATAAATATATTCCTGTACCTGTTTTAGACATAAAATGGCAATAAGCATTATTATAACTGAACTATATCATAAGAGAGATGAGATATTTTTATTTATGAAACTGGCCAAATTAGTTGAGTTTTGTGTCGTGATATCTTCCTCAAACTACCTCGATTGCGCAAAAGGCTTCGGTTGTTGGTCGCCTCTCCAAATAAACAACCGGCCAACCAGCCTTTTTCTTTCGCCCTCGTCTTCGAAGAGCAATCGCCGCATAGCAGGAATGTGCGAGAAAGGAGGGAACACTCCTCGCTAGTCCACTTCCCTCTCCTCAACTCTTGGATTATTTAGGCCGCCCCGTTTAATTCAATTCGCAGCGCCCGCCTATCCTCACACCCACCCCTCTCCCCAGCGCCGAAACCCCTTTTATCGCCGCGTGAATCCCAACGTGCCGCTTCGCTTTTGTTCTCGCCGCAGCGCGCGCCCTCGCGCCCAATCTCCGAACTCTCCCATCCGAAAGGGAAGAGGGATATTTATTGTCGCTCGGCGCGTAATCTCGATGGCTTAACGGCCGGAGACGACGTCATCTCGTTTCCGATTCGCCGGGATCGCTCGCGGTGTTGAGGACACCGTACCCTGAGCACCTAGGCGCCGCGCTGCCTTAAGCATAAAGATCGTAAAATCCTTTCGCCAGATTCGCGGTAACGCCTACTATCATTGCGTAACCTCGGTGTCCAATAGGACAGTGATCGAGTGAGCCTGAACTATAACTTGCAGTTTTGATTCGAGGAATGCCATCGATGACTTACTTATACCATCGTAATTATATTGACTATATTGTTGTAATTTTTCATAAATTATTTCATCAGACTGCATCCGCCTTACGCACATCATCGTGACATTCAGACTTTGCCTACTGATGCCGTTGTTATGTCGAAACGCTCAGCAGTAAAATAATATCCGTGAAAATATATCCATGGCTTCAATTAGTTTACCACAGAAACATTTCCCTGCGTTTTGGGCCTGGAACCGATAATTTCTCTTGTTCATGCGAGTAAAAATGACTCTGAAAAAAATGTAGTCCCAGAATAGAAGTATTTGATTCTTTAACAAAAAATGGACAAAGGAATGCCGCAAAATTTAGTAAAAGCTGTCACAGAAAGTTTCAAAAAACCATCAATTGGATAACTTGGATGTGAGCTGCAGGAGATTCGTAGGTAGCAAGCAAGTCGAAGTTTGCAATTAAAATTCAGTCATATTGACTTCATCTTCATATTGACTCAATTATACCATTTTCACGGTAGATATATACTTCTGGAAAGAGTGGTAAAGATTTACTTCATCCTACGAACCCCTCACGACTACAGCAATGATGGGGAATCACTAACGTACCGAAATAACCGACCGTCATTTGAGGATAATTGAGCCAGCAAGGTTTGGTAGGTCGGAAAGAAATGGGTGGCTTATTTTGGGTGTTGAGGTGGGGTAACGAAAGGGTGGAATCTTGGTTTCAGCGTTTTCCTAATCTTATGTTACTTGCACCTGCACACGGAAGTTGACTTTATGGAATTGGGGAGTGTACTAGAAAGTGATGTCTCGACGTATATTGCTACTCGCAGGACATCGTTTTACTTGCGAAATACTACCGATTTTTCCCAAAAAATGAACGACATAGGTAAACAATTGATATGGCAATTTTAAAAATCGCTTAATACCGGTACTCATTGCAGTTGTACATCGCACTATTTTGAGTTTCACTGGCATTCACGGAATTAATAAGTTTGTAGGAATAACATTGTAAAATATATATGCATTTATAAATTGTATGTTAATATATGCACTTATAAGTATGTTAATCATCTTAGTTCTTATTAGCCAATACAAGAACAGCCTCACCTTCAATCACCCTCTAACTTCAAAACATTTTCAGGTAAAATTAAATATTCATATATGTACCAATGTCTTCCTCGGACAAACTAATTTGTTGGTTACACAAATTTTGAGTAAACCGGGACTATCCACGGCATTACCTTTACGGAGTCACCTGTAAGTGCACATAAGTGCGAAATTCCCCCGATGAATAATCATTCGCCTTGACCGGGACTCGAACTCGGGTCCCTCGATATCGCCCCTGCAAAAATCCACAGGTGAGGACACCTCGGTAGCTTAACTGACTAAAAAACTCGGTGCGATATTTAAAGTTTTGGGTCCCAGTCGAGGCCAATGAATTTTCCTCTGTGGAATTATGTACTTGATGTTCACATTTTCAACCCCAAATAGCTGTAAGGCGATCATAAATTTACTGAATGTGATGCAAATATATCTCAGAATCAAACTTCTAGTTCCAGGAAAATAAGCGTCGTGGTATATTCCGCAGAGTTTGAAACCATGGTCAAAATTCGGCCTATTACTGCAATATATAAGAGCATGCTACAAAGAACATGCTTCATTCCATTCGTACTGCCATATAAATCCATGCTTATAATGGAAGTGCTGCTTGCAACCAGCTTGCAAGGCTACTGAAATAGAAGTGACTTAAATGTGTAAAGCCAATTTTAACCAAAAGCGAAGAGCGGTCCCGAGTGTTAAGCCCTGTCTGATGGTCGACGCACATTATTTCTCTATCCAATTACTGCCGCTGTGTAACCTGATAATAATTTGTTTCGAAAAATGTTGGATTTATCTTAGCTACCAATCAATAGCAATGGCCATTCAGAGAAAAGTAATTATGTTCAAATTAATTCAGGTTTATCAATAAATTTAATTAATTGTATTTAGCTATTTATTGATAGTTTTATATCAGTGGTTAAGGGATTATTAATGTCTTTGAAGACGTGAGTGGGAGAGAAGGAGCAATGGTTGGGGAAAGACCGGCTAAAATGTAAATCTTTGACTAGAGTGTTGGAAAGGAAGTTTTCTTTGACGCTATATTAGCTTTACTCGACTTTATAGCTGCTCGAGAGAAACTCAGAATTGTATAAGACCCCTTATATAAACCCCATTTCCCTCCATTGCGGAGTTTCCCTGATTAGTAGTCCGGCCACTTATACCCCTAATATTTGGTTTGGCCTGCCAGCATGATGCATCACTTCGAATCTCCGACAAAATATTCATAGGATATAGAAATTGGAGTGAGTAAAAAAGCGGAATAATTTAAATATACTCTAGACCCTTTCATAGGTGATATTTAAAACAAATTCCATGCAAAGCTATGCACGATAGATGTATATCAGTAAGTAAATAGTCTAAGATCTAAGGTGGCTACGGTAACGCAACGTTTCAAACGGTGTGAAAATCCAGTACTAAACTAAACGCTGTTGTTATTTACATGAAAAATTGCACCTTGACGTTACATAATGCTATTTACTTGAGGTCTAGAGGCACTCTCAATTCGAGTCACTGACTCCTATGTTTATGAGGGGCAATTCACCGCCACATACATCAGCTCACGTCGACCGGATGATGGGCAAGGTTGACAAGGAGGGGTCAGTTTATGGGCCCACGTAATCGCCAAGTCAACCCTGCGTGGGTCACCTGGTGACCTTGTCTGCGATGGATGTGATAAAGGGATTAGATCTGCAGTACAGGGCGCGCTGAGTATTTGCTTTCTCAAAAAATTTGAATTATTTACCGGAAGAAAACACTTGTGCGATAATCGTGAAATTAGTGAAATAGTGGGAGTAAATGTAATGTTAATGCGTCACAAATACTTTTATATCATAAATGAAATAAATGCACGCTAAAGCGTTGTTGAAGTCAGCCGCCAAATATTGGTGACACAAGTTAATTTCCTCTATTTTAAAAAGCTTATTCCAATGAATTTTCCCCTCAGAGTTCTCATCATCATCACCAGCGGTTGTCATTCAGTAGAATGTTTTGTTGCAGCTATTTCCTCCCCATCAGCTAACCGTTCCACTTTTATAGAGCGTTTGACATGTAGTTGATAGATCGGACCTTATGAAGGACCACTGTTGCCAAACTTACGCTCACGAATGCTCACCTCCCTGCCACGTAAGCAACCATTTCTAACTACGTGTTAACTTTTCAGTAAGTTACTTTAAGGACTAATATTTGCATATTGGAAGACTCCTAGATGAATCTACTTTCAGCATGCAGCATGAAACAACGTTTATTTCCCTGCTGCCACCGGCAACTTTACACTTCTGGCATGATGTAGAGTAACACTCTTCATCTCTCCTTCAAATTAGTTTTAAATAGCCTTTTGCGTGGCAAAATTTGTCCAGCAAGTGTATATCTTCTTCTTGGCAGTGTATTCCTTATGCTTTTTTTATCTTCAACTCTTCGTAGGACGTCTTCATCGGTACTTTTCTCGTTCTTTACCATTATTTGATTACATATCTTTTCCATCACTTCCAATCCTTATTGCTCTGCAGCTGTTATTTTCCACGTTTCACTGCTTGTCCATCATCCAGCTGTTTCCTTTGATACTCTCGAGCTAGAAAAATACACGAAAAATTAGTTTTTTCATTTATACGACACTGCCAAAAGTATGGCTACAATTTTCGAGAAAGATATTCGCCAATAAGGGCATGGTCCAAATACATGGTTAAAGGAAGTGCTTCCTGACGTTCAGGTTTGTGTTAATAGATGTTAGTGGACTCCTCTCCTAGTAGAAAACCCTCTTTCAGAACTTCCACAGCGTAAAAAATGAAATAATCCGGTAGTTTACTTGTTAACCTGAATAAACTTCGCTAATACTTTAATCGGAAAAAAGTTGCCCGTGTTTAGCCGTGAAACTATTCTCTCAGGAATCCAGGAGTAGTAGGGCATGGGTGACACAATTGTTAAAATTTATCTACTTTGGCAGTACTTGGAGCAAAACGGAGCATAGTCCTCACGGAATTATGCAGAGAAATGCGTTAGCTTAAGAGAATATTACTGAAATGAGACAAATCATCGCGTAAACGATTAGCGAATAATCCAAGAAAGAGTCAGTGAAGAGTTAGATTTAGGGTATTTCCCTGAAGCCTTGACATTAAAGAGAAAGATTGAGAAGAGGCTGGACACTTGTGAAATCTGGCTTCGGAGACGGATGTGGAGATTATGACGTACTATAAGGAAAGCAAGCGATGACGTTCCGTACATAATAGGCGACGAAAGAGGTTTTGATGAGAGAGATTTAGAGGAGACGAAAGACAAAGTGGGTCAATAGACCCAGAAGCTGTTAGAAGTTATGGAATGCTGGAGGTTGTCATGAAGCTGACTTTTCGGGTTAGGCGGACGGTTAAGGATATTTATAAGAAATTAGTATTTCATATGGGGTTAAGAGAGGTAGAAAATAAGGGGTACTGATGGAAGAAATTGTGGTTGGAATGACTGAATTTCAGAAAAGCGAAACGTTCGAGAATAGTTTTAACATCGCCATATTTTCACCGCAAGCTACGTTCACGGAAGAAAAATATGAACCGTGATTCTCTTGTTACTTGATGGTCCTTGTTTTGAAAAATTCTTCACCAATTTTCCGGGGGTGTTTATCCAAAAGAACAGAGTGCTGCATAATAATTATCACAAATAATCCATTTGGAGTTTTTAACAATTCTCAATTGTCTTTTATCCGCGTATTTCATGATACAAAGGGATAAGAAAAAAATGCATATTTAAAAGAATCTATTGTAATACATCAAGTTCTATTAAATTTCCCTCCTCCATGGCCTTATCTTACCATCCTCTCGTCTTAATCTTAATTTCTTTGGTTTCTCTTCTTCCCGCTATAATATGATATTTCTTCCTTCTCATCTCATCTTTGAGTTATATCTTCCTCTCGCTGGGTTAAAAGCTTTCTCCGTCGCTACTAGACTGAATTGAGATTTTATGTATGTTTCCTAAGCTTGGCTGTTTGATGTTTTATCTTGCTGCTTAGGGTATTCAGCCTTTGAAATCGAGTGTGCATTAAAGTTTTCCCCGCAAATCCTTGAAACCAAAAAAATATTTTTCTGAGGAAATAACTATCAAAATTGAGATAGAATAGAAATAGTCATTGAGTTAATCTATAAAATATATTCTACGTATTATTGCCGTAAACTATGAGTCAGATACTTAACTCACCTCATATGTAATGCAGTTTGAGTTATCATAAGGTGTAAGCTGATAGTAGACGTCAAGGTAATACAGCAAGAAATTAAATTCATATTTAAGAAATAGAAAAGCTGGACATAGTAATGCTAAAGAAGAGGTGAGATAGCGGACGGCTAAAGCAGCAAGATTAGCTGCATGTCTTTTCGATGTGGCATGGAAAAGTTAACAAGTATTGATACTATTGGATATACCATTGGATAGTGACTAAATCAAGGATACCCATCTCAAACAGCAAAAAGGCCAGTAATGACTTTTACCAGAAGGCCCCGGCCAGACACAGTGAAGACAAAAAGAATATTTGAAACGAGTGAGATGAGAGTATCGCAAAGAATAATTGGGAAAGTCTTATTGGACATAGTGTCAGGGAAAAGAGAAAATATATATGACGAGTTTTCAAAGTGGAAAACATGGGCGAGTGGTTGCTAAACAAAAAAATAGTGAAAAATTACCACATCAGTCGAATGAATTAAAGCAGAATCCGCAAGAGATAAACTATCAGTTGGAAAAAGATGCATAGGGATACCACGAAAGAGGCAAGAGTCTCAGTTTCAGCATCGAATTATATTTATAGGGACAAAGAAGTAACAGTTACAATGTCTGAACAAAACAATGACTATAGTTAATCAAGAACAGAGAAGAAGATGAACTTATGATATTGAGCCAGAAACTATGGAGTAGAGGGAGATAGATGTTTGTGACCAGGGCGTTTGCGCTTCTCTCACGGGCGAAAGGGTTACGATCCCTAGGATAAAATTTTTCGGACCAGCCACACAAAGCCGCGGCACTTAATTTAGGTTAAAGCGTCGTGCCCTTTGGGAGCCTGAGACAAACTCTCTCCCGGGTTAACTTCGTTGATTCATTCCCCTTGTGACTCGTGCAGCGAGAACACACGCCATCGTCCCAGGCACTCCCTTCCAAATACCTCTGCGTGTAACATCCTGCCTTTCTCTCCCGCACATATAATGTTCAGAGCATTTCCTCCGTGGTAGCTCACGTTCTCAGCGCTTGCCTTAATTTTCTCTCCCTTCCTTTCTGTAATTCATAATTGTTCTCGTTGTCGCCCGGAGGGGGAGGGTAATTGCCCGCTCGATGATGTCCGAGGCACGCCGAGCTACTCGCTTCTATTCTCTCCTGACTTCCGACCTCCACACAACTGGGCCACGAGCCGAGCCGAGCCGAGGTTCTATCGGAGCAAACGCTGGCCCGTGGCCTGAAATTGTGCCAGTGTTTTTTTCATGCGAATGTCACACGATTTTCACAATATTGTTCTCATTCGACCTTGGATATCACCAAAATGTATTTAGATATCAACATTTCGATCAAGCTGAGGTAGTACCTCCGTAAAATGACTTTAATGTCAATTTATTCATATTATGTTTACTTATAGTAAAACATTAAAGCTGTTGGACATATCAAAGTTATACCTTTCCATGCTATTTTTTCGCACTCCGAACTTAGATTACATGGTTTCAAATGCAAGGATAGGTTAAGTATGGAGAATAAGCTTAGTTTTAATCTAATATAAATGAAAATTTCTTGAAAAACGGCTAGTAAGAACTAAATTCTCCCTTGAAATTGAATGACAACAAAATGTAGACATATCTCATCTTATTACTTCATTTATCGGTAGATTACTGCAGTAACCGAAGTCAACATGCTTAAATTCAATGGAAATGGTGCTCATGTGTGTTTTTATAGTTGGAAAAGTGTTAATATCGAATAAATTATTAAATTAACACGTATAATTTGTAATTAAGTATTTGTTTTGACACACACAGTTGCGATGGAGCTTTTTAAAACCTTTAAAAATATTTATCGCCATCTCAGGTGCCTTGTGCTCACTTGGCTGGTGGAATAGATTATTTAATATGCTAAATCTTCCAAAAGAGCGAACATAAGTAATCAGCATAAGATGCTGTGACTGCTGAAATCAAAGGGAGTTTTGAAATAGATTATTTAGCATGTTTAATATTCCAATAGAGCCAATATAAGTTACCAGTGTAAGATGTTGCGACTGATGAAATCAATATATGAAAGTACCGGGCATTGTTTGTAAAGAAAGGAGGCTGCTTGGATGAATTGAGAGGAGACAGATTAAAAGTGGAAGATTATAAGAAGTAAGAGTATGTAAAGGTTTGAAATATAGGATAGAGGGCTAGGTAAGCAAAGTAAGGGAAGTAGAATAAGGATAGCCATTTCAGATGGGATGAAGAAAGTTAGGAAATATGAGGAACTGGAGATAAAAATAGGCGGAAATGGATTCATACGGGTGAAATACATTGTTAAATAAATTTATGAAGATTCCCGCAAGCCGCTTGCATACCAAAATTTTGTGTGAGCTGAGCCTTTCTTTATAAGGATTTTTATTTATGGACTCTTTGAGTGCCTTATGCCCATGTTAAATGTAGAAGGATACTTCCACGTGATAATTCTGATAGGGCCTATATTATATGTAGTCTGTGAATGATGCAGAGAGTGTTGAAGAAATTGGTTTTTCAGTCGCATGATGACCAAGCATTTTGGTGTGGTTGTTATGCCCTGTTACTTATAGATAAAATTCACTTTTGTTAACAGTTTTACAGATAGATCTTAAATCTTATCAACCGAGGTATTAGCATCTTAGTGCCATTTTTGAAGGATGACTTCTTTACGATGGAACGTTTAGCTGCAACCGTGGTCATGGCTAATTAGTGTGGAGAATTATACCAAGTAGTTCCTCCATTTTCTTAAGCCAGTACTTAAAAATGATCTACTAAACCCACGAGTCACAAAAAAACAAAGCAAACGATTTCAATAAAAAACTCTAACACGTTAATTTTCCTCTACATACATCATTTAAGGAAGCAAGAATGGGTAACAAGCTTCTTTTTCATCATTTAGTTTTCTCTATACTTCCTTATAAGGCTACATATTCCCAAAACCATTAAAAACCCGTGAACATTTAACCTATATCGTTTAACGGGAGAACACAAAATTCTTAAATCCTGGAAAGGGGTTGGGTAGATTTCATAGATCACATATTAAACCCTGAAGATCCTTTAAGAAAATATTTTCAGGAAATTTTGGAAATAAATTACATAAATATTATGGATTTAGATTGGGACAATCATCCTCTTGGACTTAGAAATTAACCCGGCACGTTTTGAACTCCCTCACAGTTGTTTAGTAACATTAACTACCCAGGCCACGTGTTCCACCGTAAGAATAAAAGATGATTAGTGACTGCTATTTTCACTAGGTATTTCATCGTTCACGATCATGACTTAGTTACAAAGCAACAGCACCTGATTACATATCATGATCTAATGATGTTGGTTTGCAACAAAACCACGGTCATGAATTACAACATACTTATTGGAAAGTGCAGTATTATAATTTCACCTTTTATTCCGATGATGAGAGACTTCCATTTAGTCACGCTTGATGCTGTCAACTTCATCCACAGTGATTTTCGTGGAGTATTTAAAATAATCAATTACATTGATAATTTAATTACAAGAATCAGATGTGGATATGGAGGAAAATGGAAAGAGTGAGATGGAAAGATTAAGTGAGAAACGAGGAGGTACTGAGGAGAGTGGGCGAGGAAAGAACTCTGATGGAAACGATTAGAAGAAGAAAGAGGCATTAGATTGGTTATTCCCTGCGAAGACATTATTTGCTGACGATGGGTATAGAAATTCCTTCTAAGGTGGAAGGAAAGCGGGGAAGGGGAAGGAAAAGGAAGTACATGTTAGACAACATAAAATAGGCGGAAGGTACGCGGACACAAAGCGTCTGGCTTAGAGAAGAGTGGAGTGGAGGAGGAGCCCATGAGAAAACCTGCCATCTGGAGCAGAAAAACATGAATAAATGATTACATTTATGAACTACCAATTAGATAAATAATTTTTCCGACAATTTTACATTTTTTATATCTTCTTAGCGGGTGAGTCCACTAAAGTTAGTGTCGCTGCCATTTCTGCAGTAATTTCAATGTAATTATACTTTTAAAGGAAATTAAGATGAAGTAATGGCCCTATTGTGCCCCGACGCCATTCCATGCCAGTTATCGAATCTCTTTCGTCAATCTCTCATCGCTATGGAATCCATCCCCTCGATTGTATTGGGATGTTTTCATCGCAGAAATCTCACGCTGTCCGTCATTCTTTTTCCCCGGCCTCTCCCATAGACCCTCCTCATTCCACATCCATTCTCTCGTATCTTTCCATTTCTTCCAACTCAGTCCTCTCAATTCTAAAAAAAAGTATACACCATCCATCCTCTCATTTCCCCATAACTCACAACTCGCGGTTTGCCTTTTAAAAATGGAAATGGAATAAAAAATAAATCCAAACCTTTTGTTGCTCTCTTTCTTGGCGCGAGGCATGAACAGGAAACTTAATTTTTGTTATCATGGATTGCTTTTGCTTTTCATGGAATGGAGAGGGAAATATTCAGCCCTCATGTCGATACGATGGTGAATGTCCCGCGACCTTGAAACTGTATACTATATTGTCCCTTTCCCTTAAAGGAGAAATGTGCATCATTAAATGGGTTGAAGTTTTACGTTTGTTTCTGATATCGGCGGAAAAATTACCGGCATCTTCATTTCGCAATCAGGCGTAACGTTTTAATTCTACAAACGTGAGCACTCCCCTTAATGATGACTTCAGTGATTCTTCACGTGGAATGGAATTCTTCGAAATTCACCTTTTGTTTGGAGGGAGGAAAATGTTCGCGGAAACAAGCAGCTTAAACGGGAGACTTCGGATGTTTCAAAACTCTAAAAGGAATTTAAAAAATTGCTCAAGTTGTTAGTCCCTTACTGGCTCATACGAAAACTGGAATTTTTCACAGCCGTGACCTGGTTACTAAAATAGGGCCCTTTACTGCTACTCAATTATTTTTTCTTGCTCTACCTCATGGACTCGTTATTCTGCAAACAGAGCACATTTGGTTGGAATTCAGCTCGTTACATAACTGGTGATCCAAGAGTGCAGTACTCATTGGAAAGAATATAATGTCCACTGAATGAAAATGATAGCTTTTGTATTGGTATTTGCAAGAAAATGGCTGATTTTTTAGCTTATACCGTGAGAGATCAGTTCACCACCAGAAAACGATAAATTCGTGTAAATCATAATCTCAGAAACTGTAAGTCTAAGATTTTATTCTTCACTTGCGTGAGAAAATATCACTTCACAAGCGCAAACGTTGGTTTAGCTGATGAGAGATGGAAAACAGTATCTTCAACAGAAATCGCTCTAGTGTTTTCGTAGAGTAGAATAGGCAGTGAAAAACAAATGTTTGCCTAAATTAGTTCATAATATTCTAAAATATTGATTACGTGGCGAGAAGATGTAAGTAAAATGTCAGAAGACCTAAAATAATACAACTGCTTCCTGCCATTTAATGTGAATAAATAAAGTTAGTGCCTTCAAAATATCGATTTTAATTTCTTGTCTCCCCTGTTACATTTCAATGTTGGTATGCATTTGGCTGATGGCTATGAGGTGAAAATGGATAGGTATATTTATTTCGAGCGTTGTTTCTTTTTTAATCAAATGTTGATTGATGTTTATTTTTATTATATATTACTCATTTAGTTACCTAAAGCACTGTGGTAAAAATAATAGAAAATATCCGCACGAACTTATGACATTGGGAGGCCAATTGAGACTTAGAACGTCCTCAAAATAAGTTAGAAGCCTAAAACAAGTGTATTCATTCTCGGGATGAAAAGTTCTCCCAAGAAAGAACGAGAAGGGATTTTCTTTTACTATTCCTGTAGGCATAATAGGTAGATGTAATCGGAGTTGGAAATGTATGTGATTTTCTTCGAAAGAAACCATTTTCGTCCTGTTGAAAACTGACTGGAATTTTCTTTGTTCCATGGGGCATGGTGGACCAGAGATGTCTATATTTTGGCGCATATTCGTTTAAATTTTTACAAAAACATTATTATTGAAATGGTTTATGTAAATTGAAAATCATTCAGCTAAAATTATATAAGTTTTAGCTTGGGCTATTGGAATATCAATGTGAATGAAATACTGGTGCTTTATTCCTATATGAACAAGTGCGCTCCAGGTGAATACCATTTGGTAAGAAAATTTAAGTCACGTAAGATCGTAGGAAACTGAAAATGAAATTGGTATATATTATGTGAAGACATTTTTTTTAAACCGTCAGATTAATTGTAGAATTATATCTTTCGTAAAAATAAACATGAACCTGGAGTATTCCCTTCAAATTAACTTAAACTGCTTAAGATATTCCTTGTAACTGATTTTAT
The DNA here is from genome assembly GCA_963573305.1 of Pyrrhosoma nymphula. Lineage (NCBI taxonomy): Eukaryota > Metazoa > Arthropoda > Insecta > Odonata > Coenagrionidae > Pyrrhosoma > Pyrrhosoma nymphula. The sequence goes on along the minus strand of OY754336.1, from coordinate 54,039,310 downwards.
TACTCGCTAGAATTTAGAAATATCAGTGCGTTTTGGAATATTTTGCACGGTTGTTAAATTTTTACCATAACTTTTGAAAATTTGGCACATGTTAAAAACTGAAAATCGACTTCAGTACCTCAACCATATTTTCAGTAAAGTCATATTACACCTCTGAAATTGTGTAATATTACAAAGTGGTAGACGAAGCAAAGCAGCAGTGGATGCATTTTTTTGTAAGAAAATGCGATGATACCCTGAATCTATTGACTTATTTTGTATGCAATGCAATTTCATGCTCCCTAAGTTCTTGGATAGCACAGGAGAACTAGGAGTCCCCTTAGGAGAAGGCATTATCAAAGGTCAAAATAAAACTTTTGGTTGCCTATGAGATGCAAGTCAATGGCTTGGTGGTTGAAGGTTGTGTTGTAGAGTATATAACTGTAAAATCTGATGACCAGGTGAAATTCATACTCAAACTATGTAACTATAAAGAAATTTGCATTGCGTGTTAAGGTAATAAAATCGATTTTTGGGTAATGATAGTGTCTACACGAGGATGCAAAAAGCGACACATTTCGATTTTTTATTTATTTATTTTTTCTATATTTTCTCCGCTCACGAGTTTTAAACATTTCTTAGTTACGAAAATCTACGATGGACCATGTTGCTTGTGATTCCTTTCGATGATTCATGCTTGTTCACTCGTCAGAAAAATGGATTTTCTTTCAATCTTACATTTTCTGTGGCCCGTACTTTAATGTGAGCTCAATGTTGGAATATTTTACATAGAATAATGAAGCTTAATCTTTTTTATCTTCCTCTTAAGTTGCGGACCGAATTTCATTCTTATGATTCAAGATATATTTTCATAGTTCACGTATTTTATGAGTTACTCGAATGCAAGTTTCGTCAGCAAAGTATTAACATTTAATGATTGCGTTTTAGTTGAGTTCAGAGTCAGAGTCTCTTGTAAAATGTGTGGACTAAGCAAAGCTATCTCAAATCATTAGCAACTAATAGGTACCTGTAAAGCATCCTATCAAGCTTGACCTCATTAAATTTCACGCCATACTGTCCTGAGAAACACGCGTTTGAATATTTTACTCTTTGACTCACAAGAGTGCAAACGTACGAACAAGAGAATGGAATTTGATTAGAGTGAAGGAAGAAGTTTCAGAAAAAAATGTAATAAATTAGCACTTCTTACAGAGATAACGATGAAGGATGTCACGTCCGATTGAGATGTGAGAGCAGTTACAAAAGAAACCATTCCAATTGATTCTTCGTTCGTTGTGGAAGCTTCAAGGCACCGCTGCCAACATTGAAACGCTTCACCTAATTTCCTGTGAGAACGAGTTTTCTCTGTGATGTCGAGATGAGAAAGACTAGGGAAGCGGAGCTTCGCCCTTCCACCCCCGCCCCAACCAACCTTCCTCCCTGCCTCTGCCCCCGCTGATTCCGTCCGCAACGCCCCCCCCCCCCGCCCCCGCCTCCCCCTCACCACTTCCTGTCTTCTCGTTCGCCCGTCTTGGTCCTCGTTGCTGCCCGCATCGTTTTCACTCCACCCACACTAGCAGTTGCCAACTTCCCTTCTTCCTTAACCAAAAAAAAATCAAATTTTCCTTTTGCAACGTAAGACACTCACCACATCAGTGTCCAAACACTGCTCATTTCCTAGATTGAGGAACAGATGGAACATGCAGTACGATAATAGGAGAAATGCTGAAGCCATTAAAATTCGCAATCAGTCGTATAAAACTTGATCAATAGTGTAGTTAAAACTTTGAAAACAATATTATTAGTAGCGGAATTGCCATGTCAACATTATTATATCTCATGAAAAATGGGAATAATTTAAAAAACGGCGCGGTATTATTCATAAAATTCAGGGTGAAATTGCGCACGATAGCTATATTAACTGGATAATGTTTTTGCGAAAACACGGGCTTCAGTTTTGTGTATCAAGACTCCATGCAACCTCTCCTTTAATCTATCCATTTCACAATGTTTTATTCAGCATTTATCCCTGCGCTGAGTCTTGGGTTCTATCTATATAGATCTGCTGAGCTTTTCATGACAAAGAAGATACAATACATTTTCCAATGTAATAATAATAATATATTTTTATTCCACAACATCATATACATTATACATTGAAATTGACCCTTAACATTGGGAATATAGGTACCCCTATGGAGAAACTCCGTTTTGGGGTTACCGACTCGTTCTTACTTAACAAAAAATATATGGAATGTGTTGCAAAATAAGTAATAATAACAACTTTGTATTAACGCTGGTATAATCACATACTAGACAAAGATAGTTACCACTGCTGTGATATCTACCATTTAATACAGTTTATAAAATAAAATTGATATACCATCAATAGAAAATAACCATTTCTTCACACTTCTACAAAATTTACATTCTTTTTTTATTTTAGCAATAGGTTACGGTAATTCACAAAATATTTTAGGCCCTAAGAATACGTGACTGTGCAGTCAGGCAGGTTTCCGGGATTCTATATATTTATATATATATATATATATATATATATATATATATATATATATATATATATATATATATATATATATATTTCGGGATATGGAAATAATCAAGAGGCCACACAACATGAATGGGGAAGATGGATACACCCTTTCCAACACTTGGAAACGTGTATTCAATGGCCGCAAAAAGGACCCTTCCCACTTCCCGCGCTTTGCGGATGTGAGCCAGGGACCAATCAAATGAAGAACTGGCGGGTGACATCCACACGAACGACATGAATACCGGCCCTTTCGAAGCATTCTCCACTTCAGCCTGGCCTGAGGACGCCTACAGCACAGTAGGTGAAACGTCGCCACTAAAATGACAACGCGGACGAATCCCGGAAACCTGCCTGACTGCAAAACTGAACGCCGCGAAAACCTTCGTCAGAAACTAATACATAATTGTGCCTAAAAGATTCTGTTCTAGGTCTAGGAATGATTATATTGTAATTTCGACGCAGCTTATGTACTCTTGGTGTTTTCCATTCACCTATTATAATACCTGATTCAAATCCTAAAGACTATAAATCCTAAGGACCTTATAGACAAATAGATGTCTTAACGGTAAAATATTCATTTGTTTGAATAGTGGAATGTGAGATGCAATATTGTCCTCATGTCTTTAGAATAGTGGTCCAATCTAGAGTACACGTTTTTTATATCTATATTGTAACACCACTGTGCTGGATGACGCCAGTTGTCGAAGAAATCGATATAAATCTTAATTCTACGAGGAATAGCACTCATTGGGCTAATTTCTTTGTCCAAATAATTTAACAAACTGGTTTCAGTAGTTACGTGTGGAAGGCAGAAGTTGAATGAAACATAAGTGGATGGGATAAGTATTTCATTGATTGATGCCTTGGAATCAAATTATATTCTTTTCAAATTCTGCCAGGCACAAGATACTCAAACTGGCTTGTTAAATTTTAGTCAATGATTTTGGCCTTTGGGTATCAGCTTTAGATAAATTTGCGCTTCTCAAACCTCTAATAATTGCATTATGAATTTTTAGATGAATATGATAGACCACAGAGGGAATACGTTATCTCGTAGAGATTTCATTTTCCTTTTCAATGATAATTATCCTATCTTTGTTTATAAGTGAAAGCCATAATTTTCAACAGCACATTTAATGCTCTGATTTAAACCTATCGTTCCAGGCAGAAATATTTTTAAACCTAATGCTCTGAAAAAGAGCCAAGAAAGCGAGTGAATGCTTTGGTTATTCGTAATAAACAATTTAAAAAAGTCGAACTTCCAATGCAAGATAGTGTTTGCTTCTCTGGAGGTGAAAGTGGCAGTGTCTGAAGCTCTTCAACTCTATCTTATAATCTTAAAATGATCTGTTAGCGTGGAGGGAACACATATCTACGAAACATTTTCGGCACTGCATTACAGAAATTAGGGTTGATCAAGCAAATAGTGATGATAATAAAAATAGTAATTTGTCTTTTTCCGGAAGAAATTTAGGTCTATACAGTCCTCTCTTACAATTATCTCTATGGGCAAACACAAATACACACGCCCTGGGTGGTGAAAAATCCACCCAGGCGGGCCTCGAACCCGCGAACCTTGGATTGGGAGGTGAGGACTGTACCTCGGGTCCACGCGTCGCGTCCAACGAGGTTGTAGGGAAGATCTCACATGAAAAGTATAAGAAAGATTGTGTTTCTATGGTTAGGCCAATCTCAAGTACGCTGCAAGAATTTGAGATCGTAATTTGCACAGAAGGGTTTAATTCGTAAAAAAAGAAAACCTCACGCTTCATTACAAACTATTACAAGCAAACAGTGTAATTCAGTTGATTGAAAGACTAGGTTGGAAGCGGCTAGAGACTCAAAGAGGTTACAAGATAGACAATGCCAATGGAAAAGTTCACATCAGGCAAGCTTCAGTAGAACACGGAGGATATGTTTTTAGTCTCGAACTACATTTCTAGAACTGATATACAGAAAAACCTTCCTTCTTTACATTCACCATTAGTGACTACAGCAAAAACAGAGTGAGACCTTCAATTAGCATTCAACTGATTTTTGTCCTCTCCCTCAACCTTCCCTATTTACTTCCAATTTCAAGGCTGGTGTCCTAACACTACCTGCCATACGCCCCTTACGGCGGTTCACTGTGTATATGTACCACAATTCTTTCTCTCTCTCACGCTGTGTAGTCATAATTATTTCTTTTGTCGAATTCTCTTCTTTTCTACGGTCACATTTTACATTACCTTTCACAACGGTGACTAACGACTTGTAACAACTTCCGTTTCCTTCGATTGCTCCGTACGAGAATTTCGTATTTCACCATGTTTAATACCACTTCGTTCCTTTTCCTCTCCATCCAAGATACCTTCTCGATATTTTCCAAATTCATGTTCCAGGAAAATAAATAAAATTTGGACAAAATTAAACTTTATGGAATCGCACTAATGAAAATGAACGGTCAGTCATAAAAAAATTAACTTTGTTCGTCGGTCTTCAGAAATGTATCCTTTTCAGAGTTTAAATAAATAGCCCCTTAGCTAAGAAATTATGAGAAATCTATAACTATTAATAGAGAGTAAAGCTAAAAAGATTAGTAGCTCTGATGCTAACCCTGGCCTACCGTAACCCTGAAATTTATGCAAACAAAACATAATGGGTAGATGAAGGTTTCTGGAAATATCTTTCCATGCACCGTGAATCGCAGCGCGGGTCACGGATATGCTGGACAAGATTGAGTGACAGTAAACGGCCGGCCTTCTGTCGCTACACGAAGGTAGCGGAAATGTTTTTTTTCATAAAATGGACAAGCTAGAACAAAGGTACAGGTAATTAATTGCAAGGACAAAAGCAAGGGAGATGAGGGCCCAGGCAAGATTTTTTCTCTTCATCCTCATCTACGCTAATCTCCTTCGCTCCGCTCCAATTTTAAAGGCCCCTGTGAGCGGAAGGGGGGGGGGGGAGATGGGGGAAAGATGAGAGAGCACTCAAGTCTCAGAAGCGCTTCGCATTTTTGTCGCAAGTTTCTTTATTTTTGCGTGAGCCCACGTCCTCCTTTCCATCCTGTCTAGTTGTCTCATGTCAACCGCTTTTATTCTCTGCCGTAAAAAAGGCATTTTTGAGAGGGAAGCTACAGGAAAAAAATAACGGGGCACATTTAATATCAAAACTCTCTTGAGGTCGCGCACTGGGAATACGAGTATCAGTATCAAGCTTCGTGTATTAATAATAAAACTGCCTTCACGTTAAGATCGATGTTGTGACTCTTAACAAATTGATGGGAGTTGAAAAGATTAGTTGACTTCTTCTTCATTAAAGTATTTTAATTTTTTCCCTCTACATGGCCCTAAGGGGCTAAATTGCGTATTACAAGCACTACCAAGTTTAACTACAATTTTAAATATCCTCGGAGTATTCAGTTCATAATTTGATATACGTTAGCTGAGTTTTATTATATTCAATTCTTTTATTTATTCCTTCATATGGAATGACGGGGTAAAATCGATAATCTAGACTGTATTTTTCTCAAATTAATGAATACATTTTAAACTGCCTCCAAAAAATTATGTACTCTGTTCTGAGCTTTACCGATAAGTATTCAGCAGTAAATTTATAATTATGGAGTAACCTTTTATACTTAGATAGGATAAGCTCCCCCAGTGCTCAGCACTGGTCTAAAGGTTAGGTAGTACATATAACGACGTTGAATTTTTTCATCGGGCTGATACGAAACAAACGTGTCTATCTTGCGTTAAATATGCAATACTCTTCCAGCCATTCATTGGCATTCCAATGGATTTTGATAAAATAAAAACTATTGTCATAACTTCATCAAATTAAACGGCTTATTCTGTTGTGTCCCATGGTCAAATATTTATCTAAAATTATTGTATTATAAGTAAATCTGTGAAAATTACCTGAGTTTAATGGCAGAGAGAAGATACGCTAGCTTTCATCATGAGAGAGTCCCTACATTCAGAGTGAATTATATTCATCATCAATCGCTACTTTTCCATTCAGCTTAATTGAAATTTGTGAATTTTAAAGCAAATTAGTTCATTCAATTTACCTTTAGGCTGGAGGGCTTAATTTAGAATTGTTATCTGTTCGGAACTGATTACATTCCTGTAATTTTTCCTAACATGTGGAAAGAATAAATGAAAGAGAAAAATGCAGAGTGAGGCTTTATTTACCGGGAATTATTTTCTTTCTACTTCACCAACGGACAAAAAAAAATGTCGGCTGTAGGTGGCTTCCCTTCCAAAGGGCTTAGGCTCGAATCCCGACACTGGTGAAGATGAAAGATCTGGAGGAGATTTTTCAGAGGAAATCGGACTCTTACATGAGTGCTTAGTGGAGAGAACTTGAAATGCAGTATTCCGTCCGCCGAATGGGGCGTTCGATGGCTAATAATATCTATGTTTTTGTCTTATTAATTTATTGCAAAGTTGTGAATTTGATTTTTTTAAAGTGTACTAATAGCACTAAGATACTGATGATTTGAAAGTAATGTTCAAATTGTGTTTTTATTTATATTAACCTTTTTTTAATACAAGATATGGATTTAAATCTGTTTTATTTTATAATGTTTATATGTTTTCTGACAGAATAATACTGACCAGTAGTTTAAGAAACCTTTTGGTACTTAAACTAAAGTATTTATGTTTTGATAGAAATTTTAATAGCTATTTTTTTGTCAATATATGTGTTTTCATTACATTAAAGATCTTTAAACTGCTTTCTTTTTTAATTTTTATATGTTTTCAGACAGAAAAATGCTGTGTATTTGTTAAAAAATATTTTTTAAACTGAAGTATTTTTGTTTTGATATAAATTTTATAATTTTGTTTTGTGTAAGTTTTTTTTTTGTTTTAAATTTCAAATCTGTTTTCATTTACATTTTATTAATTGCTGTTTTCTCACAAATTAACTGGTATATATACAGTATTCATATGTTTTAAAATTTTTATGCTTTGAATTTTGTATAAATATTTGATTGAATTGATTAGAAATTTGGTAAAATCCGGTGGACATAAGGAGACATACAAAAAGTGCACCTGCTGACAAGCCATTGGCTTAGCAGGACTTCATTGGTTATTTTTTAAAGGATAATATTGTAATTCGTATTTGTTAGTATATTTTTATCTTAACTGTGAAGAAAAATGAAAAAGGCATTCGTACATCTGTATTGTAATAATAAAAAAAATATGATTCATTCAATTTGGCCGAACGCGTGTCACAATGTCTACTATCTTCCCCTATGCAATGGCACAGCATAGCTTCATCTTTTCCCTTCTTTAATCTATGGTTAGATGTGTGCAGATAAAATGTTCATATGATGCTATATTCTTTTTTTATTAATTGACATCGACGCATAAGTGAAACATTCCGACTCTTACCGGAGCTCCCACTTCTCGGTAGTTCGACCCGATTCCCAGAGAAGCGCGGAATATCTAGTCGGATTCATGAAACCTTTCAAGGAGCACAAAATGGTTCTTTCCCCCTGTTTGATCAAAGCGGGAAAAGAGTACAAAGGAATCTCGCTCCTTGAAGTGAAGGAGAAGCGCTTCAGGGTAGAGAGACTGCTTGCTGCTTGCCCCGTCTTGCTTTTGGGCTGCCTGTCGAGTCTCGCGCTACACGAGGCCATCGCTCACTCAATGAGAGGAAGGCAAGTGGGAGGAAATGATATAGACGAGAGGGCGTCTATACATCGTACTGTTGGGTCGTTCACCCTGACCCTGTTATCGCTATTTCAAAAACTAGCAACAAGTCGCTGGATAGACCCTAAAAATGAATATCAGTAAAACTTTTTTCTTCTTAACTCATATATTAACTCAAAAATCGATAAAAATATAAACATTTGTTCCCATTGTCTTGGGAAGACTCGTCCACGGTCAAGAAAATATAAGAGCCCATGGAAATAGGTTGAAATGCGAGTGACTTTGGCTGAGATGAACGTTACTGCAGTATATCTATTATGGTGCCCTCAGACGTTTCAGTATCTAGAAATTGAAAACAAGATGACGGATTGGAAAATGGAATAATATCAGTGATTGCATTTCACATATGCTATCTGAATCGACAGTAAAAAGTGCTAAACCAGCCCATACTTGTGAGGAACGAAACTACTCACTCAATATTATCAAACATGAAATCGAAAATGGCAGTTTGCAAGTTACGGCAACAAGAAATTTACTCCAGTCAGATGAAATTTGGGTGTTAGACCCAATAAATAAAATTCTCGGTCCGACCAAATATTTTTGTGAATAAATCATAGCTAATGCTAGTTTCACCAACAATGCCTTTTATTTTACTCTAAACTATTACAGGAGACTATTTGCACGCATGTATTACAAATTGACTAGATCATCCTATTAAGAAAATTGTTGATTTTTCTCTGCATGCTAGGCATTGCTGAAAAAATGTGGGTACGCAAGTAATGACAGATGTTTAAGTCAGTATTTGAAATCACGACGTATCGTAGTAGGATTTGACGTAAATTTCAGCTAAGAAAACGCCGAGAAATTTGATTTCAAGGCATTATGATTGAAAAATTGATCTCCACTGCCCGTTACTTACCAAATGGTCACGAAAACCGAAAGCGTGGGCTTAAAAGAGACTCAACCGACAGGGTAAGAGAGATTTTATTGCATAGATTTTCCTCAACGTTTTGTAATCCGAACTGCAAACTTTGTCCTGAGTACACATCACAATCCCCAGCTTTTCGTTTAATTATGGCCAAAAATATTCTTTGGAAATTTTCTTTATTTTCGCCAGGAGGATTGGTTTTGTTTTTTCAAAAAGTTTCGGAAAATAATCCCCGATTATTAAAGTTCCATTTTTGATTTTTGTCTCTCATTAATAAACCCTTTTATTCTCTCCTGTAAAGTACTATTGTCTGCTGCTTAAATATAACTAAATGAGGATGTAATTAACTCAGGAGAGACGAACTTTTGCGCAACGTTCTACCCTGCCCGTTACTTCCGGCCGTGTTCGTGAATTAGATTGATCGAAAAAAGTGAATGCATGAAGCTTTTCAGAACGATAATTATTTTTTTAATGGTGTAGTTAAAATAACTTTCGTGCGATGGAAAGTATTCATTATCATTTAAGTTCATAGGCAAATATGATTAATGAATATTTTAGATACAATAATTTTCAGGCATTCAAACTTTCGCCCCTCCTCATATAATATCAGGGACCTGTTTCTCAAAGCTACAAGTCCACAAGTTACAAGTCTACAAGTCGGATCTTACAAGTGTGACTTACAAGTGTGACTTACAAGTGTTTCTCAAACAAAAACGGAGGACTTGTGAATTCTCAAAGATTTTATAAGTGAAAATGGCGGGCATTTAGTCCATATTTAGCCATTATTTAAAGCTTTCAATATATTTCACGAGTTTATCCACCCATCTTCTATAACCAAGAGTCATTACTATGTTACTCGGTGTCTATAAATGCGTGAATACAAGATAAACGGAATTTTTGGTTCACAGTTTACCTTAAAATATCTCAAGCGAGGACGAATCGTCTGCAAAACTTGAACATCATGAGGAAAAGTCGTTTATTCCATCGCATGAAGGGAAAGATGTCTTGAAATGAAGGTTGTTCACAATTCTTGCATGTCAAGACATCATCTTATGCAGTGTTTATATTTCATATATACGAATAAATTGCGGAATAGCGTTTTATCGTCAGACAAGCGAAGACTACGAGTTCAGCCATTTTGAATGTTGATTATTAGTATTTGGTGTAGTGGTAGCGTGCGATTCTACGATGCTGAAGGATATGAGTTCGATCCCCACAGGAGTTAGTTTTTTTCTCTTTCATTTTGATGGGCAGAGGAGATATTTTACCACCGATTTCTTAATAATGTAGGGAATGCAAAAAAACACTTCCGTTGTTCAACATTTTTCATATAAATCGAACTTTTCGCAACTTCAATACTATAAAGAAAAGCGGATATTCGATTTCTCCGTCACTTATAACTCAGCGCTCAGGCAGGACGGTATGGGAGAAAGAAATTCTTGATACAGGAATGATGAGAAATTCTAACGCAGAGTCAAAAGTCAACTGTAAACAGTCTCCGAGTGCGTCGAACGTTTTTAGTTTTTTACTGGGGTTGAATTTGAAGAAGGTACACACTTTGTTGGGGTTGAAGAAGTTTGATAATTGGTAAAAAGTGAGGGCAATTCCAGAAGACCCGGGTTTATGAGTGATTAACGCTAACAGCAACGTTGCTTTGCCTCTTGGTTAACCTGATTTCAAACGATATTTCGGGTTTTGTATTTTACATCAGGCTATCAGTTGGCTGACGTGAACGTTATTTATATGAGAACGTATCAAAATCTGTTACATATTCCGGATAAATATTTAACTACAAATAATTAAAACAAGTCTGAGAGTTTTATGGGAATTATTCACTAAAACTTACTTTTTAGCATAATGCCTTGAAATGACGTATTATTTTAAATTTAAAATTTTTGTTGTGATTCAAACTTTCCGTAGCCTCGAAACTACGAAGAAGAGAGGGCGTTACTTGATTTAACTCCACTATTTAATCGATGATCAGTAGGAAAGCAGCAAGGAAGAAGTGATACTACTATTTCAGACATCGAGGTGCGGGGAAACGTAAATCAAACACCCGTCTCAGAGAGTGTCGAACCCACATATTTATTTAGTTTGATTTAATTGGAAATTTGTAGAAAAAAAAACAAAAATATGCTAGTAATAAAGCCTTTGTTTAAAATCTCTGGTAAATTATTTGATCTAGTTATATTAAAACCGAAGATAATACGTTTTCCCATCGACAATGCTTACGTAAACCAATCAGCCACATGGTGTAATATAAAACTAAAACTTTTAGTTAACCTCAATTTAACGAAAAGGTTGCGTTACCATGGGGTCATTTCCAGATTATAAAAACTGGATTTGAGGGTTTTATTGGAGATATAAATAGATACTTAACTTTTTTAAACGTATGCCATAATACCCCTGTCAAAAAATTCCCTAAAATTGAACCCCCGTTTTCCCTATGAAATTAATCCCCTGTTTCCCTTGAAAATATATCTCTAAAGAATAATGTTCCTTGAATGCATTTTTCTTGGGAAATGCTTTTGAAAGTGGGTTGCAGTGGCTTGGAATATATTTATTTTACACCAACTGTAGTTTATTGTGAGAGTTGATTTTTATAATGGTTGCACATATTTTTTATAGAGAAATATTTTTGCAGTGTCGTTTTAATGAATTGTGGTAATTCTATGGTTGTATAAATGAAACTATGCTGAATATTGTTTTTGGTTTTTTTAAATATATGTTTTTCCTCTATGATCATCCACTCTATGCACTACACAATGCACTCTATGCAATTACTGGTGAAGTTTTTCGTATGCCTGAAGGTTTTCCCTAAAGTAGCAATATGTTCTAGGGAAATTACTGACGGAAGTCTGTCATTCCTAAGAAAAAACGTTCTAGGAAAAAACTTCCCTGTTGTTTTAAGCCATTTCCTTAAAAATGAAATTTTCTAAGGAATTTTCAACTTCTCCCTTGCTTTTCTCTATGTTAAAGGGAATTCTTATAGGGAAATTTCCATCACGGATGATACTTTAGATTAAAAAACTATGGAATCACTCATCTTTTCCGCAAACTCGATGCTACAAAGAGGAGCAGAAGATATTCAATTTCTCCTTCACTGTTTAACCTAAGTTCCGCTGCACCAGGTTTTAACCGACGACAGTAAGAGAGTAAAAACAGTTACTAGTTCAGACATCACCTGGAGGGGTAACTTTAACCCACCAACCGTCTTTTAAGAGCATGTAACGTATTAAGTTTTTTCCATGAAGTTTGAAAACTTATACAAAAAGCATTAACAGCACTCCGTGCATGTTTTCAGCGTAACTCTTATATCTATGTCCATTTATGTTGTTGCAAAATACATAAGTATGTACTAACGGTCCCTGTAACATTGGTAACATCTATATAGTGTAGTGCATGTTTTCGAGGCTTCGTCTCCTGACAAACATTAGCAATTTATGCTAATGCATCAATAGTCGTAGTTACACTAACTTTAATAGGGTATAGTGGAATGCATGTTGGTAACTACTCACCCCCTGCCGCATACCCTTGAGGTGGCTTGCAAGGTATTTTGTAGTTGTAGATTGTCGATGAAAGACAGTATTTATAATAAATTACCAATTTAGACTAATTCCATGAAACAATATATTCGGTATAAAAAGATCGTATCGTTCGAACTTTCCGCAACCTCGATATTGGATAGAGTAGGGGGGGCCTTCGGCAGGAGCCCGGGCACTTAGACCTTCTTGGTCCATTGTGCCAACCCCATTCCTGTCTGCCACATGCAGACAGGGGACAAGAGCGCCACGGTGAAGGTATGCATGGTCACCCATCCAACCCTCCGTCCGGGCCCAACATCGCTTAAATTCGGTGATCTTACGGGAACCGGTGTGTCAATGTGGCTGGGCCCTTACTCCACCTCGATATTCAACAGAGGAGAAGAGTATATTCGATATCCCCTTCCCTATTTAATCGACGTACCGGCAGGACGGCAGCGAGGGAGGAAAAAAATTAGTAGTTTAGACATTGAGCTGTGAGGGAAAACTTTTAAACCATCACAACCGTCTCCCAAGAGCGTCCCGCTATCACACGCCAACCGAGAGTGCGGGCCCCTTCCTTCTTTTGTTCCCAAAACTCGGCAGCGGCTGTTCATATCGCTGAGTTTTCCTCGACTCTGGGCCAACGTCGGTTGGAAGGGAACGAAAAAGAAGAGAGATCTCGTGCTCTTCAACTTCTTCCACTTCTTACCCTTCGCCTCCTCCCCCCTTACCTACCTATCCCCCCCCGCCCTCCCCACACCGCTCTACCCGGGATTGTTCATTATTCTCCTCTTCGCCGAAGCAGTATTCTTGTTCTTTTTTCCTCATTCATTTCCCCTCGAGGAGTCTTGCTGCTTGCTGCTTTTCGGGGGCAGCGAATCCCAATGAAAACCGTTGAAGTGTATTGATCTCAAAATTTGAGGAAATTCTCTCGACCTCACGAACCTCTCTCCTCCTCCCGCGTATACACGCATCTCCACAAACAACTACCCTTTCCCGTTTTAAGGCTCTCAATGCTGGATTCTTGATATTCAACCTCGATAACTTTACGTGGCGATGATTATCAGTATTATCGTGCTATAACTACCATCTGTATTTCGGTATACCGATCATGTTAGAAATATTATTCGTTTCACCGTTAAAATAATTATCCAAGCAATGTCTTTTCGAAAATTATCGTTCGTATTAACTAATTGTATTTGATCTCTCATATCGATAAACCAAAATTAATTGTGTGCATATCTAAATTTAAGTGATAACCATCGTGCCACTAATTTTGTTACAAATTAATGGACGTTCATTATCGACACTTGGTATACTTTTGTTGGCGACTTTGCATTTGGAAGTTTGCTTCTAAGAAAACGGCAAGTGCAGCAATATGTCGTTGTGTATTACTACTTACAGCGCTGCTTCGCTGCTGCCTTGCTTTCACGCTGCTTCTGGTCAATGCGGAAAAAATAAATGACCCAAATAAACGATGAATATGGCAATATCGCCAAATTTCAGAAGTTTTAGTGCATTTGTGAACAGCAAGTTTTAAGTTTCACTGGCATTCGTGGAATGTATAGCTTTGTAAAAAGTACAATAAATATACATATGCAGGTATAAAGTGAGAATTATTTTATTTCATATTTTTTTATTAAAAGAAGAGTCACAAGTTTCAAATTTGAGTAACCCCTTACAACGAAAAACGATTTCATGTGCAGCAATGGGTCCTCTTATGGGAAATTAATTTGTTGCCTGCAATTTTTAACCCACTCTTGTAGCAATGTGAGTAGAATATCACCGGATACGATTTTATCGTATAATAAAAATGCTATTTTCAGGTAAAATAGAGGCTATCTTCCGTAGAAGTTTTAACTGTAGTCGACAGTTTTCAAAATGCGACCTCTCCTGCCATATTGCTCTGCTCTTACACGTCAAAGTGCTGCTTGCAAGAGACTTGTTTAGCTACTGTTATAGGAGTAGCTATTACGTGTTGTAGACGCCTTTACCTTAGAGTAGTCATATATACCAGGTTGACGTGAAAATATTTCATCACGTATCGGTGTAACGCTCAGGTCTGAATCTAGTCCTCTTCTTCGTTCCCTACCTCTTTTTAGGCATCTTTTTTCGTAGTAATGTGTACCCTGATACAACTTTATCTTTTTTTCGGTTTAATTTGAACTGAGCCTGTTGGGATACTCTACAACGGATGGACTGAAATAATAATAACGAAATGGAAGAGGAGAAAATAAAATCACAGGGTTATTTAAAATTCATAAAACCGTCCCTTCACCACCTCGTGTTTTTTTTATCTTCGCTCTTCTTTTGTATTTTACTTTTTTTCCTCTCAATCCACTCGAGGAGAAAGAAAACAAGATAATAGTAATTATTCCGAGTGCTCCTGAAGTGAGTGTACTCTGCAAGCATCGTCGACCAGCCAGCCAGTCATCGATTTTTTTCTTCCACTTGTCGTGCCAATGCTGAAAACAAATCGACAGGCTCGCACAACAACACGCTTGGATTCTTTAGTAACTCATGACCTGGAGCCACAAGGAGCACAAATATTCGAGGTAGAAGGGTACAAAACCATTCTCTCGTAATTAGCAAAAAAATAGGGAGGATATAAAACGGTTCGGTTTACTGGTTGGAGATTTATCGGCCCGAATTACTCTCCTCTTCTGGCCCCTTATTACCCCCCCCCCAGTCTTCTCCTCCTCACTCCTGCTTGTTTATTCGCGACGGTGGCTCCTCCTACCCGGTAACCAGCGTCAACATCTGTTTACATCCTCTCTCTCCCTCCCCCCCCCATTCACTTACCCTCTCCAAGCGCCCTCTTAATTTCGGGTCTCTTCCGCCCAACACGATAAACAAAACAATGGCGACGGGCGGCGTCCTTTCCGGAGGCACAACTATATTGCCCACCTTTTAAGGAGGTTCCCCAGTGACTCTGTGAGCCAAAATAAATACTGAATTCCGCCTTCACCTTTGCATTTAAATAATAAAAAAACACTGCTTTCGCGGATGCTTTAGCTATTAGACCTTAATTGTTTCCTGTGTAACTTCGTGGAACTTACTGTTTTAACTAGTTTTGTTAACTGTAGCATTTTCAGGACTGAAGATTGCATAGAAATTAGTTGACAAAATGTTTTCTTTTAATGTTGAAAAGTTTTTTACATTGAAGTATTTCTTAATTACACAATCAAATTGCGGTAAGTTCGCCGTCTAACTTCAACCATCGCTCACGACCGGTGAAAGTTTCGATTAAGAATCGTTACTATTTTGATGTCTGTGAAAGATGGAAGGATAGATGAATAGATTAAAATGTGTATGGATACTGGAAGGAAAGTCATTGGTAATATTTGGAGTATTTAAGGGATGAATGGTTGTCTAAGGAAGTAAAAATTGCAGTGTACAAAAGTACACTCCTTCCCACTACCTTGTATAGCAGCGAAATATGTGTATACTAGGATAAGCATAAGATTAGGTTTTATATGGGAATAGGAATCAGGTCTCTGAGATATGCTGGCAGGGAAAGCAGAAAGGATGTTGTTAGAAATGAGTGGATCATGAAATAATGTGGAATCGGTGTGGAATGGTCATGTATGAAAGAAGAGAGCTTCTTCGTTAGTAATGAAAAAGATTTATGATAGTGAAATGATTGATGTGATACGTAGGGGTGAACGGAGAAAGTCATGGGTGAATGTGGTGGAAGGTACCTACTCTACAGAAAATGAACATCTGGAGTCACAACTAGAATACTTGGTCGATTTATACTCTTTTAAACATTAAAGGTCTCCAAATAATTCGCGGAGTGAAGCTGAGGAAATGGTTAAATTGATTCAACTCGCGTTCAGACTCGTGTACTATGATTGCCGGTCCCTTCCTCGAATGCATAATATGGAAGAAACGCATGCGGTGGAAGGTCTAATCCAGATTAAGGAAATTTAGCGTGAAATATAAAAATTCGATACCCACCTGGAATGGGAGGACGGAGGCTTTGGATAAATGCCTTGCTGGCCGGAATAAAAAACGAGCGAGAATTTTACCACGTCACCGTCTCAATGCACTGTTGCCGCGGCTGGAGGAGTGTTATATTGGATGCTTTCCATTAGATTTTTACTGCTGAATTCTGCTCAGGTTAACGGCGAAGTTGCTTTCCACCCGTTTAAGACTCTTTGCGCTAAGCATCACATTACAAAACAGACCGGGGGAAGACAATGTCTGCTAGAGAATGAAAGAAGGTCTATAATGGCTACCGCGATCGTCGTTTTTGCTCAGAATATTCAATGGAAGGTATCAAATGTGGATAATGTAATATTTATGAATACTTTTTGACATAAAGCTTACATTTCTTTGTTCTTAGTTATGCTCCTTAAATTTTGCTTCACTGTAAGTATATTAATGAATTTGTAATTGTAATTAAATGATAATTTAAACTAATTTTTTAAACATTTTATGTAGTTTGGTATTTCATGGAGGTGACCTACATTATAGGTTAATTATGCTTGGAAGGAAAGCCGGTAAGTTGGTAAGGAGAGGATTTCATGGGGAATAGAGGGTGGAGAGAAACTCGGCGTCAACATAAGCCTACTCTCAGTGTCCCCTCCGACGGATGGAGTACTGAATTTGAGGTGCTATACACATAGTATCTCACGTAGGGATCAGAATTCCAATGGATATTTTTTAACGCAGCCGAGATTTGAACTCAGGCCCTTAGAACGGGAAGATAGTACTCTAGCTATCACACCAACCCGATTACCGCAAGAATCTTTTCCGCACTACGAAATCGCATGCGCTCAGAACCACTGGAACTGGAACCCGTCAGTTAATCCCTTGTTGGAAAATGTATGTGACCATCAGAACAAAATACCCAGTAGAGGTAAATTGTGTTTTCACTTCCGTTGTACATAAAAGTAAGTTATTTGTACTTATAGATGGAAAATGACATTAAACAGATAGGCGATGAAATCTCATTTTATGGCATGCATCATGTGGGACAGTAAAGCGAATTCCTTATGAGTACATAAGGGGTCGAGATCACCTGCAAATTTTGTGTGTTCAGCTCAGGCAGTGTTTGTACATTTGTGTACGTTTTAATAGCTTTTTATTCGTGATGGATATAAATATAATCCCGGTTTACCTCTATGTTAAACCGTAATGGGCTTCTTCTCTGCAAAAAAAAGTTATCTCCGACGTCCTCTATGCCGCAAATGAGTCATTTTTGCATGGATAGGTAACCTATTCCTAAACACATATATGGAGTATTGATAGATTAGTCGTTGTGTGAGGGATTCTTTGGTTTATTGAGGAGGGTTTAGACAAAATCCCAGCGTCAACATCACCCTACTCTCAATGATACGCGCCAAAAGAACCACAGTGTAAAGCCTCATCCACCAGACGAATAATTACTCTTGAAATACTCTCAACATGACACCCAAGTAGAGGTTGGGACTCCGCTCATATAATCTCGGCCATTGCCAAAATTCGAGTTCAGCCCCTCGGGATGGAAAACATATAATCAACCTGCCCCGACAACTTTACTCCTGAGTAGCGGCTAGGTGGTCGTCAATTACTTGCGGGGGTGCAACAATCCCTTCGACAAACTCATGTTTGGGTAATCATCCGTTATTGCGCATGGGTGATCCATGCGGTATGATGAAAGATCGATGAAAGCTTCCCGAAAACATTGACGAAATTAGATTCAGAGGGCTTTTCCCTTAGGGAAAAAGAATCACATCCGTCTTTCGTGAGAGGAATTTTTCTCTCTTCGTTTTTCCAGCCATTCATGTTGTATGCGCAAGTGCATATTGTATGTGCTCTAGTATGTATACGATAACACACATACACATATGTCTATTAAATATTCATAATGCATTTTATGCTCTTCTTCCATGTGTGACGTAGCCGGGATTTAATGCCAGGGGGGCGGGGTCCATATTGAGCATTGGAGGGGTTGGGGGGAATGCAGGAAAGAAATCAGGAGCAACATTGTGCTCAGGCATTTAGCGTGCAATTGCGGTTGGAATGTAAGAGCAGATATTTTAAAGATTTTTGCTGGCCAACAGTCTGGAAGATTACAAATCTCATGGTTCATTTGAAAATAGCACGGCTCGAAAATTGCGAACGTATTTATATAAAAATAATTGTTTAAAATAAATCGTACATCATTATATTATTTGAATATAATTTCCATGGGTTCCGCAACGGGTTAGATTGCTGTGAACCAACGCTTAGAATCTTAGCTCATCCATTTTACATAATCACCATCCATTATATTTTCCGGGAAAGCCTTAAATTCTCCGTAACATTTTTTTGTTAAAAATAGAAACATACTTTTCTCCTTAAGTGGACTATTTTTTACATAAAAAAAAATGGAACGGGAAGGAGGAGCAAAGCTCCATAAACCCCTCCTGGCTATGTCACTGGTGCACATAAACGGCGAATCATGTATCCGACAAAATATATGGCCCCTTCCCTTTCTTATACGAGAGAAGAGGCACTACAAAGAAAAAAGTGAGGAGGAGGAAGGCAGGTAGGTATCTTTTTCCTCTCTCCTTTTGCGCCGCGGCGATAAGCAAGAAGGGTGAAGCGGGCGAAATAGAGAAGGCGCACGAAGAGAAGGGAGACTATGAGGGAGCCGAATATCCAATTCGGGGCGAATAGGGTCGCTCAAGCAGAGAACCCCACCCCACAGAGCGTCGCGATGAATCCCTACCCCAAAGCACCCCTACCCACTCGGTGTAAGGGGTTCTTTAAGAGCCGACCCACGTCACCAGGGACGCAGGAATTAGGGGGAGGGGAATGGGGGGAATGAGTAGGGACACGAGGAGAGAAGTGGGATGGGGGGAGGAGGCCGGAGAAGGAGATGAGGGGTAGTTGCAAGGGGTAGAGGGTTAGCTCTTAAGGAGTTTCCCTCGCGAATACGTGAGGCAAAACAAACAAGGCATCCCAATGTTTTCGTCTCCGTCGTTAACAATATGCTCCTCTCACTGATGGCATGTTTCAGTTGCTGTAAAACAAAATTTAGATACTAAAGTCCGGTTTTTATGTATGGGTAACGTTAACCGCAATGTGACTTAGGCATCACATATACATTACCTATGTTAATGGAGAGCTTGTGTGTTGTACATTTAAGTGTCTGCCAGTTTTTGTGAGCGTTATCAATGTGAGAATCATAGCATCCGTTTTCATAGCAAAAATATTATACCAGAGACAACTAGGCCTTAATGTGCTGATTAATCTACGAACTTACTTTGAGATTAATGCTACTCACATCCCAAAGAGGCTCACCGACTTCCTCACTTCAAAGGCATTTCCATAAAGTTAATGCATTTGGACTTGAGCAATTGTAGTGCTTTACCGATAAACCTAAAAATCGAGAGGTTTGATGCCAGGATTTTGAAACACAATAGATCAATTATAAAAATGACTGAATAAGGACTTGTTTTACAGAAAATATTCTGACTTAACCGAACGGAAATAAAAGGGAAAGGTCGGACCAAACCTTCACTGAGACTTAACTTTATATAATAACCCAATTAATTCTCGGTGGGGAACAGAAATAAGCTCAAAATTAAGCTTATTGGGTTAAAAAATGTTTCCTGAATTGCCTTACTTAAAAAGAAAAAATAACTTACAAAAAAACTATAGCATGTTATGAGTTGTTTTGTGTAATGGTGATGCTAGATAATGAACAATTAAGCAGCCTCATTCATTTCATGATCAACTCATAGGTTGCCTTGAACGCTTACCTCGTACTAAGCCTGGTGGGAAGGGCGAAACATGCGTGGGACTGAATTGTCCTGTTTATAGTTTCAAAATGAGTTCTCCTTTTTGTGGCATTAATGAGACTTTATTCAGTTTGAATTTTAACTGCATGTGTACAAATTAGCTTTTTATCGAAATTACCTCTACAGGTCGCTCCTAATCCACATTTGATTATGAACTAATTTGTATACGATGAAATTGTTTGACCTTATGGACAATATTTTAGTAAACATTGCCTGTTATTAGTATTGTTACTCATTATTTACAAATTGTTGGATATTATTCTCACTACAGGGTGAATCTTGTCCACTTCTGCCTCTGTTCTCTCTTCATTAGCCTCCGACATCACAATGTAACCTTAATGATGCAATTTATAATTTTAATTTCATAATTTCCTTATTAAATGTTTTGCATTATTGTTCTCATTCTAGGTGCCCTTTTTTCGTTCTCACTATGGGAATATTTTTGTTTGTAGAGCCAAGATGTCCAGGGAGTGTTTAGTAGCTGCTTATGCCCATAAAATTATGCCATCTCCATTCTTTTCCTTTATATTTCCAGTTTTGGGTATTCTAGGTTTATTTTAGCCTAGTTAAACAACGAAGCCGACAAATTCGAATACTGCGGCCAGCCTACAGGTGTGGTCACGCCTTGCTATCTGCGAAAGAGGATTCTTGTTTGTGTGTACTGTGTTTGTGTGGCTTAAGTACGGTAGACAGGGAAGAAATTTACTTTGCCTTTGATTTTGAGTCAGCATCAAAGGCAAATCAAATCGCTGAGAAGTTAACGGAGCACTTGGACGCAAACGAATTGTGCCAACTCTCTGTGCCCTGGTGGCTGGGATAGTCCAGCCGCTGTGTTCAAGCTCGCTTCATGCAAGAATAGGAAACGGCTGATGGCGTGTTTGCATTCAGAGCTTAGCTGTGTGCTTTTCTAATTCAACTCGTACTGAATGGTATTGGCTTGGCACTAGCTTTCAAGGAACTAACCTCATAGCCTCAATTCAGGTAGTACAGCCAGATTCAATTGACGAGTGAATTGATTTGATTTAAGCAGCAAGCCAGTATCAATTGGTTGATAGCTTCATGGATATTGGTTTAAAAAATCTTTCCTTTTGAGAAGAAGTTTGGGTATTAAATATTTTAAAATTTTGTATTTTGATTGTATAAGCTTTTTTTTCATTTTTTTTAAAGAGATGATACATCATTGGGTAAAATGTTTAACATACACTATATATCGTATAATTTGACGAACGTTTGAGTCATATCTGAATGCGTTAATTTGACTGATATTTGATATTGAAACTAATGCAGTTTAATTATGAACTATATTAACCATAATACCATTGGTGATACAATTGTACCGTTGTTTGCTTTTTTTGTAGAATATACCCATTTTTCAAACTTCCAACTAACTTAATATACATACAATGGGGGAATATGTTTTGATCCTCTGTGATATCTGGTAATGGTGACATTATTGTGGTTTTTCATTCATTGGTTAAAACATTTATGATATGGTCACTTGGATTTGATGGCAAATGTAATTCAGAGT
Organism: Pyrrhosoma nymphula; assembly: GCA_963573305.1. NCBI lineage: Eukaryota > Metazoa > Arthropoda > Insecta > Odonata > Coenagrionidae > Pyrrhosoma > Pyrrhosoma nymphula. The sequence goes on along the minus strand of OY754336.1, from coordinate 54,017,380 downwards.
GTGAAAGTCACATAATAAATTGCTTATTTCAATGTCGGAGAAATTGTTTGCCAGCTTTGAAAAACTATCTTTACCTAGAAAAAAGGGGACAGTGTGCTGTGTACATAAATCTAGTTTGTAGGTGCCACGCTATGCTTCAGTTAATTTGGCGCCCTTTCATACTTATAATTTACGCCCGACTCCTGACAGCTGCGAGGTTTACCTGACCACATCGAGCTCCGTATATTACGCCACGACCAAAGGTCAGGGACGTGGCAGTTTGGGCCGTGGGAGGTGATACTAGGGGAGGAATAATATCGTGGAGAAAGCGTGTGAATTTCGTAATGCAAACATCACGGAATATGATGCAAATAAACACAACTCGTGCTCATGTATGTTGAGTGGCTGGAATCGATTCTGAACACGATTGCAATTATGCATTCTAATTCGCCGAGGAGTAGTGCGAATAATAGAAAAATTTTGTCGTTGGGAGCTTGGTTAAAAGTGTAGACTAGGAAGTGGTTATAATTTAAATTAGCTTTCAATAAGCCAATTAAGTGGTCTAAGGAAAAAATGACGGAAGCATACAACATAAAACTTATGCGGGCTAATGCCATGTATTATAGTGATTAAAATGTCTATCTCTGTCACTCATAGAAGCTTTCTAGAATCCTCGATGGCTTATATTATCAAGGCTAAAACTATGACGGTAATAGTTATATTTATTAATAAACTAATTGAGACATTCACATAAGGCGGTGCTTCCTCCTTTAGTTGCCTAAAAGTAATTTTATTTTGAAATATGCATACATGAAAGAAATAATTGAAAATGCAAAAATTGAAGATGGCTTACCTACTCCATCTTCATGGCTATTAATGTTGGATTTCGAATCTTTCTTGCTAACGATACCTCTCATTGTTAATCTATATATATTTTCCGGATTGACTCGTAAAAGCGATGTTATTGTACGCAGGCACACTTATGGACTTGTGTGGTAATTCACCACCGATAAATCATTTGAATTTACCAGCATCCTCCTTGAATTAAGATGGCTCATTAGAGTAACTGTTTAATACACCCGACCGTAACAGGGATATTAGGGTTCAAGACAAAGTGAGTACGAACATGTTGTCAATATTAATGTCATAGCGATTCACGTTGATTTTAAAATTCTCTTTAGTCTTTCTTTTAATTTATTTTGGTAATAATTATGCCTATTAAACTTTTCATCTAATCCGATGCGTCTCTACTTTGAGAAATTCAGTGGTGATAATCCAGTCACTAGGTCCTATCATTTAGTCCTCAGTCACTCAAAATAGGTTTTTCCTAGAATTTCATAGGCACTGTGTGTAAATTAGTCCGTCACCAATCGATAAATTTAATTTGTGAACTGCAGAGGGAAGCTTCGATGCTTAATTTTTTTCTTGCACCGAAAAATACGAGCCAGACTGCTTTGATGCACGTTACTCACTCGGTCCGATCATAGAGCAAGACAGCGTTCTGTTGCTTCCTTGTGGCCTTTAAATAGGTACTTCTCCAAAAAAACCTATTTAATCCCGTTTCAGCGTTCATCAATACGTGCCTGTATATTTTTAACGTCACAAGTTAGCTGTCAAATAAATTCCTCGTAGCATTAATAAATCAATCACACCTCACTTGCGTCATGTAGCCAGCCCGAGCTATTTCGATTAATATTCACAATTAATTCAGAGGACCTCATTGTTTGAAATTTTGTATTTAATTTTTTGTAATATAATCTGAATCATATGAATTAATACCACTATCACTTATGCTTAATTAGCCATCCTGATGAAGTTTTAGCTGCTAAATTGTATAATCTATTAGTTAGTTTTGTTATCATGCGCTCTAGTATCATAAAATTAAAAAATCTGTGATGATCCGCGATTCATGCAAGGCTAGGGTTACTTGAATAAATTTTATCAGGCGGTGTATAGTTTCAGGCCTTCCCGGTGAATGATACTGATGAGTTGTTATCGGGTTTCTCACCGGGTTAGCCTCTCCATACTCGCCGAAGTTTCGGCAGAAGACATTCCTACCATTATCAAGGCTCTGGATATCATACAGAACCTCGAGCTAGGGGCTCCAGAGCCTTGATAATGGCAGGGAATTCTTCTGCCAAAACGTCGGCGAGCATGGAGAGCCTAACCCGGTGGGAAACGCGAGAAGTACACATCAGTTTTATCAGGTGAGTTTCAGTATGAAACGGAGGACCCCGCGCTACATCTCTAGAGCTGATAGGAGTGAGAAAATAAGAGAGATACCCTGCCGAACTCACAGGTACAGAAACTCCTCTTTCCTCGCATCAGCAGTGATTATGAAAGACAAACAGCATGCCACTGCCTTAATAAACATCGTTAGCACACAAATGGCCTCTGCTCTCTCTCCCCTTCTTTTCTCCATCCCCCATGGCTGGTGTCTTAACAACCCCTGCCACTCCATTAAGTGGTGGCTCGCAGGGTAAAATGTAGATATTTATATAATAACCTACTGGGTTTAATCAATTCTCATTTTACCGGTATATCTTCGTTGTTATAATACCATTTAGACGATATCATTTTAGCCTCGTTTAGGTATGCACTTATGATTAAAACGTAAGCAGAGGAAAGTACCTCACAGACGTACGAAGTGAACGCCGTATTGATGTTTCACGATTTGAAGATATATGTATATGGGCACTGGACTTGTGTTTTTCGGTGCTTTGCCTGCAAAGTTTATATATAACTACATAGCCTAAGACCTTGATCGTAAGAGTAGTGGAATATCCATGCCGGGGGCAGGATTTGATACCAAAACCGTTGGCTAGCCTTGCCGGTGTGGTAAGACTACAGTGGCCCACGGGTACTTCCATTGTTTTCAATTCCATTTGCGTTTTATCTTTGAACTTTTTAGCACCAGATGACTGGTGGTTTGTGTTGAAGATTTGTTTTCGCAAAAGGGAAATGCTTTAATTGCAATTTTTTTTTCCCAAAATGAGAGTCAGCATTCGGGAATACAAACACTAAGCTCTGTGTGTTGCATATCGCCGAATTCCATGCAGTATGCCTCGCGTCGCCTTTGTTTTGAAGCACTTCCCCTTTCGTGAAGTCAAAATAGCACACGAGAGCCGTCAGATTACCAAGAGCAAACGTGACAGCAGTACTATTTTTGATGCCGTATTTTTAGGTTTTTGCTGAAGGAGGAATAATCAACCCTAAGTAGCTTGTAAATTATATGTTCCCTCATAAGGCGACGTAATACAATTGTGGTAGAGCTTGGTTTAAGTCACGTTCCTCTGTTGCATAATTCTATTTGTAGGGTGCTAATTATGTGTGTGTATGTACGCTGCTTATAAATAAGTCTCGGCGTATTTATGAAGTCAGACGACTCTAATAAGGTAGTTTATATGTCGTACCAAGTTTTGGAAATTGCCTGGCTCAAATTCTGGGACGATACCCCTTGTTGCCGCTGTAACTCAAACGATGAACGCGACTTAAAAGCCTCGTTAAATATTGACCTAATGACGAGCCCAACGTAAATAAGGTTGCTTGTTCACAGGGCTGGTCGCTAAATTTGCGCTTGCAAAGAATGCGTAAGGAACGTTTATCGCATTTTGGTGGGAGTCGTTTAAGTGGCTCTACCCTGACGGCATACAGCGATAATGTTTGCTGAGAATTCAGATATTTGCTGGAAATGCTGGAAGCAGTGAAGAATCTTGTCGAAACCGCCTCAGTTCTGAATCGGAGTTTCTTGGTTTTCTGAGATTTTCCTGGAATTAAACTGAACCTCTTTTTCCCTGTGGTTGATCTCCTTTATTCTATGCAACAGATGATTACTTTATTCCATTTTTATCGAAATAGGCATTAAAGTGAACTATTGGTTGGCGTTTTATCGAAGAAAATAATATTTCCCCGAAAAAATCTAGTTTCCTTCAATTTATGGTAGGTTATATTTTCTCATGACATGTGTCGCAAATATTGTTTTCCACGAGAGTGCCCAATGCCGGGGCACATGAAAAGAAATGGCAAATTCGCCTTTTTCCCTGTCACTTCTCTGTCTTTTAGCCACTGAATTGCAATTCATATGAAATATACTGCCCAGTCATGAGCGAAAAAAGTAAAAATCGATCCACCCTGGGGCCCAGTGAATCTGAAATGCAACCGAAGTTTGGTACAATTCATTTCACATGACTTATCATGTATTTTAGTCATTCTTTAACTGGAATGCAAATGTATTGTCGGAGCGTTTAGTACAATGCTCCTCCACAAATAGTTAAATGATGTGATTTGGGAACGTGCATCGTTCTTTCAACGGATGGGCTATTTCTATCCTTAGCTATGGCCATATTTTGTTGCCATAAAGTAATTGTGATATATTATCCTTGAGGAAATCAGGTATTTCTTGCTAAAATGCCCTCGTTGTTGTAATTAGTTTTTTTGCTAGAATGTCTTCGATTGTGAACGCTCAGTCCCGGGAAGAGAATCTTTAATTTTTTGGCCGAAATGATTTGGAAATGGCCTAATTCCTTCTTAATTTTTTCCGTGCTACTCCTTTTTATGTTTCCTGTCCCTTTCCTTTTCCATTTTACGTCTTTCCCCTTTGCTTCTGAGTTTTGGAAGGGGAAAAGGATAGAGGGGTAAACTAAGGATGAAAAAAAGAGGAATGGATAGATATGGCAGAGAAGGAAAAGAAACTGGTATAAGAGAGTCGGAGAACACAGTGGTGGTGTATTGAGGACGAACGTTGTGAAAGAGGATTATTGAGGGAAAATATTGGCAAAGCCTGGAAGAGGAAAGAAAAGATAAGGAATTTTGAGCTATTAAAGGAGAGGCAGAAAATACGAAGAGAATATGAAGGACTAAATGGTGAAATAAATAGTTATGTAGTGTTATTTTGATGGCTCAAAAATGGGTAAACTAAAGTAAAACTTACAGTGACTTGATCGACGGTGGCCGTTTAACGTTCTCTTCTTCAACCCAAGATGTCGCGGGTTCGAATCCCATTTGGGTGGTTTTCGCCATTCTGTATTCGTCTAATAAAATGTAAAAAATTGACCGTAATTGGTGTATGCTGAGCTCGATTATTATTTTTAAGGCTGTTCAAAAATCTTTAAATTAATCTGTAGAATACCAAATGGTGGTGCTCTTTTTTGTTTTATCCCTGCTGTATTCCGTGATGTGGAATAAAAGGGTGAAGGGTCTGTGATCAAAGTAAACTTGCTCACATACCCTTGTACACCGTTATACTGTGATTGTACAAAGATACTTGTTTGCATAGGTATTGCACTGTTTGCACTATTCGTAACCCATCAGGAGAATTAGTGGCAATCACGAAATGTTATTAATTAACACAATACACCTTTGACTTCCTTTAATGACTGCTTTTTTTCTTCTTTCCAGGTAATTGGTCTTCCTTTTACGCCTGAGTAGTGAACAGTCTCAGCATTGGCATTTTCATTGTCTTCTTTCATTTGGAGTAAGTACAAGAATACTTTTTCTAAGATTACAGCTTTTTTTAACGATGAAGTCAGTCATTTGGTCCAATGAATAAAAGTAGCCCGCTTTGCTTCTCGGGCTCACAGATTAAAAGGGTCGCGCGCCCGTGAAGTCTTTGTGATGTGAGGCCTACGGATTCGGGTGTGTTCCCTTGAAATCTAAAAAAAACAAGAAAACCCAGATGTCCTCGCCTGATTGAATCTTCGGGAGCGTGTTGAGCGAGGGGTTATAAAAGCGTTTTACTCCTCAAATTCGCGATCGTTCGTTTGCACGGATGAGCGCAGAGGGAGTAAAATTCCGAGCAAAGCATTCAGCCTTTTTTCCGAGTGTGCCGTAGTCATCCCATTGCTCATTTTCCCTAATCACCGTCATTTCACTCGGAGTTCCCACACGGCAGCTTGTTGTGACCTGCTTGTGGGTCTCGCTGGTTCGCCGAAGAAGGCTTAAGCGGACTGACTGTGGGACATACTTGTTCCTCAGTTTCGCCCAATGCTAAATACCCCTTTTCTCTTGTTCCCGCAATGCTATATCTCACGGTGACAATGTATAACTACAGTACGTTTATATTTATTCATCACATTGAACTTTTCAACTACTTTTACTCTAGTTAATGCCATTCCAAATAGTTTTGTTGAAATGTAGACTTATCCACTCTCACTTCAACAGTCCACATCTTTATTCAATCATATTTTCTCCAATGTATGAATGTTACAAGTCACTTCCGTGATGTGGAATGTGGAAAGGTTACATTCCGTTGTCTCGGGCGTGACTTCGTGGAATTTGCTTCATCTGAATGTAATTTATATAAGTGTTTCTTTTGTATTCAATTACTTATAGACGTTATTTAAAGTAATAATGATTTAACAAGATCGTGATTCGTCGCATAATAACTCTCAATCTTTCTGCTTATCAATATTGAACGAATGTCTTCATAAATATATTTCATAGCTCTTTTGGCTACAGAATGGGCGCTTTTGCAACCGGCCAAGAGTTTCCATCTTATGATCCAATCCCTCCATGTGATTAATGCTCAAACTCTCGTACCACTATCCTAAATTCCATTACGACGAAGTAAAACGTTTCAAACTCTCTTTTAGGGACAGTTAACGTTTATTCACCTACGTTTTACCAACGTTTGTTACTTCTTCGTTGAATTCCATATTTAACCTTGTGGCCATTTTGTTATGTGTATCAGATGTTAACTATTGCTCTAGATGCTAACTATATCAATTTAAAGCCCAAGCAATTAAAGCTAGCAGTCATCAAGTGGAGTTTATTCTCCCTCATTCACTAGTTAGCATAAAGTCAAACGTATTTAATTACATTATGACGGATTTTAAGGATACTTCAAGGGAAGAAATAAAACTAACTCGTTTAAATTCACGCGGTTTTTTAAATTTCACCATTCGTGTCTCAGCACTATGTCATCTCCACGTCATACTTCTGTCACCTCGACAATAATTGTCAAAAACCGGGTTTTGAGATAAAAACCTTTCGAGGATTGGAACAGTTAGTTTTAATTCCTCCCGCGATAGATAAAACCTACGTAGTTAAGTTGGAAAAGCGTTAGTTAAGTTCAAATTTCGAAATGTGAAGCACGTTAAAATAAAATCGCAAACTGTGATAGATTTCTATTCTTAGCTTTTTCTGTAATTCATAGTTATCAACAGCACTCGACTTGTGGAATTACTCCCCGCTGTGTTCACTGATATGGTTTTCATTGTGCTCTTTTGTCATTGTTATAGTTAAACATTTGTGCCAAACTTGATGAAGTTACCTTGACAGTGATTACTCAACTTATTTCTTGAATGCGCATTCCTATTAAAAATGAAAGCTCGAAAATGTTTTGCCAAAATTTGATGAAATTAAAAGCATTCTGCGCATCATCATCAAAATTGGGTTTTAAATTACGTGTGTGATTTTTATATTTGCTATGGACGATGGTTCAATGATTACGTTTTTTATGAATTTATATTTGATTTCAATGGTGGCGAAGCCATAAGCATGTGATCATCATTTAGCTCTTCGTTTTCAGGACTTGTTCCATAATTAAACCAACCTCTCGGGGCTACTCGTGTTGGAGTTTCGTTATGGAGCTTCTAAGTCAGTGTTCCTCGAAGCTATGCAAAATAAATTGAACTGAAACAAGGAGAAACAAGACCCTCATTAAAAATTTTCCATCGGTGAAAGAAATAACACAAATATACGGATTCCTCCTATTTTTAAATGAGAAGTACTGTTGGAATATAAAACATTCATAATAATGGCATGGGTCTGTGGCGTCATCTATGGGATGTTTGTGAGGGGACTACGATACAAAGTTTTTATTAGTTGGATTGATTGTTGAGTTCTGAAAGGAAGGAGCTGGTTCTCCGTTAATAAAGAATAAACTCTGATTATAATATACATACAGGAATGATTAATCCCAGCAAGACCTCTATTTGTAACAAATACGCGCGGAACAATTATGGTAGGATAGAAGGCCAATTTTAAATTCAATTTTGTTTATATGATAACGATAGCAACTTCTTTGTACGCTGCATTTTTTGGCAGGAAATGATTGCTGAAAATAACCTATAGAAAAACTTTATTGTTGACGTTAAGGCCACCTTTTAGAGATCCTATTCCACTGTGCGTCACGTCGCCATCACAATCACTCCGAAACCATTACTCGGTGGAAAATCTGAGAACTCTTTATCCAAACACAGGACAAAGTTGTTGGTGTGAAGGCTTCAGGCCGTTTTAAACGGTGTATTTATTTGTACAAACTCTTCCGTGAACTCTTGCATGAGGCAAAATGTATCGTGTAAAGCGGCAAATTGTGTGAACGCTTGCGCGAATGTCCCAATACCTGAACGGAAAATAGAACCTGTTCTTATTTCATTGAGACAAACGTACAATCTCACGTACTTTCGTTTGTAGAAAATCTTTCATCGTGTAAAACGGCCTTTACGCAGTGGGTTGATATGCTGGATCCCATTTCTTCAGGTGCCAATGCGTGTGTCAGCGTTTAGGTGACGACAGAGGATGAACTATCGTATTGCATTTGAAGGGCTTGTTCTGCTGCTGCAGCCATCCTCTCTGTGGCAGCTGCCCTACTATCGACCAAGGCAATTTCTTACCGTTTTCTATCTTCCGCTGCAGCTGTCCTTCTTTCCGCTGATACAGCCTTCCTCTCTTCCGCAGTCATTATCCTTTCTGCAGCTTCTGCCCTCCTCTCTCCTGCAGCCGCTTGCCGCTCAAGTGAAGCGTCACACCTCTCCTCATCTGCTGTTTTCTGAATAGCATAAATTATATTTGAATTTTGAAGTTGTGAACAAAACTACTGTCGTGTATTTGGCAAAATAAAGAAGGAGATGTCATGTCACACATTTTATTTCTAAAGGCTCATCAAAATTCATTTTCCAAGAATGAAAATGTTGAAAAATTATAAAACAAATTATAACTCCATGGCAACATGATTAAGTTTGAAGAAGCTTCTGGACTATACAAAATTGCTCTCAAATTGAATTTTCAGGAAATATGAACAAAAAAGCTTAAACCAAACGAACATGGTCAGGGGTAGCTTGGTGAAATTTCTCCATGAAGATGGCATAAACTGTCGAAGCCCGGGTCGTGAAAAAAAAACTTGCAAGTGAAATTCACAAAGTTTGCTCATTTTCCATCAAAAAAAGCTTCAATGTAAGTTTAACCCATTCCTTGTCCATGGCCTCCATAGTGAGAACAGTGGCTATGTCTAGGTCCCCTTCATTTTTACCTGAAAAATTTCAAATTCAAGTTAGGAATAGAGATTCTCGCAAGTTATATGAATGGGAAATATCTCATGCCTGCTAAGTTATCTTGCACCAGAAAGAACTTCAATGCAATGACAGGTTTCTTTCTGCAGGTCAGAAACTATCGTCACCTAAAGCTGACACACGTTGCACCTGAAGAAATTGGATCCAACACTGGACAAAGTCATCGTTTTCTATTTTCATCATTATATGAAAGGAAACATTTTCCATATGCTCAGAACGTTAGATTTTCCCTGAAAATAGACTCTCTTAATTTCCAAGGATTTCTATTTTTACAGTTTCATTTATTTATTAATTTCAATTCGAGAGTTGTGAAATTATTATCCAAGTTTTTGTTGCTGAGTGTTCATGAGAGATTGGCTATGCCGGGGACATAATGTGCGCCAAATAATATTTTTGAGCCTTGAGTTACCTTGTAATTTTAATGAGCGAAAAGACGACCTCTTATTATTAGATAAGACTAAATCTCTTCCGCTACAAATAAAATTACGGCAATTTCAAAAATTTGAGTACTTTAACTCAAAATGGATGCCAATCAGCAATATTTTCTAGTTGGTCATTGAAACAGTTCGTAAGTGAAATGTGTTGTCAGTCTTTTTATCTTAGTTTACTCAAATATGTCACTCAAGTAACTTCTTTGCTCGTTTTCAACCAGTCTAGGTGCATTTGGGTGTCATAACTGTACGCATTGCATATTTTTGCCTAATTTGTAGCCCTAATACATATTCACCTTCCTTTATTTTACGCCATCAAATGGACGCAATTAATTTCTCAAAAGCTTGAATTAATATCAAGTGACATTAAAAATATGACATGAACTTCAGGTGGATCGAAGTAAGGTACAAAAATTTCATCGATTCTTACTCAGGGAACTGGACCTAACTTATCTTTGTCTTCTCGTTAGGAAATTCGAATTTTGGAGTTGCAGTTTATTTTTAGCTTCCGATGTGCAATCAATCTTCAAGAAATCAAATGGCAAATGTGGTACATTGACCTGCTTCTAATACTTAGTTCTCTTTTCGCCTTTTATGAGGACAAATGATGCTGACTTCTCGTTCAGAAACATTAACCATTTTTTCACTTGTTTTACCGTTGGGTGGAAATTGAGAAGACAGATCCTGATTGATGATGATAAGTGCCTGAAAAAAAACAGCAAACCACTCTTTTAATGGAAGTTTAATAAATCACCCAATATAAATAACCATTAACTTCAAATAACTCCACTAATATATCATAACTCTCTTTGAAAGCAATAGGAACAGCGTCAGTATGTTAAGTGAGTAAGGTTATAGTACAATTAGTACAATATAATCAGGGACTTCTATTATTTCAGACAGATAATTAACTAGGTTACCAAGGACTTCATGAGTTAATCCTCATCTTCAATATTAATTTCGGATAGTTCTGTGTATTTTACTATGGAGTGATTTCACAAAGTTGACCAAGAATCTTAATTTTTTTATGGAGCAGGTTCATTTCAAACCACCGTATTTGAGTTGATATACTTCTTGATAACCATGGGCCATGGAAACTTCTCCATTTGAAAGATGGGCGTAGTATGAGGATTAAGACGTAGAACGTATGCTTGATATTAGTCAAACTCACTGATGCATAGTTCGCTTCTCTTTCACGGATTTGGAATCTGCTCCATACGCCACTCACTCGATGTCACTCTTGGGTGACTCCAAACCATTTTCGCAGAACTGTTTGCAGTTAAGTACTGTAACAACGGAATCAAAGTTTCTCGGCCCAAAGTCAATACATCTCTCTTACATTTGTTCATCAATCATAAGATTGGTTGATTCTAGCCCTTCAGTCTTCCCATCTAACGCTAATGCTCTTAGCTTGCGTCTTAGATCTACTTTCCCGCAGCACTCCCACATTTCTTCAACAATTATTTCAGTATTTTACAAATGATTGAACTGAATAGATATACTTATACCATTTACGAAATATTGCATAAACAAACATGGCTTCTCTCTCAAAAGATTTTGAAGTTTTTTCACACGCCTCTCTCCGTAAGGGAGTTTTCTCACGGTGGGCTATCTACATATGGAAAGCCATTAGGTTTAATTAATTAAAGCCATTAATTTAATTTCATTTTGTCGGCCCCTGTGGCGGCGGGGTTAAGTCCTAGCCTGCTAAACTGAGGGTCGCGGGTTCGAGTCCCGCCTGAGTGGATTTTTCACCACTCAGGACATGGGTGTTTGTGTTCGTCCATTGTTATATGTTAATACAGCCGATGTAAAAGGGCGTCAGTGCTGTTTTCGGGGATGATAAAATAAATAAATAAAATAAGTAAATTAATTAATTAATTGTCACAACACAGTTATAAATTTCTTAGTTTTTTATATCGTTTTTTATGCCACATTTACTTAAAATTGATAGCTATGATGACATGTATTCCAAATTCATGCCTTTTGGGAATGCGAAAATTTATTTGGACAAAGGGTTAAATACCGGACTCAATCTTGTAAATTTTCTTCCCGCTGCCTTCACGTTTCGGCATTGGCATTTAAAAATATTTTAATGTCATTGAAGAAGTGGAGGAGGAAAATTATGGCCCAGATTCATGGTCGTGGTCCTAAGATGCGCTTGATAATAATTAGAGAATGCCGTATGCATTGAGGTAATCTCATAAGCGTTTCAAGACGGACTTGAGGCTGTTTTGAGAATTTTCCGAGACTTCGAAAGGGCAGCCTTGATCTTAGTACAGATTTTACTCTACATAAAGGACTACTCTTAGTCATCTTAAGTTTTTAGATTACATTCTAATGAGCTTTCACTAATGGAGTATAATGGATCTCTGTATCATAGGAATGAAAATAGACGGAATTTTATATTTTTGAAGTAATTGAAGCTTGGTTTGCTGTCCATTAGCGAGATAGAAGCAAGTGAGCAATGGCTGCCGGAGAGGGTGGAATCCGCAATGTCCCTCATTTCATTAGCTAAAGGAGTCTGCTTACAAGAGGAGCACACATATCGTGGGTTACCTATATCACTCAAATATACTGTGGCGGTATGTCATGATATATTAGCATAGCCCCGGGAAATTAAATAAATCAAACAAAAAGCCATAAAAACCTATAAACTCGCAGCACTTGGTGTGCCTCTGTAAACGCAATAGTTAAAGTGCGATATAAATGATTAATTTCACTGGGTTTATTTTCCACCGTCAGGAACACTTTTTTCTATTTTTTATCCCATAATTTTTTATTTACAGGTTAATATAACTTCGCTGCAATAAAAACTATTACAAAAAGATTTTATGCTCATATGTCAATGAGAAAATAGTACATGTGCTTGGCATGAATAGGAGCAAGGGAGCAGAATAACTTAATCACCCTGATAATTAGGATGCAGTAAAAACGCCGCAAAAGCAAGGAGTAAATTCTAGCCTTTCCCAAATCAGGGCAAGGTCTAAATGCAGAGGAAAATGCAGAAGAGATCCAGTCATGCAAATAGAATCATATTGTGATCCTTTCTAAAAGCGTTTCTTGTTAGAGAAAGTTGACTCAATAGTTGACCACAACTTTCTCTTTAAAATAACAAGTTTTACTTGGTTTGAAGGCCTTCTGCAGGGTTCCAGAACCAGTAAATAGTTTTTTTCAGACTGCCATCACATTCAGCGATATGAACTTACTTAAATGGCATTTAACTGTATCCCATTCCATATCTTTGCCCAAGTCCTTCGTCTACACATCTAAGTTGAAGGAAGCGTATCGTGGTTTGAAAGTGCGTTAGAGAAAATAAAATAATTAGGCAATAAATATAGGCCGGGAGGTTATTTTAAGTTTTTAGTGAACTCAAATTTTTTCAATGAGTACTTAAGTAAATGAGGCGTTATTTGTATGTGTGCAATGGTCCTTTTTATTTGATTGTACGTATATCAAGGAAAATTCTTCAAGAGCTGGAAAACTCTGTTACTTTATGTAAAAACTTAGAATTTGTTGATGAATTAAGTATTTGCTGTCTTTCAGTGGATTGAAGTGTTACTTGACTTACTTATCAACCGTTTCACGTGCCCAAAAGTAGACGGCAAACAGTTGAGAAGATTCTTTCTTAAAAGCGTCCTAAAATACTAATAAGGTTTAAAAGAAAAGGTCATGATGCAGTTTGAAAAGATAGGTAGGTTGCAACGCCACCTTTAGCTATGAGAAATTGAGACTCTAAATCCACTTTTACGTTATGCTGGCGGTGATACGAGAGTTCTCAACTCAACTTGTATTGAGGTCGACTTTGAAAAGAATGAAAATTGACACAGAGAATAAGCGGAGATTGTCTTGAAGCCGGGCTATGAATCCGAACCTATCTAAATTCAGCCCCCTTAAAGAAAGCCACTTGCTAAATCTCTCTTCGAGCATACATATGTTCACCATGGCCTTTCTCTTGTGAACAAAAAGGGGGAATCAGGGGAGATGTTGTGGAATATGAACATAATAAGAACTTAGAAGTAGCCACTTTCCACAAAGAAATATTTTAATTCGACCCGGGTTTCGATGCACTGCATCATCATCAGGTGAAATCGAAATCATCGAAACCCGGGTTGAATTAAAATATTTATCTGCGGAAAATTGCTACTTCTAAGTTATTATTTCTCTTGTGACCTGTTCATCTATTTTCCCTTCCTCCTATTTGCTCAACGAATTCGTTTTTCCTCTCAGTGATGCGTTTTTGTCCTTCTGTTGCTTTTCCCATTTTCTTTGCATAATTTAGTTTCTTATCCCATGCGTCCATTTCACATTCAGCTTCCGACTTCAGCACCGCACCTCAAAGAATTCAATTATCTTCTTCTCCGCTTTTCCTTTTCCAGTGACCCATATCTCTGATACAAAGAATAATTCGCTTCCGATGAATGTTTTCTCATTCCGCTTCCTTATATTGCGGAATATCCTTTTTCAATTCAGTGTATCCAACTTTGCTTAGAGAGCCTTCATTCCTGGATGTGTACCGGGATTATATTTTGCCAAATGTTTTGCTCAAAATATTATTCAGCCTCTCCTTTTGGATCTGGTGAACGTTTCAATTCGCTCCGTTTCTCTGCACAATATAATCCTCGGGGTCTCTGCGGTTATACATATATGTATATTTCTCTTTTGACCGGACCATGTAAGTACGTCCACTCTCCGGTTATATCTTAGTGTTTTTTATAGTGGATATCTGTTCATAGAATAGAATTTACGTGATGGTGAAATTTTTACTTCAAAATGCCGTGAAGTTAGATTTCTCGCTCTCCACACGATCATGCTCATTCTTCTTTTTTCTTTTAATGTCACGTCCATGTTTGGCAAAGATGATGAGGCATTAAATTATACTTTCTTTAGTATCTGATCTTCTTCAATTACAATTCTCAGTTGGAGTATTATTATCTGGCTAAGGAGTATTAAAATTTCTCCTTTAACTTGACGGCTCGAAAGAGTAGTTTTTTTATTAAAATACTCCTTTGCCACTTGCAACAGGTAGTTCACATAAAATCTCTCATAAAAGGTAAGGCCATAACTTTGATTGATGTTTAAATAATGCGGTTTCCTACGAAGAAACGTATAAATAGCGTACATCTACGCAACGACACGTCCTACACTGGTGATGGTCAACAGCCGCTTCCCCAATGAGTTTTCAACCCCATGAGTTTTCCTCTTCTTAACTTATGTAATTACATAAAATACCTTCTCCATTCATTCTCTTCACCAGTTTTCAGTTCTCTATCTTTTCAGTCCAGGCTTTCTACAAATGTCGTGTTCCTTCGTAGCGTGTCTTGTTGTATGCGGCTTCCTCGCCCTTTTTTTTGGTTCTTATGTGTTATTCTTTTATTCCCTTTACTCATGTCAATATAGTATTCTCTTACTTTTGAATTTCTACTCTAATGCATCAGATTTGGCCTTTATAGTGTGATTCTTTGATCATCAGGTGGTGTGTTGCTAAGGTCTTCCGAGCTTTTCTTCATTCTGTCAGTTGATGTCTAGTTTTCCTTTTTTTAATGGATATTTTTTGACGTCGGCGAAACTTTATTTTTTTTCTTGATTCCGGATTAATTTTTGACATTGGAATATTTATTTTGTTTTTGTATAGAAAATGGTTATTCATAACCCCTTGGTTGTGATGTATAATTTGAGGAATCCTTAGAGCAGAAACCACACGATGAACCAGGATTCGAACCGTACCGGGGCAAGTGCCAAATCAAATTGAGCCACCTGATAGTCTAAGCTCTCAGCTCAATAGTTTGAGAAATAGGTTCGACACTCTGTCCGGGAGAATGGTTTTCCTACTATGGATTTTGTCTGAAGTTTTTTCTTCGGCAACTTCACCGTAGTAATTATCGATGCAAGCCTTGCCGTAATTAATCATGATTTCTGACCTTTCAATCGTAAATAAACATCAATGCGCAAACATTCTTGTAAAATCAATTAATTAGTTCATTAGCATTGGATATGATCGCAGGGTACATCTTTTTTCAGCCTTGGGGGAGTTATACTTCGTTTTCCCATGGGTATATTTCCAATATAAATATTTTTCTTTCACCGTGGAAGGCATAGCAGTGGACTTTAGCAGCTCAAAATCTAAGCAAAGGACCGAGATGTTAGCTTTATTTAGGGTTGTTCCATCTCGATATGCGTTTGCTTGACGTGCGGAGTCTTGTTCAGCTGTCCTATGCGGTAGCTTTCGTTTTCTTAAAATTTTAGATTTTACGCTATATGTGTAACCACCCGTTCAAATAATGGTTCTGTTTAATCTGTGAAAACTAGCACGAAGTGGAACTTGAAGGAGTCACGTTTGAGGAGTGGTGGTAATATATAATGCATGTTTAATTATTGCGTATCATCATGCATCATTAAGCGTGCATATAAATGTGTTAATAATTTAATTTTATGATTAAGGTTTACAGAAAATAGAAATCTATGATAATGAATGCTCAGATATTATGGTTTTAAACTCATATCTTATTTTATATTTTTTATTCATAAAAATTTTTTTATGTTTCCTGGGAGCACCATTCCGCATTATTTTAAATTAATGCGCTCACTAAGGAATCTTTGCTGCAGCCCCAAGTTCAGAATTAACCTTTGACATCCTTTTTATGAAGACGGAAAAGGTCTTGTGGAAGAAATGGCTCAGGGGAACTTCCTCAATTGTTTGCATAAGCCTTAGGACTAACTACTTAGAGGCAATTATATACTTCCCCAGAATTCCTCATATTTTTCATCTTTTAAATTACGCTGAAATCCTTCATCTTTTAAATTAAGATCCATCCATGCATAATTTATTCCTGACTCACTCTCATTACAATGCTCTTTAATCTTTGTGTGTTTTTTCACTGCGTTTGTAAAATAATGTTGTAAGACCGAAGAAACAATTGACTGCTGTAGAGAAATAAATGGAATCGCTCAACGGTGATCCAGTATATTCTCCATTAATGAACCTCAGCTCTTAGCTCATTTTTTATTATTTTGCATCGTATTTCATGCTCTTTTCTTCTCTCGGCAAGGGCTTGCTTCGTGGAAAACTCGCAGAATAAGTCCTTTAAGGGGAAACACTTTGTCACCCGTCTTTCACACTCAATTTATTTCACCCAGGGCCTCAGAGTCTCCTTCCACGTTTGAGAACAGGACTTCATTTTCTTCAATAACCATTTAAAAACTTGTAAGAACCCAATTACAAAATTGGAAATATGCATAAATTACCATAAGTTATCAATTACATACAATCATTTTACTAATGAAGATAAATGAAGTTAATGCTAGTCAAAGCATAAACCGCCTAATATATTGTTGAAATTAATTAAATATGTCATAATTAAGAGGTACTCAACATAAGGGTCGGAGACGGACGTGGGAAAATATATTTTTGTAAAGGTGCTTTTGAATTTCCATGAGGTTTTTTTTTTTTTTGGATAGTTACGTTAATTTTTATGAATTGTTAAACATTTTGGCTGATTCTAAGGTGGAGTATTTGAAAAAAGTTATTTGAAAACTTTTTAAACTTTACAATTAAACAATAAAGAGGAAATTCTAGTAAATATATTTAAATAGCATAATTACGTTTTAAAAAAGACTAAGCTTTTAAATGAGGTTTACATTGTTTCTGCACAGAAATTATAGGCACGGATATAAGTAAAATACGATTAAGTCACGCAGTTTTGGCAAAGATGTGAAAAAAAATTAAATTAAGATATATCACACAACATTATTTTATTATAGCGATATCGGAATATTTCGTTTAGGGTCATATGCTACTCATGTACCATGTTTGACCAAAATCAGAGACCCTAAGGGATCTTTGTTGAATAGAGGTGAAATGACCCATAAATCTAAAGGGTATATTTTTGGAAAGAAGTTTTGTAGTTTTCCACACGTTCTTATATTTTTCCCCAACCAGTTTCAACGAAGAATCGTCATTTTTAAGAGATGAATATTATTAAAGGGTAAAATAAAAAATAATAAGTAACATTACTTTATGCATTATCGGAACAAGTATGAGCCGTATCTCGTGTGAAGCCCGGTCCCTTTGCTAGTATAGTAAAAAGTACCTGCAACGACAAGTAGAAAATCAGTGCCTATGGCATTCTACACTTCGTTAAATATACGAGATAGTTTCATCATAAATAACAAACGAAGTGAAGTTAGCGTTTATAAAAAAAGAATTTTGCCTTAACGCTTGCATGCCTTACATTAAATAGGCCGTTCCTACTACAGTCAGAGACAAGTTAAAAAATTATTCACGGTTGAATAGTTAATGAAAAGTGTGGTTCCTGAGTGATAATGAGAACATGATTGTGATTCTGAAATATATTTCGTTGGAATGTGAACGGGAACCAGCTTGATTAAATTTTACCATGTTTAAGAAGCTATGTGGGAATAATATACTTGAGTGTGATCGACGGGTTTACAAGGGTAATACGCTAAGAATATTTTTTTAAGAAAGAAGGAAAGTTGGTAATTAAATTTATAAGAAACTAACAAGAGGAATATTCGTTGCACTATCTTAATTTTATCTAAATCTGCTTCAAGAGCCGCCATAAGGTCCTGTCGTTGGGGCGTTGGGACACCAGTCATGAGAAGGAAGGAAATTAGAGAAGAGAGTTTTTGGAGGAAAGCGATGATCAGTTTGGTGTGCATTGAATGATCTAATGTTTTACCGTCATTTAATCCGAATGAAGGTTCCTCGGGTGTTAAGAGCTCCATCTCTACTGAAGTTTCTAAAAACATTTCCATCTTCATCTTCAAAGCTTCTGAATTCCTTTTCTCAAATTTGGCTGCTGTACTATATACCTTTGTCATGGATAGGGTGTCTCCTGATTGGTTGACACGTGCCTTGAATTTCCTCCTCCCTCCCGTTTAAAGAGTCCGGAGTCCCGGTTAAAGTTATTGATTTGGCTTCGGATCTCGATGACTTCCTTAGTTAACCGATCCCAACAGCCTTGCTTGCGACGAATTAATTTGAACTGGTCCCATTGATTCATATGGCCTTTGTTAGGCCATGCTACGTAACTTCCGATTTTTCTAATTGGGCTAACCTGCCTAGTATAGCGTAAAGTTCTATAGAGTTTTTAAGGGTAGTAATACAAATGACGAACATTTTTCCAATGAAACGGGTTTATTATTTGGAAATGGGGAACCAAGGGGTAGGCAAATCAAGAAAGGTTAGGAACCACTGTTCAAGTGTCTTTCATCCCAATTCTTCAAAGTGTTGTCAGACTTTCGTTTCACTTTTGTTTTAATATTGGCATACCTGAAATTTTTTTATATAAGGTTTGATTTCATTCAGGAATAATATTTGACAAGTCATTATCCGTAGGAAAGGTTCCCCAAGACTGGAAAATAGCCAACGTCACACCAATTAATACAAATGGAAACAGACATGACCCAAGAAATTAGCAGCCTACATCTTTAACGTCGCTTTTTTGCAAGACTCTCAAATACATTATAATATACATTTAGCAATATATTTTCGGATAATCGAAACTTCTTACACAGCGGTCAACACGGCTTCCGGAAGGGTAGATGTTGCGAAACACAGCTTTCGCTCTTCCTACATGACATTCTAAAATTAGATGAATCGATAAAATAAGTTGGCGCGTTATTCCTTGATTTCAAGTAAGCATTTGACAAGGTTCCTCACAAACACTTATATTAAAATTGCAATCATATAAGTTAAGGAAAAAATAGTGAATTGGGTTCGTAACTTTCAAAGTGATCGTAATCAAAGGAAGTTATTGACGGCATTAGCTATGATATGGTTAGAGTGATATCCGGCTTCGCACAAGGTTGCGTGATCGGTCCCCTTTTATTCATTATTTATATAAATTACCTTACTTCTCGAGTTGCCACAAACATAGATTATTTGAAGTTGATGCAGTCATCTACCACGAAATCAGCGGTGATGATGCGGACTTAAAACCTCTATCAGCGGCCGTTAGCTCAAAGAACGTTAGCTCGTGGTGCCAGGAGTGGGAGTTTGAATTAAATCTTCATAAATTGCACTGCGGTGCACTTCTTGCGGATGTCATCACACCAACGCCGTATAACTGTGGGTGTAACATAACTGTGGGTGGATTAAACATAAAATCGTCATACGAAGTAAAATATCTAGGTATTAACTTCCTTAACTTAATTTTTATTTTACCGTCGTACCTATCGTGGAGAACACATATATTTACCATACGCGAAAAAGCCTTAAGACAACTAGGATATATCAAGTGTATAGTAGAAATGTCCTCGGATGAAAAAGTGAAAGAGAGGTGCTACTTCGCTCTGATTAGACCACACCTCGAATATACCTCGAGAAATTGGGACAATTGACAGAAATGTTTAATTCGAAATTTAATAAAATGCAAAGGAAAGCTGTGCGCTACGTTAAAAACTGCTATTTGAGAATAAGGAGTGTTTCACAGCTGTTAGAGGGATTAGACTGGGAACAGTTACAGACTCGGATAATACACGATAAGCTCAAATTGCTTGAAAAATTCAGAACAACTGTGTTTCAGTGTGACGCAGAGAATAACATTTTGACGCCGCGCTACATCTCTAGTCCCGAAAGGAAAGAATAAATAAGAGAGATAGATCGCCAAACAGATAGGTACAAAAATTCGTTCTTTCCACGCACAATAAATAACCATAATAAAAACTGTGATCCACTCAAACACTCCCGAGATTCACTTCACCTTTTCACCTCCCTATAACATTCTCCTTTACAAGGCTGGTGCCTTTACACTCCCTGACCACACGCCCACTAAGCGGTTCGCAGGGCAGTATGTAGATGTAGACTTAGTACGGGGTTTCTAGCAATACGTTTTTATTTCGTATTTCCGTTTTTCTATATCTCTCCCACCTCTCTCCTCCCTGCAACTCGACGGACATCTCCAGATCCTCTCCGCTGCCACCGCCGTCGGCTCATGGGAAAGAAGACGCCGTGCGTTTTTGAATCTCATGTTTAAAGAGCGATTTCGTTGCCATTCCGTGTCACCGCCTGCGAGGTCACCGGAAGAGGGCATTACGACGCCGTATACGGACGGACGGGCAGGGTAGGGAGGAGGAGGAGAGGGAGAAGTCGCCAAATCCCCGACCCCCGCTT
Organism: Pyrrhosoma nymphula; assembly: GCA_963573305.1. NCBI lineage: Eukaryota > Metazoa > Arthropoda > Insecta > Odonata > Coenagrionidae > Pyrrhosoma > Pyrrhosoma nymphula. The sequence goes on along the minus strand of OY754336.1, from coordinate 53,996,546 downwards.
CCCATCACTCCCACCCAACCCAGGGGAAAATGCGTCGTAGTCTCTCCAACTCAAGTCCTTCCCTGCAAAATCTTTTCATTTTTTCTGTCACGCAAGCGGACATATCGGCTGGAAATCTTTCCTCGCATCACCCTAAACTGGCAAAATCTGGGAATTCAAAATATTTTCTTTCGCCGATTAATAAGGCGGTTAGACGCAATTAGCACACTCAGAAAGTGGTTTTATTAAATCTTTCATAGGCAATTAAGCATAATGTGACACAGCTGATGGAGGAACTAGGTTGAGAGTCTATATAGATTCTCGGAGGCTACACGATAGATTACAGGAAAATGCCATATCATGCGAGTTTCAGGATAACCCAAAGGATATTATTTTAACCCCGTACTATATCTCCAGAACGGTTAGAAGTGACAAATAAGACTGGTACAGTGTCGAAAAGATAGGTGCAAAAATTCCTTCTTTCCACCGGACTTTAGTGACTGCGACAAGAAGCAGAGGTTGACACTCCGTTAACCGGATGTTTACTTTGGCCTTTTCCTTGCCAAATTCCTATTCCCCTCCATTCTTAATGGATAGTTTCCTAACACCCCTGCAACATTCCGATGCGGCAGCCCCCCCTTCACGTAGGTTAAACCCTGGGAAACATGCATCGCGGTATCCCCAATAACTCGTGACTATCTCTTATTTCTGCTACACTGCGGACCAATGGACTGGAACTCTTTCCTCTCGTCCTCCTTTTGAAGAACAGCATGTAAGTACGACATATTTTCATTCGATATCCGTACACTTTCCGTCATGATCTGCGCACTACCCTCTAAAGCACCACAAGTGCTAGTAGGAGAAGGAAGTTCTAATAGAGTACAAGGCATTGAAATGGGAGAGAATGTGGAAGCACATTTTATGAGGGAGGGGTAGAAATTTGAATATCGTCGAGGATGAATACATTCCTCAATAGTCCTACAGACGTCAGTTGTGTAAGGGAAGAATAAGTATTTATGCCTATTTTTTTTGACAGAGGTTCTCGCTTAATTTGCTGCCTTTTTTGCATTCAATAGATGAAATTTGACGTTAAACAAATTCATCTCGTCAATCCTTTTATCCGGGTAATATGAATTGATTTAATGGCCTTAATATTGTGTGTAGGTAACCTCTAAGTCTCTACAGTCTACTAACCAAGTCCCACCAAAATCTCTGTTATATTTTCTACCTATTCGTAACAATTTTGTAACCATCATCATTAGTGATTCAATCCAAAGATGTGCCCTTGCCGGTGACTCCGTTAAGGTAATACCCGTGGATAGTCTGCTAACTTTTTAACATCAATTATTTTAATTTTGTTCATATCTCCTTTTAGTTGGCCTATGCATTTGTCTCATGGTTTTTCTCTTGGGGCTTTCTCATCTATTATATTCCTTACATATTCGTTGCATTTTTATGTTTTGCAATAAAACGTATCGTTTTACTTTCTTTGCCCTTCTGTTGACGAATATCTATTACCAGTGATGGCAAGTACTTGAGTAAAAGTAATTGGATTACTAGTAATGATTACATTTAGGGTATTTCTTACTTATAATCGATACTTTAAAAAAGTAATTTTTACTTGTAACCTACTCCTCATTCACCAATAGGCTATTACCTACATATCTTCATAACACGCAGTGAGCCGACGAATGGATGGGTTTCAAGGAACTTAAGGACAATAGCCTTGAAAAAAGAGGTAAATCAAGAAAAAGGGATGCGAGGATTCTTGTTTATAATTCAATTCTTGGTGTAAAAAGTCTTACCTATGGATGAGGGCACCTATAGACGGCGGCGTCATAACAGAATTGCGTACGCCCAACATTCACTAATAAATCGGAGAGTACAGCGAAATCCGGTTGGGCCATCCGAAAGAGGAAGGTTGATAATGTAAAATCAACGGTCATTTTGAACTTGACGACGTCATCACAAAATATATCACTGCCGCCAGATATTGGTGTAAAATCACGTTTTGCTGGCCACGTAAAATTAGGTTGACTCGGTGTAAAATCGTGCCAGAAGTTTACGACAGTGCACAGAGCGTGTATATTTTTATAAGAGATAAACCTCAAGAAAGAAACTGAATTCATAAGAATTTTAAAACTTCGGTAGAGGATTAAGTTGTGAAGTATTGAATAATATGTACATTTCTGGGAAAGTCGATGCATCAATTTCTGAAACTGAGAAGCCAGGGTTGTCACTCACTTGTCATCAAAGAATACTCCCCTCATCGCCGCAGCACTCAAATGACAATGGGAAAGTGGAGAAAAAAGGCGGTATAAATGTGGTACGATCAATGCGTTTGCTCTACCCCGTTTTGAGAAACAACTCTCTCATAAACCACCAGTGAAGTGAACGAAACACTACTGACGGCATAAAATAGCACGGAATCTGGAAAAATTCGAAATTTCTTTTTTAGCTTTCATATTAAATATAAACATCACTATTTCGACGGTGAAATTAGGTCGCTCTACATTTATTCCGGCCCCAACGAGTTGATGTATGTTCATGTCTCGCATAGCACGTCCGGTACGGTAATCAGTGACCATTTCGTTCCACCCGTATATTTTTATGGTTTATGGTATGGAAATTAGGCACTCAGCTGTGAAATTTGTTGTCCACTTCATCGCTAGTCCATTAATCGTTATTTATGCTGTTAGACTGAGCATTAATTGGCTGGTACGAGTGTAATACGCGTCTCATATTTGGCAGTGTATGGCGAGACGCCAGCACTGGAAACTGCGAATTTGCGTCCCTTCAGCATGAAAGGTCGTCGAAAGCAGAAAAATTGATTTGCACATAATTTAACGGGCATCATTTTGGCCTGATCTCGAAATCTTTCCTGTGGAAAAGCTATCTAATGCACATCAACGCAGCAATAACTTATTTACAATGAGAATTGGGACATCCATAGTCCGCACACGACTCTAAGTAGAGACACGGGAGAAATTAATTTTCATCCCTCCACATGTCAAAGGGGTGAAGCTTCCCTTCATGTGAAATGTTATGCATTAATGTGCCAAGTCAACAGTAAGACCCGTGCACACAACTACAGTGGTATAGTTTCTGTTTTCGCAGGTTATTACTGCTATCATTAATAAGTTATAAAGAGAGCGAATTACATTAAAGATTTTTGACTGAACTACTATTGGTAGAGGTTCAAAGGTGGGAAAAATAGAGAAAATGTTCACTAGTTGCTTAAATATTTACCCAAAATTATTTACGTCTCACGTTTTATGTGGAATTTTTTCCATCGTTTTACGCATTCCTCTTCAATTACTTATTTAATCACTATATTAACCATCAATTATTTAGTTATTTATTCATTAATTTTATAGCCAAATTGTGGTTATGATTTACATTATTTTTTTTTATCACGGCAGCTCCTCATTTTTTTCCAATTTATTTGATTGGGTTCTTGCACAATGAAATTCACAGATTAAATATTTTCAATTATGGATCTCTTATTCTCCGATTATTCAGCTTGAGTTTTTCTCTTCATACGTCATCTTTTTAAGGTAATTTCACTCAATATTTTGAGAGACAAGGTGCACTTCGAAGTGCATACTAAAATAACAGCTTAATCTTGCGACTTAACAGATCCATCTCGTTATTAACGATGGCCATAGAACATCGAAAAAATACCTTGAAAGTAACTGTGATTACGGGTATTTCCATAGTTACATCTTCCATCCTTGACCAGAAATACTTTCGGCAAATTCACGCTTCCAATGCCTTCCAATCTGCTGAAGGCCGTGGTGAATGCACCTTGCTGTGGAATTGATTCCTCAAACGTGCGCGTTGCTCCAGTATTCTCGCTGCGTTCGGTTGTTTGCAAATTAATTTCGAAGGGGTTCACCTGGAAATGCACACAAAGTCTACGTATACATTTTGATGCAATTGGAAATGAGATCTTAGCGGAAGCTGCGGAACATGATATGTTGTTAGAGTTAAAATCACCAGCGTCAAATATTATTCGCCTTGTTCTTGTTGGTATAATTTTTTTTCCATAACGGGGCTTGGGTATCGTTTTCCCCGTTTCGAATCAATGCATTGGAATACTTGCTCTATCCATCTTTTTCTCAATTTTCCAATTACTCGATCGATTTCCTTTCTGGTTTATACTCGCACTTAATCAAGACCTTTATGAGAATCTGGTCATTCATTCTTTCTACAATTTGTTAGTTTCTTCTTATATAAGTGGTTATATTTTCTGTATTCTGTTTTGAAGATTATAATAATTTCTGAGACAGTCTCCACATTATAGCGTCAGGGACGTTTGAATTTATGAATATTATTCGTGATACACGACGAGAGAAAGCATTATCATTAACGGCGGGATCATTCACAGGAAACAAGTTATGCCATGGTTACTACCTGTTAATTTATAACTTTTTACTCCAATCCGTCACATTTCGTGAGGCGAGTTTAGGTCTCAGGGGTTTTATTTATCAGCTTTCTCACTCAGATTTTTTCTATTCTCTTGAGACCCGTTATCTTACATAGCATAATGTATATCCCATGAAATATTATCACTTTGTTATGAATAGCTGTTCATTGAAAATAGTCTTACTAATTCATTCGAAGAAAAAGCTACAAATGATTTTAAATTAATGAAAGTTTAAAAAGTACCTCAGTATGGCTCCTTATACATTTGAAATAAACAGGTTTATATTTCTTTGATCGTTATTATGAGACACTATAATAGTTTTAATGTTCTTGGAGTTATATAAATTTTATGATTTTATCTATAGGTTTTCTTACATATTTCTTACACACCCACTTGGAATGCTCGTTGAAGCACCCTTTATTTTTAAGGTAAAAGCTTGGCTTGTTAGGAACTTATCGTCGAGATTTTTGGAACCCCCTGTAAAATTTTATCCAGGCATGAAAAATTATAGCTGACAGCCGTAACCGGGATGCACTTCCAGTTAGTAAAAAGAATTGTCTTTGAAGTGACATCTAGCGAGAATATTTTTGCTGTTTTATTTGCTTTTAAAGGCGTAGTGATACATAACTACCAACTCTGGTTGGAAGTCTCGAAAGCGCGACATACAGTGCAGGAGCAGAATCTCCTTCTTTGCCGTGACATACCATTCTATTCGAGATAGCTTTGGTCCTTTGATACCAATTACTCGTTCGTTAAAAGTCACGTTTGTGTGAACGAGGCAGAGTCCCCTTTTTTACCCTTTTAAAAAGTTTGACCCTTTTGCTTTCAAGTCTCTGGCATGATTCTCGTCAAAAAAAGGGGTTTGCTTGCCATCAGTGGGAGTGAAGGTGGGTAAACGGGTGATCTCTTCTCAGTAGTCGACTCTTCAGATAGCGATCGAGAACGCTCTGAATACCCTTTGATCCGTATTTGAAATGCATGTGGCTCTTGGATTTTCCAGGGATAAAATCTCAAACGACAAATATCGATCAAGTGTTATAAAACCTGATTAATTTCATCGTTGTAGAGGTAAGCTTGTGACTTATTTTCTCCGGCTTCTGAAAGTGATGTACCCTATGTTGGACTGTCTAATATAACGCCGTAATCATTCTACGAGCATAACATCACTCCCGTTGCAAGACTTGAACCCACGACCTTGTACCTCACATTTCGCGCTGGCGCGTTACCAGCTACCAAGTCCTGACTGTTGGCTTTATTATTTTCGCAAATTTTAGCAATTTAAAATCACCTATATTTTAAGGGTTCCCCGCATGTTTCATTACCGCATTCCAGACAGATACTTTTCGGAGGAGGTTTTTTTTCAATTTTTAATTGAAGCCTTTTGGGCCAGAAAGCTAATGTATGTAATTTCTTATTTATTTAAATCTGCTAATTGTAATTGTTTGTCCATACGCCATTCTCGACAAGACCGAAATTCAAGATCGGAACGACTGAAAATTCCAGTAGCTTCAAAAGTTTTGACTTTCTCTTTTTGCCAAACAAGAGATTATCCGCTCTCAGCTAATTTTAACCCTTCGATTTTGAATACATGTGACAACGGTGTAAAGATAGATTTTAAAATAAATTTTCGAATTTTTTTCAGCACCAAAAGCGTTTAACAATAGATTTCAATGATTTTGCCCGGGAAAATGTCCCCCCTTTTTACTGTCCCAATATCTTTATCTCCTCATCACTGACGTTGTTTTTATGTTTTCCTAAGGGTATGCCGCTCTTGAGAATGAGTAACCTTCCTTTTTATACTCCCTCTTGCCAAGACCCTTCCTCTTTAACCTCTCTTCCATATCCCCTCCTATAAATTATACACCACTTCTCTTTCTGCTTTTATTTTAACTCTGATGATTTGGCTATGAATATCGAAACTGGTCAGTGAACTAAATATAGCGTTAAATCAAGGTAGATGAGCTCTACGGCCTCTATAGTCAACCTCATGTTGCTAGTGTTTTTCCCTTCAGCTCGCTGAAGAGGACCACTTTGTGGTCGAAATACGCGTATACGAATTTCACCCTCGTTCCCTGTTTGTTGTTTTTCTATTTGACAACGCTCTTTTTGAGCTGTTCTCCCAGAAATCTGGGGCCCTGCTGTGTGTGTGAGTGAGTGTTTTTTGTGTGATTGCGTGTGTGGTTGTGTTAATAACTTGGCAGCCTTAGTAGAGTCACTACAGCTCTCCGAAGGATCCCAGGTTACAACCCAGGAATCCTTAGCTAGGTCTCATTAGCTCACAAAGGATTCCAATTGGGTTGTGTGTGTGTGTCTGTGGTAGTCCCTGGCGAGGAAATTATTTTCCCGTAAACTACCACAGGAGGGTATTCTGGTGGAGAGGCTGTGGTTGGTCCCTGTTGTGGAGTCCTCATTCCCGCAAACCAACACAGTAAGTATTTAATTTTTTTTGACGAGTGGTGCATATATTTTACGGCCATTGGAGAAATATTTTATCTGTTTAAATATAGCGTTGAGTATTACCGAGTTCTAAATTATTTTTAGATGAAATCCGTACCCTCGATCTTCCCAAAAGCTAAATAAATACCTTAAATTTTTGGCGTCGAATTTTCTATTTAGTGATATAAGTCAATGTTTGATATATAAGATGGCATTATAATTAGCATTTAAAGTTTTTTCTTTCGCAGTTGCAAATTTTACTTTGGGTGAATAATCAACTTGTGGCTCGATTCTTCCACACATATTTCCACACATATATAGAACATAAGACTTAATGGTACTCGATTTTGAACGCTTAGAATTATTCTGAGGTAAAGGGTTGGGTGAAAGAGGGAAACAATACATTTTAAAACCAATATAAAAGAAATCTTTCCTTACGGAAGAATGAAAATAACTTAGTTAACTCTACCTGTAATATTTATTATCACAACCCGGGTTTCGACACTTTGCATCATCTTCAGGTGATGGTTCAGGTTAACTGAAGATGACACAAAGTGTCGAAACCTGGGTCGTGGTAATAAATATTACAAGTGGAGTTAACTAAGTTATTTTAATTCTTCCGTAATGGATAACTTTCACAAAATCATGCCTACAACCGTTGCCTTTGTGAAATCTTTTCTATTTATCTATTTCGTCTTCTCTAATTTTTCCTTCAGCAATTTAATTTCATTTCTAATCATGTATGGAATGTTCTCCTTTGTTCTCCTTTCCGCCCATCTTACACTCCATACTTATCCTAAACCCACATCTCAAACGCCGTCTCTCTTTAATCCCTAAGTTTAAGTGCCACGAGAAGCCACATTTTATGAAAAAAAAAAGAATTATCCTTCAACGTTTTATTCGCCTTGAAATTTTTATCTTCCATCCCCCGGGACGAAATTTCTTCGCGGAAACGCGCGTATAACCTCACGGGGGTCGTAAATTATCGCCACCGGGCGGCGGCTCCTTTTGAGAGGACGTCCCAGCCAGAGGCGTATGTACGCTCGGTCATAGGTTCACGTGGCCTTCGTTAGCGTGACGGACGACGACAGCGATCCTCGTTCCATCGCCAGCATTAAATTTCCACTTGGGAATTGCTCCATTTTGGCATGGGAATGTCAACAGGAGGGCATTGAAGGGGGAAGGAGTAGAGCTGATATAATACGGAGATATCCTACCCTCCTCTTTCTCTATCTTATTGAGAGTCCGTTTTGAGGTCGTTTGATTGGCTGTATGTGTCTGCTCCAGATTTTATCGGCAGTCTCGAAATGTTTCTCCGCTTCCTTTGAAAAGCTTCAAAAACTCAGACTCGATATGGCTTCCCTCAAATGGTTTTGAACCAGCGAGCCAAGATGATTTACTAATCATATTTATATATTTCCTGAAATAAAACTCGGCTGAAGCTACTACCATTCCGTGCGCGGAACGAAATAACCTATATTCGCTGATAATCTGATGATGATTAAGTATGAGATTAGAGCAATGGCCAAAGCTGGAATTTTTGTTGGATATTCCATTTCTATCTTATACTTAAATTTTAGATATAATGATCTGTTGAAAAACCATAACGTTGATAATCATAATGTACACCTTGTATTTCAGTTGTTTCATGCAAGACGCCTTGCTCGCTTGGTCTCTGGCTCTACTTTATGGAATATTTGCAAAATTTAATAATGAAAAAAATAGCTCTCAGATATTGCACAATGATTTTAGTCAAATTAACGGCTTTATAACGGAATTGTCAGGATAAAAGACAGTTGATGATGTAAAGCAGTTGCAAAATTAATTTTAATAAAATTATTTTTAAACCTCTGAGTGCTACTTTTTCATAGCTACAAAATGTTTACATAAAGGGATCGGTAATTTCCATTATTGTTTTTTAACGTGGCTAAGAATACAAATTGTAATAAATTTAAATGTGAGGTTCTCTTTTCGTGTCTCACAGAAATGAAGAAAATATTGTAAACCTACAAATTACTCCGTGGTTGGCGGCAAAGAAATTCCTATTTGTTATTGTTTAACATAACTTTGTTTATATAAAAGTTGTATTGTAAAATAGATGGTTCGGTATAATTTAGAATGGATTTTACGATGTTATTAAATATTTTCAGAAAAATCTATTCGATTCAGAAAAATTCAAGGGAAAATAGCTTATTTCAGTCTCAAATTGAGGAAGCTGTATACATATATATTTTGTACCAATAAATACCATATTAATTAGAGTTCTATCGTTTGGTTCCATTTCCACTCCAATAGTTTTTTACTTATGACTCGTAAAATACTTTATTTCCGAGAAATGTCACATTTTTATGGTAATAATTTCCTTTCATTACTGTCAAATGCAATTAAAAAATTGCAAATTATCATTAATGCGATATTTCTGGAATATGCATTTTTATTTTAGGGATAATTATCGCCTTTTCACTCATAAAATGACCCAATTCAACAGGAGCGTCGTAGGTTTAAGCATCATTCCGATATATTTATAATTATACTTCAAAGACTGGCAGATATATGATACTTAATACATAATTCATGTACGTACTACCACTCCGAGCTGCCGTAAAAGCGTTATGCAGGAATTGTTCGAAAAAATCCTTATAAATATCATTCCTTTAGCCATAATAGATAACGTAATAGATATCGATTTTTGCTCAATTCAGTTATATGATCCTTTAGGTACGTTTAGGAGAGATATTTGTTGTCATAAAAGAGAGCATATTCCCAATAATTTTTTTTATTTTAAGTAATTGTAAGAGTTTTATAGTAAATATAGTCTATTTATGACGCAAAGACCTTGTTTCAATGACTGCATTTCTCAGAGATATATTAAATACACTTATTTCAGGTTTTAACTTGACTATTTTTCCCTTCGCACGCGGAAAAGTCATGCATTTTGTTTTAAAAATAATTGAAAAACAAGAAATTAGACACCTTTACACTGTTTGTGTCATATTTTACCATAAGAGCTTCCTATTCTTTTAAAGTGATGTCTCACACGTACCATATCCCTTATGGAAACAGCTATTTTGACAAGCATTAATAGCTTAGTATAAGTAGAAAGATAAGATATTTTTTTTAATGAGGCCAAATTCGATGAATTTTATGATAAGTCATATCTCGTTCAACTTGGTGGCCTAGTGGGTATAGCGCATGGCTACTGATTGAAGGGTCCCGGGTTCAAATCCGGGTGAAGTCTTTGGACGCCCCCGAATAAAAAAATCCTAGGAGTGCGAGGTGGAGGGGAAAGGAACTGGCCTCCCTACCCTGAATTCACTGCCTGTGGCTTATTCCGGGGTGAGCTCTATCCTCAACTACCCAAACCAACCTTCTATTTGAATCACTGAGTGAGTGACTACCTTCAATATTCATTTTAAAGAAATTTAACATATGCTTCCATGAAAGTCTCCGAGCCAATAAATCAAATACCGATAGTGTTCTGACAAATTTTCTCTAACTTCTTCTATAATATTACGATTTTATTCTTAAAATCTGCATTTGAAAGACATTTCTTACTGAATACTATCGAATAATTTTATTTTTCACCATATGATATTGAATCTCTCCCTTTGATTTAATTCCAGTAACTTCCGGCACTCGAATAACCTCAAAAAGCTCCTCTTTCTACTTGCTTAACACACATTGAAGCGACGCTGCCTATGTTTTAATTCAATTTCGCTGCGTTTACTTGAAGAGAACGACTGGAGAGTGGGCGAGGAAATCCCTCAGAGGCATCCCTCGAATACAGGTATCGTTATCATTATAACGCTCGTGCATTGCGTATCGCCATCTGAGAGCGTCACGTGGTCTACCTCATCATAGCAACCACTCTCAGACGAATCGCATATAAAGGGAGGGGAGCAGTCGGCGAACATCTGATGTGGAAATTAGGCATCCTTCTCTCCCACTGTCTCTTTGGCTTGAGAGACCGTGGGGCTGATTGCTACATGGTGATGCTGAGGGAAGTCTGGAGCGTATGCGCTGCTCTAAACGCGGTGAGCAGATGAGGGAAGAATGCGCTCATTAGGGACTGCTCAGCTGCTCAGACTGCTTGCTATGGGACCGGACTTAAACGTGAGGTCTTAAAAATGAAAGATAAAAAATGCGACGTACTCGTTTTGGTGCATTAAAGAGAGACCAGCCTTCTCGCAACCGCTTTTAATGTATAATTTCTAATGGGAATTTAGTTTTTTTACTTCGTGATTTTTCTTCGTGAGGCTGTTAATTTTGAAAAAATATTCTTGACTGAATCGGGGGTATAAGCGAGTAGAAATAAATCGTATGGGTTAATACAAGTGCCAATGTTACAAGTGCAATGTACAAACGAAAAAAAAATTTCATGACCTGTTTTCAGGTTTACCACCGTAAAGGCTCTATCTGGGCAACTTTTCCTCGTTGACTTCGTCATCAGAGCAGTTGAGTGACCGTTTTGAATTGCCCTGAAGACTATGTCCGAGTCTGAGTTCAACACGTTAGCCAGCAAGGATTTTTTGACGCGGTGGGAAAACCGAGAACAGCCCTACATCTAATATGCCGGGAGAGTAGTGCGCATGAAATAATTAGTTTTCGAAAGTTTACAAAAAATATTTTGGTAATGAATATATTTTTCTAAGTAGATGATCTAATGATTAATTTTTATTAAAAGCCTTTCTTTTTTATGCACATTGGATGTTGCAATTGTGACCATCGTAGCCGTTGTAAGAAAGCCAGATGGCTGAAGCAATTTATTGCACTAATTGGACTGGGTAGTATTATTATGCAGCAATGTAGTGCAGTTATTTTAATGGGTACAGAGCTGATAAGGTTAATGCCCATTGTATTTCTCCAATGGTGAATGAGGTATTTTTATATTATTGTAATATATTAATATTTGCTTATATTTTTGTAAGCGTACATAACGTGGTAGTTGAATTACTTGGGAAGGCGAATGGCAACTGATAACATTTTCGCAGTTAACGACTGTGGGGTGGGTTGGTCAGGAAAGGCTTATTTGGAGAGTGCAGGAAACACCGGCGTTGACACGAGCCTATTCTTAAAGAAAGGCACCAAAGGGTCTAAAGTGCAACGGTACACTCGACGTGCTGTGTACATGACTGATAAAATTTGCGTGTCTACCACCAAGCACCTGGAATGTAGGACTCGGGATTCAACTTCGTTCTTGGGGGATTGGAATCCGGGACAAGGAGATGGAAAGTCAGTGCTCCAGCCACCACACCTCTGTTTGTCGATCCGATCAATAGAAAATTTCTCTGATAGGTAAATAAAAGGAGGCATGAATTATTAAATGATTTGAATGGGAGACCTGATAATGATGATGATGAATCGATGGTCGTGTGTTAATCCTCCCTTTATTTTATTATTATTTATGGGTTCAGTGTCTGATTAACATTTATCTGATTTATGACATTCATTTTTCAAAATTTTGGGGTTTAATCTTATAGGGATCATAGATTTTGCTCTTTTGATAATAATTTTTTAAAACAAATAATAGTGACTAAACAGTTAAATATTTTAGTCTTTGATAAAATCAATGAGTAATCTTTGAAAATATGTATAAATCTTATTAAATCGTTTATGAAAAATTTTACAACATTGATTTAAAAAAATGGAAATAAATTTTGTGTTAAGAGTTATAATGTTTATCTAATTGAATATTGTTTCCATCGCTAGTAAATTAAAAATACAGTCAACAATATAATAAAAGGATGTGTTTTCAATACACTCCAAATTTCAATCATTAAAATTTTTCTTTTAAAAGACTTTTTATTGAAAGTCTGCAATTTTCATAGAAATTTCTTTGCATTTTTAAGGTATTTTTATGAAAATTCAGATGGCACTCAAATGGGTAATGTCTCTATTTAAGGTTTTAATGCATGATATTGATTAATGGATGGTTAAAGAGTTTTTTTACATTAATATTATTTGCTGCGTCTTTAATTTTGAAATGTATAGTCTAATTCATTCTGGATGCGGTCTTCGTTATTTTATTTTTATTACTAATTTTTTCTTCAACCTGCTGGCGATCCATAAATTACGTAAAATTATTAAAATATTTTCAATTTAATATCCCAACCATCCAAATTGAGAAATTCTTGGTTCTCATAGATTTTCTTTATGTGACTTCGATTCCCCGAATATTTGACCTGATAACCGTGAAACACTACAGGGAAAGACGAGTCATAAGTTCATCACGAAGATAATTTCGTTTCCAAATTGTACGCATTGTGTAAATTGATAATTTCACGATACGCTGGACTCATACTCCAATTGGAAATGTAACTTTGAAGAACAATATTCGTGAATGTCAGAAATGAGGAACATTTCGGATTGGAAATACGCTGTAATCATGAATTCTATCATTTCAGGTTCAACTTTATGAAAACAATTTGTCATTAAATAAATAAACTAAGTATGTTTTCACATATTAATTTAAAGTTCAACCGGTATCGTCACATAGGTGACATTATCAGTTAAAAAGTTGTAAGACTTATTTTTTATAAGCTCCGTCGCAAAGGGAGGAAAGGCTGAGGTATTTGGCTGGTGAAGCATGAGTCGGGGATTGGAGAGGGGTAGAGATTGAACGGAAGAACGTGGAAGGACATCCCACTGTAAAATACTGTATGCCTATATGACAAAACCGGTCGTATGTTGAATTAATCTGCGAAAACATGCATTGCTTATTTAGTGATGATGTAATCACGCGTAACACTGTACAACCGAGGTCACTAAAGGTTTGGCATTAATTAATTATAGGCCTACTTCCTACGGAAGTAGGCCTATATATCATTCATGTAACTTAATTGGAAAAGTGTTTACATGCGTTCCTTTTTTTACCATATAGATGTACTTGGTGCCTACTTTAAATAGCTCAGCACGACAACAAGTCGTGAAGATTTAAAAGTGCTTGTTCATTCTCCAGCACTATTAACAATGCAATTTTTTTATCCTTTTGCTGTGTAGTTTTTTATGATTACCATTTTAAAACTACCTGCCGGTTATCAAGAAAATCAATTCGCCTGATCAATGCGCTCTTGTTTATTTTCGTGCCTGAATCTTTAATAATCGTTCTCCATTTGCGACATAGATAAACCACTCGGAATTTTCCTTGCAAGCATAGACGATCTTGCTGCACATTTTTCCATACCTCACATTTATTATGTTCCCATAAACAACGCGCATCTTTATGTACCCGTGCACATCCTTAAATTACTAGTTTTCTACTGAATACTGTAATGCGATCCCGAGTATATTCGCCAATATAACCCTCTCTATAAATTTTGAAGTTCTTCTTTGCCTAGCAGAGTAATTACAAGCATAAATATCATGATTATAGAGTGAAATAGCACTACTACTTAGTGAAATTAGGTATTCATCTTTTTTGCCGCATAAGGGCTGTGATAAATACCGCTCACTACAAAATATCTAATGCAGCGCTTTTAATGCCTTTTTTTTAAAGTGATCTATTCTCAAGAGATCCATGTAGCTCTTTTACGTTCATAGGGTGCCCATTATAATGGTAGATTCGGTGAAAGAACACTTAACGGCTGCTGAATGGAATACATTCACTAAATGTGCGAATATTTCATTAATTCAAGGAAATAAGAACACTTAGACTCAACGATGAAAATGAAAAACAAACATGGAATGAAAAACATTAAAATAATCAAAGAAAGAATCAGATAAATTGAAGGAACTTCAATACAGGGAAGTTGATACTCTTCACCAGACCGGGGTGCGTATAACAACATGTCAACTGCTTAACAGGCAGAATGAGCCTGCAACTTGCACATGCCCGTGGCATACGTTCCTCCGCGTCAAATACTCTCGTGAAACTCCAGGATAACTAAGTATATCCCTCCAATGACATCTCAGTTGGTCCTAAATTCAATCATTAAATTAACAGAATATATTTCTCTATTATGCCCCTCATTCGTTTTCCACGCTAATTACTATAAGTGTTTCTCTATAAAAAATATACTGCACACACATTCCGTAAACATGTTATGCGGGATTTTCAAAGCAATTACAAAAGAACGGGCTTGGGAGGAAATAAATCAAAGGCTAGACTCACCCTGCTACATAGGAAGAAATTACCACAGGTACAAAATTAAATGTAGAAAGCAGAAAACTGATATCTTGAAGCAATCCTTCTTAAATAGAGGTATAAAGGAGTGGAATGAGTTACCTGAAGTAATTTTTAAGATCTTTCCCGCTTTCGTAAAAAGTTTTAGTAATAAGTGTTCCTCGATTATATAATGGTTTATTTGGAAGTGTTTAGAAAATTTCATGTGTATTTGCTTATGTTAATGTTACCACCAGGCGATTGCCTACTTGTAACGTTTTGTAATTATATTAAATATTAAATATTAAATAAAACTAGCAAATGCCTCACTTTTTTATAATAACTCAATTGCACCAACCAATGTTGTTTGAAGATATACAGGTCGTGTAACGAAACCTTAATATCTGTAGGACCTCAATTTTATATTTTTTTATACATTTCATGGTGTATTTTTTATTTCCGTCAACATCCTGACGATATTTTTAAGTGCTGCGATTAAGACCGTGGAAGTTTTGCCTATTTTTTCTTTCACCCCACATAAAATCAGTTTCTGTCGTCGGCATTGCGTGAAAGTTAGTCATAATGACGCAGTCTATAAAAATAAGCATTAGCTTTTCGCATAAATTTTAGAATATTCATTAAATGATGATTCCTCGCATGGTATTCACACAAGGGATGCCAAAAGAGCTCTGTAATCAAGTGTAATTCCTAGCGATTCTTATTGAAAAATTCCTGAAAATTGCTTTGAAATAAAGTAATTCAGCACAGTTCTAAAGTAATTCATCGTGGAATTGACTAATGAAAATATTTTGTGCATGAATACTATTGTGAAAAACGTCTTTCATTTTTTGACACCTATGTAACGGTTCACCTACTACTGGCGGGAAAAAAGAGCGTCTGGATTCAATTTCCTGAGTATTCGTCCCATTTCCGTTTCCTTCGTCGAAAGCGAATCCATTTCCAGCCTCGCATTGTTGCTGGAGCCTGTTTGAGGCCATGCACCGACCGGCACCAGTGAGCCAGGGAAGCTGCGTGGCCTAATATAGACGGTGATGTGTCTGGAAGGCCGACAGAAACTAATTCCCTCCGAAAATTCGACCGTTATATCCTTGCTGGCTAGGAGCGTAGTAGCTCATTTGAGGGCACTCGACCACATTGCAAAACTTCCTGTCAGGGGGTGATTCAGCTACAAATTTGATTTGACACATTTTAAATCGTGTTTATCTACATCAACTGGCTAGTTCTCGCATTCTAAACCAATCAATAGTTTCGTTCATTTATCTTAATAGCGTGTCCACTTGGCACAGAATACGAAAATAGAACTGTAGTTATGCCATGCATTACACAGCGCTAGTGTATTCATAAAATAACGAGATGAAAATGTTTTTTTAAAGGTAAAAGCCCCACGGAGTTATTTTCCACGAGGATAAGCTACTGACTTAAGTATAAACAACGGTCAGGACAGTTTTGCTGATTAATTAGTGCCTACTTTCGAATAAAGACCTGAGTGAAAATATTTTCAACGTAGAGGATTTTAGTTAGACAGATTTTGCTAGGAAGTAGTCCCGTAAAAAGGATATGATTACCTCTAGTGGCACAACTATCCTTATTGTCATTCATACGCATGTGTGAGAACGTTTTAAGCTAGGACAATAATCTGATTATGAATTAAAAGCAAATGCTAAATATACAAAACCATGTTTTGTAAGGGAGCTATTTTTTCAACGACTAAAATAAAATAACGGACATTTTTAGAGAACTACGCGTCAAGTAGATATAGAATGTCGACATATGTTTAACCACTTACCCTGCGGATTGCAGCGTACTCGTGGGTAATTGTCCGAAAGTATAATGTTATTATTAATAAAAAGATAGAAAAGTGAATAAAAATAGTTTTGAGTACCTAAAATAATGTAGAAATTGAGGTAAAAATATTATTGAAGAATACCAAGACCTTCACAGGTCACTTGTTACTAAGGCTCATATTGGGCTGGTATTCTTAAACCTCTGCATTGAGGTCAAATATTCATTTCCCTCTGTGTCGTCTGTCCTATATAAAAATTTGTGTGCAATAAATAAATGTGAAAATATTCCTTCTTGACATATTTCCGGGTACTGTGCCAAAGTTAAATTATTAGAGACATGACTATGCATGTATTGACGGTAATAAACCAAAATAAAAAAGTCAATAACCTTCACATTATGTATAATTAATTTGGCCGTTTCGGTTAGATTACAGCCATCCTCGGTGGCGGCGGGGTAAAGTCCTCGACTGCTAACCCAAAATTTGCGGGTTCTAGTCCCGCCAAGGGAGGATTTTTCACCTCCCAGGGCATGGTCGTGTGTGTTGTCTTATATTTACGAGCAAACTGTTGCACAGAATCAAGGGACATTATTATTATTACAAATATACAATAATTCGTATAAATCAATGCTAATTAAAAAGAGAATGCCAAAAAAGATTATTGGGCAAAAAATCACACAACATAGCCACCGAATTCAAGGAGTGGTATAGTGGTATAGTATAGCCGTTCTTCTAGGTATAACTTGCTGTAACAATTTGCTGAATTAAAATTATTTAATTATATTACTGCCTCATTAAAATATGGGTAAATATGAACAAAATCGCAAAAGTCAAAGGAATCGAATGAAACATAATTTATAAACTATTCGGTCAAATGCCGAAAAAGGGTCATCTTACCCCTCCAGTCCTTCTATAGTGTTAAGCGATCCGTATTTCTACGAAACTAACCACTTGCTTTAGTACAGCCACCAGTGCGGCTATAGTACAGCATGGTGGGGAAGTTTGCATGACGTCGCACGTTACCAACATCACTAAATACAGCGTACCTTGAGAATTTTCGTTGCATTTTTCTGTTGCTAAGAAATGTTAATTATTTGATAAAGCCCTAAAAATTGCGTTAAACTGCCTAAAGTACGCGTTTTTGGCGATACAATTTCAATTTAAGAAATTAAAAAGTAAAATTTAAAGTTTTGAATTTGCGATGCAAGTTAAATATGAGTCATATAGTTTTCAAAGCTAATCACAGGGAATAAATCACTTTCAAATATCAGGGTGTTGAGGGTAGAACAAATTTTCGATAATCAGCAAGCATATTTTACCTTCCTTATGATTTTGATCGAATTCGGTCGAAGCCTGTTGAAGGAGAAAGGAAATTTAAATGGCTGCAATAATCTGAAGCTATTTCATTTATCAATAAAATGTCTGAATTGCGTCGAGTCATACGTGATGCTGATAAAGTGGAACAGGTTAAAATACCGGATTAAAATTTATTTTTTTCATTATTTTACCAACTGCAAAAAAGTGTGATTTAATATATTTTTTCTCCCGAGAGGTCGAAATTCAGCAGGGTTTATTTTGTTCTCCGACGATTGAATTTACTTTTTCATCCTTGAAAGCTGAAAATAATTTTGTTACATTTTCAGGTGCAACGTAATAATCTGGATTAAACAAAACTCAGATACTGGTTATATATTTCACAACATACAAATCACGGAGACAAAGCACTTGTAACGATGTTGGATTCACGAAATGATTGTTATAAAACAATACTAGGATAGTTCAAAAGTGCGTGCTGATATCGTATGACATCTCTAGGCATTCGAAGGTGTACTAGTACACAATCACATGCAAACTACCCGCCTTTTGCATGTTTCAAAATCTCATCTTTCTGTGCTAAACCTTTTTTCTTTTACTGATCATACCCCCTCCGGCAATATCCACAGGGAGCACTTTTCTAGTAGGAGTTCCGTCAAGAGGACACATTTTTCTCCCTCTTTGAACCCGCTTTTGACGGTAGCCGCAAAGAAACGAGAAAACCATTCCGGGAATCTTCGATTGACGATTCCTTTTTGCGGGTGAATCTAAAAAAAGAGAAGCGCTCCAGGCTTGCGTATGTTTCCTTCCCTTCTCCTCAAAAATACCCTTTTTCACCACGTGTGACGTGGCCGTGAAGCCGTCCGAAGATTCGACGTGCCCGACCTCAAAGACGGCTTTCTTTCTGTTCCACTACAGCGTCAACGAGGAGAATTTCCTCGCAAGGTTAGGCTTGAAACACATCTGCGTGCTTGCAAGGGTATGTACCAACTTTACGTCACGAGATAAGCTGTTGCAGCGGCTGCAAAAATCTTGCTGTTTCAGCGGGAAACTCTGATTCAGCCATCCCCGATTTCTCTTTCCTTTCTTTTGCTGATGTTGTATCTTCACCTGTTGTCCATCGGAATGTGGAAGCGGTAGATGATGTTTGCTGTAGAGGATGCTGTAGAAGTTGTGGGAGAGATTTAAAAATTGGAAGAGTGGATGTGTCGTTATTCATCGTCATCTCAAAAATTCGGGAAAATATATCCCCCTTGTACAGCTTGGGACTAAGCGATATTCGAATTTCAGCATCGCATTACGGTACAAATTTTGCACAGGAAAATTGGCAATGTCACGCATGTAACGGTATCGTATTTTGCAATAAAATATCATTTACATCAAATATTTTCCCTTTCATGTTACAGAGAGTTGATATCATCAGTAATCCTCAACCATACACAAATGTGAAAATTGTACATTAGCGTCATTTATTTGGTCAGTACTTCAAACCTTTTTAAATCCCTGTAAAGGATCCTCTTCTTATTAATTAAAAGTATTATTCCCTCTATAAAATTTACGTCATAAAGCTTGTGATTTACAATCCATTTTATGAATTCCGCTGTAGCCTTAAAAGTATGTTTAGCCCAATATTCTTTGCGAATAGTGTTGCTGTTTTGAAGGAATGATTTCACCCTCTATGTACTTAATTTCTGAAATAATGCTTGGACAACGACTTAAAAAAGATGAGATAATACGTGGAAGACACCAAATATATATTTCTTCTTGGAAGTTGTGAACCCTCACGTTGCACAATTGTGATCGCTCACCGGCTATCAAAATTAGAAGTGATCTCACTTTAAATTGAAGACCTATTTTGTGCTTAATTACGACTTACACTTTCCCAGCGTTATTTGCACATACTTCCCTGATAAGGTACTTGACGATTGGATAAATGAGCGATGCAACTAGAAAGATGAACGATACCCATATTTTCTTGCATATTAATTTAAATGTCATTTTGAAGCTATTCTCTAATGTTCATCGTTATCCACTCTCTAGCTAATAAGAGCGATATTTTTTCTAGTTATAACAGATACCGTACTTGAAGCGTGTTTTAAGTTTAGCAGTTGTGAGGAGCATGTAGTAAATATAGTAATGTAATAAGTGCAGAAATTTGTTTGGTAGTTGAAAAGTCTGCTGAAACAGGCCAAATATATTGGTGAAATAACAAAAAAGTAATGAATAAAGAAAATTGTTAATCAGAAACTAACGTGTAGTTTAATTAATTATTAATAATTATTAAAATAATTTTAGAATCTCCTTGACAGTTCGTTAGAAATATTTAATTTTTTTTAAAGATATGTCTTTTGAAAAATGCATACGCCCGAGCCATGTGTCAGTTCGTGGAGAACGTATATGGCAGTTCGCTTGCCATCTATTGTCGCACATCTGAATTACTACGCCTAGAAACTAAGTCATACGTACGCACGCATATCCTTTTTTTACAATAGGTTTCAATGAAATTCTCAGAAATTTACTGTACATTTGAGGCTTTGACTTGACTTACTTGTTTCCGCGCCATGCGCTGAAAACGCCTTCACAACCGAAGTTGTTCTTGCGATTTTATTAGTAGTTTTACAATGAGTAATTAATTAATTTTGAAAAATAATTGAAAAAAATATGCAATAATCACGATAAGATGTTGACATTTTGGTTTCTTTTGGAAGATGAAATTTTTTCTTCATATCGAAGCCAAACTATTGAAATCATTTTATGTACTGTGATAATTCACTAAAAAAGAAACAGAATTGGCTCTATCATCCTCTCCCAGGTGTCCACAGTCCACCCTTGTTACAGCCCTCTGTGTGAAATCTAAGTAAAGTGGAATCTAAGTAAAGGTTCTTTCCCTCATTGTTCAATTTCATTTCTCCACCGCGGGTTGTCGCTAGTATCGAGTGATGCAAGTTGTTATGATGTGAAATCTTCTTGGTATTCTCACCATGGAAGGTTCTCCATATCTGATGATGTTTCGAATATAGACTTCCTTTTCGTCAACAGTTCTGATTACGAAACTAAAGTCTCTTTTCGAAGCGTCGACAAAATGGAGAACATCACCAAGTGGGAGCCAGTAAAAGGTTTGCATCCATAATTCATCGGGAAAGCATTGTCTTTCATCACCAGCTTTTAAGGATTTTATTGTGAAAGTATAGTTATAGAGATATACTGAAAAGATATTTCGAGTCCCAGAGCTTAAAAACTCAAAGTATTTATATAGCTACCACCGATTCTAACCCTAATAATTTTTCGGCACTAATTCACAGCGATAAACATGATTTTTACATGAGGAAACGTTCTTGAATACTGCAAAAGTGTCGTGACTAACTTTAAGTTTAGGCTTAGTTTTATGTCCGGTTAAAGTTAACCGCATAATGATTTTGCCTTTTCGTTAACTTGATGATTTCTAAATGTTCGTGTTTTGTATATTGCATCACATTGTCGGTTAGTTGACGTGAGCGATATCGATGGGAGAACGTATTATACGTTTCATACCGAGAAAATATTCAACCGGTAATTATTAAACCTTAGATACACGTGTACGATTGTAAGTGTACGATTCTTAAAATTATTTAATATTTTGCGGTCCATATTTATAAAGAATTGTTCCTTCTTTTTGGGAATTTGAAATACCAACTTTTTTTTCCTTTGCCGAAGACTTCCTCAGGGCTAGAATGTTGCCTTTATGTACATGCCGAAGATATATTCTCATGTAAGTGCGAGGGGATTGGGTGAGAGTGGTTGTAGAATGTTCTGGATGTTATTATTTCTTCTTGAAGGTTAGGGTAGCCACGATTCACCAATCTTTTATCCCTTTTCTCTGTTTTCTATGTTTTATAATTTCGAAGGCTTCCATAAATATTCTTGTCCTAAAGTGTTTATATTTAGCAAGTATTTCAGAATTTTCTACGTCAATGTCGTGACTTTGGGTGGAATATTCGGCAACCGCTGATTTTTCTTTGCATCCCAGTCGAATTGCGGAACTCTGCTCCTTGATCATCGTCTTAATTGCCCGTACCGCTTCTCTTATGCATTTTTAGTATCGTAGGTGCGTGTGGTCTAGCTTAACCGCGATGGTCAAAGTAATTATGCAATTATTTTTTTCTTCTTTCAGGAGATACAGAACTATTATTTATGAGTTCTGTATTTATTATATTTGCCAGCGTTTTGCATTTTTATGCATGCTTCTTTAGGGCTAAAATGAAAATTATTGGGTGTATTGTACATCAATTGAATATGGTTTACAATTTAGGGAAATAATTATGTTAAAAGTATACATACATATAATTTTTCCAGTTACCTCAGAGAGAGTTCATTCTCAATTAATTGTTTGGTGATAACCTCGTTGCTATTTATTGCTTGTTTGTCAAATGTTGTAAATTTAGGTGCTTTCAAAAGTCAAAATAAAATTTACTCTCAATCAAAAGAAGTGTTGTTATAATATCAAATTATAATATATTTTACTAAGTTTCGCGATGTCTGTTTTTTAATGCAGTATGTTTTGTTTTTGTGATGTTCACCATTTCTTTAAATATTCTTGTTGATAAGTGAGGTTCTAAAACTATTATTTTCAAAAAAGATGAATTTTCTAGAGGTCATGAAGAGGAATTATCTAGATATCAAATCGGTTTGAGCAAAAGACCTCCAAACCACCACCAAAGCAGGCCTCGAGTGAGTAGACGGTGGCGTGAGTATATTCGTACGCAAGACGGTGGAGTCGGTCGGATCGATCGATAATGGAGACGGATCCGTTCGCCCGAGACGAGATAGAAGACGATTTTCTCCCCCGCCCCCCAAACACCCACCCCCCTCTCACTTCTCCGGTGTTGGTGTCGTTCGAGTAATATTGGAGCGTACAACGGTAGGTTTGGCGCCTGCCACACTCCTTCCCCTGGAAAAGAATGAACCCTTTTCGCGATCCAAAAAACAATTATGAAAGCTTATCACTTCATCGGGGCGATTAAGTTGGTGTACTACGACGGCGAAGTATTCCGAAAGCGAATAAAAGACTAAGCGCAAAAAACTAACAGGTTGTCTGTGTGACACTGCCGTAGTAATTTAGTGCGTGAAAATATCTCCTTGTGAGTCGGGTTTTTGCATGAGTTGAAATGAATGAATGAAACTAAATGTGTTAAATTAATATTTCTGTGGCTCCCGAAGTTATCTGAAACGTTCCGTGGATAACAACCTTGGCTTCTTTGATTTACAATTTTATGCTCCCTTTTCCTATAACTTCTTTCTCTCGGCATCCACTATCTTATTCCGGAGTTATTCATCCATTTTATATTAAGAATTGTTCAATGTTCCAAAACTTTTGTCTTTATTTAAAAAAATATTTTATTTCATTCAGTTTGTTTCGTGGTTTTATCCCGTAGAACGATTTTAAGTCTTATAAATGAGCCTCAAGTTCTTGCACTATTTGACGTCATGCTACATTAGTTTGCACTAAAATTCGCCTGAATTTATTTACAATTTTTTTCCTTAAACGTGATCGATACGACGGAATTGTTGCGACATAACCTCAGCTCGAGTCTACACGAGGAGTACGTACGAAGTGGATTGGTCATTATATACAGCAGGTTAATGGAAACATGTATGAGTGCCCTTTATGTCCCACCCTAGAGAAAGTAAAAAAAGTATATTTTTGGCAGTAAGCTTAGAAAAATGGCAATGTTAATTTCTCTCTCTCTCACGCACCATGCTATGTACTGTAACTTAACCCATTCAATGCTGATGCCTTGAATTCAAGGCATCCCGTGCAAGCCAGAGGCGCGGATGCCTTGAATACAAGGCATCGGTCCCGTTACTTTTCTCGGTTTTCCCTAGTTCCCAAGCGTCGGCGCTGGCACTTGCAACTTCCTTCAGCGTCTTAGTCTAGGCATACGTGGATGAGTTTCGTTCTTTGCTGGATGTTTTTTCGTTTTATATAAATAAACGAAAAAAACCCTTCAGCGTGAGAATAAATTTCATGTCAACAAGTCAGCATTGAATGGGCTCATTAAACCTTCAGTATTAAAAATATTGAGTGCTCCTCATGCCACTTGGACCCATGGTTTTCTTGATATTACTCTCATACTTAAGCAATTAAAACTCCCGCCCCTTAATTTTTCCAAATTTATTTATTATTAATGGCAGGAATTAGAACTCACGCCTGTTTACATAAGAAAATAATTCCGGCGTCAGGACTTTAAGCGCCACCATTTCTGGGAACTCTTTCATTTATCACGATCCATGGAAGCTATTGTTTGAGGATCTGTTACTCTTTTTTACCCTATATGAAGAAGAATCTTAAGCTACGCTTCATTTTTGAACTTTTCAAAGTTTGAATTTAAAAAATAAATCTTACGGAAACTACATTTTGGCATTATATAGGTGCATTTAGAAAGTACTTCATTCTAGAGAAACGCTGCTTTTTCTGGTTATATTGCGTTATTTCTATGCTGGCGCCCGTGATGGCGATGCCTGGCATCGAAACTATGCTCGTGTGCTAATATATATTTTTGCGGAATCGTAGTATATCTAATTAAACCTTATCTCGTCTCAGGCATATTGCCATTCATGTTATTGCCTTGAAAGTAAGCCTGAGGCAGTTCCATTAGCTAAGATCACATTTTGCTGAGAGTAGCACACACTCATTAGGGTCGGGATTTGTGTCATGTTCCAAGCCGTCTTTGGTTTCTAAGGAAGATCTACTATCAAGTAAACTACATATTAAGGAATTAGCAAGGTTTTTTCAAAGAGGCTTTCAGGTCAGACACTGAAACTCAAAAGACTGAGGTACAGTTAACTGTTAATGATATGTTTTAAAAATTGCATGAAATGGTAGAGGAAACCCTAATGTGTTTAATTAGATTAATTACGTATTTTGACGACTTCCTCGAGTATCTCATCTGCTTGTGCTTAGAGAGGAGTATCACTGTAATATGTTTATTAGGCTTCTGGAAATGATTTGATACTATCTCAGTCACTGATTATATGCTAAAAGCTACCGAAATTTCGTATCTAAAAGATCTTGTTCCTACTAATGACCCCAGTTCTCCCCAGCCAAGATCCACTCCCTATTGTAACCCGTGTCCACACGAGTAAGGGGAAGGGGAAATGGGAGGAAAGGTGGGAGGAAAGGAATTCAGGGACGGGGAGGCGGGGAGGAAAGAGGGATGCCGACTAAGCTTTTGAGCAAATGGGTTGGGGTTCATCAACGATCGCGGGGTTTCGAAGTGACTTAATGCATTATGGCGAACGGATGGTTCCGCGAGGACAGGTTTGTGGGCAGAGACAGTAAAACATGGAAATATCCTTTTGCAATATCGAACTATTTAATTCAGAGAATAACACTAAATACTAATCTAAAACTAAATTTAAACAAAACAAATTATGATGCGTAATAATTGCAACAATACATGGCGAACATTCGCAAAATGTCAATCAAATGAAACAGTTTTACCCTTCAAGGTCCTTTTTCCCATTTCGAGAATCACTAGGGAAAAGTTACAATATTTTAACGGTTTGAACTTAACAATTTCTACAATCACGCACCCTCAATTGAAAACTAAACACATTCACACGGGACCAGGGGGGAAAAACACGGGAATAAATATGTCGACAGTACGAAACTTGGGGCACTTTCTTCTTGGGTTGGGGAATCTCTTCTTTGAACTATAATAGGACTATTCTTCTTGGATTGGGAATGGGGGGGCTCTTCTTTGGTCTAGGAATGGCCGTTTTAGGCGGGCGGGATATAAGTGGTACTTATCGTTATCGGGGATAACTGGTGCAACTGCGGCGGCGCTGGCAATGATCGCCCCGTGCTCTGCACGTAGCAGCTGATGATGTAGTTGGTTTTACTTGAGCGGAGACAGGCGACGGCGATGGCCACGGATTCCTTGGGACCGCTACTGGACACGACTTAAATTCAGCTTCCTTATGCGTCGGTCGTCTCTCCCTTTCCGTTCCTCGTCCGCACAATGCGTCTCTCTCGCTCTCCAACCAATGTTTCAGCCCTCCTAATTTTTGGGTGTCAGCCGCCACCACAAGAACCATCACATGTAAGTAAGTCCCGCCCCGACCATCCTCTGCCATTTATATGCGCTAGCGCGCGGGGTGAGAAGGGGGGGGGATAGGGGGATAAGGGGAGGTGGCTTCACTTGACGCAGGCCGCATTATATTTCGAAGCACAGTCACTTGCAAAGCATGAGCGGTGGATGGAGGGGGGGGGGGGAAAAGGGAAGGTCGTCCGCCGAACGGCGGAGATACACTTAAGAAAGGGGGGGGGGAGAACGTGGTGCAGGGAACTCACACACTCGAACACACATGAATCATTCACTCACACAGCGATGACCTTAAAATTAACACAATATACAGCACAAAACCGCCTCTTCCACAAACCCATTGCAACCGTCCAATCGGGAACGGTTACAACTGCCTCCCTCTCCCAGACAAAAAATTGCCGCTGGGAAAAGACACGGGAATTTATTTGTAAAAGAAAAAGAAAAACAAAAGAAAAACAACTCCAACCCTCACAAAATAAAGGGTGGTAAAATAAATCAAACTTTTAACGCGTCCCACGCGCTGAAATCTTAGTCAAACTCAAAAGGAAAACAAAAGACTATAATGTCTCGGAAAAATAAGGAATCAGGTTGTGGAAATTGTGGACGCCAATAACATCTCCCTCCTCACTTCCCAGCTCACACGCGTTTCGTGCGACCACCCTGCGAATAACATACGGGCCTTTAAAAATAGGGAAGAATTTATGAAATAGTTTTAACTTCGAGTCGGACTGCTTCGGAGCTTTCAAGAGAACCCTATCTCCTTCCCTGAATTCGTAAGTTTTCGCCTTCCTAGCGTTTTTCCGCTTCCTACCGGAACGTCGCAAATTTCTAAGAACCAATTGAGTAACCCTACCTGGCTCCGGCTCGTCCCCTTCTTCTTCTTCCGGGAGCATGGCATAGGGCCGTCTAGGCTTAACGCCGAAATGGGCTTCGTAAGGTGACATTCCGATAGATTCATGGGGGATTTCGTTAAGCCATTTATTGATGAGGGGAATCACCTCGGGCCAACTCGTATGCCGGTCCGCACAATACACACGAAAAAGCCGGGATATTTCCCGCATGATCCTCTCACTTGGATTCGACTGTGGGTGGCGAATAGAAGAATGGATTACTTTAATCCCTCGGTCACGTAACGTTCTACACCATACTTCACTGGTAAACTGCGTTCCATGATCAGTAAGAACCTTCTCGGGTCTACCACATTCAACAATGAATTTATTCATTAAGTGAGTTAAACAATTCCTACTGGTAGGTTTATTAATAGGATAGACTCGCACAAATTTGGAAAAGACATCCACAATTACAAGTACAAATTTATTGCCCGCCCGGGATTTCGGAAGGGGGCCATACAAGTCGAGGGCGTACAATTCCCGGGATTTAGAGGGTATGATATTCTGCATGGGGCCTGCAAATACTCTATTAGGGTATTTGGTTTTCTGACATAAGTCGCATTGGCGGATTATTTTTCTAATGTGACGTCCCATACCCTTCCAAAAGAACCTTTCCCTAAGGATCAAGGCGATCTTCTGACTTCCAAAATGTGCGAACTTAGTGTGAGCATGTTTAATTAATCGCTCTGCCTGTCCGGACGGGACCCATATTCGGAACTCGGGCCGATCCCTACCCACTCTTATATGAATAATTCCCAGTTGGTCTTTAAACCTATCCGATCGTCGAACTAAGGCTGCCCCACTGTTTTTTAGGCCAAACGGGACTCTACAAAATACGTATGTGCGCGATTTGAATAGGAACGCAGTGTATTTTTGGTCATCTTCATGTAATTTCAACTGCAAGAACGAAGCGGTGAAATCCATGGAAGAAAACCACTGTGTTCCATTAAACTTTCTGAGGACCTCTTCGATTTGGGGCGGTCGGTCGTTTTCCGCGATAGTTCTAGCATTTAGTTTCCCCGACATTATCCGCATTTTGCAACTAATCCTATGCTCGTTACTCCAGTATCGCGCATAGAACAATTTTTGAAAATCTATCATATTTTCAGGAAAAGGGAATATGGCGTCGGCCCGGCCCTTAGCACCGTCCTCCAACATTTGATAGAACAACATGGGTCTTAACCGTTGGGGTATGGCGTGGAGGGAATAATAATTTTCCACACCGCGCATGAACGCCACGGGGTGTTCGGATGGCTTACCACGGAAAACCAGTTTCGGGGGTGGATTGGGGACATTTAAGGAAGAATTTACACCATTTATTTTTTTGTGCTGATTGCCCTCAATTTCGGACATAATCTCATCCATCTTCCTCTTCTGTTCGATTTTGACCTCCTCCAATACGTTCGCGTTTCTCGACACGTTCTGTAACACTACTTCGACTTGGCTTTTCACGTTCCCAATCTCTACTTGGTCAGCTTGGGTTTGGGCGTTCAATCTTTCAATCCGACACTTTAGATCACTTTCAATGGCACCTATTTCCATCCTAACCTCCCCAACCTGTTCGCCTATTCTTTTCTCTACGTGCCCTGCAAGTTCAACTCGGACCTCATGGATTTCCTCCCGGAATTTTGCAATCTGACCCGAAATCCTCTCTTCCATTCTAGCATTATTCTCCTCCATTTTTTTATTATTCTCCTCCATTTTTTTATTATTCTCCTCCATTTTTTTATTAATGTTCTCTCCCATTTTATTTATATTCTCTCCCATTTTTTTTATATTCTCTCCCATTTGTTTCATAAACATCATCATGTCTTGCATAGTACAGGGGCTTTCAACTGCCACTGGGCTAACATCACTCTGCTCGACTCCCGGCATATTCTGCGTGACAATGTCTTCCTCCCCACTAGACACTTCGATTATGCTCAACGGATTATCCTCAACCGACTCCGCCTCATCGTCCTTCGGGGGTTCCCTATAATTTTGGAAGCTACTGCCCGAGTAAGCCATGCCGCCGAAATTTAACACAGAAAAAGGAAAATACACGAGAGAAAATGAACATACGCTATATTTAAAGTGATTAAATGCCCGTACGTTAAATGCAAAGGGTAACACGCTTAACGAGGTCAAAATCTCGGCCAACGTTAAATTAAAATACAACGAATTGCGAGTGAATGCAATTAGTTCAAAATGTCCCACAATGTCAAATTCCAGCCACACGTTAAACCCATCGTCGAATGACAAGCCCCGCGTTGTTGGGCGCCATTTGTAACCCGTGTCCACACGAGTAAGGGGAAGGGGAAATGGGAGGAAAGGTGGGAGGAAAGGAATTCAGGGACGGGGAGGCGGGGAGGAAAGAGGGATGCCGACTAAGCTTTTGAGCAAATGGGTTGGGGTTCATCAACGATCGCGGGGTTTCGAAGTGACTTAATGCATTATGGCGAACGGATGGTTCCGCGAGGACAGGTTTGTGGGCAGAGACAGTAAAACATGGAAATATCCTTTTGCAATATCGAACTATTTAATTCAGAGAATAACACTAAATACTAATCTAAAACTAAATTTAAACAAAACAAATTATGATGCGTAATAATTGCAACAATACATGGCGAACATTCGCAAAATGTCAATCAAATGAAACAGTTTTACCCTTCAAGGTCCTTTTTCCCATTTCGAGAATCACTAGGGAAAAGTTACAATATTTTAACGGTTTGAACTTAACAATTTCTACAATCACGCACCCTCAATTGAAAACTAAACACATTCACACGGGACCAGGGGGGAAAAACACGGGAATAAATATGTCGACAGTACGAAACTTGGGGCACTTTCTTCTTGGGTTGGGGAATCTCTTCTTTGAACTATAATAGGACTATTCTTCTTGGATTGGGAATGGGGGGGCTCTTCTTTGGTCTAGGAATGGCCGTTTTAGGCGGGCGGGATATAAGTGGTACTTATCGTTATCGGGGATAACTGGTGCAACTGCGGCGGCGCTGGCAATGATCGCCCCGTGCTCTGCACGTAGCAGCTGATGATGTAGTTGGTTTTACTTGAGCGGAGACAGGCGACGGCGATGGCCACGGATTCCTTGGGACCGCTACTGGACACGACTTAAATTCAGCTTCCTTATGCGTCGGTCGTCTCTCCCTTTCCGTTCCTCGTCCGCACAATGCGTCTCTCTCGCTCTCCAACCAATGTTTCAGCCCTCCTAATTTTTGGGTGTCAGCCGCCACCACAAGAACCATCACATGTAAGTAAGTCCCGCCCCGACCATCCTCTGCCATTTATATGCGCTAGCGCGCGGGGTGAGAAGGGGGGGGGATAGGGGGATAAGGGGAGGTGGCTTCACTTGACGCAGGCCGCATTATATTTCGAAGCACAGTCACTTGCAAAGCATGAGCGGTGGATGGAGGGGGGGGGGGGGAAAGGGAAGGTCGTCCGCCGAACGGCGGAGATACACTTAAGAAAGGGGGGGGGGAGAACGTGGTGCAGGGAACTCACACACTCGAACACACATGAATCATTCACTCACACAGCGATGACCTTAAAATTAACACAATATACAGCACAAAACCGCCTCTTCCACAAACCCATTGCAACCGTCCAATCGGGAACGGTTACACTATGTGTTGTCTTCATCAAGAATCCACTGACACCTCACAGGTCAAAGAGAGTTAATGACTATCCTGATATTTGCTGTTCATCATATTTAGCCATTCTCCCCTTGGCTTTTTTTTAGGCGCGGCCAAAGCTTTTTCTCGGGCCTGTTGCTTAGCGTTCAATATCATTTAGGCATCGCTGAAATTGCGCACGTAGAATCTTCAAGAACATTCTCATGAATTTTGAAAGATTGACGCTGGCTTATTCTTAGTAAGCTAACGTGTATGTTCAATGAAAAATTATTAGCAATATTTTTGTCTGTCAGGATATTACTGGAAATAAGTTCGGACCTTTAATTGTTTGGTGAGTCTTCTAGGGCTGGTAGTAATCGGAGGACAGGGATGGTAATTCCAAATCTTAGCATCAGTTATTCATAATCTCCATTAAAAAGGATCCCATTTACCATGTTGTGTCTTCTTCGAGGAAATTCTATTTTAAAATACATCTTAATAATACAGTTTTCTTTGAGGGAGCCAATTTTTAGGCATTTTCAATTTTCCCGATTTTTTATTAAGGTTTTAAATTTTTAACTTAATTTGTATTTTTGTAAATTAAATTAGATAAAAAAGGGAAAATATAGTGCTTTCCGTTGTAGTGCAATCTGGGAATTTTAAACATTGGTTGTGTACAAAAAGATCTTTACATATTTTATTTTGGCAATGACGACTAATATATTTTATGGCTTATACGACATCAACTTTTTTATGGTAGAAGGTAAAAACCGATGTTTGTCGTAAATCCTTGACAGTACAATGCTTCCAATTCTTTCCCTTTGAGTTCTGTCTCATTTTACTCCAAACTTTCCTTTTCAATATCTGGCCGATGATTTCCTTTTACCACCCTCTTCTTCTTAGCTTCAATTTTGGCTACCTCATATAATCAAGATTTCTTCAGAGGAGTGTACTGATCCCAAATAAATATTGAGCCTAATCTTTGATGCAATCAAAGTCAAAGTTATTGGGGATACCCTGAGTAATTCATCGACGACGCAAACTTGGCTTTTATGAGTCAGACCTGTCTTGCGTTCTATCCTACGTAAATGCAGCCAAACGGTCACTCTCTGTCACGGGAAAAATAGTACATCTTCCACACCAAATGTTTTCCGAATATCTACGGTGGAAGCTTGAAAATACTACTATCAATTGAAGCATTTATTAGGACTTGCTCTGATCTTTATATACTTCCCAGATTTCACCGCTGTAGTTCAACTTCCCTACTCATCATTTTTCATCAGTTTTCATTTTTCCGAAGTTCATACGTCTGAAGGTTGTGACTTGCATTTTGTTTAATGATGAATAAGTTTAATTTCTCATACTATTTTACTACATACCTTAAATAATGTTATTGTATTTGTTGGCCGCTTTTCTAAAAAGTTATAATTATTGCATACGTATCCTTTCATGCTATATGATATTTATCGGGATTTAGGACACATATTGGTGATATCTACGTTTTATCTAGGTTTTGTGTTTCTTATATCTTGAGGTGTTCTCATTGCCATTGACATTGCGAACCATACTGTTTGATTTATGATACAGGAAAGAAATGATGTTAATGTGATATTACGAAGATAAATAAATATTTCATTTAATAAAAATAATTACTTCTGTTTAGTTTTTGATTAGGCATAATCCAAGACCCTTACCTCAAATATCCACTCCACCTTATTATTCAACTACCTGGACCTATCCGTCTTTTACTTCTTTTTTTCAACCCCGTCACCACCTCGGATATGAATTCAATCTTTAGGAAGATGTTATTTTTAGTAGAAAACCTGGCACAAGTCCAGCCATTTTCTCTAGCCATTTTCTGATTATTATACATGATAGATTATTTATCTAATGGAGATAGATGATACTATATCATTCTCTCACATTTTTAATGATTTTTCTTTCAAAGAGACAGTAATTATCCAGCCATTACCTTTTATACATGTAAAAACATGTTCAGGCTCGTATTGGTGCGAAATTTTAGTTGTGCATTCCAAATACCTTTACGCATGTGTAAATTCGTTCAATCATGTCAATGTGACTAATTCTGAGGCTAGGTGATCAAGCAAGGATCACTGACAGCAAATTTTCTTGCCTATATTTAAAATAACTGCTTAAAAAATGGCATCCGTTATGCGAGCTTTTAAAGCCCACCTTAAGTAGTATGCTAACGCCAATGAATTCTGTATCATTACATTTATGGTATGAGGTTTGTCATTATTAGCCACGATTTTTTTACAAAATTCAATTCTATGGCACTGGTACGTAGCAAACGCCACTTTAAGATATAAAGTCTGAAGCGTAATGTGTTGAGAGATGCATAAATTTCACCACTAAGAAATTAAACTTGGAGAAAAAATATTACTAAAGCTGGCATACTTTATGAATTGCAATACATCCTCCCTCAATATTAAATTCAGTGCTATGCGAATAAAAAAGACTCATTATTTCTTTGATTCGGATTTTTCCGTATCTTTTTCACTTGAAGAGATTATTATCGTGGATGGCTAAGCTTTCATTGTCGGTGCATACACCAAGCGTGCTGTTTTAATTGGATTTGAGCGAAAAAAACGTGGAAAGTTTCTATTGTGACGTTGACTCTGGTGTGTCGGTATCCTTGAATAAGGGAACCGCCGAATCATGGCATAAGAGGCCACAGTAGACATGGTGAAGTCTGTAAAGGCCTTGAATAACCTCGGGGACTTTTATGTAATATCTCTTTCTCTTGAAAATATGAGAAATAAAAAAGAGACCGTAAATACTTGAAAATTGCATTTCTGAGCAGTGAAAATTAACGACTGACTTCCTTTAAGATTCTAAAAATAATAAAGAATATGAAAAACCTACGTTTTATGTAATGAATGTTAAAAGTAGCAACAATAGTTCGTCACACAGAAGTTCTATTCCGTTATAATTCTGGTAATAATCTAAATTTGTACGACTTAAGAAAGGAATTTTGTAGTGAAATAATGAGCAACCGATCCAAAAACTCATAATGTAGGATACAAAATAATGTAATAATTACCTATATTTGGCCCTGCTTGGACTTATATATGTCATATCTTTTATTAAATAACCAAATTATCACTAGTTCTGTAACTATATATGCATGTTGGGTGAACATTAAACCAAATAAATAAATGATTTTGTACTTTATCCTCAGCTAGTGTTTCAGTTTCCTTTGCACTTAATGAAGATTAATATCTTCCTCTGCATGAAAATTTCAATCCGCACATCATGTAAAGGTTGACTTAGAAATAAATATTTAACGCCATAAAAACAAAAATGAATATTTGTATCGATATTGCTACTACTTATTCGGTATATACATTAGTTTCAAGCGTTCAATCATGATTTTTAGAAACCCAACGTGCACAAATGCCTAGAGTCAGAGAATATAACAATGTAGTTTGAGGCTTAACTTTTTTGGAATTGTCTCATTTGTTGATAGTGTTCATTAAAACTTAACTTTTCCAGGCCTTAACAGGTAGCAGACATTTTAAAATTTCCATATTAATAATGACAGTTACCCATTGAAACCATTGTCGGTTATCTAAAATTTCAGCGTGGATAAATACAAGTGTTTCTTTTGATAACAAGTTTTTGTTGAGTGTACTGACAAGTGTTAACTTTGTTATTAAAAATGTAGAAAGAGGGAAAAATGACGTGACCTGCAACTTGACGGATTTTTCAATTTTCGATTATTTTTAATTCACTAAGCGATTCCAGAGAAATATTTCTTGAATAATGCGTATAAATATTTCACACCAGTATGGGAAATAGTAAAAGTGTTGCAAAGTTCGCGGTGCTGGTGGTTATCCCTAACGTTTCCGTCTTGTTAATCTTTTACGCCTCACATTTTTCTTAAAGTACTTCTGACGTGCCGTACGCATAGTAAGATGGGCAACCTATGACTGCATACACTCGTCTCACGCAGTAATATGTACGTTATGGTACCGCGTTATGAACTAAACCAGTCAGAATTTTGACTTTTCTAGAAATTGGTTTGGAATACTGAATATCCTTGGCAATCAGATTGCATTTATCAATGGTAGCTTCAAAATGCCAAAGCCTCCGTCTCCTAATTACCGGGCGTGAATTATTATAGCCGTCGTCGTTGTCCCAGCTCAGCAGCTTCTTTAAGAAAGCACCTGTGTGTGGAAATATTTGCTCCAGCTACATAACGGTTATTCATCAGGGTTAATGTCATGTGAACTAGACATTCATATATAAAATGTCTGTTTTTATGTAATAAAATAACAAAATAATCTAAATAACATAGCTTGTGCCGAGACATTTTCATTATGCGATGAAAATTTGTTCACACGCCTTTACCTTCAAGGTTTCTCATTTCTCCAAACCTCAAGTTTCCATCGCTTGAGGGAATGAGTGACAACGTCGTTGTAACTTAAGTCTGCCCTAAAATGAATCCCGGCAGTTGAAAATTGCGGGCATTGTTACAGCTGCTCTTAGAAGGGGGAGAAAGATGGGTGGGGTGGTTGTCGACGGAATTTCCTGGGAGTGCTTTGCTGTGTAAAAGGAGTAGGGAAAGTCCCGGTTACGCTCTTCCTTCATCTCTCCTCCCGAACTCTCCTCAGCGTCTCCTCTCCTTCATCTGAAGCCGACTCTCTTGTCCCTCCTCCCTCTGTCATTTAATCCTCCCTTTACCCTGTCCCCCATCCACACACCCCTGAACCCTGCCCCTCTCCCGCTGGCCATTCCCCTGAACTAACTTTCTCCCACTTTTGCCTGTCCCCTCTTTATACTCTTCTTCCCCCGACTCTTTTTCCTTGTCTGTCAAACAAGAGGAGTAAACTCATTCTGTCTGTGGCATTCCTTACTCCCTTGTTCTTCTTCTTCTTCTTCTCCTTTACTCGACGAGCCCAAAGTTGGTATTGACATCTTTAATATTACGGACTTTCAGAAAAAAATTATTACTTATTTTTTGAGGAAGATATTTCCTCCTGCCATCCCTTGGTTTGTTCGTTAATCACTTAAAAGAGACTTGCGAGTCTTATCATTTGCACAAGAGTCTTTAGAGATTTCCGCATCTGCCGCAAATACTAAGATGAAGTATTTCTTGATTTATGTAATTGAAAAGGCCATCGTGGCAATTAATGTTATAATTACGGGTTAACTTTTTTCCTCGGAAAAATATATACGCCATCCCTTTCTGCGTCACAGTACACAAAAATATTTTTCTGAAGCCAAGAAAACCTATTGATTGATCAAGCAATGATTGTTCTTTCTGACTTACTAATTGACTCTGGTTCAACCGTTCTATATGCTTATGCAAATAAAACAGTAAATGCGTTTGATTTTACTGAACATATTAATTAATTAATAATAAATTGTATTAATATTTACGTCTGCATGTGCTCTGATTAATATGCGATTTAATGTTGATATTATTTGTTTATGACATATGGAGAGTACCTTATAAAAACATCGAACTATTTGCTTGTAAAGTTACAAACTAAAAGCATGCACTGATTTAATTTTAATATTTTAGAAGATATTTAATCCCGATTTATTTGTGCTAAATGTCCCCATATTATCACCAGGGTTATTTTCCATATTTGTGAAATGTTTTTTCTATGTCTAATGTCTATTTCCATTTGTGAAATCGACTTAAGTCCTTTTTACTTTTCTTCATGAATGGCCAAGCACTTGAGGTCACTATAAAAAATAATTGCCCAATGAAGATTTACTCAAAATGCACGCGAAATGTGTTCCTACACTTGAATACTTTTACATTGACAGTAATGACCTTGAACATCTTTCTATGAACTCATTAAGCCCCGTGTAAGAATTTTGAGCCTCATCTGAACCAGTTGCATTAGTGTTATAGCGGTAAGAAATAACTTTTTAGTGACTCACGATAGGAGAGCTATCAAATGTACTGTCACTTCACCTTCCACTCCCCAATAAATAAAGCCAAAAACCTACCAGCCCAAGGTTTACGGCAATATTCAGTTTTTCAACTTGCCGTCCCTATTCCCATGTTTATATCGATCGTGGAAGCTGATGCTGCGTAAATCGTGCAGGAGCACGAGATGAATAATTGACCGGAAAGGACCTCTTTTCGAGACGCCGGCGCCTCTTGCAAAAAGGGCGTCACCTCCCTACTTCTCGTCCTCATCACTCTCTCACGGCCCCTTCGAAGGTTTTGCGGCGAGCGGCCATTCTCACAGTCTGGTCTGAAATCACACCACTCCGCCACTCTACGCATCCGTTAACGCCCGGCGCTAGTCTTCTGTTCAAAAGCGTTCTCTTTCTTCCAGCCCCTCTCCACGTCGTCTGCTTTGGCGGCACTTTTTGCCAATCGTCGGGGGAAAGATTGTGGATAGTGGGCGAAGAGGGGAGGGTAGGAGAAGTGGGCGGCAAGGGGCGGAATTGGATGAAGGAGCAAAGGAAGTGGGACATGGAAGCCAATAAGGGTCTATGGGAGGATGTAGGCGACTTGGAAAGGGAATGGAAGATTTCGTGGAATGACGAGGGGGCGAAGAAATGAATACGCAGGTGGGGATTTTATATGAGTCTTAGGAGAAGGAGTTGGGGATCCAATCGATGCCAATTTTGTCAAGAGCACTATCGTCACAGTTCCAAAATGAGTGGTTGGGCAAAGGGATGTGTTTATGTGTTATTACGTTTTACATATATCTAGCCGGCTTTTTAAGAATGAGCAACTTAGAGATATACAACAAAGTTCTTACCCATTATCCAGTTAAAGTGTAACTGGCTCACACATTTGAGCGGAAATTTGGAGACCCGGGTTCGAATCATCCCGGTAAAATCAAGTAATTTTTCAATGGGGAATTTCATCCATTTGTTGTATAGGTATCTTTGCACCCGTGCGCGTGACTGCGTACTATTTCATTTCTGGAATCGCAATTATTTGGAAACTGAGGATAATTATTCATTGATTTGACATTTATTTTAGATACTTTTATATATAAGTCACTTGTCGATCAATTTATTAAACACCTTGCTCTTATCCAAGGAAAAGTGAATTTATATGAAATGGATCAAGGATATCTGGAAATGTCGATAGTGATCGGGGAGCGCAAAGGTTTTTATGTATGGGAAGCGTGGTAAGGTAAAATTTAAAACATATTCACAATTGAACCAAGAAATTCGCAATTAAATTTTATTAAGATAAAAAAAGCAGTTGCTACGGAAATAGAGAAGATTTATAAATAGCCTATAAAAGAAATTCATTCAGTGATAAAAAACAAATATGTATATTAAATTACTATTCAAAGTATAGGTTTAATTCGCAACATATGTATCACTCAGGGAGACATCTGGCCCTTAAGGTCTCAAGAAATAAAACATGAGAAAATTTCTACGACTCTGTTTAATTAAATCTGTTTCGAGACGCATTATATTTCAAGATTAAATAAGACTTTTATCGTCTCATGCGGCATAGCATTTCTCAGTCTGAATGGCAAAGGCCCACTTCTGCGGCGCTCCGGAATCGTTGCCATAGTTAAACCACTCAATCATTCGTGCGACTATGACATTTAAACTATGTCCAGTTCCAATTTGTCGAGGCCATTGATTATGAGCTGTTCTCCCCGCCCTCTCGCGTGTATCTAAGTCCTATGAGCGTATTAGGGACCGCACAAAGGAAGAGTATCTTCAGAGCTTCGCGCGGGGACGTAAATAGTGATCCCCACTTGTGCACACAAAGGACTTTCATCTCCGTGTACGCAAACAACACCGTGCTCGAGAATGTACCGTCTTAATATGCTCGTGCCGAGGAACATTCCTCATAAGCAGCACACCTTGCGGACGACAATGGCTTATTTATAGTGGCAGTCGGTCGGTTAAAATTGAAATTTATCCTAGTTAGCAAGAACTGTTTGCAACTACACAACGCGGTATTATGGAGCGTGTAAAATTAGCTCTGCTGGTACACTTCTAAGACATGGAATAGAGAGGATCAAGAAGGGTTTAAGGTGGGGAAAAGAGGTGGGGGTGATAAGAGTGCAGTTTAAGATAGGACCGGTGAGAGAGCATGCTAGAATCATCGGTATAGCATTTTAGTGACGTGAAAGAAAAAGTAATGCTTTGATTTTCCACATAAATTTAATATAGTTAGACCATGGTTTCGACTTTACGTCATCTTTAGGTTCAGTTTCGACTTTTTGTCATGTTAACCTGAAGATAACGTAAAGTAGAAACCATGGTCGTACTATATTATTTTTTGTAGAAAAACAAAGCAGCACATTTTCATTCACAATGATCGTTAAATTCCACAAAGTCACGCCGGAATCCTCCAACTTTTTAGAGACACACTACATTCTTTTTTAAGGCAGAACATTTCGCGCACTTTCCACGCTTTTATTTTGCAAATTGACACTGAGTTTGGCAGGTGGAAAAACAAAATGGTATATTCTATACATGTTTATGCTGAATTAAGAATGCAAGGGGAAGGTGTTGGTACTCAAGTTTTGTAAATTACGTCATTGTGATGTTAAAACAAAGAGGATGTCATAATATCTATAGTTATATTTTAAGACTCAACCGATAATTGACCACATTAATCAAACAAACGGCTGGAGAAAGAATAGTGACGCATAAAATGGACAGTGGCAGACAGTTCACGGTTTGAGCACTGAAAAAGTTTATTCGCTAAAACCCCAGCTACAGAGTAGTTGCTATGTAACTTTTTATTGTCTTGAAGGTACTGAGGATACCATTGTAACTCTTACTACAGTTCAGACTTTCAGAGGTAAAAAAGTTTTCTCTTCTACATCCTCATCTTCCCCTTTAATACATTCCCCCTACCTTTGTTACTGGACTGCCTCCGTAGAATAGCTACCTGCACATCTGTCCAACACCAACTTGTGCGAGAGCAGTAATTTCGTGCGATGGTCATGTGATTCAATGCCATTCACCTCTTCTCAACATACGCCTACCCTATTTGCTACCCTATATTCTCTATAACCAATGTTAAGTATATGCGGATACAAGTAGACCGAACTAACAGAAGGAGTTAGATAGGGATAGTGAATGTGGGAAATGTGTGAATACAATGGTGGAGTGACGGTGGAGAAACGGCCGATTGCAATGAAATAACGCCCGACTAAATCGTACCCTGACATTACAATCCTGATAATCCAACGCGGAATGGTAAGTTTTAGTACTTGGTCACAGTGTTTCCCTCATTCCTATATTTTTTTAAACGCTGGAATGTGCAAACATGATTTGTTGAAAATCTATTATCATGTCTGACCATGTCGATGAAAACCTTATCGGTCTGGAGAAACATTTTTTGTGCGTAGTATCCACCCCCTCTCCCCTTCAAGGTGCAGAGACGGGAAGACTTAGGGAGTTGCGATAGGGAGAGGAGAAAGAGCGAATGTGGATCATTTGGGGAGGTGTGAAAAAAGAACCGAAATGCAGGACATTCCCCCGAGACTTATCCGCCCTAATCTTCCACTCGCTTAACTTTACCTCTCCCTCTCCCGTTTTCACCAACCCTCACTTCTCGCCTAGGAGGTACATTTGAGGTAGTTTGAGCGAGATATTTCACTAGTCACAATAAAGACCATATTCCCATTTAATTTGTTTTTTTTCAACGTCTGTAAGAAGTACGAAATAAATATTGCAACATTAATAGCGCAAAAATATAGTTACACATATATGACAGCAATTCTCAGCAATTAAATAAATATATCGACTTAAGTCACTAACATGACTCAATTTGTCACGCCGTACGACGTACGACTAAAAAGCCTTCAAAACAGCAGTTTTTTTTGCGATTCTGTAAACATTACTGCGGTGAGTAATAGATTATTTTTATAAATATTCGAGAA
This sequence comes from Pyrrhosoma nymphula, assembly GCA_963573305.1. Taxonomy (NCBI): domain Eukaryota; kingdom Metazoa; phylum Arthropoda; class Insecta; order Odonata; family Coenagrionidae; genus Pyrrhosoma; species Pyrrhosoma nymphula. The sequence continues at coordinate 53,956,035 of OY754336.1, read as the reverse complement.
AACATAAAAACTACACACCGTTAGTTTCTTGACGAAATTTAGGTGTTAGAAATTCCTAATTTTTAAAAAAATATTCTCCCTTTGGAGAGAACAATCGTAATCTATCTCATGTAAAACCACTTGTATTTTCAGGCAAATTTCTGAAAAAGTAGTTCGGCAAGGGGTTGATATTTTGATATCATTGGAAATATGGTAGTTTTTTCTTTAAAATTAGGTGAAATTTATCAAATTATAGGTAAAGTGATTTTTCACACGAACTACTTAAACCGCTCAGCTGTGGTTGACTCGATTTATCACTGCAGCCATGCAAGGATAGTATTATTCTCCTGGATGGTTCAATTCGATACATATCTCTCAATCGATATTCCGATCTGTGAAGCAGATTTCTTTTTAGAAACTTCAGGAAAATCCTGTGGTAAAGCTATTCAATTTTGTTGTTTCGATTATATTATTGCTCACACCGTACCACATGTTTTGCGCCACTGTGGAATAATCATGCGCACATAAAAATAGTATGTGTCGGAATGAGAATGTATAGAAAGAGATTGAGATGAGTGTTAGGTAAAGAGCAGAAGGAAAGGAAGGAGGAACGAGATCGTTATATCGAACGACCTCGATTCCCTCACTATATGCGCAGGCAAGGAAGCAGCAGGTAGTTCACTCCTAAGCCTGATTCACGCAGTCATTATTCACGTACAGCTGAGTATGCCTTTCAATAATCGGGGAAATGACACCATAAGCCATCATTTTTGCTACCTCAAGGTCATTTTTGTTGGCAATGTGAGTATCATTACCGTAATGTTTATAATCCTAAAGTGATTTATAATATAATAATATTTATTACTCCCAAGCAATATACATAAAATACAATTTAAAAAGATTGTAAGCTTTCGATAACCTAGAAGGAGAACCTGATATTGAGGTTACCATCAAAATAATTTAATAAATAAATGACCATACATTGTTATTTAGCATGAAAGATATACCAACATTTTAAAAATAATTCCTTAACAAAATGTCTTCAATATTTTTATAGTTAAATAGTCAATATCTAACATTAAAAAAAGTTAGATTTAATGCATTTAAACTCATATTTAGTGCCATGTTCTCTGTTTGCTACCTTACGCTCTAGTTGGATGCAGTTCAATTCACGTGCGTGTTCTGGAATGTAGAAAAGGACGTACTCAAATGAATGAAAAAGTGTTTGGGATCACTATCATTATCCCACTACCTCTAAAAATGGTGGTGTCATAAAGGTACCATATCCATTAACTTGTAGATACGTGAAAAATGACCTTGTGAATGATTCTTTATGGCCCTAGTGATCTTTTTCCCGCGTGATGGGGACACGGCCATTGTGTGGCACTAGTGGGATGATGTCAGGAGATGCGATAGCTAAAAATTAATTCATCATACATGAAAATTTCATTTATTATGCACTCTACATTTTCTTTTTCGGCTGTTTTCAGATGAATTTTAAATCGAAGAGTACGTTAATCCCTTGATTTGTAGCCGTAATTTTTTAATATTGAAGTTGATTGTCAACGTGGTGAATTCACCTGGTGCGAGGAATACACGCGAAAAAAGGGTTTGGAATTGAGGACCCTACTCCAGAGTTATAAGGAAGTGTGGGAATTCAAATATTTTTATGGAAGGACGTGCCATGAAACTTATGGGGAAAAAGTGGAGTCTGGGAAAGTGACGAAGTTGATGGACTAAAGTATAAACACACACGTTTGTCCCACAATTACACGAGAAAATGTGGAAAACGTTTTTCACACAACGCGTTTTTGCTTCACAGACTGCTTGCGTGGAGTCCCGGGGCCGAGTCCTATGTTGAATTTGTAACTTGTGATTTTTTCTTATCCTGGGAGTGCGTTCCAATGTTCTTATATGTCGTTGTAGGTATCGTATTGGTAACAATACCAACCATGCATATTTATTTGCGCTCTGGTTGACGACTCGTTCTCATATACAGAGCAAGCATTTGGGATATATTCGTCACAATTATCGTTGAAAAATTCGGACTATCATACCTAGTTTACGAATGGCGTCAACTTGAAACTATAACCGTGAAATGGAGTCTTTGGTTTACGATTGGCTGGCAAACGGAACTCGCCTTGGCAATTGTTGTCCATCTTCGTTAATCTCTGCGGCTGCACTGACTCGTGTAAACATCCATATTTGTGAATGTATACACAAATACGATTCACTTTTCTTCATGGATTACGATGTAAGAGCATACAGCATAAAAGGGGGAATAATTACGCTCCTTAGATAAGCATTATTGTAATATAATTTGCTAATAGCATAGCATAGCATAATGCTAGCATAGCAGAGCATAGCATAATGCTAGCATAGCATAATGCTTGCATAGCATATCGCTAGCCGTGAAAACACGAGACATTGGAGAGGAAGATAAAGCTGACAAAAGGATGACTACATTCAAAGCACGTTATGTGCCTTCATTGGCATCAGCCGTAAACCATTGACGAATAAGTTGGGTCTAGTTGAACTTGGCTGCTGAAGTTCAAGGTGGTCGTCTCCCTTCTACGATCATAAACTCTTTCGTAAACATAAATACGTTGAAATTGCAGCTGATGTTGAACTTCACATCGACGCCAGCCGTTACCGACATTCACTGAATGATATCGCAGTAAATTTCGGTGGGTTAGTCATTTGGTGAAGTGATTGGGAACTGAAGTCATAACCTCCATTTAAAATATATGGTTAAGAGAGGAATTCTATAGGAATAAATGACGGATGAAGAGAAGCCCGCCACCGGTATTAGCCTCTTCTCAAAATAAGGTGCCTAGGAGACCTCAGTTGAACGTACCACGACGGATGGAGTACTACACTCGAAATGTTTCCTACAAGATATCCTGTTAACAATTGAAACTTTGCTGTGAATATCCGCTTCCGCTGAGACGCGAACTCAGCCCTTAGGGATGGAAATTCATCACTAAAATCACCAAAAAAGTTCAATCCTCTTATGTAACCATCATTCACTACAAAACTCTCGCTAAAACAGTCGTGCAAACGAAAATTTATTTTCCTTGCATGAATACGAAGCCTTCATTATTATTCTGGTTTGGAATTTGGTTCATATTTGATTGTGAGGAAAAAATACCCCAAAAAAACGTAGAAAAAGAAATTACGTAATCACTCCCATTTAATCCTTGTATATCACCACTGTGTTCGGCCTCGTGTAGTACTTTCAGTATGCTGAGTGAAAAATAAGAATTTGATATATTTCGTAAAGGATTAAAAAACAATTCAAATAGCGGGATACGTGGAAGTTTCCAGAAAGTGTGTCACACTTAGGAGAATGTGGTAGCGTCAAGAGGAAGCATTTAAAACAGGCAGATATTAAATTTCAAATGCTGGAAAAACTCTGGATTCAGCGTTGTACCTCTTTAAAGCGTAAAGTTGGGACGACATATATTGTCAAGTTTCCTGTAGAAATATGTCTTGCTCATACAAAAGGAAAGATAATTATTTTCGTCTTATCCGCACTAAATTGCTTCTAGGCTTGCGTTATGATTTTTGAAAGGAATTTCATCTTGCACTTAAGAATTTGTAGGTCAAGGATTTACAAACATTGATGACAACCACCATGGAATTATTAATGCTGCTGTTATAAAATAATTTAGCTACGCTCAGCATTGCCTGTACTGTATTTGAGGTATTCCAAGAATATTCATTCTTGCTGCGTTCTCAGGTATTCTTGCGTGAAATACGATGGGTGCCATATTCACTAAACATTTCTCACTAATTTCATCCTAACTCTTTGGGACGAAACCCTGTTTGGTTTTTGGAAAGAAACTATCCAACGCGACGTAGTTTTGGCTGCTTTTGTGCCGTGCAAAACATCAAATGTACTCGAGTACATTGCTATCCACTATTTTGCTTATTTTCTTTTGTCTCTCCGCGGAATCGAAAAATAAACTCTCTGCCGTTTCTGGAAGTAGCTTTTAAAGCCGTAATCAGGCCAACTAATTTATGACTAGCGCATCACAAACAATCGCTACCCTGTGTCACGGTTTGTTCGTCGATGCATTTCTTTCACCGGGGCTTAAAGCTTATGGATGGAAGAAGTAATCTTGGATTCAAGCTCGAGGATTATCTTTTTAAAGTGATGGTTCAATAGTGACACCCCTGGACTTTCACCGCCTGTGAATGAATTGAAACAGAATGTTACGTAAAGTTCTCGCGAATAAACGTCATGAAATTCCGTCACGGAATAGTACAAGCAAGGAATGTGAAGAGAGCCGTAGCCGATGCGTACCGTAGCTGATGATCTAGTCCTGTAGCTGGACGCGTATGCTTTACACAACTGCTCCTTTGTTAGCATAGCGAAGTCTTAGCCGTTAAATTGGACTTAAAATACTTTCCACTTGGTAAATAGTTGGGAAAGGGTAACTCCGTTAACTATAAATGCTCAATTTCCACCTTTATAGTACCTATGTGAATGATTGTTAGTGAAAATATTTTATAATAATCTATAAATGGAATAATTATTTAATTAGAGAATTTAATAGAGAGTTATCAGTATTATCAATGTTATCTTTTCCACACTTTTTATGTGCAATCACCAATGAGCAAACATTTTGAAATTTTCGAAATATTTCTCATAGCGTTCCTTGGAAATATTAAGAGAACCTTCTCTTCCAGCCAATGCCCTGAAACACATGCTCTTTTACACTAAAAGTCAATGCAAACTCTTTGTACACTAACTGTTGCCACCTACTGAGGAGTAAAGTTATAGGATATTAGGAAATTTTATAGGATATTATCGGTTGGATATTAGTAAAGCCTAGAGTACAGTTGAGTAAAAGTAGAGGAAAGGTGGATAGGTTGGTGAAGGGAGGATTATTTGCGAAAGGTATTATGGATAAAAGAGACCTGGCATCGGCAGTAGCCTAATCATAACGAAAGGTACCTAGGGATCAGCTGTTTAAAATACCATCTGACGGATGGAGTACTACAATTTAAGTACTCCCCACAGAGCACTCAAGTAAGGATCGGGATTCCAATAAATATCTCCACCAATGCAGGGATTCAAACTCGGTCCCTCGGGGGGAAAGCGCGTAATCTCCCCACCACCTCTGTCAAATCTTCATTATATAGAAATCATGTTTATTATTACGGTCTACTAATTGAGATGGTGCATAATTTATGGGAAGAATTGATAAATATCTCGCAAAATCACGCAAGAATTGCCGTAGAAGTTGTTTTTGCTAATGCATAATCGCTGAAGCAAAGAAAGTTTTATCAAAAAAGACAATTTAATGACCGATTCAAATTAATTGAATTGATTATTATACACAGAGCATTAGACATGTATAAATCTGGTGCTCTCTTGAACAAGAAATCGTAATGAAATAGCCCTGACTTAACTATACTGTAATTAGTGCTCAAGGCCTCATTAGTTTCTTTCATTTTTCACTGACGCCACTCCGAACTTTACATGCCCTGTTTGCTGGGTTGTAGTTTTTTTTAATATACGTCCCCAAATGCTAAGCAACGGAGATAATCCTTTGTATACACACAATTTTAGGAGGGATTTTAATATTTCACCACGGGGAAAGTTCACAGAAGACGAGCATTGAAATCGGCCAAGCTGACTGCAGCAGGCAGAGCTGACTGTAAATCTGGAATTAGCTCTATTTATTCCTGCGCACCGCGAGTGTGCTGTAATAAAAATAATCTCTTCCCGGAATTTCTCTTGTGCTCACGCTAATGAGATTCTAGAGGCCCAGAGGGTATTTACGTTGCGTTATTTTTTTAAATCGCTGTTTGCAATGTGTGCTCTGCGCTCAAGGCTAAAAACAAATAATGTGACCGACTCCCATAGCAGAGCCAAATTATTAATAATGAATTGAAAATTAACGAAAGAAATGTGCCATACTATGAACTCGTCGTATTCAAAGTGAAACCCTACTTATACTTATATTCGTGACAAATAAGCGTATCACATTTGAAGCATAAAGGTCAATAACACCTTGATGTCTTCACACTCTCATGGGTACTTGCATAGAGCAAGAATTACCCTATGGTACTTGTTTCCAATATGTTATAATAATTGGGAAATAAAGTATTACATGTAAGTTTTGTGTTTCTTTTCAACCATTAGATATCAAACGGATGTGAAAACTTCATCATAAAATTTGGCAATTGTGCTAAGATGTAAGATACTCGGAAATGGCTCAAGCACCTGCATAAACTTTTAATATGGTACAGGCCTGCGATAGTGGAAATACGCTAAAATCCAATGGAATAATTTATTCTGGAATAACATGGATTTTGACTCTCTTTCGGAAGTAGTTATTAATATTAATATGTGTTCAGATATATGGGAAAGTACATACCTTTCTTCCCGCATCATACTCACAAGTTCTTCTAATTCTAAGGATCTATATGAACCACTTTTTGCGTATAACTATTCAATTAGCACATTATTATTAATTAACCATTGAATAAAGTGACCACGGTTGCACATCATTTTATGAAAAGCATTCGATTTTTTAAGCACGTTTACGCAATAAATTGGTCCAATGTTTAGCTACAGTTTTGTTTGGCTTGAAATATTAGAATTATATGTTAAGCAGAACATTATATTATAATTCTACTATGAAATTTATTCACTCATCCAAAAAGGAATAAATACGTTTTTAATGACGGAATAGTTTTGCTCAGCATTTGTTTGAATTACGCCGCTAGCGTGTGTAAACATGGTCGTATAAAAATATAGTAATCATGAAGAAAGGGAATATTGTTGACTAATAAAAACATATGGTTAAATTAAATAGATGGCTACAATAGCTCAACTATTAATCCAAAATGTACGACTAGTGTAGGTAGGTAGATAATTTACAAGCCGTGCTTACCTTTCTTTTTTGCCTCCGTTCAGGACCAGAATTTTGTTGTGGGAGCTCTGATTTCATGAGTGTACACTGTCTATATTTGATTCCCACTATTTCACGTGTAAGAGTAGACTATCCTTAATCACTGAGGTTGGTAGTAAGTAAAATAAACTCATAAGTAAACACTTATAAATATGGAATTGTTTAGCACGGGCACTCTTTCACTTTAGTTGGAATCAAAATTCATCGAAAGAAACTCGAATAATTGGCTTAAAGTACGTCATCTGAGTGGATTTAGTTAGTTCCCAAATTACAGTTTTTACTCGTGATTGTTGGGCATGTTCCATTCGTTACTCGTTTTATAATCACAGAAAGTTTAATGTTGAAAATGTCCTTTCTGTTTCATTTACTCTTTATATGATTAGACTAAGAAAGATAAAATGCAACTTTCTTTTTCTGGCCGAAAATGTTGAGAACATACTTTCTTGAAGCTCCTATAGTAGATAGATGACCCTAAATATTTCATGAATTTCGTGATTCGATTGGAAAATTTGCTGATAAAATCGGTTTTGTCAGAAGAAGGTATTTCAACAACCGTCCGTATGGCATGTTTACATTTAATTTTTACCCATGACCATTTATTCATACAGATACGTCCTCTTGAGAGAGGTTTATGACATTTCTTTTATGATGTCCAAATTGAAGAATATGTTCTTAGTTCTCTCATTAACGCTTCCATACCAAAGCTTTCGAATTATTAAAGGAGTACAATTTGTTTTGAAAGGTGAAAACGTTTTCATTAAAATTCAAAAATTCAACAATGTAATATCTCGGTGAAAGTTTCTCGGTTTCCCATCCGGGTGATTGGTCATGGAACCAATCACCCGGATGGCAACCCGAGAAACCTTCATCCAGTCTATTCACTGGGAAAGCCTGAAACCATTCATTATTTAATATCTCATTTTAATTTGCACCAAGAGCTATGAAATGCAGTTTATAAGTGTAATTTATAGGTACAAAAAATAAATGGACGAGTGAGTTATTAAGGAGTAGAAATCAGCAAGAAGATTGACAGAGCTTCTTCATTTAGCACACTGATAAGCATTGTATTGATTAGTATAGTCGTAAGTTTCTGAATTATACAACAGTTGTCCTTAATGTTTTGTCTTCGCTTCTGCTCTTCTTTTACGGGCAACGGCAGTCGTCATTTATAAGTTTTTATGTTGAATAATCCAGCCTGGAATTCATTTTTATTTTCATAGCGCTGCGTACCATCAATTTTCCTGCTTAAATGTAATGGAATCAGGCTTGTCATGGAGGAAATTATGTTTCTCCTCAGTGGAAAGGACAAGCTTAGTTGTTTGGACTAAGCTTTTTATTTCAATGTCATGACGCGCGTTTTACCGTGGTGTGGAATGAAGAAATACATTTAAAGCGAGACTAATGCGGTATAATATATGAAGTGTTTGATGCCTTAACCCCAACCACAAGGGGTTATTCCACTCACATTTGTTAGCCCTCGGCCCCAAAAACGTCCCATTTCCTCCTTTTTTCATCCTCACCAACCTTATTTTCCTCCCGGCGAACAAATAAAAATCTAAGTTACAGTTGAGCGGAATTTTCAAACCTATTTTTGCACTTTTTACAGATTTATTTTCTATCATTTCCGCCCGTATTTTTAAATTGTTATTCACTAGCAACCAACTACGTTTTCTTTACTTCGGAGCATCGAAGTTACAAAATAAGCCCCTGCTCTCGTTATTGCCCTTCTGTTTTTATAAGAAAGATATATAACCCTGTAGGATAGGTTAACTTAGATACGACCCTGGGAGTCGCCCCATAGGTGGGCGCGTAGCAGGGGAAAATAGATATATTGAAGAAAATTCTGCACCGGATTGTAACGAAGTAACTTGAATCGGGCCAATCCTAGTGACAGGACTGATCATTTTTTAGGCTATGTGAATTTCTGGCCAATGACACTATGGAATACATTTAAGCTTATCAAACAGAAGGAAGTGGAAAAGCAACTTCTAAAAAAGTTTAATACATGTTCCAGTCGGTCCTACGTCAGAAATAAACGGTCTGAGCTACAAAGGGTCACTTGCCACGGTGGTATTATTCCGGGTACTAATTCATGCGAACTGTCAACCGCAGAAAGCCGTTGATTGCATTTGCGATAGTCCTCTGTGTACCGTCTCTTTTTCCCAGGATTTTTGTTGCTCAGCTCTTTTAACCTAGGAGGGAGATTATTATCCATGATGCCATGAGCCATGAATTATCCTATAACATGCTTAATGAACCGAAAGAAACAATACGCACAATAAACTTATATTTCTTTATAATCCTGGGATCCAGGGGCTATAGCAGTCGGCAGCATCGGGAATTATTACGTAGCTAATGTACGTATTATGTAATGTATGTATGTAATTACGTAGGCAATGGACTGCAATCACCATAATCTTAACCCTCCGCTTATTTAGCACGTTTGAATTTGAGCTAATAAAGTTAGGGTTTTTCGCGAGGTATGAAGTTTCTCCGTTTTCCACAGTAGGGGTAATACGGATATCGCGCAAGAAAACGATGAGGCTCAAGTAATTGCACACCTTTGCGGCACTCGCGGATGACATAAAGGTTAGAAGCTCTAAAAATATTCTTTATAAACAGTGATATAAAACCCGCATTGTCATTTTTACCGAGTGGTGCTAGAGAAACGTATTTTCTTTCCCAAGGATAAATGCTTCCATATTCTGAAGATTCTTTGATTAGGTTGGTCAAAGATAGTATAATGAACTACGGTATGTTTATAAAGATCACCGAAATGTATTGTAACCTTCCTTGGTTGTGAGTTGAGCGAATTGAAAAATTGCTGGTGGGAGGTCAAGTCAGCAGACTTTTTTCAAATAAATTCAGAAAACACGATACTTATTTTGCAAGTATATTAACATTGTACTGGATCGCCAGAGGCACAAGGAAACAATACAATTCCGTCTTCTCACGTCATCCCGGTTAGGTGCTTGGCGATCAAAAATCTGTCCTTGCTTCCCTCGCGAGCGTAGTTCATATTCTCTCCGACCATCGCATTTCCGTTTGCCATTGTTTGGATTTCGTCGTTTGGATTTCGTCGTTCGGATGTCTCTTACCGCCACAGTATGTTAATTATTAAGAAGAGATAGATTTTGGAATTTTTACATTGAGAGTTTAGAATTTTTCTTGAGGTACATTTCTTATATTTTTATTATAATGTTTGAACGTATTTATATTACTAGCCTATTTTGTGCATTGACATAATATTCAACTTTTTATTCAAGTGTGCCGTATATTACGTATCACTTTACGGTACCCTGATTATTTTTATTTCATGCTATGATGGTAGCTTCCATTCCATGAATTCCACGGAAGTAATGTCAAGTTCGTTTTGCATTTTAATGCATTGCATTTTTATGAAATAGAATGAAATGTTAAAATCTACCTGTACGTATAGGTAATTCAATATAGACTCGGAACGTCGACAGTTACGAAATTTGACATCGTAGCTAAAATAATTCTGATTTTGCAAGAGTAAGCTAGGAAATGACTTTAATGAAATGAAATGATTATACAAAACCTTGGTACTGCCGATGTAGGGCTATCATAAGTTTTTCCTTTTTAAGGTCCCAGGAATAATAACGTCCAATGTATAATATTAAATATAAAAATAATACAAAACATGTCCTCTTCATTGGTGCGAGAATGACCCTAATACGATAAATGCCATCCTAACCATCACAAACGTAAGCATATATCATTATAAAAATATTTTGTAAGGATTAAAACCTACCTACTAAAATGCATTGTGAAATTCTCCATCTAAACTGCATCGTTGAAACAATAACACTATATAGTGTAAAAAGATATCTACACTTGAGGAAAAAATTAGGGGATTATTATTATGGTTATTTACAGTCGAGGAAAATATTCATGGATATATTCTTAGCAACGAAACTCAACCGCTGAAAAACACGGAAAAATTAAACTTCGAAAACCTCCTGATAGCAAAGCTAATGTTGCACTGCAGCAATAAATCGTGGTAAAAATATTTGCGAAATGAAATGAGAAATATAAAATTTAGGAGGAAGCATAAACATAAATTTTGCAGTGTCAAAGAGAAAGAAATATACCAAAAAAGAGGTCTTGTTTTAGCACAAATATAAGGAGTGGTGAGGAAAAGAGGGTGAGAATTTGTCTGGCCCTTTTGCCCCTACAACAATGCATACTTTCCTCTCCTTGCCTTCACGTAGTACGTACTACTCTACCAACAAGCCATTTGATACTCATGCTCTCCTTTACCTCGTTTACAAATTTTCACATGAGTAGGTGTGCGTGTCGGGCATTGCATATCAGCTCAGAGTGTTTGTCTCGATTGGTTAGGGAAAGAAAGGAAAATGAGCGCAGGTGCGAGGATCATGAAAAAGTTTTGTAATTTAGTTCTGAAGCTGAAACGAGGGCCAAGAGACCAAAAGAGAATCTCAGAGGAGTCAGAGTCTTTTGGGGAGGTCGGTCTGGAGGAGGGGATTTTATCCCAGAGTGGTTTAGGAAAGCACATTCATTCAAGATTTCTCTTCTCGGCGAAGATGTCAATTTTTTATATCCACCATGAGTATTTGATTCTGCTATCGTCAACAAACAGGCAGTATGGAAATAAACACGGGTGTCTTAAGAATTTAAAAAAATTATTATTCACTGGGATTCGAGCCTTGGACTTCTAATACGTTTTAATGACCAATGCTTTATATAACGGGACCACTTGAGAATAAGGAATGATAGTTCTTCCGATACTGTTACATTGTAAAATCAGTCCGACGCGACGTGGGGGTTCAAATAGCACAACCTTGAAAAATATTCAGGGTGTCACAAAAAAGGTGCACTGCTATACATTTTCGAATTCTACACCTGAGATGGAACAAAAAATGTTTGATAAGTTTTTCTAAAACTCCGCTTCGTTTGGCGTCTGTCTGTATGTGTTTTTTACAAAAAAATCATAGCTTAAGCGCGGATAAATACTTTGCCTTAAAATTTGGTGGATGTTAAAAAAAACCTAATGAACATCTCATTGGGAAAAAAGTTAAAACTGTCATGATTTCCCGTTTCATCATGGCGGCCGTTCCAAATTTTCGATGTTAAATTGTAAAAAACAAGTTAAATTTACGTAAAAACTGCCAAAAACAAAAACATTGTGTAAATTCCATTGTGATTCTAACGGTACCTGAATTGTTAAAATCGGTTAATATTTGACTGAAATTTTTATGCTTTTACGTTGCAAAATGGCGGCCGTTCCAAATGTTTAATGGAAAATGGTGAAAAACCTGTACACTTTTCGAAAAATTGTAAGAACAAAAATAATTATAAATTTAATTGTGATACTAACGGTATCAGAAATTTAAAGACCGGTTGAGATTTTACTGAATATCACTGTTTTTTCCTGTTAGATCGGAATGCTAACAAAGCACGTCTTAAGGTTAAATATTCAGGAAAGAAAAAAGAGTGCTATTCTGTCAAATCTCAACCGATCATAAAAATTCTGATTGTCAGGGTCGGATTATGGGCGTCACGCTCCTTAACGTCACATTCTTTTTCTCACGTCACGCTCAGCTATATACAATAATAGTAGGTACGCATATGTGTATTAGCTATAACAGAGCGAGGGAGAGCGTGCAGTGCTGATGCTGATGCTGTATGTATTACTTTTTTATACCCAAAATACTTTCCAAAATATTTTTTTATATTATATTTATCAGAATATCGCTATAGGAGTACACTTCTCCCGTATGGTCTAAAACACACCAATTTTTTTCTCATTATCTCTCATATTAAGTATCTTTCCTCTTTAACTCTTCGTAGGAATTCCTCATAGCCTATTTTTGATTTTTATATTTAGCCTCGCGATTTCGCTTAAAGGTAAATTGTTTCGCGTTTTGAGCCAAATTAGTAAAATTTCGGAAAAACTTAGCGATTTCGCGCTCTGCGAAAAACAGGTGCCCCTACTCATAGGTGATTCTCACAGTTGAGTTTGAACTTCATTATTCACTGATAACGCCACATTTCCTTTGGTTTTAGTATCATTTGCTCTGCTGCTGTAATTTTCCATGCATCACATTCACGTGAAAGTATTTTCCGAAGATATCGTTTTGTGAAATGCTTATTTATATTACCATGCTTGTGTTGCTAATCGGCAGGCTACTTATATATATTATGAATAACTTTTCGGGGACAATTGGTCCTTGACAAATACGATGGTTAGTGTTGGGGCAGTTGGCGATGGTCGCGTATGTCACTGGGCGCGGGTACCGTGACTCGGGGACTCGGAATGGGAGGCAGTGCGGGGTAGAGGGTGGTGGATGCCGGGGTGTGACGAAGGCAAATGACGGCGGATGAAGAGGAATCGTGGAACCGGTTTAACGATCAATTAACTCGGCATCGATTGAATGCTCCACGCCCTGCCCCGTGGACGGATCACTGGACTCTCTGCTTAGTGCCAGCGACTGGGGCGCCGTAATTGATCATTGTTTTCCCCACTGCAGCAATCGAGGTGAAATCCATGGCTCATGTCAGCTCGTCCCAAACTTTATCCTCTCTTATTTTCTTCGCCAATTAAAATGAGTTTCGCAGCAATCATGGAAGTTAAATGGAGAAAGAAACATTCATCGAAAGGGCAGGTTTTTATTAGCTGATCTCCAAGCAACCGGGCCAGAACTCTCTTTTTGTAATTAAAATATGATGGCCACATGTCCGTCTCAAATTTATAGTGATGATAAATCAGTTTTTTCGCTGAAGAGTCCTATCGCACTTGCCATTTGAGACAATCCTTAGCTTTTTAGAGTGCCTTTTAGAACGCAGTTGAATTTTCCTTGTGATTAGACTATTTATCAAGTGAAGTTGAATATCCTCCAAAATGTAACTACTCGACTTCCTCGATCCTCGCGGCTACGGTGGAGACAGTGCTACGGGTGTATTTAACGTGAATAGGCTTGCGTTAGCGGGTAATGTTTTATAATCGTTGAGGCTTATGCGCCATCGTGACGCGTCGTTTTCAGTGTTCTCCACCCCGCGTCGACTTTTCAATGTCCCCCTCAATCGTTCCGCTAAGGAAATGGCGGCCCTGATGGATGAATAATTAGACTCCCTTGTCAATTCGATGTGTTCGAGCATTTTCTCAGGACGTTATGGTATGGACGTACATCGGAAAATCTTTTCTTGAAATTTCAATTTTGATTTGTTGCCGACAAATAATGCGCAAAGTAATTTTTGGCTAAATTGTAAATATCTAGGCGAGATTTTTCGTATGGCACCAAAATCAGTGGGGCAGCACATCAGAGTCACGCATTGTGTTCTGCGGAAATTTTTGCCCTCCCCAAAAATAGCCCTGTTTAGCTACGGGCCCCGAACTACGTCTCGCGCATGCACTGATCCAAGTCAAATACATGTTCGTATCGCAGTCGTATAGGTGATCGAGAGAGGTTACATTTATTTCGATCGTATCATTAGTCATGAAATTATACTGTCGTATTGGATCACACTGCAAACGTTACCTCGCCTTTTCCTTGCTGGTGTTCTACTGCCCCTCTAATTATAAAGACGTGTGAGGCAAAATATTTTTTTAAAATGTTTTTTTCAATGTGTCATCGTTAGAAAATTAGCAATAGATTTATTAAGAAAGAAGTTACACCAACACCACTTGTGCAATATTGGAAAATTGATGTAATAACTACTTACTTGGATAAGATAACTATTCACTTATCCATAAATTCGTAATAATGGTGGAGGAAACACACATTTGTGGAAATTTATTATAAAGACTAGGGTTTCTCAGGCATATTCTAGATAGATCTTTGATATAAGAGTAAAGAGAGATGTTACCCCGCAAATATTTTGATCCTGGATACAAAGATTTAAGACACGAAACAAAAACAATACCAAGGAAATCCTTATGCTTCGTTAAAAATATCAGAGAGTAAACGGAGAGGGGAATAAAACTGATGCTAGTTTAATAGAACAAAAGAGGATGACAGGTAGGATGTTGTTTTAACCCCATATTGTCTCTTGAACTGACATAAGCGACAAAATAGTACAGATACACTGTCGAACGTGTAAGTACAAGAGTAATATCTTACTTGTGCACCATTCACGACATCAAAAAAAAACGTATTCTACTCAAACACGCCTCACTAATCATCGGAATAATCGGCTTACCCCATCAAATTTCTTCTATGGTAGTAACCACGTATTCAGAATACTATATTTTTCTAAAGCACAACTATTTTCCTTTTCTACACGTTAGGATTAGAGTGGCGCACGATGGACGTAAACCATCGACGCCAATTTCAAATAAACCATCCAACCTACCCTGCTCTCCCATTTGCTACTTTTTTCTGTCTCCTCTTCTTTTCTTGGCTGGTGTCCTAACAGCCCCTGCCTCTCGCCCTTTTGGCGACTCACGGGAGAGTATGTAGATGTAAAAAAAATCTATTTGGTCGCCGCCCGACCTTCTTCCCCCAGCTTCTTTCCCTCCACACCGCACAGCAGTCTTCAATTCTCGGAACGGCGTCGCAGTCGAATCCACCCCACAACCCCTGATTCCACCCTACGTCCCTTCCAAAACCACCCACCGCACCACCCACCCACCTTCCCAAAACCTCAGCCGCCGAATACGCTATTCCACGAAAACCCTTAGGGAGTCCACTTCTCCACCACCCTTCCCTCCCTCTCTTCCTCTCTCTAAACATATCAAACTCGACTAATCGACTCCTCAAACAATTCCCTTCCATATTTCCCCCTTCACCCTACTCCCCCTCCTGCACCCTTCCCAGCATCCTTTACGTTCTACCGATGGCGGTGGGAACTCAATCGGCCACATTCTTTCAGCCTTTTTTTTCCTCTTCTTATTCTCCTTTTTTGCTCCTTCGAGTATCTATACGACTTTACGGAGAAACTGGCTACCGTGCAAGTTTCGGGGAAGTCGTTTTGCTTGCCTACCTCGCACACTCCCCCAATTCTGAGGTTTGCGGTGCTCCAGTTTAGGAATCTTTTTGCAATGCTGGTTGAAAAAGAAAAATATCACGCCTTCATTGTCTTCGTATCGGTGCAAAAAAACGATATCATACTACACACTACAGCCTCGAATGTAATGGCGGCATTTTTGACTCCAAGAATGAGGGGATCCGGGTTCGAATTCCGGTCAAGGCGAATGATTTTTCTCCTGTGGAATATCGCACTTATGTGCACTTGCGGGTGACTCCTTAAAGGTTACTACCGTGGCTAGTCCCGGTATCATAAAAAATTGGATTTACTTTTATTGCAAATGTTGATAATTCTACTTAATATGCTTTGAAAACTTAAGCCTCCATGTTTTTTACTCATGTAACCGATTAGTTTTACTGCCGTTAACCATATATACCGTTATGATACTCTGTAGTAGACTGTATGGAAAACTGGCTGCCGGGAAGCTTTCTTAGTCTTTTTATCTTCTCACATCCTTTTTGTTCTTGCCGCTCTTGAGTTTCAATACCTTTTTGGGTTGGTGATTATAGGAAATTGCGGTGCATTTTCTTGTCAGTCTTCTCTTCTATTGATTTAAAACGGTATATTATGACACGGTGATCATAATACAGCATGACGACAAATGCGACAGCAACAATTTATGCAATTGCATTGAGAATAGACATTTTTTTCCAGTTTAATTCCTCACGTTGGATTAAATTATTTTACCAAGGTCACCCCTTAATAATCTCTCTGGTACTGAATATTTGAATACCAAGCGACTTCAAAAACTGATTTTCTGACAACTCTGGAAAGTAGTTTCACCTAAATGCACACACAACGACCTCTTTGGTGCTCCCATACACAGATATTTTTTGCGATGCCGATTGAAAAAAAAACGGTGACATATTCGATAGTTTGGTAAGTTATTTAGGGAGGCGACCGACAGCTGATGTAGTTTGCATCATGAAGAATAGATGAGTGGGTTGGTAAGGAAAGGGTTATTCAGGGACTGGAGGAAGGATGGAGTACAACCCAGCGTAGGCATAGGCCTCTGTAAAAGAACGTTGCCAATCGGGGGACAGTTTAACGTCTCACTTGACTGACAGAGTAGGTACTCAAGTAGGGATCGGGGATCCATTGCAAAATCTCAGCCACGGGTGGTATTTTTAGAACCTCGGACCCTTGAGATTAGAGGCCAAGGTTCCAGGCACCACGTCTACCGGATCCCCTTCATGTTCTCTAAGCGATGCTAGGTGACCATCGAATTTCACATGGTAACACATTGTATTGCATGGCGACAGTTGCGAATTTAAAAATTGGTATGATTTATTGCAAATTTTCAATCGTTTAAGGAATATCGTCTCAACGAAATAACGTGTTAAGGAAATTGTTCTTTTTATTACGTTTGGTTTCTAAATACGAGTGTAATTTTTTCCTCTTTTTTACCTTTGACTCAATTTTACCTTTTTCTTACTTTGCATGCCTCCAAGCATTAAATTCAATGATATTTGGCATTTACATATTTTCACTGGCTAGAATTTATGTCGTTCTAATGCAATTGAGACCCAGCAATTTATGTCCTTATGTCGAATTTAAAATCAGGTTTCACTTATAACGATGACTGAATCATATGCATAATGTTCATGTTTATCTGTATCATTCACTCTCATATTATTTTAACTTTGAAAATGGACACAATTTATTGTGAATTTATGAAACATTTATATGAAAATATCACAGGTTAAATGCTGAAGTTGACATGTCGTCGTATCCAAACGTTAAACGCAGTAACGACTATTTTCTCCTTCTCCAAATGAGTATTTTTATAGGAAGATCATTATTAGAAGAATAATGACGCATTTAAAAATGTGAAATGCATACAAATTTATCCCTCAACCCCTTTTTTGTACGAATTTGCCATTAATATAAATTTGAAGATGGTGGAATTCTTTTACGGCGTAAAAGCAATGGATAAATTCCCATTTATTTCAAAATTATTATAAATCAATTAGGCAAATTTCAGTTAAAAGGCCAAAATGCATCTTACATACAAGCCTGTAATGTGTGCCATATCATTATTAAGGACATTAATGAACTATCTATGTTTGAATGTGCCTTCTGTTTGTAAGAAGCTGGACACTACGATTCCATGACACTGAGCACGATCCTCTAAAGCGATTACAGACTTGAGTGGAATGATTCGATGATTATGGCAATCAAATGTTTACTCATCTCAATGCCCATATCATTCCACGTCCAAATCGGAAGATCATTTTTATTTGACTTGATGTCTTTGATGAGAACACCGACCTTTTAGTCCCTACAAAGAGCTATTAATTCCCTTCTAGGTTTTGGTTGGTCGCTCCAAAGGGTTCCGTCTAAACACGGATAATGTGATTACGGGCCCATTAAGAGCCAAGGCTTTGAATGACAATGAACGTCAATCATTGCTCTTAAGAATTGCTAATGTTTGGCAGTTGGAGATAAGTTTGTCGTGTCTCAGCTCCTAACTTTTTGTATTTATTGGATTTTTTTTACTAGCATCAAGATTTATCCTTGGCATTTCTTAAGACACTAGGCAGCCTATCTCTTCTTTCCGGGATTGGTCGGATGTTCTCGAACTTTCAATCACATTATTAATAATGTTATTTTAAGTCCATTAGGAGTCAGCTTTTGAGCTACAACTATGAACTTAAACCTTCACACTGTAGGATGGCTAATACTATTTCAGCGAAAGACTTTTTCGTTTCTCAGTTCTTAGGTGTTTTCATTGGTAGTGAGGTTTTCCACCTTTGATGTTCTAGCTTAGTACTTCTAAGATACCAGAAAGAAATATCTGGTATTTTTGAGTCTTTGATTCGTCGATCCACAATTTTGTCTCGTTCTGGATGATGTGATAAAAGTCCCATTAGGTGGGTCCAGATATCTTTGGGTGGCATTGTTCATGAAAATTCCGTTCAAGGAGAGCTAATTTATAATATTGAAAGTATTGTTATTTCTCATAGTTAATGTGTTTCATTTAAAGTATATTTGTAACTCATATTTCTCTTTGGTAATTCTCAAGGAACCAAATAGAAATATCTTTTCCTTCCGAGATTTAATTTAGTCTTAACCTCAACTCGCCGTCTGAACACGGATGATGTGATTACGGACCCTTTTAAATTCAGCCTTCAAAGCTTTTGAATGACAATAAACTTCAATCTTTACTATTCAGGATGTCTAACTTACGAGGGTGGTTGATCTTTTGTACTTCAGTAATCCAATGTTTCTTATTTCTAGTATTAAAAAAATAATATTTGGTCAGTTTTCCTGGTAGAAACTCATTAAAATATTTGTAGTCATGTGCATGTTTTGTACTAAATAATTCTTTTTGTGAGTAGTTTTTACAGATTTCTCTTAACGTTTCCAAGGAGATGATTTCTTTACCATATTCTCACTTTACGAAGATTCCCTGTCGTGTATTTTCTCTCTCCTTTTCGATTGCTACAACTTTTTTCGATATTCCATACTCCGTAATATATTTTCTCTCAACTTGTACTTCCGTATTACGTACTGTAGTTTCTTTCGTGCTCGTACTCCGAATTCCGTAAAGTACTCTCTGTCAACTATTGCATCTCTTTCGACATGATAGTTGGTAGGTTGGTAGCGGTGGTTGGGTAGACTCTCTCTCTTTGTCTTCTCTACTCGCAAGAAATACAGTAACCACTCACTACATTCATTTGCGTTTCCCCCAACCCCAACACTCGTCCCTCGGTCCCTACCTGTCCAACTCTACCAATCCTCTCGACCTCTGTCTCACGCCTAAACTCAAAAACATACCAAACTCACCTCCTTCCACCTCTATCCATCCCAATGCCTCATTCTCTTCCCAGATTTCGCATCCAAAGGAGGCTGGGAAGACAGACACGAAGACAAACAAGACAGCAGGCTGAGTGAAGGAGCGAGGAGATTGAGGCAAGATGGGAGACAGAGTGCTGGAGGTAAGAGAGAAAAGTGGGAGATGATGACAGAGACTACATTCCCTCCGTTTCTTGAAGGTCCCATTGTTTACCTCCCTCTCTCGTACAACTCCTCTTTCCGTCTCCCCTTTTTTCTCACCCTTCACTCTTGCTTATCCAGTTTCAGTTCCCTCGGGACGTCGGGAGAATATATGTAAAAAGCTAACCGATGGAGTCACCGCAGTGGTAAACTCCGTCTCATGCATTTCTTTGGATGAACGTCGCAGCGTGAAGTTTCCCTCGTGCAGCACCAACTTTTTTTCCCTTTGCTTTACGTATCGACTGACATCCACTGTCTCAATTTTTGAAAGCGTTTTATGAGATGAAGCTTGTAATGTATGCCCTTCATTTTTATTCCTTCTGCTTACTTGGTGTTTGAAAATGGTAAAAATAAATGCGAAAATTTTCCTATTCTTAACGAACCGAGGTGGCTTGTAACAATTGTTTGATAAGCTATGGAATGTTTTCGTTAGTTATTCTTAATTGCTATTGTTTGTTACTTCAGGTTTTATGTGCTTAAGTTTCCAAGATAATATCGCATCACTTAACACATAAACTAACTTCCAACGCAAACATGGCATTCATGCCCCAGATATAGCTCGAACACACGAGTTTTAAGTCACAAGGCTACGGTGGCCGACTCAAGTTCCATACTTTAATGTAGAACCATAGAGTAAGAGCTATGATCTACTTACATAATTACTCTATGGTAGAACATGTCTTGAATGTTCAAACTCTGCTGTAGAACTTATCAAAAGTATGAAGTTCTTGAATACACTTAAATTCATCCATTTCTTGGTTAATTATCATCAAGAACTCTTCAACAAGGCTTGCAAGAGCAATCTTTGATTACTACTTCTTACTTACTTTTCTTACTACATCATCGCATATAAACTTTTGGCTCTCTCCCTTTCCCCTCATGACTCAGGTGTTTCAAACTGGTGTTCCCCTGTCTTACTTTCTTTCTTGTGTATTCAATCAAGGAGATTTATCTTCTCTGAGGAAGCTGCATAAAGATCTCATCTCGTCTCCGCCGAAGTTCCATAAAGTCACCTTCGTTCTCTTGCTCTTTGAAAAGCTACCTCATTGGTCATTCCCTCCTCACAGTTGTTCCACCTTGTTCTTAAGCTAAAGGCAACTAATATGAAGATGTTCCTAATATTCCTGTTCACTCTCTGAAATTCTTAATGCATTCAAAGCAGTATAAATCCAACGGGCGTCACATACTATGGTTATGCATTTTGTGCAAAATTCACAATTTTTTATAACTGATAATTTTATTAATTCGTGTATCTTCGTGTATCCGTATATTATTCGTGTATCATGTAAAATGGTGACGACCGTTTAAATGATACTGTCTTGAATTTTTCCATGGTAAACAACCATTTGGTTTAAACCTCGTTTATATGGCGCCATGCGCACGAATTGGAGTGCTTTGCAACATCGCGTACTCAGTACTCGAGGAAACATCTATGAGTATTAATACGTTTTCACGCAACCACAAACCAGAAATAAGGAATGAGAACCCAACACCACCAGTGATAAGGAATTTAACTTTAAAAAATAACTTATTAATTCAGCAACCAATAAAAATCGCTAGTATCATAAATTTCCCAAATATTCTTCAGTTTTTGAACGGCTAAGTTCTCTCTCCAACTGATAGGCAGTAATATTTTTCAGTTACATCTGCAGTAGCTGCATTAATTCTCTGATACCCAAATTATTTCATCGGTTTTATCAGGTTTATAACTTTTCATTATAAATATAAGGCCTTTATTTTGTTTATCATGGTCTGTTAAATACTTGTTTACCCTTTATGCAATTTTTTATGATCTCGCAATGGGGGAAAGTGGCTCATTTAAGAAAAAAGCAGAGTAAATTTGGTATATTGGTGTTTGCAAAGTAGTGGTTGATTTCGTTTCGGAAGGTATCATTTTATATTGCTTCATCCTAAAGGAGTAAATGTAAAATTTCTCTGCATCCTGGCTCACGTTGGTGCTACCGGGAACGAAGCAGCGGACGACTTTGCAAAAGCAATCCTTAGGAAAGACGAAATTGATATAAATGCATTTACGGACCATGATCCGAGATCTGATATGGCGCAACACAGCTTAGAATATTCTTTTCCATGTAAAAAGTGGCGTAAGAGTTTAAAAATCCTCCATACGGAATAGTCGACGTAAGGAAGTCATTATTGTAATGCTAAAGATAGGCCACATGGCATTAACTCATTCCCACCTCTTATCTCCTGAGGAAGAACCACCTACCTGCAGAGACTCCCGTCCTACTATTGAACATCAATTAACAGATTGCATAAACTATCAGGCGCTACGTGATAGATTCAAAATTACGGAGTATCTTAGGTATTTTTCGCTGAAGACCCAAATAAAATTGATTACGTTTCATGCCCCTCCGCGAATTCAACCTATTTTCGAAAACATTATTATATTTTAACCAATTATCAACAATGTTTGCAGCACAACTTATGAGCACAGTGCTAAACAATTATTAATTAGAATATACTTTTTACCTCTGTGAAGGTGCGCTATGGACCTTAGCTGTCGATGCACCTTAAAACAAATCTGAATACTTACAAACACCGTTTTTACGACAGCTCTGATTTCATCACGGAGCTCCTCGTCTCGTGGGAACGTGTAGTGAGAATTAAGGTCCGAGAAAATTTGTGCGTTATATTGTTGTAGAGAAACTTACAGTGAAACTTGTACCGTGGGACATGGCCTTCGTCCACAATCACCCTCGATTCCAGAGCCTTGTTCTGTGAAGTCCCATTCTGTCTCCCTTCAGCGGGAAAGCGAGCGAGAGAGGAAATAGGATTTGGGCAAGACCCAGGACTTTGGTTTTGCGGGCGACCCACATGGCCATCGTATCCGGGTGTGGGGGGAGTGGAGGGTGGGAGATGGCGGATTTGCGAGCGGGGTACTAATCCGGCAGCGCCCGGTGAGGGCGGGGGCGATTGCGTGGGGACCTCTCGCGGACGACTGATTTCGCCGAAAGGGTTTGACGGCAGAAGAAGGAGGGGTGGACAGTTCTTTTGGTTGCCGAGGCAAAGGCGGGACGGGGGGGACTTCGCCGCTTCATTGGGAATATCGGTCATCCAAATGCCTCCAATCTAGCATCAGCTCCGCGGGAACTCGGCGGGGAACTGGGGATTTGGTCATGAATCAAGCGGATTCCGGTAGTTAATGGACGCGGGAAGAACCACTATCATGCAGAAAGGATTTCAATCGAGTGGAATTACCTTTATAAGAAACCATTGGAACAAATTAGTCTCAATATTCTTTGCGTTGAAATTATTCATCAACCAACGGTTGATAAACTCTGACACTTTTATGTTTCAGGCTTTATTCATACCGGGTAGGTTATATCAAATGCGGATTTTTGTAATAAGAATTCATAAATATTTTAGTAAGCAACTTTCAATGTTCATCTGTCAGGAATAAAATACTATGAAATCAAAACAGAACTACTAGGAAGACATTAAAATATGAAAAAAATACATTTTTTAAACCATTATTTCGATTTTTATTAATTTAAAGGGTAATCAACCTATGAGAGGAAAAATAAGTTGGCTTTAGTAGTGATTGACTGATGCTTGTGTTTAACAATAAATAGACAATATCACTTGGTATTAAATTTACATGCATTGTACGCATGAAAGCGAATATGCGTAATACTTTTATCCCTAGTACCCAAATAATTTATATTCTTTTATTTCAGATTGATTTTTGCCACAGAAATTTCATTAGCTCTAAGAATATTACTCCTCCAGGTGCCTCCAAGAAATCTATTTGGCAAATAACAAGGCCTGATTTAAATATCTTCCGTACCAAATTCTCATATCTGCGGTAATGTCACTATTTTTCACTGTACCTATATATCATCACAAACTGATCTTCCCCTGAGTAACCCCTTTTCTCACTTCTATAAATATTTTCATACACCCCTCTCACCTCAGGCAATGAAAATGTTGGCGAAATAATCTTCACATTTTGCTCATCTTCTCTTACGCTACTGTACGTTATCCAGCACGGGTTTAAAAAGCTGACTTAACGAGGTATTCTGGCTAAACTGTTTCCTCATAAACGCCGCGAATAGCCCTATCATGCCGGCACAAAATTAGGCACATTAGGGATGAATATTCATCGGGAGCCTCATAAAAGGGAAGGCGCTAGAGAGAGAGAGAGAGGAAGAGCACGGACGGATGTCTGTCTACTCACACTCCGTTCGACGAACGCTTGCGATAAATCCTCGCGAAATGTGGGCCACGGCAACGGAGCGTGTTTCGTGACGGGGACTGTTCTTCAGGGGATTGATTTGGCGGACGGGGCTTGGGAGTTCGAGGTCTGACGATGATGATGACCGCGGATCCCAGGGAAGTTCTCCCGCTTCTTCCCTCCTCTTTCACCCACCGCCCCTTCCATACCCACCCCCAAACCACCTTCCCATGCCACACGCTCCAACTTCCCCAACCTCTTCCCCTCCTTTCCTCTAAGTCCGTCCCTTCCGCCACCACTGTGTGAGTTAAAACAAATACTAAATTCTTATTTTTGTTTATTTGGTTTAAAAATTTCTGCTTTCGGTGATGACCTGCGTTGCCCGTTGAAAACCAAAGGAAATGTGCAAAATATGCACATTATTCCTCGAATATATTTTAAACGAGCACTTTTTTCCAGCCATAGGAGCCGACTGCAGCGCCATTTCTATGAAATTACCGCATTTTGACTTCAATTCCGGCAGTAATTTTCTAATTACTAAAAAAATAAGGTGGTATCCTATACTTTAGTTATTCATCTCAAACACAGTTTTTCGTGAAACTGAAATTTATATTATATGGAAAAATACTATTTTTCTCCGTGTTTCTCCTAATCTCCCATATAACACCACGTAATTTCAAGTTCAATTTGCGAGAAAAGTAGCATGAAAATTTTTCTGTTTATATCAGATAGTGGACACGTTTTTCTGTAAATGGCCAGAATATGAATGAAATGACATATAAGCCATTTTCCGGTGGAACCACCTTAACCCTCATCTGACCCATTAACACTAGAAGTAACGGACTTTGCTGCATAACTATTAACAGCGACGGGGGTCAATTTGACCCCTTAGGAATACTTAGGGCCGCACTCTCAGTCGCCTCTAAATTATGGCAGCAGTAGTGGCGAAGAGTCCTGCATTGATATACTCAGTCGTTCCTATAACGACTCCTCGGGAGTGGTGGGGGTGGTTGTGTTGTCTGACGTCCTGTGATGACGTATGCGATGAGGTTTGCGTACTTAGCGCCATTTTTACCCAATGATGGACGGATCGGACTAAAATAGAGCTGACAAATGAAATCCGAATTGGCTTAGCGGCCTAGTCATCAAGATGGAGCAGGCGATGTTGACTCCGTATTGTTGACAGGATTTAATTTTCCTAAAACGTTAACTCATTTGGTACAAAAAAGTATGAAATAAACTTTTTTAACGTTTTTATAAATTACGTAATGATTTTTATGAGCGTTGTTCATGAGGTATTCTTACAACGATTATTTCATAGAGGTTTTAAGCAGACAGATTCTGGCAGCCATATTTATGTAGGGAGTAGCCGTGACCGAGTTTACCTATAGGAGTAGGGGCTGTTTGTTTTTAAAATGACCGCTTTGATGACGTACATAGTGTAGTTTACACCCGTTGATTACGTCAGAAGGGCAAGGTGGCGTATACAGGCTTGGTGAGCCCTGTAGGGGCGACTGAGTATATAGTCCTTATTTTTCTAGAGATAAATTTAACATTTTTAATCATCGAAATAAAATGCGAATGGTTTTTAAAACATTTTTATTTGTTGTTGTTTATTTTTTCTAGGAAGAATGGTGGTTTACACTAACATGCAATAAATTTGCCATTTCCACTTTGCATTTTCCACATTTCCATCGATCGTTGCTCAAAAGTAGTGCGAAGGGCATTGAACATAAGTATTGTTTTCTGCATGCTAATAGTCTCTACTCTCCCTCCTCCTAATCTTCTCTCACAGCTACCTCTCCTCACCCATGATGAAATTCCTAATTTGTCTCTTTATCCGTCCATCGCACTTCCTCCCTCCTTCTCCACATCCACCACTCAAACGCCTGAAGCCCATTCCCATACTCTTTCCATCTCTCTGCTCGAAAAAGTTAAGGAAATGTATATAAAAATGAAGTGATTCCAAATGAATGCCAATTCATGGCGTGGTTACAAGCCATTCTTGAGCAAAGGAAATTAAAGAGGAAAAAACATGTGTGTTCAACTTGAGGAAAGAAATTATTTCATTTGCTTGTTTTTAAGATATGGACGATCGTCATCTGAGTTAAAGTTACATTGTGGTCTCAAGTTACGCTGAACTGGTGTTTCTATAGCTGTCAAAATAGTCTTCCCATTTCCTCCTCTGCCTCCTGCTGGTCGATTTCCACGCTATTCTCAGGATGCCGGCTACCCTTCCCCTCCACTCCGCTAAAAGCCTACCGAGGTGACATTGCCTTTCCATCCAGTGGCACCGTAATGTGGAGGGTCTCCGTTCTCCAGGGGTCCGCACCCCCTTTATCCTTCCGGCCCCCGCCCAAGGCCAACTCTTCGCCTCCATCCATTTCCAGCTCAACCGATATCTGGAAGCCTTTGCTTATTCCCGACCAAACTCCATCCACTTCCTCCTCAATCTCCTCCTCCTCCTTGGGATAATTTCTCGAGCCAATGGCGTCTTATTGATTTTGCCAGTGCTCCCTCTGCAAATCAATTCTCATTTGTTTTTGTTGTCCGGGGAGTTTTCCCTTTGTGGCCTTCGTTCCCAGTCAAAACCGTCTTAACCCCTTAACGGCTCTCACTAATTGGACTAGGGCGGGAGGAAAAAATCGAATCTCTCGATTTAGGGTTGAATGGAATGCTCGTCTAAAATTCGATCCCTATCGATTTTGGCTCTAAATTCGGATCGGATTTGGTCGTGACCGAATTTGCTAATAAGCTATGTCATTAGAAGTAGAATTCAATGTGAGTTCTCATTATTTTGATGCTCTGGCTGACTCGTGAATATTGTAAAATTTTGCTCATTAAGTTTGATGCGCGATCTTGTGAAACTGTGAATGCCGAGCTCTCTATATCAGCTGATGAGTGTTTTGCAGTTTTGCACAGAAAAATATGGATTATGCTTAATCATGCGTGTAATAGAACTTAGAAGGGCTAGCAGAGATGTCTTTGGATTTCTTTACACACTTTCGACAGCTATTTTTGATAGTTAGGAAATGGTAAACTCAAATTATTATTTCACTGTTTTTGTGAAACTGATTTATGAAATATCTATTCTATATAACATATGTGCTTAAAAAAGGCCTCAAACTTTTTATCTGCCCTCGATATGGTAGGCAGACGCTCAAACCTTTTTAAAACGATACACTGCTGTTAGAATATATTTTTGGAAATACATTAGTCAATTGTACTGCTACTAAGATACCACTAACAACTATAACTGTGTCCTTATTTCCCTATACGCCATCAACAAAATTTTACCAGGAAATGAAAATATATAGAAAAAGTTTGGTATTTATGGAACTTAAGAAAGTAAGTTCAATTTTTCTAGCAATCATGTTGAAGCGGGAAATAGTGATAAAATGTTTGGACGTGAATAAGGGGTAGAAAATAAATATGGGGTATTGGATCAGTGTGAGAAAAAATTCAGGACATCACTAAATCGTTATTTCATAATAGTGAAAATTTTGTTTTTGTTTATTTGTAATTTACATATTCTATAAAAAAGGAAGTTAGCGAATTTGTTACGCTGCATTTTGCAATATGTTGAGCGTATCTATATAAGTCGGAATACCTCTATCTTATGTGCCCCAAATTCTGGACAATCCCGCTTTTTTCTGGCGAATGGAAACCCTGTATTGGATACCTTAAATAGAAGAGGATATATTGGGAGGCAATGAAGAATCTAATTGAAAATATACGAAGCTTTGAATTGGGGAAGTACTAGAAATGTCGCGGAAATATAGGGGAATAATGGCAGTGATACTAGTGATTGCTTCTTAGACTTCGAGAAGGTATTTGGTATATTAAACTCGACGAGGTTAAATGAGGGATCAGGGCAATAGGATGAATTGGAGATAAAGACGTGTAACTTGAAATATCTTTCTGAATCAGTCGTTACCGGTCAGATATAAGGCGAATATGAATGGGCTGAAATTAGTGGAGAAGTATGGTAGGAAAGGCTACTATTGCCACTGTTTCTGGCTCCCATGCATAGGAAATGGCCTAGAGGGATGAAAAGAGATGAAAGAAGGGGTGGAGGTTGACGAGGAGCCGATAAAACCAGTAACACTCGCAGAGGATCAAGTGTTTGTTCGGCAGAACCTGACTGATTGATAAGTGCGCTTGAATTAAAGTTTGCAAGGAGTGGGATGAACATATATCATTGGGTGACAAATTTGATGAAATTTTCCATAATTATAGGGATGGACTGACTATAATTAGTTGAATGGCATAAAATACAGATGGTGAACAGTCCACGTATCTAGGGGGTGCTTTGGATAATAATGAGTTTGATTATAAAGTCAAATGTTATGGAATTGCCTCAAATAAGGAAGCAATTTTGGAGGCAAAGTAATTGGTTGTGGGACACTGACGAAGGTATCAAGACAAGATTAGTTAACATTTAATGTAAAACTGTAGCTTTATACATGATTCGGTGACTTAATACCAACAACCGAGACTTGTTTAGCATTTAACGTAAAATCATTCTTATGCGTGTGCGAACTGAAAATTCTTTTTCGGACAAAAACATTTTCAATCCACGTTCCGAAAATCGACGCTGGAGTTTCCAAGGAGTGGCGCAAGGAAGGGGACCGAATCCTGGTCCTGAATACCTCTCGGCGATATCCCGTCTCGTCTGATCTCGTAGCTACGTGCACATTCCACCGCTCGCTGTTATTTGGCGTCCCATTGACTCCCGCGCGCGCGAAGGCAGTCGCTTTAGCGTCCAGTGCACGCCCCGCGTCGCTTTCGATGTGCACGCAGGCATCGTCATGCGCCGTGGGATGCCCAGTCGTGCGTGCACAGAGTTGTGCGTCCGTGTTGTGGGGTGGGGGGTTAGGGGACGGCACTTTGGGAGGCCTGAGCCCCCAGCCCCCACTCTCACGAGTACAATCAGATGGCTGGAATCGATACACATGGGGGCCGTCTGGGATGTCCAAGCGAAGACGGGACTGGACAAAGCGACGAGACGACCCTTGGACATAACGCTGGATGTACCGTGGAGTACGAACACCATGGAAACATTTGTAAAGCTGTGTTTAATAGACATGAGTGTGCGAAAATTGAAATCGAATAGAAGAAAAACTAAAGAGTGATGTTTACGACACTAACCTAGGTGCTTCTTTCACGAGAGTCAGCTTGTGAGTTCACACAAATTTCTTATCTTTTTATTCTTCTTTTTTAGTTTTCTTATTCTTTCTTATTTTGAAGAATTAGAGGCGTATTTCCGGAAACGACGAATTTTTCAATATTTTACTACTTACATGTCTCAACTGTGTTCTCCTCCTCTTCCTTACATGATGTTTCGTCAATCTACACTTATTTTATATTCTCAGTGATTTAATACCCTTTTTTTGTAGAAATGATTTGTATTTTGTCACAACATCCTTCTTTTTGATGATGATATCAAGGTTGGCCATTTTATTTGCCCTCTCAAACTTTTTCTTTCAAATAGCAAATGACACGTTAGGATATCTCTTGCATTCCCAAATTGTTAACGGTACCCCCATTGGCAACGATTTATAAGACTTTTAACTTCAAAAAGAATTTACCTGAACTATGATTCATTGGAGTTTAGGTTTGAATCCCAGTAATTTTTCAATGTGAATTCCGCGCATTTGCGAGACTCCTAGCAATCAACTCTCGATCAAGTTAAGCAGCTTGGAATTTTCCATTTTAGAGATTTGAGGTTATTGAGATAGCAGTGGAAAGGTTACCGTCAAGTAACGGCTTTGTACGACGTATTACCAGTAGAAAAACTGTACGTTCCTATTTCAATAAGAAATTATTTCGTGTCTTATTTATAGTTTACCGCAAGCACAAGTACGCATTTGAAGCACGGAAAATTTTCACACTAAACAAAATAGATGGAGAGCCGCACGCTTTGATAAAAACTTGTACAAAGGTGAAGGAAGTGTGACACAGGCATTGAAAAGACATTGGGGTCTATACTCTGATCAATGGACTTTCGGATACGCAACTGGTTTAATAAATTTACCCATACTTTTTATCGGTATAACGCACAGGAGTAAAAAATAAGAGAGATAGCCTATCTAGAAAAAAGTTGGAGGAATTCCTTGTTCTCACTACTCACCCTTTCTCTATTTCAATTCCTTTTCCTGATTCCCTCCCTTTTTCATGATGGGTTTCCTGACACCAACTGCCACATGCTGCTCACGCCGCAACATATAGGACCTAAAGACCACTCCCGCTGTCGCACACCTCCATCCCACCTTTCGAGCACTTGGAATCGCCCCCCGACCTCTGGACCGCCTCCTAAATCCCCACTTCAACTCTTAGCATCCTCTCACTCATGAGAGATCCACTCTCTTCTCTTTTTCCCTCGCACGCAGAATCGTTATTTACATGTTCATCGAAAGGTCTTTCGTCATTCCGACTACAGAGTGACGTTTTTGTGCGTGGGCCAATGTGCGTTTGTTCGCTTTCCTTCGATCCTTTGAGACTGTTAATGGGGCTCTCTTTTTTCTCCTCCCTCTAACTCCCGCCAAGAGATGGCGTTATTCCCATCTCCCGAGTGAGTCGCCTAGAATGTTTCATGCCCGGCATAAACAACTCATTTGCATGGAACATCTTTCGCGAATCCTCCTGCGAACTTTTTCTCTCTCTCTCTCATAACTTTTCCATGAGGATTCACCAAGTCTGTCTGTCAGGCTCATTCTCCCCTCTTTCCAACCCGTTCTCCGAAGTGCCATCTTTATCTACACGCTACCCAGTGTGCAACAGAAAGAGCGTTTAACATCGGGCACTATTACAACAGCCATGGTGAAGGGAAGGATAGGAATTGGCAGAGGGAAAAGGCGAAAAGTGATGTGTGCTTTTCACGGATCCTTTTTGTTTTGGCTAATATAGTGGAGAGGGAAAAAAATATTTGGCTCCATTTTCGTCATCGTGTCTCATATTTTGTCTATTTCTTGTTTTCAACAGATGTCATTCGAGGTTGATAATAGTTTCAGACGAAGTTAATACACAATAAGCATTTATACCAAAATGTATGCTGGTACAAGTAGATTAGACTCATCGGTATCATCATCAGGTATGTACTCTACTTAAATGTAATAATAAAAAATCTCAGCTAGAAACAATCGAATACAGAAAAGATTTGTCATTATAAATCCGGAGATTAATTTACCTCAGCCCTCTTGTCCTTTTTATTTTCATCTATCAACTATAATCCGTTCTTATTCTTCATTTAGGCATCCCATATAACTAGCTTATGGCATTGTATTTGTGGTCTTCCTCGGTCATTCTTCCCATTCGTTGTTCCTCCCAATATTTTTTCCAAGAGGATGTTATACCGCAGTGATCGATGAGTTTGTCTCCTCAACCTATCAGATTTTTCAACAAGCATCATTTCTTACCAACTCTTCGTTGAGATTTCTCCCCATCCATTCTTCAAAAGCACCATATTTTTATTGCAATCAGCAATCCGTATCGTCCAAGTTTACTTTTCTGCATGTATTCATCTGTATACAACCTCGCTGTCTGTCGCGCGGAGGTATTTGGGCACCAACCACGAAATGGGGAGGGTATACGGAATTGGAATAAAAAGCGGGAAAGAATGAAAGTGATTTGGAGCTGTGTTTTCGTGTCTCCCTTTGTTTTCGTCATAATCATTTATTGTGCGTGGAATGGATTTTTGTGCGGCTGTATGTCTATCTAATTTTGTCTCATCTATCAGTTATAGAGACATAGCGAGAGGTCAACGTAATATCCTCCAAGTCATCCTAAAAAAACTCGTTTGATCAGAAGTTTTCAAGTATTATTAGAAAGAACGCGTGCAGCCTCCGAGTCAATAGTGCCGAGTCATCCTCGTCTTTTCTTCAACTGTTTTACTCTTTCCGTCGGATCCCAGCAAGTTTTGACGATGTGCTTGGCTCTTCTTTATATTTCGTTTCCTACGCCATGTTCCAAGAAAGTCTTTCCTATTTCTAAGCATGAGTTGCTAGCCGTTAGTTGACTCCTCTCATGTTAGATTTCGTTCTTTGATTGGACTACTCGAGTTTCACTTCATGTCTCGGCATGAGAGTAGCATGAATCTAAAGTGACGCAGTAAACCTTCCCCTGTGCGGCAAAAAAAATTATAGAAAGGTTTCGGGCGAATGCAATGCGAAGCGTATAAGCGGCGCATTACTCCGGAAAACACACGAGACGGCAGGGAGCGTGTATGTGTATCGGAATTTATCCCGACGGGGTTGCCAGCCCTTAACGCAGCCGTGGAATAATTGAGCGTGCGTATGTGAGAGAAGAGCGAAGAGGATGAGAGAGGGACGAAAGCCACGCCCTGTTTGCAAGGCGCGTGCGCCCGCTCTCCGTCTTCCGCGTTTCCAAAATTTTTAAAATTAATATCTACGAGTCAACAATTTTTCTTTTTTTTTCTCTGCGTGGTTATTGCGTTGGAAATGTATAGAGATGATGCGGAAGAGGAGAATAACCGGGCGAACTTTTGAGGATATGCGTGGGAGGTCTTTTATTTTTAAATAAAAAAGGGTGTCTGGAGTCTAAAGGAATTGTTGCGTGAATACCCTCATGGCGGCCCTTCAGGACGAGTGACGTAATGATTCTCTCCTTGCCTTTCACATTACATCGTTTCGCATCGTTGCCTTTCACAATGGCTTCCTAGAGAATGCAACATCGTTGAAGAGTATTTACAAATAAGTTAACATCATACCCCATTTTTCTTCATTTTTTTCGTAACGTTTTAGTCAATGTCCTTTCCTCTTTTGCACGGAACGTGGAGAAATAAACAGGAGACCTTCTTTTAGAGAGAGATAGAGTAATTTCTCATATCATAAATATTATACGTTCTTATTTTTAGCTCCTTAAAAGTACTGTTTTTTTCAGGACTTCTTTTGATTTAAATCATTTTAGGAAATATAGATGAATTTTTAGCAGAGCTTTTTCCACGTGTATTTTTGTTTTTCTTGACTATGGTTTCGTTAAAGAGTAGCATCTTCAGTTCAGGTCTTGAAGATGTTACTCAGTAACGAAAAAATGGTCGTGAAAAACCAAACTACATGTGAAAATAGCTGGGATGAAAATTCATCTAACTTTCAAATGTAAAAAAAAATTAATCTAAATGTCAACCTTTTCAATCGAGTTAAATCTAACTTTATTTCGTAGTTTCTCATCCGAATTAAGGAATATCATTCCTGCAATGCATCAACATTCTAAACATCAACTCCAGATACCCATAGTCATAATTATCGTGAACGTCCAAATATATTAGCCGTGTACCGTAATTAATGAGATGTAAATGTCTCCGCGTATGGCGTGTAAAAATGCAGTGCAAAACCAAAGGTGTTTTAGTATTTCCTATTATTTTAACCTCCTTCAGAATTTTGGCATTGTTTCATGATCATAATTGGCACTCATACGTATTCCTTGAACGTATGCATTCAATTCTTAATCATTTTACCTCGTAATATACAAGACCACTAAGGAGTACGTTGAATGGTGTTTAATATTTAGGCCTTCCAAATGTTGGAATGCTTTCATTACTCAGAATATGTGTTCGATATCGCTTAAATATTCACGTTTACTGCGTTTATTTCTCGGCTAATAGGTATAAAAGTGCAAAGTGCAGCTGAAAAATATTTACTAACGCTAGGTACGACCTAATAGAAGCATAAAATTTCCGGCTTAATAAGTGTAGGGGGAACTTAAAAATCGTCTTGACAGTTAAACAAGGCAAGTAAATTATTCAGCATATATAGTATATGAACAAATCTACTACCTCTTTGTAAATTATCATTAGTTCTGAGGGTAGCAGATGCTAACGACAATAACTTCACAACTCACCGTTTATCTCTTACTTAGAGTATAATTTCAAGAGTAGCAATCGTCGACAGAAGTTACGGTCATGCGTCTGGGCGTGCCGATACATGATAGGTCATCTGAATTTCTGCGGCACTTGTCAGGTCATTGTGTGTCAAACACCCCTTTGCGGCCTCTCTCAAATGTAGATGAGACTAATTGCGCACTTGAGGTAATTGGCAAGCACTCATCACGTGCTGTGTCTGGGGATGGGGGTAAGGGATTATAGTTATTGCTTCAAGTGCGGCCCTGAATAGAGGTGTCTCATTGCGTCTACTCTGCACACTGCGCACCCAATGCACTCTATTTTATTAGCTGTTATCGTTCTGCATCGACAAAACGCACATAATCTGTTTGACATCCCGAGTGAAAGGCTTAATGACTATTCTGCACTGAATGTCCTCTTCGATTGATTTTGCCAATTCCAGAAATCCAGCTCGCACGCTCGCGGCAGTCATGTAACATGTTAAAGATTCCGTTCTCTGGAAGGCACTCGATCAAACTGTCACGCGATCGCAAAAACTTTCGATCGGTGGGAAACGGCACTGGAGTGGTTGGTTCGGAGGGTATTTCATTAATAATTCACTCGGAAAAATATTTAAAAAGTGGGACCTAGTTGAAGCTGACGCTCGGGGAATCGATACCTTGCCGGGAGTACATAATGAATTTTCGCGTCGCGGAAAAGATTTATCGCGCCATAAATTCTAACCTGTGCCATTTTTGCTAAGCGGATTGGCAAATGTGTTTCTGAGCCGTGGGGGGTGTGAGAATGAGAGTATAGGGGGCGGAAAGTGAAGTTAGTGGAGGAGATTTGTTTCAATTTTTATTAAGACTGGCCCGATACCAATTTTACCGATACAATCCGATACTGACATTATACCTGTCGATATTCCGATATTGCCGATTCGATACTGATGATGGCCAGATACATATTTTACGTGAATGGTGAGCATTTTAAAATAATTTCGTGTAGAAATATTTTGGCTTCATCCGGCGAAGAGATTGAATATAACTTAACCCGGTGTGAAACTCGTGAAAGCTTTGTTTAATGCATTCTTATTTTTTTAAAGGCTTTGAAATAATATTTACTACAATATATTTTATTCATTCTTAAAATGCATGTTAAATCAAGTTTTACTCTTTTAGCCTCGAATGGTTCTTTTGAAAGAAAAATATATTTGAGTGAAAGCGATGAGTTCAGTTTCATCAAAATAACAAGGCTAACCAAAATGGTAAAAATTTTCTCCAGCCGTTTTTTATAATAAAGGGCATATTCACCTTGGAGCTAAACTGGAGTTTCAGCCTACATTATGAAATATCGCATTTTCCTGATGATAAGGCGCACGGGCATATAAGGCTTATTTGCCACAGAATAAAAACAAACTTTCTATTACCTTTCGATATTATTTACGGTGAAGCTATATTATACCAAATACCGAAGCAAATATGGCAAAATGGAGTAAAATGACTTATTTTTACTTTCATCACATCTTAAGATTCGCACCACACAAATTGCAGCAAGAAGGTCGTCAGGCATAATTTGAACTTTTCATTGATCATGTAAGAAGCTTGGTGGTTTTTCGTGGGTCTCTTTGGGGGAAAAAACCCCGTCTTATATGATGGAAAAGTACGGTAGATCATGTGTTTTCTACTTGGAACCATCTGAAATGTCAATGCACCCTAAAATCATCCATTCTTCCAATACTAATTTTAATTTTGGGTTTTAACTACCATCAAGTACAGGAACGCCATAGAATACATCTCTTAAGGGATGCTTCCGGAAAGTTAAAACACCTAACACCTCTATGTTACGAGTGCCTTGTTTGAAGTACTGTAATGACTCATGACGGCTGGTTCCTTATAGATCTTAAAAAAATTACCTTTTGTAATGATGAATTCTTTTGGTTGGCGTAGGAGTTCTCGTATTGGCCCGGAAAGCCTTAAGTTCTTCATTCAAAAACTTCGACCAACTTTTCAGTCGTTCCTTCTGGTTGTCAACATTGAGGCTGGATTGCAGCAGCATGCCATTCGCTTCTATTCAGTGCCGTATTTTTTGTTCTTGATGGGATGGAAATCTTGCGTAGCACCTACATTATTTGTTGAAATTGATGACAATTGAAAATGACAACAAAGCTTCGGCCTTCCCCACCGATTTACTTCTTCTAAAATACCTCCGGCAGTAGTCTTCAAAATATTGAAGTGTCGTAAGACGTGCCTGAATAGGTAGTCTGGATCTGTCACTATGAGTGTCACCCTCATTACTTTCCCTCGATACGCCTTCATTTTTAATTATCTTCTTCCAGCAAATATTCAGTGTTTTCCTATTGAACCCCGTCTCCAATACTTCCAGTCTTTTCTTTTCCTATTCCCCAAAATTCCGGGTTATACCTCAATATAACGCTATACTTCTTATATAAGCTTTTCGCTTTATAAATAGGTTTGTCACTCTTATATAAGCTTATTAAATATTCCGCTTTTTGCGGTTTATGATAACTATCCTGGGCAGTTGGTTTTTATGCAGGCTACCGACAATGAGCAGGCTCGCAACTCGGTGGAATTAATGAAATTTGACCAATACGTGCACGCACGCTTTGCTCTTTTCTGCTGTGGGAAACTTTTCCCAAAACCAACATCGTTGAATTGAAGCAATCACTTACCGTTGAGAACATTTTAGGGTATGAAATATTTAAAAAATTCAGATATCACATTTGTATGTGTAATGTATAAACAAAACGCTATCTATCGTTGGCATTTACATTTTTGGCGGCTTCAATCACCGCTACTGTGGTCTCTAATCATACGCGGTAATAATGAACTCCTAAACCTATCCGTCTTGAAATTTATCTCTCTTATTTATGCATGCATTTTCGAAAATGCCGTTGCCATAAACTATCCGCGGTATCGACTGCGGGTGATATGTATTGGGCCAGCCCTGATCTTTATTCTTTCGCATTATGTGGAGGTGGTAGGTGAAAAAATGGCACTCTAAAATGAAATATTGTGAGTTGATTTGTCGAGAAGGTGTAATGAGTAGGCCCCTGATTTTTGTCAAAAATAAGACCTAACCTTTGGGAAAATGACGTAAAACTGAAAATTATTTGGAAAT
This sequence comes from Pyrrhosoma nymphula, assembly GCA_963573305.1. Lineage (NCBI taxonomy): Eukaryota > Metazoa > Arthropoda > Insecta > Odonata > Coenagrionidae > Pyrrhosoma > Pyrrhosoma nymphula. The sequence continues at coordinate 53,918,942 of OY754336.1, read as the reverse complement.
TTGTTCCATTTGCTTAATACAATAACTTTTGAAAATTATCTGCACGACGTGCAATTAATTCCTTTTTACTCCGTAATGGTTGGCCGCATGGTGATGAAATATACTTCAGTAGAAAGCTATAACTATTGCACACAACGTTTACGAGTACTTCACTTCAACCATGGTGTTTGCGTTTCGGTATACTAGCAATAATTTGATTAAAACGTCCAATAAGCAAATTTAATGGAAATGTAAGGGATCTCAAGTGCTTAAATATAATATATTCTCCAATATAGCATTATTAATCTCATTTTTAGATACATTTGAGGAAAATTGGGCCGAAAACAAGTTTCCTTCGCCAAATTTTAGGTCACAGGTACGTTTATAAGGAGTGTGACGTGTTCAAAAATCTCTAAAGAATCCCCTAAAAGGATTTTAGCAGCATGCGAATATTTTGGGACCAATGATATGTTGCTGTGGTCGGCAAGTATCTCAAATTTTCAGATTGTTAGCTCCACACTATTTTCCTCGAGGTTAAAACATAAAATCACTAAGGCTAGGAGGGCTACGTATACGTAAAGCATTGTTGGTTCTACATACCTATCACAGAGAATTCACGCAACTTTTTTTGACTTTGATTATGACGAAAGAGAACTGCGTGATAGTTATTTATGCATATATGCATGAGGAGTTATGAGAGGCAACCGGAAGGAAAGAAAGTATAGATGCCGTCCGTCGTCAGCGTCGCCCTTATACCCACGTTATATTGTCTCTCGCTCATTCAGTTTCCCAGCCTTCGTTTTATTGAGTGAATCGATTGGAGAGGAGAGATTGAGAGGTATATAGTTTCAGAGCGTGCACTCCGAGGTGCGGAATTTAACGTTCAGTGGTGGCGGCACGAAGTGTTAGAATGGTGGCTTTCATTTTGTGCCGTCGACCTCCTTACTCTCTGAAACAGGAAGAATGGCGTGCGCCCATTTTTAATGAAGGGAAATCGGAACTTTAGTATTTTTTTAAACCAGTTCGATTGTGTGCCGTCAAATAATGTGTGACAGGGAGAACTATGCGTCCCATTTAATCATTCATTGAACGCAGGCTTTTGATGAAATTGAATTCGTTCGATTTGTTTGTTATTTTGAGGATGCGGCCGAATGCTAAAGTCACGAGCTTCATAATGGATGACTGGAAAGGCTGTTTTGGGAAGAATTAAGGGTAATCTCAGAGAAAACTATCGTCGGAATTAGCCTGCTCTCAACGAAGGGCGCCAAGAGGTTTCACGCCACTTCCCATCCCACGGGTGGAGCACTACATCTGAAGTTCCACCCAAAAGGAACCCAAACACGGATCGAAACTCCTATGAAATAATCTTGAATTCGAACCCGGACCCTCGAAATAGGAAGCCAGTACTATTGCCGCTACATCAACCAGATCCTCAAATTGGTTCGAATATAAGAGGTACTCAGTATTGTTTCCATTCTTAGTTTATGATTTCCCCTTTGTGTCCCTTTATTTGACTGGAAACTTTCAAATAAAAAATATGTACTCATAAACGTGTACGGCAGTGTATATAAAAGCAGTAATCAAATCAAAACTTCGCTGCAGGTCTTAACTCCACTCCCCCAATCTGGTAACCGTTTCATTCCTGTGTTTGTAAGTCGTCATTTTATGGTACCTCATGATTTTTCTGATGTATTCCGTACTTGGCCTTCTTCGGTAGTTCTTCCGAGTTATTTTTCCTTTATTTTTGGTTTTCAAGAGGCAATTGTGACGCAAAATGCGTCCTATAAGTTTGCCTCTCCCTCTTTTCAGTGTTTTCGTAAAACTTGTTTTCTCATGAACTCTTCGAACGGCTTCTTCATTGCTGATTATGCCCGTCCGTTTAATCTTCGTGTACGACATTGCTCGATATTTTTCATGGTTCGAATGCAAGGGAATCACTCTTCCTAAAAATATACTTTACTCCCGGCCCGTGTAGATTCAGAGGATACGGAAATGATCCTGAGTCGAAATCGGTGGTGAGCATGAAAGTATATTCTGTGGAGCAGCTGAGTATTCCTTCCTTTATATCCATTTCTGTAGCTCTGCCCAAAAGCCCAAAATTATCCCAGGCAAACGAGTGTAAGAAATGGTATTAGGCTTAACTTTGTGGAAGTCACAAGCATCCATGATTTAAAATTATTTTTTTAAATCGAAAATTTTATATTCTTACCTTGATAATGGAACAGGGCTGCTAAAACCTGGGTTGGCTAGAATAAAAAAGTGTGGATTTAAACAAAGTAATTTTTAATCATGAATGAAACGAGTGTAAGAAACTTTTATCCCAATATTATTAGCTCTGATTTTTAAGTGGTTGCTATCACCTCAAATTCTTTCCCAATTGCCAATGTGTTAATCTATTTTCAAATGAATGTAGAATGCAGAGCCACATCAAATCTAGGAGACAACTATACTTAATGCAACATGTGGCGTGTCTAACAGTCACCAAAGAGTTTGAAGAAGAAGCCCTTTGGATAAACGTAACTGTTTCAGGCTGGGTATGGTGGAAGTTCTCGATATTCATCATGAATGAAAACGCTTGGTAATCTTCCACAGATTTATTTCTTTGGCACGACGCGTTTCACCACACTGTGCCATTATCATGTGCAGGGTTCTTCGGTTTAGGTCATGCATATATAGGTTTCCACCAAGGCGTTAGGGAGTGGGGGGGAGGAGGGGGAAGGCTAAGGGAGGAGCGGAGAGGGGGGAGTAATTGGGGGTGGGAAGAAGGAGAGTGAAGCGGTGGGGGGAGGGGGAACTAAGGGTTTGAATGGACAGAGTGCGGAAAGACAGGAGAAACGGACGCAGGGGTTGGGACTAGGTGATGATGGAGGCCTCCTTTCCTTGACAACTCTGGATGGTAAGGGAAAGGAGGGGGGACAGAGGGTTTTAAATGGCCAGTACAGTGTACTGAGTACACTGCCCAAACCAGAGCACTGGTGGAGGGGGGGGGGGAAGGAAGTAGAGTGTGAAAGATTTTGGGAGATATGACAGGAGTCGGTTGGAAAGAAAACGGTTAAGGGCGGGAGGGTAGGGGGGTGCTTTAGTCTGGGAAATATTATGTGGCCAAACAAAATTTTTCCCAGACTAAAGCACCCCCCTCCTTATATCTAACCCTTATAACTAACTTATAACTGTCCTTAAGAGGACAAATAGTTACAACCATTGAAAGCTCAAGGAATGATATTTTTAGTTAAATCATCGTTATCTAAAGAGAAACTTGAATGGAAAATGTTCCAATTCAATCTAAATAAGGTTAATTTGAACAAATGGCAATTTGAGTGTAAATAATATATTTTAAATCTATAAATCATAATTTATCATAACATCGTTCAGAGCTTTCAAGAAGCATATGAAATTTCGAAGAATTATTTACAGCAAATTTTGTCAGAGAATGACTTGTGATTTCCCAAATTATTTTCTTCCTTCTACGTTCCTTTAAAAGCCATATATCCCTAGGTACTCTTCTTTGACAGAGTGGCATCCCCCTTGCTCTCGCAAGAGACCCCAAAATTCCGGCTGTTGCCGAGTTGTCAGGGCGACCCTTTCCACTGGATCAGCATGAATGACTCGGACGGACCCCTTTCGCATGCGAGTTTGCAGAAATTCATACAGATAATTTCGTTTCAGAGGTGTACCTCTGACTGAATACCTTTCCCCTCTTGGGTACTGGGAAGTGAAACTTGGGTAGGCAGGAAGGAACACGATTTGGCTATCAGGTAGGTACGTGAGAAGTTAATACAAAAAATGACTGGTAGCGTGAGAGCTGTGGAATTGAAGAAAGAATGTGGATCGGATTCTAGGCCTTTCCCTTCATGGGGTGGATGCTTAGAGAAAATAAATATAGTTCTCCTGAAATTTGCCATTATGAGAAGCGACCGACAGCTGAAGTCATTCTCTTTTTCATGAAGGAGTTCATAAAGGCTGGAAAGATGGGATGATTAGGGTAGTTGTTACTGGGATGTGGAGGAAGGCATGAGAATAAGTCCGGTGTCGACGTTAGCCTGCTTTCACGGCTGTCAATGATTCCACACATGGGCATCCAAGAGGGGTTGGAGAAGGGGGCCGTGGTCTCCCCTGGGGTCAAAGTTAAATATTCAGCGCATTCATAACTGAATGTGACCAAGCACACACTATAACTGTGGAATATTGCTTCCCACGTTGTGGTGTATTTACTTCTAATCTGTTTTTCAGTCATAGTCTTTATATTTCAAAGATTCTATTGAGGAAAAAAGTCATTCACCTTGACCGGGACTCGAGCCTGGATCCCTCAATACCGATAGCGAGTTTTGAAAATTTGCAGCGTAATTGTGAGTCCAATCTAAAGCATTTGGCATGATATCAAGGGATCCGGGTTTGAGTACCAGTCAAGGCGGATGATTTTTCCTCTAAGGAGTTTTTGTATGTTTGTGCATTTGCAGATCACCCCGTACAAGTAATAGTGCTGCTAGTTCGCTGTACCATTAGAAATACGATCTCAATAGACTCAAAGGAATAGCATAAAGGCCGTTTTACACGATGAAAGATATTGTGCAAACGAATGTACGTGAGATTGTACGTTTGTCTCAACGAAATTAGAACAGGTTCTATTTCCCGTGCAGGCATTGAGACATTCGCACAAGTGTTCATACAATTTGCCGCTTTACACGACACATTTTGCCTCATGCAAGAGTTCACGGAAGGGATTGTACAAACAAATGTACCGTGTAAAACGGCCTTAAGAGCAGGAACGGCAGGTGGGAAATCATTTGTCAGAGGCATTTACCGGAGGTGAACCAACGAACCTCCGGAAGATACCCTGTAACGATTTACATATGATTGTTATCACCTTTTAAAAATATTGAAGGGATTAGCTTGCATCTACTTCCACGTAGTACCATGTAAGTCACCTCAAGAGTGCCCTCAAGGGTGTAAGCCAAGATGTGACTTTTACCTAACATGTGCGCGTACATGCATGAAGAAACTTGAAATTCGAAATGTGAATCAGCCATGCGATAAGTGTTATTAGTAATTTTCTTTATATAGGTACAACTGTTTTTTTTTCATAAATATAACTTACTTGGGTACTTGCCCTAATACCTATCCATCAATTCCCAATGGCAGTATTTACATTCCCCATTTTGTTGCGTAAAAAATAAATTTTGTTCACGTCCCTTTGGCTTTCAAATTCCTGAATCTCATGGTTATTATGGTTATTTTATCTTCATAGTTTATTCTTTCTCAGGAATCTTAGGATTCAGTAGAACTGTGAGTGAAGCGTAAGACAAGCTAAAGAAGTGTGAAGTGTTTGGTAAATTTGTTAGTGATTTGTAAAAAGGTGATTTTTTAATAAACTGCAACCTATTAAAAGGATCAATGCTGTGCTAGACCCTGAAGAGTCTGGTATGTGGGCTATTTCGCAGTAGTTATTTGTACCCACCGACGCAGTTTTAATTAACATGTCCCCTATCGACAAGCATATATTAGTGAGGGACTCGAGCGATCTCTGTCATCAGTATCGGTGCTATGGAGACGCAACGTTTGAGCATTATCAGCCATAACGTTAACGGTTGAGACTACCCGCATTTGAGATTAGGGAGTACATTTTAACGTGATAACTTCTCGCAAGGAACTCCCGAACCATCAAAAGCGATCGCACTCGTCTTGACTAACTCGTGGTGTAAAACGGGGTAAATTGCAACCCCTCTCTTAATATAGCGAGGCAGGTGGGGGAGGGAGGAGGAGGGGGGTTGTCTTAAAGATGGGTCCCGTTTTAATGGACGGGCTGAGTAGTACTCGCGAAGCAACGGCGGCAGAAGCAGTTAAGGCAATAGATAACTTCAAATCTCCATCGCCAAACTTCTGAAAATCGCTAATGAAATGAGTGCGCGGGGGCGTGGGTGGGATAGAATGCTTGTAGGGGCGATATAGATGGAGGTGCCCCCTCTTCTCAACCCCCGCCCATTTTCTCTCCAGTTTCACCCACCCCCCCTTGTGCCTTTCCAGCCACTCCTGTCTTCGTTTTCCACGCTCTCAGGGACGTCAGCAGTTAAAGTGGTTAAGGTCGTTAGCGCGCGCGGAAGGGTTACAAGGGCCAGGGGTAGGTTGAGATGGTGAGCAAGGGGAGGGGGGGTGGGAGTAGGAGGATGGAGGAAGGTCTCGTCACTAAGGACGGCTGCTGTGCCGGGCAAAATGGGACGAAAGGGTTAGGAGTCTTCGCCGCGTACACAGCCGACCGCAGTTTGGTGGGCTGGTGCGGGAGCAAATATTACAGAAGGGAAATATGAACGGCAAGAGAAAATTCCAGTTCCAATTTTCCCTCCTGCACTCTCGATATGCTGGGCAAACTAACAGTAAAAACAGCTGGAAAACAATTCCTACTGATTGTACATGAAAGAGGTTTACCTCAGTGCTCCCATTATCATGGAGTGAATGATGATTCTGCAAATTCTAAATCTATTTGATTTGCTCTATTTGTCACTGAAGACTAGAATTTCATTTTTAATTCATTTTGAATTATTCGACGATTTCAAACCGCAGCCTTTTAGAGGCCAGCGCCCGGAGCTAAATCATCGTAATGATTCAATAAAAGAGGTATTTTGATACTGTTTATTCTAAGGTAGCAAAGCAGTATTGTGGGTAAAAAAATACCTGGCCAGCACTGAAGCTAAGATTTAATAAATATATTACCGTGGCGTTGATATTTCCTCCATTAGGAGTGAATAAATATTTTTTCCCGCAATGCAGTCTATTTTTCCGTGAAAATCATATTTCAAAAATTATAATCCTGTAAAAAAAAACTCAGTTGCTCTCATTTTAAATTCTTGTAATGGATGTATTTAATGTGCCCGCTAATTTGGAAATTAAGTCCCTGAGAACAAATTGTAATCTTCATGCTGCTTATGATGCTTAACTCTAATCAACGCTTCGTTTTAATACTTTTCATAAACTTGGCTGAAGTTGCCCAATTATATATCATATGAATCCCTTTACTTGCTATACAGCTAAAAACTAGCTTAAATTAAACATATGCCTTAATCTGGACCATTGGGATATAATCTTAAAATAAAAATTACCAATGATGATACAAAGCGTCGTCATTTTGTGCTCCTTAATTGCATATTAACGGAAGTGATATGCATGGAGCATAGCTTTGTTTTAGAAATACATCCTCACAATGATTAACCTATAGTGTTAAATAATATTTTAAAAATTAATTTCAAGTTCATGTACCAAACACGGGTAAATTTCAATAATTAACTCATCGTTGTCGCCAAAGCGATGCTTATTCACTGACACCGAAGCATTAGGTATCACTGAGTTTGCTTTATATTTAATCACGAATTGTGTACTTTAACTCACTTCTACTGGCTTAAGTATGTTGCCTTTACCATTGGACCATCATGGTTTTTATTTCTACGCCTACAGTAATATACATGGCTGCCATATATTAAAAGATATTTCACCGTTGCATTTTTCATAGAAGGACATGGTATTTTTTTGTATTTTATTGATAGGAATATTTTCTGTTACTCCCGGCTTTTGTCGCGTTATAATTCCTCTATCATCACATTAGGCTTCTTCATAACTCTCTTTTTACTTACCACCTGGACCTCAAGCTCAGTATCGGGGATCACAGTATTGCTTTAATTTTTTCACGGCCCTTAGAGTTGACCGAGAAACACCGCGAGGAGACGACTATGTATCATTTCTCATGCTGTTTTATTTGTCGCGGCTGGAAGCGTCGCTTGCTTCTCTATGGCTTGTGATAATAATTAATGGGGGTTTTATTTGTCATAGCAGGCCCCATTGTACACAATCATATATTTAGCTATAATAATTTACAGTTTTTACTTGTAAATATCGCACTTATTTGTAGTACGAACATTTCTGCAAACTTTTTCCTTTCATAACAGAAATTGTCTGTGTAGTTAAGTTAAAATTCTGTAAAAGATAGAGAAAATATTTGAGTAAATATTTTGTACCTACAATGTTTCCTAGGTAAAAATCACAATACATGTTTGTTAAAAATATCCTGTCAAAGGTGTTATTTAAAAAAAATATTTTGCAACAAATATTTAGGGTCTAAGATGGAGGTATATGGCAAATTATATTGTAATACGTTCAGTAGTTACAGAGATATCAATATAAATTAATGAGTGGGTCAGCGGCATGTTACCATTGTAGTTGCCTTTTATACCTATAGTGCATGGATTTATTTCAATTCTCCTCTGCTCCATGAAAGCAATTGAAAATAATGACGGCTGTGATCGCGAGATTTTTGCATGTTAAGTCAATCAAACTCTCGTCATATAAGCATTCTAGCTGTTCAGTGGTGAAAATAAAACCCTCAACTATTCATCAAATCGTTGATGAATTGAAATTAAGGTTTATACTGTTCCATTGGGAGTCCCATGCGAGCATTTAAACTTTTCCGGAGTGAGAAGCGGCCTTCGACTGAGACTGAGTGCTTCCGGAGTTGGAAGTGTCCCCAAGTGGCCAGGGGTCAAGAGGAATGCTGGCCTCTGAGGACAGCACCACCCACTACTCACAGCTACCAGCCCCCACACCGCCGATGTAAAAGGACCGATCCGTAATGAATGTAAGAGCTTGGCACATGAGCTTGTATACTTGGCGTCAGAGTAGATATGACTTGGGGAACGTCACTAAGCGTAAAATTAAGTATAGGACTTGAAAGATCGTTTAGTTAAAGAGGAGAGCAATTTACAACTATATTAAATTAAAGATAAATCCAAATTGTCAATAGAAGTGAAGGGAATAGACTCCTATGTATGCTTTTCGGTCATCCAGCTGACCATCCACTGTGAGACGTTTTTAATCTCGTAAACACGTTGTGTTGACCGAGGCTAAAAGTCGAAGTGTAAGCCACTTGGAACGAAACAAGTTACTAATGATACATCAAATCTAAACTGGTAATCTGACGCCAAGTTTTAACGTTCGCCATAAACTTCGTCGTTCTCAATAACTTAGTGTTACACTGGCGTGTAGGAACTGTTTCTCGCTGGCGGCGATGGAATTTTAGCCTCGAGCAACACATATTTTCAAGAGATTAAAAACTCTTCCCAGTGGATGGTCACGTGGCTGTATGAAATGCATGCATAGGAGTCTGTTTCCTTTGCATCTATTGACAATTTTGATTAATATTTAATTTAAATGAGATCGTTTAACTAATGACGGGTAAAAAGTTCTTAGAGTGTGTTTCGTCATGAATGCAAGAAATTGGCACCTTAATATGCATACTTGGCGTGAGACTGGTTAAACGTAGTGTTAATCGTACATCTCGCACATATTGACCAACCTGTGTAACTGATCGCGATTGATCGCTCATGTTCATGTTATGAATCTGATGTCTTAGTTTAGCCGACCACGAATAAAATACCTTAAGTTGAGAGACAAAAGATACAGTATTTATTCGCGTAATGACAGAAAATACTTGCAGAAGCGCTTAAAAATCAAGCTATTGATGCGTAATTTGTATGAATTGGCACTTAAAAGTCTTTCAGATTTGATGCACTAAATATGTTACAATTAGTTGAAATTCACCGCGATAATTAACGGTGGAATAATGCCGCTGCACGAAGTTTCTCTTAACTTTTTATATATATTTCTGTCATATTTTGGAAAAACGAACAAGTTGTGTTTCATTTCTTGGGCATTTCTTTAGGACTCTTACAAGGCCAAAAGTACAAAGCAAAAAAAGTTAGATAAGGATTTTTTCCCACCAATATTTCTGTTAGACATAGAACAGATAACAAGTATTATGAATATATATCCATCTAATGCATTTCGATATATATTATGATGCTGAACTCTTCTCGGGCTGACTACCGGGTATTTCGGTATTACCGAAGGGTTAAATCCATAACATATGATGATATTAATATTTAAACGCTTTAATGAAGGTATAACTTTGTCCATTTCCACTTTAACTAGACTTACGTGATGTAAGCAACTTGGGATGAAACAAGTTGCTCATCAAACATCAAATCTAATGTGGGAATCTGACACCAAGTTCTAGCGTTCGCTATTAACTTGGTTGCTCTCAATAACTTCGCATTACATCGGCGTACTGTAAGTAACTGTTTCTCGTCGACCGGCGCGGTGGTTGCAACGACCCGCCTGATGTCGCATAATGGGATATTCAGATAGTTCACTTTCAATGTCGAAGAAATTTTAATAAAATAGAGATTATAGTGAGATGAATTTTTCACCACTTTCATTCTAAAAAATTGATAAATATGGAAAAAATACGTATAAAACCGTAATTGTTTATACAAACTATCAAAGGTTCTGCAAATCAACAACTTTTTATTAAATGCGAAGCAAAACTGCTTTCAATTAGAAAAAAATACCTTTTTATTAGTGTGAATGTATACATAACAGTGTTTTAGTCTAATCACTAATATTATTGCAATTGGTGACGAAAAAATGAAAAGTATTGTAAACAATTTTGTCTAAACAACTTGAATAATTTGTGTATTATGGCATGTAGAACATATTGGGTATGACAACTGTATTCACTTAAAAAAAAAGTATCCAGCATTTTTTCACATCCAATCTATACTCTCTTCTCTATCTCTATCAATCATCTCTTTCCCGTAAACCACCACAGGAGGGTATTCTGGTGGAAAGGCTGTGGTTGGTCCCTGTTGTGGAGTCCCCATTCCCGCAAACGAACACAGTAAGTGTTTGATTTTTGGACGAGTGGTGCATATATTTTACGGCCATTGGAGAAATATCTTATCTGGTTAATCTATAGAGGCCGTAGAGCTCATCTACCTTGATCCAATCTATACTTTAGCCGTAAATCCAGTGAGAAAATAAAGTGTCGCAAGGCGAATTGTTACGTAATGCTAACCTTTCACCACGCACGCCTGCTTATTTGTAACCCATATTCCTGCTGATTATATGTATATTGTATAATTTAAAATTAAATTTCTCGTTTCCTATAAAAGATGTTGAAACGTTTATGTAAGTACGGATTCTACGTTTTTTTCCCATGCTCCTCAGAGATTTAGCTTTAAAATGGTGAAAAGTCATCTCAATATCTCTATTTTTTCAAAAGTTCTTCGATTTTGAAAGTGAACTTACTTACCTGAATATCCTACTGTGCGCCACTTCAGCTGCTACGCAATCGACGGAAGGGCCCGGAGGAGCTGTGAACACGTTCAGGTCGCAGTTGCTGGGACAATGCGTCGACTTCTTTGGGAACTCGCCAAGCTCAAAGATAATTGTCCATCCAGACCCGGACCCAGAATTGGGCCCTGAAAATTTTTCATATTTCAATACAAATATCGGTAGGATGAAAATGAGCTTTCTGCTTGAAATTAGTTCAATGGAGTGCCATGAATATTCATTTCATAAATTTTTGAAAAACTCTCTCCTTTTCTCTGTGAGAACGCGTTTCTTCCTCGTTCCCCTTCCTTTATCGATTCAATCATGTTTGATGGCGTTCGGAATCAGGAAAAAGTGAAGCTTCATATCTGCTATTTTTTCTCTTAAATGTGCATTTTAAAGTAGCATTACTTTATTGATAGAGTAACTAAGATGCTTAAAATACTAGAATGGGGGCGTGTACACAAAAGGAGGAAGAGAAGCAAAGGCTATGTGGGATGCATTGAATAGTTAAGGAGGTAATGGTATGGAAATACTTTAGAAAAGACGTGGAGGAACCAAATATTTTATGGAAAAATGATCACTGGCTATATTCTGCCAGAAAGGCTCAATGTAAACAAATACTCATACCTATATAAAATTATACTTGATTGGAACTGTCTGCCAGCAGAGTTGAGCTCTTGACAAGGAATGTAAATGGTTTTAAGAAAAGGTGTTTACAATCACGAAAATGAAATTCCACCAAGTCACTAATATTGCTCAATTGTTAGTACTGATAAAATCACCAGTACTGTCCACCAAAGCTGCATTGGCGATAATAATTCTTGTATTATGACTTAAGTTTTTATAAGACAGATGATATCAGGCCTGGCCTCGTGGCCTGGCACATGAATATGCCACAGTGTGGTTAAACGCACGTCGTGCCAGTGGAAAAGGTTTATGGAAATAACAAAGTTGGTTTTTCTCAACATGGTTAAGTTATTATGTTATTATCTTGTTAACTGCCTACTTGTGGTAGAATTCTCATTATGATAGTAATAATACATCCTGTAACAGTTTCAAAGTAAATAGATCGTATAATTTGGTAGATTTTTAAGCAAAGGTTTGTTAAGGTTGAGAATCTCTTTCAGGGGAGGAATTTATAATAAGAATTTTTATTATTCCTTTATTATACAAGGTTTTCATTTCAGAATGTCATAGCGTTAATTTGGCTTGGATGCTGACAACTTAAGTCATTTGTGCTATTAAAATGTTTTAGGTATAATGGTGATTTGCCTAAGATTCATTTGGGGGGTACAGGAAAGATGGAAATGAAACTGTGTTAGGCTGTTCTCAGCGAAAGGCTTCGGGGTTTTGTCCTATTCGAAGCGCAGAATACTCAACGTGATGTGGTCTCCACGTGAAAATAAAGTATGGATTAGAATTCCACTTATAAATCTGTGAAAGTTTCAGAAATCGAAACTTCAGGATGAGAATCTCAAAGAAACCAACTCAGAATGATAGTCCGGTCAGATGGAAATATAGAAATTTCACCAAATTAAACCCCTTTAAAAAATGTATTTCGATAAAGGAGTTCCTAATATGGGTAAAAGCTTAGATAATGTGAAAATTATCGAAAGGTTTCGCTTAAAGCAGATAGATCGCAGTTGTGACGTAGGAATAATTTGTGGAGTCCAGGGATGGGTGCCCAGTTAGAGGAAAAAAATGGAAAACGCGAAACGAATGAACCAATAGGCTTTTTGGTGTACCGCCATTTTGGAGAATTGAATAATCGGCTTTGGACACGAAGAAGCTTATGCTAATGAGCAAACAAAGCGTAGAAATAAATACAATTACGAAATTATGCGGGACATCCATGTCCGTGTAATGAGGTGACGCTATGTGAATGCTCTCATTCATTACATGCGCCGGCACGGAATCCCATGGTGGCACGAGCAAAATTTCGGTATCCTCCGCACTGAACAAATTCTCCATCGTTCGTTATTTTTCCTTTGCGTTTTGGAGAAGGGCTATATGAGAGCGGATACGAATTAGAAGAAGGGATTGGATTTTCACGCCTCGTGCCTCCGTTTCGATTGTCTATTCATTAGCTCTACTTGGACCAAGTTAGCGTTGGAATTAGCGTATTTCGGCCCCATTGATTTAATTTGAGAACGTCTAGATTTTAGAGGATCAGGAGAGGCTGTCAACCGAACTCAACTGAGTTCTTTGAGTTCGGGTGTCAGTTCGTTCTTATCCTAAATATCTTCAAATACCTGGGAATCATTGTAACTTGAGATCTATGGTGGGGGAAACGCACATGAAGCATTTTCAGAGAGGCATTAAAGGGACTAGGATTTCTCAAGCGAGTTGTACGAAGGACCCCGGATGAAAAACTGAATAAGAGACCCTATTTCACTTTCGTCAAGAAACATCTCGAACATGGCGCCAGAGTTTTTACCCTGCACAGAAATATCGTGCGAGATAAGCAAGATAAAAAGGTAAGTCGAAAAATTCGGTAAAAACTGTTGCCAGCGAACAGTGTACGTAACGCGGCTGATGGAAGGACTAGTTGGAAGTCAATTGATACTCAATTGATACAGGCTACACGCTATGTTAAGATTATTTGAAAAATCAGGCTCAGGCGTGCTTCAAGATCGTACGGATAATACAATTTTGACCCCACACCACATGTTTGGAACTGATAGAAGTTACAAAATAGAGAAGGTACACAGCCGAACTGATAGGTGCAGAAATTCATTCTTCCCACGCACCATAAATGACAATGTAGACAATGGAGCGAAACACTAAGGTACTCCGTTGAAATTTCACTAAACTCCATTAACAGTACACTTTCGTCTAATCCCTCTTCCAGTTCCTTTTTCTTTATCTCTTTCGTTTTTGGTTACACCCTCCTTAGTATCCTAAAACCTGCCACTAACCTCTGTAGCCGTTCGCAGAGTATTATGTTGATGTCAACGAAAATAATAACCCTTGCACCCATCTTGAGGGCCAGAGTTTGATTCCTGGCCTCTTCAGATACTGTTTTTTCAGTGGAAACCTCGTATCTTGCTCGAGTGATTCATTTCAAATTTGAATAGGGGTAATGCCAACTTTTAGATATGCTAAGTTTAATTGTAGCGCCTTTTATCTTTGAGTTGGTAACTCAGAATATCTCTTTACCTTTCTTCTATGCCAATAAGATCCTTATCCTACCGTACTCTTCACCTAAAGACCTCAGTAGACGATCGACTCCACTATTTACTGCCAATACCCTGGTGGTTTACTTTAACATCGAAATGTACAATTCTGAAAGCCACCAAAAGGGTAAGTAGCATAGCCCAAATTTTAACCAAACATGCCCTACCTTATGTGCCACGATAGCATTAGGAATTACGTACTATTTTTTGTGTATCATTGGGCAAAATGCCTACCTGAACTCAAAGAAATATTACGGACCGGGCCAATTTTAAGTAATCTACCATGGAATTCGTGCTGTTATTTATTGTTAGCATATTAAAAAAAGCCGAGCAAAGAAATGTAAATAAATGAACTTTCTGCCAAACTACCTCTCTATCCAAACCTAATGATTATTATTGATATAAATCCTTTTCGTATTTTCTACTGACACAATACTTGGCGTATGGTATTCCATTAATCTAAATCTCCTTCCATGTATTCACACATTGTCACTTTGATTAACTTTAATAAATGGCCACACACTGTCTATAAAACCTTTAGATGCAGGCGCGAAAATTAGGTAATTCTTCATGCTCCCTAAGTGAATTCCTTCGTTTCGTCTCATGGTCATTTGGATTTCGAATGAATAATGCAGTGAATGGAAGTGATGGATTCTTGTAATGTGAATTCTTCGCTATAAGAAAGTCAAACTTTATATCAAGTATATCCAGGCATAGTTGTGAAGACTCATGCATTGGTAATGACAAGGATATTTATGAAAATATGGAAAATATAATAAATCTCATGTTCGAAACGACCAGTTGGAAAGAAAAGAAACATCCCTTTGGGGTAGTGTAGTATGCTGATTGATGTTTCCGCGTGACAACAGAAGCTTTAGAGGGCACAAATTTTGACACCACCAAGTCTAGTTGTAGCCTGCCTTACTTATCCGGTGACCCTTGATTACAATGCGGGCAGTAGGTATTTCGAATGGTAAGTGCTTATTCGGCCTTATCAAACGATGAATTTGCATCCCCGTTAGATCTCAGCAACTCTCCAAAATATCTCTCCCTATGAACCTCTCACTCAACCTCTCTCTGTACTCCCGCAAGCCAAATTATTACTCAGATGAATTGCTTTCCTCGCTCACCATGAGATAATATATCTAGATGTAATGCTCCAGCTCCATTGTTACTCTACGAAATCACGAGTCCTTATCACCTGGTCATTTCTAGGGCATGAATTGTGAGAGCCCTTATTTTTATAGTTTCATAATACACTGGGACTTGGGCAAGATTTGTAATAATTCTTTTTGTAAACAGTCTTATGCAGTGAAACATTTTTGAAATAAATCTGCGATAACATGTTCCTCATTGAAGAGTTTTTCGTAAAGCACTTAAGAAAATTGGAGTAAAACTCTTAATTTTAAAACACTTTAAAATGATTAAACCTTTTGTAAAGCCTGGCTTCATGAAAAATAAAATAGAAATTAGCTTGACCTATCTTATAAAATTCATTTTTTTGAAGTTTTATCAAAGTTTAAAACTATAGTATGGTATATATTAATTTACCAACAAAAAATTAAAATATTACAGCGATACAGGTATTTTGAATTTCAGTTATTTACATTTTTACGTTGCAATTTTTATATTTTAATTTCAGATTTAAAAAGAAAATAGTACGGTAGTTTAAAATTTATAATTAAATGTGATATATAATTAGCAATCGATGCTTCTCAATTCATTCCTTCATTGATTCCTTAGTCAAATGTGTTGACCCGGGGACACATCCAAATCCAAGAGTGGAGAAACTTTGCGGATCATTTGCAGGTGTAGGGGCAGTGCCGTGTAGAGTTGCCCTCCTAACAGCAACTATAAGAGTGAAATTGGATTTCAGGAGCTCCAGCAGCAAAGATTATAACCCACCGTAAGGGCCAGATCCGGTATTCATGTTGAATGTATTAGGTCTGCATCTGAAATAAAGATTTATAGGAAATTCTGTTCTATTAAATGTAACATATTGTTCTTTCACCCTGACGATAGGAATCCGCGGTTTCAGAAAAGAGACAAGGAAACATTACATGCCATTATCAATGAAGAATTGTTAATCTGGACCGAAATTAATTCTCATGAGTGGCCTACCTACGGAACAATCGACAAAATTGGTTACATTTACATTACAGTAAACCACTCTTAATATTTTGTTGATCCCGAGACAGGTTCAGGCGCACAATTTATTATTAAATAACGAAGGCTTATGGGCTCCGTTAAAATAAAATATCTGTAAGAAAAAGTGCTGAGGATCTGATGATTGCACCCTACATATTTGGCAGAGATTGTGGATATCAAAAAACAAAAATGGAGATATTTTCGAAGCTTTCCAGAGAGGTATGCAGACAGCTCATTGAAATAAATTCAATTAGACATCATTTTGAATGTATGAATTACTAAGCATTTTATTTTGTTATACTACATCTCTTTAAAATATTGTGTTAGTAAAAAGTAGGTACTTATTTACAAAGTTTAAATATCATTCGCCTTTCATCAAATTATTATTTACTTTTGAATGACACAAAAAACCTATGGCATGCAAAATGAATTCCCCTGACACATAATTTTAAGCTAAACATAATACTCATACCCCAGGTGTAGTTCCAACCCATGATATTTTGGATAGCAGTTATAGTGCTGGCTGCTACGGTCGGCCTCTGTACTCTAGTGAAGGTGTTTGAACTGGACTTAGCTAGAATCATGATTTCTGTATCCAACCACCTCGTAAAACAACTACCGTGATGCAAAACCTTGGAATGCGAAATGAGATCTATGTACACCTATCCCACGCCTCGTCACTTAAGATTTCACTGGCTGTAATCATGCGCGAAAGCAAAGCCAAGCATTTTTGATTCAGTCATCTCATTTTTGACGGGAATTGCGCAGTGTCTCATTACGCTTCACTTAACGCTAAGAGCGGCTCCAGCATTTCTTAATAACGATATAGAAAATGTCCAATATTTTCCATTTGGTTGAGGCTGGAATTAAATCATCACAGACAAAATATTCCATACAATAGGGCAAAGGAGAAATACATTTAAATAAAAATTTCCGTCAAAAATAACTGCTATATGATGTTGGGAAGCAGAGCAAGCAAAGAGTTGGAAAAAATAAAGGAAGCAATAAGCATACAAATATTTAAGGCATCAGTTAGGAATTTTCCGTATGATAAAGGAAGTGCTCAATTTCGTATAAAAAAGGGAAATATATAGGTGCGTCTACGGTATACAAAGATCCGTTTGAAAAGCAGGGAAGCGGGAAAACTTCTAACATCATGCCCCCCTTTTTCTCTCTACAGAATTCCGGGAAGTGTCGCGACATCGGCTGGGGCATTTATATTTGCGCCACAACGAGGAAAAAACGTTTCATTCCATTTCGCTTCGAGTTACCCCGTAGCTATATCTCCTTTCTCCCGATTGAACAATGCGATGCCGTCATTTCTCATTTTTCGCCCACATGATTCGCGTGCACGAAAATCCCTCTCCCGTTCGCGGCGCGAAATTTTCGATTTCCCCCGGCGAGAGCCGAGCGGTGCATTAATTCCTGTCGCTCGCGGAACATATGAATCTCTCGGGTGGATCAAAGACGCCGTCTCCCCCGTGGAAAGGATCGAAAAACGTGCCCAGAAGAAAGTAAGTCGACGCTCCGAGATTCACGTAGATACTGCAGGAAAACTAACCAACCGAGCCGATATCCTCACCTTTGGATTCTAAAATTCCAATTTTACGTGATATACTATATACTTCCCAGGTCACGTGCCGAGATAGCATTCTGAGTGAGAATAGCTTTCAGTAGCGAAGCGGTAAGAAGTAGAGATGTCACAAAAGCAGTGACAAAAAGAATGGAATTGATGACAACAAGTATTCATGTTCATTCATAATAATAATATAATAAGTTTAATTGCTTCCATGTCATTGCAAACAAAGTATAACATATTTTTAAATGAAGCAGTTTGGTAGCCTCTAAGGTGTACCTGTTTGGGGGCTACTATTAGTTAAACCATGCAGCTTCAATAAATTTTAAACAATAAAGTAAATCTTCATAGTGAAATATATAAACTTTAACAAAAGACATTCTGTTCTGTCAAAAACGACAGAAAAGACAAAATTGCATCGTTCATCATACGCATAAGCATGCATTATTTCTTCAATGTTAAGCGTGTTGTAGAATGGTTTGGAAACTTGATCCTAGGGGAAGGAGGCTAGAAGCTAGGTGCCTAACAAGAAATACAAATGAGGAAGTGCTCGAGATGGTAGGATTAGAGAGGAATTCGATTATGGGTATTCGGATTTGGCCGAAATAGTGGGTGGTGGAAGTACTGAGAGGGAAAGACCAGCTTCAAGAGATTGATAGAGGGAAGAATATTGGTAGAGGATATTAAAACAAACTTCATTAAATGAATATAGATAGTTTTTGAGGAAGTTTAAAGATGAAACTTGAATGAAGTAAATTAAATTGGGGATATAAACCTAGCAGAACGTTCTTGGAACTCTGTTTGTAGTAGAGGCGAATTATCTTTCCGCGGAGCAGATGAATCTCTCCGGTGGGCCAAAGATGCCTCTCCACGAGAAAAATCCGTAGAATGTGCCCCGTTGAAAGTAAGTCGACACCAAGGATTCGCGTTCACGTAATAAATGTTCGCCAACATATTAGCCTCCTATCTAGTTTAAAGGGTGTGGTAGGTAGGTACATACATTTTCACCCAGCATACCCAAACGTTCATTCTAAGAAATTGCATTTTATTGTATAATATTTGAATATATTTTATCTCCAAACATTGCGATTGCACTAATGACGTGATACGCAGTCACGCGCATGGGTGCAAAGATATACACCAAAGACGGTGAAATTCGCTATGAAAAAATCAATTGATTTGACCGATATTCGAACACGGATCTCCCTGTTGCCGGTCAGGTGTGTTAGCCAATTACACCATCAAGCTATCTTAATTTAAAAGCTGTACTCGTAATCATGGTACTACTAAAACAAGGTAAGTCGTTGCACAAATTCA
This sequence comes from Pyrrhosoma nymphula, assembly GCA_963573305.1. Classification (NCBI taxonomy): domain Eukaryota; kingdom Metazoa; phylum Arthropoda; class Insecta; order Odonata; family Coenagrionidae; genus Pyrrhosoma; species Pyrrhosoma nymphula. The sequence continues at coordinate 53,899,592 of OY754336.1, read as the reverse complement.
GATTGGCTGCGTGCGCATCCGTTACGTCACCTGGCTCCCACAAGCAGACGAGAACTCACGAAACTTACGGAACTGGTCGAGTATTTCCGGTATTTTGGTTTGAATTTAATCAACAAAGAAGGTATAGAAATGAATTATAAGGTATTTGGTAGTTGGAAGAAGTATTAACCTCTACTTAAACTTCGCATTGCTGAATTAATTGTGGTAATGTCCCCGAAGAAACATTATATCTTTACTACGCCCAGCGATATCTATCATGTGCGTACTTGCAATCGAAAAAAACATTATACATTCGTTCGTGTGACATTAAATACAGTTACGTACTGAAACATTCATTGTTTTGTTCATCGTATCGAATATTTTACCAACCATCTAGAAGCATGCTGTGAAAAATAACTTGTTGATTATGAATAACCTTAATTGTAACACGTCAGAAATCAGTCCTGATAGCGTATGCAGTGAAAAATAACTTGTTGATTATAAATTATCTTACATGTATAGCGTCAAAAATCATTCCTGATAGCGTATTAAGTTAAACCGTCTTACTAAATTCTATTTATTCTCACATTCACGCAACCGTTATCATCAATGGTGAATTATAATCAAGTGATTATAATCACTTGATTCACGATTTCAAAAATATACGAACTGATATTTACTAAAGTTTCGTAAATAAATATATATCCTCTGCGAAATATCTATCAATAATTGTTTATTTTTGTACAAATAAAAACTTATCACTGTTATCTCATTTGGTATTGTAATTCACTCTCTTTTACCACTCATTTTCATAGGTTTTCCGACACTAATTGTCACATAAACTGATATTGAGGTAATAACGCCTCTTTTGCATCGATGTTTTAACAGTTCTGAGATCTTTAAGTTTATTTGAGAGTTGGAAACTACTTTAAAGCAGCTCTGTTCAGTTTCAATCCAGAGAGGAATTGGGGATGAGTGTGTTTTAATCAAGTTGCTAAAGGAATAATTTACCTTGGACAATAAACGTCATGAAAATATTTTAAAATTACAATATAAGGAAGGTGTAAGAGGGAAAGAATCACTGTAGGTAATGGCATAAGCAATACAGTGAATAAGAATTGGTCAAAGTTGTGTCAAAATAAAATATTGATTCAATAACAAACAAAGGCTTACAAAGCAAATATTTTTAATATTAGAACATATATTATCAAGCACAATTGATAGGAAATACCATTGAAATAAGCACTAAATATGAAAAATGTTTTTTATAAGGTCCTGCACCTCAGAGGTAATTTCTCAGATCTCCATGATATATTTGAGTCAGTTCGTGAAGTGACGGGTATTTGAACATGTCTTTGATTTTATAGTTTTATCTCTGAATTCTGTAAGATGTTATTTCTCAGATTTATATGGTATAGTTGAGTCAGTTTGTGAAGTGATGGGTCTTTGAACATGTACTTTATATTATACTGTTGCCTCAGACTACTGTGAGAGGCATTTCCTCTGATCTACGTGGTATGGTTGAGTCAGTTTGCCAAGTGTTGGGTCTTTAAACATGTCTTTGATTTTATAGTTTCACCTCTGAATTCTGTGAGAAGTTATTTCTCAGATTTCCATGGTATAGTTGAGTTAGTTTGTGAAGTTATTGAAGATATAATGTTTTTTCGGGGACATTACCACAATTATTTCAGCAATGCGAAATTTAAGTAAAGGTTAATACTTCTTCCAACTACCAAATAACTTATAATTCATTTCTATACCGTCCTTTATGATCAAATTCAAACCAAAATACCGGAAATACTCGACCAGCTCCGTAATTTTCGTGAGTTCTCGTCTGCTTGTGGGAGCCAGGTGATGTCATGCGCAGAACGGGCTCATTTTGGTCACGGGAACGACTTACCTTGTCCTACTACCATGCCCGTAACTGGCTATCGCACCCGACCGGTAACTGGGAGATCTGGGTTTGAATCCCGGTCGAGTCAGATGATTTTTTGATGGCGAATTTCACCGTCTTTGGTGCATATTTAATCTCATTTACACAATGGGATAATGTATGCATTCATGTACAGTCCAAATTTATTTTTGAAAAACAAATCAGACTCGTTGTATGTTGTGGTTAGCATTGTAAGTTGTGGTTAGCATATTAAGTTGTGGTCATAATTGTCAGTTGTGGTTATAATTGTCAGTTATGGTTATAATTGTCAGTTGTGGTTATAATTGTCAGTTGTGGTTATAATTGTCAGTTGTGACTATAAAATTTAACAAACGCCTCAAAGAGGGCGTACAATTAACTAGGTTACTCGTCGAACAACCGCTCAATCTAATCTAAATAGTCGTTTCTATTAGCGGAAGGAAACTCCGTTCAGAAGTAAAAACTTTAGTATCAGACCGGCCGTGCTATGTCCGGATCTGCGAAATATTTTCGAGGTCGTGAGGCAAAAATAATTTCGAACTCACTTAAATAATTTTACCTAAATTTTAACCCATTCGATGTTATAGTGATTCTCATCCAACCTGTTGTTATAGACTTCTGCCATTTACTAAATTATCGTCGTTTTACAAATCTTGTCCATATTCGCTGCCAAACTTCTAATTTAAGCATTCAATTAATCGGCGGCATCCTCCAAATTAAGCCTAACAAAGAAAAAGAACAAGGATTAACTAGTTTTCTATTGTACTTCCCTATAACAATTATAAAACCCATATTGTATATCCAACTTCTACAAAATCGATTCGAGACCATGGTTCGTGGCGTCTCACTCACACCGTCCCTGCTTCGTTGGGGTTGCACCGCTGAATATTCCACGAATTCCAGGGCTACTACTTTTGCATCGGATTCCCCTAATTCCATATATCCTCAGGGATGACCCTGAAGTTTACCCCGCCCTAACCCACTCTCCTCCACGTGGCGTATTCGTATGTGGTGGGCCTGGTTCAAATGCATTCATTATTCATCCAATTCGTTCGCCCATTGTCCTCCTCCGTGTTCCTTTCCGCTGGAAACGCTTTTCGCTCCGCAGGAATCAGCGTTTCCCGGAATTCCTCGCTTTTCCGGGATACCTCGGATTCGTCGCATTTCAACCCCTCCCACACGATAGCCCCTTTCCAGTGGCCCTCATTCCCACTGGCCAGTCGTGAGCAGAGGGTTCTCATTGTCACACCTCCCCTCTGCCCTCTTCCTCGTGTTCCCACTCCCTCTTGAAGTAAGGTTTGGTCCGAGTTCACATCTGACACCGGCTAATGATATTAGATTCACACACGACATCTGTAAATTAGGTCACCACATAACATCTACTACTCGAGTAAGCCCTAATGGTGGAACCGCTCTGTGCTGTGAAGCAGCAACTGATAGCTGAAGCTTACTGTTTCGTCTTCTATTCTGTTCCAGATGCACTGCACGTGTGGCTGCGTTGCGGTTATAAGCTACAATTTGTTGGATTTGAATCTGTTTCAGGCGGTTGCTGGTTTTTTCAGCCAAAACATGTCAGCCCATCGTTGTAAATAGAATTATAACTGTGAAGTACCCATCTTTCATGAATCCAAATGAATTTGTTATTTTCTTTAAGTGCAAGATTTCTTATTACATAGAATACAGAGCTACCAGCCATGTTCTAACAGCGCAGATCGATCGCCTTTTGTTTGGTGTGCCTCTAGCTGTTGTCAGCAACAGGGTCTTTCGATGAACTCTTTCTTTTTGAAACTCTTTCGGTTGCTAAACAGCTGCAATGAAACCGTTGTGTTATTTTAGTGCTACCACTAGTAAGCCTTGAATTCCGCGTTATAGAAGTGTAAGAAGGGGTGAATGTTCAACAAAATGAGGGAGATACACAGATTTATGCTCCTTTTTCTATCGAAAAATTTGTCACCAAGACTAAATCACGCCAAAACACCTATGCATGAAAATATAGCGATGTTATACAAGCATGTAGCCCCAGTGCCGTCTTAAGGCGTAGACAACGCGTGCAAAAGCCTGAGGTGGCCGGTTGCAGGGCCTGCTAGTCTACTACTTATAAAAAATGAGAAAAGGGGTCAGAAAGCATCAAAATAGGAAAATGTCACTAACTTCCTACCTCTATTTCCATCCAAAATAACATTTTTAAGTCTCTCGGAAAAGTGACTGGCTTATGAATAACTTCAATAAAAGATGCAATGAAACCTATGGTCTGGATATTTTCTCCATTAGAATTCCTGTCGCCATCCTAATTGAAGGAACCGTGGATAAAATTGGAAAACACTTTACGTTTGAAATTACACTCACCCACAAGAAGTAGGCATAATATAAATAATCCCTAAGCTTTTCCTCGTAAAATTCAAAAGCTTGGAGTTGTTGCCGGGAAAGGAAACTAGAACGTTAAGTAGATTGTTTTCAAAACCCAGGGAATCTCTCAAATTAACGCGCGGTTGAAGAAATCGCAATCGGTAAATACATAATTTGTAAGGGGTGGCTAAAACAAAATTTTTCCCGCAATTGTAAAATAACTTCTGTCGGCAAAGTGTAGCACATTTCTCACCCACGAAAACGGAAAAATGATCAGTGTTCTAACTAACTACCAGGGCCAAATTAAATATTTTGGCCTTTTGAAGGGTACATGGAAGAAGTAGATAAGAAAACGTTTAGTTTTGTAATTAAATTAGTAGTGGAGTTTGGGCAAAGACGATAATTGACGTAGCATCGAATAGAGTATGCTCTTCTAAATCCTGAAATAATTTATGCATATTATATGTGTAACCTTAAACTATTGAGTAGTATATTTCTCTGGCATATTCATCCAATTAAATAACATTTCACCTTCGACCTGTAAACACTGGCAGGATTGACAGGGAAACTGTTGCCTCATGGCCATCTCGCGCGGTGTAAAGCAGAAAAATGCAGAGGCCATTATTCTCTGACTTTGTCAAACACTACAGTGGCAGCACTCCATCCTCTAAAGGAGAATCACAGCGACTGTATTAGTCAAGATGAATCCTGAATTCCATCTTATCCTGTGTGTTGGTAAAATAGCGCCTGATTTATGGCATCTTTTACCTGTATAAAATAAAGTCACAAAATATGCTGGTATTCAACGAATGTAGTGCACTCATATTCTTAAGTAGCACTTTTTATAGCCCTAGAAGCTGAATTCAGTGCCATATCAATTGAATACACGCATTTTAACCAATTATTGATGTGATACTAATGAATTAAAACATTTAATGGGCTGGTTCCTTTTTACTACCATTCAATTCTTTGGGAGAATTCAATTTTCATAATTAAGTATTTGTTTTTGCGAAAATGGCTCATTAAATAAGACAATGCTGCCTCTCACCATGTTTAATCTATTCTCGCATGTGACTCCGTGTAATTTCAAGCTCAATTGTGCGCGGTGTGCGCGGAAAGGTGGAATGTTGTTACTGAGAAGCACAGGGTACTTTTTCTATGACTTTTAGAATATGAATAAATGGCATGCAGGTCTATACGGTGAAACCAACTGCATTACAAGTAGTCTGATTTCAATTCCAGTTTTATCTTCAACATTTCTCCATTCCTAATGCATGTAATCCTTTGTCCCTTTTAACGACCTAACCCACCCTTAACGGTGCAAATTACCTCAGTTGTCGGTCACCCTCCTTAACACTAGACGTGCCGGACGTTGCGGCATACCTATTAGTACCGACGAGGATCAATATGACCCCTTAGGAATACTTAGTTTTCTAAAGTTAATCGTAATAATATGCAAACTATTTAGAAAATGTCTTTTATTTATTATTCTTTTCTTGGAATAATGGTGGTTTACAGTAACATACTATAATTTGCCACTTCTACTTTGCCTTACCCACATTTCCATCGACCATTGCTCAAAAGTAGTACAAAGTGCATGAAACATAAGTATTTTTTCCTGCATGTTATAAAGTTTCCGAAGAGTCCTGAGGAAATTAAAGGCTATTAGTTTGTATTTACGTAGGTATCTATTTTGAAGTAAACACTACGTGTATACCATCAAAGTTGAACCAGGCCTAATAAAAGGATTTTATTATAACTATGCGTACGTGTATATAAATTCGTATTTTGAGTACTTATAAATAACTATCATCGTTTATAAAAAAGAAAAAAACTATAAAGAAAAGTATTTTAACGAAAGACAATAAAACTCCATTCTAAAATGACAAAACTTTCAATAAAACAGGGAAGACATAGCCTGGGGTCATAATGACCCCTATGGTATTAATAGGTAGAAGGTAATGTTCGTTAAAAACTATGGCTGCTTTGAGGTTCTTATTTTTACATCATATTCTCCTGCTTACATTAATAAAAAGCATGAAATATACAACAGCTGGAATGAACTAATAAAAAATAATGGATTTTGCTAATGGATGCATGCAAAAAATAGTGGAGATGATTCCTACGGTACTTCTAGTGTTAAAGAACAACCGCTACGAGGAATGGTACAATGCGCGACCGCAGGAGACAGACCTGACAAGTTACGTCCGCGTTGCGTTTTGGCGCTCGGGTTCTCGGGGAAGGGGGGGGGGAGAGGGGGTAGGGGAGGGCGATGAAAGTGTCACCAGGGGTGCGAACTTAATTCACACCCGCCGAGTTCACGAGGAGGTGCGGTCGGGTGACAGCCGCTCCAAGCAAGGAAGAGATGGAAGGGACTGGGCGAGGAAATTGGGCTGTGGGAACTCTGCGATGGAGCTAAACAACTGCTGAGATCTAGTGCAGCTCTCGCAGACCTAGAAACGCACGTTATCTCCCAGCGCAATAGATGAGAATGTCTAAATTACGAAACTGGGAATTATAAATTAAGAAAAAAACCTCTAATCCAAGTTAGTACGGGGAAACCCCGTGACAATCCGTTAAGGGAAACTGTATACAATAAGGGCGTCACGAATAGTACGGTAGTTACCACGGAAAATTAATTTTGGGATTCACACAAGGGATTCAAACCCAGATTCATTGTATTCGGGGTGAGTTCTTTAACAAATTAAGATATCCATGCGTCCTATTTAGATTGATTCAAATTTCGATATGACACTTCAGTGAAACTCAGGGGAATGCATCTTTTATGAGTAAGGAAAAAATTCGTTTCGAGAGAATTCGAGATTTTGTTGTAAACTAAAATAGTTTTAAGTTTTCATTAGCAATGGCGTGTAGCAGGTTGGTAGGTCACTGGAAGAAAACTAAAATTAAGGTAAAGAAGGAAAGAGGAGAAATATGGAAAAAATAATGCTTTGATAAATTAGTTTTCTCACTTTTCGATGTTCTGGACGTGAATTTTCGAAGAGGGAGAGAAAAAATACTTAAACATTTCTATCCAAAATATGCGACAGTTTTTCTCTCTTAATTTTTTACCTAATGACCTCTTCTGCAGCTTTAATGTGGAGCCAGAGTTATATCTTAATAGTCGAAGGTAAAAACATATAATTGATTCGTTTGTAATGAGCGTATTTCAGCATTTAGCCTAGAAGTCCTCAGGGGTTCTCATCCCAGACATTCAATTAGCTACGATATATATAATTCAGCAATATCCAATTAATTTTCCGCTGCCTCACTTAGAACGCACTTACCCATGAAGGCAAAGGATGGTATTTCTTGGAATAGAAAATATTTAACGCTAAGCTTATAATATCGTCGTCATCGCCCAAAGAATATTTACCTAATGAATTCAGAATGAGGATAATATAAGAAACATTTGGAAAATTGTTTTGGAAATCTCTTGTTGGTATAAATATAATTTTAATTGCTCTCCGTCTACTCCACGAGAAAATAGATTGAAAAATAGTGGAGATAATGTGCACATGGAGAGTAATCTATAGTCATTAGATTTTTATGTTGAATTCAATGAAAAATGTTCTGTGGTAAGTGCAAGTAGGAACACTGATTTACTACACCACCATGGTGCAACCCCGATTTTAATTTATAAGTAATTTGTGTTCAGCTATTTTCATCTTCCTGGCTAAATGTGAACTGCTAAACTGCAAGCGTCTGAGTTGGAGATTGAATCGGAACGCTTAGAATGGAGTAGTTTGTTCAGTTTGAAAAGTGGCAAGTAAATGGAAATCAAAGAGAGGCGAATGAGACACTCAAAATGGAAATTCGCGGAGAGGAGCATTAGTAAGTAATTGGATTAAGACTTTGAAAGGCTCACCCTACTCACGCTTAGCGCACTTAATGGGATTGCGTGCTTATTTTTATTTTCGCAATCGGAAGTTGTTGGTGAAAAATAAATACTAACCATACACTGAGGTAATATTTAAAATTCCAATTTAGCTATTAAACGCTTCAGGAGGGCATATTTACACGATGCACTGAAAAGGCACTCGGCAATTTTGGCTTTGATTTGACATCACCAGGTAGTAAGCATTACCTTAATTATAATACCACCGTATTACCTTAAATATTATACTTATACACATTTTACATGCACATGAACTCTGTTAGTTATGAATTACTTACGAATTTGTCTTCTCTTATCTCTGCAACGTTCAAAATTTCGCCTAGGTACTCCATTACCACGTTTATAATTCTGGAACAATATAAGAACTGGTCTTTTCCCTACCACTGTTCACTTTTCATGAATGTACTACCTGTTTTAAGTATTGAGAAATTATTTACCATTTTCGCGTGAGTGCATGTCTCGGAGGCTCCGTTGATTATAATGTAAACAAACATACAGACGATAGGTACAGCCTAGTAACATTATTAAAAATGTCAATCCTTCTTTTAGACGTGGAACTACTTGAATTGTCTACCAACCTTTCTTTTTCATGTGTGAAATGTTAATAAATTCCAAAACTACACCTGAGTAATAAGACCCTTAATTATAGTTTACAGCGAGTTAGTAGCTGGTTCACGATTGTATTTTCCGATAAATTTCGGAAACGTTATTCCATCGATATATTAACACTGCTCCTGGCACTTAAAATTAAGTTATGCTCTTAGTGTTTTTCTGAAGACGGGAATGAATGTATGCGGATTCACCTTGAGATAGGATACTTTCAAGACTTGGTGATGGATAAGGATGCTGAGGATCAAATGGCTGGCTAGGATCGAAAATGAGGAAGTGCACAGTTGAACTGAACAAAAGAAAATCATGTGGAGCACAATATCAGTAAGACACCGTCCTGCACATTGAGACACAACGAATTAGTAAGAAACATTGATAGGAAGATAGGAAAGAAATACAATAAGGAATGTATAGAAGAGAAAGCCCGAAGAGGAAGGCCGAGAAACAAATACAAAGGGAAAACAAAAATGGAATAAAAGACAAAAGAACTACGATAGCATTAAGGAGCTAGCAAGGAAAGGGTAGACTGGAGGCCTGCACTCAATCAATCTTAGAATTGAGTGACTAATGATGATGATAACTTATAGTAAGTCAAAATAAAGAATCAATTTAAGAACAAGCTCTCTCTCTCTCCCTCCTTCAGCGATCTTTCCTTAATCAATACTTAAAGACGCTGATTTTACGTAAGTTATTACATGAGATTCAGATGTGCACCGCTCCTTCCACCCTGGACTCTCAAGCCGAATTCGTTTCGTACCAGAACTACGCATAGCAATGTACTGATGTATTCCCCGGAAGCTGCCTTAGGGTATTAGTTTAAGACGAATATCTATTAAGATAATTTTTCCTTTAGCCTATGAGGTCCAATATTTTCATACCTTTCAGCAATTTTAACAGCTTTTTTCTTTCCTAATGGCATATTCTATAATGGTAATGAATTGTTTTAATTTTTTGGCTTGGCTGCCTCTTCCTTAACCATCATGGTCACTACAACCAGTGACATGCGCAGAAGAACTATTTCTTCACCACTAGCAAGACCACAGTTTACAATTTTACAGATGACTAAGACGCGAATGTAATCTTATAACCCTGTACCTCCTGTAATCTCAAATGCTTCCAAACTAGGCCATTTAAAATTAGATTGATATTTATATTCGTAATATTTTAAAACGAAAATGACGGCCCTTATTGACTCATAATTAAATAAAGACATCAATGACCTGCGGAGCCTAAAAGGGGAACACGGGACTGGGTATGATTATTTAGAAATAATAACACTCCAAAAATTTCTCCGCCCCAGTTAGTTTCCCTCCCCGGGATCGTGGTTTATTTCTTATAATTCAGGTTCTGTGGATATGGAAATATATTCAGAAAATGGAAACTTTAAATCACATACAATACAATACAATAACTTTATTTAGAACCTGGGATCTCATGTCCCCTGGGTCAAGTAGACAATACAAAAAATGAGAAAAATTACTTGTAACATTGCATAGATTAATTCCATGGTTTAGGCCTTGAGGGACACCTTAATAAATAATATCACCAAAATGATGAAAACAAAAATACAGAGCTGGATAAATAAACATTACCTTTCTCTAAAATTACATTAAATATCGGCCAAACAATTTAACATGAAATAAGACACATGTAACAATATCAGAGCTTGAATATAATACACATCGGGTTACATATTATGCTACTGTATTACATGAAAAACATAAATGCTGAAACCTGTGTCAATACGTCATTACTTATACTATCTTTTATTTTTTTAAAGAAACAAAAGCATTAATGGAACCCTATGGTATTGAGCAATTTTCATAGAGGCACTAAAGGTTTCTTGCAAAAAAAAAGTTTATACTGTTCTGTAGTTATGTAAATTACTTGATGATGTATGTCTCTTGTATATAAACTACAAGAAATGATTTAAAAAGTGTATTTTATCATTTAAGAACAGAAAATAAAATACTGAAGTTTAACTGTTAGCTCCACAAGTGCTACTTCTCCAAGTACTACAAGCTCCTAATAATCATCAAATATCATTCATGTAGGCTTTTAAACTTTCAACCTTGGGAAATGCTTAACATTCTGCTCTTCGTGCCGTCAAATAAAATGATTTACGGGGCTAAGACCCCCTTTTTCTGCCTCCATCGCTTCGCTAACTTTGAAGAGCTTGCACAACTTTCGGAGTTCTTGACGGGCCTTAAGGCTCTTTCCGCTGCCCACGGGACCTTATAAGCCCCATCCGTGTCTCATTTTTCCGGTACGGCATCCTGCTTCCTCCTATCACTACAAAATGATGGGCGGACACCTTTGAACATGGGAATCCCGCATCTCATGTCCCGTGGATTCTTTTCATGTAAGTGTCGCAATTAAACGGCAGTGTCAACTCTATCCTGAGTTACGCTAACTCTTCTTGTATAATACACGTCAAAATGGACCTGCCATTCCCCAAGGTATTCTGATTGATCCCGAATCGCTTGCGTGAAGTCTGATTGGCTGACATACGTAGCCGTAGGGGGTTTATCATTTAAATTCAAAGAAGTCAGCATATACGGCTTCACAACATCTCCTGTCTTTCAGAGGAAAATGATATTTTTGAGCCTTATTTTGCTCGTAATACAGCCAACATGAAATTTCACCAAGAATAAGATATAACATTCTTTACTGTTATTTGGAGGACAAGATGTAAGATGAATTTAATCGGAATTACATGACACAGAATATTTAAGTCTACCGCAGCTTTCAATCTGGTTATCGATTTAATAACTTTGGAAAGAAACCACCTAGTACTAATTCACCAAGAGGAAATTCGCGTTTTGATGATTGGTCGGCCAGTTACTACCACTGTTGTGCCCGTTGACTCATAAAGAGACTTGGGGCTCAGAAAAAAACACAATGGATATGTTTTACTATCTCTTGGTGTGGGTCAACACTACAAATGGGGCTAGGCCACCTTACACTAAAACGGGAGATTAGGAGAAGGAAAGAGTAACTCAGGGAACTATTATAGGAGGACCAATAAGTTTCCTTTGAACATATTAGGAATGAATGTGACTGAAATCAGTGTAAATAACAAAATGCAGGTATCAACATAACTTCTGGCTTTTAATGACGCATTATTAATCAAAGTCAAATTACGAGCACCGACTACAACTAATTGCCTAAGAGGTAAAACTTAGAACGGAAAAATAAATAGGAAAGCTGAGACTTGTGAGTGATAAGGCAACAACTAGAAGACATGACATGCAAAGATTAACTATTTCCTCAAAAATATGTTTAAGCATTCATGAAGACGTTTAATAATATTATAAGCATGTTCATCTCTGACAATCAACAGTTTTTGATGTAGCGTTAATTAATTAATTTGCAAAACAATCACACAACTGAATAAACTTAATAAGAGGCCAGACGACATTATTTACCTTCAATTTGAATAAACAGCCGCATTAATATCCCTCTGGTTTACCTTTCTTCAGCCACATCAAGCTATGATGGAATAGAGAATAGAGAAAAATTCCGAATAATTTTAGTCTTCGCCAATGTGCCACAACAAATATTTTCACTAGGTTAAGGTTCTATTTATATCTTACAATAGCAAAAATACACGTGCCAATGTATTCCTTATCATGCGGTTATAAAATAATTATAATAGTAACAGCTGTGGCGAGTCTTTCTCTTGCAGTATGGTGCTGCATTTGCGTCGTGAAAACAGTCGTTTAGCTTGGTTTCAATTAGTAGCGTAGGGCTGGCGTGTATATTGGCAATTAGCGTATTGCAAGCGTGGGGACTTTTCATCAAATACGTTGATATTGCATTGGCTGGTAATGCATTGGGCTACAAATGTATTCAGTTGGGACGAACGTCTATGGAAATATTTCGCTATAATTTTCAGGGTATGCCGCTTTAACTGAAAAGGTTGACATCCTATCATGATAGTACTCATTTTCTCTCTCCCCTTCTTCTAGATAAAAATCTCACCCCTTAATTTAAATAACTATCTATTTTTTATGGAATGGATGCTCGTATTTACAGTTCTCATGTTAGGCCTGCCTGCTGCTTTCGACCTCCACATCGTGTTTGTGCATATGTTGCCCGTGATAGATCATCACTTAAATTATACTGTGTATATTGCCATCAGAGAAAAAAAATCCATTTCCGCTGCCCCAATTCGAGCGAGATGGATGGATTGTGCCTTAGATGAAAGTGAATTGTCCGATAATGATTTCAGTAATAGGCTGCTTTTACTGAGCTTGAATGTTGCAGATTTGGATCACGTAGCTTATATGGGTTTGGTTACTGTGTAGCTGGTTTATAGGTTACGTCCTCGGCATTATCAGCGTATATACCCAAAAGCCTCCATTGGAATTGTTCGAGGATTAAGATAACTCTCTGTTTCCAGCTTGCCAAAGTACCCAAATAGGGATTCAATACACCTTATCGTCGATTTTTGCCTAAGTCAAATGATTTTTATGAATGCAAACTTGATATTTTAGCTATATAATAGTGTGGTGCTACTTAAAAAGATTAAAATATTAGCTGTATAAAGACGCTGGAAACGTTCTTACCCACGTAGTGACCATCACCAATTCATCATCACCATACTTCATCAAATTGAAAACTGTGGTGATGCAGCTCTCCACTTTACTCTACTTTAAGCTTACCATTCCAACATGTCTTCACTTCGCCTTCCTTCATAACTTTCCCAATGTATTTTATCCTCAATCTTTCTCGATGAACCCTTATTTTTATTTTTCTTTTCAGTAAGGTTTTTAAGAGTCTTCAGAATTTGTGCAATACGTTTGCTTCATCTACTTGGCATTATACTTCTTATATTAGTTATCATAATAATTCTTTTATCACCAATTCTTCAACGGACTCACTCAGCCCTGATTATCTCCATCCATTGAATAATCATAATCCCTCCATCACACCACATTTTGTCACTTCAAATCTCCTTTTATTTGCATCTGTTCTTGGCCAAGTCTCATTGCCATAAATGATAATACTCCAAATATATTTTGTATGTCTATTTAATTATTGGAAATTGCGGTGTGACAACTCTGTGCTAAACGGATAGCGATCAGTTCAAACCTACATAAAAGCTTCTCCCTAATAAATCAATTCTCCAATCGATTTGCATATGTCGCTGAAATCATCAAACTGCTATTTGGTCACTTGTCAATCAATTTAATTGAAAGTTTTTAAAATAATATTTCTCTAGGCATTACATAACTTTTGATACCAATGTATGCTCTAGCTTCACTCAATCAATATGAATATTAATTTCGAGGGCTACGATTTCCATTAATTCCTAGTTCAACACTGGTAATTCCAAGATCTGAAGCTTTTTCGGCGAATGCTTAAGATGGGAAGCTCTCAGGTATCCAGCAAGGTGATGGTGTTGAACTGCACCGACGATTCGATTAAGTACTCTGCTATCGTATTCTTGGTTGGCCAGAAAAATGTCACACATATATCCTCTCTTATTCGGTTCAAGTCGGCGGTGTTTGGCCAGCTATTTCCAGCTTAAAGGTTTGGTTTTGTCTTAGTAAATGATTCTGCTCAATTTTTCTCCGGATTCCAACCAGAAAAGAATGATTGTTGCTGCAAGCGTTTCGATGACCGATGACGTTCTCGGGGCTGAAGTTGAGTCCAAGAACGTTTCTGATTATATACCCTCAAGGCCAGGCTCAGGTGTCCTTTGATTAGGCGAAATATTTCCACCTTTTTCCTATTATTTTCTGTAGGATCGGATTCCATTAGCTGCTTAGGGCGTATCATGTTTCCTGGTTGAATTTATCAAATTTCAGTCTGATTTCAGTCACCTCCTTAGTTAGCCGGCCCCAATAACCATTCCCTCCGCTAATTATTTTTTAACGTCAAAAGCAATGGTGTGGTCTAAATAGTGGTTGTTCTTCGAGACACCAGATTTTTCCGGATAGCCCAATCTAATGAATCTCTTCGGTTTCACTATCCTAGTTTCCACTGTACGGCCGGTGTCCCCAATACCCAATTTTGTTCTCTTTCCTGCTTCTACAATATATAATTTCCCACTCTTATTCAGTCGTCTGGTTTCCACGCGCTTCTAAGTTGGAAATATTTGCCTCGGTTCATGTTTTCCTTATCCAGCCTGATTTTTAGAGTCTCTATACAGTTCAGTTCCGATAGTCTTTTGCATGACACAGAAGTTTATTTTCGGTAAAGACAATTGTGCGGTCAATGTCGTGACTAAGCTCTGCCGCTGTAGATTTATTGGAATGGGAGAGCCTGAAACACCTTTCATGTTCTTTTGGGCGCTTTTATAACGTGCCGTGGGGCCCCGTTTCACCAATGTAAAATTATCCACATTCACACGGGTTGCGATAGACGCAGTGTTTTCAACTTCAAGTTGTCTTTGGCGATTACCAGGATGTATTTTATTTTCTCCGTTGATTGTTTAATGTTGGATTTGGTTCCAGGGATGAATTCATTTAGAGTTTAATCGATTTTACAGCAAAACTATTTTTCTCTCATACTCCTTCAATCTACATAAAATTTCATTTGGTGCAGTACTTGAGTTTTTTGTTTCTTCCTGCAGTGCAATAAAAGTCTCACGCAATCCCAAATGCAGTATTGAAATCGCCGAGTTTTAGATTTTAAGGCTTTTACATCACATAGGTTGACTAAATGTCTTCCTTTTATGTAAATAAATGTGCAAAGACATATGTCAAGAGAGAAAAGAATTTTATTGACTGACGGGCAAAACACACTTTGGAGAGGATGATATTCTGGCTTGGCCACTCAGTTCTTGTGAAAAAAGTTTTGAAAAAAAAAGACGTCCGAGCTGAATATGGCATTGACGGGATTTCAGAATAAATTGCTTCGTTAGTCCAGTGCCGGGACGCGTGTTCCATCACCCATATGTCGTGTTCGGTTTGTGTCAACTGATATTGATGAATTTCAGTAATTGAATTTTAAACACGGCGAGACCATCGACGGACGCTCATGCGGTTTTGGACCGATATCTCTCACGGCTGACCCAATTAAAAGAACCCGTACTAGAACCCACTGTGCGCCGGTGAATCATTCCTCTAAACCCCAAGTACTATTTTGCTTAATACAAATTCTTCTGTACTGTATTTGTTCTTGGTACGTCATCAGTACGTTTTAACCCGTTGACTGTGGGAAATAACCACTTACTGATTGACGTCTCGTGATCTTGATGCATTTCATGCAGTGCTACAAATTTGTTGACAGGGTCGCATTGGAATTTTGGTCGACAGCATTTTTATTTGAGAGTTGTCATGGCTAGCGGTTACCCTTCTCGTTGGAATCTTCTGGAGACAGCAGTTGCTTTGTGTTCATGATTTCACTAAAATTGAATTAACTGAGCAGCATTTATTTTGGGCTATCACTTTGTCAAGGTTCAATTGGTGGTATTCCATTACTTTAAATGGGCAGAAATGCTGTATGTGAGCAATTAATTAAATAAATAAATTAGAGGAGGTAAAAAAACTTTTACTAATACCACTGAATTTATTTAAACTCGACCCGGGTTTCGATGTGGATTCACATTCTGACGATAACGACAACATAACGATAACACAACGACGATTCTGCGAATCCACGTTGAAACCCTGGTCGAATTTTAATAAATTCAGTGGTATTAGTAAAAGCAGTTTTTCTTCCTCTAAGCATTTATTTTTTCCTGTGACTCCCCTAGCTCAAGGGCTTACATGATGATTGACCCAAATAATTCCATTCACAGTCACATAATTCAAATATTATTATTAAAATTATTTAATTCAATGTAGTGACACTATTTTCACACGCCAAGTAACATTTCGGGTTGCATGTAATCAATTTGAAGTTTTAGAGGCATATAAAAAATTGAAAGAACTTAAAAGACTTAAATAGCAGTAAATTGAATCCAGTGCAAATTTAGCTTTATTTATTATTTAATATTTGCCCCTAACAATAAAATGAATCATCTAATAAGTATTTGGAAATTTGTGAGCAATGTCGCATTTTAAGAATTATCAATAATATACCCTATTACGTTAAACTGGAAGAATATGTTGATAATTTGCACATTTAAAATTATAGCCTGTGAATTTTATTGTTATTATTTCGCTCCTTATTACAATGATTAATTTTACGGTATTTAATTGCTTCAGTATAGAAAATACGGTGAAAATGGGCCTGACCTTATCATTAAATTTCATCAGTGTGATCATTCAAGGATTACAGCATTCATCCTGGGTACAGTGAGGTAGTCTGAATCATCTAGTGAGGCAGTGAAGTATCTAGGAGTTACGATAACTTCGGACCTATCGTGGGGAACACATATAAGAAATATTTGTGGCAGAGCTCTGAAGAAGCTAGGATTCGTCAAGCGTATTGTGGGAAGATTTTCGGATGAAAAAGTAAAAGAGAGGTGCTATTTCGCACTCGTCCGGCCACACCTTGAATATGCAGCGAGCATATGGGATCCGGTGCAGAAAGATTTAATTCGGGAACTTAATAAAATACAAAGGAAAGCTGCGCGATTCGTCAAAAACAGCTACGGGCGTACAGACAGCGTTACACAGGTGTTAAACGAACTAGGCTGGGAGCCGCTAGAGACTCGGAGGCTGCGCGCTAGGCTTAGATTACTTGAGCAATTGAGAACTATATTTCCAGGTCCGACAGAAACGATAAATTAAGAGAGATATTTTGCCGAACGGATAGGTATGAGAATTCGTTTTTCCCCCAAACAATAAGGGACTTTAATAAATGCTAGGCGTAATTTTACTAGGGCGTTTCCTTTTTATATGTAAACGGCTGGTGTCCTAACACCCCCCGCCACACGCCTATTGAGACGGCTTGCGGGGTAGTATTTAGATGTAGATCCGATCCAGTGAAAGTTAGCTGCAGCCATAGGTTGTGGCCAAGAGAAGGAATAATTTTCAAAATTATGTAATCCTGTCAGTTACAATGTTATATTGTAATTTTGTGCCTCAATGTTAGGGCAATATCTGTACTATTATTAGCTTCACCATTGACGCAAATATGTGCAATTTTTTTACATTTGTAATACTGTGGGGACAACACCACTTCTATTGCAATATCTCGTAGCGGTCCTTTTGGCTATTGAACTAGCGATGTTACTTTATCAGGCGATTGCCTGAGTTGACTCGCAAATTCAATCATATTTGAAAGATCCAAGGTTTTCCCGGCGTATAGCAATGTTGGGGGTTGTTCGGGTTTCCCACCGGGTCAAACTATCCATCTCTGTATTCGTTTCGATGAACGAGGATGATGACCGTTCTGCTCTGAGGATGATGAACGACTCGTTCATTGAAACGTCCGCAGAGATGGAGAGTTTGATTCGGTGGGAAATCCGAATAACCCCAGCATCAATAATATTTTTCATTAGGAAATGTCAATTGAGAAATTAATTACAGCACATAAAAGGTAATTTTAGTCATATTATATTTTATTCTGAAAATTTTTCAGTTTGAATATTTTTGGTGAGCTAAGAAGCACCAAAGCCATGCATAGGTATTATTTTTCGTGGAATATTTCTTTGCTGAAACTTTCTTTGCAATCAATTTTTCTCCATTGTAATCTCACCCAGTCTGTTATATTTTCACTGTTGATGGTATTTATGAGCAATTTATATACTCTTCAGCTTTATAAAATTTTCCCCATTGAAGTCTTCTCATAGCCCCTACGACTGGTATTAATTGGTTATCCTTCACTTCTCCTTCTACTTCTCTTGCTGTCCCTCCCCCAACTCCTTTTCCCTTCAATACCGGCATCTTAGTTTTCAATCAAACGAAGATTAGATTTACCCAAGATATCGAACCTACTTCGGCCACTATTTCTGGCCTAGAAATTCTCCGCTGCCAGGGCCCTGCTCTCTTACTCCACCCCTAACATCCCTGCACGAATATTGACCCTAGGGCATGGGCTAATTGCAACCAGCAACCGGATTTCCTTTCCTCCATGGCAAATCCGAACCTTGCTTGCTTTCCTGCGCGGGTTTGGGCCCTTAGCTTTTAAATATTGACAGATGTAGTACCTCACCCATCATAATGATATTGATGCTCACGGATGGAAACCAGGATTATGTGGAACGAAGTAACAGAAAATTTAATAACGATGAGTCATTTTTACGACATCCTTTGAAAACATTTAACTTTATCCATGAATTTTTCAAAATTACATTTGTTCGTTTGTCACTTTTGCACGTTTGGTATTTCGCATATTCTAGAAGCTTAGAGTTATGATAATGTGATATTCTATTTTATCAGATATACTAATCAGCCAGAATATGATTTATATAAATATTAATTAATTAATTTTTACAATCACGAAAACAGCTCTATTGGCCTATTACATCGAGTGCATCAACGACTAACAATGAGAAAACTCAGACACACATGTTCTGGGTGGTGAAAAATAAACCCAGGTGGGAATTCGCGACCGTCGGATTAGCATGAGAGAACTTAACTCCGTAGCCATCGGGTTCGAAAATACTACATCTTTGTCAGATTAAAAAAATTGAAATTATAAGGTTTACATTGGCTCATATCATCTTGAAATAGAAATATTTCATGTTGTCGTAGAGTTTAATAATAGTTTATCAAGTTACCACATCCTGATTGATTGGATTTGTAAAATAATTGCTATTATCGGTTATAGATCATTCGAATTTTGAAAGTACATCGATTTTTACTCCTGCAGTTAGGTGATTTTTCGTGAATTGATTGTAAGATTAAAGCCAATTATTGTCTCTGGCTTTAAAAGTTTATGGCTCTCAAAGGAGGGGCCATTGCGTAGTGAAAATTGTATTGCAGCTTTAGATATTGGTAATTGGTATTGCTCGATTATATATGACGTATAAACAAAGGATAAACGGATTTAATTTTAATATCGTCCTTTCAAAATAATGCACCAAACACGAATGTTGTCGTTAAACAAAATATCCAGGAAAAGTTCTTCCACATGAAAAAAATTATGATCAGTCAGATGACACGTTCTGTACACTCATCAAACAAATATTGGTCAGCTGCAGATTTGTGATGAGCAATGCAGCTTTTAAACGTCTCTCTTGTCCAACTTTGCTAATGACTGTTATTTTTGAACATATTGATGTCCTAATGGGCTCTAAAGTTAATTCAAACTGGATGACGTCCACTTCAGAGAACCAGAAATCGAAGCTACAAGAACGGTTTTGAATAATGTCTTGAACCATATTACTTTTTTTGATTACTGGATTAAACTGTTTGAATTATTTTTGTGTTCCTGCTTGAAAACCATTTTCTGTTCCGTTTAATTATCTCCATGCCAATTTATTCAATTCAATGAACCCTAATACCACTCTAACTCCATACCATTGATTTATACTCTAAGAGATTTTACATTGAAACTGTGGACTGCAAGCTGGATGCACTCATTCATTACTCTAGCTGGTTAATCTTTATACTAATTTATCAAACGAATGATAAATGTTTCATGGCGTTCAACGCCTACTCCTAATAAATTTCTATAGTGTGATGAATACTTTTTTCCCAGTAAACCCAAATAAGTACTCATGTCACTTAATTTACTATTATTTCATTGCGATGCTCAAATTAAAACTTAATGATGTCATATGAGACTTATTACGTGAATGAGTAGCTAAATAGTCTAGAACCCAGCGATTTTAAAGATACTGTGCTTTATCCAGCACTGTTCTATTTGGGTACCCCGAGTCCGGATTTTTACATACTAAGGTTTCTTCTCCTTGTCGGAGACCTCGTCAGGGCGTCATTAGCCCTAATCAGGGCTAATGACGCTCTGACTAGGTCTCCAGCAAAGGAGAAGAAACGTTTGCATGTTAAAATCCTGACGTGGGTTACCCAAAAAGAACAGTGATGGACAAAAATGGACCGCGAAGGTTTTAATAATTATACTATGCTTCGTAAAATACTGAGAGAGAGAGAGAGAGAGCTTCCGAATCATTGATTTTTTGACGAATATATTATTAAAGCACTTTCATCAATAAACAACAAATGTGAGCATTCACAATTAACTGATATGGAAATTAGAATTAAATTCTCACTCATAAGTAACAAATTATTGCTTTTGGAGGCAAAGGCACCGGCCTCTTCAAAGCAGCGTTAAAACTTTCATGTAATTTAAATGAAAATACAACTGCATATATTTTCCGAATGTTTTTTGGTTGCATATAATTCCAGACTTAAATTTATAGCTCGCATCCTTTGTGAATTTTATTACTGAGTGAGCGAGATATTGGATAAATGGGCTAGCATTATTATAATGAGACAGTCGAAATGTTAATTCAGATGTGTCGACTTACTACTCATTTGTTTTGTATCTTAATTAGAAGAATACTTTTTATAGTGACTCGTTTCTTTTGTACAAATCTGTAAGTATAATTTCATACTTAACACTTTTCCTCCATTCAATCGTAGTTCTAGTATGAGTAATAACGCATGGAATGACACTGTTTTTCAACGGTTATAGATAATTAAATCTACTCGATATTTTCAATGTTAGAATTGGTATTTGACGTGTGAAGTTTAATTCCTGTCTGATTAACAACGGGCTGAATTACTTGATACAATTCCAAAGTAACAACGCAACGGTCGACAAACATCACAGCTAATATTTATGGTTTTATATCTGGTACTATCCCGCGAGTTATAGCGGGTCATAGCGTATATAGGGTATATAGCGTATATAGGGTCATAGCGTGTGACCGTGGGCTCTTAGACCCTGGACAAAAAATGCTTGGAAGGCAGTTGAAAGAAGAAAAGGACGATGATTTAGATTTTTTACGATGGAATAGGGGAGTTGCAGTTTGAAAGGCGATCTAGTTGTCTAATTAGTTGAACAGACATTGGAAATTACGTGAAAACCAAGTGATTGACTGTAGAAAATAACTATATTACAGCGAAAGGCTTTATAACTAACGCGGCCATATTGTTTGATTCTCGATTTGATCGCCAAATATAAAAAATCATCCTGACCCAGGACTTTTATCCTCGATCATTGCCTAAGTTGGATCTGCATATGGAAGTTGACATCCATGGAAGTACCAAGTTTAGCGATGTATCAATAAGTATTGTTATTTGCAGGGCATCGGTCTGATTAAACTTAACTAACGACTTTTCCATAAGAAATGAATGAAAGTAAGCACATGAATATGGTGATTCGGAAAATGTAAAACATTTTTGCTATCACTGAGTATCACATCCCAATGTTAGATTTCCCATAGGCATTCATATATATTTTTAAATTTCATAAATAGTATTTCGTATATATTTTCATCTTTAGAGCATATAAAATATGAGGATTATTTTAAATCTGGTCATTCAATACTAGAATAGTCTTGCATAGTGTGATAATTTTAACATGAAAAACCTGTAACCGTTCCTGGTGTAAATAAATATTTATATAAATAGCAAAGAGTCCTCTTACGGAAAGTTTATTCGTTGTAAAAAAATTGTTTATCTCAACTCGCAGTCATATGATTTCAATGAACTCGATGTGATTTTATTGCAGAATTGATAAACTACTTGCTGGCAAATTATAAGCCTGGCTATTTATCGTGAAAACCGCGGTGGATTAAAACCGCTTTCGACCGTTACTGCAATAGGAGTCAGTGCTTCGAAGTACCTCTAGCAAACAAATTTTATGGCTAATGTCATAGAAAAAATTACTTACGTAAAGTTCATTATATTGTCTTTGGTGAAACGCTTTTAGTATTCAAATCAAGGAGCGATCTTCGATCAAGTGTTGAATGTTGTTGGTGGGCCAGAGGAACATAATCGTGATAGGTTCTAAAACCTTATTCCCTGGTCATTCTGACTTATGAAATTGATAGAATCAGGCCTGAATTAAGTAGAAACGATGAATATTTTTAATAAAAAATAACACGATATATTTCTTCAGCAGATTACTCTAGTTTATAATAATTTTTGATTTTTCCAAATGGTGATAACCGTAATTTAGAGGGGTGAACGTCTAATAAAAAGTCATACGATGGGTTTTGGTTAAAAAAATAAGAGGGAAAATTCCACTGAGGATAAATAATGCACAGGGGGAAAAAGATGTCTAGGTACCTTTACTTGTTAGAACCACTTACCGTGATATCCAGGGGTCCTTGTTCGAGTGTAAGTCAAGAGAGTTGATATTTTCGCACTCATTCTGAGGAATATTTTCTCAGAGGAATTTTTCGCACGCTCAGTCATTATAATTCCTTGTTTTTAATGTTTGGACTGGGAAAAGGGGCAAGATTGTATTTTGCAGCACTTAACCGCCTGCCTAACGTATTTTTTCCAGTTTCTGGTAATAGCGTTGGCATTCGAGAGGTTTTTGAAACTATTTTTCTTTACGTTAATCACTTTCCTTGGCAATTATGATAATACTTACTGACACCGAAAAAGCCCTTTGGCCTCAGACCTCGTGTACTCTTCTGCTAGTTATCGGCAGAGATATGATGCAATGGTTGTTTTGACGTTAAACAAATGTGTGTACTGTTGAGCTCCAATCTACCACATTCTAATATTTTTATCTCGGCGGGTGTGTCAGGTTGGCTTGTTTTTAATTAAAAACATACCCCCAGTCTTTCCAAAACAAATATCGCTAAATTATGGCAGAGAAGATAGTTATAATTTTGTTGGAAAATATGAAAGTTACGCATAATATGTAGATATAGGAAGTTTAAAAATGAAATTAGTTTTTTACGAGGGATTGCTGGCACTTTATGCACAGAAATAAATTTTGAATGGTGTCACGTTACTTAATTCTACCAGAGGTATAGAAATACGGAGTCTATAAACCAAAGCACCATCTTACTGGGTGATGAACTAACCTTTAAATCCTCTTGGTGATGTGATAAATATTTCCTCTTGTTATCACCACCCCCGGTTGCTTTTATTCCCGCTTCCATGAATATACTCCACGCCAAATAATCCTTGAATTTAAAGTGCAAGTTTCCTCTACTGTGCTCTACAGGTAATCTGAGAAAACGTTTAGACCTTTTTGCGAAACCCTCCCGCCTTCATCATTTCCTTCCTGTGTATATAGCTCATATGTTCATGACAACGGTGGGCACATTTAGAGCTGAAAGGTCGAGGCATTAAGGGCCAAGGGGCAAGCCACAAAAGGGCGAATCAGCGAAAGGCCAACAGTGAGTGGGTAGACGGGAAAGGAAAAATCGCCGGCACTGATGTAATCGGAACATTGTTTGCTGATTTAGGTGAATTAGATGTGGAAATGAGCACAGCAGAAGTAAATGCTATTGTCATTTTAGGAGAAATTCGCACCGAAAACCCGGGTCAACACAAAAGTGGCATTGGCCATTTTTCAATAGTATGAATTCCAAAAAATGTAAGTTCTAAATTAACAATTATCATATTTTCATGATCATAATAAAAATCAGTCATGTGTCAGATCCATCAGTTTCAGTCATGTGTCAGTCGTGTCAATCATAATATGTCTTTGGAAGAAAATCTTCATTAATATGCGTCATGTATTTATTAATTTTCCATCTCCAAAAAAATCTCAAGGCCAATTACTTTGGACAAGTTACTAGTATTAAATACACAATGAACTATATAAAAAATAACAAATATATAACAAAAGTATCATTTTTCAAGGAACAAATAGAACCAAACAGAGAGTGAGAGCGATAAATGAGAGCAGAATTTGGAAGAGGGAGAAGTGGAACAGGAACGAGGTGAATGAAATAATTCTTATTCAGGGACACTCTTTAGCGTAGCATAGCATGTATATGGGAGTCTGAAGATGAAAGACCGCTGGAAGACAGAGGGAGAGATGAGGCATTACAATGGAAATTTTATTTAGTTACATAGTTCGTAAAGGAACCCGTAGAGAAAAAAAGAAAGAGGTTCAGTCGGCCTGCAATTTTCATTGACTATTTTCTTGACGAGTAGGACCCATCTTGACGGTCACACTTGAAGAAAATACCTAGAGATACTCTTATTTCATCGAGGGAAAAGTTGTGGAACTGTAAATGGCAGTG
The DNA here is from genome assembly GCA_963573305.1 of Pyrrhosoma nymphula. Classification (NCBI taxonomy): domain Eukaryota; kingdom Metazoa; phylum Arthropoda; class Insecta; order Odonata; family Coenagrionidae; genus Pyrrhosoma; species Pyrrhosoma nymphula. Next base: position 53,874,821 of record OY754336.1, on the reverse strand, counting down.
CCCGGCTTTGGAGGTGAAAAAATGCATTGGTCTTTTTAGGAGTTTCAGAGTGGATGATGTTACAGTGGTCCAAATTTCAGAGCAGTATTCAAGGACCGGAGAGGTACAGGCAAAGGAAAAAGTTCGGGGAGCATTTAAATCAGCTACCTCTGGGAGGCAAAAAATTAAGGTAGTTTGAGCGAATCATCACTTCACCTAGAATTTGATGAATTTGAGATGATTTTAAAAAAACTCCTATCTTTTCAATCATATAAAAATATTAACCCCTTGCCGAACTACTTTTCCAGCAATTCGCCGGAAAATATAGACTGTTTTACATGGGAGAGATTACGGATGTGCACTCCAGAGGGACTATATTGAAAACACTAGGAATTTAAAATGTCTAGACTTTGTCAAAAAACTAACGGTGTGTAGTTTCTCTGTTTTGTTAGCTTTTCATAAAAATTAATCTATTGCTTACTACAGAAAATTTTACGAAATCGGAAAAACCTTCTCTTTTAAAGGTTTTTGACATAAGGCGTGAAAAAAATGTATTAAGTTAGAGACTTATGTAGATATATTTATTTCATTTCTTAGAATTTTTGCCATATAAAACCATATTTTTGCGCCATTACACTATTTACATTATACTTCTTACCAACGCTGAAATTAAAATATAAAATTCGAATATGGTCTCCATTTTGACCAGAGAAATATCTCGCTCAAACTACCTTAACCTTCCGGTGGGCGCGTACGTGTACTGAGTACACGGCGGTCGGTTTCCGGCGTTTTAATCCAATTTACCGTAATGAGACCAACTTGGAACCCTTTTCTATTCCTCATTTGTACAAATAGCCTTCGTAGTGTGAAGAAATTATTTTCTTAGAAGCAGTTTTTGGGGGAAAAGAAAGCGAAACGCGTCGTGAAGTCCGTACGTTGTGCGCTGCGAGGCCCGTTGAATCAATGAACAATCGAAGTCTGTTCATACATTTTTTGTTATTCTATTAGATATTGACTTTTTATTGTTAACAATAGTTGGTGATAAATATTGCAAGTTTTTGAATATATTTTCATACTTTTATATGGCAGTAATTTTCGCCTGATGCAAAATATTGCGTGTGTTCTGGAGACCTGATGTGATCATGAAAACGCTATCTTCGTAAGTACATGTGTGAAATCGGGGCCCAGGCGGGATTCCCCGCCTTCCCACCCTGGCCACACCACCCCTGAGCAGGACCTTTGTTTAAAAATGTTCTCCTTCACTGCTGTGTCATGAGTGTCTCAATTGATGAAACGACACATGGAAAGCTACTGTATCCATTTTAGACGCATGATGTTACATGTGACAAGTGTCAAGTGTGTCTACTTTCCGATCCAATTAGTTATCTAATGAATTATCTTAGTCTGTAAATATTTACAGAAAATAACCAGGCACAAAAATAGTTGTGCCAATTCTGAGGGACAACTTGAGCAGTTGATGCTCAATAAAGATTTACTATCAATTCAATGCGATTCTGAGTTAAATTTCGTTCAAAAACACTTCGAAGAATTGAAATCCTTTTTATGTTTCTTCATTTAATAAAATGATTAAATCACAAAAATTTGAAGAATTAAAAATATCTTTAGCCGAATTTTTAAATTCTGAAATCACATAGTTACAATTATTAAAAAAAACAGCTTGTGTATAATTCATCGAAATAAAACGTTAATATTTTAGCTTACCATTTGTAAAAAAAATGTATAAGGATGATTTATATAAAAAGCTACTTATAATATGCTCAACCTTTTGAGCTTAAATAGTGCGTATAAAACAGATCTGTTAGAGTTTCAAAAATTAATGCACTACGCTTAGCCAATTTTACCAATCATTTTGCATGGTTACCTCACGAGTCCATTCATAAGGATAAAATGCACGACACTTGTATGTTGGAAACAAATAAATGAAGATAATTTACTCATTACAATCCTCAAGTTGCGGTTACGAATGCTTTTAAAATTAAGTGAGAAAGAGTGTAATAAAATTTTAGTAATGGAAAATAAATTTTCAACAAAGAGTTGAATTAGATAATCTTTTAAAACAGTTTAATACAATTGTTTTGAGAACTTTTTTGCAACTCAGTTTGTCATCATATTTATCAATTGGAGAAATATTTATGCTTAATTTCTTGCATTCATTTTTTATGCTTCATTGAGTGAATTTAAAATATAGTATTCAATGTTGGTTTTTCGGTAACTTCGATTAAATAGATCAAAACGAAGTCACCTGATGATGACGTGCAAAGTCGAAACCTAGGTCGTTTCCAATAAATACATGTGGAATTAGAAAGTTACTGCTTCTCATTCAATATGCAAAACGAAATAATGGCATCTGACAGACAGTTTATTGAGGTTTTACTAGAAGATAATGGAACCCCTATAGCTTTGAGTTCAGCCGTAATATTTTTAAACTTCAAGCATAGCACTCTTAGGTATTTAGAAAACCTTCCCTGTTCCCAGAATCATTGCACCTCTGCGATCTTTAAACGATATCCTCTAAGGTTTCCCCTACGAGCGATAAAAAGTTGAGATATACCTTTGATATTCAGCTGTGAGATAGATATAGGATTGGAGTAGGTCAATGACCTCTTGAATCGATGCATTCAATTGAAGTAGGATCAACTGCTGCTCCGCTATGAATAGGGGTTGGAGAGGGTTCGAAGAAAGTAAAAAAAAATTGGAATTCCAGGAAAAGGATGTGGAAGCGTGGGTCGAAGAAGTTTCCTCGAAGTTATCTAGAGGGGAGGTCTTCTCAAGTTGTTTGGAGTTGCGATGGTAACGGATTGAGGAAGAAGTGGGCGAGCGCCTGTGTGAGGTTGTGTTAAGGAGCTGGTCTAAGGGTGTTGGACGCAATCCCTTGGAGGTGGACTTCCACGGATTTGGCAAAATGATGTTAGCGGTTTGATAGAGGGCGAAGAATTACTTTACTTCTTTGAATATATATGTATACAATAGACCAGTCCTCGAGAATTTTAGGTTTTATGGTCATCAATCCATGGTTTAGAAGTTGCCACTTTCAACAAGAAAAAGTTGGACGGATTGGAAGCTATGGAGATGTGGTGCCACAGAAGAATGCTTAGGATATCTTGGACCACAAGAACGCCCAACAAGGAAGTACTCGAAATGTCCAAGTCTGAGAGAACGCTTATCCAGCAGATAAAATACACGAAAATAAAATACTTTGGGCACATCATGGGGGGAAAAAGATATGAGATCCTTCACCTTATAACACAAGGATAAAAGGGTACGGGAAGTAGAAGAAAAGATTGGTTACAAAATATTAAAGACTGGACTGGCACAACATCCATTCAAGAACTCTTAAAAAAAGCCCGAGAACACAATATTTGAAGCCAGTGTGATCCTCTACGCTGTAGAAAGAGTATGACACATGAAGAAGAAGGTCATCATTCCGAAGATTGGTTTGCTGCAGCTCTTCACTTCACCCTTCTTTCTGCCAACCGATTCATTCCTCCATAATTATTCACTTTGATGTCCTTCATGATTTTGCGGATGTACTCAATGCTTAGTCCTCCTCTGTAATTCTTACCAGTCACTTCGCCTTCCAATTTATTAGAATGTTTTGCCGCAAAATATGCCCAATAAGTTTGTCTCTGGTTCATCGCAGAATTTATATTATGTTACCTTTCCTCCAGCTCTTCCTATGACTCCTTTGTAAGTGATTCTCTCCATCCATTTGATCATCATCACTCTCGGTAGAACCACGTCTCCATTGTTTCCACCCTTCACTCTGCCACTCCTATTATCCATGTTTCACTGCCAGCATAAGAGCTTGATACAAATATATGCTTTAGTAAAGTGCTTTCTTCCAGCCTTGTGTTGCTAGATGTCAACAGATTCATCTTTTAGTAGATTAACTTATTTTCTAGGGCTATTCTGCTCACAATGCCTTTCTTTTTTCGCTGGTGATCCTGCTTCCCAACGAAACTTCTATTATCAGTGTTTAACATATGTAGTTGAACCCTTTATGATAAAAAAATATTCACAAAAATTATTGGGTAGTAAATATGAAAAAATATTCTCATTTCAATATTTTTGTAAATTGTGTAAAAAAGTAGGGATGAGCGGGAAAGGCATTTCTGATTTCGGGACGGGACGGGAAAAACATTTCTTGATGATTTTGGGACGGGAATTGGGAAAGAGCCAAACCTTCTTGCTATCTCCCCTCCCCAGCTTTAGTATCACAGAAAAATAAATAAAACTGTTTATGAATAGATTCAAAAAAGTGTAATCTATAATTTTATAGGAAGCCTTTTTTTACATAATATGGCACATAAAAAACCTATAGCGTAAAAATAACAAGCTTCAAAGTAAAAAACCTACTTTTTCCTAATATTTTCTTAAATGTATCAAGAACTATTAGGTTTAACGTAAATATGTTAGGAATTAATATTGAAGAACATTTAATAACAAAAAAAAACAGAAAAAAGTTGAATTTGATCTGATTCTTAGTAACAGAGATAATAAATGTTCCGTAAATATTGGTATTTTGAACATTTGAGGGTGGGGGGGGGGGAAGCTCCTGGGGGATATTTGGGGACTTTCGTAAAAATGTTTCTCTGGTAGTAGTCTATCAGTGGGATAAAATTCAGCTTTACGCTAATTATTTCCCAAGCTCGATGTTTTGGGGTTTTTTGACTGCCCTAATAGGTGTAGATAAAGATGCAGCCACACTTACCGCAAATGATAAGTTTCTGAGAGTCTTTGACGATATTAACATTTGCGATAGATCGGATATGTAACCATGGTTAACACATAGATGTATCCCAAATAATTGGGAAATCGTGCATCGTATTTCCATTCAACCGTATTCATTTCAATAGGTTGGTTTCCTTCATCAAAGAAAACAGAAATCATTAATTGCGACAGGTGCCCCAGAATTAATGTATTCATTACATGCAAATTATTTGGATTAAAAAGTCTTAGTTTCCAAGAAAATTGAATGTTAATTTAAAGTTCATTTGAAAAGGCTCGGAAATGGCGGGACAGCGGCAGCTTTTATGATAGCGTAACAGGTAGATAGTCAACATAGCGAGGTATGTGGAATTATCATCGACTGTACTTACTATTATATTTCAGAGTCCCTAAAATCTGGTGAACATGTATTAATATACCTCGATTAAAATGCTCAAAGTTTGGAAAGTCTCCTCCATTGAGCATGCCATTAAAAGACGTTTTCTAAGCTTCTACGCTCCCTGCTAGTACAGAGTTACCACGAAGCCGTTCTTCGCGGCAAGCGTCGCATGCGCAGTGAAATGAATAACGAAACTGCGTACCTGTGACTTAGCGTTCGTTCTGTGGTGTTCCGGCTTAGATGTTTACGTTTTGATCTCTTTCGTTTCGAAAAACATTTCCTTTATCTCATCTTCTATTCCTTTCATTTACCATTCCTATCATTCATACTTTGCATATTCCATTAGTTACCATTCATCATCAGTTCCTTTTGCTGATATACAAAGCCACAAGGTTTCATGAGAACAAGTTCAATGGCATTTACAAACTGGTTTTGTACGGACAATCTACCGAAAGTGGAGGTGGCCATGGTGGTGGAGTTCTTTAGAGAAGATGTTCGGTTTAGTGCAGGTGAAATCAGAGGAGTAAAGCAAGGTACTCTCTTCTGACAGCTTTGAACCACAAAATTCTCCTCTTCTCGCTTAGTGGAACCGCGACGTAAGCTTTCTTGCTATCGCTAATTGTTGTTGTGTGACACTGCGATACAAAACAATTTTTATAAAGCAATGTTCTCGGAGGCATGTTACTGGTACTCCTTGGGGAATATGATGCTGATCAGCTGATGCAGTGAATCACGAGTTCCCATCAGTCTGTGATTACGGTGAGGGGTGATCAACGCATTTTAGTTGTTTTAGTATTTGCTCATACATAGTTTGCTTCGAGATTTTGCCATCCATTATGCTATTGACGGTAAGCCTTTTTTGCTAATTTCATGTTCTGGCAATGACACCTCGACAAAGTGGATGAATAAAATTAATGTGTATTCGTATCATAGCTGCGGCGCAGCACCTGCTCTCCGTATAGTTATAAAGCGACGATTTCATGCTTGCTTGTGGGAAATATTTCGAAATGAATATGAACAAAATGGTTTATTCCATGCTTTTCATACTAACTTTACCTAAAAAATAGGAGCTAGCACCATTAATTTGAGAATATATTATTATACGATTTTCATTCCCCATACAGTAACCATAAATGTGTTTCATTATTTTGATGAGGTTTCTCTATGCGACTAAAGCAAAAGCTAAATTAATAAATAAAGCTCATTTACATTTTACACCAAGTTTACTTTTGTAAATGGTTTTCTTTCCATCAGTAAATTTATTATTATTATTAAAGCTTTCTCGGCGGACGTCGTCTGCAGAAAAGCAACTTACGGCGAACCACCTAGCGGCAGAGAAGTTGCGTACGTACCTCTGACGTTACACGTAGGATTAACCAGCATGCAATAGTTTGCCGTCGCGTTTTCGCGCCGTTGAATTTTTTCACTTTTTAATTTATAAGGAAAAATACTTAACGCCATTTTTAAATCGAACGGCTTGACATACGTACTCCAGGGGTTATAAACTTCAGATCTAGACATTAAAAAAATAGGAAACCACCCTATTATATATACTTTTTTCTGCTTTTATTATAGCCTTGCATAGGCATTTGGCTACGAAAATTTACAATTTAAAATGTATTTTGTAATAGAAGGCACTGGATAAAAGTTCGTTCCTCTATGTAAGAATTTTAAACAAAATCTATCTTCCGGTTTTTGAGATATTTGTTGTAAAAACTTTAATATAATTGATATTTTTCTTTTTTTTATTTCCTTTCCTTTTCTTTTTTTATTTAGAAAATATTCCCAGTACAACCATTTAGTACATTAACATATTTAAAAAAAAAATTTTGTTGCTAAATCATTATTGTTTATGTAAGAGAAATGGTTATTTTTAACCAAATTGCACGCTGCTGCTGCATGGGTTACTTTGACAATTTTTTCACGTGAATCTAAGGAGGGCACAATTAGTCTACTTACCTTGCGATGGAGAGAAATAAACTAAAAATACCAGTAAAAATTTAAAATAAAATTCGTCTCGCCGTTATTGAGAAAATTAATAATTTTAATGTTTAAAAATCATTGTTTTTCAGCACTTCCAGTTTAAATAAGTAACATCAATATATTTAATTTTATGATCATTTTAGAGATATACCGCTTGGCATAAGACATCTTTCTCCACTGAGGGCGTCCCTAAACTTACATGCTTTAAGAGGTACGTTGTTTAGCAGGGGTCACCTAAGCAGATTTCTAGGCATTGTTGAGGAAAACGTTGAGGACGGGAACTGTGTCAGTGATTCCGGAAACGAGGCAGGCTGGTAGATGGCGACATCCGAAAAAGAGGGCCGGAGTTTATATACCGTTTGAATTGTTCCGACTGGGAATGCAGTCAGACATACATGCGTCGTTGAAATTTCCCGTGAAAATCAAGCAAGACTTGCAATGAACTTTTTGCTTGAACTCTATCGCCGACGGTAGGTGTTTGTCACATCAGACAAATTATTTCCATTTATTGCAGTTTCGTGAAGTTGGGAGACTCCGTGCAATGTGATGAAGTTTATTTTCCTCCTTTCAGGTGTCGCTTAGCTGTTATCCTCTCGAAATTCCGGTGAAAACTTTGTCTCTACTCCACGAGTTTCCTCACTACACTCAATTTGTTTTGTTTTCAAGTTAAGCTATCAGATATGTGAGCGTAAAATGTCAGAGAAAGTAAGGAAATAAGGCTAAGTACAACGTAACCTGAAAATATCTCAATAATCCGTAAAAATATACGCATAATATGGAAATCTAAACAAGAGATTCCTTTGCTGCGTTTGTATCTTTTAAGTTGTAACCTAATGTTGCCCTTAGCAACAAACATGAACATACCGTAAACTAAGCGATCATTTAATTTTATACTCGCTGTGAAAATAATAAACGTATACATTTCAGCGCATTCTAATTATAATTAACGTCCTACATTCTTTTGAAATGTTTTTAAATGGGAGACTCCAAGGCAGCATAGTGGAATAATTGAAAAAGTGCATATTTTACTGTAATTTTTATTTTAATGAATTTGGTGTCTTAAAATCAAATTATATTCAACATGCGCCTGATGCAAATTTATAGATGAAAGTGCTATGCAGATAATTTTATATTTCCTAGTTATAAATAAATTAAATTAGGACATACAAAGTCAATGAGCTCATAAAAATGCCATAAATACTATGAGCTCATCGACTTCAATTGTGCTTTAAATAGTACATGTGCTCTCTTGAGATCGAACCATCTTAGGGCCGTAAAAAACGGATCGAACGAAAACGTCACATACCACGTGACCTAAAGTGCATCGGGAAACATAAATCAAAAGCAATTTGATTTCCCCAAATAAACAAAGATTGGGCTCATTTGAGCGTTGATTATTGTAATTGTCAAGTAAAATATCAAGGCTTATATAAAAAATGCATGCTTTTTAAAAAATATTTTGTACATATTGACGTCACAAATAATATATAATTCGTTTCATTGGCGTTTGTAAAGGACATTGTTTATCACAACAGAGCAGAACAAACGCTTGGTGATTGGTCGAACCAGTTCGCTCCGCCCTATTGCCCACCTGTCCGTTATATCGTCTGTCAGAACCTTGAGCTGAGTCGCTGAGAAATAAACATTATTTTTCTTTTAATGCCGATAAATCGTCGTCATTCACCTTGATGAAATCTAATTCTTACCTTTGGAGTGTTATCTCGCTTGTGGTCCACAACCGTCAGACTGAGTAAATTGGTTGCCCAAAGTAAGCGTGAAAGCTCACATTTTCATGTTTCTCACTTGCAGCTTCTAACAAAATGTGGTTTGATAATTATGTTCTGCTTGTCATAGACTAATTTTCCTGGAAAGACGAAGCTCCTTTTTATCCGTGAGAAGAATATGTACATGGCACATGAGCATAATGAGCATGAGCATAGTCAGCACTTTGGAACTGTAAATTTCCTGTTCCCTTATTAGAACACTTTAAGTAACAAGAAGTCCAGACGTATAAGAAATCATAGTTGCATAATTTAAATTGAATGTATTTTGGATATTATGTAAGATATATGTGAATTAAAAGTGATCTAACTATTTTTCTTTTATTTTTCAGGTATGAAAATAAAATTACTAGCCAAGTAGATTATCTCCTCTCAGTCGTTGGAAAAAGTAAGTCCAATATTAGTGTAACATTTATTTTATTTTCTCAAGTGCTATTTCTAATGTAGAAGGTAAAGTCGTCAGTTTGCCTACTACAGAAGAATAGATCGTTCCCCGACGTCGTTTATCTTGGTACTGGGTGGGGAATAAGGGCGATGTTGCAAATATGTTTCCGTGTGGTGTATTTGAGATATCCTGTTGTTAGCAGTGATTCACATGTTTAGTAAGCGTCATTCCCGTCATACCCCACTGATTGTACTCTTTTAGCAAGGAGAGTTACATAAAAATCATGTTCATTCGTCATTTTAATTCTATTTTCAAGTGAGTTTTCTGGTGGCAATAAACGCACTAAATAGAATAATAATAGCTGTGTGCAAGTGTTAGTGTACATTAGTGCGTACATTATTTGATATTCCTTTTCTTACATAGAGTAACTTCGATGTACCGTAAGATAACTTTGAAAATAACTTCATACTTCGGTGCTTTTGCTGGTTACTTTGTAAAGGTAATACCATGGCTACTTCCTGTATTCTCAAAATATGTTTCAAAAGTATTTTAAACTCAGATTAGCACATACATTGTTTACAAAGTCATTTGTTTGACTCACAATATGCTACAGTTAAGATTTCATTTTTCCTTCACTAATTTTATCCTGCTGTACAAATGAATTTCCTCTCTTGTTCGATAGATATTTCAATTTTATTTCTTGAGTTATAAGGAAAGTGCGGCACCGTGAATCTTCAACTGAAAAAGAAACCCTTCAAAAACCCCACACTCAAACCCAAGTCCTCAGGATGGGAGACGAGTACTTCAGCTTGCACACCAGCTCCGATAAAATGGTAAAAAGCTCAGAGTAGCGGAATTACCTGCTGCAATAAAATCAACGTGTGGTTCTTTACTTCATCAACTGTTTCTATGTAAACAAGAAATCATTTTACTCTGAACTCCCACTAACCATATCGCATTTATGTTGGGCACTTATCCAATGGATAAATTTAGTTGTTGATGAGTTTAGCTATTCTCTTCTTATCCCAGTTACAAAGGAAGTGCTCCCTAACCGCTAGTAACTGAGGGTGCATACGTGGAATGGAGTGATACGGGACTAAGGCATTCGAATGGAGGGCCTGGAAAGTATGACTACAAATTCATCTCGGTACGTAGTCGGTGTCATGTTACCCTTGTTTGACTGGTGATCTAGAATCGTCAAATCAAAACCTATTCAAATTCTTCCCTTCCTCGAGATAGCTTCGTAGCTTAAAATAAAGAGTTAACTTGAATGCTTGCCGGAAGATTCTGCTGAATTAGTCCCCACGTTCTATTACATCGTCAAGGGGATTTCCTATAGTAAAGTGGATTGTTAACTGCATAGTTAAAGAGACGTACCTCAAAGGAATGGATTTTGACTAATAATATTTAACTGATCTTTTTACGTACTTTACGTGCTTACGCCTAATTTTTGGGAAAACTAAAAAAACTAGTTATAATAGCTCCTAGGAGATCAGCGATCAATGGTGCGTAATTAATTTTTAAAATATTCTTGTAAGAAATTGTCTATCAAATTGTTAAAGATTAAAGCTCATATTTTCAGGATTTTATGGTAATATTTTAATTCCTTGAAAAGTTTTCTTGCGTGTTCTGTAGTTTTGACTCTTTCAAATATTGTATACACGTTACTCATACTTTTGAAACTGGTTTTAATAACTAATATGGCTTGTTGGTTTTTATTCAATTCAAGTGGTCGATTATCATACAGAAGCAAATGAAGGAAGTAACTTCAAGTCTCTAAAAATAAAATTTCAGAAAAATTAATATATTTTCTGAAAACCATCCTTACCGCGCGAAGGAAAAAAGGCCGTTGGATTTAATGTTACATTTATGACAAGAACTACAGAACTTTGGATTGCGCTTCAAATTATTTTTACGTATGCGAGAAAGATATTCCTGCTTCTCGTTTACTTGGAAAATTCAGCGTACGTATGTTTCTAATCTTCCGTATTGCTACTCTTTCCCCTGGGTTTTCGAGGTTTTTCGGGCAGAGAAAGTCGGGCGGGTCCACACGAATAAGCGGTGTACGTCTCAACGTGGGATACGTAAATGCTCGGAATAATAAAATGGAATCGGGAGATGACTCTGTGCGCCGCCGTCTCGGGTTATTCCCCGGCGCTATCGCGTCCAGAGGTAGTTTTCAATCTGCCGGCAAGAGGGGAAAAGGAAAAAGTGGATGAGAATTCAGTAGCGATGGGAGGATTAAAAAAAAAACCTCCGCACGCTGAAATTTCAAAACGTCGATTAAAAACTTTCCATAAATCACAAAATATTTTTGGTTAAGGTAGTTAGAGTAAGATATCATTTTCACATAAATATCAATGAGTTTGGTCTCATTAAAAATAAAAAAATATCGTTTTTTAATTGTACAAAAATTCTAAAACTCATCTTTAAAATGTTTGAATTATATGCAAAAAACGGAAGCCTTTTTTCGTGGGATATAGGGTACGGCTGTGCGCTCCACAAGCATTTTATTACAAAAATTAGGAAGTTCTGACGTACAGATCTTGTCAGAAATGTAGCGGTGTATAAATGTGTTTTCTCAATTATTTTTGATAAGGAATTTATTACGCACCTACTTTTTCTTTATGTACGCTTTCTAAACATCGCGAAAAAATCTTCGGTAATAAAGGAATTTCCAGTAAACGGCGTGAAAAACCTGGTCAAGTTAAAGACATGGGTATTTATAAATATTTATGAGAAATTCAATCGTATACAACAAAATTCCGGTGTCATATTATAAAATATTTTTCAAAATTTATAACGACTGTCCAAATTTGATAATGAAATTCGAATATGGTCCCTATTAGGGAAAAATATCGCTCAAGCTACTTTATTACGCGATAAAATAATTCCTGATCATGATTTTAAGAATTAAATTTAACTTATTTTTTAAAGTTATACCTTTCTCAATTTCTCAAAAGGCCAACAAATTATAAAATCAATAAAATTATGAGAGACGTTTGCAGTATGACTTTTTTCAGAAAAATGTTGATTGGTTATTTTGAGCATGTTTCGATATAATTCTTATTTGTGCCATAATTTTTGCGTGACAATTGTAATAAGTATGAATTTATTGCGATTATTATGACTTATTTAAGGTTAATCGTACCTTTAGGTTATTTAGAAATCTCAGTGTATATATTTGGATGGTAACCTTCAAAAGAAAACTCAAACTGCATTCGTTTACTTCCTTAGTTCTGCCGGTTCTAGTAGTACTTCTTCCATCTTAAATGCAAGGCAGTCAGCGCCAAAACAAGGCAGTGACTTCTGGTCCAATAGAAGAGCTGGATGAACTTCTTTCAACCTGAGCAAGTTTCGGTTTAGCAAAATTCTGACTACAGCCGTTAACCGTTTAACAGCCGCGGAACAGCATGCCAAATTTCAGTCTCTCTCAACTCCACGCATGGTCCAGGGCTCATTATAATCTCCTAAAACGAAGATTAACTTCCATCTATGATTTGACGGTCCAAGTTGACCCAACTTGCCACGCTAGTACCTTTCTTCTTTAAACCGAAGCTGCTGGAAATGACGTCCAATAGTCCCAGAATGACACACTAATAATTTTAAGTGCTGGAAGATATTGATAAGACTCGCTCTTAGTCCATCTCGAAACCACACTAAGACGAAAACTAATTTTAATCTCCTAAATCCAGGTTGGAGTCGAAATCTATGAATCTTTACGTACATTGTACTTTGCAAGCCAACTCAAAGGTGTGTGGCAGGGTGTGCGTTTTTTTTCAAGTTGCACTATACTGTCCTTAAAAATGTAACAAATATAAATACATCGGCAAAAACCTTTAAATCCCTGTCAAATGAAATGCCACTTATATGCGCTAGACTCTGTGCTACCACTTTTTTTTACATAGAAACCTTTATTATAGAAATAGATATTAATGCACGTTGCAAGTACATGTGGAGGACAGTGTTTCTCAAGGTATCAATTTTAAGAATATTGGAACATATCTCAGGTGTCACTTTGTGGAATACTTACATGACAAACATGTTAAAATAAGACCTAAAAGATATTTTTTTCCTTGATTGTGGCATACATGTGCCAAAACCATGGTCGGTATTTTTTTAGAAATGAGAATGGTGGAGAAGAACAATATTTTTATAGGCAGGGAATCCAAGAAATAGGGATGTAAGGCAGGAATTAAAGTTAATTGTGAGGATAAATTTGATGTGTTGGATAAAACTGGTGTATACTTGCTGAGTTGTAAAGATTCCAATTGTTCAGCGGCCAATGTTGGTCAGACAGGACGCGCTATCCGTACCCGGGTGAAATAACACCAGAAATGTTTAATTAAAGGTAATGTAAGCTCACAGCTTCCCAACCTTCGAATAGAAGAAGACCACCGAAGTAACTTCATTCCAAAAGTGCTTAACTCTCAATGCAAGGGGCACAAGCTAGACTATCTTGAAAATCTAGAAATTATTTTACGTTCTAAGAGGAAAAAATTATGTGTTGAATGAAATGCTCCATTACCACTCTCCTCTCTAGATCTTACCTACTTCCCCCCCACTCCCGCGACGCAATTCTTTAACAACGCTCAAAAATGACTGACTATTGTTGACTCTCCCCTTTCCCCTTTATTTCGGACCAGTCATTTTGGACCACTCCCCGCCTGTTGGCTCCTTCCCCATCTTCTGCTACCCCTCCCCCTACACCCTCACTTTGTATATAAGGGGCTCGTGGTGAACCTCACCTTGATAATGACTGTGTAGTAGTCGAAACCCTTGGTCGGGAGAAATAAAACTTTCTTGGAATATTCTTCTTTCTATTCGAAGGCATTTATACCTGTTATTTTTTATTATGCCTTTATAAATTAAGATTTTCGGACCATCTCTTGCGGGGTCGACCTATGCCCCTCTTTCCTAATGGTATTCGGTCCCTTGCTATCTTGACGATGCTTGAGTCGTCCATTTTCAATATATGTTCATTCCATTCTTCTTTTCTTTTGCGTGTCCATTCTGTTATTGGAAGTATCTTACATAGGTCTCTGATATTTTCATTCGAAATCCTATCTAATCTTTTCTTGTCCATTCTCAGTACAGTCATCTTTGCAGTTTGTATTCTCTGTTTTATTTACTTGTTTGTTCTGTAGTTTTCATGGAATATGTCATTAGAGGTCTGACAAATGCTTTGTATATTCTTGTTTTTGCTGCTATTCTTAAGTATTTATTTCTCCGTACTGTTTGGTTCAGGTAGCCCCCAATACTTTCCGCTTTTGTTATTTGTTCATTTGCATCTTCATATAAATTCCAATAGTTAGTTGTAACTGCTCCTAAATATTTAACTTTCAATACCTACTCAGTGATGTCCATGGTTAGTTATGCCTTTCAAGACCATGCAACTGTTCAAAGCGTCATTAATACGATAACCCTAGTTCATGACTATCCCATTGCGCATCCCATGCAATAATACTGATGCAACTCTTATCAAAAGTAGCCCGCCCTCCGCGGTGCCCGTGTCCAGCCGTGCCGTCCCCAGCCGGTCCGAAACAATTATATATCTGTCCTTGTCCCTTGTCCTTGTGGAATATTACAAAGTAAAATTATTTCCAAATTATCGCAATGTGGTTACGCCAAGTTAAGCCTGAAAATTTGATACGTAGGAGTGGGAGGTTTGATCAGGGATGAGTATGAATTCTTTGATACGGAGGGGAATCCACACTTTTTGACCTCTCTGCTCCTTCTCACTTTCTTTCTCTATTTATATCCGTCCCTATCTCCCCTCCTCCCTACTTGTTGCTTCTTCTTTCCAATCCCCCTCCCCCTCCTCTCCTCCCACCTCCCCCACCCCTCTTGGCCTGACTCTCTCACTTCACTCAACTCTCTCCTCCCAACAGGGAGAGCGCCACCTCCTCCCTACCTCCTTCCCTACCACCCACTAAACCTCCTCCCTTCCTTCCGATCCGCCAACTTGTTGAGCATTACGCCGCGGGAAAAAAATGGGGGGGGAGGGGATGGATTAAGGAGGAAGGGGTGTTGGCAGGGGATGGTAGGCAGGGTATGGTCATTGGGGGTTCGGGGGTCGGGAGAGAAGGGAGTAGTTGCATGGAGGATAAAGGGGTAGGTGGGATGGGTCAGTCTCATGGATGGTGGGGTGAAATGGTGTGGGGGTGGAGGAGGAAGGAAGGGGCTGTACTCCCTTAAGGGAGCATGCCTTCGTACGTTTCCTCCCTGCCATGAGGGGAGTTTACGCTTGTCACCACCGACTTGGTTCGCTCTCGACCGAGAATTTGAGGATTAAAATATTAGAAATGGGAATAAATAGAACAGGACCCAAACAGGTAGAGCAGAATTGGAAATCGCGGCAATTACATCTATTTAACTTCATTTCTAAGTATTTGACTTAGAATACAACTATTTCTTTGAGGTATCGAAAGGGAATTTTGTCAGCAAATGAGGAGCTAAGATCATAATTTACGTTATACTTTACCTTAAGTTAATGTTGATAATGACCATAAGGTATCTGTTGTTTTGAAATTTAATTTTTTCTGAGTTAAGTGTAGTTCTTCAAGGATGCCTTGTTGATAAAAGCCTTGATGCAGAATATCAATAATTAATTCAGAGTGATAAAAAACTAAGTACCATGAATTCTTGAATCATTGTTTCCGGGAATAAGAAGAGAGGGGGACTGTTGGGAGCATTAAGGGTTAAGTGGAATGAGGTTTTGAAGTGGGGGAGGTAGAGGGAAAGTTATCCACTTTGTAGAAAACTCCTTCATACGCCTTCTCTGCGTGGGAGTTTATACTTGTAACTGCCAAAATGGTCCACTTACGACCAAGGATATGATATCAATAAATAAAAAAATAGTAATATAACTTCAGTAAAAGGAAGCATAACATTAGGGTCAACAGTTTAAATCACCCTAATTCGTGGGATGGAGTATAAATGTACAATCCCCGACCAACTTCCGGATCAACCTTTTGCGATGTTTAAACTTTGCTATAATCAACTCAAATTCATGAATTCGAATATTAACCCAACTATCTCTGTCATACGCACCAATTTGGTGATTTACCGCAAGTGAACAGCAAAAGATAACACACCGTGGAAATGATTAATTTGGTACAACGTCGATCGGTGTTTGAAATGAAGACACCGGTATCGGTGTTTTCAATCAATTGGAGAATGGAAGGAGTCTTGGTGCTTGATGTCGAAAAGTTATTTCACTACTTATCTGTTAGCATAAATCTCTCAGCGAATATTTAAACTGGCAACCGGAGTTCTGGAATTACCACGAGAGATATGTATTACAATAAGGACGTCTTTGTCATTCTTCGCGGAATAAAGTTGTAAACCTTAAGGTCTGTCGGTATTCACATCTGACCGTACGAATTTATGCACTTCCATCCTGGTGATGAGCTCATTTTTGTCACCGAAACCTACGACTTGAAACACTGTTTGGAGGGGAACAAAGCGCAAACAAGTTAGTGAGGGTCACGCGAGGGAGTCTACTTACATCAGTTTGTGGGAAATTGGTCACAGAGTGCAGGATGGGTTCATGTATGCTAGAAAAAATACAAAATAATGTAGCAGTTAGTTTTGCCGCATTAATTAAATTTTCACTATCGCTCATATTTCAGGCATTCGCTTGATTTTAATATTATATTATTTTTCTCCAAACTTTCATGATTCAAAAATAATTTCATGAAAAGAAATTAGCATGGAATGATATAGTAAATACTGTTACCATGAGGTATAAATTCATATTATAAAATGAGTATTTTGACAGAGGAAACATATTCAAGAGTTATTTTGTCCAGGTTATCCATCACGGAGAAAATAAAAAATTTCTTTGTGAACACCACTTGATATACATAAAGTATAGTGGTGGACTATACTTTATGTATATTAAGTGGTGTTCACCGTGTATTTTGACTTTTGCTTCAAAGCCGTTTCTCCGAGTAACTCTTTACTCTCCAACCAAATTTGTAGTAACTGATTTAATACTAACTGGAACAGATCTAACTATCTACAACCTGTTGGAGATGGGAAAAGTCCGTGAAGTAATGTTAGTTAGATTATTACGCAGTTTAGATTTAGAATATATCTCTCAATGAATATCTAATAAATAAAACAGGAGTCCTTTAATAAGTGTGATATGAAGGAAGAAGGAAGGGGTGGGAGAGTATCCACTTACACTGAGAGCACTTCTTCCCCGCCGTTGGTAGTTTGCGCTACTCACCGCCAACTTAGTTTACTCACGGCCGAGGATTTGAAAAGGAAGGAGTGAAACGGGATGAAAAGGGAATGGAATGACCCAACTTTACAAATTTAGAACTTTTTAAAACTGTTGAAGTGCGTGAAATGAGAAAGA
Organism: Pyrrhosoma nymphula; assembly: GCA_963573305.1. Lineage (NCBI taxonomy): Eukaryota > Metazoa > Arthropoda > Insecta > Odonata > Coenagrionidae > Pyrrhosoma > Pyrrhosoma nymphula. The sequence continues at coordinate 53,857,197 of OY754336.1, read as the reverse complement.
GCTACACAATATTCTGACAACATCCGTATTAAACTATTGCATTCTTTATCCTATGCTCGCGTCAACTTCAACTTATACAAAATCACAAATTTAATCTACAAACTGAAAGTTTTTGGCGAGATATTGCAAGGAAACACATTAAATATAAAATGAGAATGTGTAAGAATAGAAGAAATACTCTACACATTAAATCCAAAAATGACATTTCCCAAAGTAAGGCGATAATGGCGCATTACAATTGATTAGATCTTATAGGATGAAGTGCACGGCACAATGGCAGAACATATCTTATTGCCTCAGTTTGAATTCCAAAAAGATTCTCTCTTAAAATATTTTTTATCGTTTAAATTATGGAGCATCTTTCAGTGACATGCGCAATACGCAAATGTGAACATTAAATTGACTTTATTGGCAGTTAATTATACTGTACTGACGTTAATAGAACTTCATTTAACTGTATCTTGCACCAGAGGCAAGTTCTGTTTCTTCTCGTAAAATTAGGTGCCTTCGTCACATCGTCACCAATAAAAAAACTGATTTCACGAGATCAAGGTAGTTTCTGAATCCCCATGATGTTTTTTTCCTGGATTTTATGAATTCTAGGTTTTATGAAAATTGAAATTTGCACTCTAATTAGGATTAATTTTAATTCTAGTGAAAATTTTCAAAGTATTTAAGAAAAATGAATTTTACAATTGGGTACTAATGAAAAAGTATCATCAAAAGTAGTGTTCATTGAAATTTGTTTCAATGCATAAAGATAAGTTGAATATTCTACACCAGATTGCATTATCTGCTCACAGTCTGCTTTGTTTTCTTGCTGACCTCAGTTTTCCGATTTTAGAGGATCGTATTAGCCATGGTCTGTCGGTCAAATTACGTTTAACGTCATTCCATAGAGTTTAATAACTGGGATTCGTGGTTCTTGACTGGAATTTGCCTCTTGAAAAGAGTTTTCCTCTTGTATTGGGGAGTGGTAAGGTCAAGAGCTTATGCTAACGGCGTATAAGTTTTGTACGTACAGAAGTTGTGGGGCAGGATTATACGTAGGCAATATCTCATACGATGGTATAAACTTAATCCTAAGTCACGAGCTCTCATTTCCAACTCAGACGATGGAAAGCCATCTCTTAAGTGATGGGTAATCTCATCGAAGCCGGAGGATTTTTTTTAACAGGAAACTAGGTTATATTGAGTGATTGTGATAGATATTTCCCCCTCTAACCCCTCCCTACACCTTCCAACATGAGGATGGTATTTTGCATTACAGAAACTTGGAGATCTAAGTGATGTACATTTTTATAGTACATAATAATTGTTAATTATCATGTTATTTAAAAAATCTGAATGTAAGTTGGTTTTTTCCGCATATTCATTTAAAACTTAATGTATATAACGTGGCTTAAAACTGTCGATAAAAACTATTTTGCGAAAGTGATGGTTTCATTATGGATGTAGTACCATATCAATAGTAAAAAAACTGAAATCTAAAATATTTAAGCTTTATTTATTTAAATAATACATGTTTCGATGTTACAGCGTCATCTTCAGGTGCAGACTAACCTTCTTTAGGGACAGGCATCCTCGTTTACTTTGAAGCGCGTAGTTTTTAAATAAATCAATTGTAAAATTACGATGAACTCCCTAACTATGTACAGGCCTGTATGCATTGCACCTTAATACGACTTCCACTTTTTCATTCAGATATCTTTAGCATTTTTCATGCGCACATATTTTTTTCATATTTAATGGAAAGGTGTTTCAAAATCGATTTACTTGAATAATTTATTTAGCTGCAAAAACAGTACCTTCAATTGGGAATTCATACCCCACGGCAGTAATCATATTGCATTTAATTGGATTTAGAATGTATTTGAAGTGAAAAATATTTCTGCAGGTACACATGGCTGAGCAAATGTGGTCTCATCAATACTTGGTCTCATTAAACGTTTATGCCGCATTTAAGTCTTAAAAAATAAAGGATACATGCACGGTAATAATTACCAAATTCTAAATTGGAAACGCAGTATAATCAATGTGCTCAGAATTTATAACTTGTTTTTTCATATTACGATTTACTATAGAATTTAACTCCGTAGAGAATTATCTATTTGATGGATTCCTAACTAAACGACGACATTTTACGTGGCAACATTCGGTGATAATTCATTCATAACCCGGGGTGGACCATGTTCATAATTCCCGTGTTACCTTAAAAATACCTCCATTAATGCTTTTGGACGAACGCCGCAAGGAAGCAACACCTTTAGTTAGCCAAAGTCTTAGTTTTACACCTAGCATATGTATCAAAATGGTAGTATTACATAGGTAGGTGGAATAATTGTAGGGTTCAGCAACAATTTCATCTCTTTCTTTCTTTGCCATAAATTGTAATCTATGGGTTACAACAGCAAAACATTTTATTTCAACTCTGCATTGCTATACAAAAATAATGATTTACCTGAAATTCTGCAAATGCTTTATGTAATGAAAACAGAAGTATGTTACTCCAATGGCCGGATATTATTTCAAAATTAAGTAATTGAGTCAAAATATAATTCATATACTTCGACACTCATAAGTAAATAAATTGTTATGAAGAATTCAAATGTATCTATACTCAATCAGTGATTTTAAGCAGGAATTCATGCATTTCAATTCTCAATTAGCGATTATAAGCAGGAATTCGAGCATTTCTCCTCTTTATTACTATATGGTATGTAAGAATTCATTTGTCACTAATTTTAATTAGTAATACAAAGAATTCACATCATTTATTCTTTTTCTTAATTAGTCTTTGTCTTCTAGGATTCGTACATTTCTACTTTCAATTAGGAACAATGAGTACAACGCTTCCATTTATTTCAGTCTAGCTTGACAATATTTCCACTGAAAAAGTTGTGATTAATCACAACGCCTACCGTAATGTGACTGAATATATTCTCGGATCTAAACCACCCTTGGAAAATTACACCTGGTCGAGAATATGAGGCCTACAATACCGGAGAATCTCTGGAAAGCCTAGAATTCGCAGTCAAATTAGAGACGGGTCACCTTGGGAACGAAGGAATGCAGGTCTGGATAGTGCTTGATTTCTGGCCCAGACGAGAGCGCTCTCGGAGGGCGACACAATTGGTCCACGGAGGTCACGCGAAAACCGACGTCACTCGGGACGGAAAGGGAATAATTGGCGATCCTTAGGAGAGCACTAAAGAGGTGGCGTGGCAGTCGCATATACGCAAGCGGTTGGGGCCTCTCGGGTCGGGAGTTGTTGCCCAATCCGACCGAAATTTCGGCTGATGGACTTCCTTTGTCGTGAAGGCTGAGTGCGTTGCAGGGGAGGGGGGAGGAGGGAGAGACTCAGCGGGGAGGGTAGAGGAGAGAATGGTTCGGTTGATCGGGGGAAGTAAACGAAGATAGAAAAGGGTCTGCTAGTGGGTAGGAATGTCCGATACGAGGTTGTATCGATATTTCTAATAATAACCTCATATCTCCAGATTTGCGACGATTTCGATATTTGATTTCACACAAAACTTATGAGAAATCCTCTGACTACACAAGTGTTGGGAAAAACTATTGAAACATGTGTTTTCGATATGAATCTGTGTTGATAGTATTAATTCAATTATTATTTGATAGCTATTAGTTGGTTCGTCTTCAGACAAAGGATGCCTATAATTTTGTTTCGATACTTTATTCAAAACGAAACTTTAGCCTTACCTTTCCAGAATTATTCTTAGACCCCATAATGTTGAATAAATATCTGAGGTCAACTTAGTTGGACTTAAAGTTATTCCGATTACGGCCCTAATTGTTTTGCAGGGAATGAACCAGAACACCTAACTTAGTAGTACTATGACCAAACTAATCCTTTTTTCCTTCCATATTTCTGATGTCTTCATATATTTTGGATTACATGGTGCATGCTGCATATCATATGTATCTAAAATCCTAGAAAGTTATGATAAATCATTCTCATACCATAAGGGACAAATGAGTATATACTCAGAAATTACCCTTTTTTCTTTGGATTCATGTAATATCTTTCAAAACGAGTAATTTCCCACCATACACATGATTATATCATTATTTTATAATGGTTAAAGAATTTGATTTCAATGAAATGCTAGGAATAGGAGCATAAGTATAACAGTACATTCATGGGCCCAGAGAGTTCACAAGCAAGTTATTTCGCATATTCATTCATTTTCTGCGCAGGTTAGCAATGTTTTACTGTTAATAATTCACTTAAAAGCTAATCGTATGTTTTGATGCTTCTAGCCGGCCTTGTCACGAGAAATAGAATATACATTTAGCGGCTTAACATTTTGGCTCTAAAAACATTAGAAGGGGACGGGAAATTTCAACATGAGGAAAAAAATAAAATAGTTGCGTAGGCATAAATGAATCTTCCTAAATTGACGGGAAAAAGGCATTAAATATGTAGATAGTAATCATTAGCCGCGCATGGAGAGTTTGGGATTTAAAATATCCTTAATAAATATTCGTTTAAATTACGTTTTATTGATTATTGGACCTATAATTTCCCATTTTCATTCTATTTTGCGGTTTCCAAGAAAATAAAAACTTCCATTTTTGAAGTGTTGTCAAAATTTGACTTAAACCTAACATTTTAGGCAAAAACAAAGCTAATATGAAAGTCAAATTTAAGAGTTAAACACTTTATTTTTTCAGTAACCCGATGCTAAAAATTTCAAGCGTATGTCATGAGAATTAAAAGTTAAAAAACTGAAATGTCGGCACCGAATCCAGTGCTTTCCTTATGGATGTAAAAGTTTGTTTGAAAAGGGCCGAAATACGGCCCCAAGGGTACTTATGCCTTTATAATATAGTTTATTAATCCCTCCAGGTTCTAAGGAAAATGCTTGCCAAATATTGTCCAAATCCGTCAAGGGGTTTGGAGGTCTTTAGCGTTAAATGAAACAGAATTCTAATTTTGGTATGAGATTCTCGCAGCTTCTTCTATCAATGAAAAATGATTCTTACGGGCTAGGCTGCGTGTTTTCCGTTTATAAAATGGAAAATAACGAAAATCACGCAGCAAAAACCGATAGAATCATTTTTTATGAAGCAAAATATCCGTTTTTTTTATATAAATAATGTAAGTCTACATTATTCCGCCGTAAAATTACTCTAATATAAAATATATTAATATTTTGGCTGCTTAAGCTATTATATACTAATGACCAATACTACGCTAAAATTATTTTTTTCGCTCAGTGAACTTGGAATTTCATGGTGTTAAATACACGAATGGGTGATACAAGGGTGAAGATAGTGTTTTTATATGTACTATAAATGCCATTTTGAAAAAAACAACTTCAATACAACAGCAGATTCTCACAGAGAATTGAATGCTAATAAAATTAAGACGCCTTCCTACCTTATTTACGTTTTATTATCAAATTGTTCCAATGATTGAGGTCAAAATGCGTTTAGTCAATGGAAATGGGTCTGCAGTTTGCTCTTATGGCTGTAAAAAGTGTTTCTTTTATTTCTTCTTTCGTTCTTCATCGTATTCTTCAAATTTTTTGAAAAATCTGCAAATTTTGTACCTATATTTTCTAATAGCTAAGACACGTAATCAGTGAAAGCGATTTTTTTTTAACTAACCGAAAGTTGTGATTCGGTATTCATTTTGACTTATTGGTGGTGGAACCCTCTTGATTTGGAACAAGAAATATTCATTATTTTCGTGACGCTCGGTTCGGTAAAGGAAGGAATAAAACAACAAGGATACGGGAGTGAGGAATGGAAAGCTGCAGAAAATCAATCCTCGGATGGATGACTGCTTATCACAAATGTATTGTTCTTTTTTATTTCGATAATATTGCCGTTTCGAAAACCTTCTCATATATCGATACAGCTATATCGATGATTTTGATTTTACTACCAATCCTTAAAGAGGGGGAGGAAGGATGTGCCTTTAAGGGTGGAGGGTGATGAAGTTGGGGAGTAGAGAGAGAGAAAGAACATGAGGAACGAATGGAAGCCAAGGGGAGATGTTCACCGTATCCACTTCCCAATTACAATGAAAGACGCCCCACCCTTCCTTCCCTCCTCCCGCATTTTCCCACTTCACCCATAAACCCTTTCAGTGATCTGCTCCAAGGATAAATTGTAGTCTTCGCCTACCCCTACGATCCACCCCACTCATTTCAGCCCCTTCTCTTATATCTCTTTACTTCTTCCCTCATTTTCCTCTCCAATTTCCGCCTCGCCTTCCGTTATACGTCCTTCTACTCGACTCGTGTCTTGAGGGGGTTGGGATACTCCTAAATACATTACTCCGCGGGACGCTAGCAAACGTAGGCGGTACTGTGGTTACGTTAAAAACGATGCGATTCCAACTGACAGACGATTCCAGTTCAGTTTGCGAGGCTCTTTAGTCCTGTGAGTAATTGTCGCGTGCCTATTAATTAACTAGGTAGGTGAAGCGGAGAGAAATGCGAGACGAAAACAATTACGAAATCATATCACGAAAGATTATTCTCATTCAGGTTAGCGCGAATAATCTTCATACATTTCATAATACTCCTCTGCTCTTCTTCGGCAAAGGATTAACATTTTGTAAAAACAGAACCATATACAATTTTCATTTGGATCATCAGGGTAGATTTAGGTCTTCAGTTCTATCTGGGAAGCTCTTTAGTTTTGTAAGTATGGAATTATTATCATTTGCCAGCATAAACATTTTTAAAATTAATTTTAAGAATCAGATCAAGATTTGAAATCATCACTGCAGCATAAATTAGTTCGGAAAATGGTATTCAAATTAATATGTTACTTAAGCGTCTATTGGAGTATTTTAAATAGTTCCTAAATTCCATGTTTACAAATGAAATTACCTAATTGTTCCTGCATTAATTTTATTCCATTCATACAAATGAATCATTCTTGATACCTTAGGGCTGAGGAAAGAACCAGAGAAATGTATTTTTGTCTGAAGTCAAAAGAACGTAGTTCTATGAATGATAAATGTATAATTATTTTTCTAATTGATAGCAAGGTAACCATTGTCAAGTAAAGTTGTGTGTTTTATGTTAAAACCTTTGTCGCATTTCTCTTATTCATAAGAATAAACATTAACACATTGTGTAATTAAACAAATATTCCAGAAATAGACAAAACAGAATTTTTACTGCATATAAGGCAGCAATGAAATTCAGGAGGATAGGAATATAAATGGTTTAAAAAAATTTGCTGCTCATTTTGTTGTTCTTAAATTCCAATGTCTAAATTTAAATTTCCAATCTGAATCCAGTCGAAATTGGCGGTGCTGCTCATTTGATTAACTTATCAGATATATTATTATTAATATTCATTCTTCTGTACATGAACAGGAGAAAAAATCAACTTGATTATCAACGTGAGAAGTTCACGACGAGTTTTAGTTTTAAATTCTGGGACATCATCTCTTATTCAGAAATTCCCTGCTAAACAGTATTTTGAAAAATAGAAAGAAGTATTTAGAACTGTAGAAACCGAATAACAAGAACTCATTGCAGCCTTTTCTTTGAGGGAACATGTGTTAACTATGCAGAAGGAGATTTAAATATCGCTCATTAACTTTGCATTTGTATTATCATTACCTTACTTTGCAAAAGAATTTTACTTTAATCGTTTTAGAAAGATTCTTCTAAATAAAATGGTTTGGTCTTAGTTGCTGATGATATTTTAACGGTACTCTGTTCATCAAACAAATCTGTAAATGGATTATTACTCAGAAATTTATTTACGAATAGAAAACCTTGTGAATAAAGCATTTTTTTATGAAGAATAAATTACAATTATAAAATAATGTATTATTTGTCAACGAAACCAATGATATAAATAGTACATCATTTCCGGGACAAAGGACATTTACACAGACATTTACGATGCTACCTTGTGTCGCTAACGAATACGGATATTTCAGCTTAATAATACTTAGATTTAGGCATTGCAAAGGGCAATTAGATTCAGCCATTTGAATTTTATTTACATAGCATGTGAATTTTGAAAACTTCCTACCGCAATTATCTCCCTAACGTGCAGTTCAAAAATTATTGAGCACCGTCTTCTTGAAGAGAAACGGGGAAATCCTGGAGGTAATGTGTTTGCTACGTGAAATCAAGGATTATAATATTCCGTTTTGGCATTGATTCATAATTAGGAAATATCTCGCATTTAAGGCTTGGAGTCCAAATTATTGGCATAGTTGATTTAACACAAGATGGGATTACGAAGCATCTTTTTCTTCGATTAGGACAAAATCTTTTTTTTTCTCCATGCACAATCATATCCATCCATCCCTGCAACATGATCACTGTCTCAGCGTTGTTTTCTGATTTTCCCGGCGAATCCCCAGATTGTTCACTACCCAGCCGAAATCACAGGAGCACCTGCTCTTGGAGTTCAAATAATTCGCCGAGTTCGGCGAAACGTCGAGGACACCGTGGAGGATACAGACGGATGCCTCTCTCGCCGTCACGGAACGTGGAGTCTAGAACGCAAATGAGAATGACTGCTTTGCGATCTGACCGGTGAAGACACGTCAAGTCTTGATAAGGTCCCCTCGAGGGATACATGTCATGGGCACACGCCAAAGGAAAGCAGGTATGCAGCGGGCCGAACGATGAGCATGTGATTGCCCGTGCGCCTCGTATATCGGGAATGTAAAATCTGCGGTGCCCACATCCCGGGGCGAATGACGGAGCGGAGGTTGGATCGCAGGCGGTGTCGAGATAGACGAGATAGAGGCGGTCTAACATGACCGTACCTTGAAATGTTCAAACAGCGGCTTAATGGGTACTCCCCCTAGTAACAGGATTGATTTCTCGATAATATCAATTTCTGTGATGATAAAAAAACTGATCGAAGGATTCAGACTTAACGACGTGGAAATTTAGTTTCGAGGTGAGAGACAAACATTTTGTCTCTTTCCACTGATATTAATTAATGTAAGTACTAAGTTCAATTAGTTTCAACGCATAAGATGAGCTCTTAAAGATGATGTCACGCATAATTACTTCTAAAATAGCTAAAAGTCGTTATTTTAAAATTTCGAGATTAACCTGAGAATTATTTCTTTTTTAAATTTAAAAATATTTCACTTTCAAAATAAAATGAATATTTGCAATAACGGTAAACATTAGCTTGAAGGGAACTTTCTTCAAGTCGGAATATGAAAATTCCCCGCTGTAAAATTCCAGATAATAATAATCCAACATTGGCATCCAAGATTTTATTTAATATCTTTTAATTGAAGTATGCCATATCTGTGTCTCGAGAACGTAAAATAATGTAGTATAAAATTTAACCATCCTTCAAGAGAGATTTTGAAGCTGGGAGATCGTATATTTTGGGGCGCGGCCGAAATCCATATTCATTTGGACCATTTAGAATAGGTGGGTAGGTTGGTAGATGAAGGATTATTTGAGAAATAAAGGAAGGGCCAAGAGATTAGGCATCGGCATTCTCCTGCTCAGAATGAAAGATTCCAAGGGAATCACAGTTTCACGTCCAAATGGATGGACGGGCTACTGTACTTGAAGAAGTATCATATTGGCTCCCATGTGGGGATCGGGGTCCCGATGAAAAACATCCACTACCCGGTCCAGAGTTGAACCCGGGCCCTCGAGATATGAAACCAGTATTCTGGCCACTACAGCAAACCGATATCCAGAAATATTTCTTTCTTCTTCCACAGCTCTCCGGCCCGGTGTGGGCCTTGGCTTCCTCAGTTATATGGCTCCATTCGGCTACTCTTTTGGCTTTCTCTCTCCATCTTCCAATTCCCATTGTCTTCGGTTCCTCTTCAACATCTTGTAGCCATATCTTGCGTGGTATTCCTCTCCTCCTACTCCCTTCCGTCTTGCTATTAATTAACAATTTAGGCATTCTGTGTTCTTCCATCCTTTCAACGTGGCCCAACCATGACAGTCGCAATGACTTGGAGAACCTAACTATATCCTTCTCTTCCAATATTTCATTTATTTCACAGTTCATTCTGATTCTCCTTCTTTCTCTTTCTTCAACGGGGCCATATATTCTCCTTATTATTTTCCTTTCCAGAAATATTTACAATCTGGAAAGCCGGAGTTGAAGGGGATATGGCTTTCGGGATGGTCACGGTTCATGCGGATGAAAAGCTGTATATCGTCTTTTCCATCCGGTTTTGTGAGTGCGGCTTTTGAACGGGTAGAACGGGATGGATAGAACTTTTGAAGGATGGATAGAACGGGAGGAAAGAGAATATTTCATAACTCCCTTTCCCGCCTCCGCTACCACTCCCACTTCCAAACTCTTTTTTGAAAGCGAAACGAGCGCGCGAGTGTTGAGAGACGTGGGGAAGTAGAGCTCCATCTCCCGGCCATCGCCGCGCCGGCTGGAAAACTAATCTCATCCGTGCGGCAGCGGTGCATCGAATGGATGGTGCGAGAGCCGCGCCCTTGGCCGGCCTTCCGGCGAGCGATCGACGCTCGCGATTCCGGTGATCGAACGGTTGTTATTCGATTGGTCCCGCAAGAGAAGGGTGTGTATCATAGAGTTATGAAAGTACCGGAGGTGGCGCTGCGTATACTCGGCCGTGAGCGAAGATGAATCCACCTCCGTCCTATTGAGTGTCCGTGATACACCATTAGCGTAATTAGGCCGGAGCATATTTATCTACACGTTTGCTGCACATTAAATGTTTTATTAAGAAGAAATATGGAAGTAGGAGCAATGAAAAACATATTGTCTTGAGTGCCTATGCTATACATAGGTAGCGTGTTTCAAACTAACAAGAATGAAATACCGGAAGTGATCAGGAAATACAGCAAACATTACCATTTCAGTATTATTTATATAAACAGTGCAGGTGACGATCTATGAAATAAGAATTTTTTCCAAATTATTGTCCGATTTGCAATTTATAATGCATTGTACAATTAATTTAAAAAGAAATAAAGTTCTACGTACCTCAGGAATTTCTCTTTAAAGCAGGAAACACGAGAACTCGTCGTTAGAATATCCGTCCGCGTAAAACGAGCTCATGATTGCGGCTATCACAGTATTTATTCTGAGGACACTCGATATGGCGGAAGTGGCTTCACCTTAGATCACCACGCCACCTATGTTTAACTATGTACTCTAAGGTGTGCATGCATGTACATTGTACAATCACTGGGAGCGGAAGGAAGAATGATTTTTCAGCGGAAACCTTGGCCACCACGAAAAGATGGTTTCGGGCTTCACTTTGTGAAAATCTATTCTAATGAATGAATTCACGAAACATATTCGCGAAAAGAATAGTATAAATTTCAACGGCCACAGGGCACCCATAAAATCAACAAGGGGAGTAGAGCGAATCTTGGATTTTTCCCTAAATATATCTCAAATAAAGTTTTTCAAAACGTTTTTGAATTCGGATCAAATCGGTTGTTAATAATATTTTTCCAATTCCAACGAAATACAAATTTTTATCCCGGATTTTGAATTTGAGATGAATCATAGAACTTACCTCTAGTGAATCGGACATTTAAAATGTATGAAATGAGCTAATGTTAGCAAACTGTAGTTGTGAGAGCCACTAGATGTACAGAATTGCTGATTTAATATCCGTTTTAGATTTTATTTTTGAAATATTTATTTTACCTATTGAAATCGGAACTATGACTCGTAATTTTCGTTTTTAATCGGATCTCAGAAAAGTTTTACATCGAAATCGTCAATTTTTGAATTCAAGGCGTAAAATACTACATTTAGATGTCTACATCTACAAAATACCCTGCAAGCCACCTCAAGGGTGTGTGGCAGGGGTTGAGTTAGTTATCAACATGCATTACACTATACTCTAAAGTTAGTATAACTACGACTAGGCACTCGCGATGTCCTCAATATTTGCATTTGTACAGCGAAGATTCCGATGCCAGTGAAAGCAAGTTCCCTCAATGAGTTCATGCAGAAGTCCCAAGGGACTCCTGCATGAACCTCTTGAGGGAACCTCGGATCCCACCTCTCTTACGTGCTTTCCTCTCCCTTACGTCACGTCTTGTTTTTCACATGTGTCTTTTACCTTCAAGTGTCGCTACACATATATGCAGTCTGAATGCGTTTAGAATTTCGGAAACTGATTTAGGACTGCGACAATCAGTTCATCTCGTGGTTATCGATTGTTAAAAATATTCTTATCTTCACCTTCTTTGCCCATCACGCCGAAACACTTCTTCCCAGACGCCCTCGTTCTTATGCTCAACTGACTACCTATAAATAAGAGCTCACCTCGGGGTAAAATGTGTTCATCAGCGATGCTTGTTATAACAGTGTTGAATATAGAAAGTTATTCATCCAAACATGTGTCCACTATATCATCTCACATACTATTCAATTTATACTCAACGTTTCCTTTGTCATTAGCAGCTCCTAAAAATTGTGTTTCAACGTGTATACAACTTGAACCGTCATTAAACTGACGCTAATAACGCAAACTGTAGACGTCATTTCGACACTCACTTGCTCACTCACAAAATGGGTACCCCTTAGTGATCTACTTATATTGGGAGTTTGAATTACAACTGAACTTAGGTATTTGGTGATTCCGTCTTTAACGTTAGTCCACATCGTTTATGTTAACAATTAGTCCTTAAAAGTAGGAGAAATACAATTTCCATGCGGGTGGCAAGATTTACACTCTCGGCCTTTAAATTTGCAGGTGGGATTGTTATGTAAAACTTTAACAAAAAGGTGATATAACTTGGACTCTTCGTTAGCATGGAGTGGTTATAATCCAATTGACACGACTTTTTTCTTTATTGACTTACCTGATATCTTTCATAACTTTACTCCCCAAATAGCGGGACTTGTCTCTTTAACTTCAAGGTTGGTATTCGTAACTTTGTATTTTTATTCCTGCATGGATGGCATGAATTACTCTGCTCTTACCGCTATGTATAATGCTTGTGTATGGATTTATACAAGTTCGAAGCCTCCTTGCCAATTATACCGTCATTTTATTTCAATCGCACGACTCTTTGGGCACTAACTGCTGTAAGCTTATCGCCGTCCACCCCGTAAACCAACACGCTCGTTCGTTAGGGGGACGCTACGTTGTTGGGAAGGGGAGAGTGGTTAGATGAGCGTTCTCATCACTTCACTTCGATCCTCGGACCGCTCAATCATCATCGTCATCATCACTAGCAAACATTCCCGTGGACGAGCGAAAGTTCACTCCGGAAAATGAATGAGGCAATTCAACACGACTCCCCATCGCCATCACCGCCGCCGCGGAGAATTGAATACCTTTCCGTTTACCCCCTCTACAAATTCCCCGCAACCAAACCTCACTCTTCCTCCTCCTCCGAAGCGAAAATCCTTCACCAGGCCATTAATTACTCATCCCAAACCCTTCCGCGAGCCACGCAGATGATCGGCAACCCATCGAGCAAATGCGATTCCGCTGTCATACGCGTTTTCGAGCGCGGGGCTCCCCCCCCTCAGAAATTCATTCCTGGGTATAAAAGCGTATCAGGCTTAACATTGTGGAAATACTTTGTCCATTTTAAATAAAACAAAGTTGGTAAATTGGTTGGTAAACACTTGTGTGATTTTAATCATTTTAGTAATTTTGACACGGAAGTTTTACACCATTTTGACAAAGGGGCTAAGCTGCATTTCTTCGAACAATATGAAATCACTCATAGCCCGGCTAAGTTGGCTTAAGTAATGAATGTCCAAGAGAAGCAGTTGAATATTCTCACACTATCAAGCGCCAACCATGGTTTCAGTGTAAATTGCAATGTTTAACCATTTTTTTGCGAAATCCTCGGCGACGTAGTCGCTCCCCCTGTATTGAATTACTTTCGGGATTTTTTTCCTTCGGTGCTGAAGTATTTCGCGGAGTGCGCTTGAGATTTTCGCGCCCTTTGTGTTGGAAATACAAACGCCCTTTAAACAACAGGAGACTCTTATCAATGCAAAGGATAGTGCGTCTCTGAAGGGTTTCCCTAATGTTTGGCAAGCGATCATTTTCATTGTGCAAGTTATTATCGAAGAAATACAACACGCAAATTAGTTTTAGGTATCTGACATTAATTCACCAAAAGTTAGTGTCCTGATGAGTGCTTCGACCAGTACTCACTGTAGGATAATTTCTTCATTCTTGGCATCAGTAATTTAACTGCAACGAAGCAAAACATCAGTTCATCGTCAGCATGAATGTGATTATGTCAGGAAACCATGGTTGGTGCTTAATGCTATGGAGTAGAAATTTACTACATACTGTTTCTCTTGCAACTCGGATTCCCCAAATCCTCAGTTTTGTATAGAGTTCCTATTCAGTAAGGAAACGATATGGTCGAACCTCGGAAAATCCGTGGATGTGACATCACAAATCTCAACTTTTGAATGTCTCTTTTTGACATTTTCGAGGCTATGGCTTAAACATTTCGTCATTATAGAGGCTCTGGAATTCCAAGACTATACCAAATAACCCCCCAAGTTCCCCAATCGGTATGACCTCGGAATCTCTGAGCCTCGATAGGCCTCAGGAAAGTTATTTGCTCAGATGTTTTTGTGAAAGGAATTAACTAATATTTTGTCACCAGTAGAAAATTTTGAATGCTAATTTCACGAGGAACACGATAGAATAAATTACGATAAGTAAGCAATACTTTCATTATATTTTGATTCAGAAAATACTACACGCTGATGTCAAACCATATATATATCAGCATGTATCCCTTTCTAATTTCGAACTTGAGTGTTGTTCAAATGCAGGTTCTTTTCATTTTCTTTAATTTAACGCGGTATCTACGCAAAATGAGAGCTACTATATGCCGCGCCAAGAAAATGTTGGCTAAATCTATTTTTCAATTAAGATTTTCTACAATACTTGTAACCGGTTAAGTGGTAAAAGCTTAGCTATTCTTCAAACGCTTAGATGTGCAACGGTACATGAGGCTAAATAACTTTTATCTGAATATCGGATCATATATAGGAGCACATAATATATCGGAGCAGGCATTGGCATTAGATACAAGAGACAATACATTTTCCCCTTTTGCAAAAAAGAAAATTTCCCCTTTCCCCTTTGGCATTTAAAAAAAAAAACAATAAAAAATTGGAGTTTTTCTTGCGTCAATGACGCTACAAAAGTATATTGATAGACAGATGTCAACATCCTTAATGAATACTTCAACTTATCAAACCTAACAAAATTTTACCATGGCAACGTAGCTACTTTAAAAATATCGAGTATCTATCTTCAATTGAAGACAGCCATCAAGGTAAAAGTTTGATATCTGTTTCACTAGCGGCTTATGTTCACAATGTCACTAGCAAAAGGTCTATGGGGACCGAAAGCGCAACTTTACCATATTAATTAATATGCGATGCAGGAGAACCGCAAATTTATTTTCACAACAAATTGCGCATCTAACACCTCGTTTCCTGCAGTGTTGCACGATACAAAATAATTATACGTAAGACAGTTGGATATAACGCTCCCGACACAATTAAACTTATCATAATAAACATATCATCATAGGATTTTCATTAATTTTTGATATTACATTTTAGAAATTAATGGAATTTAAATTATCAATTTATTTACGATTTTATTAGTTCAAGTCTTATTCAAAGTGATAGTGTCCTCTTCATACTTTTGTTGCATAACTGATACCACAAAAGCATATCATAGGGATCGAAAAAATAAATGTGTTGTTAATATTTTAATCTTTTTATCTGATAGCCATAATCGTTTACAAGTAGACTATATTTCTATATTATGCATGCCCATTATTAATATATTCTTTTCCTTTCATACAATTTGTAATTGTCCACCGTTTTTCAAATTTAAATTGAAGCTATTTTAGGCTGATAAACATTAAGTTTTGCAGTGAGATGTGTGGTACGATATATGACGGTCTATTCATCCTAAGGGTGATTATAGGTTACTGGAATTATTACTTTAAGTTCGTTCAATTAACATGGATATCCTTTGATATTTGGAACTGAATTAACTATATTAAATGAGAAATGCTTCAATAACGAAGAGTAATTAACTTCGAAAATTAGCTCAGTAATGTGCATTAAATCCAAATTTTCGAGCAATTAACTCCAATTTCATGCGAGCAACTCCAGCCGAATCCTTAGTTTACTAGAGACCACTGGTTATTGGCCATGAGGTCTCATTCCTCTCAGGATAGAAATTTATCCTATGCTCGACAAAGTAAATTTCCATTAGCTGGTCAAGTTGCTATTAGATTTCCAAGGCCAACGTCGATTTGCACACTTATTGGTTATAATTGGAGCCTAATATATAATCATAACTGCCCGTGAGGTGCAGCCAAATATTTCCCTAGAGAAAATGAGGCCTGAGAATTTTATACTTTATTTCTCAAAACGCTCCATGGTTTTAATTTTCCGAAACTTTACATTTCCATTGATCATCTCTCCGAAGAGGAATGCTGAACCGAAAATATGCTTGAACATGGATGTTTACTGCGTTATGCTTTTTTATGCTCTAAGAGCCCGATGAAGATGTATTTTAATAATTTGGAAACATTTTGTTTTGAACAGATGTGGTTGGATTTTCGCTTAAGAGTACCTATGTTAAAATGGGTGAAACTTTGCGGCAAAGATTTTTCTCGTCATCATCATCCAAAACACTCCACAAACTCGATGATAAAGCAGTAGTACAGGCGAATAAAACTCGTTGCATACATGCAACTTGTGAATTTTTTTAAAATTGACGATGTAGACAAAAATGGGCTTTAATTTTAGTCCTAGTTAGTGTCGACAGGTGTTACCTTTTTTATTCTAGCAATCCACTCTGGGGGGTTATTTTGTAATCTCACTTTTTCAATGACTCTTTGCGGGAAGGCGGGAGACCCATTTCTCTCTCTTAATGACCGGCTCACGATTGGCCAAGGTCCGATGGTGGCTCCAATTCACGTTCCTTACGACAGGTAAGATGGAACTAATGAAATGCGGAGGTAAACGAAACGGATCAAGAGTCAAAAGATAAGGATCAAGAGTCGAAAGAGCGAATGAGACAAATGAAAGACCTGCAGATCACCGCTTGAGAGCCGAAGATGTTCACGCCGCACAGTGGGTTGAAATCGAAAAAAGCTGGCTAAAGGTAAAAAAGTGGTTTTTTCAAGCCAGGAAGCTGAAACTTTGCATTAATATTTTCAAAACACCTGTGCATGCGATGACGTAAAGCATTTTCTTTTTACTCTACAATTAACAATTTGCATGAGGTTCAAGTTGTAAAAATTTTACAAAAATGGTCTACACTCTATTTTCTCACGAAATCTTCAAAATCAAGCCCTTGCTAAGCTTTTACGGGTAAATGCTTGGAATAAAAGGTGATACAGTAAAATGAAACTGTTTTTCATCTTTGTTTTAATGTAGTCTACTTACTTTTTTGACATTATTTACCAATGATATTAATCAAAATTGCGGACTCTCATTTTTGTCCATTTTTTAAATACGTGTAGATTAGTTATTTGCATCGCCGAGAATCGCGGAGTAACTTATATGGGGAAACTGTACAAAGCTTCCACAGTGCGAATCCGATGAGTTATGCTGCGACCGTTAGCGATGCTGAATATCACATTAGTTTTTCGAACGCGCGGTCGAGTCTTGTCCAACCCGCCTGCAAAGGGGAGTAAGGTGGCCCGGCAAATGTGTGGAATGGATTGAAGCCGCATCCACTCCGCTAAGGAGATTTTCGAGATACGAACTTTGAAAAGTGCCTCCATCTATTATATTTTGGAGAAATATTGGAAAAAATTACGCATTTTGTCACATAGGGTAAAGGTTTAGGAGTTACTGAAAGACTGCTTTCTTCGGGTGCAGTTTCATTTTACTGCATCACTTTTTATTCCAAGTCTTTACCCATAAAGGCTTAGCAAGGGCTTGATTGTGAAGATTTCGTGAGAAAATTGAGTGTAGACCTCTTTTGCAAAATTTGTGCAAATTTGACCTCATGCAAATTGTTAATTGCAGAGTACTAAGGAAAATTCTTTACGTCATCGCATGTACAGGTATTTTGAAAATATTAATGCAAAGTTTCAGCTTCCTGGCTTGAAAAAATCACTTTTCGACTTTTAGTCAGCTTTTTTCGATTTCAGCCCACTGTGCGCCGCCTGGGTTTCTGAGTGGAACTACGAAAAATGACGTAATTTTCCGTATTTTATGACGTTTTCTTTCTTGGGTGAGATTACAAAATATCTAGACATACCGAAGTGCACTTTCGCATTATAACTCTTTGTCAGAGCACATCCTCGAGCTCCTTGGGCCAGAGGAAGGAGCCGAGAAGACTTCGATGCCGGCGAGTGATCGATCTTCCACCCTGTCTCTTCCTTCCCACCTCCTCACTCTACTCCCCATACTTCGTTCATATCTTGTCTTTGCGTCACGTCAGACTCATTCTCACTTTCTTTCCTCGAATGGAAAAAGTCCCGTGATCAAACAAGAACTATCAATGGTATCCGTGGTTAGGGAAGTTGAATTTCTACAGCCACATCTTGAGTAAAATATTTAACAGTTTCTCATTAAAAATTCCCCCCAAGAATAGGCTTTAAAACTTTAATAATTGACGTAGCATGATGTAATTTTTATTAGCAAAAGAATGCTAAAAAATTACTCAAGTAGTTTCAGGCTTGAACATGTGGAAATCTTTCATAATTAAAGAAAGAAGAAACTTCAAATAGTATTCATCCGCACTGTTTAAGTGACACGAGCGACCCAGGTTTCAACGGATAACCGACATTTTCAAGGTGTGGAACACCAGCAAAGCAAACCCTCCCCCGCCTCTACTCCCAATTTTCTCTCCCCTCCACTCCCTTACAAGAGGCATATACATACAGGTGCTTCGCTGGTGTTTGACACCTTGAAAATGACGGATATCCCTTGAATCCTGGGTCGGTCGTGTCAATAAAACAGCGTGAATAAATACTTTTTGAAATATATTCTTTAACTACAGGACTACGATGATCTTACACCCTCAGTCTTGCCCTCTTGATCAGGGGAAAACATTAAGGCTGAAGAACAACAGCCAGGCCTCGAATTCCTTTAGCCCTCTTCACCTTTCGAAAATCCCTGCTTAGGAACACTTTGCCTCTCTCTCCCTCATTCAACCTTTCCGCATGGGCTAACTAGATGCCTTTCCACTGAAAGTCCCTAAAAGAGCCGGATTACTCCTTGAAACCATCATCCGACGACGCTTAAAACCAGCGAATACTAGGTGTGAAGTGGAAACATACCTAGAAATATTTCGTTACAATGATAGGGGAGATTATATGAGCTGTGTAGTGCAAAAACAGCCTAGATGCCTTTCCACAGAAAGGCCCTAAAAGAGCCGGATTACTCCTTGAAACCAACATCCGACGACGCTTAAAACCAGCGAATACAAGGTGTGAAGTGGAAATATACCTAGAAATATTTCGTTACAAAGATAGGGGAGATTATATGAGCGGTGTAGTGCAAAAACAGCCTAACCCACACTTTCAAGAATTTCTAGTTTTTTCTTATTTTTGATTATCTCAAACGTCATATGACAGCAGCAAAGACCTAACCAAAATTCCATAATAAACCAAGTTAAAAAGAATATTTCTTTTTTGTATATATAATTATCTCACCATATTCAGAGCAACAATATCCTTAATATCTCAGAACTAACCCTGAGTGGGTTAGGCTGTTGTTGCGCTAAAGCAGCTCATATAAAGAGTATGATTTAAGCACTCTCTTTCCGCTACACCACCTATCAGAAATACCTCTCTAATGGCTGGATGAAGTAATGACACATATGTAATATGTATCCATTGGTCTATTATACCTCTAAGTCCGGGCATTCGTCCATTATACGTTGCAGATACGTTCATTAGTACTCATTCCATAAATGGATTATGGGGTCTGATGAATGATATCGAATAGTTATGAGTTCCATAAGTAACCATGATGGTGGACTTCAAATGAACCACTCGGAGGTGTAATGACTTATTAAAAGAGATGATATGCGGCGGATAATTAGTTTATTAACTTATGCTGTGTATTCATAATTTGCTTAAGTAAATTGTACATAAAGAAACGTACATGTTTTAGTCTTCGGTGATAGAATAAGTCAAATAAATTAAGCTATAGCTATTGGGAGATGAGATAATGATAGATCATGCAACTTGACTCTTGTGACGTGTTCCACACCATTAAGTAGTCCATAGATATCCATTTAATGTGTGGCTTAATGTTTTTGCATCTGGCCAGTAGTTAATGTCTTGCTGCCCCGTTTATCTTAATGTGTTTTTCATGGAATACCTAATAGTAGCCCCAATACAGGCTTATCCTTAGGGGTTACCTAATTACTGTCTTATTGAAATACCAGATGGAAAATAAAATTATTTCTTTATTTGTTTATGTGTCCTTTTGGCAGAAGTTTAATATGGCGGAATATTTTTTTCAATTTAGATTTTGCATTCTCCTAGGTAAAAAGGTAAAAAGTTATTTCAAATAGAGTAAATATTGTCTTTGCTCAAATTCATTCTACTCCTGTCATGAAGAGTCAATTTAAAACATTTAAATTGAGAATAATACACCTACAGCCTAATTTACTCAGACTCAGATGTATTAATAATAGATTTCAATTGAGGGGAATTTTGCTACAAGCCAATGAGTAAGTATCTTTCCAAACGCAATTCATCATTGGCACCTTTCTTTTCGACACGTTAATTGAAATCTGGGCTATTTTTATTCAGCTTGTACCATTTTTATTTTCAAAAGTTTGGATGGTCACTTTTTAAATCTAATTAAATTTTCGAAATATTTTTGAAATTTCTTCCTCGTTATTAACGGTTGTTTCATCCGGATTTGTGAGTTATAACGGTCTGGGATAATTTTGACCTGAGGCATGAAGCCCAATATAGCAATTAATTATAATTTATCCCGTTACATGAGGTAACCCATGGCTCAAATTATATTCCAACTAATAATGACATTTAATGATGACGTCAAGTATTCACGTACAGGCTGTTAAAGCTAATATTTGCGGCGATCTAATCATTAGCGGAAATGTTATTCCACGTCTATATCCTCTACAGCTCCACAGAATAATAGATCACGTACGTGGACTCGGGAAAATTATCAGCGCAAACAGAAACCAATAGTCAAATTACTTGGTGAGCCCGAGTTCTCGAAAAGCAAATACTCAACAGTGTTCAAACTTATCACGTCTCCCTTGGTTGTTCTACTGTAGGAAGGAATATTCTTCACCACCGGCCCAAAGTGGTCATAAAACCCAATTTTTCCGGTCAAAAGTTGATTTAAAAATCTTTTCAACTGCTAAGTATCGGCGTAATGGTTGGCGATGTAATTTTGCGAGCTCTATCCTACGCTGATAATGCTGTGTAGCTGTCTGAGAATGACGTGACCTCATTACCGTAGCAAATTGACCAGCCAACAGTGTTCCCCATGGAAGCACGCTTAGAATCTCGTTAGATACACAAAAAGAAAATATGAAATTAGTAAACAAATCATGTATAGATTCAATGCATTTTTAAAAGCGAATTTACTCCACGAACTACGAATGCATAACCTGCGAGATACCAGAATATGAGTTAGGCATAAACCTGGCTCACACGATGATGAATATATGCTGCAATACCTACTGGAAATAAATAATTGACAGGTGATGGGGAATTCCATGCTCCGTGTGAACTTGTATTTTTTTAGCGAAGCAAACTGAAAAGCCAGTAAGGTCTAGCACGCACTGACTCTCCGTAGGTTAGTGTAGAAATTGTCTCGAGGAACGAAATGCACTTGGACTGGGAATCGGACCATGGACGGTGGATTGCTAGGCCAATGCGCTGACGACCACGCCACCCAGGCTTCCTAATTTAGATAAAAATAGAAGATTCAGCTGAAACTAGATGTTATGTTGAAACTAAAAAAAATCTCTAATGATGACATTCATGTACACTGTAATAAAGCTAATATTTGCGGCGATACAATCATTAGCGGAAATGTTATTTTACGTCTATATCTCTTCCAGCCCCACAATGTAATATATCACGTACATGGACTCGGGAAAATCATCAGCGCAAACAGAAACGAATAACCAAATTACTTGGTGTGCCCGGGTTCTCGAAAAGCAAATACTAAACACCCGTTTAAATCTTTTCACGTTTCCATCGATTGTTCTACTGTACGAAGTTTCTCCGCCTCCAGATCATCGATAGCCACTGATTCTGGGAAAACGCTGCGCACGAACTGAGGTTTGAGGCGTGTGATGGAGAGTGGCTGAGACGCGGGTGCAATGAACGTTTTTCCCCACGATCGCACGGCTTTTTAAAGGGTTTAAAGGTTGCGTTTATCAGCGCCGAATTTCTCTCTTCCCATTTCGTCCTTCTCGGGTCGAATTCCCCTCCTTCCCGCACACCAACCCTCCCTCCCCGCCGTGAAATCATTGCACCATTCCTCTCGCCTGGCGATATTCTTTTGTTTTCGACACGTTCGGCACAAAATTGACTCTCTCTCCCTCTCTCACTTCCTCCCTCCCATTTGCCTCCCCTCCCACCCCCCCTCCCACTCCATTTTCACACGGTCTCGCCATCTTGCTCTTTCTCCACACCAACCCTCAACCCTCCCATCGTTTCAGAAACGTTCCCTTTTTGCTCCACGAAGCTGGGATGAAGTGATGTTTGCCACCCCATTCCCCCTGTCCCTCCCTCCCTCCCCATAGCCACTCTATATAAGGCCGTTCCACGCTCTTTTCCTTAACGGATTGCCTGCGTGGAGTACTGATGGCCTCCATACGTGCGCGTTTTCGGGAAGTACCAGGCGTACGCGGTATTTCTTGATGACTGCCTTTTTAAAAGGACATTGATCAGTATTAGTCATGTAATCCTAGAACTGGTTTTCTGCAGCCCTACATTCTAGCCTCTTCTCTCCTAAATCCTATATGTCCTGTTTCAATTCCCATTTAAGTTGGCCAATGTCCCTCGGTCTCCCTCTTGGGGATTTCCCTTCTATACTTTATTTTGGTATGACCCTTAAAAATTCGTTGTGTCTCCGAGTGTGACCTGTCCATCGTAACCTTGACTTCTTTATAGCCCTTTGTATGGGTTTCTCTTCTATTCTTTTCTACAATTCCTTGTTTTTGATCCTATCCGTTGATGTGATCTTTAGCATCCTCCTTCAGAACCAAAGTTAAGAAGTCTCAATTCTCTCCTGTTCCAGCATTACAATATTTTATCTCCACTTCCAGCCTCAATTACAGCTTTCTCGTAGGTATATTATGTTCGACACTATTTCATTTAATCAAGACTGGCTTAACCATCTGGACCATAAAAGCAGGTTATTTGATACTTTCCCAGCGTGCTTTACTGCTGAAGATCGAGTTTACGTGATAACTATAACACCATTATCCCGAGGGTCCATGCTCAAATCCCGGCAATGGCAAAAGATTTTTTGTGGAATCCCGATTCCCACTTGGGTGCTATGTGATAAAACTACAAGGATTGGTTTTATATAGTCTGATTAACGTTAACCACAAGATGCCGTAATATTCAGGTTAAATTGATATTAACTGAGGGTGTTCCGGTTTTGTATATCTATCGGTTGGTTGACGTTAGTGTTGTCGATGCGAGAACGTATTAGAATCAGACTGCATGCCGATTAAATATTTTACCATGGATTATAAAACCGGACATACACATGCTATATGTAACGGTTTCGTTAATTCTTTTATGCAAGGCACTTATAACTTAAGATAATTATTATAATTACAGCGAGTTTTTGCAGCTCAATTCCACTTCTTGCATCCCTAACGCCACTTATCTTTATCATCCCAGTCTCCAGGTTTTAATCCTCTTCTTCTCATTTACAACTCGATATTTTCTTTCCATTTTTTTTCTAGGTCTTCCTCATTTATTTCTTTCTACTGGAGTCCATTTCCAAACCCATAATGGTATTCTTTCCCCCTTCACGCGTCTTAGATGTCCGTACCATTTCAGTTGTTTATCATATATTGTTTCTAAAATTGTTCTTTTTGTTGACATTCCCTAATATGATTATTTGTTGCATGATCTAACGAGGTTAAATTACAGCGTCTCCTCCAGCATGACATTACAGCCGACATTAATCTCTGAGGCATATTTTTATCTACAACCCAGTCCTCTGACCCGTACGTCATAACAGGGTCTATCATTGTTTAAAAAATATTTCTTTTAGTTTCATGCGTTGTGTTCTTGTTCCACAAAATTAGATTCAACATTTTAATCATTCTTTTTCCTCTGCCTACTTTCTTCAATACGTCGCTGTTGTCTCTTCCATATTCACTTTTCGTAACTCCAAGATAATCATAGGAATTGACGTTTTTTATTTTTCCACTTTCCAGCTCTATATCTTCTCCTTTACCTCCTATTACCGCGTATTGCGTTTTGTCTGTATTTACCTGTAGGCTCCATTTACTATATTCTTCCTCTAATTTGTTCAGCATATACGTCATATCTTGTTGGTCTTCTGCGATTACTAATAATAATTATCACACGCTTAAAAGTAATGCGTGCCTTCCATTAGTGGTTGAAGGTCTCTGAAATGTGGTTATTGGGGATAATTAAGATAAAATTCACGCATTTACAAACGGAAGAAAAATGATTAGTCTTAAAATAGCGAAATGGGTTAGAATGTGGGGCGGAAAAATCTAAAAAATCTAGAAAATCGGCGGAGATGCTTATTATCGGGTCACACAATGCCGTGAGCCGGTCGTTAACAGAATTGAATTGAATTCGAAACCGGTAGTTCAAGGACCAAAAATCTACCTTTTCAAACTGAGACATTGCTAAACAAACGTTTATTTTTGCAAACTGAATTACACCACATCTTTATAGAAGCTACTTTCGATAACTTTTATTTTATTTAATTCTATATTTTACCAGCAGATGCTGCCAGATATCCAGCATCATAGAAGTCGTAAAAACTGAGACCACGTGTATTGCGCAGCAAAGGAAGTTCACGTTGTGAATAGCGATTGTGACAAGGGGTAAAGATCCATTAGTTAGTCGTCCATAAGAAACTTAATGGTAATAATATCGAATTGTTTGTAATTATCTGCATGCTAATTGGCGGCCCGTCGTCATGAACGTAAATAAAGAAGAGTTTGTTCATTGATGAAGGGAACATTCATTGAAATTGTGAACGATAATTGTCCATTCATTGTCACGCATGTAACTCACGAAAGTTGAAGAAGCCACTTAGAATAGGGTCGTGAACCAGTTATTTTAAATTGCTTGAAATTAGGCCTGTCAATTATTATACAATACCCAATTACTCAGTTAAGCTTAATTTATGTGGCGCGAAACATGTAATTTGTACATTAGGTAAAATAGCAGGACTTTCAGAAATTTCCACGCCTAAAAAATCGGGTTGGCATGCTTGGTGACGTTACTTGACTTATTGACACTAACAAGAGCAGAGCTGGCGGGACTTGCTCACTCGCTTAAAGGGTGAACAATTTTGCAGGACATTAAGGTATAGGTGTATAAAATAGGCACTATGCTAATAGGTATTTCTATTAATGCGGTTATGTTTACTACTTTATTGCACCAAAATAAAAACCAAAATGGCGGCGTTCCTTTTTCAGCGCATCCTCAAAATGTATTTAAAGGCATTAGCTGCACAATGCCTGTAAAAGGCATTCTGCAGCTAACTTGACGATTTCAACATTGCCACACCGACTATAATTGGCGTTTCTTTTTCTTCGTGAACTTTTCATTTGTATAAAGTAAAATATCATAACTACACAATATAACTCTATTATGGTAGTTAGGTAGGTAAGGTTAGCGAGATATCACTCCAACTAGAATTTTATGAACTTGACGGCAGTTGAAAGTAACATTTCTCATATTTCTAATGATACTAAAAGATTAACCCCTTGCCGAACTACTTTTCGAGCATTTTTCTAAAAATATGACTGTTTTACGTGAGATAGATTGCGGCTGTGCGCTCCAGCGGGAGATTATTGGCAAAATCAGGAATTTATAACGCCTAGATTTCGTGAAAAAACTAACGAAGTGTAGTGTTTATGTTGTATCTAGTGTTTTAAAAAATTTATAAATTACTCACCGCAGTAATGTCTACAGAATAGCAAAAACATACCTTCTGCTGAGAAGGCGTTTTCACCGTACAGCGTGAAAAAATGAGTCAAGTTGGAGAAACTCATAGATATATTTATTTAATATACTGCCAAATGTTGTCATATATAACTATATTTTTGCTCCATTAATATTACAATATTTACTTAATTCTTCCTAAAGACGTTGAATAAAAAATAAAATATACTCTTCATTATAACTGGGGAAAAATCTCGTTCAAACAACCTAAAAACATCAGGAAGAGACCTGATGTCCGTAGCAGTATCTTGAAAAATATACGTAAAAAATTTCTATACAAGTGCGTTAATAATTCGTAAGTATTGCCGATGTTGTAAGCTTTCCTCTTATCTTTCCGTCTCCTCAAACACTCTCAAAAACACTCACATAGTCCCTCCCACCCCGTCAGGCATCATTTTATCCCCCATCCCACTACTCCGTCACCCACTTCCAATAAATCTCCTCCATATACCCTTCCGATTCCTCCTCCTCCATTCTCACCCTCTCCTCTAGTGCCGTCCACGCCCACACATCCACTTGTACTACGTCCCTCCCGTTCTCCCCTTTTCAGACGAGGCAACCGAGAGTCCATTTCTATCGCAAATAAGTTTGGACCATCTCTTTTCCACGTTCCCGTCCGTCGCCTCGTACAACCCCATCTCTTCACTTCCCCCCCCCCCCCCCCCCAACCACTCACTACTACCTCAAACGCTCCCCTCCCCTCCTTTCATCCCTTTCCCCACTTACAACAATCCCCCTCCCCTACTTTCCTTATCCTCGCACAATGGATTCCATTAGATTCTCGCATTCCGCTGCGCCTATTTTCCACCCCGCCTACCCTTATCCCAACCTCCCTCTCCATCTTACCACCCTCCTCTCGCTTTTAGGCCCTTTACATCTACCTCCCTCCTCTCTCTATCTCTCTCTTTCCCTAATCGCCGTTCCGCCAAATTACGGGAACACCCCGCGCTGACGCTCGTCAACTTTTTTTTTTCAAATTTCGCAATCAGTCGCCATTTTGTTGATGCGAGATTCGCATGGAAATTTCCGCGTTTCGACTCATATTCGTCCCGTTCTCTCCCACTTTCTTCACCTCCTTATTTAGGTATATTTTCTGAAGGACGAGGTTTTCATTTGAGTTTTACGAATTTGAACGTTTAAAAGTTTAGTTATTGATACAATAGCAATGAAGTATGAGAAGCTAATTCTCACTAAGGGAGCAAAGGAGGATGAGGGGATTGGATGAGGGGAGGTAGAACTAATCAGTTTGAGCATTTTAGAATAGGTGTGGACGCTGTTCAAGTGTACAAATTTAAATGCTTTGGTTTTTCAACGTATTTTTAAATACATTTTTATTAACATTAGGAAGTCTTGTTCTCACTAAGAGAACAAAGAGACTTTATAAAGTGGATCGGTTTTCGAGGGTCGAAGGGTTTTCGAGTGAAAGATGGTGCAATTAAGAAAATTTATTTATTTTTTAAAGAATTTCTATGCATTTATTGATCTTGATATCAAAGATGAGAAATCTTCCGCCTAATATACCCTTTGTAAAGAAAGCAAATACGGAAAGATAATAATGAAAGGGTAAATTAGGAGATAGGAGAAGAGTGAATCCTATGCATAAACAAACTTAAAGTATTTCCGCTATTTTAAGTTTTCAGGATAAATAATTGATATTTTACAGTCGTATAAAATGAAAAGAACACCATTACGAGCTATCGACCTATTTTTAAGATTTAAAAATGTGCTTTTTTTACAAGTGCTAGAAAAATCCACTGCGTACAAATTTAAATGCGTATATAAAAAACAGTTAGATATGTTGTGCAGTTATCAATCTATAGAAGTTCTTATGATGAAATGACTTCTCATTAGTACAAGACACGGAAACCTATAACACAAATTTTTAAAAATTAAGAAACGAAATGACGCGGTAATGAACAAAATATTAAGCCCTATGCCCGGTGCAATATCAAAAGTAATACACTTATGATTTTTCCCTAATATTCAAAGCTTAGCCTAAATATGCTTAATTGATTCTTTAATTATTAAATAGGCATGAGAAACCTTGCGCTTACTCAAAGAGTAAAGAAGACTTGGGCTTATAGATGAGTTTAACATATTAGGAAGCAAGAGGGCACTCTTTAAGCGACGTTTTAACAACGAAGTGATGTTATTTAATTATTACATATCCATAATGTTTCGGCAGATTTCACCCCCAAGATTATGTAATAGAAATTGTTTAAGATTTTTAAGGTTTTTTTTCGTCCTATGCACAATTCACAATCTGGAAAATTACCTCAAAATACTAGTCATAGATATTTCCTCAATGTTGCCATTGTAACCATTGCTATTAAACAATCGTCAGTCAAGCTAAATTATTCACCGTATATATTTGTTCATTTCCTCTTTTTTCAATTTTACCAGTCATTCTTTAGTATGTCAAAGCACGTGCAATAACCATGTTGTTCCATCCAATTTGGAGAAACTTCTGTGTATCTCGACTACATTCCCGTGATTATTACATGGACCACTTCCAAATTTTTCATTCGTAACTTACGTTATCAGGTTCCGAAACTTATATCAGGAGAGCTATTTCATGTGAATATTAGTTGTCGAAGGTGCCATGCCGTATTAGTTGCGTTAGCAACTGTCCGTTATATTCTCCACGCCGATTGCGGACCATAAGCATTCACGTAACTCAAGAAAAAGTTGCTTTATATTTTTGGAAGAGATTCGCAAAACATACTCGCTTACTGGAGATGTTTTGTCATGGATGTAATTTGCGAATGGGTGAAGAAACAACTGCAAATTTCACTCTACCACGCACACCATATACGTCAGCGATGGTTGGAAAAATTGAGGACAATGATTTACCGTACGAATTTCCGACGGATTCGGAAATATTGTCGATATTGGAGTTGGCCCCGGGCGAGCGAGGCGTAATATTTCGCGGCACCTGATTGGCTGCATGCGGAACACTAGCGCCTCGCTCGCGTGAAACGCCTGAGTGTGAACACTTCATCGCACAATTTAAAACTCGGAGGAAATTTCAGCATTTTGACTCGTTTTCGTTCTGCTTTCTCTCTCCCTCTCTCACATCTCCTTCTTCTTTATTCTCCTCTCCTTTTCTTTCGCCTGTTCTCCTTCCACATTTCCTTTCCTCCCCTTATCCATCAAGCTTGCAGGTATTCAGACTCACGCATATACATACCCAACGCCGGGTCATTATGGCTAATCCATGCAGAAGCGATAAGTCTTCCCATTTGGTTTGTCTGTCCAAGCGGACTGGGTTGAGAGCAGGGTAGGGTCGTTAACGGGGAGGGGGAAGGGAAATGTATGTACGAGCTCCCCAGGGATGATACAACACGGCCGCTATTATTATAATGCGAACGGATAATCATCGGTAATGATTTCACTCTAATGGTGTTGCCGTTTTTACGACTTAAGTACAGTCGCTGTCCACTTGGCGGAAGATTTTCAGAGAGGAAAAAATTATGCATCATATCATCACGAAACGTGTTGTCCTAAAATGATAACGCGTGAAAACTACGCAGAGGCTTAAACTTTGTCTGTTGAGGTGAGTGATTTCCTTAACAGAGACTTGATTTTTCGTCGAAATTTCTGTTCTATCGTAGAGAATTTTTTTAATATACATTATAGTGTGTATAGTAGGTACTACTTTTAGTGGCAGCTAAAGCTGCAAAAATATTAATTATCGTTAAAAAATTAATTGAAAGTATTTTTTGGAATATTTGTAAATTTGGAAATATGATATAATTGTATACATAGCAGCACTCAGAGTGCATGCCTTGAACAGACATAATGATAATGTGAGTTGATAATTATCGCTAAGGTGATGGATAACCTGGTGATGTTGCTTTTTTACGAATCGAGTACAGGCGCTGTATAATTGGATATATTTTCTGGAAAATAAAACATCGTATGGATTGGAACGCTTTCCTTCAGCGTTTCACATAGTGATATGTCGAGTTGAAAATGTAACGGTGTAGGTGGCTGATTTCCCACGCATAGAGTTATTAACTTTTACCTTTACTTTGTGTTGCAAGAATTCCAAATTTTTGCAGAGGGATAATAAATTCGATATCGATATTCAAAAATCGATAAAGTTTAATTTGACTAACAGCATACGTAATAATGAATGAAGAAACATGCACTTGGTTATGATTTCACACTATTTGAAACAACACGACTTAGGTTTTGGCATATCATGAAATCATCAGGATACGTTATTGTGGCTTCTGATGCCATTTCTCTTTTATCACATATATGTGTTATAACTGTGTCACATAATTTCTGTTTATTAGCATTAACGTCGTTCATAATATGATACATACGGATAGTCTCTGAGGACGAAACTTTTGTGACAGTGTGATTGAGGTACTGATTTTCGTCATTATTTTACACACGTTAATTTCCTGATTTCCACTAAAGGAAATACGCATTTATTTGACATAAACTGGAGAGATGTTACATGTTATCTCTGATCACTTCCTGTTTACGATTCCATCACGTTGTTTATGAATTTTACATATGCTAGACATATTTTCTGTTTAATCCTGTAGTCTTAAAATATGCCGTCATTGAATTTCAATTATGAAAGTTACCGCACATCGGAAACACTATTTCCAACATTATCTAACGCGTTGAGAGAATGAATACTAAAATTCTAATTATAATGTGGATGGATAGGTATAAGTAAAGGGGTTAACAAATGGCGTGGTGGTTTTTGTCTTGGGTACATGTGCTATTCACTTGTTGAAAGGCTCGTAGTTAACTGAAAAAATGTCGCATCAAAAGAATCACTATCCTACAATGCTACGCATGAAGAGCCTATCACCTTGAAAATGTTGTGGTTGGTGTAGTTAGTTTATTTACTTGACAGGGGCTTTGGTTCTTGACAGTAATATGCGAGACATTTTTCAAATTGCAGCCAATACTAATTAGCTAATTCGAAATTTTATCCTGTACAATTACGTGCTGCGAAAACATTATTTCTGTTGACCATTTTGGAACAAAAATAATTTTTGACAATTTAAAACAACGGTCTCGTTAAATATGAAATACTTTCAACTTAAAGCCTTCGGTTATTCTTTAAAAATATACATTTGTTGCTGAAATCTTCCTGTTATTCTTAGAAAATTTAGTGTGAGGAATTGTTGAAAGGTTATTTCCCTTCCGAAATGTTTAATTTGCCGCAATTACTCTAATCAATACCTGCCCGATTAAGTAAGTTACGTTATTTTTATTACATTTTTAATAATAAAATATGTGTTATAACATTGATTGTAAACTTGCATCAATTTTTTCATTGTGAAAGGCACAGCACCTCGGACTGCTCCAAGAGATAATGCTCTAGACAAACTTTGGGGTTTATCGGAATATCTTCCACGCAACAAGCACATTGGTCTCCCACCGTCTACAATCACGTTCTCCGATATCCGCAAACACTCGACTGAAACTCATAGTGTGCAGCAAATGCGATAATCGATCAAGGACTATTTTATGATATTTGGTCGAGTGCCCCCAAAGCTCGCCCTAAGTCTTTTGTGCTGTTCTTTCTGTCCCTGGGACATGACACCACTCCACCGTGAGATGAAATAACTTCCCTATCATCGCACTCATTTCCGTGTTTCATTTTTTTCGTTTCAACCGTTTCCTTCTGCCAGCTGAGAGAGGTCGATTGGGAATTTGGAGTGCCCCAACGACATCCGGGGTACAAAGAACTCTTAGGAGATGCGAGTCTTTCGACGTTTGACCTCTCGTATTTTTTTTGGTCGAGTGATCTCAGTAGCTTGCTGTCGTAGGCGGATTTTAAGAGGGCTAAAGATCAATGCTCCTTGATAGGTCCCTTTCGTAAAGTCTACGTTAGTACCCTCGTCGAAATACCCTTATTTCAGTGAAAGCATTCACCGTTTAAGAACCCACTCGGGTTTTCGCTGAATCCGTGATGTGATAGGTTTCATCTCTCTAGTACGCTTACCCTTTCGAGCGTCCAGTAAGGTTAAATAAAATCGACTGAATGGATAGTTTTATTTGTGCAGTGAGGGAATAGCTTCGGCAGTAACTTTAGTGGAGTCTCTCACTTGGAAGATAAATCATTATCATCAGTATTAATCAAATCGAGGATTGGGTTCGTGAGGCATCAACTCTTCTCTGCTCAAAATTAATCGTTTTGCTCCAGCAAAAATCTACATTTTAACATTCCGCATTATTTTCCTCATAATGTCCATTCTTGGCCTTCCTAAATATTTCGCTTAATTTTCCCGTCCTGTATTTTTGCTCTGACGCAAAATTTGTCCTTTTATTATCCCTCTTTGACTCCGTAGAGTTTTAATTATGCATATTATTTTCTCCATAGTTCTTCAAAGAATTTTTCTCTGGTTATTCCCTCCATTCAATTTATCTTAATCATTTATCTATGCACCACCTTTTCATCGACATCTGCCTTGCCAGGCTTATGCATTTCTGCCTGTTCCACTTCACCATCTAAGCCTTGGTCAACCTGTACTTCTCTTTCGTTGTGGGGCTAATTCAATTATTTTCCTCAGTATTCTGTTCAAGGACATTCGTAGAGAACGGTGTTTCCAGCTCGGCTTCTAATGCTATTTCTTCGGCCTCCAACGAAGCTAGTATTTGTACCATAACACCCTCGTAATCTCCTTGGGAATTTCTCGTCTATGCTGTCTCCAAGGACCTTAGGTCCACTTTCCTAGGTGCCAATCAATCAGAGCACATCCACTACCTTTTACCGTTTTATTTTGTCCCTTTTACGGGAATTATTTTCTGGAGATTTTGAAGTGATTCTACATATTCTTTGAAATCTGTTTGTTTCGACGATTAAATAATTATCATCTTCATAAGTCACATGTCAGCCAAAATAGCTGATGTGAACACTACATTTTCATTGTTTCCAATCTTCCGATGACGCTGGGTGTTCTTTATAGATGCTGTGTATGTAATGGGCCTTGTGTGTGATATTACTGATCCCAGTGCCTTGGAGCACTCGTAGTCGTGCTAATGGCGCCACAATCTCGAGGCCACAGGTACTTTTAACCAATTGGGTCCCTGAAGATACTGTCCCACATACTTAGAATTTATTAATGGTAATCATCGTTGTATTTTGATACCACATTTATTGGTCGCAAAGCGATGGTTGGAAGATAACAGCGGTGTTTTGCTGCTGTTATCTTCCAACCAACACTGGCATGCAAGAAAACGCTCCATACATATGTTTTATTAAGTGTTCCCTTGTTTCAATAATGTATATTATTAGACGTATATGATATCAGCTTGTCGCTTTGGCTAAACGTAAATATTCGTTTCCTCTGTAAATTTCACCTTCGCTGTTATGTAACTTTTATATTCCCAAGAGGTTGTTTTGCGTATCAACATCAAAGTATTGTAACTTTTATACTCCCAAGAGGTATTCTGCGTATGAACATCAAAGTAATCGTGTAAGGGCACAGGACACAACAGTCCTGGAGGTTAAACCACTTTCAAACGCATGTGTGTTTAACTTTTACATATCTAAAGAACTTTCAGATGCTGTGGCTGTAACAATAGTGGAGTTATATGAGGGTGAGATCGCCAAAAATGAAATATTTTTGGAATGTGTGGAATTAAGGATGAAAAAATTATTCACCTGGACTGGGATTTAAGACATTAATGTATATTCAAAAGAGTTCATTGTGATTGTTTTACACTTTCATTGCTTTAATAGACCAGGTTTAATTTAGGTCCATGGGAGTTCCTTGGATACTTCCGTTAAACCAGTACCACTAGTGCTCATTTGGTTAAATTACATCTGACCAGGGCCAGCCTCGGTGAAATATACGCAATACTAATTTAATCTAGAGTTAAAAAATAGACCTTATGAGACGAAAATAGCATTATTCAATCCCTCTCTTATTCTATTCTGCGCTGAGGAGGATTTCGTTAACGTGGATTTGATTTGGAATCCATGAGTTGGTATGATCCTGGAAATATTGCAATTTTTTTGCATTGCGGAGTTGAATCTGTCCATTTCGACTTTGACAGACCACTTATAAATTTTGTAAATATACCGTGACCCTGAGGACTCTAGAAAGTTTTTCGTTTAAATCATCACAAAAAAAATATACATGACCAATCCTCATTTCCCCGGCCAAACAGAAATTCAATTCAATCGCCTCGAAATATTTATACTATATGTGAAATATAATTTCACAAGGTCTGGAAGAGACATATCAATTATTAATTAATTTCCTTCTCAGTTTGTTACTATATAATTTGTTTTTATTTATATCCCCATTTATATTCGTTTGCCAAATTATTTTTCAATTTGAAAACGTTTTCACTGCTAAAGTTGTGCCTGTGTGAAGGATGACAGATTCAGTGAAAAAATTAATGGGGCCCATAAAATTAGTCCGAAGAGAAAATAGGAATGCTGTAGCCGTTCACTTTCTACGCTCGGGGATTTATCCTTTCACTAAAAATTGATTAAAATTGAGATAACTTAAAATATACCATATATCCATGCATTATTGTCGCTCAAAATGATCATAGGTTGGTATTCGTTGCTGCTATTAAAAGGAAAACAAGAAAATCTATACAATGCCGTAAACTTGATAAACTATCAAGTATTCTAGGTTAATTAACCTGGATCCGTTCAAATGTTTCCCAATAATAGTGCACATTATCACAATGTTTTCACTGTCTAATTACTATCATTTCATGTTACTTTTATGCTAATAATGCTATGCTAGGAATGATTTGATAAGTAGTTCTTTGGATATAGGGGTGGGACATTATTGTTACCAACAAATGTCCATATCACCCGTACCCTTCGTGATGTCGGAAACAGAGCGACATTTACAAAAAACTGCAATCATAAATCAGCTGTAACTGGAAATATAAATCTAAGTGTAATTGCTGCCAGATATTTTGTTAATGTATGCGGCAATTTCGAGTTCATTCCTTATAAAATTTAATGCGTAAAAATCTGGTTAAACTCACAGATACTGAGAAATATTTATCTGCAAATATTTGTATTTATTTTATGAAATTGATGGTGTACATGGTATTTGAAACGAGGGATACTTAGTTAGAGGTCGTTACACCGATGTTTATTGCGTGTGAATTTCCTTTGGAGCAAACAGATTAATGTATCACCCCTCTCGGGTTTTCGCAGTTGTGGAAATCGTCAAAAAATGTTCTAAACATATTTTTGAATACTGCTGGTGAAATAGTGATCTCAGTTCCCATTCGAGCAAAAACATGGGTTAAGTCGACCAGGAAGCAGTGTGACGCAGGGGATTTAAACTTTAAATCCAGACCATAATTCTGAACTTTAGTCGCTAAAACCATGCTGTATGAATTCCCAGATGCCCCAAACCTTCTCATAAAGCCACCGATGCGTTACGGAAGCATAATGTCTCATAAGCATTCATGCGTGAATTCTACTGTCTTCAAAAATATTAACCACTGGGTGAGCTTAAATTAAAGCTCACATATTAGTCCTAGATTTCCACTCAACTTTAAGAAAATGTATTATGTGGACAGATAATGATAAATAAAAATTTTTCTCGGATTAATGCCTATAAATTTTGCCTGATTAACCTTTTGAAAATTTGCTTGTCCACTTTCATTAATTCCCAGTACTCCCCACACTACTCTGGGATTATGTAACAATGGAATACTTTACCGGAAGGAATGACATCACATAAATTAATACATGGCTTCATCTTATATGAAGAATCCCGTGTTGGATCCCCGTTGTCCTTATCAAAGTGCTGCGGCCGTTTTTGTGAACTCTACTCTTGTCCGTAGGTATGGCAGTAGATGCCGGAACAATCTTCTTGATCTGCATTCTCAGTGCCTTCTGGTGTCAGTCCAGCCTTCCACAAATAATGCAGCATTGAAGTGGGGTCAGGTAGTCGGTGATTCATTGGGGCACCTGATCAAGACCTGACCTGTAGCAGTAACCTGGCCCTACCTGACAAGGATGGTATATTAGGCGGACTGAGTGACGGGATGGTATTGGATTCCAGGATGCCTGAAGACTATGGGCGAGTCGCTATTGAAAAATGAGTAACTATTGAAGTATGGAGAAGCACAGCACAGGATTTTGCCTGGTTTCTTATCGCTAGACCATAGTGAGAATAATTTCACTGGCATCACTGAGCACCGAATGGGAGGTAACGGCCTTGAGTCGAGGTTTTTTTTCGAAATTTCGTCACGATACCGTCCCCGTCGCTTCGACAAAATTATAATGGAAGCAATTAAGTGTCTGCGTTCTAATTTGCTCCCTGGGTTGATCGCTAACGATTTGATTGCGGTTAGCGAGTTCGCTCAGCGCAAAAATGTTCGTGGAACTCGGCATTCGGATTCCTTTTTTGGCTACCGTTTCGGTGGAATTCGGCACGTAATTGTTTTGCACTTCTCTTTCCTGCCGAGAGATGTAGCGGGAAAAGGCTGTGCGAGTGGGAAATAGCAGTTGAGTGTGAGACTGAGACTCTTCCTTCCTTCCCTTATTGTCTTCCCTGATTCCTCGCTTCTGCCTAATGATGGGCGGTGAAATATTTACTTTTTTACATTTCAAATTTTATTTCTTCCCGAAAAAAGTACCTTTTATAGAAAAATGATCATTGTTTAACATTTTTGCCTGACGTTTAGCAAAATATGGCTAACAAATACACACTATTTTAATTTTAAATTTTATTCTATTCGTAAAAAAAAAAATTTTTGTGCAAATGAAAATATATTTGTAAATCAAAGAAAAGACTTTTTTCTACATTTTTCACTCTATTTCTGTACATAATTAAGCTATTTTTAAATTTGGCATTTTCATCTCCCGAAAAACATGTTTGTAGCAATTACTGCATTCCTGCATCAGCCACATTTTAATTAAAGAACGTAGGTTTCCATAGTGTCTCTGCTGCTTTTTTTAATATTTCAATTCGACAGCTTGACTACGGATGTGCAGTTTGTCCTATATTGAGTAAAGAGGAGTATTCCAAGTTGTAGAATGTTTCTTTTTCAATTCTATATTATGTTTCTCAGCATTTACGGACGGGAGTTTCTTGTCGAGGAAATCTTGGACATAAACCTTAGTCCTAGATATTTATCCGTATTTATTTCCATAAGACGTCTGATGTTGCTGATTTAATTATGTGTACATAATGTAAAAATCTTTTTATGAGATGATTTTCGTTGAAAACACTGAAGCAACAGTTGTAGAAAATAATTTATTTTGAAAAAGTTAAAAAAACAACTTTTAGGAAGAAATTAAATGATACCTACACTAAAATAATTCTGATAAAAGATCTGGTGCTTTCCCGGCGAATCTGTGAACTTAAGGTTTCTTGGGTTTCCAACCGTATGAGAGATTCCATTGTCTCCGGCGTTTGATGTCCGACACAGCCCTCGTCATCTCTGGCGCCACCGAGGGCCTTGTCGAACCTTGAAATGTCGGAGAAAATGGAGCCTCTCACCCGGTTGGCTACCCGGGAAAGCTTAATTTAAAAGAGTTCTGCCCACCACTATACACCACAGCGCAGCGAAAAATGTGCTAAAACATTCACTTAGCTAAATAAAAGTATAATTCGAAAGATATAAAATGTCATAAACAAAACTCCATTTCTACCAATCATCACGCACAATAGTGAAGTGTAAAACTAATAAGGGAAAAAAATTCATTTCGCAAAACAAATATTATGAGACAGAAATAAAATGTCTAATAAACAAATCACGTTTTTGCTCATCACTATTTCTTCCTCAAAGTGACAGGCAAAGCGGCTTCTAAACGGTCCCAATTAATAATATTTAGTTTAGTATTTTATCACCCATTAAAAAAAAGCCAAAAATCAAACAATATAACTAAAGCAGCATCAGATGATACTTAACACATTTGCCTGAAGATGCGATCACCATGAAAAAAGACAGCAACACTGTCATATAATACTACAATAATTCATTTAAATGATAATACCATCTGTTTAAAGATGTAATGAAGTACATAAGAGTAGTAAAAACCAAATTCTGGCTTAAAACAACAATGCTTAAGTTAGTCCATGGGCCTTTCTCGCCGTAATAGTGTCCATTGTTGCTAACAGTTTCTCCGTCTTCAAGTTGCAAGTGAAAATGAGTTTTTATACCTCCGCCTTATCTTGGGGTGTCTAAGATCGGCCTTAATTGTGAAATGGTTTCTCGCGTCTCCTGCCTTTAAAATTCTCTTCCATGCGTTCGATAAATAGCGCCGGTCCTCCCGGTTATAGTTTTTGGGTGCTCCGCTGTTTCAGTTTCCTCCCGGATCAATCTGGGTTAGCAGCGGTTCTGTTGGCAGATTACTTTGAATTTCTTGAAGTCCTCATTGTGACCGGGTTCCGACCAAGCGTGCTCCGAGACTACGAAGAGCCGGAAATGCTCTTCCTGCGTGGCCTGCTCATGCTCCCGTGATCTGCAGCCTGCGCTGAATCGACCTTCCCGACCCTGCCATTGATTTGCCGCATGAGAAAGGCAACTGTTACATTCCCTCAAATAGTCTGCAAGGGAAATAGTCCATGGGTTTCGGCAGACGATTCTTTCGGTGATTGCCATAACACATGGGAGTGTGGCATACACTTATGGGATGATTAAGCCGAAGAACGCCTGAAAACTGTTATTCGTCAGGCATAAATCCACGGAAACCTTCGTAACTACTATTAAAGGATTATTGATTAAAAGTCCATGCATGATATATAAAAGTTTTTCATGCTGTATAAAAAGTTTAACTTTGTTGATACACTTTATGGTCTTTGGTATTTAATTAACTTCCTTGGGGCACATGCAGACGTATAGCCGTTTTTACAATTATGTTTGTATAGTTTTAGGCTCGGAATAAGCATACAAAAGATTATTTCGTATTTTTAACAATCTGAACGAGTGAATATGCTGATGACGAGAAGTTTTAAGTAACTCTTTGCCATTTTTTGGCTCTCGTCTCCCTCATTTGGAGTGAGAATTTTACCTAAGGCAGAAGCATAAAAGTCCTTTCTCCCACCCTAATGTCTCCAAACAAAGTTACGAGAAACAGGAGAACGCGATACACTGGAAGTTATGAATTTCTTGAGAGCCGGAAGGAGGATTGTTGTTCCAAAAATATGTCTTCAAGCTGGCGAGAAAACTTCATTGAAATTTCATTCTCTGAAAGAATTTCAGAATAAATTTACTTTTCATGAATGTCGGAACTGTGTTTAGAGTTGTTATTTGGCTGTTTGGAAAGGTTAATAAGAGCATTAGCGCAAAGGAGGGGTTGGTGATTACTATAGACCTTAGTGTATGGATTGTTTTGGAGAATAGAAGGGTGGAGAGGAACCCGGCGTCGGTATCATCCTTATGTTTTAGAAAGGCTCTAAGGTAGAGATCACAGTTTAATGCCCCATACGACGGAGGGAGTAATACACTATAACTGCTCTCCATTTGACACTCAGTGGCTTCCACTGAAAAATTTCCACCATTGCTGGGACTCAAACCCGAACCTCGGGATAGAAAGCCAGTGCTCTAGCCACCACACCAATCCTATCCCCAACAAATTAGAATGTGTCTATTATATTCGTCAGAAAACTACTCACGCGCCCAGAAAATTGAAATCATATGCTATGCATGACAGCCAGAAGTAAGACAACGCAAAAAGGAAGCATACTTATGATACATATTATGATAAGACGCGCAAAATGTGATTAAATTATTTCATTGGCAATGATATTCGCCCGATGTAAGGTACTCAAGAGACCTCTTATTTGCGTGACGATGGCGTGTTTGCCTTCTGAATCAAATATTATACTTATTTTCCTTCATTCTATGTTTTCTATCTCGTCTCGGACGGTCACGTTGCCCTTTGTGGCTTCAATTTAATTCAATCCATCACTCTAGCTTGGTAGATGAAAACAGCTTGTATTTAAGGGTAAAGGGCAGCTATAAAGTTTGCGTGTTCAACTCAGGTAGTTTATGTGCTTTTAAATGTAGGTTTTAATCCTTTGTAAATTCGGTATGCATATGAATCCAACTGCGGAAAATGTGATTTACGACCATTGTAAAGTGGAATTGGTTTCTTACCAAAGAAAAAAAAAATATTCCTGTCGTCCTCTTTGTCGCTGATTTAGCGACCTAACTTTAACCAGAGATTGTTGCTTGCTGCTTTTGATGTATTAAGTGATTTTCCTGTAAAGCAGATGGATAAATTAGATGAAGTTTTATCTGGAAGAAGGGAGCACATTGAAAGACTTCAAACGAGGAAAGTAGGCCCCCAACGGATTCGGCATAAGTTATCACTGAGACACAAAGACTTAAATTATCTGTGGAGATTGAACCAATTTTGATCCAGAATTGTATTTATCGAATCTCATAGAAAAAGTCTTGTTAACATGTAATCGCCCTTCTCTCTTATCCCTTCTCACTGAAATGAAAGGTTTCTCCTTTTATTTCGATGAACTTTTATACCCCAGATGTTTATCTATATATACTTACATTTTCATTTACGTGATGTCTTATATGGTATGATTTTTTTGCGATGAAAAAGGAATAATCAAGTGTTTTTCACTCTAGTTCTTTCTAAAAAGGATGCGACCAAGATTTCAGCAGATGAATGACACGGAAATGACAGTTATCACATACGACCCTTCCATAGACCCTGAGGTGGCTTGCAGGATTTTATGGAAATGTAAATTAACGCGTGAAGGAAGGAGGAGAAGGAAAAGCATTTTGGCTATAAGGAAGAGAGTGGTCAGAAAAATGCTGAACTGAGGGGAAAATTGTGTAAATAGGAAGTTTCACCTTACTAAGGGATTCAGGTGATTAGTGATTGTTCTTTTAAACATGTCCCAAATGGTAGAAAACTTGATTATAAATAGCCAAACATTTTAATTTATGCGGAATTAGTGTTTCACTATTTACTGAAAAAATGATTTTTCAACATTACCTATGAAATTCTAGTTTTAGTTGAACATACGTTACGTAGAATTTGCTCGCCTGTATACGTGCTACTAAAATAAGTTTTCTGTAACGATTGTCTTGTCATTGCTATATGGTTGAGATTATGATAGCCCAATAAAATTTATGTAGCATGATATGCAAATCGAATTCAGTGAGCCTGGTGCTTTATGAGTCAAAACCTTCCAGCTGAATAAATTATACACACCTGTAAACTATATCGTCATGAGCTAGGAACAAGTTACGAAATAAGATATTTTCGTAGAAGTAGTAGTATTTCCGTTTTAACGTGATTCGACGGCTAAGGTCATTTCGCACATACTGTCTGCCACTTGCAGAAAGCAGCTACAGCTCTTGGCCAAATTGGAAGATCACCTCTCCAATGTCGAGCCAAGCCCGACGATGCTTAACTTCTGTGACTGATCGGAAACCGGTGTATCCATCGTGGTATATTATCTAGGCATTTATAGGAAAAATTTTCAAAGTAGTATTTACGATGAAAATTAGAATAACATTAAAGAAAAGTACACAAATCTTACAGTTGGGAGAAGGAAAATAAATTCAAAAGTTTTGGCTATAACCTTGAGCAAATATTTCCCCATTATCATATGTGCTTGGATTAGATCATACAAGCCTTATTATCGTTACATCTTAGAGCAGCGGTTTCCAATATATTTCGATCTTTTAAGTTAGACCCCTCGGAATAAGGGAAAATGCTTTACACACTTCCATTACTATTTATCTTTTCTCTGAATCACTAACCGCGAGCCCTTTAAGGGTAAATGTACTCCAGAGCAAGAATCGCTATCTTAGAGGATTCCTTCCTAGCCAGCAAAGTGATGAGCTGAGAATATGTATAACATGTACTCTCGGAACATTGGAATATGCTGAGAATATTCCAGAAGGTCATACTGAGAACATGGTATATGGTACACCTATGCTTGGCACTTGTGTTGAGGATGTGCTCAAAACATGCTAACGGCACTAGTTAGTTCAAACAGGATATGCTGGGAATTAGTGATGGGCAGTTTCGTTCCTTTATCTGACTTGTTCCTTTAGTTACAGTTCACAAAAAGGAACGAGTTTAAAGATTTGTTCCTTTCGTTCCTTTTCAAGTTGCGCCTGGGAATTCGGGCATTAGGGTACCTGTCAATGATATGATTCAATTTGATTCGTGCTATTTGCTCTCGTCAATCACTCGTTGCTTTAAATCATTTAAAGAATATACGAATATGACACTTGAAAGATATCTCAAAAGAAATGCAGAGAAGATACTTACTTAACCACGGCGACCACGGCCCACAAAGTATCCTATTATGGGTTAGAATCACGCTACCTACCGAAGATAATGAAGGTAAATCTGGCATTCCGTCACTCCAGCTAATATCTTTTTTGTGAACTACTACCGTTAGTGGTGAAAATGACAATGGAAATTAGCGAAAGTGCAAGGAATACGCATTTAAGAAATGTAAGAAACATACCCGTGTGTTGGATAGTTATAGAGAGACTCGCTTTGCTCGCTAGGGGGCTGCGCCCCCAACGTCTTAGTCAGTAGAGGCGTGAGAGAAAGATACATGCTAGATTTTCACTTTGCCACCATGTTGCCAGAAAACTACGCGGGAGTACGTAATACTTATCCGTAGTACTTAATACTTATCCGTAAAGTTCATGTTATGGCGCATGCGCCTGTCGAATTTCAAGGTAATATCTACCCTGGTGGAGGCGTGAGGGAAAGATACATTCGAAAGATTCACGAATATCCAACTTTGGCATCATGTTGCCATAGAACTACGAGAAATGAATAAATCAGATAGCAAAGAATTACAGGACTGCATGAGTTCTAAAAAAAACCGCCCAACAGATTCTGGATCCGACTCTTAGTTCAGGAGCTACAGTCGAAAAACAGCAACTTTCACAAAAAATCCGAATTTGGCGCCATGTTAACAGCCAATTATTAGTGTTAGAGAAAATGTAATGTCATACAGTTGTAAACCTCGATTAGATGAAAAAAAACCGTCAACAAATTTGAGATCCGACTTCAAGTTTGGAAGGTACAGTGAAATACTGGGAAATGGTTTACTAAATTTCGTGTTTGAGGACCTCTGGTGGTAAAGTTTAGAAACACAGAATAACGGGGTTGATCAAATTTTGTAGAATATTTAATCTTCCAATATAATATGTCGTCATATTCCAGATCCGACTTACCGCTCAAATATATGAAGCAAAAACAGAAATTCGCGTTTTAGAAATGCCAAAAAAATTATCCATTTTCAATTTTATAGCCGGTTTAACGATAAATAATCTTGGTTTTTACTTATTATTGGTGAAAAGCATGTCAAGGTTCATACGCCTG
Organism: Pyrrhosoma nymphula; assembly: GCA_963573305.1. Taxonomy (NCBI): domain Eukaryota; kingdom Metazoa; phylum Arthropoda; class Insecta; order Odonata; family Coenagrionidae; genus Pyrrhosoma; species Pyrrhosoma nymphula. Next base: position 53,813,745 of record OY754336.1, on the reverse strand, counting down.
TCGTGTTTCAAGGTCGTATACCCACCAGTAGAGGCGTGAAGGAAAGAAACATTTGACAGTTACACCAAAATTTGACTTTGGCACCATGCTACCAGATTACTATCATCATCATACTAATATATAACAATTGAATGGTATCTGTCTGTCTATCTGCCTGTTGCTCAATCACGCAAAAACTACTGAACCGATTGAGCTGAAATTTGGCATGTTGTGAGAAAATGTATCTGGATGTAACATAGGCTATATTAAAAATCTCTCAGGTACCCCAAAGGCTCCCCCTGGTGGTTCATGCTAAGCATTGGGTTCGGTGCAGTGGTTTATTATTTTCTTTTTAAAAGTACTTTTACACAAAGTAGAGGGCTGGTATTTTTTTTATCGGATGGATGAATAAATAAAATTTTTAATTCTTTCAATTGATTTTCTTTTATGCTTCATCATTGTCGGAATATTATGTTTTTCGCTGAAACATCTCACATTCAATCAACAATATCATATTTCCTTTACAACCAGAGATTTGATTTTCAAAGAAAATTTAAGCCTCTAGAATTAAAATTTTCCTGCAGGTCCATGATAGCAAGTAGAAAGAAAATCTGTATAAGATCGGCCCAGAGTCCGAAGGGCCCCATGATTGATTGCTTCAGGGGGTTATCGATAAATTCGTTGCATATTTACAACAAGTAACGTTTAAAAGCCATTAGAACTGATATCTCAGTTTAATTAATTCCGTTCTCGTACTTCGCAGGTAACGCTAGGTATCAGGTGTGCAATTTAAGCGGCTGTTTGGCTAAAAATTGGATTCTTGTGACTCGTTAGCACAAATGTGCGTCGTATAAGACTCATGATCGGCCACATGGAACGGTGTGGACATTCCCACCGCCCATTCTACTTCAGCCCCCACGTAGGATTCCCTTGGATCATTTGCATCGTGCTAAGGATCGCGTTGCAGAGGGAATGCCGAGTGGAACGCCAGTCACTCTTACAACCTGTTCCCCATTGAGTACTGAGAGTTGGGTAAGCTGGGTGGACGAACTATACCGTATCTCTCGTCCAAAGTAGAAGTACCTTCAAGGGTGGGTATTCAACGTTCTGAGCCCTGAGCCCCGCGTCCTCTCCGAATTGCATCCGAGGATTGCAGTCAGAGCTGCAGCTACAGCGATGTGAGTGGAAATGGAAGCGGTCGATTTAACAATGGACCAAATTCCCCACAGGCTCGCGTCGCAAATCACCCCTGAAGGGCCCTTTTGTTTCGTGAGCGTCGAGCTGTTGAGGCCTCTAAGGGAGTAGACACACGGGAGGTCCGTAATTTGAACGAGTTATTGTGACTCCTATGTTGTGCTTAGAGAGTATTAGCTTGGTAGTTGCGTTTTATCGAGAGGTAATAATTGTTTTCAGTATATTTACTGAATAGGTGGTGATGTAAACTCTTTTCGGGCTTTCCACCATGTGATGTGATGCTCAATTGCCGACGTTTTGAAAAGAACTTTCTTTTTGTTACCAGGGATGTTGAGATGGTGATGCTATAAAAAATTCCACCAAATGTGACTACTTTCACTAGTGATTTTATATTCTCTTTTTTATAATAGGATTCATTTAGCTATTCCGCTAATTGAGCTAGCTCCCAGAAAAGAATGTATATTATGGATAGAGAATATACTTAGAAAAAATTCAGTCGTAGACCATGCTGGCCAGTTTGTATACGCGTAGACCTGACTATCCAAAGATTGTTAGTGCGAAGTTAGAATCCCCTGTCGGGCTGAGCAGCTGAGGCTTTGAATAGAGAAGGATGCGGTTCCATAGAGAGCAGTCGAAATATCGCCTCCTCCACCTTCTACGGGACAGAATAAACGGGCATGCACGGATTGAGTTAAACTTTTTACTCCCCCTGCAAAATGCATCGCCTATTGAAAGGGCTATGCGAGAGGAAATTTGGCTCTTAAAGGGTAACCTATTACGGGGAAAAAAGAAGTTAGACATTGCGAAAAATCGAATAACATCGATAAGCGCAAATAAAAGCTGCTTGCAGCATCGACACTTGAAATTTGGCTCTTTTTGGTTCGTCCGGCGCCGGTGCTTGGTTGGCGCCTTGAAGTCCTTTGCCTCAATGTCGCTCCTACTATGTCTCTCCAAGGAACTTAAACTTGGGTTATCTTCCTTTCTGGTGTTTTACGTTGCTTTTCTTTTATATATTGATTGATACCGGGGCCCCTTACCTACCCTAGTGATGGAAAAATCGATTTCGATTAAAATCGAAAATCGAGTTTTAATAGTCAAAGATCGAGGAAATCGAGATCGAGCCATGATCTACGAGTTTCGATCCAAACTCGTATCAACTTCGATCTTGACCATTTCGTACCGCTTCGCGATCAGAGTGCTGAGTATGATAACGTCATCCGTTCCAATGCGAAAGACTTTTCTGTAAGGCCGGTAAAATTGGAAAGGCACGCCCTAGATTATCAAGAAAGCATCTCAATCAGTTGATCTTTCTTAAAAATTTTAGTGAAGCCGAATGGTTCCAAGCGGTGATCCCCAAACTTTAATGTGCGTGCATTTGTAAATTTTTACTACAAATAATTCAAGAATGTATTCTAAGTACATTTTTAGGGATTTTTTATACTTTTCAAATATGTATTATGAGCGTTTTTCGAATGAATAATAAACATGTTTTTGTACCAACTGTATTTTTTTCAAAAAAGAACCGTCGATTTTTTCGATTAATCGATCTTTCGGTTCAAATTTCGATTTTTGTTGAAAAGTCGAGCTTTTCATTTCGATTAAAAATCGATTGCTCGAAAAATCGATTGCTCGAAAAATCGATTGCTCGAAAAATCATTTTTCCATCACTAACCTACCCCTGCCAGGGCAACCTATCCGACTGCCGTGGTTTTTTTATTGTTTTGTAATTATACGTTGACGTTAATTTATTTTGGGTCATACTTCTTAATGCCACCATCCTTACCCTCCACCCTTTTAGATGGATAGTTAAGTGCATCGGCTATACGCTTACCTCAATTATTAAGTCTCAGGTTGGAATGTTCGATATAACTTTTTAGTGAATCCTCTTGACCACAAGTCTTCGACTCAAGGTTGACTTGGAGAGGGTTAGATCGGTTGAGTTTGGTGTTACTTTGTGGAAACTTAACAGTGCTAAACATGATAAACAAAACAGTACAATTTCACACTTTTTTGTTTCCCCGATCGATTTAGAAGTATTCAGCGTCCTTTGTACATTGCGTCCTTTCATTATACATTTGCCTTCATCGGAGAGGGTAGAGCTAAATAACTAAAGCGTGTAAAACTCTCATGTGGGGGTAGATAGGCAACCTTCTGTAATATGTGGTTTACCGGAGATATCTCCCAGAAAGTTAATCACAAATCTGACTGCTTGAGTGTAGTAAAATATGTCTAAATAAATGCCTCAAAGATTGAAATCTTTGACCGTTGGTAAGCAGATTTCTCTGTTTTCTGTCATATAATGTTAAAAAGTATGTTTTGGCCTGAATAGTCATAATACTGTTCACTGTGGCTCATGTGAAATATTGTAAGACCAATTAAATTGCCTATGAATTTAAGTAAACATGTTACTCTAGGGAGAGCTCTTATATTCGATAATAAAATGTTATTTTGAAGCGTAGGTAATTAATTACTCACTTTGAGAAAATCTCCAGAGCGTTGAAATAAGCCATGAGTGATCCAATTGACTTTGCCGAATGCCCGGTCGGATCAAAAGACTTTTCCAAGGAAAATTTCAATTTTTGATGCTTTATATTGCACCTTTGCGAAAGGAGGCGTACCATACTATTTGCTTCATTTTTTAAATGAATATATTATCCTGGAATCCTTCGTTCAAACAGAAAGATACCGTTGAACGAGTATAATTTTCATCACATTTCCTATTTTTTAAAAAAGACAAAAAATATACAGGCCATTATTTCTGAATAAAATGTATTCATAGTATCAGTTAAATATATACTAAACTAAGCATATGTGGAGTTATCTTCGTAAGTTTACATCAAATGGTTGCAGGGGAAAGTTAAAAAAATTGTTTCTCTCTTAAATGGAAAAATAACTTCTCAAAATTTTAATATGACATTTATAATATTACAAGGTACCATAGTTGAAAAAATGAGAAAAATTAAATGTGAAGAACTTCAAAAGTTTAAACGTTTAATTGTTTAACATGAAATTGTTTAAAAAAATTATCAATTTTTCGTTATTTATACGACAATTTAAGATTTTTCAAAGAATTTTAATTAGAAATGAACCATCATGTGCTTTTTAATCTAGTTTCGTCCCCGTGATATATGATAACGAATATTTCGTGACATCGAAAACAGCCATTTTGTAAAATGTCAGTTATCCATGTTTTTTTGATTTTCGCAAAACGCTTGAAATTATATTTCTGATTTGGTGAGGCAAGCATATTCACCAATTTTCATCAAAATCTGAGATGTCAATGGTCAACTCCTGCCCGAAGTGGCGTGGAATGACCCTATAGTTATTATCTTAGTTTTCGTTGAAACGTCGACTTTCATTAATAAATTCAAACAATTATGTAAAGTATATCTACTGTAGGTATCGTTACATCTCATTCATGATATTTTTGTAGGAAATGAGGTGATTCAATGGCAACTGACGACTCCAAAATTTCATTTTGATGAATTCATGTAGCTTAGTGGAGAAATTTAGCCAGATGATGGCGTAATTGTCATAGCATGCGTAGAGTGGAATTTCCGCACCTATTCACATCTTAAAAGGGCATCTCAAGATCCTTCCCTTGAACTTCAACCTTGACGTGGTGGAAGGGTTTGTGCGTTTCAATGACCTCTAGAGCTGAACTGGCCGGAGCAAGTACTATTGCTCCAACGAATTCGAAGAGAGAGTCCGAGAGGTCGAAGGGTAGGAGCCAGACGAAAGGTAGTTCCGTGAGGGTGTCACGTTAAAAATACCGTTGAGATGTGGGGTGGGAGTTCCTCTCAACTATCCATTACCCAGAATATGAAAGTCATTCATATAGGCCGTGATAGAGGGAAGGATGTTGAGCAAGCGGGGAAGGGGAAGAAAGAGAATAGGTTTTACTGGTGGGATGAAGTAAAGTAGCACTTACGCTGACATGAAGAAAGAAATACCAGAGGTAGATAGGGCACTGCACGTGTAAGAGTCTGTTTGGTTTTCACTGACTTTCATCATAACCTACCTCTAACCGGTAGATTACTCAGATGATGATGATCAACATCTACTTAATACCCTTAAAGCCACCACAAGGGTGCCTGGCAGGGGGTGAGTTTTCACTAACATTCACTTCACTATACCCTAATAAAGTTACATATACTACGACTATTAAGGCATTAGCAGAAACCTGCAAATTATTGCCAGGTGTTAAACTTTAATCAATATGCAATACACTATAGGTATACTACCAATGTTAGAGAAATAATTCGCAATTACATACTAAACGCAAGTCCGCATTATGTAATTGCGAAAAATTTCGCAATTATATAATGCGGACTTGTAGATGCCTAAATAAAATTGGCTAGTTCGTCGTTCCCATAAAATTTGGAGGAGCACACCCACCTCACGGTAGCGGTTAACACATAAATGCTGAATTTGTCGGCATGATACTGAAAGAAGAGTATCTTCGAGAGTACCCGAGGGGATCTTCTTCGCACCATATCACTAACCGCTCCAGTTTCCAATGAAGGATCCCAAGACATTTTTCATCTCAAAGGCAGAAAAAATCCTGTGCGTGGATGACGAGAACAGAATCTGTTTGGTGTGATGACCGAGCCCTCAGCACGCAAGAAGCCAAAAGCTTTGCCAACGGATGCGAGGACGCTAAATTGCGGGAGTTAATAGGACATCAAAGGCAACCGTGGTGGGTGGGCGTCTCTGTTGGTGGGAGTGAAGGAAAAGGGGAGGAAGGAGGAGAGGGAGGTAAGTTTCGGAGCGTTTTGAGGCAATTTCCGCATCTTGCTCTGTTTCCACGGAGATAAGGGATGAGGAGCGAGCGGAGAGTCGACTCGGTTAAAGGCGGTGGCGCTGTTGCCTTGGGAACCTCTTCTCTCGTTCGACTCGCCCGTAAGGATTCACAGCCTGCGTGATCGTCACCACGCGACGGCAAAATCGGGCAACGCCGAGATTCATTCTTCATCTCGAGACTTGGGTGTGAATAGTAGGACAAGAATGGGAGGATAAATGAAATATTAGATGACCTCGTGCAATCTGAGCACCATTTTATTGCTCCATCATTAGGGAATAACGTAAATTACAGGGAGGAATTAAACTACCATTTATCATACTCATCATCGCCGCTAGACATTAATTTTGAGATTGGTTTGCCGAAGCTGCCTGCTACACTTTACTTTAAGCTAAACCCATTATTCCTTCATATTCCTCAGGGTGACTCTGACTTAATTTTAACATCCTTTATGAATGTTCTGATGTATCACATTCCTGGGTCGCGATCACGGGTCTCTATTATGCGTGCGCTTGCATTATAGTTATTTTTAATTTGCGCTCATGAAAGCGAATACGTGTTTGTCATTCTTAATTTTTTTTTCAGGTTATTTATTTCGCTAGTTCCAATTGATGGGTTGCGTTCTTAAGACGGTAAGTGAACAGAATCAATATAAACTTCGTAAATTTCACAATTAATTTTATTTAATACGACCGGTTTCATCGCATAGGCGATATCTTCCCCCTCTTCCCCTCCCCCCCCCGCCAACCTCCAAAAAATACACTCCACCCACCCCAATCCCCCCTCCCTCCAGCTTCAACCTTCCTCCCTCCTCTCACTGCCTTCATTTCCTGAAGATGTCGCCTATGCGATGAAACTAGTCTTATTGAATAAATTTCATTGTGAAATTTACAAAGTTTGTTTTAACTGTGTCAATAAAGATTTTCACAACGTTACACCTGAGAATATCGAGTTCATAAGTAAGTGAACATTGCCTTTCTAGAGGAGTTTGCGTTTTGGACAAAGACAGATACAAATTTGGACAAAGACAGATACAGATTTGGACAAAACGAGAAAGAATGTACCGTGATATTACCCCTGGTCTCCCTCGGCAATTACTCATAAATAATAATAACATACGGTTCAGTTCTCTTTATTCTTCATTTTAGTAGAGTTATTGCATGTTTTCGTCAGGACCTAATCAGGAAATAAATACAGGGGAAGGGACTTTCAGACTTCCGTCTCCTAAAAATGGAATGTTCAGGCATTCTACTCATGAGGAATTCATCACTCGGGAGAAAGAATGCCTTATGTATATAGATGACACTGTAAACAGTATTCTAGACTACCTCTAGCCATATGTCAAATGCTTCGTAGGAAATTGTCTTGATGAAAATATTCCTTGTTGTTACAGCCACTCAGAGTTGTATGACACTTATAATAATAGCAAGAAGCTATTATTTAGGCAAACATTTGAAGCCTAGGAGCGTGAGTTAGTATTTGGAAAGAAAATATTGATATCGAAACCTTAAGAGCAATCATTATCATCAACATCAGCATTAATCAATCTAAGGATTGGTTTGCTGCAGCTTTTCACTCCATTCTCCTCTCCACCAACCGCTTCATTCATTGATAACTCTTCATTTCTTCATATTTTTCCAGGTGTATTTTTTTAAATTTTCCTTTGTAATTCTACCCATTCATTTCTTCTTCCATTTATTTTTTCTAGAGGTTGTGAAGCCCTAGAATGTGACCAATAAGTTCGCCTCTTTTATTTCGCCGAGTTTTCAACAAACGTCTCTACTTCCCAACTCTTCGTGCGACTTCTTCATTGGCGAACTCCCCGTCACATTGATCTTTATATTTCTTCAAAAACTCCAGGTTTTCATTATTAAAAACAGGTAAATGCAGGAGTAGGGGTAGAAGTTGTATTTCTAACTTAACTTTTGGTATATCCTGCGCTCAGTGAGCCTATCAGTCGAACTCCATAGGCATATTACACTTCCTAAATCTATTTTCTCCGTTCAATAAAGACTTCTTCTAGTCACTCCTGTCTTTCATCTCCGTTCCTTATCGCTACCCCTTCATCTAGACTAGATACATATATTTTATAGCGTCCTGTGTACCAGTATTCCACTAGATTTAGGGAGGATTGTTCTTTTATCTTCGAATGGTGAATGTGGGAAATTTTCTCTGGACGACTCTCTCAGCTCCGGAAAATCTGGCTTTCAAACCTCATTTCTATTCCTCCGGAGACTCCATTCCTTCGAAAGGTACCCGTACGGAAAGGTAAAGGAGATCAGTTGTTTTTTTCTCCGGTTTGGTTTCATCCCGAGCACACCGCCAGCATTTTGAATCCAGCACATAGAGGTTTTATCTTCTCATGAATTGGACAAAATACCCAGAAAAGGCACGAACTTGGAGAATAACCTCTATGTGCCACCATTTCACCCCTGTATTGATGAGACTGTCGCTGCTAAAGAGCTATAAAAGATTTCAACAATAATGACCTGAATGAAATTACTAAATAGCAATAAATCTCATAAACATTACAAATGACAAGAACACACTACCTGTTTTATTTCTATGGATTACACCTACAACTGAGATCATGTGCGCCATTAGGAGTAATTGTGTTGCAGGTTAATTGCAGAATTATTTAAGAAATGAAAGACGGGTGGACTGAACTGGAACTTCAACGTAATTCTGATCTTAAAGGTTAGTCGATACTATCCGACAGACGGATTTCAAAAGATAAAGTGCTTTCCACGCAGGATCCATGTATGAATCGGGATTTCATTGAAAAACCCCGCCACCACCAGGATTCGAACTTATTCCCACGGAATGAGAAGCCAGTACTCTGGTCACTACACCAATCGATCCACATAAGTTATTTCCCTCTTCATTATTTCATAAATTAAATTTTGCAGTGTTGTTTATGTCGCCTATTTTTCCATTTTTAACATGAATGTGCACATTAATTTGCTGCTATTCGCACATTAATTCACACAAACATTTCCAGTATACACTATATTTTTTTACAAAGTTTGTGAATAAACTACTAAATGCTGCGATCCCAGTGAATGTCAACCGAATATAATTAACTGACAGAATTTAGAAGTGAATGAATGGAAATAAATAGAACAAAGAGAATGAGTAGTATTTAGTTATGGAGTGAAACAAAGTTTCAGAAGAGCACGTTTTATTTTTTAGTGTACCTATAAAAATACACCTGAATCGAATGAAATTGACTCGTCGGATATCATTTCAATTCCACGCTGCATGCACACGCTATTAAAAACAGTGGAATACAAGATAACCATAGTTGAGCATCTTAGTAAAACCAAAGTTTTATTCCCAGTATCAAAAAATTCCATTACACGAAAGAGCAAAAAACCCGGAATCTCAAAAATCTCAGAATCAGAATCTAAGAATCTCATTCGTGGCCTGATTCTTTCCTTCCTGATTCACTCGCTCTCAATTCCATCGCTGGTGACCTTATAATCCTGCACGCACCTTTTTGCTGACTACAGGGGAAAATTGTAGATGTGGATGCATTCCTCCCTAACCTTCCTTGTCATCTTCCCCCGGAAACTTTTTCTCACCTGTCCATAGTGAGAGGACGTCGGGGGGTGGGGTAGTTGTATGAGGGAGGTGCAGAGGGGGGGAGGGTGGAGAGGGGAGGATGAAGTGGAGAGGAGGATAGCAGAGTAGGAGAGGGTGTTGTCGTAAGACATGACGTAGCGAAGGCGTTCGAGAGATAGCAGACACCATAGTTACCTTCGCGTTGCAACGAACACACTTAAAGAGTTTAATTTAATTTAATGGTTCAGTTTTACTGCTCAATTTAATTGTAAACTTGGTGGTTCAACCTCAAATAGGTTCCACCGTGACTGTGAATCAAAAAAAATTCTACACTTCCCCATTTTTATTGCGTACTGTTTACAAAATATTACATTCTCCGAATGCATTCCTTAGCTATGAATAAAAAACAAAATTTTGATACAAAATACGTTATTTTTATATATACGGTATATTTTTTGGCGAATAATAATTATAAGTAACACCTTTTTCGGACTTAGGATCCTAATGCAGCACTATTTCCATTGAACTAACTCATTTACAATTTAATTATTGCGGTAATTTGCTACTAATTAAAACAAATATCATAGACATCTCTCTACATTTTAAAACCTTTCTATTCCCTGGAAATTCTTGATTAATATCGAAAAAAGGTTGCGTTGAACTCCCATCATGGAAACTAACTTTAGATAGAGAAGGATGGGGGCTGCAACCAGACAATCTTAGAATAGGATGACCGATGAATGTATTGCATATATATGCATTTTTGATAATTTTTCACATACCTTTTTAATGGCCTAGCCTTCCACCGTTCTCCTATGCAATATGCGGGCTAAAATACAAACCGTGATTAACAGAGCATTCTAAAGTAGGTGGGGCCCGATTTAATTCAGGGCTGGGTGTTCGCAAAAATAAAAGGAAATTACAAATCACCAATTACTAGTCTAGTCACCCAAGGAAGAGAAATAATGTTTTGGAAAACGTCTTTTATCACTAGGATGGTCATTTTTGTCTGTGGTTAAAATGACATACCGTATTTATCCGAATATAAGCCGCACATTTTTTCTCGATTTTGGGGCCTCAAAATCGGGGTGCGGCTTAAATTCGAGAACTTTCTTAAAAAATCGTAAAAATGCCGATTTGAACAAACTTGCCATTCGGATTCATGCGGACGCCCCAGCTAAACTCGCCTAAGCCACGGGGAATATAGGAAATAATGCTGAAAAAGGTCAAATTGGTGCACAATTTATTCATATATTAAAGAATAGTATATGTAAAATTGTATCACAGTTACATAGGTAATGTAAAAACAGTTACAAAATTCTAGTGCCTAATGCTGCAGGTAGTACGGGATGCACTAAAAATGGTGCGGCTTAAATTCGCATATTAACATTTTTCACTGTTTGAAGCCCCAAAAACGGGGTGCGGCTTATCTTCGTAGAAATACGGTAGTAAATATCTCGGTTTACATAACCCCGCTACGTAGCGGTAATTACATGATATACTATGATTCAAATATTAATGACCAGCAGATTATTGATGGGATACGTTAAAATTACTACGGTCAACTAAAGCAGATGTAAATGCTGAACAGTTCCTTCAAGCGAATGAGATATCAACGCTGAAAGCTAGTGACATGAATGGGGATTATCCGAGCAGCCCGTCAATTTACTCCACGAAAGGTATCCGATGTCACTTCCTGCGTCGAAACGTCTTCCCTTTTTCTGTGCGCACCCACCAACTGAGTTATGTATTGCGTCGCCACATTTAAATGCATTTATTTTAATATATTTTTCATCTTTTCAAATCTCGAAGCGTCTTCGTGGCAGGTGAGAGAGTATTTACTGCTTTTGGTGACACGCCAGCGACTGATATTGGCTCCTTTGTTAGGCTTATGTGTAGCAATCGATCACTAGGGAGACGCGATGAAAAAAAAATCGCAGGTTCCAAAATTTCATATTTACTCGTATTTCCTGCGTTCTATGAAGGAAACTATTTTTACACGTAGGTAACGGAATTGATCCAAAAATGTGTCGTCTTTTGTTCTAATATTCAAGAAAAAGTGTGCTATTAGCTAAAACACGATATTATTGGTAGCTTTCATAGTGGTTGACTATTGTTTAATGCATCCTTAGGGTATATCATGCAGTCCAACCTTCTAACTTACTCCTGAGACAAACTCAATATCCATGTCCGATGTTTGCGTGCCTTAAACCCGTGACCGTTGGATTCCTAGGCGTGATGGTAACATAATTGGCTACCACAAGCAACCTGCTGGTGGTATAAGAACATTTTAGATCGCAAGGCGACTTCTTGCAATTTTTTCAGGATGAGAGCAATTTGATTGGTTATCTGGGGATGAAACCAGAAATTTAAGTTATTTACGCCATTAAAGATAGGGGGGTTGTTTAGGTTGGTATCGGAAGGGTGCAGGGAAACGCGGCGTCGGCATTACCCTTGCCCAGGGTTTAACGTCTCATCTGAAGGTCCCAAAAAGGTATCGAGATTCCACTGATAAATATCTAAATCCACCGGAGTTCAAACCCAGTCCTTTGGGTAAAAAAACCAGTACTTAAGCCACTACACTAACCCAACCACAATGAGAGGAGGTTATGGACTCAGAAAAGAATCGGAGAATTCAAATTAGCATTGATAAAATGTAAATTTCGATGGCTCCGAATTTAAATCCCAGAAATAAATCTCTTGATATCCTTTGAGAAACTATTTTACCACAAAAAAATGGGTGAAACATTGTTTGTCGTTGGGAATAAAAGGAGACGATTTTATACACTGTCTTTGCACGAAGAGCCACATTGGTAATGGTAGCTCGTGCATTTAGTTTACGGCCATGTTATGGGCAATCAAAATCATCGTACGGATGATCCATCATAAGTGTCTGAATTAGGAAAATGGCTCAATCACTCGACAAACCTTGGTTCTAAAAATTACTTTTTGTATTTGTGGATAAAAATGACTTGAATAGTCTAATATATAATAACAATTTGGGTGGAATTGAATACATCTATCGCTAGAATCGCACACTAAGATGCCTAGTTGATCTTATTTTTACAATCAAGTAGCTTCATACTGTCACATAGATATACATTAAATTCTTTGACAGGGCGCATTAGAACTCTAAGGTAAATTGAAGAAAGTTTAGTATTCAATTAATTGAGAAATTATGTAATTTCATGTATGACTTTATCATGAATTTAAAAAATTGTTAGAGGCTTAAAAAAATCATCAATTTCCTTTTTCTTCCCAAAGCCCCCAATGATTCTTTCCAGAATTTAAAATATAGACCAGTGCCTAATGTTTGCTTTGCGATGATAAACCATCAGCCCAATCAGGAAGAACAATATTCAAATAATCTGTATAAACATTTATTTGTTCCCTCTGTTAAAGTCAATAAATAGTGCGCGCAGGGATCGGCTTTGTTTATCCAGTTTCAAACTGCATGAAGCCGGAAGAAAGCCTCTTGGGGAATATTTTCTGAGAGCTCGGATTTTTACTGCGGGCGAATGTTTTCGAGGACATCTCTCGTAATATGATGAATTCCAACGGCAAAATGATAAAAAAGGGGGATCTTGGTATTTCGTCTTCGTCAGCGGAAGGAGTTTTATTACTTCCGACTCAAGACTTTTGAGATTTCTCCATGTCTTTATTTTTAAGTCGTTATATGACTCCTTGCATTTTATAGCGCTTCTCTCTCATCGTTCAGTTCTGATTCCTCATATTTTTCTTTAAATATTTTTTTCTATATACGACCTCGTTTTCTTGAAAATTTTCGCTTCTGCTTATGGAAAAAGATATAAGTTTGGTCTTCTTTGAGAAAGACTTCCACGTTGAAAGAGCCTCCAGGGTTTATTGTACCTTTTTTCCATGCTTCAGTTCTTTTTTTGTAGCAGTTCAGGATAGTCATTCTTCAGAGATGGTGTTCTTTGGCAATTGGCAATTCAATTCTTATGCGAATTTTGGGGAATAGTGCGTTTAATTTCTTCTACATTTCAAATGAAAGAGAGACGCATGACTATACTTTAAAATTAAGGTAATAGTGGTGAAATCATTTCACAATCAGATTTTGCAGGAAGGTAAACTAGATACCATAAGGTTTCTCCTTCTTATCCATTGAAATTCATTGGTTTATATCTCTATTCTCATATGTGGAAAGTGTCCCTCACCCGTAAGAGCAAAAAAATAAATTTTTACCTTCTTGTAATTATTTAATATCTTTTATATTGCATTGAGTGTCAAACATGTGTAATTTCAAGCATCAATAGCATCTGCTAATTTAGACTGTAATATCAACAACGAAAGAGCAGTTGTTATGCTCCAAAGAGTTCTATGTATCTAGGTAGGTATATTGTCGATTTTTAAAAGGATTCGGTGTCTTTGGGTGGTATTTAATTTTGATGTAATTTTTGACGAATAACTATTTTGAGTACTTATATTCTCTAATAGTAAGAAAGAATGGCTATTCTATGAGTAAAGTGGAAGTAATTTTGATGAAATGTGTTTTTTTTCTAGCAGTAGTTGAATCAAGATAAGGTGTGCACCATTATGATTCTCTTTTTTACCAGTACAAATGCAGTGGTCTAGAGGTTACGTTCACTCTTCATGGGAAATATTTCTCAACTGTGAAACTAATATTAATATATATATATATTTGAAAGCTACAATTTATGTTTTTTCAGACATTGAAAACTGGTCCCTGTTTATGTAGAATTGTAGTTACAGTAACTTAAAAAAGGTACGTGTGCACCAAATACTGTTGTATCTTTAGGCAAATAGTCAATTTTTAAGTTGTCTCCATCTCTTCTCAGTTCCCATGCCACGCGTCTTAGGTTTTAAATAGGGGAGGGGGAGTGAAAACGAGTACATTTTAATATTCGAAACCGATATAGGGTTTGAGAACATTCCGCCTCACGGTGTGTCAACTCGGGATTCCAGGAAACCAGTTCATTGATTTCTGTTGTCTCTGGTTAGAATTACTTCGTGGCTATTGTAGGCGAGCGATCAAATAACTGGGCGCAAATGGGAGGGAGTGTGCCTGTATCTTCTTCATCACCTGTAACTCATGGACGATGCTTAAATCTCTTTCGTAGTCTTCCTGTACTTCTATTTCCCGATGATAATTTTTCTCAAGCTGCAATTTTACAATTCCGTTCCTATCCATTCGACTGATGTGATCGTTCAACTCTATCGTAAGCAAAAGGTAGTTCTTGACGGAATTAGCTCTGATGTCGTTAAAGTGACATCAGGTGTCCCGCAAGGAAGCGTGATCGGACCCCTTTTGTTCATTATATACATAAATGATCTATGCTCTCGAATTAGCAGTAAAATACGTTTATTTGCCGACGACGCTGTCATCTATCGTGAAATTAGTGATCACTCTGACTTTGAAACTCTATCATCGGATTTAAACAACGTTCATGTGTGGAGCCAAGAGTGGGGACTCGAACTTAATCTGAGCAAATGCACGGCGGTACATTTCTTGCGGAAGTCGTCCAACTACTCCCATGTATATGCTGTGGATGGTGTTAACATAAAGGCGACAGATGAAGTGAAGTATCTAGGAGTTACGATAACTTCGGACCTATCGTGGGGAGCACATATAAGAAATATTTGTGGCAGAGCTCTGAAGAAGCTAGGATTCGTCAAGCGTATTGTGGGAAGATTTTCGGATGAAAAAGTAAAAGAGAGGTGCTATTTCGCACTCGTCCGGCCACACCTTGAATATGCAGCGAGCATATGGGATCCGGTGCAGAAAGACTTAGTCCGGGAACTTAATAAAATACAAAGGAAAGCTGCGCGATTCGTCAAAAACAGCTACGGGCGTACTGACAGCGTTACACAGATGTTAAACGAATTAGGCTGGGAACCGCTAGAGACTCGGAGGCTGCGCGCTAGGCTTAGATTGCTTGAACAATTGAGAATAGATATCTTTCAGAGCGACACGGAGAACATCATATTAGAACCCCACTATATTTCCAGGTCCGACAGAAACGATAAATTAAGAGAGATATTTTGCCGAACGGATAGGTATGGGAATTCGTTTTTCCCCCGAACAATAAGGGACTTCAATAAATGCTAGGCGTAATTTCATTAGAGCGTTTCCTTTTTATCTTTAAGCGGCTGGTGTCCTAATACCCCCCGCCACACGCCTATTGAGGCGGCTTGCGGGGTAATATGTAGATGTAGATGTAGATGTATCTGTTAGCTTAGAACCCATTTGTTAACGTTTTCCACTTTGCATGTTCGTCTTACATCTTTATTTCTGATTCTACCTTATAGCGTTTCTCCGCGTATTCTTTATGATATTCTCATTTTACTTTTCTCTAGTTATGCTTTTCCTTGTCATGTCGGATCAGGTCTCAGCAAGATATATCATGATTAGCCTTATTGCTGTTTTAATATCCTTGATTTAGTTTCTAACCTTATATGGTTATAAACGTGTATTAATTTTCATAAAAATATAATTATGAAGACTTAGCTCACAAATTGGAAACAAATGATTTGATGCTAGAGCTGGAGTCTCTTCCCAAAGGCCGGGGTTAGAATCCCGGGAATGGTGGAGGTTTTTCAGTGGAATCCCGAATCCTACTTGGGTGCTACATACGGAGTACTTCAACAGCAGCATACCTTTCGTCATATAAGGTAAAAACTTTAAACGTTTTTACCATCTTTCGTTACGAGAAGGCTAATATCAACGCCAGTGTTCCTCTCCATCCTTCCTTAATTCCCTAGATAATGCATCCTTTACCAACCTACCTATCCTTCATGGCGTAAATGATTTTTTAGCTGTCGGTCACCTACTCGGCTTTTTCAGCGAACCAACGTAATCTAAAGATTTTGTGAATGACCCTAATAATAAGACAATGACAGATGTAAATTCGGACCAGGACTTATAAACGAGCAGCAGCATGAGGAAGAAGCCAGGGGGGTGTGACGGCGATGACTCACGGCTTGTGCTGGCCAGCGGTACTCCATTGGAGGAGCTTAGCTTGGGGGCGAATTGGGAAGAAGAAAGGGGGTCACGTAAAAGCGAGATATATTATAATGACGAAAATTACCTCAATTGTCCATTACCTCCACCAAATAACTAGCCAAAAAAGTTTTGGAAGACAACTGTTGTCTATCCACATTTTGTAGCCAAAGAACCTACCTATCTCTCCTTTGCCTAATCGTACCTGATATTTTTCGCTTTTTTCATTCATGTAAAGGACTTCAATTTTCCTGTGTATTAATTCGCCTTTCTCTGTGTTTGGTGGTTCCTGGGTATTTCTTAGAATCTTTCTTTTCTTCTTCTCTATCTTTTCTATTTCTCTTGATTGCATTAAGAACTTTAATTCGGGGGCATGGAGACTTTCTAGATTGTTTACCAACTGCACTGTAGTTTCTGATTTTGGTTTGAGTGGAGAGATTTTTTATGAATTAGATTTTTGTATATTTTTCAATTGAAGCAAAATAAAACAGACTTTTTACACATTGCATACTGGTTGAAAAATAAAAATGAGAAACAAAGTTTCAAATGGCATATCAGATGACGCCCCTTACTCACGAAAAAATCTCAGAGAAAATACTAAATAAGTTATATCATTCATCAAAAAGAAGATATAATTAGCCATCGATCAGTGCCCATTTCATAGGCTACGTTAGCCAGGTTATACTTACGGATTTACCAACACTCCCCTAATCTCGATAATGTCATATATTTTGCCTTCTTTCAGGAACTTTGTTGTAATAAATCGAATGAATAATCATATAACAGACTTTTTACCAACCACAGTCCACTTTTCTTCAAGATTTTAGTTACTTTTTTAATAAATTTATTTTTGCTTTTTGGCTGTGGATTCATGCCCTCAGTCCGTTCCCTGATATAGCCACACCATACATTTTTTCTATGCTGGTAGCGAGTTGGAAGAAAAAGTCAGCTGCTGTCGAATCACTGGATATATCATGTGGAAGTGCTTTGAGCAACTTCAACTCACATTTTTAATGAAGATTGCCTGCTGACTTCACTGTGAGAAGCGAGCGAAAGAAACATTTTCTTTCAAACAGGACGGGCGAGATCTTCAGTAGAGACAAAGAGGTAATGAAGTCAGGGATAGAAGAATTAACACTGCAATTCCACATGGAAATAGATTTATCGACGCGACCAGTTTCACCACAGAGCAGCATGTTACTCTGCGCCGAAACCTGTCGTGTCAATAATTCTATTACCATGTGGAATCGCAGTGTTAATTCTTGTATCCTTGATATCAAGTAATTCCACCAAGTGAGGTCCGAAACTATCATCTGAGGTAAAGAAGATTAGATTTTCTGGGAGAGGGACAATATGATGAGGAGTGGAAGGGAATATTGAGGAAGTGGGACTCAGCGTCCAGCGTCAGAACAATCGCCGAGGACAAAAGCGATGGGGCAGCATCTCCCGCCCACGCGCGATTATCCGCGAACGCTTCGAGAAGAGACGTCGTCGTTCGCATTATCCCGTTCTAATTAAGTCCCCGGGATTAATTTCTGCGAGGGATAAGTAGTCTATGCGAGAGGGTGGTTTTCGAGAAAGGGGGTTCAAGGGGGCGGAATAAGTGGGGATTCCTCCACCGAGTGGCCGCCCCACACCCAACTCCACCCCGCTCCCAGACACTCCCACTCGGGGGGTATGGATGGGCGGTCAACTCAAAACTATCGATACTGCCATATCGATGTATCGGAAGACTGGAATCAATTTGGGGGTGCTGACGTGTGGTGAGTGCGGTCGACGAAAAATATTCATTTGACACTGGATACCAGACATGGGCGGTACACAAAAAAGTAACGGAATTTTTTTAATGAGTATTAAAAAGCAATAATACTACTCGACGGGGAGTACCGACGAAAAAATACCGGTATTTATGAGATTGATTGAACACTTTAATCAATTACAAATTAACGTGTTTCACCCTAATTTTCCGGTATTTTGGCAAATTAGAATATCAGTCCAAAAAGATACACTGACATTTCCATTCATCGGCATTTTTAATGAACACTCATCGGGTATATACATCGGCTATTCAGTATTTTTTTTCTATTTTACGCTGTATGTTTGCGCTCGTCGCTTTTTGTTAGAATGATTTTAAATCACATAAAGCACGATCGGTTTTGTCTCAATGTTGTGTCCCTGGATGATATTGTGGCTGCTGTCTTTATCGTGGGGACCGTTTTAGTGTGGTGGATGCTCATCCAGAGATCGCGGGTTCGAATCCCATGAGGGGCAGAATTTTTTTGTGGATTCCGGGATTGGATCACGCTTCCTTCTTTCGCGTTGTCACTAATGCCAACTAAAACGCAAACCGCATCAGGTGCTCTGAGATACTTTCCTAAGAACGCAATCCATCAATTACAACAAGTGATTTAAAGTTACCGACGAAATATTAGTAATGAACAAAACGTTTTTGCTCTAATGAGCGTATTTGATAAATTAACGATAACACGGGCGCACGAGTTACGGAGAACCGTGATCGCGCCCCTGATCTATATTAGAATTTTTTGTGGTGAGGACTCCAAGGGAAGTTATCCGTCCATTGGATTGGACGCTATACCGTGGCTCCCTATGGCGCCTTTCATTAAGTGCAGATAAAGTATGACGCTGGGTTTCCTCCATGTCCTACTCAATTCCGCAGATAATGCTTCCCTTGGCGTTTTACCCACATATCTTTCATGGTGGAAAATGACGTAGGTATGTTATCGACGCATTTCATAAATTAGCTATAGGTCGGATATTCAATGATTTAATTTCGTAAATTAAACCAGTAAGGATTGTCGATATCCTAATTCGTATAAAATATTTTCGTAGCATTATTGCCCAAAGGATAATGTATTAAAATAAATATTTAGAATAGAATATAATAGAATAGAAAAAATATTTATTGACCTAGGAGCGAATGCTCCTATGGGGCAGTAGTTTACATCATAACATATTACAACAATCTTACTATCTTAACATATTACATACCATTCATTTTAAAACAATCATATCTTAAACCAAACATAATATATGTAAAAATAAAAAAACCTGTAAACCTAAATATACCAAATCATAACATAATATCCAGACTGTAATATACAAGTGATTAGGAATATTTTTAAAATTTTTGGTTATTACGTCAATTTCAATTTTCAATATTCATTTTGTTATACAATGTATCATACATTATGGTTACTTGTGTCCGATTCCTATTCTATGTTTTCATTTTCAATTTCTTTTACACAGTTTAATAGTAGGTTTTGTGAATACATTAATTGAGGTGGTGTTTTTTATATTGTCTGGTAAGTTATTCCAAAACTGACACGATTTTACTATGAATGATTTCTGGAAAATTGTTGTATGGAGCGATGGTACATGCCAATTTTCGGTTATTCTCGTAGTTCTCAATTTTAAATTTTTGTTTTGAATCATATTGCTGTAGAGGTAGGTTGGTTGCCCAGTTTCCAGAAGTTTGTACATGAAAACTCCCAATTGACAGAGTCTACGAAATACGACTTTTAAACAAATTTGGATGATAATAACAAAACAAATATTTAGACACATTTGGATGGTAATAATTGTGCCTTAGTGCATTAAAAACAGATTTTCTTTCTAGCGTAAAACAGAGCAATTATATCATCACGCTTCTATTTCTTTGATTAAATTTGAAAATAAATGGGAAAAGGGCCATAATATGGTGATTTAATCAAAGAAATTAAAAGGAAAGACTGATTAAAGTTTTATGGTGAATCAAACATTAAAAAAATATCGATTGTCTGAAAATGGAAACTTTTGGCACGATAGTAATGAATTGATTTACGTTTAAGAAATATCGATACAAGCTCATTTCGAATCTACCATCCCTAGATCAGGGAACATACACTCTTTCCTCTTGAACCCTACTTCTCTCCCTTCTCCGATCCTATGCTAATGATTGTATTCTCTTCCGTCTTTGTCGTGTTTGCTCATTACTTTGCGAACTTAGCCTTGTTTAAATGGTCCCTATATTGGGAAGGTAAATTTGACAAGATGCTCCCCAGAGAAAGTAAAGTTTTTTGTCAATGCCACTGCAGGAAATGAAGAGAAATCTTGGTAAAGGGAAACTCCAGGACGCGAATATTTAAGAACCAATCACGATTATTCTAACGGCTGCACTTTATATAGCTAGATCAAGTCCAGTCTAAGGAATTTCATCACACAGTTCTGTTAAACATTTATTTCTGGTGTTTTTATTCCGTACGCTGGCATGCGTATCGGGAACTTTAGTGCGAAGGAAGGTCCTTTCATTATTGGTATATAATTCAGGTTTACAAACAATAGCGATCAGTGAAAAAATCAAACTGTTTTTATGCATAGCTGATGAAAGCAAAATTGAGATAACATACAACCAATAAACTCAAATAAATATTTACCTCAGACGTGATTTTTTATTAACTATTGCATTCAAACTTATGTTAACCTACATTCGATAGATAAAGTTAATAAAATAATGCAGGATATCAATCTTGTTGTATTTTTGAATAGGTTGTACAAGAACAAGTACATCGTATTACACCGGAACAGTTTATTTAAATAATATTTGAGTGAGCATCGCAGTACGTGAGCAATTGCAGTGATTTAGAGGGGTATAAGACAGCTAAATAAAGTTAAGCATCGAATAAGTGTTTAACAATTTACCCAGTCATATATACAAGGATTACCTTAGAAATCAAAATGATTGGTGGACATTATTTTTGTACCCTTACATTTATCACATACTTAAAATATTATAACTTTTTATAATAACATTATTTAACATTCCTGCTTTAGGTTACACTTAATGTATTTTTAAGCAAGAACGTAAAATCATGCAATACACTGAAAAACTAAA
Organism: Pyrrhosoma nymphula; assembly: GCA_963573305.1. NCBI lineage: Eukaryota > Metazoa > Arthropoda > Insecta > Odonata > Coenagrionidae > Pyrrhosoma > Pyrrhosoma nymphula. The sequence continues at coordinate 53,792,334 of OY754336.1, read as the reverse complement.
ATCAAAACTATTAATAGCATTCACAAATATTCTACTTAATTTATCAAAATATGTTTTATTAACACTTTTCGGCTGTATTTGTCCTTAATGTTTCCACTTTGATAGTTTAAATATCACTGCAATGAATCGGCACCTGCTCTTTGAAATGCTTGTCAGGAAATTATGTTTTAGAGCTCCTGGTGAAGAATAGTTTATTTTTTTGTTGTTTCCAGCCGGATTGCTTCGTTGCGTCCTGAGACAGTGTGGGTCGGAAGAGGATGAACCTCCGCAACCTCCTTCTTCCTCTGATCAAATTAAGACGTTCGGCAATTTTAATTAACCATCCCAATCATTTCCTCCCACTCCTCTAACCCTGCCCACCCTCCGCGTTGCCCCCCATGGTCTCACCAATATCCTCCTCGCCCCAACCGCCCCGAAATTCGCCCCATTTTATTCCCAAATACATGGCATGATGTCATTCCTCCCAGTAAAATATTCCATTCCAGAGATAATAGTCTGGAGGTAATTGTCCCCCAGTGGGATATTCAGGTGGAGACTGCTAGGAGAGGAACATTAGTCAGAGTGGAAAAATGCCGGATTGGGACATTAGTCATTAATAGTGTGTGGAAAGAAGAGATTAATATGTATATGTAACAATTCGGCAGTCGCTCTTTAATTTTTTTGCTAATATCAATTCTAGAGAAGCAATCTGGGGCTATAATAATACCTTGTGTTACCCCAAAACCCTTCTCATATTCGTTGGGCAACGGCTTGCCACGATGGAAACACCGGTTCCCGATCAGTCACCGAAGTTAAGCATCGTTGGGCTCGGCTCAAGTTTGGAGGGGTGATCCTTCAATTCGTCCGAGTGCTGTTGCCCCTGTCTGCACGTGGCAGACAGTTAGTGCGAAATGACCTTAGCCGTCGAAGCACGTTAACCAAAAATACTACTATACTCATTTGGCTACCAACTATCTCTTACTGGTTGGTTATTATTAGTTACTGATTGATTGTAATAGTCTTCTTTCAATTGGTTTGGCCTTATGACTTGTTGAGTCCAAGTTCATCAAGTGAATTGAATATTGAATTTTATACGGAGCGCAAGCTGCCGCGGACTAGTTCAAAATGGCATGATCTATTGGTGCGTTTGTAGTGCTGCTTTGCGCTTTGAATTACAACATTATGGCAGTGACAACAGTATGGCAGTATGACAGTGACTTTAAACTGAAATTAATGTAATATTACAATGGCTGTTGTTAATTTATTTATTTAATTTGTTCGGTACTGGCTTTAGCACTAATAGGTTATCCTAATGATGAAAAAATTTAATTCCGAAACTTTGGCCAAGAGTTTGAATTGAGTTTGTAACTTCCGACGAACCCTCAAGGCAACAAGAGTCGTAATAGTAACTTAATTTATGGCACTACATTCCGTTCACGATAAGTGGTATTTGTGTAGTGGTACTTCTTTTCCCATTACGTTGTTTTTATGTGCTGTTTACGTTGTTGTGTAGGCTGGAATTGTGGGTCAATATCCTTCTAGAAGTGAATTCCAGAATGAGAATTCTTTGTCCACTTACGGTTTGTGCAGTACTTAGCCAAGATTTAATTTTGGGAGTAGAATTAGTATTATAGTATTAGTAGGGGGGAAAGGGGAAAAAGTATTTGAAAACCAGGAGTAAAATTGAATGTGTCGGCAATTGAGTGCAATTGCGACTGCAGTTGAACAGCCGATGTTTTAAATATTTTATCTGATCATATTTATGAAAGAATGGTTTTTTGTTTAAAAATTACGAACATATTGGAAAAGTTGTTTATAAAAAAGAACAAATGTAATCAATATTCTTAGATAAAAAAATATAACTTTTTGCTTACGTGTTCTTTGGAGGAGGAGGGGCGGACCCCATGGACTCCTCCCCGTGGCTACATGTTCCGAGTATTCATTTTCCTCACTTAATCTTCGTCGCAGACGGAATCTTTAAGAAAATCCGACGACTTCCGTGAGCTAGGGCCAACCCTACTCTCCATCTCCCCTCCCAAACACTCCCCGTCCGTACGCCCATATGCCACGCCCTCTCCACTCCCACCGCTCGTCCACACCACGCCAATCTCCCTCCCTCCACCACGCCATTTATATTTGCCGCTTTCCTAATCGCTGCATCGCAAATGCCCGGCCCATCCTTCTGCTCTCCCCTTGTAGCAATCGCCAGATTAATATTCTGGCCGTGCCATTTCGCTGATTTTATTATTTTTTGTTGTTTGCTGATTCCACCGATTTTATCGCCTTCAACGATCCACTGTATCGCCTCTATACGGTTCAGATTAATTTCCTTCCTTTCTTCGCCTTTCTCACGTTAATTATAGCTAGGGTTTTTTGCTAAACGCTTTCGCGTAGAATGAAATTGAATGGCCTTATTTGTTACTAGATTTCGTAATGAATCGCGTAGTTTCATATAATCGATTTTTCTTAATTTTTCACGCTAACGCAAAGCAGTAAATAACTCAGCAAGCAAATGTAAGATATTGTGGCTTTTGATATTTCTCTTATTTACTAAATGTGTAATATGTAATTTATTCAGTTATTTTACCTGCCTTAATAGTTTTTCGCAATTTTATTAAACGAAAAAATGTATTTGTATGATATGATTAATGGAATAAGCTACTCAGAAAAAGGCTCACTAGTACTAATATAGGCTAAGCCATACAATAACTTTCTTATATAAACATGCAACCACAGTGAATGACATCTGTGATATAATTCACCAGATAAAAAACTGCGCTATTCAGTTCACCACGTTTCACAGAGATGATTTATAAATCAATTTCCATGCCTTCAAACATTTCCTTTTTCTCTTAGGTTTTGCGGTTTGTGAAGGGGCTTCTACGGTGTTCCTCTGCGCAGTTAGTTCAAAGGATAATTTATTCATTGAAACTCTAGTTACCCTCCAAAACGGCTGTCTGGTTTTTTATATCAACTAATTGAATTCGAGAGAATTTATTGGGGAGTCCTAACTTGATATCTTCATGAATATTCAACAGTCCCGTTTCTACGTGAACATGATTCAGTGCATCCATTGTGCATGGATGAATATTATGATTGAATAAAATATTATCATTCACTATACCTTTCCTCCGCTGTATAATTCTCCCACCATCTACTCTTTGTAGTGTGGTGGCTGAATTTTTTGTTTCCTAATCCTATAGTCAGGGTTTGAAACCCAGCAGAGATTTTGGAATAATATCAATACATAGTTATACAAATTTATTAAAATGTAACTACTTGGAAGTATTCTATCGCCAAACAAAAACACTAGTTTATATTACTGCTCTACTTATAAGTTTTACTGAATAACTTACCATGGTTTAAATAGGACACCATTTACCGCCATGATACTAATTAGAATATTTTCTAGGAGCAGTGTAGTTTTAATTATCCGAGACAGTGTACACTGATGCTTCGAATAATATAGTGAAATTATTTGAGTCTTAGGATAAGGAAAAATCAAATCTCACCGCTGGATTTACTTTGATATATATATATTTTCACACGACAACTTCAGCACACAACCACCCTCATTCTTAAGCAGTAACAAAGGAGTTTATTTATTATCTTTAGGTTACAAAACAACGGCAACAACAACTTAGAAACATGGCAAATTGCTCATTATAAAACCCCTCCTCAATTTGGCATACCAAAGTAATTTGTTACACAATTCATACATTTCTGATTTCTATATTTGGTCACAATTCATATATACACATACCAAGATTTTCTCTGTGCCTAAAAAAAGAATCATAAGATAACCCTTTTGTCATGATGTCAGCTGTTTGATCTGTTGAGGGAATATAATGTACTATAATTAGTTTATTACTATGAAGGTCTCTGACGAAATTATATTTTACATCTATGTGTTTCATACGTTTTGATTCCCAGTTTGATAAGTAAGAAATGCAGGATTGGTTTATTTCATGTCCTGGTATAGGTTTATTGAGATCATATATCATAAACTCAGAAAGAAGTTGTTTAAACCTAAGAATTTCAGAAACCGCGGCAGCTAAAGAGACATACTCTGCTTCAGATGATGATTGGGCTACCGAGGTCTGTTTTCGGGTTCCCCTAATATCGGCATCACCAACAAATTTAATTACCAACCCAGAAATTGACTCTCCCTAGCTCATTGGCAAAGTCAGCATCTGCAAAAACACGAATAGGAGTACTCGAACTTCCCTTGTACCACAAATCTCAATTAAGAGTGCCATGTACATATCGAAGTACTCGCTTCAACCCCTTTGCTTTGCACTAAAATTGGATGAAAAAAATAACAGCTGCACAGATGTCAGGCCTTGTGGCCATGCAGGCATGCATAAGACTTCCTATCAGCTCTCTATAAGGATGTTTATCAATTACATATTTCTTATCTATATTTCGACAAGGATGAATATCAAGTGGGGTATTACTAGGATGCAAATAATTGGCACTAAATTTAGAAATTACAATAATAATAATAAGCTAATAAACAGTCCTCCATCATACTTAATGACTTTGATACCCAAGAAATATTTTACATCCCCTAAATCTCTCATTTTAAACTCAAACATTAATTTTTCTTTTACTTTAATTAATTCTATATTTTTGTTGCTATTAATTAAAAAATCATCAACATACAGGAGCAGATAGATTTTTAAATCACCAATTGTAAGAATATAGACACATCTGTCAGCCTTGCATTGCTTGAACCCTAATGATTTAACAAATACATCAAATCTTTTATTCCATTCCATTGGAGCCTGTTTTAAACCATACAGGGTTTTTCTCAGTTTGCAAACCTTCTCAAAATCATCAATTGGTAGCCTTCAGGAGTCCACATGTAAATTTCTTCTTTCAACACACCATGTAGGAATGAATTCTTAACATCCAGCTGACTAACGTACACATTTTGATGATGTATCAAACACAAGAAGGCGCGGACAGCAGCAAGACGAGCAACTGGAGCATATGTTTCCTCATAATCAATGCCCTTCTCCTGAGAGCATCCCTTCAATACCAACCTAGCTTTATATCTCTCAATTTTCCCATCTGCATCTTCCTTTATAGTGAAAACCCAGTTACTTTTGATAGGTATTCTCGCTTCAGGGAGAGGAGCTAACTCCCATGTATCATTTTCATTAAGTTTTTGGCAAAAAACTGCATTATGATGTAGGTACTACGAAAACCTTTCTTAACTCTCATCGCTTATCGACATTTCTTATATAGGTTTTCCGAGAGCACTTGTCTCTCGACCACGAGTTCGATCCCGTCGTTTCCTGCGTGGGCGGCCCTTAGGGTGATGTTGATGGGGTTTATCTGAAGAGAGAGAAAGGGACACTGGATGAGAGTGATAGGGGAACGGGCATGGGGAAGGGGGGCGGGCGAGTTAAATAGTTCCTATCTCTACTCCCAAGCACAAAGTCGATAATATGTAAATATCTTTCCTCCCTTGCCGACCGCAAACCTCCCTCTCATTCAAGTCCATCCTACTCACCTTCAAAAGGCCTCAACACGAACCCTCCCCATAAGACTCCTCTGAATTCAGGGGCTGTACGATATTTGAATATCGATATTGTATTACGATAAAGTATTACTCAAAATGCACGCAATGCATGGAATATCAAAGGATATTACTTTTAAAATAATGTGGCAAACATCATATTGCTAGTCGGATGACATTGTAAATTATATCATATCGCATATCGTATCATGTCATGTATCAAATGAAATCACACAATGTTACTAGTCGTGAAACCAGTAATTTCAAAGTAATGCGCCGTAGTACGTAAGTTCTCCTCGGTGTTTGGTTAAAAGAATATGCAAGTGAAAAGGTTTGTGCCGATGTTACTTGTGAAATAAATACCTTAATGAAGCTAACTTGTTTGGATCTGAAAATAATTTTAAGGCACAAATTATTTTTAAAGTTACTCACGTCTAGAAAAATGTGCACTATAAGAGACCGAAAATGCCTAAAGTTGTGTTACATCCATAATTAAGATCGCTGCATTGCATTAAGAACACATAAATCATAAAAATGTATAGCCTGTTTGAAGTAGTCATAGTATCGTATTTATATTGAAATTTTGCAATAATTTGATATTGCCTTCAAATAGAATATATGAGCTAAGATTTTACAACACTTGATGCATCATATCGTATGGAATCGCCTGATTTTAGCATGATATTATAGGTCGTAAGATACCGCATATCGATAGAGGACGTATTAGGCAGCAGCCTATGGCTCAATATTACAAGGTAATATGTGAAGGCATTGCCTAGCAGCTCGATTTCACGACGCGATACCTCCATAATATGCGTCTTCGATGCATCGAAGGATCGAATAGCCATGCTTGGATTTTTAACCAACTCAACCCTCTCCTTCATTCCTCTTCGTTATCCTCCGCATAATCCTACCTCTTTTTCTCATCTCACCCCTTCTTCGCGTCCAACATCTGCATATTGCCCGGCTGCCGCCACTAAGGGGAGGGTCTGGGGAAGGGGGAGCATCAGAAGCGGTTCGTGGACGCTCCCGAATTGTTTACTGAAAGGGTTTTCAATAAATTAGCAGTGGGATTCGTGACGAACACTAGGAGGGCGACGGGGAGCAAAGTGGAAACTTCTCTGTACTCTAGTTCCGTAGGCGCCACACCCTGGTTAGCTCATGCTCATTGGATCCAATCTCGGACAAGGATGTGATAGCCGTTGACATGAAATGGTAGTGCAGTAAAACTTTAATTATCCGAACTCCAACTATCTGGATCGCCAATAATGCGGATTGCTTTTAGGAGAAAAAATCCTCGAAAATCGGCTTTTCACATCACGGCAAAAGGATATTCTAAACGTGTATTGTATCTTTTATACCGTTGATTTCGTTTGAAATTTATTGGTATCTGCCCATACGTTTCTTTAGCGTACTTAGATCAATCTGAAGCGAATGCGATAAAAAGTTTCCAAAGAAATTACTTTTTTGTGAGTTATCCATTTATCCGGATATTTGATTATCCGGATGGGGTCCGGTCCCAATTCATCCGGATAGTTGGAGTTCTACTGTACTAGTAGGAGAGATAACACATAGCGATAATCGAGTGATTCAAAATTATAATCGCAGATCCTTGCTTTATAAAGGTGGGAAAGCAAGGAAGTGCGATTTTGGGCGAATTGAGCGCGCTCTCCCTGCGACAAAATCTAGAATTTGGCAACCCTGCTAATAATGGCTACGACGCGAAGTTGCATACGTGGCGAAACCTTATGTAATTTCTTGCTGTGCCTTCTCCCGTGTCTTTGGCCGTGTCTTTCTCTCCCCAGAGCAGTTCTTGTTTATGTAGGTGTATGCGCTAGAAGAATTGAGACACTGCGGTCACTCAGAGCATGGCACAGAGGCAAAATATCTGCATTCCGCCGACAGAGACAGAAACAAAATCCCCAATGCTACAATGCAAGTTTCCCCTTCACCTATGTACCCATCTCACAATTTCCTACCCTGCTTGGATTACCGATTGTTTATATCCTAAGCTCACCCATTCCACATAGAACTTTTCGAAAAAAATTGACCTTCAACGGCTCCTCCAGCGCTTGGCGGGGTAGGTAGTCTGGGATACTTCTGGCAGTGCACACCGTACTAGCACTTTTTTATGGATTTAACCCCTCCATAAAAAAACACTCAGTCACTTTTCCAGGCTCGTACTTGTAAAATGCTGATATTGATTCTGGAGCGGAATTTTTGCACGTGGTTGGCTGACCCTTGAATTGCTGGCTTGTAATTTAGTTTCACGTTTTAAAAACTCTTGCTGATTATTTATTATAATTAAGAATATTTTTTTAACGCCGAATTTTCATTTCCCACCCGAGCTAGGGAAAAGTTTCTGTCCTAAAAGGGCATTGTGGGGGAAAAAATCAAATTCTTTTGCCGTAACGCTTCACCCACTTGTATAGGTAAATTTTAAGATTTCATGTATATCCTATGTATTACTTAAGGCTGGGAGTCATCCTTATTGTCTCATGTGTCTCTCCGCAAAAGAAGTATCATTATGGTGCCATCGAATCGTTACAAGGACCCCAGTTTCTAACCATGAAACTCACCTTTTCTAGTATCTTATGATAGATGATCTTCCGTCTGCCATGCCAGCAGCGAATGGTTGTTAGCAACGGAGCTGGATACAGCACAGTGTCCATTTTTGCACTCACTTAATCTAAACGTTTCTCCTCGAACGAGATCATTTCCTCCTCCTTTCCTTCGATATTACCGCAAGTATTAACGTCCACTTTTTTTAGGTGTCTCTTACGAGAAGAGGGGAATCTTTCTGAGTTTTCTAACTTTGGATCTTCTGAGAACTTCATAAATATTTTGCAGAGCATGTAACCACTGTCAGTGTCACATGATTTGTCGAGAATTTTATATAATTATGGATGTTTTGAATCCTTACGAGGTACCTAGTTGATAATTATCGAATTTCTCTCCTTGTGCTTTAGAAAGAGCTTCAGACTGTCGCGCGAACTACACTGATTATCAATAACTCGGCTCGCCTCCGCGCCAGAATTCCATTTACGTGCTCAATTAATCAATCCGTTTCTCCCCTAATGGGGTTTCATTTCCTCTACTCCTCCTTAGATATTACCTCTAACGTACATGTCTACATTTATAGGTCTTTTTTGAGGGAAAGAGAGGAACTTTCTGCATTTACAACTATACAACGCTCTTCTAACCATTGCTAAGGCGTGAGGCAGGGGCTATTGCGCCACCAGGCTCCACAAAAATGTGGATTTATTCAGTTTAGTGCCAAAACCTAAAAATCATTTCAAGTTTGACACGACATAATGCTATTTATACATAATTTTCTCATATTTCCCATTACACTGAAATAATTTTTTTTCGTATCGAATATCTTCACGGTTTCTTGTCTTCTTTCGGTTTATCTGATTGAAAAGACATAAAATTGATTTCAGATTTAGAGATAATTAAACGGTATTCTGTTTCAACCCCTCTGGAAATCATATTGACACGAGTAATTGGCAATTTTCAGGAGAATATGTTTTCGCTCACAATTGCTTACAACTTCTTTAATCCTGATGTCCCTTTGAAGTGGGAATTTAATATTCAACGATTCCTACTTACTTCCCCGCGAGCCTATCAAATGGTGAATGGATGGGAAAAGTAACTCGCCAAACATAAAAAGGAGCACTATGAATAAATATTATTTGGAAGAGGTGGAAATAGAGGAGTCTCAGTACATAATCGTCCCAAACTATTTCCGTTGTCATCGTAGAATATGTGTGAAGAAGGAATTCATCTGCCTGATTCTCTGATAATGTCACATTCTTATGTCCTCCCTCTTACCTACAGATTTGAAATAAAACTTTAGTAACATCATCAGTTACTACCAAAAACTTGTGTTTTGAATTTAAAAAATCTTAGTATTGAATGTTAATTCCCGTGTTCTCGTCAGGATCCTCTGAGCAACCAAATAAAGATTAGCAACCAAAGAAAAATAAATTAAAGAAGAGCGTAGATCGCTTCTTGATGCACGTAAATTGAAGTCTGTTTTTTGCGAAATCGATCCATCCTGTATGGCTATCGCCCGAGATTCGTCCATAAATTTTACGAGAAGAATCCAATGCTTTTGTGGAAATTATTTACATTTTGCATTTTTCTAGATGAATCATTACAGTACATTGTCAATCCACCCTCGACAGTCTTCGGCGTATTAAATGCACATATGATCCACTCAATATGGCCTATTTCAAATATTAATGTATTCAATATACCATTGTGTTATCGCACCAAATTGTTCCATCTATTCTCTTCCTTTATCTTTCTTAATCTATGCTTCCAACCCTTTTCAATATCTATGTTACATTTTTTGTAGCATCTTTTGAGAAATGGCACGATTTTCCATGGTCATTTGCTAAGTTTGCCCATCAAATCTTTCAGTTCCTTAACCCAAATGTCGATGCCTTCGGGAGGAGAACTAACTTAAGAGAAAGAAATTGTTCAGAATATTTTATCAATCATATTAGTTACTCAGATTGTAACAGAACCAGAACTGCTTTTACACGTTATCTCAATCAAACCGTTTCTCCCCACGTCAACTCTTGTTTCCTCATCTCCCCCAAAAATACTCCCGCAACACTTATAGTGGCATTTTGAGGCATCCGTAGGGGGAGGAATTGCCATTTCCGTCTCATTCATCCATCCGGAAATCGGGATGATGTGGTTTCCAGAACACCAGCTTTTCATCCTTAGGGTCTGAATTCGAATCCAGGTAGAGATGAATATTTTTTACTGGAACCTAGATCCCTAATTGGGTTCCATGTGGATATAGCTTCAAATGGTAGTTCTCTGTACGTAAGGTGAAACGTAAAATCTGTGGAACCCTTGCTTCCTTTCGCTAGAAAAGTAGTCTGAAGCCGATACCGGTTTTTTTTTATTATTATATGGTTTTATTTAACTTGAGTTTCTGTTTGTTTGGGAGGAATCTGTTAAACTATTTTCACCAACTTACACTCATCAGATCTTCTTCAAATTTTGCACTAAGGTGTTGTCGCGCCGTCCTGACGCCAACATCACTGGGTGGGAGCGTTCGTTAAATTAAATGCTCAGTGGTTTCATTTCTGAGTGGTTTTATTGCTAAATTCCTTACAACAATGGCATGGTGGTCCCAGTCCCATGGAGAGGCCGTTTGGAGAGTGAAGGTGGAGCCGAACTGAGGTCAGAGTTTGCGAGGGGGTATGGGGTAATTGGTGGGATAGGGGAATCTCGGTTTCAGGTCGGATTGACGGCCCGGCTATCCAAGAGGTAGTCTGCTACATGGGATAGGTAAGATTCGGATTCAGGTCGAATTGACGGCCCGTCTGTCCAAAAGGTAGGTGGGAGTTCCTCGTCATCGTCAGTATCTCGTTCGCCTCCGTCTCCACCTCCGTCGCTCCCTCCATCTCTCCCTTTGGTCCAGAAACGCGCGCCTTATATACTGTTTCTAGGGGCCCGAGTGGGGGAAGTTTCCGGGGGAAAGGAACATTCTAGAGAGTCTCCTCCCAACCTTCCGGGGGGAAAAGATGCTTCGAGAAGCATCCTCATCCCACAGCTTCCGGGGCGTAGAAGGCTCTAGAAGGTCCTTACCCAACGGTCATTTTGCCGGAACCCCCACTCCTTTGCCGCCTCTGGACTTCGGAGAGAGATAGGTGGGGGACTGCAGCAAGTGCAAGTGCACCCACACCACATCACCCCCGCGGCAAATAAAACCCGGGGGGGTATCCTTAAGATGCCCTCAAGGGACGGGACTGTTACAGCAAATACATTATCAAAACATAAATTTCATCCAAAAATAAAATGGTTTGCTTAAAAGCACATTCACAGATATAATAGCCAATTCAACTTTTGCCTTAAGGGACACACATATAATGGATATTACCAAACATATCCTAATGAAATTCCAAAAATAACCTTTGACAACATGGGTAATACGGCGGAGTCGACTTAATTGTTTTGCCAAAATAGCCGTCTCAATGGGATCGCCGAGCAAAACTGGGTATTTTTCAACTATAACAATGGTAAAAACGGTGACCCAATGAGACGCCTATGATGGTTCCCGTAGAACAAAATGTCCTCTCGTCTAACTTTATGCATTACAGCCATCCGAGCACCCTCATTAACTAGCCCACCCCAATGTTGGAAAATTACTTATGATGTCCATTCTGAATAGGTGCTTTCGGCGTATTTTCTCACCAGGTGGGACGAATGCGCACTACCCTTTCACGGAACTCATTGACTTCCCTGCCACAGATCTACGCTGGCAGGCTTTTTGTGCGGTGGCTAAGGGCAACACTCATGTTCCTTTGGTAGTGCATTGAGGGAGAAATCATTCACCCCTCGTCCATTGCCATGCTTGAATGGATGCATACACCCACGTCCGCCACCTTGCCTTGGGTTGAAGACGAACCTTCAAACAACCCATTCAGCTCAGAACAAAGCTATGTTTCTTCCGAGGCCGAAATTAGGGGTTTCGCGAGCCAACCAGGGTGCCCGTATGGACATGGTCAATAAGACCGAAAAGTAATAATAAAAAATATAACCGCCGTCAAAGCCGTATTACCCTGCATACAAACAAAAAAATTCAAAGTAACTCACAAACAACAAAAAATTCATATTACCCTATCGAAATTAATTCTCAACATTTGAAACAAATAAAAAGCCCTACGAAAACCTATTACACGAAAAAAATACACATCACTCTATTGAAATTGAACCACGACATTAAAAGAAAATAAATACACAGCCATACGAAGACCTAATTTGCACATAAAAAATACACCAAGTCCTATTAAATTTCCTCTAAACATTTACACGCGATTTTCCATACGTGCACATCTCTCTTTTCATAACTTAGTCCGTTGTCTCTAGAGTCTCTGTGCACGCATTTCACATGTCTCTGATCATGAAGCACATATCACTGACATTTCACTGTTATTATTTTTATTTTTCACTCACTTCGCTGTTTTATTATCACAAATCACTTCTCCGGCCCGCGCTCAGACCGCACGGATTGCTCTCCTCCTCCGGTTATGCCCCACACGCTTAGGGCGTCTGCATTTCCCCGGAGGCGGCTGGATTGTCCGTTCTGTGGAAGAGGTGGGGGCGGGTGCGCACCACCATAAGACGTCCAGGCCCTTTCCGGGCGTCGGAGGCAGCTCCTCGGTGACTTCTTCACTGGCGGCCGCCCAATTATCATCGTCTCTCGTCCTCTTCCACGGCGATGCCCCCAGGGCAATCACGCCGGGCATCGCGAACGGGAGAAGCTCCAGTGCTCGTCCAGGTGTAGGCGGACGCTCGGGGGTACGTGGAGGACCCGTATCCACTTCCCCAGCCGAGGTTGAGCTTCCATCCTCGGCTCCCAATTCCCGGAGGTCACTCCCGAAGAGGGCTATGAATTTTTCTCGCAGCGACTTCCCCATTGCAGCACGCCGAACCACTTACTGCCGCAATTAGTGCTAGGATGGGAGTCACTGGGGACATATGGTGGGGGTGGGAGAGGAAAAGACATGGTAAGGATTTACTTTTCGGGAAAGAGCAGGATATTGGGGACGTTCAAGGAGTGGAGATCGCTGGGGGGGTGAAACAATGAACTCCACGGGTGTCTTGAGACCGTGGTGTGAAAGGGTCAACGGCAGTGAGGATGATCGACTGCGAGTCACTGGGTTTCGGGTTGGGGTTCGGATGAAGGAAACGGGATTCTTCGGGAGGCGTTAAAAATCTCCTGGGCAAGGGCCGTAAGTTATATGGTGGAGGAGGATGGGGAGGGGACAAGGGTAAGGCGGGGGCTAGAGGAGAGTGATGGCTCGTTGGGAGGGGAGAAGGACTCGGAGTGCTTTCACCGTCGCTCGCCGAGTGCCTGGCGGTGTCCGATGGGGGGCCATGGGTGTCCATCACTGGAGGCAGGGTCTCCACTTGCGGGTCAGGGGGTAGGGGTATGAGGTTGCGTGAATGAGCGAGGATGCGCCTTCCATTCTGCAAGTTCTCTATGTCGGCGGTCACGGGACTCCTCACTCTGACAATCTTATATGGCCCTAACCAGCGTGAAACAAACTTCCGGGCCTGCCCATGGGAGACGACATTGTTCCGTAAAAGAACCATTTGTCCTTCCGAGAGGCTCGGCAGCACCAAGCCCTTATTGTACTTCCCATGCTCCAACTCACTATTTTGTCTGCTCCATTCACGAGCATAGTCATGCGCAAGCCGCAATCGGCGCTGTAATTCCCTATCATAAGGAGGATTCTCTGCGTAGGTCGGAGGAACGGGGCCCAAGATAGTATCCCACGGCATATCCAACTCCCGCCCGTGCATTAAAAATGCTGGAGTATATCCGGTAATCCGGTGTTTGCTATTACGGTAACAAAAAAGAGCAAACCCTAATTGTTCATCCCAGTCTGAATGATCTTGGGACACGTAATGCGAAATCACCGAAGCAAAAGACTGATGAGCTCGTTCTAATCGACCGTTAGAGGCAGGATTGTAAGGGGAAGTAAATATTGACGTGATTTTTAATTTTTTGCATACGTTCCGCATTAATTCTGAGGTGAAATTGGCGCCTCTATCCGTCAGTAAATATTTTGGGACCCCGTGGCGACAAATTATTTGTTCAACGAAAACCTCTGCAACTGTTTTCGCTGTTTGATCTGGTATTGCAAATGCTTCTGGGTACCTTGTAAAGTAATCTTGACACGTTAAAATATACTTATTTCCGCGAGAAGACAAAGGTAATGGGCCTACTATGTCTAACGCTAATTTTTCAAACGGATAAGTAGCTTCGGACACGGGCTGTAATGGAATTTTATTCGCTCTTGTCTTCCGTTTCAGGCAGGCGAGGCACGTTTGAACATAATGGACGGTGTCCTTATAACAACCGTTCCAATCAAAGTGACGCTGTACAATTTCTAATGTTTTTTCTATTCCCAGATGTCCCGCCAGGGGATTATCGTGACAACGACTTAAAATAAAGTTTCTCATACCTTTTGGAGCACAAATCTTAAACTTTGTATCGGAATCTGAACCTTGCACTTTGTATAAAACTCCCTCTTCGTCATAGAAGTATCGTGGATCGTGTCGTCGGGCAAGATCGTGTAGGGATTGTATTTCTAAACATTTCAATTGCTCCTTAGCTATCCTTGCTTTGTCCCAAGTCGGCTCATAACTAACATGATCTAGCCTTATTGAATTTATTTCATGAGGTATTCGGGAGAGCGCGTCCACGTGGACCACATCCTTCCCAAGCCGATGCCCTATAGTGAAATTGTACTCGTTTAACTCCATAATCCACCTCGCGAGTCTAGGCTTCGGTTCTTTAAGAGTCAGGAGCCACTTCAGCGGTTTATGATCGCTGAAGAGGTGAAAATGACGACCTAAAAGGTACACTCGAAATTTCTTTATCATCTCCACTACTGCCAAACACTCGAGTTCGGTAGCCGAATAAGACTTCTCAGCCTTCTTCAGCTGTCGACTCGCACACGCCACGGGATGCTCTCCATCCTCAAACTCTTGGGAAAGAATCCCGCCTACGGCTAACAATGAAGCATCCGTAACGAGAGAAAAGGGCTTTGAGAAATCAGGGAATCTTAGCACGGGGTGCGTTATGAGAGAGAGTCTCAAATCCTCGAAAGCGTTCTGTTGCTCCTCTCCCCACACGTACTCCGCACCCTTTTTGAAGAGTTTGGTTAAGCAACAGGATCTCTTTGCAAAGTCTGTGATGAACCGTCGATAATATCCAACTAATCCTAAAAATGACTGTAATCCCTTCACATTCTGGGGAGTAGGATAATTCTTTATGGCGGATATTTTCTCATCATCAGGTTGTATTCCCTCTGCCGTGACACAATTTCCTAAGAATTTTACTTGTCTTTGGAAGAAATGACATTTCCGCGGATTCAATCTCAGTCTCGCCGTTCTTAGTCGGTCAAATATTTGTCTCAAACCAGCTATATGTCCCTCGTACGATAAATCGTAACGCAGAATATCATCTAAATAACAAACGCAACCGCGATACAATAAACCATCTAAAACTTTAGACATTAATCTCATGAAGGTTGAAGGAGCGTTTGCTAAGCCAAAACTCATTCTATTGCATTCATAATGTCCCTCTGGCGTGCTGAAGGCCGTATATTCCTTGCTAGAGTCTTCCATCTCGACTTGCCAATACCCACTACATAAATCCATGGTCGAGAAATACCGAGCGCCACCTAACTGGTCGAATATTTCGTCAATGTTAGGCATGGGGAAAACCTCCTTTTTCGTTACGCTATTCAACGCTCGGTAATCAATGCACGGACGATACTGAATTGGTCCTCCATTTTCTGATTTTTTCCTAACTAAGATTAAGGGCGCTGACCAGGGGCTTGTGGATGGTGATATTACTCCTTTATCCAACATTTCCGTAATTGCCTGTCCAAGAAATGCTCTTTGGGAGAACGGGACGCGGTACGGCCTTTTCTTTATAGGTTGCGCGTTTCCCACGTCTATCGAGTGTTTCACCATATTGGTGCAGCCCAGGGAGACATTACCATGCATAAAAACATCGGAAAATTCGTTGATTAAAGTTTTTAACGGAAATAGTGCTTCTGTTGGCACATTATCAAAATTAAAAAGTGAAAGAAGGTCGGTTTTCTCTGAATTTTCCGGCCACAATACCGTGTCGGCCTCATGAATCTCATTTATTCTCACTCCTACGCTGTCCTTATTTACTCTTTCGACTGTGAATTCTTGATCCCCTTTCACCACTTTTACATTTCTGGTATGATTACATAACAAGATTGGAATCGTCCCATTATCATTTACTTTCGCTAGCATAGACGGAATCAACATACCTTCTGTACCATTTTCGACAAAAATCTCTTCCCCAGGCGGAATATCTGTACGTGCACTGACTAATATGTACGATAGCGGTGGAACCTTTACCTTTTTCCCTACCTTTACAGTAATTGGAATATTTCCCTCTTCAACGCAGTCCTCTTCCATCCTTCCCTCACTTAACTTAATAGAAATTTCTTCCGTACATTTTCTACGAGTCCCCAATTTATGCTCCACAGTTGTAATCTCTTCTTTCCAACCCCATGGATCTGTTCCCTCCTCCTTTCCCTTTGTACACACTAAATCGGCGATCAGTCCCAAATCCTTGACTGCCCCATCGCCCACGTAAGAAGGAAACAGATCGACCTCCAAACTATCGAAATCCGAGCCATTCAAGTTATGAAGCGCATTGTTTAAATGCGCCGGCCTCTCGGCGCCTCGGTTATCTTCTAGTTCTTCGTCTTTGAAAGAGATTAAATCATAACACATCTCAACATTGGACTCCGTAGAAATAACACCATCGATTCCCAAAATACCGTCAGCAGAGCCATTCAAGTTATGAAGTGCCCTCTCCTCTTGCACTGGCCTCTCGGCGCCTCTACTGCGCGATATTTCGGGATCGTCAAATGAAGCTAAATCTATTCCGTCTTCAAAAGTGATTAAATTGTAACATATTCTCTCATTGGACTCCGTTGGAATAACACTCTTAATTCCAAAAATATCGTCAGTAGAGCCATTCAAGTTATGGAGTGCCCTCTCCTCTTGCACTGGCCTCTCGGCGCCTCTACTGCTCGTTATTTCCGAATCGTCAAAAGAAATTAAATCTACTTCTTCAATTACTGCAACCTTTGATTCCAATGCCACCGTACATCCCGACCCTACCGTCATGGTACTTCCGTCAACAGAAATACTACTACCGTAATGCTTCATGAAGTCTAACCCAATAATTCCATCGTATGTAGTCTCACCTAAATTAATCACTAACGAGTCATGAGGATAAGGACGATCATCAATACAAAATGGAATTTCGCACTGCCCAATGATCGGCAGCGCGTGCCCTGACGCACTCCTCACTAATTTATCATATGGTGAACATTTTAACGTATTAAACGGAAAGACCTTTTCATGTACAATTGTGACTGCTGCGCCCGTGTCCACCAACAACCTGTAAGTTTTTCCTAAAATTTTCACACGAACCGTCATTCCTTTTGCTGGAGAAACCGCTAAAATTAACTCATCCCCGACCCGCTGGTCGGGGCCGGTCCATTTCCCGAACCTTGTCTAATATTTTTAGTGGGGCAATTAATTGGTCTATGCCCAACTTCCTTACACAGCCCACAGCACAACAATTGACAGTCGCGCGAAAAGTGTCCCGCTTGACCGCAATTGAAGCAGTTCCGCGACTTATTGTTCGAATGGCAATCCCGTGACAGATGACCAATGCCCCCGCATGAAAAACATTTCCTAGAAGGATTTCCCCGGACGTTGGCTGCATCTGTAGAACGCCCTCGGCCGTTTCCGATCGGATTGACAATCGTATTCCCGGCGTTTCCAATAGGACGCGAAAAACTTGATGGGTTTGGCACGAAGTTACCAGAATACGCTGACTGCATAAGGCTTTCAGGGGCCTGATTTAAAGAATTAATACCCGGATAGGGAGACACAAGACCCTGAACAGGAGTTGCTGCGAATGACTTGCTGGCATAAGTCCTAACGTGGGATTCTTCATTCATGGCATACTCCTCCGCTTCAAGAAGACTTTTTGGGTTCCTTACTAGCACGAACCTCCCAATTTCTTCCCTCAAACCAATTAGGAATTGGCTGAGAACTCTACTTTCCATCATAGCCTTCACAGATTCCGACTCCTGGTTTTTCATGTTATCTCGCATCTGGCGTGCTATTTTACGAAGCCGCGTCGAATAAGATGTTACGGACTCTAGCGATTGCTGTACGCAAGTCATAAACATCCTCTCCAACGATAGAGGTGAAATCCGTGACGTGAACCTGCGTCGCAAACAATTCGAAAATACCTCAAAATTTTCAAAAATGTGTGGATTGGCGAACACATATTCCGCGGCGGCGCCGTGTAAACGCAATCGAGCTATGCTGAGTGCTTGGGAATCACTCCACGAACTCAGCTCTCCCGTGATTTTAAGGCAGTCTAAAAAGCGCTCCACGGTCACGTCGTCTTCGCCACTGAAGGAGGGGATGAAATACACGTGACTTCCCAACGCGCTTGGAGACGCGGTTGGTGTCACTCGAACCGGTGACTCTGAGGGGGGAGGATCTATCATATTAACGACCGAATCGAAATCTAAAAAGTTAATTCCTGACCGGGCAAGGGACTGGGAATTTGAACTATTACACCAAGCCATTTTAAATTTATACTTCCCAATTAAAAAAATAGACTTAAAGAAAAATTCAAACCACTGTTCTATACGGATCTTTCAATGTAATAGCTGTCAAATGATAAAAAGAAAAACGATTGACATTATGACCACTGGCTCTACGGGTTCAAACTGATAACTGACACCAGAATGATGTCCAAACTAAACTCGCACCTGACGCCATAATGATGTCAAACCTATTCGCCCACCCCAACCCCACGCCTGACACCAGAATGATGTCGCGCCGTCCTGACGCCAACATCACTGGGTGGGAGCGTTCGTTAAATTAAATGCTCAGTGGTTTCATTTCTGAGTGGTTTTATTGCTAAATTCCTTACAACAATGGCATGGTGGTCCCAGTCCCATGGAGAGGCCGTTTGGAGAGTGAAGGTGGAGCCGAACTGAGGTCAGAGTTTGCGAGGGGGTATGGGGTAATTGGTGGGATAGGGGAATCTCGGTTTCAGGTCGGATTGACGGCCCGGCTATCCAAGAGGTAGTCTGCTACATGGGATAGGTAAGATTCGGATTCAGGTCGAATTGACGGCCCGTCTGTCCAAAAGGTAGGTGGGAGTTCCTCGTCATCGTCAGTATCTCGTTCGCCTCCGTCTCCACCTCCGTCGCTCCCTCCATCTCTCCCTTTGGTCCAGAAACGCGCGCCTTATATACTGTTTCTAGGGGCCCGAGTGGGGGAAGTTTCCGGGGGAAAGGAACATTCTAGAGAGTCTCCTCCCAACCTTCCGGGGGGAAAAGATGCTTCGAGAAGCATCCTCATCCCACAGCTTCCGGGGCGTAGAAGGCTCTAGAAGGTCCTTACCCAACGGTCATTTTGCCGGAACCCCCACTCCTTTGCCGCCTCTGGACTTCGGAGAGAGATAGGTGGGGGACTGCAGCAAGTGCAAGTGCACCCACACCACAGTGTTACTTTGATAACAATACAATATTACATTATAAGTGTTACGGCTGTTTCTTCCCTAGGCTCGAGTTCGCTTCATGAAATCAGTTGCTATATTAGTTGTTTACTTTATTGTTGGCTATAGAAAAGGCTACTCGTGTTTTTGTGTGCTCTGCGAATTTTTACTTAAAAATAGAAAAACAATGGAGCAAAGAATATACACCCTCGGAGCACCTGGCACACCCCGTTGTAGTAAACTCCTCGCCTTCACATAGACCATGTCAGCAACATTTTTTTTCACTTATGTTTGTTTATTTAATATAACCAAGCAACGTAAAAAGTTTAAATAACACTTATTCCTAGCCAAAATGCTTCTTCCCTTATGGTCGATTTCAGAAACAATACAAATGTTTCCAACAGAGGTATGAGATTTTTTAGTCAAGGCATTCGCTCAACATGCAATGCAGAATCATTCGATAAAGTTATTGGTTCCATCTCATTGGACCCGCTAGATTGTATTATCGAATGACCTTCATTGGCAAAAAAGATGGTGGATTTTTAATAAACCATTTTCAGGAGTGGATAATTGATGGAAGAGTAATTATTCGGCAATTAAATGGTAGATTTAACCATTTAGGAGACAATATACGAAATTGATAGTTCCTGCACCCCGAATTTTGAAACGAGTTCCGTAACGTAGGAACCAATTTCGTCATACGGGAGAGAAGAGTGGAACATTGAACTGATAGATAGATAGATATATACAAATTTTATTGATCTAGGGCATGCCCTGTAAGGCCAAGTACATTTAGGGCAAATATTTGCTCCGTTTTTACAAAATTTGTACATAGTTTAAGTAAAATACAATCACAAAGATTACAAGTCAGTATTGGTCAATAAACTGATGGTAACTGTGGAAACCTCGGTCCTTTCCGCTAATGTCTTCGCCTGGTTTCTCTGTACCATTTCTCCTCAAAGTAATCCTACCCTTATCATAATACCCATATATTCTTCGCGACACAAATGATGTCGCTTTTCGGCAACCTCCCACGGTTAACTCTACCTCCTGTGCGACACCCACCTTATTAATTCCCCTTGCTTCTGTCCCGCACCCACGGTTATAAGCAAAACACTCAGGAGTCCCCATCAGTGGAGCCACTGCTAGAGAGTGCTTCGTGGAAACACTCGTGAGGGAAGGAAAGACACCTCCTTAAACTAACCTCTTTCACTCAGGAGACTCTGTTAGTCACTCGTTTACGTTGCTTCCTCCTTTGACATTCGCGCATCAAGCTGGCGGGACGGCTCCAATTTCTGGCCCAGATTAGTGACGTCTCAAAAGGCAGTCGGGGAGGAGTGAGTGCTGGGAATCAGGGTGGAAGACGACGCAGTAATCTCGGTTCCAAAGCAAAGACACCTGGGTGGGTCAGGTGGGATGAGGTTGCAAAATAGATTGAAGAGATAAGACTGTTACCTACTTGTAGCGAGGAAAAAATCATTCATTTATCGCTATCATCATCCATCTCGAAACACAAACAAAGGGCAACAATTAAAGCTCAACTAACATGCACCAAAGTTTTTGGATGTAATAATTCATTTTTCGCGATATTGAGGGTTTTTTTCGCTGTGAAAGTTTAACACTTATCTGCACTTGAGGGTTTTTTTGGTGACTCCGTGGATAGTCCCGGTATCTTCCAAATTCGGCAAATGTTTGCTAATTTATTCATCGGGGCTCAATAGTTATTCGGGTGAAACGTTTTAAGTACAAATGAATAATGCCCGAACCACTATACAATATAACTCACAGGGAGTGATTTCATATTTTAGTTGTACTATGGTATTTGCGGTTGATAAGTGCTTTGAGGTCATGGCTAACGTGATTGATTAGTAGAAGATTGTTTTTGTAAGGTTATTCTCCAGCCTTTTTTCGCGATTACCACCAGTTAAATTAAAAAAGTTTTGTCAACTCTGTTAACGCTGAAGTTCCAGAATTTTTTTTCAAGGTTCTCGCCTCTCCCTGTGACACGTAAACCTCATTTAATTTCGTTTTTTAGCCAATCAATTTTCCAACATTTTTTTTACATCACCTCCTTGTGAAAACTAAAGGACGGTTTCTAAAAAGGTTTTAAAAAATGTCAAACTTTTTTTAGAGGTACTTGTCTTATTGCAATACACTCACATCTGTTTTTTATTATAAAACATTTAGAGGAATACTATAGCAAAACGTTTTTTCACGCCTAAATCCATTGAAGTGGAAGACGAAGCGATTTTTACCTAGAGATACAGTTAAATCACCTGCTGATTGCTCCATACACAATATTTGCCGTCATATAACTGATAATTTAAGGAACCAATGAAACAATCATCCTTGTGGCTTAATCAAAATATCTTGATAATGATACCTTAATACATATATTCTGAAGAATTTAATCAAATTAAGTGCGAAAACAGAACATAAACCAGCAGAAATTAAAATTTAGTTCGTCCAATTTGTTTTGAATCAGGAGTGGCACTATTTGAAATAGTATCTTTCTTTATACTTTTTATTTTATTTATTCATAAATATCATTAAAAACAGCGCAAGGTTATTTAAATTGAGAAAGAAAAACATAAAGAGAGTTATTAACCAAAATAAAGATAAACATTACCACCAAACATTTTTTCACGCCAGAATCCAATGAAATGGAGGAAGAAGCGAGTTTTCAGGCGTTTTAAGCGTTGAAAACGTTTTGTTTTCCCGAACTGTAATTAGCTCGTCTCCGAGGTGAATCCAACCAGGCGAGACGTTCGCTGCTGGGTGTTAGGTGTGGGAGTAGGAGGGGACTGTTATGCACCCTTAAGGCTATGCATTGGTGTGGGGTGCTTCAGAGGTTGTCGGAGGGGTCACCTAGCAACGAGCAAACGCCTCACTTCCCGGATGAAAGGGGAACCGATGGAACACCAATCCTGGCGTTTCCTCCCTCTATCTCCGTGCTTTAGGAGGGAATGTGGTTTCGAGGAACCAGAATTGATTGCGGTTGTGATGGACCGGACGGTTGTAAGGGAAAGGTGGGGGGGTAAAGGCTGAATCGTTCAGGGTTTCCCCTCAGGGTTATTTTTTTCCCAGGGGATTGGTTGGAAGTTTAATATTCACGGGCAAGATTCCTCCCGGTAGCGTATTCCGCCATGCGTGAGGAGTTTGGAGCACAAAAAGTATCAGCCTCAGGGTATACAAAAAAAACTGGGGCAGAAGTTTTATTTGGATGAGTGAGGCTTAGAGAAAGAGACGAGATATTGAAGAATGTCAACGGATGCTATGCGCATGGAGTGAATGGGCAAACGTTTTAATGCTATACTATCGCGCAGCATATTTATCCAATAGGAATTTTCCCTCATACTGCGGGAAATTCATCAAATTTAAAAAGAAAACGCTGGGTTATATCAGCTACTGATTGCTCTATACCCAATATTTGTCTTCATAGTAAAACTGATAACATAAGGAACCTATGAAACAATCATCCTTGTGGCTTTATCGAAACATCTTCAATAGTGATACCTTAATGAATATATTCTGAAAGATTTAATCAAATTAAGCCGAATACAGAACGTAAAACTAGCAGAAATTGAAACACAGTTTCTTCCAATTTTTTTGACTCAGAAGTGGCACTGTTTGAAATAGTATCTTTCTTTATCCTTTTTATTTCGTTTATTTAAAAAAAACATTAAAAACATCACATGGTCATATAAATTTGTCAAGTAAAAACAGTTAACAATTAATCAGATGCCAAAAACAAAATTACAATGAACAAATAGTATCTTCACCGACGAAAAGTGATAAAAAGTGATTTTCATAATATCATTTGTAATAATTGCAAGCGTACATTCCCTTTCGTGATATGCAAAGTAAAAATAAACTTTCTGATGATAGGCCTGTGAAGCTTACTCAGCTTTTATGATTTCCTCCATTCTGTCCTATCCTTGTATTACTCTTTTGCTTCAGTTATCCCAATGCTGTGCTTCATACACGCCCTCCTGCTCTTAAGACTTCTAATATCACTCGTCTTAAGAGTACCATCCACCGCATTTATCCATGAATTTCGCGGTCTACCCATTCCTCTCAAACCACACACTATATCATAACTCGGCCTCTTTATTCAACTCTCATCCATTCTCTCAACATGGCCAAACCAAAGAAGCACGATTAATTCATAAACGTCCATATCGGAGCATCAATGCACATTTTTTCAACATCCACTAATTCCTAATGCAGTGTGTAAGGGGTATTTGGGACGGGCTTGCTGTCCAAGCCGACGGAATTAGGAAAAAATAGGGTTATTTAACTTTTAACTTTAACTTTAAGCCGACGGAATTAGGAAAAAATAGGGTTATTTAACTTTTAACTTTAACCTTTAAGTTTTCACTTGAAAATATATAGTAAACATTTGTTTAAACAAAATAGTCGGGTTTGTCGGGAGCACTAACATGGGTTTCACGTGAATTCGTCCACCAAAGCGGCTAATTATTATGTGGCTGTCAAGTTACTGGCGCCGCTGCTTACTGCATGCAAGTATAATATTTTTTTTTAATGATTTGATGTCTTTGTCCAAAACTAATGGAAAAATGAATGGACCAAATGCATCTCGGAGCTGGAAGTGAATGCAAAAAATTCTTCCTTCAAGGAGTGCATTGTATTCGGGTGAAGATGTGCTTTTATGAAAGGGACGCTGTGCAAGGGACGGAGAGCTTATCCGCGTATAGAAGTTGGCCTCCCATTATACCTCATCGACACCTGTGATATTTGCTCTGGAGTTAACTGTAAAATTATACTTTTTGCTGACGAGGCGGTCATCTGCCAATAAATTTCTACAAAAGCGAACTATAAGGCCTCTAGTTGGTCTTCTTAACGCCAAATCGTGGTGACTTCAGTGGGAGGTCGAACTTAATATTAGTAACTCCACTCCAGTACACTTCTTGCGAAAGAAATAATAACGTCGCAATGTCCATGGAGTGGAAGAGGATATATAATTGAGTGGGATGAAATCAAATAACTGGGAATCATCATAACTTCAGACCTGACATGGGGAAAACTCATACGACATATTTTCGGCGCTGCATTTAAAGGACTTTAACCTGTCTAAGATAATAGCGCAGTTGACTGTTAGAAATGCAGCGTATCTGTAAAGACGTCCAGTGCCGTTTGGGGAAGGGAATCACGTGATCGAAGAATCCATGAGAGTGGCATTTGTTTACATCAAGCGATCGTGAAAAAATTGTTTACTTTTCATTTATTTCAAAGCCAAATCAGTATATTTGAACTGTACGCCGAGAGAACTTGGGAACCTGTACAGAAAGATGTTGCACAAAATAAATAAAATACTTTACAAATCCGCACGCTTCTTTAAAACCTGACCCGGACAAACAGTGAGAAAAGATTATGAAAGGACTAGGTTGGCATCCCCTAGAGTGTAGGGAGCTACAGGGAGAGGGGGTAGACTAAAATTACTTGAAAAATTCAGATCACGTGAAATTCAGTGTGACACGGAGGATATTTCAGTGTGATACACGCACTTTATATCTAGGGATGATGAAAATGACAATATAAAAGAGATACTCTGTCAAACTGACAGGTACAAAAATTTCTTCTTGCCACGCATCATTAGTGACAATGACAAAACCAGGGCGGGACACTAAGCCACTCCGTAAACATTAGAGCTCACGTTTGTCCTCTGTAGATTTCAATTCCTTTTCCCTATCCCCTCTCCTTTGCAGACATGGTGCCCTTGTCACGTGCCAATTTGGTGGCTTGCTAGCAGTATTTAGGTGAATATAGAACCAACCGCGTTACAGAGAATTGACCACTAGGGTGCCTCGTTTTTCCACAGCGAATCTTAATACCCGGCAAAAGTTGCGTACCCGGATGGATATTACAAATATGATTTTTTTCCAAATCGGATAATATCTTCTGTTCGCAATTTTGCCTTCAAGTTTCGAAAATTTCGACGAAAAACGATAAAATTGTCAATAGGTTAAATTTGGTTTGAGCGAGCACACTTTTTTGGTAATGAGATAAAACTTAGGACTGTAATTGACATTTAAGCGCAAAAATGCCAACTATATTGCACTTAATTATCGAGCAGACGACCTTTTACGGTTCCACCGAAAGCGCGGTTGCGTGGTAGGCAACCCACAACGCACTACTGCATTTTACGCGCTGCCTGCAAAAAATGACGCGAGGAAGGCAGTTTTTTCAGTCAACGATGCAGAAATCATGTCTGGAATTGTCAAGGATAGTCACCAAGATGGGATAGACGCTATTTTATGCCATCGCCGCCTATAGTCACTTTATTTTCGAGTAAGAAGATATCAATTGAACTTGAACTGGAAACTAACATTCGGGACTCAATATGCCGGTAACGTGCAATTCGAAGGTCAATCATGCCTCCTCTGCGGCCGGAAAAGTGCAAAATCTACTAGTGCTCACCTGGCTAGCGACACTGGCCAAGCGACCCAGAGCCCACCACGTGGAGGTGGCTGCACCTTGGGCTCCTCCGCCTGCCCTACCCAACCAACCAACCATAGTAATGTAGAGTTTATCTAATCTGAATCGTCACCGTCCGGAAATATTGTCCAAAATTGAGATTTCGATTGAAGTTTTGGCAGAACTTGCCTTGAAACAAAAGTAGATCTGATGACGCCATCCCTGGCGTCACTACCGCATACACGGGAGGCTGCTTTGGTGACTAACTTCACTGTCCGTTCCACTGCGACCGTGTGGCACGGATATACGGTGAATTGCCATTCTGGCGAAGTTTTGTCAGGAATTGAAAGTTTATCAACGAGTTCTTCATTTGATATAGTCCTCACAACTGGTGGCGCGGTAACAGACACATCAGTGCTTTCCCAATGAATCATTTCTTCGTAATTCATGGCCTCAAAATTCAGCTGGGGAACAATATTGTATCTAATGTTGACCACTAAGACTAACCTAATGACACTTACCCTACTTTCATACTTACACACACTTACACTACTATCCACACTCCCACCGCACAGTGCACCACCGGTGGGAGTTCTCAAAGGAGGGTTGGAATTTGGTGTCGAGTCAGGAAAAAATGTAAAATCCCAACATTTTTCATTCATTTTGACCTCAGATAGGATTTTGTTTTTTAATGGGATTAAATGGGAACAACGATTAATGTCCGTGTAGAGTAATTTTCTTTCATTCATTAAAATAGGAAATAATTGTGATACAAGTTTCATTCGTCGACCAAAATGAGGCCAAATCATCAAAACATTTAATGTTTGCAACCGTTAATTCTCTATCGATCGATAAACTGAATTATTTTAAGTTTAAACGCAAAATTAATGCAAATTTCGATCTTTTTTCATTTTCGTTGCTATGCAATTTTTCCATTGTTTCCGAGACTTGCAGTACCTTACGTACTGGCTATAAGGGCTGCATTTAAGGGAACTTAACCTTATCGGTGGGCATTT
Source organism: Pyrrhosoma nymphula (assembly GCA_963573305.1). Classification (NCBI taxonomy): domain Eukaryota; kingdom Metazoa; phylum Arthropoda; class Insecta; order Odonata; family Coenagrionidae; genus Pyrrhosoma; species Pyrrhosoma nymphula. Next base: position 53,765,249 of record OY754336.1, on the reverse strand, counting down.
CAATAACTTTTAACGATAGTATGTCTTCGACCTGTGTTATTAAATGGACAGGTGCTATCATTACATCGTTTCTAAGCACTAAGCATTACAAATCCATTTCATGCTCTTCTTCCTGGCCTCTACCGTAGCTTTGATACTCTCCTCCATTTTCTTATATCTACGACATCCGTTGGGATCGCACCAGATTCCTCAATTTTACTTCTGAAACAATCCCTCTACCTTATCCCGGGTTTCCTCTCTCTGTTTTTCCGTATTTCAATAGCTTTTAATGATATTATGCCTTCGACCTACACGATTTACAATGGTTTATCATGATACGTATAAATTGTTGTCATTTAAAACCCTGTATTATTAACCCTATTCTTAACCCTATGAATGGAAGGAATACAAAAATTATCATAAACGACACAGTAATTATACTCTCACATCTGTAAACCGTAGTCATGCTCTGATATAATACATTTAAATCTATGAAAAAATAACAAGTATTCTCATTACAAGGATGCTTAGAAAATTTGTTTGGCGGAGGCCATAAATTGATTTATATCTCAATAGATAGAACAAAGACTATTTCACAGTAGAAAGTATTATGATTTTTTAAAGAATTTAACGGATTATGTCCTAATTAATTTTAATAAAAGATTTAATTGCATCTTTACTAAGGTATACCATATGTTTTATCATATAAGGTACCCTTTTTTCAAAGCTTAATTGAAATGTGAAAATCCATTTCATTTAGTTGGAATGACATTCATTCAATGCCAAACTATTTACATGTAGTTATTATGATTTCATATAAACATGCTTTACAAGTAGCTAAATGGTACATGGGTTGGGGACAAATATAACAAATATAAATTAACAACATTCAAAGCATTTATATAATTTTTGCAAATATTAATTTATAATAGTGTAACTATTAAAGGTTATTATAGTTTTCGTTCACAATCATTAACGTTCAATGTAGAAAAGGGGACCGCTGCCGTCCACGGGCTGTTTTGCTACCCAAAAAATATTTCATGCGGCCCACGAAAAAATATTTATCCGGCCCACATAGCTTACAGATGCAAATCATTTTAATTTAAAGGCCAAGGTAAAAAGTCCTTGATCAAGGTAAAAAGTCCTTGATCATTTTATTGGCTTGGATATGACACATAACCTTCAGAATTATGATGGGGTCCATAAGCATGTTGCTCTACCCTTTCATGTTTTGCAGAGAAACATCGCATCTAAAACTTGCTTGCAACCCGCTTGCAATTTTAAATTTTAATGGCATTTTCATCTTCAAGAGTCCATTCAATCAAGCTTATGTTTTTCGCCAATTTTCTTTGCTTGCTTATTACTCGCATCTTTAAGAATTTTAGTGAACTTTGTTAGCATAATTACTACGCTTTTATATTTTTTCAAAGTATTATTATAAACATAACCTCATGAATCACCCCGAGTTCCAGGTCAGAAAGGATATAGTTTTTTATGTTATTAAAAGAGTAAAATTAAAAGAAATCATGCATAACAACGTTCTTTCTAGAATTTTTCATTGAAAAAAACCCTACAGCCATGAAAGTTAGAAAACAATATGTACAAGGTTTAAGTTTTTTCCACCGATTTTAAAGTATTCGTACATATATTTTGCAATTTTAGTTTAAACGCTTGGTTATAGCGTTTCTCCCCTATTTTCCAAGATGCCAATAGCGATACCAAACGGCATTTTTTACCATAATGCATAAGACCTTATTGCTTTCCTTTTTAATAATTTACAATGTATGTACTTTCATACACTTTACCCCTTCCGCTTGCAAACTGCAAGCGCCCATTTACTAGTCCGTCTTCCTTCCGAAAGTGCCCCCACTCAAAGCAAACCCTTTCCCATCCACTCCTCTAACTTTCACTTCATTTACTTGCTTCCTCCAATTACTTTTTCCTTTTATTTACGTTTCTAATTTCTAGCGTCCTTTCATCCCCTGCCAATCGCCCATTCGGTGGCTCCCAGAGTAATAGATATATAGATAGATAAACGCCTTTATTGGGGCGAGATTGAGACTTTAAAAGTCCCTTCTTCCACCTAACCGCCAATATGCAGGTATACGCGTTTAATGCGGAACCAGCCAAACTTTTTCCGTTGATGCCTCTGAAAGTAAAACATCGTTGCAGTAGATATTTTCACAAAACTTTTGCAGCATTCTTAAAAGAAATTGCTTCTTTTCTTCTTTGCTTCTTTTACGGGAGGATGAGGATGGTCCCCTTAATTAAGAGACGAGTTTGCTGTTAGTCCAGCCTGTTGTGTCTTCCGAAGTGAATTCTGGGAAATAGGATGATGGTATTGAGAGGGGAATGGAGAAGTGGCAGAGATGCTGGACTCAGATGTCGAGGAAGGAGCCATTCATGCAACAATTCGACTACACGGCTGGTCGCGCAGATGAACGTCCTTCCAGTGGCCCTTGCGAGGACCAGATGGAACCAACCTCCCTTTCAAGTTCCCTGTCGGCCGGTGCCCGAAAACTTCTCGCCAGAAAGAAAGTCCTTCGGCAGTTTGAGACGAAGTATCCAACAATACAACTCCCGTCACTTTCGTCAAATGCGTAGCGAACCAAGAGATTATCTAAGGGTTTACGGAGAGGGCATTGGGGACGTTTGAAGGATCCGTTCTCGGCTATCAGTGAATGGGAAGTCATCGGGGAGGAGTGTATGAAGTATGCGTCTCAGAACGAAGGGAGAGAAACTAGTGAGGGAAGAAACTGGATGACTTGACTTATTGCTTAAATTTCGTATAAGAAATCACTTTTAATTTATTTAATATTTAAATGTAATGGAGATATCCTACATATTAACGTTAAAAATCTTTATTATCGATTTGATTTATTCAACTTCGAACATAATACATATATCGAGGAAAATCAATACCTACATCTCGAATTATTATTATATTAAGATATTGAAAAAATAGTATTTTCCAAAACTGTTATTTCGTAAATGTTTGAAGTATGTGAAATATTCATATGGATAGCTTGTTTGGTATCGTAATTCAATTATTTATGAGTGAAGGACGAAAATTGAAAATTTTCCTTTCCTGTGATGTAATTTTCTACTGTAGCCTTCCGAAGACTACAGAGTCAATAAGTTTCATAATTGGCTCTGAATATTTTCTTTAATAACTAGCTGGTAGGTAAATGAATTTTACTTTTTTTACATACTGTGTTGAATCATTTTTAAATATTTTATGAGATTCCATGCAGCGAGGAAATGACATATTAAGGTCATATAATATTATTTTATCATGAGGAATAATTACTTGATCATGGAAGTAACTATGTCCGATACCAGTAGTGCTGAAGAAAAGTAATGTTGGACATGGTTTTATCTGCTCTTTGGATACTGATGACCTAAAGGTCATTACCTAAATCTACGATTTTTTTCTAGAAAAAAAACAGCTGAATAACTGAAAATAATGAAACTCTAACGGAACTTGACCGTTTTTATTTACTATTTTTTGGTCAAAATGATTATTCTTCATAACATAATAACTGAATATAGCACTATATCCGATATGGACACGCGCATTTAGGGAAATGTAATCAGCAAACAAGCGTTAAGGCAAAACACATTTTTACCTCTATCCAAAACAGATTCAGACATGGATATCGGTAAACATTTAGGTAATTTAATTCGCGGCTTCCATTTATCAACCGAAATACAGTGAAAGCCGCAGTTATTGGCTTTCCTTTATCATTCAATGATAATTTGTTGTTCAAAGAAATTTTATCGCCATGAAATGCCATCTCCAAAAATCATTCCAGAGTTTTTGTCAGGAGGCTGGCTCCCTCGTGACTGCGCGAATCAAACAAATGAGAAATCCCACCTCCCCGCTTGTGAGGCGTAAAAAATTCTATTTATATTTCAAATGTCAGTTTGGAAAAAATGGTATTTGCATGAATAATAATCCTCTGAACTTTTTATGAAGAAAAATTCGACTTTCACCCAAGTTTTCACTCAATCTTTTGCCCCACCGACCTTGTTTTCGATTATCTGGTCATTTTCAAGTCATTTTCAGTTTAAATGGCCTAAACCTAGGTCAGCGGATTAGATTTTTTTATCGAAAATTAAAAATTCGTAATATTTTTATCTTTATAATTTGGTTCCACCAAGTCAAGCCTAGAAATTCAATATGTCCGTGTACAATTTTTATATTTTGAAACCATTTATTGCCTATAAGTCTATCTAATTGCAAGATCATTTAGTGAGAGAAATAGATTTTTTGTGTGTTGCATACATTAAAATAGATAAGTATATGAAACATTACGGTGCGGTAGCTTAGGCGAATATTGAAGCCATTCAAATGCGCAATTGGCCATGTTGAAATGGCCATTTGTGCAGTTGATACGACGAAAACATATGAATTAGTAGTGGCTTTGTCGTGGTACCATAATTATTAATTTATAGAATTGGAGAACGGAAATAATATCCATACAATCACTGCATGAAATGTCAAGTGATAGCCATCTTAGCTGGATCAATTTTCGCAAACAGGTTTCACTTTCGTGCGTTAATTTTCTTCTTTCTATAAATCCTTGGTTTCACAATACCGGGGATTCTATTTCTGTAAGGGACATGAATATGAATTAGGTGATTTTTATTTAATTTTGCCCATTTATGAATGAAAAGTAAAACTTAATTTTAGTACTCATTTGCCATTTATTTACCGTTTGAATAACGGCGCTGTCAAATTCCCTCACCCGACTTCACGGGCTCTTGAGAATCAAAGAGTGAATCAGAGGGGGAGCCGCAGTCGACGAGGACGAGGAGGACGAGGCGGAAATATATTTGCCCTGAGTCTTCGACACACGTGTTTCCTCATAAATCCGAGTGTTTACATTTCCGTTCCCATGGAAATGCGATACCTCGGCCTGTGTACGTGGAGTAGGAGGGTCGGTGCGATATGGGTGGAGTAAGTTTGTGAGTAATGTTTATTCCTGTAGGCGCCAGTGGCCTTTAAGAACATTATATATTATTTAATATATCATACTAAGTTATAAATTAAAAGAGCAAAATACGATACAATGCAATGAAAAATTGCAGCTTTATAAATACAAGAGCTACAAAAGATATAATGGATGACAATAAAGGCCATAAACTCCAGGTTAAGTACAAAACATAATAACAAATAAATAATTAAATAAAAAAACAATCAGGAAAAGGAATAGAGGATATATCCCGAAGACATATTTTGAGCAATTTATTAAATAGGTAAATCAACAAAGAAACTTATCGCAATACAACAAAATTTCACAAAATATTCGGACTGAAAAAATATATTACCTCTTGCCATTAATACGAATACAAATTTAATACAATTTCAATTGACAGAGTTCACAATGGCACGGCATACAAAATGCTTGCGAGTTCTACAGATCTGGGAACCGTGCCTTACCATAAAAAATAGTACTGAATAGAGCTGTTTTAAACAAATTAATAGATGTTAATGACTTAAGCTGTAATGGGAGGAAATTCCAAGCACGGGTTGATGCAACAGGAAATGAACTATTGTAGACGGTGGTGCAATGAAGGGCAGTCTGAAGATGAAGGAAATGGGATCGAGTTAATCGGGAATATGTATCAGATTTGAGACGATATTGTTTTTTAAGATGAGAGTATGCTATAATAGGCGTTCCTTATACTTAAGCCATTTCAGTTCGGAGTAAGCCTCGCTTATTTGATCCAATTTTTTAAGGTCATAATTATAACCTACAGCTCCATTCAGTGCAACCTGCAGCTTCTTATTAAGATCTTCCGTCAAATTGCTGTATATTGGACCATAGCAATCAAAATGAAGTAATATCAGTTAGTGCCCAAGCTTAATGCGAGTAGAAAAGGATAGTATTTATCTGACTAGCTGGTGAAGGAAACTAAAGACTTTTTTTTTTCGTATATTTAGACACTGTGGTTTAGCAGCATTGCGTTTTCGAGTAAGATCTGATCAAGTATGATGTCAACATCTTTCTTCGTATGGAATAGAGTGACCTTTTATTGTGAATTTTGGTATCACAGATACTTGAATTTCAGATAGTGTTTTCTTGTTCACTAAAATGACCGCTTTGGTTTACTTTTCATGCAGTCGAAGATAGTTTTACTCAGTCCATTGATATATTCTCGCCAAATCATCATTTAGACGTTGTATTTGATGGCATATTTCCGTGGTAGAAGTCGCTAAATAAATCTGCAAAGCATATGCATAGACCTGGTATCTACAGTATTGAATAAATTCTTGTAAGTTTTTGATAAATGGTGAAATAGAAGAGGGCCTAGAACTGAGCCTTGTACGACTCCCAAAGAGTTTGATATCCATTGTAAGAGGCTTCCTTCCATCTGTACTGAAAATAGCTTGAGTACGTTCACTCAGGTGGAAGGCAAACCATAACACTTAGTTGCGAGAGAAGTTGTAGTGAGATAATTTTTGAAGGAGTAGTTCGTGTACAATGGAATTAAAAGCATTTGAGAAATCAAATAGAACTAGTATGGCAAACTTGCCAAAATCCATTGCGTTCCTAATGTCGTCAGTTATTCGAAGCAAGACGGTTTGGGTACTGTGTCCCACTAGGTATGAGTCGGAGGAGGGTGGGACATATATCAGACGAGAGTGTGTGTGGCGTGCGTGGGACGAAGGAACTCAAGGGTGTATAACATGGCCTTTACGATAATTGTGAACTTTTGTCACACTTTTAGCTTTGGAGTCATTGATGTCTAGGAGAAAAAATATGGCGAGGTTTCATTTCAAAATCCCGCTCGTTGCACAGGCTCCCAAATAAACCGCTGAGATGGTGAATGTCTTATGTTGTGAAAGTGGATAGCTTATGGTACAGACATGTCCATCACGCCGACCCCTTTCGGGGTAGGTAAAGTCATAAGAGCATCATTATTAGCCATATCTGTCTTTGGTACTATTTTTCTTCGGTTAAATTCATACATTGTTTCACACACGCTCTCTTATTATTAATACTCCTAATATTCCTCCTCTTCAGGGTTTCTCCCACCACATTCGCAAACGCTAACTCCTGCCAAAGTTAATTTTTTTCATTTTTGCTTGCATCTTCCTCGTTGATATTCAGTACATAGCCTGGTTGGCAGCTATCGCATATAGGAGTATAAATTGAATATCTCCCATAGATTTCTACCCCTGCAAATCGTTTCATTGTGGTTTAGGAAGTGTAGTCAACATCTTCTATTATTTGCATTAAAATATTGGCCGACTTATACAGTTATTCCCGGAATATTACCCCTATTATTGTTTTCAGTCAGTGTACGAGTGATAAAATATCCAGTCCATTCATCTCTTTTCCTTTTCTAGGTGTATCAAAGTATGGGTTTTTCCTCAATTTTTCGAACGGCTGCATTACTAGAGATCTTATCTGTCGGAAGAATGTTCTATAGGTTCAAACTCCTCTAGCCTTCTTCTCGTTCTGCTGTTCCAATATCTCACATTCCGGAACAATACATGAGAACACTTCACAAGTAGATTTTGAGCATTATTTTTCTGAGGCCTATTGTTAGACATATACATTTTGATGTTGACTAACCTTTTTCGCCGAATATCACTTTTGCTGTGTTTGTCCTTTTAATTATTTCTCGTTATCTCCTCCTGTCAGCTGTGATTCTACTGCCCCTATACGTAAAATGTGTTAACATCTACATTAACACAATATCTTACGGAAAAAACTTAATAGTGAAAGGCAGAGGATGAAGTTTCACAACACTTGAGCTACTCTACATGCTAATGGAGATTAGAAACTAGATATTAGTTGATTGGTCAAGTACAAACAAAGGTATTAAGGTATTTAAAGTATGAAATTTTAGCTGGCATACAAGACGTGTTGTTGGTAATTTTTGGCAAATTAAAAAAAGTTATCAAGTAATTCAGCTACCTTCTGAAACGGAAAAACTTTCACTGAAAACACCTATCTATCTTGCCTGATTGAATAATGTTGTTATATTATTTTTCTCTGAAGATAAGTGTTTCTATTTGCTCGGAACTTCAATTACTTGCTATTTTTACGATTTAAATGCAGTAATGTGTCTGAGTTTGTAAAACTGTTTGGGATTTACTTAAAATCGTAAAACAACTTACTTAAAATCATTCAATGCTTTAATCCACGGTCTGAGAGTGATTCAGAGTTGGAGTGTCTCAGTGCAAGGGACCATTTAAGCTATATTTCTGAGGAAAAATCATTTGGAAGAATAAAACAACAATGAATATTATTCTAGGACTTACATATTCAACAAAAAATTTTAGATGCATATGATCAAAGATTAAGTTTCTTCTAGATGATAATTATACACTGAAGAATGTTATTACAACGACAGAAAATAATGATTATTACATTTATAATCAACTGAAATTCGTAAAATTTGTTGTAGTGGTAATGTTGTTATGATTTTGAAGTATTTTTTTATCATCAGTTTACGGAGTTCAATTTAATTCAACAGTTGAATTCAACGCATGTTATTTGACTGCCTTAGTTGTTATCAACTTAAAAAATATTCATAAACTCAATTCTACGAGCCAGCAACTGCAAAAATGTCAATAACAACAATGAATCATATTTTCATCTTAACAGGATACACGAAATTGATGCCAGTCAAATCCAGCTGATGGTTGCATAAAATAAGCTGTTATTATTGGTCACTCGGTGGAATGGTAACATCAATGTTTTGTCAGAATGTAATAACATTCGCCGAGGGAATGCATGAGTCGTCAAGGTTAGTTCATGCCGAGGGAGATCTATCGTGATAAATCTAGCGAGGGAAGATCCGTGATTTCACCTCATGGTGGACGTGAGGTATAATGGCTACTTGCCCGAAGGATACCGTGCTCTTTCCCTCGGACTGAAATTGCTTGCGCCGAACAAAAACATCACGTTCTGGAACACTTGACCACTTGGTGAGGGCAGGCGAGGTGGGCAGTGGAACGCGGAAGCCACCACGTTCATTCGCCGCGGGAGAAAGGCGCCCGTAACCGAAGGAGGAAAATCAGAGTCAATTAACGGGCGTTCTGTTTAGTGAGAAAACCCAGGAAAGGGATGAAGCTCGGTTTACCTAGTGAGAATCCGGGCAGGAGAGAGGGGGAGAGAGAGGTGCCCTCAAAGGGATTTGGGGGTCGGAGGGGACTGGGTGGTGGAGGTGAGGTGGATGTTTGTTGCGGGTGGAGGAGAAAGGCAAAGGCGGTTGGGAGTAGGAGAGAGGATGTAAGAGGAGATGAAGAATGTGGCTACAGGGAAGGAAAGTGACAGAGGCTAGGAAGAGAAAATATTTACCGCAACCGTAGGTACATATACTACGTGGAGTTTTGGTAAATTAGAGTAAATGGTAAAGGTAGTAAGCGTCGTTTTTATACTACAGTATTTTATATTTCCTTTCTACAAGAGATGCTAATTTTTTCATATGATTTGAGTTTCCGTAATTTTACAATCTATATTGCACGTTTTGCATGTTTATATGACTTGAATTAAAACAAATGACTTCCATGATCTATGAGTGCATTATCCATCCCACATGAGTAGAATAACGGTTAGCAGACGTATTGCATGTGAAGTCCCGTCCACGCAAGTTACATAATTTAACAGTATATGTTTATTAAAAAAAGCTAGTAACAATACCAAACGTTTATTTATATTTTTATATTGTTTCTTTAAATCACGAATATTTTCATGCACTGATTCTATGATTTAAATCTATTAATCTTATGCAATAGCTACGCTTACATACTTTGTTAGGGATTAGAATCACATGCTTACTCCAATTTTGAGGTTATTATTGACAGCTAACGCTAAAAGAGTCGCACATTTTTAGCAATGTATGTATGGAACTTCCACTTAAATTTAATGCTGAGGTAGGTTATAAGACTATAAATATTTTTATAGGCTCCTGATATTGCAATTGCAATACGGGCTACTTATTAGGTCGTTGTTGGCCGAAATGCGAGAGCGGCTGGGAGAGTAAGTTCCACTTTTTTATTAAAAAAAACAACTATAAAGATGTTCTTATTATGTGCAACTTAAAGTTAGATCTTTCATAAATTTCCTCATATAATCTTTTGCAAGAATAAAGGCCGCGACCTTTATTTCAAGGCTGAAAAATCAAACTTAATTCTACACACTGTGATTGGATACAGCAAGTCTTCGATAAAATATATCATACGATCCAACTATCCGATTTGATTTCTGACTGGCACATGCATAGATACTCTTATGCTAAGTAGTTTACATAGTTCATGCATGCATACATAATCAACCTTTGTATATTTTACAAAATCTTCCTACTTTTATACTCTCGGGTCAATTTCAAGGTAGTTTCCCATGTCCTGGACCACATTTTACAAGTATTGTAAAACTTACTACTCACGCTATTACTCGAATTTGTGATGAAAGCAATGTTTCATTGATTCATGATACGCCAACAGTAGTTCCTTGAAACGCTCCAATCGCCTGTGATTGGCTGCGAGACTTGGATAAGTATCGATCTTATTTCTGTTCACAAGGCTGAAAATTGAATTTGACATATTCATCAAATACGATCTCCTTCACGTTCTCAAGTTGAACCATCTTAAGTTACATTCTTCAGTGATGTTCTTTTGTTCATCGCGACGCAGACTTTGCCCACGAGTACGATAAGTTAGGATATTTTCGCTTTTAAACGGAAACCCACTACTCATTTTTGGATAGATTATTAAAATTTTATCATTTTCCGTTTACCTTAAAGCCGGCAAACCGTAATATAATGCTCGACCCTCTGATTTGTTCACTCGACTTCCAAAGGTTTCTAAACGTTCAGCATTTAAACGATATCGAAGCAGATGTAGTCTCGAGAGGCCTTTATTGCGTCTCCATCTCCTTATTCCTCCAGACCCAATCGTCGCTCCAGCAGATGTTGCCACTTACGTCATCGACCCCAATCAACTCGGCAGTCCTTTCCCAAGCTCCCTCAATTCCTTTCACCCGACAAGTCCCTTCTACCTTACCCAACATAACGCCTCACCGCCACCCTGCGGCCACGTCAAACCTAACACGCCCGCTTAAACCACATTCTACAGAAACAATCATCTCGGCTGTCTGGAAAACTGATATTATTTATACTATGGCATAAACATCTACCTACTACTCTGAGAGCCGCCGCAGAGGATTGTGGCAGAGGGTGTTAGGACACCAGCCATGGGAATGAATGAATATTTATTGTCTAGGCTTCCCCATAAGAGCACTACAAAAGTTACATAAATAGTTTTGTTTCGAAAAAAAAAGAAAATAGCTGGCAAAAAAGTCATCAATTTACAAAAGGATAGTATCAAAAAAAGTATGACACACCTAAGGCAAAAGGAAATGGTCATTTACAGTGAGAAGAGGAGCGGACAGGGTAAATGAATTAAAAAGGGGAAGAGGACAAAAGTGAACTTCTACAGTGTCTCGTACGGTTTTTGTGTTAGTCCTAATAGGTACAATGGTGAGAAGTAATTTTTTAAATCTATCAGTTTGGTAATTATTCCTTATATTTTGCCAGATCTATCACTCCTAGATATAGAGTGCTGAACAAAAATAATATCCTCATTGCTATCCTGAAACTCACCTTGTCCGAATTTTTCAAGTAATCAGAACCCAGCTAATCACTTTGTTAGCAACATTATTTCCTTTTCACATTTTCTGGATATGCTGTATGCTTTTTAGTGCAAACCTACCCATGAAATCCTAATTTGTGGTAGACATCTATTGCGAAGATAGCATTTACCAGAGGCATAGTTAAGCCATTTTCTAACTAAAAATGTTTTTTTTTATTAAAATAATTAACTAATTTTAAAATTATGTATGCACTTGCAATGTAAATATATAAAAGCAATTGACGTAGAGTACATGCACTGTATCAATGCATGACTTTTGTTTACAAGTATCGAGCTCTTTATTTCACTAAAAAGTTATATTGAAAGACTGAAAATATTTCTTTGGATTTTTCTTATGTTTCTAAAGATAAATAAGTAGTTGTTTATGCTCGGTTTTGACAGTTATAATGGCTACTTCTAATTTCTCAATGAGACACTTTTAAAATGATGGAAGTTCAGCCCCATTGCTACCCCTTTCAATGTATCTGACTAGTTGTTAAAGGGAAATTGCTCAGACTCTTTTCTCCTTTGGCTCTCCTGGCTTGGTGATCTGTTTTGAGATCTTACTCTCCGTTCAGTGTGTGGTTGTACTTCGGTGCTTTTCGCGGTATGTAGCATGAGAAGACACCACTGGGAAATGATCGATATTTGAGCTGTAGAGAGCCAAGGTGGTTTAAGCCAGTTTCTTTTCATATTTTAGTTAGGTTCTAATAGTCATTCCTCTACCTGTATTTTGTTTTGTACGTGGCAGGTGAGAGTCTAGCTACCGTGTTATTCCACTAGAAAGCAGCACTTAGGGTTTTACTTTGTTTTAATTTAAGCCTCATTTTCGATAAAGTAACATTTTTGACTTACACTATTTTATATCAACGTCCGATGTCATGATTTCATGATTGCATTAATAACAATTATATTGCGTTCATCTTTATAATTCTCATCCATTAAGTTTCTTAACAAAACACCTGTACAAATTTATACAATTATTCAAGTAGTGGAACATAGCATACCTGAGGAAAAACCTGTTGCCAGTTACCATCATTCAGGTCTAAAAAATGGCTGGTGACGCCAAATAATAAAAATACAACAATACATTTTCAGGAGAGTTAAAAATCAATGTACCGATAATAAAAGCTTGTTCATGCATTTAGAAACCGAGATTCAGAATGAAAAAAAAATCATCAGCTTAAATTTTATTAGAAAAACAAATTTTTCTCTTTTGCCATTGGAGTACGGAACCGTAATATTAAAAAACATGTCAAGGACAGATCCATCCTGTTTGACGACCTCAAGTGTGTCCTCATGCACTTCTCATAGTGAATTCCAAGAATTTCAAGGATAGTTGGAGAGTTGAGTCCGCTCGTTTTCATGAATACGTTTTTCTAGCAGTACCATAAGTTCTTTTAAATTAGAGTTTTCCTGTATAAGTTGTTCAATTATTGCCAGGTATTCACTAATTTTGGCAAAATTTTCTTTGGAGAAGTTTCTAATTTTCGTCTATTTTCACATGCACAGATTCCATAGTGGTGTTCGGATACGCTACCATGCGTCTTTCTTGGCCTCTTCAAGCTTACTAATTACTTGAGAGATATTTGCGGAATCCGATTCCGATGATGTAAAAGTTGTCACGCTTTATCGTATTTCCTCCGTACAAGGAGGACACTGCTATATCTGATTTTCAGCACTTATATATTCCACGTTCATTTTGGGCATATCCACACAGTTAGCATGGAAATTCACTTTACACTTACTGCGCTGAATTTTTAATTGGCGCTTTTTTACATTAAGTTTACATACGCCACACTCCACCATATTTGAGATTTGCAAGAATACAGTGAATTTATCGGGAGAAGTGAACATTTTTAACTTTGATATCAAACTTGAATCGTTACTGCGGCTCTTGTCCTTTGGTATGGAGCACCAGTCAAATACGTCCGTCTCGTATGACGGCCGAACCATGACTGAAAACGTGTCCAATATCTAATAAATTCAAAAGAGTTGTGTATATAAACTCTTCTTGAAATTTCTACCTGGCTGAATTATATTCAATTCAACTCGGTTGAAGTCCCGAGAAGAATTTACGCTAAGCATTCTCCGGGAAACCATGAAATCTTCTTTTAGGAATGTTGTTTCACATCCCAAACTGAAATCTAGATGAACATAGAAGAAATTGGTGAAAACTGAAATAAATATATTTGGTACTCCTTGTTTTTGATTGAATTTTCACGAAAAACAGTTAAAAGAAGTGTTTTTTTAATGGAAATTTAAACATATAAAATTGAGATTTTATGATGCTAAGCAATAGCAAATGCAATGGTCAAAGTCAAAATTTTCTAATTAGAAGAAGATGGCGCAACGATCAGTCACTCCGGATTTATTTACTGTAGTACCTCACTTTCGTTTTTCGGAAACTAAATACATGACATCAGTGAAGCAGTATATTTCAAGCAGCATACATGAAACTGCTATTTTATACATATTTTCAATGACTTAGTTGCGAGAGATACAGTTTACTGCTCCCTAGGAGGCTGCGACGAGCCCTCTGCACTCTTGATTTCATACATGGAACTGGAGCGTAGCAGAAATGGAGTGCTTGGAATAAGAAGGCCGCGCGTGCCTGGTGTATTAGAACAAGAGCCGTCAGAAGTAGAAATGAGGGAATGAGGGGGGAAGCGATGATTAGTGAGGTGTGTAATGGTGGAATTTGTGTCTCGATCTTGTAAATCTGTAGTTAGCAAGGGAGCGTGAGAGGGAGATCTTTTATCTGTCTTCCATAATTTATCCCTATAATTTTGTCTTTTTTGCCACTTCCTCATCGTGTTAGTTTTAAGCACGAGGCGTAGCTTTCATAAATGCTGGGGCCTAGACCAGGAATTTACTCTGCCGCCACTTAATTTATTTTTGTATACTCTTCAGTAACTATTTAGTTTAATTTAAGGGTCTGGCCTCCTACACAGCCTCACTCGGCTTCTTCATGCGATATTTATCACGGTGTTTTGGGATTTGGCCTCAAGGACTACTCCCCTTACCTACACGAACTCGCTAAAGGCCCCTCTAACGCTCCCACCGCCCTTCTTTCTTCCCAAAGTGCCCTTCACTCCAAGCAAAGCCCTCCACATCCACTCCTCTATATCATATTCACCTAGACTGCCCCAAATATCCGGCGGAAGCCAATGAAATAAAAGCTCCCCGTAGAAATGTACCGTGGGAGGAGACATCGCCTTCCTCAGACTGTACATGTACAAGGCTCTTCATCTGTCAAGGATATTATCAAGGAGATATATATATATATATATATATATATATATATATATATATATATATATATATATATATATATATCCTTATATATATATCCTTATATATATATCCTTATATATATCGATTTCAGCCGTATTTTATTTCATTATAGCAATTAACAAACTATCTCCTGCAATTTAGCCTGTTGAAAGTTAGATACTCTATTTAAATCTCACCAATTATGATCATAAATCTCCTGCTCAAGAAAGTGATGGTGCCCCCGTGGAATTTCAGGACAATAAGTAAATAAAAAAATATTTAGTATTGTCAAGAATAATATTGACTCATTTAAAAATGCCAAACAGCATCACCTATGCTTCTATAAAATAATGATCAGTCATCATAACACCACTACCTACTTATTTTCAAGTTTATCAGTAAATTCGGATATAGTAATAGATAGCCCCGCAGAAAAATGTTGTTTTTGAAGGAAGAAATGCTACAAAATATAACTTGAATAGAAACAACAGGGACATAGAAACATGCCGGGACATTCATTAACCTCACTCAGCTACAAACAGGCAGTACAAGGCACAAAACGTTCGCTCACCCGTGAACATCTTCGGGAAAATCATCTTTATCAATGGCATTCAAGCGTAATTTATCTTCTCTTGGTAATGCTTTTAGCAATATCCACTTCCTCCTCAAAGTCAGCGAATGCTTTCACTTCTAGCAATGAAAATTGATATTTGCATATTCCATGCAATACAAGGCCCAATATCTCTTTCTTTTCGTGAAATAAATTGGGCAAAATTCACTTATTTACTAATTTCTAATAACTGATTTTTCCAGAAGGTGGTGAATGAGAACCAGTCACCACTATGAAAAGCGGAAAATTTGGTATATCATTTACCCCCGGCAGTAAATAAAAGTCATAGAACTCCTGCTAAACAAAATGGTTTAGCCTAACAAATTAAGGATTTCTCATAGTAATTTATATATGTTTGTAATCAGTTGCTACACCTGTGATCCTTTGAAATATCCTTCCTTACATCTGCAAGTTAACCTTCCCGAATGATTTATCTAAATATATAAGCTGACATGCGTTACTGATATTTTTGTCGAAATTTTATTATTAAATTCAGTATTAAATTCTCTTCGGACTCATATACAAAGGCAATCACAGCACTAAACTAGCTACCATCAGTCGCAAATCTCCATGATGCAATTACCTTAATGGATAATGCCTGACGACTTCCCCCCCACTCAAAAGCCCTAATTTATAAATCTGACATAAATAAAGAGCAAACATATCAGACGCCACTATTTTATGTCAATCGGAAGAAGCTAATTTATGAGCCATGTTTGTTAATATACAGTAGTATGATAGTAGTCATGATCAAAATTTTGTACATAAACCCAGTGCTGTACAGTATTAAGGCTTGTTGTTATAATTTCCCTCAGCATGTACCTGAAAATGACGCTCAGGCGTTGAAACGCGTTGTAATACATTGAAACAAGTGGGCGGTACAACTCGTTGCTTAAAATATTTTGCATAGGTATTTTCATTTGCGATATCCAAAGATAAAAATAAAAATAAATTTCAAAACACTGATTTTTTGAAATTCAATGATATTTTACACATTTTTCACACATTTTACACAATTTACTCATAGCCTTGTGTTACGTGACATATATTTCATAATAATTCGATTATAGCCATGTAGACGTTCTTTTAAACGCGAAATAATTTATTTCTTATAATTATATTGCTGTTATAAATTACCGGGTCCAATATAACAAAATATAGTGCCGAAAACTCTAGTCTTTATTTGCTTTAATAAAGGAAAAATCGTAGGCAGATAGTTCTTTTACGATAGTCTTGATTTGTAAATGCAATAAATAAATTACACAATCGTCAATTATTTTAGAACCCTTTAGTAAACACATTATATTTTTCCTTTGTGTGGATGGCCTCGAATGAAAACAGGTAATTATCACACGTTTATAAGTGTAAAACGACCGAAACTATAAAGCACTAATTAAACGCATCACATACCTTCTTGTGGAAGTAATGCTTCCATAGTGAAGAACAGAAAGAATATTTATAAGG
Organism: Pyrrhosoma nymphula; assembly: GCA_963573305.1. Classification (NCBI taxonomy): domain Eukaryota; kingdom Metazoa; phylum Arthropoda; class Insecta; order Odonata; family Coenagrionidae; genus Pyrrhosoma; species Pyrrhosoma nymphula. The sequence goes on along the minus strand of OY754336.1, from coordinate 53,748,267 downwards.
AGGTTATGATATAACTTTTGTTCAAGTCTTGTCTAGAATAGAATCGAAACTACGTCTAGAGATGTCTACTTCACAGTCTTACGAAAAGCCCAAACCGTGATATCATGTAACTTTCTCTTGGTAAGTTTTAAATTTTTTAAGCCCAAAATTTCGATATTCTGTCCATTCACAACTGAATCTTTTTTATATTCTGTTCCGAAAATACGAATATTCCCCCAAGGGCAGAATAACGATGTAAAATTTGGAGGGTGATCCATTCAGAAACCATTACTTCGTCACTAATAAAACGATTGAAATAAATGTAATCTCGTTCGATAAGGTGTAACTACTTGGTGTACTATAATGCGAACAGACTCATGAGTCAACACTGCGCTTGGATGAGGCGTGGGTGGGGGACTACGGCGAATGTTGGTCTTTTTGAGCGTGGGAATAAATATCCTCGAAGTACATCTTGAGACTCCGATGTCTAGCGCACTGATTTTTGCACAAAACGAAGGGTCTAGTCTAGAATTGTCTATTTAGCTACAAAAATGACTTTGAATTTTTTTTCCGGTAAATTCACGTAACGAACCGGCTCACAATGGACTGAAATCAATTAGAAATTCGATTATATTTTCAGCGTCACATACGGTCGTAGATGATTTCTTAGAGTTCACTCTCTATAAGCTTCGTTATAATCGTGATGTAAGTACCTCAGTGTCCATCGATGTCCACTTCTTTTTATTTTACTACACAAAGGCGAAAAATTGACGAAAAACAGGGTCCGCCATTTTGTCATGTATCGATGAAAAATAATACATATTTTCCAAAAAAATAAGTAATATTTAATAAAAAGAACTATTATGCCAAAATATTTCTGTTTTAATTCCACAGCTTTACTACCAAAGATTCAACACTTGCTTGAATTCGGTGATTTTCAGAAAAAAAATAAAGGCGGGCGATTTTTGCGAAATTTTTCCAACTTTGAGCCCATGTAAAATTTTAACACGTACAAGTTATGGCAAATGGCATACAAAATCACATGAACCAATCTATGGAGAATGACTGTGCAAAGTTTCAACTTCCAGACTGAAAAAAATCTTTTTTGGATTTTGGCCAGCTTTTTTCGATATCAGCCCACTATGCGACAGCGAGGTTAGCAATAAAGTATTTCGCTCAAATGTCCTCTAATTTACTGTCCAAAGTAAGTCGCCTCTCTAAACAGATTAATAGATAAGTTTGCATTTGCTGAGTGCGCTGACAACATGGCTATTGCGCTGCCACTACTTCTGGCAAATTTTAAATATTGTATTTATTAGATATCTCGCTATTCATTAGATACCGAAGGTATTGAAAGTCTCCGTTAAAAGTGTTTACATTTTTTTGAAGAGCACTACATTCTTTAAAAATCATTCTACGCGCCTTAAGTTGTTTCCAACGTAATATGACTTGAATGTGAAATATTTTGGCTACGTTCAGTGAAACGTACCCTATATTTGATGTTTTTTACAAATTGTTTTTTCCATAAATTGAATTTGAAAAATTACATAGTACTAAATACAAGAAATTGGTCGAGAAAATGTTTAGTTTTATATTTACTAGCTAAGTCACATTTTCGTGGGAAATTGTTTGTAAAAAATGGAATTCTTCCTGGAAATTGAATGTTAGTAAAAAAAAACAGACTAATACCAGTTATATTATTAAAGTTCTTGGTAAATTCCAGTAATAATTTATGTCAAAATGTGTTCATTTGATGGAAATGGCTCTACAGTGGCATACATGGCTGTAAAAACAGCTCGTTAAATAAATTTATTCTTCGTATTATCTGCATATATTGCTTCTTTATTTTGCTAACTAGGCATAACGTCAGAGGAAGAAATACAAACGAAAAGATGAAGTATAGTATTTGTTTAGACAAAAAAATTTGGGGTGGACCTTCTTAAATAAAAGGATAATCCCCTAGGATATGGATGCTAGGTCATCCCCGCGTTCACCCCTAATAATACAATCATTACGAACGTCTCGGTATCCGTCAGATTCCGTCAGAGTATGTCAGATACTGAGATGCAAGTTGCATTCGTCACTGTGAGGCGGTGTTTTCTCTTGCGGCATCTAAGTACATATTACGATGCTATGCATTTTGCTTCTAATTTATATATTTCCTATTATTTGTATTTCCCTTGCTCCTAAACTAAACGATTGTTATAAGAATTTTTATGCATAAATTTATGTTTGGAAAAACCAGTCAAATATTTGCAAACGCAAAAGATGGTAACCCAAGCTCAGGTTGTGCAAAGGAATATTTATTTCCCTTTCAGATAATTTATTTTTGTCAAAAATTAAACTTTAATTTAAAGTTTTATTGAAATGAAACTTTCTTCTTCTTAAATCCTTCCAAAACAGACTGTACTTCTAATTTTTAAACACCATCTTCTCCAACCTTTCACAGAATTGGATGAACATCATAAGAGAAATACTCCATCGTTAAAAAGTAACGAGTCAGCGTCACACTTCGTACCACAATATATCTCTCCGTGATAATTAAACGTTACTGCAAACTCCCGAAACTTCCTCAAGCCAAACTTTGAGTCTCATATTCCCGCCCACTCGTCCCTCTTTATTTTTATATCACTTGCTCCTGCCACCCACGTTGTAAATGATGACATCCCTTGCGCCGCACAGTGGGGTACGGAGGTAGCGCTCACTTTCAAAATCGTAGAACTTTTGAATGAATTGAGATATTAACGTAAATCCTTTTTTATTTGAAAGCTAAAATCCTAAGGTATAGAGGAAAAATATTTTTCAAATAAAAAATAACAATGAAAGTCTGCAGAATGTGTGCGGATGCCGTAATTTTTTCCAATTTTTTTATAGACTTAAATATATCAGCGAAAAATAAATGTTTAATAAAAAAATGACATATTACTATTTTTTATCATATTCATTGATAACAAGATTTAACCAAGTCGAAATATTATTTTTATTTTTTTTTGTTATAAACAATTTTTTATTAATAAATTAAATAATTGTGGTAGTATTCACGTTAGAAAAATTTTAAAAGCAGATTTGTAATCTTGAAGAGAAATATAGCAAAAAAGCATTCATATATTTTTTACATGCAGTGAATAGTTTAGCCACAAATCGATTTCAATGTATCGGGTCGCGCGACGTGCTAATAGTTGACCCAGCGCGCACTGCACAATGCCAACAACAAGATGAAATGAATTACGTTGTATAACCTTCATAATCGTTAATCTCCGTCCAGTTTCAAGATATCTTTGAAAATCATGTGTCGATACAAAGCTAAGAAGTGTATATATTGATAAAAAATGTTTCTGCCAGCCTTATTGTAAAAACATTATGAAAATTAAATTTTTCCGATCGAATTATATATGACGAGAAATCGGAATTGTGTATAATGTCCATCAAAATCGTGAATCGCGGCCACGATTAATAATATCTTAAAAAATATTATGTCGTTACAAAGCTGAGAAGTGTATGCATTAATAAAAAATGTTTTTGCCATCCTTATTGCAAAATTAAGCTGAAAATTAAATTTTTTGCCACCGAATTATATATGTATCTCCATATATCTCGCACGAGGCCTCCCTTTGCCATTCTTTCCGTCCACATTTCCCTCGACGAATATATTCATTAGGCCATCATGCCTCATGATGTGGCCGATTAAGTATTAACTTTTTTAAGGTCAGTCTATTAATAACAATTCAAATATAACAATTCAACAATAATAATTCATCTACTAACGAGAAACGTACAGTAACAATCCATAGACAGTAACAATCCAAAGTAATAATTGAAACATTAACAATCATGATAGAATATCAATTTAAGTAATAGATTAATAATCGGAGAAATCGCTGTCGATGTCTGCATTCTCTCTGTAAATAATAATTCTAGTCATTATATGGTGTATAATAGGATTATTATTTTTGTTAAGTTTATTGCTGAAAATTAAGTCTCACCCTTCTTTCATAAATGCCCTTGCTTCCAAGGACAATGATTTCCTTTTCACTCTCTGATTCTGATATATTATCTAATATTTCAAGATATCTTCATATATCTCTCATTTATGAAGATATCTTTAATCGTGGCCGCGATTCACGATTTTGATGGACATTACACATGATTCAGATTCTTCGTCATATATAATTCGGTGGCAAAAAATTTAATTTTCATATTGATTTTGCAATAAGGATGGCAAAAACATTTTTTATTAATGCATACACTTCTCAGCTTTGTAACGACATAATATTTTTTAAGATATTATTAATCGTGGCCGCGATTCACGATTTTGATGGACATTATACACAATTCCGATTTCTCGTCATATATAATTCGATCGGAAAAATTTAATTTTCATAATGTTTTTACAATAAGGCTGGCAGAAACATTTTTTATCAATAGATACACTTCTTAGCTTTGTATCGACACATGATTTTCAAAGATATCTTGAAACTGGACGGAGATTAACGATTATGAAGGTTATACAACGTAATTCATTTCATCCTGTTGTTGGCATTGTGCAGTGCGCGCTGGGTCAACTATTAGCACGTCGCGCGACCCGATACATTGAAATCGATTTGTGGCTAAACTATTCACTGCATGTAAAAAATATATGAATGCTTTTTTGCTATATTTCTCTTCAAGATTACAAATCTGCTTTTAAAATTTTTCTAACGTGAATACTACCACAATTATTTAATTTATTAATAAAAAATTTGTTATAACAAAAAAAAATAAAAATAATATTTCGACTTAGTTAAATCTTGTTATCAATGAATATGATAAAAAATAGTAATATGTCATTTTTTTTATTAAACATTTATTTTTCGCTGATGTATTTAAGTCTATAAAAAAATTGGAATAAATTACGGCATCCGCACACATTCTGCAGACTTTCATTGTTATTTTTTATTTGAAAAATATTTTTCCTCTATACCTTAGGATTTTAGCTTTCAAATAAAAAAGGAATTACGTTAATATCTCAATTCATTCAAAAGTTCTACGATTTTGAAAGTGAGCGCTACCTCCGTACCCCACTGTGCGCCGTAGAGCGCTCTCGTCTCAACCATCAATGCGAGTTTCTATGATAAAACTCTTCGTTTTACCACGCAACTTCCGAAACGAGTTCACATCCCCAACATAAATAGAGTTCCAAAGCATTTGGACGAGCCAAAAGTGTAATGTACCAACAACCCATGTTGTGCTTTCAGCCTCGCTTTACATGCAAAGGTGAAAGCAGCCACGCCCTCTCTCACTCGAAATGAATGATCTCTCTACGCCACGCCACGAAATCTCTGCTGTCCCATTCACTGAGCATACATACACCCACTGGCAGCATTTCGACGGATGTTCCTCGGGTTTCAGTGATGGAATCCCTTTCCAAGCACCATTGAGGTGAGAAGTGGGGAAATGGCGGATATATTGCCTCGGAAAGGTGTGTAAACCACCTGTAAAAACTCCACGTGACTATTTCATAGTCTGCTCACACTTTCACTAGTTACGACATCATTAGTTTTCTGATGATACTGAAAATGACAAAATAGTTGTAGGTACATCAATCTAACAACTTGGTAAACTTTTTTAAAAGCTGAATTCATTTTTGTATAGCGAGAAAATTCCGACAGATAATACTTGACATAATTGGATTACACTGTTTTTCCTGTTTTGATTTCAGATCTCAAGTCATTTTTTGACAACTTAGAAGGTTTTTTGTCCACTGCACTAATTTATTATTAAAAAACGTGAGATAGAGATGGAAAGTACCTAACTACTGTGATACCACCCCTTGTATTAGAAGATCCCGAAATATATGTACCTAGATGTTAAAAACACTCGTATCTATCTTTAGCCATTAATTGAATCGTTCTTCATTTCTGAGAGAAAGTCTCAATCTCTCTCAGAAATAATCTCTATGTCCTATGGATAAATGAATTTTGTAAAAACTATTTTTTGAACTTATAAACACGGAATTACGTTTGGAATAAACTTTGCATCTCCACAGGATTTCACATGCAGTCAACCACGGTTGCAATCACATCGCGGTCAATGAAGGGGTGAAATTATCAATATATTGTGGGGAAATGGATGATTTTTAGTTTGGTTGATTTAAGTTTTGTAGGTTCAAATACCGTGGTCCAATCTAAAGCATTATAATACATCGAAATAATTCAGTCCTTGACTAGCTTGAGGAAACTTTACACCCTCTTCCTCTAGATTCGCAAGAAAAGCACTCCCATGGGATAATATTCCATTCGAAATGATGTAACAACATACGATAAAGTACTACAATTAAAAGGTACCTTATTCCCATCGAGCAGGCTTGATGTAATTGCTTTTAGCAGATGATATACCTATATTAATCCCACATGACCAATAGTTGCACAAAAGTATTTCCTCAGGGACACGACCCATTCGTGTGATTAGTGTAATGGTTTGGTGGGCCTAAGGGCCCCTTAGCCGAATCCCCGTGGTTGCTCAAATCATGGTAGAGTGGCGGGGAGGTGAATTGGCGGTGGCGGGAGTGGTGGGAAGGAATCGTGGTTTCTCCCTTTCCATTTGCGTGCCATGGTGATGGGAGCGGGGCACATTCCATACGCCAAGTGCTCGACTTCAACCGCCGAGTGTGAGGGCGGAAACAATGAGCACTTCACTGTCTTCTCAGACCGCAAGCTGGCTACAACTTGAGATATGTGTCTCATTACGTTGTTTGACAATTGAGTGCAGTAAAATTTCTAGCAAACATGCCTACGCAGTATCCCACGAGTTACTGTAAGAGCGTGTATCAGTAGGACACAAGTCACGAAAAAGAGAGACAATTGGAGTAGAAAAGATATTATTATTGGAGTAGAAAAGATATTATTATTGGAGTAGAAAAGATATTATTATTGGAGTAGAAAAGATATTATTATTGGACTAGAAAAGATTAATTGGTAGTAGAAAAGAAGCATTAGAGAGGTGCTTCAGAGTTAACATGTCTGTTCAACAGATGTAGTTTATGGGTAAATACTGTACAAAGATAACCAGTACGTGCGATTTGATTATCCCTATTTAATATTCACATTGAGTGTAACCCCTCTGTCTCTAGTGGTTCTCAATGAAATCAACTTACAGATTTTTAATAAGGAAATATCAGTAAAAATGACTTCAAAGTTTGAGGATGAAGAATCGCTGCCTTTAAAGGAGTTACGTACCCATAAACATAAATTATCTATTGGCAATAAGCTATTTGTAGTTTTTCATGATGAATAAAATTCTTCAGTCGCAATAAGTTATTAAATATGTATAGAGTAAATTTATTGAGAACTTGACTTAGCCTATGCAGATTAGTTTTAAAAAATTAGCAAACAAAAGAGCTTAATGATTTGATACCCGTCGTATAATATTTTTATCGGATCTCCATTAATGTTTACCATTTGGTACCTCCTCGACTTTAGCCACAGAAAGTGAAAAATTTTCATTTGCCATCAATATTTTCTCAATCAGAGAGACACTGCCGAAAGCTGAAAGTGAGAAGTAATCGTATCACAACTACTTTGTCTTAAAAAATGGGATTCTTATATAATTTTGAATTCGGCTGATCAAAGCAAGTCTTGTCTTGATCAAAATCCTACTTAATTCTTTGGATATTTAAATAGAAAATCAGGAGTGATGTTGTGGAACCGTTCCATAATGACAAAAGCCAAACACCTGCAGTTTTCAGCTTAAAAAAGATTTATTACCAAAGATAAGGGTCACCCTAATTTTCCTGGTATATATTGGAGCGTATGTTTTGAATGCTTCTCTTGAAAATAGTGTAGTAACATTTAAACAAGTCTCAACAACCCTTTTATTAGAGAAAAATGGCAAATGTTTTGCTTCTATCACTTTGGCTATTGTTTAATGATTATTTGATTATTGACGTTGATTATTTTTAGATATTTTCCTGCATGCTTCCTACAGAAAATTGATTTAGCTTAAAACAGCTACTCTGAAGGAACACATGAAAATGCGCAAAATGGGCGTAACCGTCAATGTAAAAGCCTTAGAATCGGTCTTAAGGCAGGACCGAGAATAAGAAACATCTCTTCAAAGTCTTCACGCGTCCCTCTATCAACAAGTTTTTTTTCAAGACGAAAACCTTATGTCACGAAATCGATACTCGACTAGAAATCTATCGTTGAAAACGCTCACGTTGAAATCATTAAAATACTTGGTATCAACAAGTTTATGGACAATGAAGAAACATTAGAACCAGTGTGTAGGCACTGCTAACGATAGTAAGATTAAAAATCCATTTCGACACCAAATATTTTGCTAGGAAGCCCTCGCAGTTCTGCCAGTGCCAAGTTTTGCTTCCACTTAACTCCTAACACTCACTTAGCTGCCAATTCAGGAAAGACGAATGCAAATATTTATCAATGAAACCTTAGCTCGTCTTGTTAGAAAAATACTATATCAAATAAAAGCATGAAAATGTGGAAAATGGTTGAATTTTCGGATAAACAAAAGTCTTGAAATCAGTTTAATGGTAGGACGGTCAGTGAGAACGTTTCAATAAAGGGCAAAAATCTCTTAAGCAATGAGAAAGCCATTTAACCATCAGTTATTTCCGCAGCGGTCCCTCCAAGCTCTGTTACACCAATTACTAAATCTTCACCCGCAGTACATTCGCCCCTTCCCGTTTTAGGCCAAGGTCTCACGGTCGACATTAATTATTTTTTAATTTGATCAAACTGGTTATCAGTGTCGTGTGAAAGGTGGTACTAAAAATGATATAAATAAGTTCCAAAACCTTCATTGATTGATAATTTGGAATAAATTTACATTTTTATCCTCAAATTTGAAACGGATGGGTTTATAGGCGGTGCAGAATTCTTGGAATTGGATGTTAAGTACCACCAAGAGTAAAAATGGGTTATTATGGTAAATTCATCTCCAAAGTTATCACGCGTTTATTTCTCCAATAACGTTTTTCCCCGGCGTCCTCTTAATTCTTCCACGCAAAATCTTTCACCCTCTATGACACACATGCTCAACTCGCTGTATATGAAACGTTGGACCAGAATCTCTTGCTATGGAATAAAACTCAACTTAAGACCATATTCGTTGAAAAAGTCTTCGTTGAAGGAAATCATTAAAACATTCAAGATGGTAGTAGTTGATGGAGAGCGCAGAAACCTGATAATTGGTACTCCCAACATTAAATGGTGTATGTAGATAAATTATCTCAAGTAATAAAATAACCATTTTCTACTCTGTGAATCAAAAGCCTTAGAATATTCACTTTTTCTGTTTCCTGTCAAACCAACTGGGGCACACACAACTATTTATTTTAAAGCCTGATGCCTACGCTCTATTATACATTTTGAGATATGCAAACGAGTATAGCATGCTGTAAAATGGAGAACCTTCTTAGTACCCATTGTCATTGAAAAAGGCTGCGCTGAAGGAAGTCATTTAAAAATTGGAAAATAATAAGATTTCGAAAAGTGAAATTTCCTAATAAGCTATAATAAGGTACCATTATCATTAGGATTGGTCTACGCAGAGTTATATACCTCCAAAGTTAACAGGCATCCAATAAATCATCAAGTTTTTGTGCCTCTATCCTCACAATTCTGCCATGTAGAATGTTTCAACCACACCTGCGTTGAATATGGCAGAGGAGGACCACACACTTTGCGGAATCGAAACATATTTCGAAAGCACGGCTCTCGAAAACGGTCGCAGGAACGAGTTAAAAGTTTTTATTGCTCCTTCCGTCTCTCTCTCTCCAACCATGTTATATATTGTTTCTGTAGAGCGACGTCACAAAAACATTAAATGCAACGGCCTTTCGTGCTTTTGTGTGATGGGGGGAAGGAGGGAGGGAGGAGAGGGATTACTTGTAGTAGTCCTTCCCACTCGCTTCCAACGGGAAGAGGAGAGAAAGTTCTCGTCGACGTCATCAAAACCCATGTTAGTGGAGGGGAGGAAGGTGTTGGGCAAAGGGGTTGGTGATGGTGCTGCGCAAAATGGGCGAGTCTACAGGGAGTGGGGGTGGTTTTTCAGGGCGGGGAATGGCAGGGGAAGCGAGGGAAGTGTGGAGACACGGAGGGGAGGTTTGTGTGGGGGAGAGGGTGAGTTTTAAGTCCCGCGGCGTCTGCGGTGGCTACCGCATCCGACGGTCAGACTCCTCCCGCCCACCCCCGCGCCTCCCCACTGCTGCCACGGCAACCGTCTGCAGCTACCGCCCACGCTACCCTCCCCCCCGGTAACCCCTTCTTTCGCAACCCCCTGGGCATTTTATCTCTCCGGGTTAGAGGGGAGGGCATACCGTTCTATGGCGGCGTCTGTACCCACACTCTCTCTTTCGATTCGCTCTTTTCGGCTTCTCTTGCCGAAGGGATATCCCCGAGTGAGTGTTCTCACTCCCACTGTCACTCTCAAACGCCCTCCCCACCTTCAACTCTTAACTCCCACACCTCTTTTTTAATCTCCGTGCTACTATTGTAGTTTCGATCACATGCATCAAATTAAAGATAAAGATTGCAGAATGGACAGGTTAAGAATATTATATACTTTGCGTACGATTAGGGACTACATAAGCTGTGGTCAATGCTGCGAATAATGTTAATGGCAACCATAGCTTGCGTTATTTTCCTATTTTATTTTTTATTTTCAACTTTCAATTCTTATATGGAATACTACTTAATTTTATGCGTTAGGTTTCTGTATTTTACAATATTTTTTTAATTTTTGCAAAATTCCAGTTAGCAGAATCTTAATTTTGGAATTGTTTTGCGAGTTAGCATGACTGAGCTCTACATAATGATCCCCGTGATGTATGAGTAGGTATTGTGTCTATTTAGCATGAGTACAATGTCGGCCACCTCATATTCATAAAATTGACAGGTTGATTATATATTTTATATAAGTTATATATTTTATATAAGTTATATATTTTTCGTACGATTAGGGACTACATAAACTGTCTTCGATGTCGCAAATAATGTTAATGGTAACCATAGCTTGGGTTATTTTCCTCTTTTACTTTTTTACTTTTCAACTTTAAATTCTTGTATGGAATGCTAATTAATTTTATGCATTAAGTTTTTATAATTTTTATCATATTCTCATGAGTGCACTTCAGCATCTTAGTTTTGGAATCGTTAGCATGGATGAGATCTAAATAATGGTCCCCGTGATGTATGAGTAGGTACTGTGTCTATTTCACACGAGTACAATATCAGCCACCATATTACATCTGAAATCTCATTATGTAATTATATTACACTAGCTGAAGGTACCCGTTGAACTTCAACGGATGTGAAAAAAATTGAACTTATTTTATAAGAAAACCACAAAACCTGAAGAATACTGTCAGCGTGATCATTTTAGGTGTTCGTATCCTATCTTGTTTGTTGTGATTCGTTCGTTTTCCCTTTCGTGCACGGAGAGTTGAGTGATTTTTTGTCCTCTTTAATGCACGGGAAACCCAATAATGGGCCTCGAAGACTCATTACTACTTAATAAATAGCACCTAGGTTGATAGATGGTGACCTCATCCCTTGAATCGTCTTCTGAGTGAATAACAGCTTGAGCACTTCCCTTGCGTACATAAATATATTTGCATTCAATGACTTAATTGAATTCCGCCATTCAACGTTGATATGTGCGTTGAGTATCTTAATCAGGATAGGAGAGTAGAGTATAATCCAGCGGTTGACAACGTCAAAAGGAGCATTTTCAATAGCAGCGATGTTTGTTTTTCCTATGAATCCTTCAATACCCGGACTATGTCTTTGGCATAAAGGGTGACTTTATTCATTGTTTCCTAAATCATAATCATTGGTTACAAAATTAAAAATCTACGGAGATCAGTCTTAGTGCACTTGCCAATTTTCATGCACCGATGACGTCCATTGCGCAGAATATCCGTTCTTCTTATGGCAAAGAAGCATGTAGTGACGCAATTATAATTTCCGCCATCTTAAAACAAATTGAAGTTTCGAAACAAATGGCTCAATATTTGAACCAGATTTTTAGCTGGTTACCCGTCAGAAGGTTTGGTTAGGATGAAACTTGTGCGGTTCTTAGCGTAATCCGAGAAACACCACGGTGAGATTATCATGAGATTGCTGGTAGGCATGTCTTTGAGCATCCAAGGCTAACCTTTGTCGTTTTTCATGCAAGGACTCATTTTCTCGCAAAGAAGACATTCCTCATGCTTTAGAAAAGTTTTTCAAAAGGTTACCTTTTATTCTATAAGACATGTTTATGGACATATTTTTAAGTCCAAGGAGGGGAAACATAGAGGCAAGTCAGAGACTCGATTAGGCAACTCGATGATTGAGTCAATGTAAGTAAACTGCATTTTAACACTTTTAAGTATATATAGATAACTCGTAAAGTTTATGTGGGAATTGGTCTAAAAAACATTTCGCAATCGTAATGAGAGGCAGACGGTTCCACTACGTGTAATTCATCTGAGTATTAAAATATATTAAACGACGCCGTATTTGTTGTAGCAACGGAGGCATTATTAACATTATTATTCGCTGCACGTAAATATTCTTCCACGTTTAATTTCTTTATGTGTATAGTTTTGTACATAAGTGTTCTCTCGTATGCAGTTCCCTTATGAGAGCTACTTTGAGAATAGACATTGAAGAGTATACCTGTAAATATGCATTGAATTTATCGATTACCCCCCAAAGCAATCTATCATCTTGGGACTCTGGGCCCTTCCTATACAAATTTTCTTTCTACGTGCTATCATGGGCCGGCAGGAAAACTTAAATGCCAGATGCGTGAATATCCTTTGAAATTCAAATCTCTGGTTGTCAAGGAAATATGCTATTGTTGATTTCAGAGAAAAATGTGAGATTTTTCAGCTATAAACATAATTTTCAGATAATTACGAAGCGTAAAAGAAAATAGATTGAAAGAATTAAAAACTTCATTTATTCAGCCATCCAATAAAATAAATTCCAGCCCTCTATCTTGAGTGAAAGTAATTTTTAAAAGCAAAAAATAAAACCACTGCACCAAACCCAAAGCTTAGCATGGACCAAAAGGGACCCCCAGGGGGGGTATTTGGGGGCCCTGACAGATTTTTAATATAGCCTATGTTTCATCCCGGTACATTTTCTAACTACATACAAAATTTCAACTCAATCGGTTCAGTAGTGTTTGCGTGATTGAGCAACAGACAGACAGACAGACACCATTCAATTTTTATATATTAGTATGATTATTATGTGTATTATAGGTATTTAAGAAAAAAGCAAATGGCATAATAATAGGGTGTTTAGTGGTTAGTGCATGTCGGGTGAGGTATAACCTCCTAACACCCACCCTTGAGGTGGCATTCAGGGTATTACGTAGATGTGGACGTCAAAAAGATTTTTTCGGCTCATTGGCATAGCCAGTTACTGGGGTAGGCTGGTTATTTGGCGAGGTGACCAACAATAGATGTTATTGCAGGATAGTTGGTAAGGTTGTCAAGGGAAATATTATTGGGAAAAGTTGGAACGAGGGAGTGAAACTTGGTGTTGGCATTAGTCTGCTCTGATGAATTACTTCATGTGGACCTAGGTTTAACGTCTCATCTGACTGACGGAGCACTGTATTTCAAATGTTCCCCTCACAGCACCTAAGTAGCGATTGAGATTCCAACTGAATGGTCGTTATAGGGGCGATGACACAAAAAAGCTAAAATATTGCGAAAAATCGTTACGTTTTAGCAAATATTTTGGAATTTCAACTGGAATACAAAATTCGATTGAAGGAATAAGAATCTTTATTTTATATTATTTGTATTGGCACCTTTTTCAATAACAGAAAACCACTATTTATAATTTAATTTTGCAAATAAAAAAAGGTCTGCAGTCAAATGAAGATTCAGGTTCACGTGTATTTCTTATGGGAAATATTCTGACATATATACACACATTGGTGATTGTTATAGTAGATACTGCTATTAGAATATTAATATAGCACACCTGTTAAAAAATAGAAAATAGAAATCGAAAATTGAATTTATTATTCTGGGACAAGTGTGTGGGTCCCATAGGAACATATATGATTATATATATCTTTAGAGCCAAACAAATATTACAATAGCAAGATATACAAGATGTATTAATATCAAAGAATCCGACATAATATTTAACAATACGGCGAATTTATAAAAATACATAAGATTTTGTACAGTTTAGACAATATTTAGTTTACTTGAAGTAATATTTCATGATATTTCGTTTAAATTATTTTTTTCAGATTGTTTTACGTTTTCTGTCAATTGATTCCGTACTTCGCAAGAGGGGACATGGAAAGACGTAGACAGATATCCGATAGTGTGGTTTATAAAGTTCTTCCATGCGGCGTGTTGGACGTTCATTTGTTCTAGTATTGTATTGCACATTCCTGTGTAAGTATGTGGAAAGTTCTGTCGTTATTAACTTTTACATGAATGTTACCATATTAAGTAAGCGCCTATTTTGTATTTTTAGCCATCTGAGTTTTTAAATGTATGACGTCACGTGTTCATAATATGCGATGTCAAAGATATACCTCGCACATGAGTTCTGAATCCTCTGGAGTTTAAAATTCAGTTCGTTTCCTAAGGTCAGAGTATACAACACAGCAGTAGTCTATGTTTGGGAAAACAAGAGTATCCACTAACTTTTGGTGAAAGGAAACAGGGATAAGGTGTCTAAATTGTTTTAACTGGTATAAAGTCTTAAACTCCCTATGCGAAATGGATTTTGTGTGTTCGTTTCATGAACACCCAAAATCCATTTCCGTAAAGGTAAATAAATATAAATTTATTATTCTAGGAAAGTATCCAATGGAATGTAGCGCACACGGAGAAAGACTTTGTGGAAAGAGAAACATGCTACACCTCGCCAAACTTTATAAAACAAAGGTAAGAAAAAATTGGAGTTCATATGTCGTAACTTGAGAATATCGTAAACAAACATGAGTGGTCAATTTGAAAAAAGAATAATTATGACCTGCAGCACTTGCGATGGAGAGCTGCTAGGGAGCCCGTGTAATTTTCGTCATTTATTATGCCTGGGGTGGTCGGGTGAATGCGGCGGCTAGAGTGCTTACTTCTTCCTAACCTGAGGCTTCGGACTACGACTCCGGCGCTGTTGGAGATTTTTCTTGTCGAATTCAAATCCCTTCCTTTGGAGAACACTGAAAGTGTCGTCCTTCGACGTTCGGATTGGACTTTAAACTGTGGACCCAAAATCACCTTCTGCTAAGAGTAGGCTAGTATCGACGCAGGATTTCCTTCCATATTTCCTCCGTTCTCCAAATTATCCCTCCCTTCTCGCCTTACCCACCTGTCTCCGACGTTGCAAAGGACCTCAGCTGTCGGTCGTCTCCCCAAACAACCAACCAGCCAATCACTCGCTAAGTTTCCCTGCATGTTCTCACTCTCATGTTCCGCCGCCATTCACAAACACCAATTTCAACTTGGAATCTCAAAATCCTCACTATTTGATTTAACGTAAAATCGCTCGCGTGAAGATGACATTATTGCATAAGTGGCTAAGAAGACAGCAATCCACAGCTCAGGTATCCACCACCTTATCCTCCCCCTCCATCACATATCCGCAGTAATCAGGTATATCCAAGATTTATAGATTTGGGTTTTGAATGCTCGAAATGCACCTTATAACCTAATGCCTTTAATCAAAGACGGACAGTATCCGCGCACAAAGCGGGATTTGAGTCCTCGGCCTTCGTGTTCCAAGGCTGGCTTATTTGTAAGCTTGTTTCCGCGATTGGCATCAGGTAATTATTTATTCATTGCACACTGCCTCTAAATTTGGGCTTATTGTTAGATGAGCACTAACTGAGCTAGCATCTTCCCCAAAACTTGCTTCAAAACGGCAAGCATCGACTCCCTTCACTATTTCGTTTTTGTGCTCCTCATACTCTTTCTTTTCTTCACATTGTCTAAAATTTCTGTTCCCTCCCATTCACATCTAAACATTCCTCCCCCGTCTACCATTGTCTGCAGCATCCAGTCACCTGTACTATCTTTCTCTATCTCTTTTGTATCCTCTAAATTTTGCAACCACCTCATCTTAGCGAACCATGACTGGAACTTCATTGCTAGAGTTTCATTTCTTCCACACTTTTGTCTATGTAACGATAAGTAGCATCGGCATACAAAGTCAAACTTTATATTAAACACAACGCCAACCATTTTGTTACTTATTTAAGCAGATGTATAAAATTTGACTGTAGACGAAGAAGTATGAGGGAAACCCGGCGTGTTATCAAAATTATCCTGTTATAGAGATACGTTAACTACTTTCCGAAGGATAAAAGGGGTCAAATAAGGAGAAAAGCAATTGAATTGTTCTCTACAAGACACTCAAGTTGGACTCGAGGCTACTCTGAAAAATCGTCGCCACTATACCAGGGCACTCAGTGTGAGAAGACACAATTATAGTATTTTAGCCCAATCAATCCCAAATTTTATTATGGAAATAACTGTTAGGAGTGGCATCCACCAGATTAGGCCATAGGTACCATGAAAATAAATAAATAATTTGCGTCTCAATTTTGAGCCAACATAATAAAACCTTTCCAACATTCAACTCAATTTACTCCAAGGAAACACCCTGAGTGGAGAAATTCCACCATGGCAGGACTCGAACCCGCGACCTAGATGTTAGCACACAAGTGATTGACCCCGCCGCCACCGAGTCTGGCAAATTAAGGGTAGGTAGGAAGGTAGGTATAGGGGGGATTAATTAAGAGAGAGAGAGGATGGAAGATTGATTGATGGATAGATAGATAAACGTCATTATTAGGGCGAGATTGAGACTTTAAAGTCCCTTCTTCCGTCTAACCCCTCGTCAGAACATGAATACTGTCAATATTACAAACACCGCAATATATTGCTATGCCCCTGTCCCCTGACCCCTGGTTTCTTGACTAAATCTTCCTGTGTGAATCAACGCATGAGCGTATGTGATACACTCATGCAACGTCCGGGAGTGAGTAATCTAGGGAGCAACAGGATGTAGTCCCCCATCTCCAGGGAAATGACGTATAACCCCATGTGCGTCAGCAAGTTAGTTCTCACGGTTTTCACCTATCACGATCTCCTTATTTGGCTATTGGGGTCCACTCATTTTTGGGGCAATCTCAAAGCGCAGACCATCCTCATTAACCTGTCACTTCACATCTCTTGACCTCTCAGAAAAGTATAAAACCTAAACATCAAGGACAACCAGTTTAGGAAAATACTCAAATAAGCAGATTCCCAAAGAATCTCCTTATTTGGCCATGGAGAGGGGCAGAGCATAAACTCGCAGGTGCGGTTAGACACTCACTTGATCACTCCGAGACTCTACGAGACTAGTAATCGCTTAATACACCGTCAGTGCCAGATAAAACTCGCCGCGCCTCCGACGATCACGTCCAGCTGACCCCCTGCTTCGACCAGCATCGTCACCAGTGCCATCCTCGTTGCCAAAGCTGCCGAAGCCCGCAGACCCCTCCAGGTCACCAGAGTCGACTTCGTTTTGCTATGTAAGCCAGTGCTTCAATACATAATAAATGCATTATTTAAGATCTGAGTGTTCTTATTGATTCTCATTTCTGCCACCAAGACATGCGATCCTTTCAATGAATTACGCAACCCTGTGTACCTTAACCGGGACACAAGAATATAAATCAGAGAAATTATACTAGAAACAATAGAGATAGAATATTAACGCGACATAATGAAATATCAGAAATATGTGTAAAAAGATATGTAAAATTGTGGGAAGAACATGAGGATTTTGGCTGGCATCCGTCACGGAAAAAACCCACTGCAGGAAACACCGACACATGAAGGGGGGTATGAAAAACCTGCGAAAACGTTCTGAGAGAACCTAGAGACAATCCTGGCATCATCACTAAAGGTAATAAAATCAGTGATGTGACCGTGGCCACTACCACGAACGTGGTTAGCTGAATGTGATCGTTGTTTGTGATGTTGGGTGTCACATCCAGTGTTTTGAGGTATTCCGTGCTTGAAATTTATTTTAAGTTAATTGGCTAATCTTAAATTTTATATGCTGTGACCATTAATTACTCCTGTTTTCCACTAGTCTCTACTACTTGAAGTTTTGCCTCATTGTTACAAACTGGCGATTAAGGCTGGCCAAAATATATTAAAGATTTTAGTTTAAACCCACCCACTATACCCACTGTAGGCTTAGGAACCTAGGATAAGCTGCCCAACATTTGGCTAGGGAACCAGACAGATAACCACTCAAGGATTTGGTACCTTGTCGATGAAACCAAATTGCAGGCTTGGGATCCTCAACCAAGAAACCCACTCATGGCTGGTATCGCACGGCTATCGGGAGTGACCCCTACGGGTGGCAATGGGGTTACTGGTTCAAATGCCTGAACTGGTAGTGACAATGTCACCATGGACCTACGCAATATACTTAAAATGTCTACGTAAAATAAACAGGACGACAAGCAACAGAATGCATGTGGCACCACCATAGCAGCGTTCTCAACGTTGTTCATATTTGTAGGGCCGCATGTGCTCACGATGAAAAATCAAGTCTACTTTATTAAGAGGTTTGAAACATGCTCTTTCAAATGAAAATGATTCAAAAGAGTATCCAGAAGGTCTTTCTTTCGTAAGAGCGGGCAGATAATAACCTATTTTTGTCGTTTTTGCAAATGTCATCCTCAAAGTGTCCCAATTTTTAGGGCCAGACCCGCGATGAAAAACCAGATTTACTGTTTTGGAGGGTTTAAATCGTTCTCTTTCTAATGAAAACAATCCAAAAGAAATTCAAGAGGGCCTTTTTTGTAAAAGCGGGGTGAAAATACCCTATTTAAGATGTTTTTACAAAAATTGCCAAATTTTGACTCAATTTTTAAACTAATGGAAAGCACTAGGAATATAAAATTTTATATTCATAAACCATGTGTTTATACGTTATCTCGCGCAAAGTTTTACGTTGATTTTACCTTAACTTCCTGAAATATAAAAAGCCAAAGTTTTAATTTTTTTCGATCCGCAATTTTTCGGGCCAGTTTCCCCCTGAATTTTCTGCAAGGAGGTCGCTTTTACAGTTATTTTAATTATTTTCTTAATAGTGCGTATAAAGTTGTACAAGATAGCCAATTTATGTCTCTCTCATCAAAATATTCTCTGAGATACTATGCCTCAAATTTACCAAAATCTCATAGTCATACAGAAGAAGATTGCGACACGGGGTCAAACAAAGTACTATATCTCTGCAAGTATACCATCGGTGAACGTAAAACTTTACAAATGTTTATTGGTGGTATATAGAAATTTCCATATAAAATTTCATTGAAATCCGTGATGGTCGAGCGGGGACCACCCAGGACCACCACCACTTGGAATGGAATGACCCAGTTGCAAGTTTATTATCGACTATAAAAAGTTCAGACCTATTGTAAGTCATCAGTCAACCTAAAAAAATACTGAAAAGACTGTTTATTTTGAGTTAATGAATTGAACTTTTAACCACTAAAGAAACGGATTATTTATGAAGTTTGGTTTTTTAATGTCAGTGTAAAAAGTTTGGCTATTTAATTGATCTATAAACATTTTCTAGAAAATTCTTTTCCACCCTACTCATTCATACCTAGTGCCTACATTTGGGGGCACCTAATATATTTGACAAAAGCTCACCAGGAACTAAAACAAATGTGGTTGCCGTATTTAAAATGCAAAAACAAGCAATATAAACAAAAATCACGATAAATTTTCAACTTTTTCAGGTCTGGGCATTAATTAAAGAGTATGATTGTACTATGGCGAATTAAGGAATTGCAGCCAGCTGTTCACGATGGCCAAACTTGCATCAATCGGTAAACTATATTTGCGGCCACCATTCATATGCACTTGTGTAGGGCAACGCGCACGCAAGACAACCAATGTGCGACCAGGCTTCTGAGGCAGATATGATACTATGTTTCTGGTTGTTCGAATGTGCGGCCACCACCAGCCAGTGGTGGTGACCGCAGACGCAATAGTGTGCCATTATCCTTATATTGTTCACGACTAAAGCTGTCTAGGGGTCCAGGTTTAAACGTCTGATCCTACAAATTGAAAACAAGGAGGGATCTGTTTTCCACTGAAAATCTCCGCCAATGTTGAAACGAGTTGAAACGCCACTTGAATTTCTCTTCACAACACACGCAAGTATGACGCCAAGTTTAACAGAATGATCTCCGCTACATTCTAAACCATACCATGGAGTCGATTTACTAAATCCTACCGAAAGTTTGCATGCGACAATGGAAAACTATTGAATTATTGTCGTGTTGATGTATCACGTGCTACGAAACTGCTAGATACTTTACAAGTAATAACCATTACATGCAAACAACATATGACGACTCGAGAATGTTGAATCGACGAGACCATGTGATAACATTAGTATTTTTGCATGTAATAATTATCACGGCGTTTAAATAATAGGTCCTCAAAGTATAAAATGAAACAGCCTTAGTCTCTACCCCAACCCAATCCCGAATGCCTAGCACTGGCATTAGGCGTAAAATGCCGTTGTTATAATCATCTTCGCCAGCTCTATCCCCTTAGAGTTACTTCTGAAGTAGTTTTCGGAGTTGGCGACCACCAGATGCGTAAATATGTACCCTATTAGAGGTTCATCGGAAGTAAGGGCGTAGGAATAGGAGGGAGTTTCGAGAGAAATCTGGCGTTGGCATTAGCCTTCTCTTTAAAGGCTCAATGGAATCCACAGCTCAACGTCACATCCGACGAACGGCGTACTGTGATTGAAGTATCCTTCTCAAGGATGCCCTAGAGGGATTAGAGGGCTTCACAGACTAACATCGGCCACTGCTGGGATTCAAGTACGGGGCCTTCAGAATGGGACGGTAGTACTCTAGCCATCATATCAATCCCATTCTGGGGAACGTTATTAACTGCGTCAAAACGTGGTGGAGTGGGATAAGGAATACGGAGGTCGGTGGAGGGAGACTTTCCTTGCTATCGATTGCGATCCAAAAAATTCTGTCGCAGATGCTCTTTGGGAGGAAAAAAGGTTGACCCTCGAGTGTTATACCTTTCCCCCAGAGTGGAGGGGAGGGTTTTTAGAACGGCGCGGTGGCTAAATAAGAATTAATGCAGCGGCTCTTAGTTTGAAATTGATCCTTCTTCTCGGCATGGGTATGATAGATACTTAAAGTAAATTCCATAGTTTACGCCATACTTGCCTGTCTCTCCTCTTAAAATCGATTTTAATGGAAAATGACTACCTAACGTGACGGAAAACTAATAAGAGAGCAGCCAATGTATTAATGCATTTTTTTAGACTTTCTCTCTACCGGAGATCGAGCTACTAGTCTTCTCTAACCTTAATTTTGTAATTTTTTTATTTTAGCTGTAGAATAATGATAGGAAGAACTATAGTAATACTCTCATTATTAAAATCACTCACTCACTCTCGATGAATGCGTATCTATGACACTAGGTTTTTTCAACTGATAATTACGTCGTAAAATACTCTCAGACCATCCTTTTGTTACCGCTGTAAACATAAGATTTTCTAAGAGATAGCATTTCTCAGATACATGGACGGTTATCTTTCATTGGGAAACAATACATTATTATCTACATCTACGAATTAGGTACCGTCACCATCATCATATGTGAAACGGGGTGATTACACACCAAGCAAATAATACCCGTCCCAGTTCAAGGCAAAACCCCGCACATCACCCTAGTCGCTAGGCGCGGACAAAATGTAGTCAGGGGAACAATGCTTATCAATGTCAGATGTTTTGTTCTTAACTTTTGTTATTGGACTGCAGATTCTCATATGAAATAGGTTTACTTACGACGCGATCGCAAGAATAAATTTTAACCAAAAATGTATTCGTATATTACTTATCTTCGTTCTTTAAACAATGTGTAGTCTTCGGTGTGATAACTGACGTAAAGAGCTGTCGTGGTCGAAGTCTTCCTGGTATTCAAGTTTCCCTTTTAACGATATAGCACCTGCTTGACGCATTAATAGTCACCAGATGTTGACCCTCAGACGCAATTTCCTACAAGTCATATTAACCCGGCGTTTTGGAATGAAATCACGGGCCTTTCCTACAGGTTATTGCTATCGCTATCCGTTGGATGAATGCTGCGTCGAATATCCTCCTGCGGCATATTTTTCGGATCGAAGTCCTTGCGTTTCAGCCAACGATACGAAAATGGTGACTTTGCAGTCCTAGGCAAAGGTTGAACTACGTCGATGGCAATTTCCTTATCCTTCTTGGTATAAAAGATAACGGTTATGATGGTGGACGCTTTATGAAAGTCCGTGATCGCACTTCTAATAGCACAATGCTTTGCATTCCCACTTCGATTATCGCGATTCGCACCAGACCTTAGTACCAAGGTCCTCGAAGGATACCGCTAGGAGAATGAGCTTGAAAAAATGAAAAATATCAGGTATGTTATAATACGTGACAGAAGAAGCAAGAAAAGATGAACGAAGAAGTTCAAGAAAGAATGCACACTCTATGACGGCGGTCATCTAACAGGTGGCCAAACTGGCTCAGAGGTAAGGTATCTGAAAATATATGTGGATGTATAAATAAGATCTCCTGCCATAGTGAAGTAGCAAAAAAAAGTGCGAGATTAATAATATTTTATAAAAAGCCACCCTTTTTGTCGTTTCTTCCTCCATAATACTGTATAATTTCTCTTCTTATTCCTGGCTGATGTCCCAGCACCCCTTGCCATAAGCTCTTCGGCAGGGGTCACTATGTTGATGCAGATTTCCTACCCGACGACCCATTTGTCGCGGTGGTGAATTTCCGTCTTTCTCAGTCAGGGATGGATGGTGGACCACCGAAGGAGGGTTTACAATGGGGTGGTTGCCACGTGGTTACGTCTGTGGGGAAGTTTTTCCTCGGATTCCCTCCTAAAAATAAAAATGAACTCAAACCCACTCCTCTTATTCCCTTCCCTTTGTTCCCTTCTCCATCCTTCAATTCTTCTCTCTCCCTCTCATTCCCTTGTGCCCTCCTCTCTTATATCCCTTCACACCCTTTCTCCTCCCGACCCTCTCACGCGACCCTCTTGTAACCTCTTCTTCTCTTCTTTTCCTTCTCTCTTCCTTCCACTCCACTCTCCACTTTCGTATCTTCTCTCTTTGCCTCATCCCTTTTATTTTCTTCTTCTCCTCCATCCATCCGTCTCCCTCTCTCCCCTTCAAAAACCTTTCCCTCTACCCAACCCCCTTGGCGAATAAAAAAAACCACCCTCCACTCCAAAACTCCACACCCTTTTTCCCACACCCACTCACTTCATCCCTTCCCACAATTCCAGGCGGTTTGGAGACCCCCTTTATCTCCACACAATCCTCAGAGTGGCGGCACAAGCCATCGAGATAAAGATCCACCCCCTCCCATCCTCCTTTATTTCTCTCCCTCTCTCTCCGTTCCTCCCCCTCTTGGCTCTCCCGCAGCCCCTCTCGATCTCCCTGTGCACCACCAACGAGGCATTTGGTAGGGGTTCGGACGGGGGTGGATTGAGATGGGTAGGGAATGGTGAGGGGTGGAAGAGGGTGAACCACCACCATATACTTCGATCGATGGTTTAAAGCCCACATCCCCCTCAAAGTCTCTCTCCCTCTCTTCCACTTCCCTTGCTACCACCACTGGCGACGGTCGGCTCGTGAAAAAGTCAAACCTTTTTTAAACGTTTTTTTGAATTGGCTGTTCGTCATCAGAAGACGTGAATCTGAGGACTGATTTTCTACAGCTCTCCACGTCCTTCTCCTCCCAGTAACCACTTTATTTTCCTTCGTAAGGATTAGATCTATTACTTCATCCATCCTATATAGTTTGCTTTAAATGTTCTATCGTTCGATATTCTACAGAGGAAAAATCATTCGCCTTTACAGGGACGAATGATTTTTCCTCTGTGGAATATCGCACTTGCGGGTGACTCCGTAAAGGTAACTACCGTGGCTAGCCCCGGTATCCTCAAAATCGTTCTATCGTTGTCTTTCTTTGGTGATTTCCACAATTCATTTCTCCATCCATCATTATTTCCATGAGTCTGTTATGTCCCAGGATGTGACCAGTAAATTTCTTCCCAGTTTTATATTAAATAACTTTTCCAATCAACTCTTCGTGAGACTTTGTCCCTCATAATGAATCACTTGTGTATTCCATTCTTAGTAATTTTAATAATTATTCCCAGTTTGATCTCTTTTCATTACTGAGTAATCAAGTAGAGTGCCTCTTCTGCTTCGCTCATTTTTACCTAACTTATTTTACCACCGCCTCTTCGTGAAACTTCTTCAGTGGTGATTATCATCGTTCATTTGATCTTCATCTTCCTTTGATAGCGCCTCTTTTTCATTGCTTTCGGTCTCCTTTGTTCTGCTGCTGTTATCGTCCAAGCTTCAGTGTCACAGAAGGGCATACTCCGATCATGAGTTTAAATGAGTGCTTCCTTGCTTTCAAGCTTGATTGCTGACCACTAATAGATTTTTTCTGATGCACGGTCATCACTACTTGAGCCCCTCTGCACGTTAAACCTTGTTGGTAGCAGAGACGTTCAGCGTAAACAATGGTCTTTAGCACCCACGAGTGAATGGAACATTTGATAGTCAGCCAGAAAAATTAATATCAAGGTAAAAAATAATAATGGCTGAATACATAGGTAATATGTTTTTCAAATTCGATCAAACAACATACTTAAACAAGAAAGATTTTTACGGCGTTTGAAAATTGTTGAAATTGAACCCATCACCAATAATCGTGGATGCAATTATGGACGTATTATACTTCTCAAACACATCAGCGTGCATGAGCAATTCTAATGGAGTGGGATAATGCTTCCTTCTTTCGCGTTTTCGTTATTGTTATTCAAAACGCAAGCCACTTTAGAAGGACAATGCTCACAGTGCCTGTAATAAAAAGCACTCCATCAATAATACTAGTGATTTAAAGTACCTGGAAAAATTTGACGAATGGCGATCACGTTTTGGCTAGGACGAAACCAACTGAAACAATAACGCTAACGCGAGCGCACGCGTTATGGAGAATAATTATCGCACCCCTGATCCGTTTTTAAGTGCATGATCTGAAGCGAATGATAAGCAACTGCGTTGTTGTGCTGCGAAGCTATCAGCGCACTGAATTGAATGGAAAGTTCCTATAAATTTGACTGAAATCGACTATTTTAGGGAGAAGTAAAGTGAGATTATTGAATGAAAAATTTACACTTTTTTGCCTCTTTCTAGCAAATAAATACCTCTGCCTTTTCCCTTCTCTTCCCCACCTTCTCACACGTCCGTCTCTAATCCCTTATCTTGGTTTCAACCTTTCTTTGTCCACTCACCGACTACTCCACATTCTCTCTCACAAAAAACTTTTTATCCCACAATTCTTTTAACCCAGCGCGCCGAGAAAATCCCCCCGCTGACTGTGAAACCTCTGGGATTGAGGTCTGCCCTCACACATCCCATCACTCCCGCGTAGCAAGAAAGCCGTTTTCGGGCGGAGAGTAGTCGTTTGAGGTAGTTGCGAGATTTTTCTCTCCAGTCTTAGCAGTGACCATATTCAAAGTTAATTCTAAAAATTAAGCTTTTTTAAGGAACATGAATTAAATATGGTATTATTAATGACGCAAAAACTCTGTTCGAACGACTGGAAGTCTCGTTGGACCACCAAATAGTCCATTTCTGTCTTAAAATGTTTTTCTACAATCCATACACTGAAAAGGCCTTCAAAACCTAGGTGTTTTGCTATTTTATTAAAATTTCAATTTTATAAACTAATTTAACTAATTATAGGAGGCTTCACTTTGTAGAATTGTTCCACGATAGAAACGAAACAAATAGTTATATACCACACTTTCTTTTGAGGTACTGACCAGTTTCAATATGTTAATATCATTTTTATTTTCAAACCGCACCCACAATTTTCAAGTGTACAGTGACAATGACGTTTGTACAAAAAGGGAGGTATTAGGCGTGATATTGTAGAATTTTAACATGATATCGAATTTAGAAGATGCAATTTTCCACAAATACAAATATATTCGGGTCGAATAAATTTTTATCTGGGGAAAATTTCATCTTCTTAATTCGATAGAATGGCGTTTGCATGTTGAAATCGATTGACATTTCAAAATTAATTGTGGAGCATTACTATTTGTTTCTTTCCTATCGTAAATTTATATTTTTAAATCAGAAAACTACGAACTACTCATTACTTCATTTCTGACGCGATCTATGTGTCAGAACTTGCTCATTTAGAAAAAAGTAATGTTTCTCTGTAACGCGACAGCCCATTGAAAACGGCTTGTATTTTTTTGCAAATATCTCGAAATACATTGTAATAATTGGGCACCGGTATTATTTTCTTTTTAATTAGGCCAAATTGATTGAATTTCATGTCTTGTGATATATCTTAAGAGGGTGGGTGTTGGACGAATGAAATAAAATGAAGGGTGGCGATTGTCATTTGGACGTCCTCTCAAGCTGGCCGAGGTATTCGTCACGTTCAAAGAGAGGGAAGTCTGAGAAAGTGTAAGAAAGGGAGAGTAAGAGAATGGAAAAGAGTAAATGGCTCTTTAAGATTTCCCTCAACTTCCAACGTTTGCTGAAAACAAGTTTCAAGTTGACGACTCCATTTTACGATAGACCGTCAACTGGATTGAGTGTCGTCAATCATTGTCCATTCTCGTTAATCTTCGGTTCCGACCGTTTACTGGATGTAGAGCGCCTCTTTGGATGAATTCAGTTACTTGTGTCAAGGCAAGTGTGTGTAAACATCACAATGGCGAGCTCTGAATATCTCCACTTCAATTATTTAACAGCTCTTGTGTGGCCTACGCAAGAGTGCAGAACATGTCAATCGTATACTTCTTCAGGCTGTTTTCTACGAGGCACTATACTGCAGTCTGATTAATGGATGGATGAATAGTGAAAATTGCGTCGTGTAAAGTAAGGACTTGCAAGTATGAATTTGCGAATGCATGAATGAAAGACATGGAAATATCCCTTGATCTTTTTCCGTGCCTCGTTCTCGCAATATCTGTGCAACCAACTGCACAATTATGTGCCTCGTGAAAAACGGACTTTAGAACATGCACGGAAAACAATATCATAAAAAATGACGATTTCCGAGACGTGTACTGCGCATGTGCTTGTATCAACTATGAACTTGAAATCTAGGAAATCTTTAAGGTTGACCATTGAAATTCACGGTTCATGGTCGGTTCGAGATTAGAATCAACTTCAAGCGTTAATTACATTCATTTTTGCAGCTACGAATTACGATTGGTCGTCAACTGGAATGAGCGATGGCAATCATCGTTCATTCTCGACGGTATGCAAATGAATGTTCAATGGTTCATCTACATCTACATCTACATATTACCCCGCAAGCCGCCTCAATAGGCGTGTGGCGGGGGGTGCTAGGACACCAGCCACTTAAAGATAAAAAGGAAACGCTCTAATGAAATTACGCCTAGCATTTATTGAAGTCCCTTATTGTTCGGGGGAAAAACGAATTCCCATACCTATCCGTTCGGCAAAATATCTCTCTTAATTTATCGTTTCTATCGGACCTGGAAATATAGTGGGGTTCTAATATGATGTTCTCCGTGTCGCTCTGAAAGATATCTATTCTCAATTGTTCAAGCAATCTAAGCCTAGCGCGCAGCCTCCGAGTCTCTAGCGGTTCCCAGCCTAATTCGTTTAACATCTGTGTAACGCTGTCAGTACGCCCGTAGCTGTTTTTGACGAATCGCGCAGCTTTCCTTTGTATTTTATTAAGTTCCCGGACTAAGTCTTTCTGCACCGGATCCCATATGCTCGCTGCATATTCAAGGTGTGGCCGGACGAGTGCGAAATAGCACCTCTCTTTTACTTTTTCATCCGAAAATCTTCCCACAATACGCTTGACGAATCCTGGCTTCTTCAGAGCTCTGCCACTATGGTTGGATAGTACCACCACTGGATTCCCTAAACAACGGTTGAGGAAGAGAGCGATATTTGCAGCGGGTAACACAGAATACTTTTTTTTAATTATCTCAATAATTCTCTTGTACTCGTTGGCAGTAACCTTTACAAAAACGCGGAAAAGCTCCGCCAGTACACAAATTCTCTTCGCAAAACACGTGCCGCAAGCAGCGCTGGTGATTGAAATACAATATTCAAGAGGCTTGTACGCTGGCGTCAGCCGTGAGAGCGAATGTTGGGATTGCCTGAACTTTAATCTTGATGGTCAAAGTTCACGGTGGATGTCATTCTGCGAATGCCGACATTTTCAAAAATACTGGTGTCTACAGTTTGAATTTCACGTTCAGTCTCACGAAGATGCCTATAAAAGTTGAAGATTTGAAGAATTAACTAGGAGAAGCATCCTAACGTCCATATTTATGGAGAGAGAGTAAAATCTCTTGACTCTACTTTTTTTTTCTGTTGCTTAAAACAGACCGCCGCGCTGTTTCGGTTTACAATGTCATTCTGCTATAATTAATCTGTTATAGTTTTCTTGCTGATTGAATCTTGAGAGGCCTAAGAAATGTTCATTAAGACTAATCTGCTAGTCTAACATAAGCTAAGAACTAGCGTTTTCATACAAATTATCCTTTTTCATTTGATTTATTTTAAATATTAAAAAACCGATGTCGGCCTTAACATTGAACATTTTCAACTTAGAGTCTGCAGTATTAACAAAAATAAAATATGATAAAAATACGAGTTGGGTAGTAGTAGCAAAATAAAAACAAAGAGTCAATAACATAAATAAATAAATTACTACAACATGGAAAATTAGGGAATGAGGAGGAAAACGCTTTTCCATGCTGGCGCTTGAATGATCCGAAGGGAGCAGAGAGATCGAGGGAAGAGTAGACAGATGAAATGGTGTTGTACAAGGTAGGAACTCTATAAAAGAGGATCGCTGGGAGAGAGAAAGACGGTTTTTAGGTTGGCGTGTATGAGGTGATTGTTGCGCAAGGCACGGGTGGGGATATGAAGTGAAAAGTAAGGGAGTATTTCAGTGGATCGGTACTGACCATTTAACGCAGTGTAAATAAATTAAAAGTGTACTTATAACAATTGATACAACAAGAAAGTAGTAGAGCATAATGATATACAGAAGCGTTTATTCCCTAACTGTTAACTGTTGAGTATTTTACTCAGTGATCGTGATAGATAACGCGAAGTGCAAATAAACTTAGCTGGCAACGTGCTGCGTAAATCCGACAGTAGTGCTAAAACGTTATGAGCCAAAAGCATGATATCCTGCCAGTGATGAGTAGCAGTGAGGAGTTTACTATTGCTCGTTCCACTCCTGCAATTTGGAGGATGGAGGCTGAGTGACGTCCCGAATGTATCTGCTAAGCGATATTTGAAAAAGAAAAAAAAATCTCTCCGCCAACCCCTCGTAAACTTTTCACTCTCGGTGGGCTGGGCGCGTGACCCGAATGGCCTGAGGTTTATCTGATGGGAGAGTGTGGTCGGAAGGGGTTCTGAGGAAGAAGGGTGGAAGGTTTTCAAGGCTCATATGCTCGCGCTCATGTTGATTTTTGGGTCAAAGATCCTCTTTAGAAATCCTCCTTAACGCTCGAACAAATAGGCATCAGGGGCGAGCTTCTATGCTCGAAACTTGGGGTTCGACAGTCTTGGATCGTTGTGATGCTGAATGTCGAGGGACTCTGATCGCATAAGCGAACATTTGAGCATAGACTTACAACATACTGTTGAAAACTAAAAACGAACTTCAAATGAAAAACTTTGTCTCACAGAATATGTTTATGTAGGGGAGACCGGGGCTAGTTGGCATAGATTTTGGTTTCTGATTTTTCTATTTTTGGTGTAATACATGGAGAAATTCTGGTGAATGCGGTGGAAAGCTTAAATTTCAGACTACAAAATCATGTTGGACCAATTAATTAAATCCGTGTTTAGGTAACCGCAAAAATACTTTTCCTAAAAGCATGCAACTATACCAACTAACCCCGGGTGCGGGGTTAGTTGGCATAGCCCTAGGGGTGAGTTGGCATAATGTGATATGGATAGGGATACTTTGGCTGAACAGTAATTTTCGAGGAAAAAAAATTATTTTATCAAAACTTGGTCAAAACAAAAAAGAAGAAAAATTCTGCTTATTCAAATAGAATTCGCTCAATGTTTAATATTAACCACGAATAGGAGTAGGGTGCTCGTTTATTTGAACAGGTGGGTTCAATTTTCGCACAATTTTACTTTGGTCGTACCAAATTGAATCATCCTCGTCCGACAAATTCCAGTTTTTTCCCTTTTTTACCATAGTGGACACGAGAATCTCGTTGCCATCGGTTTCAACAATTATCCCAAGGTACTGGCGGGTGTGGTACTTCACCAAAACAAAGTCAATTACATGGTACTCAGGGTGATCAGGAGACCGTTGAGATTGTGGGGGATTCGTTGTTGATCTTGTTTGATGTGACCTGTTGGCATCTTTTTGAGGTTCTCCAGGGTTCGTGGGAACTGTCGAAAGAGAACCCTCACCATCGTCTTGGCAGGAGGCTGAGGGTGAAAGCTCTTCACAATGGAGAGGTTTAACCACCTCTGAACTATCATTTACGAAAGCCAAGCTATCGTCACTTTCGGCATAGCTAATGTATGACACGCCGTCATCAGAATCCGCAGAAGAAAATTCAAATCGATGTTTTCTGGGAAGTATTTTCGTCTTCGACTTGTCAACCTTAGCCATGTCACCCTTCTTGACTGTACGTGGCTTTTTCTTACTATTGGCCCTCTCAGCCGCTATTCTATCTTTGATGGGAGTGTCTGTTACAATAGCAGTTCACCTTTTTTGGCCACGATTGGACTGCTGTCGTGGTCCGGCTTTGGGGAAAGAGAGAATTTTTTTCTGGGGTGATGCCTCGGGAAGATATTGGAGTGGTTACAAATGCCCGTGTGCCTGGAAGGTCATTTCTCGTTACAGCTGTTTCATTGGGGTCCCTTAGCTCTGATTCATCGGCTGTTTGTGTAGTTTCTGGAGTAGGGCGATCGGTGACGGAAGGTGGGAAAAAGTCTAAGTCCTCAAATATGTCTAGGTTGAATGGACAGATCCCACTCACTTGAAATCCAGATGTAATGATGGACGGAGTCTTAGCTGATTGAAAGGCTGTTTTAACAATTACTGGGAGGCAAAACTTCAACCATCTACGACATGTAGATGGTTAAAGTTTTGCCTGGATGACTGGTCATCCAGGCGGCACAACCCGTGTTGACGTATTTTTTCAGGGGTCCAAATACGGTTCTGTCCAATGGTAGCAATTTATGGCTGCAGTGTGGAGAAAACTATAGAACAGTAGCCCCATTTCCTTTGAATAAATCGAGGGTCTCAATGGAAAAATGTGAGTCATGGTTATCGAGGAGAAGCAGCACAGGTCGCGCTCGTAAACATCTGGTAAAGTGGATAAAATGTTGGGCAAACTTCCCAAAAATGTGTTACACCATCCAACATGACTTTTTGGCATCGCCGCTGAAGCCCACTGGTCCGGATCACACGAAATCTTCCTTGAACTTAGTTCATAGAAAAATGAAAAATGGAGGAATAGCACTTCCTCCGGCCGAGACGCTAGTAGCCAAAGCAACCCGGGTACCTCATTCAGCAGAGGTGATTTGTCCAATTTGCTTAAACCCTTTCCGTGCTATCACCTTATCTGGCTTTTGAACGGTTGTATTCCCAGTCTCGTCCATGTTGTAGAGGTCCTGTGGCTCAAATTCATGCCTGTTCAGTACTGTTTGGAGTAAAGTGAAACACTTGGTGACGTTAGTCCTGTTGAAACTGATGGCTGAGCTAGGCTAGTGGCCTCAGGCGTTCAAAGAGATAAGGATTTGTTTTTGTTTATAAAATAAGAATGAAAATAAAATAAGTAATAGGAAAATTATTTTTATACCTTTATTTATTAATTTTGTGCATAAATTGTTTCTTTTTTAATTAACAGTAATAGAGGAGTTAGTTTTCACAGGTGTGGGGCGAGTTGTCATAGCTATGCCAACTGACCCCATACCTAACTATGCCAACTAGCCCCACAGGAATATCCAAAACAAGATGGATACCACGCAATCCCAAACATCAGAAACAAAAGATTATGATCAATGCATGCAACCACAATTAACCAATCTTTCGAAAACCGCCATCAGCAGCGCCTCACTTCGATCTACAGGTTCACAAGTACAAAAATATTTACGATGAAAACAATTACTCACCAGTCAGCAAAACTATTGAACAGGGGTCCTTCCTTCGTAACGCTTCTAAGCAGACTGACATTACGGTGGATGGAGCACTTTTACATACACTTCCCACTAGCAAGATGACAGCCCATTAGCTCCACGGTCGCAGGAATTAGAAGCTGTGTGCCAGCTAGCCCTTTATGCTAACTAACCCCGGTCTCCCCTACTTAAAATAGTTTTGCTATGTTCTAGTATCTAATGGAAATTTACAAAATTTCCTGAAGGTACAAAAAAATACGTTAAACTAGTTGAAGTAATATTATATTTTCTGTCAAACCGATCATCATTAGTCATTTAATCCAAAGATTGTTTGACTACAGCCTTCCATTATACACTATCCCCTGCAACCTCCTCTATATTCTTTCACATCTCTCCTATGTATTTGTCCCTCGGTCTTCCTCACCGGGCTTTTCCTTCAATTATGTTTTCTGCGAGACGCAAAGATATAAACTTGAAGTTATCTTATTTAAAAATTGAATTCCTTAAAGTTTAGGCACAAATCATCATTCAGTTAACGTAACAATAGTTAAGGCTGTACTCCCCAATGCCTTCAATCTAATTACAAGACCTCTCTCCATCCATTAGATGAACAATGGAATTATTTCCTCCCGTTATGATTCAAACACAATAATGCATACCATGAGTTGGATTTCATTTTGGAATTTTTAAAGTTGCGATCAGTTTATTTTTTGTATAATGGTCACTATGGAGTCATCTCAATCTCGTAATTGCATCTCATAAAACATTGGTTATCTTCTGTATTTGACTCAGTTGTCGTTGGCGTTGCATGTGCACCCGTACCTAGTGGTAGCTTCCAATTGATCAAATTTAGAACCCACTCTTTTTTTTAGATCAATCAATTTAATGGAATAATTCAAAAGATAAAATAGAGCTATCAATGTTACCTCCTCAACTTTTTCGCCTCATGTGAACGCTCCCTGTCTGACTTGATCGCTCATGTTAATTCGTCTTAAATTAATTTTTAAGTTATAATCTAATGTTCAGCGTTGATTGGTCTCTCTGGAACTGGTATTATAGTCTAAAACTAACTAAAGCTTCTACGCTCAGACACCCTGCCGCGCCCACACCCCGTAGACTCACCCCATATTGCCTCAGTGCACAAATGCATCATCAATATAAAGGGGCATTGGTTACGGTAGGATCATGTGAATCAACTCCCCCTTACTTAAGACTTTTTTCACCTGCATTATACTGGTGAGGAGGATCTGTTCAGAATCAGTTCGTTAACTAAATGCCCTGACTTTGATTTCGTAATCAACCTAGGCACTATAGCCCACGATTAGGGAATTACAAGTACAGTGTGAAAGGTACGGTCGAAGTAGGTCATGCCCAAGAAGACGAAGGTAATGAGATTTTACAAAAGTAGATGGACAGGGCTAAAAATAACGTTTGAAGGGCATTAGTTCTTAAGTTACCTTGTTATGTTAAGCACTTACGCTCCATGTTAACCAGCCTTAAGGGTACAGAGGGACGGGGTTGTAAGGAACGCAAAAGAGGCGGAGGGTTTGCAAACAGTCGGGAGTCTCTCTAAAAATTTCACCGCCCGCGGGATTGGGTGAGTTAAGTTTTTTCTGCGTTTTTTTTTCTTCCTATCGCGTGCAAAAGGGATTCATTCCCTCAACTTTTAACGCCGCATCCGAGTGCTTCTCTCTGAAGCACGGTTATTCGAAAAAGCTCTCTCCTAATTCGACGCGGGTGAGGTGAGTGGAGTTGCCGCGTAGTTGGCTCGCCTCGCACTTGACTCTAGGGTCGGGTTCAGACGATGGGGGCGTGCAAAGGGGTCTACGCAATCTAGGGGCCTGTCGGGTTTGGCGGGATTAACAAGAGTTTATGTCCTCGCCTCGCAATTTCTCACTCTCACTTACACACACATACACACTTGCCCTCCATCGACGACGCATTCCCCGCTGCCCCGGGAAATCACTCTTGTCCCGATCCAGACTGCCCGAGTGGCCGCGACGTGGATCGAATTCCGCGGAATGGGATCCCACGGTCATTAGCTGCGTCCGATGAGGAATTTCTAATTATTGAACGTAATCGTGTCGCCACATACATCATGCCGTCGGAGTAATTCTGTTCTACATCTACATCTATGAAGTACCGTGCAAGCCTTCAATAGGGTGTGTGGCATCGGGTGATACCACACCAGGCATTCAGCACTCGTCCCAGCTCAATTCGGGACCTCACACGTTCCCCCGGCCGCTAGGTGCAGACCAAAAAGCAGTAAGGAGAACAGTGCGCAGTCAAATCAGAAACTGGGAGTGTGCTACGTAAATGAACCTGCAAACATGCAGTACTCTGGACACTTTACGAGACAACTACTGGTTAATATTACTAATACTATCAATTTATGAATTCTACGATGATACGAATGAATACGAATGATACTACTTCATGCAGAGAACAAAATAATACCGGACATTTCAAGCGGAGTGAAGTGTTAGTAATGACGATATGTTATTAAACACAAATAAAAAATCTACTGTACCTAGTAAGGGTGGGAGTTTGATTTGATTGATCTATCGCAACTATTATGATCCCTTATTGTGAGTAGAAAAATTACATTTAAATCTATCGGTTCTGCAGTCTATTTACATTACCTTATTCCTGTGATCGCTTCTATCGTTTTACGTTGGCTCTAGCAAAATTTGTTGAACGTCCGACAAAAAATTGTTTCATCATCCCTGATCATGCATTCAATTATATCCCTTAAAACTGGGGAGTTCATCGTTCTAGTTTAAAAGAAGATAAGTGGTGTCGTCAGATAATTAAAGGAAATAATTAGCCGAACATTACAATACAGGTGCGCTTTGGGAAGGAAAGAACAAAAAAACTATGCATTAGCTGGTGCAAATGATGAATCATCACGAACAGCTGCCTATGGCGTATGCCAGTTGATCCTTGGTAGGTAAAACTGTGGTGTTTTCTGGTTTTCGTTGTTTGCGGTCATAAAATAATTTTGAACCTGTCCTAGCCACGGTGTCTGATGATAACTCCGTAGCAGTTGAAATACATGTCTGTTCCACAAAGATTAAAAGGAACGTCCATGGACAGTTTTAACTGACAATTCACGGCTAAGGTGATGACAGGATAATTATTTCCTTTTATTTCATCATTATTGTCATAAAAACAAATCCAACCATAGAAGTGTCCAATCACTAGGACTAAAATTTTTATAAAAATTAATTGGCAGCTAGTAATCTAATGCGTTCAATTCAAAACTAAATAAAACTCATTCATCTCTACTGGAATTCGAACCCAAGCCACCCTGATTCGAGTCGAGTATACTAATCCGCATCCTGCTCCCAACCCGCTATTGTAGTTAAATACAGTATCTAATCTTCGCATAAATTATATTGACGATTTTTATGTCTGTTTCATGGCCTTCTGATCACATTTTCAAATTTCCACCGCCGAAACAAAGAATTTTTCCGTTCCGTTTTTATAAATCAGTATAGCCAAGTGAACGTTTGCCTATAGTGTCTCAAATTACGATGAAATGACAACAGGAAGGAAGTGATTGTTTCTGTTCAATCGTCGTCTTACATATGGAAGAGTTGTGAAGGCTGGACATCCATCACTCTTTTGTCATCAGCTGTGGTGACTGGTTTTGCGTCGCGCTGTTTCCTTTGTCTTCGTCACGATTGGCCTCGCTGGAGTCAGCTGCGTCAAGTTGTCCGGCAAGGAGGCATTTCCAGCAGTGGGAAAGTTGATAGTCATTGTCATGATTATCACTATTGGCCCATTTTGCGATCTCTATACATTCTTTTGGAAAGGTAAAACTCTTTTGGAAAATCAAATAGAGTAAGCAAAGACACCATTAAGAAATAAGATGGGGCTGAGACTTTTCTCTGCGCCCATCAGGTTATGAAGCTGCAAATTATTTTCATTAGTAAGTACTCCACGCATCTGAAATGATACAGTAAATGATTGCTGGTAGAAATGGCTTTTAACTCTCCACAGAAGACATGGAAGTGAACAATGGTTAAAAGGTTTTACATTCTGGAATTGATTGAGGAAATGTTTTATTGTTCCGGTAATCAAACAATATTCCTTCTATAGCAACTGGGCCAAAAAGCAGACGGTTGCTCTATCTAGAATTCCCATTGTTCAAGGTCAGTTTTGGACAATCGATAGGAACTCGCTGTCGTGGGTAATTACGGTCCTTCATGGGTGGAACTCGCAAAGCACTGTCCATGTGGATAGGTCCTATAATTTATCACGGAGAGTGATAAGCAACCAATACAAGATAAGAATCGGTTCTTTGCAGCTAGATTCTGCCTGAAGAGTGACTTTCTTGATGAACCCCAAGGCACACGACTGCTAATTCTTACGGACACTCCAAAAATAGACTTCGTACTCAGTAATAATGGATTTGGGTAGTGGTCTTCGCATTGGCCCGCAAATGTTCAAGCATCAATGTGCTTAATGAATGGAGAAATAAATGTATTAAAAAGATAATAAAGAGAAATATCTTTAGTAGTGGTAAACAAATATTGATGAAAACCAAACTAATGTAGAGAATCAACGATTTCAAAAATTCTGCGAAAAGTTAAGAGAAAAAAGTTAAGAGAAAAAGAGTGAAAAGATATTTTATTTTAACTCTGAGGAGATGAGACAAAATTATAGGACACTTTTTACGACAAAGTAGGCTCTTAAGGCCGTTTTACACGATGAAAGATTTGGTACAAACGAATGTACGTGAGATTGTACGTTTGCCTCGATGAAATTAGAACAGGTTCTATTTTCCGTTCAGGCATTGAGACATTTGCACAAGCGTTCATACAATGTGCTGCTTTTCACGATACATTTTGCCTCATGCAAGAGTTCACGGAAGAGTTTGTACAAACAAATGTACCGTGTAAAACGACCTTTAGAAATGACAAACAAAGGATGGTAAAGAAAGGTGAGGGATGACTGTGGATAATAACTTTATAATTGTAAATTATGAAAATTATGAAGGATGTCAAAGTGAACGCTTACACAGGAATGAAACGGTTAGCTAAGAAGAGAATGGTGTTGAGTCTAGCAGCTCCGGTTGAGCAGCAAACTACTATTTGGACTCCTGGTGATGGGGATTTCTAATATTTTTCGAAATTAAGTACTCCACATTTGAAAGTGTTTTTTCCTAAACAAAGGCATATGGTTAATTGCTGATCTATTCAAACTCACAAAGTTGTATCTTCTCCGTAAAAGTTATAAAATATTTTACATCTTGCTTATATTGTACTTCAGGTGATGTTTTTAGGAGATTTCGTATTCGCAGAATTATTTATTTTCCGCACTCTGAAAAAATACACTGTACATTTTATCACCATTTCAAACACAAAGTACATCCCAACTCGATGAGTTTCTCTGGAAATTACTACCGAACTGGTCCTATCAGTTTAATCGGAACCTTTCGAAGGTCCACGGTCCATAACGTTTCTTATTAATCCTGCCCGAAATCTACTGATGCTTTCATGCATGGTTTGCTATAAAAACTGTTAACGTAATGTCCCGCGGGCCGCCCTAAAGGCCCCGGGTTCGTGCCATAAAACGTCCGAGCGAATCCAGATGGACCGTCCGGCTTGAAATAATTATCGCGGCCCACCGGGAGGGATTCGGGAGGGTATGAGGGGCTTATATCAGCCGGGAAAAATCTCTTATCGTTCCTACTAACTCCTTTTACTCTTTTTCTTCTTCCCACAGGTGAGTGAGGGGGTTTAGTCTGGCGGACGGAATCGATAATGGTCCCGTATCGCCGGCAGCACGATCGATATCTGGCCGCGTGAGAGCGTGAGTACCTACCCTACCTACTGTCACCTTGTTTTTCTTTTGTTTGGATACGTGTGTCTCGCTTGTTTACCCAGGGGAAGAAGTGGGGAGAAGAGGCGAGGAAGGGTAGAGATTTCACAATGAGCAGCATCCTGCAACCGTTGCGCGAGCCTAAAGTCTAACTTCTCCATCAGGCGGGTAAATATATAGTGCTTATTAGACGACTACTATCCTTCGTCGCGGCTTCACGTGTGCAATTTATTTGTAAAATATTGTTGTATTTTTTATCATCTACGTGAACTATCTTTTAAGCACTAACCAGTTTTAGAGTAACAAAAATTTTGTTTATAATTTTGGAGGCATTTTAAATGTATGCGCCTGTATTGATGTTTTAATTTTTACCTACACTGATCAGGAACCCATAATTATTGGATTTATTTACTTTCTTCACTTTGACACACCTTCATTTAGTTGTGCCAATATTTTCAATGTTCCAACAGTTGTGTGTATTTGACGCACTCAACATAGTTGTGCCAATTGAATTTATACGACCTAAATCGTCATCATATACGTACCACGTCAGAAGGCATAGGTGTACTTGAGAGACCACCTATCAATCTGGAATTAGGTTA
Organism: Pyrrhosoma nymphula; assembly: GCA_963573305.1. Classification (NCBI taxonomy): domain Eukaryota; kingdom Metazoa; phylum Arthropoda; class Insecta; order Odonata; family Coenagrionidae; genus Pyrrhosoma; species Pyrrhosoma nymphula. The sequence goes on along the minus strand of OY754336.1, from coordinate 53,709,593 downwards.
ACGTTTTAGCACCATGTAATTCGTTAGAGTTTGCAGAATCAATATAATATACCATATCAATGTTTTGAAGGATAAATTGGATGATAAATGGCTATTATGAAATCAGTCACATATTTCATTATACTTTGTGTCATTTTAGGAGGTTTTTTACACTTATTCAATCAAATAAATAAAGCAAAACTATGAAAAACTAAGCGGTGTGTAACATAAGTATAAAAAGCGGTAGGGGAAGTATAAAAAAATCTCTATTTTTTCATGCTTCAAATATTGAAATCAATACACTACTCAGAAATGGAGTAAAAAGGTATTTTTTTAAGAATATTCATTTGACGAAAGACAAGTAGAAGCCATCAACAGTTTCTTTTAAATCAGCTAATGGACTCATGGCCTAAATGCATAGCGTGGCTTTGACATTCATATGCCATTGTAATGCATCTTTCTTCAGGGGCAAGGAGCTTTGGGAAACCGAAGGGCATTGAAAAGGGCAAATGGGCATATATAATGCGATATTTTCCCATTGGCTTCTCATAATATTGTAATGAAAACGCTTGATATCTTCTCAAGCCACATCTTTGTATCCTCAAAAAATATTCCAGAGAATTATACGCCCTAACGGCTAAAGGTTTACATTTTCTGTTTCCATGGAATTTAAGGAGATAAAGGTCAATATAGCTGGAATTATATTGTAGATGTTAAACACGTAGAAAATGTCACATAAAGTAGTGTTTTCATTCTATGTTTCTTTAGCTTTCCTTTTTTAACTGTTTTTTGAAAGCATCTTTTACGTGTAAATACCATAAGGACCTGTAAGAACGAGCGGCGGTAAGGTACTATCGGGGGTAGGTTACAATTTAATTTTATCATTTTAGTATAATTCCAATATGTTGACGTAAAGAGCATTTTTCGAACCCTGATAATGAGCTTACAATTGCATCATATGGATAAATTGGTGACTAAGATTAATGATTTTTCCGCTTAACCTTCATGCCAGTCAAGTAATGGATAATTTCTTTTTTTCCCACTTTTTTATTACTGAGCGTTCCTTGGATCAATTTCTCAAATCAATTTATTTGGAAATGTCCTTGAGGTGGCATTTACAAAGTAACTGTCACTGTCAAGGCCATGGTTGCGACACTAACTTTCTCCATTAAAACCTTAATAATGCCAGCTACTCACGGACTCATGGACGGTAGTAAAACGTTGTGGAAATGAGGAAACAATTTATTGAGGGAAGAAAAAATTAGTTAATTAGGCCGCAATTATTGTGATATTATTACAATTTTTGCCAGGTTTAAAATGTAACTTTTTCGAAAACTATTGGAGATCGTAGTAGCTACTAATGAGAAACTGCCAACATTAATAAGGACTGGATAATAATTTTTTCGGCGGCTGATCTATCAATTGAATATCTCATTTAATGTTGTACAATGTAATACCAGCTACAGCTCTTACATACCGGGTGTGCCATCAAAAATCTCACATCACTATGAAACTACTGCATTCAATTGTTAGCATAAACTAAATATTTTTATTGAAAATCTTTCATAGCATAATAATTTTTTAATTTCTTTGGTGAAAATTCACCTCCCTGTGAAACACCCTTGAGGTGGCTTTCTAAGTACTAGTCAGAAGTGGGTGTAGGTCTCTTTAATGGGAGGTATGATTGCTTCCCAGGGTATTCTCTCTAGCGTATGTATACATACGCTTGTCGACCACTCCCATTGGTGTCCTAACTCTGGAGTAATCGCATCGGGAAATAATGACGCCTCTGCCGCGTGGAGCGGATGTACGCCGGCTTGTCAAACAATGCACGAGGCGCTCGTTATCAGTTGACGATGGCGCTTGGAGGTAATCTGCGGTGGGAAACACAAGTTCGCCGTGTCGCTTCCAACAAAAAAAATCAATGGCTCGCGCTTGTTAGGTGACGCTTAGAACAACTCTTTTCTCATCACCATTAAGGTGGCTTCACCGCAGAAAGAAGTTAACACCGTTCATTTTCATTTTCCTACCACTGATAGAAAACTGTGCTCACTTCATATTTACTTCAAACCTAGCTGTCCACGATTTTTATTTCATCGATTAAACTTGAAATTTAGTGGGTTTTAATGGGTGGAAATGGATAAAAATGCAAAATAATTTTGTTTTTTCAAGAAACCTATTAATGTCATTTTTATAAAAGAAATAAAATACCCTGTGTTGTCGGTAAACCCAAAACCCACGTTGAATAAGACGTGAATTAATTTGTAAAATAAAACTACCATAATATAAAGGCACCAATATATCATAATTTTGGTGTTATTAGCTAACTAATTCAATCATTAATGTAAAAATTCATGATTTCATATGAAACGACGCTGCTGTAGTCTCCTCGGGCCGGCATATGTGATAATTAATTCATGTATTCGTCGAAACCTTTGTTTTACTTCCTTCTACTTTTTAATAGCTCAGGCACGATATTTGTAAAAGCAATGCGTTTTAAACAACGAATGGTTAACGTGGAGTTTCTCATTTGTTTTATCTAACAAAATGTTGTCATAGACCTTCATTAGATTTATCCCAAGATTTTTGTCTGTCTGTGATGGCATGAAGTTTTCAATCAAATACGAAACTTAATCCTTACCAACGTAAAAACGGATTTCTAGCTAACACAAATATCTCCCCTCTGCCGCTGTGTACCGTATTGAACTTGTAATTGCCTTCTTGAAACTTAGAGGGTTGTTTTGCTAACTGCGGTGTGTTTAACTGCTACAATGTGCATCAGAGTCAAAGTTCACCACTGGGTGCTGCACTGTTCGGCTTAAGTTAAGGTTTAGTTAGCGATCGCGTGGTGAAGGAAGAGGTACGGTAAGGATTAGTAAATGTAAGGAAAATGGATTCTCACAGCCGCAGACGGATAAGGCAATCATTAACTGACGACTCCTTCGTAACTCGTGAGACTAATGAATGCAGTAAGTGATTCAAGTGAGGTTAATGAAAATTATAAATTGTACGTGGTTAAACAATTTGGAAAATGAAATACAGTAAACGTATATTTGTTATAGGCAAATTAAAGAGTGTCGCGTTATTTTTGTTTAATTTATCAAATATATGGTTAAATGAATTTTGATCGGGATGTAACAATGGCTGGAGAGTTTTCATTACTTGTTTTCCCTTAAATAAGTCACTGGCTCATCTCATTTTACTTAACTGCCATGTTACATTTTAAAATAAATATTGTTATATCCCGCTTTCAAACAGGCGGAGAGCTCATACATTTAGGCAAAACAAGTTTTTTGTAAGAAACTTCATAATGTCATCAAGTACCTGAAATGTGCATTGGATAAAATGCTGAATTCTCTATCAGATAAACGAGATTGGCACCTTTGTTGAATTTCGTTTCATAGATGGCCTACTTATTTGGAAAATGGGAGCAAGGCATTGAGCTCAAAGAATGAAATCGCTGGTTCAGCTTCAAGAGTATCAATGTCTCATCAAATGTCACATCTATAGGATGAAAGAAGAAACCCCATTTCGAAAAAAAAAACATTTTACTAATGCATAGTTCCTTTCCCTACTAAGTATTTTCAAATAATCACCTTGTTATTGAAGCGTAAACATTTCTTCATACGACTCAGACATAACGTTAATATGCCCAGGAATTTAAGTTTCCTCTTAATTTTATCCTGAACATTTTCATTAATAATCATTTTCTTTGAAGAAAGTGGGATTAGGAATGTCTCCTTTCTCTCTGTGGTGTATTTTCTTTGAAATATCCGCGAATGCGAAGGTAATTCAAAAACACTCAGTCCTTCAGAGCTCATATGAAAAGAAAAGGACTTCCAGCACTCGAGGGAAATTCTGGAGAGAGATTGAGGAAATTGCCTTTTACGTGACATCGTAAATTTGAATGAGCGAGGAAAATTTAATCTTGAAATTTTAATCGCCGTATAACTGCTCGCCAATAATTTTTTCAATGAAGTCTGGCAAATTGGCAAAATCTGGATGGTAAGTTTTACCTTGGCATTGATCTTTGTCTTTGGTATAAACGGGAGTTTTAAGGAATCATCGTCCACGCATTAAAGTGTCAGTAGACAGAAATACTCTTAAGATTTGGAGGTATCGCACCAGTAAAGAAGAGTATGGGTTATATGAGGTTAAAATGGAGTGGAAAATGGAGATTATAAGAATAAAAGTCTACTTGGAAAGGAACTGTAATTTTCTAACCTCCATCTATACTTAAATATTCACTTCCATGCCATCCTTAGTAATATTGAAAATCCTTTTAGGGTTTGGTTAGATTACAATAACTTGTAACATACTGTGTTAGTTGCAGGTTAGGAATTACATCTGTCCGGAAATAAAGGCATTGCTAGCAGACCAATACACCTACTATTAATGAAAGATGCGGTATTTAGCAAATGGAGCAAAATTTAGTTGCAAATTTTTGTCAAGAGTACACCTCTCTCAAAGGAAATGACATAATTATGGAAATTAAAAATGTATGTGTAACCAAAACTCAGGACGTATTTGAAAGGAAAATTAACGTACTTGCAAGTTAATCGTAAATTTATATTCATCATATAATAATCCTGATAAAACTATATGGAATTGTAAAACTAGGATATTATTTCTTTCTCATTAGACCTCACTTGGAATATTGCCAGCGTGTAAGGCCTTAATGGATTTTACATCAACATAAACTTAACGTTATTCGCATGGAAGAGAAACAGTCATAAAAACTGTCAAAAGAAATCTGATAGGGGAAATAACAAAAAATGAGATCTGTTTTGACCAATTATTATTTCGATCTGTTACGATTGGGGATCAGATTGGTGTGGTGCCTGGAGCTCTGGCCTCCTGTCCCGAGGGCCTGATTTTGAGACCGGGCAGTAGCGGAGGTTTTTTTCAGTGTAATCCCGATCCATAGTTGTTTGCATTGTCATGAGAACTTCAAGTTTAGCTTGCCATCCGTCGAATGGTACGATAAACTGCTGTCCCCTTGGGGTCGTTCATTAAGAGCAGGCTAACACCGACGCACAGTTTTGCAGACGTTGGAAAAGTTTGCCAAAAATATAAAACTCTTTATAAAATGATTCCAAAATTTATATTCGGGGGTTTTCGAGGACGCTATAATCTCGAATCTGAAGTCAGCATTTGAAAATTTGCAAAATTGCAAATAATACGTTGAAAAAAGTTTGCAAAACAGTTATACTGTACATCATCATGTAACACTTGGCATTCGGGATTTTTTTAAGGCCACTGATCACGAATCTGAAGTCAAAATTTGAAAAATACGTCGCGAAAACGTTTGCAAAACATTTGACCAAAATAATAAACTTTAATTTACGAAAAAAATATACAGATATAAATGCTGTTGGTACGGTGGTCAATTTCACACTGCAGTGAGCAGACAGGTGCACGCATGTGCACCTGCCAATGTTGAATTTCGACGCATCAATATTACCTCTAGCCAACGTAATAACGAAAAATACTTATCTAGGTCATTTCAATTCTTGCATTTTGGCCAGGTTTTTGAGAGCCTGCAACACTGTGCGATGCCAGGACTCTTTGTCCTTCCTCCTTTCCCTCAAATTGCCCTTTCCTTACTTAGCTACCCACCTGTCCCAATGGTGCAAGTGACCTCAGTTTTTGGTCGCTTCCTTATAAGAGACCAATAATTTACGTATATCGTTTACGATTGATTTCAGAAATTGATCCAGTGCAGTGGATGGTAGCTAGATTTGAGATCTTTTTGTGATATACTCAGCAGTGACTAAATTTTCAGAGCTATGTGATATAGGGCGAGAAGCTTTATCAACGCCTTGAAGATGACGGTAGCCCCCTTCGAAGCGTTGTCGCGTCCGTCACTCACACGGTAGAAAACCCTCAAGGACTTCACGTGAATAACTTGTCAATAAAATATTAAATCCTACGTTTGTAGTTCGAATCCCGTTCCAGGTGAGCTTTCATCAGAGAAATTTTTATTTACTGATAGATGCATGCCTACTTACCGGAAAACTTGTTGGATGTTAGTAATTACAGGTCTAGATATTTCGGAAACATTAATAGGAATGCGGAGAAGCTTCAAGCTAGTATTAGAATGAGAACCAATGTAGTAAAAGATAAATAAGTTCCCATGCTGACTTGTAATCTGAGGTACTATGTAAATATGTTAACTCTATGGTTAGTAGTAGCAAATCGGGATATACCTGTAAGGCAATCTACCTGCTTCGGTAAAACTGCACCTTTTAACATAATACTCTAATTCTAGTACAACCACAATATAGGCGGGATTCGAACTCGTGACTATTGAGTTGTGCTCAATAGTCACGAGTTGGACTAATGGGCCGTGCTCCTTCTTACCTTACTTGCTGCTTTTTCCAGTCTTCATGTCGTAATGGTATCGTATCGTTACTTTTTACATGTAATGTTTCAGTTGATTTTCTCTATTTAGGGAGAATTTTAGCGTGCCGAGAATCATTCGCTGTTCAGAATTTAAGAAGAAAATTGTGAACAGGTGAATATTATCTCTTTTTCAGTAAGATGACGGGCCAATAATGACCGTTCAGAAGGCTAAAAGGCGTTTTGTACTTAAACTAATACAATATCTACAACGACTAATGATCAAATAATTGATCGTACTCCTTAGATATATGTTGCTAGCCAAAATCGGAAGTTAATTGAAGCAGTATTGGAGTCGGTCCCTTGCTACCGCTAAATCTTGAAATTGAACCATCGAACCCTGATTGCCAAAGTTCCGCTTTAACTAACGGGACTGGGATATTATGACCAAAACCATCGTTTATTGCATCATCGTCTTCTTTCAAATATATTTGAATTAACAAATATGCGTATTGCAATTTCTTTTCGATTAATATCAAACCAATACAAAAGCTGAAATTAAAATATTCTAGACGAAATTATTCTTATAAATATGTTTAAAGTATTTATTTCAACTTAAATATCTAAGTATCTCAAAATGCGCAGTATGTTGTTCATCCTTTCTTCTTCTGATTCCCGAAATTCAGGATTAGGTAAAAGTGGCGACCTTATCGATACGCAGACTTAGTCAATGCCCTGGTGACGCAACAGCACATACAGCAGTGAAACTCCAGCCATTCCGCATCCATCATTCAGCTGAAGTTTGACATTGAATGGGAGGTCGGCTTCGAGACATACCCTCGCCTCCAGTCTTATCCAAAAAACTTGATCTCTCCAGTCGATTTGCCTACTTTTTGCAGTTCACTCTCGACCTCGCCGACGAATCCGAAAGCACATACACTACGTTTACCAATCGATCTCAGATCGGTCTGAGTTCAGACCGATCTGAAAGTTCAGCACGGTGCTGACTCTGCTCGCCTGGTTTACCAACACGGTCTGAAAATATCGATATTGAACTATCGATTTCAGTAGTTTGAATTATTTTGAGATTTCTTGTATATTTCAGCCGCACACTTCTCTCCTTTCCCTTCTTGCAACAAGTCACGCCGTAAATAATATCGATTATATTTTGTTTACCATCGGCAACCAAAAGAAGAACGATGAGCGCGACGCTCCGGCCTCTTCGGATCGATCTGAGATCTCAGACCGGTTAGGGAAAGCGGGCTGACTCGGCTCGCTCCTCAGATCGATCTGGCCAGCGCGCTCCGTTTACCATACCGAGCTGAGCCAGTCAGATCGATCTGAGATCGATTGGTAAACGTAGTGATATTTGTATTTTTTCTTGCTCGCTTAGCATGGTCTACTAGACCCTGTATTCCATACCCTTTTATCCGATAACTCCAACCCATTGAGGCCTCAGAAAAACTCAAAACATTCAATTTCTTGCGAAGGTCCCTGTGAAAGGAGGAGGTCGATCAGTAGCATTGGCCATTCTGATTACGGCAGTTATATTTAGACTTTATGCTTTTGTTCTATTTGGCAATCAGTTCTGATAGATCTTCAGTATAAATCATGATAATGTATTTGACTGGGGACGCAGAAGATGTAGAATGTGTGGAGGATGAATGACTGGTAGTTGTGTCTGCATTATTGTTTGCCAACGATGCTAGAAATGAAAAAAAATGGTGAAGGATTGTGGAAATTTTGTGTTGGGGCCTATATGTGATGAAGATAAATATTTTTGGCTTGATAAAAGAAGGGATTTTATTTAAGGTTTTGGGAATTCATTTTTAAGAGGCAAATCTTTGAGGATTCTAAGATTTATTTCCACATAAATGGGGTCTAAGAGGTTTAAATCTCTGTGTTTCAGAGCGAAGGCAGAATTAAATTTGTAACTTAAAGGATAATGAGATCTCAAATTGAGATATTTATTATTGCCATTGAGCTAATTCGAAGGAAATGGCGCGGCAGTTAGATACTGGCTAGAAAAATGTAAAATAAAATATATATTCGTTGAATGATATGCATATTTTGTACCTAAATGCTTTTGATTGTTGGCTAAGGAATGCTATCAGTGGAAGCACATCTTGAGGCAGTGCGACCAAATATTTAGAATTTAGTATTTGTGTTGATTGACACAGTCGTGATGAAACCGGCATAGGGACCTTGGGAAGCAAGTGCTTAAGCCACCAAAACAAACCAAATAACATTTTTGAGAATTTATATCGGGCACATAAGTTAAAAAAAAATCCATTTTTATTATCAAGCAATATTCCTGTAATGGATATTCTGTATAGTTAAATTGATGCCATGGGCTCCTTAACCGTGGCAAAGATGATTCCTTAAAACGGAGTCAGCGATGACAACTTTCCTCGGCTTGAAAAAGAATGGTCTTTCTACATTTTTAGCAGGTCTCCACGGTATTTTCGTCTGGAAAAAATACGGTCATAGCCCATTTAGAAAAAAACCTTCATAATTTACCCGTCGGCATCCAGGAAAATAAAGTGAATTACGACGTCGAGGTAGGAAATAAAAGGGCCAACTCCAAGTTGGGAGTTAATTCAACCTTCTCCCCTTGGTGGAAGGATTTAGAAAAATAAAATTGCCATTATTTTCCGGCGGACTTTCTTTTTGTTTCCACACATTTACATTTGTATTAAATTCCAGCCATTGGATCACCTTTTAGAGGTCTGCGAGCATTTCCTGTCTCTCTTGGCTCGGCTCTTCGCAGAAGGGCAGGCGGGGAGCGTCGTTGCGGTGGGAGCCTCAGGCAAGAGACGAAGACGAGGGTTATTTGGAGGATTCATTTCGGAGTGCGCTCAGAGAGGGGAAAGGAAAGTGGGAGGGAGAGGGGGAGAGTTTAGAGCGAAAGAGGAGAGGACGAGAAAGGGTAGAAGTGGTCAGTGATGCAGATTAAATAACGAAACGTTTTCATAATTTAAAACAGTAAAGTATACATGCAAACATACTCATCACGCCATTCCCTTTCGGGAGTTTGCATAGTCAAATAAGTTTACCTGTCAGTGATACCTGTAAAGCTGATTTTAGTGGTGAAAAGATAAAAATAGCTTTTTTCGCGTTTTGACACGGAAACGTTATTAAGAACAGACTGGCAATGGGAAACCAGGACGGAAACGACTATGTAACGTTCGTTGGGTGGACCAATACTACGGTATAATTTTGTGATCAATCAAACGATTGAAATAAATGTGGTTTCCTTCGATCGGGAGTACAAATACGATGTGAAGTTGGCCGATACGAAGTAGTTGGGGCTACACATGTGATAGGTACAAGTAGGGATCCGCTGCAACTTGTGGAATTTTGGGTTGGGGTAAAAGTTTTCGCGCTGCAGATCTCTTGACTTCTTTGTGCTCGCACGTTGACTTTGATGCCGAACGCAATAGCCCGTGTAGAATTACGGAACGGGAGATGAAAAGGAAGAAGCCATGGCAAGGGACTAAAGAGGAAAATGCTGGGGATGTATGAATTGGGTGTGGCAAAGGAGGAATTGGAAACGGTGACGGAAGACTATCCAAGGGACAGAAAAGAGAGAAATCCAGATCCCACGTAGCTTTCAAGCTGTCGACGGAAATAAGATATGTCCCTCTAAACTCTTACGCCCAAAGAATTTTACTTCAGAAAAAAGTCGCGAAACATTTATAATAAATTGAAAGGGTCTGTAAAAACAGAATGAAATCCACGAAGTGATCAAAATGAAAAGAAATTGGAAGGATATCTTACAGCTAATTACACAGGATCCGTTGAAATTGGGTGTGCCCGGTAAATAGAGCACTGGCTTCTTCTTTCTCATCACTTTGTGAAATGTGGTCGAATAAGTAGTATTGTTAATTGTGAACTGTGGTCGAGTAGAACCACTTTATAATGGCATAAAAAAGAGACCTCAGCTGCCGATCTCCTTAGTATAGAAATAGCACTGCATTCGTGGGAATCTCACATTTAATTCCGTGCTTGTCTTCTTGAGTTCGTAATAGTAAAGGCGGAAACACGGGGAGCATTTTTCTCCCACGCTACCCCTTAGCCTTCACCATGGTGTTGCGGCAAGTTGTTCCGTGATGTGTTCCACTTGGCGATCCATCTGATGATGAAGTACAACGTCGAAACCTGATGAAGTACAACGTCGAAACCTAGGTCTTGTGTTCAATACATATATGTAGCATTGCAAAGCAATTCTTCTTATTTCAAAATATTAAACAAATTGCATGAAGTTAAGCCTGAGACAACGGATTTCAATCTAGCCATGTTTCTGATTTTAAAGTCTCTTTGCGGTAAAAGGATACCGGTTGAAGCTTTTATTACGGTATGTTGTTAAACTATGCTAAACATATGCCATATACAGCCTTGTATACTCAAAATATGTGGCATGTAAATTTCCTTACGATGAGATGCACGGCGGATTCCATGTAGCACCTAAGAGCAGTGCAGGGCAATGTATTGTGTGAAGGTAGTCAAAGGGAGAGCCCGAAAATTCAGACGAAAACGATAACGGTAATATCGAAGAAAACCAGATTCCATTCCATTTGAGTTTGACTGAGTTGGCACGTAAATGGAGATCTGGCGCGGTAGCTTGTTCACCATCTAAAGGCCGTTTTACACGGCGAATGATCTTGCGAATGATCATTCGAATGATCATGCACATGGCGTTAATGCCTCGTGTAATACGGAAAATTCGGCGAATTCTTGATCATGCGATCAAAATTAGAACATGTTCTATTTTTGACCGCATGATCCCGTGAATGGTCGCATGATACGAGCACAGTACATCCATCTTGGTTGTTTTGATATTGAATTCACGCTAAAGCAAACTCATAATAACATAAAATGAAGGCAAGGAAAGCCATATCAATGTATTTGGAAATAAACATCTCTGTAGGCAGGATGCAATGCACACACTTTGGCAGACGTGGAATGGTCATTTGGTTAAAACTATCTTGGAGGTTTTGGAATATGAAAACATCTAAATCTCATAGGATTAACCTAAATAGATCTGACTAGACCTTGAATTCTTTATTCAGGGCTGCAGTACAACGAGTACGATATATCTGGCCCTATTTTGACTTCAGGATGGACGGCAGAAAAATGTTCGTAATGATATCAACACTACAGCTTTCATCAAAGTTTTAGGCTAAAGATTATGGGAGATACTGCCAAATGCAGAAACGCAAAACACATCTTAGTGGAATGATGTCTCTTTGGACCTGTTTATTGAAATAATCATACTTGTATTCACAGTATATCACTCATTCCTCACCGCCGACGGAATATATCAGGTATTAGTAAAAATGCGTAGATAAAGAAGAAAAGTTCGTATTCAAGGATAATTCTACATAAAATGAATAAAAATCCATTTCCGGAGATATAACCTACTAAAACTGTGCTTACTCTATGCCTACTCCGGAAGAGAAAGAAATAATGTGCATACATACGTGATTTAAGTGAAACCTAAAAAAAATTATTTTGCAATATTTCATTAAACTAGTGCAATCTGAGTTTACATTTAAACCATCAAGTCATTGTGGTAGTATTGGAATGAGTTTAGGAAGATAGAGATATTCTAAGAGCGATTGGAACGTGGCGAAGATAATAGCATATATCAACACCGATAGCAAAAGGTATTAGTCTGAAGCAAGTTCAAGTCATTCAGTCAAAACTTTTTCCGATAATTTTTAGAGGCGTTGCGGTCTTTGACCTCTATCATAGGCGGATTTAGGGGGGGGGCACGGGGGCACGTGCCCCCCCCAGACGCTTAAATAATGGACAGGACTGGAACTCTTCAGCAGGAAACATATTAGAAAACTGCCGTTATTATATATGTAACTAATTAATATTTTCATATTAGTTATCTCTATATTAAAATAAAAAATATATTTCGTACATTAATTGTTGTATGTTGTTTTTTAATCCCAAATATGAGAAGACCGTTTGCCCATCAGACCCTTGTGCCCCTCCCAAAGAAAAATCCTGGATCCGCCCCTGACCTCTATGATACTTTTTGTGGGAGACAAAGATGGAAACAGATTTACTTATGAAGAAAAGTATCTGTTATTTCAAAATTTGTCAGGAGATTCAGAAAGAAACACAGTATAGAAATGCTCTTATTCCCACTCGATTGTATGGAGATACAGTTGACTGTTACTATTAATGGAGTCGACCAATTAAGGTAAGTTCTGAGAGAGATATCTCACCTTTATTCATGTTTTCTGTCTCCTAAATATCCTACCTACTCCTACCGATATATTGCATGTATATTACTGCGATTGTGAATACAACTTGACCACAGTGCAGAGGTTAATTTTCAATGCCTGGTAGGTGGGGTAGGCATGGCGAAGTTATAAAAATGGAAAATCGATAGCTCTCGATGTGTGAAAATGCGTAATGAGCGTGTTTGAAGTGAATCAACGTGTATAATACGACGCTTAATGATCCATGATGCATTTATGAATTGCAAATGATGAAGTGAGCGTGAATCAATGATTCTGTATCGACTTAAAATTAGGTTTTCGAACTCTTACGTGCCGAAGTGAACGCACTGTCACGCTCGTAGAGCATCCAACGTATGAATTTACGATTTCTTGCAATCACGCCTCATTCAGGGACTTAACCAAGTTATTGCGCAATCCTGTGTGCAGGTGGCATTTGCAGCAAGAGCAGCGCTCCCCATGGACTTCCGTGGCGCAGGGTGACGCCTTTCCAAACGTCCCGATGCCCTGAGATTCCGCTCTTTGGACTTTAATCACTGCTGCTCGCAAACGCTTGTAAACCGAATGGTGGAGGATAGAGGGTTATTTTGTAATCTCGCTTAAGTGAGAATGCGTCTTAAAATACGGAAACTTATATTGTATTTCGTAGTTCCAGTCCGCCACCCAGGCAGCGTGACCGTCTTCGGCTCTCAAGTGGTGATCTGAAGGTCTTTTACTTGACTCAACACCTCTTTCCCGTAACTCACTGCTCTTTCGAGTCTTGATCCGTTTATTTTGCCTCCGACTTTCATTAGTTCCATCCCACGCGTCGTACGGAACGTGAAATGAGGCCACCATCACTTCTACGGACCTTGGCCAATCGTGAGCCGATCATTAGGAGAGCGAAACGGGTCTCTCGCCTCCCCACAAAGAGTCATTAGAAAGATGAGGTTACAAAACCTGGTGGTCTTAATTGGACGGTCATATTCTTCTGTTGAATGCCTACGACAAATTCGGATAATCAAATTCACATCACTGATGATCATGACCTTCCTCTCGTGATATCCCCTGTAGTTGACGTCATTTACGTTCAGGCGCATTCCCGAGGGCTTTTCTCCCTTAGTTGCGCCAAGAGCCATTACCTTGGTTTATAGGTTGGGTAAAGTGGGAAATTTGGTTCAATTCGTTTATTCATTCCGTGCGAGTTAGTTCATACCAATGAGTCGACCTTTCAAATCATTCAAAACGAACCGAATGACCTGAATGAACTGAAGCAAGATTTAGGACCACCGAACGATAATTTACTTTCCTTCGATTGCGAGATAACAAGACACGAGCACCGTTGTCCAACATTGAAAAATATATATCCGTCGTTAATAGGGCTTACTACTTCGTCCTGCATGTCGAAACTCTTTTTTCGATCATTCATGGTACTTGTTCTCGCTTTCCCCTCCCCATATTTTTCATTTTCCTCCAATAACCCTTCATACGAATACCCGACGAAAATGGTTTGTTTGAAAAAGGTAGTCATCATGTTTCCACAAATTGTGATTCTCCATTTTCTCGATCATTCCTTGAAAATAAATCTTTTCTTATCTGAAAATGTTTGATCATTCTTCCCTAATCACTCACCTTGTGAATTGGTTCGTTGATGAATTCTGTCACTCAATCTGATTCTCAGTCATCCATTAATGATCTTGACCTCCACTCAAAGCACTCTTTTCTTTCTTTTTGGATCGGATAAAACAGATAATATGAAACACTTCACGTGGCTCATGTTGATTTCATTATGAACGATTCAATTTAAAACGACCCAGTTCTACCTTGGGATTTGCTATGAGTTTCAAAACGTTTCGTGGAGCATTAAAGGCATCCTCCCTCATAAACATCATGCCAGGAGTAAAAAATATCCTATGGTTATGAATGACTAGCGTCCTGACGAGGTATTCAGTTTCCAATCACCGAAATTCACCACTAGCGTATTTAGAAGAGCTTCAGACTGTCACGCGCTGTTATTAAGGCCGTTTTACACGGCGAATGATCTTGCGCATGATCATTCGAGCATTAATTCGCGAATTAATTTCAATGATGACCTAAAAAGTTCCCGTTTTACACGGCGAATCAATTCAGTGAATTTTCTGCGCAGACTGAATGCGCAGTGGTAGATCTATCGATTGTATATATCGATTACGGGAAATTTCCAACCAACATAGCTGTTTCGTTAGACGGAGTTTTGTTTAGTTTGTTTAGATCATGAATATTTTAGATACCTACTTGGATATTTATTAACATTATTATTAGGTTTTTCCCTAACTTAAACACTGGGTAACTGCAAAAGTTTAGTGAGTGACGTTATGCTATAGAAGATGGACCGTGATGAGACAATTTTATCGACCGCTGCTGCAATGTTTATTAAGGCCGTTTTACACGATGAAAGATTTTGTACAAACTTACGTTCGTGAGATTGTAAGTTTGTCTCAACGAAATTAGATTGTTGTTGGGGGGGCCTTCGTCAGGAGCCCGGGTACTTAGACCTTTCTTGGTCCATTGTGCCTATCTGCCACTTGCAGAGAGGGGACAAGAGCACCTCGGTAGAGGTATGGAGGATTGGCCTCCCCCTGCCTCACCCCAGTACCAGGTATAGAGGATGTCCTCCCTCCAACCGGGCCGGGTCTCCCTCCGGCCTCCCGGTATAGGTATGGAGGGAGTATCATCTCTCCATCCATGCCTGGTTGAGGTATGGAGGAGGGTCACCCATCCAACCACCGTCCGGGCCCAACGTTGCTTAACTTCGGTGTTCTGATGGGAACCGGTGTTTAAACGTGGCTAGGCCCTTGCCCCTCAACGAAATTAGAACAGGTTCTATTTTCCGTTCAGGGATTGAGACATTCGCACATGCGTTCATATAATTTGCCATTTTACACGACACATTTTGCCTCATGCAAGAGTTCACGGAAGAGTTTGTACCAGTTTGTACAAACAAACGCACCGTGTAAAATGGCCTTACGACAGCCACAATTTTGTCTCACAAAACATCCACGATAGTTCAAGGCCTTTTTCACACCAGCCAAAACGTATGCATTGCGTACTGCCTACAGTGTTCTTTTAATCATTTGCAATACAATATGGCTATAGTGTTCATCAATATTTTATAATAAGGGTTTAATTCTACGAATTTAAGTGAACTCACTATCAAAACAACGATGATGGTCACCCGATATTAATATCACGGTGACATCAAAATGAAATCATTGTTATATAAAATTACATGTGGTGCTTGCAGCAGGTCTGATTACGATCTGGACGAAATGTTTTAAGTTTTTAAACGTTTTGAAAACTATTTAAAAAATTTAGATTATGAATCTATAACGATATGTTAAAAAGGCAGGGCAGAAATTGTAGGAAAGGCGGTAGATGATGTAGCTGGTGGCCGTGGAGGAAGATCTTTTGGGGGAGGTGGAGGCAAAAGGGACCTGCGAACGCCCTAGGTGCAAATTCTGCTCTCTCTTCCGCCCTTGTTCCTCCCCCTTCTCCAAAAGATCTTCCTCTACGGCCAATTGTACCACCAGCAACATCATCTACCGCATTGCCTGCAATTTCTGCCCTGCCTTCTACGTGGAAACCTGTACCACCCCTCACAATATTTGCATGAACAATCACCACCATGCCACCAAAATTCCACCTTTTCTTGATCCAATCCCCAATTATACTGCCTCCCACTCCCAAAAATTTGACGATTGTTTCTCACTAGAAATCATAGAAGACCTTCCTGAATCCGCCGGTAATATTGATGTGACAATTCGACAGTATGCTCATATTTGGGTAACAAGGGAATTCGAAAAGCCCGGGCTAAACCTAGCCCACTGAAAATAATAGCCCAATAGCCACCTCTCTCTCCCCACCACTGCCCATTCGCACACTCCCTCTCTGCCCTTTCCTCCCCAAGGGAACAGAGCAGATTCTTCAGTCTTCTACCTCCGATGATGACGGCTTGACCGTCGAAACGTCCAAGTTTTCTTTTGTAAGTGTCCTATTTGCGTGTTTCTGTGTTTGTTTAGTGTATCGCTGTTTTATTTATGCATATATATATATAATGTGAAGAACTATCCTCCTTTCTTTTTCATGATTTTTTTACGTTAGGGATGATCATTCGGAATTTCACAATGTGTTTAATTACGTTTATGGATATGAAAGATTCTCAGTTTGACGAGTAACAGGAAGCGTAGCTGAAAGTGATTGCGTGTATTGCGCGGATACTTGGGAGTTTACGGGATAAAAGATTAGTCGATCGCGGGCTTTTGGGACGTCTTTATTGTCCAAAAGGGGTGGGAATTTCTGAGTAGGGAAATCAAGAGTTCTCTATAAATTGATGCGAAATTTGGCAGGTGGATATAATTTTAAAAGGAGTTTTAGTAATGAATTTTTGGAAATAAAGTAACTCCTACATACACTACATAAGTAATTATGAATTAGTAAGCTAAGAATACATTTTTTGTTATCGTGGGTTGACGCAGAATAATAGTATGAAGTGAGTTAAGCACATTCGAGATGCAATTGGTCTACTTAGCAGTGCATTAGAATTAAATTAAATGGTATTGGGCAATATCAGCGGTAAAGTATGGGAATATTGCTACTCTTTCCCTTATAGAGACCCGTAGTTATGTTAAATATCATTGAGATCATAAAGACCGTTGCGCTGGCTTAAATTTAGAGACAACTTTTTACTTAAACTTGAGGTCGATCTATGTTCTGACGGCATTGAAATATTTTTGAACACATCGGATGACTGGTTCTCTGCACAAAACTATTATATGCTTATGGACTTTATTCATTCAAACACGTTAACTATATGTGTAGGTCCCAAAACATTCATGGTTCCTAACTTAGCACATGCCCAGTGGTTATTCACCCCTCTGCTGTCTGAGTCTGTCTGATTTGTTCTTAAAATTTAAAAACGTTCATAAACAAAATTGTAAAAAATATATTAAAATATTGGCGGTATCTCATAGCTTAATTTAGCCTTTGTTGCTTCCAAATCCAATTAAAAATAAGATAAACTCAATAAAGTGGGATATATTAGTAATGTATTGGCTCAGTCTTTGATGCTCCTGATAAATGTTTTACCATACGTATAAAAAGCGATAACTTTCAAACTTAACTTAACTTTTTTTGTGAATTGGGTAGCTCAGTTTCTCATATGTGTGGAACCGATGGGTTTTGCTTCGATAGAAATTGCGTCAACCCACAGAGGTCACCCCTACTGCCATAATTTGGTATACCTACTGCCAATTGATTGGTAGTTTCATGGACATTGGACAGTCTCTGTATCAACCACCCATTTTCGGTATTTGTATGAACCCTCCAAGTCATGACTACTTTTTTCCTTACCATAGATTTCAATGGATCTCCTAATACTTCCTGCTTCCTGTCAAGCCATTTAAAAGCCTATTCTTCTTTTTTTCTCTTCCACGTTCTCCATCCATTCACCCCTGTAACACCCCCGTCAACATTCCGGCCTCTCTCAATCCGTCCTCTATCCGCTTTTGTCGCTTTATCCGAACTCCGACACCAATCTTATTTCTTCCACCACCGTATCTGACACTTCCTCGTTCGTCTTTCTCCCTCTCCAGCTCAGCCTCTTCATTCTGTCTCACTTTCCATCTCATCTCATTCTGTGCACGACCTCTTTCCACAATGAGCGAGTCTCCAGGCCGAACGTCACCACGCTCCAAGTTAAATTTACCCGTGGCTTTTCTCCTCTTCAAATTCTTCCTATAACCATATTAAACTGTTGAGGCAACCTTTTTAACACGCTTTTATTAGCTTCAACTGTATGTTTGTTTGTTTGTAGCCGACTCCTTTGGACTCGATTTTGACCCACTTTGAACGATCAGATTTCCTTTAAACTTTGTAGACTCATCAAGGACCGATGACAATACAACAATTTGATCAGTGATGATATTAATCAGTGTTTTGATCGGATGGTGTAGTGGTTAGCGTCGTCCACCCTTACCGAGGGGGGCTAGAGTTTGCGGCTCAATGAAGGTCGTTTTTTTGTTGTCTTTAATTTGATCGTTTAACGGCCAGTTATAATTTAATTTTTAATTGCAGCAAGCTTAGACGGGAGAAGAATTTTTTATCGTCGTATTCGCTTTTCGTATTTGCTAAATTTGTTTGTAACCGACTCCTTTGGACTCGATTTTGACCCACTTTCAACGATAAGATTTCCTTTAAACTTTGTGGACTTATCAAGGACCGATGACAATACAATAATTTGAGAATATTTTCTCATTATTCTAATCAGGATTTCCAGGATTAATAATTTTCTCACAGATCCTTTGCGTGAGATAGAGCAAGCGCGCGGTCTGCGTAAAAACTAAAAAACACTATTTAATGATAACTCAAATTAAAAAGTGAAAAATAAATATAGTTAAAAAAACTAAAAAACACGCTTTAATGATAACTCAAACTAAAAAGTGAAAAATAATTCTTAATATAGAAATAAAAAAATAAATGAAAAATATTAATATTATCGTGAAAAAACGCGTGGGGTGCTCGATATATCAATTCTTGAAAATATTCAATCGGTACGATTAGTAGAACAATGGTACTAAAAATATGGCTCAAAGCATAATCTTTTCCCGCATTTTCCATTCAGGAATTTGGGTAAACAATTACAAAAGGCATATCAAATTAACTACGCCACGGAGCACCCCGCGCTTTTTTCACGATAATATTAATATTTTTCATTTATTTTTTTATTTCTATATTAAGAATTATTTTTCACTTTTTAGTTTGAGTTATCATTAAAGCGTGTTTTTTAGTTTTTTTAACTATATTTATTTATAAGGATAATCATATGTTTCCAAGCATTGCATTAAACAAATGATATGGTACGCAGTCACGCGAACGGGTACGAAGTTATACACCGAAGACGGTGAAATTCGCCATGAAAAAGTCATTTGACCTGACCGTGATTCGAAGCCGGATCTCCCAATCGCCAGTCAGGTACGTTAGCCATTTACACCACCAAGCCACCTTAATTCAAGGCGAATTTCAGCGGGGGTTTATACGAACAAGATGTTCTCGTCCCCAGTCTACATTGTAGCACAGGAGACGTGGTCGTGCATGATATGCCACAGTCGCGGGGAATAAACTGCAAACATTGTTGCTTTGGAACAACGCCTTGACAAATTTCCAATCATTGCATTAAACAAATGATGTGGTACGCAGTCACGCGCACGGGTGCGAAGTTATACACCGAAGACATTTGACTTGACCGGGATTCGAACCAGGATCTCCCAATTGCCGGTCAGGTGTGTTAGCCAGTTCCGCTACCTAGCCACCCAAATGATTTTTTCATGGTGAATTTCACCGTCTTCGATTATCATAGGGTTAGGCTAAATGCAGTGGGTTTGGAGTCTGAGATAGGTTTGTGGTAGAAGCAGAGGGGATAGGGTTAGGGAATGAGTGGGCAATGAAATAATGTGGAAAGGATGCTGCTATAATGGAAATGGATTATGATACCGTTCTCCTATGGTTTTTCCACGTCGAGAGAATGGGTGAAAGTCTTAATTAGCTAATTTAGCTTTTTTAACTGTGTCCACCGTGATCGTGAAAGGGAACGACGTGATGTGTTTGTATATAGTTTCCCTCTTTTCACTCACTACCCGCAAATCTCACTGTGTAGAATGTTGGCCTGCTTTTGTATTAATAATGACAAATGAAATATTGGATAGGTTCCTGAAGATCAACCTTAGATAATTTGCTGCATCTAAACCGTGGTCATGCGTGAGTAAATATTCTTGTAGAGTTATAGCGTTTTATTTTCCCTCATCATGAAGACTTTCCATCTAGTTAAGCCTTAGAGAGTCACTATTTTTTGTCATTTCAGTGGTTGGTCTGAAGCCTACATGCATTTTTCATTTTTCGTTATTTCTAATGTACTCTTTTGAAATTAAGAAACCTATACTGCATTCCCAGCTTTAAATGCCAAAACAACATTCTTGAATTTTCACCTCTTGTACCGCTAAATTTGACACTGATAACGTTAAAACTGTGCTCTCTGAATTTAAAAAGCTGTGAAGATACAGGAGGCCATAGAGATAAGTAAAAATGAAGACAACTTCGGTAAGGAAGATGACTATTCCCTCGCTAATGCACGGAAACATCTTTTGCGCAGGAAAATGGCAAACATCAATCAATCACAAGTAACCTGACTCTAAAGATTAGGTATATAAGGTGGCCATAAGAATGCATCCGCGCTTCACTGACCTGAAGAAGCAGACTGCAACGCCGGCGAAACTGTCGTCCGAAGAAAATGTAACAACGTGGAGTAAAACCCGGAAGACCTGTAACTTTACATCCATCAACCCGCGGAAGCCTACATAAGGATTTTTAAAAATTCTAAAATTCTTCTCTAGCAATTGTAGGTTTTTAAATAAAATATCTTCCACGGGTGAAACAAGAGGTTCTTGAACGATTGCAGAAGGAGCCTAAGTTACATTGTGTGCATAAGTTACTTTCCTGAGTACATTGTTTCCCGGCTCTAAGGTGAGATACGTAGCCTGCCTATCCCTTGCGATCCGTTTAACCTCTCTCTCCTCAGAACCCTCACCTCTGCAATCCTCTTCGGCATCCAGAATTTTTCCCCGTCTCCTGAGATGCCTTTGACACTTCTTTATTTTCTCGGAGTGCGCGAAAGGATTTTCTCGAGAAGAGAGAGAGAGGGGGGGCCGGATGAGGTGTAGACGAGAGAGGTTGGCTTGGAGAGCGGGGAGGGGTACCGTAGGCGGGAGGGAAGGGGTGAGGGCGGGTTGGGAGTGGAAGCTGGAAGAGATGGAGCCGCCACCCGCATCGCCCCCTTCAGATTTGATTTCGTCGCAGCGGTGGAGCAGGGTTGGCGGATTCAGGGGCTGGCAGGGGTGGCGGAGAATGAAATAGGGGCAGGGGATATAGCTGCTCTCTCTACCTTTCTCTCTCTCTTAAGCCGATCTCCCACGGTCGAACTAAGGATGACACAAATTGTCGAAACCCGGGTTGTGGTAATAAATTTTATAAATGGAGTTAACTAGGGTATTTTAATGACACTAAGTGTCAAAACCCGGGTCGTGGTAATTAATATTACAAGTGGACTTAACTAAGGTTGTTTAATTCTTTCGTAATGGGTAACTTTCACAAAGTCAAGCCTAGCACCGTTTCTTTTTTTGGAAAAGTATTTTACACAACGGGCTTGAGTATAGTTGAAGCAGCATGATTTCCGGGATGTCTTCCGTGTCAATTCATCTTCTGAGACGACAGTTTCGCCGGCCTGACAGCAGAAAAATTGAGGTTCGAAGTGCTTGATCAAGTCACAAAGGTTAATCTAACTAATGCGTACAATGTAAAATTCATATTAAAACATATTTTTTCCACACAGCTATAAGATAATTTTCGATTTTCGCTCCCTCTACAAGCTAGTACGCCTCGTAAAGCTAATTTATTTATATGCATGTATTGTATAAATGTTTGACAGCATGTAGAAAACTGGCCTGTAAAGGAGATATTCCGGGCACTCTTTTCTTCCAGAAAAGGCGTTATGGTTTGGCTCTACAGCGCAAGGGAATTTCGCTATATACAGGTTTTTGCTCATCTTTTATAGGTCTTGAGTATTCCTAGATGTCTTAATTGGTTGCTTTTAAAAAAGGCGATTTCAAGAGTTTGAGATCGTGTAGCTTTGTTCCCTATCGGGGATAGGTTTTGCGGAGTTTATGGCAGTATTAGTTTTCTTCCACGATGATATAGTGTTCCTATGGCAATGAAAATACTGAATCCTATCTGATATCAAAGATTCAATAAGATTACGAAAATAATGTGACAGGAAAGTTCCGAAAATAAATAATAAATATTTATAAAAATCTGCTCTGACTAATAAACATTTAGTTTGAGTCAGATGGGGCAGATATGGAGTCATTTGAAGCTGTTTGCGGTATATTTAAAATATTGTCCCAAAATATATGACGAAGTATGGAACAGAGACTCATTGAAGCTATGTGCCGTTTTGCTCATTGAAGCTATGTGCCGTCACAAAACTTAATGTGATATAAGTCCCGAAAGCTTGACTACAGGCATGATATAGGGGATTTTTGAAACAAAGTAAAGAAGGAAGTAGAAATCCTGAGTCGGCTTCTTCCATGATCCAATGTCTACACTTATAGTTCGCTATTCTTCGTCGTAGCTAGTGAATTCGTGATATAGTGCCAAATGGTCAAGATTCCAATGTTGTGAATAATTTGTTCATATATTTGATAGAAGTGTTACGCGTGAGACATGATTTCAAAATGTTTTCAAAAATTTGAAAGAGAAACAAAATGCCTTTGAGTAAAATGTTGACAGTGAGACATCGGCTTTTCATCTCCAGGTGGCATTTGGGATACTGGTTATTAGGAATCATTAGGAAATCCGCGAATGACAGATATTGGTAAATCTATGTGCTGCACTTAAGTTTCTGTTTAACCGCATCGTATTCATTTTATTTATCAACATATTCATGGGCAGGTTATTCGGTTAGTCCCTGCTCCCACTACCAATTCCAAAATTCCAAAAATGATAAAGATAGAAACATTGGTATAAATACAAGGGAGGGAAATTTGGAGGGACTAAAAAAAAGAGTCCCGTGTTCCTCTATACCACTTGATAATAACACTTTGTACCAACACACATAATAAACCCACGATTTTTTTCTATCAAGAGTTGAGATCCGGCGAGAAACGTCAATGACTTATTGCACTAAAATCCAGATGAGAAAAAACGAAACGATGCAAAGGTCGAATATAAAGCCAGAGAGAAGAGTCCAAGTGAGCTTTGTCTAAACCGGGAGAATTATCAGTAGGCCGGGAGAATTATCAGATGGTCGAGTCGAGGTTCCGAATTTCAGGTGATCATCTTTTCAAGGAGTCAAATACATGAGTGAAATATATGTTCACGAGTGAAATATAAACATGATAAACAAAACACTCGCGAATTCCGATCGATTTCTACCGCTAAATTGCACGGAAAATTGTGCGTTTGTACTCATCGCGTAAAGCGACATTTTGTCTGATTCAGTCGTTCGTACAATATTTTCTTGCACACTTGACTGTACATTCGTTCGCACGATAGATTGTACAAATAAATGTACCGAGTAAAACGGCATTTATAGATGTGGCGTCAGTGTCTTACATCAATTAGGAGTGTAATACCATCCACTTGTCTCTGAAAAAGTCGTGATTGTTATTAACCTTTGCTATGCTCAGAGCACATTCATTATTATGGTGGTGCTACCGCTAAAGCCAGAGTAAAATCTTAGTCAAAATAAATACTATGTATCACTTCTTCGATTATATTGCTATATTATTAATAGTTCTGTTTTTACTGATGCCATACCTTACCTATAAGAAACAAAATTATGTTACGACATCGGCAGATATGGACGAATTTATCAAAATTTACACTACCATAGGAGCAAAACTATGGAGCCATCTTCAATATATTGACGTATTTTGAGTATTTCTTGAGGTATCTGTGAGGTCTGTTTATTTCCTTCATTCTATACTCAGGGAATTCCATCGTAGGTATATTTATCGCTTAATAGATGTTTCACCTCACATCTGGCAGGCACCTTTGTGTGGAAGTTGCCTTTGTCTTCCAGGAGACGTCTTTCGTTCAGGTCATACGCAATGAAAATATCCAAGGTTAGATTGACGGAAACTAACGCCTTTTTTACTTCAATCATTTCAGTAATTTGCTGATAACTAAAACAGACGATGGCTAGGTGTCTAAATTTTAATATCAATAAATTTCTTCGGAATATTTGCTTCTTATAACCAGTTTTTCGTAAATATGTTTATTAATATTTGGTAAAGAAATGCACATTTTTCTCCATATTTCACCCATTCTTGCTTTAAAATCCTTGTAATTTACGTTCAATTTGTGGAAAATCATGGAAGAGTAGTATTGATTTTTGTCTCATCAAATAGATCATAATTTTATTTAAGGTGGTTCCACTGGAAAATAACAAATGTAATTTCATTCATATTCCGGCAACTAATATAAAAACGTTTCCCCTATCTGATATGAAGAGAAAAATGATACATTTACGCATTACTTTTTTATAAAGTTGAACTTAAAATTAAGTCGTGTTAAATGGGTGATTGGGAGAAACACGGACAAAAATAGTATTTTTCTGTATACCTAATATAAATGCCATTTTCACGAAAAACTTTGTTAAGAAGGGAAAACTCCCAATAAATCGAATACAAATAAAATATAGGAACCTAATAACCTTATACTCTCAGTTATTAGAGAATTAGTGCCGTAATTGATGTCAGAATGCGGTAACTCCATACAAATGGCTCCTATGCATGACTGGAAAAAGTGCTCATTAAAAATATATTCGAGGAATAATCTGCATATTTTTCACCTTAACTTTGGTTTTTAATGGATAGCGTAGGTCATCACCGAAAGCAGAAATTTTTAAACCAAATAAACAAAAATGTGGAATCTAGTATATGTTTTGACTCACACAGTTGCGGCGGAACCTCCTTAAGTAGCCAGAATATAACCTTAATGGCATCCAAGCCATTTTTCGGTGCAACGACCTAGAGCATTCAATTTTTTCGAAATTTACTCTCCCAGTTTTGCTTATTCCAGTAATACCTTTTTCAGTATTCGATTTTCGAAACGCTAGCTGGGAGACTGGAAAACTACAGAACGCAGTTTGGAGAAGTGGCAGTGGTGAATACAGGGAACCAGCCTGCTTTCAGCGAGCCGTGAGTGTTTGTTAGAAAAAAAGCCTCCAGTCCCTTCACCGATCGGGATTTTGGAATGGAAATGCGGATCTATGGCATTGTTCCTCCTCCTGGGGACAAACCTCACCGAGTCACTCACGCAAGACATCCCACTTACCTTACTCCCTTCCCCGTGAGAATAAATCACGAATATATCCGCGAGGCGTTCTTCTTTTGATTTTTGCTGACGTACACGCTGAAAAATAGCAGCGTGACTTCTCCCTCAATCATCCCTCCGAAGAGTTTATATATTTATTCCAGTACCCAGAATTTTTTTGATGCAATAGGAACAGTACGATTTGGCAGCGTTCATCAGCGACTTGGCCATTTTCTGGCCATTTGAACAAGGAAAAAACTAAGCGCTGATTGGATTTTTAATCGGTATTAGGATCCTAACTAGGTATTTAGCATGCCTGAATCAAAATCATAAAAATTCTATTTCAATGTTTAAATCGCTTGTAATTTGTTTGAGTGATGGTGAGAATGGTTAAAAAATAATTGAGAACATTCTAGCGCTGGCTTTGCGCAATAATTTTGACGATTCGTTCTGGCAAAGTATCCCACGACCTTATTTCTCTGTTATTATAATTTGCAAGAAAACACTGTAATATTGATTTTTTCATACTAAATTTAAACCGTGAATCATTTATTCATGTCATGCAACTTATAACGCCCCCAGAGAAGTGAAAGTCAGTAAATTATCGCAAATAACACAGTACTATTTATTTCCTGGTGGCATTTATTTCGAGCAGGTCCGTCCCTTCCCTCCGAGTCGGATAAATAGAAATCTGGAAATCGCAAACTGATCCAATGTAATTCACCAAAACCACTGATTTATATGTCAATGAAGAAGCTATTAGGGTATCGAGAATTATAGCATCTACTTTTCAGTGGTTTGGAGATTCTGCGAGACAGACGGCTGTTTCAAATACCTTGATATATATTTGGAGTAAAGTATAGCATAAGTTCAAATGGACTTTAATAGTAAGTTTGGCCCTAAGAGTCAGGATAATTGCTAAGTTACATAAAAATATATAAATATTAAAAAATACGAGAAAAATCTTATTAAAAAAAGGCATTTTTAATAAGAGCTTTAATCAATGTAACTTCTCTTCCTTTCATAATTCTGGATTTACCATGAACATCTGCCTATAAAGCACGCCTCAGCATCTGCAGCACATCTTCAGGATATGTCAGATACTTAGGAGGCTATTTCAAATAAACCAATATTGGTAAATATCCACACAGTTTATTATAAAAACACAGTTAAAATACACCACCGACCAAGGTTTCGGCACGTATTGCCATTATCAATTTACCAATATTGTTTTATTTGAAATGGATATAAAGTATTTCCACAAATTTAAGCCTGATATGCTTTTATACGTACTTAGAAGGCTGTTGAGTTTTCTCTACCGTAAAGAAATGGAGTAGCACTTAAGGTCATAACCCCATCCTATGGCGTGTAATATGCGAATCCCTCTCCCAGACTTTTCCTGATGAACGACAGCCACACTGAGTTTGTCATTTAAAACCTTAAAATAAAATACTCGAGCCTCTCTCGAAAGTTCATCTCTATACACAAGTCCCAGCATTGATTTCCACTCAACACATTTCATTCATTACACTGTATAGGGTCTTCTTGACTAAGATGCCAAAAATTAGCTTTTTAGATCCATTTTTTAAAATAATAAGGGTTTTAGATCCTTTGATAAGTTAAGGAAGACTCTGGCGTTGGAAAATTCATGTGGAAAATTCTGCCAAGATCATGAACAATGATTAGGAACGGATCTGTACCCTCAGAAAGTGCACCTATTGCAAGAAAATACCTACCCTAATATGTACACTTGAGTTTGCTGTAACAAAAGATGCTGTAAATAGCGAAACCGTATATGGAATACAAACTGAAGCACATGTGTGAAACTTACTCTTTTTTGCATACTTATCTTCAAGTTGATATTTCACAGAGCTACGCCTGAAATCATGAAGTTTATCAGGAGAAATTCAATTTTTTCCGGTGAAAATACATGAAAGAACGAAATCAAAATCTCTCCAAACCATTACATTATTCTTGATCTTTCTCATCTGTTCCTAGTTGATGCCACCGCGTCAGATAGGATTATTTACTCAGTTAAGAGCTAACAGGTCAAAAAAGGACAATGGAATAGAAATCGATATGCCTATTCCTGGAATCTATTGAGTGTATTTCATTATATGTCATCAGTATCTATCTTCTAAAAACTTTTTGACGACATATGTGGATGTTATTTCAATAAAATAAAAAAGAGAATTTGAGCCATGCAATCCGTGATTTCATTCAAAAGATCAGCATAGGTCACTCTGTGGTTTTTCCTTCATTTCACTTCATTTAAAGACGCAACCAAGTGTGTTTTCTTTGGAAACATTCGAAATGGAAACTGGAAGAAAGATTTCAGCATCATTCTGAGGCTGGGAATGTTTTTTTCCCCTTTGTACCGTTGACAGGTCTCGCAGGTCCTTCTCTGGCTCGTCATATTTAGATAAAGGAAATTTCCGAAAGGTTAAAAAACAAGGGAACGAAAGGGAATTCCGATAGTGGTGCTTTCAGAATTCAGGGAGATATTTCGAGTTGGCGGGGATGAGGTAGTAAGCTTTGGTATCTGACGTAAATCTGGTTTGGAATGTGTGGAAAAGAAACGAGTGACTGAAGAGAAAAGTTACCTCGTATTAAAGGATAATTTTTGAATTAATTTAAAAGCCTGCTGAAACAGGCTAAAATATTGGCTAAATAGCTAAAAAGTAAGAAAGGAAATATTTAAATAGAAAATGATGTGTTGTTTTAATGAAAATAATATATTTAATTATATGGCAAACAATATATAATATCTAAATGCCAGAGATTTCTTAGTAGACAACATTTTTGGCGAAGCAAGTGGAGCCGTTACATGGCTGTTTCCCTTGTGTGTACTTTAAAAATGTTTACGTCAGTTTTTGGATAACATATACATGGGAGCTTGCTTTCCATCTATTGGCGTACATCTGAATTACTATTCCAAGCAACTGAATTATACGTACGTACGCATATCCCTTTATATAGTAGACGGATTAGATAGTAGATAAAAATCTTATAAGAGAAGGCTCAAGGGTGCTATTCTGAATCTGAGGGCGCTGTTTCTGGAAGAGGCCATTCCTCGCTTCACAATAGCATACGCTGCGATTCTGAATCTGGTATGATATCCGAGGCATCGGTTTCGAGATGCTATTTTAAGTCCCGCCCCTTCCTGTATGAAAACATTCCGGTACAGTAATGAAAATTCAGACAGCCAATGACAAGCGATGTTTACATTCTTAGAAATCAACTGGAAGGACCTTCGCCATGGATACCGTGAGTTGGTTCATGAAAATATGTATTCAATAATTAATCTTCCTTAATGTGATACACATTTATCTTCGAATACGAATGCACTTTCGATGCAAACATGGTTGCCTTATTTATTTATTTTATTACCACCGAAAACAGCACATATTGGCCTTTACATCGGGGTATTTTAACAATCAACAACGGACAAGCACAAACAACCATGTCCTGGGAAGTGAAAAATCCTCCCCAGGCGGGATTCGAACCCGCGACCTTTGGGTTAGCAGGCGAGGACCCCGCCGCCAAACGCCGCCCGGCCTTAGTTGCTCTTCGTCTCTCATTTATTGCAAATGTTGGCTATAATAACTCGACTCCTTAATTCTCTATTGAGATGTTTATCATAAATAAAATGAACTACACGTACCTCCCATGTCAACGTTTTATGTTTTATTATACTTCCTACAACTGGGAAAATCATACATAAGGATCAGCGAACGTAACAATTTCGTAACATCTCGACAGTGATGTATATGCCCATAAATTTGTCTTTCGATGGCGGTATCCGATTTTGAAAGAAAAATATCAATGTGAGTTGTTTGCAAGAGAATTATAAGAATATTTAGCCGTTTGTTCTCGATCATACATGTTAAATCTTGTGGGCTGCTTTTGTTGGGCTGCAGGCTAACGTAACGAAACAATTGTTAAATCATGCATACACTTATGAAACAAATATAGCATTACAAGAGCGCATATGTTGACTAATTGACTTTGCCATAGCATTTGTTTGTATGCACACAATAACTTGAATGTTGACAGGCCTATATTATATGGTATAGTAATACGATGTATACTGACTAATTTTCTTCGTGATTTGCCTTTAATCTTCATCGCTGGGTGGTAATATCTTCACGCTATTATTTCATTTGCAGTTTTTAAGTGATAATATGATATTTTTTGTTACATTCATCAACTGAGATATTGCTTCTGCTAATGAAATTTCCTTAGAAAATTTAATTGACGTTTAGTGTTATACATATACAAATAACGTTTAGCGTGCTGAGAGAACAAATTTATATTATCTGTGTTGACAGCTCAACTAAAAAAAGAGTACTGTTTTCATGTATGTGTATGGTTATAACTTTACCATTTGAACTTAACAAATTATTCGATGAAGCGGCCCGGTTGGATATACGAGAAGTGGATAAATGCATGTGTGAGCATATTCGATCCATAAACAAAATAATCTGATGGTTTATTGGAAATATATCTGGGTGTTTCGTTGCAAAGCATCGCAAGGAAAATTTAGTGGGCCCAAAAGGGAATGTGATGATGAAATATATGTGTGTATGCGAGATGGGCAATATAAGCATAGTGATATACCGTTAAGTAGGTAACGTTAAGTAGGTAGACGGAAAAAAGCAATGAAAATCTTAAGAGCGAGAATGAATAAGATGAGTTTTAAAGAGGCCGAGAAAAGTAGCGCGGTCGTTGAGAAATGCCAGTTCCAAATTGGTCTCCAAGAAATGCTAGTTCCAAATTGTTATCGGAAAGGCGAGGATAAACATCGTATGCACAATATGAACTCATATGGAATGACCAACTTTATTGTTTTGCTCAACTTTTCTAATATTCAAAGAACTTTGCTCACGTTTCCAAATTTTCCTTCTCGTCAAGCCAGACCAAAGGCCAAGCCTACTTTATATAAGACGGAGAGTTTTATGCTCTACGTAATTGATGTTGGCACGTCTATTTACGCGATTATTATATATATATATTTTTTTTCAATTTAATAGGAAAATATACCCATTATAGAGTGATATAGCACATCTCAATGAAAATTTATCTGAATTCCCATAACAGAACTAGAAAGAGACTTCGACGTGAAAATGAATATGATGGCCGTGTTGCGCACGGAAATTAGCTGAAATCTTGTGCGCTTTCCCAATATCCCGGAATTCAGGAGGGCGCCTTCAAGTAGCATCCCTCACGGATGCTATCTGACGTTCAGAATTGCAAAAAGCGCCCTAGAAATGAAATAGCGACTTCCGGGTGATATTTCAACATTCAGAATCGCAAAAAGCAGCTGAGATACTATGCTCAGGAAAAGAAGCCCCTTCAAGTATTTGTTAATTTTCCTCAATTTAAGTGCATATAAACGGATACACTTCCCTCGCTCAGGATGTTATTTCTTTGATTTCTAGTAGGTATAGATTTTTATGCCTCCATTTAACACTAGAGCCGCTGAACTTTGCTAACCCCCTTAAACCGCGGCCGAGACAAATATGTCCCATTGGTTTTTCGACATTTTCTGGATCTGTGATTTGTCTCATTTCTTCAGGAAAGGTCGTACTTGTTGGAAGTAAGTTTTAAATCAAAGGTTAAATTATTTTATTTTAACATGATGCACACACAAAAAATATTTATTTATTTATTTTTTTGTAAAGATGACCTGAATCTGAACTTAAAATCATGCGCAAAGCGTCATATATCTAAAATATTTAGTGTAGGTATATTTTTGTAAATTACATCCGAAAGAGAACGTTATTTCACTTCAAACAAGCTCATGTAATTAAGGAAGCTTTACCAAAAAGTAAGTAGTACCTACTATAGGTACATACGCATATTACAATTAATACTGCTGAAACCTATTCATGCTATAAATGTAAATACATATGTATATTGATTTGTTTTACAAGAGGCATTACATTGCCTAATTAATATTATTAAAAAAGATATAAATAATAGCATTCTGGGTTGGTCATTATGCCCCATGTATGTACTTAGATATTTTTTTACATTGAGGATTGCAATATGCATAGACATAAGAAATTGTGGCAACACCTTACTTGCACACTGGTTTAGAGCATGATGCACAATTATTGTGAAAACGTTTTCCTTCTTCACAAGATTTGCGTACCTGGCTGCGGTGATGCGGACCTTTGTCTTTCAATAGATCCACGTTACCGGATAAAACCTTAGTTTCTACTACTATATCAGTTCCAATATGTACATCAGCATGCAAGGATATTATAATTACTACTTTCTAATTTGGTATGCCCTGATACACTGTGAGAGTTATACCATTGTTCATGAAATCTACAGATTTGTTGAGTTGCTCTTGAGCCCTATTTATGCACTTAGGTACTTTCCTCCAACTTTTTTTGTTGTGCCTAACAAACTAGCTCTATTTGCTTATAGATATTTTACTAGCGCAAGGGAGGTAAAGAAGTGGACACAGGCAATGTTTATTCCTTTATTTAGGTTAGAGACTGCAAGCTTTTTCTGTATAAATTCAATTAGACGTTTAGAAGAAGAGCGATTTTCATCTTTGCCAAAGTAGGTGAAGACATTCAACATGAATTTAGAATCTTTATCGACGGCCATCCAGTACTTTTGCCCATATTTGTCAGGCTTAGAAGCCATAAATTGAACGAATCAAGATTTTGATGGAAACAACGACTCAAATACAAAAATATATGGACCAGTTATATACATACTTTGGCAGTTGGAAATAATTCTATTATACCTCTGATATCAGGGAAAACTTGTCATCGTTCAAATGCTCCGAGTGGGTTGATTTCACATCAATCCTCAGGAACCACCTTATTTACCTGAAGCGATCACATGGAATCTCAGACTTACAAAATGGTAAACCCCATTTCTCGGACCTCATAAGATTCATTCTATTCCATTCACTCTATTCCATTGATTCAGTGGCACCCCTAAAATACAGAAGACCCAAAAGTGCATCGAACTCTTTCAATGGAATAGACCAATCATCGATTCCAAGCTTTTTACGAGCCTCTATTTCAGTACATTCCTGAATGTGCTTCAGAGTATAATCATCAATGAACAAACGCCAGTTACTTGATAAAATACCGGTGGTGGCATGCCGTTTTGCGTAGGGATAACGACCGTGAACACGCGCGATGGGAATAGACACTCGAGGTCATTTTTCTGAGTTGTCTGAAGAATCTGCTGTGGACTCTATCGCACAAAACTCAGAGTCGCTAATGCAAATACTGTCTCCATCTTCGCCTTCTGATCCATCTTCCGGAAGATCATTTAGGAAAGCCGCGATTCCCTCAGACATAATGCTATGACAGCGACCCATGATGTCCTGGCTGGGAAATCCCTTTGATTACGTTTCTATACCATCTAGAGACCACTTAGGCATGCCTATACACCCGTCGGAGACAGAATGTGCAAGCAGATGAGAAGGGTGGGAGAAAGAGTGGGCTACTTTCAGACGCCTCTGTCAGGCACATTGTTACAAGTAAAGTCTCACGGTTATCGAAAGTATTTGCAATGGAAGAACTTGAGTGGATATCTCCATGTCGACTACAATGCAACTGCATAACCTCGAAAACCTACGTGCAAACAATGCTTCTTTGTGACTACGTAACAATGACATATTCTTAAAATTAAAAACAATTGTCAAAAAACTGTTTAAAGTTATTTTGCAAACCCATAATCAATTTTTCTGAGAGAATAATAAAAAACCAACAACCACAAATTACAAAAAAAGACAAACAGAGCTACTTGCCTATATGGGACAAAAATGTCCCATCAGCCGTTTTAAATATATTTAGTTTTTTCTCAGAAGCTATGAGCCCGAAGAGGACAATATTTTGCCAAAGTAGTCTGCTCCATAAAAAAATAAAAGTCAAATAGTCCCAAGTTTTCACGATAAATATTAAAATAGATATAGTTGATTAAATTTGAAATCAGACAAGAATGTCCCGTCCGCGGTTCTAGTGTTAATAATGAAAAACCGTGGTAGAAAATATGCATAATAATGTAACAAATAAATCGGTTGCACCCCTATTACTCTCTCTAACCAGCTGTCGAAAGCAGCAATAAACATTGGCTTCTAAAAATTTCCTTTGTACTTGACAGTGGGATGTATTATTCCAAAAGTTGCACGAAAAAATAGATCGATAAATATTTATTTACGCAGATGTCAGCAAAATGTAGATTCAACCAGAAAATCATTATTCTTCTATGGAAACCATTTCTTTTCATGTACTTTTTGATTATTTAGAGTTAAATGGAAGAGCATTGTTATGGCATGTATTCGAAATTAATTTTTTGAAGGAAATAGTCGTCGAAATTTAAGGAACTAAAATAAACTTTTTCATCTAAAAAGGTGTGCTGTTGAAGCCCTTTGAGAAGTGGGATGCTCTGCGACCTACTTTAAGCGCTTGCATGGTTTGGAAAAGAAAGAAATGAAGAAAATTATATCTGGCTCCTCTCAAATATTATGATGAGAGTGCTGTTTTTTTATCATATCGCAAAACGAGAATTACAAATGCCATGAGAACATGAGCCGGATACATCGAAGCTCAATGACTTAAAGCGACACAGAAATTTTCCCAATTTATAAATACTCAAGTCATTATCAATGCAGTCCAAAACCAGCTAAAGTAGGTTTTATTGGAAAATTTTAAATTATTCTTTTCCATCTGAATCCAAAGATAAGCTTCACATGTATGTTTGAATGGAACTTGGTTTAGAACATGTTCTACAAACACACCTTAGGGGTCGTGTATAAACTACGTTACCAACTTAGGGGGTTGGAGGGGGTCGCCTAAAAACCTAACGCGGGTAACGAGGGGGAGGGTGGGGGTTCACTCAAAGTAACGTAGTTATTGCAATAGGTCTGTTTACGTTTCTTAATCGTCATCATCGCGTCGACAATACTACAGAGTTTACATGGGGAAGGGCACGCGGGGTATTTCTTACACCCCAAGCTTTTACTTCAACTCAATGTAACTGAACCATTGCCTCTAAAATGTTGCAAGTCTTCATACAAACGAATTGCTTACATTTAAACCTTATCGCGGGTTAAATAGGGACCTCGTGACAACACTTTTCAAGGCGTCAGTTTGAAATGTGGGGAGGGGAGTGAACAAAGTAGATGAGCACTGCACCTTGCGTGGTGATTCATGGTTGATTTTTAGAATTTAAAAATGAATATTACTTGTTCCAATTTAGATTATATAGTTCTATTATATCTAGTTTGGCTACTTTATTTGTCTTATTTCAACCTATCTCTAAAAATAAACTCACTCAATAATTGAGAAAATATTTTTGAATTGAAAGTTTCATTTGTAAGGAAACGCTGTAATACTACGGTTGTCAACGAAGGGGGGGAGGGGGTAAAACAATCACTGAAAACGGTAACGAAGTTTATGCGCGACCCCTTACTGAAGATGGGTTACGCTCATATATGCAATGCGATTTATATTGGGAGTCAATCGCGGTTTAAAACTATAGAATCAATTCATGGTACGTTTCCTGATAATTACCCAATTAAGTTGCCCAAGTTGAAACAATGGCCTACTTAAACGCTTGTAAAAATCAAATATTTACTGGAATTATTGAACTAGTTTATTGAATATTTTGCGCAGAACCAAATGAATCCGTCTTGAGCATAATATCTACTTATTTACGCCCATAAAATAAATATTAACTCACGTGATTTATTCCATATTGAAATGTCTAAAGAAGAAATGAATGCCTGTATAAAGTTCCATGCCTAATTGGCGGCCAATTTTGGCACTGTTAATGCTGATGTTCCCGGGGAATTAATCGAATCACTCATATGGTAGGACAGTCCTTTTGCAGAGATGATGCTATTAATTTTGAGGAGTATGTCCATAAATTCATTTATCTGCAAATAATTCTTTAATTTGAGAACGGGTTCATTAAAACGTGGGATAAATATGTGCATAATTAACGAGGGATGGATCAATCGTCAAATAGTATAATATGGAGCATAGTACGATCAGAAACGGTTGTGTTTTTCTTGTAAAACGTTTGTCATCGCCCGAGCATGCAGAGCATCACTAACACGATGCTAATGAAGTTCATGATATTATGAGAATGTATCGTGGAATTAAAAAAAGCTAATTTAAATGTCGTCGTTTAGAGGAGTAAATAAAGCATTTCGCTAATTGGCAGAGCTAAATTTTTAACCTCTTCTACCATCAGCGAATGAGTTCTTAATTTGATGCAAATGAATTTTAATATGATTTAAAGGTGGTTATGAAAAAATGTCAATTTAAAATTTCCCTATGTCAAAAATCCCAGGCTTAAAATTTATAATTCCATTGCATTAAACAAAATGAATAAATGATTTAATGAGAGGCTCGCTTGAATACGTACAAATGATGATATGGTGTTAAAAATTTATGGTGTTCCTTTTTACACTCCTAATATTCGTAAAAATTCTCACTAACTTGAAAAAAAAAAAATTAAAACTTTTTCGTCCGTTTAAAAATTTTATACATAGGTCTCATCCGAATGACATAATGTTTATCCGTTGGAAATTTTTTAACTCTTTTTTATGGAATAGTCTCAGTTTAAGAGATGTGTAATTCATTCTCTGTTTATCGAAATATATTTATTTAAAATTACAAGTGAATAATTTTTAGGATTATAATCTTTGATGAAATCATCAGCAGATGTGAGTTCCAATCCTGATTTTCATCAATAGTTGTTTCCATTAATATTCCCTTCCATTTTTGTTTTCAAGCACCTGTTACGTGATAGAGTATGTCCCAGGAGTACTTTTCTTCTTATTCGTAGAGAAGTATTTATCAAGCATCTTTTCTTCGTGACTCTTCTAAGGTTTCTTCATTGGCAATCGTCTCAGTTCATTTGACATTAATTATACATATGCAACACCACATTTCCAATCCCCCAAATCTTCTCTCATCTGTTTCTGTCATGGTTCAATCTTTGGTACCATAAGTGACCACGCTCCAAATACCTATGTCTTAATGAAGTTATTCTATGCTTTCAAGCTTGTATTGTTCGCTGTTGGTGGACTATTATTCTGATAAAATTATTTATTTACCATTGTTACTATTCTTGCTATATATACAGGGTGATTACAAAAGAATGCGCCGGTTTCAAAGATCTGTATTTTTCAAATGGTATGAGCTACAGAGCTGAGTGATCTCTTAAAATGACCGGTACATTCTCTAGTTTTGTTGAGAAAAACATCACAGATGCTCAATATGTCCTCCTTGAGTAACCCGAATAATGTCAAGTCGATATTCAAATTCCTCCCACACTCTGTGAACCATGTCGGCAGTTAATATCTTCACAGCCTAAGTTATGCGTTCTTTCAATTCCTCGCTGTTGGTAGGCATAGATTAAGATTGGCTTTTTCCTCTACTTGAATCAGATTCCAATGCGTTTGTGTTTCAACAAGATGGGGCTCCCCCCATTGGTACCTCTCAGTTCATGCTCATTTTAATGAGACCTACCCTCAAAGATGGTTTGGTCGATCTGCAAGGTAAGACCTCGCCCTTCAAGGCAAGACCTCACCCTCGGTCTGGCCTCCGAGGTAACCTGATCTCACACCATGTGATTTTTTTGTGGGGATATGTCAAGGGTCAAGCCTTGGGGCCGTCATTCCCTTCTAACAGCGAGGAATTGAAAGCACGCTTAACTTTGGCTGTGAAGATAGTAACTGCTGACATGCTTCGCAGAGTGTGGGAGAAATTTGAATATTGACTTTATATTGTTCGGTTTACTCAAGGAGGGAATATTGAACATTTTTAATGCTTTAAAAAATAACTAGACAATGTAATAGTCATTTTAAGAGGTCGCGCAGCTCTGTAGCTCGTACCATTTCAAAAATACAGATCTTTGAAACCGACGCATTCTTTTGTAATCACCCTGTATTTTACTGATATTATTCATGACGCTAACTTTCATGATGCAAAACTCTTTTACTTGTTACAGTTTTTGCCACCTAACCAACTCTTTTGGTGAATTATTCTCCTGGATTGCTTTCACAGACCATTAATTTGGGTTTCTTTAAATTAATCTTCGAGCTGTACTTCTTCGCAGTTTTTTTCCATGCATTTCAGCATTCTCATCAGATTCTTTGGTAGGATTGTACCATTCTGATCATTACTTGCGTTATTTAAACATTAAAATACATCTTTTTTTTTTCCAATTCAGCCATTATTTCACATATGTTTCATGAGTTAAAAGAGCTTACAAAATATTAATAATTTTGAATTCCACTTTGGAATAACTTTTCTTTATTAATTTTTTTTTAGATTGAGGGATGAAGTTCTCCTTGCTACGGGTTGATACTTATCGAGAGCTTTGCAGCAAGTTTGTGTCACTGAGAAAGTGAAAAAAATATATATTTTTCCCAAAGAAATGTAACGTCCATGGAAAAAAATTACCTTTTTCCGTCACTGGTGGGGTCTCTTTAATTTGGCGCTGAGTGCTAGTCTATTCATTCAATTGCTGGCGGTTCCCGCGAATCGATAGCCAGTGGTTACCGGCTCATGTGGTCGAAATGCGTTCGTAATTGAGCCGGTGCGCATTCTCCTCTACAGATGGAGGGAGGGCCGGACATCGGGGTTAAAGGGAAGTGCTCTCCTCAGAACTATGGGACGTGTGAGCGGTTAAGATGGAATATTAAGCTCGAAGGAACAATACGGAGTGCTTATGAATACTAAGCAGTCAATTCAACGAAGGCACCTGCTGGAGATGCACGATTTTTAGGATTAGATTATTTAATGTGAAATATTCCCCTGAATTTAACGCCCTGATGACCATGCCCAGGTCAGCCTTCAAAACGTTGGCAGCAATCTTTGTCCTTTCCCAGTGGAAAAACCGAGAAGACTTCACAATGACAACACAAATGTGCGTACAAGTGATTTTAGCCTCGTGGACTTCGGCTTCACATGTACGAGTACA
This sequence comes from Pyrrhosoma nymphula, assembly GCA_963573305.1. Taxonomy (NCBI): domain Eukaryota; kingdom Metazoa; phylum Arthropoda; class Insecta; order Odonata; family Coenagrionidae; genus Pyrrhosoma; species Pyrrhosoma nymphula. Next base: position 53,671,158 of record OY754336.1, on the reverse strand, counting down.
TACCTATGTTTCGCGATAATCCATGCGCGGTATCTCGAGAAAATGTCTAGTGCTTATAAAACCAGTGCAAAATTCATAATAGCAGAAGAAGCATGTCCTAATTAACTGTTTAAAGCTGTTAACGTGATTTTTGGGGAACCGGGTAAGAAACAGTGGATTATACTCAGGATTTTTTTCACTGTGAATTTTGCATGCTTGTCTGTGTAAATAGTTGGTAACCAGATGAAGTTACTGTCGTAGTATCACATTGATGATTCTACATACTCAAGGAAAAAAACACGCATGTGTTTAAAAGTGGCTGTAATCTCGTTTTCTGCGGCACGATGCGCATTAATGCAAGTACTTAGTGCCATCAAATTTGAGTACGAGAAAATAACCACAGGAAATACAAAAAGAGGAACATTTTATGTGTAAAAATGACAGAAAATAATTTTTTAATAAATTCCTGGACTGTTGTTTAAACAGTTTTAAAATTTTGTGGACAGTGTGCATATCTAAAAAATGAGTATTAAATTTTCGATTAAAAATTATCATTTTTATTTGTTACCAACTGTGAATTTCGTGTGCGCGCAATTAGTCGGCGAATCCGCTGAGGTTACTGCCGTGGCTATTAGCGCGGTCTCTTGTGTATGTCAAAGACAAACAACCACACTTGTATTTAAGTTCGGTTTAAGAGCGTTTGACTGATGAGTAATTTAAAGCAATAACTATACCTAACCGGTATTACCGACGTAATGCTATCGGTCTACCGGTATTTTTGGCTGTTTATTTGTATCAAATATTTGTGAATCAATGTAAATCTGACCTAATTACTCCGGCATTTCTATAAACTGGTATAAGTAATTTCCAGTACCGCAGATAGCTACACAAATATCATTAACAATAATTTTAAAGTAGGTAACATTTAGTGGTTATTAATCTCTGCATTGTTGCGAGTAACTTTATTTCGAACTTCCATCATAACATGTTTTATTATGTATAATATATTTAACCCGGGGTAGCATATGCTTTTTCTGTACCTCGATATCACTTGGGACAGGAAAATACCGATGGGTGATATTTAGCTAGACAAGCATCAATAAATAACTCAGAGAATCTTTATTTGACACTTTTGTCAGAAAAATGTTTTACACGTAAATAATGCTGAATTTGAATTAACAAATTTACAAAATGTATCATAGAGGAAATAAGAATTCAACATTTTCTTATTTACAGTGCAATGCATTTTTTTTACTGGTCAGTCATCGTCTCGATTGACTTTTTGACTATATGATGTCCAATTGAATACGCAGTGCTCATGGCAGATTGGTCTATTACAGGTATTGCATACAATCTTTGTTTTCCTATTTTTTTAGATGGGCAGTAAGCATATCAGCAGAAATGTTTGCTTTCTCGCAGCTCTCAGAAAGACTTAATATTTCCCGTATCCAGAGTCGCAAAGACAATCTGTACCTCGATATCACTCGGGACTTAATAGAGGCATAAATGCAGACCTTGACTCCAAACAAACCGAATTATAGGTAGATACCGTGAACCACAATTCAAAGAGGCTGCTTCTACCCCAAATTTGTTAACTTTAACGCCTATAGAAAAATCATTGGAACCAGATTTTTAACTCATTTATATTACGTAAACACAGGGTATGAATTATAAGCTTTCAATATTGGATAGCTGAAATAATGAAGTTTTTGATCATTATTAATAGCTATCCTGTACTCTTTGTTTTCGCATAAAATTGAGTTTTTGTCTCCTTAACTGTCCATTTTTTAGTACCTTGTTTACCTTCTTGTTTAGCATCATCGAGTTATTGAGCAAGGATAGCATTTTCTTTTTGCTCGCTCGATATTCTCTCTTCATATGCGATCAAATCCATTTCATTTCAGTGAAACCAGTCTACGTCTTCATTTTCTTGCTTTATTATCGGAGCTTCTGCTGCTATCTTTTTTCAGATCTTCTTTAGTTGTTTCTTCTGTGTATTTAAATAAGCAACACCATCTCTCTATGGTAATCTCTAACTCCTCTACTCTATTTTTGTGAATTTAGGCAACTGAATATAAACAAATTGCAGATCTTTCAAGTAATTACCATTGGTTTTAATATCCCGTACATTATTTGTAGAAATATAGTCAACTTCTTCAGGAAGACGTTTACATTTGGAAATAGCAATAAAGAAGACTTTCTGAAGATCAGTATAGTTGCCAGATTTATCTAATTGTCTTAAGTAAGCGCTAGCAGTATAAAGTTGAGCACCTTTTTCAGCCTTTATCATGAGCAAGCTGCCACTGCGTAGGATTTATATATAAATGCATGCGTATGGTCTTTAACGTTTTGGTCAATCCCTCAATATGATAATGAGGCCCGGTTTATAATTTATGGTTAATTTTACTCACAAGATGGCATATTCTTTACGATAACTTTGTGTTAACTCAGGATTGGCGTTTTTTAAGTTACACCAGACTGTTGTCAAAGCTGCTAAGAGGCATTACAATAGAATATAGGGAGAACCAATTGATGTCTGCTTTCATACCGAGGAAATATTTTACAAAACCGGGCCTTAAGTAAGATTCAAGTTTTTACTCCTACCTCAACATGTGTGGTTCATGACTTCTATGTCATATTAGAATAATTCTTTTAATCCTATGCGAAGATTTTCATTTTTCTTCCTCCATTGAAATTCAAAGATGCTCTCCTAGAGTTACCCTATTTACCATTCTTCGTATCAGCACACCATTTTAACACAAGGGCTCTGTCATGAGACCCCTCCTATTCATGATCTCTATTTCTGATGCAATTCTTTTCCTAATAATCCTACTCGGGAGGTTGTTACTTTGTAAAATGTTTCTGTCGCAAGTGAGTCAAAGATGTTCCTCCGCTTGGTTTGCCTCTACTCCAGCCACAGCGTCAATCAAGACTGATTCCGCAGCGTCGAGGACTTGCTAACCTTTCCAGTCTTCGCGGGCGCGTCCTATTCTGAGCCCTGGGTACTCTCCCAGCCAGCTCCAACTTCAATCAACTCGCTAAAGAGACGCGGTGCTTCAATCCACCAAAGACTGAGTCGCACCCTTGGACTATAATATGTGAGGAATGCCTCATCCGAGAGGAAATTCGCTTTAGAGCGAGATGGGAAGAGCGGGGAGCTAGCTGGTGGAACGTATCACGTGGAAGAACGCTTCTTATTCTTCCTTTGTTTTTCTCTTTTAATAAAACTCCGAGCACGGGATGATACGCTAGCCAGCTCGCACCCGAATAATTCCGCAGCGTGAAGCGAGGTTAATCAGCCGCGTTGGCCGGAATATTTTAATCTAGGCGCAGTGTGTTTGGTGCAGTTTGGCTGCGTGAATAATTATGAACTTTTATCCGTGGAAAGAGTGATGTTCAGTGCACCAATATGGTAATCATTGCCTTGAAATTTTGTTTTTTTTTCATGGAAAACCACGTATGGGGAAGTGAGCCGCTGGTAAAGTCGTCCCTTTTTGTCATAATGAAAAATTTCTCATGAAATAATTAATTGGAAATGAACAAAACCATACATGAATATGGATATAAAATTCATAATTCCGCACGGAATTTTTCATTCGTTGTGACCGATGTCGCTTTAGACGCCATCCAGAGGTACTACTACACCAAAGGCAAAGCCAGTGGTGCCGAATAAAGCGTTCATGTGGACGTTCAAAGTTAATTTTCATCTTCATGATGGTTTTATTTACAAAGTAATTCCAAATACGTTAATCCTTTAAAAAATCAATATTTATTATGCGAGATGCATAAAAAGTTACACTTATTTAATAAAGTTATAAAAATATATCAAAAATATTAATTTATTTTCGTCAGTTTTTTTCATAAAACCTTTCTCTATTTGGCTGCTTTAATTAACACTGGGTGTGATCAACTTCATTGTGATGCATTAATATGCGGTGACGTTTTATGCATTAATATGGTGATAAATGCCAATAACGTTTGAATGTTTAGTTGGTGATACCATGGTAATGTGCGCCACTAAATTAATCGACCCAATTTTTCGTCTTTAAATTTTTTTGTGAAACAATTCCTTCATTATGTTACTTTGAACCATCTCTCAATATGCATGCAGTGTGTGCAAAAATATTTTAGGCATTTAATAATGCCTAGAAAATGTATAAAATATTTATTTATCTCCGTCAGTTTCCTATCTGTTCTCGGCTTGGCTTATTGGATTCCCCATGCTTAGGTCCATTTCTTGGGAGTGATTGTTCCATGTTTTTAAATGGTCATCGTTATCCATTGTGTTTTTAAATTTTGATCAAAACTCAACCAAATAAAATTCTTTAGATAAAACAATTCTCCTGAAGTATTTAATTTGAAATGAATAAAGGCGTATTTCAATGTGTACACAGAATGCACAAAATACTTTGAGAACTATAGTATAATTTTTAGCAGGTTGTAAAAATTTATATCTCAATGTATTTTCTTCAGTTTTCAAGATTTTACTCTTCTAAGTTTACACTTAACCTCTTCCGTACACCACTTAGTACCTGAGAATACTTTCCCTGACCTGGTTTAAATTCTACGTCAGAGAATGTTGCATTTCTTTCCTTCTTTTCCTGGAATTCTCCTTTTCTTATTTAAGTATTTTCATAACGAAAAATAAAAGTATGTGGGCACACTATCAGACTTGTAGAATGTCATCATCATCCACAGTTTTGCAGCCCGGGGTGGGCCTTGGCCTCCTCCATTATACGCCTAAATTCAGCTCTCCTTCTTCTTGCTTTCTACCTCCATCGCGTAACTCCCATTGCCCTCAGACCTTCCTCAACATCCTGCAGCCATCATTTTGGTGGTCTACCGTTCCTCCTTACCCTTTCCATCTTGCTGCTGAGCAGTCGTTTGGGCATTATTTACTTTTCCACCCTTTCTACATGACCCAGCCATCCCATCCGCAGAAACTAGATGAGAGTCTTTCATCAAAACGTCGGCTATCATCATAAAGCCTATTTTTTTGACTAAAACATAAGCAACCACATCGCAAGAATTGGAGGGCGCACTGATAAGGAAAGAAAGAATACCCCAAACTCTAATTTAATGCCAATTTCATGAATTTTCACTATGCTATAGCTATACACCCCATTCATTGGTTGTCCTCCAGCCCGGAACTGTTGGTGTACCGGGGTGAAGAAGTCTTTAAAAATATTTCAGTAAATATTTCCGACACATATTCATATAAGTTAACAATTTATTTCATTCCCATTCTTACCTTAATTTACCCGCTACCACGAGAGTAATATAAAAGTCTTAACCTACAGCAGAGATCACTTACACTCAAATCGTTTGATGGCAAGTATTCCCTATTTCCCCAACTTAACTTAGGAAGTTAATACAAAACAAAAAGATTCCTTCACTGCAAGTATATCCATCAATCAGCTCTCCGATCCTGAACGAACCTCTAATTTCTAGAATATATGTTCACTATGGTGGAAATATATTCTGGAGATGCCGTAAAACTCCACTGACCTCTCTGACTATGGAATCTATCAGTCACGCAATGGGGGATGCTAGCTAAAGAAAGTTTTGTGAAATCCAAGGTATCAAACGCACGGCGTAATTTTAATTAGGTAGCTATTTTTATGCTCCATTGGACGAGATTTTATCACTGCACAGCGCACAACCTACACTTTAACGCGCACTGACGAAAAATGAGCTGCTGGGGAGATATCAGGGACTCGAAACTGTTTAATCATTTAGCATAAATAGATTGGTTTGATAAATCAATATATCCAATCGCAAGGCAATCAATTAATAAATTCAGTTTGAATACATTCTCGTAAAAGCAATGCTATACTGTGAAAAACATTGTGTGCCTCATTGTGAGAGTACTTAAAAGCTCTATGCCAAATTCAGTGCACTTGACTTCGGTCACAAAAAAGTTGTGATATTTTCGTGGCACAAATAATAGGCTTAGAGTTAACGTTTCCAGGCTTGGATTGTTTCCTTTCATCATGCCCAGATTATTTTCAAAAATTAATTAGGTAGTGACCGATCACTAGTCATTACCTTGAGGGAAATTCGGAGTGAATATTGAATAAATCTCAACTCCCGATTGCAAGAGAATGATCGGACTCCCATCAGTTACTCATCCCAGGTGAATACTCGGCGTTAATTTTTCCCTTATTGGTGTTTATGAAATTCTCAACGGTCTGTGTATCCAAGCAATATATTTTTCTCAGTTTAAAAATGGACAATCGTTGCATCAGTAATTAATGTGTGTGCTGGAGGCTTTCCAAAACCTCCAAATTTTCGTGTCGATACACTAATTAATGATATAAGTTTGAAGGCTATATCAGTTGTTTCGTTCTTAAGCTTTACTCAAAGGTGTCGTTTTAATTTACTGTGCAATATTGTTTTAATTTTACTTTGCAATTATGGAGATGGAGTTGCACATTTATCATCACCACGTGTGTTTCACAAAAATAATCTTTGCCGTAATATCCCCTTTCCCGTCGTTAAGTCATATCCCATCTATAGCACCTTAGGCAACACCACGTTTTATTTGTGCTGTCTCCCGTATATCTCCTATCGACTTTTCCTTTATTTTTCTCCCTATCCTACTTGAAAACAGCGAAATTCCTATTCAAACACAATTCTTTAAATCCTCTGTAACACCAATCTCCATACATTAATTTATTCTTTACTGAATGACGTAGTTATACTTCCCGGAAAGGTAACCCGTTTCCCCAGCTCAGAATTTTCCTCATTTTCCTTCTTTTGGACTGTTACTACTTTGTAAACTTCATTACCTGCACTTCATATGATTAATTCACATTCCACATATCACGCACCTTTTCACCTGCGAAATAGACATCGAGTCCCGTGGCTGATTGGCTAAATAAATCGTGGCCATCTGCAAATCTACCAAAATTAACAGTTACTTGCTACTTTCCTACGCAATTTTATCCCTTTCCATACATTTATTACCAAATTGTCAGCGAACAATCGAAACTCAATGGTAATAAGAAATGGCCCGGCCTGAATCCTCTTCCAACATATACCCATTCCGATTCGTCATTCATTACCCGTATACCGCTTCATCCCCGTGAGGTTTTATAATTATGCGCCTAAACGTCCTATTTCTGCAGTAATTTTTATTATTCTCGTCCAATGTACTCTGTCAAAAGTCTTCCAGCAGTCTAAGAAGCAAATAGAGACATAGTAGCTATTATATATAAATATATGTTAGAATACTCATCACCAGAAATGCGTTTCGCGTCCCGCTTTCTTTCTTTAACCCATACTGGTCTTCACCGAGGAAGTCTTCTGCCCTTTCCCGATTTCATTTTAACAGCTATCTCAGCTATTTTTATTACGTGAGAAATAAAAATTCTGATCTCTTAACATTATTTGTATTTTCTCATTGTCGGGAAAGGTTTCCGAGCTGATTTTGCAACAGTGGATTTTGGCAACGTATTTACTATAACTTTATAAATTACTAGTTTTCCTGCATGCAAACGAGACTACTGTCTGTCCCCTTTGCGCAGGACTAATGATTCTTGCCATGACGACCCATGTCATAAGGAGAGCACGGGAAATTATCGCCTTCTTCCTCCCACAAGAAATACCGATAAGTCCCAGCCGAAAACACTTCACGGGTTCTTCGGCTGGCGAATTCTTATGGGAGTGGGGGTTGGGATTGTTTTGGCTATTCGTTGTCGGAGGGAGAAGGGCACGCGAGGTCTCTTAGCGAGTACAAAACAAACTCAAGTTGTGCCTATCGTAGCAGTAAAATTGGCCCCCAGAAGTCATGGAACGCGTATGCAATACGTGAAGCTCGATTTCAACAGAACACGGAGATGGTCGCGCTCACCGTGTGGACCGACTTTTGAAAGTGATAGTACCATGAATGAGGTTAATTCAGCAGAAGCTAAAATTTGTAAATGTGCGTAGGAAAATTCCGTAGAGTAAGAAAATTTAAATATTGCAGTGTACAATCTTAAATACTAGAGCATGCAAGAACTAACGCTTTCAAACACACTATTTTTCACAAACTTTACCGGTACTAGCCACACTCCTTTTTCGTCTAATAACTTAGGCTTACAATATAACTCTATGACTAAAATATTTACTGTGGGGTGGGGGGTGAATATTGCTAGTTTATATCGTATCATAATTATGTAATTAGTTTTTAATAACATCATCTCATTCAACTATTTTGTTTTTCTTTACGTTTCGTATAAAAAAACATTTTATTACATATCCTGATCGATATCCATCAGTTGCAAAGTTTCAAACTCTGATTCATTGTTGGTAAAACTTTTGCATTTTAATTTTGTTCTCAAGCCTGCCTCGATTCTGTTTATTTGCAGTTTTTTTTTGTTTTTGCAGTTTTGTTTTGTTTGTTTTTGCAATTTGCAGTTAAAAATTTGCCGTTTATTTTCATCATCGTTGGTTGCGTTAGCGTTGACCATACTATCCTTGAATTGCTGATTCCATGCGAGATATCTAGTATTACTGATGAAATATACTAGATATTAGACTTCTCCCTGATAGACTTGTTATTATTTTGAAAGTAAGTGTACTGAGACTGCTTATGTGGAAGTACACTAAACACGGTGGAAAACAGAAGAACATCAGGGCTCTAGAAGAGAGATACGTGATTTGACATCACAGGCTTGTGGCCCAAGAAAGTCCGCAGAATGCGAAGAAGACTCCCACTAGCGTTAATACCAGCTTCTTTGACACTCTAAAACACGGTGTTAAAGATCAGCTATCTCGTATTTGTTTTGAAATCTCTAACAGTGCTTAAGATGATGTCACTTCGAAATCCCCTTTGCAACAAAACCCCTTATGAATAGGAGAGAAATTAGTCACTTATCACTCTGACAATCAATAGATGTTCCTTCAAAGCAGTCACTCGCCAGCTTATCATCAAATATACCTATAATTATTTTTTTTCGTCTAGAGATTTTCATCAGCAGTTCGTTCAGGTAAAAGGCGTATCAATGGGAATATGACTATGTTTCTCCATAAGTCCAAATCGAAATCGACTATTATATTTAATAGTGAACTGTGAACGAAGGGTCATAAAAAAATATAAAAATATGATTCACACTATTATGTCCTCTGCGAACTTGGAAGATCGTCACCTAATAAACATCAGTCTTCTGTATTTCCTAATACTTTGGTTTTTAATATCACAAGATTCGATCCAAAACTACATATAATTGATAAGTCTCATTTTAAGTACCCTTATTCACATAACTGATACAATTATGAATAAATTGGGAAAATATCAAGAGATGGCTTAATATTATGTGGGCTCTATCGAAGTAGGACGCAATTAATTACCCCCAAAAATTACCACTATTCTTTAAATTTTGCTCTTTTAATTCTCGTAATTACTAATCTTTATATCTTGGACTGGTAAAGATGAATGTTTCTTGCGGAGAACAAGATATATAGCACTCCATCATGGCCATTTTGGAAGGGGTCATTTGGTTTGAGCCCGCTGGCTTGGATGATAGGCACGACGAAAGAGTTTCATTTACAAACCCAAGATTTTGACTTGTGTCAGGTACTTTAACATGCATGAAGAGGAATTTACTTTCATGTTAGTAAAATGAAATGGAATTACATTAATCAGTTAACTATTTTTAATGTTTGCCTTACTCTGTATTCATTCATTTACTTTTTGCATCAATTACAATGCATGTAATTATTGATTCCAGTATGCGTTAAATAACTTATTTTTTTAACGCATTAAGCGTACGAGCCCCCAAATTGATAATGTTTTTACGTTTAAATTGCAGTTACGCTGATTTGATATAGTTACATCGTGAAAATATTAAGGTAGTTTTAGAAAATTCATTCTAATAATAGTTATTTCTTACCATCATGCTAAAGACGTTGACATTAATATCAAGACCATGTTCATCCCCCAAGTGAAATGCTAATCCACCTGTTTTGCGTTCTTAGATTGATGCTAAACCATGGCCTGGCTACCATGGTCTGATTTAACTGTACGCAATAAATCAAAGTTGAAGAATGATAACCTATGGATTTTTCATCCTTGATCTCAATTTTTTTACGAACGATATTGTCTTTAAAATGAGGCTTAACTCGAAGCCCGGAGATTCTAGATGAGATGTTACTATATTCATGATTATGTGACGTATTGGTTGACCTTTTGGGAAATTCTATTGATATCCTATACTGACATTTACTTTAATTTAGGCTTTGAATACTATTTCCGTTAATGCACAAGCGTTCGACAGAATTTTTATTAATATATTGAAAACAAGTAAATGAACTATTAGAATAGTTAATTGATGGAAGTTAATCATTTCTAAATAATGATGTATTTAGTGCGTGGCCTGGAATGTTATCCACGTTAATAAATTATTTTTTTAAGGGCATGGGTCATCGGTTTATTAAACTGTATTAAGCCCTAATGTAATTGATGACACTCACCTATTTTGTGTAGTCTTCATTGTCTTTTACCTATGCAATATCGTGGTAAAGTTATGACAATGGTAATATTTAGTAAATATCAGAGCTTAATCTCTGACCTAAAGACTCAAGTTCAGCACACAATGTGAGTACGTTTACCACATTTGACGGTGAAAATATTGAATCGTGAAATAAATACAAAGTTCTGCCTTTAAAATAAGACAAATAATAAAATGTCACCGATTGTATTTTTACATAACTGTATTTACAGAAAAAAATACCCTCAATTCTCTTCGATTCCCCAACGTTTCTCTGCACTTTTAATGCTTTATGTATAATATTATAATATTTTTTCACTTGAATTCACATTTGTGAGCTTTGCTTTAAACATCAAAATGCAATTGCTTTTGGCTAGTGAAGCTCAAAAACACATCTCTGAGGCTGAATCGGTCGTAGTACGTTCGTCAATAACCTGGTATAGAAACTACTCATATGCCCACGTCAGTACGATCCCCATATTCTTTCGGCTATTCAAACACTAGGCGCTGAATTTTTTTGACACTCAACAGGTACTCTTGAAAAATAAAAAGAGAACATCGACCAGCCAGGTCCATTGTAGCAGCAGGCGGACCCATGCAACAATGGAAAACGTATTATGCACGGGAGTTTGAAAGTGCATGCAAGATTTTTTTGATAGCACGCGACCAACAGTAATAGTGCTTTTTTAAAAAATAACAGAAAATAATGGTTTTAGAGGCTAAAATAGTCTATTTTTTAAGCTTCGCCGTGTGCAAAGTCGGGAGGCTCGCCTGGGGTAGAGAAGATTTATTTTTTTATTCCGGAAGCCGCTGGGTTTGGTGACCCTTTGTTCCAAACCCTCCTTTCACAGGGCTTGGTTATGATTTTTGTTTCACAAAAAAAGAAGACAAAAGAAATAAAAAGTGCGCGTGGCCTGCTTTTTACGTTTTTCATTTGTTATTGTTTGCCCGAGTGACTGAGTGAGGGCGGCGCTTGCACTGAGTGAATGGCACGCGAAAGGATGAAGAGCAGGTGGGGGGAGGGTCTTATATTCACTGACAGGAGAGCAGCGAAAAAAAAAACGGGCGAATGGTTTGTTGAGTTATCATTATTTTTTTCGGGACGATAACATGGGGAGGGTGTGAGAGAAAGATTAAAAAATGCGAAGTCGTGAGTTAGTGGGTGAGAACAAGGTGAGGGATTATGCGATTGGGGAACTCTTGGGATAGAATGGAAAGAGAAATGAATGTTTTTTTTTAGGGGTTGGCGAGGGGAAGGCGAGACATTAGGGAAGGGGAATAGGGGAAGGTAGGGGGTGGATGGAAAGGAAAGGGTCAGGAAGGTGATGGTGGAGTCATCTGGCGAAGGAAATAATGAGGTAGTCAAGATTATGGAGCGGTGGGAAGAAGACGTTAAGAAAGGACCTGGGGCAGATAAGGGGTTGAGAAATTAAGGGAAGGGTTCTTGTCACACTGCGAAAAGGGATTCCTGCATAATTTACCTCGACTTGCGTTGACGTTTCAGTTATTTGATGAGAGTTAGCCTCTCAGTTCTCCCACCTTGTATAGTTTAACATTAGCACTCTCTAAATTCTGTAAAAGCACTTGATTTAACAACTTCACTCGTGACTGCTGCTACTGGTCAAAACAAATATCTAAGGAATCCTACCCATTTACCTTTGTCGTTTGTGATATACTGTTTTCTGCGAGAAGGTGAACAGTTTTATTAAATAAATTTGACTGCACGATGCACACATTTATAATGAATTATTTTTGCAGTTAGAGAAGTCAATTTTAGCTACAGTTATGTTGAGCGATCTTATTTTGGGATAAATACTATATACCTTAAACCTATCCAAGATTTTTTGCGTTAGATTATAGAAAAAACAGCACAATACACACCCGTTAGTGTTCACGAGTCAGAGAATTAAAGTCAAGTTAAAGAATGAAAATGGGATGGTTAACTTGGAAGTCTGTATTAAATAGCTGCTGCAATGAAGTTATTCGTCGTAGGATACTAGAAGCAAATGAACGGTGGAGAGCACACCATTAAGTCACTGCCGCAACTCAGTCTGCGGCTAAGGAGACATTAGCACCTCCAGTGGTAACGAAAAACAGAACGCTTGAACGCGTAGCTTTATACTTCGCGCACCATAAGATACAGACAGATTTAAGACAGCATTTTCAAGGAAAATTCGAGGTCTTATTGTAAATGCAATTTTTGCAGTTTGTGTGAATAACGCAAATCTACGTCGGATCAGTGCTATCATTTTTGTTTTAATTTTTTTAATGAGGGAATAGGTATCTTTCATAATTTTCTCCAAATATGACATTTGTGCATGACAGAAAATGTTTTACTCTTTCGAATTTCACCCTTTCTCTCCTGTAGGACCGTGATTTTTGAAGAGCATATTGTGAAGGGTTTCGGTTTTATTGATGTCATTAGATAGAGTTCCCGTATTTCCATAATTTAATTTTATTGTAAGCAATCGCGGTCATTTCATTGTAGCGCTATCGGGAGAAGGAGCAGATTTTCTCGCCGATAACACTCTTGAAAACACAAACTCTTTCCAAGCTCGGGTGAGAAAAATGAGGAAAACGAACGAAACACAAGTATTATCAATCATAAACTTAACTTATCAATATATTTTACAAATCACAAAATAGAACCAAACCAATTACAATAATTTACCCATAGGTCGAGTGCCAGGCGACCGTAGTTAAAGTTACCAGTCGGAAAATAGTTTAAGTTTAACAAGTACGAGAGGTTGAACTTCTCTCTTAAGTACAAAAGTGACTTAGTCAGCAGGCTCACACAACGGTGTTACCCGGTCGGCGTCTCGGAAGCAATAGAGGGCGAGCTTAGACACGAGTCCGCTGAGGAGGGGGTCTGTCGACAAGGACGAAGGTGGAATGGGTAAGGTCAGGAGGTTGGCGATTGGTAGCCTTGGAGGGGAGGAAATAATGGGATGGGTGATAGATAGGGTGGCAGTTTTTAATTGGAGCGCCAGGAACTGTTTTCTGGCGTCGGCCGCAGAATACAGGATCACAGCCTTTTTGCCTTGGTCAGGATGACCGCATTTTTGGTATCCTTCCTCACTTTACTGGCTATAAAAGCGGGGCAGGACCTGGTGAGGGAAAGGTGCGGCGAAAGGTGCGGCGAAAGGTGCGGCGAAAGGTGTGGCAGAAGTCGTGGCAGAAGTCGTGGCAGAAGTCGCTGGCAGTAGTCGCTGCATTTTGTAGTCGTAGGCATTTTGGCCGTCGTTGGCGCAAGTCCTTCGGCTAAGTCCGGAGGATAAACAGTCCGCAGAGGAGAAACTGTCCAAAGAGGAGAATTGCCCAAAAAAACGGGGGGGAAAATGCCACATCATTTCCGAAATAACTTTGATGTATTAGCCAGCATTTATATGGGACGTTGACTAAACTTAATGTGCCCGTTATGATCTCTCCCAAAACTCGTTTATAAGTTTAGGGAATGTATGCCCTTCTTTAGAATGGGGAAAATTCAATTTCAGATCCGTATTGCCGAAGGGTTCACGGCATACTATTTCACCCTAACGAGCAAAAAACTACCTTAAGGCCAAGGCCATTGGTGAATTCCAGTTTTTCGCTGGGGATAATGACTTTCGAGACCGTTGAAACAATCGTCTAAGGGTCGCTGTTATCACTTGACTCCCTTATAGTGGCAGTGGAAGATGGTGGCATTTCCTTAAAGACCCTTTTCAGTGGATGGGTCTATTGCTTACATACTGGCTTTGCACAGGTGAGTAGGTTAGTCTCCGCATTTGACTACCATGGTTTATATAGTCTCAGAACTTTGTTACCAGCTTTAAGATGTTTAATTTGTTATTTACATTAGACAAAACTCTTGCTATGGTTCATAAACCAAGTTTTTATGGTCTTCTATGTCATAATCGTTCAATCCTAAGATTAGTCGACTGAAGCCCTGCAACCTTCCTCATCTAATGCTAATTCCGTTGATCCCTATTCGTTTAGTTAGTTAGAGGTTTAAAATATGTAAACAAATTTTTCTTCACCTATACTTCATAAGTATGTGAAATCCCGATGCATCAATTATTATAATTTTACATTGAATAACGAGACCAATTTTGTGAAAAAGTCTGTTCCTTTTCCTTCGCTTGAGACACTAGGTAACACATTATGTCATATACGGCAATCACAGAAAAAATTGCGACAGGCCTTGCGTTTGAAAGATGAATTTTTATCTCGAACGGAGTAATTCCGCAAAAAATATATTTCATACTTCTCGCCGGAGGTTAATCGAGTGTCGAGTGCACTCTCGTCTCCAAAGTGGACATTGAAGAGAATTGGAAAAATAAAGAGGAAGAAAACTGGGAGAAAAATAAATTTTCTCAGCTTGTTCTCTTGAGTGGGGTGGAGGAGTGGAAAGTCACTCTCTCGGCTGCGGCATATTGTTTGCGCATATATTGTCGATTTATAGGAGGTGATGGGTGGGTGCTGTTTCCGAGAGATTGGAAAGAGAATGTAGGGGGGAGAGAGTGGGGGAGGGAGTTTCATGGGTGACGTTTTGCGCCTGGTGAAGTGGGGTGGCAACAGAGAGGAGAATCTATGGAGGGCAGGGGAAGGTATCTGAAGGTTAGAACATCGTGCCTTTCGACGAAATATTCTGATTTTGAACCGACGCACGGTGGGCTGAAATCAAAAGAAGCTGGCCAAAAGTCAAAAAGTTATTTTTTTTTTTCAAGCCAGGAAGCTGAAACTTTGCATAAATATTTTCAAAAGGCTTGTGCATGCGATGCTTCAAAGCATTTTCCTTAGTAATCAACAATTAACAATTTGCATGAGGCCAAAGTTATACAAAATTTGCAAAAATGGTCTACACTCAATTTTCTCACGAAATCTTCAAAATCAATCCCTTGATAATACTTTATGGGTAAAGAATTGGAATAAAAGGTGATGCAGTTAGATGAAACAGTTTTTTATCTTTGTTTTAATTATTACTTTTTTGTCATTATTTACCAAATATATTAAACAAAATGGCCGCCGTACTCCCAGCCGCAGTGCAGGGGGTGTGGGAGTTGCAGCCGTGCGACACCAGCTGTGGGTTTGTGACCTCGAAGAGACAATAATCTTGTGTAGTATGCATGCTGTCTCCGTTAAATGTGTACGTATTCGTTAGTAAGCGATGTGAAGTTGCTAAAAAGAGAAACGCCCGCGGTGCACCCGAAGAAAGCAGTCTTTCAGTACCTCCTAAACCTTTACCCCATGTGGCAAAATACGTAATTGTTTCCGCGATTTCTCCTAAATATAATACATGGAGGCTGTTAACAATGTTTGTATATCTAATATATCCATAGCGGAGTGGATGCGGCTACAATTCATTCCACACACTTGCCGCTCCACCTTACTCCCCGTTGCAAGCGGATTGGACTAGACTCGACCGCGCGATCGAAAAACTGATGTGAAATTCGGCGTTGCAAACGGTCGCAGCATAACTCATCGGATTCGCACTGTGGAAGCTTTGTAGAGTTTCCCCATTTAAGTTACCTTGCGATGCTAGGTGATACTCTTTCTCAACATATATTTTTTAAATTACCAAAATTGAATGTCCGCCATTTTGTGTATTCACAATGTGGATGACACAATCTAAAATTCTCCTCATTCAATGCCCATCGATAGATTCTAAAATTAAAATTCAAACGATTAGTACTCACGTTTGTCAATAAATGTATGTCTTCCTTGGATATATACTTCAATACACTTTTACTTGATCTACAAGGTTGCACGTCGAAATTCGCCGTAGGGAAATAGGCTTCCAACAGCGAACGCACTTCCAAACAAGTTAATGGCTCCTTAAAATTTAACCAACAGTGAAGATGATAGGCAACGCTCTCAGAGAAGTCACTTTTCTCCAAAGCTATACAATATGAAACTAATATGTATTCCACAACAGCAAGGACTAAAAAAGTATGTCGACTACATTAAAACAAAGATAAAAAACTGTTTCATCTAACTGCATCCCTTTTTTACAATTATTTACCCATAAAGGATTAGCAAGGATGATTTCGTGAGAAAATTGAGTGTAAACCATTTTTGCAAAATTTGTATAATTTGACCTCATGCAAATTGTTAATTGTTGAGTACTAAGGAAAATGCTTTAAATCATCGCATGCACAGACCTTTTGCAAATATTTATTCAAAATTTCAGCTTCCTGGCTTGAAAAAAATAACTTTTTCACTTTTGGCCAGCTTTTATCGATTTCAGCTGTGCGTCGTAGTGGACTGAAATAAAAAAATAGGCCAAAAGTGAAAACTTTTTTCTCCCCAACTGGTAGTTGAATCTTTGCGCAGTAATTTTCCATTGCTTGGTTCATAAGGATCCCATATCATTTGTTTCAGCTCTAATAGTGGTAGCGAAGCATGGTGGTAGTTGTGCAGAAGACCTTTTTTAGTGGAAGAGTCCATTGACACCTAATTAGCTCCACACAGCGGAGTAAGTTAGTTGACTACCAGGGTTCCTGAAGTCGCAAACCATCGTTTGTAATATCAAAAAGCTCAATTTGGTATTCACATCAACTTTAGAGCTATCTATGGTTCTTAATACAATTGTTAATTAGGCTTCTTCGATCGGTTGCGAAATCAACTGATCGTAAATATAGTGTTAATCACGCTGATAACACTTTCTCGTCTTCTCCAGGTAAAACGCAGTTATGTTAGCTGCATTGCCTGTCACATACTGTTCACTCCGCTACATTCCTTTGACGAGCCCTACCTTACGAGCCTTCCCCTCGACGTCAAGCTTCGTGCAGTTGATTGGCACCAATTTTTGCATCCGCTATTTTCATCAACGTTATGCAAGGGCTCAAAACTGAGCAACTAAAGCAGGAAACGCCAGTCTTCAATTTTCTCTGAAAGTCACCGAAGTCAAACCGGTAAAGTTGGTGTTAAACTGTGGAATGATCCCTTCTTGGAGTCCTCTGTGGAGTGCAACCTAAGTAACGATCGGTATCCCGCTGAAAAATCTTCACCAACACTGGGACTCAAAAAGGAAAGGTGGAAACAGGAACTTAGTTGTCACCCAGCCACCACACCATCCCTATCTCCGAGTATGTAAAGTCTCCGTAAGCAACAGACTAATTTTGAGACTCATTTCCTGTTGATATTCTCACTCCTGAAATCTTGGTGAACAACTTACAAGACTAAAAGTTGTAGTTTCAGGCTTAATTTTATGGAATAACATCATAAATGAAAATGACTGGCAATTTTACACAAGAATATATTGATGATATCACCTGATGATGGTGTTGTACACTGAAACCGGTCGTTTTTAAATATATTCTTGTGGAAAATTGCCAGTCATTTTCATTTATAACTTACAAGACAGTACACTCTTGTACTGTCTTCAACTTCAACAGTACACTCTTGGAAAAATGCGGCAATTTATAGTTAAGTTTATCAGCTATATCTCTGTCTTCAATTTGTGTTTGCATTTTATACGGATTAGAAAAACCTTTAATTCGATGAAGATATTTGGATCGACAATCATCAAAAGGAAGCTTTCCATAAACACGAGACTCTTTATTCTTTGCTATGCTATATGTATCACCTACTGCAACCCTTGTATATCAGAACTCACTCTAAAGTTTCAAATATAAACAAAAAGCGTTCCTGTACCCACGATTCAAATGTATTTTCCTCTCAAAAATTAAAACTTTAAGTAAATTTATAGGTATACTAGTGATTTTATGTAATATTTTCGTTGAGCGATTCACTTCCATTTAACAGTCTCGGCATAAGATAGCCCTCCTTTTGGTAACATTTGAATGTAACAATCTGGCTATTTTGAATTTAAATAAGAGAACGTGTAGTTGAAAAAAGATTTATTTGATATTTTCCTCTAAATTTGTCCTGAAAAAAGTCACATATTTTTTTGTTTTCGTTGGTAATGTTAAATATAACTTTGGTTAATTTTTTCGATCCGAGATTCCCTATTCCCACTGCTTGCTTATTTGAATAAATGTTAATCAAAGTTTTATAAAGTTTTTCCCCGTATCCCCGTACTTCCACGAGCCTCGATTTGTTACTTCACATTGAATTTTAAAAGGTTTACTGAGTTACTGCTAGCATTATGTTTAGTTGTTTTCCTGTTTCTTCTCCATTTTCAATACCAATGGGAAAGTTAGCTTATCTGCCGCTTGGATTATTATACATGAATTTTATAAAATTTGAAATTTAAATACTACCTCTAGTCTCACATGGAAGCTTTATTGAATAAAAGCAAGCGTCCTCATTTGTAAAGCACAACTCGAATACAGAGTGATCTTGAGCCAATTTTTCCTTTTCAATTAAAAAATGGACTGGCGTTATGCTAAAAATATTATAGCACTAGTAACAATTCTGCCCGTATGAATGCTTTAAAAGAGGTCAGATCTTTAAACGAAATGGACTCTTGTACTGGTAAAAAAATTGTTTTTTCGTTTAAATAGAAATGAGACCTATACAGAAAATCCACTATAAGTTTATTCCTATATTTAAATCATGCTTCCCTTATGATATTCCGAGTTGAAATGACAAAATTATTTAGCGCCGGTAAAAAAATGAGCTATTTTGAACCTCAAATTAAGTGTCTGAAATCATTTTACAGCTTTGCCTGTGAAAATTAGACAATAAAAAATCACATTTTTTTTAGAACGAATCAGCAAATAAATTCAGAATTTTTCCAATGTTTGCAGGAAATGGCAATATTATTTCATGAGAACAATTACTTCGTTTCATTTAGAATAGATGGATATATTGTCTGCCAAATCATGTCAAAACTATGATGCCATTCTTACTTTAAATTAACTTTTACTTTCTGAAATTTACTTGACTCTAATTGAAAATTAATAACAGCATTGAATTGCAATTATGAAAACCCCCAAAACTGTCCTTCTTTTGTGCCCGTTTGCAAAGGAATTTGACATTGCTGACAATCTGAATAGTTAATCCCCTCATATAGTTCGTTCAATTTTTCAGGTTAATCATTTTTTTAAGAAAGTTATCATTTCCAATTGAAACTATATCTTCTTATGAGGCACCTTGCTGAATATATGTACTTGAGTTTACATGTCAGGCTAAATTTGACCATTTTTGGATGATTACTTCCTACAAAAGGTTTTTATATAATTTCCTTGATCAATAATATTCAGGATTTAAAGTCGCATTCTTATTTTACAACATAAATGCTTTTTAAATGAATTAATAAAATAATGTAACTTGGTAGTGCAATGCAATCCAAAGAAATTAATAGTTCAGTCAGCTGTTACAAGAATGTTTTGCCATCTGCTTTTATTGTAATTTGTAAAGAATATGACTAATTTTTACGCAACACATTGAGACAATCCACTATTTTAAAACCTCCTCTTCTTCAGGGAAACTTGCATTGAGTATTGGTATAATCATAAGTTATATACTATGAAATCCTTTGTGTCCCATGAAACTCTCTATCGTCATTTATATCCAACAAAATAAATTGCTTGTCCTTTCTATTATATCTCAAACTGCGTTTCCTTCACTAACATTTGTTTAATAACAAATCCCCCTATGATCTTAGTATCTCTTTTTTCAGTTCATTCATTCAGTTCAGTTCATTGACTCTAATTGAAAATTAATAAAAGCATTGAATTGCAATTATGAAAACCCCCAAAACTGTCCTCCTTTTGTGCCCGTTTGCAAAGTAATTTGACATTGCTGACAATCTGAATAGTTAATCCCCTCAGATAGTTCGTTCAATGTTTCAGGTTAATCATTTTTTAAGAAAGTTATCATTTCCAATTGAAACTATATCTTCTAATGAGGAACCTTGCTGAATATATGTACTTGAGTTTACATGTCAGGGTAAATTTGACCATTTTTGGATGATAAAGGTTCTTCCTACCATTGGACAAATATTAATAATTTCCCCTATTCTCTACTGCATTTATTCATCATTCTTCTCCACATCACCCTCTCCAGCATATCGCTACCTCTTAATGCTTCACCCATCTGATTATGCCGTCTTTTAATAACTCCATACTGACTTACCTTCTTCCTCCATTGCGTCTATCGTATGGTTTTTGTTATTCTCTTCATAAAGCTCTAGCTTTCCATCATCTTCCATACGCACATCTCAAATAACCCTATTCATCATTCCTCCACAATGACAAAAATTGTGGAACATATGTAAAACTAATCAATCAATGCTAGGGATTTAACTGTGGTATTTATATTGTCTTATCTCGAATTTGATAACATTTTTTTTCCTTTTTGATAATTCATTCCTTGATCTTACAATCCTTCGTTTTATGTTTCTACTTATAAGCATATTTTCATCAAGTGTATAGTCTCATTTCTTTGCAACTCTCAATAAATGCTTGATAGGATCACGGAAGACCATGGTGACAAGATCATGGTGTTAAAGAGTTGCTATTGCTTGCTCTTATTATCAGGCTTTCCTTCAAAGTAATCTTCTTTCGTATTGGTTTTCACAGAATGGCTAATTATCTTGTATTAAAGTTTTACGATATTAACTTTTCTCCAGTCCTATTCCCCTACCCGGAATTCGGGAATATTACTAGAGGCGAGGTTTCAAAGTGCTAAAGGATAGGAAGCGTACATTGTGAGAGAAAAATTGATCGCGTGCTGCAGCACATGAAATATATTTAAGGGGATAAAAAGGGATCGACCGAACGCTGATTTAGTACTTCAAGGCCCAGGGCCCGGTATTCGATGTTGATAGGAAGTGTATTGGCAAGTGGAGCGTTCGTTTAAACCTTTCTCCCGTGATTAAACCAGAAATCTTAGCCTTGCATCAGGCACGTGGAACGAATGGCTGGAGCCAGCGAGATAAAAAAAACGATATGATGGAAAAAGAAGGGGATTTTGAAGGTCCTGAAATATACGACTATAGCACCGAGTTGTCGATGGGATTCCTAGGTACCCAGGTCCAACTGTGGCTCTACTCTTTCCAGATTCTCCCTTTCCCCCGAATAATAGAAGCTTTAAAACCCAGAATTTATTCGTTTTCGCAGTCCGGAGATCTCAAAATCCTGAAAAATGATGGTTTTTGAGAACGTGAATGTTGGCCGCAGCGGGTGAGGTTGCATTTAAGTCGACGGTGCACCGAAGCTGGTTGGCGCGTTTCCTCTAGATGGTACTTTTGCCTCTCACCGACGGCATTACTATTTTATTTTTTGGGATCCGCAGCTTTTTCGCTTCCAAAGGTGGGGAATTTGAAAGGATTTAAGACTCTAGTGTGCTAAATTTCTCAATGGTAACTTCTTCCCGCATTATATCTGTTATTTTGTGGTTTGAGGAAAAATCAGGACTAATCGCCACATAATTTAATGCACATTCCTACAGTTTGATATCCCTCATAAAAATGTCAATACAAGGAGCCGAATTGTGCTGGAGGTCTATAATAGCCGACCTGAAAAGGTCGGTGTACTCAGCGTCCACAATCATCAGTTGGCTTTGAGTTGGCAATATGATAAGCAAATTTAATGTACTACTGACACATGTAGCACAATATTTAGCCATATTCCATGAATTTTTAAGTTAAAACTGAAATTAATGGCTATCTCTAAACAACTTTCTTCAGATTCCCAAATGATTGGTAAGTTTTATTCACGTGAAAACGGTGTTCACAGAGTCTATTATTCAATTCTAAAACCTTTTAAGGAGTCAATCAGCACAAAATTGAGATACAATTGACAGTATCTGGGGCGCTGAAATTGTTTATTTTAGGGTGAAACTATGCCCTAAAAAGTAAATATTATTTATAACTGATTTCAGACCACTTATTCTTGTAAATAAATAATTTATCATTTTATTACGGTTTCGACTAATGAGGTAAAGATTTTATGCTAAAATTTGCCACTTGAGGACAATTCCTTGAATAAATAATGAAATAACGAAAACATAATTCAAAATATACCTACCTACACATTTACGATTTTCATGGAATATTTGATTTGTATAAAATAAAAATGTTTGTTAGGATAATGGTATCATAAACTATTTAACTGCATTTTTTGGGGCATCTTTGGATGCCATGTTACTTTGCAAATATTATTATGTAAAGCCTACTGGGGTAATAAGTAATGCAATTATGTTTGCGCTCTAATTTTGAATCCTAATTTTATCTCTTCCTGGTTAATGATTTTTGCCCTAGCGTCACTTGCTCTCTCGCTACTTTTGCCGGACTTCCTGTTACATTATTTTACATATACATTGCATATTTAGATATGCAACACGAAATCCATATGACAACGCCCTTTCAAGTGAAACGTTATGTTTTAAACACTTTATATCCAAATCGGCCAATTACGTTAACTTATTTCGGAAATTTTAAATTGAAAATAAAAAATCTGTTTATAAAATACTATCTATATCAGATATCTTTGACGGCCATAATTCACCTGATCTTTTTGTTTTACATGAATTTGAATAATCAAAGGCTTTTTTTCAAACAAATGAAGAGTCAGTAAATATTCAGATGTCCTGGATTACTCAATATTTTTTGACCGATTGAATCTATTTTATCTTCAGTGAATTAGCTTTGACATTTGTACGAGAAGCGTGTAGAGTAGCATTTAGTCATGTTGACTGGGTTTGCATAATTACTCATGTTTTCTACCTGGATTTTGATGCGTGTTGGGATAAACTCTCCGAGAGAGCAATGCACATCGTCAAATGAATGAAATATATGAAATGCACCAGTGAGCAACAAAGTGGTGAATGAAAATTGCCCGATGAAATCGGAACTCAATCGTGTTTCAACTGAGCATATCAGGTTTTGAAGCATTGAATTACATAGTAATGCTGCGGAACGATTGACATTATTTTCCGTTGCTCTGTACATTTTAATTATCCAGTTGGTTTTTCTTTTGTAATTGAACCGATTTATATGTGCTAGATATCAATTGGTTCAATCAGCTTCTTCTATTGTTATCCCCAGACAAGGTAATGATATCGGATCTGCATTAAAATTCGGCATTTGATTTTTTCTTTATAATATTTACGATACCGAAGAGGAATATTAGAGCTAAAATCGAATCTTACGAGGATGACTTCCAGCCATTTCCCGATATTTTACCTATTTCTATGGCCCAATAAAAATATTTTTCTAATTTAAATAAGCCTATTTTAATCACAAATATATTTAAATAATCCTTTTTTTCGGAATCCTTCATCGCGATCGATGTTTGGTTATTTACATAAAACATCTCAAGTGCTCATCTTAAACTTTTAGTTTGGACTGTGGCACGTGATTCAAGCAGGTCTGGAAATTCGTATTGCAACCAATTATTTTATGCAAGTGGTATTTAAAAATTAGCTATAAAAATCAATGTCATCAACTGCTAGAGATTAAAAGTTTATCGACTCAGCCAATTGTTAATTATGCTAGAAAATGAAATTTTTTGACATTGTGACAAAACTATTGACGTTTTTTTCGTTTTTATGAAATACGTAAATTATCAAAAACGTTCGTAGATGAAATGCTATGGTGAAAAGTGCTGTTGAATTCATTTGTCATGTATTGCTGACGACGTTTTTCTTCATAATGATGATCATTAGCTTCTTTTTCAAGTGACATATTTTATTTCTCAATATACAATTACAATTACTGACAAATTTGTGTTTGCCTGGAAACATCCGAGGCTATCAGTAGGACTATTATGAATAGCATTCACTCAAAATTCCCACCATAGTTTTCCAGGTATTGTTTTGGTACACACTCACTGGACTGCATCAAGAATTTTAGCATGACTTAAAAATACAGATGACATTATCCACAGAGATTCCCAGAAGATGGCCATTCTTTGTTGGGTTGGGAGGGTGCTAATATTGTTTTCTTGTGGCTCTACGACACTGCTTGCAGGTAAGCATAAGAATGAGTGTAGATATATGCAACCAGCTGGGTTAGGTGGAAATAAGTTTTTAATTGGTTTAGGTATAAATTAGTTTCACGCCGTTGTACGACCTATATTTTGCTTTATATTTGAGCCTCACTCAATATTATATAGGAAAATAGTCGCCAGTGCAGCTAGAGCAAGCCGAAACCTGCAAATTCTCTTAAGAATTCATGCACGTTTGCCACTAATATTGCTGAAGAAAAAGATGGGATTTTCCCACTACTACTACTTATGTATTCAATAAGAAAATGGTGCAAATTTATTATAATTATATATATGTTTACTTCATGTCCCGCTAGGGTGTACATATTATAGAAGAATACAAGGATTAGTTTTAAAAAGTCATGAGTTAATTTGGTGAATTGTTGGAAAATGTTATGACAAAATCAGAGAGAAAAATTGTTTTACATTATTAAGGGAGTAATTTAAATATGAAGTCAGAGTTTGGGACTAATCAGAAAAAGAGTTGATTAAAAATTCAGTGAATTTTTGAAAAGTTCCGCGAGATTAGTAAAAATGTATTTTAAAAAAATAAAGCATGACTGGTCTTTTGGACCCTCCAAAACACGAAAATAGCAATCGATATTAAGAATCTGCAAAGGTTCCGGATACAGAAGTTCTTACGGCGCTGGCAAACATTTTAGGCTGTATCACTACATAGGCAGATTCGAGAAAAGGTAGCAATTCAGCTTACGCTCTTCGACAGGTAAATTAACACTTTACACTTGCAGATGGGGGCCTTAGTACCCTGGTTAAGTCGTTTGAAAACCAATCCAAATTCGAGCCAAGCCCAACAAGGGTTAAATGTTGCAGTCAAATTCGGCCACTCATATAAAATACTGGATATGCAAATAAGTACGGCTGGGTTTTAATACTTTTCTCCCCGTACAATTCAAGAACAAAGCAGAGCCCCGGAAATTCGATTATAGCATGATTGAAATTTACTTATAGCATATTAATTCTTCAATTTGATTGTAACATAATAAAAAATACACTCTCCAATTTTCCCGTGCAAGTAATAAAATAATGGCTAGCGTGGTAACACCCCACGGCAACGCAACGGCTATGGCATGCATGTAGAAATGTTACCCTAGCAGTAAATTTTACCCGTAGGAGTTCTCAGAGATCATAACGATAGCAAAAGAGATTATAAATGCTCGTGCGTAGTGGATGCAGGATTTTACATATTGGGCACAAGAAAAGTAATCAAACCTCGTGTACATTTTTCTTCTCTTTGACTTTGGAGTACGAAACACATGTAATAGTCATATAAATTTCTCCCTTATGTTTTATTTTAAGTTTCAGTCGTCAAAACAAAATTTAATAAATGGGATTGCATATTTTTTAATTTCATTTATGTCTACTACGTCTGCGACAAGTCCAGAAGATCTGGTGATCATTGTATCATAATCACCCTAGATTAAATTTGAATGGTATTTGAGTAGCTGCCTATCAACATCCTTTCGTTGGACTTTTGTCAAGAATAATGACAAAGGATTTCTAATCATAGATAATCAGAGCAGTTGAAAATACCTATCATCAGTTCCTGGGGGTAAAGAGTGAATTTAAATTTACCGGTAACCGCTAAGTAATTTAGCACCCAAATTTCCCATGAAAACGTATTTACAAAAAACGCTTACTCCTGATAATCCCGGTTATCACACATATTCCAGTAGCAACTCGTGTTTCGTGAATTGTTTATATCAATACTGTGTAACCAAATGTTTAAGTATGAAAAAAGACGAAGATATGACTATTTTAATAAAATAACTGGGTTGGAAAGAACTTTTCTGGCTAAGGTATGAGCGTTATTAATAGTTACAATGGTTAGAACAGAAATGACTAGCTACTAATTTATATGCTTATGAATTAAGCAATTTCTGTCATGAGCTACTTATTATTGAGAAAATAATTACTTCCTCGATTGAGATAATGGAACACAAACTTCCATTCGGTTTACCAATTTATACGATGCATCATCATTGATTTATTGATTTTGAATATTGAATTAGGTTCATGCAACGTTAATGAGCAGAATGTGAAGTAAAATTATTGGTAACGTATATTTCCGTTAAAATGGCCACTAAGTTTTGATCGCTATAAATAATACGTGCCCCAGAGGCAGCATATAAACCTTTATAAATTATATGCTACGCATTTTTATTCATAAATACAAGTTGGTTCATTATTCTGCCTAGCCCTTAACCTATTGAATTTCACATCATATCGACATTTTATAGTAAAGGGTGTTACTTTGCGTGTGCAAATTTTGCTAACGGTTCACCCTCTAATAAAGGAATCGGAGTGGAATATATTCTGTATTTGAGCTGATGTTTGTTCCATTTGGATTGGCGAGGGGCTCCAGGAAATCGTGCCACCGACAGCTCTCTCCTCCCAAATGTTTACATTGTACTCGACTTCACGTGAGAAATTCGACGGGTCCCTTGGAGCGGTCCACCGTCGGGCGGGACCTTTCAGCGTGCGTAAACACCTGTGATGATATTCATCCCTCACCAAACTCAACTATGCGAGACATCTTGTCCACACTGCGGAAACGGAATCTTCAAGCAGTTTTCCGACGATGTATTCAAAAGATCTCCTTCAGGTGTGTCCATTTTTGTCAATCCATTTTAATGAATTCCCAATTTAAAATAACATTCCTGTGCATGATTATATAAAATAAACTCAGTCATTCCATCCAATGCTTTATTTGAAACGGAATAAAAAACACGTCCCGGGTTATGATGGCAATGCGTCATCTTCAGGTGACCTTCGCTTGACCTGAAGATGACGCTTCTCCGTCGAAGCCTGGGATGTGCTTTCAATGTTGGTAGAAATAAAGTTTTGTGTGTAATAACTAAGTTTGTTTTTATAATCGCGAATAGAATATTTGACCAGGTTACGCCTCTAACGATGGACTTCATCATTTCTATAAAATACCCTGTAGCACAGCATAATAAAAATTTTAAATGTTAAATAGTTTCTTTAGTTTTTGAATCACTTATTAATGGCTTGTTCTTTACAGTTCAACGTTGTTCGTACGAACAATACCTTTGTTTTTCCAGCACGAATGCCAAACAGTTTCCGGTTTCCAGTCAAAATATTTTAAAACCTCGATAAATTAGCGATAGTGGTCAAAGTTTCGAGATCAGGTTATTTTGAGATCTGAAAATTGTAAAGAAAACACCTTTGGTAACGCTCAAGCCATTTTTCACTGACTCACTGACATAGATTGCGTGGTTTAATCTTATAAGTAGGGGTAACTGGTTGATATTAACGATCAAACATTCTATTCATTGGCGGCCCAAACTTTGATAGTTTGAAATATGATCGGGGTAAGAAATACAAAAATTAAGAATAAGTCACCTAAGAAAAGATGAAGCGTAAGTAAAATTATTAATTAAGACTTTTGTGTTCTTGCCCCATCGAAAGAGTAAAAGTTCTCATTTTAACACGTACTAGAATACAGGCATTTCAGGATATTTACTGCGTCCATCGTAAAATTTTTTTCTAAGGATTATCTAAGAGGCACCCACTTAAAAGGATATTACAATTGAACTCGCTTGGGAAAAGGCATTTGAATAGGTGAAGATGGATGAAGAACTTATTTCCATTTAAGTAGATCCCAAAGGGGCTTCATCAGAAAGAACTTGGTTGTTGCAATACTTCAAATTTCCAGTCAAAGTATGATGAGAAAAGAGATGAACTCGATGACAAAAGAATGACAGCGATGGACGAGAAGGGATTAACACTTTTCAGTTAGGATAGGATAACAAGTTCTTCAAGGAACCACAGGACAGCATCATAATCTGCAGCAAATTGGTATGGGGGATCAAAAGATGCCAATTTTAAAGACAAAAATGTCAAAAGTTAAACTTAAAGTTTTAGCTTGAACTTAAAGAAACTTAACTTAAAGTTTCAGCCTTATGACTGAGGTTACGATACCATCGATTGTGAATAAACCTTATCTTCAGTTATCCAAGGAATAAAGAAACTCAATACGAGGTAGAAAACGACGAAACTACGTTGACTGAGTCAAAGGAAAAAGAACTGGGTCCACCACTTTAAAATCAGGATGTAATAAAGCTAAAAAATATTTAATACCTCTGAGGGCAGCCGAGGATTGCATTCTGGAGAGAAAAGAAAGTATTGGTTCAATCCTCCATAGACTCTTGAAGTCTCCGAAAAATATAAAGACTCACTAACTAATTTTCGTTCACGTTCAATAGCATTGAGGTGGACAAGACTACAGAAAGTATTCAATCTTGACCAGGTTCATTTCTGAAAAATAAGTTTGGGAGACTTCCGGTTTGTTGGAGTATAAAGGGTTCAGCGTAGCATGTGGAGTTGGTAGCCTTTTGTGCTTTGCAAATAATACCTTCCGATAATGGTCTTTTATCCTTCGCTGAACCAGGAGTGATACCAGATGACCGTTAAGAATTTGAGAATGTGAAGCACCTATTGATACTCTCAAAGCAAGCTTTATAAAAACCGTAATTACACTCGCAAGTCTGTAACTTTGGAGCTCCGACTTTGAAATATTTCCAACAAATTATTCAAAGTCATGTAGTTCAATATTACAGTTCCTAATATTCTCCAGAACCATTCGGCATTTATTTTAAATTGAAGTTTTGATACTGCACTTCTTTTTCATTAACACCAAAGAAGTAATAGAACTGCATTGAATAATTAATTTTATTTATTTTATTTCCCCAGACGAGTAATTGGCAGAGAATCTAAAAGTTTGGCAGAGAATCTTTCATCAGCATGTTTGCTGATGAAATATAAAGGACATAGTTTTAACGGGTAAATTTATGAGGATAGATGGATGCTACGCTGAGAGACATCATGTCAAGTTATATATAATATTATGATTTTGTAAATTAAACTTTGAAAACGATAATAGTTACATCATTTCAACAGAAACCATAAAATGATGCCAGATATTTGAAGTCAAGGCAGGCATCATAAACATAGGTAAAATTTCTCAACAATCTCCTTGCGATTTTCGGGTCAAAATTGAACACTAGAGCATTATTATTGGAAAATGTTAGTTTTCTGAGATAAAGGCAGTTTCAGGAAATGATTTTGGAAAGGTTAAATGGAATAATGTATAAAATACGCACAAAATATAAACTTGGGAGAGAAAGGACAGATTTTGAAGTGAGAGTCTCACAAGGTTGCTCCCCGAAAAATGCGAAAATGAGGAAAATGAACTTTGTAGAATCTCCTACGAATTAATTATTTAGATTTCTGCATAAAGATGATGAAGACGGCCGGTAAGTATGCGGAGGGATAATGAAGACAGTTAGTGCTTACAAATGCATAGCTGAAAACATAAAAGAGGAGAGGTCCTTTCATAAAATAACTATTGCAAGTTGTTAGATGAGAGCGTACTGGAAATTATAGTCTTAGGAAAGAATTCTCCGTGGAATACATCCAGATGGCGTATTAATAAGACTGTTTGGTTATTTGAGGAAGTGACCGACAACTGAGGTCATTTGCGCCACTAGGTTGGTGAGGGAAAGTGTGGAATAGAGATAAAGTGTGGAATAGACGAAGGGTGGACAGAAATTCGTCAGCATTAGCCTATTCTTAACGAAAGGAATCAAGAGATACCCGGTTTAACTCCCCTTCCGACGAACGAAGTTCTACACTTGAAGCAGCCTCTACATGGCATCCAAGTAGGGATTCTGCTGAGAAATGTCTGCCACTGCCGGAATTCAAACCTAGGCGCATCGTGACGGCAGGCCAGTAGGTAATCTAGCCACTAAACCAACCCGATCTCTGGCATGTTAATAATATCCTGAAGATACGTGTATTCAATATATGAGAGAATGAATAATAATGAAGCAAACTTGAGATAGGCATCGAGAGTTACAAAAAGTGAATGCCTTTGAAACTCCTCCTAATATTTGAGAAACAAATGAGATAAATCAAATGACTACCCTTTGCCTGCTTTAAAATGTATAGGTAAACAAAGTTACAAAGAAAGTAGCCCTCAAAGTAACATAACTGAACTAGGACACAGTGCCCATGGAGGAAATGTTGACAAAATGAACGAAAGAAGAGAAGAAAGTCTCGAAGGATGTTATCATAGTATTACGCGAGTGAATGTAGAAGTCGCCGAATATAAAGTGAAGTTCTGCTAAATAAACAGGGTAGTGGTACAATATTTATGAAGCTGAGATATGCTGATGAAATCGTGCTGTCAGAATCACAGGAGGATATTGAGATATCTGTGAGAATAATTGAAGAATACTTTATGCAATGTTTGTTTTGGCCGGCCAAAAGGAAATGAGAACAATCTGCACTGTTATCACATGGGGTTCTTCTCGGGATAAATGTATGGGTATAATATTTTATGTAATTTTAATCGATAATGCAGTACTGAGACCATTTCAGTACCGAAAATATTAAGGGTTTTTCGCTGTGAAAATACCATTTATGAAGATAAAAGTGACCAAGGACATAATTTGATGTGTTAAGCATGGCAAAATGGAAAACATATGCAGCGATATACTATCATAAATATGATGGTGGGTAACAATAATAGGCTAACTAATAGTTTATAATCTAATTTTCACTAATAATGTCTCATTTCCGACAGTAGGAAGATGATGCGAAGAATATTTTATGAAATCTAAGTTGGATTGTTTTCCATGCCTCTGATGGTGGCCTGATAAAAAATAAAGGAAATAATATTCGAGTTTCAATCAATAAATTTTAACACTTCCACAGGTGTTAAGTCTGTAGAAAAAAGCTCGGTTGAATCAAAAAATGGCATACACGTATCTAACGTTGTTACTCATTTAATGATAGACATCTATTCCATGATATCTTAATGTCTCTCTGTGCTATAGGATAATATTGCAGTGTACCAGCACTGGCCTACATGGCGTGAAAAACAAGGTAGCTGCATTCCCACGAAAATATATTCTCAGATTTGCAGAATTATAATATAATATAATATTAAAAAAATATAATATAATATAATATAATATAATATAATAAAATATAATATAATATAATATAATATAATATAATATAATATAATATAATATAATATTAAAAAAATATAATATAATATAATATAATATAATATAATATAATATAATATAATATAATATAATATAATATAATATAATATAATATAATATAATATAATATAATATAATATAATATAATAGAGGAGAAGGTCCAAATACGGGCTGGTTGATGAATGAGGTACTAGCAGGTGCTGCAAGTAATCATTGTGTGTATGCAGTAACTGCTATTTGATAAGAAAGAAGGAATGGAGAAGTTGAGCTAGCGTTGTCCTCCATGTTGGAAGTTGTTGTGTTTTTTGTCCATAACCCTCATTACTGAATACTCGAAAACTTTTTCAGGTAAATGGTTTAGAATTTTTAAAAATTATTTTGAATAACATAAGTTACTTTTATTATTATTACATCTAAGTTGGCATTTTAAATTACGATTTGGACACGTTGAACAATGGATATTGGTCATCCGTAATATCTGCCGTTAAGTGTAACTCAAACATGCGGATGGTCTAAATATGGGCTAGCTACATTGGTCTAAAAACGGGCTAGCCCATATTTAGACCATTTTTCAACCTCACATCAAATTTTTTCGGAAATTTTTAAATGTATTTCGGTCGTTCTATTTTAGTTATATTTTTTCATTCCTGCGTGAACCTTTTTGATAAACGCTTATTCTTGATAATTTAATTAATAAGTATTCTTTATGTGTGAAAATTAAGGTGGTTAAAAATATCAAAAGTCTTCCAATATTTCACGTCGTCTTCTAATTTGCTAACAAATGACTATAAAACTCTTAATGCAAAATATTAGGTAAATACGTTAACCAGGGCCGTGACCGTTGCAGTTTTATTTTTTTGCGTGAACGCCCTTAAAGTCAAGAGAGTAGCCAAAAAAAAACGATTTTATTTGATACTTCGCAACCTCGAAGGCAACTGGTGTGGTTTGGGATTCGGCCAGTCAATCGAACGAGAGATAGTTACTCTGTATTTCTTACTTGGCTAAGCAACGGACACATTGTCAATTATGGATGCTTACTTTGTTGCCATATCAAAGTTCAAGTTTCTCCATCTCGCATTCACTTTGTAGTAACCTACAGCTCAACTGCTTAATTTTGCTAGTACCTTAGTTCTGTTATACATATTAATGTCTTTTTCCCACCTCCTATCCCGGTGTGGGAAGAGTTTTTCAATGTGACAGCAGTCATAGCTGACCAACACGTTCGCCCATTAGTGACTACGTCCGACTACCTCTAGGTACGTAAATTGCACTTACTACATAAATAAGCACCCATAATTGGCAATATCTTGGTTCATTACTGAGCCAAGTAAGAAATACGACGTATCTTTGAAAAGTGCTCATTCGTCTGTTTCCTTAGCATAGGATGCCAAGAATGAAGCCTAAGTATTTTCCCAAAAATATCAGGAAGAAGTGGGACCCAGAAGACATGGAAAAGGCAATTATTTCCGTGAGGGAAAGAAAATGGGAACTCTGAAGGCTTCCAAGGAGTTCGATGTACCCCGCACCACTCTTCAAATTCTCAGCAATAGGGTGATTTAACACCTACCGAAGCGGCACGCAAAAACCTTGGTCGAAAGCCGTGCTTGGGACATGATCTTGAGGAAGCACTTGTTTCTTACCTACTCACTATGGAGAAGACGTTTTTTGGGTGCATCAAGGATGTGAAGCAAATGGCGTACCAACTTGCGATGACGAACAATTTGCCCGTTCCATTTGAAAATGAAGCTGGAGGAAGGGTGGATTTATTTCTGAACCGTCACAAGGGTCGTCCTCTCACTCCGGAAACCATGCGGAACTTCCTACGCCAGGGCTTTGGGATTCACTAAAGAGAATGTGGACGCCTTTTTCACCATTTTACAGGAAGTCTATGATAAGCACAAGTTCTCAGCCTCAAGGACGTAGAACGTGGACGAGACAGGTTTGTCCATCGTCCAAAGTAAAGTTCCGTATGTTGTTGAAAGAAAACGTAAAAGGCAGATTGCTGCTCTAACTTCCGCCGAAAGAGGTGTAATGGTGACCATTATTGCTTGCATGAGTGCATCTGGTCATTTTGTGTCACCCTTTGTGATTTTTCCCCGCACAAATATGAATCACACGTTGATGAAGGGTGCTCCACCTGGTTCAGTAGGCAGGGCGTACCCACCTGGCTGGGTTCCAAGTAACCTCTTCACTGAGTGGTTCATTCATTTCATTCAAGAGGTCAAACCAAGTGAAAAGTCTCCAGTTCTGCTCATTGTAGATGGCCACTACTCTCATGTATGCAATGTGGATGTAATCGAAATGGCGAAGAAGAATCATGTGACCATTGTGTGTCTGCCCCCGCATTCCACACACAAACTACAACCACTGGACAAGACTTTCATGGGCCCATTAAAATCATACTACAGTGAGGAAATCCGTCTGAGGCTGCGACACTCTAGCGGTCCTGTAACACCTTATGACATCATGGAGCTATTTGGGAAGGCCTACCTCAAAGTGCAAACCGGAGAAATAGCCGTTAACGGTTTCAAAAATATTGGGATTTGGCCGCTAAAAAAAAATATTTTCCATTATATAGATTTCATTGCAACAGAAATAGAAGCTGCGAAGACATGTAGCTCAGTTTCTCAAACTCCCTCAAGTTAGCCATCTTCTCAATCTCAAGCCATACAACCATCATCCTCTCTTTCACCACCTGGAGAGGACTTTGCCTCGGATCGTCTAGCCTCCAAGATTCCCAATTCCGGTCAGGTTGGAGTAGCTGGGTCATCCAAACACATTTATCCATCTGACTTCAATCCAGTGCCTACTGTCTCAAAGAAGAAGACCAACCGATGTCGCAAATCTGCGAAAGCGTGTCTTGTGACAGGCACACCCTACAGAGACGAATTGCGCAGATCCTTGGATAAATCAGAAAAAAACAAGTGCAGGAAAAAACTCTTTCAGAGGTCTGGGAAAGGCGAAGCTGTGAAAACCAGGAAGGTTAAACTTCCAAGAAAGAAAGCTGAGCGGAACACAAAGAGGGCTAAGAAGACCCAGTCTTCTTCAGACTCCGGAGAAGATCATGGGGAGCCGATGCTTGATGACAGTGACCTGGACCTATCTTCAGAAGACCGCCCTGACGGCAATGATGCAACCTACATCTTCTGTGATGGACTGTTTT
This sequence comes from Pyrrhosoma nymphula, assembly GCA_963573305.1. NCBI lineage: Eukaryota > Metazoa > Arthropoda > Insecta > Odonata > Coenagrionidae > Pyrrhosoma > Pyrrhosoma nymphula. Next base: position 53,636,606 of record OY754336.1, on the reverse strand, counting down.
CTCAGTACACGGGAGGAGAAACATGGGCTCAATGTATCATGTGCCAGATGTGGGCACACACTGAGTGCGCAGGGGGCAGAAAAAGATGCGTATGTGTGTGATTTCTGCAAATAATAACTCTAGCAACGTTTGAGAGCATATGTTTTACCTTCTTTTTACTACCTTTAGAATTTTTTGGGATAATTTTTCAGCATTTTTTGTTTATTTTTGCCTTTTTTTTAACATTAACATTATGAGTGGCCCACTAGCCCATATTTAGACCACTTATTGAAATCATGTCATTTTGACAACTTTTTGAAATAGACTCATTTGAAAAAACGTGGAAGGCGTTTCTTGTATATTACTACCCTGTCTTATATACGACTTGTTGTAGGTTGAATAATAACATTAACATCTTAAAAAATAATTTAAGTTAGCACAGTAGACCACAAAATGAAACATGTAGCCCATATTTGGACCACCTCCTCTATAATATAATATAATATAATATAATATAATATAATATAATATAATATAATATAATATAATACAGTACAGTACAGTACAGTACAGTACAGTACAGTACAGTACAGTACAGTACAGTACAGTACAGTACAGTACAGTACAGTACAGTACAGTACAGTACAGTACAGTACAGTACAGTACAGTACAGTACAGTACAGTACAGTACAGTACAGTACAGTACAGTACAGTACAGTACAGTACAGTACAGTACAGTACAGTACAGTACAGTACAGTACAGTACAGTACAGTACAGTACAGTACAGTACAGTACAGTACAGTACAGTACAGTACAGTACAGTACAATACAATACAATACAATACAATACAATACAATACAATACAATACAATACAATACAATACAATACAATATAATATAATATAATATTATATTATATTATATATATATATATATATATATATATATCTATATCTATAAGTTTGCTATTTGCTATAAGGATAACTTGTAGGTCACAGGTTCGCGTTGCCTGAACAAGCTGGTACTTCTATAGCAGCTCGACCAAGTATAAAAATAATAATATATAGTGGATTATCTATAATTACCTATTATGGATTATCTTTGTCTTAGTGCCAGAAGGGATTCACTGGTGGTGTCCGGAAAAGAGTTAAATCTAAGTGAAATTGTAATTCCGATGCACCACTAACTGTTGTCTCTCTCCCTGTGGAATTTTGAACGAGTCCCCATTATTAGCGTTATCAAACCTATTATCGACCAATTCGATAAGCTGAGGGAGCCATGAAGTATCAATGGACTCATCGAGCTTCAATGAATTGCCGTTCTCAATTTAAAATCGACCCACACAACTCGTTGGCATGATCTTTTACGCGGCACGAAATAGCATTGCTCGAAAATTACACCAATTCAATTCTGTGATGGAATTTATAGTACAGAAGGCATGATTTGACTCAATGATTGGTAGATGCTTCCCAATAGTATTCATGTTATGGCGAATCCCAACTTGCCGGGCAAAATGCTTTGATTACGCCTCCGCTATTTAATTTGGGAACTTCCAAACGATTCACCGCGTCAAATGAACAATTTTCTCTTCCATATGTTTGGCGTTGCTTGTTTCCGATCGCTTTCAAAGTTTAATAGTATTTGTGATACTCCAAACATTTAAATATTTATTATCATCAATATCTTCCGTAACAGGAAACAGGTAAAACAGGCCATGAGGAGTGCTCAAAACTCTTGCCGTATTTTCCTTTCAATCCTAACCAGTTTACTTTTTTGGCATTCATTCTTTTTCCCTATTCCAGCCATTCATTGAAAATATTATTTAGATCATTAGTTATTTTTTAGGTTATTTACTCGGTCAGGAATAAAATATTTATTTGTTACCTATTTTTATAATGCAAATTAATGCATTTGCAAAAACGTCTTCTAATTTTTTTTTATCCTCAGGCACATTTCTCTCATAATCTCACTAAAACGTTGGCATAGACGCTAAAATTGTGAACGAATGCATTCATCAACGAAGGAAACCAATTCCTTCAGTTAACCATTAATTCTTAAAGAGGACCGTTATATGACACGCAGAAGATTCTTGGGAAATGGACGTGAAGTGAAAAACTATTCGAGTATTTTATGTCACAACACATAGCAGTGCAGTTCTTCTCACTCAATAAACACCTGGTTTGACACATGAAGTATTCCATAAGAGTATCTGGATTGCATAATTTATATAGTCAATAATTTTCCTACAGGGAACTCTCTGCCATCTGTAACGCATTCAATCATCGTATATTTGTACATGATTAGCTGGAAAAGAAGTCTCTTGTAGAACTCTTGTCGCAAGGGTGTAGTGATGAAGCTACGATTCAATTGAATAACTCCAAATAATATTATAAGATTTTGATAAAAATATTTAAGTTTAAGTAGACTCATGGGTGCCGGAAGAATCATTTTAGTGAAGGCTCGTGGACGACAGAAAAGGGCCTTCACAAACGGGTTCACTCCCAAGAAAATGCGCGAAAAATGTCTTCATTGCCACGCCCATTTCCTTAAAAAATCGATAATTGAGTGGTTGGGTTGAGTTGAATCCATGTGTCCCCTAAAATTGTTTCCACTATTTTCCAAGATGCCGAGGGCCAAGAGGCCTGGGGGTGCAAGTGAACCCCCTCGCACCAGTGGTGATTTATTTAAGGAAAAATTTAGCATGATATTCAATCCAAGAGAAACAGGTGAAAAAATCGTTTGCATGAAGAGCAATGAATAACTAGGATAGTCGCATTTTGAAAGCATATAATTAAAGATGCGTGTTATCAAAATCAGAGGGGAATGAAACGATGAAGGAAAGATTATTCCTCGTATTGTTTAACCGCGATGTGAAGGATATGATTTTAACCAACTATCCCTCTCGGATGGAACTGAGGAATCGATAATTTTTCTCACGAATTTTTCTCCTTTTTTGTCGTTTCCCTGTTTGCTTTTCTTTTACTTTGGATCCCGCGCAGGAATGAAAGAGAGAAAGTGCGGGAATGTTTCCCTTTCCCAATCATCGACCCTTCTTTTTTTTTCCTTCGTTCTCCATCCATGCTTCCATGCTCCCGTCTCCCGCCCGCTGCCGCCTCCACTTGTTGTCTTTTCCCCCGAAACCAAAACCACGGCCCGTTTGGAAATCATTGTTCTCCTCTCGGATCAATCGCAAGATGGCTCCCTAAACTCATTCGATCTCTTTTCTTTTTGCTCATTTCCTTCTCGCGTGCTCGTCGCCATCGACCCGTGCAAATGAGGTCTCTCCTCCATCCCCTCCTACCGTTTTCTCACTTCCCGTCCCTCACTCTCCAACCCCCCCCCCCCTGAACTAACCCCCCCCACGGACTGAACCCTGTGTGATCCTGAAACCCGCTCGCGCATAAAGAGAGAAAAGAGTTCTATTATTTCGTTTCACTCTTGTTTCATTTTTTTTCTCTCCTCGTTCGTCCATTCCGCCAGCGTAGCGTGCCCCATTTCCATCCGAGCGTATTCAGTAGAGGCCCAACCTAGGGTTTTCGAAATCCTCAACGTTTAGGCATCTTTATATACATGCAAATCAACCAAGTTCCGTGGTAAGGCACCTCCATGATGTGTGGCATGGGGTGATACCGCTTCGGTTCCAGTTCAATGTCGATCCCTGCACGTTCCCATGGCCACTGTACGAGGCCCAAAATCAGTGAGGAGGGCAATGAATTAAGCGAAACTTACTTCACAAAATAAAACCAATGAAATTGGCATTGTTATTATGCACAAATAATAACATTTTCACTTATTATGGATCGTAGAAAAATTAGTGTTGCCATGACTTTTAATTCTATTATTTGGGGCAAATTGTAGGACTAGTTAATGTTGAAATATTTTCGTTAATTTACATCAACATTTGCGTTTTATAAATGTGAATTTGCCCTATATCCATTTTTTTCCACTTCTAGGGTAAGGTTATTGCGGTAGATTTCGTAGTTTTCGCTAGGATAAGTTACAAGGTTCATGAAGTTGAGAAATCTGCTAATTGTATGGTGCGCGGAGTTAACCATTCAATTCTACATTTTCTGCATTCTACTCTGGAGTCTATATTTTTTAATCTGTCATAGATTGAAAAATACAAGTAAAATGGAAATAAAATTACCTTAGAATTACCTAAGTAAGTTGGAATCACCAAGCTCAAGTGTTTAATTTTGAGTATGAATTGTTTCCACCATGTCACGCCCCCAGTAAATTATTATTTTTGTTTATTTGAATTACAATTATTTACTTTAATCTTTCGCGTAATCACACTTTTTATCTTATTATGTTTGAAATTAATGCCTTCTGTCTCAGATAATTATAGATAGAAAAAAAATTAAAAAAATATTCATTTCACCATCTTATTCTCAGAGGACTTTGTGAGGAAACGTTCCTCTGTACGTTTTGTTGCATATGAGATGTGTTTCCGATAAATTGTATTTTAAGGCCAAGGCGTGGGTAGTAGTGGGTGACGCAGACGCTAACTCGAATCTTAAGAAAAAATAGTATTTTTATTTCTGGGCCTCAATCCTCCGGCCCTGAACCTGCATTGAGGGAAAAGTTGTATCATCTTTCAAGGCTTATGGCCAGTATATTGATTTTTGATTCGTTATTCTACGATCATTAGGATAATATGTGCATGTTAAAAAAATGATATTATTAGGTGTTCTGATACTTTTTGGGTGTTTACGGGTGTCTCGTGAAATTTAAGGCTGATGGGTAAAAACCACTTACTTATTTGAACTCAGCGTAAAAATTTCTAGTAGGATCAGCTTTGTCCTTCGTGTGATTGAAAAAAGTTTCATTTTGTAAACCATTGTTACAGGTGAGCCACGAACGGCTGAACCAGATATTTGGAGAGTGCAACGTTGACGAACGTGATAAAATGCAGTAAATTGGTTACAATACATCTGCTGATTAATATTATCTTGTACTACTACTGTATATACTCGGGTACAAGTTGAGAAATTTCTTCCTTTTTTCAGTTACCTAATATTGATAAATTTAGGTATTATCGATATATTGATCAAAATGTTTTATTTCTTATTTTCAACTTTTCTCGCTCTTGGCTAAAATACTCATCCATGCCATTTTGATTGTATGGTTGAGAAGTGAGTGATATTTAACAATGTTAGAGGTTAAAAATTATGGCCCCTGATCTCTCGTAATATCTATTTTCTTGGTATGAAAGATGGAGTTAGTATATTCTATAATCGATAAACCTTATGTCAGCTCACCGAAAATGTGATGTATTATGTAAAACCTGACATTTCAGTTGAGATATAGTAAAAAAAAATGGCAAAGTTGTGTTTTGGACGTTAACTAGACAGTATAAACTGGGCCTAAGCATATTTCCTGACGAAAAAAATTACGTATACTTTTTTCAAATACACGTTTGCTGTTGAAAAACAGACCCAAGTAAATTATATTAAAAAATGTAGTATAGAAATAAAATTTACGCGGTTTTATTATACGTCAATTGTACTATTTCTTCCAGAGTTGGGAGGTAAAACTTTATTAACAAATAGCCCATTTTGTGAACGCTAATTGGTAATTATAAACTGGGCCTTAGAATCTTTTCTGACGAACAAAAAGAAGTATAAATTTTTCAAATACACGCATGCCTTTTTAAAAAGACAGAAATAAAGCATGTTAAAAAATTGTGTAAATAAATAAAACTTACTCGTTATTTACGAACGGTTTTATTATACACCAATTGTACCATTGCTTCCAGAGGTTAGAGATAAAACATTAATAAGAAACGGTATTTTTAGTTAAGATTCAAAAGGCTCAATTGGCGATATGAGCGAGAAGATTCGAGTTCTCGATTCTCGCGAGATTCGAGGATTCGAGTGTCCAACCCCTTAACCTTTACTTGCCTCCCTCCCCCAATCCACCCATTCCACCCACCCCCCTTGTTCGTGACCCTATTCCGTCTAAGCATATTTAGCCAGCGTCTGGCGTTCCAATTTTTAACGAAATATTTTTCGTGGACGGTGTAAATGGAATGTGTTTCTCCTTTCCTCCAAAGGGAAAGACCCTCTCTATATTTCTCTACCCTGAGGGGGATTTTCGACGCGAGACGCTGCCTTTACCCTCTCGCCACTCTTTGAAGCCTCCCCTCTTCTCTCATTCCCAAGCCCCTCGCCCTCTCCCCTCCTTTCGCCGATCTTCGATTGTTACAAGAGTCCCTCGGGATGATCTTTCCCCGACCCTCGGAGGTGCTTGTTTCCTGCCGTCGAGCTGTTGAAATAACTTCCTTGTCATCAATTTCAATAATTCTGGCTTTTTTTATTTTCTAGTATTTTTTCTTTCTATCCATTGGAACGAATTTTTGACTTGTATTGGGAATTTAATGGTAATTTCACGGAGTCAAGGCATGCCTCAGATGATGTGTAGAGCCAAAATCCGTATTTACCGATTTTTTTATTCAATTGATCGCATTCTGTAGATCTAAATCGCCGATTATTCGCACATATTATCAACATCAAAATGGCACCCTTCTGTATGATGTTATCTTTCTTTTAAATAAATCAAATAAATTATTCACGTTATCGTCAAATAGTTGAGGAGTTTAGTATGGGAACTCTGAGGATGATCACCTAGAATTATTTTATTAAAACAATATTTTGAAGTGAAATTCTTTCTACATATCTTACATACTTTTTGCTAAACATTTATTGGTTTTATTACATTAGCTTGTTTGATTCATACCAATTATTTTTAAATCCTCTAAATTATGTACTTTATTGGCTTACATATGAGAAAATCTTTACGTAGGTAATTTCAATATCAATTTTGAAACTCTTTTGATTATAAAGTGACTAAAATACTTACCACATAAAACTTAACTTATAGTAAAAGTTTATTTTAAGTCGATACTATAACTCTAAGGCCCAGTTTCATAATCTCTGGTTAAATATTTGCTTGGCATGAAAACCTATGTTGAGGCTACATCATCTTGCAGTTAACGGTAACCAGACCGGGCCTAAGTCTCCTTTTTTAGTTTTAATTGTCAAAAATACCACGTCAAAAACTTCCGGGAACCATACATGGAAATAGAAGAGTGATTTAATAGAAAGCAAGGATACCATTCACTTCCCTTTCAGTGTCAGTTTCAGGCCTTTTTGTCTTCCCACTCACTCCAATGCTTGAGTCCTCTTAGCAATGCAACCTCATTTAATCTACTAATTCAAGGCTTTAGATTTAAATTTATGCATATATGTCTCGGTCTGTTCGTCTCAATTTAATTGAGAAAAGTCAGAACCATCAACTTCAATCCCAGAAATGACATTTCCCGATAGGAAAAATAACCAATGGATCATAAAAGTGACTTGTTCGTTGTTTTCGGGGAAATTCAATTCCTTGCCAACGTCTTTTGGAATTTCGCCGAAGCTTCAGAAATAAAGACTAATTGGTAAAATGGGGAGATAATTGTTCTGATTTCAAAATAGCTGCTGCAATAGTACGTCATAATATTGATCCGTTCGCCGAACACATCGTCCATCTAATGATCCGAACTTGGATCTTTCGCTTTTTTTCTATATTTATTGGCACAAGATGTGTATATCTGCACCTAAATAGTTAGCTAAAACATTGTGAGGATATATTGTAGTGACTGATTTATTATTAAACTTGCCCTACATTACGTGTGTTAGGAGTGTTTTAGGAATAATATAGTCAGTGCCACTCCTAATAAAAGATTTATATGCCGATTGTAATGCTTTGAACAGCAGGTTAATTTAAGGATTTTATGGGGTTCAGAACGATCCTTTTAACATTGTTCCCTTTCCCGACAATAACTCAATTTTTAATCTATACAGGTTTTCCTAGCTTACAGTTTTACGAGAAAAAGTATTTTGTATGTACTATTTGTATAATACCAACTTAGGTAAATAGATTTTACTTTAATCGTGTTGTTGAATATAAATTTTGTGCAAACCTCTCCACAATTCCTTTCAATCGGCTAATGAAAAGAATGCCAATGAAGGAAATTGTCAGAACGTAGATTTTATGGTGCTCTTTGTTAATGTTAGTGATGAGTGTTTCAGTCAGTCACTGAAGAAGGTTATTTTGGATGTAAAATGGAATGCGGGAGTTAAGTAACATTTTCTAATTTTCATTCTTTCTATCCCCTTTTTGCATCCATTAATAAATCGCAGACTGGCCACCTCTAATGTATTTCATGATGATTCAACCCTGATTACGATGACTGAGTTAACTGGAAGCCTGTAACCTAAGTTGGTGTGCAACCCTTTAAGAATATGTTCAATCTATTAGACAAGAAACCTTAAAATCCTTAGCATATAAATAACTTTGCATATCACAGGGGTTTTTTGCTCAGCCATTCTGTTATGAAGGTATTTCAATTCCAAAAACTTCGGCAGAAACACTAACCTGATGTGTTTTACTGATAATTTAGGTTATTAGAGTCCAAAATAAATTGAAAGAGGGGTTAAAATAGCTATTTTGAGCTGTTGAACAATGTACCTATCTAGTGTAAATGAAAAATGTATTGATCCTTCACTGTCCACTGAAAGAAAAACATTTTTATCCTTTTCTTTCGACAGCTTGATTCCTTAGTCGTATTCTTAGGACCTATTCCATCTAGAGATGTCCAGGTTCAAAAAATGCTTTAAATATCGACAGAAAAATATTTGCACTGCTATTTAGCCAACAATATGAGGAAAATTATCAACCATGTTGAGGTAGTGGCTTATCAACTCCAAAATATCATGCACTTCGTTTAAGTTTTGTAAATCTTGCCATTATTTTGCTGCACCAATTATAGTCTACCCTGAAATAGTACAACATCAACCAAATCTGTCCTTATTCAACCACGAGCGTCTGAGAATTATCGTATTCTGTACTCTGAGCTGATTTTGGTAACAGAAAAATCATTTTTATACTGACTAATGTTAAAATGAGATCAAAATATTGAATTTTGGATCAGTTGCAATGTCTAGGACACATTTCATGATGCTAATAATTTTCCAGTCACGAGGATTTCAATAGATACGCATTTCATTCCTTTCTTAAGCATCCATTATCATTGAAAAAACATATTCCAAGATTGAACTAACGCAAGAACGAAGATGATATAAAAAACCTTAGCGACTAGGAATATTTCATCGAAAACGCTTCGAGACGATACAAAAAAAGGCATACTGATACATGAACTGTCTCAACAGGCGTTTATAAACTGGTAAAAAGAAGCATAGAAACGTTTGCTATGCTAGCGTGGAATGGAATGTCTAGCTCCTACTCCGAAGGAGATTAAATTAATGTCAAGACCAGATGCCAAGCAAAAGGCAGCGCCAAATGTTGAAAGTTTTGTGCGAGTTAATTAACCGGGATCCGAGACATGGGTGACGATAATTTTCAATCTTTTGAACCCTTCGCTTGCCCATCGCCACAAGGGATGATGCAGAGAATATGGTAGAGGACGAAAACGGGGAAAGGTTAACGAACAGTGCTGGGAAAAAAAGTTCACGGACGTTTCAAAGCGTCAAAAAACGTATTTATGTAATAAAAAGCGGATTGGTACAAGCTAAACTTTGGGGTGGCACTTAATTTTCAATTTTATGAACTATAATTCACCTTTTTTACTGTGTCCCTCCTTTTATATAACTTACCTTCCTGTTGTTCTTCAATTACACCTCCAGCTTTGCCATCGATCTCAGTATCGGCCACGTTCATCTGCTAAGAAGGGTTTTGCAACTAGGGTGACAATTATTTTCAAAATTAATCAAATTTACTGATTATACCTCTTAAGAAGTTCGATACCGTGTAGAAATTGACAAGTTTAGTATCATTACTTCCCTACAAAGTGATCTACAAGAAAAAGATAGAATTATTGTGTCTTCAAGAAAAAGCAAATGATCTTGAACAGGCTCAATTGAGCAAAACTGTAGACATTATTGGTATTCCACCTGAAAATTGAGAATGTTCTGAAGTTGTGATATAGCTTGGGTATTGGTATTGAGGACTTTACTAAGAGCGATATTGATGACTGCTTTATTGTAGCCAAAAACAATGGTAATGGGAATAACAAAATCATTTTGAAATTTATGTCTTCATCAATGAGAGATAAATGGTTATTAAGAAAGAAAAAAATCTCAGAAATGGGAAATATAATAATGCTAATAAGGGGAAAATGTTTTACATAAATGAATCATTAGCCAGTTACTATAGCAACTTGTTTAGAAAAACTAAGTAAGGTACAAAGAAAAAGTTTTCCAATATGTTTGGATAAATCATAGGAATAGAGTCGTGCAAATATAATACGGTATCGATTGTGTAGTAATGAAGAAATTCGCCCACGTGAGTGGGTAGCAGAGGGCTATGCAGCTTTTGGAAGCTGAAAGTCATGGAAAACGAGTGAATGCTTTAAAATGATTAAAAAATCAAGAAATTCCTATGGAACTAATTAAAATTCAGGATATAAATATAGAAAGGGATAGGAAGTGACATCTAATGGCCTGCCTGTATTGAAAAGTAAAAAAAATATATGTATATAAAACGAATGAGGAAATGTCGGAAAAGATAGGGAATGAAAGGAGGTGAATAAGAGAAATTTCAAGGGAGGATGCAAAGGTGGAAAGAAGACGCACTGCTCGGTAACTATATGTTGAAAAGGATGGTAGTGGAAGGAATGTTGAGAAACCACGAGCGAGGAGGCGAATACACATTTTTGTCGGATTTTGAGGAGAAAAAATATTTTGAGAAATAATTTGAAAGGAATTTAATATACGAAGAAGTGTTTTTGTACTAAAATTTACAAATTACCACCTGTATTGGGTAATTTTTACTATAGATTTCCCTTGGCTCTATCATCCTTTTTGTTGATGATTATTAATTAAGAAAAAAGTTTTGACAATCTTACATTTTTTAATTTACATTCTGAATTAATTTTTGATTTTGTTGAATGTCCAAGCAATACCGTTTGCTACTTATTGGCCATTTTGAAGTTGTGCGTTTTAACTTTTGTGAAATTCTAAAAACTACTTCAAGCTGTAGTTAAGCCTTCTCAATACCTCTAGGTTGCGGAATTTCATAAGCCAACAGATCATCCCTCTTGAGTTTCGGACCTCTTTATCAGCATGAAACTTGGTATCGTTTGTTTTCTGGTGGCTGAGACATGTCATAATTTAAACCATTATATTATTGCAATATTGGTTATTTCTTTCAGGAGATATAGATCTATAAATTTGATTATGATAGAGTTATTATTAAGATTTCAAACAGAAAGTGAAAAAATGTAGGTAGAATAGCTAGAAATGGGGAATCGGGATGATTCAGCTTCCTACCTTGAGTGCCTGGGGTTCAAATCTCGGCAGTGGCTATATTTTTAATGAAATCCCAATCCTTCATGAAAGGTTGTGAGGGGAGTACTATAAGTGTAGTACTTCGTCCGTCGGATTGGACGTTGAGTTATGGGTTCCCTTGGTGCCTTTCGTTCAAAGTAGCCCAATTTTGCCTCTCCCAAATAACCAACCAAACACCCTGGCTTTTAGCATTAATAAAATCTTTATTTTCAAGCAGCTTAAGAAATTCACCAAATTTTGGGAACATTTTGCCCCTTGAGAGGATATATACCTGACGTCTAATTAGAAATCGTTTTACTGCACTCAGTGAGTCAGAAAGGGAACCACACGCATGAGAATCTGTAATGTTTCGATAGATGGAGCAGAATACTATATGTTATGAGAAACCCATCACCAATGGCTAATTTCCTCCCTCATACCACACTATTAGTCCCAAATAGTGACATCATGGAGGCGTCGTAGACTATCATTACGTTACCTTATCTCTTCCAAAAATATCAAGTTAAGTTTTAAGTCATACAAAGTTACCCGCGGTATTCTATTTTTCACTATTTTAATTAATATATAAAGTATGACAAAGTGGTGCATCAAAACTAGATAGTAATCATGCTATTTTTTTATTTAAAAATCACTACTTATACATCTTCAAAGAGTCCCATTATACGGCGCAATCCTTTAGGAATTAACTCGTTAATAAGGCAATGATGACAAAGCCGCTATAGGCGGGAATCGAGCTCATGACCTCAGAGTAAGCAGGAGAGGACTTAAGGAAGTCCTTAAACGGGTATGGCGGAGGGAGTAAAAAGGAGACGAGGGAGGTAGGGAGTGTGGGGGAGGGGGTGGACTTTGGGGGGCAGTGAGGCTTTAAGAAGGTGAAGGGCTCCTCAACCTTTCGGCCAAAAGGGTCGAATTTGATATTTTTCCGCCCTCTTTTCCTCTCTCTCTCTCTCTCTGGTGGGTCAGCGAACACATTTCGGAAAGTCAAGAGCAGGGACTAACTCAAAAAACGACTGAATATAACATCCTGCTCCAACGGCTTACTTCCGGGCGCAGGTTAAATCTTTAAGTAGGATTAAGGAATTGGCGACTTTTCTCAAGGCTTCTCTGTTGATGTATTCATTCCCCTTCACATTCGCCTACCCCCCTTTTCCTAACCCCTGCTGAATCATTCTCGGGGACCGGCCAATGCATCGCATTTTGGGAGGAAATGAAAGCTTTGAAAATGTGTCTCTTTCTCATTCAAGTCAAAAGTTCTGAGAATTGGTTCATTTACGGCTCATAAAGTGTGCGTGTTCAGTAGTTATGGATTTTTTGGATGAAAATTTTCAACTTTCACTTCGAATGGCTGGCAGATATTGCGCCAAGCATCGTGAAGTATTGCCTTCATTTCCACTTGTGATGTTACGGAGGAAAATATAATTTAATTTTATTGTGAAATTATGACTTTTCACTCACACCAGTTGCAGCCTATGTATTTTTTGCATCGTTCATAGCCTTAATTAATTATATAATGGATTGTTGAGAAATAATCATTCTGCCTTAAAAATGGGCGAAATAATCTAAGTCGATACATATATCTAATGTGTTCCTGATCGTCGGTCAAAGGTATGCATTTCGGTCTTTTACAGGTTGTTAATGAGTATTCTCACGCGGAACATATACGTGTCCGTAGTTTTGTCTACAGTACGGTTCAGAAAGAATGTTAATAACTTTTATCGGTGGTTAAGGATGTCATATCAAGCATCTTTGTCTGAATAAAGTTGGGTCTAATATCCGTAGTTACAACCACACATTTATATTGTGCTTTGTTCTTTTACTATAAAAATTCCGAATAGCAGTGACATCCAAAGGAAGAAAAGAGCCATGCTAGAGGTGTATATTTTAACTATTCTTATATTATGTCCCATTTAATTCCGACATTTTATGGCACTTTAAAATCAGCATAGCTCTTTTATTAAACTGTTTATTATAGCAATAAAAGTTTGTACCAAAAGCCAAAATGTTGTAGACATTATAATTCTGCATTTATATCAGTACTTATTACTAGTTATATTTTTATTTTCACCAAAATATTTCTATTTTTTATTTTTGGCGAAGATAACTTACCTGATCGGAAATTGTTGGTAAAAGAAACATTTCAAATGATGAGTCCAACTCTAAACTCAAATATCCAACAAATTATTTATATTTTTATGGGTCAGGGTCAAGGTTATATAATAAATATTATTTGATAATTTTCCTGCGTTCCTAAAATAATTTTTAGTTCATTAGGGCTATAATGGATTCACATTATTTACATGCAACTCATAATTTATGTTTGGTACAATATTTCATTAAAATATATGCTATAGGCATTAACGTATTAGTATTTATTGTATTACATAAATAAAAGAAAAGGTTCACATTATTTAACACACTACGAACTGCAAATATATACAGGCATTGCAAAATTAAACAAAGTCCATTATAACTAAGCGTATAGAATATCACGTAAATTCTTTTCATCTTCTGCATAAAAATGTATTAATAAAAGCATTGACAACCAAAAATCACCAACCGGAAATCAAACCCAAAAGCACGCAAATAGAAATAAGACCCCCCTTAAAACAAATACTGTTGAGATAAATATCTATAGCATATCAATGGTTAATGAAATACTGTTATAAATATAAACTACTATTCCCTTGTAATTAATTTGAATCAGCTATAGCCCCGAATACGCACAAATAAATTTAAGAAACGCTAGCTACTGAAAAAATAGCATCTATAATTTAACCAAGATTCTTTAGAGAAAAGATCAATAATGTATGTCACTAAGAGGTTGAGAAAATAAAATATGACATATGGATATTTAAACATTTATTTGGATTGATTTCCCAAATATGCACTGTATTCATCTCCTAAAATAATGTAATAGTTATTCCTAACGAAAAAACGAGGAGATATTGCGGGTTGATACCTCATAGCCAATCAACTGAAATGCATTTTACGTCGCATTTCCGCGTACTTATTGAATGCGAGAACATATCTGTAATTTGGAGCAAGCAAAGCTGAAAAATTACTTCTAAGGTAATAATTGATTCAAATGACGTTTTTTTTCCTTTATTGGTTTTTACTCTCTAATTATTTTGCAATTTACAGCATTATATTGCACTAAAAGTAATAGAGAGTAACAAAACAATGAAAAGGAAAATACAAAAGTTACAAATACTACACCAAATTGAGGGAAATGTGCGCGCAGCTTTTGAAGGGTGCAGTGAAGGCATAATAAGAATCATTCGAGAGGATACTTAAACATTTTAGATGAAATATTTTATGATATTATTCCCTGCAGCATATCATTCTTTGAAAGCTGATGATAGAAAGCTAAATTCTGGCGCGAGAGTTCCCTCATGACTCGATCCAAAATTGAGCATAATTTCTTTTCCGTTTGCTCCAATTTGGTTGACGTCGTCCAAATTTAGCAGTTTAATTTAAAAAGGAAAAAATAAATAAAGCGATACGTACCACCTGGATGATTGTTTCGTCTGGAGGTTCTCTCAGTGCAAATGACTTCTTGACTGAACGCCGTGGAGTGCCACTGTTTTGAGTCCAATTCTCTCCAGCGGCACACATGTGAGCTTCTACTCCAACCCATGCCCAAGCTAATTCAAACTCGTTTGTTTATTTCCCTCTTTAATAAAAAAATGAATAAACGGATGCATTTCGACTCATCTCCAAACTTTCTGCTCCAAGCACTGTTGGACGCTTCCCTCACATCGCGTTCTGCAATTCGAAATTAGAATGCGCCCGGACGGAAAACATTGGCTCTGCCGTGGAATCAAAAGAGGAGATGGGAGAAGAAAAGAAACATACGAATGCGGACGTAGGGATGACCTACTGACAATGAGACCATCTCTTCATTCGATGCAATGGGGAACAATTTCCCCCATTGATACGATCAGGCACTCAGCGTTCGTTCGTAATACTCTCTGCATCTTTTTTTTAATCCAAAAACGGAGGCGTTCATCAAATTCGCGGTGCGCATTGGGACGAGTTTTGATACATTTCCTTCGTTCTTGTGAAACAAATTTTCAAGACATTCCCCACCCTTTACCATCCAAATCACTTGCATATCTATATCTACACCTACGTACAAATCCCCAAGTTGCTGCGGGAGGGCCTGGAAGGAGGTGTAATGTATAGGTGAAAGGATTAGCTAAAAGAAAGGAGTGTTTTGACCATTTTAAGTTTTTAATGAAAAGAGTCAAGTGATGATGGCGTACCACGTCGAAACCTATTTCGTCTTGTAGTAAATTTATGTGGAATAACGAAGTCTCTCTTTTCACTTACAATGTTAAGTAAATTTCATCGAGTCACGCCTGAGACAACGGAATTTGAAGTTGATTACCGTTCGAGGTATTGAATTGAATGCCGAATGTAACACATTAGCACACTTAAGCGCACACGAACAACGGTGCTCGGAACGATGTGTTGGTAATGTATGGATGGGTGGCATTCTGGAAAATCACTAGAGTGCCCGAATTTTTGTGAATATTCTACGAATTCGTTCATACTATGTGCTTAAAATGGAAATATTTTTACCATGAGGTAATTAAAAACATTACATAATGTATGTTTGACGCCTTTACTGAAAATCAACATGTAAACAACAATAGCATATGCTATTACAGAAATTTCTTTCCTTCTCAAACACACCCAAATGGACATCAATGCGCCTAATCTCTTTTGAATTACGCCGTCTAAGTAGTGTGCATAGTCAGAAACGAATGAAAAGCATTTTACTGCTGTGCTGTAGAATGAGTTTCAGATGGAAACGAATTAAGAGCACATTTGTGATGGCCTCCTACGACCTTCGACCATCTCTGAACGCGATATCTTGAAGTTACTACCCCAAAACTATCGCCCTAAAGAGTTTTCGTTCGCAATATCCTTCGCTACTTTTTTAAAATCCAAATTAAGGGATATCCATTGAAATCGTGCTGCATTCCGGGACGATTTTTGAACCAGGTGTTTCCTACCTCCTTTTGTATGTTACGCTTTCCCCACCCTTCCCGGCTCAAGTCACATCTGCTCACTATCCTGATAACCACCACTAGGACGAGTGGCAGGGGATTTTAGGACACCGGACATGAAGATGGAGGGAAAAAGGAACAGAAAATGGGAGATTGAACAGCCGAAGATTGAATTGCGTTTTGGCAAATTAGTGCTATGGATCACATATTAACCTACCATACTAGCCGTCGCAGAGGCGTTGGGGAGGGAGTATCATGACATCATAAATGAAGACGGGAGAAAATAGGGAAACGAAATAGGGAGAAGACTAAACGAATTGCACTAAGAGGTTGAGAAAATATGACATATGGATATTTAAACATTTATTTGGATTGATTTCTCAAATATGCACTGTATTCATCTCCTAAAATAATGTAACGTAGTCTTCTATTTCGTTAAAAATCAACTGTAAATCAAGAATAGGAACGAGTTGATTGATAATCGGGTAACGTAAAGATTCTGATCGATTTAAAGATGCATTCCTTTTGGCTGACCACCTGACTCGTCCATGACAACGAAGTAAATTGCCATCGCGCAACGCGGCTGCCAGATTTTAGAATATCCAGCGCACGTTCGGCTAGTATCTTTTGTGCAAGATCCACATCCACACATTCACACACACATTTTGTGCAAGATTTTAAATTGACCAAAAGAATGAAAAAAGAACAGTCAAAAAATTCCGTCAAAATCAGGTGATTGTAAACAGCAAAAATATTTTATTAAATCGACCTGAGGTAAAGCGCAATAGGAAATATTATTTGATTGTTACTTTGATAAACGGAAATGAATCGAATGGTATGGGAAAAATAATTTTTGTACCAATCAGTTAAACAATTTTTCTCTGTCGTTTTATCTCTTCTGTCATGTCTAAATGTGTATTGTAGAGTTAAATAATATTCTCTATGTCTCTATAACACTCGTGTATACCGAATTAGCCAAGTAATCTCAGCTTTGTGTGTAATCCCAGTCTCTCGTGGTTCCCAACTCAGGCCATCAGTCAGCTACATATCAAGCAGGTTTGTTCTAATATCATGTAGGTAGCTCATTACCAGTTTTTTTGTATTAGTTTCTTAGTGGAAACTGAACAAAGGGCCTCTCCTAGCTACTCTTCTAGCCATACATTGCGAACGGACTCTCATTTTTGCAGCTGCAATGAAGGAGGGATTTAGAAAAAATGGAATTGGGAAAGGGGAGGTATGATCAATCAAACGAGTTCAGTGTTTTTATTATTCTAGTCCGATCCTCGACGGTTACGACGAATTATGACTTCACAACCACAAACATATCTAATCTATTGCCATTTAAAAGTAGAGATTTGTCGAGGATGTTAACTTTCATCCACGATATTGTTAATGGAAAGTCCTTTCTGGTGCTTTATCCACTATCGAAATTTCACGGAAATTTGTGGTTTTCTCGGAACGACGTCAGGATTTTGGAAGGTCCAATCCACTAAGGTTTACACGACGTGTTTGTCTCGGAATATTTTCCGAAAGTATCCGTGGTATAGTAGGGTCTTGGAGACAGTTACCAGAGTATTATTTTTACTCGTTGCAGGTATGTATGACAACAAACATTTGTCCATAGCTTGTCTTTTTGCAGTAATTGTGTTGTGCACCTTCCTAATCGGCGTACTCGTAAGTTTTACGAATTTAATGCTTATAAGCGAAGCATAAAATTAATTTCCTTTTATTAAAAGTATTATCATTGTTTTGTAATGTCAATTTGCATTAATTACAATAATGTGAGTGGTTAGTTTGTTTAATAGTTCCGGTTTCCTTTTGTTGTCGTCTGCTTCGAGAAAGTAAGTAGGTACATATATCGCACGAACTTCACTAATGCGTTTGTTTTAATACTCCTATATAATGTATTTGTTTCACATTCTAGTGACGTACGTAAGTTTTAACGTTTATCACAATATTTAGCCGTGTCATTTATGTACTAGCTTCATATGAAAACGGATGAACTATCGTTAAAGCTGCAAAGAGGCCCCTGGGATCTTTTTCATGAAGTGCCGAACTTAGACAATATCGAGGCTGTGACGTCTCAGCCTCGACTTAACTCAACTTTTATGGAGTAAACAGAGATATTTCGAGGCTGTGACGTCAAAAATTCCCCATCATCGAGTCTTCACAATCCGAGTTCTTTCTGGTAAAGGCCTTTTGCTTCTTTTGTTATAGTCGTGTACGATGTGTGGGTTGAGAGGATTTTTGAACCAATAATCTCGGCAGTTTTTTTATTTCTAGTTTTTGCTTCATTTCTTAATTTTTCGCTTTTTCTACAGCTGTAGTAGGTGGGAAAATAATATCCGCAGTTTGGACCGAATACTTGGGGCTTGGTATTTTTTCATTAGGCTATGTTATTAAAGGATGCAGTTTTTAGTCTTCAGTGGCCCTCAACTAAACCCTTTCAATGCCTTTTTCTGGCTCCGGGATGTAAATATTGCAGTGAGGGTCCAGTAAATGAAAAAATGAATA
The DNA here is from genome assembly GCA_963573305.1 of Pyrrhosoma nymphula. NCBI lineage: Eukaryota > Metazoa > Arthropoda > Insecta > Odonata > Coenagrionidae > Pyrrhosoma > Pyrrhosoma nymphula. The sequence goes on along the minus strand of OY754336.1, from coordinate 53,617,745 downwards.
AATTAATCAAGTCTTAACAAATTTTTAATATACAAAAGGAATAACTACAACAGTCATTCCTTTCTTTATAGTTATCATACAAGAAGTGTGTTTTATATTCAAGGACGTATATAGCAAAGCCGGGTGCGCAGCTCCGGGCAAACACCCAGTTGTCAGATTTTCGGCGTGCCACTGCTGTTCTCTCTCTGGGATTTTTAATGAGCGGCTTGCATTTGCGTTTTGTTAAATTCACGGATTAAAAATTTCCGTATCCGGGTCCCAAGTGCTTTCGGTGCACCCACGATGTGACCAAATTAGACTGTGGTGACATTTCTGAATTACATTTCTTATTTCCATTCCGTCAGTTTTTCCATCAACATTGGCGCAAGGGCACTATAGAATGATTTGTTTAGAGCAACTTTGCTACCCCGGCATCAACGGACACTCGCTACATCAAAAAGAGGCGAAAATTTCTGAAATTAAGCCAGTGTATTACAGCTTGATATACGGGTAGTAGAAAGCCATCTTTGGGGCAGAGGTCTTAATAAAGTTTACTTTTAGATTATATTAGACGGAAACAGGCATCAGTACGTTCCTAATTTAATGTTGCATTGATTTTTTCTTGATAAAATCTAAGGGTGTATGAATAAGTTGTAGGACTAAGTGTAAGTAATAATCTTCGAGTTGTTAAATGTTTCTCGTTCTATTCCATCATAATGCTTTTCTTGATAAAATATTAGGGTGTATGAATAAGTTGTAGGACTAAGTGTAAGTTAGAATCTTCGAGTTGTTAAATGTTTCTCGTTCTATTCCATCATAATGCAAATATAATCCAACAAACCGGTAACAAGTAATTTAAAAGTAGTTGGTCAACGTCTTTAGTGAGTTTAAAAGCACATATTTCAATGCTAAATAGACGAAAAACATGAAAAGAATATGATATGAATGAATTTGTTGATGAGAACTACGAACTCTTTCATTTCCAATAATGCAAAGCCATAATAATGAACCCAAAAGTGTCTCATAAAGATTTTAATGCTGGAATAGAAAGCAAAGTGACGCAGCGCCGATTATTTTCCTGTGTTCATCTCTTGCCAACATTTCCTAAAGGATTAATAGGAAGGAAAGGAGAGCTGGGGTGAGATCACTTTCCTCCTCCTCCTTTCGATTGAGGTTGAGAAACGGATGGTGCTCGATTAGTGAAGCTTAATGCAAATATTTTCTAGGTACACAAACGTAGAAGTTCAAAGCCTTTATTTACTCCATAATCAGATATTTCAAGACACAGTCATGCTTCCTATTCGCTCTCAGTGGAATTTTATGCAAAAACATGAAACAAATTTATGTAGATCTGTGTTTCTCCCTTATCAGATTTTAATATGTGCGATGAGATATCAAAAGGCTCCCTCCCACCTCAAGAAAATATGCAATCATTATCTTTTTAGGGATAGATAGAAAAGGATAGAGAGCTTCTGAGAGTCAATCTTTGGATGGAAAACTGATGGTATTGACTTCAGTAGCACACAGTGACTTTAAGGAGGATACTCCCCTGTCTTAACCTTAAATGCTATCGCGCCATTAATGGAAGCGACCCAAGGACGATTAATTGAATACAGTTTCAAACTTTGAAGACAGCGGACTCGCCTACCCCGGTCGTGAGTTACAGTGATTGGAGAAGACGCCCCCTGCGGTGATACAGGATTTATGGCAGGAGTGGGTGAAGCTGATAGGACGTGGCCACACTTGTGTGCCACTTCTGGAATGAAGACTTTTTTTTTATTATAATCGGATACAGCGAGGCCACGAACCCTTTGACCAGCTTCTCGGGTTTATCCCCGTAGTCAAACACAGCCATCCGACTAACTTCCTTATTCCGCTTTCAACGCAATATGTGCGTGTCCATGTGTGCTCATCCAAGGGCATCAAAAGAGCGCCCCCTTAGAGCACTAACGACGCATCATCTCAGATAATCGATTTTGGTTCCGTTGAAAACCCTTGCTCAAATTACGTGGTGACGAAGGAATATGGGTTTTTAGAAGAGTGATAAGATAGGAGAAATAATCCACGAGGGCCCTTTTGTATCTTTTGGTCGTTAACGAGATGAAAGGCGGAGTAGAGTCGCTAGTCAGGGTTTCACTTAATTTAGGAACATCCCTCATTTAATTACTGGTTTCAGGAAACTTAGCGGATGATTTGTAATATAATACATAAAATAGACTGAGTCAAAGGCAGTTGCTTTATTATTCACTATACTAAAAACATGAATGAATAATATGACAGTATACCAGATTGGATTGCATTTTGAATTCAATTTATCATGCGATAAAGTAGATTTTTTGAAAAAATGATAATGATAAAGCTGTATTTTAGCTGCAAAGGCCTCTTAAATCACTTATATTCATATAGAGAATCTCTGGTAAGGGAAAAATTGTGATATAGCTCTATATCGGGAAAAATAATTCCGTCTCTTCAGAATGCCTTGAAATTGCCTCTCTGATTTTGTTTGTGTTATTATTAGGTTAACTCAAACTCTCTGCTACTCATGAATGTACATATTTTAGTGAAGCTATAAAAGCTTTCAAATTATTGGCCCTGAGACAATATTTATTTTAGGATTTATAAAAGTATTCTGTATACAATAATTTTCAGTAAATAATTCAGCGTAGACAATTAGATTATATGACATGGTGTGGCATTTAAATTAAGAAATTTACTTTTAATTCAAAGGTTACCTTTGACAATAGTGATGCCTACTTAATAAAATGTGGTACGCAAAGTTGCAATTATTGCAATGGGTAACAGACGCGTGGCAAATTGGATGTGAGGGCTAAAGAGCATTTTTAATGTTGTGTTGATTGTGATAAAAGCTCTATTTTTTATCACGTTTTATTAGTCGCTTTTTTGTTTGTTTGTTTTTTTGCCCTTCCGGGCTAAATCTTGCAACTCAAATTTATCCCACTTCCCGAATAGCTATCGACTTAATATTTTCAGTACAGATCAAATCCAGATGACAATGCATTCTTACGCTATGTCTAGCTCTTCAGAGGCAATATAAGCCGCTATTTTCGACAATTTACATTTATATTAATCGCTCAGCTGTTTGATTTGACAGCCATTTCCTCGCGTTGCGAGGTGGCTCAGGGAAGGGAACTGCCCCCCCCCCCCTTCCCTGAATGTCTGAAACTCACTCGCCTTTGGCTTAATCTGAGGTGAGCTCTACCCTCACCTACCCCAAACCATCCTTCGGGTTGAAGAACTGAGTGAGTGAGTGAGCCATTTTACCACGTTTTTATTAAGTCGCTTTCTTGTTTGTTTGTCCTTCCGACTTGCCACCCAACAAAATGATCGCGAGCGAAAGTCGTCTGCTGCTCGAAATCGAAAATAAAGCGATCAAATTTATCACCTTGCTAAAGATCGAAAGCGAAAGTTCTTAGCTCGAGTGAATGAGTCTCCGGATGCCTAAAAAGAAGAAAAATATATATTACAATAGATTTAAAAATTAATCTAAAAAACTTGGTTTTTTTTTATTAATTTTTTATCTAAATTGTATTATATATTCTAATCGTTTTTCTGTTTATAGCCACATGACTTTTAGCAAAAGTGAATAAAATATCTGTTACAACGGTGCATGCTCTATTTTCAACAAACTATCTAAATTATGCATTATGCCGAGGTTTTTGGACCGTAACTGTGGACCAACATTGTAACAGCAAATCAGTTATATCTCAACCAATTACCGCCTCTCTTTCCAGACAAATGTTTCCTTTAAGGTGGCTGGAGCGATATTTGTTTATGTACAGATTTGCGTGAAACTTTGCATACGTGTCTTTATATATATATATATATATATATATATCAATATAAGTGAAAAACTGCATGCTACCGATTTGGTTTCCTGGCAATTCAATGATATTTTAACAAGTACTCTTATGGCTCACGGCATATATTTTGAAACAATTCGATTACTTATGCAAAGATTTTCTCCTAAATGCGAAATAATAAGTTTCATATTATTATTATAGCTGCTAACAAATATCAAGGTATCATGCCGAGGAAGAAAAGCGTATTTAGTTATGATTTTCTCGTAAATTTCGAATTTCCCGCCGAAAATCCAAGTAAAAAAAATGCTTTAATTAAGGCGAGAATTTGAAATATAGCTCTTGCATCACATGCATTACTGCATGTATGGTTATTTTCAACGTATAAACAGGTGTACTTGAGTGAAATGTGGTCCAAGAATATTTTTTTCGACTTACCTGAAAAGTTATTAGAATGTGCCTTCAACGACTCACGATAAACTCCGCTCGAGCCACATTAAATAAATCCTTTAGTCCGTTGAGTTGTCCTCTTCCCCTTAAATATTTGAGACGCAATCCTTCTTTACCTAAGTCTTCTCTTCCTTAACTTCATCATGGTATAAGGACTTTCCATATAAAAATGTACTCCTCTTGAAAATAGCACGAAAGCGAAAAAGGTGGTAGAGATGATGTGTAATGAAATAATGCTGAACATGAAAAGTTATAGTAAGCAAAAGTTATTCAAATTTTGAATCGGTGTACTCATGCAGTGGCTCTTCTCTTTTGAAAAGAAATTCCTTTGAGGGAAAAGGTATATTTTCTCTGGAAGTTTTCATCGCATTCTTTGCCGTTCATCTTTGAGTTGAGAATATCTTTAGTTGGACTATTTCAACGCCTTGTTATGGATTGTATAAGCCATTCTCTAAGACAGTGGCTTCCTTCTGAAGACAGACTCGTCTTCTGAGTCCATCTTGATGGAACACAATGGTGCGACAGCTAGTTCCTATAGATCCCCAAAACTTTTCCGTTGGAAGTTGGAATATTGGGCTGTGTTTTGGTCTATCCCCAGGTATTTTTTTATATATTTTTTTTCAACATCCTGCCCATTGTATGTGATTTGTTTTTTATGCAATTGTCCATTTTTTATAAGATTTAGAGGCATTACTTTGATAGCCGCCATGTTAATCATTTCGCGATATAATGTATACTGATCCTAATGCTTCCGCTACATTTACACAGTTTAAAAATTAAGCCTAAAGAAGAACCCGTAGGTGCAAGCATTGACTAAATTAAAAACCCCACTAGAAATGAGGAGGCAGAGGCTAGAATAGAGTTTAGATGTTTAGGTTTATCGATGAAAACCATGGATGGAATGCATATGGCAAATTATGAAGGATGTTAAAAGGAAGTATTTTGTTGAATAAAAGGGTGGGCGGAGAGGAGAGTGGAGATATGCAGAAAACTAATCTTCGTATTGATGACTTTTTATGATGATCTTACCAATCAGTTGTTAACCCAATTCTGTTCTGTCTTCTCGGATTAAATTTTGAATCATTATATCAGTTTTTTAATGTTTTTCATTACAAGCGTTAGGCTTGAAAATTTTTATTCTAATATATTTAAAACGTTTTAGTTTTAAAAACATCAAAATGGGCATTGAAAACCTGAGTTTCTCCCCATAAATACCCATTTTTGACGTTACATTGACTGGGAAGTGAACTTTTCATAATGTTTTTTGCCTCACCTCCTTTAACTAAACTCGTCTAATTAGGAGAATCCTATTAGTACTCATGATTTAAGACAAACTTTGTACTTTTCTACAAAATTTGAAGAAAATTAATAATAAAGAGTACAAATATAATTAACTTCTACGAAGTGAAGCTTGCCACTGTCGAATTTATAAGGAGAGTCCTTTTAAGCAAATACTATTCTTAACATGAAGAATATGTGCATTAGTTATGTCCAAATAGTATTATTCCACTCCAGTATGTCTATTTTGATTTAAAATTTGTTTCAATTGATAAAAGTAGAGGTAAAAAATCCATCGTAAAAATATGAGATAACTTGGAACACAATCACTAAAATAAATAGCATTCCAAATAACCCGAAGATTCTATAGTGCAACTATTTCTTGCTCTAAGAGGAGCAGGCATATTTTACGCGTGAATTAAACGTTTTTTTAATATTTGTACATCGATAAAAAACGATTGACCGATCACTCTTTCCTTTGTTCCTGCTTGCATTGATGTGGACCTTAATCATCACCTTACGCCCATGTGTCGAGTAGTTAGGAAAATGTGTATATGTAGACGCAGATTGCCATAAGATCATAGTAACTCAAAAATATAGGGGCCTCCCATTGAATACCCCAACGAAATCAGTGGCTGAATATGAACTAACGGCAGTAAAAATGGCGTTAATGAGAAATATTCAACATGAATGCATCATTGAAATTGCATTTCCGCATTTCAAATTGCATTGCATATAATACTTTTGATCGAAGGGCCCCGGAATGAAATCCGGATGAAGCCTTTGGACGCCCCCGGACAAAAAAAATCCTTGTAGTGCGAGGAGGCCCAGGGAAAGGAACTGCCCCCCCCCCCCCCCCCCTACCCTGAATGTGTGAAATTCACACGCCTGTGGCTTAGTCCGGGGTGAGCTCTACCCTCAACTATCCAAACCAACCTTCGGGTTGAATTAATAAGTGATAATAATTTTGAAATATAATTTTCACACACTATTTATTCCTACACATTGAAATATGAAATGAAATATTAATTGAGTTTGCCATCCGCGTTGAAATTGACATGGTAATCACAGGTTAAAGGAGAATTTAAGCGATTCGGATAATGCAGAATTAATGAAATGCTCAACGAAGTTCAATGCGGGTTTATCGATAGTTAGTATTACAAATTAATTGGACTCAGTAAGAAAGAAAATGAAAGTCTTGGCAAAAACATGAAAATTAGACAGAATTTAAAAAAAATTAGATAAAAAAGTATATTTATTGCACAAATATTGGCAATAAAGATTTGGCAGTTTATTTAGATTTGCTCATCTATTTCTCAACAGGGGCTCTTCGGATAGTTTTCACGTTTTCAGAGACAGTCACAGATGATGGAATAAAATGGTAAATAAATTTTCAATTCAATAATTTCTCAATTACTTCTTCATAAACTATGTAAAATTTTAATGTAATATTATATTTTTAGAAAAGCTACGGGTTAAAGGACCTAATAGTTTTAGATGGATTAGAAAGAGTATTATTAAAAAAACTGTGTTACATTACTTCTTATTTCACATTGAGCCATTCCAAATTTGGAGATAAACTTCGGACAATGATGCGGAAATTCCAGAGGAAAAATCAATCGCCTTGATTGGGATTCGATCCCATATCCTCGGGTTCGAATCCAGGTCAAGGTGAATTATGATTTTTCCTCTGTGAAATATCGCATTTATTTGCACTTGCGGATGACTCCTTAAAGATAGCCTCCGTCCTGGTATCCTCAAAATTGGTTAGGAAAATGATTTTTTTCTACAAATTTCAAGTACATTGGAATATTCTTCATCAAATAGGAGGCTAGATGATACTATAAATGTATGGTTTTTTTATTTAAATTGTCATTTAGGTACCTATTTTATCAATCACACGTTTATATTTACAACTATTAAGTATACCTGAATCACACTAAAATAGCGTAAGGAGGGGGTCATGAAGTCAAAAGCGTCAGTCCAAGTTATCTCCTAGTTTTGATCCCAATTTTAATTTCAGACCTTGATGACATCAAAGATTTAATGAAATCAAATAAATGATAATGTATCCCTTGACAATGTCCCTAAAGTCATGTTTTGCATTTGGGTTATATCGGAAAATCGGAAGGGCTATTCTTTTTTCCGTTTTTGCTTAGAGCAGACCCAAGATGCTTACTTTTTCATCCATGAATCAACATTGTTAGGTCAGTTTTGGCGTAACCCATGTAGAATACCCTGGGAGGGAATGTAGGGGGCTTGGGTGACTCAAACACTTCTTCAAAAACATTTTTACAAGGAGAAAGACTCTTATCCGTGGAAAAGACACTGTAACTTTTTTTCCGGATATCAGAGTGGAGACAATCAGGCCAAAGGTTGACTCGCTTTGACCTAAAAGAGAAACCGAACTCTATATTATTACCAAAATCTTATTTTTTTCACTCTCTTGAAAAAAAACGCTTTGTGATACCTTCGTTAGAAAGGTTTTAAGTCTCAGAACCCGTGTTTGCCAAAGTTTCGGAATGCGGGATGTTAACATATTGACTTGTTTATTTTTTTCGTTAAGAAACCCCTCGTTAGAAACTCCTACGCAAAATCACAATATAGTAACTCAGCTTTGGACGAACGAAGATGTGTGTCATTAACGAACGGAAGGTCGAATTCCAGGATTAAAGCCAATTTAGGAATCCAAATAATGAAAAGTGGAGGCTAATGTAAGTGAAGTTATTCTGTTTCTGCAATACATCTGAGGATCAAAAAAACTATACATATTAGTAGATTAGAGGAAAATATTAATTATTACTGTACTAAGTTAACTAATTTCCTATCAAAATCCTTATGATTATCTGCATTGGGATATGCATTAGAATTGGTATCATTAAGGAGAGTGGTAAAAACATACATTTTTTTATTAATGGAAGGAGCACTGAAAAAAATTGGCTAAAGTCCGGAGAACGTGGAAGAGATGGCTAGAAAAGATACAAAATTGTGACAGGGTGATGTAGCCTGTGATGCAAGCACTATGTAATGCATGAAATAGCACTGCATGTGGGAAAACAGATATATTGTATTTAGCGTTTTACTAGAGAATTAGGGTGTTTTAAGGAATGGAGAATCTGGAAGGCATTTGTCGGGATAAGCGTAGTTTTTTCGCAGTTTTTTTAGAAACTGTTAATGGGCGAACAGATACTTTTACAATACCACGGAATAAATAGCACATATGTCCCTGATTGAAACCCCTGATAATAACACACAACGCTTTAGCTTAGAAACATGGGTCATGTGAGTTTTTTATTCAGCAGTACTGTGAAATTTTTCCTGCATCAAATCCCACCTATGAAATACCACTATAAAATGAAATACCAGTATAATAAAACTATGAAATACCACCACGTTACTAAGTAAAGTTTTTTATTCATTAACGTAAAGGTTCGGTTTCAATTTATTTTCCGAAAAAGTATCTGGCGGACTGATAGCATGGCAATTCATGATTGCTGGAATTAATGGAGTAAGCATTGATAGTAAGATGTGGGTCTGAGCAAAGACATAAAGGAAATGATAGTCAAAACACTTATAAACAGATGCCTTACGCGGCTCGGAAATTTGTTCCTTGTGGAAGGAAGGTTTATGTATGTACCGTATACTGGAAACCGTTGATATTCGGTTGGAGAGAAGATTAAACAATCCGATTTGGGTAGTAAGGAATACAAAAGAATCAGTATTGAAGATGGTGCGCAAGGGTTTGAACGTTGGTTACGGGATTTGGAGGCGGCAGCAAAAGTGACTGTTATGCGGTGAGTGCATATTGAATTAAGTAAAATAACGGATAATTTAAGGCAAGTGAAAAAGAATAAGGATACCAATGGCAATTTTGGACGATGTTACCAGGGCCAGAGGAATAAGAAGAAAAATGAGGGGTCATGGTGAGCAAAGAGCTTTGCCCAATAATTTCATTAAAAATCCTGATATTGAGTAATTCCGGGTATGACCTGTCTAAACACTTACCGACCAATTTTGGGCTCGGGTAATTGTGGTTGCTAGAGTAGGTACTGGCTTCTCATCCCGAGGGTTCGGGCTCAAATCCCGGAAGTGGCGGAAGTTCATGCTTAGGGTCTGTGTTGAGAGCAGTATTCCGTCCGTCGGGTTGAGGAACATAGATCCGGTAAATGAAATATCATACATATTGGTTCTTTCAACGTAATGATACATTCATCTTTCCAAGGTTAAACGAATCGTTAGGAAATATGACGTTTCATAGTGTAAATCATAAATGTTGCGATATTAATTTACGATCTTAAAAAGATACGTCAAGCCACTAATCAATGATATTTCATATATATATTATATAGTTTTTGCACGATGATGCAAAATCACATTAATATGTATTGTGGTAGTGAAACTATGCTTATCAAATTAGCCATCACACCCTAAGTAATATATATTGAGATGAATTACTGAAACTCACCAGGGAATATTCAAAACTTAATGCATAGCAAATGCCTAAGGTACATTTTTTTCCATCTTCATCATGTGTAATATGCCATATATCCCAATAGTTGAAGAGTACAGTGCTTGAGTTTTTGTCTGTAATAGTGGGTGCGTAGTCTGTGTATAGATATACTAGACTTTGTATAAATTTATATAGGAACATATGTAAATGAAAAGGAAAAATTTGTTATATTCCACCAATTTATTTTCCGGTACAACTAGTTTCGACGCAGCGGCGGAAAATAAATTGATGGAATATAACAAAGTTTTACTTTTCATTTATAAAATGAACTTCCACAAGGTTGAGCCTGAGACGATGAAGGAACATATGTGTTTGAAATTGTCTAGAGGGTTAACGCCAGGGGTGCTTCTCCGCAAAAGCACCAGGCGTGAATTTAGGGACCCCTGGATGTTCATGATAGCCCAAGAGAATGATTTTTTCGACATGCATTTTGCACAGCTGTGCTTTTCTACAGCAGATGATTCCATTAAGTTTCCTGATACGTCTAGTCCCGGGGTACTTTGAATGAATATGATGTCAATTTATTCACTGAGATCAGCCGCTGCTTTATTTATATTTGAAAGACCAGCTTTGTGCCCTAACCCATCCAAGCGCGGGTATGCCGCGGGTATGGATTTTCTCGTGAGCTGATCGTGTCATGCCACGGATCGGATTTTCACTGTTAGGTCGTTATGAGTTCGCTTCGCTTCCATATCTCGAATCCTTTATCATCTAATATTTCTTCAGCAATGCTGCGATTTTTATATTTTTCAAAAGACCACAACTTATAATACACATATTCTTATTGCTTAACTGACAGGAAAATAAGACGAGAACACAATGGTGGCTCAATATCGCCGTGAATAAAATCACCCCTTCGACATTTCGCTTCAATCTATTTCTCGCGCATCTTTCTCCCAAGAAGGGAGTCGCAAAGTAAGGGGGTGGGAGTAGGGTAAGCGGGACGTGGGAGAGACTTACGAAAGGAATTACGGGAGTTTCCTTCCTTACAAACGGTACCAAGTTTTTTGGAACTTTCATCCTCGGGGTATAATAAAAAAATAGCGCAATCCGAAAACAAATCCCCTGAGAGACAAAACTGACTCGACTTCCTTTGTTGGCTCTGTCCCCCATGGTCTCCTCTTCTTCTCTTTCCTTGACTTGATTTTGACAACCTTCCACCTCCATCCTTGGCATACATGCTTTTATTTTTTAAATGTGTTCGAACTTCGTTTCAGATTATCCTACAGTATTTCATTCATGTAAACATTATACCATTAAAACGTTATTGTATATCAGTTACCATTAAACGCTTGTTATAATTCTGGCAAAATTGTACAAAGGACTGGATTACACATTTAAACTTGTTGAGTTGCTCAAAATTATTTATATAAGTGAATAGAGATTTAATTCTTTTTTATGAAAAATAGAGTAGTGTGTAAGGATCGATTACTGCTAATTGTATTTGTGGTTAAATCTATCGCTATGTAACCATAATGCTGCATTTTTATGAGTGTTATTCACATTTTATTTTAACAAATAAAAGTATTTAACTAATACTTTTTTACTAAATGGATGAAAAGGAAAACATGTTATTTATAACGAAATCTGATATAGGATAGTTAAGTTTAAGAAAAATAATATGAGTGACATATGACTACTCATAGTATTCATTGGAAATGTATTTAATATTTTTTATATTCTTTATTTTTCTTTATTTATCGTCTTTTTTTACTGCAAGTCTTAGGCCTTAAGCCTGCTACGATCTTCTTTAGTCCTGGTCTTCCCATCTCTTGCGTGGACGTTCCTAGGGCCTTCTGCCTCTCGCTCTATATTTTCCAAATTAATTTTGCTATTTTCCCTTCATCCATTCTATCAAAGTGTTCTCTCCATCACTTTATATAGTCTCACATCGTTTCATTGATACCTTTTACGCGAAGTTTTGCGCGAATAATAACAAAACACGTATCTTCAACGATGACCAATAGTGTGTTTTGATGTAAATAGTAACAAAACAGACTTTTATTCATAAAAACAAAGTGTACGTAAAGTACATGATGGAAAGGCTGATTTATTAACTTATTTTAGTTAATTTTTATTGGAGTGACATGGATACTAAATACACGTTTGAATACACGAACGAGGAATTAAAGATTGTAAACAGCCGAGGATAATAATTTGGAAGAATATTTATGGAATTTCCTGCATTATTTTTTTTTCAAATATTTCGAAACGTAGTGCGATAAGTGGCTGAAATTTTCTAGCATTGGAATGATTATAAGCTTTCCTAAAAATTGAGGCGGATTCAATTATGTTTTTTGTTTTGATATCTCGGTCGAATTACCTCATAAATGTGCAAAGCGTGTTTTAGTGTTGTATTTATCGTAGTGGAAACACTTATGTACTTTATTCTCTCCCACTTAAGGTGTTTCTTCCAAATCGATTTCAATTTCGAAGCGTCATTTTCAAGGTAGCATTGGCGTAAATACAAATTTCCCAATCTTTTATATATAATGGATGAGTCTTAGGGGTGGGAGGTTATTGGCTTGAGGTGGGGAGGAGATTGTTTTTCTTCTGGGTGAAGTGGTGTCGTGTGTGGAAGGAACGGGTCTTGTGAACGTAGGGGAGTGGGTAGATGCCTGATTTTAAAACATAAAAAAAACAACAGCGAACATTTAACTACAGTCAAATCATTTAAAATTAGCAAATTAGTTCTTTGTACCACGATAAGCGTAGCAAAAGTTTACAAACATACACCTACCTCTATCAGATTTCGTGTTGTAGTCTATGATGAACCGTGAATGTGAAACCGTGAAGACTTGTATCCTTATCTGCTACTTAGTACTTAAGGTACGCCGTGCCGTAGGTACTCTTGAATCTCTGTCCATTTATGTCGTTGAAAAATACAAAAATACTAACGGACCCTATATCATTGGTAGCATATCTGTAGTGTAGTGCATGCTTGTGAGGCTTGGCCTCGTGAAAAGCATTAGCGATTTATGCTAATGCATAATTAGTCGTAGTTACACTAACTTAAATAGGTAGTAGTGTAATGTATGTTGGTGACTACTCACCCCCTGCCAAACACCCTTGAGGTGGCTTTCAGGATATTTTGTAGATTTAGATGTAGATGTGAATAATACAGGAAACGCAAAAGGCTCCTGCGTGGAGTTATTTTAGCATGAAAACGCGGGTTGTTTTCATAATAAATGAGTCTTGCATAAGTGCAATATTCCACAGAAATAAACAATATGCTTGACCGGGTTTTGATCCCAGATCCCTCAATTTCGCCCCGAGTGCTTTAAAAAGTTAAGCTACCAAGGCGCCTTTCTTAAAACACTAGGTTAAGGCACTCGGCCCGTATTTGAGCGTTGTGGGTTCGAATCCAGGTCAAGGTAAATGGTTTTTCCTCTGTGGAATATCACACTTATGTGCACTTGCGGGTATCTCCGTAAAAGATAAACACCATGGCTAGTCCCGGTATCCTCAAAATTGAGGCTCGCTTGATTTTAATAGTAGCCCCCTCAATTGTGGTTTATCACGATATTTGCTCTTTAATTTGTCGTGCAGGGGGCCATGACAAATGATCATTTGCGAACCATCTCTTAAGGATCCCAAAAATTGCCAGAGATATAGGATTCTAAAGTTGAATGGACGGCAACCTTTCCATAATGGCCGTGACGTCATTTCATCCATCGCTTCGTCCCTCTTCTTCCCGATACATTCTAAAAGATTCCTTAAAAAGGCTTTTGTGAAGATGTCCACTTCTGTTGAAAATACAACAGTATAAATATATATTTAGAAAATATTTATAAAAAAATATCCGTCTTCACCGGGAATTGAATAGCGGGCTCCATCGATGGATGGAACGACGTCAGAGGTCCTAAATAACTTTCTACGATTAGTTATTTGGTTATTAGGCCTTCATGTTTCGGAACAATTCCGTAAATCTACATGAAAACCTTTGCAAATTTGATTTCAACGGCAATCGAATGATAATCCCCCATTGGATTGGTGGCTAACCTGTTCTAAACATCTTTTTTCTTTCTTTCCCTCTGCCTCAGATGGTGGACCAGGAGCGCATCCGCCTCGTGGTGCTCGGAGGCGCGGGTGTCGGGAAGAGCAGCATCCTTCAGCGGTTCCTCTTCCGGACGTTCCCCGAGCGCCACAAACGCACCGTCGAGGACCTCTACACGCGGGACTTCAAACTGGCGCGACATCTGCCGCCCATCCAACCGAACCAGTCTGCCACTTCCGGTTCGTATCACCTCCACGAGTTCCTCGTTTCTTGATTGGTTACGAGGAGAGAGTGCAGGCCAACGACTGTTCAATTCAAATACTCCTCGTTTGTTTGCCTTTCTATTTGATTGCTGACTCGAGTTTGTGTGGATGGATACTTTGCAGTCCGAGTGAAATAATTTACTTATAAAAAATCTGACTGCAAAACCGCCATTCATTCTTGTTTTTGATCAAATGCTGTAGTGCAAAATCTGCTTACCTCTAATATTAAGACCATTATGTTTTATGAAAAAAATTGAAAGAGAAATGGGGGTAAATTTTCAAAGTGAAGAGGAAAAAATACTTTCCCTTGGGAATGGCGTTAGCCCCATTTGACTGTATTTGAGCCTTTCCTTGCATATCGCTACAGGAGATCGTCGCCCCAATTAACTACAGTTATTTAAATGCTCTAATGGCTATTATTAGGAGAAATAAGATAAATATTTTGGGTCACATTCTCGTGTTCATGGAGTGCCTGTCAATTGTTTTATTCGCAAATTTGCCCTAGCCAAAATTCTTCAATAAAAAACTTAACCTACACCTTGTTATGAATTACTTATGATCTTTCTTGTAATACTCTCCGGTGTATTATTGCTAGTGTTTTCTAGAAATTTCTCACGCCATACACTAACGTTATCATAGCATTTAAACCAACTATTATTTTACAAAAGACAATGTTGTATCCCTCCCATAGAATTTTTCATATAATCCCATATTTATTGGCTAAGCCGTTCTCTTGCGAGTGCCCGTTCACTATTTTTGATTTCCCATTGCAAGTCATTGTTCTATTCATTTTACCGTTCATTACCGGGGGAAATAGTTATTTTAAAGCTGTAGGACTATTTAATGAACTGAGGGACTGGCTCCGCAGTAACTTTAACGGAGTCACCTGCTAGTGATCGCAAAAATCTGCCCTACATCATTACATTTATTGACTTGAGAATTTAACTGTAGCTGTAAGAATTCTCCAGTTTTATGTGAAAATGTTTGCAAAATTATAATTTTACCATTGAAAGAGCCCTATTAATACATGGAGAAACTAGTTTAGGGGTCAAAAAAATTCTACTTTACTATTTCTGTTTTAAAGTATTTTAGGTTGATTTCTCATTTACAATAAGAACCCCTTATTTTTGTAACTCTTTTACATTATTTTAATTTCTTCTTCTTATTACATATTGATTCCTGAAACACTAATATCTGAAAGTCTACTTCTTAAAGCCAACTTTTATGTGCGATATTCCACAGGAGAAAAATCATTCGCCTTGTCCCTGCATCCCGGTCAAGGCGAATGATTTTTCTCCTGTGGAATGTCGCACTTATGTGCACTTGCGGGTGACTCCGTAAAGGTTACTACCGTGGCTAGTCCCGGTTTCCTCAAAATTGGCCAACTTATATACTTACCTATTTTCATTTAGGTGGAAAACATGTGAATGAATGTGTCATATATTTTCTAAAATTTCTCGCATAAATATTACGCATGCAGTCAGTAGGTATATTTTTATTTTAGCTCATCAGATAATACTCACATCATAGTTGATTGAAATGATCTCTTTAAATCTTTTAGTGGGAAGGATATCTAAAACTCGTAGTAGAAGTTATGGTTAGTACTGCGTTTGCCAATGACAAGTTAGCTCTGATCATTCGTCAATGAGTAGCTCCAAAAGTCCCTTAAAATTTCCAAAAGGTCGGAATCATGTTCAATTTTCACTTTCAATCCAACCATAAAAATTGAACAATCTTCCTTTAATTCTAAATGGGTACCTGAAACCCGAACGTAAAAAAACATCGGATGCTGCGTACAACATGTAAAAGTGCCAACTAAATTTCGGTTTATTTCCTGAAACTCGGTGACTAGTGTCAATTCATCATCATAAGCATTATATCTGATGACTTCTGCTGACCAAGTGGCATTAAAAAAAAACTTCATCGGCCTGCATATGGAGGTATACGAAAAGCTTCCTTGATTTCTTTTGAGTGTTAAATAGTTTTACGAATTGCGTAAGGTATGTATCAGTTTCTTGTGTTCTAGTCACCAATTTTGAGGTTTTCTGTAAAAGGCTTGAGTTTTGATGTATCCAAAAAGTTTTAAAACGAAATCCCATGCTATGGAAATCGCATGCATCATTCTTCTTTTTGACTGCTAAGGATATCCCTCTGATAAAAAATCCGTTTAGATTTTGGATCGATCCGATAGGTACCTTTGCCTTTGATAAAGTCAAAAATGATTTCGGGTAATTTTTTTGTTCCAAGATTAATCATATGAACCGTTGGCGCCACAAAATTTAGCTCTGACTAATTCCGGCAATTTCCTTAACTATCGCAATCAAGTTTGCCTTCTGGATAATGTGTTCCTGCTAACACGAGGTTTCCCCAAATCTAAAACATTCCAGCATAAAAAGACGGGCTTAGAAAATGTAATTTAAGTGTTGTAGACACAATCAAGTTTGCACTGATTGAATATGACGGCAGAAAATGATCAGAATGATCAGAATGCTCTACTTAATTCATCTCCTGCAACCTCACACTATAGAGAGCTTGTCGATAGATACTTTTGTTTTTCTAGGGAGACACATCATCTGGAAGATAAAAAATAGTTTACCTTAACATATATTGTTGCATGAAGAGCCTATATAAATATAAAATAGATGAAAATAATTATCCGCGCGAAAACCCATTGCCAGAAGAATGCAGCCATGGGATAAACTGGCTTTGTCATTTACCATATTGTTTTTGGTCATTAACTGAGCCCATCATACACTGAGACAAGAGGTGAAATAAAGGAAATTTGTGGACTCTTAAAGTGTCTACTCATCAAAGTGTCTACTCATCATAGCGGCAAAAGAGGGAGACAACTTGACAGGCTATTTAAAACGAATTTCTAGTATTTGAAGTGAATTCTAAAAGCTATTTAATGGCAACTAAGTTCCTACGAGTAAAATAGGTTCTTTTATTTCAGAAATAACACTGCCTCCATTGAATGTAGCAAACTCCTTGCAGTTGTCCTACTTCATGAAATACCAATATCATAGTTAAAATCCCCTGGGTACCAAACACGTACCAGAAACAAGTTTCCTCCTCTAATATAATGAATGTTGAAAGTTGAAAAAAAATCAAAATGCTTTAATTTAGTCGATTCTGATCCACTAATACCGAGAAGATTAGTAAAAAAGCTTGAGAGAGGGGCTCATTTGTATTTTCAGTGGTTCTATCAGCAGTGTGGAACATGGAATAGGCAGTAAAACGTAAACGTTCACCATTTCGTTATACAGCCTGAAAGCTTTATGAATATCGTTTTCCCAATGTGGACGGTTCAAACCAGCGTCCAATTATTCAAGAAATTAGTACATATTTGATATTCGCGTAGAGGATCCACATATCATTCCGCCTTAAAGTGATGGTTCATATTTCGAAAACTAAAGCAAACGATTCAAATCAATTATTTGAAACAGTAGAGGTGGTATGTAATAACTAGGATAAAATTTTTGGTTGAGATAAGTAGGCATAGTATTTCCTTGTTGACTCAGCTTTTATAAAGAAGTAAAAGAAGATTTACTTGTTTCAAGCTGATTTCAAGCTGGTCACTAATTTTC
The DNA here is from genome assembly GCA_963573305.1 of Pyrrhosoma nymphula. NCBI lineage: Eukaryota > Metazoa > Arthropoda > Insecta > Odonata > Coenagrionidae > Pyrrhosoma > Pyrrhosoma nymphula. The sequence goes on along the minus strand of OY754336.1, from coordinate 53,599,863 downwards.
ACACTAACTAATAACCACATTTTTCCAATAGCTTATGTCTTATTATTGTGCATGGTTTTTTGTTTGTAGCTCAAACTGAACATTAATAAACATTTCTTCTTATTTTAAACGTAAACAGAGAGCATGGTTTTTTCCGTACCATAACAGCGAAAAATACTAATTTTATATTAGTATATTTATTTCCATTTTTTATGCATTTCAAAAGCTTCCATGAGTGCGAAGAGTAGCCATTCTTCTGCGCAAAATGTTTATTACTTAAAAACATTTCTCAGTTTAAGAATTTTTGCTTTCTTAAATCTTTGAGTTCAAAATATTTTCCGTTTCTATTGCAAATTACGCAGTGACCCGTATATTGTATCTTATAGAAATGCATCATCGACGTTTTCGTGTAAAAAATGATAACAGCGTACTCAAAGCAGCATTACGCAATCTCCGAGCGAGTTATAGCTACTAATTTGTCACATTGTCCCTTCATATCGTTCTTTTTTGTTTCAAGGGGAAAAATTGGACGCAACTTCCATGATTTTAGGTCAAAGCTAATTTAATCTTTATCGGAGAAATTAACGAGAATGTGGACATAGTATGACTGATATTTAAATTTGATAAATGCCCCATTATCTTTCTTTACTGCGACTATACTCAACCAATTTTAAGGCATTCATTGAAAATTGATGGATCTTATTTATGTGTACAGGTTTTATATTAATTATTTACAATTATTGTAATTCACTAATGTTGCAAATGTAAAGTGAAATTTAAGGTTATGGCCTTTCACTAAGGTTTGCGGCTGTTTTAATCGCACAACTCTTCTCCTATAGCCGATAACCTGAGCGTAAAATATAGTTATGGGATTGAAGTGCGTGTCATGGATGCTTTACTAAGCTTCCTGCATAAAATACAACAGCGATAGGAGGGAGCTAATAACGAAGACCTCATGCAAGGATTTAAAGCAAAGGTTAGCGAAGAATTTTTATGTAGAATAGCGTTGTGACTAAGCATGAACTCGGAAAAAGGAAGACGAAAATAGGCTACAGGGGTTCGAGATGTGGGTGTGAAGGAGAATGGATAAAGTGCGGTGGACAGAAAGGAAGACAAGATAGTGCGTGTGTTATGGAGGGTGAAGTGAGGAAACTTCTGGATGAGATTAAGAGGAGGCAGAGTAGGTGTCTGGAGCGGGTGATGAGATGCCAAGTGATGCTGAAGTCTGTGACAGAGGGGAGGAAGTAAGCGGGGAAGGGGAAGAATAGGCTCTATGGACTGGATGGAAAGAGGTAGGACGTTCGCTGAGATGAAGAAAGAAATTGAGTCATAAGATCCTGCTCATGTTAAAATCAACGGCATTTTTACTTGCTTCATTTTTAACCTAACTTTACTGGTCGATTACCCAAATAAGTAATGCAATTACTAGAAAAAGATCTCTTCACTCTATGTCGAGAAAATTTCTAAGTGTTCCCAAAATATGTGATACAATTCATTTCGGTGGTGTAGAAAAAAAATCTAGTCCAAATAGACTTTGGGAACCCTAAGTTTAAAAATTTTAGCCAATAAAAGAGTTTATTTTTATGCTGTGGTAGACTAATAGAGGCTTACCATGCATTGCTATAGACTACTGTACGAGACTCTCCATTTCTAATCGCACACTGCCTCCAACTCAGTAATAGGCTAGCTTATACTGGCCGAGTGCCATTTCAAGTGAAAAACTGCCTCCGCTATGCACTGCTTCCTTTTTTGGTCTGGTCTTGTATTTTTTGCCTGGAAGGCCATGTTAGATTTCTATTTTTTTCTGAAGTCAGCGTTTTTTGGTTTTCAACAGAGATAAGCAAGGTTAAAGTTAACTTGGAAAAAACTGTCTGCGCACTTAAAATATCTACTCTGAATAGGGTTCAAACTAAAGACAGAAATTTTTATCATGAGTAGCCACATGAACGAAAACTGGTTCATGGCAAATATGTGACCCACTTTGCAATTAGGAGTGAACGTGAGAAACTGTTAAAGAAATTTGTCAAGTCAATATGTATATTCATGCCTACAGATTCCTTTCACCTAAGCTCTTTTTTTTAAATGCTATATCCTCATTTTATTCTTTATTTAGATCTCGCAATCGTTCCAATTCTCTCCTCGAAAATGGAAAAATCCAATTCCACGCTCAATTCCAAAGCTTTCGCACATATTTCTTTCTTTGTCTTCCTTCCTTTCGGGAATTGAAACCAACTTACTTACCAAATTTTTACTTATTGCATTGTCCATGGTAGGAGACAGGAGGTGGCCTTCTCCCTATTCCACATTTAGTTGCTCCCTCTTCTCAAAAACTCCACTCTCGATTAATTAGAAGGCGCCGGCGCCTCGCATTCCCCGCCCTTTGTTCCACCGTGGTTCGACCCTCCCGTGCCGGTCACAAAGGACGACCTCTTTTTGCAGTCATCGAATTTTCCGGAAGTTTCAAGTGTGGCGAGAGGGTATGGAGAGGGGGAGCCAGTGTTCATTCCGGGGACGTGATTGGTTGATTAGTGCTCCGTGCGTCGTGACCTATTCATTCCCACACCCTCCTCACCCATTCCACCCTCCGATTCCTATATCTTATCTCCCTCTAAATTCATTTGCCTCTCCATTAACACGCCGTTTACCATGTGGGGCCCGTTTCCATACCAATAACTTCAAAGAATTCCACGAAATATCTGAGGGGTAGGTCTGTAACTTAGTGCTATATTCCACAGAGGAAAAATCATTCGCCTTGACCTGGATTCAAACCCGTATCCCTCGATTCCGCGCCGAGTATTTTAACCAGGTAAGCTACCGAGGCGCCCACCTTTCACGCATTTTTTTTCGTTTTGCGTATAATTCAAGATTATACTTTTCCAATTACCCCATTTAATAAGTTAAATTATTTGGAATGGAATTTTTCGTACTACAATTTGCCAAATCTTATAGCCACCATTATTTCTCGACATGATGTTTTGGGTAAAAATTTATTTAACAAATTCCGTTTAAAATGAGGTAATTATGCATAAAAACCCTGTAACCGCTGCTGGAATGAAAGTTTTTCTTTCGGATGAGACAAGACTTGCTCAGGCTCTGCTTAAGGTTTTTTTGCTGTCTTTCTTGCAACTTCTCTAAGCCGAAAGCTCTGTTTGGGTAAGCAGCCTAGAACTAAGATCATTTCCATATTGGTAGTGGTGGGAAGGTTTTACAGGGAAGAATTACTCGAGGAATGGTGGAAGACTAAAATTTGAAAGCGCTTTTCACGAGGCACCCGATAAGGAGTGGATAGAGTTTGCTAAAAAATGTCATCCACTACCGGGATTTGAACGCAAGCCCTTCTGGACAGGAAACCTCTTGTCCCTAGAAAATCCTGACCCCTCCCTCCTGCAATAACTTATTTCACTTCCTATCGTGTTTTATCATTGCAAAAGTTGTTTCTGTACTTGTAATTTGAAATTGTAATGAAACAATTCATAATTTTTCACTGAACTAATTACGTTTATTAGGACGCCACATCCATTAAATTGGTCATCCTCGTTTAAAACCAACTAACCATCAATAAACTTCGAAAAGTATTACATTCACAGACTATTGTTTCCTAATGTGTAACCTTTAATAGGAAATGCATAACGTTAAAGTTTTTCTTGTTGAGAAGAGGGTACCAACCAACCTTCTTCAGATAAATTACCTTACATCATATGATGTTTACTCTCATACATAATTTAAAAGTCTCGATTCTTTTACCTCCTTAACTTCTCTTCCTCATCCAAATGGAAAAATTCTCTTGAAATTATTTATGGAATCCGGAATGCTCAGACTCCTCTATCGATAGGTTTTTCATTCGATAAAATTTAAAGAAGACATCAGAGTGAGTAGCATCATATTAATGATCTTTTAATCTTAAGCGGCCGTCAATGTTTTATCTTATATACTTTAAGTTAAACGATTAAAAATAATAATAATTTTAACAAAAATATTGATTTGTTTCACAGAAACTGAATGATAAATATATGCAGTGTATCAGTAATTTTTTCATATCAATCAGTTTTTCAAATTTATTTCTCGCAAAAATACGGATTCAGAAAAAATTACATTGGAGTAGTTATTCTCATCTGAGTACTTTTTTTATAAAGTAACCGCTCTCTCGGCTGTTCACAGGGGGACCAGGTTCCAAGGCGTCTGGGTCATGCCTCATAAGGCAGGGCTTCTCGGGCTTCCCGTCGGCCCCCGGGGACCCTCTCCTGCTCAAGGTGGACCTCCTGGATACGGCCGGCGATCTCCAGTTCCCGGCCATGAGGCGGCTTTGCATAGCGACGGCCCACGCCTTCCTCATCGTCTACTCCGTCACGGATGCTGAGTCGCTGGACCGGGCCAAGGGCTGCCTGGAGGAGGTGAGCGCGTCACGTTATGGTCCCGACCCAATTTTTCCTTGAAATGTATTCCTGCTCAGCTCTGCGGATGTACTTCCCGCGATTAGTGATTGGAACAATTGGTGATTAGACACGAGCTGGTATTAGAAAAGCTATGAAAATAATAATATGATGTTTTAATCCTGAATAAATCTTACTTCCGGTGTAAGGAAAGTTGAGAAGTTGAGAACTTCTAGTAGAGTAAGCAAAAATATAAGTTATATAAACAATTTGGTAAAACTCCACAAGCTATTCAATTATCTGCAGGACCGGATTCATCAGTTTTGGTAATCCATGCATAATTGTTTCATAAATTCCTATTCTATTAATTTTGTGTTCATACTGTATTGGTACAAATTCATCTCTGAATAGTGGTAAATATGTACTTGCACCTTAAGACCTAACTGGTTTAACTAGTAGTGCAAATTATGTAGCAGTTCGAGGATTTTTCCTTAACTGATGCCTAAATTCTTCTTTTAGAATATAGAGACTCCATTAAGTATGCCACAAAATCAAAATATACATCACATTAGCCTATTTTTTATTGTGTTTACAAGAGGAGTGCGTGAATTTTGTCATTATTTTTCCCTAGAAGGTGCACCACAAGGACTTAAAACTCGTATTCAAAAGAATTACTGATAATGTGCATCGGGCATTCTGATCGATCTCATAGTTCCATGATGTCTCCAGAAAGTGTATTATAAAAGAAAGGTATTCTTATTTAGTTAGTCTAAGGAAATAAAACAATTCTTAAAATTCGTATGTACTTAATAGGTATCGATGGGATTGCTATTGAATTGGAAAATAAAGTTATCTCTAAAAATAATAGCTCATAATACTGCAGTGCAGTATTGATACATTATGGTCAATATTAACCTAGAGAACATCATCAAAATCGCTAACGATATTAGTAGATTTTTGGCTTGAAGTCACAATTAGTGGTAATATGTTCACACATGCTCATCAGTGTGATTCACTAATGTTCATCAGGTTACATCCAGTTCAATTTGCACCCAGAATGTCTCTTTTGTACTCTCATTTTTTAGATGAAAGTGCTTTTCCTAAACAACTTGCTTGAAGAACAAAACGCATATATAACCATGAGCATGAAAGTAAAAAATTTACACAGAGTAGATCGTCATAATATTTCCTTCCTCACTGCAATTCCACTAGGTACGTGACGTGTGATTAACAGATGTGGTTAACTTTTTTAAAATGTAGTTTATATGATTTTTCCGTGTGTATTTTATACACTTTTTATGTGTAAATTTTAAATCCTGTATTTTACATGCATAGATGCTTTAAATATATATAAAATCGTAAGATCTTCATCAATAACCATTGTGTCATCAAAGTCCGGGTTCATATTACATTTCATATTTACTTATTCCCTTCATTATTTTCTCAAGAAAAAAGCAACCAGGTGATGAAATCTTTAATCAATTAAATGAGGCGTTCTTTTAATGGTCATTATTTTACGAGATTAAGTTGGTATTGATGCCAAGGTTCTTTTTCGTCTTGAAGACATTCCCTGAATGGTTTATGCCGTATCTCAAGACATCTGTATGATACTGTATTTTGTGGATTATGGATGCATTGAAAAATTAAATTTGAAATCTCTAATAAAGAGTTTGTGTGAAAGGGGTTTAAGTATTTAAAATATCATCTCAGTTTTAAAAACCTCGTTCTGCTGTTAATCTGATAAAATTTAGATAACCTTTTGAAATAAGACATGAATAGATATGAGTAAGTTCTACCAGGACACATGAAAAACGAGCATGAAAACATTATAGGTTTCAAAATTTAAAACTTTATATTTTATAGTTTTTAGAGTAAAATGAGGGAATGATTGAAATTGATAAGGCACTAAGACCTTTTAAAGGGACGCACTAAAAACATGGGATATCCCTGACCTAAATATCTACGTCTGCATAGAGCCCCAAAAAAGTTACAATTGATTCTCGGATAGCTGCCATGGAAAAGGAGAGTATTAAGTCTGCAAGAAGGAGGTTGGTTTACTATTTACATGCCACTTTATCTTTGTGATGGGGTCGTAAATTTTTTGTAGGGTCTAAAAAATACTACTCCCATGAAGTCTATTGTTTTCATTTTATTGCTGCCATCGGACTTGTCTGCATGACATCATGTAGATCTCTGATAATTTCCCATTCCCGTCATCTACAGGGTTATGTCTAATTATGAGGATATCGGGACTAGCCACGGTAGTAACCTTTACAGAGTCACCCGCTAGAGCACTTAAGTGCGATATTCCACAGAGGAAAAATCATTCACCTTGACCCAGGATTCGAACCCGGATCCCTCGATTTCGCGCCGAGTGATTTTATAAGTTAAGCTACCGAGGCGTATTTCTCTCCTGTGGATTATTTGGTGGCTTTATAGGAGCATGGTGGTCAGGACTGTTATGTCTTTGCCTGCGGCTGCGGCTGCGGCCACGGCTGCGGCCACGGCAATGACTGTTATGTCTTTGCAGTTCGTTTGGTCTTGCTGTATGTCCTCCCAAATATGTGTCCCAGACTTACAATTACAGTTTTTTTTTCTTTGGCAGCCAATGCTTATTGCTTCTTTAATACCAATTTTTATTTAATCAACCAGGATTTCCTCTGAATTTTGTTCAATACTTGAATCAGTGTATCCGGCAAAAGAAGCAAATTCTCGCTGCGTCCTTAATTTGTAGAGTACCCCAAGGAATTTATCATTTAACCTTGACTTTTCCTTAATTTATTACATCTTCTGAAATTCTTTTAACGCCTCGATTCCCATGATTACCTTCATATTTACTTACAATGAATGGCAGTCGTGAGAAAAATGAGTTCCACCGAAAAAAGAAGTCGATTGAAATTCAATGAAAACATTTTTTCCGTAGACTGGTCGGAGAAACGGGTTTCCAAAACTCATTGAAGCTCAAAAATTAGCTCGTGTATTTCTAAACACCTGTTTTTCGTAAATTGCACTCTGAGAATTTGAATTATTATTGCAAAATGTAATATGGACGAGCAAATAGCTTATCCTTTCCAAATATTAGGCTGTGCTGAAAGAAGGAAATATTTTATATAGACTGCTTAGTTAGACGCTTTTTGCTGGAAATAACAGCTGTAGGCGATAAAATTTATTTTTTCATTGATTCCTTTGGGACGTTTTCCCCCATACATTCTTCTATGATGGCCGTGGTTGCTAAAAAGAGGTTTTTCTAAAAACAACTTAATTTTAGGACATTTGGGATTATGTTGTTATTCATGGAATTGTAACTTGGAGCCGAAAATGAATTTGTTGATGAAAATTAAAAGTTCATCTGATTTCCTTTCTTATGAGAAATATTTCGAGTTATCATAACCGTTATTTTTAATTTAATTTAGCGAAATTAATAAACTTTCAAGCGAGAAAAATGAAACTAACATGCATTCCTCATTATATTTGGTTTAAATAATATGGAGTCAAATGCGAGACTTCATGTGCGCAAAAAGTTAACTTCAAATTATCTGCAGAGTGGCAACATTTATAAATTTGTAAATTTTACAAGTTGCCCAACTTCTGGTTCACAAAAGAAATTGAGCAGTGAATAAAAATGTTGCATCAAAATGTGGCAGTTTTAGGCCTATATTTAGGTTATTATTATATACATCAATAATTTCATTAGCTATTTTTCTTTTTAGATATAACCAGTTAAATCGCTTAAAGATTAAAACACTTCCACTTAAACGTTATGGTTAGGATGTGCTATTTGAAGTCCATTCAAAGCATGAGCATTATCTCACCCTTCTCCCTTGCCAGACTTCAGCGTGTTGAAGTAGCAAAAGCGGAGGTCCACTGAACGATGATGAATCGATATTGAATCTCCTGGCTGCTGGGATGCTCCCTATTAGTGGTGCCGACCAGATGATTATACCATGCTCCACGTCCCAGCGTGGGCACTTAGGTTTCGGTGTTTGCCAAGATTATAGACATGCAGAACAATTGAGTTTCTGGGTGTGATGCAGTTGCATTCCTTAAGTTAAATGGATACTACTCCAGAATAGGCGTTTACTGACCGCATGAGTTTTCATCGCCGTTGTTGCATGCTGGTAGATAAAAAATTCCTGTTTTGACCACTGGGAGTTTAAAAAATTGAGCAATTACGAAGACTTTTTTGTGAATTTGATATTTATCGTGTTGGAAAGAAAAAATCTCAAACTTCGCAAAAAATATATACCATTTTCAACATAGCAGTGATCGGTAATCGGGAATGGTAGAGTATAACAAACTAACGTATGCGTCATTTTATGATCTTTTTACTTTGAATTTAGTGATTTATCTAGAATCCAGGTTTGAGAAATGTTTTAATCCACCAGGACCCAGGAGTTTCTCTCCTGAACCATCTTCTTGGCTCCTTTGCAGGGTAATTGTGCAAATTGGTGGACTTATTATTTGCATTTTCGAAAATGTCTCACTTCCCTTATATCCTTTACCTATCCCTCTTACTTAGCCACTTCCTCTCAGCCAGTCCCTCGTCATCCAGTTTCACATCCCACCCACTTATCTGCTGTTACGTCTTCTAAACGCGTTTTTCTTCCCTCTTTTCAACTTCCTCTATCCTCGATAGACTTCCTCCCTAGAAATAAATATTAGTTACCTTCCACTGGTAGACAAAATAAAAATATTAGAGAATTTTACAGAATACTTTGAAGTAATAATAGGTATTTAGCAGTGACGGTCAACTTGGCAGAATTTCACCAGATATTGAAGCATGAGCTTGCCACAATATCAGCGTTGCCTTAATAATTACTTGAGTTGCATCTTTTACATGTATATAAGAACAAGAAAGTACTTTCATGCCACTTTTATTTGGACCATGCCCTTCTATGTCACGGAAGGCTGGACAATAACAGCATCGGAGCGAAAGAGATTGGTAACAATGAAGATGTGTTGTTACCATAGACTGATAAACGTCAAATAAACGGAGAGAATTACCAACAATGAATTCCAACAATTCTTTGGAGTGAAAGGAAGTATAACAAAGATTTTCCGAATAAAGAGAGACAAACTTGTTGGACCACTTTGAAAAACAGCCTTTTGGAAACAAATTGGAAAGAGAAATTAATGGGATGAATTTCAAAGGAAGGTCATTAATGGAAAACCTACAGCAGACACATATGAATGACGCAAAAGTGAATAATTATGAAGGAATGATGCAATTAACTGCAAGTAAAGTCGAGTGGAGGGCTGCACCAAACAATTCTTCGAAATAATGACTTCTGATGATGATGGGAAGAAATTGTACACCATATTCTAAAAAAAACTGCTTAAGATTAAGTACAAATTAAAAGCGAACTATTGACTTTATTAAAACGCTGTTGAGTACAAGGAAAAGGAAAGATTATTGGAAATTAAAATTTTGCTACTATTTTTTGTCTCGGAGAAAAATCCTGAAGCTCGATTTCTATAAATACCTACTCTAATATCTATCATTACTTCATTGTATGAGCAAGAATAAATGCTTTAATGTTACTATGAAATGTTTTAGTAGTGTAATGCGCAACGCTGTATTTGAGAGATTAATGTTTCATCATTGCACTGGGAGTTTTCGTCTTATAAACTCCTTTTACTGGCAAGAAACCGGCATATAATTTACTACTCAGATGAATCGTGAAGTGCGTCTCCTTAATACCCAGATATGCACTCCAGATGAGACCATTTGCATTAAACACAAGTATTACAAATTGTTACCAAGGCTGTCGTCATATTAAAAGAAAATACCACAGCGCTATCCGTTCTAACTACAAATCCGCTCTACCCCAAAAATATTATTACTAGAATAAATAAATTGATTGTAAATTTTCGGTTCAATACAATAACAGGTTAATTCACATTTTTTAATGCTGGAAAAAGGGTTGTTAGTGGAGATTCTTTTTACATATGATTTTTGTTTTTTTTTCTAAAAATGGTGTGCATGAAGTGAAAAAATTATTCAAAACTTCATCTTGTGGAAGCTGCCAAAGAGAAAAAGCCTGAAATTTCATGGAAATGCATTGAGTGAAAGCTGAATCCTCATTAATCTCATGACCACCACATGAAAGGCACCACTTAGCTTTATGGCTGACGCTTTAACGGACCGCAACTTTCATGTTCCTTGGCATTGCAAAACACCTTGCTCACCCTTAAAACCAAAAATTTATTTTAAATATAAGTTTATTGCTTATTTTTTACTTATCTAATTTTCTTTCATTAAAATTTGCTGTTGTGGGTTTAATGTACTCAGGGACTTAACTTTTCTTCCTTAACAGTTTATAAAATGTCTATCCCTGAATATTATCCACTGTGTACCGAAATTCATTAAGAAGTTATGCGAAAATGCAAAAAAAAACTTTTAAAGGGTAATTTTTTATGTTTTTGTACTTACTCTTAAAATCAATTACGTTAATTGCACTTATATTTACTCTGTCTTCTCTCAATGCACGCAGTTGCACTATTCTACGCATAACAATTTTCTTGTATATGAACCAATCAGATAACGAGTTACACCATAGTTCTCAAAAGGAACACAAATACTTTAAGGATGTGCAAAAGGTTTACTCTATTCCTTCAAAGGACGAATGAGTGCACTTGCTCCATTCGAGAGATAAGTGAAGACTGGTAATGAAAAGATTATTTTGAAATGGGAATGGGTGGAGAGAAACCAGGCGTTGGCATTATCGAGCTTTAAAACTAAGGTGGCAAGGGGCCCTGGTTTTTTCACCACATTCAATGGGCGGAGTGCAGATGTCTGATGTTTTCACCACATGGCACCCAACGAGGTGATGGAATTTCACTAAAAAATATTCCAGTTCCAGGATAGGGACGCAGCCCTTTGGTACGGGATAACTCGTAATTATCACTGTCCCCCATATCCCATGGTAAATTCAGTGGAGTTTGTGCGAATGCTAATGGCCGTCACACAGCAACCCGTTATTGACTTTAGCGAGTCTTCTTAGATGAATTTCCACCGTGTGGAAGTATAAGTGAATGCTACGGTTGCCCTCTAAGACTTGAGTGGATTGTATTTCCCCTTTTAATCCCTCGTCAAACAGCCTCAAACTTCACTTCCACTTGTCGCCATTCTGTGCATTTAGTTCCATAAGCTTTTGCACAAGCTATAGCACAAAATGGAGTAAACTTTGCCTTCTCGGAGGCAGAAACTTGGCGTTTGTTTTTTATTGATATTTGTGTTTTAATGGCTAATGAAGGAACCGTTTTATTTTTCGTTTCCTAGTGATACTAATGAAATTTATTCGTTTTGGGATTATAACTGTTTGATTTTAAAACAAATCCGTGAGGTACTCCTTTTGAAAACAAGACATATATCTATTCACGGATTAAATCAACCTCAAACAACCTCCTTCGGCTCTGCAAAAAATGTTATACTAAGGAATTTTTACAATAAAAATCGATTTGTTTAAAGAACGCTAAGGAAAATGGACAACACAATTTATACTTCTGGAAAATAAAAAAAATCAGTACCAGAAGATGAAACGATGATACCTTGTACCGAAATCGGTCATGGTTTAAAAAATATGTTTGTGGATCAAGCCACGTTTTTCCATTCAAATCATTGATCAAAATCATTAGTATGAACGTAAAGACATCTATTTTACGGAGTTTCATTATTGCTTAGAACAAATTAACCGACTAAAAACTGAAAATAACACTTATCCCTATAAAAATCTCAAAGCTCCAATGAAGAACGTAATGAATAAAAATGAGGATATTCAGAAGTATTTCGCCCATTTTCATAAGGAGTCTCGTTTTCATTTTTCATCTCCGTGATTACGCGCGCCCTTTCCAATTCTGCCCCAAGGCCTTTTCCCTCTCGTCCATTTAAGAGGCTGCCACATTTCTTTTTTCATTTAAAAACTTTCTTTCTCATCTTTCCAGACCCTGCGGAGTAACTTAATCAAGCTTGCGTTATGGGGGGAGGAAGCGAGGAAGGTCAATGACATTTTAACGCCCTACGTCCGGGTTCAACTTGATTCGTGCCCACGACGCGGGAGTAGGGAAACTGTCGAATGATGTATTCTTTCGATTAAATGCACGACGCCGTAAAATCTCCATCCAAAAAGGATTCTGAGATCCTGAGCAATGTCGAATGTCAGTAGGGGGAGGGCGGGGCTTTCGGAACCCCTGCCTTAACCCTGGTGGGGGGTCCTCGGCTACGGGTTACACTCCCCCCCTCTCAGCCCGCAGGAAAGAGAGTGGCAATAATCCACTCATCAGAATGAAATCCCCTCGTTTAAGAGTCAAATCCCCGTATCGTGAGGACCGCATAATTCTGGGTCGAACGATTTAATCGAAAGTTTGCTCGAAGATGTGCCTTTTTCCCAGTTTTCGATGTGATGATCCTCAATTTTCAAGGAGAACGTAGAACGAGTGTTGACGAAAAAAAATATAGTTTCACTTGTCGTTAATCGCTGAATGGCACGTGGAAAGTGGAAAACTGTCGAGCATTTTTTCCAACGTTGGTAAAAGAAGAGGATTCATGGCGTCTTTTCACACTAAAGTAAATCCTACTTAATTTTCCAAAATAAATGCCAACGTCGACTTTAAGACGACTATCGTATATTTAAACTAGTTTGTTTTATTAACTTATTCTTTTTTCGTATACCATTCAGGTTGTACTATGCTTGGAATTTTATCTCTTCTACGCGTTGTAGAAAACCAAATCGTCCGTTAGGTGATCACACTAAGAAAATCATAGTAAAAATCATTCAAACAAGGGAAGTAGAGGTACTGTGAACTATGGACGTAACTCCGATTAAATTCCATGCATGAGCTCTAATTTAAGGCGATGCAATCTTCCACCGGGGAAAAATTTGGTGAAACCTAATTGCTTTTATTCCGGCTATTAGGGTACTTTTTTAACGAAACATTATCCAAAATGACAAGGTTTCTGTGAGAAGGTTATCCTCCAGAATTTCATTGAATACTTAGTTTTTGTGATATATTTTCGATTAGAGCACGCTTGCATAATTTTACAGTGGTATCCCGTAAATTTAAAAATTAATACCTTGATATTTTTGCGTGACAATCTATATGTCCTCCCTAAATGGCCAATTTTGCATTGAGGTGGCTTTAAAATTACCACGTTCTCGCTCCCTACGTTTTCTTCTATTTAAAGTTGATAAGGTTTCATCTGTTATATAAAGGTTTTAATTAATACCCACGAGTTGCAGGATGGGCCGTGTTTCTCTTAAGCTCTCACGTATGCCCCGGGAGATAAACTGAGGCAGAAGGAATTTCCAGACGAAATTCCTCGAATGTGGTTATGAATATGAATTATTAATCGATAGTGAATATCATCTTTAGTTACCCCTGGTACTGACTAACCTTAAGATGTTCGTGTTTTGAATGTGGGAAATTCCGCTTTAACCTCGCCTCAAAGACTTCATGTAATGGGTTTCACTCTATGCTCAATCGAATGCATTGTTATGCATGCCTTAATATTCCTTTTATGCTGTAAATAAATCTACATTTGTGGGCAAAAATGAAGCATAAACTACAAGTTAAGGAACTATTTTTAATTTAATAATTATTTAGTTAACTGAGGACATTGTGATTTTAATTGCCATTATTTTTAGAAAAAAACTTTAACCAATACATGTTTATTTCTTAATTTTTATCAAAATAAACACCATAAAAATGAAAAGAATGCGTTTTGCTAATTTATGTTGCTTGAAAATCGTAATTTATTCACTATAAGGCACTTTGATAAAAAACATACTAAACAGACTTCTTTACTTACTATATTTTTCGTTCCCTCTACATGATGATGTCTTTATTTTTTATGTAGATAGAGGGAATACTTTAATGCAATTTCACGCAAGAAATCCTTTTACAAAAAGTTTTTACACAGAATATGTATTCCATCTTTATTTAAAAGCAGAATTTCCATTGATGCACCTGGATAGTCACAATTCTTTGATAATTGCTGAAAGCTTTTGAGTAGCCACTATATGTGCGAGGGAGTAAAATGAGGAAAATATATAATTCTTTTGAGTAGTTAGAGCTTCATATTTCAATGCAGTGTGTATCGTTTTGTTTGTTTCACTCATTTTAGGCTCTAACATATATGTGAAATATAATTTCAACCCTTTTTTGCTTTGAATAATATTTATACAAAAATAATTCTCATCATAAGGCATCATATAAGCCCAAGGCATTTTCAACGACTTATTAAGAAGGGAAATTCAATGTTTCAAATTCTTCGACCCTTGCAGGGGCATGTTAAGTGGTAGGATGACATTGAAGCAAACTGCTCAATTATTTTATAATTCACTGCAATTGAATGAGTGACGTATTTTTCATCACAACCTGAGCTGTAAATAAATATGTATGAAGAGTCTTTTGCTCTCCTTTCACCTATTATGGCGTTTTCAGGCTTTCTAATCATGAGTTATTCATTACTCATTAGCGAGAATGCTTGATTACTGAGAATTTTTTTCATACATGACTTTAATTTTCACCATTAGTATAACAGCAATTACTTCTTACTTTTTGTTGACGCTGACATTAAAAAATACAATTCAAATATGGTATCCATTCTGACTAGGGATATTTATCGCTCAAACTACCTTAACGTATTAAAAAATTTAGTAAAAGATAAATGTTTTTCTTGTTTTATGTATCATTAAAAGTAACTGATCTTTTATAATATTTTTCTTCATCGGATCAAAGCCTCTCTTCTCAAGAGGCTTTAGTTCTTTGCTTGAACGATTGCATTGTATGTCGTATTAATATACAAACTTGCTACCTAATTGGCACTGTTTTTCTTTTACGAGCAAAAATGACTCAGAGTGTTGTGTTCGAGGACTCAATGAGACCATCGGAAAGACTCTACATTAAACAAATTACTAAGTAACAGGTATTTTAATATCTTCTGCTGCTAAATTATACGGCTCATTTATCAAATTATAATAACTTCACGTACACAAATGTTTCTAAAATTATATTTTGCACCCTCAAAAAAACTTTAAAGTTGCATGATAATTCAAGAACACCAGATTTATCATTTTCTCAACCATCGATATGAGTAGTTCATCGCTCCCTCTATTACTGTGAAGTATATTTTTAATTTCTATTGTTATTATTAATCTAATTAGAATTATAATGATAATGAAAATTGGTATTGAAAATTTACCTTTGCATCTAAAAATAAGTGTTCTCAATTAACCTTTCATAGCAATACTGACGCTTGCAGTTTGGAAGCTTGTTATCTTTACCTCATTAACTTGTCCGGTGACAAATTTATGTGTGTTTTTGTGTGAGAACCCCTTATATTAGCAAATGCTTAATAAAACAAAGATATTAACGTTTCGTAAAAAGATAAATTTGACGTAATATTAAAATATACCACCATATATTTACATTTTAAGTCAAATTTATCTTTCTACGAAATATTTATCACATAGAACTCAATACTCAATTAAAATACCTGCCTGATTGCCCTTTAGTAATAAACCTTGTTTATTTTTATATCTGTGATTGAAAACACATTTGAAAGTATGTTTCAGGTCATTAAGGTGGGAAATACGTATATTTTTACAGCTGATTGCTTTATTTATTCTTTAAATTGGCATTTTTTTCGTCGTAGTTTGAGAAACAATTTTCATCTTACTTATCTTTACTAACCTACTCCCAGTAGTATTTATTTCACGCTTGACGATGAAAAACGAACCTTCCCTGGTGAAAATCTAAGGCTTTTATCTCTGGAGTCATAACTTCACCCAAAAATAAACTTCTATCTTGCTGTACACCTCAAAGATAAATTCACTGAATGTAGAAAAAAAACTATTTCGAGGGAAACTCTAGCAGTGAATAGCTTATAGCCCTTGGTGAAATCTGGCATTAAAAGTGGGGCACCGGTATTCTATTAGGGACTTATATGACAGTTTTCCAAAATTTTCGGTCACCTCTAGAAACTCTAATGGCTACTTGGTTATGGTTACCTCTAACCCTAATTTTGTGGTTACAACAGTCATTAAAGGGATATTTTTCACATAATCCACGGCAACGGCCAACATTATCCATGTGCATCGCAAAATCAAAATTTTACCAGTAAAAAACAGAATAGTTATAAAAGAGTTTTTTCGTACAAGAAGTAAAATTACCAACTATGAAAGAAGCAAGAAAGTTATGGTGAGCAGAATAGCCTAAGCAAAGAAGACATTCTATGAAAAGAGGATTCTCTTGAAAGCTAGTTACATAGGCCTGGAAGGAAGAAGGAGCTTAATTAAATATATTATTTGGGCATGCTTTAATACGGCTGTGAAACTTGGACAATAAGAGCTCCAGAGCAATACAAATTGGAAGCAATGAAGTTGTGATATTTTTAATGAATAAATAAATAATTAATAGGAGAGAAAAGAAGTTCAATAAAAACTATCAGGAGAAGACTTATTGGACAAAATTTGTGGCACAGTAGCCTATTGAAAACAATAATGAAAGTGAAAAAGGACTCCAGAGGAGGAATAAGATTGTAATTCATCGGGAAAATTATGAAGGACGTTGAAGTGATGAATTAAGTAGGAATAAAGTGGTTTACTGATAGGAGAGTAGAGAGGGGAGCTGGAGTTTCCTGTAGAGCTGTAGCAACGAACTTTGCATTGATGGCTGCTCATGATGACGATTGTTCATAGGGGCTGCTGTATTAATATTTTATATTCAAATTCTGACCCATGCGCCTAGGCTACGAATACTTGCCTCATTCATGGTCTCTTCCTTGTATCACATGTCACACAATTTTCAGTAGTCAGGATCAACGAGAACTGATCTTTCCATCTAAATTTCCTACGAAGCATTTTCCATCGCCACGCAAGAGGATGTGCAGACTACTGTTGTCAATTGATCACGTAATATTTCTGTCTTTCGCCGCTTTGACCGTTCACTACTTTCTTCAAAGATAACCACGGGGCGACCAGTCGCAGATTGCTTAGGTGAGAAAGAATTAACTGGGAGACTGATGTCCTTGTCAAACCATTGTCTATTTTCAATTTGAAGACGGTCTTCATTCCTAGACGATGATTTGCTATCTAGACTTAATTTGGAATGTGAAAGTAGCTAGAAATTTCTTGATTTCTGAAGGTAGTACGATATACCCCGTCAGTCTTTTGATATGCTCGCGCAATTGGAAGCATCTTTCCTCATGACTAGCAGGAGGGCACGAAATCATGAAAGTGGCCATGTCTCTCCTTTTAAGGGTTGCATGACGGCTTTTTGAACCTGTAAGTCAAAACATTGGAAGATAATAACAAGAAAAAGTCACGAAAAATCGAATGCATGAAAATCCTCGAGAAAAATGAGTTGTACATCTGCTATAACAAATTCAATTTATGCCAAGGGTCACATATATGAGCAGAATGTTTTTTCATGGCATCATTTAATATATTATAGACTATAACATGATTATAATTATTATACTGAATGCCACTGAATTCATAACTTTTTGTCTACATACATTTTTAAAACTAATTTTATTGCGATGACTTATGCATGAACAAAGTTCATAAAATAACTAATCCATAAATGTGAACAATAGAATAATAATTATACTCTACTAAACTCCAGGTATTGAATCCATAGTAGTTTTATTTCAATGGTGTCCGATTTTCACTTGATTGTTACACTTGAACATTTCCTTCTCTTTTCCGCAAACGGGTGTTGCCGACGAAACTCTCCGAATGAGACTGATGCCCTCAAGAAATGAAACCCTAATGGTAGTCAGGGACCGTACTGTTAGCATCTTAGGTCACCCTGCTTTGGACTGCAGCGGTCAAAAGTCCTTCAAAAGAACTTTAGTTTTTGGGGTTTTGGCCAGGATCTACGGAAAATTCACCATTGTGCGGTGGGACAGTATAGGTGAAATACCCATCTGAGATTCACACACCATGCCACCACACAGCCATTCTCCAAAGCCTTATTTTTAGATTGTATGCCGCACGAATGATTGTCATTATAATTATTATTAGAGGTCATTCACAGTTTAGGGCAGTTTTATATGGAAGAGTTTAATGAGACCCTAGGGCGGGCCCCTATCCCCGGACACGATTTCATTCTTCGACTTGGCATACGTCATTCTCATCACTCCATCTACAAAGCCTATTCTTTTCCTTCCCCTTACCCAATATCCTCCACTCCATCACGGCCTTCAGAATCTCCTCGCCCCTCAATACCCGTAGCCACCTTCTCTGTTTCCTCTTAATGTCCTCCAAGTGTTTCCTCTACTCGCTCACCTTACCGAGAACGTCTTCGTTTGTTTCCCATTCCGTCAATCACACTTTGTTCATTATCCTCCACGCCCACATGTAAAATGCCCCCAGTCTATTCTTCTCTTCTTTCCTTAGAGTCCGTAGTATCAAGTTAGGCTCCTGGCTGCACAAAAGAATTGTAACATGCCAATTTTTACTTTCCTTGTCTCACGAAAGAAGTGAAGTAAGTTATTTTTAAGGCACTTTGAGTCGTGGATTCGAAATTTACAGCCTATCACAGAGCTGTTTCACCAAATTCTATTGTACCTCCATCAGGTTTCACGTCTTGTAACACTCTACTAAGCTGACCTGGCCTAGTTTATCTGTCTGGCCGAAGATAGCATAAAATACACTGCAACCCCTTTTGGTTGATGCTTCGCTATAGTGTAACAACAACCATCTCACGTTCCCAAACAACCTTGAACCTTCAGTACCAATCAAAACCTCCTTCTTGCAAGAACAGGGAGGCGAAAAGGGCCATCCTAGAGATCCGCTATCCTCCCTGCTTCTCCACCATCCCTTGAGGGGTGAAAGGGGTTGGCTTGGCCCCCTGGACCTGTCCCCCAGGGGGCTTTAGAGGGGGTAGAACGGGGTCGGAATCGATCCACAAAGGAGGGAGAGAAGTGAAGCGTACCCCTATCCGAAACCCCTTTTCCCGTTCCTGCGGAAAAGGACACGGGTGGTCGGCGGTCCGGCATCATCATCATCCTTAAAGAATTATGGAGAGTTTGGGGCTTTTCGGGAGGAGGAGAACCGAGGGACTGAAAGTGGGAGGGAAATGGGATTGGTGGGTGGTCGGTGGGTTTGGGGGAAAGGTCCCTCAGGGGAATGCTGACTAAGGGGTATATCTCGGGGATAAACACACGCCCACGTCAAGGGAACACGGCGGAATCCACAGGTATTCGGCTGCGTAAAAGGGAAAGGATAGATTCAAGGGGCCGTCCAATACTCTGTTTGCGACATCGAGCCTCGATTCCAAAATTATCGGAAACGAGATTGATGAGATATTGGTGATGAATAGATATAAATTATTGTTTTATAAATAGTGTTTCGGCCACTTAGGAAACCGTCTAAAATTTTGCAGCATTTTGAAATATCCAATATTCCTTTATTTTGGATGAGAATTCAGCTTCTAACCTTCATTCTATTATGCATCAATTCTTTTTCCTTCCATTTTTTTATTATATTTTTTATGTAAGTTATTTTTATTTTATACTAGCAGAAATGCCCGTTTATTCTGAACGGAAGAGATAAAAGTAAGAAATAATATAGTTTTTCTATTCGTACAGTTGAGAGCCATACTTCTCATTTCTCATTTGACTTTTTTATAAGCCGAAATTTCCCGTTTTTTCACTTAATGGTGCATTTTATAAAGATATTTTTCTGAGTTTGTTTATTTTTAAACAGTAAAATTTTTAAAAATCCGGTTTCACGAGGGAGCGTGGGGAAGATCTTTCATCGCCATATCTCTATGATTGCTAAATACTTCGAGCATATTTTCCCTTAAGTGAGTTTCAGAGAGTTTCTTTTCCAGTGCAAATTTTTATCTTTTCTTTCTTTATCTTTATATATATAAAAGTCAATGTATGTATGTATGTATGTATGTATGTATGTATGTTCCACATCTCCTCCTAAACCACAGGACCGATTTTGATGAAATTTGGAACACGAGTTTGTCACTGATAGACAACAAACACTGTAGGGTTCAATTAACCGAAACCCTATTTTTTCAGGGTTAAGGGTGTGATCCTTACTAATATGTATAAAAATGTAATGGTCTCTGTCTGTCTGTTGCTCCATCACGCAAAAACTACTAGACCGATTGAGCTGAAATTTGGCATGCAGATAGAAAACATATGTGGTTGTAACATATGCTATATTAAAAATCCCTAAGGGCCCCCAAAGGCCCCCTGAAGGTCCGCCCTGGTGGTTCATGCTAAGCATTGGGTTCGGTGCAGTGGTTTCATTTATTTGTTTTTAAAATTACTTTCACTCAAGATATAGGGCTGGGATTTTTTTATCGGATGGCTGAATAAATGACGTTTCTAATTTTATCAATTGATTTCCTTCTACGCTCCGTATTTGTCTGAACTTCATGTTTTCAGCTGAAAAATCTCACCTTTTTCTCTGAAATCAACAATAATATATTTCCTTGACAACCAGAGATTTGATTTTCAGAGAATATTCACCTCTCTAGCATTTAAATATCACGTCTTCTTACATGTCCATGATTGCATGTAGAAAGAAAATCTGTATCAGAAGGGCCCAGAGTTCCAAGGGCCCCATGATAGATTGCTTCAGGGGGTAATCGATAAATTCAATGCATATTTACAACAAGTATACTCTTCAAAGTCTATTATCAAAGCAGCTGCTTCTTACCCGAATGAAGAACGGAAATTCTGCATAATGAACGACATCCGTGCATGAAAATCGGAAAGTGCACTAAGAATCACCATAGATTTTTTATTTAGTAACCGAAACCAATGATTATGGCTACCCGCTACCCTTTATGCCGAAGGTGCAATCCGAGTGATGGAGGATTCATAGGTCAAATAAACATGGCTGCTGCAAATGCTTCATAGTACGTTGTCAACCGCTGGATTATACTCTACTCTCCAATCCTAATTAAGACACTCAACGCACATATCAACGTTGTATTGCGCAAATAAATCAAGTCATTGAATGCAAATATATTTATGTACACAAGGGAAGCGATGAAACTGCTAATCACTCAGAAGACGGCTCAAGAGAACCGGAGGGACGATGTGACCATCTATCAACCTGGGTGTTATTTAAGTAGTATAGAGTCTGTATGGCCGATTTTTGTGTTTGCCGTGCATGAAAGTGGACCAACAGTCACTCATCTCTCCGTGCACCTGGAAAACGGTCAGCGTGTCTACTACAACGAACACAACATTCAAGATAGGTTACGCACTCTTCAAATGACCACGCTGACAGTTTTTCTTCAGGCTTTGTGGTTTTCTTATAAAATAAGTTCAACGTATTTCACACCCGTTGAATTTCAACGGGTATCTTCCGCTCGTTTGAAATAAAACAGCTGCAAGAACGCTGCATGACGCTCCTACGGGACTTTTGAAGCACGCTGAAAGTCGTGCCTGACAGCGTCCAACTGTAATCGTTGTTCTTGCTGTTCTTGAGATTCGTTAGTCATCTACATCTACAAAATACCCTGCAAGCCACCTCAAGGGTGCGTGGCAGGGGGTTAGTAGTTGTTCAGTTCAAATAATTAGGCTTGAGTGACTTGCCTCTCAGCTCAATTCTTTAATTATCATAAATCAAATACATTCCCATCATCAAAGACATCTTCCCATTTTTTGAATAAGCAACAAACAAATGATTCATACATATCTTCTCCCCTTTTTTTAATAATCAACAAACAAATAATTCCTACCATACAAAATATCTAAAACATACAATGCATACAAAAACACGTGCAATGGAAATATTCCTCTCAGCAAGTCACCCAAGTCTAATTATTTAAACTTAACATGGTGTTAACGTTGGACACTGGATTTCCATATTTCTTTGCCACAGGTAATAATAATGTTTTACAGATGCAACCATGTTCAGTGTAAATAATTAGGCTTGAGTCGCTTGCCTCTCATTTCACTTCTTTAATAATCATAAATCAATACATAACAGTAGTAGCTAACATGCATTACACAATACCCTATTAAAGTTTGTGTAACTACGACTATTGTAGCAATAGCATAAACCGTTAATGCTTGTCAGGGGGTGAAGCCTCGCAAGCATGCGTACACTATGGGAATGCTCAGCCATTCCATTGGTTCCGGGTGTGAGTTATGAGCGTTTAATTTTAAAATTTTCCATCAAATACATCAACTAAAATTTTCCGGAGTATATATTTGATTAGCCATAGAAGAAGGTAATTTACAACTTAAATTGCAATTTATAAAATTAACTAGCACCGTTGTAATTGGAATGAAACTCTGGTTCAGGGTGTGACTCACACAAATGATACTCAGTAACATAGGCTTCTTTAACCTGTAAAGTATGTGAATAGCTTAAACGTTAAATATTGATATTAATATCAGCAAGATAAGACTAATTATTCTTTAGTTTAAACTAATGGAGTAGTGTCCAAAAGCATTATTTTTCTGGTTATGAATTTTTTAAATAGTTCCGGGTGTGATATGGAAAATTTCTGGGTGTGACCTTATTACTCTTTCTGCTTTCCATTATGAGAAAAATTCAATATTTCTTTCAAATTTTGGTTATGGCTCAGGATATTTGATTAATTAAGCTCAATTTAACCTGGCAAAGTCGAAATTTAAAATTGTAGAACAAAAATACTTTTTCCATATTTTGGGCTCACTTTAAATGGAATGGCTGTGCTACCAATGTTAGAAGGATCGTTAGTATTTTGCAGCTTCATAAATGGCCAGAGATACAAAAACTATATTAATACATGCACGGCATGCTGTTAGTACTAGGTAGCAGATAAGCATTCTACTATTAGAGAGTAAATCAACTAGCTAGCTATACTACCTATTGAAAAACCTGTTAAAAGTCTCATTGGCAGCTGTTTTAGTCTCTTAGTCTATTTTTCCAATCATTTCGATTACTTAAATGATGCGGAACGCAGATGGATCCCGGTCAAGTCAAATGATTATTTCATGGCGAATTTCACTCTATTTGGTGTCTCTTAGTCTCTTCCGGAAAGAGGACATTGTCCTTACCTTAACAGTTCTTGAGAATGATTACTCTTTCTTCACTTCGGCACATTGGTTTTGTACTGAAAAATATTAGTCATTAAATTATTATTTGAGTAAAATTTCAATAAAGACAATTTTTCCCTGAGAGAACATAAAAAAGTGTCGTCTTACATTTAAGTCACGTATGCTAGCAACAACAATCTTGCGCTTAGAAATAAATATTTGCATAGCAAAAATACGACCTTCTCCTCGAAAAAGTTGCAAATGATTGTGATCCTAAAATGGTCAAAAATTTAAAAACACCAACAGGCCTATGTTAGAACCAGGTACATTAGCTATCTTCATACATAATTTCAGCTCGTACAGTAATTACCCTAAAGTCTTCTCTGAAATAGGTGAAGGAGCAAAATTTGTTTCATCAGTATACTTTTTTTGAACACGTTTTACTTTTAAATTTTAATTTTTGTATTTTAAACGCACAATTAAAATGGTAATGACCCAAATAAAAATTAAAACCTCGGTGAGGGTAAATTGTCTAAAAATCTGTATTTATTCTCATTGTGTCGAATCAATGTGGATAATTTCTTTGGTTTGATGCAAATTTGCGATTAAAAATCATATATACGCCTCTATTAACAGTTGAAATGTATTTTAAAAACATGATTCCATTTGAATTTTGAAAATATTTCAGAACATCGTAGTAATAAAATACATATATATATATTACGTATGTGGTGGTAGATGGATAATATATTTTAAGTAAATAAGATCAAAATGAAAGAGAGAAAAACCATGACTCGTAATTCTTAGCCATTTAGTGCTTAAAAACCATTCCGGCCACATTTGTCTTATTGGAGATAATGATAAACCATGTCACCCATTTGTCATGCGGCCATAAATTCTGCCATGAATTTATCGTTTACTGATCATTTTCTTTCTGGACCTTGTGAAATGAATAAATCTAGAATTTATGGCGATATATCGATGCATAACTCAGCTCTAGGTGAGAGGTGTTGCTAAGGTGGTTGATTTAGAGCTTGCTTAAGGGTCGGGAAGAGGGTCTTGGCCGGGGCCCTGTTTCGGAGGTGGTTGGAATAATTCGAAGATGAAGAGGAGAGCTCCCAGAAGCCAAGGGCAGATTGACAAACAACGTAATTATGACGGAAGGCAGAACATTAGGTCTTTCCCCTCGTACTCAGCGGTTCACCCACCTCTACGTTTACAATAAAATATTGAAAGAATAAGGTCACGCTACATAATGAGCCCATTTATCTATAATTTTTTATTGCATCACTAGTAAATGAATGGAGGGCCAAGTACAATTTTTTTCATTTCTTAACTAACAAATTATGTGGCATTGTGGCTTAGCTAGTGTCGTATATTTTTTTGGCAATAGAGAACAATTCCAAATTTTGACTACTTGCCTCCATTTGACAACAAATCTCAAGTGCACTCAGTAAAGCTGATTTACGGGAGAAATTTACGGTACTTCAAACATGTTTTCCTAAAAACCACTTTACTTGGTCCGCTTTATAATTAAGTCTCCAAAATATTAAATGAAGGTTTCTTAAGTGGCCCATGGAGATGATGCAAGAATTGTTGTTATGTGGACCTAAAACGTATAGATGTAGAATAGTGGAGTGGAAAGAAAAAAGGAAGAATTAAGGATGGCTGTCTAAAATACCTGATGCACAATTTAAGGCAAAAAATGTCACCCACCGTGTGTTTCATCGGCCTTATTAGCACTCTAAATGAGAAAATTGCAGATAAACAGGGGAAGATATTTTAGATGAACTGCGAGATGGGGAAGTATGTAGCTGAAAAGTGAATTATGATAATGTCAGTTTAATGTCTCATATCATAGGTATTTACAGATTAAATTAAAGGATTTTAATACATATCTCGCTAAAACTCTTCATATTTTTGAATGGTGGAGATAATATTTAATAAATCTACTAAATTTCATTTGCCCATGTAATTTTAAAAACCCATTGAAAAAATTATTAATTTTAATTTGTTAATTTTCCTGTTATCTATTACTTTCGTTTGAAGCTGTGAATTAATTCACCGATATTCGTGAATTTTATGAAACGACTGAAAAACTGTCTTAGATATATTTTGATGACTTACAAATTACCCCTCCCCGATTTTTTCCGATGCTTGTGAAGAATCAATTACGAATTGTCATGATCCTATGATTTATCTCTTTTCTCAGTTACTTCAAGTAGTACCTTGGGTATGGAACGCACAGTGAGAGAACTAAAGTAGCCATGACTGCAATAATATTTTTCGCAATCCTCTATGTCCTAAGTTAGTTTCAACCCGGCGAGTCGCTAATGAATCAATGAGGAACAGTAATAGAAAATGGCATTTCAAATATAAATCTATGCTCGGAATTGATGTCCAAATTTAGTATCATGTCTAATTTTGGTTTTTAGTACAGTACATAAATTATTTGCTGAAACTTAAACTAAACGAAGGAAAGAGGAATATATTTGGTGTAAGAATATTTGCTTTGGCATCAACCCATGAAATATTTTTTTCAATATTACCCTCACGTAAACAGGAGATGAAAATTAAAATCAAACGGCGCCTTCAAGAATTTCCCGTTTTGTAGATTCTTTATTCTTCTTCCTCGGAGGCATTTTTGCCTGTTCTTTCTGTTTGGCCCTTATGAGGCATGAATCAAGGTTGTCTGACCATCTTTCGTGTGGTCGACCTATGCTCCTCTTTCCTGATGGTTTTATGACGTTTTCCTTACTATTTTCACGATTCTAGTAGAGTCGTCCATTTTTTAAAATATATACATTCCATTCTTATTTCCTTTTATTTGTTCATTCCGTAATAGAAGGTATCTTACATAGGTCTCAAATATTTTCTTTGGAGATCCTATCTAACCTCGTATTTCCCACTATGTTTCTTAGTACGGCAATTTTGCATCTTTTCGCAATTACTTATTTCTCCATATTGTCTGGTTCAGGCAACCTCCACTCCTTTCCGCTTTTGTTATTTGTTCATTTACTTCTTCATATAAATATACTTAACTAGTGATAAATGCTCCTAAATATCTGAATTTCATTACCTGCTCTATGATGTCCTTGTTTAGTTGTAATTTGCCTCGGATTGGTTCCTATGATGTTACTATTGTTTTAATTATTTCCGGTGCTATTTCCATCCTATATATTAATTTCCTATCTCGATGAATCTCATCAGTCTATTGTGAATCCTCTTCATATTCTGAAACTAGTACTGCATCGTCTGCGTAGCATAGGACATTTACATTGTTTCCTTCAAGACTAATTCTTTTAAGTATTTTATAGTGCTCATTATTTCACACATGTTAAAGGGATTTCAAAATAACTTCAAGTTATCTGTTCGTACATAAAATAACAAAATTGTTAAGCCAAATTTCACACAGTTATAATACGTCCTCTAGAATTTCTTTGGTTTGAAGCCAAGACTGTAACTTTTTTTATGTTTTGTTCACTGAATGAGATTCAACACAAGAAGTGGGTAATGAATTGTATACCTTTGGTCCTACATACATAAAACATCGTTTAAATAACGTAAGGCTCCAACCCAGCCAACCGCAATTCCTACAACCAACTCAATACATTAGGCTGCTTGAGAGTATGTCCCAGGTGTTGCTATTTTTGGATTTACTACAAAATGTTTTGATGCCTTCTTAAAAAGTAAGGATCCACATTTTCCTATTCATTGAAGTGAAAACGTGTCACTTCCAGGATATTTAAGATCCTTTCAACATTTTATAAATATTTTTACGATTTTTTTTCCATTTTCCTTAACCCATTTACCGTTCTTCTCTTGAGCCTTATTTTTCTTCTTTCGTAAAAATTAGGATCTGACGACCTAAAGAGCAATTATGAGTTTGTAAGAGGATAATGGCATGGAGAGTACACAGCGCTGTCTCCGAAATGGAGGGGAGGGAGAAGAACTAGAACGAGGAAAAGAATTCAGGGGATTCCTTCGCCATCCATTAGTATGAACTCCACTATCCTCTTTTCAGCGCGGAAATTGGTGATAATGGAGTTCCCCCAATGGCTTCGTGCACTCTTTTCCATTGGTATACCATAGGCGTTAAATCTTTTTATGACGTTAAACACTATAAGAACCGGATGGGTCATTTTGACCCCTTTTCCACTTTGCCAATCCATTATTTCTGATTGGTTAGTCCCAGCTTTGGTATATTTCTTGACTTTTATTTATTTTAGCAGGAGAATATAATGTATAAATAAGAACCTCGTAGCAGCCATAGCTTTAATGCACGATAATCTTGTCTATTGCAAGAAAATTAAATGCACAATAATATTAGTATCATGGGGTCATTTTGACACCAGGCTACTTCTTTTCTGTTTTATTGGAGTTTTGTCATTTTAGAATGAACTTTTATTTTCTTTTGTTCAAATACTTTTTTATAGTTTTTTAAACGTTTTTTTAAATAAACGATGATAATCGTTTATAAGTACTAAAAATACGAATTTATATACACGTACGCATAATTATAATACTTTGATATACGCGTAGTCTTTACTTCGAAATACATACTTAAATATAGGCCAATAGTCTTTGATTTCCTCGGTACTATTTGTAAACCTTTTAACATGCTGGAAGCAATACTAATATTCAATGCACTTTGTACTGCTTTTGAGAAATGATCGATGGAAATGTGGACAAGGCAGTGGAAATGGCAAATTATAGTATGTTACTGTAAACCACCATTCCTCCAAGAAGAAAATACACAGTAATAAATAAAAGACGTTTTCAAAACAATATTATTTGGAATAAAATCTTAAATTTATCTTTAGAAAACAAAGTATTCCTAAGGGGTCAAATTGACCCATGTTGGTAGGTACTAATGGTAGGTAGGTAGGCCTCATAGTCCGGTACTTCTAGTGTTAATCAAAGAATTCCAAATTTGAAGAAAACCTCACAAGTAACCTCATTTTTTTACAGTAACAACGTCATCACATTGTCGAGCTACAGGCGTTTTGTATTTCATTCCAGCATTTCTGCATACAAAAATTAGGGTTTTAGCCCATATCGACTTTTCCTATTTCCAAGGCTCATGTCTCTCTCCCAAGGGACAGTTACATTTTTTTAAATATTAAAGCTTCATTATTAATTACATTCCAAATATGAGAGAGTTTCGTCGCAGATTCATATGCCATTGTTTTCCTATTCAAGATAAGTACTATTAGAAACATCTTTCCCCTTTCTGATAGCGGCAATGGTATTCTTCCTTTGCGCATGACTACTAATCTACATCTACTAATTGATGTTGATGTTCCATGGTCTTAAAGGTAGTACTTGGTGAAGTAGAGGTAGCAAATACTTTCAGAAAATAAAATTTTAATACATTAAAGGCATGAGTTCATATTTTTTCATTATAATATACATGCTGTTGTTGAGGTAAAATAATATATGATGCTGGATGCTCGGGTTGAAATAATGTATTCACTGAGAAAATATATTTATCGACTCATTCAGCTTACGGGGTTGGGAAACTTTATATTTATTCGGAGGGCTTCAATAATAAATGCCCGTGCTGAAGATCTTAAAACATCACAAGCATCCTCTTTTCTGTACTTTTTGCAAATTCAACTAGTTCTTAAACAACTGCTGGTTTTATTTAAGCATTTATGATATTAGGGGTCAACTCCTGAATACTTCTCCCTATTTCCAAGGCCTAAGTCCTCCTCAAAGAGCGAAGATTTGAAGTAATGGATGGGATAAAATAAAATTCACTGGAGGAGCAAAACAGTATTGTGACAAAGGAGTTTTCTATATTCTTCCATCAGTGGAAAAGCTTTTAGGAGAAGTGTGTGACTTGGTCACGGGAGTACTTTGAAGGGGGTACCGCTGAAAAAGTTGCAGTGTTTTTTATTATTATTTTAAATCCTGGAACTACTTAATCAGACCTCGTACCTTCTCATCCAAAGAGTGATTTTTTCTTTATTCATCGACGCATTCATTTCTCAGTGCAGTAAAACAAATTTTTCTTCCTGACTGATACATAGGCGTTGGATTATTACGTGTTGATTCCCATATCTGTTTAATATTGTTCTTAGGTAGTTATGCAATAACAATATCCTTTCATTAGAAATAGATGAAATATTTTTTAAGATTCAATGAGTCGTCTATATTTAATGAAGAGCAAAAAAATGCATTTTGAGAATGTGCTATATTGATAAAAAGAGAAGTAGCAGGCAAGACGTGGTGGAATTTCAACATAATGAAGACCGGTATTGCAATTTTCTACAGGTAAAATAGATTTATTGTGACCTAGGTTTCGATTTACTAAGCCATCATAGTACACTGATACCTAGGTCGCAATAAATCTATTTTACCTGTGGAAAATTGCAATATCTGTCTTTATTTTGCTATATAGTAATTCGATTGTGTTAGCAACTTTGTAGATAAGCAAAAAAGCTAATTAATTAAAATTGATCAATAAATTATCAACAAAATATCTTGAATTCTACACTAGGTTTTTAGACTTAAATAACTCCATAAACACGTTGTAATTACGCAAAAAATTGATAGGAACGAGAATAGCTGGTTGATGAAAAAGTGGAAGAAATATATTACTTCACTCTAACCTCAGGCACACCACCAGCATTTGGGATTCAGCACAGAAAAATTAAATCCCAAAGCTTATCGAAACAAAATTAAATCCGTTTGCCTTGCATAACAATTACGAGTGTGTTGCATAACAACAGTTAGTGTGACAAAGATATTTGAAAGAGTAATTTGTACTCCCATGGGAATTTAGAGGTAGAAATGCTGATGATATTCGGAAAAATCAGATCACTTAAATTACAGGATGACGCGACGGTTACTATACAAAAACTGTAGAGCAAACGAGAATAAAAAATAAGAGAAATACACTGGGAGAGAAAAGGATGGGTTCAAAAATTACTTCCTCTTACGCACGAATGATGGTTCAGACTAAACCGAGACGAAAAACCAATCCGTCAAAACCCGGGATTTTCAACCATTTCGGAATTCCTCCCTGAAAGGGATCCGGCAGTTGACGGGAGATTTGAGACGACTACCTACTCAGCAAAATTTCATATTGTAGTAAAGTAAAAGTGATTCTTAAACGTGAGCATTATTTTCAGTTGCGAAATAAAATTATTATTTAAAAACTGTAAGAGGGGAAGATACTCTCAACTCTGGTGATAGGAGGAGCAAATGGGTCGAGAATAATTTAATGCCACAATTTCCAAATATTACTACGACTGCGTAAATCATAGTTATATTTAGACTTTGAGCACATCTCTTGATGGAAGATCGAAAATGGAAATTTTCCACCGTAAAAAAGACACATGTGACCTTAGTTTCAGTGATCCTACATCATGTAGCAACTCTACCATACCACGGCAGAATCTCCACTTCATATTGTTTAGAACATCTTCCGTTTCCCCCGTCCCATTTTCCAATTCCCTGTGACCATTACCTATTCTTTGTTTGTAGATTGCTTATGTTACCCATTTGTCCGGAAACGACAAAAATCGGGTACAGTTAGATAACAGAAGTGCGATTTGTCTCCATTCAAAGATAAACTTATTCCATAAACTAATTCTTTCCACCATTGAAATTCAGGACCTAAATCACCGCTGGAAAACCTGAACGAAATTGCAAAGTAGTATTTTAACGAGGCCTTCCAAAATAACATTCTCCTGTCATTATTTTCTCTTCTTATTCCTCTCCGTTCTTTCCGTAGCATCAGCCCTGTACATTATCCTTAAGTCATCCTTAAGTACATTGTTCGTCTTTGAATATCTTTCAGCGGTTGTGCTTATATTTTTTGTGTATTGCTTGACAGTAACTCTGGTTATTTTTTATCGCTAATATATATTTAGTTTATTTACCTGTTATCGCCACTAAAATACTGATTTTGGTCCACAAAAGTAAAGACCGGTTCTGTTTTTATTTCTTAGCAAATAAAAAAATAAAAATTAATTTGATTGAAAGTGTACGCAAAGAAGTTTTCATTCAAGACCCTATTCTGTTCAAACTCTCTTGCTTTATTTTTGGGTGCTCAGCTTTGTTAATGACCCTAAAAACGTGTCATAAAATAAAAGGTGCTCAATTTGACTTTCTAAAAATAAGCCCCAAGTATAAAGTCTACCCCCCTTCTATCCTTTCCTGCATGTATATTAATATATTTGCTCCGCTTACTGATACAACCACCGTAAAATATATATAAGCCGAAATAATTTTGAGTCACCACGTTTGTTTTGTCATTTTTATTCTAATTTCACCTTATTTTTACCACGTTTTTATTAGTCAGGTTTCCGTCATGTCTGTCTGTCTGTCCGGGTGAAATATTGCAACCGAGTATAAACTAAATTCCTGATCAGCTAGAGACTTGAAAGTTTAACCATAGTGCAGAAGTGGATGGCAATGCAATATTAGCTATCTATTATTACAATTAATAGATTAATTAATTTACAATTAATTAATTAACATATTTCCTGATGTGCTTGTAGAGGCTTGTAATTTTAACCACAGCTCAGAAGTGGATAACAATACAATGTTAGCTACATTTTATAACAATTAATTAATTATTTCAATTTCACACAATATCAGCTAAACAGAATCTGAAATACATAGGGAATTTACTATTTGTCCCGATCAGAGTCTCATCAAGATGTATAAAATCGATTGGAAACTTTCACCCGGGTTAAGACTAAAAAGCAGAAAATAATTTATTAAATAACACATTTTTTAATATGCCACGTTTTTAAAACGGACTAAAATGTATAAAATTATTTTCCCTGGGCCCTTCTAAATTTTTGAGGGTGAATTTTTAGTGGCTATGGAGATATTTGTAAGACTTGTAAAGAAAAACGTGGGGCGCAGGAAGTAGATAATAGAAGTAGATAATCCGGATGAATTCACAATCAATTTCAGTGCATTGCAAATGGTATTAATTTTGGAAGTTTGCTCAATGACACCCAGTCCCTTTACTCCTTAATTATCATGGGTAGCCTGCGCCTCACGTTTCTCTCTTCAATTATTACAAATAGCCACTAAAAACCAACCCTCAAGAATTTATAAGGGCCCAGGGAAAATTATTTTATACTTTTTAGTCCGTTTTAAAAACGTGGTATATTAAAATAAAATTTACTTAATTAATTTAATTAAATGAAGTAACAAAAAGCGGCTGTAGTACACACCAAATATAAGCATTTTCTTTACATCCAATAGATATTCGTTACATGAAAGAGGTCATATCATTGACTATCAATTGAAATGGGTGTTTTGTGAAAAATAATGTGAAAACGTGGAATGAATCGGAAACGAAGGAACTGAAAGAATTAAAGATTCGAGTCCGGATAGACTTTGTGGAAGCATTCCATTTCATAAGGAGGAAACACAGATATAGTACAGTGCATCTGAATCAAACCTTCCCTACTTGTCGACCTGCTGTAAGAGATCTGCAATACACAAGTGCCGTTTTCCCACTATCCTTCTTAAGTCGTAATCTTGCCTCCCTTTGGCAGAGAAATATGCACCTGTATAAGTTAAAATTTGAATTAATTTTTCCTTGAAAGTGACAACATGCCTCCTTAAACAGGAGTAGATATATAAAATTTAAGAGTGGAATTAACTACTTCTGAATGTTTCATTCCTGTCAGAAATGAAAGAATAAATGTAAATGTTATGAACCGTACTTACTTTCCTTGACTTTTAAAATTTTCAAAGAGGTTTGCAACTGATTTTTGTTGAATTTAGAAAAGAATCGTAACATTACTTTTTGAATACATCTGAGGCAGGATTTATTTAATTAACGGCCGGCCTACTAAGACCTTTTTAAGTCTATTGGAGAACATCGAATGCATACATTCTATAACACATTTCTTCTTAAACCGAATAATTTTTTCCGAAATACTTATTTTCATATTATTTCATATTATTTTATTACACAAATGCAATGCAACCCATATAAAAGTACCTCCTCGTAAGGTAAATCTGATCTCAAATACGTTTAAAATCCATATTATCCCACTCCACCCAGTATGTTCAATTCATTTGTAAGTTACGAGAGGTGAAACGTGAAAATACAATCCAAGATTAAATATTTTATAGCAAAGCTCATGCTTTTTTCTTTTCTTGCGTTATCTCCGCTTTTTTTACTGGGATGAAACCATGACCATATTACATGCCTGTCCATGAGAAGTTTGCATGTGTGGTTTATCGATGTGATCTTACCAGATTCCCATATGGAGGCATCTTTAATGCATGAGTAACCCATATTGATGTGTTCAATACAGTATAAGATGCAAGACATGAAACAATCTATTTGTCTATGCATACTAGAGTTGGCATTCCCATTTTCTATTCGGCTTTTTCAACGGAAGAGGGGAGCTCAGCCATTCCGTAGTTTTTCATTGTGTTCCTACTCTCGTCTCTTTCCAAAGTTTGATCAAATCAACTTGAATATTTCAATTCGTAAAGACGTTGCCTCGCTCTTCCCCAACTCTGAGTCGATGCTGGAAGAATACAATACCGTCTCCAGGGAGTGCTGCTCAACAGTGTTGTCACGCGGAGTACTTCGTGATCTGTAAACGCTTTGCCACAACTGAGGGACATCTTCTCGGCATCTATTTTCTTTCTAGACGTCGAGATACTTGCTGAAATTCGGTCACTCAAGGAAAGGAAATAAAAGAAACCAAATACTGCGTGACTCTGAGCTACATTTTTTCCTATGTTAGCTGGCTTGCAAAGCGTGGAAAGTTGAAATCATACACGATAAGATAAATAAGATAAGGTGAAGGTGGTGCAACTGGCTAATACATAAGACCATCAATAGGGAAATACTTAGGGAAATATGATTCCTGGTTAAGACTTATTTCATGGAAAATTTCATACCTGTGGTGTGTATCAGTATACAGTGTTGTTTATGATTAAATCCAGTTCATTACTATTTGAGTTTAGAAATAGAGGACACATTCACCTACATAAGCACCTATATATGCAGGGACCAAGCAATAGGCCAGAATGTGTTGTAATGAAATGGTATTTTTTAAGCTTAAAAATTGGCTATTAAAGTGCATCTTAGATGTATGAAGGTTCTACCGCAAACTCAAGTGTCATGGTTTTCGTATTCAAGGCTTTGACGAAAAACGTTTCTCCTGATTGCGTAAACAAAATTCGAACTTTCCGCATGACTCTTCCCACAAATAAAACATGAGGTGTCGTGGGCTTAGAGGCAAAAATGGGTCCGTCAAAAGGAAAAAAGTATTTTTTCAATCATATACAGATAAAATATTTGACAAAAGTACTCATTAAGAAGTAAATACTTCCAGAATATCTAATTGTACTAGATAAAATTAAGGCTCGAATTCATAGTTCTGTCAGTGATTAGCTATTCTCTGCAGTCATTGATGTATAATGCGTCATTCAATGTTTGTGCCACTGAAGTCTGCTCTTTAGGATGGATAAATGCATTAATTAAAAATATATATTCATCGACTCATATGAATTCGGGAATTGGGAAACTTAACATTAGTTCAAAGGGTTATGCAATAGAAATTCATCTGACACTGGTGCTTCTGATGCTTCTGGCCTTTTAACAGGGTGCGCCACAAAGCATAACACAGTTTCAATTGAACAGTATAATGCAAATACAAAAAAGGCTTTTTCAAAGTAAAAGAATAGCATTTAATTTAGCTGGAAAATAAACTAAAAATGAGTAGACAGCAATGGAGAGCGTGCTCCTATTTATGTAGTGTACACGGAAGCAGATTTTCCAATAAACTCACACGCATAACCCAAATTCAACCGCAGACATTAAAAATTACTTTAGAAAAGTTTTTGAAATTTTTAAAAAGTCACTTGATCCAAAACGTTATCTCAATTGTCTGTCATCACCGCATGGTAGCCCTCTCTTTTTACGGTATTTCAACAGAAAGATTGCAATGATTCTAATTCAATTAAGGAAAGAGAAACGATTTTTTTGGCTAACTTGGTTGACCATCTGAACTTCGTGTGGAAATCCGTCGCTTTTCTGCCAGCGACACCGTTCCGTGGCGTCATCTGTCTTGAATCCGATGGCTAAGGGCCGTATCCAGAAACCTCGCTGAACTTATAGCAGAATCTCCGCTACACGGTATCCAGAAATCCCTCAACAGCAACTCTCCGCATTGCTTGGTGCATGGTACTTAGTACCATGGTTTGGGGTTCGCCACTTCTTGCAGCACGCGTTTGGGTCATGCTGCAGCGCGCCGTCCCCGCTACAGCAGCCGTGTGTGACATATACAGCGCGCTGATGACGTATACAGCGGAGATAATGCTATAGCAAGGTTTCTGGATATGGCCCTTAATGTTTTGGATCAGACAAGCGAGAAATCTTTACCTAGTAATATTTTCATAAAATTACATTTTTTTTCGATAAAATTTTGGCCCTGCGTAATTAAGAGTGTACATTTCCCATGTAAATAGTATTTTAAAGCTTAGCAAACTTCTCATTTGGCAGCAAGAAGAATTTCACCTTCTGGAAAGAAAGCTACTGCGGAGTGGCTCACATGAGATAGGTCTCCGGGTTTTCTTCCGCGTGAGTTCATCATAGCAGACGACATGTGTCGCAAACGTTCCAGTTTGCTTCTACAGGTTTGAAGTCCTCTCTATTTTTTTTTTCGTTTGAGAACTGAAGAAACAAATTGGAACATTTGCGAAACGTCGTCTACGATAAATAACTCACGCGGAAGAGAACCGGGAAGACGTCTAAATTTCACCCCCTGTTGGGATAGCAGAATACTCATATATACCATTAGTACTTTGAGGGATACTGTAAGCTTTGAAGGATACTGTAAGCTGTATTTAAAGCTGAGGATGGATTTTCCACTGCAAATCTTCTACCCATTACGTACGTTCCATCATACTGGTCCTAGCAATACCGCATAGCATAGTACCACCCCTAGCAATTTTACAAGTGGTAACACTTATCCATGATAGAACAACTTGGTTTTAATCCACACAGTTTATTTAAGACGACCCGGGTTTCAGCAACTTACATTTTGTGCCATCATCAGGTCCTAATGATGGCACAAAATGTAAGTTGTTGAAACCCGGGTCGTCTTAAATAACTTGTGTGGATAAAAACCAAGTTGTTCTATCATGGATGTTACGAACTTCCACAAAGCTAAGCCTGAAACGATTACTTATGGCAACACTTAATTTGGCCGATCCTAAAAATATTTTATCAACTGATTGTGATTTTTTATAATGCAAGGGTTGAGGGATTTCAGGAAACCCCTTTAAAAATTGTAGTTTCATTCCCCGTCAGGATCTTTAAGTTTTCTCCAAGCTTTTAGTTTTACGAGGAAAAGTGAATGCTGGGATCATTTACATTATGTCGTATTTTTGTTGGTGGATGTACTTACAACCATAAATATTTGTGCAATTTCAGCCAAATTTCCTTTCAATGGCTAAGTAACAAGAAAGCTGATGTAAGAAACTGTAAGTCCGTTGGTTTCATTGTGCATTTTGTCGAAGTTAGTTGTGAGGGTCCGTCATTTATACGATACACTAAAGAAGTTCATTTAGGATGGAAATACATGCTAAAAGTTTGTAAAATTTTCATGTTTTCTGTCCCCTTTTCACATTCATATATGTATAAGTCTTAGACGACCCTACGACCCAGTATTCATATAATTTTCCAGCCTGTGGCTTTTGTCCACCTCGCCTACCCCTGGGACCGAAACTGTGTATGACCTGCCTTCCTCACCATTCTATTTTTCCCAAGCCCCTACACCTTGTTGCTTATAGGCTATCCACCAAAAAATGAAAATATCTAGGACTGGAACAAACATGCTCGCTTTACTGCTGGAGGTAATTATGCTTGCCGCAATATTGAGTAGTCATCACCACAGTTCAAACTTTAAACATAAACAACAACGCAATAACTCATTCATAATCGATAGTGGGACTTAAAATAAGCACTGAGGCACGCCCCATTTACGACGAAATTTCATAACCTGCGCGTCGTGAAATTTTATTAAAAACTGAATTGACTGCTTAATTGCCGCATTGCTGGCTTTGACAGTCGAATGAATCATCGAAGCCAACGAGGCAACGGAGGAGTTAGGTCGGGATTTTTTTCATAAATTTGGACCCAATCAGGAGCAAAATCTAATGTGCATACATCAGAGCGTATTTACTTAAAATGCGAACCATTGGCCAACACTCGTTGGGCGCTTTCAACGCTTACCATCATTCTCAAAAGTTATAAAAGGAGTTATGTTAAAGTTGGAAATGAGTGATGGGCTAGAGTCGGAGTAAAATTGAATATAAAAGATTAAATTTGCACAATATTCCCATACGGATTTTTTTAAATACATCACATAAACACACACACTTTGAAAAACCAAGAGTCAACTGCATATTTCTTTCATCTCGTTAAACACAAACATTAATGTAGAGAATAACATTTAGTCTAGTTAAGCCGGTGCAGAAAATGGTATTGACGGAACGGGTTGATTACAAAAGAAAAAATTGGACTGCATCGTTTGGTATCTGTTTGCCGCAAATCTGGGAAATAAATATTACTAAAATTCGTCCTTTAAAAGGAATTTTGACGCCTTTTTATGACTAGATATTTTATTCAAACTAGCTCAATTCGGAAAAAATAGCACTGCATCAAATTTAATAATCTTAATATCAAGCAATACTATGAATGCACTGAGAGCATCAGTATGCCTTTGAATATCTTATAATGGCATTTGATTAAACTTTGAGTCAATACTTTCGTTCATTCATTACTTAATCGGCAGATGAGCACATTCTGATTGACTAACCGGAGCACTGCAAGTCGTTTATTCAAAAACTTTTATCACCAAACAATATGCATTACTGCAAAAATGAAAAAGCCGAAAGATTAAGTACGAGGTCAAAGAACTACTGTGTTAAATCAAATTTATCGATGCATTGTGCCAATCTTATAGCAAACCAATATAGTACCAAATTCAAGTTATACTAGCTACAAACTCTTATTTAAATTTGAAAATCATTGAGATGTAACGAAGCAGCCAAGGAATGCCTGGGAATTTGGGTGTTATCCAGTAGTCTAAATATGTCATGTTTGATTCATTACAAAGAAATTCATTATTTATCGTTGATAAAATACATTTTGCAGACTTTGAGATGACATAAATCCAAGATTTTTTCTCTCTATATCTCTTGTGACAGAACTCCAAATTAAAATACTGAGTTTATTTTTTCCTTGATGGTAGTTAATATGGATTATAAAGTTATTATTATATTAACATCACACTGCATATGAAAACCTGTCGCCTCTGATACCTCACTCATTATTTATTAATTTTATTATCTATTTGCGTTTTCAGAGTTTTCTGGTACATGATATTTTTTATTATTTCTGACATAGAGCCAAAGCACATTGATCAGTATCGGACCAAGTAATATTTAAAAAAAACATAATAGAACAACGCTAAGCCTCACATAAATCTGTTCATAATATCGTCAAGTGATTTGAAAATTCCTTTATGTCAACTTTTTAAAATACTAAAAAATGACTATGACTCATTGGCTACGATTCCTGATTTACTGAAGATCTTGTCATTTAGGAAATTTGGAATAATCTCAACGCCAGATTTAGAAAATATCTGGCGTAAAACATAAGGATGCATGTGGGTGTAAGGTCTTGTTAAAAATAAGGCATCTTGCTGTGAAATAATCAAGGCATTATGTGGCAGTAGTAATATACCAGGACGATATATGATCATATCTCAAATATTTTCTTAAATGTACAAAGTTAACTTTTCATTTGGACTACATTTTTTCTCCATGAAATACCTGCATAGGGTATTCACCACGTGAAAGCGGGTGACCTGGCCCGACGTTTCGTGAAGTATCACTAGTCACTTCCTAAGGAAAATGTGAATCATGAATAGATCTTATTCCTGTGACGAAGTCCAAGCGACAACCTAATAAACTATTAAATTAATACCTACCATTACATTCTGTGAACATATTTGGGATGCCGGATTGAGTATAATTGCTGAAAATCCGGAATACGAATGTATGTGTTAGGGAGGGTAGAAGAGGGAATGTAAACCATTTCATATTATGCAGAGTATCGGATGAATTCAAGGAACGAGAATACAAACCAGGCCATGTTCTTTAACTGGCCGCCAAGTGTATTACATTAATACTCCTGAACAGGCAGGATGAACCTTCAACTCTAGTATGCTAGTGGCATTCGCTCCGCAGCGTCAAGTACGATTAATCTTATGTAGCTTAAGCATCATCTGGTATTCGAGGGGGACCCAAAAATAACGGGAATTATGTAATAACTTTTTTATTAATCAATATTTTCACACCAAATTTTGATCACCTTCAAAGTAATTCTCATTCACTGTAACACTAATGTAACACTAACATCTAATCGTTTCTTCCATTGCTCAAAACAGTTTTTAAATTCGCTTATTTTAATGTTCTTTAGGCCTTCCAGCGATTTTTGTTTCACCTCTTCTACAGTCCCAAAACGTTTTCCTTCCATGTCCCTTTTGAGTCTAGGAAATAAAAAGAAGTCGCAGGGGGCAAGGTCCGGTGAATAGGGGGGGTGAACAATTGGCGTCATGCCGTTTTTGGTCAAAAACTGCTTCATCA
The DNA here is from genome assembly GCA_963573305.1 of Pyrrhosoma nymphula. Taxonomy (NCBI): domain Eukaryota; kingdom Metazoa; phylum Arthropoda; class Insecta; order Odonata; family Coenagrionidae; genus Pyrrhosoma; species Pyrrhosoma nymphula. Next base: position 53,559,846 of record OY754336.1, on the reverse strand, counting down.
CTGCGTTGTCGTGGTGGAAGAACCAATCACCTGTGCGCCAAAGATCCGCCCTTTTCTTTCGGATGTTCTCCCTTAACCTCCTCAAACCCTCTAGGTAGAATTGCTGGTTGACCGTCTGGTCCGGAGGAACAAATTCCGCGTGCCCAACACCTCTGCAATCGAAGAAACAAATGAGCATTGTCTTTTTCAAATGAACATTGTCGTCCGTTCTTGAAGTTGACGGGCGCCCAGAACGAGGTTGGTCTTCAATCGACATCTCTCCATTCTTGAAACCCGAAAACCAGTCGTAGACACGTGTTTTACTTAGGGCACTATCCCCATAAGCTGTTTTAAGCATCACAGGAGTTTCTGCGGGAGTTTTCCCCAACAGAAAACAAAACTTCACAGCGGCGCGTTGCTCCCGGCAGTCAGCCATTACGAGTTTTCGCTAAAACAGAAAGAGTTGGTTTACTGAAAAAAATCCCACAGACGAACGAATGCACTCAGAGCAACCAGGCTTCGCACACTGACTCAGGAAAAGTCATTGCTTAGAACCTTTTACTGGAAAACCCGATCCCTCACTCCGCCGCCCCCTCACCGCGCTATTCCCGTTACTTTTGGGTCCCCCTCCTATCCCTCTTCCGACCTCCCATTGACGCTGATTTCAATTCTGCTCCTAACAATATATTTCTTTAAATCCTCTTAAATTCTGAGTGGAATAGGACGCCCTGGTAGATTCATTGCTTTAAGCTCTCGTTTTTAGTAAGGACTTGGGATTGAATCTTAGTCAATACAAATGCTAGGTGTGAATTTCGCATACCTATGTGCTATCTCATCGGATTACACTGGATATCCCGGCTCTTGGAACATGCAAATACTGGGCACCCATCAGAGAAAGAAATACGTTTGATTCTAAGAAAATTGCTATGAATGGAAAACTTATTTGTATATATGCTATTTGATTGTGAAATTACGCTAAATTACGGAAACTATTTGTATATTAGCTGAATATATACATTATAATATGTTGGGCCAACGAATGAGTAGGTAATGATGACTCAACGGAACCTGCCAAAAAACCTAGTGAGGTTTGGCAGGAGCACTTTATGTAAGAAATGTTCTATTACCTTATTTCGGATTTTTTATTAGTACCTAACTATATATTTTGTTAAAAGAATGTAATGAAGTGTAATTAAGTCATTGAATGAACTTGAATGAATACTCAATGAAGGTTAGGTGTCCCTCCAAGTACTGAAGACAGAAATGAGATGATGAATTATAGAGTGATGCAAGTGACCCGAATTTAATTCTGGCACCTCGACTACCCAGATAAAATAAGGGAGATGTGCACCGTGACAGAGGGGTTTGGGGGTGCAGCCCTAGAACTTACAGGAAAGACTCGGCCTCAACAATACCTTACATATGACGTCACTGCCTCGACAAATCTCAACTCTCAAATGGAATTGTTTGAATTTTTCAAGGTTGCGAGTTCAAGATTCCGTCTACGTCGTGGCTCGAAATTTCCAAAGTCTTCCTGAAATGAGCCAATTTTTCCCATGCATATTTCATGACCATGTCACAATCACGGCAAAACAATGATACATTTAAATGCATTACCGTTACCTACGCATAGATGACCTTTTTCGTCCACGCCAGTATAAACATCGAAGGAGCCGTAGCACCTGCCACACGGGAATGAACAGCCTCGTAGTAAACAACGTAGGTGCGCTTTGCAGTCACCCGACCCCAACTTCGCACTGGTAAAGCGAAAAAAAAAACTAACTGGTAGTGTCAGCGGCCCTGCCGGGGGTGTTTATTGCGTGAAACGTCTTCCACACCAGTGATAGGTACTGACACGGCTGTCATTCTAAGCTTCTGTGACTCCGGGAATTTTCTGGAAAGTTCCGTGGATGATATTCTGGGATTCTTAGTTTCAAAAGTTGATCAAATGATACCCTTTGACCTTCTTCTGCAGGCACTCACTTCATATCTTGGAGGTATTGAGAAATTTTCCCTGATATGTGTACACATTTCAATATCTCGCCACTTACACCTCACAATTTTTTTTAACCTCTATGATTTCATAATTTTTCGTGGCTTTATCCCTCATAATCATCTAAATACTTTTATATGAACCCATTCGCGAACTCCATTCACGATTTTACGCCGAAATACACAAATTTCACGCTGGCTGTTACGCGTGATTTTATACCCATACTTGACATCCATCTTCTTTAGTATTATGACCTCATCAAGATGGCAATTTCATTCGCTCTTGTAATATTTTTATTTCGAGCACATTACCCGTTCGAATATCTCTACTGATTTTCGAGTTATAAAGAAATGTTCCGTGTGCATAACTGTGTTGCATCGCCACCAGAAATAGATAACCACTCATCCGCACTGATTTTTGAGACATTTTACGTCAAAATCCCGCGGAGCAAAATCCTTTCTTTATATTCACCGCCGACAGTCTTCCGCATTCGACAAAACGCCTCTTTCTTTCTCGCGCACGTATAGTCTTCCAAATCGATTCATTGGACTCCTCCGGAATCATCCCTGCAGCCTTCTCCTCTCCGTCCCATCTCTTTCTGCTCAACTCCCTCCCCTCCGCTGTGACTTCCTCTCCTCCCTTCCCCCCCCCCCTCTCCCCCTCCATCCCCCTACCTACCGACGGAATCCGGAGAAGGAATGAGTTTTAAAAGAACCTGGTTTATCTCGCTTCCCCCTCCGGAATCGGGAGAAGATTGGTGGCGAGGCTGTGTGGGGACAATAACTTGGGAGATTGGCAATGGGGTGGTTGGTCCAAGGTCGGAATATCTCCCCGCCATCCCACCTGCAAAAGCCGTAGCGTGCCAACTCGGGCCCAACTTGGTGGTAATTGTGTTCACCATCGATCCGAATAGTCGAAATAATAGAGGTATCTGGTCCATCTTCATACCCTAACATCCTAACTACCCCTTTCATTTGGTTTTCCTCTGCAGTTTCGTTGTTCATAAATATATCTCACGCTAGTTTCATTTGTCCTAATTTCTTTAATTTCCCTTGGGAAAATCATTTAAGAATTAGGATTTTATGCAGTTGAAGAACCTATTTCTACAACTATGATTAATTGGTTGATTTAAATTATCAATAATTATCTAATAAAATATGTTTGTGAATTATAGATATGCTTCATTGGCAGAACCGGGAATGTTAATGGTAGAACCAAATTTCAAGGTCAACATGTATAAAAGTTTTCTTTATTTTCTTGATAATAACAGGTACGTTTTTTCTAAAATGTATCCGATTATTTAGTCAAATTTCGGAATTACTCAGGTATGACTACATATTTTTCGGTATCTTAATATATATCCATCTACTATGACTCCTAGTTTTACTTTAAGAAGATTCCCCCGTAACCGTGCAAGTCAAAACAAATGTGATATTTCATTTTTTCGTCAATGATATTTAAAATGGACTTCCACTAAATGCATATCAAAGATAACGAAAATTGTAAAAAGAAAAACTAATCACCCAAATGTCGACTACTCGACTAACATATTCTTTAATGTTTTTCATATCGTAGACAATGGGATTGACGATGAAGGTTCGGAGACCATAAACTGAAATAAGTACAACAATGAGGGTTTATCACGATTTTTTATTTTTACTTTATCATACAAGGGACTATGGCAAATGATCATTTGCAAATCATCTCTTAAAGATTCCAAAAATAGGCAGAGATATAGGAGTCTATAGTTGAATGGACGGGTGACCTTCCCATAACGGCCGTGACGCCATTTAATCCATCGCTTCTTCCCTCTTCTCCCCGATACATTCTAAAAGATGCCTTAAAAAGGCTTTTGGGAAGATGTCCACTTCTGCAGGAAATACAACAGTATAAAGATTTAGAAAATACTTTGAAAAAATCTCCGTCTTCACTGGGAATCAAACCACGGGCCTTTGATCGATGGATGAAATGACGTCAGAGGTTGTTTTGCGGAAACAGAAAAAATTCAACTTTCTACGATTAGTTATTTGGTTATTTGGCCTTAATGTTTCGAATGAACTCCGTAAATCTATATGAAAACCCTCGTAATTTTAGTAAATTTGGATTATCATTCGAAAATGTTTTCGAATGATAATCCCCCAATGGGAAGTATCTCTGAGGTAAATGGGGGCAAGAGAAAGGATAATAAGAAACCCCGCCCTCAAAAACTTTCCCGTCCAGGGGGTAAAAATGTTTACAAGGGAAACTAAATTCTTGTTAAAAACAAGACTGTAACAAAGAGCAGAAGCGGATAATAAGAAAAGAATTGCTTTTGAAAAGGACGCAATTACCAATAGAGGGTAGCCAGTGAGCGGGACCCCAAAGAAAGAGGTGGCTAAAACAAGGCTGTTCTAACTTCGATCGTTTCGGGTGTGGGTGCAAATTAGGATGAAGAAGGTGCGATGGGTGGAGATGGAAACAATTGAAAGAGGTGCTCGGTATAAAGGGTGGAAAAAGCTGGAGGTGATTAGTAGAAGGCAGAGTAAGTGGATGGAGTAAGTAATGAGAGGCGAGGGGATCCTGAAGGCCGTGATAAGGATGTTGGGTAACAGTAGATGGGGAAGAGAAAGAATATAATTTATGGATGGGATGAAGACAGGTAGTAAATATGCCACGCTGAAGGATGTAGTATGAGAAATAGTTCCCTTCTGTAATAAGCAGAAGGCTGCGCTACCACATCCACCCAAGTCTATCTTGATCATCCCTATCTTGATCGGTAGATCACTTCTAATAAGACTAATCACTGCTGCACACCTTTATGAACAGAACCCTGCAATTCACCTCAGATACATTATTTTCGCCAGGCATGCACTTTCAATTCATAAGAAAAAGCCTTTCAAGCATTTTTTTATTATTCCCCAATTTAAGGTTTCAATCGCTCTGACCTTGGACTTTTCATTAATCTTTGAAGCTGTTCTACATAATCAGTCGTAATGTATCGCCTTAATCCAATAAATAATATGCAGTTCGACTTTTTAAAAAAAGTAGTGCCAAAACCTAGACCCAGTGAGAAAAGATTTTTGTACATGGAGTCAAAATTATTTTCCGCGTTACCGTATGAATTTCATAAAATAGAAAATTTAGTTTCCTTTTTTAAAAACATTTTCTATTTACTTTGTTGAAAAAAATATCTTGGACCAGTTTTTTATAAATTCAAATAGGCATTGTTTTTGTAGCATTAATTTGGTGAAGCAATTTCCAAGATTAACGAATTGCACATTGCAAAGGTTTTCAATAAATGGTTATTGCATGGCATATTTTGTATTAACGATCTCCTATGTACACCTTAGAGAAAACCTAGAGCTTTCTTTTATATTTGCTCTTAGCTTTGGGAATAAATGAAATTGTTGTATTATGCGACATTATTGTTGGGGTGAACTGTATAGAGAGCCATTGGACGTAACTCCTGTGCATTGCACTCACTGAAAAAAGTGACCTGAGAATAAAAAATAGGGTAAATTAAACTAAAGACAGGTTAGGTTAGTCTTTACCTACTGCACATTTAACTAGCTCATAAAGTGTTTGCAGAGGTTTTTTGCGGCCTGGAAAAGGCCAGTGAAGAGCTTATTACATCAGATTTGTGAATGACAAAGCATTTTAAAGTCTATGAGTCAATGGGCTTAAATCTTTAGTGAGCTCATAACAAGATTAAACGCATGAGGTGAAGCAAATTTCCAGGAAAGGGAAGGTAAATTAATCTTAAAATTAGAGGGAGTAGAACTATGAGGAATTGGCCGGCACTTGAACTTGAGCATTGATTTAGAGCACCATAAGCTAGGGGAAGTCTATAAATAAATTAGGTTTTGAAGCGGGCAGTGTTAAGATTTTGGACAATAGAAGGTCATCAGATAGAGGATAAGGCTCGCGGAGAAGTACTTATAGGCTGGAAGAGTTGATGATAGAGACGGGAAACTATAATAATTAAAGGTGAAAAGGAAACATGAACAAGAAGCTTGCATTAAACAACTGACTAACTAATGTACGCGACGTCGGCTGAAAGTAAAATAAATCTTTTGAAGTTAAATTTTGTTATGACACCAAATAATGTATCCCAAAAGGCCAAATGTTTTGCCCAATCCCAAGTTCTCCTTTCTTATTTAAAAAAATCGATTTATAAGACTGTGGCATAGAACCTAAATAATTATCCCTGTAGACAGGGATATTTTACGGGGGACATAGAGCATGAAAGACTTCTTTGTCACCAAAACTACTAACTCAAAATATTATCATAATTGTCTCTAATACAACTTCGAATATACATTCCCTCAAGTAGGTATACAATATAGGGCGCGCGTTCTATCGGTACTGTGTATTCCTTGTGGGGCCAAAGACAGCCAATTGTTGTGAAGTGTGACACGGTTAGCTGTTTGACGTTTACAGATTGGAGCCAGAATATCTCGTTAAATATCCGAAAAAGAAGACTCAGATATAGGGAATCGTGGTTATGAGGACGTTTTTAATAGTAAAGTTTAAACTGCAAAGGCGGTTTTTAATTTCACTGGCATGTATTAATGAGGCGAGCAGTTGCAGATTAATTTTTTTTTCTTTTTTTTTGTATGTACCCGTACTCAACTGCTTAGGAAAACCTGAGGTCACAAATCATTTCATCTAGAAAGATGACACAAACTTAGTCTTTTCGTGCGATTTCGGTGATATCACGTGTCTTGGAGATTTTGTGAAGATAACCTTCTACACTGAGGGTTTCTTTAGCCTTTACATAATCCATGATATATTCTGTTGGTAAAAACAAACCAAAAAACACTATTTTACATCAAGAATGTAAAAAACGCACAAGCGAGTAAAAATTCTACTTAATAGTACATGCATTAGATTTTCTTTTATAATCGATCATTGAGGTTGAGTGGCTTCGAGACTTTAGATACGTGGTGAGGGTATGATAAGTGGTGTTTATTAGGACATTTATCGACTGACAAGCTAAAGTTATTTGCGCTTTTACGGAGATATGAAATAGATGGTAAGAAAAGGGTTATTTGGGTAATTGAGAAATAATGGAGAGTAACCATGAGTCGGCATCAGCTAAATCATTACGAAAGAAAACTAGTGGTCCACAGTTTAATGTCCCATCAAACGGCTGGAGTACTAAACTTAAAGCGTCCAACACAGAAGTTCCACAATGGGATCGGTATTCCTTCCCTGTCGGGATTAGTATTCTAGCCCTCGAGATAGGGATCCAGTGCTTCAGCTGCCACATTAACCTCGATCTCAAGGGATATCTTGAAAACTAACTAACTCTTCATCATGAAGTACTGAAAGATTAAATATGAAACTCACTCTTTCTTCTGAAAATTTGCCCAAATTTATTTTCTTGCTAAACTTATACAAATCAAAGAATTTCCATGGTGCAAAAGGTTCCACATGGAGATAAAGCATACATTTGCTTTCAGTGCTGGATAAAATGCCAACTTTAGAATATAACGAGAGACCCAGAGCTTTAATAAAAAGCTACACTGTTTAGTTATGCTATCAATCTATTTTACCTATGTTCGCCAGAATATTGAGCAGCTTAATCTACCATGAAAGTAAAGAGTAAAATAACATAATAACACTTTCACAATTGATAGTAGGTCTCTAAAAAAACACTAAAGCACATCCCACTAATGACGGAATTGTATCGCCTTTAAGTCGATAAATTGCACACGAAACTGAATTGACCAGCCATACATTGTCAAACATCTGTCTTTGACTATGGATTAAATTATGATAGCCAATGGAAACAGAGGATTCAGGCGGGAATTTTTTTCTTGAATTAGAACCCGATCAAAGGGCAAATTTTCATATTTATATAAAATAAAGGCATTTCAATGGATGAAAAACATTGATTAAACCATGAGAAAATTTAGTATTATTTGTGGATAAGTTCGTGTTTGTGGAATCCATCGGCAATGAAGACGAGAACTCACTTGCACATGTGCTGAAACTTTTTTATTTTTTTCGTCCAGATGAATTTTAACGAGCCAAAAGATAATTATTATCCACCGGAAATTTATTGAATGAAACATCCGGTTTCAAACAGGAAGTTTTATAGATTACAACGCAATATAGAGCCTTAATTTCAACGCTTCAACGTACACACTTCCCGTTAGTTCTAGCTCCCGTGAAACGTTGGTTTTTATTATTTACCAGAACCCATGCGTCCACGTGGCCTGTGACGTAATAGTTATCTCCGTCCGCTTTAGCTTTGTTTAGCCGCCTCAGAGGCAAAAATCAGTGCAAGAGCCTCATCATGGTTAAAGCACATCATAAAATTTTCTTCTCATATCTCCAGTAGCCATTAATTCGCCGTAGTTATCCCCTTTGTTAAAAATATAAAAGCTTCAAGAGGTCCGGCATATTACAAAACTAAATAATCTGATACAGTTTCACCACCATTTTTGAGGACATTACAGCAAACACTCGATTTCATAAGGCACTAATAAGAGAGGTCACGTTAGTAAATATTAACCTTGTAAATTCCACCATAGTTTAGTAACAACGGTATAACCGGCATCATTCGTTAGGGCATCATCAGGTACATGAAAAATTAGGCACATTTTTATTGTACTTGGGTACATTTTAGGTACATTTTTATTGCACCCTAACGAGTGAATATGGTTTCACCGTTATTCGTAACTGTTTTGGAATTTATAAAGTTAATATTTACTTTCTTTCAATATAAGAAAATTCCACCAAATTACGCCACATAACATTCGCTTTATGAGGCCACATTACTATTTTAACAAGCATGCCTCAGAAAAATAAAAAGGTTTTTTCAGCGTTTCCTATCCAGTTTGCGCTAAAATAAACCATCAAGATAATACTATTAAGATCGACTTATCGATGGGATTCTATATTAGTGTACTATGCACCTAGGTCAGGTATCAATGGAAGAGGAGGAGAAAAATCTGGCTAAATTTTCTCCTTGTAATCGATTTCACATTCATCTTATTCTTGGTAGAAAATTATGCAAAAATTGTAGAAAACTAGTCCGTAGGCTTTCCCCACAGTCCTATATTAGTTTTAATTCCTCCTCATCCACGAGATAAAGCGCAGCTTATTGCTGAAATTGGGTTGCCTATTAAGGTAAATATATCAAAGTGTTTATTTCTATCGATTTTTCTCTCTTTTGTAATTGCCTCACTAACGCATGCTAGTAAACTTATGCAGGTTAAAAAATTTTCCAAAATAATTGAATTTTTATTCCTATTACCTTGCAAGCTGGCTGAGCCTCCAGGGTATATGGAGAAGGCAAAGGAATATGAATTCCCCTAGGCCAAGACAGGTATGACTTTCACCTCGGCTAGAAAGAGAGGGAACTTTGAGAGTCTCGCATTCTCCTTCCTCATTTGCTCAGAAGACTGAATTCGGTGATGTATCTCCTCACCGAAGAAGTGGGCTGTAGCATTTTCTAGTGCTTTCCTAGAAAATGAGATGCAGAAACTGTTCTAGGTTTTCCCACCGGATTAAAGATTCTTTAACTCTGTGGGAAACCCGAGAACAGGTCATGCATCTACTTTGCCCGGAGAGTACCAAATCTTACTTCAAGAAAAAAACACGTAACCTTATATGACTATCCTTTTCACGGCAAAGGATTGACGTCAAAAGCAGTAAAGAAGGGGTTAAGTGCATTATAATTTGCCATATTTTTCATTGTATATGGCATAAGTTGGAAGGCGTTATTTATTTACCTTTATAAATTAAACTTTTAAGCATTGATTTTATTCCTATTGCTGATGTTTTAATTCTGGGCGTTGAAAGAACTATTCAAATAATCTTGTCACATTGGCACCAATGATCATATTTCTTTGGCGTAGTTCTTTTGACAAATGTATTTGTGATAAAATTAAATTGTTACTTATTATACAATATAATAACTTTTGATGCAATTTCATTTATCTATCATGACAGTTTTCATAACTATTTTCGATTTTTAGTGTATTCTCTACCGTAGATTTTTAAAAGCGATACTCGTAATCATGACAGAGAATTTTTCATATACTTTAACCACATGTCATAAAAGTCTTTTGCTGAAAGGGCAAGAGGACTAACATTTTTTAATGATTTGTTGTGGTTTCCAATTATAAGGATCCAATTGAATCAACTATAAGACCGATTTTCCAGAGGTTTTAAATCGTTATTTATGTTGCTACTCCCAGTTTAATACTACTCGTAACACAAAGGAATTTAATGGATTTGAGACCTTTCGGGATGAGAGAAACACAAATAAGCATTAGGGGAACATTTCTTTTATGGGAATCTAGCTGTTCTTAAGTGTTTTGTATATATCCCTTTTTAATCAGGGTGTAATCCACATACAATCATCTAGGTTTTCCATCGCCTTTCATCCCAAAATAGAACCTCTGTTATGTTTACTAAATATCAATCGTGTTTTTAGAAATACAACTTTGCCATGGCATTATTTCTACTAATTTATTGAGTTATTTTATTATTATTGAATCTCAGTATTGTAATATGATTGTAAGGTGAATTTTAACTGAAGTTTTTTGAGTTATTTTCCTCCGCGGGTGACTGTATACATCGTTAACTCATGCATGACCAAACAGTACTTTTCCACCCAATATTCAAATTGCTCATTAGAGTGCCCAATCGACTCAATATTTTTAATCTTGTGCTCTCAGAGAATAGTTTTATTTGTTAATTTACTGTAAGTTACCAGCCACATTTCCAATTCTTCATGCTTTCTTTTTGTATTCTTGTAGGTAAACTTTAGCATAAATAGCTGCACAGTGTTCTTAATACGCACTCTTGGGACATAAAATAATTTTACTATAAAAAACGAGCTTAAAGCTTTAAAATTATACTCCTGGCATAAATGGCACTTTTATACCCACCGATTTCCTCAAAATGACTTGTGTGAAACGGACTTAACATCGAATAACGGACTTCACATCTGTGATATAAGTGACATCGTCAACAGCACATATGGCTTCAAACCAAAATGTTGAAAATAAGTTATTTTTCGTGAAAACGGTACATTTCAAATTAATTTTGAATAAGAAGGAAAATGTGGGATTTATTCTTCCGCAACTCTAGCTTAGTAAGCTTAAACACCTCGCGCTGCCCTGTTTCATGGTGTTCATGGCAGGCTAAAACTGGTTTCTTCCGATAAAAACTCCCCGATTCCTTTTGGTACAGATAAAAACCCCGTCGAAATGTGTTTTGAATATTTATACAGATTGCTTGCTGATAGACCTGGCTATTGCCGGATTGCCACATTGCCGGATATTAAAATACTCTGGTTTGAATCCTACTCGTTTTTTTTCAAAGCTAACTTAATTGAAACCGAAACGAAGGCGTCAGAACTACTTTACTTTATTTAGAAAACCTTTCCAATAATTAACACCCAAAAAAAGCCAAGGTACTAAATAAATTGACAGATTTCAGAGAATAATTAATGACCGCTGGAAGAAACTGGTATTCTAAGAATAGGGAGAGGAAGCGATAAAATGAAGATGGAAGAGAATAATAATAATAATAATTGCGTCTTTATTTAATCAAGTGTATTTAGGACCATTGGGTCCTCTCTTACAATAAACTTGAACAATCACAAACATCCATGTCCTGGGAGGAGAAAAATCCTCCCCTGGCGGGATTCGAACCCGCGACCTTTGGGTTGGCAGAATCAGAAACAAGAAGATGAAACAGTACCCGAACAAGAGAGAAAGAGGAGCGTGAGCCAGAATTTGGCTTAAAAACCGTGATTATAACTATCATATATTTCGGGCTATTTTGGTTGCAATAAAAGTGTAATATATGATCTTTATATTTATTATGACTATTAATATTTGTTTTTCTAGCTCTTAAGTTCGCCATTTTTTTAACCAGGGCCTAGAGATATAATAAGATCAAATACTCGAAGTGCTTCATCTTTGAAAAACTACAATACCTTTATCTTGAAATGGAACATATACTCAAAGGTAGGGTGTCAGCGCATCGTGATTTTTTTTTGGGTTTTCGAGTCAGTATCGGAAAATAGCTAGGGGAAAGCCTTCCACATAAAAAAAGATGCAGCGGCTGCCCGTTCGAATTTCTACTTTCCAAGAACAAGGGGTTTGGTGCACACGCGGTTGATATGCTAATTTCGAGGGGGAGGCATTTTAGCCAGCCCCTTCCAAGCCCATAACAGTGATATTTTTACGAGACATGGTGAAAGGCGCCGTAGGATTCTGGAGTATCTGGTGTTCAATCTTTTTTTCCTCGCTCAGTTCCGCGAACGAGTCTTTCTTCTCCCCTTCTCCCCCCTCCCCTGGATGTGTCTTTAAGCATTCAAGGGGGTCCCCAGAGGGAAGAGTTAAAAGGAACTGCTCAGAGGACGGCCTGTATCCGAGAGAAAATTTAAATTCAGGAGAAAATGCATCTTGACTTGGAATACTTCATTTTTGGGACGATGATGCTGAATACACCTAACCCTCTTCAAACCACAAATATATTTTTACTCTTGAGCTAACTTTGATCTATAAAAAGCCTGTTATCTTTATTTAAATTAATAAATAATTAAGAAGTTCCTATGATGTTAGTTAATAGTTAAATAGTAAACATATTTTATCTACGTAAAACTTTTATGACTACACTTATGAAATGATTAAATGCAAAAACTTTCTAAAAGCTTTCGCATGTTTTATGATAACATTTAAACGGAAAATCTAATTTTTCGTGAAGAAATTTTAGCTTTTCCACTAATTTTAAATTGTATATGAGATGAAGGATCAGCCTAAGAGCAGAGAAAGCAGAAGGCGCATTCATTGTTTTCAAGGTTGGAAAAAAAGTTAAATATATATTCTCATCTTCAACAAAATAAGTGACTTCATCTAACCAGTCTAAAAGCAATGCATACATCTTTCTAAAAATGAAATTATGTCAAGTGAAGCGGCTGTTTCCATTTTCCCACTCAGGGAAAGGTATATTCATTCTTAGATAAACCCAGTGGTCGATTTGTTCAGAAAAATAATTTTGCCAAAACTAAATCGGTCTCTAATGAGCCCTGCAGACGTTATCTGTGTAGGAATTGACGCTAACATGTGAGAGTAGAAACGCGTAACTTTTCTCTTACATCCTCATCGGTAACCTCACCTCACGTTCTTTTGGAGACAGGCTGGGTATAATGAATGTTGATATAACGCATTCATTATATTTTTTCATTCTCACTCTCTCAAGATGGCGAAAAACTGAGGAAAGGGCTGAGAACCAGTTGTTAATTAGGGGGAAATGTTAAATGTTGCGTGTAGCTTCTTCGTTAATCCGAAGTAAAAATACACACAACATTTCGTACGCCAGAAATAAATAGCAAATATTTTCTAAATTTAACGCTTAAAAAATAATGTTGCGTCACTGGTAAGCATCACTATATTTGTTCACATTATAAACTGTGCTGCTGGAACTTGCGCTAAGTTTATAATGTATGGCTTTGGCTGCTCAATATATAATGATACTGTATCAAACACTAAATGCTTGTTCAATAATATTTTATGCAATGTTTGCTAAATATATTTGGCCTACGATACCATGCAATATACCATGCAATAACTTCTATTGTGAAGAATACTGAACATCTGCAGATAAAATGTATAATGAGACATACATTTTCTTATTTACAATATAATTGCAAGTACCAAATTCAGTAACTGTTCCAAAGTAATTTTTGTTAGCTCAATGACTTTATTTTTCATTTCTTAATTTAAAAAATCAAAATTAAGTTGGTCTAGAAAAAACTTGACTCGGGCACATGCTTCATGCAATTGATTGCAGAAATGAAACCGTGTGTTCATATGAAAATTCATGAGCCTAAGGTGCATGCACTATTATTGAGCACAAATCTATGCATTTATTAAAAATCCTGAAACCATTTGCTGAGGACAGGTTTGTATGAGGTACAAAATGGAATGGCTTGATAGGTTTTTATGAATGTATTCAACAGCTCAACTCGGATCATAGTACTAAGGCGAATAGTACCAACTTCTTCCCCTGCGGTTTCTGCTGCCACGGCCCGACCCTTCATTTCCCCTTTTTTCTAGACTCGGGAGATACTTCCAAACCCTTGCACCCGTGGGAATTTCCCAACACTGCCTTCCTTAATCTCCGAGTGGTCGGGTTGCGTGCGTTTTTGACTCGGCCTGTGTATTTCGCGGCGGGACCTAGGTATCCCCATTTATTCTCCCATCCCTCGTATTCTTCTTCTTCTTACTCTCCTTTCGATTCCTTTTAGGTCCGGGAGCAGAGGGCGGACGTGCTGGACATCCCGATCGTTCTAGCGGGCAACAAGGTGGACGTGGTGAGGGGCGGCGATGCGGGGGGCGGTGGGGGTGGTGGCGGCGGCGGGGGTGGAGGGAACAACCCCCAGAAGAGGGCGGTCACTGCGGACGAGGTCGCCGAGTGGCTGACATGCGAGATGCCCAACCTGAGGTGAGATGATACAATTAATGGGAGTAATATTGCCTTTTTCTATAGTTCTATTTTTTCAGGATATCATTTCATTTGTCCCTGTCCACACTCCATCTTATTATTCACGGAGAAAACGCAAGGAAAATCTCCTTATCTCCGTTGCTATTGAGATTTGTAAACCATTTGAATTCGCCATTTCATTATCACAATGCTTTATACTTTACTCTAAGCTTTTTCCATTCATATAATTCTATTTTGTCAGGTTATTATTTCATTTGTCCTTGTCTGCCGTCCATCTTATTATTCACGGAGAAGACGCAAGGAAAATCTCCTTATCTCCGTTGCTATTATGAATTGAAAAGCACTTGAATTCCCCATTATATTACCACAATGCTTTCTCCTTTACTCTAAGCTTTTTCCATTCATATAATTATATTTTGTCAGAATATTATTTCATGTCTCCCTGTCCGCCGTCCATCTTATTTTTCACGGAGAATATGCAAGGAAATTGCCTTATCTTCGTTGCTAATATGAATTTTAAAGCATTTGAACTCGCCATTATTTTACCTCAATGCTTTCTCCTTTACTCAATGCTTTTTCCATTTGATGGACCATAGAGTAACAATTTAGGGAGCTCTAACTGAGGTGAGGTGGAATGGTTGGAGCAATATTTTCAGTAAATGTGAGATTATCCTATATTTTTCTTTTTGTTTTCACAGTGATAGATTTTATATAGTAAACAGTGCGAAATCTTTTGTAGTCGCTCAGCCCCACTCAGCCATTCTTTCCTCCAAGAAAAAGTGGATAAGTTGTCAGTACCCACAGGGCTAGAAAATTACCAACCTGTGAAGTAAGTCTTGAGCTGTCTGCCATGTTGTCAAAAATGGATGTCTCGCATACGCACCTGGTTAGGATGCTTCACTCAGACAGCTACTTTCTTCCCTTGAAAGACACTGCCGCGGCAAGTTTGAATAGGAAACAAAAGTGGTGGAGATAAACGGCAGTGAACCATCTTCAACGTATTTTCTCCAGTATTGGTCTCTAGCAATGTCTTTCCTTTTTTTACGCAGTTAAGAAAATTGTATATGTTAACCGGGACGAAACATATTTCTTGTGAAACCAACTCAGCTCACTCGACCAAACTAAATAGTACGGAGAAAGAAATATTTTTAATTTACACTCTACATATAAAGTATTGTAATAAAATGTTTACCTTCTTTTAATTGGTCGACTATAGACAACCAGGTAAATGTAAACTGCTATAATTATACTTAGAACACATTTGTACTTAATTTTGCTTCACCTTCTTTCTTCGCCTCTATTGATGGAGGAAAAATGGACACTTGACAATTTTATTATACAATAGAGTCCGCTAGAGTACAATAGAGTACACAATAGATATTATATTAATGTAATAGAGTAAACGACCTCTGAAAGTAGGTCGAGCATCCATGCTTTCATTTATTGATTAAATGCCAAAGTTATCTTCTCCTAATTTGGAAAGATATTTTATACTTCCTGGATCACCCTTATTTACTTCAGAAATGAGTGCATGAATTTTGAAGCATGCTCAACCAGGAATGGATTTCTTGGACCTGCAGCAATGAAAACTACTTAATAATAGCAACGGTGAATGCAAAGAATACTTTGATATCATCTCCGGAAAAAATGGATATTTTGGTAAATTCTGTCTCCCGCATAATGAGTACTATAATTAATATTTAGTGAAACCCTTCCGAAATGATTATTTAGTTGCGGACAAACAAAAGCATCTATCAAATGGCTTTGTGGTGCATGAAAGAAACTGGCCGCTTGTCTATTCACTCTAGTGCGCTGCTCATTTTAAAAAACCACACCGCAGTTACCTTCATTCGTCATAGACTCTGCGAACTAGACAACGACAAGCGTTGTTAATGAACGCTATAGCATGATTGAAAAGGATAGAACTTCGATAATCGCAATCACGTTTGTTAATTATGTGTCAATATTAACCAATGGTAAAAAATGTATAATTAAAATGTATTATCAACTTTGTGTTTTTAAAAATTTTCCTGCTTCAGAATGCAGTTATAAGAAATATGGTAGCAATTTATTTTTTTTAATCATCCGTGAGCAATTCGTCCTTAGAAAATGCTACCTACCGGAAGAATACCGAACGTATCGATTGCGTAAATCGTTGAATTCGTCGTATAGGTGTAGTGAAACTTGGTGGCACTCGCTTGTGAAGATCATGACGCAAATGACAGGAAAGCATACATGGGATTTGGGTTGAAGCGGCCGATCCTTTTTCCAGAGGACCCTGCGGGATTCCTTCGATAACTTTGCCCACTCATCAACTCTTGGTTTACGGTCCGAGACCTCTAATCCTCCGCTGGTGAGTGCATCCAGGTTATGCTATACCTATACTTCGTGTGACATAAAGTGCGCTGATGTATTCCTATCTGTGCTAACTTCAACACCTTGAATGAAAAACTCCCTTTTCTTGCTGTCTAGAGCGTCTTTGGAGTCATATGCAATTTTCTGATAGTCATAAGTGTAACTCTTTCGTTTTATAATAACTACTTGCTGCACTGGACTGTGTATCTTATTCCATTGTGTCAATACCACTATCAATAAGGAAATATTAATGCTCCTTGAGTTACACCCATGAGTGCGATAGGATTATTTTTTTATATTTACGAGTTTTTGCTTTGGAGATTTGGGATTTAGTGGCCCACGTGATCATCCCACATCCCATCCCTTGAGGACGACGTCAATCCATTACTTCTTTCCATTTCCTGATTCGATTCAACCCAAGGGTATTTAGTCCTAAGGGTTGACCCGAGGGTTATTGAAGGTTTAGAGAAACAACAGAGAAGCTAATTCGCAACGAATTGTAAAATAATAACTTGATCTTATCGTTGACATACTTCATACATCCTTTAGTGGCAACTCCGCCTTAAGTGAAAAATGAAAATAATAATACGTTTAGCAATCTTATTAGAGCAATGTGTGTTCCCAGCGCGGAGCAAACAATGTGTACTCAGTAAATAATATAAAAAAGAGCAAGACATTTGTGTGGAAAAAATTGAGAAAAATCATAGAATAGGTACCTAATGTTTCACCGATTTACCTATGGAAGTATGGGGCGTGCAACCTGAAAAAAATATTTGTTGCATGCTAAACGGAAAAGATATATCAGATGACCGAAATATAATGTGAGACTAGATTCTTTTTGTCCTTTTCGTAAATCCTATGCTAATGACACGATGCTTTTTCGATACAGAATGTAGCATAATTTATTCCGAACAACTTATCATAATCAGCTATGGCAGCAATCATTCCAAAAATTGGCTTTCTGCAGCTAACCACTCCGTTATTCAGCCAGCCAAGCATTTTATTCCTTCATTCGTCGTAATTTTAAGTCCCTCTTAGCTTTCCTCACACCCGTGGTCTCCCTTAATGATCATTTTCATTAATTTTTTCGTTCATTATTGTTTTCAATAAAGTGATAAGTTTCAGAATGTCTCTAATAAGTTTGTCTCGTCTATTTAAGTTTTCATGAACAATTTTTAATCCACCGTCCTTCGTAGGACTTATACATATATTTTATTGCAGAGTACATTAATTTACAATCTTGTGTTGCTAGTTTGGTTTTGGACTCCTCTGCACATATAATGTCTTCTTTGCTAGGGTTATTTCGCTCGCTATATCTTTTTCAATTCCCCTGCCACTGGTAATCCAACCTCTAAGATAGCAAAAATCTTGAACTTGTTCCACTTTTCCCTAAGTCTAAGGTTGCTGTTATCTCCCTGTATTTCTTCCACAAACTATTATTTTGGTTTCTTTAGATCAGGGAACAGCAAACCTTTGACAAGGACGACCCATACTGATCCCTCAGAACAATTTAAAAGTTATTAAAGAGCCTTAAACATATTTTTTCGTAGATTTTCGCAGCTCATTGTTTATAGTATTCAGGTTTTTGGTTCTGCGATTAATTATTTAGTATTAAGCAACAGTTTCGCCGTACTATCGCCGTCGGGCTTTTTTCTAAGAAAAAGCCCGACGAAGCAGGCAGCATAGCACGGCGAAACTGTTGCTTAATACTAAATAATTAATCGCAGAACCAAAAGCCTGAATACCATAAGTCGTAAACATATTTTTACAGAGAAGAAATGCTTGATGTAATAATGTAAAAAGTTATATTTACTTTATATTGGTTTATTGGAAACTAACTTTATGAGTAATATTTTTAAATATCATAAATGAAACTATACTATAGTTTACTTTTAATTTTCAACTTCACTTCAGACTTCATATTGAACCAAGGGAGGGCAACATTGTCAGCTTAGAACGACCAGATTTTGAAACCAAAATCTGTGAAGAATATACACAAATGGTATGGTGCTTATTTCCATGCACGGGTGTGCAGATATATCACCAAAATAATGAAATATGCCGTTAATACATTTTCATTTGACGACACCAGAATTCGAGCTCGAATTAACCCACTTGCATGTCAGATGTGTCAATCTACTACAATATCAGGAAGAGGAGTAACTACGCAACAAGGCCATCTTTATTCAAGGAGAATGTCCGAGAGGATTGGTGCAAACTAGATTTTCTAATCAAGTGAAATATTTTAATGGAAAATTTCTTCCTGTATGGATGGTGGCACAAATATTTAGCTATGGCCTCGATGTTTATCAGATTCTTTCATTTCTGGACCTCGTTATATGATTCGGATTGCAGGAATTGGTTATCACTTCAAATATTTGGTCTACACTCACACGCTGGATAAAATGTTAATGTCTTATGTACAAAATTACTGATGTACACTATTCAAAGTCAGAACGGGTTACTAAAATCGTCATTCGTCGCATCCCACGCAGCACACAAACGTTCGCGGAACGTTACGTGGAACGTAGCGTAAATTGCGTATTGTATCACAGTGAGTACGGTGTAAATGAAGCTTCGCCCTGTTGCCGCCTTCTTCAGGCCACTCACCGCATTCCAACCCATTCCCCCGCTCCCTCTTCTACTCCCTTCTCAACTTCCTCTCCCCGACATCAGTTAGCACCACTTCTCCACTCCTGCACTCCCCGATCGTCCTTTGTTCTCCGAAATTCTCTCACTCCCCTGCCCTCTTCCTCCCCTCCACTGTCACAATGCCTCCTTCTTAACTTTCCCCTCATTATAAGGCAACTCGAAATAATTTTTTTTTGCTCTTTTTCACTTTTAGAAATGGGGAAAAGTGCCAAAGTTTAATGTTGCTTCGTTATGGATGTCGAGGGCTTTTCACCGTATGGCGCCTTGATCCTTTGTGTTTCGTTTTCTCCCCTTCAAATTCCGTGAGTCTTTTCTTACAGCTGCCGCTTGCATTACTTTTTTCAACTGGTATACAACGAAGTACACGTTTTTCTCAGTAGGGGTATTTTTTTCACTGCTGCAAGCACTTCAATTTCGGTACAAGCAAATTGCGTTGGCAAAAATAACTCAATTTTAATTAAAAAAAACATATTTGAGACGAAAATTCTTTTCTCTTGTCCTTTTAGCCCTGCTTTTAATCAAATGTGTCTGGTGAATTATTTTAAAATTCTCAGTCATGATTCTTAGTGCGTAGAATGTAATTCTCTCAATGGCTTACTATACAAACTATGCCTACTGCGTACAAACGTATTGAACTGTGCAGTTACTTATATTATAGTTATAATTATAATCCCATATTTCTTGTTTGTGGCCTTGTAAAATTGAAGCTATTCTCAAATAACTTTAACTATTTCTGAAGAAAATCTGTTATTCTTATTCGAAATTTGTATCTTTATATTAATTTTTTCGTCATATCAGCGCGTAAGAACTGAAGACTGAAACATGAACCTTTTAATTCTTGTATTACCCGTCTTATCGTTACCTGATTTTTACGCTTTTAATGAACCATAAGTTATGTCTTACCTGTGAAGTACCACGTCACATTACAACTAATTCCTTTTTATCTCATTCGGAAGAGTTCCTACAAGCATGAATCAGCCTGATGTATCAAAAATGAATCGTAATAATTGGAAAGCGTCGCTGTGCCTATACTGGGATGTTGAAGACGAAATTTCTTTATATAACCTGACTGCAAATGCGATCATCCTTAAAATCAAAATCGTTTTAAATAGCTACACTTCTGGGGATATTCATTCCGTAGATTAGGTCGTCGAAACTATCAGTAATTCAACTTAAAAGGATTTAAATATCTGAACGTGACGAAGTCACTTGGGGAAAAATCATTCGCCTGGTAAGGGATTCGAGCTCAGTTTCTCCGCATTCACGTCGGGTGCTATGGTTGTATAAGCTAGCGCAGTCAGTCGTCTATCACCTCAAACCAATGACTTATCACTTCCCGTGGTATCTTAATGCTTGGCTCCTTAGGAGGGCATTTTTATATTTATTTATTTTACGAGGTTATTTTTTACAATTTTACCAAATATAAAAATCTTTGAACTTCAGATGCTCACAGAATTGCAATAGAAAATCGTTTGGTAAGATAGAGAGACGACAGACTTGCATGTCTTAACGTGATACAAATTATCCACTCCGACATGAAGCTACGCCCGAGAGGCTAATCTGTAAAACTAACCTTCGGATAAAAATCCGAGGGTGACTGCAGATCGCATAGCTTTGCTTTTCTTATTTCTCTCACATCGGGTATTGCACTCCACCTGATATCGCAAGTTCGCACATTGTATAGCATTTGGCATAGTTATGTATACTTATTTTTTTCATAGATTTATTTTTTATCCATTAAAAAAGTGTTACAGCAGAAAAATATCGAGTAAAAAAAGGGTTTATTTATTGAAATCACGCATCCAGTTATTTCAGTCATCCGATACAAGAAATTCAAGGCCTACATCTATCTACGAAATACCCTGCAAGCCACCTCAAGGGTGTGTGGCAAGGGGTGGGTGGTCACCAACATGCATTTCACTAAACCCTAAAGTTTGTGTAACTACGACTATTGAGTGCAAGTAATTTTGTACTACACCATGGGTGCAATTAATTTTATGAGGAAATAAACGAAACCTGTGCACCTAATCCAATGCTCTTCTTATGGAAGTAAACGTTGGGTAAATAAACAGCCCACATAGGGGCTACTGGGTCTTTCAAAAATTTCCTATTTATCCTTCGAGGTCGTAATAAACATGTGTGCCAGATTATGTTCCAATCCGTCAAGTGGTTTCTACCTATGTATATAGCGTTCAAACAAATGGAATGTCAGTTTTAGAGATATAGGTTTACGAAATTTACTTGGTATAAATTTTTTCATTCGAGTATTATTATTTTCAGTGGAGGACCTCTCTCTCTCTCCATGGCTCTACAGCCGTTGGTGGGCCTTGGGCTCCTCCGCAGTTCGCCTCCAATCTCTTTTGTCTTTAACTCTCCTCTTCCATCCTACGATATTCATTGACTGCAAGTTTGCAGTAACATTATCTATCCATCTAAGCCTTGGCCTCCCTTTTCTTCTCGTGTGGGGAAACTTTTCCTTCAACATTCTTCTGGGCATCCACTCCTCTGTTATCTCTCCACTTGACCCAACCATTCTATTAACCAAGCTATGACAAATCTAACAATCAGATTGTTTTTTTTTGAGATTTGGTCAATTAAACATAAAAAACTTCTGCCAAAGTTTCGACCTTTAATTAGATCATTATCAGGACTGTAGAAATACAACAAGTAAAAACAGTTATAACAATATGTAATACTGGAAAATATATATTAAAAATCATAAGTTAACATTGAAAATTAATTTTTACCTTCAGCTTATAATGGTTTCCTTGTAACAAAACAAGCAACACAACTAAAGACAGACTGAAAATGCATTAAAGGTCGTTGTTACACATTTAATACATTTAATTAAAGGTCGAAACGTTGGCAAAGTTTTTTATGTTTAATTGACCAAATCTAAAAAAAAAACTCAATCTGATTAATAACTTCATGGCCAAGAACAACCTCAAAAACAAATATAACAATGTCCTGGCCTCCAATTAAATGATCTAGCTCTGCATTATATCTTATTCTCCAGTCCTCATTTTCCTTAATAGGTCCATATATCTTTTTTTTATAATTTTCGCTCAAATACGCTGAGAGAATTTTCATCCGACCTCTTCATGTTCCATGTCTCTGAGCCATAGGTGACAACCGGTCGTATCAATGTCATACATGTTTTAATCATCGCATTTCCTGTAATAATCCGGTTCTTGAACATCTTTTAGCTTGAAAAATATTCACGGTTGCCTGCTTGTATTTTATCTTTTACTTATCTGCTTAAATCATTGTCATAAAACCATTGCCCCCAGATATCTAAAGCAGGATACTCCTTCAGACCTCTTCTCTCCGATTGTCAAATCTTGAGGTGCTCTTCTTGTCTCTCTTCTTTCTTCATTATCATAATAAGTTTCAAAAGGCGCCCGTGGTGCCCAATTATTCAAGGAACATATTGAAATTAAATGACACTTGATATCATGAGTTTATTCCCAACACTAAAAAAATACATTATTTCCGTTTATTTGCGAGAGAGAACAACGTACAGTTGTCCGTGTGAGAATACTGCTGTTTGGAGTTGGAAGTCCAACTTGGTCAAACGACTGACCCTGCGACTTGTTGATTGTCATCGCATATGCCGGAATCAAGATGAAAGGTAGCGTTGTCTCAGTCGGAGCCAAATCAGAAATGATTCTCGCTTTTATGAAATTTCTTGCAAGCAGTTGAATAACGGCATTTAAAAAAATTATGTGACCGTGACTTCATCTAATAACGGCATTTTAAAATTAAAGTGACTGTGGCTCCATCTAATGACGGTGCTTTAAATTTAAGTGCCTGTAGGTCCATCTAAGAATGGTATTTTAAAGTTTTAGTGACTGTGGTCACAGTCTTGTGGTTTCATCTAATAACGGCATGTAAAATATTAAGTGACTGTGGCTCCATCTCACAGCGTTCATGAGTCAATGAGTGAGTGACAAGGGCTTTTCTTATATATATATATATATATATATATATATATATATATATATATATATATATATATATATATATATATATATATATCTAGGCGCTCACAGGCGTAAATAATAAACGAATAAATCTGTTTGAACGAAATATTTATTATATATATATATATATATATATATATATATATATATATATATATATATATATATATATAATAAATATTTCGTTCAAACAGATTTATTCGTTTATTATTTACGCCTGTGAGCGGTTTGAGTGAATGAATGAATGGTTATTATATATATATATATATATATATATATATATACTCATCCATTCGAAAATCGGACGCTCAAAGGCGCGAATAAATTCATACAATCATAGGAAATGGAAAGGGATAGGAACACATAAAAAAATATATATATATATATACTTCGTCTTTCGTTCATTATCTCAGTGGAGGTACAATGGGTTAAACGTATGACAATAATAATTCTTCAGTATCTGTATCCACTTCTCTTGAATATCGCATGCCACAGACGATACATCGCAATATCACCCTATCCTCAGTCCCGGATGGGACGTGGGAAGGATAGGAGAGGGGGGGTGAGGAGATGGTGTAGGGGGAGAGGCAGGCGAATCGCTGCCTGTTGGATCCCATTGGGTGTGTGTGGGCGAGTCAAACCCTTTCAACTCTAATGGCTCCATCTTCTTCTCTCCCGAGCGCGTCGCTGCAAAGTAGATTGGAGACGAGGGACGCAACCATGTATTATTTCGATCCACTTTCTCGTCGTCCCTTTTTGCAACTCATTTTTTCACCCCACCCCCCTCCCCCAAACCCACCCACACCATACCCCCCATAAAAATCTCAATACAGACTGTAACAAGGGTAGCGCTAAAAGGAACGGAGTCGTAGACAAAGCATCAGGAAGTCTGAAGCCTTGCCATTTAAGTGGATTAATTTCGCGGATCCGAAAGAAGATTTTCGTTCACGTAGGATTGTGATGCGTGCAATACTTAGAGGCGCGAGCGGGACGTACTATTCTGGGACGAGGGGAAAAAAGATAAATCACAAAAATAAGAAGAAGAATAAGAAAAATAATTCATTGCTCTAGGACATATGTCCTCTATGAACAAAACAATTTACAGTACGAAATAGATTCATTATATCAAACACGCTTATTCGCTGTGAGCGATAGACCAAAACAAAATAATAATTGTTCCAAAGTTCAAAAAAGACCTTTGGCTAACGAAATGAATTACAATTTAATGCTATTTTCACAGTTTATTTAAAAATTATTACCTATGTTTCGACAATTTATTGAACTCATATCCAATATAATAATGATAATAATATAACTTCTTATATTGATGGCTCAAGTTGTTGAAATCTATGTAGGTTTCGATTGAACTGTGTGAAAACTTTATAATATTTTGATTTGTTTCATAAGCAATTTTGCAAGCATTCACTAAGTGAGTTCAACAAAAAAGAGGCCTTTTTCCCCAAAAAGGACAAAATATCAAATCATAATCACTCAAAAAAACAAGATTTTCCAAGTATAAATAACAAATAACGCCTCATCAAAGAAAAGTAAAAGTAGTAAATAATTAAAAAAAGATAACTACTACAAAAATATAAATAAAAATACAGACAATCATCATTTCAAATGGCAATTGCTTTAACATTACATCTTATGTCCCTGATTTTTTAATGTTTATATCGAAGAAGTCCATGTTGTTAACTGAAAACATATAAGTAATTGAAAAATCTTAATTATCTGCAAATCTTCAAAGGCTTTATCTTCTCCCGAATATGGAGAAAACATTCCTACCCAACTTAAATCAATTAAATAAAATTGGCTCAATTAAATTTAAGGAAAGAGATTAATTTTTCATTGGTTGGCTTGAAGACAACAGGTGATCGCAGCTTGATTTTGAATTATCCTTGTGCTTTAGTTATCTCCTCACGCTCAACTGGATCGCAAATTAAAAGACAATTGAACAAATCTAGATCAGTGGGCATTATAGAAGTCCAACTCAACTTAATTTAACTCGAGGAAAGAGGGAAATATTAAAACCAGTTGATATTGAAGATACTGGTGACTACAGCCTGAGCATAAGTTACGTTACATATTTTGGAGACTATATTATTTTTTCGGACTCCCATAGCGCATATGGTGCAATAAGAGGACAACTTGAATCCATATATTCCTTATCAAAGCAAGCGGTCTGATATTTAACAGCCCGTTTCAGGTGGAGGTCAAATGAGGAGCCTAGAAGCCAAGTGACTTTTTAGTTTTTTCGATGTGAGTGCAGAAATGTGTTCCTAAACTATGTTAAATTGTTGTGGCCAAGGGGTATAAGTAAATGACTGATGGGTGCTGAGATATAGTGGAATAAATTTCATCAACTTCTAAAAAACTCATTGAAGAACAACAACAAGTTGGACTTTAAACATGAAGAACTAAAAACGAACTTTTTGTCACTTGTACCTCTTGGCTTCTAGTCTCCTCAATTATCGTTGGAGAGACAATTTCTATTAAATTTTCATTACTCATACTTAGGACATGACATTTTCGCGAAACGTTTATTGCGACAGGGTTCACGAAATGACCGACTTTAGGGATTTGTCACGAAATTTACCTTGTCTTCTTTGAGACGCGATTTTGTTAATGAAATTTGAGTTATTTTTCAAATGCCGAATTTTTTAAGCATGAAATATTTTCTTCCTTATTACAATTTACGTGCGATAATCATTCAATTACAATTGTTTTACTTTTTATGCTTGATATTGCTGATTATTAATAAAGCCACATTGTCTGCAAGTAGACAAGAATCGTCATTCCATGAATGAACATTCGGTTTAATTAATAACGAGTGATACTGACAAATGAGTAATTCGAAGTATCTATTTTCATCCTCTTCTAACCAAATTTGCTAGAGTTCCACTGAAATTATATGCAGAAACGAATTTATACATCGTAACAATCGTACCTCGTTTCGTATCGTACTCAAATCAACGTTTCGTCAATGAACCTCAGAGTAAACTCT
The DNA here is from genome assembly GCA_963573305.1 of Pyrrhosoma nymphula. Lineage (NCBI taxonomy): Eukaryota > Metazoa > Arthropoda > Insecta > Odonata > Coenagrionidae > Pyrrhosoma > Pyrrhosoma nymphula. The sequence goes on along the minus strand of OY754336.1, from coordinate 53,533,421 downwards.
GAGCAACTAAGGTAATAGTGCATAGATAGTGATCGACACATCAAATCGCATCGTTATAGCGCGGTCTTTGCAGCAAATTCTATCATCTTTCTTGTCAAAGTCTGGCAATGACATTTCTACATTATTTCCATTTTAGATGAAATAAAAAATAGTGAAATTTCTGGTGCGCGAAAAAATAGTCAATTACCTACTATTCTTCATGGAAACTTATATTGAGCCGCTGGCAAAATCATCGACTTCGTTCATGGAAAATTGCACAGCCGTAATTGCCGTAATTTAGTTTGTTTGATTTCACCACATTCAGTGATTTTAAACACCGAAATCCGTTAATTTTATTTACCAATATCCAGTGTCCCTACTCATACCGTATCTACAACTGGTTATTTTTATAGATGTGTTTATCTCATTAACCCTTTTTATTAATTTGAAAAAAATTGACTTTTAGATTGAGTACTAAGCGACATATATCCATTAAGTAATCTCTAACTTTTTCCAAGCAATGGTATTTTCTAAAACATACTCCCGCATGAAGTCCTGGTTTGTTTTCACGAGTTTCACAAAAGTAAGTTGTCTCTCTTCTTCCTCCGGCTACTTTTCTTTTGGAACAAACCGCACAATCCTTATACCTACTTCTTCTATTAGTAATAGTAATTTATTTTCGCGTTTTCCTTTTTTTGGTGAAAGATTATCTTTTTTGATAAGCCAACGTAATCGAATTTGCAATGGATATGTGTTTTAGTAGCATGATCATGATCATGCTACTAAAAGCTTGCAAGCTTCTTCAAATCAGGCTAGATAGGCCGTGATCTCCTTGCCTTCTTCCTTAAAAATATGTTTATCTCCAAGTTCATTAATGCATGTTTGGTTTTAATATTTTAAATATTATATAAAGTGTAAAACTTAATTTCCCTGTTTCAAATTTAAATAAAAATGGACCAATTAGTTCGAAGCTTTGATGCACGTGTGCGCATTTCGTCTTCTTCTGGTGATAGTTTGTTGAATGACTCCATATAGGCTCATAAATATTATAAATCACTCACATATTGATAATCTTAGGAAAAGCATTAGACGAAATATTTTGCTCACGTTCAAAGCTCTTTTCTGGCGATATGTCCAGAACATTTTGTGAACCCCAAAATTCTGCGGTTTATTTGATTATGAGCATAAAGTTAAGGAATTAGACAGGCGAAGAGATTTCAAAATTCATTTTTTCCACGAACAACAAAAGAAAATAGTAGCTTCCGGCTACGAAACGCAATCTTAAGAGTAATGCTAATCAGCGAGTAAACGTTTATACATTCGAACATAATGTAAAATATGAGAAGCGTAGCCCAAAAATTATAGGAAATAATCATTGAAAGAACTATGTCTGGCTTAAGTAATAATTAGGGACATGCAAAACTCGCAAATGCGATAACGCGAATTTTTACGCGAATTCTGGGGGTTTTCCGTGAAAACGCGAATTTCGTATATTATCGCGAATTTCAATATTTCAATCGTGAATTTTAGCATTTCCAACGTCAATTTCCTCATTTTTGCGGTCTCTGTCATTTAACTTGAGACTGTAAACATTTAGTTAAGCAGTACATATTTGGAAATGGCCTTTCCGGTACAAGTTTATTTAGAAATGTTACTCGGATATAATATTCTTCGATCAAGTATTGTGAATTTTGAACAAAAGGAGTGGAAAATGCATGCCAAAATTTTGCTATACAGGGACTGCCCCCGAGTTACTTAAGCCTCGACTTAGGCCGGGTGCACACGAACGGTTAAGTACGCCGCGTCAACGCTGCGTTTAAGCACAGAGTAAACCTTACTCTATGGTTTAAACCACGTCAGTTGTCACGGCGGTGCACACGGCAGCGTTCATTGCGCGTTGACGCCGACTGGAAGCAATACAGTCCCGTGCCAGGGATGACCAAGGACGGACGTGTATGCAAGAAAACGTAGTTTTTGATAACTTATCCTACGAATATTATTCAATGGACGAAAAAGGAAGTATTGGGCTCATCCTTTTGTATGCTCGCGGCTTCTGAAAGGAGCGTTTGCAGCTATGTTTACAGATTTAAGAAAAGATGAAACCCAACTATTCACCTCCTAGGTGAACAATTCGACATCGAATGCGTTTTCAGCGGTGTCCATCGCTGGTTCAAAATCTCGTGTGCACTGTCTGACGCTCTCTCACACGCTGCTTCACCGCAAAACTCGGCCCCTGACACTGTGTTGCAGGAGTGGTTGGCGGTCGAAATCAAGGAGATTAAAATAAACCTCCTCCTATAATTCTGGATCCTAAAAATTCTAACCTCCTTGGTCGAAATTCAACCGCTGAGTAAACGCAGTGGCAACGCGGCTTCATCGCGTGTCGTGTGTATGAGCCCATAGCAATAGGCCTTCTGCTAAAACGCGCGGTAGATTGACGCTCCGTCTACGCAAACGCAAAACTCTCGTGTGCACCCGGCCTTACGTTAATATGTACTTACGTGAGTGGGAACGTTACCAAAAACGACGAATATTACGAAGTAAGGAACGGAACAGTTGTACGGAAGTTACGGGGTGCTAAGGATGGTTGCCTACTTTCAAGGGGCGCGTGTCACGCAACCGGTATACTGATTTTCTTCTGTGGCAGTTGTATCACATTCACCAAAACTTATGATGCTGAAGTGGATGGTGACGGTAAAGCAGGGTGAGGCAGGATTTCGACAACATGGATTATATTGTGCTGATGACGAAACAATACTTTGTCTTTTTTGCAACCCAAATGTCTCGTGGAAAAGGAAGGACAACTGCACGAAACACATTTTGAGTGAAAAACATAAGGCTAATGTTGAAAAACATTCTACCGGTGGTAGTGGTATAAAACGGCATGCATCCATAATAGTATTCAGAGTGGTATTTTTTTATAAAACTATTAATTCCTTGCAAGGTACGACAACTTCTAAAGCAGAAGCTGTAAAACTAGGGAACGTGAGCTCTACGGCCTCTTAAAGTTACAAGGTATAAAAGTCTCCAACGGCCGTAACAAATTGGAACCACTCGTCAAAAATACGCCACAATTGTTGTGTTGGTTTGCTTTCCCTTAATACCTCCCCTATCTCTCCCCCTTCCCCATACTCGCCTCAACGGTCGCGGACTTCACCTCCCCCACTCCTTCCCCACCAATACCTTTCTGCTCTCTCCCACAACACAACGTCATTGGTTCCCCATCCCTCTCTCCCCTTTTCTTCATTTTCGTATTTATTCTAGGCTGTCCTCCTCCCGATTCACTTACAACCTTGCGTTGTAAGTGATTTCTCCCTTCAGTTCGCTGAAGAGGGCCACCTTGTGGCCGAAATACGCGTATCCGACGCACACCCTCGTCTTTTCTTGTTTGTGCCGTTTTTGACTACGCTCTTTTGAGATAGAATCTCCCAGAAGTTGGGCCCGACTAAATGTGTGAGTGAGTGATTTCTTGACTTCTTGTGAGTGTGTTTGTGTTCATATCCCAGGCATCCTTAACGGGGTCCCATTAGCCCAGCAAAGGATCCCTTTTTGAGTGAGTGTGTGTGTTCTTACCCCAGGCATCCTTAGTGGGGTCCCATTAGCCCAGCAAAGGATCCCTATTTGGGTTAAGTGTGTGTGTCTGTGGTTGTCACTGGCGAAGAAGTAACATTCCCGTAAACCACCACAGGGGTTTTCTGGTTGAGAGGTTGTGGTTGGTCACTGGCGTGGATTTACCTCCATTTTTTCCCGCAAACCAACAGCAATTGTGGCGTATTTTTGACGAAAGGTGCCAATTTATTACGGCCATTGGAGACTTTTATACCTTAGAAACTGTGAAGCTTGTATCGACTAGTCGATACTAGTGCAGACGGCATCAAAGGCATCAATCAAACTTTATTCTCTTATAGTAGAGGCCCCAAGTAGAGTAAGATTTGAAAGCAGTTTTTGGTCCTCAAGTAGTTCTCACGACAGAGGTGAGCCCTGACTTAATCACGAAATTGATAAAAGTTCATGGCCTTGAGTCAATTGGGATAGAAAACTTAATATTGGTGTTTTGGGAATTACGTCAAATATTACAGCAACAAATTTTCCAGGGTTCAGAGGATACAATGAAACCAATTCAGGTACTATAGTTGTTTGAACCATCTTTTGCATTAAATTGCCTTGAAGCGATTTGGACCCCTGTGATGACCCCCAAATGTGGACTCGGAGAGATTTATTTCCTCCTACTACAGTGTGCTAACAAGTAGGAGAACAAATATAAAAGAAGAAATTTTGGCCATACTGGCAATTTTTTCATTTGAAAATACGGACATTTAACTGTATGTTGGCTCTCTATGTAAATTGGTTAGGTATATGAAATGTACAAAAATATAAAAGTGAATACAGCATGGTATTCATTGTTTAAATTTCCCCTAATCAATGGTATTCAACATTTATTGCCAACAGGTGGGCCTACTGGGAGGCGGGCACTTAATTCACACAAAATATTTTATCTTGAAAATAGCACCGATTTCAGGGTAAAATAACACCGCTTTTGCAAAAAAATAACACCGCTTTTGCAAAAAATAACACCACTTTTGGCTATCAAATAACCCCATTTTTTGCAGGTCTCCAGTAATAATCCTATTCTAATAATTATAAAACCCATGGTTGAAATTATTTAGATATTCCTTATTTTTTAACATTCTCTGTCACCGTTTGTATTTTTAACAAAATTTTAAATTATAACTGCACGTTAGGTAAATATTTCGATCTCAAATGTTAATCATATGTTGGACTTTGTGTTTATACCGAAATATTAAACTTTTATCATCGTCATTGCTAGTTTTGGAAGTTTTGTTTTACGTAAAATAGCTTTGGAAGGGTAAAAATTCCCTAGTTGAACTCATGCAGACACTGATATCTCCAAGTTATGCCACCGGATTGACGTAGGTGTACATACAAAGTGTATAACATACAGGATGGATTAAGGATTTCAAAAGCTGCACACTTCATCCATCAGATGGGACGTTGACATTCTCTTCATCCATTCTTCTTCTATCAAAGTAATCATTTCTTTACTAATCCTATCTCTAATACCTAACCTATACTGTGTAAAAAACCTCTGTTGTTGGTTACCGTCTGGCAAATAACTGGCTAATGAAGAAACAACATGGGACTTGAGAGAATTGCGCGATTAAGTGTGCGAAAGCTATCCTATTTTCCATATTTGCCGTCAGAGAAGAACATTTTGACATTCAATTGAGATCAGAGGAAGATGCAGGTACTCAGTAGATACCTCACTTCCCAATGGTTAAAAAGTGCAAAAATAATCGCTAACTCCAACCAAATTCCTTGGAAATGTTTTTTTATCAGGAAGAAATCTTGTTGAATGCTAAGTGAAATTGACTTTTATGAACTTTATAGTCAAGTATGAACCATGTTGGGAAATTAATGTACCCAAGTCCATGCATGGAATTGGCTTAAGCAGTTTTCACAAACATTCTTACATCATGAATAGGTCAAGCCTTTCCTCTGATAGAGTCTTCGTCTTAACTTGTCTTTCTTCCCATGGAAGCCCACATACACTAGTTCCTTGTTTACGCTAAAGCCAATCAACAGTTCAATCTTTTTTATTCAGGTTATTGATAGGATGGTTAACTCAATGCATATATGGCAGGCAAAAACCTACAAAATAGACTTCAGACCTGAAGGTGCCTGATACAACACTGGCAAATTGGTTGTTAATCATAATGATACCATGCAGAAGACATCCAGGGAATCCCACTGATTCAGCTAGACCACTCCAAAGAAGCCTTCATCCAAATTTACAAATTTTGTCCACTGTCAGTGATGATTTTTTGCATAAATGTTAAGCAACTTAACTTTAGAGGGGAAATATATGAACATAACCATTACAATAACATAATTTCTATCATAATATGTCCAGGCATAGATTTTTATGTTGTGGAGCATGACCGTGTTTCATGATAATATCACAATAATTTTTTCATCCATTTTCCATACTTTCTTGAAAAAAGATCTTTAAGTCTTCTAACTTTTAAATTTATGCAAAATTTCTGACTTTTCTTCCCTTTTTATTATTCTCTTTCAGAGCTCGCGTCATAGAGTGCTCAGCAAAAGAGGATCACAATGTGAACGAAATCTTCCAAACATTCCTAGCGCTGTCACAGATCCTTGGAGCTGATAGTCAAGACAATGATGGAAATAGAATTGTGGGTCAAGGTGTGTATAAATGGATCTATCAACTGCCACCTATATGGCATCCTCCACAAAATGAAGCCCCCAGGTACACCTTGGGAGCATTCATAATTACTCTCTCACAGTGGTTTTAACAGTTGTATTGTTTCTTGAAAAATGAGGGCACCAGCTTTTCTAACACTTTGAGTGCTAACAACGTAATATTACAATCCTTTTCATTTCAAAAATATTTGGCATATCAAAATAACTATGCTTGGATATAGGCATCATGTTAATATATAATTTTAACTGCCATTCTAGTAATCATTAGACTATTATGAAGTTACAAACTTCAAGTAATTTACTAAAAGACAGTTTAGTTTTCATTTTCCTATGCTTAACGAGACAAAATTTGCAAAAATTCCAGCAAATTGGTATAAATAGGTGCAGGCACCCCACTTCTGCAGAAGGAAAAAATTAAATAGCCAGCACTCAAAGTGATAAAAGGTTACCATTTCGTTTTCAATTTTTGAAAGAAGCATAGGCATTGGGTTGAGTGTTATAATTAATATGTGTTAAACCTTTTTCCTTGAGTAGAGAAAAACTCAAAAGTAGGAACATTACTGTATGTACTAACATTAGATGTATTGACTAAAATTTGATTGACTGCAAAATAGACATATACATTAAGCTAAATGGAGTAATGAATGCCTGTGGATATACCCAAGTCTTGCATCTGAATAGAAAATAAAATTGGAAGCACTAACTGGCTGAGTAACATTTTACAAATCAAACAATTCCACACTTATTTGTGGAATTTTCAACCAATTTTATTGAAACTAATAGTTTTTGTTTTCTATCTCCTTACCCCTAATAGTGATCACTGGTACTTGAATTAATCTGAATTTAGGGTTCAAGTGGTAATGAAACTCAATCTTAATTTTTCACCCCACTTTTTACTGACATCTGACCCTATGATGACTTTTATCTTATCTCATTCAGAATGCAGATGAAAACAACTTTTATAATTATACAATTGCACAATCTGCTGACCCATGTCATTCCTTGGTGATTAACTGAACTTGCCGTAACACTCATTGGCTCATTATTTTTTTCACATTTCATCAATATTGTTAGTACTGCTTCATAGTATTAAGCCGTGTCTACACGATGCATTTACCCCCGCGGGTAGATGCGTGAACACAATCACCATCAAAATTTCACCGTGTAAACACTCAAAATTGCGCAAATGCGTGAATGCGTGGACAGAAAATAGCCCCTGTTCTAATTTGGTGAATGTGTTCACGCATCTGTCCAGCCACATACTTGCGCAGGTAAATGCATCGTGTAAACAGGGCTTAAAAAATAAATTTTCCTCCTATCTCATGTTAGAGCATCAATATTTTAAATTTATTCAATTCATTTCCATTGGATGTTTATTATAAGTTCAAATAAAAATCTTTGCAGGTGACTGAAGCATTTCCAATTTTAAATTTAATGGACACTTAGCTTTATAGCAAATACATATTTTCATCTATTTTTTATCAGTGAAATTGAAAATTTTCTTTTTGCCTTGAGGGTATACCTAGATCTGAATTAAATCCGTGTGCATCCTAGAGGCATAAATTTGGCACCAGCATAAAAATGCTCTGAAACCCATGACAAATGTCATGAGCATAGCATATTTTTCATTGATTCGTATTTAAGTCAATTAGTGCCTATTTTGTGAATCTACATAATTATATATCATAATTTGATAATTTTTCTGGACTTTAAGTAAGAATTATAGCTATGAATTTAGTTTGAATATTTCATCCTCTGTTGATTTAAAATAATCTGAATTAGTTTCACTTCAACATTCACAAATGAATATCCTGAAGTCCTTCTGTGCCCAGCATACCTCCACATTTTCCAGTTTGCCAAGCACTTCTTCAAGAGAGATTCTTTTCTTCTCACCCCTGGTTTTACCACAGATTTAGTTGAAACTAAGAGATGACTGCAGGCACTCTCCTGCATTCATATAATTTGCTCTAGAAAAATTGTGCAGCATCTCCTACTGATCTGGTGCTTTCCCAGCGATTGCGTCAAATAATGGTTTTCTGGGGTTTCCACCCGGGTGAAAGGTTCCATAGCCAATGTTTCGAGGTCTGACACTGATGATAACACGACCGGCTGATTTCTCTGGTTGTCCAAGCCTCATCTGACCTTATTTTTTTAGGATGGTCGGTGCTCCTTGAGTTGCATTTATAGGGTTATGCCAGTTTCCCCGATTTAGGCTTTGCCGCACCCTCAGGGAATGGGGTAGACTCCAGAGGTCTTCAAACCAATCGGTTCTTTAGCTGGTATGACCATGTCTTTGATTTTGGCCGCATACTTGTGAATGGATGTGATATTTTGTATCCTCAGTATTCTAGAGATTTTGTCAGAGATTGGGGAGATGTACAGTAGACAAGCTCTGGCCAGTGGTTCATCTTGTATATACATTCTTTTCACAGAGAAAAAAGGTCCTCTTAAGAGCAAAATAGTTGAATTTCTTGTCGTAACCATTCTGATGGTTTTCATCATCCAAGATTCTAGTAGCCCTGTAGAAGAGTGTAAACAAAACAGCCCAGTGTTGCGAAGGATAGTGATGGTTCTGGCCCTATAGGTATAGGTTCATGTTCATCAGTTCCTAAAATATTCCGTGGCCGAGTCTTCAATTGGCCTTCCGCTGAATCTGGATATGTAGGAAGGAGAGCTGGCGGCTTTCTTCTAATTTCATGGTGAATGATTTGTTTGGATCACAGCTATTCATAAGGTTGAGGAACTGGTCAAGTGTCTCCTTTCCATGCAGCCAAATGATGAAAGTGTCATCGATGTATCTGTTGAAGATCTTAGGGTGAAGGGAAGCTGAATCCAGGCCCCTATCCTCAAAATCTTCCATGAAGAAATTCGCCACCTTAGAGGAAAGGGGGAACCCATGGCTACCTTGTCTGCTTGTTTGAAGAATTCCCCATGGTACTGGAAGTATGTTGAAGAGATGACATACCGGAAGAGCCTCACCTTGCTGGCAGGAAAAATGTATTACCCAAAAGGGCCAGGCTACAGGTACTCTGGTGTAAAGTGACACCACATTGATGCTCACCAATATGTCCGTTTCCTTCAGGTGGATTTTTCGAAGTCTCTGGATGAACTTGAACAAATTTTTTATGTGGTGCTCACATGTCTGGAAATGACACGTATTTCATGATATCATTTTATATACATATCCTTAAAATGCATATCAGCACCAATCAAGCTTTTAAGTGCATTAAATTCATCAAGAAGATTATTTCCCCTAATAATCTTGTATATTAGAAAATAAATGTGGTTTTGAACACTCAGGAAGTCATCTGAACTGAATGAGTTTGAGATAGAGTAGCTAATGAGCAGCACTATCAATAATTATAGAAGAGAGCAATTTACAAGTAAATTAAATGAAAGGTTAATCCAAATTGTTAGTAGAAGCAGGGGAAATAGACTCCTCTATTTCCTCTGCTTCTATGGACATTTTGCTTTAACCTTTAATTTAAATCAGCACTATCTCTGAGACTGTGTCTACTGTAGCCACGACAGAGGTAGCCAGGATAGAGGTAGCCCCATCAATCCATAGTTCCTTCATCTCCAGTCCTAACCTACAATAAAGGAGATATGGCCCTCAATTCTGGTACTCATTGGTGGTTTCTATCTTCACACAGTGATGATATTAGCGACTTTGGCAAAGAATTTGATTCCAGTTCCACTTTCACTAATGACCACTAGGATAGCAGTTGGACCTTTCCCTTAGCAATGGACAAACTGAAATATACTATTCGATTTCATAATTTCTGTTGCTAGCATGTAGCTTACAAGTGACTATCATATCATTGATTGCAAAAACTCACTAAGCCATTCTTTGACCTTGTAGAGATGATATTTCAGATATCAAAGATAGTATAATGATTTATCACAAATAAAAATGTTTATATTTGTTAAGGCTCCTGCAGAGCATTTATTTGGAAAGATCTGGTCTTTCAAAAAATGGTAGAGAACCCAAAAGACCAGATCTTTCCAAAAAAAAATATTTATTATGTTACTTTATTTGTATAAGTAATAATGAAGTAAACTTAACTGAAACTAATAGTCAGCAGATAAGTTATTAAATTAGACATATATCATTATTAAAGCACATATAAAACCTGTTAAATATTTTAACTCACCACTATGCCAGTGTATCGTAAGCATTTTGTGTATTCAGTTTCATATACAATTCCCATTTTAACCAGGTCATAGATTCCCTATCTTATTTATCTTTATTTTATTGTTTGATTAACATGACGTCATTCGACTCCTGGAATTTTTCGTGAACTTCCCAAAGTTGGCTAACGTAGCGACCTCTAAGTCTAACCTCTAGCAAAGGAGCCAGGATTGTGTTGCTTCTTGGCATTCATTAACCTCTCAAGCCATTTCAACGTACACGTGTACGGAGCCTATTTTCTCTCCCAGCAGCGTTTCGACCTAAGTCCTATGTCCACTTGCCTTATGTATCAATTTAAATACCCCCTGAGAAGTTAAATATTCAGATGTTAAATCCCTGCTAGAGGGGTTAAAGTTAGCGACTGCTACCTTGTATTGATGGAAGAACCAGAATTGATACCATGCGATAGCTTTTGAGTGGGAAGATAAATATTTTAATTAATGTTTGTCATCTATAATAAATAAAACATTCGGGATGAAGGTGTGCCATTAGATTGCTCTTTGCTCCCTTGCTATCCCCTACATTATAACCCTGACCCCCTCCGCAACACCTTCCTGCTTTACCCTCCCCCCTTTCAATACCTCACATCCATTCCCCTTTCCTCCCCCGAGGCATTAATTGACCCCATCATCATCCTTCCCATGATCCACCTCAGCATCTTCATCGGCTCAGTCCCCGAGCGCTTCCGGGAAAGCCAATGGGGGCGGAGGCCTCAAGAGGCGTTCCTCTGCGTATGTCAGCGCCACTCGCGGCTGGTCGTCATCTTCCGCCTCATCGTCGCCAGGACCAGATGGCGCCTGTCGCCGTGGGGCGGAGTCACCATCGCTGCTGTCGTCGTCATCTGCAACCACTGATGCACAGAGTGATTCACCGCTGAGCAGGTCGAAGCCACGGTCGAGGTCACTCATCCGCCGTTGCAGCCGGAAGGCGAAGCAGCAAATGAGGGAGGCACATGGTGGGGCCAACGACTGCAACGTGTCATAAGAGAGATCTTCGGTCGCCGAAGTCGACGATAACATGGATGATCTTGAATAAAAAAACAAGTTGGCTGTTCTCATGGGAGTATTCCTGGGAATGAGTATTCACGCCTGATTGGTATGATTGCACTATGTAAGTACTCCCCTCAACATATATAATCATCTTAAGTTTGAGGAGGATATATGCATGATGGGCTGTGATATATACAGTAGCCAGCCATTAAGAATTACTATCCACTGCTGTGGTTTCATGTTTCTGGTTTTACCATTGATAGTTTATACACATGAGGTGCTACAACCTAAAACTATCCTATAAAAAGTGAGTTACAGATATATTTATGACATGCCTTGCTTTCCACAGAGCTTTTTTTCAGTCTTGAATGAGAAATATATGATTTTTATTGTACCCAAACTGTAGGCTGTAATTTGGGGGGTAATCAATGATGAGCTTTAAGTGAAACTAGCTTTGTATTCTTTGTATGGTCTCAAAGCCATTGTGTAAATAATGTAAAAAGAGGTATAAGTTGGTATCACTTGGTTGTAATTGGAGTAAGGAAGACCTTGCATGGTGCTAAAATCTATACAGTATGTCAGTGTTTAAGTGGTCTTACAGAATAAGGTATGTGAGGTACTTGCTATGACTTCAGTCCTTTTGGGAATGATAGTTGATAATTATCTTGATAAACAAAATTAGTAGAGATATTTTGCAGAAGAAAACTTCGAGGAATGAGAAGAAATTTTTTCACTTTTGAAGCAATGACCATGACAGCATCAAGTAAGACAGGCTATAAGTTTGAGAAGACTGAAATCATGTCAAATGTGTCAGCATAGCAAGTTATAGCAAACAATTTTCCAAATATATATATTGGCAGAACCATGGATTTGTCGTCAAAATTTTCAATGTTCAATGAATGATATTTTTTTAAACCACCTTGGAGCAACTAAAATTATTGTGAAATAAAATTTGCCTGCTTGCATTAGATGGATAGGCATTACGGAGTAGTTTAATTTGCATTATGATAAATTATTAACTAGATATATCAAGTGAAAGAATTCCATGCCATCATTCAGTGCACCATTCCAGCAGCTGCATTTAGATTGTGGAAAATAATTTCATTGCTGCCATAACATTTCATTACTGATTCCGAAAATAGCAGCATCTGCGTCGTCTGCTAAATCCTTTTTGTAAATGCTGAATAAGATATAAAATTCATTTTCTTATTGCCCGTAAGTGTAATGGAAACTCTTAGAAACATTTATTTACCAATAAAATGTTACTTGATGGAAGTAATGAACTTTGAAGAAAAATTATCCTTAAGAATTCTCAGAAATAAATAACATAAAAATGCAATATGATTATGGTTATAATATTTCATTGAAGAAGAAATAAAATAACTAAATTTTGCTTGTTGGTGTAATTCAATGTACTTATTCGTGTTGATTACACTACTATTTTCATTTTATCATCATCACTGTTTTGATCAAATCAATCAGCATGAAATATCATAATGATATAGGTACTTAAGCCTCATAACTATTAATGGCAAAAAAATTTTTATGGGGACAAAATAATTTACAGCATAGTTACCTTTCACGAGACTATTTCTATTGATAAAACATTTTCATATCTACAAGTTACCTTCCCTGTAGTATATCAGCCAGAAGTCATCAATGAAAAATAGAGCATAACATGTTCTCCAAACATTTGCTGTGCATCAGTGTAATTGCATTGTTTTAATGTTAGAATATTTAGACCTAATTTGTAAGGACAAACTACCTATTCTGCTGGGAATTGTACTTTGCAATGATGTTTCAAACATGTTCATGCACAGTATACATTATAAATGCTCAATCTGCTAGTTGGAGGACACTCTCTAAACATAGTGTTTTTCCAAAAGAATCCACTATAGACCACAGGGCATCTCATAATTATGTATTTTCTATTGTGATAACTGTGTAATCCACAAGAAGTTTAACATGATTTTGATGGAAGCATTTGGCATTGCTGAAATTTGATACTTCAAGAATAATTTATTAAATCTTGCAGAGTTTTGATGTTTGTGCAAAATTTACTTCTGTGTTCCTTCATTGATCTTACACTTTTAGAGTCATTTTGTATACTTATCTCTACTTTGAAATTTAATAGGTACAGTGGTGACTTGAATCCCTCCAAAGCATTTATATGCTAACCATTCAGCTAACACAACACAAGATATTCACCATGATTGTTATTGAAATTCATCCATATGTAATCTTTTGTGTCATTGCTGAGTTCTTTACTCATTCCTTTATTTTTTCACTTATCACTAACTCTACCGGCTGCATTGAATGTTACTATGTGATATGAGAATTTTAAGGAGAAGGAAGCATCATAACATTTTGGGTGATTCATGTTTTTATTGAGATAATGTTTCAAATTAAGTATATCTCATGAGATTTGTAATGGTGTTATGGGTTCTAATATGGAATTAATTAATAGATAATTCATTATATTTGAAAAAGACCAATAATTTAAAGACATTCCTCATTGATCTAGAAAAAAACTCAGTTCTTAGATCCAACTGTAAAAGGTGCTATGTCATTGTTATTAATGTTTCTGGGTAAATTTCTTGGTGTTTCAATTCTGTGTATTAGATCATTGTGCTAGATTAATGAAAAGAAGGTTTTTGTTGTCTGTTGAAAATTATGCGTTTGTGATTTCAATACGTATCTGGTAGCTAACATATCACTATAGAATTTCGTTGTAGTTTATTTTGACCATCAACAAATTTAGTACCAACCAATTCTTCTTTGTGATTAAGGGGCTGTTAATGGACAACTATATCCTGGTATATCAATATTTGCTCAATTTGCCAGTGAAGTAAGTATGTGCATACTAATATTGCGTGTAATCTGCTTCCATAATTGATTGAGAAATAAAATAATTACATGTAAACTGACAAACTTCATGTGTTTCTAAGTTGCAGTTTTGTATGTCGTCACTGCTTACTTCCATTTTACTTTTCTACTTTTGTCATCATATAATTAAAATTTGGTTAGAGATACCTGCTATGGAGTGTGATATCAGGGGGTTTATTCTGGAATTTCACCTCATGGAACATGACGTCACAGGTTGCTCCTTATATGGAGAATATTTCCAAAAGTGGAGTTGAAAACCATGTACGCCAGATGGTGACACCATAGACTCATTCATTTCGGCCAAGAATGGTTCATTTCCCAGTTCTTTTGGTCATGGAATTTAGCTTCCAAATCACCTGCTATATTCTATGCAATTTGGCGCTGCTGTCATTTCCAAATATGCAGAAATCCCGCGAAATTTGCAGGGTGCATTTACTGTTATTGTGTTTGAAAAGTACTTTGTATTTTTGCCCAAGTAGCATCTGCAACTTAATAGATTTTCTACTTTTATGTATATCCAAGTTCAATGATTGTCTTTTAAAGTGAACCGTGACGCCACCATGGGTAGTAGCAGCACTCACTCCGTGAGTACTTTGAGAGTGGAGTAGCTCAAATGGATCATTCATATGAGTTGGAGCTCTTCCGAAAGAGCTACTTTGGAGGTGGAATATCAGAATAGCCCCCCAGATCCTTGATGCTATCAACTGGTGCATATCTAAAATTGAACTTAAAAAGAGCCCTATCGGTAAATAAATGGAAAAAATGCGGTCCAAATAATATATTTACTTGGCTTTACTCAAGTAATACTAGATTTTCCTTAAGAATAGGGAAACTTCCATCCAAAAACCATCCATCTTGACTGGGGCTTGAACCGAGATCCTTGATATCACTCAGAGTGCTTTATCCAGTTCAACTACTGAGTTTTCTTTCTCCCAAGTGGATTTTTGACTGGCTAAAGCATTCTATCTGCGGCCCAGCTAGACAACGGGTGGCAACTCTGATTCTTTTTAACTAATAGAATGGATCATAGCCAACGCAGAATAAAAATTGCCTGTTTTGCATTCCGTTTTTTTTGCTTCTTAGCCTATACCTGGAGTCCTCTGGAGCCGGAAGCTTACCTTTCCCATACCATTTTTCCCTTTCCTTTTTTTCTCCCTATTCCGACAGCCCTTCCATACCCTCAGTCATAAGCGAGAGCTTGCATACCAGGGGGAAGGGTGGTGCCCCACTCTGAAGACCCATGAATCCACTGGCTAAAGCATCCAGTATGATATTGAGATCTGGGTTTTGAGTCCCGATCGGATGATTTATCCTCAGTGGAAATTTTGGACTTCTGTGTCCTTGGTGGTGACTCCATTGAGGCAATACCATGGCTAGTTTGTTTTTACCCTAAATGTTTATCCAAAGTAAAAGTAAACTGTTTACAGTTTTTCTTTTACCTCATGATGGTGGTGCTTTGCACACAAATCAACTGCCAAACGGCATCATGCATCTGACAGTCATGAAGATCTGACTCATTCAAAGCTCATCAAAATCCTCAGGAGAGGAGGATGTCACAGTAGCTTAACTGGCTAAAGTACTCATTGCAATATTGAAGGATTGGAATCTAAGTCTGGGTCAAGGCGGATCATTTCTCCTTCATGGAATTTGGAAACTTAGGTGCACCTGCAGCTGACCCCATAAAGGCAACACTGCAGCTGATTAGCAGTACCCCTCCACATTTCCTTTTGAAGTTCAACAGTTTACTTCCAGGGCAGTTGTTGCTACTATCAAGATTACCTGCGTGACATTTGGAATTTATCTACTCTTACTTAATTGCAGTCATTGATGGCAGTCCTGTAATTTTCAATTTCCAGTTAACCTGCTTGATTAGTACCAAAAGCAAAGTTACTCATCATGGGGCTGCAAACTGTCCTTTTTTCTTGGAATTTCCAATTATTTTCATGGCATGGACTGTCTAGGAAGAATTTATGTAAGTTATGTCTGAAATATTAGCTATTAATTCTTGAAGCCTCCTTATAATTATCATTAAAATAAATAAATTATTTTATTTCAATTGGCAAGCCACAGCAATAAAGTAGATCATGAGGGCCAGGATGATAATGAACCAGCCAGCTTTGGGCATGCATTATGTTTTGCAGTGTAATACAAGCTAAGCACTTAGGACACCCTAAAACCAAAACCTAATGCTACATGGGCACCCAAAAATGAAAACCAAAGAACATTAGGCAATAATGGGATGGTGTAGTAGGTATTATAGGGATGAGCATTTATAAAAGTCTAACTTTTCAGCCAAATGTTCTCTTTATCCAAGGCTATCCCTAGGGATTGAGGGGCCCTGTGCAAACGAAAGTCGAGGGCTTCCTAATTTCGCTTTCCATTGTTAATATCCCACGCAGCACCCGAACGTTTGGGGAACGTTCGCTGGCCGTCCTTTACATTTCCGTTGCAATAGAACATTCGGGGAATATTGTGATTCGAACTGTTGCATTGGCACTCAGTATACTCAGCACCATCTATCTCATCAACATCTCGTCGAAATTTGTTGAGGGGGTATATAGTAAAATTTTTTCAAACATATCTCAAAGAAAGGAGGAAACGATACAACAAACTGGCTTATGATTTAAAGAAACTTATGTATATATTTACCTTGTTTAAGGAGGTAAAGTACTGGAAAGAAATTGGCTGTATTTTGATGAAATTAATATAGGTACCTACATTTTCAAGAGTCATGTGATATTTTAACATTAAAAAGTAATGAAAAACAAACTTTTAACAACAAGATAACCTTGATGACATTTCACATACAAAATTACAAATATGAATGAATGGTGCACATTATGAAAAATCTACTTTTCTGGCTTTCATTTAATCACTTATGTCATTTAAGTCTAAGCTGTCAGCTAAAATTTTATGTACAGGGATGGGTGAATTGGATATGTGACTTTCTAAGTGATGGGAAGACAAAAGTAGTTATTGGTGGTATTAGCTCTGATATGGTAAGAGTGACATCCGGCGTCCCACAAGGAAGCGTGATCAGCACCCTTTATTCATTATTTATATAAATAACCTAAGTCAAGTTAGCAGTAACCTTAGATTATTTGCAGATGATGCAGTCATCTACTGCAAAATTGGCGAAGATGCGGACTTGGAAGTTCTATCATCGGACGTAAACAATGTTATCTCGTGGTGCCAGGAGTGGGGGCTTGAACTTAATATGTATTAGTAAATGCACTGCAGTACACTTCTTGCAGAAGTCAACACGCCAATGCCATTTCTACACTGTGGGTGGAGTAAGCAAAGTCGTCAGACGAAGTAAAATGCCTGTGAAATGCCTTAACTTCAAATCTATCATGGAGAACACGTATTAAACATTTGGGGCATAGCCTTTAAAGAAACTAGGATTTATCAAGCATATAGTAGGAAGGTCCTCGGGTGAAAAAGTGAAAGAGAGGTGCTACTTTGCTCTGGTTTGGCCACACCTCGAATACACCGTGAACATTAGGGGCCCTGGACAAAACGACCTGATTCGAAAAATAAATAAAATCAAAGGAAAGCTGTGCAGTTCAAGCGGTAAAAACTGCTACAAGCAAACAGAGAATGTTTCGCTTCTTTTAGAGGGAGGTACAAAAATTCATTCTTCCATGCACAATAAGTGACCATAATAAAAACTGTAATCCTCTGAAAACACTCCCAAAATACCCTTCACCTTTTCACCCACCAATAGCATTCTCCTTTACATAGCTGGTGTCCTAACACTCCCTGCCACACACCTATGAGGTGGCTCACAGGGTATTATGTAGATGTAGATGATTACAAGATCTTTTAGGCGGTCTTGAGGCATAGGATCTCAATCATTTTTTTATAGTTTAAAAGTTAACTTCTTAAAAAAGGAAGCTTCTCAATTGAGAAGCTTCCTTCAGCACTTGCAACACTTATGGGAATCGTTACAAAGATCCGCTATGCTATGCAAGTACCTATTACATAAAGATTCATTTTTTAGGGTATGATAAAGCTTCTCCGATAGATTTCTCTTCTGGCTGATAGCTTTTCTGACCTAATGCATTTCAATATTTTTAACTTATCAAATAACTCCTTTCCATCAATGTCTCCAGAGTTGCTGAAGGTTAACATTTTCTCAAAATGTTTGTAGCTACTTGACAATTCATTGTCATTTCAAGATTTCAATTTTTATGTAAAACAAAAATTCAAAAATTTTACCTTAACTCTGAAACTGCTCCAAACCTTCTTTGAATGATATAACAGCTTGGTCTACAAGTGGATAAAAGAACTATAGTATAATATTAATTATGTTATCTTCTGGGGAAATTTCTTTTACATCATCATGACGTTCATTTGCAAAGACTTTACTTTTTCTATCAAATCTTACTTTTGTGAAATCTGTAGTAGTATGCAATATACTTCTACATTACGTTTCCCATTAAAAACTTAAAATGTGCAGAGTACCATTCTGTAAGTGGGGCCCACAAGCACAGAGCCACTCCAGTTGGCTTCTTTCAGACGGTGTGGGAAATATCCAAAAACTACGTATAAATAAGATTGTCAGTATCTGGCGCACCCATGCCTTACATAAGGTGCGGGTATCCCCACACCGTCTGAAAAAGGCAAGCCCGGGTGGGGCCCCCGATAGGCGTGGGGCCCAGTGCAGCAGCACCTGTCGCACTACCCTAGGGATGGCATTGTAGACTTTATCAAAGAAAGAGTTTGAAGTCTTAACACAGAGTATATAATTGTTGAAAAATTCACACCTTTTATCAGTTACATTAGAATGCCAATAGATTTACTATAATTTGAAAAAATAATAGGTACCATTTACTTCTAACTTATCTCCAGGAGTTTGGGTTTCATCCCGGGAAGTCATAAAAAACTATGTGTAAAATGAAAAAGAAACTCTTATATAGTTTAAGACATATGCCTACCATCGTACTTCATAGCATAAAATAATTTTGGCTTTTAGTTTTAGGTCTATAAAAAAAAATAAAATACACTGGGTTTTGGGGGGGCACCCATAGGCACCAGTAGGGGCAAATACAATTGCCCCTACTGCTGCCCTCCCTTGGAGCCGCCAATGACATGAACAGAATACATCTGGGGGCTTGAGGATGACTTAGTAGTAGGTATCCCCTAACTTCATTGACTGTCGACCCATTTGAAAATTTCTCAACTTTTTATCAACCCCTCTACTTTACTATTGTACAATAGGACAAGCAAAAAGGAGCTTATGCGATTCTTAGGTTGTTAATTTTGCATTTTTATTATTTATATTATTGCAATGTCAAACAATCAGGTTAACTGATACATGACAAGTCAAAAAGTAAGTTATATAATGCAATGATATTTAGTATTTTACTGTACAAGGTGTTAAACAAAAAAAGTAAAATATCTCTACTATTGGATAATGCTTGAAGCACTAGGATGAATTTTTCTTAGAAGCTTTGCAAGGGAGAGATTTGCTTCTACGACTGTTTCCTTTGATATCTAGTTGCTCACTTCTTTCCAAAACCCAAAGCTCAATTACAGAAAATGTTGCACTCTCACAAAAATTTCTAGGGAAAACTCATCTTAGATTTCTGCACTTAATCAATGGTATAGATATGTTACTTATTCCTTTAAACATCCTGTATGAGTGATTTTTATTAAACTTTTTTCATTGACCCCCAATTGACACCAAAGGCCAAATTGACCCCTCTCAGTGTCATATTGATCCAAGGGTGTCTATAGCAACCACTGTGGGAACCTCTGCTTTGGTGCAAACTTTTGGAGGTAATGCCACCCACTTACTCCCATTGGCTCTAACTTAGTTCCATGCCAGGAGATTCTACCTCCGCTTAACGTCAGAGACCCAAGGATATTTGAAATAAATATATGATCCAAGAGTAGAAGAGTCAGAATAATCCCACTTTGATGCATATTATATCCTGGTATTTATCTTGAATTGGTGGCTGTCCACATAGGAAATATGAAATCAGCTAGATGCATGAGTCATAATTTTTTAGACTCTCTGAATGTGTTGTAGCATATGTCTTTTGAGTAGCTCGGTAGAGCATGCTACCTTGTTAAAAATATATCCAGTTTCCTCATTAAAGATCTAATATTACTTAATCTTCTGGAATATCTTCATCAGTATGTTGAACTTAGTTGATCTGTTTCCTTAACCTGGTCAACAAATCCTATTGAAAATTCATCTACATATTTTATCAGAAACAATCAAATATGTATTCAACAGATTTCTATATCTCTTCTTACTTGTACTTTTATTGCACCTTGTTACTTATATGGTGTCATAGATACAACATTAACATGCCCCCAGTTTAGGGCATCTGGCAGAAAAAGTCTGCAGGATCTGGAGATCTGCAGTCATTTTTATTGATAGGTTCAATTTTGGCCTGCCCTTGGCCCCTATGTCCCTCTGGAGACTGCCCAAAGGTAAGTGGTGGACGTGGCATGGTAATTTTGAGCAATCAAGGGTAGGGGACTCATACAGCAGCAGTAGAGAAACCCCACACTGCCACCCATCTGAATCTCCTAGTGCTGTAAGGTGTTGGGATAGTGGAACATTGCACTCGTACCTTTCTAGAATAGGGGAATGGTAGAAGAGTGCCATGCCTTGGGAACCACGTCTCTCTGAGGCATAAGTTGAGGGTAACAGAGTGTAGAACTCATGCCCTCATAGCGTAGGGGAATGGTAGGACAGCAGTACACCATGTGATAGGGATCGTAAGCAGGTGTAATGGACATGTAGCTGTTGTACAGGTAGATGACTAAGGGAGTGTGTCCCTCCACTGAAGGCTAAGTTGCTTTCAAAAATCTCTTTAAAATTTGAGTGGCTTAATAAAACTCAGAAGCTGTTGTAAAAATATAGGTAATATTGTAATTCATTTTCAGAAGTTCATAGAATTCAAAAAGTCGGAGAGCAGTTATGTGATCACTATCAGGTCTGAATCAAAGCATAAAGAAATATTATATGATCAGACATTTTGAATGAATAATGGTAACAGTAATCAAGTTGTAATAAAATTAATCCTTGCCTTGAGAAGTGCCAGGCAGACTTCCCAAGGAGGATGTTGCCGGCCAGCTAATTTCTTTTGCAGTGATGCAACAGTCATCAACGCTTCTGAAAAATTATTGATGAAAAAAAATTGTGGTACAGCTTTTGCGGAATAAATTCATTTAAATGTTAAAATTTGATGCAGAAATTCCTCATTGGAGAGCTAGAAATACAAAAAATATAAAAAAATATAATTTATTACACAAAAAACAATGGGGTTGCTCGACTATTTACCATTGAACCCATAACAAGTGTACTTACAATCGTGAAATAATGATGTAATCATACCTCTCATCTGTATCAGGGTCAAATTCGCTGGTTTTCAGAGCATAGCACTCAAGCATGTAGAAATCTTGCAGCAACACTGGCTATTTGTTCCCTCTAATTGTGATTTATTTTACAGGGATATCCCTTATTATCTGGTTTTTTCTAAAACCTAACCTTTGCAAAACAATTTTTATATTCGCTGCTGCTGAATTATTCTGCCATTATTTCTTCCCACAGAATCTGTGTAGTTCACTTTGAGTGAGGTCAACACTCTAAGAACTCAAATCGCACGATAAAACTTGGTGAGCTTTGTGAACAGTTGATTCTCTGTGGGGTTTTCACAGAATGGTTGCACCAACTCCTGATGTCTCATTTTACGTTGCCGCCTGCCTATGCACGAGGTGAAGTAAGGTGTGAGTAAGGGTCACCTTCTCAAGTGTAGCAAAGCGCCTGGAGGAAATCTCGAGCACTACCTCTTCATTATGCCAGTTGAATGGTAGGGGATGGGTACCCCAACATTGTTCCTATACCTCAAAGCACTCATGGTATGAAAGGTAACTTACCACACCCATATGCTCCATTAGGATTTCAGCAAGGGTAAGTGGAAACACTGAGAGCGTAGGCAGCATAAATGTAGAGATAGGCATGATGTACTCTCCACTTATATTCCACGGCATGTAGCGAGTTTAGGGTGTAAGGAACTATGCCCAGGTACATCTACTATATAAACTATATATGTACATATGTAGTTTCTATGCTATTCTATATAGCATAGCATAGAAACGAATATTCGTCATGTTAATGTGGCCATGGCAAATACTGCTGCAGTCAAGTCTTGAATCATTATCCAGTAATTAGTTGATCAGGCAGTACAGTTTACAATGCATTTTCATGGAAAGAGAAATTAATTTTTTGAGACCCTAAAATTGATTTCACTCACATAATTGAATTTTTCAAATAAAACTGTTACATTCGGAGCCATTGAAAAATTACAATGCATTTATTTTTATATATCTCCTTTGAAAAACAATAGAAAAAAATATCTGGTGTAGATGCAGCAAGGTATCAAATATAGGTGTACATACTTTTATAATCATATTGCACTGTTGGGGAGCACAATCACAATCACAATCACAAGCACTGTTGCTGCAACACGCACAATCATAAAGGAATGATTCTACTGACCAAACCTTGTGTCAGTGTTATTCATTAATGTGCATATTGATTTACTGCTTGCTTTGCCATAATTTTGTTTTGAAAATCAGATTAATTCCATTTCAAGAATGATAAAATTAAAATTTCTAAGCAGTAATGTATGCTTCTCAAAATTTCAGCACAAGCAAACTTCATAAGAACAGTCACACACTTGAGTAAGAATTTTTGTTAACCTGATTCTTTGAACTACAATGCATTGAAATTAAGTTGTGACTACTCCAAATCTTGGATGCTCATTACTGCGAAATTCATACCTAGAGGAAAAATAAGTTTAAAGTTATACATCATTCACAGGCATACATATGTGTATATTTTAGTATCGACATTCACTATAAGTTCATATAGGTACTATCTGATTTTCATGCTAGATATGAACTATTGCTAGAGCTTCTGCTCATGTAAACCATAGGTAGTGAGCATTATAAATCAAGATAATTTCTTTGATGTAGGGATTAGCATTACATATTTCTTTGTTGAATTCATGTTGTAGGTACATAGTGTAGTTTTATGGATTGAAATGTTCATTTTTTTATTGTTCATTGATCATGAAATTTCACATTTGAAGCAATCAATTAGAATTAGAAAGTCATCAATGAGTGTGATTGCACATGAACTACAAATATCAGGCATTACTTAGATGTTGTATATACATATGCATTTTAAAAATATGGGACTGAGTGGTGTTATTCAGAATTTTAATGGTGGAATAATGCATAACTTACATTCTATCTTTGATTTTTGTTGTACCTACATTTTTTGCAAAAATAGGTAGTCTCAAATTTGCTCTATGGTGGAGAAGAAGAAGGGGGAAATGTTTTAATGGAATTTTTAAATGACATACATATATACATTAATTACTGAAGGGAGGTGAAGGGAAAAATGTCCTTTAATAGTTTAATAGAAGGAGTTGTTAAAGAGGGAAGTACAAATTAAAATTTTGATGTATCTTTAAAAGTAGAGGACATCTAAATCTAAACT
Organism: Pyrrhosoma nymphula; assembly: GCA_963573305.1. Taxonomy (NCBI): domain Eukaryota; kingdom Metazoa; phylum Arthropoda; class Insecta; order Odonata; family Coenagrionidae; genus Pyrrhosoma; species Pyrrhosoma nymphula. Next base: position 53,509,600 of record OY754336.1, on the reverse strand, counting down.
AAAATCTAAATCTAGATTGTGTAACTAACACATCTGGTAGGTACTGGTCTCACCTTTTGAAGGATATAAAAACCAAAATCACTTTATTTTTTCTCTTTTCTGATATTATAATACTTACATGAAAATATTTTGTAATGTCCGTAAATCTGCTGTAAGTCATACATTTTCGAATCAGAGGGCAGTCTATGTCCTCACTTCTCCAGTAGTCTTCACTTTCAGGCATATCAAACACCCCCATATATACCATGACACCCAAATATGCTCTAACTTCCTCATAGGTAACGTCAACCCAATGCCTATCATTCTTTCCTGAATGCCGCTGGAGATATTCTGCATATATATATTTACATTTTCTACTATTCTGTGAAAAAACTCCTCACCGCTTAACATGCACATTAAATAAACTAATTCACTCGACCCAATGGGCAAGTCATGCTTTGCTCCCTTTTCTCCATTAAAACTACAAGGAACTTTATAAAGTAATGAATATTCCCATTTAGAGGGGAGTGCACTTTCACCTGTCACATCACTGATACTGGGAATATAATCCTCTTCTATGTCACTATCACCTGAACTGGCACTTTCAAGCAATTCCTCCACTTCATCCGAAGAACTCAAACACCCTGTATCATCTCGGGAATCGTCTAGGTCCACTTCTCTCGCTATAGCATCCTCACTCAAAGTAGCCATGGTTAAAACTGGGGGGCATTTGGGAAGATATTTAATCATTAGGGCTATGCTTTATCTCATAATGAAGCATATGAGATAGTGATGGTGGTCACCCAAGAAGAAAACTCAGTATGTAGATATGAGAGTCACTCCTAAACAAGCCAAGGCAGGCTTGGTGTTTTCATTTTCTTTTTTCAACCGATAAAGTGTCCCTTACAACCCACTCGTGAAACCATGTGTCATCTGCTTTCTATGAACTAGCCTCTTCTAAAAGGGCTTTCATGATGACTCGAGAATATTCTCTCATCACTTCGCTGGTGATAATACGCTAGCCCAAACACCCAAATGGATTTCGGGCTCTTTCGGGTTTCGTGGCAGAGACAATGGGGCTCTGTTTCAACTGATAGGAGTTAATGAAAAGGCATATGCTTACGTAGGCAATGATTAACATTCTTAAGATAAAACAGATGCCTATAAACCTGAAAAGAGTGCCCTTGGCCGGTCAAGTCACGAGCAGAGCAACACGGGTGGTTACAGCCGAGTTAGGAGGGAGAGAGAGAAAAATATACGGCCGGTTTCGGTCAACTTAAGAGGGAGTGCTATTATTACTTTACATCTTTGGGCATTGAAACTTCAGAAGGGAAAGGGTTAAAAAATGACATGCTTATGCCTCTCTCACAAAAATAAGATTGCATCTTATGCATTTGCTGGTATGATCTATGCTAGGGTGTGAAAGGCATTGGCCAAAGTATTTCCAAATGTAAATGTGTGCCTATCTGGCTTTCATTGCCTTATTATTAACCCTTTCGTGCCAGTGTCTCACGTTGGAAGAAGCCTCTCCCGTCATAAATGCTACTAATATTTCTTTGCACTCCCTGTAAAAAGCTCTCAATTGACAAGGAATAGCTCAGATGTGTGTTTCCTTAACTTGGGACCGCTCTTAACTGGGAACCAAACCCTTTTCCTTGGCCACTGGGCAGAGATAATCTTTGCCCCTTTCCACATTATGACATGCCATCACCCGTCGCAGTAAACTACCTATTAGTTTATGCAATGGTTTTGCTAAATAAATAGTGTCTGCACTCTCAATATATTTTAAATCAGAATTGAATTCCTTAAGTTTTACTTCACAGCTTTTAAAGAAAATTCTACCATTAATATTTAGTTCTCTAGCTTAAAGACTTCCAAATTTTTTTGGAGTTTCCCTTACACATAAAATACGTTAAAAATAATGGCAGAGCTTGGTTTAAAATTAGTAGATGTACACCTAAACATAAGGAATGTATTTATAAGACTCAATTTCCTGATTAAAAAGAAACTTTACTTTCACTATTTCTCTGCATAAACAAGATATGTCCTCACCATAAAGCTAATATACAATGATATGCAGTAACACACCTAAGGGCTTGAAATTCACCATTTAAAAAAATAATTTGACTTGACCAGGTATCTCCGTGTCAGATCTCCCAATTACCTGTCAGGTGTGTTTGCCAGCTAAAACACCAAGCCATCTTAATTCAAAAGAATTTCAGCAGGAGTTTATTTGAACTTGATTGTCTCATCTCAAAATCCACAAAGTAGCACAGGAGACGTAGTTGTGATAAATGTTTTTCATATTCTGGTCATAATTTCTGGATAATCGCCTGCATGAAAGTCACAGTACCTATTTTTGCTCAATGTTGTTTTTGCCTGAGAAATAGGTCAATTTATTTTAAGACAGCTTCTTTTTACTAGCAATATTTTTGTATTCGGACTCACTGTATTGGCTAATGAAAATGGTGAGTAATTGAGCAAAATCCATGACTAAATATATTATACTATTTATTTGTTACACAAGTTAGTTATGCTTGACAATGGTGGATTCATTATTGAACAGCATAGATCGGAGTGAACCCATGGGGGGGTACATTCTGGTCAGAAAGATTTTATCCTTCTCTCTCCTCCCTTGCTATTACTTGCCACCTACCACTGGTGGGACATATCACAACAATAAAAGAGCAGTTTCTGCATTGGTGCAGCAATACATATCATTTAACTTGACCCTTCATCAAAATACCCATTCCAGGGAACCAAGTTAATATTTACATTTGTGTTTTGACATATTGCTAGTTCTAACCATTAGTCTCTACCAGTGGTGAATACATAGGTTATAACTTTGGGGGGGACCAAGACCAGCTACCTAGCTAGCGGCAACCGGCTGTAGTTTAGGTATCTGAACATCCGAGCACCTCTCACCGCTACCATGCGACCTTATTTCAGGGGGCCCGGGCCCTCTGCCCCCCTCCCATATATTTGCCATTGGTACCTACCATTACTTCAACAGCCAAAAAAGAGTTGCATGCTAAAGATTACAGGTGTAACAAAAGTTGATAGGGTCCATTTTTGGACTGGCAGATTCCATTTTCCAATAACTGGTCACTGTAGGTGAATGGGTAGTAGACTTTGATCATGCATACAGAATTGGGTGCATGTTCTACCCATACATTATATGCATTGCTTATGGGCACAGAACAGGACAATTGTTATGATGTCGTGCACAGGAAGATTGCTGACTTATATATGGTTCAGACCCTTTTCCTTGTGTAATATCCTAATAAAGTTGCTCTCAAGGTATATGAATTGTGGTGGTGAAACTTTTATAGAATGCCACCTTACGCTACCAAATCTAATTGCTAAAAGTAAGGGAAGAAAACAGTTTTTTGTTTCACAGGCATGTACTGGCAAAGTATGCACATAAAGGTTTTTTCCTCTTTCAAACATTGACATGCAGAAACATAAAAAAAACCTGGGTACACAAATCATCTTAGCCAAAAAGTTAAAATTTTAATGCAGACTTTTTCGGTGTCTGACATCAAGCACCTCAAAGATACTGTGGAGATAACCTTCTCCCCTGAGGGTGTCTAGCCTACAGGTGATCCAAGGTATTACCTGTGTACCATCATTTTCTTCTGATTACCTTTTGAGTAATACCCCTCTTTCTTCCTCTTGAGACTTCCTCTCGACCCTAATCACTGCATGATCTGTGCGGGTAGCACCACTAAGGTCAGACAACTGAGAGTAATCGCTCTAGTTGAGGCCTCACACCAGGCTTCATACATATCTGCAAGCCACCTCAAAGGGGTAAACCCACACCTGGCATGCAAAATTTGTCCCAGTTGAAGAGCAAACCCCTCTCATTCTCCTGGCTGCTATGCCAGGACCAAAAAGTAGAGAGGGAGAACAATGCAAGGCTATACCATAAACTAGGAGAATGCTGCATTAACGAAAATGCTGGCATGCAACACATCAGATTAAATATAGATACTTCAAGTAATGAAACTGCTAATTAATGGCTATATAGTACTCTACTTTATGGAGGAAATCAAATCATGTGGGTACCTTTCACGCAGGGTGAGATATTACAAATATTGCCAAGAAACTATTAAAAGCAAGAACCAATTATAATCTACTGGCTTCCTCTGGCAAGAGGGGAAATTCCAATCAAAAATATACAATGTATTTATTATAATCCCTTACAGTCCAATGAAAAATGACATTTTAAATCTCTCATTTTTGAAATGTATTTAATTTAATGTAAATTTCTTGTATGAATACTACTTGACAACCCAGTACTTTTTTCTCAAGACAAATATTTTAGATATTTGAAATGATCTAACATTCTCTAAAATATTTAATTACAATTTTTAATTTACTGGAGTTCCTCTCCATATTTGTTCTATTCTAGCATAACTAGGTACATATAAGTAAGTAGGAAAGAGTTCTAGCATAACTTGCATAACCAGCTCTGTGACGACCTAAGGGTGTTCAACAATCAGGCAGGTTAAGGCCCGTTTCACATGGGTGCGGATGATCCGCACTACGGGCCCAGAGTGTCTCGTCCTTTCACATTGGCGTGGACGACATATTTTTCAGTGTCCACGTAGGACATAATCCAAATTGTTTTGAGGTTGCCAAGCTGGAATGACGTCATGCAACCTAGTGTAATCAAATGAATTGGTATATGTATACCATGTCATGAAAGAACGGAAGAAAAATGCCCGCCAAGGCGATTTTGGTAGCACCCTATAGTGGCACAGAGATCTTTAAAAGACACTTTCGTGACCATATTTGCAGAACTATGTGCCAATCCATAGCACAACTCAGAGTGGTCATTCACCGAGCTCTCACAACAAACTACAACCTGCTTCGACCGCTCAAGCCATCTGCGTTTGTATGTATGCACCAACCAGTTTCTGTGGCCCGTACTCGTGCGGATGTACCGCAGTACAGAGGGGCCAGGTGGATGGGTCCACCACGTGCAGACAGTCCGCATTCATGTGAAATCTTCGATTACTGCCAATGGAACTTAGCCCGTGCGGGTAGCCCGTGGATCATCTGCATCCATGTGAAACAGGCCTAAATAATGCTATGAATGCACATAATATAACATTTCCATTGACATTAAAAGCGTTTGTGTACATTTCAAATTATTGACATATTCTCATAATATTGTAGTTGCCTTGGAGCACTGAGCTACTTTGTGGGATTTTCATAAGTTCATAACCAGGATAGGCCATTATGATACTGTTCAACTTTACCCTGGCTGTGCCATTTTTGAACACCAGATTTGCTGAAAAGACATGTCCATAACCCTTTTTTAGTTAGTGGATTTCAACCACATTGGACTTAGAAGAAATGCTTGAATTCTAACCTCACTGATTCAAATAGCCTCTGGTTTTAGCACTCTTTTTATATTTGACTCTTAAGCTGCTTGAAATGTATTTCGACAAAAATGATGGAGTGACTGATGGGAAAACATCCTTTATTAGGTATTCACCTTCTTTACCATTCAAGTCTGTGTCCAAATTTAATGGCCCAATACATCTCAGAAAGCATTCAATGATCTGGTTTTCATATTGTCAGAATAAGAATCCTTGGTGCTAGGGTAATTAGCGAAGAGTGCATGTTCCTGGTATGAGGTCTATGACTACATTCCTTTCTTTATTCAGCACTAGATATTATTTTGATTAGAGGCCGTTTTGCAGCAAGTCATAACTTCTAGGGTGGCTTCTGAGATTAGCTTCCTTCTGAGCATTTTTTCCCACGATGCAGCTTCAGGAGTGAAGTAAATTTGCAGTAAATTGCAAATATTTTGCCACAAATTTTGCAGTTTCCACAATGGAGAATATAGGTTATAACTTCGGGGGGAGGGTGGGGGGGGGCAAGACCGGCTAGCTAGTGGCAGTGGCTTCTTGAAAAATGACAAATGCACTGAATAAAACATTTGCATTGCCACCATTATTAATTATGGAGTTGCAATGCCATGTTTATTTTGCAGTTTCCTTAAATATACATCCCTTATCATTAAGGTGACAAAAAGTAATGGTTTGGTCAGGGCAGTCTTGGTGTACTGAATGACTTAAAAGGTCTTCAAATTTTCTATATCCATTGAATGAAAATCTCCTTCCAAATTGCAACGAAATGTATTTATTTATCACTTACATTACAATGAAATAATCTTTTCCCTTAACATTTGATTTATTTTATAATATATTCTTCCACTGACTTAATAAATGATTTATATATACTCCTTTCAGTATTTATAACATCCTAAGGTGTGTAGGAAGCTGCTCCAAAAGAGGTTTAGGAGAAGTGAGTCATATCAAGAGTGACAAGTTTTCCAATGTCTCATGAGACAGAAAAAATATCTATGGAAAATTACCTGTGCTCCAGGAGAAACAAAAAATTGTCCCTGTTTATCAGATCAGGAATCTGGCCACCTTACCTATCACCTCCGGGAGTTAAGCAGATTCCTTCTGAAACACACTGTATGTGCTGTGTTCCCTTAAGATGGCCATTTGGGGCATCAACTCATAAAAACTCCTGACAGGATCTATCCATTCGGTTTTGGAAAACAGAAATGATTCACCAGGTCACCTCCTATGACTAAAGATTTAGCATAACGTATGTATGCATTTGTGATAACATATCACCAAGAAATGATGGTCCTCAGTCTTTAGCAAGACAGTTCTGAGCCCTGATGCTTTCAACATTGACTGCTGTGCAAGGCCAAAATAAATCCAAGTAATTACTGAGAAGCAATGCTTCATTTGAGGTATTCATAGTGGTTGCCATATCTTGCTTGTAAGGTGATTTGAATACGACATTTCTCTCACACTTCATTCATGCCAATATGGTGGTTTAAGTCAATCTCAGTCATACCTGATACTGTGCAGCTCTTGAATCCCTTACTCATTCTTGACAGAGACTTGGTGACACAAATGCCAGAGATCTCACAGATCTTTTTGGTCACTTTAGGCTAATGCTGTGCTCTGCCTTAGGAAGAAGATCTCAAGTGTGGTACCCTTTGGAATTATTTCTCACAAAGCTTATTGTACTCAAGATTGTTTTCCAAAATCATCCTCCAAGGTTTGATATCATGCACACCTTAGAGCGAGATATAATGAGATCTATAGAGTATTCATTCACTCTTATGCTCAATCATTTGTGTTTCTTCTTTTCATATCTCATTCTTCTCATGCCTGTTCTTAGGAATATAAATTCATTTTGATAATTATGATTTTCTGAAAAATTAAGCACATCTTAGAGGAAGCATTATCATATGAGTTTAAAACAAATATGATATGACCAACTAAAACACGTCCTCTGGTTAATTTTATTGTTCAAATTGTTTTAATGCCATGGTGTAAAAACATATTGAACTTTTTTTTGAGTGTATGCACTCAGCCATTAAGTTATACCTGATTTGTCTCATTGTCAGACCAGCTGTGCAGGTTCATGTTCTGTGGGCCAAATGCTAATTTGGATGCATGTATGTAGTTGTGATAATATCCTTCTCAATGGTTGAAAATTTAGACATTTTTTTAACCATTGCTTTAAACCTTGTAAAACCCACACTTCTTTTCCCTGCCATGGTAATAAAGTAGTGATCATACCAGTGTAAACCTTCTGCTACCGGTCACTGTCATGAGTACACAAAGCTGTGATTTGATGGAAGTGATTGACCTACATGTACTTCTAAATGATCCTAGCTATAGCATTGAGAAATATTTGAATGGGATGATTTTCAGGTAAAAAAAAGCTTATGGTTTTAAATGTGTCTAGGTATATATTTCATCGAAAACTGTGAATATTACATGTTTAACTGAATAGTAACATATTGTAATTTGTTTACCAATCTAAGGATAAGCTAATTAATGGGTGTATCAAAAGGACCTGTTTTAGGATATTGCCAAAGGTTGTATCTACCAATTTGTTCAATGTTGAAACAAAATGATCTAAGACTGTGCCATACATTTGAAGGTTGTATAGTGCCACCTAATTTTAAATTAAACCAAAAGTCTCTTAATAACTTAACCCAAAAATATTTGTACAAGATAATGTCAGAAAAAGAATTTTTTGATTTGTCAAAATAAAATTAATGTAAAAATTTTATTATTTAATAATAAATAAAAAAAGAAAGTTTTTTTAAATTAGGAAATCCATGATGAATATGACATGTATGCCAAACAGTCAATGTCAATTTGTTCAAGTGTTGCACCAGAAACTTGCTCCCGTCAATCGCACTGCCAGAATTGCGACATTTATTTTATGTTTCTGTTGAGGTTGCTAACATAAAAAATGCGTGTAGATATGAACCTGTCACTATCCAAATCAAAACATGACTATTGGAAGAGGAATGTATGGAACAGAAAAATGTGTTTTCCACTCCAGTAATAATGGTCATGACAGCCAGCTGTGTCAATCATCCTGGCTCATGGCTAGCTCATGGTCATTATTTTGAAATTATATGAAGCTCTTATCCAACATAAAGATGTTTTCCATAAATTTGATATAATTAATCCAAAAAATGCTCAGGACTGCTGTAAAATTCTGCCAGGTTTCACATCAGAAACGCAGAGAAAAGCACAAGAAAATTTAAAAAGTCTAATATATAGGTAGCTATCAACTTAGGAATGTCCCAGCAGAATTGTTCATAGTCAACCTTAGAGCAAATAAGTCATGCTGCATGGCAGAATAGAGTGAAAAAGAAGTTTCTAAAAAGAGTTTCATGATTTTTTAGAGAGGCATTATTATAAATATGCTAATTTCCTCATCACAAGAAATTTTTCACTTTAACAAAATTTGAATAATATACTGCAACATTTTTACAATGGTTATCAACACTAAGAATAGCTTTAGAAAGTTATTGGATTTCTTCTTGCTTTTTCACTTCTTGAAGTGAACTATAGATTAGGTACATTATTTACATTTATTTGTCCAAAGATTTGCGATATACATAGCATATTCAAATACATATAGGACACATCAATATATACATACGAATAATTGCAGAAGATAACATAAATCCAACTGAGATTACTGTGTCAGTCACTACAAAATTATCACTGTTACATAACTGCAGAACTTGTAAATTACACAAATGGATAACAAAATTGAAGAGCCCCTCACTGAGTTTAGATTCTGTGAAAAGTGAAAAAAAAAGAATTGTAGAAGGTCCGTCTTTGAAGTGAGACTACTCTGCACTGCATCTCCAGGGACAATAATGAAATTTCCAGAGGAAGCTTAAGTTTGAATGACTGCAAGGATATTTTCCTTGATATTCAGCAGAGTGACATAATTTTCTCAGTTGTGTCAGAAATTAAGTGACAAAAAGCTTAATAAAATGCAGAAGCTGTTGTACAAAAATAATATTGTAATTCATTTTTGGAAGTACATAAAATTCAAACAGCCAGAGGGCAGTAATGTGATCTCTATCATGTTGGAATCAAATAATAAGGAAATATTATTGTTCAGCCATTTTGAGTGAATAATGGTAGCAGTAATCAAGTTAAAATAAAATTAATCCTTGTCTTGACCATGTGGGTCCTTCTTCTGTCTAGGAGGATCCACCTGCTACTTCTCAAGGAGGACATATTGCTGACCAAATATGTAATTCGTTTTGCAATGATGCAACATAAGTCATCAACGCTCTTTGAAAAAAAATGATATATCATTGGTTACCACTTTAATGGATACAAAATGTGGTACAGCTTTTGTGGAATAAATTCATTTAAACATTAAAATTTGATGCTGAAATTCCTCATATCAGAGAGTGAGAAATACAAAACAATGTAAAAATATAATTCCTTACACAAAAAAACGATGGGGTCACTCGGCTATTTCATACCATTGAACACATAACAAGTGTACAGACAATCATAAAATAATGATATGCATTCATACCTGCCAGGCAGCGTGTATGGGCAAAGTAATCTTCAACTTTATACGTATAAATCCTGTGCACATCAGTGTAAATATTCATGATTAAAAATTTCAAATATTTCTGTTTTATTTCTCCAAATCATCAAAATATATGACTTTATTAATAACTGGTATATATGACTTAATATTAATTAAGGTACCGTAACTTATAATGGGAATATTAAGTGGCTCTGGCAAATGTATATTTACTGCATGCATACCTCCAAGAGGATTAGATAAGAAATGACACAACAAAGTTCATAAGTTCTTACATTGATAGCGCTCATATCAACTGACCGACTGGTTGTCAGATGCGAGTTAAAAAAACCGGAACTCTTACTTAACATCAAGCTAGCGGAAAGGCTGTCGTGTTACATTTACCACTAACCAGATACAACATCAGACAAGTCAAAAGTTGAAAGTTTTACTTGGTGGAAGGTCTTCATATTGATGGTAAAACGAACTTTATCTTCAACTGTTTATTACAAAATGTACAACCAGTTAAGGCAGTTATGCCATCTTCAGGTACGTTGAGGTTTATCAGCATTCAGTGACTATGTACAGGTCTGAGGGAAATGGTGCTGGTAAATGGGAAAGGGAAAGGAATGGGGAGGGCCTGATTTAATTTAAATAAAATTAAATATAATAAAAGTTCAATAAAAATTAAACCTACATGAATAATGCATTTGCATTACCTAAAGTAAATGCATGCTGACTTCAAGTGAGCTATCGATGGAAAATATCGTAAAATTGCAAAATTAGTGCTTCAGTCCAATAGTGCTTCAGCAATATGGGGATCTTCCTCAATGGTAACAACATTCATATTTCTGATTCTCGATTGAAGCTGGTATTTCGATTTTGGGTGCGAGACTTTAACCCATTTCGTCCCAACGTTGCGAAAACGCAACATTTTGTTTGCGAATTTTTTTACATCAGTTCTTATATATTTATGGTAAATTATTTTCATTGTTACACTTATATAGATGTTATTACTTCTTATAATATTTGTTTGCACAATTTTTCCCAATCAGTGACTTTTTTATTTCCTTGGCAACTTGTTCATTCCTGTGCGTTTTTCGAGGAGCGTTGTCATTATTTTTTTTCTTCCAATATTTTAGAGATAATTAATCGTTGAGGTGATTAAATAACACAACAATGTATCATCGAGGTTCAGTCACGAGATGAAGTAATTATTTTTTATCTAAAACTATATTTTCTTACTTGCGCGTTAATGTTGCAAAAACGCAACGTTGGGCCTAAGGGTGTACAAATGTATTTGTTTCCCATAACAGTGAATTTTGGGACATAGCTACATAGGAATCTTCAATAGCTTTGCAGAGTGAGGATTTCAAAAGAGAACGTAACTTTTGTTACATTGATGTCAAGTATAGCAGTAAGTATTCATTCTCAGATGTTGATCATATATATTTAGTACTACATCTGTGCTTGGAGACACGTTTTACCTTTCACTTAAGTAGGAACTTATTTACAATTTATCTTCTCATTCTGAATGCCCATGTAAAACAAGCAACTGACATTTTATCGATACCCGAGGAACTAAGCTCAGATAATTTGGAAGGAGGAAGTTTTCCTGATGCTGTGATCATCCCAACAGCAGTAGATCCCTTCACTGATGCAGAATACATAGACGACAACGAAATGGATCTAGATGACAGAGCCGGAGAGCTTCAGAGTGATGTAGCGGGGACAATTGAACTGCACCACAGCATTGACTTAGTTCATGAAGTGACTCAGACATTCACAGAGAACGATTCAGAAGCTCCGGTCTTGGAGAAAGAGCCTCCAAAGTGGGTGAGACGTATGCCTTAGTATGAATCATTCACTCAGTGCAACGAAGTAGAATCTCGAAAGAAGTTAAAATATATATTCATTAGGCAATCTGACCCCAATTGAATCCTTTCAGTTGTTTCTTTTATGACATGGTGATGGATATGATAATATCCTATTCTATTAAATATTCATGGGATAAAACAACCATGATTTTTAAATTAACCGTAACAATCAGAAAGTTTTATGGTATTCACCTTTTGACGAGGTATCAAACGCTATATCAGACCGATTATATTGAAGCAGAGACCCTAATAAAGTCAAATTCGTCAGAGAAACTTTATCCTGTAATAGATTTCAAGAAATAAAGAAGTACATTCATTTTTCTGACAATGATTTGAATGATAAGTTTGCAAAGGTTCAGCCACTATTTGAAAAAATCAATTAAAATTTCATCCAATTCGGAATCTTTTCACATACATCTCAATAGATGAGCTCATGGCAACTTATTTTGGATGTCATTTATGTAAAGTGTTTATTTGTGGGAAGCCTATTAGATTTGGATTTAAGCTGTGGTGGTTGGCATATTCGTGTGGCTTTCTCTACCAATTACATCTATACTCTGGCACAACTCCTAAGCCTAATGATGGCCTTAGTATTGGAGAAATAGTGGTAAAACATTTTCTAAGCGTTGTTAAAAATCTAAAGGATCACTAAATATATTTTGATAATTTCTTTACTAGCCATGCACTACTGTCAATCCTTTCACACAAGGGTTTCTTTTGCCACTGGGACTGTACGAGAGAACTGTATTTCCGATTGTCCCTTGAAAGCAACCAAAGACGTGAGATTTGACAAAAAAGGCTTGTATGACTCAGCGCTTGACGAATCGAACAAGATATTCTTGATACGATGGCATGACAATGCCGTAGCCAAAGTGGCAACTAATGTGGGAACGCTAAATCCTTTAGTAAAAACAAAATGGTATAACCGCAAAAAGAAAAAAATGGATTATGTACCCCAGCCAAATGTAATTAGTGACTACAACAAAAGGATTGGAGGTGTAGACCTTCATGATAATGCACTATCGAATTATGGAATTAAAATCAAAGGAAAAAAAGTGGTGGTGGCCCCTATTTACAAACACACTGGATAGCGCAGTGGTTAATTCATGGAAAATTTACAAAATATCTACTGAATCTGACATTTCCCTGGTGAGTTATAGATCAATTTTGGTACTTTCTTTGTTGCAAAGTGAGAGAGGAAAACCTGCAATAACTGATAACGGAGATACGGAATTAGAAACAGAAAACGTCGAACAGCTGTTTTTGGGAAGACTATCACAGGGGCATCTACCAATATCTGTAAGATTGGACAATATAGGACATATAATAGTGCGTACTGATGAATGTAAAATGAAGAGGTGTAAAATGTGTCATTCGCAAACAGTATACCAGTGCAAAAACTGTTAAGTGCCTGTACACACAAATTAATTTGAAGATTTTCATAAAAATCAGTGATATAAAATGTAACGACATATTTTCCCACAGATAAAGAAATAAGTTTAAACATTAAGTAGTTGTATTTCAAAATATGGTTATGTTAAATAAATATGTACATTATTAAAGTGGTCAAAAAACTGAAAAAAATAAAAAAAATTGAAAAACCTCCTGCACTCTATTTCTGCTAACCCTAATTCGCAACGTTGCGAAAACGCAACATTTTATATTGTTTAAATAGAAAATGTTAAAAAATTAAAAACATATTTTTAACCATAATTGGGACTCATGCGATTGAATTCACCAAATATTTCAACGGAAAAGTAATTGTAAGTTTATGAACAAACGGAAGGCGCTCCAATGGGGTCCCCCATTTCTCCAGCCATTGCCAACATCTTTATGGAATAACTTTGAAAACACCGCATTAGATAATGCTACATACAAACCATCGATGTGGTTACGCTACGTTGACGACACCTTCGTGGTATGGAAACACGGACGTAGGAAATTAGATGAATTTCTGGAGTACCTAAATAATATTGATCACCGCATACAATTCACCATGGAGGAAGAACAAAAAGGGAAGCTGCCATTCCTAGACGTCCTGGTAAACAGAAGAGGAGACGGCACGCTGGGACATACGGTGTACAGAAAAGCTATCAGCACAATCCAATATCTGCATGCGAGATCGCACCACCATCCTGCACAGATTAATGGAGTGATGAAAACTATGATTCATCGTTCCATCACACTCAGCGATGGAGACCATAGAGATGAGGAGCTGAAGAAACTCAAAGAAATCTTGGCCAAGAATGGATATAGAAAAAATGAGACAAGGAAGACAATCTCACAAAAATTAGGACCTCAGCCCCAACCATCGGAGGAGAAATACTCAAAAGATCAGAAAAAAGCATACCTTCCATATATCCAGGGAACTACTGACAAGATATCCCGGATATTACGGAAATACGAAATAAAGACAATATTCAAACCGAAGAAACAAATACGAGACATTGTGAGGAATGTAAAAGGGAAAGAAAAATTAGAAACAGAGGGCGTATATTTGCTAAAGTGTAACACGTGTGATAGGGTCTACGTGGGGGAGACTGGACGGACAATTAGAACGAGAGTCAGAGAACATGCGGCTGCAATACGCCTCGGACATCAAGATAAATCAGCGGTCGCCGAACACGCAGTAAAAGGCCATGAAATCGAAACCGAAAAGCCGATCATCCTTGCCAAAGACCGGCACTTTAAAACAAGGCTAGTTAGAGAAGCCCTAGAAATAAAGAAACACCCCTGCAATTTTAACCGTGACCAAGGACAAGCTATCAGCAGTTCCTGGCTTCCAGTTTTAGCGAGAAATAAAAGAACCCAGAATGTTCCACAACTCCCTCCCCCTCCTTCCCCCCCCCCCCTCTCCCCAAATTCGAATAAATAGATGCATAACCGGAGTGGCCACTCAGTAGCCCTGAGGAAGTCTCCGGCAAAGGAGAGGAAACGTCGGCCACCTTCGAACCAGCTAGCAAGACGCGGACAACCCAAAAAAACAAACATAAGTCGGAAAAGTAATTATTTAGGGCTTGGGACTTAATGGGTTAAACGTAGAGCCATAGGATAGCTGAAAATTCGAGATATAGATACAATGTTGTTAGGTAGATACTAGGTAGGTTAAATGTACTGGAAAAGCAGTGTGAGAAATACGGAATGAAGATAAATAATAGGAAAACAAAAGTAATGAGATTCTGTAAGACAAAGAAAGCGAAGCTGGTGATAAGAGTAGGAAGTCAGAAACTGCAGCAAGTAGAACAATGTAATTACTTGGGTAGTACGCTAGAAGAAACAGGACATATTAGCAAAGACATTAGGAGGAGAATAGCGCTAGCGAAGGAAGCGTTCAATAATAGAAGCGAGCTGATGACGGGGACCTTAAGTAAGGATGTAAAAAAGAGGCTGGTGAAGAGCTTGATATGGAGTGTGGCGTTGTATGGGGCAGAAACGTGGACCTTGAGAAAGGAAGACGAAAATAGGCTGAAGGCTTTCGAGATAAGGGTGTGGAGGAGGATGGAGAAGGTGCGTTGGCCGGAAAGGAAAACAAATGAGGAAGTGCTTGGCATGGTGGGCGAGGAGAGGAAACTTATAGATGAGATTAGGGGAAGACAGGGTAGGTGGCTGGAAGGGGTAATGAGGGACGGTGGTTTGCTGAAGGCCGTGATAGAGGGTAGGATGTTGGGTAAGCGGGGAAGGGGAAGGAAGAGAATCGGTTTTATGGACGGGATGAAGAAAGGTAGGACTTATGCTGAGATGAAGAAAGAAATACTAGAGGTAGAAAGGGCACGGCACGTGTAAGAGTTCGTTGGATATTCTCTGACTTTCATCTCAATCTACCTCTAACCGGTAGACTACTGCAATGAATGAACCAGTTAACGAAGGTTAAAATGGAAGGATGAATATTAATATACTATATTTTACATCCACAAGCTTTGGTCTTCTTGCTTGAACATTTAATTCTTCTGCTTGGCATACGTCTTACCACTTCTCATCCCATCCATATAGTTCTTTCTCTTTCCTCCTCTTCCCAAATTACTCAACATTCTTCCCATTTTCATGGGCATCAGAATTCCTTCACCCGCCATTACCTGTTCCAGCCATCTACCTCTCCTCACCCATCGTGCCGGGTACCTACTCCCTCAAGAGCCAGATGAAAGATAGTTCACGTGATGGTTTCACATAATTAATAGTGTGAATAAGCAATGGGAAAGCCCCCTCAACTAATTATAATTCCAAAGACAGACGAAAGTCAAAATTTGAGTTCTTGCATTATAGATATTATTTAGTAGGAAAACATTTGGGTGTGTCTATGTTGTATCCGAGGTCATGCCTTGGTTTATCGTGAATACGTCTGCGGTACCTAGTATTTATCGGCGGTCTGGAGCAACATGTGTTTGTGCAAAGGTTTTCGTGAAACTTAGCATTTGTTTTATTTTTAGCGATATTCAAAGATTATAATGAAAATAATGCATTTTACTGATTCTGCTGGAGCTTACGGGGGGTTTTAATCTGACGAAAAATATTTCACAAGTTATTGCAGAGCCAGATCGATTCTAGTTTGCACTGGAAACGATAAACTTCTGCAAGCGACTTGTTGAAACTTCAAAACGTTCTGCTGGCACGCTTGCAGAGCAGTTTTGTACCTTCAAGTTACGTCGATCGTAACTTGCTGCACATTACTTGCGCGATAAACTTATGAGTGATAACCAACCTTGAGGGTGAGTTTACACGGGAAAGTTGCTACCGTAAGTTTCTTCTACAAGAGCTCGTGGGGAATTTCACTATAACGAAAACGTTTTCGTAAGTTACAACAGAGCCAGATTGTTTGCTGTTTACATCGGCAGCAATAAGCTTCTGCAAGCGATTCGCGGAAACATTAAAAATTTCTGATTACACGTGGAATTGACGTCGAAAGTCGCTTGCTGCAAGTAACTTGCGCAATGAACTTCCCAGCCACTGCAATGATGTCCATTGGACATCCATTGGATGTCTATTTCAGGATTTTGAAAGGATTTGGCAATGATTTCAGATTCTTGGTATGTACTTGGTGCAAACCAACTGCAGTATAGTAATAAGTGAGAAAAAGCCTCATTACTCTGGCGAAAATATTGTAGAGGGAAGCGGATACGAACCGTCAACGAAGCGGAGATTTAAGGGTGCACGAAGTGAATTGGAATGTGAACGAACCGTAACTAAACCGTCTCCGAAGCCTAATGTATGGAAGTGTTCCAGAGCCGGAAACCTAGCTGACGGAAACGTTCACAAGTCGGAATATCGTATTGCCTCTCCACTGATTTCGCTGCTCGCTCAAAATAAAAAAAAGGTTAATTACGATGTATCACTTTGATTGTGATATTGCGCAACGGCATATTGAAGTACGTATAATATATTCTACCTCATAGCGATCGTTGTGGAATCTGCATCGCATATGTACTCAAGTTCAAGTTGTGTTTATTTCCACATTTGCAAGATACAGAGAAATAGAAGGATAACAACAATAAAATCAGCGAAAAGATACAGAGAATAGAAGAGTAACAACAAAATAACAAGACCGAAATGTGTGGACCCTGTTATAGGCTTTCGCCTCTTCAGGGCAGGTGATACCTTTCACTGGATAATTCACTGGATTATAGCGGGGAAGGCTTGACCCGGCATTTGCCCGTGGACGACGGGAAACCCGCGAAAACCGTCGTCAGGTCGTGCATATTCAGCTGTGTCGCCCGACCGGGGTCGGTTTTTTTGTACATTATGTACTGAGAAAGGCGTGTATATGTAGTCACTTACGTGGATAAATGTCTTCGAGAACTATAATCATTAAATGATAATTCTGTGATAGTTTGAAGGAAATGCCATAAAATCTTGATAAAAGTTATTTGCCATTAATTAATGCCAGATAACTGTTATCCTATGTTGCCACATAGTATGAATATAAATGCAATATTACTGCGAATAAACAAGATTTTCCAATTCCCGCACGTTAGCTTCAGTGTCGTAGCTAGGGGCTGGCCAGGCTGGCGGCTGCCAGGGGCGCAACCCTCAGGGGGCGCACTTTGCAGACCCACAGCTAATATTACCTCTATTTATGTGGTATCAACCAGTAACTGTCGTTTCTTTTATTTCTAATAGGAATTTATATTATTTACGATTTATTTTACATCACGTCCATTGGATATCATTCTGTGGCCTCCGTCAGGATGTCCCTATAGGGACCTTCATAGGATATCATTTGAATGACATCCTATGGATGTCCCTGGAGGGACCTTCATAGGATGTCATTTGAATGACATCCAATAGACATCCAAAGGATGTCCATAAGGGACTTCTCGATGTCTGGATGTAAAATGGACGTCCATTGGACGTCATGCAGTGGCTGGGTTGTCAGTGTAAATCCACCTCACGAGATGAACGAGAGTCATATTATGCATTGCTACTTTCTGATTTCACTGTGTGAACGCCAACCAACTCATTCTTAAGCCTAGCCTTCGTTCTTGATTCATGCTTAGTGCTTACCAGCCTTTCAACTTGAAAATTCTTGTTAATGGCATATCTTGTGTATTGTACGTACATGCTCACTTCAACGCTTCGTCAACTACATGATTTGGGCGATTGCAGTGCCCTCATATCCCAGAAACTGCAAATTGGGAGTATTAATTGCTTGTTTGCGTCAGTGGCAAGGACTTACCCCCCTCCACCCCCGAGATAAGCCTTCACATCCGCACGGCGATAATAATGTAATTGTACTCTATATAAAGATATTAAAATAAGCCACCTCTCACTGAATATGTCGTGCTAAGGCTTTTTAAGAGTTTGAACTGTAAAGCATAGGCATTTCCGTACCAAAGGTAAAACTAAAATGTATGTTTGGCCCCATGGAATCATATAATACGTAATTGATGTCAAATAGTAACAGAACGCACTGGTGCACGAACCAAGTGGTAAAGTACGATGGCTACTTCACTCCATGGCCCTAAACTATTTAAACGCTTATTAGGAGCTTATTAATTTAAATAAATTGCTATAAGTTGGCTCTATTCGAGGTGGCAATATGCATACATAGGCTATTTACAAAATTTAAATTATATGCATTACTGAAAAGGGAACCTCCCACGGTCAAAAAGTTGGAGTGAGCAAAAATATATCATAAACTTGACCATGGCAGGCTTCACTTCGAAGAAGTTAATTATATTTGTGCTCATGATGACACACTTAGTACTTTTCTACATAATTTTTAATGTACGACGCGTTTCACCGCTTTACGGCATCGTATTAGAACCAGAGCCGGCTCAAGATAAAATTTTCACCCGGGCGAGAGAGTATTCCGGCGTCCCCCTCCCCGCTTATCAAACCTATTCACCAGTTAAACGTAGTACTAAATAAATATTTCTTTCACAATCACGGCGCCCCTTCCTTTGCGGAGCCCGGGGCAGTCGTCCGTGTCGCCCGGGCCTTAAGGTGGTTCCACCGTAAAATGACTTAAATGTCATTTTATTCATATTCTCTCTACTTGTAAAAAACTTGTCATCTATCTGATGTGAACAACAAAATAATACCTTTCCACGCTATTTTATTCTATAATTGAACTTGAAATTACATTGTGTTCAATGGGGGTGGTCAGGACTTCTGTACCTGACGAAGCCGTAAAGCGGTGAAACGCGTCTTACATTTAAATATTTGTAGAAAAGTCTTTGTCTTTTATCATGAGTACTAAAGAAAATATCAGGTATCAAATTACATAATTACATGGTTTGCTTCTATGGTTTTTAAAATATAGTTAAATAAATATTCTTCGTGACATGTGATGGATATTTATCTTGGTTATCATGTTGCTGTAGCAAAATTTATAAATTTAATGAAGAAATGGGCTATGCATTTATTAACTGCATACTTATTAATTCGAGGAAATCCAAGCTCTTCGAACCGTCTTTAATCAAGATGGGAGACTATTAATGGAGGAATCCTTAAACATATTCTTTTATTGTTTACTAATTGGACTATTTTATAAGACTTCTGTTCTCTCTGGCTATGCGGCTGTCAATACATCCGTCTAACGCTGCAATGCAATAACTAATCATGCACCAATTTTACAGAGGGAGTGTCATTTTTTACGGTTCATTTGGCTAGTTATCAAAATATTTCATTAAATTGATCATCCAAGGTATGCTTTTTGCACCTTTTCTAAAAACATTGAAATTTCTTTGAAACGGCTCAAATAGTTCTGCAGGCAGAAAGTTTCAATCCTCACTTGTTTTATCTAGGAATGGATTTTTTAAAATTGACTTCTGTGACCGGAGTTTCACCTTGAGTTGATAATCAATCCTCCCAATGTAATATGTGTTTCCAGTAACTTTCTCAACTCTCCCCATGTGGGTTTGCCACTTATTTTCTCAACTCTCCTCATTGTCGTCTCTGGCGTGTTTCGGTCACTTTGTTTCAAACAGCCTTCCCTGACCCCTTCAAAAGTAAGGGCTAGTTTCCCTAGTAGCTGGCGCAGATTAACACACAGAATTTTTTAAGTTTGTTGTTTGCTGACAGACTGTGAGCTTTTGGGCGCTAACGCGGTCTCATTCGCTCGTTGCCGCGCGTAAATGCAATTATGTTCCTTTAATATGTCACATTGTTTTGTCCCGTTGACGTCTCCTTCGGCACTTCGTCTTGGGTGTCTACTTAATGTGCCTTATTTTAATGCGTGGGCAAATTAATCATTTTCGTTTCGCCAACTAAGTGGGTTTTAGTTTTACTGGAGTTCACCAGATTCAGTCTTCCAAATAACCTTACGATCAATTGCCTGGGCATAGTGATTTATTATGCTGAATTTGATACTTCTCACAGCTGTCGCATCCTACTATATTCACGGATTTCGGTATTCCAGTGACTTATTTGACAGTATTATAGTACGTGTATGAAGTATGGTAAGTGTAAGTACTTATTTTAAACATTTCTCAGTGCATAACTACACCATATACATGATACATCACTTCTCTTATTTTCACTCCTGGTATCGCGCATAATTCCTATGACGCGTGAATCAGTAAACCTGTAATCTTCAAATAATCCATAATGTTATCCATTATATAATGAAAAGGAATTCCAATGGTGTAAAGTTCCGACGCATGTGTGTCTTTTTCATTCTTAGTTATAACAATAGAGGCTTCCGTGAAAATAACTCATAAATAATCTAAGGTTCCTACAACTTTTATCACTCGCTGCCATTAGAAAAACTACCGTTTACTAAGTCCCACTCAGACGGAATCCATTATTCTGGTAGTAAAAAGACTCCAAGTAATGTTGGTTTTAACATGCTCCTTAAAATGTTCGACAACCAAGTTATCCCCTACAAAAATTTAGTTCTGTTCCTCGGCTTGATTTTAACATGCAGCTTCTCTAGGAATACGCATGTTGATGAAATATCAACCAGAATCACTAAAATGATTTATTAGTTGAACGGTAAAAAGATTTTCGTCCTTGTGCCATCCGAAAACAGGTTGTTTTTTCTCTCATGCTCCCGATTTTTATTTTTATAAAATGAATTTAATTAAAAATAGACTTCATACGTTCAATTTATTTTTGAAATTCGTAAATATGATTATGTTTCGTCATATTCACAAGCACGTAGGTTCTTTCCGACGGAGCGTAGGAAATTCTTTCATAGTGTTTTCCTTATTTCCCTTTTAGGTAATTACATGTCAAAACGACGAAAAAGACCGATATTACCCTTGAACTATTCAGTTTCGACCTATCTCGTTTTACCACATTGCTATTCAAGACCAATTAGTCCTCAAAATATGCATCCATTGCTTTAGCTACGGGAGTATGAAAAATTGAGCTTGTAAATTATGTTTGAGTTATCCTCGATATCTCCGAACGAGTGACACTTATGTCACAGCACAAATGCTCTTTTGTAAGAAAAAGCCACAGTGCATAAAATTATGATTATTGAAATTATTATTGATGAAAAAATTATGATTAATGAAAATTTAGTTAAAAATATTGTAATTTAAACCACCATTTTTTATTTTGAAAACTTCTAACGCATTGTTCCGCACACATGTACCTATTTAATCTTGCTATTTTTAAAATTTGGTAGCTATAATATATATCATAGCCAGGGCCAGGTATTTTTGGAAGTAACGAACATCTCCATGCATCGAAAAACTGTGTTTTTTGTGTTAATAAGTCCAAATTACATCCCACAGATTCTAAAAATGTCCTTAATTTAATCGCGAAAAATAACGAAACCACTCATTATTTACGAAATTATACGTGTATTAAATATACGAAATTATGCGTGTAAATGCAGAAAAGTTTCATCAGAAAAGTAATATCCATGACAACAGTGTCTAGGCTGCACTAGTCTACAGGTGTCCACTACATCAATGCCATTACATTCAAACACGGCGATTTAAGTTTTCTGTATTCACTGCATATATTATACATGACACCTACTGAGCACAAAATCGAATGCTACACGCCTCTGGAAGGTGTTGCAAGAAATGTTCTCCCATAAGTTGTCCCTTCATTAACTATGGATGAAAATAACACTAGTTGTTCTATGCGCAAAGTTCTATTGTCTGCCCAGCGAATCTGTAAGAAATTGTAATTCCAAGTTGTACATAATAATGCGTACGCACCTTGTGTGTCTGCCTGAGTCGCCGACTAGCATTGAAAAATTCCGGAGATCAAAATTCGTCAGAATTTGTGAGACCTGGGTCATTCCACGCCACTTCAGACAGGAGTTGACCCTTGACCTCTCAGATTTTGATGAAAATTGGTGAAATTGTTTGCCTCACCAAATAAAAAATATATTTTAAAGCGTTTTGCGAAAATCGAGAAAACAGATGAATAACGGACATTTTACAAAATGGCTGTTTTCGATGTCACGAAATATTCGTTATCATATATCACGGGGAAGAAACTAGGTTAAAAAGCACTTGATGGCTCATTTCCAATTACAATTCTTTGAACAATCTCAAACTGAGGTAAAAATAGCGATAAAATGATAATTTGTTTAAATAATTTAATGTTAAACAATTAAAAGTTTAAACTTTTGAAGTTCTTCACATTTAATTTTTCTCATTTTTTCAACTATGGTACCTTGTAGTATTATGAATGTTATATAAAAATTTTGAGAGGGTGTTTTTCCATTTAAGAGAGAAAAACATTTTTTAATTTTCCCCTGCAACGACCATTTGATGTAAACTTACGAAGATAACTCCACATATGCCTAGTTTTTATCACTTATCTATCAAATTCATACTTCCCCGAGACAGAACAATGGCAGATGAACTTAGATTTTAAAAATATATGGCTAAAGTTTGACACAAAAAATTTCTCAAGGTATGTATTTAACAAAAAATGGAACAATGTTGTCCAGTGAAAAACGATCTCGTAACCGATGACTTCAAGTTACACAGACTTGAATGAACAAATTGAATGTACAGGTTTGTCTACATTGTCATAATTAACTGTCAAAAATTAGGAATAAAAAGCCGTACATCCTAAGCTTTGCTGATTTCATGTAATTTAAATCTTTCCTAATTAATTTTACCCTAAATGCAAAAATTAATTACTTTGCTTTGGACACCGCTTCTAATTTCTGCCCGTGGCTCATACAAGTAGCCTGAAATATTAGGGAAGACATTCAGCAAATAGAAGAAAGTTTATCCCACGTGATTATATGGCATTATTAATACAACTCTTCCTCGTCTGAACTCTAACTGGTTCCTCGACATACCTTCTACGGGGATGGGTTGTTCCCCTCATTCGCATCAAACGCTCATCGGAACCTGATGATTGTGTCTTTGAAATGAGGAATCCTACACCCGGTGATATTGCTGCGTGGTACGAACGGATTCCCTTGAAAGCAGGAGCTTTTTGATACCTTCTTGTTGTATGTTTTTTATTATCCTCCACTTCCACATTAGGCACGTATGCGAAACTCGTCCCGTCCCGTCACTCGTCACTTGGGCCTTTCCCATGGGAGGTGGCAAAGAAATGCCACTCCGCTGCAACTTTAAAATCCTTTTCGTGATGGGCTAGGTTAAGGAGATTATATCTATTTCTATATTGTGCTGTGGATCCATCAGAAAAATATATAACTTTTTCAAATTTGCTACAGTGACTCTCAGAAATTGAACTAGTGAATGCTGGAAACAATGCACAGTCGCAGTAACATGAGCAGTTAATTCAGATATGACAACAAGCTTCAGAGGGCTTACTTCCTTTCCTTCAAGTAGGCGATAGTAGCAGGCAAATGGGTGTAATCTAGATTGCCTATTGTTCCAATGCACCCCTTGCACGCTCTCCTGAATTACAATGGAATAATTTTTTGAGAAGTCAGCAACAACTATCGCTTCCCCCACTGCTAAGTTTTCCCTGTGTATTGAAAACATTCAGCCTGCTGTTTCGCCACATGATCATGCCTCGCCAAATTTGGGATTTTCTCCACGAAAAAGTCATTAAATTCATCTGAGATCTTCCTAACCGTTTTCATTGTTAATGAGACTACTTTCACCCATTGCTGGTAAGATAAGTTTTTCATGAAATTTGAACTAGTGAAACTGAAAGGAGTGTCACTCTGACACTCCTTTCAGTTTCGTAATTTGCGGGCATTTGCTGCAACTACCAAAGTAACGTATCTTCCCAGGAATCTCACATACAGCCATCAGTAGACAATCTCTGTAAGCGTTAAAAACTGTTTCTCCATTTTCACCCTTGAGTTGGCCGAGCTTAGCACCTTCGAACATGAGTTTTGTGTTTTGATGAATAAGGCACACACAAACTGTGCATACCTGAAGCTCCAGCAAGGACACACTCTGTAGGTCTAAATGAGCAAACTTGGAAAATCTTCTTTTGGAAATCTCTCTTTGAACAGGGTGAATGACTACTTCTGGTTTCCTAAAACAAATCTCTTTTGTTTCAAAATACGCTGGGATCCTTCTTTTACACTTTTGTACTACACTCGTGATCAGATGATCTATTCTCGGATCCTATCCCACCATATTGATGGTGCACTCCTGAAGGCCTAAGTTATCTAATGCCTCGTTGTGATGCAAGGAAGAAGTGGATGTTTCCTTGTTTTCATTATCAGGGTCATGCTCTTTCGGTATAGTCTCATTCGTACTTACTTCATTATAGACGGCCTTCCTATAAGCTATGCACAGTTTTTTACCCTGTTTTATCCCAGAAATACTTATAATTTTACACTTCTCGTGAAGTTCGAAAGAAATTGTTTCCAGCTGTTTTCAGACGGATGCTTTCTGAATCGTGAAAGGGTCGGAGCATTTAGTTATCTGAGCCGGATATCTTAATAGGCTCTCTGTTTCGTGTTCTTGACACAAAACACTCACTTTAAATCCATTTCTCAGTCGTAGTAAGTGCAAGCCCCGGCGTGAAAACTCCCTCTTCATTTTTATAACGACGGAGCGGTGTTTTTAAAACTTTTCCTAGTGAGCCTCCATTGCGACCCATTTCACGCCATAAAATACAACACAATTCGTAATAACACTTCACCATATATCAAAACACAGATATAATGGCAAGGACCATGACCAAAGAGAAGTCAGCAAAACTCAAGACTAAAAGGTAGAGGAATAGTTGTGGGAAGCAATCGCCCGTACAGCTGGTGCCCCACGCCACACAGTGTTCACAATTTTTGTTTTTAATTTGTATTTACATATTTTAAACCGGTTTCATACAATGTGTATATTAAGTATGTAATAACATTGAACCAATGAACGCCCACTTAAGAAGTTCCAGGAAATAATAACTGAGAAGTCCGTATGACCTGAAGTCAACGGTTACGAGATCGTTTTTCACTGGACAACATTGTTCCATTTTTTGTTAAATACATACCTTGAGAAATTTTTGTGTCAAATTTTAGCCATATATTTTTTAAATCTAAGTTCATCTGCCATTTTTCTGTCTCGGGGAAGTATGAATTTGATAGATAAGTGATAAAAACTAGGCATATGTGGAGTTATCTTCGTAAGTTTACATCAAGTGGTCGTTGCAGGGGAAAATTAAAAAATGTTTTTCTCTCTTAAATGGAAAAACACCCTCTCAAAATTTTTATATAACATTCATAATACTATATGGTATATATATATATATATATATATATATATATATATATATATATATATATATATATATATATATATACTCAATCATACGAAAAAATATAATATTCATAATATAAAAAACATAATATTCATGGTTCCGCTTGTGTGTGTCAAAAATGGCCGCTTTAATTGGGAGGCCAATTCCGGTACCTTTACTTCCAGTATCTCCATTTGAATTACGGCCTTTCCTACTATCTACTCTCATGTTCCAAATTTTCATTATTTTTATCCGGTTTACTAAGGCTATAACGAGAAATGATAAAGCATTGCATAAACTTTGATTCATGTGTTCGAAGTATACTTGAAAATTGTTAATTTTATCACTTTTAGTCATATTTCAAACAAGTAAATCGGTTCAGTTCAACGCAACGTATGAAATTATTTCTCGGTGGTTTCTTATTTCCCCATTTGGATAATTTCATGTCAAAACGACCAAAAATAGACCAAATTGCCCTTGAACTCTCCGTTTTCGACCAGAGTTGCAGGACGTATTTTGATCAACTACATTGTTGGCCATGCTCAATTTTTGTTGAAAAATATGAATCCGTTGCCCTAGTTTAGGGAATATGTGAAATGGAGTTACTCGTAAATTTATACCTGACTTGTACTCGATATCTCCGATGCATATGATTATTTTATCAGAGAAAAATAATATTTTGAAAGAAAAAGTAACGACGCATAAGGATTAAGATGTCATTAGTAAAAAAATTTGAAACTTAGTCCATTTATTTATTTCTGAAAAATAATAACACATTTTTCTGTAAGCATTTCGCCATTTCATCTAGCTCCTTTTTATATGCTGTAGGCCCTTAGCCTTATCTATCTTATATCTACCTTATCTATCTACCCTAGAGGTTTTGCGATGGTGATTTTTCTATTAAGGGAGAAAATAATTTTTATGCATTTGCCAAAGGGTTGCAGTCAATGGTGAATGCGTTAGAGGTGCAGTGCGTAAAGTATGGGATGAAGATCAACCACAAGAAAACGAAAGTGATGAGATTTTCTAGAAGTAAGAAGGCGAGGCTGAATATAAGAGTGGGAGGGCAGAAGAAAGAGCAGGTCGAGCAGTTTACGTATCTTGGTAGTATTTTACAGGAGAATGGGTTTAGTGGTAGGAGATCAGATGTAGAATTGCCGTGGCTAAAGAAGCATTTTCGAAGAGAAGGGAATTGATGAGGGGGGGTCTGAGAAGAGACGTAAAGAAGAGGCTGGTGACTATGATATGGAGCGTGGCGCTATATGGGTCGGAAACTTGGTCAGTGCGGAGGGAGGATGTGCGTAGACTTGAGGTGTTTGAGATGTGGGTTTGGAGAAGGATGGAGAAGGTGAGCTGGGTGGCGAGGAAGACGTACGAGGAGGTATTGGATATGGTCGGAGAGGAGAGGAAGCTTGTGGCAGAGGTTCGGAGAAGGCAGAAGAGATGGATGGAGGAGGTTTTGAGAGGAGAGGGCGTGTTGAAGAGAGTGATAGAGGGGAGAACACTGGGGAAGGGTGGAAGAGGAAGAATGGGGATAGGAATTCTGGACGAAATAAGAGGAGGAAGAAGATATGAAGAATTGAAGAGGGATCTAATGGCGGGACATCCTTAGAAGGTAAAGCGAGACAATGTGTATGAAATTCGGATGCAGAATGGGGACTGTCCAAGAATACTTGAATAGCTGGTGGAATACTTGAATGTCATGTTCACTTTTTACCACAAGGTTTCGCAAAATCTTAAGCTGGGGGCGGTGGTTTTAAATCGGCGTGTAATCCAACACCACTCATCTTTCATTTGATTTCATTGGGCTGATTGAGAGCTAAAAACAAAGAATAAGAAAGTGCCAACTGGCAACGATGCTCTTCTGGCGATGTCTCCATTTAATCTAATCCCAAAATTTGTTCACACACGGTGCATGTTGAACCACGGGCATCCTCGTCAATCTTAAGCTTTCTTTACGCTTTCTATATCTACGAACAAATACAAATAAATGTTACAACACCCTGTTAATTTCCTCACATCTATTTCAGATCCCTCGTTCAACGAGGTGCCAGAGAGGTTTAACTTTTTTGAGAAGCTGAATAATGCTTTAATAATAATATCCTTCATATCCAGGACCCCTTCGATAGAAGAATAATGACAACAGTATCTAGGCTGCACTCGTCCTATATATTTATGCCATTGCATTCAAACGCGGTACTTTTGCTTTTCATACTTCCGCAACTGTTGTGAGAGGTACTTCGTTTTAATTTTGACTATAAGGTAGAACAAAGATCAAATTTTGCATTAACTGCGAAAATATTTTCCATGAGGCTCACATGTGTAGAAATCGCATGTAAAACTGGCCAAATTATGGGTTTCTTGAACGCCTATTGCAGCAGAGTCAGAAGCTATGATGATATGTGTTTCCATGGATAAAATGATCAATCCTTTACCTACAATCAGAGTCTATTATTGAGTTCATTATGCACTGCTAGGCTACAATTATGTAAATCGCGAACCCCTTGCATCGCGCGTTTTTCGAGGTCTATTCGCGCTCAAGTTTTTTCCCTGAAGCTTTTCCCTCTTGTCCCTATTCCATTGGCTCTCGTCTCCAAAGCCATCAAGTTTCATCATCGCCTGTGAGGGAGTGAACACTGGCGATCCCAAGCTACCTGGGCCTTTTTTATCGCAAGAGCAGGAGGGGGAAAGGCTCGAGAAGGGTCTTTTTGATTAGCAATTCGTATTCTTTTTTCGATTGGGTAAACAAACTGTTTTTCCGGAGGCCACGACTGAGGTTTTCCGTCTCATGTGTTTCTCTGGAAACACGATACAGATGCTCAACAACAAAAAAATCAATCACCAATACCCATACAAATAAAAGGTATAATTTTGCCGGCAATATTACCGAGGAACTACTTTAAAAACTAAATTTTAATTGATACATGTTCTGTTCCACAATCACGGACAAAGGATGTGAAAATACAAAGGTTTATTGCTAAATTTATTCTGAATACAGTTGCACTCAACTAGAGAAGAAAAGCGTTTATACAATCATAAGACTGCTGGTTCATTTTTCATTCAAGTATTCTACCAGCTGATTGGTAGGTTCTTGGACAGTCCCCATTTTGTATCCCAACCTAATAGAAATTGTCTCGCTTTCCCTCCTAAGTTATTAGATCCCTCTTCAATTCTTCATATCTTCTACCTCCTCTTATTTCGTCCAGAATTCCTATCCTTTTCCTTCCTCTCCCACGCTTCCCCAGTGTTCTCCCCTCTATCACTCTCTTCAGCATGCCCTCTCCTCTCAAAACCTCCTCCATCCATCTCTTCTGCCTTCTCCGAACCTCTGCCACAAGCTTCCTCTCCTCTCCGACCATATCCAATACCTCCTCGTTCGTCTTTCTCGCCATCCAGCTAACCTTCTCCATCCTTCTCCAAACCCACATCTCAAACGCCTCAAGTCTACGCACATCCTCCCTTCGCAATGACCACGTTTCCGACCCATATAGCGCCACGCTCCATATTAAAGTTTTCACCAGCCTCTTCTTTACGTCTCTTCTCAGACACCCCCTCATCAATTCCCTTCTCTTCGAAAATGCATCTTTAGCGAGCGCAATTCTGCATCTGATGTCCTTACCACTAAACCCATTCGCCTCCAAAATACTACCCAGAAGAATTGAAAATTGAAATACAATCATTTCAGTGCAAAATGAAAAGTTTTTGGAATGATCGGGTGCAAGATATAGAAGAACCAAAGCGGAATGCCTGCGACTTGGTTCCACCTGCAAAAATAACCATTAAAAACATGTTAAAGCTTCAACTATTTATAATTATTAGGCGTAATACATTTTTTTTAAATGTCCATAGCGTCATAAGTGGTTTACTTAGGTACGATTATTTGACTACACAGAGACTCATAAAGGTGAATTTAATAATAATAATAATAATTTAATTGCTTCCAGTCATTACATACGGAGTACAACATTATTAAGTAAAGCAAGTTTGGTAGCCCCTAAGGTGCACCTGTTGGGGGGCTACCATCAGTTTAGCCATGCAACATAAGCAAATTTAGAACAATCAAGCAGATACAGTGAAGTACAAAAATCCTACCAAAAGAAATGCTCTGTGCAAGGAACAACAAAAAAGACAAACTGACAACGCTCATCATACACAAAAACATACATATAAAGCACAGTACACTCATACGAATTTATTCATACATGAACGACAGTATATATGCAGTACAATACGCATAAATGTGTGATTGTATGTATTTCATACAGTCATATAATTTTAAGGATACATTAATAAGCGTTAACAAGTTAAATATATACAATAAATTTCTATTTAACATTAGACTTGTTACATGTAAATCACAAAATAAAAGTTCAATGTTGCTAATGGTAGGTAACCAAGTTTTTACTTCCCTCAAAAATTTCTCGTTTTTTTTTCTTTTTCAACACAATCAGGAAGAAAGTTGAATATTTTTGGCTGGATGTAAATAAAACATCTTTGGAACATCGTTATGTTCGGTTTGGGCAGTGATAATTCATTTTTTCTACGTAAATTAAAAGAATAATCCTTTGGTAGTAGATTATCAACATTTCCACTTCTTATGTAAAAGATTTTTAGAACTTTGTAAAAATACAAGTAACGAATCGGCAGTAATTTAAGCTCAAGAAACAAAGGGAATTCTTTAAAGTGTGGCGGAATCTGGTTTTCTGCATAATCGTTCGCAGAATTCTCTTTTGCAAGAACAAAAATGGATATTTATTTTCTTTATATGCACTTCCCCAGCATTATATACGAGTTTGTGTAGATGCAGATTCCATTTCAATTGATTATCGATATTTATTCCCAGGTATTTAAATTCTGAAACACATTCTATCGGGATACAATTTGAGCAGTTATCTTTGGGACATCCAAGGGAATGGTACACAATTTTCCAATTTTCTTGGTACCTTTTGCATATATCGAATATCATATATTTAGACTTAGGACTTATAGACAGGTCCACGTATTAACCGCATGTTGAATTCATCACGTATTAACCACATTTCATCCATCTAAACGAATTTGCCGTTGGAGAAACTACCTGCGGCTTTTGGCAAACAGAGTAATTGACAATACTTGTAAAAAATGTATTTGCACTTACCCTAATACTTTATCCGAAAAAGAACATCAGCTCTCTAATAATCACCATGTTGCTAAAAATCACATTATTATTTTCAATGGTGGGATAGAAGTCCTGCGGGTAGCTCATTTTAAACTGTTGGATTAAATTCATCGAATCAAGGGATGTCTTGACAGAGAGAAAGAGAACATACCGAGGTAATACCGGCTGTACCAATTAATTTGTGGAAAAGTAAATTGATTGAAAACGCTTAATATTTTGAAAAGGAATTGATATGTATCCACTCAGCATTGATAATTGTCCGCTCAGCAAATCTCATTATTTCCTCTTTCTAATAATGTGTGATTTGTAATTTTGCTCAGTGCATTCATTTCCGCAATCTCCAGCTGTTGCTGGGTAGTCATGTTGACAATGCCTTATAACCATTACAAAATGTTGGTATTCATGATGCATTAGGTGTTGCTATAGGAACTTGGAAGAAGGAAATTGCAACCAGCTTTTGATCCAGGACCTATCAATCCTCTTAAAATAAAGCATAAATTTTCATTTATTTACATAAAAATATTTGATTAATTCATATTTTACACGGCTTACCATGCACCGTAAAATATCTAAAGGGTGGCAAATACGAGTAAACATGTTACTTTAGAAGTGGACTATGGTTTTTTAAGAGTATAAATATTAGTAAAATATTGTGGGTAGAAATTATTGAAGGCTATTGAGGGTAAAGACAGGAATGAGTGACTCATGAGAGAATGCGAATCTGGTTATGGACTGGAATTGCATCAGGATTGTGTTTTGCTGGTTTAATCTTGTTGAAAGAGTGAGTCGAACTATGTAATGTGTAAACAATTGCATCGTGAATGTTGATAGAGGAGGAGTAAATCATGGAAGTTACGGCGGAATATGTTGCATGAATGTGACAACAGCAATAGACATATGCAAGAATGGGGCAGTGAGGAGGGCACTGCAGCTTTCAAGGACTGGAACCTGTCAGCAGGCATCTGGTATTGTCTGGTATTGTAATAATGCAAAACTTAAAATGGGAAAGGCGTGATGGTGTTTCTAAAACTAATTTTCGGCCGGCGCCAAAATTTCCGTGTGCCAAATTTTTGTTTAGTGAGATATTCCAGTTGGTTACACACTTTTCACTAGGTTTCCATTTAGTGCTTTTCTAATTTCCATTTAGTTTTCCTATTCAACAAACTGCTGCTTCAGCTTAAAAGAAAAAAATATGAACCATTAATCCCGAAAAATATGCATTAATTTTTTCCATTCGTCCGACCATTTTTCGCTTCATTGATCGCGATCAATTTTGATTTTAAGTTCTGCACTATTAACTGCTTGCAAATAAAATGTAATTTCGTAATGCCACCGCCTTCGTTGGCAGTTGATGTCTAGTGACCTAGGAGGGGACAAGGGTTAGAGGGAATGGGGGTGTATGGGGAGAGGTAGGATGTGAGAGGTGGTTATTGGTTGGTCAGTGGGCCAGATTAACCCCAGGCGATTCAAATGTCCTTGTCACCCATATGTATGATATGAGTAGATACACTAACTTTAGGGTTTAGTGTAATGCATGTTGGTGACTAATCAACCCCTGCCACACACCCTGGAGGTGGCTTGCAGGGTATTTTGTAGATGTAGGCCATATCACGAATTCTCAATTCTATGTTAGAGGCAGATTCGGGGTGGGTGTCAAGTATAGAAAAGAGAAATAATTATTGACAGTTTGGCGATGGGAAGCTTAAGGATGGGATCGAGTAAGGGAGTGACATTTGGTGGAGTGACGGTGGTCATTTATCCGGTAGTGCATACACCAACGTAAATGAGGTGCAGAAATTACATGGGACGGTAGACTATATTGGTGGAGGTGTAGTTGGAAACCTCTCAAGATATTTTGACGAGTGTTCTTTAAATTATTTTTTCGGCGGCTGTGTTTTTTTAAACTATGTTTATTTTGGTGTGCATCATTCGCATATACGTAATATATAAAAACTCGAACTTGGAAAACCGGAATGGGAAGTCGGTACCTACTCTAGCAATCACACTAACACGATACTCTTCGGTATTTGATCCCTAGATCTTTTACCAGACTGACTACAGTTACCGACTGACTGAATGCCTGTACGGTTATGTTTGAAAATTATTGACCGTTTTCTATGATTGCGAGATCGTTCTTCACTCTCTCCTCCGTCTCATTACTGGATAGAGCTTCCTATAATTATGTTATAGGAGGCTCTAGCTCTCTAGCTCGCGGGCACTGATTATAATCAGAGCCCGCGGTCATTTCCTGGCACCTTGCCAAAGATCTGGGGTGGGAATACGGTCCCTTTTTTCGTGTTTTCTTTATCGTTATCCAAAACGCTAACTGCTCTAGAAGGGGCATTGTTCAGAGTTACCATCCTAAGAAGGCACTCAATTAATGAAACATAGCGACTTCCAGCACATGACAGAATTTTAAGATTGGCAATCACGATCTCGATCTCATGAGCGCAATTGATAAATAACGATTACGCTAGCGCGCGTTATGGAGAACCGTGATCGCACCCCTGACCCCCACCTCCCGCTCCAAAAGCGTCACCAAGAGACGAGAGACGCTTGAACACTCCGTGACTCCTTCGACCCCTCATCCGCCTACCATAACTCAAAAGAGGCCATCCGAACGCCGCAATAATTGTTCTTCGAGCCTCTGAAAGTGATAGGGACGCCTTCGTGGACTTTGGAGCCCTACAGCGCATCCAACCCGCCGCTCGATACCGCACTTGCACTTTGAAATCGCCCCTCCCCTCCCGCGAGCCATCCCTTCCCTCCGCCAGTGCAATAACTGGCGTCCTTGCCGCGGCAAGAGAACGAAACCCAAGGCCTTTGAATCGGGAAGTCTTCCACTACAACTCCCTCCGCGACGCGGTCGCCCTGTCCTGGTGACTGGATTGGAACTGACGGGACTGGAAATCGCGGTTATATGAGACATAGTTATCGGCGAGGTCGCGTATTTACGTTCCCAGTGCCGGTCGATAGAGAGTATGAAGCGCGTGGCCGTGGTCGGAGCGGGAGCCGCGGGCCTGGCGGCCGCCAAGAATCTCCTCCAGTCTCCCGGCAAGTACGAGTTCACCGTCTTCGAGCAGACTGGCAATGTGGGAGGCACTTGGGTCTACACCGAGAAGGTGGGCACGGATGAGTTCGGCCTCCCCATCCACAGCAGCATGTACAAGAGCTTGAGGTGAGAGGTGAAAAATATTCCTTTTCCTAGTTTGTACTTAGTCAGTCGCCACTTAATGTTATCTAATTTAATTTAACACTTCGTTAAAAACTGCTATGAGTGAATAAACAGTGTTTCATTGCTTTTAGAGGGGTTAGGTTGGGAATCCCTAGAGACTCGGAGGCTACATGCTAGGCTTAGATTGCTTGAGAAATACCAAACGGGTGTGATTCAATGAGACACGGATAATATCATTTTGGAGCCGTACTACATAGGCCTGTGCCATTATTCCATTAATTGAATCGTCGATTCAATTATTTTTACAATTGATCGATTATTTCAGCACAACGATGTCGATTGCGGTAATTGACCCGCCGTGGTGGCGGAAGAGGGCCACCACCAAACCCCCCTCCAGAAGTTTACAAGAAGATATCTAGCTATCCCGGAAACTAGCACTGCGTCCGAGAGGTTGTTCAGTCTCGGTGGGAACATTGCCATCGACACACACCAGTGTCTGTTGGATGAACACGCTGAGGATCTCATTTGCCTGCCTTCAAATAGCGATATATTTCTTTAATTAGTTAATAAAAGCTAACTGATTGAATTATCATATTGTTTTTCAAATAAGTTATTTCATTCTCCTCATTTCCAAAGGAAAGCCTTTGAAAAGCACAATCCATTTCCGTGCTGTCAATCAATTGGATGATGTCAATTAATTGAGCAATGAAAATGAATTGACACCCATTTCGATGTCAATTAATTGACCTTTGTTAATTAATTGAATGACTTCAATAAATTGTTATATCTAAAATTCCCGACAATTGAATCGACAACTTTTCCAATTATTCTTATAATTGATCGATATCGATTTTATCTATGATCGCACAGGCCTAGCACTATATGTCTATGTCCGACAGAAAAGATAAAATAAGAGATACATAGCCGAACAGATAGGTACAAAAATTCGATCTTCCTACCCACAATACGTGACCATTATAAAAATTTAGATCCACTGAAAACACTGCCGAAATACACTTCACCTTTTCATCCAATGCACCTGTAACATTCTCCTTTACACATTTATGCGGCTGGTGTCCTAACATCCCCTCCCCCTTGCCCATGCGGTAGCTCGTAGGGTAGTAAGTAGATGCAGATCTATTCACTAAACACTTAACCGTGAATTAAGTTGATGTGGTAACTTCCCATTCCAAGGATGAAAATTTGAAATGCAGCAGTGGCGAAGATTTTTCTGATGAATACTAATCCCTACTTGGATGCTATTTGGAGAACAATTTATAAATCCGAAATGTTAGCCTAAGGAACCAGTGGCGTTTGGCTAGCTTAAGCCGATTACCAAAACTCTTTCCACTAGTCATCCATTCCAAAGTAATTCTGCCCTCACAAACCTGCTATTATTCAGTACAAATGACCTCGGCTTTCAAAGGCTTCACCAAATATCTGCTGCCACAAATATTAAACATTTCTGCACGTACTTGGCCCTACTTTTTACTTTCCATTTACCTCGTGAATTCTCTTTTTCATCGCTTGGGAGTTTTACTCCACCCTGAACACTGTGTCATAGTTTATTATCGCGACAGCTTGTGGAAATATGATGGCTTAAGGATGTTCTGGCTTTTGCCACTGTGTAAAAACCTTGCCATATTCAGGGTGACTTGAACTGTCCTTCACTTCATGTTATCCGAGGCTCGCTTTTACATATCGTGGCAAACGCTTAATATCTTGGTACGCGTGGTGTGGTTCTTTGTGATAGGAGGGTAGAAATTTCGTATTATAGTCACAACTTGTAATGGAAGTCTTATTCTTGCGAGTTCGATATTTGAAGCGAGGTATTTCAGCTGTCACTGTCACTTCCGGCCACTTTAACAGCTGCGAGTCGAGAATCTTCTCATCTTGACCTTGGGCTCCTGTCTTAAAGGAGATATGCGAGAATTAAAAGGGAGGCAGAGCATCATCTTAAAATTGTGAATATTAATCGAAATTTAATGAAGTCTGCTCGGAACAAGACACTAAGTTTATCTGTAACTAAATATGCGTCATCTCCTGGACAAAAATTATAAGGAAATGAACCAGTGATGAAAGGGGGGGTTATTGCTGACCCTCAGCACGCTGTGACGATAGGTTCTCTATTAAAAAAGGTTGCACGAGAGATGGAGAGTTAGAGAACTATTCACGCACTAAATACTCGATTTGTTTTGTAAAAAATACTTGCTTAAACCCAATATTACATATTTGGCAATGGAATGGCCTGTTAATTTTTGTACAAAAGTTATGACCTGAACGGTAAAAATTAAATTATATTCCATAATTGAAAATGCTTTCAATGCACATCGACTAAAAACGATTTATTTCCGTTTCATTGCAGCTAAAATTCTTCAAAAAGACTTTACATTATATAGACTCATCAGTATCTTTAAACCGACTGACTACCCTACAATGATCGCTAGTACGTTAATAGTATAATTATCCCCACTTCATATACATTTGTTTATTACTGTAACGTTTCAATAAATGAATCAGATTGTAAATTCATGAATTTTTTGTCATTTGAAACAATGGAGTAAGGTGTATAAAACCAGTTTAATATAATTTGTCCAGTTTTTTAAATTTTTTTTTTTAAGTTTCACCTAACAAGATCATATCACGAAGGATTTGAGAGTTCTGTCGGTAATTTTTTATCAAGTAGTCAAATATTACGGGTTCTGAGAAAAACCTTGTGCTATTTATGCTTCAATCTAGGTGTTGTTGCTTCATTTGCCCGTTTCGTAAAGAGCAAGCAGCAATTAAACTTTTACAAAATATCAATCCATTTTCTCCGCGAGCAGTGTAAGAGAGGTGATCGCTTTTTTGGGTAACTGCTCGGCACATATGCTCTTTTTTTATTCACGGGTTTTAAAGTTTACAGGTCGTTGTCCAACGTACAGGAACACTATTTTATTTAGACAAAATTTATGACTCACGTCACAAGGTCTTGGTTATGCGTTATGAGGGAGGAAGAAAACCGTTTTGATATTTTGAGACTTGATTTACCTACCTATTGAGTAAAACTTCTATTGGGAGAAAGCTAAATTTGTTAAGATGAAATTAAATAAATAAATTCCGCTGGCATTTCTTTTATTCACGAAATGCTACTTCAAATTATTTTTCGAAACCCAGGACTTCCTCTTACCTTATACATTACCCTAAACTATCATTTAGTATTCAGATGGGTAAACTTTGAGTTTAAGACTATTTCAGTTTTAAAATATAACATTTACAACGACATAACATATAAAAGGATGTAAATAAGAGGTCGGTGAAGATTTGAATATCGCGAATAATTGTAGCGTTGCACGGAGCAGAAACGTGGACTCTGAGAAAGGAAGACGACAATAGGCTGAAGTTCGAGATGTGGTGGTGGAGGAGGATGAGAAAGGTGCGGTGGACGGAAAGGAAGACAAATGAGGAAGTTCTTGGTATGGTTGGTGAGGAGGAGAAACTTCTATATGAGATTTAGGGGAAGCAAAGTATGTGGCTGGAATAGGTAACGATGGGTTGCTTATGGACGTGATAGAGGGAAGGATGTTAGGCAAGCGGAGAAGGGGAAGAAAGAATATTTTTTTATGGACGGAATGGAGAAGAGTGGAACGTGCCCCGAAACGAAGGAAGAAATACTAGAAGTAGATAGGGCCCTGCACGTTTAAAAATCTAACAATTTTTACTGATATACACCAAAGACGGTGAAATTCGCCAGGAAAAAATTATTTGACTTAACCGGGATCCAGACCCGGATCTCCCAATTCCCGGTAAGGTGTGTTAGCCAGTTAAACTACCTAGCCATCTTAGTACATGACGAATTTCAGCGGAGTTTTATACGAGCAAGTTGTTCTCGACTCCAGTCTACATTGTGGCACAGGAGACGCTGTCGTGCATGATACTCCACAGTCGCGACTGTTGGGTTTATTCTCCACGACTAGTCCAATCATTGCGATTGCACAAATGATATAGTACGCAGACACGCGCACGAGTGAGAAGATATACACCAAAGACGGTGAAATTCGCCTTGAAAAAAAAATTTGACTTGACCGGGATTAGAACCCGGTAACATGTGTAACATGCTAACACACCTGACCGGCAATCGGGAGTTCTGGGTTCGAATCCCGGTCAAGTCAAATGATTTTTTCATGGCGAATTTCACCGTCTTTGGTGTATATCTTCTCACCCGTGCGCGTGACTGCGTACCATATCATTTGTGCAATAGCAATGATTGGAAGATTTTTACTGACTTCCATTAATCATTTAATTTGTAAACCTTTAACCTGTAGATTACTTTAGTGAATGAATAAAAGGTCATATGTACTAACGACTGGAACTATCATGTTTCTGGATGCGATGCTGGTGTTCTGTGGATCCAAGAGTTTAAATTATAAATTAAATATTAATGCTTAAGAGATAAAGATTTTAAACGAAACGCCCTTCTGTTTCCACCATGGAAGAGATTGACTCAGAGGGGAAACGAATGTTTGAATCCATCTGATCATCAGTTCAGGTCATTCCTTCTGCCACTATTGTTTCGTATGCCTATCAAATGTTTGTTTAACATCAGAGGACTAGCGTACATTTAAACATTCAGTGGAATGAGGGGTTCACATTAGGGGTACATACAGAAATAAGTACGTACCCTATTTGATATTTAAACCCTTTAAGTTTCTACTACATGACCAAATCAAAAGTGCGGTTGTCCGAGTCCACAGGGTAGCTAATAACTAAGGATGAAATATGGTAAAGGTTAATGGTGAGAACTCAATGAGGTAACAGAGCTTTGCGTTGACAGCACAGCTACAAAATTTAGTTCTTAGAATTTGAAAAGTAGTGATTGAGCTCTCAAGAATAAGGGATAATTTCTAATCTTAAGTTAAACCAAATCAAACACAATCGCATTCAACTTAAAATATCGTATGTTTGCTGGTCGCAAGAAGTTCATGTTTTTAATAAAGAGAATTATTTTTTTTCCAATTAGCCACACCAAGTTTCCTTTAAGTACTAATATAAGCAGATACCATTGCGAATTAAATCATCGTTAACAGTTTCTGGGATAGTCTCAATCCCTGGAAGATCACTCAGTTGACAGTTCGTTACACCAAAGATATTCTAAAATATACTCCCATCGGGTAAGAGACATATATTCAGTGTTACTTGGAGGGATGTACAATCCAGCCAAATGGTCTTATGTAATAGATTTTACTATTCACAATTTTATTTTCTCCTCACGTATCCCGATAATTAACGTGAGAAGGAAAGAGCTACGAGGATTATGTCAATTTTTTTTACCGACAGCGTTATAAAGAATGGCATAAAAGTGAGCGACGTTAGCGAAATGAGAGAAAATTCCGTTTTGATTGTCTAGTGGCTTTTATGTGTAGCTAAAAATATTTCGTACCGATTCACGACTATACCAAATAAATATTTGAATAGAGTGTATTGGAATTTTATAGAGTTAAGCGGAATAATGCTTATTGAAGGAATTTTGACCTCTATTGCTTATTTCATATTCATTTATAATTAGGTGTCGTCAGAAACTCACGATTAAAAGTAAATACGAGCGTATAAAACGGTTGACAGAAGAATTATTTCAATATTTTGTGCTATGATGCTCTATTTTCTGCCAAATAATATAATTGGAAAATTCCAAATGTATTCACCGAACCAGATGGCGACATTCTGGATCAGCTCACCAAAAATATCCAGAATTAATTCTATGAGTCCATATGCATTATCTTTCAACCTTAATGGCTATGTGAACTTGCTAAATAAATAAAATGCAGCAAAATTCTCAAAAGTGATTGTGATTTCAATAAAAAAATCCGA
Organism: Pyrrhosoma nymphula; assembly: GCA_963573305.1. Taxonomy (NCBI): domain Eukaryota; kingdom Metazoa; phylum Arthropoda; class Insecta; order Odonata; family Coenagrionidae; genus Pyrrhosoma; species Pyrrhosoma nymphula. The sequence goes on along the minus strand of OY754336.1, from coordinate 53,469,573 downwards.
AATTTTTGTATGGAGAAAAATTAGAGAAAAAAATCTTTGTAAAAGTCAAGAAAACTTCTTTTTACGATGGACCTTGCACGATGCATGGTACCTCGGACTAAAATGGCAGTAATATATAAAGAGACAGAAAAGTAATGAAATGTTTAATGAATAATTCGTAAGTAAATAAATGCACGGGAATCCATTTTATGACAGAAAAGTGATTTAGGAGCAACACAGTCACAAATGTGACAAAAAAGTGTTTATTTTACGTGCAATCACAGTGAAAAAGATGTTTTTGCCTTAGTTCTCTTATCACTGGATTAGCTATTTAAAGACGCTATCACTGTGACTGTAAATTGAATAAGGAACCTTAAAACATCATAACGTAAACAGTTTATATTAGCATTTTTACGAAAAATATCTGCACTAGTGAGAAATTCTTTAATGAAAGTTTGGCGTTATAGACAATAAAATACCACTAAGCAGATTTTTTGTCTCATTTATGCTATAAATAAGTTTTCAGAGTTAAAAACAGCAGAATGGGTGGGCAAGTATTCTATGCTGCCAGCCTTGGTGGCACTGGGGTAAAGCCCCGTCAGCTAACCTGCGGTCTTAAATAAAAGACCTGGCAGGGTAGGTTTATCACTATTTAAGTCATGGTAGAGTGTACTCATCTAAACAATCGAAGAGATTATCAGACAAACATGAGTAATTCAGCTCTCATCCGTGGATGACCTTACTCTGCTCACATATCTAGAAGTAGGTTGGTAGTATTTTCATTGTCTATTGATTACGTTCGGTTAACATGGAGATAAGATAAGGTACCTCGAATAAACCTTCAAATAACTGCAGGACCTGCCATACACTATTTCCTCCTTCAAACCAGTGGATATCTGACCTCCCTTCATTCCATTCATAAAGTTCAATCTCTTTCTTCCACTCTCACTTGCCCAAAGTTTTCCCATATGTCATGGTCTTCAGCACCTCTATTACCTTTTTCATCAATGCTTTTCCATTTTCTTTATTTCCTGCTGTAGCCTCCTCTGCTCACTTATCATTCCAAGCAATTTGTCGTTTGTCCTTTTCTCCATCCACCACACCTTTTCTCAACTACTTACCCAATCTCAAACTATTCAAATATACTCTCTGCTTACTACACCAGCTTTATGCACAGCTTTATGCACAGCTTTATTCACAAATTTACACTCCATATTAAACTTATCACCAAAATTTTCTTCACATCTTAAGGGTTACTTCCATTATGTCTCTCCTATAAGTTTATTTATTTTTTGATTATGAAATTATCATTTTCTGCTACTATGCCCATTTTACTCTACGAACTATTATAGTTAACTAAATTGTGCCGTACATTCCAATTTTTGCAGCCTCACTTTTGTAATTATTCAGCCCATGTTTAATACCGTTTTCCAATATTTCCATCAATGAATTGAATGCTTTAGATAGCTAACTAATGCCTTTTCATCAGCACATTTTTATTATCAATCAGTTCCCATCTTTCTTTTATTCCTTCATTTACCCTTTCCCCAACCTTTCATAGCACTCAGCTACTACAGCTTAATGTTATGGGAAATAACAAAGTCAATAAAGGTAAACCTTGTCTTACTTCACAACCTCTAACTATCCACCTTGAGTTTCACTTGGCCACCCTCATCTGCGCTTTCTGAAACTTTTACGTCAATGTAAATATATAAATATCTCTATCAATGATAAAATAATAAAGTTCCATATTTGATTTGTAAAATAGTCTTATGCTATTAAATCATGATAAATAGCTTTTTAAAATTAAATTGTGAAAAAATATTTTTGAATTCTTATCAAAGTCAATGAACAGGCCTGAACTGATTCCTGGTTGTTTTTGACTTGTGTCGTAAAATTATTTGTAAAAGATCCAGAAGAAAAATTTCGCAAAAATGGCAATGAAAGTAACCCACAGCCTTATGAACTGGTTAATAAAAGAGCATTTTATGCAGCTGCAACTCTTTGCGAGTCGTTGGACCTTCCACTCTTATTAATTAACGAAAGTGAACGAAGAAATTTAGTACCAATCCAAAACTACAGAAATAATATACTTTATAATAAGAAAAACAAAGCTTTTCGTAAATAATTGAAGAAAAATACGCCTAAAGACCCAGCTACATGTTAGGATGAGCAAGAACTACCGATGAGTAAATTAAAATAAATACAAAGCAGACTGGAGGATGTAAAGGGATTACATTTCAGCCCTACGCTAGATTCTTTGTCAAGAAGAAAAACAGTTAACGAGTAAAATATCTGAGTATCTTTTATTACTGTCCAGAGTGCGTTGAGAAGCTAGCGATTCTACCAGATCTTTCAAAAAGATAAGGCCACAAGTAAAGTGAGTAAGTTGTTAACTGCCTCTCTGAGATTTATCAAGATAATATAATCTGCAGATTAAGCCCAGGAATAATAGATTGTTTCACGAGAAAATTCGACAGCGAATAAATATATTGGCAGAGGAAATATTTTGGTAATGTATTATTCATTCTTGGTCAACTTTGGTAATGTATTATTCATTCCTGGGTACGTTGCCATAAAAATTGGGTAGTCCATATTTTTTTCATTGCGGCTTAAGTGATAATTTTAGAGAGACAGAAGCTTAAGTGCTTCTTGGAATACACTTGGCATTGATTCAAAATAATGACATACTGACATATTGTGCTGCAATTTGCTGCTGAGTTGTTTTCTTCGGTGAATGAAAAGTAGACTGTTTAGGAATATTTTACAGTAAAAAAGAGATGATTTGTATTTTTTAAAGCCGTATACTTAAGAGACTTCTGGATAGTGGGAGCACGTATTAATAAAACTTGATTATATAATCAACTTAGACATTATGTAGTACCAAAACTACTGAAAGTCTCAAAACCTCTTCTTGGTTTTAGTGTCACTGATACATTTTTTCCAAAGGCTAATAAAGAACTAAGACAACAAAAATCTTCTTTACTGTAATGTAAAAATGCACTCGAGATATCAATATTTAAATATCTGGGAGGCATTTTCCAACGTAAGCTATACCATAATTGCAAAAAACTATCTTAATTTTGGGATATGGCTATGCCCTGTAACATCTCTGTATGACCGCATATCATCACCGCACGCAAGCTGTGGCGTCGCTAGAAATGGAAATTTTAACCACACGTTTAAATTGTCAAGTTTTCGAATGTTTTTTTTGTTGCCTTTTAAAAATGTTACTCAAACTGTGGATGCAAGTAATTTTAGCTTGGCTAAATGGGGATAGTAAAAGTCTATGCTATGTTATTGAAAAATGTAGATATAGAAAGTGGCTACATTACACAAAACTAGTTAGAATTAATTAAAATCCTGGAATGTTTTCATAACTCATAAAAAGGATATATATATATGCCGGATGCACAATATTTGAAAAAATATCAAACAATATCATTTAAAAGTTTTCGCTTTTCCAGCCAAACAATCTCAGTAGCTATTGCTTTTCTGTTTTTCGCAACTTCAAAACGTCCAAGAGATAGTCAATAAAACTGCCAACGGAATGATTTTATAGCCTATCTTGTAGCACATATTTAGGAGTACTGCATTAACATTTTCCCAATTTCCAACTAGAAACTGGAAAGGGGGTTTTTAGGCCAGCTGTTAACGATTTCCTCCCACTGTGCACTGGGTTTAGAGTAGTCCAATGTCGACCTCACGCACTCCAGATGTGAAGCCCGGAAGTACTTGCACCAGTACCGTAACAACCCGATCCACCTATGTTTGATGTTTTCCGCTTTGGGCAAAGGGAGAAATTTCGAGTTTTTCTCACTGTCCAGTCGGAAAACGCAGTGATGAAAGTCAAGTAAGGGAAAAATGATTTACCCATCTCTTGAGCGTATTACTTGCTTCATAAGGAAAACACAATAATGAGCGTTTACTCATAATCTGAGCTACCCTGAAGGATTAGAATTCCACTCTTCACCACAGCCTCGTGATGGAAAGATTACTGGTTAGTTTTCCCTCAGAGAAAACTGAAAATGTTGTAGGAAGAACAGGTATTGAGACACGGGAGAATGCAATGAATATTTTCCGAAGGACATAGCGGGCAGTTCGTTGGCAGTAGGTCTTCGAAGGTGGTAACATCTCTTGGTACAAAGGAGAACAGTGATTCATAAGAGTTTTATCGTGACATATACAGCAGCGGAGGGAAAGAAAGTATTTCAGTGGAATAGCGCAGAAAATAGTAAATGATTTAATACTACACACGGCGTAGAGATGAATTTTTAGCACAGCGTTTTGCACATGTAGTTTTATTTTTCACGACCATGGTTTAGTTACAGATCAACATCTTCAGGTGAACTCTGTAACAAAACCATGGTCGTGAAAAATAAAACTACATGTGCAAAAAGCTTGGCTGAAATTTCATATAACTTTTCTACTATGAAAGACTTCCACAAAGTTACGCCCGAAACAGTTTCTTATACGACAAACGGCGTTAAGATACATCCTATTTTCCGTTGCCTTTCGAGTATCGTGAGTCAACTACACATTAATATTCACATGAACGAATTATGAAACTCACTCACCATTTGAACCATCGCATGCTTTAGGTGAATGAACAAATACAGTATGGCACAGTTCACGCAAATTAATTTCATTTTGGAGGGTTAAGATTTTTGCGACAAAGATACAAAACGCAGGCATTGGCAGGGGAAGCATTTATAAGTAGAAAACTGATGAGGGGATCTCGAGAATTGAAAAAATGGCAAAGGTACGGAGAAAAACACTAATGAAGCCATAAAGCATGATTTTAGGAGACCCTTATTGGCAAGAAAATATAAAGTTATGTTTGGGAACATTTAAAAAAATTATAATAGGCTTGGAAATCGAAAAATAGCCGAGAACGGAGAATGTGTTTAATTGGCAAAGAAAAATGCTGAGAGTGCCAGTTCCTCTACAATCAATTGAGTTGATGACGGTAGAAAAAAGTGGCATAGTGAACGTGAATAGAAAAAAATGGCTTCACAAAATCAAATGCTTGGACATATTTTCCAAGGAAACTTACCAAGTGCATTGATTTACATCACATATTGACGTTTACTAGTGGAAAAGATGTAAAATCTAGGTCACTTGAGAATACGTTAAACCATTTGATTAAACTTATCTTTCGTTTGATAATGTCCTCGATGTGAAAACGGCTTCGCAACTCTCATCATTCAATAAGATAAGAATTTTTATTCCTACTTGATGTAAGAGCCATGAGAAAACTGACTTCAACAAGGGTCAACGGGGATATATTTACCAAATTTAGAAAGCATTTCATCACGAGATAAGGGCAATCTCCAACCTATAAATATAACATTAATAGAATAATTAGTAGCAGAAAAGTTTCTCGCCAAGCCAACGTTTCAAAGAACAATTCGCTCTTCATCATCAGGGCTTCGGCATGAATAGCATTGCCGAGTAACGGGGGGCAATTCGCCCTACGCACACTATCAAACATTCCACTGGCTTCTATCAATTATCCCACTGTCCCGCTCCAATTATTTTCTCAATAACTGGAAGACGTAAACTTCGCAAAATAATAACAGACACCGTTTGTTTTGAATATGAGGGCCAAAAACACTGGTAACGTACCTTTCCTTCTGCGTCAACATAAAACTTCTGCATTAAACTGTTGAAAACACATAGAGTATTTATAAGACGGAAATGGATAAATATTTTACGATGTTGGTGGTTTTTCGGGTTTCCGGCCAGGTCAAACTTTCCATTTTTGCCGAAGTTTCGATGAACGACTCCTTCATCGAAACGTCGGCAGAAAAATCGAGAGTTTGAACCGTTCGGAAACCCAACGAACCACCAACATCACTATACGCCGGGAAAGCCTTAAATATTTTATGATCTCCCGGAAAATAATGGTTGTAAATTCTTCTCGGAACCCCGACAAGAATTTACGTCTCGGCAATGAAGGTACGCAATCTTGGAAACCCTGGTAGCTGAACGCGGAGGCTACCTTCCTCCCTCGTGTACAGAGGCGGATTTAGGGGGGTGCGGGAGGGGGGCGGCCACCTCCCCCCGTAATTCCTGAATATATTGGTAAAATTGTAGTCATAAGATATTCCATGACCCCCAGACCCCCGGAAAGCAGCAATCCATCCCCCCCCCCCAAACAACGACCTTAATCCACCACTGCGTGTGCATAAGAGGAATCGCGATCTCGTAGCGTTGAGTATCAATAAAGAGAGAACTCAGCCATTTCAGGGGAAACTTATGTATTGACAGGGAAGAGCGAAATTGCCTGGTTACTCTTCACCAGTGTCACTACAGGAAAACGTCTGCTGAGACGATATAGGGAGATGGTTATTTATACATGAACAGGCGTCAAGACGGCGTGGCTAATTTTCCGGGGTGTCCTCCGCGTCGACACATCTTCGTACAACAGTTTCGCCGGCGCGGCGTTTCAGCAGGCGTGTTCAGGGCATTTCACTTCATGCCTGAAAACGCCTGCTGAAACACCGGCGAAACTGTCGTGCGAAGATGTATTGACGCAGAGGACACCCTAGAAAATTAGCCACGCCAATTCCACCACTCCGCGGAAGCCTTCATCAATATTTAGGCGACAAGAAGTCCTTCACAATTGGACTGGTAAAATTTCCACACTCCATCGCCTCAATTAAAAGAAAGCGATTGATTTATACTCACATATCTGTCCATTAAGTCTCTAAAACCTAGCCGCTGGTCTGCATTACCCTTTGCTGGAAATTGTTCCTACAAATTGCGGAAAATTATTTCTAACCATAAGGTGCGAATTTCTTTTTATAATTCTTCGACAATTGATAAAATTCTTTTTAATTCAAAAGACATATTACAAATTAGAAAAAGTGGTGCATATAAAACTGTGGGTGATCGATTTGGTGAGCAATACATCGGCTAATTTGGCCTTAGTATAAAAGCAGGAGGGAATGAACGCATGCTATGCCACGCTAATACTAAGGAAACTTTCTGTTTTGCCTAGTGCTTTTGCTCCTCCAATCATTTTAGTAATTTTGATGCCGTAGCCATACGTTATATGGAGACATGTTATTTTATGAACAATTTGAAATGTTTAACAGTATTAATCAACTATTTAATGATGTTTTTGTCACCCATTCATCTTTCCTGAACCTCAGACATCCTAGGCCTATGGCATAATAATTTTGACCATCACCCATCCCATATTTTTATTTCCCTCCCAAATCACTTCTCAATTTCACCATAAACCCTCCTCCCCGCCCTCCTCTTGTCTCTCGTTCACTTGCGTGAGTCAGAGTCAACGAACCTCACCTTGTTTTTCGACAACCTCCCTTTTTGCTCAACTTCCTACCCCACCCCCAATTTTGTGATCTGTAAGGCTGAGATTCGTATAACTGTACTCTGATAATGATATAATGTGCCGAAAACTTGGTCGGTGGCTATTTAAATGACGTAATATTTACTTGTGTTTTTCTATCTTCAAGGAAGGTAACTTAAAAAAGGACACAATTATAATAGAGAATTAATTACCGACAACCAAATAACCGATGCATCATATCATTAATCAGTTATTACTAAGCTGAGGACATTTAGGCACTAAAAATGAAGAAATAGGCAGCCTAAATAGGCACTAAAAATTTCAAAATAGGCACCTAAAATAGGCGATTAAAATTTTTTTTAATCGAAGATGTGAAAACAAAAATTTAAAAACCGATAAATCGACGAAAGTTCAATTATTAACTTCGGTCCCAAAAAGTTAGTCGATACCAGTAGCAGCTGTCACTATTCTAGAAGCACCTCTATTGGAATAATGGATTCATTAAGATGAAATTTGAAGGATCCAAGAAATGAATACATAGCATCACTCACAATTATAAAAACTCGAAGTCACACAATACAGAACGGCCACACGGCCACGACTTAACCCAAATCTCTAGTATAGCCTCATTACACAATTCTAAAAAAAAACATACGAGCTTCGGCTTGGGAACCTAGGATAAGCTGCCTAACCTTTGGCTTTGGAACCAGACAGATACCCACACAAGGATTTGGAACCTTGTCGAAGAAACCAAATTGCAGGCTCAACCAAGAAACCCACCCGTGGCTGGTATTTCACGGAAATTGAGCGTGACCCATACGGCGATGGGGTTACTGGTTCAAATGCATGAGCTGGTAGTGGCAATGTCACCATGGACCAACGCAATGTACTAAAAATGTCTACATAAAACAAACAGGACGACAAACAACAGAATGCATTTGGCGCCACCATATCAACGTTCTCAACGTTGTTCATATTATTAGGGCCGTATTTGCTCGCGATGAAAAACCATGTCTACTTTTTAAAGAGGTTTGAAACATGCTCTTTCAACCGAAAATGATTCAAAAGAGTATCCAGAAGGTCTTTCTATTGTAAGAGCGGGCAGAAAATAATATATTTTTGTCGTTTTTAAAAATGTCATCCTTAACGTTATCCCTATTTTTAGGGTCTTATATGCCTGCGATAAAAACCAGATATACTTTTTTAGAGGGTTGAAATCATTCTCTTTATAATAAAAATGATCCAAAAGAAATTCAAGAGGGTCTTTTTTTGTAAAAGCAGGGAGAAAATACCCTATTTTTGGCGTTTTCACAAAAAGTGTCAAAGTTTGACTCGATTTAAAATAATGGAAAGCACTTGGAAGATAAAATTTAATATTCATAAACCATATATTGATATGTTATCATGCTCAAAGTTTTACGTTGAATATATTTTTACTTCCTGAAATATAAAAAGCCAAAATTTTTATTTTTTTCGATCCGCAATTTTTCGGGCCAGTTTCGCCCTGAATTTTCTACAAGGAGGTCACTTTTACAGTTATTTTTATTATTTTGTTTAATAGAGCTTAAAAATTTGTACAAGATAGCCAATTTTTGTGTCTCTTATCAAAATATCTCTTGAGATACTATGCCTCAAAGTTACCGAAATCTCATAGTCATACTGAAGATGGCTGCGGTACGGGATCAAGCAAATTACTGTGTATCAGCAAGTATACAATTGGCGAACGTAAAACTTTACAAATATTTATTGGGAATATGTGTGAATGTCAATACAAAATTTCATTGAAATCCTTGATGGTCGAGCGGGGACCACCAGACCACTTGGCATGGAATGACCCAATAGTGTACCTTTAAGTGGGTGAAAAAGACGTTCGAACTGATGATACATTATTCACATTATTCCTGTCTCATTATTCCTGTCACATACCTCACGTATTTCAATAATTTCATCTGCAGAGTATAATGCAGTATTTAGCCAGGTTCCCCATAATATCAATATTGGCTGTCAAGGCAGATCAACTTCAGGCATACTGCCTGAAGTTGATCTGCCTTTAAACTCAGCAATACTGAGTGGTACCTTCAAAAATATTTTTGGCAATTGAAACCATCGTATGTACCTACGCATCACGTAAAATTACTATAATTGTTTTTCTACTCTTAAAAAAAATAATACTTTGGATGATTTTTCTTTATGCATGTTTAATGTCATAATTTCAAACTTGATAGATTAAAAAAGAAACTGAAATAACTGACAAGCTCTACACTTAAGAGAAGTTTGGTGACGTTGAGAAGAATATTGCTTTTTTAGGCCCTTAAATAGGCGAAATCAGCAGAAAAAGACATAAACAGGTAAAATAGGCATTTTTAGGCAGTATCAAATCGCTTTAATTTCGCCATAAATGATCCTAAATCAACTTATAACTTCATAAAATTGGTTTCCTGAGTAAAAAAAATAGGCATTTTAGGCAATGTCCTCAGCTTAGTTATTACTCTTCAATTCATTGGGAAATTCACGATACTTACATCATTCATGCGAATTACTACAATAGATGTACAAATCAAATGAGTTTATTGACCAAAATGTCTCAAAAAGCAAATGATGGCGACAAATATCTACTCATCTTATTCACATGGTTGATCAAAAGATTACCATCGCTCATGCAAGAATCTTAGTGGTCCCACAAAATAAGATACCACTCTTATCACGATGTCGCGGCTAGGTAAAGGAATTCCAACTCTTCAGTGCAACAATCAACTCGCTCAAGTGGCTTTGGTCAGGACTGTGGACTGTGACTGCTAGATGTACGGGTACAGAGCTATATATATACAGATGCAGCTGAAGGAGCAGGATTTGTCGAGCGTTGTTTTATTCCTCCGAGGATCTTAGCCATGCTTTTCATTATATCCTTCTTCACAGAATCTTCGTCAGCAACGTTGGCTGTTCTCACTTCTGAAGTTAGAGGAATTGTGGTTTAGTAGCGTTAATTTTAATGAAGATAAAACTCAGGATCCCTTTTCAGGGAAACTCGCGTATTTTTCAGAGAAGAGAGAAATTGTCTAGTGACGCGTTACCCGAGCCAATGTGGGACTACATCTACTGTGACGATTTAGGAAGAAGTTTTCTTATAACTGAACAGGCGTCAAGTAGTCCTTCACAATGAGACATCCCTGGCAGACGGACACAACAATTTACGAGCGAATAGGTATCCCTCCGCGCTACGTCACACAAGGAACTCAATTCAACTCCGATTTCTATAAGGCATATGTGGAGCCAGGTCGTAGGGAATGATTTTTCCACTGAAAAGGGCCTTCTAAGTTACTGCCACCATGCTTCGCTACCACAAAACTAATTCTCCAAAAGGATAAGGGGTGATAGGTTTGAGACGAGGAAGCATTCTGCGGAAATGTTCATGTGGGCTGTGGTGACTGTCTTTCCGAAGTTTAGAAGCGTGAACCACTGGGAAAGAAATGATCTTCGAAACCTGGTGTTGGAAAAGGATGCTAGATTAAATTGACAGGCAAAGTGAGGAACAAGGAGGTGTAGAAAAGAGCTAAAGAGGATGGGGTTCTGTGGAGCAGCATGCGCAAAATGTAAACTCCGAGGATTAGGACACACTCTAAGACGCGATGAATTCGATAGGAACATACTGAAGGCGACAAGGGAAGGATTAATCCCGCGAGGAATACCACGGTGTTAAAGATCAAGGAAAAAGAAGAATCTGGCTAATTGATCTCTAGGGACGTTCAAATTTATCATGGGATAGAGAAGCAATGAGAAGTGCAATTGGTTCAATCAATGGATTCAAAGATTATTCTGTTATGTTTTTATTTATTTTTATTCTTATATTAGAGTAGATACTTTTTAACAACAATGACAACATAAAAATTGGTATTAGTGTTGAGCATTAGAAAAATAAATAACTTGAAAGAAATAAACTTTTGAGAAAGAAACTGCAATAAATAATCGAATGATTTTATTTCAGGACAAACCTGCCGAAGGAAGTCATGGGTTTTCCAGATTATCCTATTCCAGAACAAGAGAAATCCTATTTACCTGCTTCTGACATCTTAAATTTTTTGAAGAATTACGCAAAAAATTTTAAGATCTATGATCACATAAAGGTAAACCTTTGACGTTCAACATTGCTAATGAAAACTTAAGATATTTGTAATTGCAAATTTTGTTTCGGTATCATGTTATATATTTGGTCATTAATCATTGTGGAATCACCGTAACGTTTTATTTTCTAGCGTTTTTCATTGAATAATTGAGTTAAAAATATATAGTTACTAAAATAGTCTTTCAGTGAGTAACATACTCTATTTGTACATTAATTACTATATAGTTTTACCACGTGGTATCAAAGATTGAGCCAGTGGGCGCCGGTTGGTTGGTCAAAGTGAAGGATTTGAGGAATGACAAGGAGGAAGCATTGGAATTTGATGCTGTGATGGTGTGTAATGGGTATGTTTATTGTCCGCAGTCGAAAAGTAGTAATAAATGTAATGGATCATGAGTTGTTAAAGGCTCTAAATAATTAATAAAAAATATTTCTTTGAGATAAAACTGAGAATGCAATAAAAGAAAAATTAAAGTGGACCTGTAATATTTTTTTTCTGGCATGAATGCATTCCATTCACAACTGATAATATAATCAAGCTGCCATTACATATAATACATTTCTATGTGAGTTTGGATTAAAAGAACTGTTCAAAGTACCCTTGGGTATCCAATGCAGCGGAGTAAATCTCATCTGCTTGCAGATAAATGTTTGGAACGACAACATCATAATCATTTGGTATTCTACAAATGGGTTGGCTGACTTCGTGAACGATTCTTAGTTTATGAAAGTTTATGGGTTTATTATCCAATTTTAGACAGATTTGTGAAATGTTCATATACCTGATTATGTATAAAAAGGGGAGTATCAGGCGTGATATGGTGGAATTTCAACAAAATGAATATTAAGTTGCAATTTTTCTCTGGATAAAGTCTTAATATGACCTAGGTTTTGATATACTACATCATCATCAGGTCAGATCACACAACTGATGATGATGTAGTACATCGAAACCTTGGTCGCATTAAATCTATATCCGTTGGAAAATTGCAACTCAATTTTGATTAGCTGATTATGAATTTTTTAGCCCATAAGGTTCTCCAAAACTCATACTTTCTTACTCCCCTAATTTTCTTCCAATCGATATTTAAAATATCTTTAATCCCTTTATTAATCTTTCCCCATTTCGATTACTACTCCCTAGTCTTTAATTAATTGATTGATTCATTGAACATTAAAAGGCAACGGCTGCAAAACTCATGTATACGATTTGTATTTTCTTTACGCCGTGATGACCATATTTCTCCTTAAAGGGCTAAACTATAATGGTGAAACATAAAAGATAGACGCAGGTACATTTTGAATAGATTCCTCTATCAGCTATTTCAATGTAAAGAACCTTTGTATTTGTTTGATGTTTTTAAGATGTTACCTTGGTCTAGATATATAAATAAAGCAGTAGCACTTTATTGTTATCCCTACTCATCGCACTACAACTTTCAACAAATCATTTGTAGTACAGTTCTCATTTTTCTGGATATCATTATCAACTTAAATAAAAAATGTAAACACTATCCAAAACTCCCAGGACAAATTTTATAAATTTCTGCTGCAACATTAATTCAATGTTTATTTTTTATCATTGTCATGTAATTTGTTCTGTATTTTAATATTTAATTTTATTAATCTTTATTTCTTATTCAACTTTATTCGTCACTGAAAGAAGTAATTTGTAAAATACACCATCGAAGGAAATATTTTGCTTAATTTTTGCTCAAATGGCTTTGTACCCGCAGTAATTTATCAAATCTATTTAAAATGCCGTTCTCCGTACCTCCGCCATCTTTTCTCGATTCTCGAGATCCCCACTTTAGTTCCCTATTACTTATAAATGCATCGTCAGCCGCTGTAATTCTGTATTTTGTGTCCTTACTACAAAGCCATTACCCTTACAAAATACTACTTATTTGCGAGAACTTTACCCTTCATTATCTAAAGGCTAAAGCCTTGTCGATGCAAATGGGAGCTAAAATTATCGACCATTCTTCAGTACATGATATGCTTTCTCGCTTATGCTTTCCTGGATGTCACCGAAAATTTTTTTCCTTGTTCATCCTAAGTTTGTACTGAAAATTTTCCTAAAAATAACCGTATTGAACTACTTTATAAATTATATTAACTATACCTATATATTTTATGCCATGCCGCCATTGCATTTAAAACCGGGTGCCTAATTCTGGAGAATCTCACAGCTATGACTGTTATCTTACAGTTTGTCTGCATTCATATGTTATGCGATCTTTTTCACTATAAGGAATGCAATGACCGCTCTAAAAAATATGCATTTATTTTTCTATAGTCATTACTCTACACCACATATTCCTCACATCAAAGGCGTGGAAGAATTCAAAGGCAAACAGCTGCACAGCCACGATTATCGCGTCCCTGAGGTACTTCGCGGCCAGCGTGTGGTTGTTATCGGTGCGGGTCCGTCCGGCATGGACCTCGCTCTTGAAATTTCACGCCAAGCGGATAAAGTGAGTCCAATGCTATCGTGTGAATATTAGTCAAGTGTTTTTGAAAAAAAAATCCACTAATCAGTGTATCAGGATTACTGTCAAACTATGAATCAGTGTTTCACCGTACGTTCTTTCACGATATGAATGTCACTATTTCAATTACTTGACGAGCAGGTATCTTTAATACTTCCTCTTTTACGCCGCTTCTTCTGTATTGGATTCCAGGTTATACTGAGTCATCACTTAACAGACCCAATCGCAACAAAATTTCCAGATAATGTGCAGCAAAAACCAGACATAATACAATTAAGTAAAAATGGAGTTACTTTTAAGGATGGTTCGACCGCAGAGGTTGACACAATTTTTTACTGCACTGGTAAGCTATTCATTTACTTTTTTTAATTTTACATTCCTAAATGGGTTAAAATGACCGCTCTGGTACCTCTAGTATTAATTCTAAGGGACATCTTTAAGTTTTATACAATAAATAAAAATAAATGTTCATTTTTCTAACAAGTGATTTCTCTTTGTTATCTATTGTTTAGGCTACAAGTACAACTTTCCGTTCCTAAGCGAAGCTTGTAAAGTGACAGCGGAAGAAAACCACGTCAGGCCTTTGTACAAACATCTGATTCATACAGAATTCCCAACCCTCTGCTTCATTGGACTGCCATTCTACGTTTGTGCTTTCTCGCTGTTCGACTTGCAGGTAAGATTTTTCAAACAAATAAGTGTTATGATAAATTAGTTCATGAGGAATTATAATTTGTAAGAAAGAGATGATCCTGTTCAGAAATTACGTCCCTCCTAATTGGAAATTTCTTATAACAGAGTCTTATAAGAACTCTATAGGACTTATAAGGTTCTTATAAGACTTAAAGAATTCTTATAAGTCATATAGAGTTCGTTTAAGACTTAAAGAGTTTTATAAGACATCTGTAAGTTCTCATAAGAAATCTGAAGACTTGTCGACTTCTCACAAAAGAGGCATGTAAGTTCTTGTAAGAAGCGTTCTCCTAGGTGAACTACTACAATTTTATTATATAAAGCCTTATATAGGTTATTATAAGTTGTCATTTAATATTTGACACTTTTAACAGCATTGTTAACACTTTTCAAGCGAAGGATTAGAACAAAAGAATGCTATGAATGAATGCCAGCTGGCATTCATTCATTGCTGATATCACACAAACTAATGAAGTTTACACTACAATTCTTTTACGATTGGAACTTAACAAATCTATCATTGGATAATACTAATATTGATAGCGACTGGCTGCCAATGTTGTTGGCTTTTTCCAGCATGTTTCAAAAGATATTTCTTCTATTCTTGAGAAGTAGAATAAACTTTTGCCTTTACCCTACAGTGGTGACGTGAATTTTTGGGACATGAGTGTTGACGTCGCGTCGGTCTCCTTGACCGATATAGACTCGGGTGAGTTTTGGAAGGCAAAATGAGTATTTATTTGAATTATCTTTAAATAAAGACTTTAAATTGATAGTTGTATTTATTTTACTTTTTCTCTACAAAAACAGACTTTTTCAACTTTTATTCCTTTGAATATTAAACCGGAATGTTTGCATAAATTAGGACTTTTTTCTTTATTAGAGCAAAAAAGCAGTTCCCAGGTATTGATGATGAGCAAAAGGTTTCATTTTTAATTAAATGTCAGAAATTATTAAGATTTGCAGTTAGTCAATATTCAGGGATTTTTCAAAAATATAAGTGGCAAACAAAGGCATCCGCATTTTTAGCATAAGGTACATGTTTCGCATAGCAAAGTTACATGTTCAAGGCAGAGAAAGGAGTTGCATAGTTTACAAGAGTATCGCGTGTTACGATTCCTCTTACTGTCACAATATATGCAGCAACCAATCTGTCCTTCAGTAGGATTAGGAGGTAGTTCTGATGGCTTAATATTCAGCAGTTCATTTATCCGCAAACGAGTGATTCGTGGGATGTTTTCCATAGATGCACGATTCCTTAGATTTTTTCTATTACGGAAATTGCAACACCTTCAATAAATTTACGCCGTACAGTGTTTTCTTTCTTGTAGTTTATAGTGTATATAACTTCAGTGTCTACTGCTGATACATTTAATAATGAATAAAACACGAAAATTTGCCAACACCGTGTTGGTTTAGGGCAGTTGTAGTTAGCGCACAACCTATCCGCTATATATACTTCACATTTTGTGTCATTTTAGGTCAACACTATACCAGGTTTTTTAGTTATTTTATCAACTTGGTCATTGCTGTTCATGCATGAAATCAAGAGAGGATTTCAATGAACTTTATTGGAATAAACGAAACTAAAGTGCAATTGATGTTTGATTTTAGGCTTTCCCAGCGAATGATGCCGATGACTTCTTCTCGGGTTTCCCACCGGGTTAAGCTCTCCGTGATCGCCGACGTTTTGGAATAAGACTTTCCTGTCATTCTCAAGGCTCTGGGCCCAGAGACTTTATAATGGGAGAAAAGTCTTCTACCGAAACGTCGGCGATCATGGTGAGCCTAACCTGGTGGGAAACCCGAGAAGAAGTCATCAGTAAAGTGCAATTTTTCCTAAAACTAAACAGACACGACTTCACTTAACGTCCTTTTTATTGAACGAAATCTTGATTTAAACCGTCATTATTTTTTGATAGTACCAACTAAAGTTAGCTGATATTTATTCAGCAGTCTCTCAAGAAGTTCAACACTAGTGAACCAATTGTCCAGGATAATATTACGGTTTGTGTAATAAATTGGTTCACACATACGTTCAACCACGGAAAGTGCGCTAGTGTCCGTTGAATACGGTCCTTGGGGTTGTTTTCCAAAGTAAACCTATAGGTTGGACGTGTAATAAATTTTAGAATCGCAAAGGGTATATATGTTTATTCCATATATGGCAAGTATGTATTGGCAAAATCCACAGCGACCTCTAAGTGCCTCCAACTTCTCGTATATCGACCTAGGCAGATAAGCTGAAATTATTTCTGCAGTTTTCAACAAACAAATCAAATATCTCTCGCACGGAGGAAAGCTTATAAATGTTACATCTTTAATCTCTGGTTTCTTTGTCAAGCGTTAGATGACGCAGCAGAAGTCTGAAACGCTGAAGTGACATGACAAGACGAAATATTTCAATTGAATTGCCTTTGGTACTAAAGATGCCTTCGGCATTTTGATGGTTACTTTTATTTATACTACGAAGCAGTAGAATTTCCAAGAGTGCTTCAATTTCCTGTACTAATAGATCTTGTGTACGTGCTGCGCCCGTAATTCAATAAAAAAGTTTCAATGACTTTATTAGTAGGTACAATGGGTATTTACGTGAAGATAATAAGCAATAACTAATGAATATATATTCCAAAATATACAATATACCTGTTAAAATAGTAATACAGGGGGTTTTTCGTCGACTCCAGTGTCGTTCCAACCGCAGGTATGATAAATGCGTGCAAACAGAGATGACTGACTCATGGTAGAAGTATTCCTTGATCTTATATAAGGTATATGTAACTACCAAGACTTGAAATAGGAATCCACAGCATGGCAAAAGCGGCAACATGTTAATATTTTCACATAATATATCAATGCTATACTTTCGGTCTATGAGACCAGGCGTCACCACTCCGAAAATAAAATAGTATTTCAAGACGCGAGTGGTGACGCGCGGTCTGTTGGACCGAAAGTAGCAATTTGTAGCAATATGCTTGGACTAATTGTAAGTTTTCTATTCATATATTGGAAGAGCAGTGTGAAATAGGCAGTTACTGAAAAGCATGAACTGACATTATATACTTCGCGTGCGTCACCCATAAGATTAAATCTTCGGTCTTTAAGACCGGGCGTCACCACTCAAGGGTTAAATGGATTTTTTCAACCCTGAGGACCATTTAGGTGGGAAGTAAGAAAATTAATCTGCGTTTTATTTTTTATTCTACATTTCTTCATTTCTGAAGCATGGAACGCATAAAATTTTGTCTATTTCTAATAATGTAGAGAGTGGAATCTATAAACGGAAGGAAATAATAGTTCCCTTGGAAAATAATTATTTAAAATAAACTTTTGTTAATATTTGCAAATGTCATTTAGGCTAGAGTTTTATGTACACATATTTAAAATTCATGAGAGGAAATAAAGTGGCTAAGTTTGTGTAAAAATATCATGCAAAATTCTACATTTCATTTGATGTTTATCATGTAGGTATATCCGTGGAATCAGCATATATTTTGGTTCCAAGAGGAATCCTCCAGAACGTTTAAACAGCTGTAGTTTTATTAACTGTATCAATGGCCTCAACCATTCATGAGTTAAGAGTAAATAATAGTGTTTTGTACAATAGTGACAATATGCTGAAACCGGGTAGATATAGCAGTACAGAGAGGAGAACGGGGAACAAAAATTAAGATATGGACAAGAATTTCTACATTACCACGAAATACATTGAAATTATTTATCAGAGTAACCTTGGTAAAATACTGAATCTGGGACTATTAACTGATTCTTGCAAGCTTTAGTGTAACTGTTTCTTTAGTGTTACTGGGACTTCTTATCAATTTATACTGCGATGACTGAAAATTAATGTGGCCAAATATAACAACTCCAAGCCCGGAAACTGGTTTTAAAAGGCTAACTCAACCTTAACAAGCCTTTTTTGTGTGAGTTACCAGGGTAAAAAATGAATTGAAGTTAAATTAGAACAATTACGAGGAGAAGATTATAAAAGATAGAACTTTGAAATGGTAAATTAGTAAAAATGTAAACCAGAATACACCAAAAAATAAATAGATAGTATATTGCAGAACAGATAAAAAAACTCCTTCTTCCCTACGATCGACTGGTGGCCATAACAAAAGACGATTGAAGTACTAATGCAATTCATTTGTTCTCTTAAAACCCTTCCTCATGGTAGGTATCCAAACATCCCCCACATAACGGCAGCTGGCAGGGTGACATATAGATGTAGGTATTTGTTTACTTAAGGTAGTGTGAGCGATACTTTTCTCTAGTTATTGAAGAAACCATATTCGAATTTTGTATTTAAACTCAAGCAGCAGTAAGCAGTATAAAACATATATAGGAACATTAATGACGGAAAAATTGTTAAATGTAGCTGAAAGTCTTTGTCATTGCCTATATGTACACATAAAAGTCATTAACTTGACTCACTTGTCTCATACCGAGCGCTGAAAAGGCCTTCACAATCGTAGGTTTTAGCGATATTGTTGTAAGTATAGCGGTGAGTAGTCAATTTATTTTTAAAATAGCTGATGAAGCATGTCATCTGTCTACTTTTAAATTTCTGACGCAGTTTATATGCCAGAACCTCGTCATTTTTTAAAATAAATTCTCTCTGGAGCGCCTAGCCGTTCCATTGAAAAAGGCTGATATTTTATAGCAAATATCTCAAAAAGAAGTTTTTGTTAATGCCTGACATTTTGGTATCACTGGAATCATATGGATTTGGCATGGAATTTTGTATCATAAGAGGCCAAAAACTTTAAATTTTATGTGAGGTGATCAAACTACATTAACGGTAAAACTTATTCGCCTTTCCCTCTTTCAGTGCCGGTTTTTCTTGCGGGTGCTGGACGGCACCTTGACTCTGCCGAGCAGCGAGCAAATGAACCGGGACGCCGTGCAGGAGCAGTCACGGCGTCGCGAGATGGGCCTGGGCACTCGTCAGGCCCACATGATGGGCCCGATGCAGGGAGACTACTACGAAGACCTTGCCCAAACGTCGGGTATTGAAGGATTGCCGCCTGTACTGACCAAACTGCACAACTTTAGCAGCCAACGTTTCCTGGACGACCTCGTCAACTACAGAAATGACAACTTCAAAATAATCGACAAGGAAAATTACGTGCTCATCAAGTAACTAAGGCTACCGGTGAACATTCCCCACTCCTTCTCGGCGAAGAACAACAAAATTAAACAATGTCGGGATGAAAACATTTGGTACGACTTTAAAACCTACTTTAGGAACGTTTGATGGAGGTTTTAAAGGAATGAAAGATGTTTCACATGAAATGGTCGTCACGCTTTGAAACAGGTTGTGCCCGATCGTGACGAATATCCTTGTAAGTTAATGAATGGCAGCGTAAAAAACCTACGTTTTGTGTTTTCATTAACCCACTGGAGTAAAGACGAGTAAAAGATGGTCTCGTGGCAAGAATCTTGTGCCTAACAACAATTATGTGATGGAAATTTTATATTCCAACTTTTTGGGCCAAAGAGCCTCCATATTATGCTTCATGTGGACTTATTAGGAAAGCGTAAAGAAGATGCGTTACGCTTTGGATATAATTCAATTTGATGTGCTGGTATTGGACAGATAAAAAGCAGAATATAAAATCGAAATTTACTGCTGCCATCACGACACTTCACCAAAAAGACATTTTTATCCAAATATTTTTAATGTGATGCTCATCTAATCATCTACAGAACGTAAAATATGGCCTAGGGGAGTTGAAATACATCTTAAAATTCTTCCAAAATTGACATTTTTGTCTTAATTTTGAGTGGCATTCAAATTTCGTCATAGTAGCAATTAAGGTCCAGCAATGCAACCAATTAGTCATAAATGGGAATAGTTTTCCATTTCAGTCCAAAATCTACAATACCAAAACGCAGAAAAACATAATTATCATTGCATCGTCAATCATTTCAAATAAAAAATCCTCTCAAGCACATACGTAATTTTTGTTCGAACGGGTATTTCTCCACTGATATGCTCTACATAGACCAATCACGTTGACCTGAAAACCATGAATTGGCGCAAGCCTCATTCAATAGAATGGTATTTCGTGTTCAAAAATAAGTATTTTGCTTATATATTTTATAGTCATTATTTAATCACCTAGTATAAAAGTGAATTGTTGGTACGGAGTGCGGTAAGAATAAAAAAATGTGCAAATTGCCTTGTATCCAAAGCATGAAGTACCAAAAGCAGGTGTTCAAAGATATATGGTTACAAAGCAAAAACACGTTTGCTGTCAAAGAGTACTTACATCCCTCGGTCCTGGGGCAGGGGTAAAACATTATATAATGATCAAGCCTATCAAATGATGTGAATGAAAGTGGTGTTGCCAATTGAAAATTGGTTTTAAATACACTTATAACACCCGAGTATCACATGTAAAATCCCAAACTGAGACGGTACTTGCATGAGCATGAATTAAAATGGGACAATCAATTGGTTGTTTAGTAATTTTGCAAATTGACTGAGGGCTAAGTTCAATTAGGCCATATGTGATTGGTAGTAGAGTGGATGAATGACTGATTTTTGTATAAACTACAGAAGGGTGGAGAGGAATCCTGCATATGCATTAGCCCACTGTTTAAGTTTATACTAAAACGTTTGACGTGCGAGGGTTTTGGGTAGTAAGGCGAGGTGGTGACGTGCTTGATTCCCCAATTGAAATACATGTTTTTAAATTCTTTCGCATTGAATACACTGGTGTTACTAGATAATAAGGTTTTTGGTAATCCGACTATGGCAAATGTTGTTTCGGCTATTGTTTAGGCACTGAATGGTCACCCCAGACGTCCTGTTCCTCATGGGAATAATAGTAAAAAAAATTAGTAAATGCATCAATAATGGCAGGGATTACCTTATTGCCTGATCGCGTGCGTGTGAGGGGGCCCATGAAGTCAACAATTATCTTCCCCGACGGCTTAGATGTTACGTGAGGGGAATGATACCCTACCTGAGTGTTATTGGCATTCGGGGCAGGATTTAACGTAACTCAATATGTATTGGTGCATATTGGACCATTAAAACTCTCGTGATACTTTTTCTTTTGATTTTTGATATCCCAGGTGGCCTCCCAGTTCCGAATCGTGGAAATATGCAATCACCATATATTAGAACATCTATAGGAACATATATTATATCATCTATAGAAACATACATTAGATTGCCCTTCCCTTTACGCCGTCGAAATACATACAAATTCCGGCATATTTTCAAGTTACTCACATTTTCCCCCCGATTAAGTCTCTCGAATAATTTATAACATTCAGGGTCCCTAAGCTGGTGCTCAAGAATAGACGTAAAGGCTATTGGCGTGTCTTGTAATATTCAAAGTTGAGGACGAGATTTCTCATCTTCAATTTGGAGCTCCTCTGGACGAAGGTCCTTCTGGATACATTATATTTCTGTATGTAAAGATCTCGTCAGAAAGCTGGGAGAATGACAGCTGGCACATGCCAAACTGCCCACTTATCAATTGGATAGGTTATTTGCTCTGGTTTTTTTCGTTTTTAAATTGTGATTTTCACGACTAGTTTAAAATTTTATAATACCTACAAACAGGTGCGTAATTTACGTACTTGAAAATGGGCTTTGCCCCTAATGCATTATATTGAACTACATTATTTTCCACAATTAAATACGTACCTAACTTGAGGCTGGTGTCCTCACAACGATCTCATATAATAGCCATATTGGTACCTACTATGCCGACCATGCCGCAATGGGATGCCGTAAAAAATGATGGCATGGAAATCGCCGTGTGACCCTTCTGGAAATATGATTTGCATTCTTAAGACTCTATAGAAGGCACATACAGTTAAGGTTAAATAATAATAATATTAAGAAATTCACTCACCTTGCAAAAACTCCCTTATTAGGATGGTTGGACTCGCTGACCTGCGGACGAAGCTCAACTCGGATACGAAACACCGTTTTTGGCAGTGTTATAGACAGGATTTAAATCTCTCTATCGATGAAATCAATGAGGAATTGATTATATTGAGTGATTAAATGAAGGTGATAGATGAAATTTGAGTAAAAATTGTTACCGTCTTTGGACGGTAGGTAGAAGTGAAAACTTGTAAAATGTGTTCTATAGCTATAGCACACACTCTCCTAAGCCTAACATATTCGTATGTACTATATATATATATATATATATATATATATATATATATATATATATATATATATAAATAAAAATAAACTTTGCCACAGGTGGGGCGGAAATAAATATAGAAACACAAAAAAGAAGAACACTCACACACTATACGTTCTGATATTTCGACATATAGATATATATATATATATATAATATCTTCTGAGAAACCGCACTCGGCGAATAAAAACATAAAAATTTATGTATACTTTTAAAACACAGGCAGACGAAAATTAAAAGGACACTCACAGAATAATTTGCGGACGTTTCGACGGGCAAGCCGCCATCGTCAACGACAAGAGACTAACTAGTGGTCTGTTACATCGGGTGGGGGGGGAAGCGGAACAGGAGAAGGGAAGGGGACTGGTGGGGAGCGGGAGCAAGGGGTTGCTATTGGTCAGTGGGCCAAGTTAAGCCCGGGCGATTCAAATGCTCTTAAGAACCAGATGAAAGCCATCTCGCGAGTCCTCAGTTCAATATTAGTTGCTGATTCGGGGAGGGCTTCTAATATAGAGAGAGAAACATTTATTGAAGGTCTTACGATGGGAAGCGGTATGTTTAGGAATGGGATCAATGAAGGGAGGGCATGTGGTGGAGTGGCGGTGCCCATTCATTCGTATTGAAAGCGGAGTAGTACATACATTCGCCAACATAAAATGCCGGGCAGAAATTGCACGAGAGACGGTAAACGATATTTGTGGAAGTGCAGTTGGCTGCTGAGGAAGATTTATTGGAAGAGGGCGTAGCAGAAGAGCGTAGGAGGGAGCAACATTTGCACCGAGGACGGTTGCAAGTTGTGGAGAGTGGCGGAGAGGGGGCGGTCGGTTGAAGGGTGGGTTTCGTAGATTTTAAGATATCTCGCAGGTTTGCGGGACGCTTAAAAAATACTGTGGGACATGAAGGTAATAGGAGGGCAGTGGAATTATTATTCTTTAAAATTGGGTATAGATCGCGGAGGATGTTTATGATTTTATGGGAGCCAGGGAAGAATGTGGTGATGAGGCTGAGTCTGTCAGGATGGTGGGTTTTGGCCCGAGGGGTGTAATTGGCAGAGGGGGGCAGGATTTGATTGGTAAGAAGCTTTTTGGTGTACTCACGTTCTCTGAGGGAGTGATATAGGTTATCGGTGTATTGTTGAAGGGAGTGGGCGTCGTTACAAATTCTGTGGCCGCGGACAGAGAGGGAATATGGAATGGAGCGATTGGTATGTGGTGGATGGCAGCTAATAAAATGAAGGCAAAGGTTATGGTTAGTGGGTTTTTTATGGACGGAGGTGATGAATTTGTTGTTTTTTAGTAGAATATTAACATCCAGAAATGTGATGGAAGAGTCAGAGACGGAAGAGGCATCACACTTGCAAAAACTAAAGCACTCCATGCTAATCACCCAGTTGAGATCTTCATCCACCACATACCAAACGCTCCATTCCATATTCCCTCTCCGCCCTATATATATATATATATATATATATATATATATATATATATATATATATATATATATATATATATATAGGGCGCGCATTCTATTTCTTTTCTCTTCGCCGTACTATATTCGTATGTGCTATAGATAGTGGGAACGGAACGCTTAAAATTTAACGCTTCGAGTGTCACGCTTTTGCGTTTACTCCCATGGAAATCAAGCCGAGAGCAGGCGTAGAGTAGACGCTCCCAAGAGAAGTTTTCACTTCAAAAATGAAAATTGCCTTAAAGAGAAGAGCAAACTATGGTTCGAGCACTGAAGGCCCCGTCACACGACAACTATGGATATACAATAGTGCCTTCTATGTACAGACCATGTGTATCCGAATATTCTGAAGTGCAACCCTAATATATTTTGACTAGTCAATTGTCAAAATTAGATTTGAAGATAAATCTGGGTAATCAGGGCATATTTTTATTTTTTTAATTATATTTTGCGTGATATTTTGCATGAGACCTCTCAGAGACGTCTCTGAGACATCACTCTAAGTCAATTTTACGTTTTTAATAAATCGTCCTTTTTTCATGTTAAAAGTATTTACAAATGTACAGGATTGATGAATAAGGGTGGTTAAAGGTTAAGGAATCTGAGGGTAAATAAAAATTTTATCGTGATATTTTGCATGAAACCTCTCAGAGACGTCTCTGAGACATCACTCAAAGTCAATTTTTCTTTTCTAATAAATCGTTCCCTTTTTATTTTAAAAAGTATGTACATATATACAGGATTGAAGAATAAGGGTATTTACAGGAATCGGAGGGTAAATACAAATTTTATCGTCTCATAGTGATCTCTCGGAGACGTCTCAGAGACGTCTCAGAGACATTCTCTTCTATGTATGATGTGGCCGCAAGTCTCCCGTGCGCTAACAATATATCGTTCTGATTTTGTTCTGCGCAGTGCCTCGCGGCCGTTTCAAAACCCGTTTTCGTCCAGGTTTCCAGCATATGTTTTGGATGTTTTCCCCTCGTATAGGTTTCGCCGGGTATACGTGCTTCAAAGGGTTGGTTGATCTATGCTTGTTGCTGCGCAGTAGTAAGATAACAAAAAAATAACCGGTGTATAAAGAGGCCATTCGATAAAACTCGTCTGTTACCCAAAATTCAAGGTTATTTCAAGGTTTCCAAGGGTAAAAAAAAACTTATCAAGTATGTTTCAGACCACAGTTGAGAAGATGGAGTCCCTTGTGGGCAAAAATTGGTTATCCATTCGAATCAGAAAATGGTTCTTTAAAAATTGCAATGAAAAGTACTAAAGCTATACCACACCAAATTGTGCGGATTTGAGAAATTACACAATAATTCGGAGTTTTAAGCAAAGTAGTTGAAGTAGGACCTGATATTATGAAGTTTTGCCAGATAAGTGTTCAGAAAACTAAAATTCTTCATAGTGTCTAGATCAAGGAAAGCTACTCACTTCTTGGGATATCATCAAAAGGAAACCTTCTTTTTCCTGTAGTCAGCTATAGGAAAAAGGTTTCCTATTCATGCATGAATAGGAAACTATAGCATGCTATAGGAAAATTTCTCATAACTATAGTATTATTTCTCATTCCTATAGGAAATGTTCTCATTCCTATAGGAAATTATTCATGCTATAGGAAAATTTCTCATTCCTATGGGAAAATTTCTCGTTCCTATAGGAAAATTTCTTGTGCCTATAGGAAATTTATTGTTCCTATAGGAACCTTTATTGTTCCTGTGGGAAACTTTAATTCCTCTACGAATTGTACATAATTCCTATATAGTATTTTCTGAAACACTATAGGAAACCAATTGGGAATTTTCAATAGGGTTGGACTATAGAACTATACCCCATAGTGATTATATGACTATAGAACTATACCCCATAGTGATTATAAGACTATAGAACTATACCCCATAGTGATGAAAGGAATATAAAACTATACCCTATAGTGATTATAGAAAGTTCTATAGTGGTTATAGAATTCCTATAATCACTATATATAGTTCTATAGTATTTTTTTCTTAGGGTACACAATGAGTTGAAAAAATCTACAACAAAGTTCCGACATATATTATTTATAAATAACAGGCATTAGTGTGTTTATTTCACTCTATAATAATACATTAACAAATGTTACAAACAAGTGTTGATATCTCTAATTTTTAAGTTCATAAAATCATGTGATAGTGCTGCCTAGTAAAAAAATAAATATAAAATAAATAAAATGATAATTATGAATGAATCATAAAAATGTAAACAACTGATATCAACAGTTTGCAAATATCAACATGTGACACAAGACGTAGGGCTCCCTTTAATAATGAGCACACTATAGTGCAATAGGGCCTTCAAAGCAAAAAGGTTTGTTTCTTGAGTGTAAACCAAGAAAGGCTAACCAAGCATACCACACCAATGGTGTATTCACAGACTTTGCTGTAGGAAAAAGGTACATTCTCTGCAACTGTGCCCCTCAAAGGTGAGCGAACAAAACAACTGTCATTCCAAATACACGGGCACTTCTCAGTCATATTACATTACATTAACACTTGTCCTTGAAGATAAATGCACATAATATTTAAAATACCTTCTAATGAAAAAACATAATAGTGAATTAACATGCACATACATATAAATATAGTACATAACCATTCTTGATGCTTCATAAAAATATAAATTTCCGTGTAAGAGATTCCAATATTAAATATTTCCAAATCAAGAGAGAAGATATATCAACACGTAGATATATTAATGGAGGAGATTAAACTTCCAAATAAATATCCCCACGGAAAATCTTTCTAAAATCACCATATCTTCTTTTGTCTCTTCAATTTCCTGATCATTAACTTAAATTCATACCTGTAAATAAAAAAGGCAACAATTACATGGGTTGAATTAACTGAAACAGGATAATTCACACACAGACTGCATAAAATATAACTCTCTAAAAAGTAATTGCAACTTAACAAAGTGAATCTTATAAAAGTAATGACAATATATTGCATAATTATGGTCAATAATATGACTCATGGGGATAAAAACAGATGTCTATCTTTCACAAAGACATTCACATTAACAAAAGTATTATAATTAAGATTTTTCAATTTAGTAACAAGGGAAAAGTGAGCAACACACCGTTTTGTGATAAACAGAAGGGACAAGGGAAAAATCTGATCGTGGGCATAATATGTATAGCATCCCACGCAAACGTTATGCCTAGTCCACCACAGATCGCCAGCTCTAAGCATCAAACAGAGGTCTATTCATCCTAATCTTCAATGGGGTCCACGATTGAGATTGGCCTTGGTCTTTGGTTGGTTAATTTGATGTTTATATCACCAATGTATTAACTTTTTAAATGTTTGCCATTTATATGCATGGACAGATTACGGGACAACAATCTGATGCCAATGTTTGTAGTTTGAAGGTAGGCATTGGCAAACTTCACTTTGGTGACGGAAGATGATGACCAAAGCATTACTTTGGCACAATGGTGATCGTGGACGCTCACCTCAGAATGCAAGTGAATGTGAACTGTGTTTAATATTAAAGCAATCACCCGCTTTGCATTATCATCTGCACGCCATAAAAATTATAGCCACTACTTTGAACATCACAAAGGCATGAGTGAGATGAAGGAGGCCAGATTAAAACTTTCCTTCAATTTCATGTAATTTCATGTCATTCAAACTACTTTAGCTTGCTTCAAAAAACTCTTGTCAGCGTCAACATACATGGCATTCATTTAAAGAGTGGATGCCTTTTTGTGTATCAAGACAAAATATTTCAAAGCCCATGTTGGTGACCCCCTGTAGACAGGTGATATAAAATAATGTGGCTGCTTCGTGCCTCGGGAGACTGATTGCCGAGCGGCGGGACGAGGAAGTGAAAATGAGGAGGAGGAGAAGAGGTGACTCTTTGGAGGATGTCAAGCACACACTGTTTTCATTGGAATGTCAATGGGCAGTGGACATCACAGAGAGCTTAAATGATTTAACAGATTAAATCCAATTGAACGTTGACAAATGTTCAACATGCATTGACAGAAATCCTTTCTTTTTGTAATCATGAATCATAAAAGGACACAAAATTACAAGATATGTAAATTAAAAAGGCAGACTATTACATATTCTGGTGTAAGAACATAAATAAATGTTCCCTACCTTCACTCATCCAATGATCTTTATCTTTGTGGCTACAAGTCTCCCAGGGTTTGTTTGATTGCATCGTATCTGATCAGGGATAGAAAGGAAGAATGGGGAGAGTTTTATGTACCCTGTTAAAAGTTTCCCCCCTTTTCCAGGGTAGTTCCCCCCTGTTCCAGGGTAGTTCCCCCCTGTTACCTCTCAGGAACCAGGGAAAACAGTGAGGGGAACCTGCATGTTCCCAGGAGAAAAGGCAACGCTCTGCGAAACCTTTGCATTCCTGAATGAAAAAGGGGAAACCTTAATTCAGTTTCAAGGTTATCAGAAAAAATATTTAGAAACCTATAGACATTTGAAATGGGAACAATCACACATAGGACTGAAGGAAATACCAGCACAAATAATGGGTAAATTGAGGAGCACCTGTTCATAAAGATGCATTCGTATAATCCTCCATACCAATGATAAGGGAGACTCAACGATCATTCGAATTAGTGGGAAATATGGGAACTGAGATGACGGACTTAGCACGATCGCAAAATGTCCGCCTTTTATAAGTACATTTAAAAGGTACCATTAAGGCTTAAATTTCAAATGACGAAAGCGTCGAACTTGCGTTTTATAATATATAAAAAGGAATTTGATATTGCGTTTAAGAAAATAGTTCTATGTTAGTATTAAAACCTCTTGTTATTTTCCATGACTTTCGGTAACACCCGCTATGAGTTTTGCTTTCATAATTCGCGGTCTTGGCTTCGACCAGTGAGGGAGAGATCGATTTTTCTTGCGAGCGATTAATCGGTGTTGAAAATGGTGTCTTACATATATGGGTGGTGTATTTTTTCAGTGTTAGCGCTACGTATTTTGATTTATCTCAGCGAGTTTATAAAACGTGATATTAGGAGGAAAGATTAGCTAATGGTTGAGGCTGACATATTTCCGGAATATTCTTCTTCTGCCATTGAAAGAACAAGGTAAGGATTCCACATACTCTTTGGAACTTAAGAAACCAAGTTTACAACAACACGTTTAAAGTTTATAGACATGTACTTTCAGGCACTTCGCAAGGAAATAGTAATCAGTATCCATAGTGACGCTTCGTAAAACCTGATTTTCATTGCACCTACGCAACGATGGGTGATCTTTGGCCTTCTGTTTTCTTAGGGAGTACTATACGCTGCAAAGTTATGTGCCTTTGGGGCGTCAAGAAAAAATTGAACAATATTGGGAACATAAAATCGTGTTGTTTCCAGCAGTGCGTACGCAATTCTTCCCCAAAGAATTAATTGCAAAGTGTGGCTTGTCTTAAAAATCTCAGAAAATAGATAAATATTTGACAAACAAGTACACATTTTTAAATAAGTAAACAGCTAATTCTAATTTCGATTAAATTTAGGAGTCCATACAAGCCACTCTATGACATCAGAAGAAGATTTCTACATACATGCTTTAACATTTTTAAGTTCATGAAAGGTTGATAGCAGTAGCTTATGTGATGTTATCAACTTTCCAGCACCTACTACACCAAACCCACAGGCAAATATGTAGTTAATCCACAACTACAGTATTAGTCAGCAGGCTTTCAACCTAAGAGCTAACTGGGATTGATAATTTACATGAAATATTCCTAACAATTGAATTTGCAGATAGTAGGCAAAAAAGTTAGTAGTCTAAATTATGTACTCTCATAACACCACAGGAAGCCGCATTGCTAAGTCTGGTCCATTACACCAGAGAATGAGGAAGGTGCTATCCAAAATTTTCTGGACCGGCCCGAGTGATTTCCGATCAAAGGAGTCACCACCAGTGGTCTACTTTCCACTGGCCTAATGAATCAGTCTGCCAAACTGCTACTATCAGAAGAAGGAGTGCTTTACTGATCTCGTGCTGTCCTGGGATCAGGCGATAGTAGAGACTCAGGTTACATGCTAGGCTTAAGATTACTTGACAAAGATCTCTGGAGCTGATAGAAATGACAAAATTAGAGAGAGACACTGCCGAACTGACAGGTACAAATAAATTCCTTCTTTCCAAGCACCATTACTGCCGACAAAACAAACAGAGCGAGAAACTAAGACAGTCTGTTAACATGCTATTGTCACACCTTCATCCTCTCTCCCAACTTCTTTTCCCGGTTCCCCATTCCCCATTTCGTGGCTGTTGCCCTAGCAACCCCTGCCACATCTGTGGCGGAAGCTCGCATGGTAGAATGTAGGTGTAGGTAAAAATGAGCAACGTGTGTGCACATCATGTTTTGTATGAAGCTTGGAAAATTGGAGACTGTGGCACTAGAAGAGCTTCATCAGGCTTCCCTTGACCATGCCTTGACCCCCTCATGTTTCAATGGAGGTCAAACTTTGGTTGAAGATGACAAGCACTAAAGATAAACCAGCTCAACCCC
This sequence comes from Pyrrhosoma nymphula, assembly GCA_963573305.1. Classification (NCBI taxonomy): domain Eukaryota; kingdom Metazoa; phylum Arthropoda; class Insecta; order Odonata; family Coenagrionidae; genus Pyrrhosoma; species Pyrrhosoma nymphula. The sequence continues at coordinate 53,438,796 of OY754336.1, read as the reverse complement.
AAAAATTACGACGAACATTACTCAAATCGGTGACACTTATTTGCCAGTAATTGATGTTTCGATAGGATCAACAAAAACACATATGAGTCCGGTATATCAATGTCAATGTGACATCCCTACCCAGATAGAAACGCAGAATGTGAGTTCAGGCTGATTCTAATGGAGCAGAGAGAGTCCCAGAATAGAGAGACAATGTTATGTCCACCATTCCTTTCTATAAAACAAGTAACATATAAAAATCCTTTTCATTTTCGTGTTTTAATATTCCAGCTTAAAAGGCAACCACGTGTTTTTGGGCATTTCCATTTTTAACCCTTAGGCTGCGGGAAACGTACATGTACGAGTGTACCGGCAACTGCGGAGAGAACGTTCTTGTACGTTTGACCCTTTCTGTCTACCTGCTCCCTCAGTCCTTTCATATTTTTATGACCCAAACTCATTCTTTCCAGCGGTGGACATCTGGGAATCCACCCTTTTAACCCAAACCACTCCCTTCCCACGCTCTTTAGGGATCGCATACCACCGAAATGATGTGCGACCCTTTCTTCCGATTGTTCGCTCAAGAGGCTACGGTTGTCTCAACAGTTAGTTGTCTTATGCTCGCGCCCGGCTCAATTATCAACGGATTTTTTTGGTGTTTGGTATCAAATTAAACAGAAAGTTGCTAGAAAATATATTGGCATATTTGTTTTCAACAATTACGCCTATAAAACAATTTTCAAAATTAGTTCCAAGTTCCACTAATCCCTCGACAAGTTCCGGTGCCCACTCCCTGGGATCCCGAGAAATGGGTTGGGAGGGGATTACATGGGTCATATAACTGCCCGGCCTCGGCCCGTGGGAAGGAGTGACAGGCTCCGTCCGCATAGACATTTGCCGCACAGGGTGGACGAAATGCGCTCATGCTGCCGCAGCTTAAGGGTTAAATTCCTCATTGTTTTAGTAGAGTTGTAGTACCAATAACGTGGCAGTAACTCCGCACACCTGCTCACGAAAAGAAAGGAGGAGAAATTCCTTCCAGAAGCTTCGAGAACTTTCCCGAGGAGTGGAACTATCGTTAGGAGAGGAATAGTATAAAAAGCGGGACCTTAATCCAGGGGGGCTTCTATTTTAACAATCGCCAAACTGGGAGGCCCAATCCTCGCTACTTGCCACGGTAAAACAGGCCATAAAAATTAGAAACAGGAAGAAGTATTATTTGATAGTGCCTATCGAGTACGAAGAAGGCATTAGTTGATGCTGTGACCTGAATTAAGCCAAGGTCAGCTATCTCATGGAACGGAATCTGAAAAGGAGGAATAGGTGATCGGACGAATACGAGTGGTGGGTTAGTAGTAATCAACCAGCCGAGACCTGAGACCCAGGTAAGGGGGTAATCCGATGGCATGTGTTTCGCTTCTGAAGCCTATGGTGTAGTAATATGTATGTATGTAGTTATATGTATATATGTGAAGGGTATTTATTTGTGTACCAGTGAATACATTTGTGTGTGACCTAAGAGTCAAAGCGAATATCTAGCCGTGAAGCCATCTAGGAATTCCCAGGTGGGAGTTGTCAAAGCCCAAAATTGTGGCCCAAAGGGTGAAGAAACAAAGTATTACACTTGAGAAAGGGTAAAACATATACCCCTTTTTTAATTCCATATGTGAATTTGTATTTATAAGTGACTTGTTTTATAGGTTATTACGGGCAAAATATTGAACTTGGCGAGTGATAAAAGAAAAGTGATTAAATAGATTTCCAAAATTAAATGAGATTTAAACGTGTTGTTATTTTTAAAATATTAGATGTTAGTAAAAAATTGGAGTGAGGATATGATTACACAAATTTATATTTGTAACATTTTGGATTTTCAATGTGTGGCATGATAAATAAAAATAACGAAATTACATTTGTTAGGAGGCCAGTGGATAAAGTCGGTTAGATTCGCAGACGACCAGGCGTTAATCAGTCGGTCATCGAAAGGACTGCAAACTTTAGTAGATGCACTGGAAATGCAGTGTGAGAAATACGGAATGAAGATAAATAATAGAAAAACAAAAGTAATGAGATTCTTTAGGACAAAGAAAGCGAAGCTTGTGATAAGAGTAGGAAGTCACAAAGTGGAGCAAGTAGAACAATTTAATTACTTGGGAAGTACGCTAGAAGAAACAGGACATAGTAGCAAATACATTAGGAAGAGAATAGGGCTAGCGAAGGAAGCGTTCAATAATAGAAGGGAGCTGATGACGGGGACCTTAAGTAAGGATGTAAAAAAAGAGGCTAGTAAAGAGCTTGATATTGAGTGTGGCGTTGTATGGGGCAGAAACGTGGACCTTGAGAAAGGAAGACGAAAATAGGCTGAAGGCTTTTGAGTTGTGGGTGTGGAGGAGGATGGAGAAGGTGCGTTGGACGGAGAGGAAGACAAATGAGGAAGTGCTTGACATGGTGGGCGAGGAGAGGAACCTTATAGATGAGATTAGGGGAAGACAGGGTAGGTGGCTGGAAGGGGTAGTGATGGACGGTGGTTTGCTGAAGGCCGTGATTGAGGGTAGGATGTTGGGTAAGCGGGGAAGGGGAAGGAAGAGAATCGGTTTTATGGACGGCATGAAGAAAGGTAGGACTTATACTGATTGTGAGATGAAGAAAGAAATACTAGAGGTATAAAGGGCACGGCACGTGTAAGAGTTTGTTGGATATTCTCTGACTTTCATCACAACCTACCTCTAACCGGTAGATTACTGTAATGAAGGCCTAGTTACACGGTACATTAGAATGTACAAGTTCCTGTACATTTGTGTGAATGGTTTTATGTACAGATTCTTGTACATTTACATGGCCAAGATCAACGAATAGGTGGCTACACGGTACATTTTGTCGGACAAGTTTTCGCACATTTTTAGATGCGCATCATGCGTTTTCATTTGTTTTTCCAATTTATTTAAACCTTAGGCCCGTTATTTAAACCGATTTCAATGCAGGAAAGCCGTCGACTTCTATGAAGCAGACGACAACTGTATAGAATCACCCAATCACGAGTAAATGTGTATAGAAACGTAGGGTAGATGAAAAGTCGAGATGTGTACAATGTCGTTGGGTAAGTACTAGGAAGGATAATTAAATATTAAAGCATGGTATCGCGTAGTAGTACATTCATAGTACGAAAATGAAAATTATCATTTTTTTTGTTGGCTCATCGTTGGGTAATTGTATGTTGGGGAACCGTAGGCTCCCGCAACACTCCCTCGCCTGTACCTCGGCGTTCTCTGGAGCGCGTCGGGCGTTCCCAGGTCACTCGCCGCACGCTTCACCGCGGACCAGTGTCGACACTCCGCTAACGCTCCCTAAAACGCTCCCAGTGGGCCATAATCTGCTCCCCGGACACTACCGCGACACCTCCTAAGTGCTCCCATAACACTCAACAGCTACTTCCAGAACACTCCGCTCTGACTCTCCGCCAACACTTAATCGTCGCTCCCGTTTCGCCTGGGTATGCTTTCCCCATGCCTTTTTCTTGGCTTACCATTTTTCATTCAAATCGTATTTTTCTGGCAGAAGTGAATTCTGAGAAGCAAGATTCTGTCATTTACTAGACATTATAATGTATATTATATAAACTTTGACGATAATACTTTTTTTTTGGACTTTTAAGTGCGCATGCTTTTATACGGAAAAGACTGGTTACTTTCTTAACTTTGCATCAGATATTACTTTTGAATTTTCAATTATTACGCGTTTTTTTATTTTCGAAACATCAATATTTTGCGCAAATAGATAACGTGATAGAGTACTATGAAAAATCATAGTGAAATAATTCTCATATCATATAATAGTATGAGAATATATTGAAAGTGGTACAGACGGAATACCATGCACAAACATGGAAAAAGGGGAAAAATATATAGGAACAGATCGGCACTCCCAACTGATTCCTTATTTTTTATTACATCTTACAAAGGAACTGAATGTTACGTTTAATGCAAATACCTGCATTACATTTGCAACACTAATTTCGGGTTCGTATAGTGGAGGCTTGCAGGGAACACAGTCTATGTACTCCCAAAGCGCAACTCGTAGGAAGGTGATTTGGTCCATGAAAATGGATATCAACAGAAACTCTTCCAAGTGAAAAACAAGATTATTAGTTCAATTCTACCAATAGTAACAACATACACTGGATTGTATCTGTTCAGAGAATCACGAATTACCAGATTATCTGCTCAATGAAGGTGAATTTCCGTTCCCACGTTTATTTATTTTTATATTTTGGCTACAAAAGATCCATGAAAGATCACAATTTCCACATAGATAGAAAAAAGATAGGAAGTAGTGTTAAATGAGCTTAGAAATCAAGTGAGAAAGGAGGGCTACCGTAATAAGTAATTGAAAAGTAGCAATGATGCAAGTTACCATTGAAGAAGTCCCTCTTAGTGTTACAGAGAAAATGCATTTTATGAAAACTTTGAGAAGAAGTAATTCAATAATTGGGGGTTTGATGAAATGTAATCGCCTACTGAAAAACATTTTGGGTAGATAAAGATGGGAAGCTAATAATAGAATATGTAACACGAAGGATTTTGAATTGCCAGATTAAGAAGGAATTAAAATATTCAAGCGAAATTTGGATGGAGCGGAGATACACAACAAATCAATCTTCTGACTGATGGCAGCTGATCATGAACGATGATCCATCGCTACCTGCCCTAAATCGGTAGAAAAACATCCATAGTATAAAGAATGTTTGTATGTCTATCTTTTACACCAATCTACAGTTTTAATCTGATCGTACTGAAACTTTGCTGACTAATAGTCCAAGGCAGGAGAAAAATTATAGGTAATTTTAAAAATATCTCACAGGGCCCCGAAAGTTCACAATAAGTGGCGCTTTTGTGGAATACGCTACGTGTTGGGTTTTGTGCAGTATTTCATGTTTTACTTTTTGTAAGTACTTCCGCTCAAGATATATGGTTCGGATGTATTTATTAAAAAAATTGGTTGAATGAATGATGTTTCTATTTCATTCAATCAATGGTCTTTTCCAATTATTATTTGCCTGAAAACCACGTTATTAGCTGCGAAAAGGCACAGTATTCTCTAAAATCAACAGTAGCATATTTCCTTGAGAACCAGATTTTGTTCTTCAACGCATTTAAAATTCATTTTTTCTAACTAAGCTGATTAGGAATGCTAAGCATTGGGATTTGTGTAGTGGTTTATTTTATTGATTTTTAAAACTACTTTCACTCAAAATAGAGAGTTAAGACTTATTTAATCAGATCTTTCAAAGGATGAAATTTCTCATTTTTAAAAATCGCTACTCCTCTTACATAATGAGTTATGAAGGAAGTGTAAACCCAAACAACGCCTAATGGAAATTCAGCTAATATAGTTATAATTAGGATATCAGAGTCAAAGTAATACAAGTGACATCAACACGAAAAAAGATATGAGCGTATAAATTCTAAGTTGGTAGCGTCGGGTACCGTAAGGTAGCTACAGGAAAGGGAATACATGTGTACGAACGTAAAGTGATACGTTCTAGCTGCCGAACACATAAGCTACTTCGCTCTCTGTAATTTCGTACCGGAGTAAAGTGATACAGGTGACACTGCGCGATGTGTTTCACTTGTATTACTTTGACTCTCAGGCCCTCATATTATGTCATGACAGGTTATAAACATCTGAGTCTTACCATAATTGTCACCATTCATCGTCGCCTGTAGTTGCATAAGGGGTAGTTGGGGCAGGAGTGGGAGTCCACACAAGCGGGGTACTGAGGTGCAGCAGCGGGAGCACCGTGGCGAGAGTGTGCTGGGGCCGCATAGCCACCGTTGTGAGCGGATGCTGCATAGCCAGCATAGTGTGCTGGACCTGGCACGGCGTAGGCATTGTGGTGAGTTGGTGCAGCGTATCCGCTTTGGTGAGCGGGTGCAGCAAAGGTACCTTGGAAAAAGAGCGCGGATGCAGCGTATCCGCCTTAGTGAGCGGGGGCCGCGTAGGATTCTTGGTGAAAGGGTGCGAGTGCAGCATATCCACCTTGGTGAGCGGGGGTAGCGTAGGTTCCTTGGTGAAAGGGTGCGGGTACAGCTTATCCGCCTTGGTGAGCGAGGGCAGCGTAGGTTCCTTGGTGAACGGGTGCGGGTACAGCTTATCCGCCTTGGTGAGCGGGGGCAGCGTAGGTTCCTTGGTGAACTGGTGCGGGAACAGCTTATCCGCCATGGTGAGCGGGGGCAGCGTACGTTCCTTGGTTAACGGGTGCGGGAACAGCTTATCCGCCTTGGTGAGCGGAGGCAGCGTACGTTCCTTGGTGAAAGGGTGCGGGTACAGCTTTTCCGCCTTGGTGAGCGAGGGCAACGTAGGTTCCTTGGTGAACGGGTGCGGGGACAGCTTATCCGCCTTGGTGAGCGGGGGCAGCGTATGTTCCTTGGTGAACGGGTGCGGGTATAGCTTATCCGCCTTGGTGAGTGGGGGCAGCGTAGGTTCCTTGGTGAACGGTTTCGGGTACATCTTATCCGCCATGGTGAGCGGGTGCAGCGTACGAATCGTGGTGGACGGATGCGGGAACAGCTTATCCGCCTTGGTGAGCGGGGGCAGCGTAGGTTCCTTGGTGAACTGGTGCGGGAACAGCTTATCCGCCTTGGTGAGCGGGGGCAGCGTACGTTCCTTGGTTAACGGGTGCGGGAACAGCTTATCCGCCTTGGTGAGTGGGGGCAGCGTAGGTTCCTTGGTGAACGGGTGCGGGTACAGCTTATCCGCCATGGTGTTCGGGGGCAGCGTACGTCCCTTGGTGAACGGGTGCGGGTACAGCTTATCCGCCTTGGTGAGCGGGGGCAGCGTAGGTTCCTTAGTGAACGGGTGCGGGTACAGCTTATCCGCCTTGGTGAGCGGGGGCAGCGTAGGTTCCTTGGTGAACGGGTGCGGGTACAGCTTATCCGCCTTGGTGAGCGGGGGCAGCGTACGAATCGTGGTGGACGGATGCGGGTGCAGCGTATCCACCTTGGTGAGCGGGGGCAGCGTAGGTTCCTTGGTGAAAGGGTGCGGGTACAGCTTATCCGCCTTGGTGAGCGAGGGCAGCGTAGGTTCCTTGGTGAACGGGTGCGGGTACAGCTTATCCGCCTTGGTGAGCGGGGGCAACGTAGGTTCTTTGGTGAACGGGTTCGGGTACAGCTTATCCGCCTTGGTGAGCGGGTGCAGCGTACGAATCGTGGTGGACGGATGCGGGAACAGCTTATCCGCCTTGGTGAGCGGATGCAGCGTACGAATCGTGGTGTACGGATGCGGGTGCAGCGTATCCACATTGGTTAACGTGTGCAGCGTAGGAAACAAGGTGGACGGGTGCGGGTGCAGCTTATTTTCCTTTGTCAGGGTGTGCAGCGTACGAGTCGTGGTGGACGTGTGCGGGTAAAGCTTATCCGCCTTGGTGAGCGAGGGCAGCGTAGGATTCTTGGTGAAAGGGTGCGAGTGCAGCGTATCCACCTTGGTGAGCGGGGGCAGCGTAGGTTCCTTGGTGAAAGGGTGCGGGTACAGCTTATCCGCCTTGGTGAGCGAGGGCAGCGTAGGTTCCTTGGTGAACGGGTGCGGGTACAGCTTATCCGCCTTGGTGAGCGGGGGCAGCGTAGGTTCCTTGGTGAACTGGTGCGGGAACAGCTTATCCGCCTTGGTGAGCGGGGGCAGCGTACGTTCCTTGGTTAACGGGTGCGGGAACAGCTTATCCGCCTTGGTGAGCGGAGGCAGCGTATGTTCCTTGGTGAAAGGGTGCGGGTACAGCTTTTCCGCCTTGGTGAGCGTGGGCAACGTAGGTTCCTTGGTGAACGGGTGCGGGGACAGCTTATCCGCCTTGGTGAGCGGGGGCAGCGTATGTTCCTTGGTGAACGGGTGCGGGTATAGCTTATCCGCCTTGGTGAGTGGGGGCAGCGTAGGTTCCTTGGTGAACGGTTTCGGGTACATCTTATCCGCCATGGTGAGCGGGTGCAGCGTACGAATCGTGGTGGACGGATGCGGGAACAGCTTATCCGCATTGGTGAGCGGGGGCAGCGTATAAACCTTGGTGAACGGGTGCGGGTACAGCTTATCCGCCTTGGTGAGCGAGGGCAGCGTAGGATTCTTGGTGAAAGGGTGCGAGTGCAGCGTATCCACCTTGGTGAGCGGGGGCAGCGTAGGTTCCTTGGTGAAAGGGTGCGGGTACAGCTTATCCGCCTTGGTGAGCGAGGGCAGCGTAGGTTCCTTGGTGAACGGGTGCGGGTACAGCTTATCCGCCTTGGTGAGCGGGGGCAGCGTAGGTTCCTTGGTGAACTGGTGCGGGAACAGCTTATCCGCCTTGGTGAGCGGGGGCAGCGTACGTTCCTTGGTTAACGGGTGCGGGAACAGCTTATCCGCCTTGGTGAGCGGAGGCAGCGTATGTTCCTTGGTGAAAGGGTGCGGGTACAGCTTTTCCGCCTTGGTGAGCGTGGGCAACGTAGGTTCCTTGGTGAACGGGTGCGGGGACAGCTTATCCGCCTTGGTGAGCGGGGGCAGCGTATGTTCCTTGGTGAACGGGTGCGGGTATAGCTTATCCGCCTTGGTGAGTGGGGGCAGCGTAGGTTCCTTGGTGAACGGTTTCGGGTACATCTTATCCGCCATGGTGAGCGGGTGCAGCGTACGAATCGTGGTGGACGGATGCGGGAACAGCTTATCCGCATTGGTGAGCGGGGGCAGCGTATAAACCTTGGTGAACGGGTGCGGGTACAGCTTATCCGCCTTGGTGAGCGGGGGCAGCGTAGGTTCCTTGGTGAACTGGTGCGGGAACAGCTTATCCGCCTTGGTGAGCGGGGGCAGCGTACGTTCCTTGGTTAACGGGTGCGGGAACAGCTTATCCGCCTTGGTGAGTGGGGGCAGCGTAGGTTCCTTGGTGAACGGGTGCGGGTACAGCTTATCCGCCATGGTGTTCGGGGGCAGCGTACGTCCCTTGGTGAACGGGTGCGGGTACAGCTTATCCGCCTTATTGAGCGGGGGCAGCGTAGGTTCCTTGGTGAACGGGTGCGGGTACAGCTTATCCGCCTTGTTGAGCGGGGGCAGCGTAGGTTCCTTGGTGAACGGGTGCGGGTACAGCTTATCCGCCTTGGTGAGCGGGGGCAGCGTACGAATCGTGGTGGACGGATGCGGGTGCAGCGTATCCACCTTGGTGAGCGGGGGCAGCGTAGGTTCCTTGGTGAAAGGGTGCGGGTACAGCTTATCCGCCTTGGTGAGCGAGGGCAGCGTAGGTTCCTTGGTGAACGGGTGCGGGTAAAGCTTATCCGCCTTGGTGAGCGGGGGCAACGTAGGTTTTTTGGTGAACGGGTTCGGGTACAGCTTATCCGCCTTGGTGAGCGGGTGCAGCGTACGAATCGTGGTGGACGGATGCGGGAACAGCTTATCCGCCTTGGTGAGCGGATGCAGCGTACGGATCGTGGTGTACGGATGCGGGTGCAGCGTATCCACATTGGTTAACGTGTGCAGCGTAGGAAACAAGGTGGACGGGTGCGGGTGCAGCTTATTTTCCTTTGGCAGGGTGTGCAGCGTACGAGTCGTGGTGGACGTGTGCGGGTACAGCTTATCCGCCTTGGTGAGCGGGGGCAACGTAGGTTCCTTGTTGAACGGGTGCGGGTACAGCTTATCCGCCTTGGTGAGCGGATGCAGCGTACGAATCGTGGTGGACGGTTGCGGGTGCAGCGTATCCACCTTGGTTAACGTGTGCAGCGTATGAAACATGGTGGACGGGTGCGGGTGCAGCTTATTTTCCTTTGTCAGGGTGTGCAGCGTACGAGTCGTGGTGGACGTGTGCGGGTACAGCTTATCCGCCTTGGTGAGCGGGGGCAACGTAGGTTCCTTGTTGAACGGGTGCGGGTACAGCTTATCCGCCTTGGTGAGCGGATGCAGCGCTGGAACCGTGGTGGACGGATGCGGGTGAAGCGTATCCACCTTGGTTAACGTGTGCAGCGTAGGAAACAAGGTGGACGTATGCGGGTGCTGCTTATTTTCCTTTGTCAGGGTGTGCAGCGTACGAGTCGTGTTGGACGAGTGCGGGTACAGCTTATCCGCCTTTGTGAGCGGGGACAACGTAGGTTCTTTGGTGAACGGGTGCGGGTACAGCTTATCCGCCTTGGTGAGCGGGGGCAGCGTAGGTTCCTTGGTGAACGGGTTCGTGTGCACCGTATCCTCCTTGGTGAGCTTGTGCAGCGTTGGAAACTTGGTGGACAGTTGCGGGCCCACCGTATCCACTTTGGTGAGCGTGTGCAGCGTAGGAACTGTGGTTGACGGTTGCGGTTGCAACTTTTCCGCCTTGGTGAGCGTGTGCAGCGTAGGAACGTTGGTGGAAGAGATATTGTGCAGCGTATTTTCCTTGGTCAGCGAGTGCAGCGTACGAATATTGATGCACGGGTACGGGTGCAAATTTTCCGCTTTGGTTAGCGGGTGCAGCGTTTGAACCTTGGTGGACAGGTTCGTGTGCAGCGTATCCTCCTTGGTGAGCGTGTGCAGCGTAGGAACCTTGGTGGACGGTCTATTGTGCAGCGTATTTTCCTTGGTCAGCGAGTGCAGCGTACGAATCTTGATGCACGGGTACGGGTGCAAAGTTTCCGCCTTGGTGAGCGGGTGCAGCGTTGGAAACTTGGTTGACAGGTTCGTGTGCAGCGTATCCTCCTTGGTGAGCGTGTGTAGCGTAGGAACCTTGGTGGACGGGCTTTTGTGCAGCGTATTTTCCTTGGTCAGCGAGTGCAGCGTACGAATCGTGATGCACGGGTGCGGGTGCAATTTTTCCGCCTTAGTGAGCCGGTGCAGCGTAGGATCTTTGGTGGACGGATGCTGGTACAGCGTATCCGCCTTGGTGAGCGAGTGCAGCGTAGGAAACTTGTTGTACGGTAGCGGGTGTAGCGTATCCACCTTGGTGAGCGGGTGCGGAGACGTGGGCGGGAGAGGGTCCGCAGTAGGGGTAGTTGGATCAGGTGTGGGCGTCGGTTCTGGCTGGCTGGACGGCTTCGGGTACGGCGGCCGGCGTGGCGTAGTGGTGTGTGGGTGCGGCAGCGTTCTTATGGTGATGGTGATACTGTGGTGCGGTAGCGGTAGCGTAGTGATGGGATGGTGTGGGGCGGGAGCGGCGTAGTGCTGGCCGCCTGCGTGAGCGGCTGGGGCCACGTTGTTGCAGGTGTGTGGTTCGACGCCCGCTGGGTACTGCGCCGCCTGCGGGGCTCCGGATACCGCTGAGACAAACAGGGCGACGAGGATCTGTGCGGAGGGTACGGGACGGGAAGGTTAACATTTCTACGTATATCTTTACTTCACCTCTTTATTTTTTGTATGCTGGTTTGTCTGGATGAAATCTTGTAATCGAAATTCAACACACTTCCCAATGTTCAATCATGCTGAAATTTGGCAAATTTATTTACTCTTGATGACCTAACATGAATAAGTCATTAAAATAACTGACTATCAAATTATTCTACTAAAAAAAATGGTTTACATTTTAATCGTATAAATGTCTTTTGCCAAAAGATGACGCTAGTAGAATTAACATTTATATTGATCAAGAACAAATGCTAACAATTAGAAAGTTATAGAACCATTGGACAATTAATGTAGGGACTAAAAAGTAGTAATTTTAAGTTTTTTTTAAATCTCCTTTATATAACCTTTGTTAATTAATTTAAAATATATGTGTGTTAAAAAAAGCATTTTTTTACATATTATTATTGCATTAATGACATTTCTCTGCTGATTGCTCGTCTGTCTTACTGTTGCGCTTCTTGCTGAATGAGTTTGATAACCTTGAAAGTGGTAGGCTTCACTTCGTAGAACTTCATCATATAAGTACTCATGAATAATTAAACTACTTAGTACTTTTCTACAATTGTTTTATTCTGTGACGTGTTTCACCGATTGACGGCATCGTTAGGTACAGAAATTTTGTTATTCGAGTTAGTTTTTTGTAGTTACGGGAGCGGAGGGAAAAATACACTTATTTGGGTAGGGTTGAGAAAAGCACGTTGATCAAGGGCTGGTGAGGCAGGATGATTATTATTTCCGCATCCCTCACAACTCCTTTCCGATGAAATTAATTTTTTCTCGCCACACCAACCCTTAATCAACGCGTCTTTTCTTTTCTCAACGCTGCACGACTATTTGTTTTTTCCCCTCCTCCCCCGTAACTACTGCGACAATGAACGCATAAAACAATCTTTCTGTACCCGACGATGCTGTCAATCGGTTAAACGCGTCGTACAATAAAAAATGTGTGGAGAAGTACTTGGTATTTTAATTATTAATGAGTACTTACATAACGAATTTGAAGACACTGACTCATTTGCCATGTAATTACACTAACCCAGTGGAGACTGCGGACTGTAAATATCTCGATGAGGAAGAAACAGCATAGTATACGGAGCTGGCTTGCAGACAGTTGGAAAATGAGATAAGGCACTGTATTGCAACATGGGTAGCTTGACAAAGAACGATATCATTGAAAATTTTTTAGAACAAGGTGATGATTGTAAACTAGTGGTAGCCATGGTGACCAAGGATCTCAGGAAAAAACAGTATGTTAAAGAAATGTCATGCAGAAAGGAGTTGCCCCAAGAAAGAGCCAAGCCATTAATAATGCTCGGAATACTTGACCCGGCCTTACTATTGCCGAAGATAAGGGTGTGTTTTGTAGTAAGCAAAAATCAGACACAACCAGCAAGGCTGGTTGGTGTCTTTTGAAGATTTTTTCCCTACTGCTTAAAGAAAACCAAGGGGTCATCTTACTCCTCTGCCCATATATATTTAGTCTTATAAAATGAAATTATGTGGCGAGCTACCAATGATAGAATGAACGTTGTTGGACACTTTCATTGGATTCATTTACCGTCGATTGTGAGCAATCGCAAATATCCTCGCGATATCCACCGTAACATAGCTATCGACGGTTTTCCGACCCATTTCCGGTATTCGGATATCCCATATTCCGGTAATCCACTTTTTCATTTCAGGCAAAAAGTGCCGAGGCTTGATTCAACAGCTTAAGCACTTAGTATTAATTCAATCCCTAAAGCTGTTAATAGTTAGTATTTTGTTGCTCCCTTGATGAAATAAACAAGAACAAAACAAAAATAAGATAGTGAAAATGAGTTGCAGACTGAATTTTTCTAATTATTTACAACTTAAGTTGTTATTTTTCGAAGTGCAACATTCTATTTGAGATTCCCTGCCGGCATTTCTCAAAGACACCGCTGGTAACAGGTGGAGCTAGCTTTTTCTATTTCCCAAAGCATTGTATCATCAGCGCATTTCGTATTCTAGGAATTTTTTTTAAATCAATGAACCAAATCTGGCTTTAATTCTCCCCTTCTCGACTGCTTTGCTATATTTAGCCTTTTCCCTCACTCAGCTCCCCATTCACCGTGAACGTCTCACTACCTCTTTTATCTTCAACACCCTGTCGTCTGTGTTCCATTCTCATCTCCTCGCTCAGCCTATGTTCTACTAAACTATTGTAATATGGAGAGTGTATTGGATTCATCATTTGGAATGAGTGTATCCGGAATCAAGGATACGATTTTCTTGGAGGTTCGGTTTCACATGATTCAGCTCATAAAACTCTTTATTTTGACTTATTATAACACTAACGTAATAAAAAGTTAAAATTAATTCAAACCAAAACCCTTCACACATTCGGAAGCTCCATATAATTTAAGTAATTTCTTTAGAAAAGTAACCTGCCTGACCTATTTATGGTTTTTGAGAATAGCAGGGCGGCTTAGCAAATTAGAAACTATCAAGAAGAATAATGCCGAATTACATTAATCATTTTCATAAAAATGCAACTATTTCTACATCATGGAGTTTGGTGGAAGTTGAAAGAATTGCATGGAATGCACTCACTAATGGGCTTACATGGAAAATGCATCACTGATGTAAATATCTTGAGTGTTTCTAGAGTAAAATTGTCTATTCTAATGAGTCCTTATTAGGTACATTATATAATGTAACATACAGAATGAAATATGACTATTTACGTTTGGAAGATGGACGTATACAATTGTAATAGCACTGGTAATGACATCTCTGTAATGAGGAAAGTAATACCTGGAGGATAACGAATCCCTGGCGGATACAACGCTGATGGGCGTTGGGCATTTCCAAGCGTCTTCGTCTTCATTTTGACTACAGAAGTATATAAAATAAGGAAATAATCCAGGTCTTCCCTCCCCTTTGAAGAATGCAGTGTAAACTTCTTTTAAATTGGAGGGGGTCCGGTGGCGTGTGGAAGGAGGAGAGGCAGGGGGTGAGGTGGTTATTAGGGGAAGAGAGCGGCGGGAAGGGGTGAGGACGGTAGGAGACCCCGATGGCTCAGACGCAGGGGATGAGGAAGTTGACGAAACTTCTTTTTTTAATGGCCTTCCCCGACTGTATGGCGCATCCTCGCCTTCTTCATCCCTCCTTGAATGGCAACCTGCAACACATGACAGGCATTAAGATGTCGGCCGCGCTCTGATAAACCTTCTCTTTGGAGAGAAATAGATAAATTGTGGACTGAAGGCCGGCATTATTATTGGGCGCGGCTTTCCGGTAGGAACTCTTTCCAACACGTACACATTCGGGGACCAAAATGAATACAAATTGATGCCGCGCGTTCTTTTTTATTCCCGTTAGAGCGAATGGACAAGAAGCAAATTGAGGAATTAAAATGGAAGCAGCTTGCCTTTTTGGTATGGGTCATGGCAACAAAAACAAATGTGCTAATAGATTACCTCATTTGATGCATTAACTCTGCCAATTTATCATGCAGTCAAGACGTGTAAACTAAAACCTATTAAGGATCTAAAGATTCGTTTTCGTACTTACAGTTGAGAGATCCCATCTTTCCTTTCTTCTTATATATATATATATATATATATATATATATATATTATTTCTCTTGATTATAAATTGTACCTCGTCAGGTTTTGCTCGAGAACAATCATTAAATGCTTAAGTTTCCCTAGCAACGCTGTCGAACCATTTAGCCTTCTGACTATTGTTGTCCATAGGAGAATGCGTACGATGCGGGAGATTGCATTTTATTCTTAGTATGTGTGATGGGACTTGTGTTGCGATAATAAACTTGTCGTAATTCATCTGTGATTTAGAAATTTTATATGTTTTTGCTAGGCGCTGCATCCGGTCCCGCATAATTATAGTTTTTTGTTCAAATGGCCTCCTTAGAGAATTTTTCCTTGTTTTACTTTGTGAGTAATTAAATTTTATTTTACTGTAAGATATCGCAATAATGCTCATCCAACTCGTTGAAATAAAGAATGCTAATGAATAAAATAAACATGTAGGCTAAGCAACGAAGTTAACAAAATGAAATTATTATTTTTTTTATTACTGATAATATATTACCACCATATGTAATAATTACCATCGCATTAAAAAAAAGATCTCACATCAACTAAATCGAATAATTATAGTATCTTGCACAGTGTTTTTTTCTGCTGTATGTAAATCAATTTTTAATGTAAGATGTCAAAATATTGTTCTACATACACGTTGAAATAAATAATTCTCTCGATTAAATAAACATATAAGCTAATAAAACGAAGTATGCAAAAACTAATCATTATCGGTTTTAATACTGATTTTATTTTAAGCCATGTAATTTGAATATAACAAAGTGCCTCACATTGCACAAATCACTTTTTTATAGAGTTTTTTAATGTTTTTGTTTGTGCATAATTAACTTAAATTTAAATTGTAAAATATTGAAATACTATTCATCTAACACGTTGAAATAAATAATTCTAAGTAAAAAAATTTACACATAAGCTAAGCAACGATGCTTTAAAAAACACATCATTTTTAGTTTTATTACTGAATATTTTATCACTATATCATTAAGAGTATAACAATATCTTACATTGCACAAATTGCTTCTTCAAAGAGTTTTTCAATGTTTTTGTTTGTGAAGTATTTAATTCAATTTTAATTGTAAGATATCGAAATATTGTTCATTGAACATGTTGACATAAACAATTTAAACGAAGAAAAAAAGTCATAGCTAAGTAGAACATTATTCCAAAAGAAATCATTTTCTTCGTATTTAATATTCATTTGTTTATAACCATGTCATTTGAATAAACAACAATATCACAAATCACACAAATCGCTCCTTCATAAAGTTTTTCAATGCTTTTGTTTGTGCAGTATCTAATTCATTTTTTACTGTGAGATATCGAAATAATATTCATCTTCCACGTTGAAACTAAGCAATGAAGTTTTCAGAAATTAATCATTTTTATTTTTATTACTTATAAATTATTAACATGTCATTTGCATATATAATAGTAAATATTTTCGCATACATCGAATTCTAATAGAGGTATTTAATGTTTTTTTTGTGCA
The DNA here is from genome assembly GCA_963573305.1 of Pyrrhosoma nymphula. Classification (NCBI taxonomy): domain Eukaryota; kingdom Metazoa; phylum Arthropoda; class Insecta; order Odonata; family Coenagrionidae; genus Pyrrhosoma; species Pyrrhosoma nymphula. The sequence continues at coordinate 53,422,443 of OY754336.1, read as the reverse complement.
TTATTTGATTTTTATAGTATGATATAGAAATATTGTTTATCTAACACGTTGATATAAAAGAACTCTAACGAATAAAATAAAGGTGTAAGTTAAGGAACAAAGTTTTCAAAAACAAATATTTACGGTTTTATCAGTTTTTAAAAATAACCATTTCATTTTAATATACTACAGAACCTCACAACTTAAAGATCGCTTCTTCTTTTTATAGTTTTTACGTTTCGTTTGTGCAGTTTTTCACTCAATTCTAATAGTAAAATATTGAAATACGGTTCATCGTACAAGTTGAAATAAAGAATTCTTAGTAATAAAAGAAACACACAAACGATGTATGAAAAAAATCAATTTCGGTTTTATTACTGATTATTATATCATTAGATCATTAAATGTACAACCGGATCAGGTATAGTTATATACAGGACCTTACTAAAGTTAAAGAAATAAGTTTTATAATTTTACAATGTTCCATTTACAATGTTTACAGCTATAGCAAAAATTAACTTTTCTAGCACCCAATCGATCATTTTCCCGTTTAGATAATACAATTTGTGTTGATTCTCCAAGGAGATGATTTGAGTTTGTGAACAAACGATTCATGGATAGTGTTTTTACTAAAATAGACAATATTTAGAAGCATTTAGTTGTTTAGTTTCAAGAGATACAAAAACATCATACAGATTTGATGCCTCAAAAGAAGACACAGATGGGGATAATTCAAAGAATAAATTCGCCTTGAAGTGTTTTTGTCGAACATTTCCGCAAAGAGCACTGAAATACATTTCATAACGGTTTCATTTACAATTTTAAAATATCTTTTAAACTACATGTAACTAACAATATACATTTTTATAGCATTCTTTTAATTATTTTCCCATTCAGGATGAACGGGTTATGTATATTTTCAAGGAGATTATTTGAATTCGTGGACAAACAATTTATCCATAGTTTTTTAAACAAAGATAGCCAATTCATTAGCTTATCGTCGTGTGATACACTTGGCGCCGCACTAGAGGGGCATGGTGCACTTTACAAGAGAAATCTGTCTCCTTCCTCTGTCCATTAGCAAGGCACACAACACATCGTTTTACTCCCTGTTTTCTCTTCCTTGTAGGTGAATTATGGTCAGTGATACGTCGCCCTATGAGTCTTCTTGGGGTTTGAACTGCTGCCCTTCTTTCTCTTTTTCTTCCTTATCTGCATCTTTAAGCTTGAATCAAGCAAACTAGTCTCCACCGATAAAGGTTGCTACAGGCTTGAAAATACATGCCTGAATTAAGGTGTTGACACCTTGCTTATTAACATGCCAATGCAAGCCCTTCTATTATGAAAAGACTTGAGTGGTTCACCCAAGTTTGAATTTATTAAATTATATTTCCATTAGAAATAGTGTAAACATGATTGCTCTATTTATAATGGAAATAGAATTTAATACATTCAAAACTGGGTGAACCGCTCCATTGTCTTTTCCGAGGAAATACTTCAAATAGAGAACAAGTAACAAAAGAAAACTATTCTAAAATAAACACACATATAATTCCTTGAAAAGCAAAAATAGAAAAAAAATCTAATAGGAATCATATCAGGCCATTCTTAAAAAGCCTAGTAAATACAAAAGTACTCGTATTCAATTAAATCAACAAAAAACTTATAGGTCACAATGAATGAACACCTAATAACACACCCTAGCCACAAGAACTAGTGTATTGTGATTATTAACAGCTGAAAGCAATACTTAACTAGACAAAAGCTATTAACTTCTATAGTCTGAGTTGATACAAGGGTACTAACTTTCAACCTTGACATGGCAAGGGAAAATCAAGTTGGGCAGCTTGACATAGGCTGGACTCAGGCTTGAAAAATTCAACCTTGTCATGGTAAGGAAAAATCAAGCTTGACGTAAGCTTACATGCTATGTGGGAGGTGGCCTCCCAGTTCCGAATCGTGGAAATATGCAATCAGCACATATTAGAACATCCATAGGAACGTATATTATATCATCTATGGAAACATACATTAGATTGCCCTTCCCTTTACGCCGTCGAAACATCAACAAATTCCGGCATGTTTTCAAGTTTCTCACATTATCCCCCTATTAAGTCTCTCGAATAATTTATAACATTCAGGGTCCCTAAGCTGGTGCTCAAGAATAGACGTAAAGGCTATTGGCGTGTCCTGTAATATTCCAAGTTGAGGGAGAGAGTTGTCATCTTCAAGTTGGAGCTCCTCTCCAAACATCCTTGACAAGCAATCAGCCACTACATTCTCGCTGCCTCTTACGTGATTGGTTCTGGTCTTATAAGGGGATAAATATTGAAGTAACCACCGTCCGACCTTTTCCAATTGCTTGAGGTGGCTTTGCATTCATGATAATACCTCATTATTATTGGTATGAAGTTCAAGTTCCTTCCCTCGTAAATACTGGTCGAATTTCTCGGCGGCGAAAATCACCACTAAGCATTCCGTGTAAGTAGGTGGTATATTTTCTTTCGGCATGGGTCAGAGTGCGTGTGGCGAACGCGACGGGGGCTAAGCTATCACCTTCCCATTGCGATAGTACCCCGTGTGACAGGCCGGGCCCTGCAACTCGGGATTCTCGGCAGCGCTATTAGGTTATGCGTCACTTTCATCACGAGCGAGCCTCGAACATATTCCCCCAATTTTTTACGCACATCGTCCAATGTCCCTGGTCGAACACCTCCAACACAAATTTTGCGCTCACATTCAGTTTTGGGAAGTTGGTAAATCCAACCAGTTCCTGCGGACAAATTGTTGGCCATATCGTTACTGATCTTCTTAAACCGCGCTCAGCTACCATTTGCGCCGTAGTTAGGGTAGTTTTGAGAAAGCACAATCGGATAGGGTAAATGACTTAATAAACGAAATATAGTTAAGCACGCCAAGGCACGGACAGAGAGAAAATATAATTGGTAAGGGTGGAGGGAGGGGAAGGAAAAGGTGGTGGCAACCATATAGTTATGAAAGTTAACTATTACACTATGTGGCAACGATACCTCGGGAACTGCAGTTGTGGATGGGCGGCTGCGTCGTGGCTTTCTAGACCGTGTCACCCAACGCACACAAGGAAGTCTCGGCGAATCTCACCTGAGCCCAGACTTAAATAGGGCAACCCCCATTCAATCGTTGTACAGACCGAAAGGACCCATTTATTTCGGGACACCCGCGACCTTGCAAGGGGAAGGCCTTGGGAGCATTTGTTCGAGGAGTAAAAGGCTGAGACTCCTTGCAAAATTTTCACTTTCATGAAGAGTTAATAGGCGTTGTAAAACGTGGCAGTGTATCTTTGAGGATAATTCTGTTTTCCAAGTTTCTGTTGGATTTATCATCAAGAAGAAACATTGTTTTTAGCATTGTACGGAAATAAGATGACAAACAAAGATAATCTTATAGTCATTATTCTCCCATCATAATATCTACCTCAGTGACCCTGGCCGAACAACACCCATGGGTGCACACCCGTGGTTACACACCCATGGGTGTTGACCAAAAACTACCATGGGTGTACACTTATGGGTGTCAATGAGCATACTCCTATCGATGTGCACCCCGGAGTGCACCTAGCAGTGTCACCCACCGCCAGATACAGAAAAAGCTCTAGGGGACGCAAGATATCGCGACGATTGTATCTTTCAAACTGACTGCCTGGCAGCGACTCCGCTTCCCTTATATATGTATCTCGGTTTTTTCGAGAACATTCGGCTCCAGAATGTTCGCTTCCGGACTTTTAAGGAGTGTGAAAAAATACAAACAGTAGAATATTCGCGACTTTTCTCGAACAAATGCCAGACGGAATAACGTATCGAGATCACTAGAATGGCCAAGACTTTTCTCGTAGGATAGCTATCTATGTGCTAGACAGAAACGTATAAAATACATCGACATCTACATATTACCCCGATAGCCGCCTCAATAGGCGCGTGGCGGGGTGTGTTGGGACACCAGCCGTTTACATATAAAAAGGAAACGCTCAAATGAAATGACACCAAACATTTGTTAAAGTCCCTTATTGTTCGAGGGAAAAACGAATTCCCATACCTATCCGTTCGGCAAAATATCTCTCTTAATTTATCGTTTCTGTCGGACCTAGAAATATAGTGGGGTTCTAATATGATGTTTTCCGTGTCGCTCTTAAAGATATCTATTCTCAATTGCTCAAGCAATCTAAGCCTAGCGCGCAGCCTCCGAGTCTCTAGCGGCTCACAACCTAATTCTTTTAACATCTGTGTAACGCTGTCTATACGCCCGTAGCTGTTTTTGACGAATCGCGCAGCTTTCCTTTGTATTTTATTAAGTTTCCGAAATAAGTCTTTCTGCACCGGATCCCATATGCTCGCTGCATATTCAAGGTGTGGCCGGACGAGTGCGAAATAGCACCTCTCTTTTACTTTTTCATCTGAAAATCTTCCAACAATACGCTTGACGAATCCTAGCTTCTTCAGAGCTCTGCCACAAATATTTCTTATATGTGTTCCCCACGATAGGTTCGAGGTTATCGTAACTCCCAGTTACTTCACTTCATCTATCGCCTTTATGTTAATACCATCCACAGCATATACATGGGGATAGTTGGACGACCTCCGCAAGAAATCTACCGCCGTGCATTTGCTTAGATTAAGTTCGAGTCCCCACTCTTGGCTCCACACATGAACGTTGTTTAAATCCGATGATAGAATTTCAAAGTCAGAGTGATCACTAATTTCGCGATAGATGACAGCGTCGTCAGCAAATAAACGTATTTTACTGCTAGTTCGAGAGCATAGGTCATTTATGTATATAATGAACAAAAGGGGGCCGATTACGCTTCCTTGTGGGACACCTAATGTCACTTTAGCATTTCGTAAGCCTGGAGCCTCTTTTTCTTGTCTAGCTAATAATTATGCTTCACAACCATACGTCAGCACGCTCCACACGAAGGTTTTAAAAAATCTTTTCCTTGAGTCAATTGAGAGTTGATTGTTTATCAAGAGATATGTATTTCTCAATGCTAAAATAACTGCTTTCAATCTACGCAAACAAATGCTTTTTCAATACTGATGAAAGTAACATACATTCTTCCATTTACCTCTAATCTTCTTTCTGAGATAAGTTTTAATTCTAAAGTTGCTTCTCTTGTTCGTTTACCATGCTTAAATCAAAACTGATCTTATCCGACGTATTGGTTTTGTTTTTAATTCTGGTTTTTTTAAATGATATTGATCATTTCGTTATGCAGGATAGAAGATAGTTCCTGAGTTGGCACTACTTGCGTTCCTGGATTCTAATGGTCTTGCTCTTAATGAAACCTGATGGCAATCTTCCATTCATGTAGCATTCAAGAGTTTTGTTGTTAAGCTCATTAGGAATTATATTTCCAAGCTTATGTTAGAAGTTCAACTGTTATTCCATCAGTCTGTGCTGCCTTTTTATCATTAAAGATTTTCCGTGATTAATCCTATTCCGATCAATAATTCGGAGTGAAAGTGAGTATTTTTTGACAATTTCACCATTCTCTACATAATCTGTTGGATCTTCTATAAAAATTCCTTGACAAGGGTCTTCAGTATATTCTTTCCACCATGTGCACACGTCCATGTTTTCAAAAAGTGTTTTCTGCTTTATCTTTTACAGTGTTACTTTTTATTTTTGGTATGTATTGCCGTGTCCTGATGGCTGAATACACTTTACCTAAGTCATTCTTGGCAAAGTCTTCTTCAACTTCCTCAATTTTCTCCTTCATCCAGTTCTTCTCTTCTCTCTATTTATTTGTTATTAAGTTTTCGATATTTTTATATTTGATTTTATGTGTCTTTCCCTTAACTCTATTACGCTGCTCTATCAACTGGAGTATCCACCACTGATTTCTTTACACTGATTTCTAATCTCATAAATCGTGCCATCATGTCACGTTGTGTAGGATCGAAGAATAATTGGAGCCAGAGGGTCGGCATTCGATGTCTTTTGTAGAATGGTGTAAACTATTATTAATATTCATATGTGCTTGCGGTTAATACGTGTGAGCACATTAGCAGTTGCAGTGAACTCTAGTTCTTCATAGAGGCTTCACTGGAGTACTGGAGAGGTTCGAAGTTATCGTAACTCCTAGATACTTCACTTCATCTGTCGCCTTTATGTTAACACCATCCACATCATATACATGGGGATAGTTGGACGACCTCCGTAAGAAATGTACCGCCGTACATTTGCTCAGATTAAGCTCGAGTCCCCACTCTTGGCTCCACTCATGAACGTTGTTTACATCCGATGATAGAATTTCAAAATCAGAGTGATCACTTATTTCGCGAAAGATGACAGTGTCGTCAGCAAATAAACGTATTTTACTGTAAATTCGAGAGCTTAGGTCATTTATGTATATAATGAGCAAAATGGGGCCGATTACGCTTCCTTGTGGGACACCTGGTGTCACTTTAACTGCATCAGAGCTAATTCCGCCAAGAACTACTTTTTGCTTACGATCACTCATAAAGTCGCGTATCCAGTTTACTACTGTTTCGTTTAGCCCGCATGGCTGTAATTTGTTTAAAAGTTTGTTGTGAGGTACCGTGTCGAAAGCTCTCTTAAAATCTAGAAATAATGCGTCCACTTGTCTTTTCGATTCACCAGATTTGGGAACATCATGAAGAAAGAGCGCGAGCTGTGTTTCACATGATCTACCTTTCCGGAAGCCGTACTTACAGCCATGGAGGAAGTAACGACTGTCCTGGAACGTCAAAATATTGTTAACGACGATATGTTCCAGTATCTTGCTTATAATCGACATTAATGAAATTGGTCTATAGTTCCCTGGGTCGTGTTTGTTTCACTTGTTGTTTATCGGTGTAACGTTTTCAATTTTCCAGTCAATTGGTATCTTTCCTTCAGACAATGACTTCTTGAATATTATGTCTAAGAACGGTGCGATCTGTGGCTCTAACATCCTTGAGGACACTCGCGGGTATTCCATCCGGACCCGGAGATTTACTATTTTTTATCGACCGTAGCTGTTTATTAAAACGATGACGCGGACGCGCGCGCGTGCTACATAAGAAAGTACAACTATTCGATAACTCGACTCAGAGTCGACTGACGAAAGACACGAACGAATAGCGTGCGGGCTGACTGGCGGGGGCGCAGCGGGCGGCAATGCAGGCGGCCCCGCAAGGGGGGGGGGGGGGGCGCGCGCCCCCCATATGTATCCGCCACTGTATAAATCACAATATTACGTATTAACCACCTACTATTCAGAAACTACGAAAATAATGAGAAAATGTATTATTATCGCAATCCAATTGCAAACTGCACTAGTCATGAGGGTCATTTGTTCAAAACATCGTATTTCGCATTTCCCTTGTCCTTCGTTCGCTGCGAGCTCAGCAGATGGCGACACTTGCGAAGGATGTCCGAGGAGGATGACGAAGGAGTCTTAACGACGATTTCACTGGTAAGTATGAGAATCGTTTGCAGTACAGTACGTAGAAAATCGTTGAAATCACTACTGGCGCCGCTGAAAATGTAATTATTGCGGTAGTTACTGGAAGTACATATATCGAAAAAAAATGGACGATCGCAAAGCACAAGAGCGGAAGTCGTGGTAAACCACAGGGGGAGCCTTTGGAGGCTTTGGAGATTCTCTAAAACTCGAGCCCAAAGAGTATGTAGTATCCCTGCTCGAGCCTTTGTGTCCCGGAATTGAAGCCACCGTTGAGGTAGGTCTACCTCAATGGAAGCCACTGCTTTTGCGCATCCGGCCATCTTGTTCTACGCAAAACAAAGCATTTTCCGTAAGATTCCATTGTGTTAAAACATGCGTTTATATGCAAACCTTTGTATGTCACGCATGAAATCAATGATCATACTTATCCCGGTATTCTTGAACGATAATTGATAATGCTACTGTTACTCAAAAGCTCTTACAAGCACTGCAACAGCATTAAATAAGTCGACGGTCATGGGGTCTGCCGCAATTAATTCCTCGAGCTCTAAGTAACTGTTAATGCTGATTTGTATTTATCACGAGAGTATATGATAAATGAAAAATGTTGAAACAGATAATAACAACTACATCTAATACCGAAGCCCCATATGTTAGTATTATTCAATTGTGCATGACGATACAGTACGCGGTACGAAAAAAGGGGACTGCTGAGAATTTCTACTTTAAAGCGTACCTTTTAATACTTAATCCTTTGATTGTCACTCATGATATAAATGATCAGACCTATCCTACTGTTCTCGTTCGACAGTTTTTCGTAATAATGATGCGTAAAAGTCGCAGCAAAAACGGGACGGTTGGACAATCAGCCACTATGAAGAACTAGAGTTCACTGCAACTGCTAATGTGCTCACACGTATTAACCGCAAGCACATATGAATATTAATAATAGTTTACACCATTCTACAAAAGACATCGAATGCCGACCCTCTGGCTCCAATTATTCTTCGATCCTACACAACGTGACATGATGGCACGATTTATGAGATTAGAAATCAGTGTAAACCATTACTGGATGGAAAAAACGGCTCTGAAACAAAAATGTTTACAGAATGATTAACATCCAAAAAGAAGCAATCCAAAGCATTTCTTTTATGATAAATTAATGACACCAGCCACCTAGATACGGAATGGAATGTGAGACACAATAAAAGACGGTGTCTACAAAATTATTCAGGTTTGTTGTTTTCAAATATTACAAATGGCATCAACAGCTGGGCCTCCGATTCAGCCGACTCATTCACCTCGTCTTCGTCGAGTAGCTCACCCACCCCTGCCAACACCGTATACTTTTCTGGGTTCACTTCGCGAGGCCGGTGGTATCTCATTCCATGATGAGCAGATTCTGACAGTTTCTTCCCCATTTCTCGGCTCGTATTACGGCTTGGGATCGTCTTACTCCAAAGCTCGCTGAATCGAAAGACAAGAACTGCTAATTCCCCCGCGTGACCATCCAACACCACCACCCATCTCTCTAGGTGGTGTTGGGCCATCTCACGCCTCCCTTGGCCGTAACGTCTTCTCGCTCAAGATGAAAAAATGTCACTGCTAATTTTTGGACAAGACGAAATTCCTGAGCGCGAGACACGATCAGCGAGAACGATATGGGAAAAATATGGGAGAAATGGAATATAATTTAAACAGCCAGACAATCTTCGGTTGCATCCACATATGACTAAAGTCCTAGTTGCTAACAGAGGAAATAATGATGTGAGGATTATGTTGGATAGAGAATTAGGTACTAAAAAATTGATAGAGTTTGACTAGGTACTTAGGAAGCAAAATAACTTCTGATGGAAGGAGGAGGTACAAAAGATTAACAGGGGAGAACACTGGGAGCAAAGATTGCATTTAACAATAAAACACGACACTTCCAACTCCGCCAATATATTGCTGATGAAAAAGCTGCTTAAGATCTTTACGTGGAGTGCATTGCTGTATGGCAGCGAGAAATGGACTGTGGTACAAGGGGAGAGGAAACTACTATAGGCTTTTCAGACGTGGTGTTATAGAAGGATGTGCAAGATATGCTGGGCCGGGTGAGTGACAAATCAAGAGGTACTGAGAGTAGTTAACAAGTGCGGAACCTGAGGAGAAGAGGAAAAAAAAGATGGTATGGATGGATAGGTTATCTACTGCGGCATGAGGTATTTGTGAAGAAAATTTTAGAAGGGATGATAGAAGGTAAGAGAGGTAAGACCAAGATTGAAATATTGGAGGCAGATAATGGAGGACATGGGATGTGAATGGTTTTAGGAAATGAAGCGGATTACAGAAGATAGCGAGAATTGGAAAGCTGTCAAACAGCAATCCTGATGGAATTCCAACTGGAGAATAAAAAACTTTAATTCACAATTTCTTCTAACAACTCTCCTTCCAATCCCTCAACATACATGTTGTAAAGAAACGGTGATAGCAAGCAAACCCTGGCTGACCTTCTGACTTTTCAGACCCCCCTTCCCAGATCTCTAACGAGAGGTAAAGGACATTGAAAAAAATTTAATGGGGATTTCACCATGTACTTTTGGCCAGAATGATAGATTAAGTTTGTCAATTTTCCACCCATAAGTAAATCATATAATTTTAGAACACAATTAAACTAAATAATAATGCATTTTGAGGTTGGTTAATAAAATACATACACGTTTGTAATCAATATGATGATTATAGCACAAAAGGTCGTCATTATCAAAAAATTATTAAAAAAGTAACCCAAATCCATCACAAAAAACAACACAAATATTATAGTTATAAACTCCCTTATACATGGAATAGACTTCTTCGAAATTAATTTTTACTTCTCAAAATCATCAACTGCCGGAATTGTTTCTTTATTAAAAAAAAAGACCATTGTTGTTCTTATAAGCCCGACGAATCCGGCAGTATAGCATGGCGAAACTGATGCAAAATATTGAATAATTACTCGCAGATCCAAAAGCCTGAATATCAAGATATACACAATGAATTGCAAAGATCTACAACAAAGTTCCGACATATATTATTTATAAATAACAGGCATTTTTGTGTTTATTTCACTCTATAACAATACATTAACAAATGTTTCAAACAAGTATTGAAATCTCTAATTTTTATGCTCATAAAATCATGTGATAGTGCTGCCTAGTAAAAAATAAATACATAATTAATAAATTGATAATTATGAATGAAACATAAAAATGTAGTGACCGTCAAGGCAACAAGTCGGCTCACAACTGTGCGTCATGCAACATCCCTGTCTGTGGCACACACTCCAAGCCCACTTGTCTCAACTGTCTCGACATTTAATAAAGGGTGAGTTTGTTTTATATACATAGGGCGTATACAATCTTTTTACATCTGAAAGTTTTGATATGCTTTTATAAAAAATAAATTTGTATATCTAATCAAGTTGTGGGTTTTGTAGGTTCACTCGTGGCCAACATACCTCAACTACACTGACTTTGGGATGCAACTAAACCAAGAACTGGACATTTATAGTGATATAAAATTGTGGAAATATATGCGTTCTTATTGGAAAAAAAGTTATGAAGTAATAGTTGAAGTTTTTTAAATCTTTGTACCCATGTAATAAACCATGGCTCATTTTTATTAGGTTTTTTTTTAAATTGTGTACATTTTCATGCTTCAAAAACTTGAAACCTTTTCCTTAAAATAATAAGCCAAATAGTAATTTTTTATTTTTTTATAACCTTTATTCAATATTAAAGAGTGTAAAATTTTTGTAAGTAAGCTAGTTGGACGTAAAATTACTAAAATCTTGTACTTTAACAAAAATCTCATTTTTTGTGATGCGTTTTTTTAATTCTGAAAAAAATACAATGGTAATAAAATATTTTTTTAAACACATGGTTTGAGTTTATATACCTTGAAACTTAAATGTATAAAGTTATAAAAAAAAACAAAAATTTAAATTAAGCTATAAAACAATTTTTTTTATTGCGAGTCAGGGTGACCCGCGGCGACCACATTAGGCTACATGTTAGGTGCGACTACTCCCGGGTGAACTTATATTCATACCTGTAAATAAAAAATGCAACAATTACATGGGTTGAATTAACTGAAACAGGATAATTCACACACAGACTGCATAAAATATAACTCTCTAAAAAGTAATTGCAACTTAACAAAGTGAATCTTATAAAAGTAATGACAATATATTGCTTATTTATGGTCAATAATATGACTCATGGGGATAAAAACAGATGTCTATCTTTCACACAGACATTCGCATTGACAAAAGTATTATAATTAAGATTTTTCAATTTAGTGACAAGGGAAAAGTGAGCAACACACCGTTTTGTGATAAACAGAAGGGACAAGGGAAATATCTGATCGTGGGCATAATATAGCATCCCACGCAAACGTTATGCCTAGCCCACCACAGGTCGCCAGCTCTAAGCATCTAACAGAGGTCTCTTCATCCTAATCTTCAATGGGGTCCACGATTGAGGTTGGCCTTGGTCTTTGGTTGGTTAATTAAATGTTTACATCACCAATGTATTAACTTTTTAAATGTTTTCCATTTATATGCTTGGACAGATTACGGGACAACAATCTGATGCCAATGTTTGTAGTTTGAAGGTAGGCATTGGCAAACTTCACTTTGGTGACGGAAGATGATGACCAAAGCATTACTTTGGCACAATGGTGATCGTGGACGCTCACCTCAGAATGCATGTGAATTTGTACTGTATAAAATATTAAAGCAATAACCCGCTTTGCATTATCATCTGCACGTCATAAAAATGATAGTCACTACTTTGAACATCACAAAGGCATGAGTGAGATGAAGGAGGCCAGATTAAAACTTTCCTTCATTTTCATGCAATTTCATGTCATTCAAACTACTTTAGCTTGCTTCAAAAAACTCTTGTCAGCGTCAACATACATGGCAATCATCCAAAGAGTCGATGCCTTTTTGTGTATCAAGACAAAATATTTCAAAGCCCATGTTGGTGACCCCCTGTAGACAGGTGATATAAAAAGGTGTGGCTGCTTCGTGCCTCGGGAGACTGATTGCAGAGCGGCGGGACGAGGAAGTGAAAATGAGGAGGAGGAGAAGAGGTGACTCTTTGGAGGATGTCAAGCACACACTGTTTTCATTGGAATGTCAATGGGCAGTGGACATCACAGAGAGCTTAAATGATTTAACAGAGTAAATCCAATTGAAAGTTGACAAATGTTCAACATGCATTGACAGAAATCCTTTCTTTTTGGAATCATGAATCATAAAAGGACACAAAAGTACAAGATATGTAAATTAAAAAGGCAGACTATTACATATTTTGGTGTAAGAACATGAATAAATGTTTCCTACCTTCACTCATCCAATGATCTTTATCTTTGTGGCTACAAGTCTCCCAGGGTTTGTTTGATTGCATCGTATCTGGTCAGGGATAGAAAGGAAGAATGGGGAGAGTTTTATGTACCCTGTTAAAAGTTTCCCCCCTTTTCCAGGGTAGTTCCCCCCTGTTCCAGGGTAGTTCCCCCCTGTTACCTCTCAGGAACCAGGGAAAACAGTGAGGGGAACCTGCATGTTCCCAGGAGAAAAGGCAACGCTCTGCGGAACCTTTGCATTCCTGAATGAAAAGGGTGAAACCTTAATCCAGTTTCAAGTTTATCAGAAAAAATATTTAGAAACCTATAGACATTTGAAATGGGAACAATCACACATAGGACTGAAGGAAATACCAGCACAAATAATGGGTAAATTGGGGAGCACCTGTTCATAAAGATGCATTCGTATAATCCTCCATACCAATGATAAGGGAAACTCAACGATCATTCGTATTAGTGGGAAATATGGGAACTGAGATGACGGACTTAGCACGATCGCAAAATGTCCGCCTTTTATAAGTACATTTAAAAGGTACCATTAACGCTTAAATTTCAAATGACGAAAGCGTTGAACTTGCGTTTTATAATATGTAAAAAGTAATTTGATATTGCGTTTAAGAAAATAGTTCTATGTTAGTATTAAAACCTCTTGTTATTTTCCATGACTTTCGGTAACACCCGCTATGAGTTTTGCTTTCATAATTCGCGGTCTTGGCTTCGACCAGTGAGGGAGAGATCGATTTTTCTTGCGAGCGATTAATCGGTGTTGAAAATGGTGTCTTACATACATGGGTGGTATATTTGCAGTGTTAGCGCTACGTATTTTGATTTATCTCAGCGAGTTTATAAAACGTGATATTAGGAGGAAAGATTAGCTAATGGTTGAGGCTGACATATTTCCGGAATATTCTTCTTCTGCCATTGAAAGAACAAGGTAAGGATTCCACATACTCTTTGGAACTTAAGAAACCAAGTTTGCAACAACACGTTTAAAGTTTATAGACATGTACTTTCAGGTACTTCGCAAGGAAATAGTAATCAGCATCCATAGTGACGCTTCATAAAACCTGATTTTCATTGCACCTACGCAACGATGGGTGATCTTTGGCCTTCTGTTTTCTTAGGGAGTACTATACGCTGCAAAGTTATGTGCCTTTGGGGCGTCAAGAAAAAATTGAACAATATTGGGAACATAAAATCGTGTTGTTTCCAGCAGTGCGTACGCAATTCTTCCCCAAAGAATTAATTGCAAAGTGTGGCTTGTCTTAAAAATCTCAGAAAATAGATAAATATTTGACAAACAAGTACACATTTTTAAATAAGTAAACAGCTAATTCTAATTTCGATTAAATTTAGGAGTCCATACAAGCCACTCTATGACATCAGAAGAAGATTTCTACATACATGCTTTAACATTTTTAAGTTCATGAGAGGTTGATAGCAGTAGCTTATGTGATGTTATCAACTTTCCAGCACCTACTACACCAAACCCACAGGCAAATATGTAGTTAATCCACAACTACAGTATTAGTCAGCAGGTTTTCAACCTAAGAGCTAACTGGGATTGATAATTTACATGAAATATTCCTAACAATTGAATTTGCAGATAGTAGGCAAAAAAGTTAGTAGTCTAAATTATGTACTCTCATAACACCACAGGAAACCGCATTGCTAAGTCTGGTCCATTACACCAGAGAATGAGGAAGGTGCTATCCAAAATTTTCTGGACCGGCCCGAGTGATTTCCGATCAAAGGAGTCACCACCAGTGGTCTACTTTCCACTGGCCTAATGAATCAGTCTGCCAAACTGCTACTATCAGTGGAAGGAGTGCTTTACTGATCTCGTGCTGTCCTGGGATCAGGCGATAGTAGAGACATTAGGAAGAGAATAGGGCTAGCGAAGGAAGAGTTCAATAATAGAAGGGAGCTGATGACGGGGACCTTAAGTAAGGATGTAAAAAAGAGTCTAGTGAAGAGGTTGATATGGAGTGTGGCGTTGTATGGGGCAGAAACGTGGACCTTGAGAAAGGAAGACGAAAATAGGCTGAAGGATTTTGAGGTGTGGGTGTGGAGGAGGATGGAGAAGGTGCGTTGGACGGAGAGGAAGACAAATGAGGAAGTGCTTGACATGGTGGGCGAGGAGAGGAAACTTATAGATGAGATTAGGGGAAGACAGGGTAGGTGGCTGGAAGGGGTAGTGAAGGACGGTGGTTTGCAGAAGGCCGTGATTGAGGGTAGGATGTTGGGTAAGCGGGGAAGGGGAAGGAAGAGAATCGGTTTTATGGACGGCATGAAGAAAGGTAGGACTTATACTGATTGTGAGATGAAGAAAGAAATACTAGAGGTATAAAGGGCACGGCACGTGTAAGAGTTTGTTGGATATTCTCTGACTTTCATCACAACCTACCTCTAACCGGTAGATTACTGTAATGAAGGCCTAGTTACACGGTACATTAGAATGTACAAGTTCCTGTACATTTGTGTGAATGGTTTTATGTACAGATTCTTGTACATTTACATGGCCAAGATCAACGAATAGTTGGCTACACGGTACATTTTGTCGGACAAGTTTTCGCACATTTTTAGATGCGCATCATGCGTTTTCATTTGTTTTTCCAATTTATTTAAACCTTAGGCCCGTTATTTAAACCGATTTCAATGCAGGAAAGCCGTCGACTTCTAGGAAGCAGACGACAACTGTATAGAATCACCCAATCACGAGTAAATGTGTATAGAAACGTAGGGTAGATGAAAAGTCGAGATGTGTACAATGTCGTTGGGTAAGTACTAGGAAGGATAATTAAATATTAAAGCATGGTATCACGTAGTAGTACATTCATAGTACGAAAATGAAAATTATCATTTTTTTTGTTGGCTCATCGTTGGGTAATTGTATGTTGGGGAACCGTAGGCTCCCGCAACACTCCCTCGCCTGTACCTCGGCGTTCTCTGGAGCGCGTCGGGCGTTCCCAGGTCACTCGCCGCACGCTACACCGCGGACCAGTGTCGACACTCCGCTAACGCTCCCTAAAACGCTCCCAGTGGGCCATAATCTGCTCCCCGGACACTACCGCGACACCTCCTAAGTGCTCCCACAACACTCAACAGCTACTTCCAGAACACTCCGCTCTGACTCTCCGCCAACACTTAATCGTCGCTCCCGTTTCGCCTGGGTATGCTTTCCCCATGCCTTTTTCATGGCTTACCATTTTTCATTCAAATCGTATTTTTCTGGCAGAAGTGAATTCTGAGAAGCAAGATTCTGTCATTTACTAGACAATTTAATGTATATTATATAAACTTTGACGATAATACTTTTTTTTTGGACTTTTAAGTGCGCATGCTTTTATACGGAAAAGACTGGTTACTTTCTTAACTTTGCATCAGATATTACTTTTGAATTTTCAATTATTACGCGTTTTTTTATTTTCGAAACATCAAAATTTTGCACAAATAGATAACGTGATAGAGTATCACGAAAAATCATAGTGAAATTATTCTCATATCATATAATAGTATGAGAATATATTGAAAGTGGTACAGACGGAATACCATGCACAATAATGGAAAAAGGGGAAAAATATATAGGAACAGATCGGCACTCCCAACTGATTCCTTATTTTTTACAACATCTTACAAAGGAACTGAATGTTACGTTTAATGCAAATACCTGCATTACATTTGCAACACTAATTTCGGGTTCGTATAGTGGGGGCTTGCAGGGAACACAGTCTACGTACTCCCAAAGCGCAACTCGTAGGAAGGTGATTTGGTCCATGAAAATGGATATCAACAGAAACTCTTCCAAGTAAAAACAAGATTATAAGTTCAATTCTACCAATAATAACAACATACACTGGATTGTATCTGTTCAGAGAATCACGAATTCCCAGATTATCTGCTCAATGAAGGTGAATTTCTTTTCCCACGTTTATTTATTTTTATATTTTGGCTACAAAAGATCCATGAAAGATCACAATTTCCACATAGACAGAAAAAAGATAGGAAGTAGTGTTAAATGAGCTTAGAAATCAAGTGAGAAAGGAGGGCTACCGTAATAAGTAATTGAAAAGTAGCAATGATGCAAGTTACCATTGAAGAAGTCCCTCTTAGTGTTACAGAGAAAATGCATTTTATGAAAACTTTGAGAAGAAGTAATTCAATAATTGGGGGTTTGATGAAATGTAATCGCCTACTGAAAAACATTTTGGGTAGATAAAGATGGGAAGCTAATAATAGAATATTTAACGCGAAGGATTTTGAATTGCCAGATTAAGAAGGAATTAAAATAGTCAAGCGAAATTTGGATGGAGCGGAGATACACAACAAATCAATCTTCTGACTGATGGCAGCTGATCATGAACGATGATCCATCGCTACCTGCCCTAAATCGGTAGAAAAACATCCATAGTATAAAGAATGTTTGTATGTCTATCTTTTACACCAATCTACAGTTTTAATCTGATCGTACTGAAACTTTGCTGACTAATAGTCCAAGGCAGGAGAAAAATTATAGGTAATTTTAAAAATATCTCACAGGGCCCCGAAAGTTCACAATAAGTGGCGCTTTTGTGGAATACGCTACGTGTTGGGTTTTGTGCAGTATTTCATGTTTTACTTTTTGTAATTACTTCCGCTCAAGATATATGGTTCGGATGTATTTATTAAAAAAATTGGTTGAATGAATGATGTTTCTATTTCATTCAATCAATGGTCTTTTCCAATTATTATTTGCCTGAAAACCACGTTATTAGCTGCGAAAAGGCACAGTATTCTCTGAAATCAACAGTAGCATATTTCCTTGAGAACCAGATTTTGTTCTTCAACGCATTTAAAATTCATTTTTTCTAACTAAGCTGATTAGGAATGCTAAGCATTGGGATTTGTGTAGTGGTTTATTTTATTGATTTTTAAAACTACTTTCACTCAAAATAGAGAGTTAAGACTTATTTAATCAGATCTTTGAAAGAATGAAATTTCTCATTTTTAAAAATCGATACTCCTCTTACATAATGAGTTATGAAGGAAGTGTAAACCCAAACAACGCCTAATGGAAATTCAGCTAATATAGTTATAATTAGGATATCAGAGTCAAAGTAATACAAGTGACATCAACACGATAAAAGATATGAGCGTATATATTCTAAGTTGGTAGCGTCGGGTACCGTAAGGTAGCTACAGGAAAGGGAATACATGTGTACGAACGTAAAGTGATACGATCTAGCTGCCGAACACATAAGCTACTTCGCTCTCTGTAATTTCGTACCGGAGTAAAGTGATACAGGTGACACTGCGCGATGTGTTTCACTTGTATTACTTTGACTCTCAGGCCCTCATATTATGTCATGACAGGTTATAAACATCTGAGTCTTACCATAATTGTCACCATTCATCGTCGCCTGTAGTTGCATAAGGGGTAGTTGGGGCAGGAGTGGGAGTCCACACAAGCGGGGTACTGAGGTGCAGCAGCGGGAGCACCGTGGCGAGAGTGTGCTGGCGCCGCATAGCCACCGTTGTGAGCGGATGCTGCATAGCCAGCATAGTGTGCTGGACCTGGCACGGCGTAGGCATTGTGGTGAGTTGGTGCAGCGTATCCGCCTTGGTGAGCGGGTGCAGCAAAGGTACCTTGGAAAAAGAGCGCGGGTGCAGCGTATCCGCCTTAGTGAGCGGGGGCAGCGTAGGATTCTTGGTGAAAGGGTGCGAGTGCAGCGTATCCACCTTGGTGAGCGGGGGCAGCGTAGGTTCCTTGGTGAAAGGGTGCGGGTACAGCTTATCCGCCTTGGTGAGCGAGGGCAGCGTAGGTTCCTTGGTGAACGGGTGCGGGTACAGCTTATCCGCCTTGGTGAGTGGGTGCAGCGTAGGTTCCTTGGTGAACTGGTGCGGGAACAGCTTATCCGCCTTGGTGAGCGGGGGCAGCGTACGTTCCTTGGTTAACGGGTGCGGGAACAGCTTATCCGCCTTGGTGAGCGGAGGCAGCGTATGTTCCTTGGTGAACGGGTGCGGGTATAGCTTATCCGCCTTGGTGAGTGGGGGCAGCGTAGGTTCCTTGGTGAACGGTTTCGGGTACATCTTATCCGCCATGGTGAGCGGGTGCAGCGTACGAATCGTGGTGGACGGATGCGGGAACAGCTTATCCGCATTGGTGAGCGGGGGCAGCGTATAAACCTTGGTGAACGGGTGCGGGTACAGCTTATCCGCCTTGGTGAGCGGGGGCAGCGTAGGTTCCTTGGTGAACTGGTGCGGGAACAGCTTATCCGCCTTGGTGAGCGGGGGCAGCGTACGTACCTTGGTTAACGGGAGCGGGAACAGCTTTTCCGCCTTGGTGAGTGGGGGCAGCGTAGGTTCCTTGGTGAACGGGTGCGGGTACAGCTTATCCGCCATGGTGTTCGGGGGCAGCGTACGTCCCTTGGTGAACGGGTGCGGGTACAGCTTATCCGCCTTGGTGAGCGGGGGAAGCGTAGGTTCCTTGGTGAACGGGTGCGGGTACAGCTTATCCGCCTTGGTGAGCGGGGGCAGCGTAGGTTCCTTGGTGAACGGGTGCGGGTACAGCTTATCCGCCTTGGTGAGCGGGGGCAGCGTATGAATCGTGGTGGACGGATGCGGGTGCAGCGTATCCACCTTGGTGAGCGGGGGCAGCGTAGGTTCCTTGGTGAAAGGGTGCGGGTACAGCTTATCCGCCTTGGTGAGCGAGGGCAGCGTAGGTTCCTTGGTGAAAGGGTGCGGGTACAGCTTATCCGCCTTGGTGAGCGAGGGCAGCGTAGGTTCCTTGGTGAACGGGTGCGAGTACAGCTTATCCGCCTTGGTGAGCGGGGGCAGCGTAGGTTCCTTGGTGAACTGGTGCGGGAACAGCTTATCCGCCTTGGTGAGCGGGGGCAGCGTACGTTCCTTGGTTAACGGGTGCGGGAACAGCTTATCCGCCTTGGTGAGCGGAGGCAACGTAGGTTCCTTGGTGAACGGGTGCGGGGACAGCTTATCCGCCTTGGTGAGCGGGGGCAGCGTATGTTCCTTGGTGAACGGGTGCGGGTATAGCTTATCCGCCTTGGTGAGTGGGGGCAGCGTAGGTTCCTTGGTGAACGGTTTCGGGTACATCTTATCCGCCATGGTGAGCGGGTGCAGCGTACGAATCGTGGTGGACGGATGCGGGAACAGCTTATCCGCATTGGTGAGCGGGGGCAGCGTATAAACCTTGGTGAACGGGTGCGGGTACAGCTTATCCGCCTTGGTGAGCGGGGGCAGCGTAGGTTCCTTGGTGAACTGGTGCGGGAACAGCTTATCCGCCTTGGTGAGCGGGGGCAGCGTAGGTTCCTTGGTTAACGGGTGCGGGAACAGCTTATCCGCCTTGGTGAGTGGGGGCAGCGTAGGTTCCTTGGTGAACGGGTGCGGGTACAGCTTATCCGCCATGGTGTTCGGGGGCAGCGTACGTCCCTTGGTGAACGGCTGCGGGTACAGCTTATCCGCCTTGGTGAGCGGGGGCAGCGTAGGTTCCTTGGTGAACGGGTGCGGGTACAGCTTATCCGCCTTGGTGAGCGGGGGCAGCGTAGGTTCCTTGGTGAACGGGTGCGGGTACAGCTTATCCGCCTTGGTGAGCGGGGGCAGCGTACGAATCGTGGTGGACGGATGCGGGTGCAGCGTATCCACCTTGGTGAGCGGGGGCAGCGTAGGTTCCTTGGTGAAAGGGTGCGGGTACAGCTTATCCGCCTTGGTGAGCGAGGGCAGCGTAGGTTCCTTGGTGAACGGGTGCGGGTACAGCTTATCCGCCTTGGTGAGCGGGGGCAACGTAGGTTCTTTGGTGAACGGGTTCGGGTACAGCTTATCCGCCTTGGTGAGCGGATGCAGCGTACGAATCGTGGTGTACGGATGCGGGAACAGCTTATCCGCCTTGGTGAGTGGATGCAGCGTACGAATCGTGGTGTACGGATGCGGGTGCAGCGTATCCACATTGGTTAACGTGTGCAGCGTAGGAAACATGGTGGACGGGTGCGGGTGCAGCTTATTTTCCTTTGTCAGGGTGTGCAGCGTACGAGTCGTGGTGGACGTGTGCGGGTACAGCTTATCCGCCTTGGTGAGCGGGGGCAACGTAGGTTCCTTGTTGAACGGGTGCGGGTACAGCTTATCCGCCTTGGTGAGCGGATGCAGCGTACGAATCGTGGTGGACGGTTGCGGGTGCAGCGTATCCACCTTGGTTAACGTGTGCAGCGTATGAAACATGGTGGACGGGTGCGGGTGCAGCTTATTTTCCTTTGTCAGGGTGTGCAGCGTACGAGTCGTGGTGGACGAGTGCGGGCGCAGCCTATCCGCCTTTGTGAACGTGTTCAGCGCAGGAACAGTGGTGGATGGGTGCGTGAGCAGCGTATTTTCCTTGGTAAGCGTGTGCAGCGTATGAACTGTGGTGGACGGGTGCGGGTGTAACTTTTCCGCCTTGGTGAGCGGGTGCAGCGTTGAAACCGTGGTGGACGGGTTCGTGTTCAGCGTATCCTCCTTGGTTAGCATGTGCAGCGTTGGAACCTTGGTGGTCGGGTGCGGGCCCACCGTATTCTCCTTAGAGAGCGTCTGCAGCGTAGGATACATGGTGGACGGGTGCGGGTGCAGCTTATTTTCCTTTGTCAGGGTGTGCAGCGAACGAGACGTGGTGGACGAGTGCGGGCGCAGCCTATTCGCCTTGGTGAACGTGTGCAGCGCTGGAACCGTGGTGGACGGATGCGGGTGAAGCGTATCCACCTTGGTTAACGTGTGCACCGTAGGAAACAAGGTGGACGTATGCGGGTGCTGCTTATTTTCCTTTGTCAGGGTGTGCAGCGTACGAGTCGTGGTGGACGAGTGCGGGTACAGCTTATCCGCCTTTGTGAGCGGGGACAACGTAGGTTCTTTGGTGAACGGGTGCGGGTACAGCTTATCCGCCTTGGTGAGCGGGGGCAGCGTAGGTTCCTTGGTGAACGGGTTCGTGTGCATCGTATCCTCCTTGGTGAGCTTGTGCAGCGTTGGAAACTTGGTGGACAGTTGCGGGCCCACCGTATCCACTTTGGTGAGCGTGTGCAGCGTAGGAACTGTGGTTGACGGTTGCGGTTGCAACTTTTCCGCCTTGGTGAGCGTGTGCAGCGTAGGAACGTTGGTGGAAGAGATATTGTGCAGCGTATTTTCCTTGGTCAGCGAGTGCAGCGTACGAATATTGATGCACGGGTACGGGTGCAAATTTTCCGCTTTGGTTAGCGGGTGCAGCGTTTGAACCTTGGTGGACAGGTTCGTGTGCAGCGTATCCTCCTTGGTGAGCGTGTGCAGCGTAGGAACCTTGGTGGACGGTCTATTGTGCAGCGTATTTTCCTTGGTCAGCGAGTGCAGCGTACGAATCTTGATGCACGGGTTCGGGTGCAAAGTTTCCGCCTTGGTGAGCGGGTGCAGCGTTGGAAACTTGGTTGACAGGTTCGTGTGCAGCGTATCCTCCTTGGTGAGCGTGTGTAGCGTAGGAACCTTGGTGGACGGGCTTTTGTGCAGCGTATTTTCCTTGGTCAGCGAGTGCAGCGTACGAATCGTGATGCACGGGTGCGGGTGCAACGTTTCCGCCTTAGTGAGCCGGTGCAGCGTAGGATCTTTGGTGGACGGATGCTGGTACAGCTTATCCGCCTTGGTGAGCGGGGGCAGCGTACGAATCGTGGTGGACGGATGCGGGTGCAGCGTATCCACCTTGGAGAGCGGGGGCAGCGTAGGTTCCTTGGTGAAAGGGTGCGGGTACAGCTTATCCGCCTTGGTGAGCGAGGGCAGCGTAGGTTCCTTGGTGAACGGGTGCGGGTACAGCTTATCCGCCTTGGTGAGCGGGGGCAACGTAGGTTCTTTGGTGAACGGGTTCGGGTACAGCTTATCCGCCTTGGTGAGCGGGTGCAGCGTACGAATCGTGGTGGACGGATGCGGGAACAGCTTATCCGCCTTGGTGAGCGGATGCAGCGTACGAATCGTGGTGTACGGATGCGGGTGCAGCGTATCCACATTTGTTAACGTGTGCAGCGTAGGAAACAAGGTGGACGGGTGCGGGTGCAGCTTATTTTCCTTTGTCAGGGTGTGCAGCGTACGAGTCGTGGTGGACGTGTGCGGGTACAGCTTATCCGCCTTGGTGAGCGGGGGCAACGTAGGTTCCTTGTTGAACGGGTGCGGGTACAGCTTATCCGCCTTGGTGAGCGGATGCAGCGTACGAATCGTGGTGGACGGTTGCGGGTGCAGCGTATCCACCTTGGTTAACGTGTGCAGCGTATGAAACATGGTGGACGGGTGCGGGTGCAGCTTATTTTCCTTTGTCAGGGTGTGCAGCGTACGAGTCGTGGTGGACGAGTGCGGGCGCAGCCTATCCGTCTTTGTGAACGTGTTCAGCGCAGGAACAGTGGTGGATGGGTGCGGGAGCAGCGTATTTTCCTTGGTAAGCGTGTGCAGCGTATGAACTGTGGTGGACGGGTGCGGGTGTAACTTTTCCGCCTTGGTGAGCGGGTGCAGCGTAGAAACCGTGGTGGACGGGTTCGTGTTCAGCGTATCCTCCTTGGTTAGCATGTGCAGCGTTGGAACCTTGGTGGTCGGGTGCGGGCCCACCGTATTCTCCTTAGAGAGCGTCTGCAGCGTAGGATACATGGTGGACGGGTGCGGGTGCAGCTTATTTTCCTTTGTCAGGGTGTGCAGCGAACGAGACGTGGTGGACGAGTGCGGGCGCAGCCTATTCGCCTTGGTGAACGTGTGCAGCGCTGGAACCGTGGTGGACGGATGCGGGTGAAGCGTATCCACCTTGGTTAACGTGTGCACCGTAGGAAATAAGGTGGACGTATGCGGGTGCTGCTTATTTTCCTTTGTCAGGGTGTGCAGCGTACGAGTCGTGTTGGACGAGTGCGGGTACAGCTTATCCGCCTTTGTGAGCGGGGACAACGTAGGTTCTTTGGTGAACGGGTGCGGGTACAGCTTATCCGCCTTGGTGAGCGGGGGCAGCGTAGGTTCCTTGGTGAACGGGTTCGTGTGCACCGTATCCTCCTTGGTGAGCTTGTGCAGCGTTGGAAACTTGGTGGACAGTTGCGGGCCCACCGTATCCACTTTGGTGAGCGTGTGCAGCGTAGGAACTGTGGTTGACGGTTGCGGTTGCAACTTTTCCGCCTTGGTGAGCGTGTGCAGCGTAGGAACGTTGGTGGAAGAGATATATTGTGCAGCGTATTTTCCTTGGTCAGCGAGTGCAGCGTACGAATATTGATGCACGGGTACGGGTGCAAATTTTCCGCTTTGGTTAGCGGGTGCAGCGTTTGAACCTTGGTGGACAGGTTCGTGTGCAGCGTATCCTCCTTGGTGAGCGTGTGCAGCGTAGGAACCTTGGTGGACGGTCTATTGTGCAGCGTATTTTCCTTGGTCAGCGAGTGCAGCGTACGAATCTTGATGCACGGGTACGGGTGCAAAGTTTCCGCCTTGGTGAGCGGGTGCAGCGTTGGAAACTTGGTTGACAGGTTCGTGTGCAGCGTATCCTCCTTGGTGAGCGTGTGTAGCGTAGGAACCTTGGTGGACGGGCTTTTGTGCAGCGTATTTTCCTTGGTCAGCGAGTGCAGCGTACGAATCGTGATGCACGGGTGCGGGTGCAACGTTTCCGCCTTAGTGAGCCGGTGCAGCGTAGGATCTTTGGTGGACGGATGCTGGTACAGCGTATCCGCCTTGGTGAGCGAGTGCAGCGTAGGAAACTTGTTGTACGGTAGCGGGTGTAGCGTATCCACCTTGGTGAGCGGGTGCGGAGACGTGGGCGGGAGAGGGTCCGCAGTAGGGGTAGTTGGATCAGGTGTGGGCGTCGGTTCTGGCTGGCTGGACGGCTTCGGGTACGGCGGCCGGCGTGGCGTAGTGGTGTGTGGGTGCGGCAGCGTTCTTATGGTGATGGTGATACTGTGGTGCGGTAGCGGTAGCGTAGTGATGGTGATGGTGTGGGGCGGGAGCGGCGTAGTGCTGGCCGCCTGCGTGAGCGGCTGGGGCCACGTTGTTGCAGGTGTGTGGTTCGACGCCCGCTGGGTACTGCGCCGCCTGCGGGGCTCCGGATACCGCTGAGACAAACAGGGCGACGAGGATCTCTGCGGAGGGTACGGGACGGGAAGGTTAACATTTCTACGTATATCTTTACTTCACCTCTTTATTTTTTGTATGCTGGTTTGTCTGGATGAAATCTTGTAATCGAAATTCAACACACTTCCCAATGTTCAATCATGCTGAAATTTGGCAAATTTATTTACTCTTGATGACCTAACATGAATAAGTCATTAAAATAACTGACTATCAAATTATTCTACTAAAAAAAATGGTTTACATTTTAATCGTATAAATGTCTTTTGCCAAAAGATGACGCTAGTAGAATTAACATTTATATTGATCAAGAACAAATGCTAACAATTAGAAAGTTATAGAACCATTGGACAATTAATGTAGGGACTAAAAAGTAGTAATTTTAAGTTTTTTTTAAATCTCCTTTATATAACCTTTGTTAATTAATTTAAAATATATGTGTGTTAAAAAAAGCATTTTTTTACATATTATTATTGCATTAATGACATTTCTCTGCTGATTGCTCGTCTGTCTTACTGTTGCGCTTCTTGCTGAATGAGTTTGATAACCTTGAAAGTGGTAGGCTTCACTTCGTAGAACTTCATCATATAAGTACTCATGAATAATTAAACTACTTAGTACTTTTCTACAATTGTTTTATTCTGTGACGTGTTTCACCGATTGACGGCATCGTTAGGTACAGAAATTTTGTTATTCGAGTTAGTTTTTTGTAGTTACGGGAGCGGAGGGGAAAATACACTTATTTGGGTAGGGTTGAGAAAAGCACGTTGATCAAGGGCTGGTGAGGCAGGATGATTATTATTTCCGCATCCCTCACAACTCCTTTCCGATGAAATTAATTTTTTCTCGCCACACCAACCCTTAATCAACGCGTCTTTTCTTTTCTCAACGCTGCACGACTATTTGTTTTTTCCCCTCCTCCCCCGTAACTACTGCGACAATGAACGCATAAAACAATCTTTCTGTACCCGACGATGCTGTCAATCGGTTAAACGCGTCGTACAATAAAAAATGTGTGGAGAAGTACTTGGTATTTTAATTATTAATGAGTACTTACATAACGAATTTGAAGACACTGACTCATTTGCCATGTAATTACACTAACCCAGTGGAGACTGCGGACTGTAGATATCTCGATGAGGAAGAAACAGCATAGTATACGGAGCTGGCTTGCAGACAGTTGGAAAATGAGATAAGGCACTGTATTGCAACATGGGTAGCTTGACAAAGAACGATATCATTGAAAAATTTTTAGAACAAGGTGATGATTGTAAACTAGTGGTAGCCATGGTGACCAAGGATCTCAGGAAAAAACAGTATGTTAAAGAAATGTCATGCAGAAAGGAGTTGCCCCAAGAAAGAGCCAAGCCATTAATAATGCTCGGAATACTTGACCCGGCCTTACTATTGCCGAAGATAAGGGTGTGTTTTGTAGTAAGCAAAAATCAGACACAACCAGCAAGGCTGGTTGGTGTCTTTTGAAGATTTTTTCCCTACTGCTTAAAGAAAACCAAGGGGTCATCTTACTCCTCTGCCCATATATATTTAGTCTTATAAAATGAAATTATGTGGCGAGCTACCAATGATAGAATGAACGTTGTTGG
This sequence comes from Pyrrhosoma nymphula, assembly GCA_963573305.1. Lineage (NCBI taxonomy): Eukaryota > Metazoa > Arthropoda > Insecta > Odonata > Coenagrionidae > Pyrrhosoma > Pyrrhosoma nymphula. The sequence continues at coordinate 53,395,965 of OY754336.1, read as the reverse complement.
ACACTTTCATTGGATTCATTTACCGTCGATTGTGAGCAATCGGAAATATCCTCGCGATATCCACCGTAACATAGCTATCGACGGTTTTCCGACCCATTTCCGGTATTCGGATATCCCATATTCCGGTAATCCACTTTTTCATTTCAGGCAAAAAGTGCCGAGGCTTGATTCAACAGCTTAAGCACTTAGTATTAATTCAATCCCTAAAGCTGTTAATAGTTAGTATTTTGTTGCTCCCTTGATGAAATAAACAAGAACAAAACAAAAATAAGATAGTGAAAATGAGTTGCAGACTGAATTTTTCTAATTATTTCCAACTTAAGTTGTTATTTTTCGAAGTGCAACATTCTATTTGAGATTCCCTGCCGGCATTTCTCAAAGACACCGCTGGTAACAGGTGGAGCTAGCTTTTTCTATTTCCCAAAGCATTGTATCATCAGCGCATTTCGTATTCTAGGAATTTTTTTTAAATCAATGAACCAAATCTGGCTTTAATTCTCCCCTTCTCGACTGCTTTGCTATATTTAGCCTTTTCCCTCACTCAGCTCCCCATTCACCGTGAACGTCTCACTACCTCTTTTATCTTCAACACCCTGTCGTCTGTGTTCCATTCTCATCTCCTCGCTCAGCCTATGTTCTACTAAACTATTGTAATATGGAGAGTGTATTGGATTCATCATTTGGAATGAGTGTATCCGGAATCAAGGATACGATTTTCTTGGAGGTTCGGTTTCACATGATTCAGCTCATAAAACTCTTTATTTTGACTTATTATAACACTAACGTAATAAAAGGTTAAAATTAATTCAAACCAAAACCATTCACAAATTCGGAAGCTCCATATAATTTAAGTAATTTCTTTAGAAAAGTAACCTGCCTGACCTATTTATGGTTTTTGAGAATAGCAGGGCGGCTTAGCAAATTAGAAACTATCAAGAAGAATAATGCCGAATTACATTAATCATTTTCATAAAAATGCAACTATTTCTACATCATGGAGTTTGGTGGAAGTTGAAAGAATTGCATGGAATGCACTCACTAATGGGCTTACATGGAAAATGCATCACTGATGTAAATATCTTGAGTGTTTCTAGAGTAAAATTGTCTATTCTAATGAGTCCTTATTAGGTACATTATATAATGTAACATACAGAATGAAATATGACTATATATATTTGGAAGATGGACGTATACAATTGTAATAGCACTGGTAATGATATCTCTGTAATGAGGAAAGTAATACCTGGAGGATAACGAATCCCTGGCGGATACAACGCTGATTGGCGGTGGGCATTTCCAAGCGTCTTCGTCTTCATTTTGACTACAGAAGTATATAAAATAAGGAAATAATCCAGGTCTTCCCTCCCCTTTGAAGAATGCAGTGTACACTTCTTTTAAATTGGAGGGGGTCCGGTGGCGTGTGGAAGGAGGAGAGGCAGGGGGTGAGGTGGTTATTAGGGGAAGAGAGCGGCGGGAAGGGGTGAGGACGGTAGGAGACCCCGATGGCTCAGACGCAGGGGATGAGGAAGATGACGAAACGTCGGGTTTTGATGGCCTTCCCCGACTGTATGGCGCATCCTCGCCTTCTTCATCCCTCCTTGAATGGCAACCTGCAACACATGACAGGTATTAAGATGTCGGCCGCGCTCTGATAAACCTTCTCTTTGGAGAGGAATAGATAAATTGTGGTCTGAATGCCTGCTTTATTATTGGGCGCGGCTTTCCGATAGGAACTCTTACCAACACGTACACATTCGGGGACCAAAATGAATTCAAATTGATGCCGCGCGTTCTTTTTGATTCCCGTTAGAGCGAATGGACAAGAAGCAAATTGAGGAATTAAAATGGAAGCAGCTTGCCTTTTTCGTATGGGTCATGGCAACACAAACAAATGTGCTAATAGATTACCTCATTTGATGCATTAACTCTGCCAATTTATCATGCAGTCAAGACGTGTAAACTAAAACCTATTAAGGATCTAAAGATTCGTTTTCGTACTTACAGTTGAGAGATCCCATCTTTCCTTTCTTCTTATATATATATGTATATATTATTTCTCTTGAGTATAAATTGTACCTCGTCAGGTTTTGCTGGAGAACAATCATTAAATGCTTAAGTTTCCCTAGCAACGCTGTCGAACCATTTAGCCTTCTGACTATTGTTGTCCATAGGAGAATGCGTACGATGCGGGAGATTGCATTTTATTCTTAGTATGTGTGATGGGAACTGTGTTGCGATAATAAACTTGTCGTAATTCATCTGTGATTTAGAAATTTTATATGTTTTTGCTAGGCGCTGCATCCGCACCCGCATAATTATAGTTTTTTGTTCAAATGGCATCCTTAGAGAATTTTTCCATGTTTTACTTTGTGAGTAATTAAATTTTATTTTACTGTAAGATATCGCAATAATGCTCATCCAACTCGTTGAAATAAAGAATGCTAATGAATAAAATAAACATGTAGGCTAAGCAACGAAGTTAACAAAATGAAATTATTTTTTTTATTACTGATAATATATTACCACCATATATAATAATTACCATCTCATTAAAAAAAAGATCTCACATCAACTAAATCGAATAATTATAGTATCTTGCACAGTGTTTTTTTCTGCTGTATGTAAATCAATTTTTAATGTAAGATGTCAAAATATTGTTCTACATACACGTTGAAATAAATAATTCTCTCGATTAAATAAACATATAAGCTAATAAAACGAAGTATGCAAAAACTAATCATTATCGGTTTTAATACTGATTTTATTTTTAGCCATGTAATTTGAATATAACAAAGTGCCTCACATTGCACAAATCACTTTTTTATAGAGTTTTTTAATGTATTTGTTTGTGCATAATTAACTTAAATTTAAATTGTAAAATATTGAAATGCTATTCATCTAACACGTTGAAATAAAGAATTCTAAGTAAAAAAATATACACAAAAGCTAAGCAACGATGCTTTAAAAAACACATCATTTTTAGTTTTATTACTATTTATTTTATCACTATATCATTAAATGTATAATAATATCTCACATTGCACAAATCGCTTCTTCAAAGAGTTTTTCAATGTTTTTGTTTGTGAAGTATTTAATTCAATTTTAATTGTAAGATATCGAAATATTGTTCATTGAACATGTTGACATAAACAATTTAAACGAAGAAAAAAAGTCATAGCTAAGTAGAACATTATTCCAAAAGAAATCATTTTCTTCGTATTTAATATTCATTTGTTTATAACCATGTCATTTGAATAAACAACAATATCACAAATCACACAAATCGCTCCTTCATAAAGTTTTTCAATGCTTTTGTTTGTGCAGTATCTAATTCATTTTTTACTGTGAGATATCGAAATAATATTCATCTTCCACGTTGAAACTAAGCAATGAAGTTTTCAGAAATTAATCATTTTTATTTTTATTACTTATAAATTATTAACATGTCATTTGCATATACAATAGTATATATTTTTGCATACATCGAATTCTAATAGAGGTATTTAATGTTTTTTTTGCATTATTTGAATTATATAGTAAGATATCGAAATATTGTTTATCTAACACTTTGATATAATAGAACTCTAACGAATAAAATAAAGGTGTAAGTTTAGGAACAAAGTTTTCAAAAACAAATATTTACGGTTTTATCAGTTTTTAAAAATAACCATTTCATTTTAATATACTACAGAACCTCACAACTTAAAGATCGCTTTTTCTTTTTATAGTTTTAATTTTCGTTTGTGCAGTTTTTCACTCAATTCTAATAGTAAAATATTGAAATACGGTTCATCGTACAAGTTGAAATAAAGAATTCTTAGTAATAAAATAAACACACAAACGATGTATGAAAAAAATCAATTTCGGTTTTATTACTGATTATTTTATCATTAGATCATTAAATGTACAACCGGATCAGGTATAGTTATATACAGGACCTTACTAAAGTTAAAAAAATAAGTTTTATAATTTTACAATGTTCCATTTACAATGTTTACAACTATAGCAAAAACTAACTTTTCTAGCACCCAATCGATCATTTTCCCGTTTAGATAATACAATTTGTGTTGATTCTCCTAGGAGATGATTTGAGTTTGTGAACAAACGATTCATCGATAATGTTTTTACTAAAATAGACAATTTTTAGAAGCATTTAGTTGTTTAGTTTCAAGAGATACAAAAACATCATACAGATTAGATGCCTCAAAAGAAGACACAGATGGGGATAATTCAAAGAATAAATTCGCCTTGAAGTGTTTTTGTCGAACATTTCCGCAAAGAGCACTGAAATACATTTCATAACGGTTTCATTTACAATTTTAAAATATCGTTACAACTACATGTAACTAACAATATACATTTTTATAGCATTCTTTTAATTATTTTCCCATTCAGGCAGAACGGGTTATGTATATTTTCAAGGAGATTATTTGAATTCGTGGACAAACAATTTATCCATAGTTTTTTAAACAAAAATATCCAATTCATTAGCTTATCGTCGTGTGATACACTTGAATACATGGCGCCGCACAAGAGGGGCATGGCGCACTTTACAAGAGAAAATTGTCTCCTTCCTCTGTCCATTAGCAAGGCACACAACACATCGTTTTACTCCCTGTTTTCTCTTCCTTGTAGGTGAATTATGGTCAGTGATACGTCGCCCTATGAGTCTTCCTGGGGTTTGAACTGCTGCCCTTCTTTCTCTTTTTCTTCCTTATCTGCATCTTTAAGCTTGAATCAAGCAAACTAGTCTCCACCGATAAAGGTTGCTTCAGGCTTGAAAATACATGCCTGAATTAAGGTGTTGACACCTTGCTTATTAACATGCCAATGCAAGCCCTTCTATTATGAAAAGACTTGAGTGGTTCACCCAAGTTTGAATTTATTAAATTCTATTTCCATTAGAAATAGTGTAAACATGATTGCTCTATTTCTAATGGAAATAGAATTTAATACATTCAAAACTGGGTGAACCGCTCAATTGTCTTTTCCGAGGAAATACTTCAAATATAGAACAAGTAACAAAAGAAAACTATTCTAAAATAAACACACATATAATTCCTTGAAAAGCAAAAATAGAAAAAAAATCTAATAGGAATCATATCAGGCCATTCTTAAAAAGCCTAGTAAGTACAAAAGTACTCGTATTCAATTAAATCAACAAAAAACTTATAGGTCACAATGAATGAACACCTAATAACACACCCTAGCCACAAGAACTTGTGTATTGTGATTATTAACAGCTGAAAGCAATACTTAACTAGACAAAAGCTATTAACTTCTATAGTCTGAGTTGATACAAGGGTACTAACTTTCAACCTTGACATGGCAAGGGAAAATCAAGTTGGGCAGCTTGACATAGGCTGGACTCAGGCTTGAAAAATTCAACCTTGTCATGGTAAGGAAAAATCAAGCTTGACGTAAGCTTACATGCTATGTGGGAGGTGGCCTCCCAGTTCCGAATCGTGGAAATATGCAATCAGCACATATTAGAACATCCATAGGAACGTATATTATATCATCTATGGAAACATACATTAGATTGCCCTTCCCTTTACGCCGTCGAAACATCAACAAATTCCGGCATGTTTTCAAGTTTCTCACATTATCCCCCCTATTAAGTCTCTCGAATAATTTATAACATTCAGGGTCCCTAAGCTGGTGCTCAAGAATAGACGTAAAGGCTATTGGCGTGTCCTGTAATATTCCAAGTTGAGGGAGAGAGTTGTCATCTTCAAGTTGGAGCTCCTCTCCAAACATCCTTGACAAGCAATCAGCCACTACATTCTCGCTGCCTCTTACGTGATTGGTTCTGGTCTTATAAGGGGATAAATATTGAAGTAACCACCGTCCGACCTTTTCCAATTGCTTGAGGTGGCTTTGCATTCATGATAATACCTCATTATTATTGGTATGAAGTTCAAGTTCCTTCCCTCGTAAATACTGGTCGAATTTCTCGGCGGCGAAAATCACCACTAAGCATTCCGTGTAAGTAGGTGGTATATTTTCTTTCGGCATGGGTCAGAGTGCGTGTGGCGAACGCGACGGGGGCTAAGCTATCACCTTCCCATTGCGATAGTACCCCGTGTGACAGGCCGGGCCCTGCAACTCGGGATTCTCGGCAGCGCTATTAGGTTATGCGTCACTTTCATCACGAGCGAGCCTCGAACATATTCCCCCAATTTTTTACGCACATCGTCCAATGTCCCTGGTCGAACACCTCCAACACAAATTTTGCGCTCACATTCAGTTTTGGGAAGTTGGTAAATCCAACCAGTTCCTGCGGACAAATTGTTGGCCATATCGTTACTGATCTTCTTAAACCGCGCTCAGCTACCATTTGCGCCGTAGTTAGGGTAGTTTTGAGAAAGCACAATCGGATAGGGTAAATGACTTAATAAACGAAATATAGTTAAGCACGCCAAGGCACGGACAGAGAGAAAATATAATTGGTAAGGGTGGAGGGAGGGGAAGGAAAAGGTGGTGGCAACCATATAGTTATGAAAGTTAACTATTACACTATGTGGCAACGATACCTCGGGAACTGCAGTTGTGGATGGGCGGCTGCGTCGTGGCTTTCTAGACCGTGTCACCCAACGCACACAAGGAAGTCTCGGCGAATCTCACCTGAGCCCAGACTTAAATAGGGCAACCCCCATTCAATCGTTGTACAGACCGAAAGGACCCATTTATTTCGGGACACCCGCGACCTTGCAAGGGGAAGGCCTTGGGAGCATTTGTTCGAGGAGTAAAAGGCTGAGACTCCTTGCAAAATTTTCACTTTCATGAAGAGTTAATAGGCGTTGTAAAACGTGGCAGTGTATCTTTGAGGATAATTCTGTTTTCCAAGTTTCTGTTGGATTTATCATCAAGAAGAAACATTGTTTTTAGCATTGTACGGAAATAAGATGACAAACAAAGATAATCTTATAGTCATTATTCTCCCATCATAATATCTACCTCAGTGACCCTGGCCGAACAACACCCATGGGTGCACACCCGTGGTTACACACCCATGGGTGTTGACCAAAAACTACCATGGGTGTACACTTATGGGTGTCAATGAGCATACTCCTATCGATGTGCACCCCGGAGTGCACCTAGCAGTGTCACCCACCGCCAGATACAGAAAAAGCTCTAGGGGACGCAAGATATCGCGACGATTGTATCTTTCAAACTGACTGCCTGGCAGCGACTCCGCTTCCCTTATATATGTATCTCGGTTTTTTCGAGAACATTCGGCTCCAGAATGTTCGCTTCCGGACTTTTAAGGAGTGTGAAAAAATACAAACAGTAGAATATTCGCGACTTTTCTCGAACAAATGCCAGACGGAATAACGTATCGAGATCACTAGAATGGCCAAGACTTTTCTCGTAGGATAGCTATCTATGTGCTAGACAGAAACGTATAAAATACATCGACATCTACATATTACCCCGATAGCCGCCTCAATAGGCGCGTGGCGGGGTGTGTTGGGACACCAGCCGTTTACATATAAAAAGGAAACGCTCAAATGAAATGACACCAAACATTTGTTAAAGTCCCTTATTGTTCGAGGGAAAAACGAATTCCCATACCTATCCGTTCGGCAAAATATCTCTCTTAATTTATCGTTTCTGTCGGACCTAGAAATATAGTGGGGTTCTAATATGATGTTTTCCGTGTCGCTCTTAAAGATATCTATTCTCAATTGCTCAAGCAATCTAAGCCTAGCGCGCAGCCTCCGAGTCTCTAGCGGCTCACAACCTAATTCTTTTAACATCTGTGTAACGCTGTCTATACGCCCGTAGCTGTTTTTGACGAATCGCGCAGCTTTCCTTTGTATTTTATTAAGTTTCCGAAATAAGTCTTTCTGCACCGGATCCCATATGCTCGCTGCATATTCAAGGTGTGGCCGGACGAGTGCGAAATAGCACCTCTCTTTTACTTTTTCATCTGAAAATCTTCCAACAATACGCTTGACGAATCCTAGCTTCTTCAGAGCTCTGCCACAAATATTTCTTATATGTGTTCCCCACGATAGGTTCGAGGTTATCGTAACTCCCAGTTACTTCACTTCATCTATCGCCTTTATGTTAATACCATCCACAGCATATACATGGGGATAGTTGGACGACCTCCGCAAGAAATCTACCGCCGTGCATTTGCTTAGATTAAGTTCGAGTCCCCACTCTTGGCTCCACACATGAACGTTGTTTAAATCCGATGATAGAATTTCAAAGTCAGAGTGATCACTAATTTCGCGATAGATGACAGCGTCGTCAGCAAATAAACGTATTTTACTGCTAGTTCGAGAGCATAGGTCATTTATGTATATAATGAACAAAAGGGGGCCGATTACGCTTCCTTGTGGGACACCTAATGTCACTTTAGCATTTCGTAAGCCTGGAGCCTCTTTTTCTTGTCTAGCTAATAATTATGCTTCACAACCATACGTCAGCACGCTCCACACGAAGGTTTTAAAAAATCTTTTCCTTGAGTCAATTGAGAGTTGATTGTTTATCAAGAGATATGTATTTCTCAATGCTAAAATAACTGCTTTCAATCTACGCAAACAAATGCTTTTTCAATACTGATGAAAGTAACATACATTCTTCCATTTACCTCTAATCTTCTTTCTGAGATAAGTTTTAATTCTAAAGTTGCTTCTCTTGTTCGTTTACCATGCTTAAATCAAAACTGATCTTATCCGACGTATTGGTTTTGTTTTTAATTCTGGTTTTTTTAAATGATATTGATCATTTCGTTATGCAGGATAGAAGATAGTTCCTGAGTTGGCACTACTTGCGTTCCTGGATTCTAATGGTCTTGCTCTTAATGAAACCTGATGGCAATCTTCCATTCATGTAGCATTCAAGAGTTTTGTTGTTAAGCTCATTAGGAATTATATTTCCAAGCTTATGTTAGAAGTTCAACTGTTATTCCATCAGTCTGTGCTGCCTTTTTATCATTAAAGATTTTCCGTGATTAATCCTATTCCGATCAATAATTCGGAGTGAAAGTGAGTATTTTTTGACAATTTCACCATTCTCTACATAATCTGTTGGACCTTCTATAAAAATTCCTTGACAAGGGTCTTCAGTATATTCTTTCCACCATGTGCACACGTCCATGTTTTCAAAAAGTGTTTTCTGCTTTATCTTTTACAGTGTTACTTTTTATTTTTGGTATGTATTGCCGTGTCCTGATGGCTGAATACACTTTACCTAAGTCATTCTTGGCAAAGTCTTCTTCAACTTCCTCAATTTTCTCCTTCATCCAGTTCTTCTCTTCTCTCTATTTATTTGTTATTAAGTTTTCGATATTTTTATATTTGATTTTATGTGTCTTTCCCTTAACTCTATTACGCTGCTCTATCAACTGGAGTATCCACCACTGATTTCTTTACACTGATTTCTAATCTCATAAATCGTGCCATCATGTCACGTTGTGTAGGATCGAAGAATAATTGGAGCCAGAGGGTCGGCATTCGATGTCTTTTGTAGAATGGTGTAAACTATTATTAATATTCATATGTGCTTGCGGTTAATACGTGTGAGCACATTAGCAGTTGCAGTGAACTCTAGTTCTTCATAGAGGCTTCACTGGAGTACTGGAGAGGTTCGAAGTTATCGTAACTCCTAGATACTTCACTTCATCTGTCGCCTTTATGTTAACACCATCCACATCATATACATGGGGATAGTTGGACGACCTCCGTAAGAAATGTACCGCCGTACATTTGCTCAGATTAAGCTCGAGTCCCCACTCTTGGCTCCACTCATGAACGTTGTTTACATCCGATGATAGAATTTCAAAATCAGAGTGATCACTTATTTCGCGAAAGATGACAGTGTCGTCAGCAAATAAACGTATTTTACTGTAAATTCGAGAGCTTAGGTCATTTATGTATATAATGAGCAAAATGGGGCCGATTACGCTTCCTTGTGGGACACCTGGTGTCACTTTAACTGCATCAGAGCTAATTCCGCCAAGAACTACTTTTTGCTTACGATCACTCATAAAGTCGCGTATCCAGTTTACTACTGTTTCGTTTAGCCCGCATGGCTGTAATTTGTTTAAAAGTTTGTTGTGAGGTACCGTGTCGAAAGCTCTCTTAAAATCTAGAAATAATGCGTCCACTTGTCTTTTCGATTCACCAGATTTGGGAACATCATGAAGAAAGAGCGCGAGCTGTGTTTCACATGATCTACCTTTCCGGAAGCCGTACTTACAGCCATGGAGGAAGTAACGACTGTCCTGGAACGTCAAAATATTGTTAACGACGATATGTTCCAGTATCTTGCTTATAATCGACATTAATGAAATTGGTCTATAGTTCCCTGGGTCGTGTTTGTTTCACTTGTTGTTTATCGGTGTAACGTTTTCAATTTTCCAGTCAATTGGTATCTTTCCTTCAGACAATGACTTCTTGAATATTATGTCTAAGAACGGTGCGATCTGTGGCTCTAACATCCTTGAGGACACGCGCGGGTATTCCCTCCGGACCCGGAGATTTACTATTTTTTATCGACCGTAGCTGTTTATTAAAACGATGACGCGGACGCGCGCGCGTGCTACATAAGAAAGTACAACTATTCGATAACTCGACTCAGAGTCGACTGACGAAAGACACGAACGAATAGCGTGCGGGCTGACTGGCGGGGGCGCAGCGGGCGGCAATGCAGGCGGCCCCGCAAGGGGGGGGGGGGGCGCGCGCCCCCCATATGTATCCGCCACTGTATAAATCACAATATTACGTATTAACCACCTACTATTCAGAAACTACGAAAATAATGAGAAAATGTATTATTATCGCAATCCAATTGCAAACTGCACTAGTCATGAGGGTCATTTGTTCAAAACATCGTATTTCGCATTTCCCTTGTCCTTCGTTCGCTGCGAGCTCAGCAGATGGCGACACTTGCGAAGGATGTCCGAGGAGGATGACGAAGGAGTCTTAACGACGATTTCACTGGTAAGTATGAGAATCGTTTGCAGTACAGTACGTAGAAAATCGTTGAAATCACTACTGGCGCCGCTGAAAATGTAATTATTGCGGTAGTTACTGGAAGTACATATATCGAAAAAAATGGACGATCGCAAAGCACAAGAGCGGAAGTCGTGGTAAACCACAGGGGGAGCCTTTGGAGGCTTTGGAGATTCTCTAAAACTCGAGCCCAAAGAGTATGTAGTATCCCTGCTCGAGCCTTTGTGTCCCGGAATTGAAGCCACCGTTGAGGTAGGTCTACCTCAATGGAAGCCACTGCTTTTGCGCATCCGGTCATCTTGTTCTACGCAAAACAAAGCATTTTCCGTAAGATTCCATTGTGTTAAAACATGCGTTTATATGCAAACCTTTGTATGTCACGCATGAAATCAATGATCATACTTATCCCGGTATTCTTGAACGATAATTGATAATGCTACTGTTACTCAAAAGCTCTTACAAGCACTGCAACAGCATTAAATAAGTCGACGGTCATGGGGTCTGCCGCAATTAATTCCTCGAGCTCTAAGTAACTGTTAATGCTGATTTGTATTTATCACGAGAGTATATGATAAATGAAAAATGTTGAAACAGATAATAACAACTACATCTAATACCGAAGCCCCATATGTTAGTATTATTCAATTGTGCATGACGATACAGTACGCGGTACGAAAAAAGGGGACTGCTGAGAATTTCTACTTTAAAGCGTACCTTTTAATACTTAATCCTTTGATTGTCACTCATGATATAAATGATCAGACCTATCCTACTGTTCTCGTTCGACAGTTTTTCGTAATAATGATGCGTAAAAGTCGCAGCAAAAACGGGACGGTTGGACAATCAGCCACTATGAAGAACTAGAGTTCACTGCAACTGCTAATGTGCTCACACGTATTAACCGCAAGCACATATGAATATTAATAATAGTTTACACCATTCTACAAAAGACATCGAATGCCGACCCTCTGGCTCCAATTATTCTTCGATCCTACACAACGTGACATGATGGCACGATTTATGAGATTAGAAATCAGTGTAAACCATTACTGGATGGAAAAAACGGCTCTGAAACAAAAATGTTTACAGAATGATTAACATCCAAAAAGAAGCAATCCAAAGCATTTCTTTTATGATAAATTAATGTCACCAGCCACCTAGATACGGAATGGAATGTGAGACACAATAAAAGACGGTGTCTACAAAATTATTCAGGTTTGTTGTTTTCAAATATTACAAATGGCATCAACAGCTGGGCCTCCGATTCAGCCGACTCATTCACCTCGTCTTCGTCGAGTAGCTCACCCACCCCTGCCAACACCGTATACTTTTCTGGGTTCACTTCGCGAGGCCGGTGGTATCTCATTCCATGATGAGCAGATTCTGACAGTTTCTTCCCCATTTCTCGGCTCGTATTACGGCTTGGGATCGTCTTACTCCAAAGCTCGCTGAATCGAAAGACAAGAACTGCTAATTCCCCCGCGTGACCATCCAACACCACCACCCATCTCTCTAGGTGGTGTTGGGCCATCTCACGCCTCCCTTGGCCGTAACGTCTTCTCGCTCAAGATGAAAAAATGTCACTGCTAATTTTTGGACAAGACGAAATTCCTGAGCGCGAGACACGATCAGCGAGAACGATATGGGAAAAATATGGGAGAAATGGAATATAATTTAAACAGCCAGACAATCTTCGGTTGCATCCACATATGACTAAAGTCCTAGTTGCTAACAGAGGAAATAATGATGTGAGGATTATGTTGGATAGAGAATTAGGTACTAAAAAATTGATAGAGTTTGACTAGGTACTTAGGAAGCAAAATAACTTCTGATGGAAGGAGGAGGTACAAAAGATTAACAGGGGAGAACACTGGGAGCAAAGATTGCATTTAACAATAAAACACGACACTTCCAATTCCGCCAATATATTGCTGATGAAAAAGCTGCTTAAGATCTTTACGTGGAGTGCATTGCTGTATGGCAGCGAGAAATGGACTGTGGTACAAGGGGAGAGGAAACTACTATAGGCTTTTCAGACGTGGTGTTATAGAAGGATGTGCAAGATATGCTGGGCCGGGTGAGTGACAAATCAAGAGGTACTGAGAGTAGTTAACAAGTGCGGAACCTGAGGAGAAGAGGAAAAAAAAGATGGTATGGATGGATAGGTTATCTACTGCGGCATGAGGTATTTGTGAAGAAAATTTTAGAAGGGATGATAGAAGGTAAGAGAGGTAAGACCAAGATTGAAATATTGGAAGCAGATAATGGAGGACATGGGATGTGAATGGTTTTAGGAAATGAAGCGGATTACAGAAGATAGCGAGAATTGGAAAGCTGTCAAACAGCAATCCTGATGGAATTCCAACTGGAGAATAAAAAACTTTAATTCACAATTTCTTCTAACAACTCTCCTTCCAATCCCTCAACATACATGTTGTAAAGAAACGGTGATAGCAAGCAAACCCTGGCTGACCTTCTGACTTTTCAGACCCCCCTTCCCAGATCTCTAACGAGAGGTAAAGGACATTGAAAAAAATTTAATGGGGATTTCACCATGTACTTTTGGCCAGAATGATAGATTAAGTTTGTCAATTTTCCACCCATAAGTAAATCATATAATTTTAGAACACAATTAAACTAAATAATAATGCATTTTGAGGTTGGTTAATAAAATACATACACGTTTGTAATCAATATGATGATTATAGCACAAAAGGTCGTCATTATCAAAAAATTATTAAAAAAGTAACCCAAATCCATCACAAAAAACAACACAAATATTATAGTTATAAACTCCCTTATACATGGAATAGACTTCTTCGAAATTAATTTTTACTTCTCAAAATCATCAACTGCCGGAATTGTTTCTTTATTAAAAAAAAAGACCATTGTTGTTCTTATAAGCCCGACGAATCCGGCAGTATAGCATGGCGAAACTGATGCAAAATATTGAATAATTACTCGCAGATCCAAAAGCCTGAATATCAAGATATACACAATGAATTGCAAAGATCTACAACAAAGTTCCGACATATATTATTTATAAATAACAGGCATTTTTGTGTTTATTTCACTCTATAACAATACATTAACAAATGTTTCAAACAAGTATTGAAATCTCTAATTTTTATGCTCATAAAATCATGTGATAGTGCTGCCTAGTAAAAAATAAATACATAATTAATAAATTGATAATTATGAATGAAACATAAAAATGTAGCGACCGTCAAGGCAACAAGTCGGCTCACAACTGTGCGTCATGCAACATCCCTGTCTGTGGCACACACTCCAAGCCCACTTGTCTCAACTGTCTCGACATTTAATAAAGGGTGAGTTTGTTTTATATACATAGGGCGTATACAATCTTTTTACATCTGAAAGTTTTGATATGCTTTTATAAAAAATAAATTTGTATATCTAATCAAGTTGTGGGTTTTGTAGGTTCACTCGTGGCCAACATACCTCAACTACACTGACTTTGGGATGCAACTAAACCAAGAACTGGACATTTATAGTGATATAAAATTGTGGAAATATATGCGTTCTTATTGGAAAAAAAGTTATGAAGTAATAGTTGAAGTTTTTTTAATCTTTGTACCCATGTAATAAACCATGGCTCATTTTTATTAGGTTTTTTTTAAAATTGTGTACATTTTCATGCTTCAAAAACTTGAAACCTTTTCCTTAAAATAATAAGCCAAATAGTAATTTTTTATTTTTTTATAACCTTTATTCAATATTAAAGAGTGTAAAATTTTTGTAAGTAAGCTAGTTGGACGTAAAATTACTAAAATCTTGTACTTTAACAAAAATCTCATTTTTTGTGATGCGTTTTTTTAATTCTGAAAAAAATACAATGGTAATAAAATATTTTTTTAAACACATGGTTTGAGTTTATATACCTTGAAACTTAAATGTATAAAGTTATAAAAAAAAACAAAAATTTAAATTAAGCTATAAAACAATTTTTTTTATTGCGAGTCAGGGTGACCCGCGGCGACCACATTAGGCTACATGTTAGGTGCGACTACTCCCGGGTGAACTTATATTCATACCTGTAAATAAAAAATGCAACAATTACATGGGTTGAATTAACTGAAACAGGATAATTCACACACAGACTGCATAAAATATAACTCTCTAAAAAGTAATTGCAACTTAACAAAGTGAATCTTATAAAAGTAATGACAATATATTGCTTATTTATGGTCAATAATATGACTCAAGGGGATAAAAACAGATGTCTATCTTTCACACAGACATTCGCATTGACAAAAGTATTATAATTAAGATTTTTCAATTTAGTGACAAGGGAAAAGTGAGCAACACACCGTTTTGTGATAAACAGAAGGGACAAGGGAAATATCTGATCGTGGGCATAATATGTATAGCATCCCACGCAAACGTTATGCCTAGTCCACCACAGGTCGCCAGCTCTAAGCATCTAACAGAGGTCTCTTCATCCTAATCTTCAATGGGGTCCACGATTGAGGTTGGCCTTGGTCTTTGGTTGGTTAATTAAATGTTTACATCACCATGTATTAACTTTTTAAATGTTTTCCATTTATATGCTTGGACAGATTACGGGAAAACAATCTGATGCCAATGTTTGTAGTTTGAAGGTAGGCATTGGCAAACTTCACTTTGGTGACGGAAGATGATGACCAAAGCATTACTTTGGCACAATGGTGATCGTGGACGCTCACCTCAGAATGCATGTGAATTTGTACTGTATAAAATATTAAAGCAATAACCCGCTTTGCATTATCATCTGCACGTCATAAAAATGATAGTCACTACTTTGAACATCACAAAGGCATGAGTGAGATGAAGGAGGCCAGATTAAAACTTTCCTTCATTTTCATGCAATTTCATGTCATTCAAACTACTTTAGCTTGCTTCAAAAAACTCTTGTCAGCGTCAACATACATGGCAATCATCCAAAGAGTCGATGCCTTTTTGTGTATCAAGACAAAATATTTCAAAGCCCATGTTGGTGACCCCCTGTAGACAGGTGATATAAAAAGGTGTGGCTGCTTCGTGCTTCGGGAGACTGATTGCAGAGCGGCGGGACGAGGAAGTGAAAATGAGGATGAGGAGAAGAGGTGACTCTTTGGAGGATGTCAAGCACACACTGTTTTCATTGGAATGTCAATGGGAAGTGGGCATCACAGAGAGCTTAAATGATTTAACAGAGTAAATCCAATTGAAAGTTGACAAATATTCAACATGCATTGACAGAAATCCTTTCTTTTTGGAGTCATGAATCATAAAAGGACACAAAAGTACAAGATATGTAAATTAAAAAGGCAGACTATTACATATTTTGGTGTAAGAACATGAATAAATGTTTCCTACCTTCACTCATCCAATGATCTTTATCTTTGTGGCTACAAGGCTCCCAGGGTTTGTTTGATTGCATCGTATCTGATCAGGAATAGAAAGGAAGAATGGGGAGAGTTTTATGTACCCTGTTAAAAGTTTCCCCCCTTTTCCAGGGTAGTTCCCCCCTGTTCCAGGGTAGTTCCCCCCTGTTACCTCTCAGGAACCAGGGAAAACAGTGAGGGGAACCTGCATGTTCCCAGGAGAAAAGGCAACGCTCTGCGGAACCTTTGCATTCCTGAATGAAAAGGGGGACACCTTAATCCAGTTTCAAGTTTATCAGAAAAAATATTTAGAAACCTATAGACATTTGAAATGGGAACAATCACACATAGGACTGAAGGAAATACCAACACTAATAATGGGTAAATTGAGGAGCACCTGTTCATAAAGATGCATTCGTATCATACCAATGATAAGGGAAACTCAACGATCATTCGAATTAGTGGGAAATATGGGAACTGAGATGACGGACTTAGCACGATCGCAAAATGTCCGCCTTTTATAAGAAAATTTAAAAGGTACCATTAACGCTTAAATTTCAAATGACGAAAGCGTTGAACTTGCGTTTTATAATATGTAAAAAGTAATTTGATATTGCGTTTAAGAAAATAGTTCTATGTTAGTATTAAAACCTCTTGTTATTTTCCATGACTTTCGGTAACACCCGCTATGAGTTTTGCTTTCATAATTCGCGGTCTTGGCTTCGACCAGTGAGGGAGAGATCAATTTCAAGCAGTGTGAGAAATACGGAATGAAGATAAATAATAGAAAAACAAAAGTAATGAGATTCTTTAGGACAAAGAAAGCGAAGCTTGTGATAAGAGTAGGAAGTCACAAACTGGAGCAAGTAGAACAATTTAATTACTTAGGTAGTACGCTAGAAGAAACAGGACATAGTAGCAAAGACATTAGGAAGAGAATAGGGCTAGCGAAGGAAGAGTTCAATAATAGAAGGGAGCTGATGGCGGGGACCTTAAGTAAGGATGTAAAAAAGAGTCTAGTGAAGAGCTTGATATGGAGTGTGGCGTTGTATGGGGCAGAAACGTGGACCTTGAGAAAGGAAGACGAAAATAGGCTGAAGGATTTTGAGGTGTGGGTGTGGAGGAGGATGGAGAAGGTGCGTTGGACGGAGAGGAAGACAAATGAGGAAGTGCTTGACATGGTGGGCGAGGAGAGGAAACTTATAGATGAGATTAGGGGAAGACAGGGTAGGTGGCTGGAAGGGGTAGTGAAGGACGGTGGTTTGCTGAAGGCCGTGATTGAGGGTAGGATGTTGGATAAGCGGGGAAGGGGAAGGAAGAGAATCGGTTTTATGGACGGCATGAGGAAAGGTAGGACTTATACTGATTGTGAGATGAAGAAAGAAATACTAGAGGTATAAAGGGCACGGCACGTGTAAGAGTTTGTTGGATATTCTCTGACTTTTATCACAACCTACCTCTAACCGGTAGATTACTGTAATGAAGGCCTAGTTACACGGTACATTAGAATGTACAAGTTCCTGTACATTTGTGTGAATGGTTTTATGTACAGATTCTTGTACATTTACTTGGCCAAGATCAACGAATAGGTGGCTACACGGTACATTTTGTCGGACAAGTTTTCGCACATTTTTAGATGCGCATCATGCCTTTTCATTTGTTTTTCCAATTTATTTAAACCTTAGGCCCGTTATTTAAACCGATTTCAATGCAGGAAAGCCGTCGACTTCTAGGAAGCAGACGACAACTGTATAGAATCACCCAATCACGAGTAAATGTGTATAGAAACGTAGGGTAGATGAAAAGTCGAGATGTGTACAATGTCGTTGGGTAAGTACTAGGAAGGATAATTAAATATTAAAGCATGGTATCGCGTAGTAGTACATTCATAGTACGAAAATGAAAATTATAATTTTTTTTGTTGGCTCATCGTTGGGTAATTGTATGTTGGGGAACCGTAGGCTCCCGCAACACTCCCTCGCCTGTACCTCGGCGTTCTCTGGAGCGCGTCGGGCGTTCCCAGGTCACTCGCCGCACGCTCCACCGCGGACCAGTGTCGACACTCCGCTAACGCTCCCTAAAACGCTCCCAGTGGGCCATAATCTGCTCCCCGGACACTACCGCGACACCTCCTAAGTGCTCCCACAACACTCAACAACTACTTCCAGAACACTCCGCTCTGACTCTCCGCCAACACTTAATCGTCGCTCCCGTTTCGCCTGGGTATGCTTTCCCCATGCCTTTTTCATGGCTTACCATTTTTCATTCAAATCGTATTTTTCTGGCAGAAGTGAATTCTGAGAAGCAAGATTCTGTCATTTACTAGACATTATAATGTATATTATATAAACTTTGACGATAATACTTTTTTTTTGGACTTTTAAGTGCGCATGCTTTTATACGGAAAAGACTGGTTACTTTCTTAACTTTGCATCAGATATTACTTTTGAATTTTCAATTATTACGCGTTTTTTTATTTTCGAAACATCAAAATTTTGCACAAATAGATAACGTGATAGAGTACCACGAAAAATCATAGTGAAATTATTCTCATATCATATAATAGTATGAGAATATATTGAAAGTGGTACAGACGGAATACCATGCACAAACATGGAAAAAGGGAAAAAATATATAGGAACAGATCGGCACTCCCAACTGATTCCTTATTTTTTATAACATCTTACAAAGGAACTGAATGTTACGTTTAATGCAAATACCTGCATTACATCTGCAACACTAATTTCGGGTTCGTATAGTGGGGGCTTGCAGGGAACACAGTCTACGTACTCCCAAAGCGCAACTCGTAGGAAGGTGATTTGGTCCATGAAAATGGATATCAACAGAAACTCTTCCAAGTAAAAACAAGATTATTAGTTCAATTCTACCAATAATAACAACATACACTGGATTGTATCTGTTCAGAGAATCACGAATTCCCAGATTATCTGCTCAATGAAGGTGAATGTCCGTTCCCACGTTTATTTATTTTTATATTTTGGCTACAAAAGATCCATGAAAGATCACAATTTCCACATAGATAGAAAAAAGATAGGAAGTAGTGTTAAATGAGCTTAGAAATCAAGTGAGAAAGGAGGGCTACCGTAATAAGTAATTGAAAAGTAGCAATGATGCAAGTTACCATTGAAGAAGTCCCTCTTAGTGTTACAGAGAAAATGCATTTTATGAAAACTTTGAGAAGAAGTAATTCAATAATTGGGGGTTTGATGAAATGTAATCGCCTACTGAAAAACATTTTGGGTGGATAAAGATGGGAAGCTAATAATAGAATATTTAACGCGAAGGATTTTGAATAACCAGATTAAGAAGGAATTAAAATAGTCAAGCGAAATTTGGATGGAGCGGAGATACACAACAAATCAATCTTCTGACTGATGGCAGCTGATCATGAACGATGATCCATCGCTACCTGCCCTAAATCGGTAGAAAAACATCCATAGTATAAAGAATGTTTGTATGTCTATCTTTTACACCAATCTACAGTTTTAATCTGATCGTACTGAAACTTTGCTGACTAATAGTCCAAGGCAGGAGAAAAATTATAGGTAATTTTAAAAATATCTCACAGGGCCCCGAAAGTTCACAATAAGTGGCGCTTTTGTGGAATACGCTACGTGTTGGGTTTTGTGCAGTATTTCATGTTTTACTTTTTGTAATTACTTCCGCTCAAGATATATGGTTCGGATGTATTTATTAAAAAAATTGGTTGAATGAATGATGTTTCTATTTCATTCAATCAATGGTCTTTTCCAATTATTATTTGCCTGAAAACCACGTTATTAGCTGCGAAAAGGCACAGTATTCTCTGAAATCAACAGTAGCATATTTCCTTGAGAACCAGATTTTGTTCTTCAACGCATTTAAAATTCATTTTTCTTAACTAAGCTGATTAGGAATGCTAAGCATTGGGATTTGTGTAGTGGTTTATTTTATTGATTTTTAAAACTACTTTCACTCAAAATAGAGAGTTAAGACTTATTTAATCAGATCTTTGAAAGAATGAAATTTCTCATTTTTTAAAAATCGATACTCCTCTTACATAATGAGTTATGAAGGAAGTGTAAACCCAAACAACGCCTAATGGAAATTCAGCTAATATAGTTATAATTAGGATATCAGAGTCAAAGTAATACAAGTGACATCAACACGAAAAAAGATATGAGCGTATATATTCTAAGTTGGTAGCGTCGGGTACCGTAAGGTAGCTACAGGAAAGGGAATACATGTGTACGAACGTAAAGTGATACGTTCTAGCTGCCGAACACATAAGCTACTTCGCTCTCTGTAATTTCGTACCGGAGTAAAGTGATACAGGTGACACTGCGCGATGTGTTTCACTTGTATTACTTTGACTCTCAGGCCCTCATATTATGTCATGACAGGTTATAAACATCTGAGTCTTACCATAATTGTCACCATTCATCGTCGCCTGTAGTTGCATAAGGGGTAGTTGGGGCAGGAGTGGGAGTCCACACAAGCGGGGTACTGAGGTGCAGCAGCGGGAGCACCGTGGCGAGAGTGTGCTGGGGCAGCATAGCCACCGTTGTGAGCGGATGCTGCATAGCCAGCATAGTGTGCTGGACCTGGCACGGCGTAGGCATTGTGGTGAGTTGGTGCAGCGTATCCGCCTTGGTGAGCGGGTGCAGCAAAGGTACCTTGGAAAAAGAGCGCGGGTGCAGCGTATCCGCCTTAGTGAGCGGGGGCAGCGTAGGATTCTTGGTGAAAGGGTGCGAGTGCAGCGTATCCACCTTGGTGAGCGGGGGCAGCGTAGGTTCCTTGGTGAAAGGGTGCGGGTACAGCTTATCCGCCTTGGTGAGCGAGGGCAGCGTAGGTTCCTTGGTGAACGGGTGCGGGTACAGCTTATCCGCCTTGGTGAGCGGGGGCAGCGTAGGTTCCTTGGTGAACTGGTGCGGGAACAGCTTATCCGCCTTGGTGAGCGGGGGCAGCGTACGTTCCTTGGTTAACGGGTGCGGGAACAGCTTATCCGCCTTGGTGAGCGGAGGCAGCGTACGTTCCTTGGTGAAAGGGTGCGGGTACAGCTTTTCCGCCTTGGTGAGCGAGGGCAACGTAGGTTCCTTGGTGAACGGGTGCGGGGACAGCTTATCCGCCTTGGTGAGCGGGGGCAGCGTATGTTCCTTGGTGAACGGGTGCGGGTATAGCTTATCCGCCTTGGTGAGTGGGGGCAGCGTAGGTTCCTTGGTGAACGGTTTCGGGTACATCTTATCCGCCATGGTGAGCGGGTGCAGCGTACGAATCGTGGTGGACGGATGCGGGAACAGCTTATCCGCCTTGGTGAGCGGGGGCAGCGTAGGTTCCTTGGTGAACTGGTGCGGGAACAGCTTATCCGCCTTGGTGAGCGGGGGCAGCGTACGTTCCTTGGTTAACGGGTGCGGGAACAGCTTATCCGCCTTGGTGAGTGGGGGCAGCGTAGGTTCCTTGGTGAACGGGTGCGGGTACAGCTTATCCGCCATGGTGTTCGGGGGCAGCGTACGTCCCTTGGTGAACGGGTGCGGGTACAGCTTATCCGCCTTGGTGAGCGGGGGCAGCGTAGGTTCCTTGGTGAACGGGTGCGGGTACAGCTTATCCGCCTTGGTGAGCGGGGGCAGCGTAGGTTCCTTGGTGAACGGGTGCGGGTACAGCTTATCCGCCTTGGTGAGCGGGGGCAGCGTACGAATCGTGGTGGACGGATGCGGGTGCAGCGTATCCACCTTGGTGAGCGGGGGCAGCGTAGGTTCCTTGGTGAAAGGGTGCGGGTACAGCTTATCCGCCTTGGTGAGCGAGGGCAGCGTAGGTTCCTTGGTGAACGGGTGCGGGTACAGCTTATCCGCCTTGGTGAGCGGGGGCAACGTAGGTTCTTTGGTGAACGGGTTCGGGTACAGCTTATCCGCCTTGGTGAGCGGGTGCAGCGTACGAATCGTGGTGGACGGATGCGGGAACAGCTTATCCGCCTTGGTGAGCGGATGCAGCGTACGAATCGTGGTGTACGGATGCGGGTGCAGCGTATCCACATTGGTTAACGTGTGCAGCGTAGGAAACAAGGTGGACGGGTGCGGGTGCAGCTTATTTTCCTTTGTCAGGGTGTGCAGCGTACGAGTCGTGGTGGACGTGTGCGGGTACAGCTTATCCGCCTTGGTGAGCGGGGGCAGCGTAGGATTCTTGGTGAAAGGGTGCGAGTGCAGCGTATCCACCTTGGTGAGCGGGGGCAGCGTAGGTTCCTTGGTGAAAGGGTGCGGGTACAGCTTATCCGCCTTGGTGAGCGAGGGCAGCGTAGGTTCCTTGGTGAACGGGTGCGGGTACAGCTTATCCGCCTTGGTGAGCGGGGGCAGCGTAGGTTCCTTGGTGAACTGGTGCGGGAACAGCTTATCCGCCTTGGTGAGCGGGGGCAGCGTACGTTCCTTGGTTAACGGGTGCGGGAACAGCTTATCCGCCTTGGTGAGCGGAGGCAGCGTACGTTCCTTGGTGAAAGGGTGCGGGTACAGCTTTTCCGCCTTGGTGAGCGAGGGCAACGTAGGTTCCTTGGTGAACGGGTGCGGGGACAGCTTATCCGCCTTGGTGAGCGGGGGCAGCGTATGTTCCTTGGTGAACGGGTGCGGGTATAGCTTATCCGCCTTGGTGAGTGGGGGCAGCGTAGGTTCCTTGGTGAACGGTTTCGGGTACATCTTATCCGCCATGGTGAGCGGGTGCAGCGTACGAATCGTGGTGGACGGATGCGGGAACAGCTTATCCGCATTGGTGAGTGGGGGCAGCGTATAAACCTTGGTGAACGAGTGCGGGTACAGCTTATCTGCCTTGGTGAGCGGGGGCAGCGTAGGTTCCTTGGTGAACTGGTGCGGGAACAGCTTATCCGCCTTGGTGACCGGGGGCAGCGTACGTTCCTTGGTTAACGGGTGCGGGAACAGCTTATCCGCCTTGGTGAGTGGGGGCAGCGTAGGTTCCTTGGTGAACGGGTGCGGGTACAGCTTATCCGCCATGGTGTTCGGGGGCAGCGTACGTCCCTTGGTGAACGGGTGCGGGTACAGCTTATCCGCCTTGGTGAGCGGGGGCAGCGTAGGTTCCTTGGTGAACGGGTGCTGGTACAGCTTATCCGCCTTGGTGAGCGGGGGCAGCGTAGGTTCCTTGGTGAACGGGTGCGGGTACAGCTTATCCGCCTTGGTGAGCGGGGGCAGCGTACGAATCGTGGTGGACGGATGCGGGTGCAGCGTATCCACCTTGGTGAGCGGGGGCAGCGTAGGTTCCTTGGTGAAAGGGTGCGGGTACAGCTTATCCGCCTTGGTGAGCGAGGGCAGCGTAGGTTCCTTGGTGAACGGGTGCGGGTACAGCTTATCCGCCTTGGTGAGCGGGGGCAACGTAGGTTCTTTGGTGAACGGGTTCGGGTACAGCTTATCCGCCTTGGTGAGCGGGTGCAGCGTACGAATCGTGGTGGACGGATGCGGGAACAGCTTATCCGCCTTGGTGAGCGGATGCAGCGTACGAATCGTGGTGTACGGATGCGGGGGCAGCGTATCCACGTTGGTTAACGTGTGCAGCGTAGGAAACAAGGTGGACGGGTGCGGGTGCAGCTTATTTTCCTTTGTCAGGTAGTGCAGCGTACGAGTCGTGGTGGACGTGTGCGGGTACAGCTTATCCGCCTTGGTGAGCGGGGGCAACGTAGGTTCCTTGTTGAACGGGTGCGGGTACAGCTTATCCCCCTTGTTGAGCGGATGCAGCGTACGAATCGTGGTGGACGGTTGCGGGTGCAGCGTATCCACCTTGGTTAACGTGTGCAGCGTATGAAACATGGTGGACGGGTGCGGGTGCAGCTTATTTTCCTTTGTCAGGGTGTGCAGCGTACGAGTCGTGGTGGACGTGTGCGGGTACAGCTTATCCGCCTTGGTGAGCGGGGGCAACGTAGGTTCCTTGTTGAACGGGTGCGGGTACAGCTTATCCGCCTTGGTGAGCGGATGCAGCGCTGGAACCGTGGTGGACGGATGCGGGTGAAGCGTATCCACCTTGGTTAACGTGTGCAGCGTAGGAAACAAGGTGGACGTATGCGGGTGCTGCTTATTTTCCTTTGTCAGGGTGTGCAGCGTACGAGTCGTGGTGGACGAGTGCGGGTACAGCTTATCCGCCTTTGTGAGCGGGGACAACGTAGGTTCTTTGGTGAACGGGTGCGGGTACAGCTTATCCGCCTTGGTGAGCGGGGGCAGCGTAGGTTCCTTGGTGAACGGGTTCGTGTGCACCGTATCCTCCTTGGTGAGCGTGTGCAGCGTTGGAAACTTGGTGGACAGTTGCGGGCCCACCGTATCCACTTTGGTGAGCGTGTGCAGCGTAGGAACTGTGGTTGACGGTTGCGGTTGCAACTTTTCCGCCTTGGTGAGCGTGTGCAGCGTAGGAACGTTGGTGGAAGAGATATTGTGCAGCGTATTTTCCTTGGTCAGCGAGTGCAGCGTACGAATATTGATGCACGGGTACGGGTGCAAATTTTCCGCTTTGGTTAGCGGGTGCAGCGTTGGAACCTTGGTTGACAGGTTCGTTTGCAGCGTATCCTCCTTGGTGAGCGTGTGTAGCGTAGGAACCTTGGTGGACGGGCTTTTGTGCAGTGTATTTTCCTTGGTCAGCGAGTGCAGCGTACGAATCTTGATGCACGGGTACGGGTGCAAAGTTTCCGCCTTGGTGAGCGTGTGCAGCGTAGGAACGTTGGTGGAAGAGATATTGTGCAGCGTATTTTCCTTGGTCAGCGAGTGCAGCGTACGAATATTGATGCACGGGTACGGGTGCAAATTTTCCGCTTTGGTTAGCGGCTGCAGCGTTTGAACCTTGGTGGACAGGTTCGTGTGCAGCGTATCCTCCTTGGTGAGCGTGTGCAGCGTAGGAACCTTGGTGGACGGTCTATTGTGCAGCGTATTTTCCTTGGTCAGCGAGTGCAGCGTACGAATCTTGATGCACGGGTACGGGTGCAAAGTTTCCGCCTTGGTGAGCGGGTGCAGCGTTGGAACCTTGGTTGACAGGTTCGTGTGCAGCGTATCCTCCTTGGTGAGCGTGTGTAGCGTAGGAACCTTGGTGGACGGGCTTTTGTGCAGCGTATTTTCCTTGGTCATTGAGTGCAGCGTACGAATCTTGATATACGGGTACGGGTGCAAAGTTTCCGCCTTGGTGAGCGTGTGCAGCGTAGGAACGTTGGTGGAAGAGATATTGTGCAGCGTATTTTCCTTGGTCAGCGAGTGCAGCGTACGAATATTGATGCACGGGTACGGGTGCAAATTTTCCGCTTTTGTTAGCGGGTGCAGCGTTTGAACCTTGGTGGACAGGTTCGTGTGCAGCGTATCCTCCTTGGTGAGCGTGTGCAGCGTAGGAACCTTGGTGGACGGTCTATTGTGCAGCGTATTTTCCTTGGTCAGCGAGTGCAGCGTACGAATCTTGATGCACGGGTACGGGTGCAAAGTTTCCGCCTTGGTGAGCGGGTGCAGCGTTGGAACCTTGGTTGACAGGTTCGTGTGCAGCGTATCCTCCTTGGTGAGCGTGTGTAGCGTAGGAACCTTGGTGGACGGGCTTTTGTGCAGCGTATTTTCCTTGGTCAGCGAGAGCAGCGTACGAATCGTGATGCACGGGTGCAGGTGCAACGTTTCCGCCTTAGTGAGCCGGTGCAGCGTAGGATCTTTGGTGGACGGATGCTGGTACAGCGTATCCGCCTTGGTGAGCGAGTGCAGCGTAGGAAACTTGTTGTACGGTAGCGGGTGTAGCGTATCCACCTTGGTGAGCGGGTGCGGAGACGTGGGCGGGAGAGGGTCCGCAGTAGGGGTAGTTGGATCAGGTGTGGGCGTCGGTTCTTGCTGGCTGGACGGCTTCGGGTACGGCGGCCGGCGTGGCGTAGTGGTGTGTGGGTGCGGCAGCGTTCTTATGGTGATGGTGATACTGTGGTGCGGTAGCGGTAGCGTAGTGATGGTGATGGTGTGGGGCGGGAACGGCGTAGTGCTGGCCGCCTGCGTGAGCGGCTGGGGCCACGTTGTTGCAGGTGTGTGGTTCGACGCCCGCTGGGTACTGCGCCGCCTGCGGGGCTCCGGATACCGCTGAGACAAACAGGGCGACGAGGATCTGTGCGGAGGGTACGGGACGGGAAGGTTAACATTTCTACGTATATCTTTACTTCACCTCTTTATTTTTTGTATGCTGGTTTGTCTGGATGAAATCTTGTAATCGAAATTCAACACACTTCCCAATGTTCAATCATGCTGAAATTTGGCAAATTTATTTACTCTTGATGACCTAACATGAATAAGTCATTAAAATAACTGACTATCAAATTATTCTACTAAAAAAAATGGTTTACATTTTAATCGTATAAATGTCTTTTGCCAAAAGATGACGCTAGTAGAATTAACATTTATATTGATCAAGAACAAATGCTAACAATAAGAAAGTTATAGAACCATTGGACAATTAATGTAGGGACTAAAAAGTAGTAATTTTAAGTTTTTTTTAAATCTCCTTTGTATAACCTTTGTTAATTAATTTAAAATATATGTGTGTTAAAAAAAGCATTTTTTTACATATTATTATTGCATTAATGACATTTCTCTGCTGATTGCTCGTCTGTCTTACAGTTGCGCTTCTTGCTGAATGAGTTTGATAACCTTGAAAGTGGTAGGCTTCACTTCGTAGAACTTCATCATATAAGTACTCATGAATAATTAAACTACTTAGTACTTTTCTACAATTGTTTTATTCTGTGACGTGTTTCACCGATTGACGGCATCGTTAGGTACAGAAATTTTGTTATTCGAGTTAGTTTTTTGTAGTTACGGGAGCGGAGGGGAAAATACACTTATTTGGGTAGGGTTGAGAAAAGCACGTTGATCAAGGGCTGGTGAGGCAGGATGATTATTATTTCCGCATCCCTCACAACTCCTTTCCGATGAAATTAATTTTTTCTCGCCACACCAACCCTTAATCAACGCGTCTTTTCTTTTCTCAACGCTGCACGACTATTTGTTTTTTCACCTCCTCCCCCGTAACTACTGCGACAATGAACGCATAAAACAATCTTTCTGTACCCGACGATGCTGTCAATCGGTTAAACGCGTCGTACAATAAAAAATGTGTGGAGAAGTACTTGGTATTTTAATTATTAATGAGTACTTACATAACGAATTTGAAGACACTGACTCATTTGCCATGTAATTACACTAACCCAGTGGAGACTGCGGACTGTAGATATCTCGATGAGGAAGAAACAGCATAGTATACGGAGCTGGCTTGCAGACAGTTGGAAAATGAGATAAGGCACTGTATTGCAACATGGGTAGCTTGACAAAGAACGATATCATTGAAAAATTTTTAGAACAAGGTGATGATTGTAAACTAGTGGTAGCCATGGTGACCAAGGATCTCAGGAAAAAACAGTATGTTAAAGAAATGTCATGCAGAAAGGAGTTGCCCCAAGAAAGAGCCAAGCCATTAATAATGCTCGGAATACTTGACCCGGCCTTACTATTGCCGAAGATAAGGGTGTGTTTTGTAGTAAGCAAAAATCAGACACAACCAGCAAGGCTGGTTGGTGTCTTTTGAAGATTTTTTCCCTACTGCTTAAAGAAAACCAAGGGGTCATCTTACTCCTCTGCCCATATATATTTAGTCTTATAAAATGAAATTATGTGGCGAGCTACCAATGATAGAATGAACGTTGTTGGACACTTTCATTGGATTCATTTACCGTCGATTGTGAGCAATCGCAAATATCCTCGCGATATCCACCGTAACATAGCTATCGACGGTTTTCCGACCCATTTCCGGTATTCGGATATCCCATATTCCGGTAATCCACTTTTTCATTTCAGGCAAAAAGTGCCGAGGCTTGATTCAACAGCTTAAGCACTTAGTATTAATTCAATCCCTAAAGCTGTTAATAGTTAGTATTTTGTTGCTCCCTTGATGAAATAAACAAGAACAAAACAAAAATAAGATAGTGAAAATGAGTTGCAGACTGAATTTTTCTAATTATTTCCAACTTAAGTTGTTATTTTTCGAAGTGCAACATTCTATTTGAGATTCCCTGCCGGCATTTCTCAAAGACACCGCTGGTAACAGGTGGAGCTAGCTTTTTCTATTTCCCAAAGCATTGTATCATCAGCGCATTTCGTATTCTAGGAATTTTTTTTAAATCAATGAACCAAATCTGGCTTTAATTCTCCCCTTCTCGACTGCTTTGCTATATTTAGCCTTTTCCCTCACTCAGCTCCCCATTCACCGTGAACGTCTCACTACCTCTTTTATCTTCAACACCCTGTCGTCTGTGTTCCATTCTCATCTCCCCCCTCAGCCTATGTTCTACTAAACTATTGTAATATGGAGAGTGTATTGGATTCATCATTTGGAATGAGTGTATCCGGAATCAAGGATACGATTTTCTTGGAGGTTCGGTTTCACATGATTCAGCTCATAAAACTCTTTATTTTGACTTATTATAACACTAACGTAATAAAAGGTTAAAATTAATTCAAACCAAAACCATTCACAAATTCGGAAGCTCCATATAATTTAAGTAATTTCTTTAGAAAAGTAACCTGCCTGACCTATTTATGGTTTTTGAGAATAGCAGGGCGGCTTAGCAAATTAGAAACTATCAAGAAGAATAATGCCGAATTACATTAATCATTTTCATAAAAATGCAACTATTTCTACATCATGGAGTTTGGTGGAAGTTGAAAGAATTGCATGGAATGCACTCACTAATGGGCTTACATGGAAAATGCATCACTGATGTAAATATCTTGAGTGTTTCTAGAGTAAAATTGTCTATTCTAATGAGTCCTTATTAGGTACATTATATAATGTAACATACAGAATGAAATATGACTATATATATTTGGAAGATGGACGTATACAATTGTAATAGCACTGGTAATGATATCTCAATAATGAGGAAAGTAATACCTGGAGGATAACGAATCCCTGGCGGATACAACGCTGATGGGCGTTGGGCATTTCCAAGCGTCTTCGTCTTCATTTTGACTACAGAAGTATATAAAATAAGGAAATAATCCAGGTCTTCCCTCCCCTTTGAAGAATGCAGTGTACACTTCTTTTAAATTTGAGGGGGTCCGGTGGCGTGTGGAAGGAGGAGAGGCAGGGGGTGAGGTGGTTATTAGGGGAAGAGAGCGGCGGGAAGGGGTGAGGACGGTAGGAGACCCCGATGGCTCAGACGCAGGGGATGAGGAAGATGACGAAACGTCGGGTTTTGATGGCCTTCCCCGACAGTATGGCGCATCCTCGCCTTCTTCATCCCTCCTTGAATGGCAACCTGCAACACATGACAGGTATTAAGATGTCGGCCGCGCTCTGATAAACCTTCTCTTTGGAGAGGAATAGATAAATTGTGGTCTGAATGCCTGCTTTATTATTGGGCGCGGCTTTCCGATAGGAACTCTTACCAACACGTACACATTCGGGGACCAAAATGAATTCAAATTGATGCCGCGCGTTCTTTTTGATTCCCGTTAGAGCGAATGGACAAGAAGCAAATTGAGGAATTAAAATGGAAGCAGCTTGCCTTTTTCGTATGGGTCATGGCAACACAAACAAATGTGCTAATAGATTACCTCATTTGATGCATTAACTCTGCCAATTTATCATGCAGTCAAGACGTGTAAACTAAAACCTATTAAGGATCTAAAGATTCGTTTTCGTACTTACAGTTGAGAGATCCCATCTTTCCTTTCTTCTTATATATATATGTATATATTATTTCTCTTGAGTATAAATTGTACCTCGTCAGGTTTTGCTGGAGAACAATCATTAAATGCTTAAGTTTCCCTAGCAACGCTGTCGAACCATTTAGCCTTCTGACTATTGTTGTCCATAGGAGAATGCGTACGATGCGGGAGATTGCATTTTATTCTTAGTATGTGTGATGGGAACTGTGTTGCGATAATAAACTTGTCGTAATTCATCTGTGATTTAGAAATTTTATATGTTTTTGCTAGGCGCTGCATCCGCACCCGCATAATTATAGTTTTTTGTTCAAATGGCATCCTTAGAGAATTTTTCCATGTTTTACTTTGTGAGTAATTAAATTTTATTTTACTGTAAGATATCGCAATAATGCTCATCCAACTCGTTGAAATAAAGAATGCTAATGAATAAAATAAACATGTAGGCTAAGCAACGAAGTTAACAAAATGAAATTATTTTTTTTATTACTGATAATATATTACCACCATATATAATAATTACCATCTCATTAAAAAAAAGATCTCACATCAACTAAATCGAATAATTATAGTATCTTGCACAGTGTTTTTTTCTGCTGTATGTAAATCAATTTTTAATGTAAGATGTCAAAATATTGTTCTACATACACGTTGAAATAAATAATTCTCTCGATTAAATAAACATATAAGCTAATAAAACGAAGTATGCAAAAACTATTCATTATCGGTTTTAATACTGATTTTATTTTTAGCCATGTAATTTGAATATAACAAAGTGCCTCACATTGCACAAATCACTTTTTTATAGAGTTTTTTAATGTATTTGTTTGTGCATAATTAACTTAAATTTAAATTGTAAAATATTGAAATGCTATTCATCTAACACGTTGAAATAAAGAATTCTAAGTAAAAAAATATACACAAAAGCTAAGCAACGATGCTTTAAAAAACACATCATTTTTAAATTTATTACTATTTATTTTATCACTATATCATTAAATGTATAATAATATCTCACATTGCACAAATCGCTTCTTCAAAGAGTTTTTCAATGTTTTTGTTTGTGAAGTATTTAATTCAATTTTAATTGTAAGATATCGAAATATTGTTCATTGAACATGTTGACATAAACAATTTAAACGAAGAAAAAAAGTCATAGCTAAGTAGAACATTATTCCAAAAGAAATCATTTTCTTCGTATTTAATATTCATTTGTTTATAACCATGTCATTTGAATAAACAACAATATCACAAATCACACAAATCGCTCCTTCATAAAGTTTTTCAATGCTTTTGTTTGTGCAGTATCTAATTCATTTTTTACTGTGAGATATCGAAATAATATTCATCTTCCACGTTGAAACTAAGCAATGAAGTTTTCAGAAATTAATCATTTTTATTTTTATTACTTATAAATTATTAACATGTCATTTGCATATACAATAGTATATATTTTTGCATACATCGAATTCTAATAGAGGTATTTAATGTTTTTTTTGCATTATTTGAATTATATAGTAAGATATCGAAATATTGTTTATCTAACACTTTGATATAATAGAACTCTAACGAATAAAATAAAGGTGTAAGTTTAGGAACAAAGTTTTCAAAAACAAATATTTACGGTTTTATCAGTTTTTAAAAATAACCATTTCATTTTAATATACTACAGAACCTCACAACTTAAAGATCGCTTCTTCTTTTTATAGTTTTTACGTTTCGTTTGTGCAGTTTTTCACTCAATTCTAATAGTAAAATATTGAAATACGGTTCATCGTACAAGTTGAAATAAAGAATTCTTAGTAATAAAATAAACACACAAACGATGTATGAAAAAAATCAATTTCGGTTTTATTACTGATTATTTTATCATTAGATCATTAAATGTACAACCGGATCAGGTATAGTTATATACAGGACCTTACTAAAGTTAAAAAAATAAGTTTTATAATTTTACAATGTTCCATTTACAATGTTTACAACTATAGCAAAAACTAACTTTTCTAGCACCCAATCGATCATTTTCCCGTTTAGATAATACAATTTGTGTTGATTCTCCTAGGAGATGATTTGAGTTTGTGAACAAACGATTCATCGATAATGTTTTTACTAAAATAGACAATTTTTAGAAGCATTTAGTTGTTTAGTTTCAAGAGATACAAAAACATCATACAGATTTGATGCCTCAAAAGAAGACACAGATGGGGATAATTCAAAGAATAAATTCGCCTTGAAGTGTTTTTGTCGAACATTTCCGCAAAGAGCACTGAAATACATTTCATAACGGTTTCATTTACAATTTTAAAATATCGTTACAACTACATGTAACTAACAATATACATTTTTATAGCATTCTTTTAAT
The DNA here is from genome assembly GCA_963573305.1 of Pyrrhosoma nymphula. NCBI lineage: Eukaryota > Metazoa > Arthropoda > Insecta > Odonata > Coenagrionidae > Pyrrhosoma > Pyrrhosoma nymphula. The sequence continues at coordinate 53,363,561 of OY754336.1, read as the reverse complement.
TATTTTCCCATTCAGGCAGAACGGGTTATGTATATTTTCAAGGAGATTATTTGAATTCGTGGACAAACAATTTATCCATAGTTTTTTAAACAAAAATATCCAATTCATTAGCTTATCGTCGTGTGATACACTTGAATACATGGCGCCGCACAAGAGGGGCATGGCGCACTTTACAAGAGAAAATTGTCTCCTTCCTCTGTCCATTAGCAAGGCACACAACACATCGTTTTACTCCCTGTTTTCTCTTCCTTGTAGGTGAATTATGGTCAGTGATACGTCGCCCTTCCTGGGGTTTGAACTGCTGCCCTTCTTTCTCTTTTTCTTCCTTATCTGCATCTTTAAGCTTGAATCAAGCAAACTAGTCTCCACCGATAAAGGTTGCTTCAGGCTTGAAAATACATGCCTGAATTAAGGTGTTGACACCTTGCTTATTAACATGCCAATGCAAGCCCTTCTATTATGAAAAGACTTGAGTGGTTCACCCAAGTTTGAATTTATTAAATTCTATTTCCATTAGAAATAGTGTAAACATGATTGCTCTATTTCTAATGGAAATAGAATTTAATACATTCAAAACTGGGTGAACCGCTCAATTGTCTTTTCCGAGGAAATACTTCAAATATAGAACAAGTAACAAAAGAAAACTATTCTAAAATAAACACACATATAATTCCTTGAAAAGCAAAAATAGAAAAAAAATCTAATAGGAATCATATCAGGCCATTCTTAAAAAGCCTAGTAAGTACAAAAGTACTCGTATTCAATTAAATCAACAAAAAACTTATAGGTCACAATGAATGAACACCTAATAACACACCCTAGCCACAAGAACTAGTGTATTGTGATTATTAACAGCTGAAAGCAATACTTAACTAGACAAAAGCTATTAACTTCTATAGTCTGAGTTGATACAAGGGTACTAACTTTCAACCTTGACATGGCAAGGGAAAATCAAGTTGGGCAGCTTGACATAGGCTGGACTCAGGCTTGAAAAATTCAACCTTGTCATGGTAAGGAAAAATCAAGCTTGACGTAAGCTTACATGCTATGTGGGAGGTGGCCTCCCAGTTCCGAATCGTGGAAATATGCAATCAGCACATATTAGAACATCCATAGGAACGTATATTATATCATCTATGGAAACATACATTAGATTGCCCTTCCCTTTACGCCGTCGAAACATCAACAAATTCCGGCATGTTTTCAAGTTTCTCACATTATCCCCCTATTAAGTCTCTCGAATAATTTATAACATTCAGGGTCCCTAAGCTGGTGCTCAAGAATAGACGTAAAGGCTATTGGCGTGTCCTGTAATATTCCAAGTTGAGGGAGAGAGTTGTCATCTTCAAGTTGGAGCTCCTCTCCAAACATCCTTGACAAGCAATCAGCCACTACATTCTCGCTGCCTCTTACGTGATTGGTTCTGGTCTTATAAGGGGATAAATATTGAAGTAACCACCGTCCGACCTTTTCCAATTGCTTGAGGTGGCTTTGCATTCATGATAATACCTCATTATTATTGGTATGAAGTTCAAGTTCCTTCCCTCGTAAATACTGGTCGAATTTCTCGGCGGCGAAAATCACCACTAAGCATTCCGTGTAAGTAGGTGGTATATTTTCTTTCGGCATGGGTCAGAGTGCGTGTGGCGAACGCGACGGGGGCTAAGCTATCACCTTCCCATTGCGATAGTACCCCGTGTGACAGGCCGGGCCCTGCAACTCGGGATTCTCGGCAGCGCTATTAGGTTATGCGTCACTTTCATCACGAGCGAGCCTCGAACATATTCCCCCAATTTTTTACGCACATCGTCCAATGTCCCTGGTCGAACGTCTCCAACACAAACTTTGCGCTCACATTCAGTTTTGGGAAGTTGGTTAATCCAACCAGTTCCTGCGGACAAATTGTTGGCCATATCGTTACTGATCTTCTTAAACCGCGCCCTGCTACCATTTGCGTCGTAGTTAGGGTAGTTTTGAGAAAGTACAATCGGATAGGGTAAATGACTTAATGAACGAAAGATAATTAAGCACGCCAAGGCACGGACAGAGAGAAAGTATAATTGGTAAGAGTGAGGGAGAGGAAGGAAAAGGTGGTGATCACCATATAGTCATGAAAGTTAACTATTATACTCTATGTGGCAACGATACCTCCGGAACTGCAGTTGTGGATGGGCGGCTGCGTCGTGGCTTTCTAGACCGTGTCACCCAACGCACACAAGGAAGTCCCGGCGAATCTCACCTGAGCCCAGACTTATATAGGGCAACCCCCATTCAATCGGTGTGCAGACCGAAAGGACCCATTTATTTCGGGACACCCGCGACCTTGCAATGGGGGAAGGCCTTCGGAGCACTTGTTCGAGGAGTGAAAGGCTGAGACTCCTTGCAAAATTTTCACTTTCATGAAGAGTTATTAGGCGTTGTGAAACGTGGCAGAGTATCTTTGAGGATAATTCTGTGCTTTCCAAGTTTTTGTTGGATTTATAATCAAGAAGAAACATTGTTTTTAGCATTGTACGGAAATGCGATGACAAACAAAGATAATATTATAGTCATAATTCTGCCATCATAATATCTACCTCAGTGACCCTGGCCGAACAACACCCATAGGTGTACACCTATGGGTGTCAATGAGCATACTCCTATTGATGTTCACCCGGGAGTGTACCTAGCAGTGTCACCCACCCCAAAGATGCATTTAGACATCTGACTAAAAGTAACGTAGGTAGTGGCATTACACTGCATCACTCTCATTTTCTAATTCTAAAAATATCTAGCAAAATTTGCATCCATTTAACTTTTACTTTCAAACTGGAAATAATCATTAAAAAATCTCATTGTTTTCTATTTCATCTTACCCTCATTGGTGTGCATCAGCTAGAATGAATGGTAATGAACCTATATGAGGGTGGGGTGTGCACCAATGAGGGTGGGGTGTGCACCAATGAGGGAGGGGTGTGCACCAATGAGGGAGGGGTGTACACCAATGAGGGTGGGGTGCATAGGCGGATTTAGGGGGGGGGGGGCACGGGGGCATGTGACGCTTAAATAATGGACAATATTTTTAATACGGTCCCATTATAATTACGTTCGTTTTGTTTTGTTTATTACGGAGCCTCATTCATTTTAGCCTTAAGCACAAGTCAAAAAGACAGATTTGCCGGTCATTGGTCATTCGCTAGTCAGCGCTCGAAAAAAAACATCGCCCAAGTGGGAAGGAAGACATTGTGTCAAAAATGAACGTTAATGAAGTACTGGACATCTTCAGCAGGAAACATAATAGAAAACTGCCATTATTATATATATGTAACTAATTAATATTTTCATATTAGTAATCTCTATATTAAAATAAAAAGTATATTTCGTACATTAATTGTTGTATGTTGTTTTTTAATCCCAAATATGAGAAGACCGTTTGCCCAGACCCTTGTGCCCCCCCCAAAGAAAAATCCTGGATCCGCCCCTGGTGGGGTGTGCACCAATGAGGGTGGGGATTGCACCCGTGAGGGTGGGGTGTGCACCCATGAGGGTGGGGTGTGCACCCATGAGGGTGGGGTGTGCACCCATGAGGGTGGGGTGTGTACCAATGAGGGTGGCGTGTGCACCAATGAGGGTGGGGTGTGCACCAATGAGGGAGGGGTGTACACCCATGAGAGTGGGGTGTGCACCTATGAGTGTGGGACATGCACCTATGAGGGTGGGGTGTGCACTCATATCTATGGATGCACACCTATGCATTTGCGAAGGGTTAATGGGTGTGCACCCATGAGGGTGGGTGCATGCACATACATGATGGGGGTACACATATGGGTGTTGGTCGTCCAGCGACATGATATCTCCTGCACAGGGGCAATAATTATGTTCCTTGGGTTTTTGAAGCATATTTTATCCTCTTTGTCAAATGCTGAAAGAGTTTCGGACGGGGTAATTACCCCAGCTAACGCTAAAGGCCGTTTTATACGAGGCACATCATTGCAGTCTGATTTATGTATGGATGTGCATTGAAAATTGCGTCGTGTGAATAGCAAGAATGCATAAATGAGAGATGGGAAAATAGCCCCTGCTCTAATTCCGTGCTTGCATTCTCACAATTTCTGTACATCAAATTGTGCAATTAACACATTCAGGGCAGAGTATGTCTATTGACATGGTCCCATCTATGCCGATCTACAGGACCACATCAACAGACGTGGTCCTTTAACTTTAGGCCCTTTAAAAAATGGGTTCCGTTTCTAGTGTTTCCCTTATATTCGCGACCCGCATTGAATGTGTTAAGTGTCTCGTGGAAAATGGCCTTAAGTGATTTTTTTAAATCCGAATGGTGGCTAATGCTTTCGTGGAATGTGTCCCTGATTAGTGAAAACAGTGAAGCAATGTGTCTGATAAATGCAACGGTAAGGACGGTGTAAACACGAGCAAAAGGTGCCATCATTAGTATCTTCTGGCGAAGTGAGCTCTTTGCATTGCGTGCAGAGTGGAATGATTCATGCCATCTCAGGGGGTGTCATCAACGTGGCTGTGTAAGTGAGCATGAATGCCATGCCGGAGCGAAAAGGGTGCCAGGGCGTATGAAGCAGATCTATTAGAAGTAAAAATTCCAGTTTAGACGCATGACTAGCAATGTTATCAGCCTCCCAATTTGTACAAGTATTTGATTGAAAAGTAAAACAACTGAAAGCTCAGATGAAAATTGGGCACCTTATTGATATCATTAACAGTTTAATGCTACAAAAATTCTAAAGATAAATATATAACTAACAAAGTAAATAGCTATCAAAGAATATGCGGTACCATAAGAAGAACACTAAAAGAAAAAACCACGAAGGAATCACAGGTTAAATTCTACAACGTGATGGCAGTATGTGCATTACCCAGCCACTGCAAGGATGTCCATTGGACATTCTAGTGGCATATATATATGGGGGGGGGGGGCAGGGGGCCCGGGCCCTCCCCGAAATATAAGACCGCAAGGAGAGGCGCATGCGTAGATACCTACCTTAACTATAGCTGGTCGCCGCTAGCTAGTCAGTCTTGCCCCCCCCCCCCCCCCCCAAGTCAAAACCCAAATTCGCCGCTGGGACATCCATTGGATGGCCATCCATGTATGTCCATCTGACGCCCAGTGGACTGCCCAATGCCCATGGATGTCCAAATGTCCCACTTGAGGGCATCCAAAGGATGTCTATTTCAGGATTTTTAAAGGATGTTGGTATTTTTTAGCTTCTTTGGATTCATAGAAGCAGACCAATTATAGTATGGTGATTAGAAATAAAAATCAAGTAATATTTAAAAAATACGTCACTCCTTTTCATAAAATGACATTAAAATAAATTACAAATATAAATTTAATCTACTTTTGAAGATTCAAATTTAAACATCATTGTTTTTTATTCTTTCACCAATCGCCGAAGTGTGTCAGCCAATCTTGTGTCACTTTATCATTAATTTTGGTATCACCACCACCTTTATCAAGATCAAGTAGAAGGCTGGACCCTTCTACTATAATGGGGCCGGCAATGGGGTCAGCTGGTGGGCCTTGTTAAATGCTAGTTGGTGAGTGGCTGGCAACAACCAAATGCATGCTGTATCATGGCATACTAATGGCATGCCATAGTTCCCAATGATCCCAACCCCACCTTTCTAGAAGAAATAATTTGCTTCCTCCAAGAAAAAGGCCCATCAGGTTTATCCACTGCCCATATCTCCTTGCTCTCCCCTCCTTTCCCTCGTACTCCGCACTTTTACATCCTCCCCAAAATTCACAAACTCAACCATCCTGGCCAACCGATTGTTTCTTCCCGCAATTCCCCAACCGAGAGAATATCGGCATTTGTCAATTTCCACCTCCAACCACTGGTACACTCCCCCGAAGGTACCTTTGTCTTGACATGGCAGTGGGGCTTGTGTGCTCTGACAACCTCGAGAGCTATGCCGGTGGTAGGGTAGTTACTGGTAGGGTCTCCCATGCCGGACAGGTCTTCGTGAGGTAGGGGCCAGACGAAAAGGGGTACTCTGGTCCTCCAGGCTGGGTTTGGGCATAGGGCTCACAACCCTATCCCGGAAAAAACCACTGCTTCACGAAACGTCAACAACAAGCCTCGGAATTGGATGGAATTACTGGAAACTGACCTAAGCTAAGACCTAAGGACCTGCGATATGGAACATGGAACGTGAGAAGCCTTGGTATACCGGGAAAAATTGATATCTTGATTGATGAATTATAAAGTTACCGAATGGATCTAGTCGCTCTACAAGAGTCAAAGTGGCCATTGAGTGGCAAGAGTTACCAGATATTGTATAGTGGATATGATGATGGAAGGCACTATGCAGGTGTAGGATTTGCCATTAAAAAAGCGTTACTTGAGTCTGTGATAAAATATGACCCCATTAATGAGAGAATAAGCACCATTAGATTTAAGGGTAGGCTTAAGAACATTTCAGTAGTTTACTTTTATGCACCCACAAAAGAGAAGGAGGATGATGAGAAAGATACTTTCTACACGCAATTAGAAGATATAATTGATAATATTTCGAGATACGACATGACAATTCTCCTAGGAGATGCTAATGCCAAAGTAGGGAAAGAAGATCTACACATAGGAAACCGGCAAGGAAAATCTACACATAGATTCAAACGAAAATGGAATAAGACTGCTAAGTTTTGCTGACACCCATAATCTGTTTATAGCTAGAACAACTTTGCCAAGGAAGGATATACACAAGCAAACATGGAGGTCACCAGATGGAAGAACAAAAAATCAAATCGACCACGTCCTTGTAGATAAGAGACATAAATCTTCAATGGTGGACGTGTAAAGCTTAAGAGGAGCAGAATGAGAAACAGACCATTACCTAGTATTGGCGAAAGTCAGGCAAAAATTAAAAATCGAAAAAAGAGACAAACAGAAACTTAGCGAAATCATACATTTCCTACCAGAAAAGATAAATCAATGTAAATTAGAAGTATCTAATAGGTTTAGTCCCCTGTTGCCTAATGATTCGGAAGAGAAAAATTTGGAAGCTGAGGAACAGATAGAGAATATGTGGAAGAAATTTAAATCATCAATTAAAGAAGCAGCTGGATCTGTATTTCCCAGAAGAAAAACCCCCAAAAACCTTTGGTTTAATCAAGACTGCCAAAAGATGGTAACCGAAAGAAATAAAAGTAAATGGCTTGAACAAGCAAACACTGGAAGCTGAAGAGCATTACACAAGAGTCAATAAGGAAACAACCCGATTGCTAAGAAGAGAGAAAAGAAAATTCATTAACAGAAAAATAACAAAAGCAGAAGAAGACCGAACAAAAAACAATACAAAAGACTTTCACAGAACAGTAAGATTTTTTCAAAAGGGATACCAGCCAAGGGTTTTTGGAATCAAATATATGAATGGCACACTAGTTTGTGAAAAATGAACTGTTCTTAATACTTGGAAAGAATATTTTCAAGAGCTATTAAATTGTGAAGAATTAATGGAGGTAGATGAAGAAGAAGTGCTTCAAATAAACAAAGAAGAAGCTCCTGTAGCTGAACCAACCCAGGAGGAAATTTTAGCATACTAAAAACATTAAAGAATGGGAAAGCCCCAGGAGGGGACATGATACCAATAGAATTGATTAAGAATGTAGGTCCAAAATTGGAAGAACATCAATACAAATTTATAATGAAAATATGGAGAATAGAGAAAATACCAGAAGAATGGCAAGAGCGGTGATTGTTCCTGTGCACAAAAAGGGAGACAAGCTTGACTGTAAGAACTATAGAGGAACTCTTTGCTACGCACTACATACAAAATCCTCTTCAAGATAATTCTGAAAAGAGTGGAGGAACATGCTGTTATCATTGTGGGAGAACACGAAGCTGGATTTATGGCTGGAAGATCAACGACAGACCAGATATTCATACTAAAAGAGACAGCATCTAAGTACTGGGAGTATGACAAGGATCTATGCGTACTATTTATTGACTTTACAAAAGTGTATTACAGTATTGCTAGGCCAAGAATGTGGGATTTACTGAGAAAACACCATATCCCTGAAAACTGATCAACCTAACAAGAATGTGTACAGTAAAAACCAAAGCAAAATTAAGATAGAAAACGAATACTCTGAGAGTTTTAATATCAATACAGGCCTAAGACAGGGAGATGCACTTTCTCCCCTGCTATTTAACCTAGTTATAGAGGAGTCCCTAAGAACCATAAGTCGTCTACAAGGGGGAGCAAAAATTAGCACTAAGATAAACGTTCTAGCGTTTGCGAATGATGTAGCACTCATTGCTGAAAATAAGAAAGATATTAACCTTATCCGGGCACCTCAAATCTCTAACGTAACCGGGCAAGCTGGGCCCGTTGGACCCTCCTTGTCCATTTTTTTTTGCTCAAGTGGGGTTACCTGCCAGCAGAAATATCATTGGGTTTTATCAATTAATGCCAATTTATACAAATCAATGTTTTTAAAATAATTTTTAATGGACAAAAATGAAAAATTTACATGTCAATTAGTTACAAAAATTTGTAATCTGAAATAATAATGATTCATTCTTCATAAAAATGATCTCTGGTGGAAATAATTTAAATTCAGAATCACTTAACGTAAGATATACAATGTATTCATATATACTTGTCATAGGAGTCACTTTTACAACATCAAAAATTATTATTAGAGAAAAAACCAAAATTTCATCAACAAGCCCAGAGTAGGCTACCCATCAAAATATTTTGCACTTTTTACACACACGTTTTACGACACTATGTTCATTGCACACCGATTGTTCACAATTGTTACATATTTGTTTTTGTTTACGATGTTTAGAATATGGGCATATATAACATCTCTTTTTTGTTATATTAGAACTTGATGAGTGAGCTGGCTCAGAAATTTCTCCATCAAAAATGTCCTTAGCCATAACAATGCTCCTAGACAAACCCAAGTTGGATCGTCTTTCAATGTGGACCTGAACCAGGCTCTCCGATACACTTTGAATAAATAATCTCCTTGAATAATGTTTATCAGCATTCCAATTTGGATGAGTATTCATCCACACCACATACGCTGCTACTCCACTCACATCCAAGCCATTCATGAAGAACGCAAAAGGCCAACAATTTGTGCGCCTTTTACACATGTACGCATGTACCAACTGGTCAAGGGAATCGACTCCACCTTTGGTGCAGTTGTAGTGACTGATAATTTCAGGTTTAGCATTGACGTCCTCCATAATTTTATTAGTATGGTGCATGGTTGATAGAAGAACTACCGACCTTCTCATTTTGGGTACATATGATACTAACGTACTATTTTCGGTGAAACCAAACAATGAAGAACCAACTTCACGATTTTTATTGGCTTGAAAATTGCCTGGAATAAATCGTTTATTTTTTCTTACAGTTCCAACAAGAGTGAGGCCATTACTCAGAAGGCTCTGTGCGAGCTCCATATCAGTGAAATAATTGTCACACGTTACATTTCTGTTCGAGTTTTGGTATGGCTCAGTTAGGTGCTGTACAACTCTTCGACCCAAACCAGGCAATGCTCTTTCCCCTCCCTCTTTTCCCAGATAAGGCATGGAGTTTAGAGGGTAAAACGTTTCTGAGTCACAGGCCCACCAAACTTTCATGCCATATTTATCTGGCTTCGAAGGCATGTATTTTTTAAATGGACATTTACCTCTGTAAGGAATGAGCTGCTCATCTACAGTGATATTTGATCCTGGCAGGTAATATTTTTTAAAATTTGAATTTAGCCTTTCCCAGAGTTCTCGAATTGGAGCGAATTTGTCTTTCTAACGCCGTACTGATCTCGTTGCTTTGTCATCAAAACGGATAAATGCTAGCAAGAATTTGAATCTTTTCAGTCCCATGGTAGCCCTAAATATAGGCGGTCCATACAATTGACTCCAGAGAACATCATAGTTCGTATGGTTTGATCGCAGGTGGCCTGCTGTAAGAAGCATGCCAAAAAATGCTCTGATTTCAATACAATCACAAGGTTTCCACGTACTTTGTAACTTTTTTGATGAATTTACCCGTTCAGCTTCTATATTTGTGAACTTGACAATGTCTGCCACCAATAAATCATCAACAAAGAGTGAAAAAGCCTCTATCGGGCTTACTAAAATTTTCCCTGGTGGTAAGACTACTTTGTGTGTTTGGCCCTTTATTATGTTGTGAGCTCTAGCTCGCCCCACTGGAAATGGCTGAGAATTCCATACAGTGTCATCCTTACCGAGAAATGAAACCGGTCTTTCAGATTCTGCCGTGGCTTCAGTGTCCGAGAAATTTTCTGAATCATAATCACTCACTTCAGATGAAGCACTTTCATTGTCATCTTCATTGGAACTCTCCTCTTCCATTGGCTGGTAATCCAAATCATCGTCACTCGTTTCTCCTACGTTCAGCATTTTTTGTATGTCATCTTGAGATAAAAGCTTTTGTCTAGCCATGATCTAAGAAATAAAAAAAATATTTTATTTCATAGAACTTCTCTAAAACTACGAATTACTTCCTTAGTACTTTCGACCATTGGAACTTACCAGTGCATATGATGTCTTCAAGTTCGTGAAGGAAACTTGTAAATATCTGCCGTCACTCTGATGGCCGTGTTACTTTTACGCAATGAGAATAACACATTGAGGCGGTAGTTCCGTATAGAAACCAATTTTTTCGGAATCAGTTAGGTGCAACAGATTATATGCCTTCACGTATGTTACTCAGTAACACTTTGTCAGCACTCTACTTTGTTGCCATGTATGCCATAGTTTATATGGGGAAGGAGGATGGAGGGGAGGGGTGTAGAGGTGATAGGGGGTGGTAAGATGGGCAGGGGGGTGCAGGAGAAGGAGACAACAGGGAAGGATGGACAGTCATCAGTGCGTTAGGGTTGGAAAATACCGATGGAGGATTTTTAGGTGGGTGATAATGAACAGTAACGTTCAAATTCAAAGCGTCATTATCTGCATGCTTTCTGGATGGCAGGAGATATGCTTTCCTTGATTCCTAATGTCCTTGGGTGGACGCTGTAAAGAAATTCCGAGGGTCAATGAGTTTTTAGGAAACACATGGCTCGTTTTCAGTGACCATTCTCTACGGGTTTCCCGGTGACTCAACTCGACTGAGGGAAAAGTTCTCTTGGCATATGCCCTTCGGCGACCACCGCGGGACATTAGAAATAGGCGAAAGAATGAAAAACCGTCCCCACCCTTCGTTTATGGATACAGATAATGATGTTTGTTCCGTATTGTTCATTCCTCACTCACCTCACTCTCCTTTACCAGGATTTTCCAACCCTAATGCATCGGTGACTGTCTAGTGTCCACCCTACTCTGTATTGCCTTTTCACCTTCCCCCGGTATCTGCCCCCATCTTACCACCCATATTACCTAGAATGACATTCTGCGTACAGAATCTAGTTATTTAATTTACACTAATTATATTTTCCAGCCTTGATAACTAAAATAAACGGCTTGATTGAAGCTCACACTAACTGCGTGTATGTGCACGTCAGCATCCAAGTGCAGCGTGTTGCATGCTGGTGAACACTCACCTCCTGCCATACACAATTTCGTTAGCTCACAAGGGGTTATGTAGATGTATATTTAAATAGTCCAAAATAATACTTGTAAAATGAAAATATTTTACTATTTATATTAACCTTCTAATGATGTGCAACTGATCGCGTATGTGAAGGGTCCATTGGACCCAGCTTGCCCGGTTATGGAAGAAAAAGTTAAAATTTACTATAAACAATGAAACAATAGTAAAAAAAAAAACTTTTTTTTAATTTTTCTTATGCCATTTTTTCCCATGAACAAAGTCATAGAAGTTCACAGCGGAGGAATAGTTTGTTCTCATGTTATAACCTGAAATAAAGGCAATAGACCCATAGAGTTGGACCCATCTTGCCCGGATAAGGGTTAAGGAGCTAGCACAAAAGTTAATTACTGAAACTTAGAAATTAGGACTACAAGTAAATGAAGGAAAAACCAAGTTCATGAAAATAAGCAGAAGACCTGTTAACCAACCAGATTTTAAAGTCCTAAATTTCAAGTATGGAAAAATAAATACTTTTAAATATTTGGGTGTTACAATAACAAATGAAAATAAACAAGATGATGAAATTCTATGCAGACTAGCATCAGCTCAACGATGCTTTTGGAGTCTATCAAAGCTCTTTGGATGTTGACTACTGACCAGGAGGACGAAACTTTAGATGCATAACGTTATCATACAACCAGTACTCTTATATGGAGCGAAAGTCTGGACACTTACCAAAAAAAATGAGAGGAGACTTATAGTCATTGAAAATAAGATATTACGTATAGTGTTTGGACCAGTTGAATAAAATGGAGTGTGTAGAATAAGGAAGAATCGGGAACTTAGAGCACTATATAAGGCAAACACTACACTGACATAGTATGTAGCACTGGTAAAAAGCAGAAGATTGAGATGGCTGGGACATGTGCAAAGAAGAGGGGAGGACCAGTAACTGAAAAAGGTGTGGATGGAACAACCAGTAGGGAGGAGATCACTAGGTAGACCAAGGCTCAGATGGAGTGACCAGGTGAAGGGGGATACTAGGAGACTAGGAGGGGATCTGGAGATGGCAGAAGACAGACATCAGTGGAGGCAACTTGTTGGCGAGGCCAAAAATCACTTGGGATTTGTATGGCCACAGGAGTAAGAGTAAGTAAGGAGTAACCACTGGTACACGCCTTACCGTCCTTTGTAAAAGATTCCTACCATTTCTTAAAACTCCTTCATTCAACCTCCCTCCCTCCAGACATCCAAATCACTATGGCTACGAAAGATGTCACCTCCCTCTACACTAGCATTCCTCATGCTGAAGGTCTGTCTTCTCTCAGGTTTTTCCTCTCCAAACATCCCAACCCGCATCCGATGAATCAATGAAGAATCATTGAGGGGCGAAACATTGTCAGAATCACTCCATAACACTAAGCATCCTGATTAATGTAGAAACTTTTTTTTTGCAAAACAAAAGTTTTTCATTAAAGAAAACTTGATTGCTCTGATTTAAATTTCATTTGTCACATTACTATGTCCCATAATAATTTAGGTATTTCCAATATGTTGTCATTCCTTTGTGTTGTAACATGTACGATTTATTAACATCTTTGATTCTATCCAAGAAGTCGAAAAGTAAAAGCGGATACTATTATTAGAAATTCAATTGAGGTTCATAAATTCAATAGAATTTTGGAAATCTAATTTAATATGAGGAATTCAATAGAACTAGCTAGGTGAGTGAGTAACAAGGGTTCCTAATTTTTCAGGGTAAGAATTTAGCATACTCGTTGGAACTTAAGTAAGCAAAGTTCGCAGCATCATTTTTAACTTAAGAATTTTATCAACCTGTATTTTCAGGCATTTGATGCATTAACTCTGCCAATTTATCATGCAGTCAAGACGTGTAAACTAAAACCTATTAAGGATCTAAAGATTCGTTTTCGTACTTACAGTTGAGAGATCCCATCTTTCCTTTCTTCTTATATATATATATATTATTTCTCTTGAGTATAAATTGTACCTCGTCAGGTTTTGCTCGAGAACAATCATTAAATGCTTAAGTTTCCCTAGCAACACTGTCGAACCATTTAGCCTTCTGACTATTGTTGTCCATCGGAGAATGCGTACTATGCGGGAGATTGCATTTTATTCTTAGTATGTGTGATGGGAACTGTGTTGCAATAATAAACTTGTCGTAATTCATCTGTGATTTAGAAATTTTATATGTTTTTGCTTGGCGCTGCATCCGCACCCGCATAATTATAGTTTTTTGTTCAAATGGCATCCTTAGAGAATTTTTCCATGTTTTTATTGTGAGTAATTAAATTTTATTTTACTGTAAGATATCGCAATAATGCTCATCCAACTCGTTGAAATAAAGAATACTAATGAATAAAATAAACATGTAGGCTAAGCAACGAAGTTAACAAAATGAAATTATTATTTTTTTTATTACTGATAATATATTACCACCATATATAATAATTACCATCGCATTAAAAAAAAAGATCTCACATCAACTAAATCGAATAATTATAGTATCTTGCACAGTGTTTTTTTCTGCTGTATGTAAATCAATTTTTAATGTAAGATGTCAAAATATTGTTCTACATACACGTTGAAATAAATAATTCTAACGATTAAATAAACATATAAGCTAATAAAACGAAGTATGCAAAAACTAATCATTATCGGTTTTAATACTGATTTTATTTTTAGCCATGTAATTTGAATATAACAAAGTGCCTCACATTGCACAAATCACTTTTTTATAGAGTTTTTTAATGTTTTTGTTTGTGCATAATTAACTTAAATTTAAATTGTAAAATATTGAAACACTATTCATCTAACACGTTGAAATAAAGAATTCTAAGTAAAAAAATATACACATAAGCTAAGCAACGATGCTTTAAAAAAAACATCATTTTTAGTTTTATTACTGATTATTTTATCACTATATCATTAAGAGTATAACAATATCTCACATTGCACAAATCGCTTCTTCAAAGAGTTTTTAAATGTTTTTGATTGTGAAGTATTTAATTCAATTTTAATTGTAAGATATCGAAATATTGTTCATTGAACATGTTGACATAAACAATTTAAACGAAGAAAAAAAGTCATAACTAAGTAGAACATTATTCCAAAAGAAATCATTTTCGTATTTAATATTCATTTATTTATATTCATGTCATTTGAATATACAACTATATCACAAATCACACAAATCGCTCCTTCATAAGGTTTTTCAATGCATTTGTTTGTGCTGTATCTTATTCATTTTTTACTGTGAGATATCGAAATATTATTCATCTTCCACGTTGAAACTACCCTAACAACACCGGATATCCTACGGATATCCGATTCATGTCCGCCATATCCTATCCAGGTCCGCTGGCTTTCAGGATATCCGTCGGATGTCCCACGGATATCCGATGCCAGATGATCCCAAAAACGTCCGAATGGGATGTCCATGGATATACTGTTACAGAACTACATAACATTATTGTATTATAATAATTAATAATGCAATAATTATTATAATAATTATTGCATTCAAATTTGCACAATAACAATGCAGTTACGCCTTCCGTTAATAAAAGCCGCGACTGAATGTAAATACCAATTCTGACAGCAGAAATTATTGAAATAGGCATTGGAAATTTTTCCTGCAAGTTTCCACTCATTGTAACACGTGTTATCTGTCGAATGCAAGTACCTATGATGTAGCATTGGTAATTATATCATTTAAAATTTTCCTCTACAATGATAATTATGCTCTTTTCCTTTCCAAGTAGAATGAATAATTTATCATTTTAACCTAAAGGAAATCATAAGTTATATACATGCATTTGGGATCCTGTTCCATCTACAATTATAATTAATCTATTATACCTATGAACTCCATCATAATTGAATGCATATAGCGTTTTTGGGTAGCAGAAAACTACCCAAGTAGCAGAAAATGTTGTATATGGATATCCATAAATGGTTACCAATATCCAAAAGACGTTAGGTCCAACCTGTAACATTATGTGGACATTCTATGGATATTACGTCGAAATATCCATACGAAAATATCTATGGAATGTTTGAAATAATATTTCTTATTTTTTTCCTAAATTGAGACGTGAAAAATAAATTTAGCATTATGATCGCACGAATTACATTCTTTACTCTTTGCATTTAGCATGATTTTCACGAATTATAAACTTATTTGCTCTTTGAACGAATTGATGTTGTTAAATTGACCTGTGACTTTGGTTAGTTATCGCAGAGATTTCCGGTTAACTCTCCTTGCGGTTAGTTTCCACCCAGTTTCTTTCTATTTATTTTCCTCTGGACTTATATTTATTTCACAAAAATTAACATGAATGAGTTTCCAACGGGAATGGATACTATTCATTCGAATAATTGTGGCTCTATACTTAATTCAAAATTCAAGAGAGATTCAAAATCTATGCTGGGAACCGAGAGAAAACTGACGAGAACGAAGAACTGGGTGTTTTGAAAAATGCGGGTTTTAAATACCAAGAGGCGCTGCGCTGAACAAAAGAAGAGCGGTATTTGATTACGCATAGGAGCCAAATGAAGCCAAAGGACAAAATGTGACAAAATAATTGCTACCAGGGAATATACATTCTCTAAGTATAGTGATATATTACCTGGCACAACGCTTTAAAATCCATCGTCAATTTTGCCGTTTCTGTGACTCGAGCTTGGACGTGCAATGCTTTTATCCTGAAGTGCCCTTCGCAATTTACTCTAGTTGGATCGTACATACATACATCGCCAAGCTTTACTGAAGCAAGGTAAGTTTTGGTTGATTAAGTTTTCATTAATTTGCTGAACCTGAAAATTGTTCTATTATCATCGCGGTTTAAGAAACTATCTACTAAAAGTTCACTTCTTATTTCACATTAGGTTATTTCGTGTACATAAAAATGGCGTCATTTCAGGATGTGAAGAAGATGCCATGAAAACATTACTTTTCATCAAACGGGCAGTCATTGGGCTTGATATGTGTCTGCGAGGGGTAGAGGAAGATATGGAGAAGGGTTCATGCTAAAAAAAGATGTGATGAAGAGAATAAAGAATCTGATCCTGGTATTTTGGTTAGTTTTCCCATCAAAACTTGACAGGAATTGGAGGTCGTAGAGGAAAATTTGAGTGATGCCTCTCAAAGAAAACAGTTGGTATGTCACTCATTTGTGTGTTTTATGTGGCCAAATATTGTATTGTAATGATACTGGAGTTTAAAATATTTTCCCAATTTCACAGGTGCGTGAGCTTGGTCTTATTGGGGTTAGCTCAGCAAAAGAGTTTGTTGTGCGAATTTTGCGAGCAGCAGTAACGGTTGAAGTGGCGTCAGACTTCAGCTGGCTGGTTAACAATCTTCCCTATTAAATCCATGAAGAAGAAGAGGGTTATTGTGGCTCTAGAGATGAAGGATATTATATTTGGTAAGAATTTTAAAATTAAACAAGAAGGCAATGAATGACTCCGAGCCATGCATTAAATAGTCTGGTGATTCTTCGCATTCTTGAAAGTAATCCCCTTGGCTGGAATTTTCAAGCAGCCTTATTCAAAGTTTTGTGGTATTTTATAAGTAAAAAAATACTACTTCTAGTCTCAAACTTGATGTTTCGTCTTACAATAGATGTAATAGTCATTTAACTATTTTTTTGTGACTTCGAATTGTGGATATTTTGACGATTTATGAGCAGGCCCGAATTTAGGACCTCTGACGCCCCTGGGCAAAAAAACATTTGCTGCCCCCCCAACTTGCAATACATATATTACTTAAATTTTTTTGTGCAACTTTCCAGTAATTTTGCCACCCCCTAAAATGTGCCGCCCTGGGCAGTTGCCCGGTTTGCCCTGCCGTAAATACGGCCGTTTATGAGCATTACATTTTGGACTTAATTATCCATATTATCTTTTGGTTATGCACAAGTGACACTTAGTCTCTTTTTTCCCAAAAAATCTATTTTGTGCCCTGAGAGTTATTTTCCAGGGTTCATCAATGTCATTATAGTTGGTAGAAAACACTAATTTAAAAAAATAGGTGGACTACACAAAAGGTAAAAACATAATGAGCATTTTCTTCATTAATGTTTTTACAAGAATACAGGGTGGCCAGTGACTGGGGGAACTGGGAAAAATCGGGGAAAGGACAGGATTGTTTTTGAGGGCTCTTGCAAAATTTGTTGGAAGCAGGAAATTCATTAAATGGTAATTTAGTATTTTATCAATAACTCCTCTCTTGCCTTCATTGTCACATCACCGAGAAATAGTTTTTTTATGTGACATTTAATTTTTTCTACTTAGTTTTTAAATGTAAAATAAAGGACCTAGATAACCTTGTGAAGGCTTCAGCAGCGTACTTAGTTCATTTGAAAAAACCATTCTTGCCGGTGTTGCTGTCTGTGTCTTCAGGCCAAATGAAATTAAGAATTCTTGCATCAACCATTAGACAGGTGCACCGTTATATTTGGTTGAAACCTCGTAGTTGAAAAGATGTATCCAAATGTTTGATAGCATAGCAATCTTCTCTGTTCAAATTATAATGATTTTTATTTATTTAAACTGCTTTTATCAGACGAGGGAAGTAAGCATTTAATCTCGTGATTAATTTTTCCGCATCAAAGTTTATGTTGCGCTTGGGCCCTGGCCAGATACGGTTGTTTGTGAAGGAATACCCAGACGAATGGTTATTTCAAAGGTAGCTAAATGTTTATCAGAATTGTAGTGCAAGAATTCTTTAGTATTTTAAATACATTACTGCATGTACAATAGTTTTTAAAGAACGAATTTATTGGGACTGGCTTTTTACTTAAGAGGCAAACACGAGAAACACAATAACCATACCTCTACACAGCACTCGGCTGGTACTTTGGTATCACAAAGAGCTTCAGTCACCTTATTGGCTATAGTGGTTTCTGTATCATCAGGTATTAAGAAAATTATATTAATATATGAAAAAAATTTGTTTCAGAGACTGTAAGAAAATACAAGTGGAGTTATATAGCTCTTTTTACTGTGTCTACCTTAAAAGGAATTGCATCAGGGTCAAATAACTCTGTGACTGCTTTTTTATAATATTTCCTTTTGCTTCTATATTGTAGGGGCCAGGATAATAACCAGTTGCAGTGAGGAAGCCCTTGGCTGTAAGGCAGAAAACTTTGTAGAAATATCGTTCGACTTTGTAATAGACGGAAAATAAATTCATTTTTTTGCAATGTAATTTTGTTTTTTTTTTATAATCAGCAGTCACTCGTTTATGCATTCATTGGTCAATGGTTACTACTCCCACCAGTTCATCTATAGGTGCCATCTGTACGTTTAAGTCCTTCCACCTTGTAAAGGTTTTATTTCATGTGAAGGAATCTTTTTGGTATATATTTTTGCAACAATATGCATGAAAGAATATTAATATCTGATACGGACATTTTAGGGATATCCGTCGGATATCGGATTTTGGGACATATGGATATCCTACGGACATCCGTGGGATATCGCCGGATGTCCATCGGACATCCGTGGGACATCCATAACGTCCGCCTCGGATGTTCGTCGGACATCCGTCGGATGTCGATGTGTTGTTTGGGTAAGCAATGAATTTTTCAGAAATTAATCATTTTATATAATATTACTTATTTATTATTAACATGTCATTTGCATATACAATAGTATATATTTTCGCATGCATCGAATTCTAATAGAGGTATTTAATGTTTTTTTAGTGCATTATTTGATTTTTATAGTAAGATATCGAAATATTGTTTATCTAACACTTTGATATAATAGAACTCTAACGAATAAAATAAAGGTGTAAGTTTAGGAACAAAGTTTTCAAAAACAAATATTTACGGTTTTATCAGTTTTTTTAAATAACCATTTCATTTTAATATACTACAGAACCTCACAACTCAAAGATCGCTTCTTTATATAGTTTTTACGTTTTGTTTGTGCAGTTTTTCACTCAATTCAAATAGTAAAATATTGAAATACGGTTCATCGTACAAGTTGAAATAAAGAATTCTTAGTAATAAAATAAACACACAAACGATGTATGAAAAAAATCAATTTCGGTTTTATTAATGATTATTTTACCATTAGATCATTAAATGTAAAACCGGATCAGGTATAGTTTTTTACAGGACCTTACTAAAGGTAAAGAAATAAGTTTTATAATTTTACAATGTTCCATTTACAATGTCTATAACTATTGCAAAAACTAACTTTTCTAGCACCCAATCGATCATTTTCCCATTTAGATAATACAATTTTTGTTGATTCTCCTAGGAGATGATTTGAGTTGGTGAAAAAATGATTCATGGATAGTGTTTTTACTAAAATAGACAATTTTTAGAAGCATTTAGTTCTTTAGTTTCAAGAGATACAAAAACGTCATACAGATTTGATGCCTCAAAAGAAGACAGAGATGTGGATAATTCAAAGAATAAATTCGCCTTGAAGTGTTTTTGTCGAACATTTCCGCAAAAAGCAATGAAATACATTTCATAACGGTTTCATTTACAATTTTAAAATATCTTTTAAACTACATGTAACTAACAATATACATTTTTATAGCATTCTTTTAATTATTTTCCCATTCAGGATGAACGGGTTATGTATATTTTCAAGGAGATTATTTGAATTCGTGGACAAACAATTTATCCATAGTTTTTTAAACAAAGATAGCCAATTCATTAGCTTATCGTCGTGTGATACACTTGGCGCCGCACTAGAGGGGCATGGTGCACTTTACAAGAGAAAATTGTCTCCTTCCTCTGTCCATTAGCAAGGCACACAACACATCGTTTTACTCCCTGTTTTCTCTTCCTTGTAGGTGAATTATGGTCAGTGATACGTCGCCCTATGAGTCTTCTTGGGGTTTGAACTGCTGCCCTTCTTTCTGTTTTTCTTCCTTATCTGCATCTTTAAGCTTGAATCAAGCAAACTAGTCTCCACCGATAAAGGTTGCTTCAGGCTTGAAAATACATGCCTGAATTAAGGTGTTGACACCTTGCTTATTAACATGCCAATGCAAGCCCTTCTATTATGAAAAGACTTGAGTGGTTCACCCAAGTTTGAATTTATTAAATTCTATTTCCATTAGAAATAGTGTAAACATGTTTGCTCTATTTCTAATGGAAATAGAATTTAATACATTCAAAACTGGGTGAACGGCTCAATTGTCTTTTCCGAGGAAATACTTCAAATATAGAACAAGTAACAGAAGAAAACTATTCTAAAATAAACACCCATATAATTCCTTGAAAAGCAAAAATAGAAAAAAAATCTAATAGGAATCATATCAGGCTATTCTTAAAAAGCCTAGTAAATACAAAAGTACTCGTATTCAATTAAATCAACAAAAAACTTATAGGTCACAATGAATGAACACCTAATAACACACCCTAGCCACAAGAACTAGTGTATTGTGATTATTAACAGCTGAAAGCAATACTTAACTAGACAAAAGCTATTAACTTCTATAGTCTGAGTTGATACAAGGGTACTAACTTTCAACCTTGACATGGCAAGGGAAAATCAAGTTGGGCAGCTTGACATAGGCTGGACTCAGGCTTGAAAAATTCAACCTTGTCATGGTAAGGAAAAATCAAGCTTGACGTAAGCTTACATGCTATGTGGGAGGTGGCCTCCCAGTTCCGAATCGTGGAAATATACAATCAACATATATTAGAACATCTATAGGAACGTATATTATATCATCTATAGAAACATACAATAGATTGCCCTTCCCTTTACGCCGTCGAAACATCAACAAATTCCGGCATGTTTTCAAGTTTCTCACATTATCCCCCCTATTAAGTCTCTCGAATAATTTATAACATTCAGGGTCCCTAAGCTGGTGCTCAAGAATATACGTAAAGGCTATTGGCGTGTCCTGTAATATTCCAAGTTGAGGGCGAGAGTTCTCATCTTCAAGTTGGAGCTCCTCTCCAAACATCCTTGACAAGCAATCAGCCACTACATTCTCGCTGCCTCTTACGTGATTCGTTCTGGTCTTATAAGGGGATAATTATTGAGTAACCACCGTCCAACCTTTTCCAATTGCTTGAGGTGGCTTTGCATCCATGATAATACCTCATTATTATAGGTATGAAGTTCAAGTTCCTTCCCTCGTAAATACTGGTCTAATTTCTCGGCGGCGAAAATCACCGCTAAGCATTCCGTGTAAGTAGGTGGTATATTTTCTTTCGGCATGGGTCAGAGTGCGTGTGGCGAACGCGACGGGGGCTAAGCTATCACCTTCCCATTGCGATAGTACCCCGTGTGACAGGCCAGGCCCTGCAACTCGGGATTCTCGGCAGCGCTATTAGGTTATGCGTCACTTTCATCACGAGCGAGCCTCGAACATATTCCCCCAATTTGTTACGCACATCGTCCAATGTCCCTGGTCGAACGTCTCCAACACAAACTTTGCGCTCACATTCAGTTTTGGGAAGTTGGTTAATCCAACCAGTTCCTGCGGACAAATTGTTGGCCTTATCGTTACTGATCTTCTTAAACCGCGCCCTGCTACCATTTGCGCCGTAGTTAGGGTAGTTTTGAGAAAGTACAACCGGATAGGGTAAATGCCTTAATGAACGAAAGATAATTAACCACGCAAAGGCACGGACAGAGAGAAAGTATAATTGGTAAGAGTGGAGGGAGAGGAAGGAAAAGGTGGTGATCACCATATAGTCATGAAAGTTAACTATTATACTCTATGTGGCAACGATACCTCCGGAACTGCAGTTGTGGATGGGCGGCTGCGTCGTGGCTTTCTAGACCGTGTCACCCAACGCACACAAGGAAGTCTCGGCGAATCACACCTGAGCCCAGACTTATATAGGGTAACCCCCATTCAATTGGTGTACAGACCGAAAGGACCCATTTATTTCGGGTCACCCGCAACCTTGCAAGCGGGGAAGGCCTTCGGAGTACTTGTTCGAAGAGTGAAAGGCTGAGACTCCTTGCAAAATTTTCACTTTCATGACGAGTTATTAGGCGTTGTAAAACGTGGCAGAGTATCTTTGAGTATAATTCTGTGTTTTCCAAGTTTTTGTTGGATTTATAATCAAGAAGGTTCATTGTTTTTAGCATTGTACGGAAATACGATGACAAACAAAGATAATATTATAGTCATAATTCTCCCAATATAATATCTACCTCAGTTCCCCTGGCCAAACAACACCCATGGGTGCACACCCGTGGGTACACACCCATGGGTGTTGACCATAAACTACCATGGGTGTACACCTATGGGTGTCAATGAGCATACTCTTATCGATGTATACCCCGGAGTGCACCCAGCAGTGTCACCCACCCCCAGTGGCGGATACAGAAAAAACTCAAGGGGACGCAAGTTATCGCGACGTATGTAGCTTTCAAACTGACTGCCTGGCAGCGACTCCGCTTCCCTTATATATGTAGCTCGTTTTTTTCGAGAACATTCGGTTCCAGAATATTCGCTTCCGGACTTTTAAGGAGTGTGAAAAAATACAAACAGTAGAATATTCGCGACTTTTCTCGAACAAATGCCAGTCGGAATAACGTATTGAGATAACTAGAATGGCCAAGACTTTTCTCGTAGGTTAGCTATCTATGTGCCAGACAGAAACCTATAAAATACATCGACATCTACATATTACCCCGAAAACTGCCTCAATAGGCGCTTGGCGGGTGGTGTTAGGACACCATCCGTTTGCATATAAAAAAGAAACGCTCAAATGAAATTACACCTAACATTTATTAAATTCCCTTATTGCTCGAGGGAAAAACGAATTCCCATACCTATCCGTTCGGCAAAATATCTCTCTTAATTTATCGTTTCTGTCGGACCTGGGAATATAGTGGGGTTCTAATATGATGTTTTCCGGTCGCTCTTAAAGATATCTATTCTCAATTGCTCAAGCAATCTAAGCCTAGCGCACAGCCTCCGAGTCTCTAGCGGCTCACAGCCTAATTCGTTTAACATCTGTGTAACGCTGTATGTACGCCCGTAGCTGTTTTTGACGAATCGCGCAGCTTTCCCTTGTATTTTATTAAGTTCACGGATTAAGCCTTTCTGCATCGGATCCCATATGCTCGCTGCATATTCAACGTGTGGCCGGACGAGTGCGAAGTAGCACCTCTCTTTTACTTTTTCATCCGAATATCTTCCCACAATTCGCTTGACGAATCCTAGCTTCTTCAGAGCTCTGCCACAAATATTTCTTATATGTGTTCCCCGCGATAGGTCCGAAGTTATCGTAACTCCTAGATACTTCACTTCATCTGTCGCCTTTATGTTAACACCATCCACAGCATATGCATGGAGATAGTTGGACGACCTCCGGAAAAATGTACCGCCGTACATTTGCTCAGATTAAGTTCGAGTCCCCACTTTTGGCTCCACACATAAACGTTGTTTAAATCCGATGATAGAATTTCAAAATCAGAGTGATCACTAATTTCGCGAATGATGACAGCGTCGTCAGCAAATAAACGTATTTTACTGCATATTCCAGAAGTTAGGTCATTTATGTATATAATGAACAAAAGGGGGCCGATTACGCTTCCTTGTGGGACACCTGGTGTCACATTAACTACATTAGAGCTAATTCCGTCAAGAACTACTTTTTGCTTACGATCACTCAGAAAGTCGCGTATCCAGTTTACTACTGTTTCGTTTAGCACGCGTGACTGTAATTTGTATAAAAGTTTGTTGTGAGGTACCGTGTCGAAAGCTTTCTTAAAATCTAGAAAAAATGCGACCACTTGTCTTTTCGATTCACCAGATTTGAGAACATCATGAAGAAAGAGCGCGAGCTGTGTTTCACATGATCTACCTTTCCGGAAGGCACACTTACAGCCATGGAGGAAGTAACGACTTTCCAGGAACGTCATGATATTGCTAACGACGATATGTTCGAGTATCTTGCCTATAATCGACTTTAATGAAATTGGTCGATAGTTCCCTGGGTCGTGTTTGTTTCCCTTTTTGAATATCGGAGTAAAGTTTACAATTTTTCAGTCAATTGGTATCTTTCCATCAGACAATGACTTCTTGAATATTACGTCTAAGAACGGTGCGATCTGTGGCGCTAACTCCTTGAGGACACGCGCGGGTATTCCCTCCGGACCCGGAGATCTACTATTTTTTATTGACTGTAGCTGTTTATTAATACGATGACGCGGACGCGCGCGCTTGCTTCATAAGAAAGTACAACTACTCGATAACTCGACTCAGAGTCGACTGACGAAAGACACGAACGAATAGCGTGCGGGCTGACTGGCGGGGGCGGTTCGGGCGGCAATGTATACGGCCCCGCAAGGGGGGGGGAGCGCGCCCCCCGCGCCCCCCATATATATCCGCCACTGTATAAATCTCAATATTACGAATTAACCACCTACTATTCATAAACTACGAAAATTATGAGAAAATGTATTATTATCGTAATCCAAATTCAAACAGCACTAGTCATGAGGATCATTTCTTCAAAACATTATCGTATTTCGCATTTCCCTTGTCCTTCGTTCGCTGTGAGCTCAGCAAATGGCGACACTTGCGAAGGATGTCCGAGGATGATGACAAAGGAGTCTTAACGACGATTTCACTGGTAAGTATGAGAATCGTTTGCAGTACAGTACGTAGAAAATTGTTGAAATCACTATGGGCGCCGCTGCAAATGTAATTATTGCGGTAGTTACTGGAAGTACATATATTGAAAAAAAATGGACGATCGCAAAGCACAAGGGCGGAAGTCGTGGTAAACCTCAGGAGGCTTTGGAGATTCTCTAAAACTCGAGCCCAAGGAGTCTATATACGGTCGGTAGGAGGCCGGTGGTATCTCATTCCATGATGAGCAGATTCTGGCAGTTTCTTCCCCATTTCTTGGCTCGTATTACGGCTTGGGATCTTCTTACTCCAAAGCTCGCTGATTCGAAAGACAAAAACTGCTAATTCCTCCGCGTGCCCATCCAACACCACCACCCATCACTCTAGGTGGTGTTGGCCCATCTCACGCCTCCCTTGGTCGCAATGTCTTCTCGCTCAAGATGAAAAAATGTCACCGCTAATTTTGGGACAAGACGAAATTCCTGAGCGCGGGACACAATCAGCGAGAACGATATGGGAAAATATGGGAGAAATGGAATATAATTTAAACAGCCAGATCAATCTTCGTTTGCATCCACATATGACTTAAGTCCTAGTTGCTAACAGAGGAAATAATGATGTGAGGATTATGTTGGATAGAGAATTAGTTACTAAAAAATTGAAAGAGTTTGACTACATAGGAAGCTAAATAACTTCTGATGGAAGGAGGAGATACAAAAGATTAACAGGAGAGAACACTGAGTGCAAAGATTGCTTTTAACAATAAAACACGACACTTCCAACTCCGCCAATATATTGCTGAGGAAAAAGCTGCTTAAGATCTTTGCGTGGAGTGCATTGCTGTTTGGCAGCGGTAAATGGACTGTGGTACAAGGGGAGAGGAAACTACTATAGGCCTTTGAGACGTGGTGTTACAGAAGGATGTGCAAGGGCCGGGTGAGTGACAAATCAAGAGGTACTGAGGGAAGTTAAGAAGTGCGGAACCTGAGGAGAACAGTAAAAAAAAGATGGTATGGATGGACAGGTCATCTACTGTGGAATGAGGTGTTTGTGAAGAAAATTATAGAAGGGATGATGGAAGGTAAGAGAGGGAAGACCAAGATTGAAATATTGGAAGCAGATAATGGAGGACATGGGATGTGAATGGTTTTAGGAAATGAAGCGGATTACAGAAGATAGCGAGAATTGGAAAGCTGTCAAACAGCAATCCTGATGGAATTCCAACTGGATAATAATTAACTTTAATTCACAATTTCTTCTAACAACTCTCCTTCCAATCCCTCAACATACATGTTGTAAAGAAACGGTGATAGCAAACAAACCCTAGCTGACCTTCCGACTTTTCAAACCCCCTTCCCCAGATCTCTAACGAGAGGTTAAGGACATTGAAAAAAATTTAATGGGGATTTCAACATGCATTTTTGGCCAGAATGATTGATTAAGTTTGTCAATTTGCCACCCATAATTAAATCATATAATTTTGTAACACAATTAAACTGAAAAAGAATACATTTAGAGGTTGGATAATAAAATACATACATGTTTGTAATCAATATGATGATTATAGCACAAAAGGTCGACATTATCAAAAGATTTTTATTAAAATAGTAACCCAAATCCATCAAAAAAAAACTACACAAATATTATAGTTATAAACTCCCTTATACCTAGAAGAGACTTCTTCGAAATTAATTTTTACTTCTCAAAATCATCAACTGCCGGAATTGTTTCTTTATAAAAAAAAAAGACAATAGTTGTTCTTATAAGCCCGACGAATCCGGCAGCATAACATGGCGAAAAATTTGGAATAATTACTCGCAGATCCAAAAGCCTGAATAGCAAGATATACACAATGAGTTGCAAAGATCTACAACAAAGTTCCGACATATATTATTTATAAATAACAGGCATTTTTGTGTTTATTTCACTCTATAACAATACATTAACAAATGTTACAAACAAGTGTTGAAATCTCTAATTTTTATGCTCATAAAATCATGTGATAGCGCTGCCTAGTAAAAAAATAAATAAATTGATAATTATGAATGAAACATAAAAATGTAGCGACCGTCAAGGCAACAAGTCGGCTCACAACTGTGCGTCATGTAACATCCCTGTCTGTGGCACACACTCCAAGCCCACTTGTCTCAACTGTCTCGAAATTTAATAAAGGGTGAGTTTGTTTTATACACATAGGGCGTATACAATCTTTTTACATCTGAAAGTTTTGATATGCTTTTATAAAAAATAAATTTGTATATCTTATCAAGTTGTGGGTTTTGTAGGTTCACTCGTGGCCAACATACCTAAACTACACTGACTTTGGGATGCAACTAAACCAAGAACTGGACATTTATAGTGATATAAAATTGTGGAAATATATGCGTTCTTATTGGAAAAAATGTTATGAAGTAATAGTTGAAGTTTTTTTTAATCTTTGTAATAAACGTGGCTCATTGTTATTAGGTTTTTTTAAATTGTGTACATTTTCATGCTTCAATAACTTGAAACCTTTTCCTTAAAATAATAAGCCAAATGTTAATATTTTATTTTTTTATAACCTTTATTCAATATTAAAGAGTGAAAAATTTTTGTAAGTAAGCTAGTTGGACGTAAAATTACTAAAATCTTGTACTTTAACAAAAATCTCATTTTTGTGATACTTTTTTTTAATTCTGAAAAAAATACAATGGTAATAAAATATTTTTTTTTAAACACATGGT
This sequence comes from Pyrrhosoma nymphula, assembly GCA_963573305.1. Lineage (NCBI taxonomy): Eukaryota > Metazoa > Arthropoda > Insecta > Odonata > Coenagrionidae > Pyrrhosoma > Pyrrhosoma nymphula. Next base: position 53,335,703 of record OY754336.1, on the reverse strand, counting down.
TTGAGTTTATATACCTCGAAACTGAAATGTATAAAGTTATAAAAAAAACAAAAATGTAAATTAAGCTATAAAACAATTTTATTTATTGCGGGTCAGGGTGACCCGCGGCGACCACATTAGGCTACATGTTAGGTGCGACTACTTCCGGGTTATCTCAAATTCATACCTGTAAATAAAAAAGGCAACAATTACATGGGTTGAATTAACTGAAACAGGATAATTCACACACAGACTGCATAAAATATAACTCTCTAAAAAGTAATTGCAACTTAACAAAGTGAATCTTAAAAAAGTAATGACAATATATTGCTTAATTATGGTCAATAATATGATTCATGGGGATAAAAACAGATGTCTATCTTTCACACAGACAATCGCATTGACAAAAGTATTATAATTAAGATTTTTCAATTTAGTACCAAGGGAAAAGTGAGCAACACACCGTTTTGTGATAAACAGAAGGGACAAGGGAAATATCTGATCGTGGGCATAATATGTATAGCATCCCACGCAAACGTTATGCCTAGTCCACTACAGGTCGCCAGCTCTAAGCATCAAACAGTTGACTTTTCATCCTAATCTTCAATGGGGTCCACGATTGAGATTGGCCTTGGTCTTTAATTGGTTAATTAAATGTTTACATCACCAATGTATTAACTTTTTAAATGTTTGCCATTTATATGCATGGACAGATTACGGGACAACAATCTGATGCCAATGTTTGTAGTTTGAAGGTAGGCATTGGCAAACTTCACTTTGGTGACGGAAGATGATGACCAAAGCATTACTTTGGCACAATGGTGATCGTGGACGCTCACCTCAGAATGCAAGTGAATGTGAACTGTGTTTAATATTAAAGCAATCACCCGCTTTGCATTATCATCTGCACGTCATAAAAATTATAGCCACTATTTTGAACATCACAAAGGCATGAGTGAGATGAAGGAGGCCAGATTAAAACTTTCCTTCAATTTCATGCAATTTCATGTCATTCAAACTACTTTAGCTTGCTTCAAAAAACTCATGTCAGCGTCAACATACATGGCAATCATTCAAAGAGTGGATGCCTTTTTGTGTATCAAGACAAAATATTTCAAAGCCCATGTTGGTGACCCCCTGTTGACAGGTGATATAAAAAGGTGTGGCTGCTTCGTGCCTCGGGAGACTGATTGCAGAGCGGCGGGACGAGGAAGTGAAAATGAGGAGGAGGAGAAGAGGTGACTCTTTGGAGGATGTCAAGCACACACTGTTTTCATTGGAATGTCAATGGGCAGTGGACATCACAGAGAGCTTAAATGATTTAACAGAGTAAATCCAATTGAAAGTTGACAAATGTTCAGCATGCATTGACAGAAATCCTTTCTTTTTGGAATCATGAATCATAAAAGGACACAAAATTACAAGATATGTAAATTAAAAAGGCAGACTATTACATATTCTGGTGTAAGAACATGAATAAATGTTCCCTACCTTCACTCATCCAATGATCTTTATCTTTGTGGCTACAAGTCTCCCAGGGTTTGTTTGATTGCATCGTATCTGATCAGGGATAGAAAGGAAGAATGGGGATAGTTTTATGTACCCTGTTAAAAGTTTCCCCCCTTTTCCAGGGTAGTTCCCCCCTGTTCCAGGGTAGTTCCCCCCTGTTACCTCTCAGGAACCAGGGAAAACAGTGAGGGGAACCTGCATGTTCCCAGGAGAAAAGGCAACGCTCTGCGGAACCTTTGCATTCCTGAATGAAAAGGGGGAAACCTTAATTCAGTTTCAAGGTTATCAGAAAAAATATTTAGAAACCTATAGACATTTGAAATGGGAACAATCAAACATAGGACTGAAGGAAATACCAGCACAAATAATGGGTAAATTGAGGAGCACCTGTTCATAAAGATGCATTCGTATAATCCTCCATACCAATGATAAGGTAAACTCAACGATCATTCGAATTAGTGGGAAATATGGGAACTGAGATGACGGACTTAGCACGATCGCAAAATGTCCGCCTTTTATAAGTACATTTAAAAGGTACCATTAAGGCTTAAATTTCAAATGACGAATGCGTTGAACATGCGTTTTATAATAGGTAAAAAGTAATTTGATATTGCGTTTAAGAAAATAGTTCTATGTTAGTATTAAAACCTCTTGTTATTTTCTATGACTTTCGGTAACACCCGCTATGAGTTTTGCTTTCATAATTCGCGGTCTTGGCTTCGATCAGTGAGGGAGAGATCAATTTTTCTTGCGAGCGATTAATCGGTGTTGAAAATGGTGTCTTACATACATGGGTGGTATATTTGCAGTGTTAGCGCTACGTATTTTGATTTATCTCAGCGAGTTTATAAAACGTGATATTAGGAGGAAAGAATAGCTAATGGTTGAGGCTGAAATATTTCCGGAATATTCTTCTTCTGCCATTGAAAGAACAAGGTAAGGATTCCACATACTCTTTGGAACTTAAGAAACCAAGTTTGCAACAACACGTTTAAAGTTTATAGACATGTACTTTCAGGCACTTCGCAAGGAAATAGTAATCAGCATCCATAGTGACGCTTCATAAAACCTGATTTTCATTGCACCTACGCAACGATGGGTGATCTTTGGCCTTCTGTTTTCTTAGGGAGTACTATACGCTGCAAAGTTATGTGCCTTTGGGGCGTCAAGAAAAAATTGAACAATATTGGGAACATAAAATCGTGTTGTTTCCAGCAGTGCGTACGCAATTCTTCCCCAAAGAATTAATTGCAAAGTGTGGCTTGTCTTAAAAATCTCAGAAAATAGATAAATATTTGACAAACAAGTACACATTTTTAAATAAGTAAACAGCTAATTCTAATTTCGATTAAATTTAGGAGTCCATACAAGCCACTCTATGACATCAGAAGAAGATTTCTATATACATGCTTTAACATTTTTAAGTTCATGAGAGGTTGATAGCAGTAGCTTATGTGATGTTATCAACTTTCCAGCACCTACTACACCAAACCCACAGGCAAATATGTAGTTAATCCACAACTACAGTACTAGTCAGCAGGCTTTCAACCTAAGAGCAAACTGGGATTGATAATTTACATGAAATATTCCTAACAATTGAATTTGCAGATAGTAGGCAAAAAAGTTAGTAGTCTAAATTATGTACTCTCATAACACCACAGGAAGCCGCATTGCTAAGTCTGGTCCATTACACCAGAGAATGAGGAAGGTGCTATCCAAAATTTTCTGGACCGGCCCGAGTGATTTCTGATCAAAGGAGTCACCACCAGTGGTCTACTTTCCACTGGCCTAATGAATCAGTCTGCCAAACTGCTACTATCAGTGGAAGGAGTGCTTTACTGATCTCGTGCTGTCCTGGGATCTCAGGTTACATGCTAGGCTTCAGATTACTTGACAAAGATCTCTGGAGTTGATAGAAATGACAAAATTAGAGAGAGACACTGCCGAACTGACAGGTACAAATAAATTCCTTCTTTCCAATCACCATTACTGCCGACAAAACAAACAGAGCGAGAAACTAAGACAGTCTGTTAACATGCTATTGTCACACCTTCATCCTCTCTCCCAACTTCTTTTCCCGGTTCCCCATTCCCCTTTTCGTGGCTGTTGCCCTAGCAACCCCTGCCACATCTGTGGCGGAAGCTCGCATGGTAGAATGTAGGTGTAGGTAAAAATGAGCAACGTGTGTGCACATCATGTTTTGTATGAAGCTTGGAAAATTGGAGACTGTGGCACTAGAAGAGCTTCATCAGGCTTCCCTTGACCATGCCTTGACCCCCTCATGTTTCAATGGAGGTCAAACTTTGGTTGAAGATGACAAGCACTAAGGATAAACCAGCTCAACCCCAAAAATTACGACGAACATTACTCAAATCGGTGACACTTATTTGCCAGTAATTGATGTTTCGATAGGATCAACAAAAACACATATGAGTCCGGTATATCAATGTCAATGTGACATCCCTACCCAGATAGAAACGCAGAATATGAGTTCAGGCTGATTCTTATGGAGCAGAGAGAGTCCCAGAATAGAGAGACAATGTTATGTCCACCATTCCTTTCTATAAAACATGTAACATATAAAAATCCTTTTCATTTTCGTGTTTCAATATTCCAGCTTAAAAGGCAACCACGTGTTTTTGGGCATTTCCATTTTTAAATTCCTCATTGTTTAAGTAGAGTTGTAGTACCAATTACGTGGCAGTAACTCCGCACACCTGCTCACGAAAAGAAAGGAGGAGAAATTCCTTCCAGAAGCTTCGAGAACTTTCCCGAGGAGTGGAACTATATTTAGGAGAAGAAGAGTATAAAAAGCGGAAAGTTAATCCAGGGGGGCTTCTATTTTAACAATCGCCAAACTGGTAGGCCCAATCCACGCTACCTTCCACGGTAAAACAGGCCATAACAATTAGAAACAGGAAGAAGTATTATTTGATAGTGCCTATCGAGTACGACGAAGGCATTAGTTGATGCTGTGACCAGAATTAAGCCAAGGTCAGCTATCTCCTGGAACGGAATCTGAAAAGGAGGAACAGGTGATCGGACGAATACGAGTGGTGGGTTAGTAGTAATCAACCAGACGAGACCTGAGACCCAGGTAAGGGGGTAATCCGATGGCATGTGTTTCGCTTCTGAAGCCTATGGTGTAGTAATATGTATGTATGTATGTAGTTATATGTATATATGTGAAGGGTATTTATTTGTGTACCAGTGAATACATTTGTGTGTGACTTAAGAGTCAAAGCGAATCTCTAGCCGTGAAGCCATCTAGGAATTCCCTGGTGGGAGTTGTAAAAGCCCAAAATTGTGGCCCAAATGGTGAAGAAACAAAGTATTACACTTGAGAAAGGGTACAACTTATACCCCTTTTTTAATTTCATATGTGAATTTGTATTCATAAGTGACTTGTTTTATAGGTTATTACGGGCAAAATATTGAACTTAGCGTGTGATAAAAGGAAAGTGATTAAATAGATTTCCAAAGTTTAAATGAGATTTAAACGTGTTGTTATTTTTAAAATATTAGATATTAGTAAAAAATTTGAGTGAGGATATAATAACACAAATTTATATTTGTAACATTTTGGCTTTTCAATGTGTGGCATGATAAATAAAAATAACGAAATTACATTTGTTAGGAGGCCAGTGGATAAAGTCGGTTAGATTCGCAGACGACCAGGCGTTAATCAGTCGGTCATCGAAAGGACTGCAAACTTTAGTAGATGCACTGGAAAAGCAGTGTGAGAAATACGGAATGAAGATAAAAAATAGAAAAACAAAAGTAATGAGATTCTTTAGGACAAAGTAAGCGAAGCTTGTGATAAGAGTAGGAAGTCACAAACTGGAGCAAGTAGAACAATTTAATTACTTGGGCAGTACGCTAGAAGAAACAGGACATAGTAGCAAAGACAAAGCAAAGACAGAGTTCAATAATAGAAGGGAGCTGATGACGGGGACCTTAAGTAAGGATGTAAAAAAGAGTCTAGTGAAGAGCTTGATATGGAGTGTGGCGTTGTATGGGGCAGAAACGTGGACCTTGAGAAAGGAAGACGAAAATAGGCTGAAGGATTTTGAGGTGTGGGTGTGGAGGAGGATGGAGAAGGTGCGTTGGACGGAGAGGAAGACAAATGAGGAAGTGCTTGACATGGTGGGCGAGGAGAGGAAACTTATAGATGAGATTAGGGGAAGACAGGGTAGGTGGCTGGAAGGGGTAGTGAAGGACGGTGGTTTGCTGAAGGCCGTGATTGAGGGTAGGATGTTGGGTAAGCGGGGAAGGGGAAGGAAGAGAATCGGTTTTATGGACGGCATGAAGAAAGGTAGGACTTATACTGATTGTGAGATGAAGAAAGAAATACTAGAGGTATAAAGGGCACGGCACGTGTAAGAGTTTGTTGGATATTCTCTGACTTTCATCACAACCTACCTCTAACCGGTAGATTACTGTAATGAAGGCCTAGTTACACGGTACATTAGAATGTACAAGTTCCTGTACATTTGTGTGAATGGTTTTATGTACAGATTCTTGTACATTTACATGGCCAAGATCAACGAATAGGTGGCTACACGGTACATTTTGTCGGACAAGTTTTCGCACATTTTTAGATGCGCATCATGCGTTTTCATTTGTTTTTCCAATTTATTTAAACCTAAGGCCCGTTATTTAAACCGATTTCAATGCAGGAAAGCCGTCGACTTCTAGGAAGCAGACGACAACTGTATAGAATCACCCAATTAAGAGTAAATGTGTATAGAAACGTAGGGTAGATGAAAAGTCGAGATGTGTACAATGTCGTTGGGTAAGTACTAGGAAGGATAATTAAATATTAAAGCATGGTATCGCGTAGTAGTACATTCATAGTACGAAAATGAAAATTATCATTTTTTTTGTTGGCTCATCGTTGGGTAATTGTATGTTGGGGAACCGTAGGCTCCCGCAACACTCCCTCGCCTGTACCTCGGCGTTCTCTGGAGCGCGTCGGGCGTTCCCAGGTCACTCGCCGCACACTCCACCGCGGACCAGTGTCGACACTCCGCTAACGCTCCCTAAAACGCTCCCAGTGGGCCATAATCTGCTCCCCGGACACTACCGCGACACCTCCTAAGTGCTCCCACAACACTCAACAGCTACTTCCAGAACACTCCGCTCTGACTCTCCGCCAACACTTAATCGTCGCTCCCTATTTCGCCTGGGTATGCTTTCCCCATGCCTTTTTCATGACTTACCATTTTTCATTCAAATCGTATTTTTCTGGCAGAAGTGAATTCTGAGAAGCAAGATTCTGTCATTTACTAGACATTATAATGTATATTATATAAACTTTGACGATAATACTTTTTTTTGGACTTTTAAGTGCGCATGCTTTTATACGGAAAAGACTGGTTACTTTCTCAACTTTGCATCAGATATTACTTTTGAATTTTCAATTGTTATGCGTTTTTTTAATTTCGAAACATCAATATTTTGCACAAATAGATAACGTGATCGGGTACCACGAAAAATCATAGTGAAATAATTCTCATATCATATAATAGTATGAGAATATATTGAAAGTGGTACAGACGGAATACCATGCACAAACATGGAAAAAGGGGAAAAATATATAGGAACAGATCGGCACTCCCAACTGATTCCTTATTTTTTATAAAATCTTACAAAGGAACTGAATGTTACGTTTAATGCAAATACATGCATTACATTTGCAACACTAATTTCGGGTTCGTATAGTGGGGGTTTGCAGGGAACACAGTCTACGTACTCCCAAAGCGCAACTCGTAAGAAGGTGATTTGGTCCATTAAAATGGATATCATCAGAAACTCTTCCAAGTAAAAACAAGATTATAAGTTCAATTCTACCAATAGTAACAACATACACTGCATTGTATCTGTTCAGAGAATCACGAATTCCCAGATTATCTCCTCAATGAAGGTGAATGTCCGTTCCCACGTTTATTTATTTTTTTATTTTGGCTACAAAAGATCCATGAAAGGTCTCAATTTCCACATAGATAGAAAAAAGATAGGAAGTAGTGTTAAATGAGCTTAGAAATCAAGTGAGAAAGGAGGGCTACCGTAATAAGTAATTGAAAAGTAGCAATGATGCAAGTTACCATTGAAGAAGTCCCTCTTAGTGTTACAGAGAAAATGCATTTTATGAAAACTTGGCGCTTTTGTGGAATACGCTACGTGTTGGGTTTTGTGCAGTATTTCATGTTTTACTTTTTGTAATTACTTCCGCTCAAGATATATGGTTCGGATGTATTTATTAAAAAAATTGGTTGAATGAATGATGTTTCTATTTCATTCAATCAATGGTCTTTTCCAATTATTATTTGCCTGAAAACCACGTTATTAGCTGCGAAAAGGCACAGTATTCTCTGAAATCAACAGTAGCATATTTCCTTGAGAACCAGATTTTGTTCTTCAACGCATTTAAAATTCATTTTTCTTAACTAAGCTGATTAGGAATGCTAAGCATTGGGATTTGTGTAGTGGTTTATTTTATTGATTGTTAAAACTACTTTCACTCAAAATAGAGAGTTAAAACTTATTTAATCAGATCTTTGAAAGAATGAAATTTCTCATTTTTTAAAAATCGATACTCCTCTTACATAATGAGTTATGAAGGAAGTGTAAACCCAAACAACGCCTAGTGGAAATTCAGCTAATATTGTTATAATTAAAATATCAGAGTCAAAGAAATACAAGTGACATCAACACGAAAAAAGATATGAGCGTACATATTCTAAGTTGGTATCGTCGGGTACAGTAAGGTAGCTACAGGAAAGGGAATACATGTGTACGAACGTAAAGTGATACGTTCTAGCTGCCGAACACATAAGCTACTTCGCTCTCTGTAATTTCGTACCGGAGTAAAGTGATACAGGTGACACTGCGCGATGTTTTTCACTTGTATTACTTTGACTCTCAGGCCCTCAATTTATGTCATGACAGGTTATAAAAATCTGAGTCTTACCATAATTGTCACCATTCATCGTCGCCTGTAGTTGTATAAGGGGTAGTTGGGGCAGGAGTGGGAGTCCACACAAGCGGGGTACTGAGGTGCGGCAGCGGGAGCACCGTGGCGAGAGGGTGCTGGGGCCGCATAGCCACCGTTGTGAGCGGATGCTGCATAGCCAGCATAGTGTGCTGGACCTGGCACGGCGTAGGCATTGTGGTGAGTTGGTGCAGCGTATCCGCCTTGGTGAGCGGGTGCAGCAAAGGTACCTTGGAGAAAGAGCGCAAGTGCAGTGTATCCGCCTTAGTGAGCGGGGGCAGCGTAGGATTCTTGGTGAAAGGGTGCGAGTGCAGCGTATCCACCTTGGTGAGCGGGGGCAGCGTAGGTTCCTTGGTGAAAGGGTGCGGGTACAGCTTATCCGCCTTGGTGAGCAAGGGCAGCGTAGGTTCCATGGTGAACAGGTGCGGGTACAGCTTATCCGCCTTGGTGAGCGGGGGCAGCGTACGTCCCTTGGTGAACGGGTGCGGGTACAGCTTATCCGCCTTGGTGAGCGGGGGCAGCGTAGGTTCCTCGGTGAACCGGTGCGGGTACAGCTTATCCGCCTTGGTGAGCGGAGGCAGCGTACGTTCCTTGGTGAACGGGTGCGGGATCAGCTTATCCGCCTTGGTGAGTGGGGGCAGCGTAGGTTCCTTGGTGAACGGGTGTGGGTACAGCTTATCCGCCTTGGTGTTCGGGGGAAGCGTACGTCCCCTAGTGAACGGGTGCGGGTACAGCTTATCCGCCTTGGTGAGCGGGGGCAGCGTAGGTTCCTTGGTGAACGGGTGCGGGTACAGCTTATCCGCCTTGGTGAGCGAGGGCAGCGTAGGTTCCTTGGTGAACGGGTGCGGGTACAGCTTATCCGCCTTGGTGAGCGGGGGCAGCGTAGGTTCCTTGGTGAACGGGTGCTGGAACAGCTTATCCACCTTGGTGAGCGGGGGCAGCGTACGTTCCTTGGTGAAAGGGTGCGGGTACAGCTTATCCGCCTTGGTGAGCGAGGGCAACGTAGGTTCCTTGGTGAACGGGTGCGGGTACAGCTTATCCGCCTTGGTGAGCGGGGGCAGCGTATGTTCCTTGGTGAACGGGTGCGGGTATAGCTTATCAGCCTTGGTGAGTGGGGGCAGCGTAGGTTTCTTGGTGAACGGGTGCGGGTACAGCTTATCCGCCTTGGTGAGCGGGGGCAGCGTAGGTTCCTTGGTGAACGGGTGCTGGAACAGCTTATCCACTTTGGTGAGCGGGGGCAGCGTAGGTTCCTTGGTGAAAGGGTGCGGGTACAGCTTATCCGCCTTGGTGAGCGAGGGCAACGTAGGTTCCTTGGTGAACGGGTGCGGGTACAGCTTATCCGCCTTGGTGAGCGGAGGCAGCGTACGTTCCTTGGTGAACGGGTGCGGGATCAGCTTATCCGCCTTGGTGAGTGGGGACAATGTAGGTTCCTTGGTGAACGGGTGTGGGTACAGCTTATCCGCCTTGGTGAGCGGGGGCAGCGTATAACCCTTGGTGAACGGGTGCGGGTACAGCTTATCCGCCTTGGTGAGTGGGGGCAGCATAGGTTCCTTGGTGAACCGGTGCGGGAACAGCTTATCCGCCTTGGTGAGCGGGGGCAGCGTAGGTTCCTTGGTGAACGGGTGCGGGTACAGCTTATCCGCCATGGTGTTCGGGGGCAGCGTACGTCCCGTGGTGAACGGGTGCGGGTAAAGCTTATCCGCCTTGGTGAGCGGGGGCAGCGTAGGTTCCTTGGTGATCGGGTGCGGGTACAGCTTATCCGCCTTGGTGAGCGGGGGCAGCGTAGGTTCCTTGGTGAACGGGTGCGGGTACAGATTATCCGCCTTGGTGAGCGGGGGCAGAGTACGAATCGTGGTGGACGGATGCGGGTGCAGCGTATTTACCTTGGTGAGCGGGGGCAGCGTAGGTTCCTTGGTGAAAGGGTGCGGGTACAGCTTATCCGCCTTGGTGAGCGAGGGCAGCGTAGGTTCCTTGGTGAACGGGTTCGGGTACAGCTTATCCGCCTTGGTGAGCGGGGGCAACGTAGGTTCTTTGGTGAACGGGTTCGGGTACAGCTTATCCGCCTTGGTGAGCGGGTGCAGCGTACGAATCGTGGTGGACGGATGCGGGAACAGCTTATCCGCCTTGGTGAGCGGATGCAGCGTACGAATCGTGGTGTACGGATGCGGGTGCAGCGTATCCACATTGGTTAACGTGTGCAGCGTAGGAAACAAGGTGGACGGGTGCGGGTGCAGCTTATTTTCCTTTGTCAGGGTGTGCAGCGTACGAGTCGTGGTGGACGTGTGCGGGTACAGCTTATCCACCTTGGTGAGCGGGGGCAACGTAGGTTCCTTGTTGAACGGGTGCGGGTACAGCTTATCCGCCTTGGTGAGCGGATGCAGCGTACGAATCGTGGTGGACGGTTGTGGGTGCAGCGTATCCATCTTGGTTAACGTGTGCAGCGTATGAAACATGGTGGACGGGTGCGGGTGCAGCTTATTTTCCTTTGTCAGGGTGTGCAGCGTACCAGTCGTGGTGGACGAATGCGGGCGCAGCCTATCCGCCTTTGTGAACGTGTTCAGCGCAGGAACAGTGGTGGATGGGTGCGGGAGCAGCGTATTTTCCTTGGTAAGCGTGTGCAGCGTATGAACCATGGTGGACGGGTGCGGGTGTAACTTTTCCGCCTTGGTGAGCGGGTGCATCGTAGAAACCGTGGTGGACGGGTTCGTGTTCAGCGTATCCTCCTTGGTTAGCGTGTGCAGCGTTGGAACCTTGGTGGTCCGGTGCGGGCCCACCGTATCCTCCTCAGAGAGCGTCTGCAGCGTAGGATACATGGTGGACGGGTGCGGGTGCAGCTTATTTTCCTTTGTCAGGGTGTGCAGCGAACGATACGTGGTGGACGAGTGCGGGCGCAGCCTATTCGCCTTGGTGAACGTGTGCAGCGCAGGAACCGTGGTGGACGGATGCGGGTGCAGCGTATCCACCTTGGTTAACGTGTGCAGCGTAGTTAAGAAGGTGGACGGGTGCGGGTCCAGCTTATTTTCCTTTGTCAGGGTGTGCAGCGTACGAGTCGTGGTGGACGAGTGCGGGTACAGCTTATCCGCCTTGGTGAGCGGGGGCAGCGTAGGTTCCTTGGTGAACGGGTGCGGGTACAGCTTATCCGCCTTGGTGAGCGGGGGCAGCGTACGAAACGTGGTGGACGGATGCGGGTGCAGCGTATTTACCTTGGTGAGCGGGGGCAGCGTAGGTTCCTTGGTGAAAGGGTGCGGGCACAGCTTATCCGCCTTGGTGAGCGAGGGCAGCGTAGGTTCCTTGGTGAACGGGTTCGGGTACAGCTTATCCGCCTTGGTGAGCGGGGGCAACGTAGGTTCTTTGGTGAACGGGTTCGGGTACAGCTTATCCGCCTTGGTGAGCGGGTGCAGCGTACGATTCGTGGTGGACGGATGCGGGAACAGCTTATCCGCCTTGGTGAGCGGATGCAGCGTACGAATCGTGGTGTACGGATGCGGGTTCAGCGTATCCACATTGGTTAACGTGTGCAGCTTAGGAAACAAGGTGGACGGGTGCGGGTGCAGCTTATTTTCCTTTGTCAGGGTGTGCAGCGTACGAGTCGTGGTGGACGTGTGCGGGTACAGCTTATCCGCCTTGGTGAGCGGGGGCAACGTAGGTTCCTTGTTGAACGGGTGCGGGTACAGCTTATCCGCCTTGGTGAGCGGATGCAGCGTACGAATCGTGGTGGACGGTTGTGGGTGCAGCGTATCCACCTTGGTTAACGTGTGCGGCGTATGAAACATGGTGGACGGGTGCGGGTGCAGCTTATTTTCCTTTGTCAGGGTGTGCAGCGTACGAGTCGTGGTGGACGAATGCGGGCGCAGCCTATCCGCCTTTGTGAACGTGTTCAGCGCAGGAACAGTGGTGGATGGGTGCGGGAGCAGCGTATTTTCCTTGGTAAGCGTGTGCAGCGTATGAACCATGGTGGACGGGTGCGGGTGTAACTTTTCCGCCTTGGTGAGCGGGTGCATCGTAGAAACCGTGGTGGACGGGTTCGTGTTCAGCGTATCCTCCTTGGTTAGCGTGTGCAGCGTTGGAACCTTGGTGGTCCGGTGCGGGCCCACCGTATCCTCCTTAGAGAGCGTCTGCAGCGTAGGATACATGGTGGACGGGTGCGGGTGCAGCTTATTTTCCTTTGTCAGGGTGTGCAGCGAACGATACGTGGTGGACGAGTGCGGGCGCAGCTTATTCGCCTTGGTGAACGTGTGCAGCGCAGGAACCGTGGTGGACGGATGCGGGTGCAGCGTATCCACCTTGGTTAACGTGTGCAGCGTAGGAAAGAAGGTGGACGGGTGCGGGTCCAGCTTATTTTCCTTTGTCAGGGTGTGCAGCGTACGAGTCGTGGTGGACGAGTGCGGGTACAGCTTATCCGCCTTTGTGAGCGGGGACAACGTAGGTTCCTTGGTGAACGGGTGCGGGTACAGCTTATCCGCCTTGGTGAGCGGGGGCAGCGTAGGTTCCTTGGTGAACGGGTTCGTGTGCACCGTATCCTCCTTGGTGAGCGTGTGCAGCGTTGGAAACTTGGTGGACAGTTGCGGGCCCACCGTATCCACTTTGGTGAGCGTGTTCAGCGAAGGAACTGTGGTTGACGGGTGCGGTTGCAACTTTTCCGCCTTGGTGAGCGTGTGCAGCGTAGGAACGTTGGTGGAAGAGATATTGTGCAGCGTATTTTCCTTGGTCAGCGAGTGCAGCGTACGAATATTGATGCACGGGTACGGGTGCAAATTTTCCGCTTTGGTTAGCGGGTGCAGCGTTTGAACCTTGGTGGACAGGTTCGTGTGCAGCGTATCCTCCTTGGTGAGCGTGTGCAGCGTAGGAACCTTGGTGGACGGGCTATTGTGCAGCGTATTTTCCTTGGTCAGCGAGTGCAGCGTTCGAATCTTGATGCACGGGTACGGGTGCAAAGTTTCCGCCTTGGTGAGCGGGTGCAGCGTTGGAACCTTGGTGGACAGGTTCGTGTGCAGCGTATCCTCCTTGGTGAGCGTGTGCAGCGTAGGAACCTTAATGGACGGGCTTTTTTGCAGCGTATTTTCCTTGGTCAGCGTGTGCAGCGTACGAGTCGTGATGCACGGGTGTGGGTGCAACGTTTCCGCCTTAGTGAGCCGGTGCAGCGTAGGATCTTTGGTGGACGGATGCTGGTACAGCGTATCCGCCTTGGTGAGCGAGTGGAGCGTAGGAAACTTGTTGTACGGTAGCGGGTGTAGCGTATCCACCTTGGTGAGCGGGTGCGGAGACGTGGGCGGGAGAGGGTCCGCAGTAGGGGTAGTTGGATCAGGTGTGGGCTTCGGTTCTGGCTGGCTGGACGGCTTCGGGTACGGCGGCCGGCGTGGCGTAGTGGTGTGTGGTTGCGGCAGCGTTCTTATGGTGATGGTGATACTGTGGTGCGGAAGCGGTAGCGTAGTGATGGTGATGGTGTGGGGCGGGAGCGGCGTAGTGCTGGCCGACGGCATGAGAGGCTGGGGCCACGTTGTTGCAGGTGTGTGGTTCGACGCCCGCTGGGTACTGCGCCGCCTGCGGGGCTCCGGATACCGCTGAGACAAACAGGGCGACGAGGATCTGTGCGGAGGGTACGGGACGGGAAGGTTAACATTTCTACGTATATCTTTACTTCACCTCTTTATTTTTTGTATGCTGGTTTGTCTGGATGAAATTTTGTAATCGAAATTCAACACACTTCCCAATGTTCAATCATGCTGAAATTTGGCAAATTTATTTACTCTTGATGACCTAACATGAATAAGTCATTAAAATAACTGACTATCAAATTATTCTACTAAAAAAAAATGGTTTACATTTTAATCGTATAAATGTCTTTTGCCAAAAGATGACGCTAGTAGAATTACCATTTATAGTGATCAAGAACAAATGCTAACAATTAGAAAGTTATAGAATCATTGGACAATTAATGTAGGGACTAAAAATAGTAATTATAAGTTTTTTTTAAATCTCCTTTATATAACCTTTGTTAATTAATTTAAAATATATGTGTGTTAAAAAAAGCATTTTTTTACATATTATTATTGCATTAATGACATTTCTCTGCTGATTGCTCGTCTGTCTTACTGTTGCGCTTCTTGCTGAATGAGTTTGATAACCTTGAAAGTGGTAGGCTTCACTTCGTAGAACTTCATCATATAAGTACTCATGAATAATTAAACTACTTAGTACTTTTCTACAATTGTTTTATTCTGTGACGTGTTTCACCGATTGACGGCATCGTTAGGTACAGAAATTTTGTTATTCGAGTAAGTTTTTTGTAGTTACGGGAGCGGAGGGGAAAATACACTTATTTGGGTAGGGTTGAGAAAACACGTTGATCAAGGGCTGGTGAGGCAGGATGATTATTATTTCTGCATCTCTCACAACTCCTTTCCGATGAAATTAATTTTTTCTCGCCACACCAACCCTTAATCAACGCGTCTTTTCTTTTCTCAACGCTGCACGACTATTTGTTTTTTCCCCTCCTCCCCCGTAACTACTGCGACAAAGAACGCATAAAACAATCTTTCTGTACCCGACGATGCTGTCAATCGGTTAAACGCGTCGTACAATAAAAAATGTGTGGAGAAGTACTTGGTATTTTAATTATTAATGAGTACTTACATAACGAATTTGATGACACTGACTCATTTGCCATGTAATTACCCTAACCCAGTGGAGACTGCGGACTGTAGATATCTCGATGAGGAAGAAACATCATAGTATTCGGAGCTGGCTTGCAGACAGTTGGAAAATGAGATAAGGCACTGTATTGCAACATGGGTAGCTTGACAAAGAACGATATCATTGAAAAATTTTTAGAACAACGTGATGATTGTAAACTAGTGGTAGCCATGGTGACCAAGATTCTCAGGAAAAAACAGTATGTTAAAGAAATGTCATGCAGAAAGGAGTTGCCCCAAGAAAGAGCCAAGCCATTAATAATGCTCGGAATACTTGACCCGTCCTTACTATTGCCGAAGATAAGGGTGTGTTTTGTAGTAAGCAAAAATCAGACACAACCAGCAAGGCTGGTTGGTGTCTTTTGAAGATTTTTTCCCTACTGCTTAAAAAAAACCAAGGGGTCATCTTACTCCTCTACCCATATATATTTAGTCTTAAAAAATGAAATTATGTGGCGAGCTACCAATGATAGAATGAACGTTGTTGGACACTTTCATTGGATTCATTAACCGTCGATTGTGAGCAATCGCAAATATCCTCGCGATATCCACCGTAACATAGCTATCGACGGTTTTCCGACCCATATCCGGTATTCGGATATCCCATATTCCGGTAATCCACTTTTTCATTTCAGGCAAAAAGTACCGAGACTTGATTCAACAGCTTAAGCATTTAGTATTAATTCAATCCCTAAAGCTGTTAATAGTTAGTATTTTGTTGCTCCCTTGATGAAATAAACAAGAACAAAACAAAAATAAGATAGTGAAAATGAGTTGCAGACTGAATTTTTCTAATTATTTACAACTTAAGTTGTTATTTTTCGAAGTGCAACATTCTATTTGAGATTCCCTGCCGGCATTTCTCAAAGACACCGCTGGTAACAGGTGGAGCTAGCTTTTTCTATTTCCCAAAGCATTGTATAATCAGCGCATTTCGTATTCTAGGAATTTTTTTTAAAATCAATGAACCAAATCTGGCTTTAATTCTCCCCTTCTCGACAGCTTTGCCATATTTAGCCTTTTCCCTCACTCAGCTCCCCATTCACCGTGAACGTCTCACTACCTCTTTTATCTTCAACACCCTGTCGTCTGTGTTCCATTCTCATCTCCTCGCTCAGCCTATGTTCTACTAAACTATTGTAATATGGAGAGTGTTTTGGATTCATCATTTGGAATGAGTGTATCCGGAATCAAGGATACGATTTTCTTGGAGGTTCGGTTTCACATGATTCAGCTCATAAAACTCTTTATTTTGACTTATTATAACACTAACGTAATAAAAAGTTAAAATTAATTCAAACCAAAACCCTTCACAAATTCGGAAGCTCCATATAATTCAAGTAATTTCTTTAGAAAAGTAACCTGCCTGACCTATTTATGGTTTTTGAGAATAGCAGGGCGGCTTAGCAAATTAGAAACTATCAAGAAGAATAATGCCGAATTACATTAATCATTTTCATAAAAATGCAACTATTTCTACATCATGGAGTTTGGTGGAAGTTGAAAGAATTGCATGGAATGCACTCACTAATGGGCTTACATGGAAAATGCATCACTGATGTAAATATCTTGAGTGTTTCTAGAGTAAAATTGTCTATTCTAATGAGTCCTTATTAGGTACATTATATAATGTAACATACAGAATGAAATATGACTATATATATTTGGAAGATGGACGTATACAATTGTAATAGCACTGGTAATGACATCTCTGTAATGAGGAAAGTAATACCTGGAGGATAACGAATCCCTGGCGGATACAACGCTGATGGGCGTTGGGCATTTCCAAGCGTCTTCGTCTTCATTTTGACTACAGAAGTATATAAAATAAGGAAATAATCCAGGTCTTCCCTCCCCTTTGAAGAATGCAGTGTACACTTCTTTTAAATTGGAGGGGGTCCGGTGGCGTGTGGAAGGAGGAGAGGCAGGGGGTGAGGTGGTTATTAGGGGAAGAGAGCGGCGGGAAGGGGTGAGGACGGTAGGAGACCCCGATGGCTCAGACGCAGGGGATGAGGAAGATGACGAAACTTCTTTTTTTAATGGCCTTCCCCGACTGTATGGCGCATCCTCGCCTTCTTCATTCCTCCTTGAATGGCAACCTGCAACACATGACAGGCATTAAGATGTCGGCCGCGCTCTGATAAACCTTCTCTTTGGAGAGAAATAGATAAATTGTGGACTGAATGCCGGCATTATTATTGGGCGCGGCTTTCCGGTAGGAACTCTTTCCAACACGTACACATTCGGGGACCAAAATGAATTCAAATTGATGCCGCGCGTTCTTTTTGATTCCCGTTAGAGCGAATGGACAAGAAGCAAATTGAGGAATTAAAATGGAAGCAGCTTGCCTTTTTCGTATGGGTCATGGCAACACAAACAAATGTGCTAATAGATTACCTCATTTGATGCATTAACTCTGCCAATTTATCATGCAGTCAAGACGTGTAAACTAAAACCTATTAAGGATTTAAAGATTCGTTTTCGTACTTACAGTTGAGAGATCCCATCTTTCCTTTCTTCTTATATATATATGTATATATTATTTCTCTTGAGTATAAATTGTACCTCGTCAGGTTTTGCTGGAGAACAATCATTAAATGCTTAAGTTTCCCTAGCAACGCTGTCGAACCATTTAGCCTTCTGACTATTGTTGTCCATAGGAGAATGCGTACGATGCGGGAGATTGCATTTTATTCTTAGTATGTGTGATGGGAACTGTGTTGTGATAATAAACTTGTCGTAATTCATCTGTGATTTAGAAATTTTATGTTTTTGCTTGGCGCTGCATCCGCACCCGCATAATTATAGTTTTTTGTTCAAATGGCATCCTTAGAGAATTTTTCCATGTTTTACTTTGTGAGTAATTAAATTTTATTTTACTGTAAGATATCGCAATAATGCTCATCCAACTCGTTGAAATAAAGAATGCTAATGAATAAAATAAACATGTAGGCTAAGCAACGAAGTTAACAAAATGAAATTATTTTTTTTATTACTGATAATATATTACCACCATATATAATAATTACCATCTCATTAAAAAAAAGATCTCACATCAACTAAATCGAATAATTATAGTATCTTGCACAGTGTTTTTTTCTGCTGTATGTAAATCAATTTTTAATGTAAGATGTCAAAATATTGTTCTACATACACGTTGAAATAAATAATTCTCTCGATTAAATAAACATATAAGCTAATAAAACGAAGTATGCAAAAACTAATCATTATCGGTTTTAATACTGATTTTATTTTTAGCCATGTAATTTGAATATAACAAAGTGCCTCACATTGCACAAATCACTTTTTTATAGAGTTTTTTAATGTATTTGTTTGTGCATAATTAACTTAAATTTAAATTGTAAAATATTGAAATGCTATTCATCTAACACGTTGAAATAAAGAATTCTAAGTAAAAAAATATACACAAAAGCTAAGCAACGATGCTTTAAAAAACACATCATTTTTAGTTTTATTACTATTTATTTTATCACTATATCATTAAATGTATAATAATATCTCACATTGCACAAATCGCTTCTTCAAAGAGTTTTTCAATGTTTTTGTTTGTGAAGTATTTAATTCAATTTTAATTGTAAGATATCGAAATATTGTTCATTGAACATGTTGACATAAACAATTTAAACGAAGAAAAAAAGTCATAGCTAAGTAGAACATTATTCCAAAAGAAATCATTTTCTTCGTATTTAATATTCATTTGTTTATAACCATGTCATTTGAATAAACAACAATATCACAAATCACACAAATCGCTCCTTCATAAAGTTTTTCAATGCTTTTGTTTGTGCAGTATCTAATTCATTTTTTACTGTGAGATATCGAAATAATATTCATCTTCCACGTTGAAACTAAGCAATGAAGTTTTCAGAAATTAATCATTTTTATTTTTATTACTTATAAATTATTAACATGTCATTTGCATATACAATAGTATATATTTTTGCATACATCGAATTCTAATAGAGGTATTTAATGTTTTTTTTGCATTATTTGAATTATATAGTAAGATATCGAAATATTGTTTATCTAACACTTTGATATAATAGAACTCTAACGAATAAAATAAAGGTGTAAGTTTAGGAACAAAGTTTTCAAAAACAAATATTTACGGTTTTATCAGTTTTTAAAAATAACCATTTCATTTTAATATACTACAGAACCTCACAACTTAAAGATCGCTTCTTCTTTTTATAGTTTTTACGTTTCGTTTGTGCAGTTTTTCACTCAATTCTAATAGTAAAATATTGAAATACGGTTCATCGTACAAGTTGAAATAAAGAATTCTTAGTAATAAAATAAACACACAAACGATGTATGAAAAAAATCAATTTCGGTTTTATTACTGATTATTTTATCATTAGATCATTAAATGTACAACCGGATCAGGTATAGTTATATACAGGACCTTACTAAAGTTAAAAAAATAAGTTTTATAATTTACAATGTTCCATTTACAATGTTTACAACTATAGCAAAAACTAACTTTTCTAGCACCCAATCGATCATTTTCCCGTTTAGATAATACAATTTGTGTTGATTCTCCTAGGAGATGATTTGAGTTTGTGAACAAACGATTCATCGATAATGTTTTTACTAAAATAGACAATTTTTAGAAGCATTTAGTTGTTTAGTTTCAAGAGATACAAAAACATCATACAGATTTGATGCCTCAAAAGAAGACACAGATGGGGATAATTCAAAGAATAAATTCGCCTTGAAGTGTTTTTGTCGAACATTTCCGCAAAGAGCACTGAAATACATTTCATAACGGTTTCATTTACAATTTTAAAATATCGTTACAACTACATGTAACTAACAATATACATTTTTATAGCATTCTTTTAATTATTTTCCCATTCAGGCAGAACGGGTTATGTATATTTTCAAGGAGATTATTTGAATTCGTGGACAAACAATTTATCCATAGTTTTTTAAACAAAAATATCCAATTCATTAGCTTATCGTCGTGTGATACACTTGAATACATGGCGCCGCACAAGAGGGGCATGGCGCACTTTACAAGAGAAAATTGTCTCCTTCCTCTGTCCATTAGCAAGGCACACAACACATCGTTTTACTCCCTGTTTTCTCTTCCTTGTAGGTGAATTATGGTCAGTGATACGTCGCCCTATGAGTCTTCCTGGGGTTTGAACTGCTGCCCTTCTTTCTCTTTTTCTTCCTTATCTGCATCTTTAAGCTTGAATCAAGCAAACTAGTCTCCACCGATAAAGGTTGCTTCAGGCTTGAAAATACATGCCTGAATCAAGGTGTTGACACCTTGCTTATTAACATGCCAATGCAAGCCCTTCTATTATGAAAAGACTTGAGTGGTTCACCCAAGTTTGAATTTATTAAATTCAATTTCCATTAGAAATAGTGTAAACATGATTGCTCTATTTCTAATGGAAATAGAATTTAATACATTCAAAACTGGGTGAACCGCTCAATTGTCTTTTCCGAGGAAATACTTCAAATATAGAACAAGTAACAAAAGAAAACTATTCTAAAATAAACACACATATAATTCCTTGAAAAGCAAAAATAGAAAAAAAATCTAATAGGAATCATATCAGGCCATTCTTAAAAAGCCTAGTAAATACAAAAGTACTCGTATTCAATTAAATCAACAAAAAACTTATAGGTCACAATGAATGAACACCTAATAACACACCCTAGCCACAAGAACTAGTGTATTGTGATTATTAACAGCTGAAAGCAATACTTAACTAGACAAAAGCTATTAACTTCTATAGTCTGAGTTGATACAAGGGTACTAACTTTCAACCTTGACATGGCAAGGGAAAATCAAGTTGGGCAGCTTGACATAGGCTGGACTCAGGCTTGAAAAATTCAACCTTGTCATGGTAAGGAAAAATCAAGCTTGACGTAAGCTTACATGCTATGTGGGAGGTGGCCTCCCAGTTCCGAATCGTGGAAATATGCAATCAGCACATATTAGAACATCCATAGGAACGTATATTATATCATCTATGGAAACATACATTAGATTGCCCTTCCCTTTACGCCGTCGAAACATCAACAAATTCCGGCATGTTTTCAAGTTTCTCACATTATCCCCCTATTCAGTCTCTCGAATAATTTATAACATTCAGGGTCCCTAAGCTGGTGCTCAAGAATAGACGTAAAGGCTATTGGCGTGTCCTGTAATATTCCAAGTTGAGGGAGAGAGTTGTCATCTTCAAGTTGGAGCTCCTCTCCAAACATCCTTGACAAGCAATCAGCCACTACATTCTCGCTGCCTCTTACGTGATTGGTTCTGGTCTTATAAGGGGATAAATATTGAAGTAACCACCGTCCGACCTTTTCCAATTGCTTGAGGTGGCTTTGCATTCATGATAATACCTCATTATTATTGGTATGAAGTTCAAGTTCCTTCCCTCGTAAATACTGGTCGAATTTCTCGGCGGCGAAAATCACCACTAAGCATTCCGTGTAAGTAGGTGGTATATTTTCTTTCGGCATGGGTCAGAGTGCGTGTGGCGAACGCGACGGGGGCTAAGCTATCACCTTCCCATTGCGATAGTACCCCGTGTGACAGGCCGGGCCCTGCAACTCGGGATTCTCGGCAGCGCTATTAGGTTATGCGTCACTTTCATCACGAGCGAGCCTCGAACATATTCCCCCAATTTTTTACGCACATCGTCCAATGTCCCTGGTCGAACACCTCCAACACAAATTTTGCGCTCACATTCAGTTTTGGGAAGTTGGTAAATCCAACCAGTTCCTGCGGACAAATTGTTGGCCATATCGTTACTGATCTTCTTAAACCGCGCTCAGCTACCATTTGCGCCGTAGTTAGGGTAGTTTTGAGAAAGCACAATCGGATAGGGTAAATGACTTAATAAACGAAATATAGTTAAGCACGCCAAGGCACGGACAGAGAGAAAATATAATTGGTAAGGGTGGAGGGAGGGGAAGGAAAAGGTGGTGGCAACCATATAGTTATGAAAGTTAACTATTACACTATGTGGCAACGATACCTCGGGAACTGCAGTTGTGGATGGGCGGCTGCGTCGTGGCTTTCTAGACCGTGTCACCCAACGCACACAAGGAAGTCTCGGCGAATCTCACCTGAGCCCAGACTTAAATAGGGCAACCCCCATTCAATCGTTGTACAGACCGAAAGGACCCATTTATTTCGGGACACCCGCGACCTTGCAAGGGGAAGGCCTTGGGAGCATTTGTTCGAGGAGTAAAAGGCTGAGACTCCTTGCAAAATTTTCACTTTCATGAAGAGTTAATAGGCGTTGTAAAACGTGGCAGTGTATCTTTGAGGATAATTCTGTTTTCCAAGTTTCTGTTGGATTTATCATCAAGAAGAAACATTGTTTTTAGCATTGTACGGAAATAAGATGACAAACAAAGATAATCTTATAGTCATTATTCTCCCATCATAATATCTACCTCAGTGACCCTGGCCGAACAACACCCATGGGTGCACACCCGTGGTTACACACCCATGGGTGTTGACCAAAAACTACCATGGGTGTACACTTATGGGTGTCAATGAGCATACTCCTATCGATGTGCACCCCGGAGTGCACCTAGCAGTGTCACCCACCGCCAGATACAGAAAAAGCTCTAGGGGACGCAAGATATCGCGACGATTGTATCTTTCAAACTGACTGCCTGGCAGCGACTCCGCTTCCCTTATATATGTATCTCGGTTTTTTCGAGAACATTCGGCTCCAGAATGTTCGCTTCCGGACTTTTAAGGAGTGTGAAAAAATACAAACAGTAGAATATTCGCGACTTTTCTCGAACAAATGCCAGACGGAATAACGTATCGAGATCACTAGAATGGCCAAGACTTTTCTCGTAGGATAGCTATCTATGTGCTAGACAGAAACGTATAAAATACATCGACATCTACATATTACCCCGATAGCCGCCTCAATAGGCGCGTGGCGGGGTGTGTTGGGACACCAGCCGTTTACATATAAAAAGGAAACGCTCAAATGAAATGACACCAAACATTTGTTAAAGTCCCTTATTGTTCGAGGGAAAAACGAATTCCCATACCTATCCGTTCGGCAAAATATCTCTCTTAATTTATCGTTTCTGTCGGACCTAGAAATATAGTGGGGTTCTAATATGATGTTTTCCGTGTCGCTCTTAAAGATATCTATTCTCAATTGCTCAAGCAATCTAAGCCTAGCGCGCAGCCTCCGAGTCTCTAGCGGCTCACAACCTAATTCTTTTAACATCTGTGTAACGCTGTCTATACGCCCGTAGCTGTTTTTGACGAATCGCGCAGCTTTCCTTTGTATTTTATTAAGTTTCCGAAATAAGTCTTTCTGCACCGGATCCCATATGCTCGCTGCATATTCAAGGTGTGGCCGGACGAGTGCGAAATAGCACCTCTCTTTTACTTTTTCATCTGAAAATCTTCCAACAATACGCTTGACGAATCCTAGCTTCTTCAGAGCTCTGCCACAAATATTTCTTATATGTGTTCCCCACGATAGGTTCGAGGTTATCGTAACTCCCAGTTACTTCACTTCATCTATCGCCTTTATGTTAATACCATCCACAGCATATACATGGGGATAGTTGGACGACCTCCGCAAGAAATCTACCGCCGTGCATTTGCTTAGATTAAGTTCGAGTCCCCACTCTTGGCTCCACACATGAACGTTGTTTAAATCCGATGATAGAATTTCAAAGTCAGAGTGATCACTAATTTCGCGATAGATGACAGCGTCGTCAGCAAATAAACGTATTTTACTGCTAGTTCGAGAGCATAGGTCATTTATGTATATAATGAACAAAAGGGGGCCGATTACGCTTCCTTGTGGGACACCTAATGTCACTTTAGCATTTCGTAAGCCTGGAGCCTCTTTTTCTTGTCTAGCTAATAATTATGCTTCACAACCATACGTCAGCACGCTCCACACGAAGGTTTTAAAAAATCTTTTCCTTGAGTCAATTGAGAGTTGATTGTTTATCAAGAGATATGTATTTCTCAATGCTAAAATAACTGCTTTCAATCTACCCAAACAAATGCTTTTTCAATACTGATGAAAGTAACATACATTCTTCCATTTACCTCTAATCTTCTTTCTGAGATAAGTTTTAATTCTAAAGTTGCTTCTCTTGTTCGTTTACCATGCTTAAATCAAAACTGATCTTATCCGACGTATTGGTTTTGTTTTTAATTCTGGTTTTTTTAAATGATATTGATCATTTCGTTATGCAGGATAGAAGATAGTTCCTGAGTTGGCACTACTTGCGTTCCTGGATTCTAATGGTCTTGCTCTTAATGAAACCTGATGGCAATCTTCCATTCATGTAGCATTCAAGAGTTTTGTTGTTAAGCTCATTAGGAATTATATTTCCAAGCTTATGTTAGAAGTTCAACTGTTATTCCATCAGTCTGTGCTGCCTTTTTATCATTAAAGATTTTCCGTGATTAATCCTATTCCGATCAATAATTCGGAGTGAAAGTGAGTATTTTTTGACAATTTCACCATTCTCTACATAATCTGTTGGATCTTCTATAAAAATTCCTTGACAAGGGTCTTCAGTATATTCTTTCCACCATGTGCACACGTCCATGTTTTCAAAAAGTGTTTTCTGCTTTATCTTTTACAGTGTTACTTTTTATTTTTGGTATGTATTGCCGTGTCCTGATGGCTGAATACACTTTACCTAAGTCATTCTTGGCAAAGTCTTCTTCAACTTCCTCAATTTTCTCCTTCATCCAGTTCTTCTCTTCTCTCTATTTATTTGTTATTAAGTTTTCGATATTTTTATATTTGATTTTATGTGTCTTTCCCTTAACTCTATTACGCTGCTCTATCAACTGGAGTATCCACCACTGATTTCTTTACACTGATTTCTAATCTCATAAATCGTGCCATCATGTCACGTTGTGTAGGATCGAAGAATAATTGGAGCCAGAGGGTCGGCATTCGATGTCTTTTGTAGAATGGTGTAAACTATTATTAATATTCATATGTGCTTGCGGTTAATACGTGTGAGCACATTAGCAGTTGCAGTGAACTCTAGTTCTTCATAGAGGCTTCACTGGAGTACTGGAGAGGTTCGAAGTTATCGTAACTCCTAGATACTTCACTTCATCTGTGGCCTTTATGTTAACACCATCCACATCATATACATGGGGATAGTTGGACGACCTCCGTAAGAAATGTACCGCCGTACATTTGCTCAGATTAAGCTCGAGTCCCCACTCTTGGCTCCACTCATGAACGTTGTTTACATCCGACGATAGAATTTCAAAATCAGAGTGATCACTTATTTCGCGAAAGATGACAGTGTCGTCAGCAAATAAACGTATTTTACTGTAAATTCGAGAGCTTAGGTCATTTATGTATATAATGAGCAAAATGGGGCCGATTACGCTTCCTTGTGGGACACCTGGTGTCACTTTAACTGCATCAGAGCTAATTCCGCCAAGAACTACTTTTTGCTTACGATCACTCATAAAGTCGCGTATCCAGTTTACTACTGTTTCGTTTAGCCCGCATGGCTGTAATTTGTTTAAAAGTTTGTTGTGAGGTACCGTGTCGAAAGCTCTCTTAAAATCTAGAAATAATGCGTCCACTTGTCTTTTCGATTCACCAGATTTGGGAACATCATGAAGAAAGAGCGCGAGCTGTGTTTCACATGATCTACCTTTCCGGAAGCCGTACTTACAGCCATGGAGGAAGTAACGACTGTCCTGGAACGTCAAAATATTGTTAACGACGATATGTTCCAGTATCTTGCTTATAATCGACATTAATGAAATTGGTCGATAGTTCCCTGGGTCGTGTTTGTTTCACTTGTTGTTTATCGGTGTAACGTTTTCAATTTTCCAGTCAATTGGTATCTTTCCTTCAGACAATGACTTCTTGAATATTATGTCTAAGAACGGTGCGATATGTGGCTCTAACATCCTTGAGGACACGCGCGGGTATTCCCTCCGGACCCGGAGATTTACTATTTTTTATCGACCGTAGCTGTTTATTAAAACGATGACGCGGACGCGCGCGCGTGCTACATAAGAAAGTACAACTATTCGATAACTCGACTCAGAGTCGACTGACGAAAGACACGAACGAATAGCGTGCGGGCTGACTGGCGGGGGCGCAGCGGGCGGCAATGCAGGCGGCCCCGCAAGGGGGGGGGGGGGCGCGCGCCCCCCATATGTATCCGCCACTGTATAAATCACAATATTACGTATTAACCACCTACTATTCAGAAACTACGAAAATAATGAGAAAATGTATTATTATCGCAATCCAATTGCAAACTGCACTAGTCATGAGGGTCATTTGTTCAAAACATCGTATTTCGCATTTCCCTTGTCCTTCGTTCGCTGCGAGCTCAGCAGATGGCGACACTTGCGAAGGATGTCCGAGGAGGATGACGAAGGAGTCTTAACGACGATTTCACTGGTAAGTATGAGAATCGTTTGCAGTACAGTACGTAGAAAATCGTTGAAATCACTACTGGCGCCGCTGAAAATGTAATTATTGCGGTAGTTACTGGAAGTACATATATCGAAAAAAAAAGGACGATCGCAAAGCACAAGAGCGGAAGTCGTGGTAAACCACAGGGGGAGCCTTTGGAGGCTTTGGAGATTCTCTAAAACTCGAGCCCAAAGAGTATGTAGTATCCCTGCTCGAGCCTTTGTGTCCCGGAATTGAAGCCACCGTTGAGGTAGGTCTACCTCAATGGAAGCCACTGCTTTTGCGCATCCGGTCATCTTGTTCTACGCAAAACAAAGCATTTTCCGTAAGATTCCATTGTGTTAAAACATGCGTTTATATGCAAACCTTTGTATGTCACGCATGAAATCAATGATCATACTTATCCCGGTATTCTTGAACGATAATTGATAATGCTACTGTTACTCAAAAGCTCTTACAAGCACTGCAACAGCATTAAATAAGTCGACGGTCATGGGGTCTGCCGCAATTAATTCCTCGAGCTCTAAGTAACTGTTAATGCTGATTTGTATTTATCACGAGAGTATATGATAAATGAAAAATGTTGAAACAGATAATAACAACTACATCTAATACCGAAGCCCCATATGTTAGTATTATTCAATTGTGCATGACGATACAGTACGCGGTACGAAAAAAGGGGACTGCTGAGAATTTCTACTTTAAAGCGTACCTTTTAATACTTAATCCTTTGATTGTCACTCATGATATAAATGATCAGACCTATCCTACTGTTCTCGTTCGACAGTTTTTCGTAATAATGATGCGTAAAAGTCGCAGCAAAAACGGGACGGTTGGACAATCAGCCACTATGAAGAACTAGAGTTCACTGCAACTGCTAATGTGCTCACACGTATTAACCGCAAGCACATATGAATATTAATAATAGTTTACACCATTCTACAAAAGACATCGAATGCCGACCCTCTGGCTCCAATTATTCTTCGATCCTACACAACGTGACATGATGGCACGATTTATGAGATTAGAAATCAGTGTAAACCATTACTGGATGGAAAAAACGGCTCTGAAACAAAAATGTTTACAGAATGATTAACATCCAAAAAGAAGCAATCCAAAGCATTTCTTTTATGATAAATTAATGACACCAGCCACCTAGATACGGAATGGAATGTGAGACACAATAAAAGACGGTGTCTACAAAATTATTCAGGTTTGTTGTTTTCAAATATTACAAATGGCATCAACAGCTGGGCCTCCGATTCAGCCGACTCATTCACCTCGTCTTCGTCGAGTAGCTCACCCACCCCTGCCAACACCGTATACTTTTCTGGGTTCACTTCGCGAGGCCGGTGGTATCTCATTCCATGATGAGCAGATTCTGACAGTTTCTTCCCCATTTCTCGGCTCGTATTACGGCTTGGGATCGTCTTACTCCAAAGCTCGCTGAATCGAAAGACAAGAACTGCTAATTCCCCCGCGTGACCATCCAACACCACCACCCATCTCTCTAGGTGGTGTTGGGCCATCTCACGCCTCCCTTGGCCGTAACGTCTTCTCGCTCAAGATGAAAAAATGTCACTGCTAATTTTTGGACAAGACGAAATTCCTGAGCGCGAGACACGATCAGCGAGAACGATATGGGAAAAATATGGGAGAAATGGAATATAATTTAAACAGCCAGACAATCTTCGGTTGCATCCACATATGACTAAAGTCCTAGTTGCTAACAGAGGAAATAATGATGTGAGGATTATGTTGGATAGAGAATTAGGTACTAAAAAATTGATAGAGTTTGACTAGGTACTTAGGAAGCAAAATAACTTCTGATGGAAGGAGGAGGTACAAAAGATTAACAGGGGAGAACACTGGGAGCAAAGATTGCATTTAACAATAAAACACGACACTTCCAACTCCGCCAATATATTGCTGATGAAAAAGCTGCTTAAGATCTTTACGTGGAGTGCATTGCTGTATGGCAGCGAGAAATGGACTGTGGTACAAGGGGAGAGGAAACTACTATAGGCTTTTCAGACGTGGTGTTATAGAAGGATGTGCAAGATATGCTGGGCCGGGTGAGTGACAAATCAAGAGGTACTGAGAGTAGTTAACAAGTGCGGAACCTGAGGAGAAGAGGAAAAAAAAGATGGTATGGATGGATAGGTTATCTACTGCGGCATGAGGTATTTGTGAAGAAAATTTTAGAAGGGATGATAGAAGGTAAGAGAGGTAAGACCAAGATTGAAATATTGGAAGCAGATAATGGAGGACATGGGATGTGAATGGTTTTAGGAAATGAAGCGGATTACAGAAGATAGCGAGAATTGGAAAGCTGTCAAACAGCAATCCTGATGGAATTCCAACTGGAGAATAAAAAACTTTAATTCACAATTTCTTCTAACAACTCTCCTTCCAATCCCTCAACATACATGTTGTAAAGAAACGGTGATAGCAAGCAAACCCTGGCTGACCTTCTGACTTTTCAGACCCCCCTTCCCAGATCTCTAACGAGAGGTAAAGGACATTGAAAAAAATTTAATGGGGATTTCACCATGTACTTTTGGCCAGAATGATAGATTAAGTTTGTCAATTTTCCACCCATAAGTAAATCATATAATTTTAGAACACAATTAAACTAAATAATAATGCATTTTGAGGTTGGTTAATAAAATACATACACGTTTGTAATCAATATGATGATTATAGCACAAAAGGTCGTCATTATCAAAAAATTATTAAAAAAGTAACCCAAATCCATCACAAAAAACAACACAAATATTATAGTTATAAACTCCCTTATACATGGAATAGACTTCTTCGAAATTAATTTTTACTTCTCAAAATCATCAACTGCCGGAATTGTTTCTTTATTAAAAAAAAAGACCATTGTTGTTCTTATAAGCCCGACGAATCCGGCAGTATAGCATGGCGAAACTGATGCAAAATATTGAATAATTACTCGCAGATCCAAAAGCCTGAATATCAAGATATACACAATGAATTGCAAAGATCTACAACAAAGTTCCGACATATATTATTTATAAATAACAGGCATTTTTGTGTTTATTTCACTCTATAACAATACATTAACAAATGTTTCAAACAAGTATTGAAATCTCTAATTTTTATGCTCATAAAATCATGTGATAGTGCTGCCTAGTAAAAAATAAATACATAATTAATAAATTGATAATTATGAATGAAACATAAAAATGTAGTGACCGTCAAGGCAACAAGTCGGCTCACAACTGTGCGTCATGCAACATCCCTGTCTGTGGCACACACTCCAAGCCCACTTGTCTCAACTGTCTCGACATTTAATAAAGGGTGAGTTTGTTTTATATACATAGGGCGTATACAATCTTTTTACATCTGAAAGTTTTGATATGCTTTTATAAAAAATAAATTTGTATATCTAATCAAGTTGTGGGTTTTGTAGGTTCACTCGTGGCCAACATACCTCAACTACACTGACTTTGGGATGCAACTAAACCAAGAACTGGACATTTATAGTGATATAAAATTGTGGAAATATATGCGTTCTTATTGGAAAAAAAGTTATGAAGTAATAGTTGAAGTTTTTTTAATCTTTGTACCCATGTAATAAACCATGGCTCATTTTTATTAGGTTTTTTTTAAAATTGTGTACATTTTCATGCTTCAAAAACTTGAAACCTTTTCCTTAAAATAATAAGCCAAATAGTATTTTTTTATTTTTTTATAACCTTTATTCAATATTAAAGAGTGTAAAATTTTTGTAAGTAAGCTAGTTGGACGTAAAATTACTAAAATCTTGTACTTTAACAAAAATCTCATTTTTTGTGATGCGTTTTTTTAATTCTGAAAAAAATACAATGGTAATAAAATATTTTTTTAAACACATGGTTTGAGTTTATATACCTTGAAACTTAAATGTATAAAGTTATAAAAAAAAACAAAAATTTAAATTAAGCTATTAAACAATTTTTTTTATTGCGAGTCAGGGTGACCCGCGGCGACCACATTAGGCTACATGTTAGGTGCGACTACTCCCGGGTGAACTTATATTCATACCTGTAAATAAAAAATGCAACAATTACATGGGTTGAATTAACTGAAACAGGATAATTCACACACAGACTGCATAAAATATAACTCTCTAAAAAGTAATTGCAACTTAACAAAGTGAATCTTATAAAAGTAATGACAATATATTGCTTATTTATGGTCAATAATATGACTCATGGGGATAAAAACAGATGTCTATCTTTCACACAGACATTCGCATTGACAAAAGTATTATAATTAAGATTTTTCAATTTAGTGACAAGGGAAAAGTGAGCAACACACCGTTTTGTGATAAACAGAAGGGACAAGGGAAATATCTGATCGTGGGCATAATATGTATAGCATCCCACGCAAACGTTATGCCTAGTCCACCACAGGTCGCCAGCTCTAAGCATCTAACAGAGGTCTCTTCATCCTAATCTTCAATGGGGTCCACGATTGAGGTTGGCCTTGGTCTTTGGTTGGTTAATTAAATGTTTACATCACCAATGTATTAACTTTTTAAATGTTTTCCATTTATATGCTTGGACAGATTACGGGAAAACAATCTGATGCCAATGTTTGTAGTTTGAAGGTAGGCATTGGCAAACTTCACTTTGGTGACGGAAGATGATGACCAAAGCATTACTTTGGCACAATGGTGATCGTGGACGCTCACCTCAGAATGCATGTGAATTTGTACTGTATAAAATATTAAAGCAATAACCCGCTTTGCATTATCATCTGCACGTCATAAAAATGATAGCCACTACTTTGAAAATCACAAAGGCATGAATGACATGAAGGAGGCCAGATTAAAACTTTCCTTCAATTTCATGCAATTTCATGTCATTCAAACTACTTCAGCTTGCTTCAAAAAACTCTTGTCAGCGTCAACATACATGGCAATCATTCAAAGAGTGGATGCCTTTTTGTGTACCAAGACAAAATATTTCAAAGCCCATGTTGGTGACCCCCTGTAGACAGGTGATATACAAAAGGTGTGGCTGCTCCGTGCCTCGGGAGACTGATTGCAGAGCGGAGGGACGAGGAAGTGAAAATGAGGAGGAGGAGAAGAGGTGACTCTTTGGAGGATGTCAAGCACACACTGTTTTCATTGGAATGTCAATGGGCAGTGGACATCACAGAGAGCTTAAATGATTTAACAGAGTAAATCCAATTGAAAGTTGACAAATGTTCAACATGCATTGACAGAAATCCTTTCTTTTTGGAATCATGAATCATAAAAGGACACAAAAGTACAAGATATGTAAATTAAAAAGGCAGACTATTACATATTTTGGTGTAAGAACATGAATAAATGTTTCCTACCTTCACTCATCCAATGATCTTTATCTTTGTGGCTACAAGTCTCCCAGGGTTTGTTTGATTGCATCGTATCTGGTCAGGGATAGAAAGGAAGAATGGGGAGAGTTTTATGTACCCTGTTAAAAGTTTCCCCCCTTTTCCAGGGTAGTTCCCCCCTGTTCCAGGGTAGTTCCCCCCTGTTACCTCTCAGGAACCAGGGAAAACAGTGAGGGGAACCTGCATGTTCCCAGGAGAAAAGGCAACGCTCTGCGGAACCTTTGCATTCCTGAATGAAAAGGGTGAAACCTTAATCCAGTTTCAAGTTTATCAGAAAAAATATTTAGAAACCTATAGACATTTGAAATGGGAACAATCACACATAGGACTGAAGGAAATACCAGCACAAATAATGGGTAAATTGGGGAGCACCTGTTCATAAAGATGCATTCGTATAATCCTCCATACCAATGATAAGGGAAACTCAACGATCATTCGTATTAGTGGGAAATATGGGAACTGAGATGACGGACTTAGCACGATCGCAAAATGTCCGCCTTTTATAAGTACATTTAAAAGGTACCATTAACGCTTAAATTTCAAATGACGAAAGCGTTGAACTTGCGTTTTATAATATGTAAAAAGTAATTTGATATTGCGTTTAAGAAAATAGTTCTATGTTAGTATTAAAACCTCTTGTTATTTTCCATGACTTTCGGTAACACCCGCTATGAGTTTTGCTTTCATAATTCGCGGTCTTGGCTTCGACCAGTTAGGGAGAGATCGATTTTTCTTGCGAGCGATTAATCGGTTTTGAAAATGGTGTCTTACATACATGGGTGGTATATTTGCAGTGTTAGCGCTACGTATTTTGATTTATCTCAGCGAGTTTATAAAACGTGATATTAGGAGGAAAGATTAGCTAATGGTTGAGGCTGACATATTTCCGGAATATTCTTCTTCTGCCATTGAAAGAACAAGGTAAGGATTCCACATACTCTTTGGAACTTAAGAAACCAAGTTTGCAACAACACGTTTAAAGTTTATAGACATGTACTTTCAGGTACTTCGCAAGGAAATAGTAATCAGCATCCATAGTGACGCTTCATAAAACCTGATTTTCATTGCACCTACGCAACGATGGGTGATCTTTGGCCTTCTGTTTTCTTAGGGAGTACTATACGCTGCAAAGTTATGTGCCTTTGGGGCGTCAAGAAAAAATTGAACAATATTGGGAACATAAAATCGTGTTGTTTCCAGCAGTGCGTACGCAATTCTTCCCCAAAGAATTAATTGCAAAGTGTGGCTTGTCTTAAAAATCTCAGAAAATAGATAAATATTTGACAAACAAGTACACATTTTTAAATAAGTAAACAGCTAATTCTAATTTCGATTAAATTTAGGAGTCCATACAAGCCACTCTATGACATCAGAAGAAGATTTCTACATACATGCTTTAACATTTTTAAGTTCATGAGAGGTTGATAGCAGTAGCTTATGTGATGTTATCAACTTTCCAGCACCTACTACACCAAACCCACAGGCAAATATGTAGTTAATCCACAACTACAGTATTAGTCAGCAGGCTTTCAACCTAAGAGCTAACTGGGATTGATAATTTACATGAAATATTCCTAACAATTGAATTTGCAGATAGTAGGCAAAAAAGTTAGTAGTCTAAATTATGTACTCTCATAACACCACAGGAAACCGCATTGCTAAGTCTGGTCCATTACACCAGAGAATGAGGAAGGTGCTATCCAAAATTTTCTGGACCGGCCCGAGTGATTTCCGATCAAAGGAGTCACCACCAGTGGTCTACTTTCCACTGGCCTAATGAATCAGTCTGCCAAACTGCTACTATCAGTGGAAGGAGTGCTTTACTGATCTCGTGCTGTCCTGGGATCAGGCGATAGTAGAGACATTAGGAAGAGAATAGGGCTAGCAAAGGAAGAGTTCAATAATAGAAGGGAGCTGATGACGGGGACCTTAAGTAAGGATGTAAAAAAGAGTCTAGTGAAGAGCTTGATATGGAGTGTGGCGTTGTATGGGGCAGAAACGTGGACCTTGAGAAAGGAAGACGAAAATAGGCTGAAGGATTTTGAGGTGTGGGTGTGGAGGAGGATGGAGAAGGTGCGTTGGACGGAGAGGAAGACAAATGAGGAAGTGCTTGACATGGTGGGCGAGGAGAGGAAACTTATAGATGAGATTAGGGGAAGACAGGGTAGGTGGCTGGAAGGGGTAGTGAAGGACGGTGGTTTGCTGAAGGCCGTGATTGAGGGTAGGATGTTGGGTAAGCGGGGAAGGGGAAGGAAGGGAATCGGTTTTATGGACGGCATGAAGAAAGGTAGGACTTATACTGATTGTGAGATGAAGAAAGAAATACTAGAGGTATAAAGGGCACGGCACGTGTAAGAGTTTGTTGGATATTCTCTGACTTTCATCACAACCTACCTCTAACCGGTAGATTACTGTAATGAAGGCCTAGTTACACGGTACATTAGAATGTACAAGTTCCTGTACATTTGTGTGAATGGTTTTATGTACAGATTCTTGTACATTTACATGGCCAAGATCAACGAATAGTTGGCTACACGGTACATTTTGTCGGACAAGTTTTCGCACATTTTTAGATGCGCATCATGCGTTTTCATTTGTTTTTCCAATTTATTTAAACCTTAGGCCCGTTATTTAAACCGATTTCAATGCAGGAAAGCCGTCGACTTCTAGGAAGCAGACGACAACTGTATAGAATCACCCAATCACGAGTAAATGTGTATAGAAACGTAGGGTAGATGAAAAGTCGAGATGTGTACAATGTCGTTGGGTAAGTACTAGGAAGGATAATTAAATATTAAAGCATGGTATCACGTAGTAGTACATTCATAGTACGAAAATGAAAATTATCATTTTTTTTGTTGGCTCATCGTTGGGTAATTGTATGTTGGGGAACCGTAGGCTCCCGCAACACTCCCTCGCCTGTACCTCGGCGTTCTCTGGAGCGCGTCGGGCGTTCCCAGGTCACTCGCCGCACGCTACACCGCGGACCAGTGTCGACACTCCGCTAACGCTCCCTAAAACGCTCCCAGTGGGCCATAATCTGCTCCCCGGACACTACCGCGACACCTCCTAAGTGCTCCCACAACACTCAACAGCTACTTCCAGAACACTCCGCTCTGACTCTCCGCCAACACTTAATCGTCGCTCCCGTTTCGCCTGGGTATGCTTTCCCCATGCCTTTTTCATGGCTTACCATTTTTCATTCAAATCGTATTTTTCTGGCAGAAGTGAATTCTGAGAAGCAAGATTCTGTCATTTACTAGACAATTTAATGTATATTATATAAACTTTGACGATAATACTTTTTTTTGGACTTTTAAGTGCGCATGCTTTTATACGGAAAAGACTGGTTACTTTCTTAACTTTGCATCAGATATTACTTTTGAATTTTCAATTATTACGCTTTTTTTTATTTTCGAAACATCAAAATTTTGCACAAATAGATAACGTGATAGAGTATCACGAAAAATCATAGTGAAATTATTCTCATATCATATAATAGTATGAGAATATATTGAAAGTGGTACAGACGGAATACCATGCACAATAATGGAAAAAGGGGAAAAATATATAGGAACAGATCGGCACTCCCAACTGATTCCTTATTTTTTACAACATCTTACAAAGGAACTGAATGTTACGTTTAATGCAAATACCTGCATTACATTTGCAACACTAATTTCGGGTTCGTATAGTGGGGGCTTGCAGGGAACACAGTCTACGTACTCCCAAAGCGCAACTCGTAGGAAGGTGGTTTGGTCCATGAAAATGGATATCAACAGAAACTCTTCCAAGTAAAAACAAGATTATAAGTTCAATTCTACCAATAATAACAACATACACTGGATTATATCTGTTCAGAGAATCACGAATTCCCAGATTATCTGCTCAATGAAGGTGAATTTCTTTTCCCACGTTTATTTATTTTTATATTTTGGCTACAAAAGATCCATGAAAGATCACAATTTCCACATAGATAGAAAAAAGATAGGAAGTAGTGTTAAATGAGCTTAGAAATCAAGTGAGAAAGGAGGGCTACCGTAATAAGTAATTGAAAAGTAGCAATGATGCAAGTTACCATTGAAGAAGTCCCTCTTAGTGTTACAGAGAAAATGCATTTTATGAAAACTTTGAGAAGAAGTAATTCAATAATTGGGGGTTTGATGAAATGTAATCGCCTACTGAAAAACATTTTGGGTAGATAAAGATGGGAAGCTAATAATAGAATATTTAACGCGAAGGATTTTGAATTGCCAGATTAAGAAGGAATTAAAATAGTCAAGCGAAATTTGGATGGAGCGGAGATACACAACAAATCAATCTTCTGACTGATGGCAGCTGATCATGAACGATGATCCATCGCTACCTGCCCTAAATCGGTAGAATAACATCCATAGTATAAAGAATGTTTGTATGTCTATCTTTTACACCAATCTACAGTTTTAATCTGATCGTACTGAAACTTTGCTGACTAATAGTCCAAGGCAGGAGAAAAATTATAGGTAATTTTAAAAATATCTCACAGGGCCCCGAAAGTTCACAATAAGTGGCGCTTTTGTGGAATACGCTACGTGTTGGGTTTTGTGCAGTATTTCATGTTTTACTTTTTGTAATTACTTCCGCTCAAGATATATGGTTCGGATGTATTTATTAAAAAAATTGGTTGAATGAATGATGTTTCTATTTCATTCAATCAATGGTCTTTTCCAATTATTATTTGCCTGAAAACCACGTTATTAGCTGCGAAAAGGCACAGTATTCTCTGAAATCAACAGTAGCATATTTCCTTGAGAACCAGATTTTGTTCTTCAACGCATTTAAAATTCATTTTTCTTAACTAAGCTGATTAGGAATGCTAAGCATTGGGATTTGTGTAGTGGTTTATTTTATTGATTTTTAAAACTACTTTCACTCAAAATAGAGAGTTAAGACTTATTTAATCAGATCTTTGAAAGAATGAAATTTCTCATTTTTAAAAATCGATACTCCTCTTACATAATGAGTTATGAAGGAAGTGTAAACCCAAACAACGCCTAATGGAAATTCAGCTAATATAGTTATAATTAGGATATCAGAGTCAAAGTAATACAAGTGACATCAACACGAAAAAAGATATGAGCGTATATATTCTAAGTTGGTAGCGTCGGGTACCGTAAGGTAGCTACAGGAAAGGGAATACATGTGTACGAACGTAAAGTGATACGTTCTAGCTGCCGAACACATAAGCTACTTCGCTCTCTGTAATTTCGTACCGGAGTAAAGTGATACAGGTGACACTGCGCGAGGTGTTTCACTTGTATTACTTTGACTCTCAGGCCCTCATATTATGTCATGACAGGTTATAAACATCTGAGTCTTACCATAATTGTCACCATTCATCGTCGCCTGTAGTTGCATAAGGGGTAGTTGGGGCAGGAGTGGGAGTCCACACAAGCGGGGTACTGAGGTGCAGCAGCGGGAGCACCGTGGCGAGAGTGTGCTGGGGCCGCATAGCCACCGTTGTGAGCGGATGCTGCATAGCCAGCATAGTGTGCTGGACCTGGCACGGCGTAGGCATTGTGGTGAGTTGGTGCAGCGTATCCGCCTTGGTGAGCGGGTGCAGCAAAGGTACCTTGGAAAAAGAGCGCGGGTGCAGCGTATCCGCCTTAGTGAGCGGGGGCAGCGTAGGATTCTTGGTGAAAGGGTGCGAGTGCAGCGTATCCACCTTGGTGAGCGGGGGCAGCGTAGGTTCCTTGGTGAAAGGGTGCGAGTGCAGCGTATCCACCTTGGTGAGCGGGGGCAGCGTAGGTTCCTTGGTGAAAGGGTGCGGGTACAGCTTATCCGCCTTGGTGAGCGAGGGCAGCGTAGGTTCCTTGGTGAACGGGTGCGGGTACAGCTTATCCGCCTTGGTGAGCGGGGGCAGCGTAGGTTCCTTGGTGAACTGGTGCGGGAACAGCTTATCCGCCTTGGTGAGCGGGGGCAGCGTACGTTCCTTGGTTAACGGGTGCGGGAACAGCTTATCCGCCTTGGTGAGCGGAGGCAGCGTACGTTCCTTGGTGAAAGGGTGCGGGTACAGCTTTTCCGCCTTGGTGAGCGAGGGCAACGTAGGTTCCTTGGTGAACGGGTGCGGGGACAGCTTATCCGCCTTGGTGAGCGGGGGCAGCGTATGTTCCTTGGTGAACGGGTGCGGGTATAGCTTATCCGCCTTGGTGAGTGGGGGCAGCGTAGGTTCCTTGGTGAACGGTTTCGGGTACATCTTATCCGCCATGGTGAGCGGGTGCAGCGTACGAATCGTGGTGGACGGATGCGGGAACAGCTTATCCGCATTGGTGAGCGGGGGCAGCGTATAAACCTTGGTGAACGGGTGCGGGTACAGCTTATCCGCCTTGGTGAGCGGGGGCAGCGTAGGTTCCTTGGTGAACTGGTGCGGGAACAGCTTATCCGCCTTGGTGAGCGGGGGCAGCGTACGTTCCTTGGTTAACGGGTGCGGGAACAGCTTATCCGCCTTGGTGAGTGGGGGCAGCGTAGGTTCCTTGGTGAACGGGTGCGGGTACAGCTTATCCGCCATGGTGTTCGGGGGCAGCGTACGTCCCTTGGTGAACGGGTGCGGGTACAGCTTATCCGCCTTGGTGAGCGGGGGCAGCGTAGGTTCCTTGGTGAACGGGTGCGGGTACAGCTTATCCGCCTTGGTGAGCGGGGGCAGCGTAGGTACCTTGGTGAACGGGTGCGGGTACAGCTTATCCGCCTTGGTGAGCGGGGGCAGCGTACGAATCGTGGTGGACGGATGCGGGTGCAGCGTATCCACCTTGGTGAGCGGGGGCAGCGTAGGTTCCTTGGTGAAAGGGTGCGGGTACAGCTTATCCGCCTTGGTGAGCGAGGGCAGCGTAGGTACCTTGGTGAAAGGGTGCGGGTACAGCTTATCCGCCTTGGTGAGCGAGGGCAGCG
Organism: Pyrrhosoma nymphula; assembly: GCA_963573305.1. Taxonomy (NCBI): domain Eukaryota; kingdom Metazoa; phylum Arthropoda; class Insecta; order Odonata; family Coenagrionidae; genus Pyrrhosoma; species Pyrrhosoma nymphula. Next base: position 53,296,755 of record OY754336.1, on the reverse strand, counting down.
TAGGTTTCTTGGTGAACGGGTGCGGGTACAGCTTATCCGCCTTGGTGAGCGGGGGCAGCGTAGGTTCCTTGGTGAACTGGTGCGGGAACAGCTTATCCGCCTTGGTGAGCGGGGGCAGCGTACGTTCCTTGGTTAACGGGTGCGGGAACAGCTTATCCGCCTTGGTGAGCGGAGGCAGCGTACGTTCCTTGGTGAAAGGGTGCGGGTACAGCTTTTCCGCCTTGGTGAGCGAGGGCAACGTAGGTTCCTTGGTGAACGGGTGCGGGGACAGCTTATCCGCCTTGGTGAGCGGGGGCAGCGTATGTTCCTTGGTGAACGGGTGCGGGTATAGCTTATCCGCCTTGGTGAGTGGGGGCAGCGTAGGTTCCTTGGTGAACGGTTTCGGGTACATCTTATCCGCCATGGTGAGCGGGTGCAGCGTACGAATCGTGGTGGACGGATGCGGGAACAGCTTATCCGCATTGGTGAGCGGGGGCAGCGTATAAACCTTGGTGTTCGGGTGCGGGTACAGCTTATCCGCCTTGGTGAGCGGGGGCAGCGTAGGTTCCTTGGTGAACTGGTGCGGGAACAGCTTATCCGCCTTGGTGAACGGGGGCAGCGTACGTTCCTTGGTTAACGGGTGCGGGAACAGCTTATCCGCCTTGGTGAGTGGGGGCAGCGTAGGTTCCTTGGTGAACGGGTGCGGGTACAGCTTATCCGCCATGGTGTTCGGGGGCAGCGTACGTCCCTTGGTGAACGGGTGCGGGTACAGCTTATCCGCCTTGGTGAGCGGGGGCAGCGTAGGTTCCTTGGTGAACGGGTGCGGGTACAGCTTATCCGCCTTGGTGAGCGGGGGCAGCGTAGGTTCCTTGGTGAACGGGTGCGGGTACAGCTTATCCGCCTTGGTGAGCGGGGGCAGCGTACGAATCGTGGTGGACGGATGCGGGTGCAGCGTATCCACCTTGGTGAGCGGGGGCAGCGTAGGTTCCTTGGTGAAAGGGTGCGGGTACAGCTTATCCGCCTTGGTGAGCGAGGGCAGCGTAGGTTCCTTGGTGAACGGGTGCGGGTACAGCTTATCCGCCTTGGTGAGCGGGGGCAACGTAGGTTCTTTGGTGAACGGGTTCGGGTACAGCTTATCCGCCTTGGTGAGCGGGAGCAGCGTACGAATCGTGGTGGACGGATGCGGGAAAAGCTTATCCGCCTTGGTGAGCGGATGCAGCGTACGAATCGTGGTGTACGGATGCGGGTGCAGCGTATCCACATTGGTTAACGTGTGCAGCGTAGGAAACAAGGTGGACGGGTGCGGGTGCAGCTTATTTTCCTTTGTCAGGGTGTGCAGCGTACGAGTCGTGGTGGACGTGTGCGGGTACAGCTTATCCGCCTTGGTGAGCGGGGGCAACGTAGGTTCCTTGTTGAACGGGTGCGGGTACAGCTTATCCGCCTTGGTGAGCGGATGCAGCGTACGAATCGTGGTGGACGGTTGCGGGTGCAGCGTATCCACCTTGGTTAACGTGTGCAGCGTATGAAACATGGTGGACGGGTGCGGGTGCAGCTTATTTTCCTTTGTCAGGGTGTGCAGCGTACGAGTCGTGGTGGACGAGTGCGGGCGCAGCCTATCCGCCTTTGTGAACGTGTTCAGCGCAGGAACAGTGGTGGATGGGTGCGGGAGCAGCGTATTTTCCTTGGTAAGCGTGTGCAGCGTATGAACTGTGGTGGACGGGTGCGGGTGTAACTTTTCCGCCTTGGTGAGCTGGTGCAGCGTAGAAACCGTGGTGGACGGGTTCGTGTTCAGCGTATCCTCCTTGGTTAGCATGTGCAGCGTTGGAACCTTGGTGGTCGGGTGCGGGCCCACCGTATTCTCCTTAGAGAGCGTCTGCAGCGTAGGATACATGGTGGACGGGTGCGGGTGCAGCTTATTTTCCTTTGTCAGGGTGTGCAGCGAACGAGACGTGGTGGACGAGTGCGGGCGCAGCCTATTCGCCTTGGTGAACGTGTGCAGCGCTGGAACCGTGGTGGACGGATGCGGGTGAAGCGTATCCACCTTGGTTAACGTGTGCACCGTAGGAAACAAGGTGGACGTATGCGGGTGCTGCTTATTTTCCTTTGTCAGGGTGTGCAGCGTACGAGTCGTGGTGGACGAGTGCGGGTACAGCTTATCCGCCTTTGTGAGCGGGGACAACGTAGGTTCTTTGGTGAACGGGTGCGGGTACAGCTTATCCGCCTTGGTGAGCGGGGGCAGCGTAGGTTCCTTGGTGAACGGGTTCGTGTGCACCGTATCCTCCTTGGTGAGCTTGTGCAGCGTTGGAAACTTGGTGGACAGTTGCGGGCCCACCGTATCCACTTTGGTGAGCGTGTGCAGCGTAGGAACTGTGGTTGACGGTTGCGGTTGCAACTTTTCCGCCTTGGTGAGCGTGTGCAGCGTAGGAACGTTGGTGGAAGAGATATTGTGCAGCGTATTTTCCTTGGTCAGCGAGTGCAGCGTACGAATATTGATGCACGGGTACGGGTGCAAATTTTCCGCTTTGGTTAGCGGGTGCAGCGTTTGAACCTTGGTGGACAGGTTCGTGTGCAGCGTATCCTCCTTGGTGAGCGTGTGCAGCGTAGGAACCTTGGTGGACGGTCTATTGTGCAGCGTATTTTCCTTGGTCAGCGAGTGCAGCGTACGAATCTTGATGCACGGGTACGGGTGCAAAGTTTCCGCCTTGGTGAGCGGGTGCAGCGTTGGAAACTTGGTTGACAGGTTCGTGTGCAGCGTATCCTCCTTGGTGAGCGTGTGTAGCGTAGGAACCTTGGTGGACGGGCTTTTGTGCAGCGTATTTTCCTTGGTCAGCGAGTGCAGCGTACGAATCGTGATGCACGGGTGCGGGTGCAACGTTTCCGCCTTAGTGAGCCGGTGCAGCGTAGGATCTTTGGTGGACGGATGCTGGTACAGCTTATCCGCCTTGGTGAGCGGGGGCAGCGTACGAATCGTGGTGGACGGATGCGGGTGCAGCGTATCCACCTTGGTGAGCGGGGGCAGCGTAGGTTCCTTGGTGAAAGGGTGCGGGTACAGCTTATCCGCCTTGGTGAGCGAGGGCAGCGTAGGTTCCTTGGTGAACGGGTGCGGGTACAGCTTATCCGCCTTGGTGAGCGGGGGCAACGTAGGTTCTTTGGTGAACGGGTTCGGGTACAGCTTATCCGCCTTGGTGAGCGGGTGCAGCGTACGAATCGTGGTGGACGGATGCGGGAACAGCTTATCCGCCTTGGTGAGTGGATGCAGCGTACGAATCGTGGTGTACGGATGCGGGTGCAGCGTATCCACATTGGTTAACGTGTGCAGCGTAGGAAACAAGGTGGACGGGTGCGGGTGCAGCTTATTTTCCTTTGTCAGGGTGTGCAGCGTACGAGTCGTGGTGGACGTGTGCGGGTACAGCTTATCCGCCTTGGTGAGCGGGGGCAACGTAGGTTCCTTGTTGAACGGGTGCGGGTACAGCTTATCCGCCTTGGTGAGCGGATGCAGCGTACTAATCGTGGTGGACGGTTGCGGGTGCAGCGTATCCACCTTGGTTATCGTGTGCAGCGTATGAAACATGGTGGACGGGTGCGGGTGCAGCTTATTTTCCTTTGTCAGGGTGTGCAGCGTACGAGTCGTAGTGGACGAGTGCGGGCGTAGCCTATCCGCTTTTGTGAACGTGTTCAGCGCAGGAACAGTGGTGGATGGGTGCGGGAGCAGCGTATTTTCCTTGGTAAGCGTGTGCAGCGTATGAACTGTGGTGGACGGGTGCGGGTGTAACTTTTCCGCCTTGGTGAGCGGGTGCAGCGTAGAAACCGTGGTGGACGGGTTCGTGTTCAGCGTATCCTCCTTGGTTAGCATGTGCAGCGTTGGAACCTTGGTGGTCGGGTGCGGGCCCACCGTATTCTCCTTAGAGAGCGTCTGCAGCGTAGGATACATGGTGGACGGGTGCGGGTGCAGCTTATTTTCCTTTGTCAGGGTGTGCAGCGAACGAGACGTGGTGGACGAGTGCGGGCGCAGCCTATTCGCCTTGGTGAACGTGTGCAGCGCTGGAACCGTGGTGGACGGATGCGGGTGAAGCGTATCCACCTTGGTTAACGTGTGCACCGTAGGAAACAAGGTGGACGTATGCGGGTGCTGCTTATTTTCCTTTGTCAGGGTGTGCAGCGTACGAGTCGTGTTGGACGAGTGCGGGTACAGCTTATCCGCCTTTGTGAGCGGGGACAACGTAGGTTCTTTGGTGAACGGGTGCGGGTACAGCTTATCCGCCTTGGTGAGCGGGGGCAGCGTAGGTTCCTTGGTGAACGGGTTCGTGTGCACCGTATCCTCCTTGGTGAGCTTGTGCAGCGTTGGAAACTTGGTGGACAGTTGCGGGCCCACCGTATCCACCTTGGTGAGCGTGTGCAGCGTAGGAACTGTGGTTGACGGTTGCGGTTGCAACTTTTCCGCCTTGGTGAGCGTGTGCAGCGTAGGAACGTTGGTGGAAGAGATTTTGTGCAGCGTATTTTCCTTGGTCAGCGAGTGCAGCGTACGAATATTGATGCACGGGTACGGGTGCAAATTTTCCGCTTTGGTTAGCGGGTGCAGCGTTTGAACCTTGGTGGACAGGTTCGTGTGCATCGTATCCTCCTTGGTGAGCGTGTGCAGCGTAGGAACCTTGGTGGACGGTCTATTGTGCAGCGTATTTTCCTTGGTCAGCGAGTGCAGCGTACGAATCTTGATGCACGGGTACGGGTGCAAAGTTTCCGCCTTGGTGAGCGGGTGCAGCGTTGGAAACTTGGTTGACAGGTTCGTGTGCAGCGTATCCTCCTTGGTGAGCGTGTGTAGCGTAGGAACCTTGGTGGACGGGCTTTTGTGCAGCGTATTTTCCTTGGTCAGCGAGTGCAGCGTACGAATCGTGATGCACGGGTGCGGGTGCAACGTTTCCGCCTTAGTGAGCCGGTGCAGCGTAGGATCTTTGGTGGACGGATGCTGGTACAGCGTATCCGCCTTGGTGAGCGAGTGCAGCGTAGGAAACTTGTTGTACGGTAGCGGGTGTAGCGTATCCACCTTGGTGAGCGGGTGCGGAGACGTGGGCGGGAGAGGGTCCGCAGTAGGGGTAGTTGGATCAGGTGTGGGCGTCGGTTCTGGCTGGCTTGACGGCTTCGGGTACGGCGGCCGGCGTGGCGTAGTGGTGTGTGGGTGCGGCAGCGTTCTTATGGTGATGGTGATACTGTGGTGCGGTAGCGGTAGCGTAGTGATGGTGATGGTGTGGGGCGGGAGCGGCGTAGTGCTGGCCGCCTGCGTGAGCGGCTGGGGCCACGTTGTTGCAGGTGTGTGGTTCGACGCCCGCTGGGTACTGCGCCGCCTGCGGGGCTCCGGATACCGCTGAGACAAACAGGGCGACGAGGATCTGTGCGGAGGGTACGGGACGGGAAGGTTAACATTTCTACGTATATCTTTACTTCACCTCTTTATTTTTTGTATGCTGGTTTGTCTGGATGAAATCTTGTAATCGAAATTCAACACACTTCCCAATGTTCAATCATGCTGAAATTTGGCAAATTTATTTACTCTTGATGACCTAACATGAATAAGTCATTAAAATAACTGACTATCAAATTATTCTACTAAAAAAAATGGTTTACATTTTAATCGTATAAATGTCTTTTGCCAAAAGATGACGCTAGTAGAATTAACATTTATATTGATCAAGAACAAATGCTAACAATTAGAAAGTTATAGAACCATTGGACAATTAATGTAGGGACTAAAAAGTAGTAATTTTAAGTTTTTTTTAAATCTCCTTTATATAACCTTTGTTAATTAATTTAAAATATATGTGTGTTAAAAAAAGCATTTTTTTTACATATTATTATTGCATTAATGACATTTCTCTGCTGATTGCTCGTCTGTCTTACTGTTGCGCTTCTTGCTGAATGAGTTTGATAACCTTGAAAGTGGTAGGCTTCACTTCGTAGAACTTCATCATATAAGTACTCATGAATAATTAAACTACTTAGTACTTTTCTACAATTGTTTTATTCTGTGACGTGTTTCACCGATTGACGGCATCGTTAGGTACAGAAATTTTGTTATTCGAGTTAGTTTTTTGTAGTTACGGGAGCGGAGGGGAAAATACACTTATTTGGGTAGGGTTGAGAAAAGCACGTTGATCAAGGGCTGGTGAGGCAGGATGATTATTATTTCCGCATCCCTCACAACTCCTTTCCGATGAAATTAATTTTTTCTCGCCACACCAACCCTTAATCAACGCGTCTTTTCTTTTCTCAACGCTGCACGACTATTTGTTTTTTTCCCCTCCTCCCCCGTAACTACTGCGACAATGAACGCATAAAACAATCTTTCTGTACCCGACGATGCTGTCAATCGGTTAAACGCGTCGTACAATAAAAAATGTGTGGAGAAGTACTTGGTATTTTAATTATTAATGAGTACTTACATAACGAATTTGAAGACACTGACTCATTTGCCATGTAATTACACTAACCCAGTGGAGACTGCGGACTGTAGATATCTCGATGAGGAAGAAACATCATAGTATACGGAGCTGGCTTGCAGACAGTTGGAAAATGAGATAAGGCACTGTATTGCAACATGGGTAGCTTGACAAAGAACGATATCATTGAAAAATTTTTAGAACAAGGTGATGATTGTAAACTAGTGGTAGCCATGGTGACCAAGGATCTCAGGAAAAAACAGTATGTTAAAGAAATGTCATGCAGAAAGGAGTTGCCCCAAGAAAGAGCCAAGCCATTAATAATGCTCGGAATACTTGACCCGGCCTTACTATTGCCGAAGATAAGGGTGTGTTTTGTAGTAAGCAAAAATCAGACACAACCAGCAAGGCTGGTTGGTGTCTTTTGAAGATTTTTTCCCTACTGCTTAAAGAAAACCAAGGGGTCATCTTACTCCTCTGCCCATATATATTTAGTCTTATAAAATGAAATTATGTGGCGAGCTACCAATGATAGAATGAACGTTGTTGGACACTTTCATTGGATTCATTTACCGTCGATTGTGAGCAATCGCAAATATCCTCGCGATATCCACCGTAACATAGCTATCGACGGTTTTCCGACCCATTTCCGGTATTCGGATATCCCATATTCCGGTAATCCACTTTTTCATTTCAGGCAAAAAGTGCCGAGGCTTGATTCAACAGCTTAAGCACTTAGTATTAATTCAATCCCTAAAGCTGTTAATAGTTAGTATTTTGTTGCTCCCTTGATGAAATAAACAAGAACAAAACAAAAATAAGATAGTGAAAATGAGTTGCAGACTGAATTTTTCTAATTATTTCCAACTTAAGTTGTTATTTTTCGAAGTGCATTCTATTTGAGATTCCCTGCCGGCATTTCTCAAAGACACCGCTGGTAACAGGTGGAGCTAGCTTTTTCTATTTCCCAAAGCATTGTATCATCAGCGCATTTCGTATTCTAGGAATTTTTTTTAAATCAATGAACCAAATCTGGCTTTAATTCTCCCCTTCTCGACTGCTTTGCTATATTTAGCCTTTTCCCTCACTCAGCTCCCCATTCACCGTGAACGTCTCACTACCTCTTTTATCTTCAACACCCTGTCGTCTGTGTTCCATTCTCATCTCCTCGCTCAGCCTATGTTCTACTAAACTATTGTAATATGGAGAGTGTATTGGATTCATCATTTGGAATGAGTGTATCCGGAATCAAGGATACGATTTTCTTGGAGGTTCGGTTTCACATGATTCAGCTCATAAAACTCTTTATTTTGACTTATTATAACACTAACGTAATAAAAGGTTAAAATTAATTCAAACCAAAACCATTCACAAATTCGGAAGCTCCATATAATTTAAGTAATTTCTTTAGAAAAGTAACCTGCCTGACCTATTTATGGTTTTTGAGAATAGCAGGGCGGCTTAGCAAATTAGAAACTATCAAGAAGAATAATGCCGAATTACATTAATCATTTTCATAAAAATGCAACTATTTCTACATCATGGAGTTTGGTGGAAGTTGAAAGAATTGCATGGAATGCACTCACTAATGGGCTTACATGGAAAATGCATCACTGATGTAAATATCTTGAGTGTTTCTAGAGTAAAATTGTCTATTCTAATGAGTCCTTATTAGGTACATTATATAATGTAACATACAGAATGAAATATGACTATATATATTTGGAAGATGGACGTATACAATTGTAATAGCACTGGTAATGATATCTCTGTAATGAGGAAAGTAATACCTGGAGGATAACGAATCCCTGGCGGATACAACGCTGATGGGCGTTGGGCATTTCCAAGCGTCTTCGTCTTCATTTTGACTACAGAAGTATATAAAATAAGGAAATAATCCAGGTCTTCCCTCCCCTTTGAAGAATGCAGTGTACACTTCTTTTAAATTTGAGGGGGTCCGGTGGCGTGTGGAAGGAGGAGAGGCAGGGGGTGAGGTGGTTATTAGGGGAAGAGAGCGGCGGGAAGGGGTGAGGACGGTAGGAGACCCCGATGGCTCAGACGCAGGGGATGAGGAAGATGACGAAACGTCGGGTTTTGATGGCCTTCCCCGACTGTATGGCGCATCCTCGCCTTCTTCATCCCTCCTTGAATGGCAACCTGCAACACATGACAGGCATTAAGATGTCGGCCGCGCTCTGATAAACCTTCTCTTTGGAGAGAAATAGATAAATTGTGGTCTGAATGCCTTCATTATTATTGGGCGCGGCTTTCCGATAGGAACTCATCCCAACACGTACACATTCGGGGACCAAAATGAATTCAAATTGATGCCGCGCGTTCTTTTTGATTCCCGTTAGTGCGAATGGACAAGAAGCAAATTGAGGAATTAAAATGTAAGCAGCTTGCCTTTTTCGTATGGGTCATGGCAACACAAACAAATGTGCTAATAGATTACCTCATTTGATGCATTAACTCTGCCAATTTATCATGCAGTCAAGACGTGTAAACTAAAACCTATTAAGGATCTAAAGATTCGTTTTCGTACTTACAGTTGAGAGATCCCATCTTTCCTTTCTTCTTATATATATATGTATATATTATTTCTCTTGAGTATAAATTGTACCTCGTCAGGTTTTGCTGGAGAACAATCATTAAATGCTTAAGTTTCCCTAGCAACGCTGTCGAACCATTTAGCCTTCTGACTATTGTTGTCCATAGGAGAATGCGTACGATGCGGGAGATTGCATTTTATTCTTAGTATGTGTGATGGGAACTGTGTTGCGATAATAAACTTGTCGTAATTCATCTGTGATTTAGAAATTTTATATGTTTTTGCTTGGCGCTGCATCCACACCCGCATAGTTATAGTTTTTTGTTCAAATGGCATCCTTAGAGAATTTTTCCATGTTTTACTTTGTGAGTAATTAAATTTTATTTTACTGTAAGTAATCGCAATAATGCTCATCCAACTCGTTGAAATAAAGAATACTAATGAATAAAATAAACATGTAGGCTAAGCAACGAAGTTTACAAAATGAAATTATTGTTTTTTTTATTACTGATAATATATTACCACCATATATAATAAATACCATCGCATTTAAAAAAAGATCTCACATCAACTAAATCGAATAATTATAGTATCTTGCACAGTGTTTTTTTCTGCTCTATGTAAATCAATTTTTAATGTAAGATGTCAAAATATTGTTCTACATACACGTTGAAATAAATAATTCTAACGATTAAATAAACATATAAGCTAATAAAACGAAGTATGCAAAAACTAATCATTATCGGTTTTAATACTGATTTTATTTTTAGCCATGTAATTTGAATATAACAAAGTGCCTCACATTGCACAAATCACTTTTTTATAGAGTTTTTTAATGTATTTGTTTGTGCATAATTAACTTAAATTTAAATTGTAAAATATTGAAATGCTATTCATCTAACACGTTGAAATAAAGAATTCTAAGTAAAAAAATATACACAAAAGCTAAGCAACGATGCTTTAAAAAACACATCATTTTTAGTTTTATTACTATTTATTTTATCACTATATCATTAAGAGTATAACAATATCTCACATTGCACAAATTGCATCTTCAAAGAGTTTTTCAATGTTTTTGTTTGTGAAGTATTTAATTCAATTTTAATTGTAAGATATCGAAATATTGTTCATTGAACATGTTGACATAAACAATTTAAACGAAGAAAAAAAGTCATAACTAAGTAGAACATTATTCCAAAAGAAATCATTTTCGTATTTAATATTCTTTTATTTATAACCATGTCATTTGAATATACAACTATATCACAAATCACACAAATCGCTCCTCCATAAGGGTTTTCAATGCTTTTGTTTGTGCTGTAACTTATTCATTTTTTACTGTGAGATATCGAAATATTATTAATCTTCCACGTTGAAACTAAGCAATGAATTTTTCAGAAATTAATCATTTTTATTACTTATTTATTATTAACATGTCATTTGCATATACAATAGTATATATTTTCGCATGCATCGAATTCTAATAGAGGTATTTAATGTTTTTTTAGTGCATTATTTGATTTTTATAGTAAGATATCGAAATATTGTTTATCTAACACGTTGATATAAAAGAACTCTAACAAATAAAAAAAAGGTGTAAGTTAAGGAACAAAGTTTTCAAAAACAAATATTTACGGTTTTATCACAGTTTTTTTAAATAACCATGTCATTTTAACATACTACAGAACCTCACAACTCAAAGATCGCTTCTTTATATAGTTTTTACGTTTTGTTTGTGCAGTTTTTCACTCAATTCTAATAGTAAAATATTGAAATACGGTTCATCGTACAAGTTGAAATAAAGAATTCTTAGTAATAAAATAAACACACAAACGATGTATGAAAAAAATCAATTTCGGGTTTATTACTGATTATTTTACCATTAGATCATTAAATGTACAACCGGATCAGGTATAGTTATTTACAGGACCTTACTAAAGTTAAAGAAATAAGTTTTACAATTTTACAATGTTCCATTTACAATGTCTATAACTATTGCAAAAACTAACTTTTCTAGCACCCAATCGATCATTTTCCCATTTAGATAATACAATTTTTGTTGATTCACCTAGGAGATGATTTGAGTTGGTGAAAAAACGATTCATGGATAGTGTTTTTACTAAAATAGACAATTTTTAGAAGCATTTAGTTCTTTAGTTTCAAGAGACACAAAAACGTCATACAGATTTGATGCCTCAAAAGAAGACAGAGATGTGGATAATTCAAAGAATAAATTCGCCTTGAAGTGTTTTTGTCGAAAATTTCCGCAAAGAGCACTGAAATACATTTCATAACGGTTTCATTTACAATTTTAAAATATCTTTACAACTACATGTAACGAACAATATACATTTTTATAGCATTCTTTTAATTATTTTCCCATTCAGGCAGAACGGGTTATGTATATTTTCAAGGAGATTATTTGAATTCGTGGACAAACAATTTATCCATAGTTTTTTAAACAAAGATAGCCACTTCATTAGCTTATCGTCGTGTGATACACTTGGCGCCGCACTAGAGGGGCATGGCGCACTTTACAAGAGAAAATTGTCTCCTTCCTCTGTCCATTAGCAAGGCACACAACACATCGTTTTACTCCCTGTTTTCTCTTCCTTGTTGGTGAATTATGGTCAGTGATACGTCACCCTATGAGTCTTCCTGGGGTTTGAACTGCTGCCCTTCTTTCTCTTTTTCTTCCTTATCTGCATCTTTAAGCTTGAATCAAGCAAACTAGTCTCCACCGATCAAGGTTGCTTCAGGCTTGAAAATACATGCCTGAATCAAGGTTTTGACACCTTGCTTATTAACATGCCAATGCAAGCCCTTCTATTATGAAAAGACTTGAGTGGTTCACCCAAATTTGAATTTATTAAATTCTATTTCCATTAGAAATAGTGTAAACATGTTTTCTCTATTTCTAATGGAAATAGAATTTAATACATTCAAAACTGGGTGAACCGCTCAATTGTCTTTTCCGAGGAAATACTTCAAATATAGAACAAGTAACAAAATAAAACTATTCTAAAATAAACACCCATATAATTCCTTGAAAAGCAAAAATAGAAAACAAATCTAATAGGAATCATATGAGGCCATTCTTAAAAAGCCTAGTAAATACAAAAGTACTCGTATTCAATTAAATCAACAAAAAACTTATAGGTCACAATGAATGAACACCTAATAACACACCCTAGCCACAAGAACTAGTGTATTGTGATTATTAACAGCTGAAAGCAATACTTAACTAGACAAAAGCTATTAACTTCTATAGTCTTGAGTTGATACAAGGGTACTAACTTTCAACCTTGACAAGGGAAGGGAAAATCAAGTTGGGCAGCTTGACATAGGCTGGACTCAGGCTTGAAAAATTTAACCTTGTCATGGTAAGGAAAAATCAAGCTTGACGTAAGCTTACATGCTATGTGGAAGGTGGCCTCCGAGTTCCGAATCGTAGAAATATACAATCAGCATATATTATAACATCTATAGGAACGTATATTATATCATCTATAGAAACATACATTAGATTGCCCTTCCCTTTACGCCGTCGAAACATCAACAAATTCCGGCATGTTTTCAAGTTTCTCACATTATCCCCCTATTAAGTCTCTCGAATAATTTATAACATTCAGGGTCCCTAAGCTGGTGCTCAAGAATAGACGTAAAGGCTATTGGCGTGTCCTGTAATATTCCAAGTTGAGGGAGAGAGTTGTCATCTTCAAGTTGGAGCTCCTCTCCAAACATCCTTGACAAGCAATCAGCCACTACATTCTCGCTGCCTCTTACGTGATTGGTTCTGGTCTTATAAGGGGATAATTATTGAAGTAACCACCGTCCGACCCTTTCCAATTGCTTGAGGTGGCTTTGCATCCATGATAATACCTCATTATTATTGGTATGAAGTTCAAGTTCCTTCCCTCGTAAATACTGGTCTAATTTCTCGGCGGCGAAAATCACCGCTAAGCATTCCGTGTAAGTAGGTGGTATATTTTCTTTCGGAATGGGTCAGAGTGCGTGTGGCGAACGCGACGGGGGCTAAGCTATAACCTTCCCATTGCGATAGTACCCCGTGTGACAGGCCGGGCCCTGCAACTCGGGATTCTCGGCATAGCGCTATTAGGTTATGCGTCACTTTCATCACGAGCGAGCCTCGAACATATTCCCCCAATTTTTTACGCACATCGTCCAATGTCCCTGGTCGAACGTCTCCAACACAAACTTTGCGCTCACATTCAGTTTTGGGAAGTTGGTTTATCCAACCAGTTCCTGCGGACAAATTGTTGGCCATATCGTTACTGATCTTCTTAAACCGCGCCCTGCTACCATTTGCGTCGTAGTTAGGGTAGTTTTGAGAAAGTACAATCGGATAGGGTAAATGACTTAATGAACGAAAGATAATTAAGCACGCCAAGGCACGGACAGAGAGAAAGTATAATTGGTAAGAGTGAGGGAGAGGAAGGAAAAGGTGGTGATCACCATATAGTCATGAAAGTTAACTATTATACTCTATGTGGCAACGATACCTCCGGAACTGCAGTTGTGGATGGGCGGCTGCGTCGTGGCTTTCTAGACCGTGTCACCCAACGCACACAAGGAAGTCCCGGCGAATCTCACCTGAGCCCAGACTTATATAGGGCAACCCCCATTCAATCGGTGTGCAGACCGAAAGGACCCATTTATTTCGGGACACCCGCGACCTTGCAAGGGGGGAAGGCCTTCGGAGCACTTGTTCGAGGAGTGAAAGGCTGAGACTCCTTGCAAAATTTTCACTTTCATGAAGAGTTATTAGGCGTTGTGAAACGTGGCAGAGTATCTTTGAGGATAATTCTGTGCTTTCCAAGTTTTTGTTGGATTTATAATCAAGAAGAAACATTGTTTTTAGCATTGTACGGAAATACGATGACAAACAAAGATAATCTTATAGTCATAATTCTGCCATCATAATATCTACCTCAGTGCCCCTGGCCGAACAACACCCATAGGTGTACACCTATGGGTGTCAATGAGCATACTCCTATCGATGTTCACCCGGGAGTGTACCTAGCAGTGTCACCCACCCCAAAGATGCATTTAGACATCTGACTAAAAGTAACGTAGGTAGTGGCATTACACTGCATCACTCTCATTTTCTAATTCTAAAAATATCTAGCAAAATTTGCATCCATTTAACTTTTACTTTCAAACTGGAAATAATCATTAAAAAATCTCATTGTTTTCTATTTCATCTTACCCTCATTGGTGTGCATCAGCTAGAATGAATGGTAATGAACCTATATGAGGGTGGGGTGTGCACCAATGAGGGTGGGGTGTGCACCAATGAGGGAGGGGTGTGCACCAATGAGGGAGGGGTGTACACCAATGAGGGTGGGGTGCATAGGCGGATTTAGGGGGGGGGGGCACGGGGACACGTGCCCCCCCAGACGCTTAAATAATGGACAATATTTTTAATACGGTCCCATTATAATTACGTTCGTTTTATTTTGTGTATTACCGAGCCTCATTCATTTTAGCCTTAAGCACAAGTCAAGAAGACAGATTTGCCGGTCATTGGTCATTCGCTAGTCAGCGCTCGAAAAAAAACATCGCCCAAGTGGGAAGGAAGACATTGTGTCAAAAATGAACGTTAATGAAGTACTGGATATCTTCAGCAGGAAACATAATAGAAAACTGCCGTTATTATATATATGTAACTAATTAATATTTTCATATTAGTAATCTCTATATTAAAATAAAAAGTATATTTCGTACATTAATTGTTGTATGTTGTTTTTTAATCCCAAATATGAGAAGACCGTTTGCCCATCAGACCCTTGTGCCCCCCCCAAAGAAAAATCCTGGATCCACCCCTGGTGGGGTGTGCACCAATGAGGGTGGGGATTGCACCCGTGAGGGTGGGGTGTGGACCCATGAGGGTGGGGTGTGTACCAATGAGGGTGGCGTGTGCACCAATGAGGGTGGTGTGTGCACCAATGAGGGAGGGGTGTACACCCATGAGAGTGGGGTGTGCACATATGAGTGTGGGACATGCACCTATGAGGGTGGGGTGTGCACTCATATCTATGGATGCACACCTATGCATTTGCAAAGGGTTAATGGGTGTGCACCCATGAGGGTGGGTGCATGCACATACATGATGGGGGTACACCTATGGGTGTTGTTCGTCCAGCGACATGATATCTCCTGCACAGGGGCAATAATTATGTTCCTTGGGTTTTTGAAGCATATTTTATCCTCTTTGTCAAATGCTGAAAGAGTTTCGGACGGGGTAATTACCCCAGCTAACGCTAAAGGCCGTTTTATACGAGGCACATCATTGCAGTCTGATTTATGTATGGATGTGCATTGAAAATTGCATCGTGTGAATAGCAAGAATGCATAAATGAGAGATGGGAAAATAGCCCCTGCTCTAATTCCGTGCTTGCATTCTCACAATTTCTGTGCATCAAATTGTGCAATTAACACATTCAGGGCAGAGCATGTCTATTGACATGGTCCCATCTATGCCGATCTACAGGACCACGTCAACAGACGTGGTCCTTTAACTTTAGGCCCTTTAAAAAATGGGTTCCGTTTCTAGTGTTTCCCTTAAATTCGTGACCCGCATTGAATGTGTTAAGTGTCTCGTGGAAAATGGCCTTAAGTGATTTTTTTAAATCCGAACGGTGGCTAATGCTTTCGTGGAATGTGTCCCTGATTAGCGAAAACAGTGAAGCAATGTGTCTGATAAATGCAGCAGTAAGGACGGTGTAAACAAGAGCAAAAGGTGACATCATTAGTATCTTCTGGCGAAGTGAGCTCTTTGCATTGCGTGCAGAGTGGAATGATGCATGCCATCTCAGGGGGTGTCATCAACGTGGCTGAGTAAGTGAGCATGAATGCCATGCCGGAGCGAAAAGGGTGCCAGGGCGTATGAAGCAGATCTATTAGAAGTAAAAATTCCAGTTTAGACGCATGACTAGCAATGTTATCAGCCTCCCAATTTGTACGAGTATTTGATTGAAAAGTAAAACAACTGCAAGCTCAGATGAAAATTGGGCACCTTATTGATATCATTAACAGTTTAATGCCACAACAATTCTAAAGATAAATATATAACTAACAAAGTAAATAGCTATCAAAGAATATGCGGTACCATAAGAAGAACACTAAAAGAAAAAACCACGAAGGAATCACAGGTTAAATTCTACAACGTGATGGCAGTATGTGCATTACCCAGCCACTGCAAGGATGTCCATTGGACATTCTAGTGGCATATATATATGGGGGGGGGCAGGGGGCCCGGGCCCTCCCCGAAATATAAGACCGCAAGGAGAGGCGCATGCGTAGATACCTACCTTAACTATAGCTGGTCGCCGCTAGCTAGTCGGTCTTGCCCCCCCCCCCCCACCCCCCAAAGTCAAAACCCAAATTCGCCACTGGGACATCCATTGGATGGCCATCCATGTATGTCCATCTGACGCCCAGTGGACTGCCCAATGCCCATGGATGTCCAAATGTCCCACTTGAGGACATCCAAAGGATGTCTATTTCAGGATTTTTAAAGGATGTTGGTATTTTTTAGCTTCTTTGGATTCATAGAAGCAGACCAATTATAGTATGGTGATTAGAAATAAAAATCAAGTAATATTTAAAAAATATGTCACTCCTTTTCATAAAATGACATTAAAATAAATTAAAAATATAAATTTAATCTACTTTAAAAGATTCAAATTTAAACATCATTGTTTTTTATTCTTTCACCAATCGCCGCAGTGTGTCAGCCAATCTCATGTCACTTTATCAACTTCTTGTCTCGTGGCTGTGGAGAACTTGTTCATGACTGCACCTGTCATGGTGAGTGATTTATTTGAATAAGAGGATCTCAAATCTCCCAAAAGATATGTATCAGGTATACATTGCAAATTATGAATCCTACACTCTTGGATTACATAAAGCAAGAAGTGACTTTCAACTAAAATAAAAATAGTAGAAAAGGCCTCAGAAGTTGTATATATTTTGTCATTTTAACAACATTGCGCCATTGACATATTTGCATGAAACCTATCAACACATGTGATGGTTGAGGTCTTAAATAATGGTGTCTTTTTTCCAAAGTCATCCATTAAACAAATTCAAACCTAGAGAGTAACCTCATTATTATTGCAAAACAGTGAGTTTAATTATGTTATCTAGATTATTAAGAAGTGCGGCTGTTGGAGTAATAAAAAATGACACCAAGGAAAATAAAAATTGCCACATTAATTTTGGTATCACCACCACCTTTATCAAGATCAAGTAGAAGGCTGGACCCTTCTACTATAATGGGGCCGACAATGGGGTCAGCTGGTGGGCCTTGTTAACCCGTTCAACGCGGCATGACGGGAATTCCCGTATTCTAGGTTCTATCCGGTGACTCATGCCGGGAGTTCCCGTCACCGGTACAAGCGTCTTTCTAACAGTTCCTGCTGCTCTCAGTCACGCGCAAGCGCTCTGTCGTCGCGCTGCAGTCATCAGATTGAACCCTACTTTGAGGGAGTGGGGTCAGTTTTGGTTCCGGGAGCTTTTTTTTTCGAAGACTACACATCGTTTTCTTGGTGAGTACTGCTACTTAGCCTTTCTTTTTTCGAATATAGTTATTATTGTCTTTCGTGTTTTTCCATTCATTATTTCCATATTGGAACAGTTTTTAGATCAGGTATAATATTCAAACGAAAGAAATATTTTTTTACTTATTTCTTATTGTTTGTTAATCGCTTGTTATTGCATTTTGCCTACTTTCTAGGGGTATAAAAACTAATTTCTTTTTTAATTTTTTCCAACGTTTTTTGAGACAACTCATTGTTTTATTGCTATCTTTATTCAATTGTATTAACCATTTTATAATTACAGATAAGCATATGCCTTTGGAAAGGAGTAGAATGTATGACGTCTTATCGTCTTCCGTTACACATATTTGTTTATCTCTTTATTTGTACATTTATACGTTCTATCTAAGGAAACAGTTCTAGATTTCCTGATATAATAACGTTAGGCGTACATTCCGTTGTTATAGACATATTATATTTCAACGTATGTGTTCCGTAACATATCATGTAAAAATTATTATATAACTCAACGCATTTATGTATTTAGTTTCTCTTTTTTCAACTTATAAACTTGGAACATATATGATGAATTAGAACCTACGATTTTTTTTTGATTTCCTAAAATAATTTGCATTTATTTTTGTGTTACAAGGTTTAGTTCGATTTTTCTTTCAAATTATACTGTTAAAGTAATAAAGTACGACAAGTTTACGCCGCTGTGTTGTCGTTACTTACGATGGTTTTGTGAGCATGCTGTCTTTTTTTATCGTAGCATTTAGACCCAAGTGCAAAGTTATCTTTCAAAATAACTATAACTGAAATCAACCATCATATTTTGTCATTTTTGCTTCAATTAAAGTTTATTTATTTTTCCAGGCTCTATTAAGAGCAGGACATTGATGGAAGTTTTGGAGAGTTCAATGCAAAAAGAATTTGACGTAAGTAGAGTTTTGCCTAGAATAATTATTACACTTACTGCTGTGAGGCAATGAATTCGGATGCTATTAATATTTCAATTTTTCTAGGTTTCATTAAGTCAAGTTTCCCTGATGATGTCAGTGACGAAACCTAGGTCGTCATTAAAATTATTTTATGTGGAACTAAACAAAGTTTTTTCTTTTCAATCATGAAGGAGTTCCATAAAGTTACGCCTCAAACCCTTAGAGTCAAGTTTATTTTCCTTGAGGGAAGGCAACGCAATAGCGCAGTCACGTAAGTAAATATCGGAGAACTTGGCATTAATAATATTAGAACTAGTGTTAAGTGGTGACTTTTCCCAATATATATATATAAACATAAATGTACATATTTTGCTTGTGTTCTTAAGTGGAGAAACAGGAGAGATGTGCTGATGATCAGCTCTCAATATGTGAGTCAAATGGTCGATGTCCCTTGCCGGCGAGGAGGTGGCTCCACTTCCCTACCGGAGGCTGTTGCTGAATAAAACAAGTCAATGGGTGGCATTGATAATTTAGATCAAATGATGTCCTACTACCCAATAGAGATGAAGACACTTAAATGGTATCGGAAGTAGGGCATCCACATTTTCCACCTCCTCCTAGTGAACAGTTATTTCATTCCTAAAATCCCGCCCCAGGGTATCTCTCTATTCTTTCCGACTCTCCGTAATAAAATCTCTACTCCAACCTTCTTCTTCCACATCTACTCCTCGACCTTCTCCAACTCTAAGGATCATGGGCTTATCGAAACATTTCCTAGCCATGCTTAGCTCAAATGAGCAAAAAAATAGGAGTGCCGGGAGTGCTATAGAAAGGGACAAAGGAAGGAGACAAGTTTATATTGTCCGGAGTGCGATGGCTGCCCTCCCTTATGTCTCATTCCATGTTTTGTGGTTTATCATAAAGATAAAAGATGTATATAAATTAATTGTGTATAAAGACAAAAGATGTGTATAAATAAATGTGTATATGTAAATGTGGAAACGTAAATAAAATATTGATTTAGAAAAAAGTAATTGTGATTTTAAAAATAATTTCCTACATAAAAGGCATCAAAAATACTTGTTGCTTCTTTGAATAGATCATTCATCTTCTAATATTGAAAACTTGGTTGCGGAAAATATATGGAAATATATATATTTGATGTTAGTTATACTTTTGTAATGCATGTGCTTTTTCCAGTTTTAGTGTAAACCAGTTTAAATGTAAAAGTGTCTTTGCCTCTTATATAAAAATTAATGTAAAATGCGTTAAATTTTTATTTCTCATTGATTTAATTCTTTTGTTGAATACGTAAACTACACATATTCTACAAATGTAGGTAATTAGAAGACTATCGCGCTGTACTTCGATTTAGACATTTTTAAGCAGGTACATAAGCACCTATACATTAACGAAGGTGTGTCAAGATGTAAGAATTATTTAAAATCCGAGGATTCATTCGAGATGGAGTTGAATTTGTCCATAATGGAAAAATCATGTGCAATCTTCCATAAAAAATAACTTTTAATGCGACCTGGCTTTCAATATTGATACATCATCGTCAAGGTACAAATGGTGTTAGGTGTAGCCCATATATACATCTTTTGGAAGAGGTAGGGGAGAGAGGAGAGGTGATGAGTGGAAAAACCGAAGAAGGAGGTGAAAGGGGATAGTGAGGAGTGGAGAGCGGGGAAATGGTGGGTGTTTTTGGAGTTAACATACTTAGACAACACAAATCAGTGGCAAATAATAATTGGTGGCGGTCTTCTTCCCTTCTTTCGGCTCAGGTCAAAAATTTCGTGGTGTTGCTTCCAAAGGCCCTTGGTGAGTGGTGGTGGAGGGAGAGTGTCCCTGGGCAGGCACAGGCAGCCGCGCGGATCGGGCGTGGCCCACTCGAGGCAGGGTTCATCTGAGAGCGGGCGGGTGGGGGGGGGGGGGTTCCCAGTAAGACGCCTAAACACTTTGAATGGAGGAAGAGGTGGGGAGAGGGGAGTGGAAACTGGTTTTGGGAGCACACAATTGTAACTCAATGGAAAGAAGGGGGGAAGCAGCACCCCGAAAATTTTGACCTGATCCAAAAGAAGAGAAGAAGACCACCACCGATTATTGTTTGTCACTGAATGGTGTGTTGTCTAAGTTTGTTAACCCTGAAAAAACCCACCAATTCCCAACTCTCCACTCCTCCCCATCCCCATTCACCTCCTCCGGTTTTTCTACTTATCACCTCTCCTCTCTCCCCCACCTCTTCCAAAAGATGTACATATTGGCTACACCTAACACCATTTGTACCCTGACGATGATGTATCAACATTGAAAGCCCGGTTGCATTAAAAGTTATTTTTTTGTGGAAATTGCACCTCATTATTCCAAAATGTAGGAATTAGTTCTCTCTTATACACAAAGGTTAGCAGTTTTATGGATGTGAAAGGAAAAGCCACGACTACAAAAACATGTCCCTTTTATCAGTTTCCACATTAAACTTTGCTATAATTCATTATTTGACTGAACATATAAGCCTAATGAAATAATATGGGAATATTAAATAATACAGAGACCTAAAGTAAAAAATACGCCAGAAGGGAACGGTAGATATCTATGCAACACGCACTACAGGTTCATGCCGGTGACTCGTGACGGGGATTCCCGTCATTAATTAAAAAAATTTTATTAATTACAATTTTAACATTAAATTTTTTTAAACGTTGAATAACGACTTTTAGAGTTAAAATCTATCGGAAAATAAGTAAATAAAATTTCAGCCACCGGATAGGTAAGCCAAAAAATGGTGCCGCGTTGAAAGGGTTAAATGCTAGTTGGTGAGTGGCTGGCAACAACCAAATGCATGCTGTATCATGGCATACTAATGGCATGCCATAGTTCCCAATGATCCCAACCCCACCTTTCTAGAAGAAATAATTTGCTTCCTCCAAGAAAAAGGCCCATCAGGTTTATCCACTGCCCATATCTCCTTGCTCTCCCCTCCTTTCCCTTCGTACTCCGCACTTTTACATCCTCCCCAAAATTCACAAACTCAACCATCCTGGCCAACCGATTGTTTCTTCCCGCAATTCCCCAACCGAGAGAATATCGGCCTCCACCTCCAACCACTGGTACACTCCCCCGAAGGTACCTTTGTCTTGACATGGCGGTGGGGCTTGTGTGCTCTGACAACCTCGAGAGCTATGCCGGTGGTAGGGTAGTTACTGGTAGGGTCTCCCATGCCGGACAGGTCTTCGTGAGGTAGGGGCCAGACAAAAAGGGGTACTCTGGTCCTCCAGGCTGGGTTTGGGCATAGGGCTCACAACCCTATCCCGGAAAAAACCACTGCGTCATGAAACGTCAACAACAAGCCTCGGAATTGGATGGAATTACTGGAAACTGACCTAAGCTAAGACCTAAGGACCTGCGATATGGAACATGGAACGTGAGAAGCCTTGGTATACCGGGAAAAATTGATATCTTGATTGATGAATTATAAAGTTACTGAATGGATCTAGTCGCTCTACAAGAGTCAAAGCGGCCATTGAGTGGCAAGAGTTACCAGATATTGTATAGTGGATATGATGATGGAAGGCACTATGCAGGTGTAGGATTTGCCATTAAAAAAGCATTACTTGAGTCTGTGATAAAATATGACCCCATTAATGAGAGAATAAGCACCATTAGATTTAAGGGTAGGCTTAAGAACAATTCAGTAGTTTGCTTTTATGCACCCACAAAAGAGAAGGAGGATGATGAGAAAGATACTTTCTACACGCAATTAGAAGATATAATTGATAATATTTCGAGATACGACATGACAATTCTCCTAGGAGATGCTAATGCCAAAGTAGGGAAAGAAGATATATGGAGAAGTGTAACCGGCAAGGAAAATCTACACATAGATTCAAACGAAAATGGAATAAGACTGCTAAGTTTTGCTGACACCCATAATCTGTTTATAGCTAGAACAACTTTGCCAAGGAAGGATATACACAAGCAAACATGGAGGTCACCAGATGGAAGAACAAAAAATCAAATCGACCACGTCCTTGTAGATAAGAGACATAAATCTTCAATGGTGGACGTGTAAAGCTTAAGAGGAGCAGAATGAGAAACAGACCATCACCTAGTATTGGCGAAAGTGAGGCAAAAATTAAAAATCGAAAAAAGAGACAAACAGAAACTTAGCGAAATTATACATTTCCTACCAGAAAAGATAAATCAATGTAAAGTAGAAGTATCTAATAGGTTTAGTCCCCTGTTGCCTAATGATTCGGAAGAGAAAAATTTGGAACCTGAGGAACAGATAGAGAATATGTGGAAGAAATTTAAATCATCAATTAAAGAAGCAGCTGGATCTGTATTTCCCAGAAGAAAAACCCCCAAAAACCTTTGGTTTAATCAAGACTGCCAAAAGATGGTAACCGAAAGAAATAAAAGTCAATGGCTTGAACAAGCAAACACTGGAAGCTGAAGAGCATTACACAAGAGTCAATAAGGAAACAACCCGATTGCTAAGAAGAGAGAAAAGAAAATTCATTAACAGAAAAATAACAAAAGCAGAAGAAGACCGAACAAAAAACAATACAAAAGACTTTCACAGAATAGTAAGATTTTTTCAAAAGGGATACCAGCCAAGGGTTTTTGGAATCAAATATATGAATGGCACACTAGTTTGTGAAAAATGAACTGTTCTTAATACTTGGAAAGAATATTTTCAAGAGCTATTAAATTGTGAAGAATTAATCGAGGTAGATGAAGAAGAAGTGCTTCAAATAAACAAAGAAGAAGCTCCTGTAGCTGAACCAACCCAGGAGGAAATTTTAGCATACTAAAAACATTAAAGAATGGGAAAGCCCCAGGAGGGGACATGATACCAATAGAATTAATTAAGAATGGAGGTCCAAAATTGGAAGAACATCAATACAAATTTATAATGAAAAGATGGAGAATAGAGAAAATACCAGAAGAATGGCAAGAGCGGTGATTGTTCCTGTGCACAAAAAGGGAGACAAGCTTGACTGTAAGAACTATAGAGGAACTCTTTGCTACGCACTACATACAAAATCCTCTTCAAGATAATTCTGAAAAGAGTGGAGGAACATGCTGTTATCATTGTGGGAGAACACGAAGCTGGATTTATGGCTGGAAGATCAACGACAGACCAGATATTCATACTAAAAGAGACAGCATCTAAGTACTGGGAGTATGACAAGGATCTATGCGTACTATTTATTGACTTTACAAAAGTGTATTACAGTATTGCTAGGCCAAGAATGTGGGATTTACTGAGAAAACACCATATCCCTGAAAACTGATCAACCTAACAAGAATGTGTACAGTAAAAACCAAAGCAAAATTAAGATAGAAAACGAATACTCTGAGAGTTTTAATATCAATACACAGACAGGGCCTAAGACAGGGAGATGCACTTTCTCCCCTGCTATTCAACCTAGTTATAGAGGAGTCCCTAAGAACCATAAGTCGTCTACAAGGGGGAGCAAAAATTGGCACTAAGATAAACGTTCTAGCGTTTGCGGATGATGTAGCACTCATTGCTGAAAATAAGAAAGATATTAAGGAGCTAGCACAAAAGTTAATTACTGAAACTTAGAAATTAGGACTACAAGTAAATGAAGGAAAAACCAAGTTCATGAAAATAAGCAGAAGACCTGTTAACCAACCAGATTTTAAAGTCCTAAATTTCAAGTATGGAAAAATAAATACTTTTAAATATTTGGGTGTTACAATAACAAATGAAAATAAACAAGATGATGAAATTCTATGCAGACTAGCATCAGCTCAACGATGCTTTTGGAGTCTATCAAAGCTCTTTGGATGTTGACTACTGACCAGGAGGACGAAACTTTAGATGCATAACGTTATCATACAACCAGTACTCTTATATGGAGCGAAAGTCTGGACACTTACCAAAAAAAATGAGAGGAGACTTATAGTCATTGAAAATAAGATATTACGTATAGTGTTTGGACCAGTTGAATAAAATGGAGTGTGTAGAATAAGGAAGAATCGGGAACTTAGAGCACTATATAAGGCAAACACTACACTGACATAGTATGTAGCACTGGTAAAAAGCAGAAGATTGAGATGGCTGGTACATGTGCAAAGAAGAGGGGAGGACCAGTAACTGAAAAAGGTGTGGATGGAACAACCAGTAGGGAGGAGACCACTAGGTAGACCAAGGCTCAGATGGAGTGACCAGGTGAAGGGGGATACTAGGAGACTAGGAGGGGATCTGGAGATGGCAGAAGACAGACATCAGTGGAGGCAACTTGTTGGCAAGGCCAAAAATTACTTGGGATTTGTATGGCCACAGGAGTAAGAGTAAGTAAGGAGTAACCACTGGTACACGCCTTACCGTCCTTTGTAAAAGATTCCTACCATTTCTTAAAACTCCTTCATTCAACCTCCCTCCCTCCAGACATCCAAATCACTATGGCTACGAAAGATGTCACCTCCCTCTACACTAGCATTCCTCATGCTGAAGGTCTGTCTTCTCTCAGGTTTTTCCTCTCCAAACATCCCAACCCGCATCCGATGAATCAATGAAGAATCATTGAGGGGCAAAACATTGTCAGAATCACTCCATAACACTAAGCATCCTGATTAATGTAGAAACTTTTTTTTGCAAAACAAAAGTTTTTCATTAAAGAAAACTTGATTGCTCTGATTTAAATTTCATTTGTCACATTCCTATGTCCCATAATAATTTAGGTATTTCCAATATGTTGTCATTCCTTTGTGTTGTAACATGTACGATTTATTAACATCTTTGATTCTATCCAAGAAGTCGAAAAGTAAAAGCGGATACTAATATTAGAAATTCAATTGAGGTTCATAAATTCAATAGAATTTTGGAAATCTAATTTAATATGAGGAATTCAATAAAACTAGCTAGGTGAGTGAGTAACAAGGGTTCCTAATTTTTCAGGGTAAGAATTTAGCATACTCGTTTGAACTTAAGTAAGCAAAGTTCGCAGCATCATTTTTAACTTAAGAATTTTATCAACCTGTATTTTCAGGCACTTCGCTAGGAAATGGTAATCAGCATCCATATTGACGAGTTTAAAAGTCGTGGTTGGAGGTGACCAAGCCTGATAACGTTCACCTCGACCAACTCACATGCTCCATGTTTGAGATGGAATATTTGGCTCCGGCTGAAACTAACATGGATGCGAAGGAGATAGAAAAATAGACGAAATATCAAGAGCTGCTTTTCAAACTTCAACAGATGTTCCTCGGACACTCTGTAAAACTAGTGGTCCCCATCGTAGGTGTGCTCGGTGGAGTCAAGGGCTTGCTGCTAAATAACATCAAGTGCATTCTGTCCTGCATGGTACAGGCGGAATCACTAGTTGCACGCATGCAGAAAACCGTCATCCTGGGGTCACTCCGTCTACTGCATATACATGACCCTACAACAGCGTAGCCACTCATCCGATGGGCGTCGGACATAGCTGCGATTACTGCCCAACCCCTCTCGAGTCTCCGGCCATTATGATGGCAATGAAACCTGATGCTTGCTGGGGACTCGGAGGGGATGTTACAACTGTAAAAAATAATGATAATAAATTTTGAAGTGGTGGTAACTGCTATTGATGGGAAGGAAGACAGACCGAAAAGAGACAAAACACACATTTATTGCTTCGCAAGATTTCAAACCGGTACATCTGTCATCATAGTGAGGATAGAGGAAACAAAGGGAATAGGTGACACACACGTAGACACAAGACGCCGGATGTTCACTGCTAAATAGCATCAAGTGCATTCCGCCCTGCATGGCACAGGCGGAATCGCTAGTTGCACGCATGTGGAAGGCCATCATCCTAGGGTCACTCCGTCTACTGCGTACGCATGACCTGACAGTAGCGTAGCCACTCATCCGATGGGCATCGGACGTGGCTGCGATTACTGCCCAACCCCTATTGAGTCTCCTGACCATTATGACGGCAATGAAACCTGATGCTTGCCGGGGACTCGGAGGGGATGTTACAACTGTAACAATTAAATAATAGTAAACACACAGACACAAACAAACACACACACTTGTTTATTTATTTCTGCCATATCTTCATCCTTCATTCATAGCAGAGTTTCTCCTTTCTGTATTAAATTGGTAGGTGATTGAGGAAATAAGAGGAAACATTGAGCAATTATTTATCATTTTTATTTCACATGTTATGCAAATGGTAAAACAAATCTTTAAAAAAACTTTTCAATGCACTGAAATTTATTTTTTAACACCTCATTCTCAGTCTCCTGGCCAGCCAAAGTTTAGGAAAGAATTTCCCATTCAGATGCACCAACAGGTAAAGAGATATTGATCTGTTTGATTGATAGTGTAATATTTCATTAAATGGAAAAGAGATAAAGGCACACGCACTGAATAGGCCCTTTGGGATACTGTCATTACGTGAAGTCATATAACACATGTAATTTCACAGTATAGAAAACAATCATAACATAATTATTATGCAGAGGAACTGGAAATCAAGGCAGTCAAAAAGTTGCCTTTAGAACTAATTTGCACACACCACCACTTAATCATATTTACAGCACTTATTTATCAATATCACATGCAAAACCCAACTACATCAGCTATGTAGTCCTTGCCCCCACTCTTGTTTGACAACGAGTTTTTTGGAGTAGAACTTTAACTTTCATTATGAACTTTACACCTGCTACAGCGCCCGCTGTAAACACTTTCGCTTGATGAGGAGTGAAACCAACTCATGAATGACGACACATGGAAAAATGTCCGATGATAGCATATTTCTTTGATAAGAGTTTCTAAGGATATAAAATCAAGATGGAGGGCTGGCATTTTCATAGAATGTTCATAATCACCAAGTAAGAAGGAAAAAAAAGAAAACTCTGGGAAAGTCTCCAAATTTCGATCATAGACCGATTTTTTGTTTTTAAATGGGAGAAATGAAAAATGTTTCTGGCAGATCAGTTTTCTCTCATTAGAATGTACCTACAATGGTGAGACTTGGTCTGAAGTATGCCTGAAAGATCAAGATTTTATATTTTCTTGTCAGATTTTTACATAGTGATCTCTAAGCAAGGCTGAGCAAAATACTCTTAAAATTGCATTTGAAATACCAAATACTCAAAATATAGTATTTTTAATACTTTATACGAAGTTTCCCCCAAATTCAAAATATGACACAACTTATTCTCATGTCGAAAACCCTCTCACACCAACTTCAGACCAATACTTTGCTGCCCCTAGCTACTACTCTGAGCTCTTCAGGAGATCACTAAAACCTTTCTCTTAACAAAAACATAATGGGTAACATCATTTGCAATGTTTTTTTCAAAACACCTACATCAATGCTCTGCAGTCATGGGATTCCCACTGCCTCTATCTGCAATCGATGTAAATGGCTGCCTGGACATCTACCTAAACTTGGAAATCATAAAATTATGCTCCATTCATTAAAGAAGGAGAATGGGGCATCATCATCTTCCTAGTTTTAAAAACTCTCTTGTTTTGAAAATTTTAATATCAACAGAGTATATTTGGTCACTAGCGCTATCACAAACATGAGTTGGATCAATGGTGCACACCCCCCTGGCTCAATGACTCATCCACCTCCCCTTATAAAGTATGTTTTTCATTTCCTCTCCCCCCTCCAAATTTATTCTTTAACTCATTTTGGGTCATGATCCCCTTTCATATGCATTATTGAGAAGGACAATAAACGAATGAATGTTTTTTTTAAAGGCTTTTTCTAAGAAGGCTGTGTCAGCATGGCATAATTTTTCTACGCAAACGAACGAACAATGATGTTTTAAAAGGGCTCTGTGGTCAAGTAGGACGTAAGTGAACAAATAAGATCCTATGTATCATAAATTACCACTTCCTGGGCATGCCGAATCCCCCCTTGTCCTGTGGGAGGAGGTATTCTTGACCCTTCATCCCAGTGTGAGCCCCACTCACAGCATGTGTCTCCTGTCGATTGCTTGTTCAGGCAGAGGAATAGTGAAAGTAAAAGTTTCCATGTACCTACTCTGAAAAGTGAAGCTTATAAGTACATTCCTTAATTTTAGGTGTACATTTGCAAATTTTAAACCAATACCATTATTTTTAAAGTATTTTGTGTGTAAAGGATACTCTGAACAAATTTGGGAGTTGTTATGCAAGAGAATTTAAGAATTTAATAGTGATTGAATAAAAGCTTACTTAAGGCTTTGTAAAACTAAAGGAATTCAATTCTGGTTTAACATATTTTGAGAGTGCAGACACTATTTTTTTTAGCAAAACCATTGCATAAACAAATAGTTGACGACGACCACATGCCATAATGGACTACTCGTGTGGAGAGGAGCGAAGATTATCTCTGCCCAGTGGCCGAGGGAAAGGGTTTGTCGCCCAGTTGAGTGCCGACCCAAGTAGAGGAAATATGTATCCGTGCCATTCCTGGTTGATCGAGAGCTCCGTACAGGTAATGCAAAGAAATGTTTGTGACATTCGTGAGGGGAGAAGCTTTTTCTAATATGAGACATAAGAACAGAAGTGTTAAGAATCAAAAATTGGGTAAACATTAACAGAATGAAAACCATAATGCACAATACTCAGTTATTCTCAGTTTCACATGTTTTATGAAAAGTAAGATTTCTCAAGGAATTACGATTTTAAGTTCTGTGCTAGGAGGGGCAACCATAGCATTATTAGCTATGGTCACAATAGTGCAGAAATTTAGGCAAAAAGTGACCACTGCGCATGCCTTTTGTTAAGAGTGGTCCGAATTTCTCTCTTGTGAAGAAAAGAGATTCAGCAAGTTCAGTATTCAGTGACGCTGGTGATTCTGCAAAGCGATTATCACAGATTTTAAAGTCACAATTCTATCGGCTTGAGGCATTGACTCAATGGGCGCAATGCAGAACACCTAAAGGGCCCTTGTTGGAGATGCTTGCTTCAACTCTGGAGGAGTGTACCACACTTCACCTATAGTTTTGTGTAAGCACAGACTAACAAAATGGAGGAGGTCGTTTCTGCCCATTTGTGTCACAAGTTTCTTTTTTTATACAAATAGACTATTATGCATGACAATATGCCAAAATTCAATATTAATATCAATTCACTTCAGTTCAACAGAGCACCACTGGGTGCAAAATTCACAAAATGGAATTTTGGCTCTACTATACATTTGTCAGAAGTATTTTGGGGATTTTAAAGTTTTGAAAACTCCTTACATATGCATTTGAAATAAAAAAAATACAAAAGACTTTGTGATGTATATAGTTCAAATACAGAATACTTAACATTTTCAGTGCTTAGCTTCATCCCAGTGAGCACTCACCGTAGCGTGCATACTTTCAATTTTGGTATTTAAACTCCTGCTTTTTAAAATACATATATGTGTGCGTATCCCTTAAAGAGTGTTTTATATGGAAAGCCAATTGGTAAAAGACTGTTGGGAAGGCCGAAACTCTGATGGTGGGACCATACCATACGGGACATACTCAAAAGTTGAAGCGGATTAAGAATGTATGTAAGACAGAAAGAGATGGCGAAAAGTTGTTGCTGAGGCCAAAAACCTGGTTGCGTTCGAGTGGCCTCATAGGTGAGGGTAGGTTTTGAGAAACTAAGATAGAAAGCTAGTAAAGTAAATGGGGTATAAAATTTATTTGTTCGAAGAACAGATATTAGGACGATTTTAGGAGCTTAGTTAAGTTAATTGCTCCATAGTATATATATTTTATGCGATAATTTTTTTCACCTTAGATTCTGGCCCAATAGAGTTTTTTTTAAAGAAATAAATATTTTCTTGTTTTGCATTCCTGTGGTGGCATAAACAACTGAATGAAAAGTTAATAGATGAGAAAATATTGGAGAGAAACCGAATTTGAGAATGTATTAACTTGACAGTGGCAGGCTTCGATTGGTAGAAGTTTTTTATGTTTGTATTCATGATTAAGTAAACTACTTTGTACATTTCTACAATATTTTTTGTGCAACATATTTTACTGATTTATGGTATTGTCAGGTACAGAATGTTTTATTTTTATTGATTGCTGTTATAGATATGGGGGAGGAGGCGAAAAATGCAAATATTCTGGTATGGATGAGAAATATTATCGGTATTGGGGAGGGATTCGGATATATGATAATAAATTACACAGGACAATCAAATAATACTCTTAACAAAAGATCCAACTCTAATATTTTAAAATGAAGTAAAAAGTATTGTTCACAAGAAAAATATTTTTGGGAAAACTTTTTTCGAATTCAAATGGACCCCTCTCCTCCAAGACTAAAATACACAAAAAAAAACACCCTAATACATAAAAACTCCCTTCTTATTAGACCAGTGGCCTCTACAGTTTCTTGCCCCTAGCATCTTTTATCACATAAATTAAATACTTTGAACCAGGAATACATAGGCTTCAAATCTAAATATGACATAAAAAATTCATTTGAACTTGCTAACCTTCTTAATAATGTTCTTCCATACTCAAGGTAGGTTTTCTTTGACATAAATAACCTGTTTTCTTGTATCGCTGCATTAAAGGCCTTGGAAAAGGCCCATGACTTAATCAGTTACTTCTTCATTCCCAAAAACATTTCCAGAGAATTAATTGCTCTGATTTTTCAAAAATTACTTAATTTTCAACAAACAGTTATATATACAAACAGATAGCCTAGGAATGGGTTCTCCCCTCTTAGGAGGAAACTTTCTCAACTCTTTGGAGGAAAATTTATTCCATTTCACCAGCCACATCAAAACTTTTGTAAAATATGGGTTTTGATACATAGACAACATCCTCTGCCTTTGGACTGGAACTAACTATCTTTTGCAGTCTTTCCTCCACCTTCTGAACTCCCATCATGCAAACATTTTTTCATGATGGAATAAGATATAAATGACACTCTGAATTTCTTAGGTTTGTCAACTTCCATTACAGGGCAAAGACATGAGTTTTCAGCATAGAGAAAACCTTCTTACACCGATCACATCATACCAGGTGATTCTGTTCACCATTTTTCCCACAAACATGCTGCTTTTAATTCTATGGTTCATAGCCTCCTACACTCATTCATTCCCCAAACACTCACAAATTTCAAATCTGAACTCTATAGAATCAAGGCCATAGCTACTAAAAATAGTTACAACCAAAATTTAGTTCACAAAATTTGTCATACAAAAATCCATAGCTTTAAAACAAATTTCCGAAAGAGCAGGTCAAATATTAAGTGGTGCCCTCTCCCATTCCTAGGTAACATATCTTATGGAATATCAAACCACCAACCAAGCTGATTAAAATCAGTATTTACCTTCTCCTAACCCTCATAAACTTTTAGTCAATAACAAAGACATGACAGACTCCTCAACTTTGGTTTTACAAAATAAAATGCAATACCTGCAATAATGCATAAATTGGCCAAACTAGAATAAATTTTATTTCAAACATCATTGAACATGCCAGAAGTTACAGAAATATGAATTCCTCCTCACATTTTGCTAAACACCTACTTGAAAACAGTCATATGAGTGATTTAATCGCCGAAATTTAAAGGTTCTTCGCAAGCGCCTAAAAATGGCTGCTCTTGTTCAAAAATAAATTATCAAACAATCCAATATTTTTTAAAATTATTTCACCATCCCTCCTCACCCTTTTATAATAAAATTACCTTGTTAAATAATAACCTTTCTTGCCTCACCAGCCCTTAATCTACGTGTCTTTCTTAACCCTGCCCAAATACATATTTGTATTTTCTCCTCGCCTGTAACTACAACATCATCATCAACATCATCATCTCACATCACAAAGAGTGCATCCTTGCCATATGCCCCTTGCGATCAGGCTTGCTGCATCATGGCATGCGAGGAGGTCGCACCTTAGGTCATCCGTCCACTCCGTATGAGCACCCTTAACGGTGTTTGGCTTGTTGCCACTCCCAGCTTTACTAGGGCCCCCATCTGATAGGGGCCCTAGGATTTTGGTGGGTGGCTATCCTGGTTATTTTTCCTTTAGAACCACTATAACTGCCTGTGGGGTGGTTAACCTCACACGCAGACCTCCAAATTTAGCTGGCAAAAGCTGTTACCAGATACGCCAGGGGAGGCTGGTGGTCCAGCTTTCGTACACTTTATATTACTATTATTATAACCAGGCAAGATAGTAAGTAGTTTCAAAAGTCACAAAATTTCTATAGTATTGAAATAGGAAAGATCTCCCCTAGTGTCGGTGGGGAACTTAAACATACATACCATACCTACATACCTTGCAATAATGAATATCAAGGTTGTGTAGGATACTAAAAATTTATGAAAATGGATAAATGACCATTGTAAAAAAATATATAGGTATTGCAAAACAGGTGGGAAATTATATATATATATATATGTTGGAACTGTATAATTATTTCACCCCCATATCCAAATATATATCACCATATAGTTGTTTAACTATCTTTCTGTAGTGTAGTGTGCATTATGAGTGTCACTTGTTTAACCGAATAAAGCTTGGCTCCGCCATATTGGCGGCAGTCTCTGTCCTGCCTCTGAATAGCGTGTTCGTCCTTTTGAGTATCCCACAATTGACATAGGGGTGGGCACTGATGAACTCACTTCATTTCGGGTTGACACAGGCACTGAGTGGGGTGGTGGCTTCTGCACTACCAGGTCACTGCACTCTGATCCCATACCTCTAAGCTGGTCAACATGGCGATGCCACATGTGTCCTTCTTCTGTGAGGACCTTATAGTTCCTTGATCCCAGTACAGCCTCCACTCTAGCTTTAACCCAATCCCTTGAGCCCCCTCTTTTGTAGGCTGTGGCCCACACCTCATCGCCCACCTAGAAAACTCTCAAAAACTTTGCCCCATTTTCAGCCTGACGTGCTTGTTTTTGGGCCACAGCTTGACTCAGGTTAGGCTTTAATAGGGTCAGCCTTGACCTGAGAGTCCTTCCGAACATTAACTGGGATGGTGCTTCCCCCGTAACACTGTGAGGACTTATCCTGTAATTAAACAGGTACTGGGGTAAGGCAATGTGCAATGGAACTCCAGAATGCAGCAAGGTCTTTATCTTGGTCTTAAAACACTTTACTAAATTTTCAGCAGCCCCATTTGTGGCAGGATGGTAGGGAGGGGAAAAGGTGTGCAAAATCCCATTTAATTTACAAAAGTTTTCAAACTCCCCTGACGTGAATGGTGTACCATTGTCACTAACTATTTGCTCTGGCAGCCCAAATGTGGCAAACAATTCCCGTAAATGGCTTATTATTTCCTCTGTTCCTCCATTTCTTTTTTGGGCCACATCAGGCCATTTGGTGGAGCTATCAACCACCACCAAAAAGGTTTTATTTAAAAATGGCCCCGCCAAATCTACATGGAGCCGGACCCAGGGTCTTTCAGGTCTATCCCAACACTTCAGGGGGGCTTTTGCAGGCAATGATCTATTCACTGCACAACTACCACAAGACTCCACTAAGGACTCAAGAGCTGCATCCAATTTTGGCCACCACACATAAGACCTAGCCAAGGATTTCATTTTTACAATCCCCTGGTGGCCTGCATGCAACTCCCTTAAAACCAAAGGTCTCAACTTTTCAGGAATAATCACCCTGTTACCCCACATTAAGCACCCCTGCTCAACCGTTAACTAATTTTTTCTGTGTATGAATGGCTTGAAATTCCCATCCAGCTTTGCTGGCCATCCAAACATGCAGTAGTCTAGCACATTACTAAGCAAGGGGTCCCTTTGAGTCTCATGGCGAATACCTCGAGCATTAATGGGGAGGAACTCTCTTTCACCTAAATCAATGTACGTGTATTCTTTAATCTCTTCACCCTCTCTCTCTAAAGGCAATCTTGAGAGACCATCCGCGACTCTATTATCAGCTGCTCTAATATACTTAATTAGAAAGTTGTAGCCCTGCAAAATAATGGCCCAGCGCTGCAACCTATTTGCAGCCATTTGTGGAATTCCCTTCTTTTCCCCAAAAATGTATAACAGCGGCTTGTGGTCAGTTTTCAAGATAAAAATTCTGCCATAAATATACTGATGGAATTTCTGCACCCCAAACATAATTGCAAGGGCCTCCCTATCTATTTGAGAGTAATTTTTCTCAGCTTTATTAAGGGACCTTGAGGCAAAAGCAATGGGTCTTTCTAGTCCATTCGGAAAACGGTGAACTAAAACTGCCCCTAGGCCAAATGGTGATGCATCACACTCCAGAATTACTGGAAGAGACGGATCGTAATGAGCCAAGACTCGACCAGAGACAATTGATGCCTTCACCTTGTCACAGGCCTCACTGCACTCTCTTGTCCAGACAAAATCAGACTCCTTCTGAAGGAGGCGATGCACGGGAGCCAACTTCGACGCTAAACCAGGTATGAACTTGGAATAATATTCTACCAGCCCTAGAAAGGCTCGCAGCTGGGACACATTCTTAGGAGGTGGAGTCATAGTGATTGCCTCAACTTTTGCATCAGTGGGATGAAGTCCCTCCCTATCTATTCGGTGACCCAGAAACTCAACAGCATTTTGCATGAATTTACATTTCTCTTTATTGACCTTAAATCCCAAACCAGCCAATTTATTGAGCACCCTCTCTAAATTTTGCAAATGTTCCAAATCATTGCAACCAGTAATGATTATATCATCCTGAAAGGATGCAACCCCTCGCAAACCCTGCATGGCTTGATCCATGATTCTTTGGAACATAGCTGGAGCTGAGGCCACCCCAAATGGTAGTCTGGCGTAACGGAATAACCCCCTATGCGTGTTTATTGTGCACACAGCTTGTGACGTGTCCTCTAACACTAACTGCTGGAAAGCCTGCGACAAATCCAGAGTGGAGAACTTCTCCCCCCCTGCAGTTTGCAAAAAATTGCCTCCACCCGAGGCAGGGGATACCTCTCCACTTCCAGGTTTGGATTTAGAGTAATCTTAAAATCACCACAAATTCTCACCCTTCCGTCACCCTTAGCCACTGGCACTATTTGCGTTGCCCAATCACTGAACTCAACTGGATATAAAATGCCTAAACTAACCAATCTATCCAGTTCCTCATCAACCCTGTTTTTGAGAGCGAATGCCAAGGCTCTAGGAGCGCGATACACAGGCTTTGCCCCTTTCTTTAAGGTCAATGCCACTTTTCCTTTGCTGAAAGTCCCTAAACTGCCATCCCATAGCATGGCAAACTTTCCTAAAATGCCCTCTAAAGTCAATACCGGTCTCTCCATCCCAAGATGAAGCATTTGAAAGCTAAATCTAAAAGTGTTTAACCAATCTCTACCCAATATGGGCAGACCCCCATTTCGAACAACAAAAAGAGGCAACTTGTACGACCCTCTCTGGAACTGAGCTCGCACGCGTACTATACCCAACGGCTTAATACACGCATTAGAGTAAGTTCTTAGTTTTACCTCCGTTTCTTCCAAGGGAGAAATGAAAAAGTTTCCCATATAGCACTTCTCTGATATGGCAGAAATGGCAGACCCTGTATCGATTTCCATCTCTAGCTCTTTATCCTCTACTTTCACCGTTACTTTCCAAAGGGGAACATTAAAATCGAATTTTACGTTAAACAATGCTGGAAAATCCTCAAAGCTTCCCTTGCTCTCAGTATCTGTGCCCTGACTTTCCAACAACTGGTCCCCATCCCAACACACCCGAATGCCACCGATGCTTTCTAAAAAAGGCTCGTGATAGAACACTTCAGGGTACTTACCAAAACGACCCTGACTGCACATTTCCTTGAGATGCCCAGTACGGTGGCAAATGTTGCATTTTGCATTTTTAAAGCGACACTCTACCCTCATATGGCCCTTCCGCCCGCAGCAATAGCACACTCCTGTACTTTTTCCCCACGATGCCGCTGGATTCTGCGTATTCCCCTTTGCACGCCTTCCACTCCCTCGGACAGCGACATGATGAAACTCTTGTTCCTCTGCCTGGTCACTCGTCTCCGATGCAGTCTCGTGGTTCATGTAATTGACGCCAACCCCAGCCACAATGTCTGCCGTTGGCGGGAAAAGACTACACGCCGCGGCATTCGCAGTAGCTTTTTCCCGCGCCGCTGCTGTCTCCACGGCCCTCTCGAAACTTAACTCCTCACTCTCCAAGTATAAGGCACACACGATATCCCGATCACAGAGGCCCAAAATAAATTGGTCCCTCATCGCTCGGTCCAGGAAGGCGCCGAAATTGCAACCTCACGCCGCGTTCCTCAGCTCCGTTGCAAACTCTCTCACTGAGGCCGTCTTTCCTTGCACCTGCTGATGAAATTTGTGTGTTTCCGCTATCACGGACTGCTTAGGGCTGAAATGCTTCCTCAGCAACCCACACAAATTCTCATACGTGAGATTTGAGGGCTTCTCTGGA
This sequence comes from Pyrrhosoma nymphula, assembly GCA_963573305.1. Taxonomy (NCBI): domain Eukaryota; kingdom Metazoa; phylum Arthropoda; class Insecta; order Odonata; family Coenagrionidae; genus Pyrrhosoma; species Pyrrhosoma nymphula. The sequence continues at coordinate 53,259,939 of OY754336.1, read as the reverse complement.
GCACACAAATTCCTTAAGACGCCATAAGCCGACTTCCCCATTGAAGATAATAGCACGGCTTTCTTTTTACCTTGAGCCTCTGCCGTCCCCAAATCATTTACAATGAAGTACTGCTCTAGGCGTTCTTCGTAAGCATCCCAACTCTCTTCTTCGGGAATAAACTTTTCCATTAAGGGCGCCATCCTCGTCGCCAATTGTGGGATACTCAAAAGGACGACCACGCTATTCAGAGGCAGGACAGAGACCAATATGGCGGAGCCAAGCTTTATTCGGTTAAACAAGTGACACTCATAATGCACACTACACTACACTTTCTAATTTTATTCTCTATAAGCAGCTGATCCCAAAATATATGGTTGAAACTTTTTATAATGTCATGACTTTAAATGTGATGAAGAAAAATAATTACATTTGGACATTTAAAAAAAATTTCATTTAACATCATTACAGCTTTTAGCACTTTCTGAAATAAATTTCATAAGTCATGTCAACCAAATACTTCATAAAAACATTATATAGGGGCAAATGAGGCTCCATATCCATGCCTCATTAACCCTTTCGTGACAGGGACGGGGAAAATTTCTTTGCTTTGTCAGTATGGAGCTTTCACTACGCTAGGATCTTCACAGGCACCTATTTCCATAACTTGGGTTGGGGGCCAGAGGGGTGTTGAACCTCTTTCTCGGCCACCAGGCTGAGAAAATCTCCTTTCTTTTCTGCTCGGGGTTCCCATTATGGCATGCGGTCGCGGTCAACTATTTTTTATGCGATGGTTTATCTAAAAACATTGTTGCTACAGCCTTGGTATTTATTTAATCGTAAATGAATTATTCTTGTTTTACAATGACATTACAGCTTTTAAACAAAATTCTATCATTAATATTAAGCTCTCTAACAACAAAAATCGTATCAAAGGTAAAATAAATAATTTCATCATAGTATTTCGCACTCGAAAATGGTTTTGATGAGTATTTAAAGATATAAATTAATATAAATTTAAAATGTCCTTATTCAAGATATTGGCATCATCAGAGCGCGAATCAAAGAATCAGTACTTAGAAATTTTCATTGTGTTATTTCATGAGATGTATGGTCTACAGAACTCCTGTTTTTGGAAATTTATGCACAGATAACATTCATCACGTACGAATATGTTGATTATGTAAAAATTTCCCAGCATTCTTTTTTATTATTCTTATTCATACTTTTTTTATTCCTAAAATCACCTGATTTGAGGAGTATGAAATTCTCCAAAGCAAATGTTATAACTTCAACATTCATGTGCCTCGGGATTTAATACACTGCCAGGAATCACTGTTATCTTTAGGTGGAAACCATTGACCAACGAAAACCAAACTGAAATAGACAGCTGTCATGATCTAATAAGCATGAGTAATTTCAGGGAAAAATAAACATTTGAACTTTAAAAATATGGTTGTCAACTCGCATAAAAGAAAAAAATTCAGTTGTTTACTTAAAAAAATAATAACTCCCTTACGATCTTAAAACTATAGAAAAAATCACTCCCAAACCAACTAAATAATGAACAAAAAATTAGTTTTGTGATTCCTTTACACACAAACTACGTTAAAAATAACAGTAGAACTCCATTTAAAATTTGTAGTTGTAGAGCTAAACATAAGTAATGTACTTATAATGTTCAATTTGCCAATTACACTAAAACTTTTAAATTTGTTATTCCACTGCACCAGCAAGCAACTGACCGCGGACCCCTGCCGTGAGTTGGGCGCGCACTGCGAGGAAGGGTCGAGGTAATTCTCTCCCGCCAACTGAGAAAGGGTGCCTACGGCATCCCGAGAAGAAGTCCTTTATAACACACACCTTTTAGGCTTGCTTAGCGGCACGCCGTTCTATCTCGTCGTTCGTTCGTTTGTGTAGAAAAAATTTACTCCAATATATCACGTCGTTCGTAGCGAAAGGGTTAAGGCTTCATTAGTATCTATTCATTCACCATGGAACCTTTTAAGTGTTCTCATTGAATTGCTGGAAAGGTGTCTTCAGAAAATATATATTGCACATTTCCTGAAACTCGGTGACTAGTGTCAATTCATCATCATAAGCATTATATCTGATGACTTCTGCTGACCAAGTGGCATTAAAAAAAAACTTCATCGGCCTGCATATGGAGGTATACGAAAAGCTTCCTTGATTTCTTTTGAGTGTTAAATAATTTCACGAATTGCGTAAGGTATGTATCAGTTTCTTGTGTTCTAGTCACCAATTTTGAGGTTTTCTGTAAAAGACTTGAGTTTTGATGTATCCAAAAAGTTTTAAAACGAAATCCCATGCTATGGAAATCGCATGCATCATTCTTCTTTTTGACTGCTAAGGATATCCCTCTGATAAAAAATCCGTTTAGATTTTGGATCGATCCGATAGGTACCTTTGCCTTTGATAAAGTCAAAAATGATTTCGGGTAATTGTTTTGTTCCAAGATTAATCATATGAACCGTTGGCGCCACAAAATTTAGCTCTGACTAATTCCGGCAATTTCCTTAACTATCGCAATCAAGTTTGCCTTCTGGATAATGTGTTCCTGCTAACACGAGGTTTCCCCAAATCTAAAACATTCCAGCATAAAAAGACGGGCTTAGAAAATGTAATTTAAGTGTTGTAGACGCAATCAAGTTTGCACTGATTGAATATGACGGCAGAAAATGATCAGAATGATCAGAATGCTCTACTTAATTCATCTCCTGCAACCTCACACTATAGAGAGCTTGTCGATAGATACTTTTGTTTTTCTAGGGAGACACATCATCTGGAAGATAAAAAATAGTTTACCTTAACATATATTGTTGCATGAAGAGCCTATATAAATATAAAATAGATGAAAATAATTATCCGCGCGAAAACCCATTGCCAGAAGAATGCAGCCATGGGATAAACTGGCTTTGTCATTTACCATATTGTTTTTGGTCATTAACTGAGCCCATCATACACTGAGACAAGAGGTGAAATAAAGGAAATTTGTGGACTCTTAAAGTGTCTACTCATCAAAGTGTCTACTCATCATAGCGGCAAAAGAGGGAGACAACTTGACAGGCTATTTAAAACGAATTTCTAGTATTTGAAGCGAATTCTAAAAGCTATTTAATGGCAACTAAGTTCCTACGAGTAAAATAGGTTCTTTTATTTCAGAAATAACACTGCCTCCATTGAATGTAGCAAACTCCTTGCAGTTGTCCTACTTCATGAAATACCAATATCATAGTTAAAATCCCCTGGGTACCAAACACGTACCAGAAACAAGTTTCCTCCTCTAATATAATGAATGTTGAAAGTTGAAAAAAAATCAAAATGCTTTAATTTAGTCGATTCTGATCCACTAATACCGAGAAGATTAGTAAAAAAGCTTGAGAGAGGGGCTCATTTGTATTTTCAGTGGTTCTATCAGCAGTGTGGAACATGGAATAGGCAGTAAAACGTAAACGTTCACCATTTCGTTATACAGCCTGAAAGCTTTATGAATATCGTTTTCCCAATGTGGACGGTTCAAACCAGCGTCCAATTATTCAAGAAATTAGTACATATTTGATATTCGCGTAGAGGATCCACATATCATTCCGCCTTAAAGTGATGGTTCATATTTCGAAAACTAAAGCAAACGATTCAAATCAATTATTTGAAACAGTAGAGGTGGTATGTAATAACTAGGATAAAATTTTTGGTTGAGATAAGTAGGCATAGTATTTCCTTGTTGACTCAGCTTTTATAAAGAAGTAAAAGAAGATTTACTTGTTTAAAGCTGATTTCAAGCTGGTCACTAATTTTCACACTAACTAATAACCACATTTTTCCAATAGCTTATGTCTTATTATTGTGCATGGTTTTTTGTTTGTAGCTCAAACTGAACATTAAACATTTCTCCTTATTTTAAACGTAAACAGAGAGCATGGTTTTTTCCGTACGATAACAGCGAAAAATACTAATTTTATATTAGTATATTTATTTCCATTTTTTATGCATTTCAAAAGCTTCCATGAGTGCGAAGAGTAGCCATTCTTCTGCGCAAAATGTTTATTACTTAAAACCATTTCTCAGTTTAAGAATTTTTGCTTTCTTAAATCTTTGAGTTCAAAATGTTTTCCGTTTCTATTGCAAATCACGCAGTGACCCGTATATTGTATCTTATAGAAATGCATCATCGACGTTTTCGTGTAAAAAATGATAACAGCGTACTCAAAGCAGCATTACGCAATCTCCGAGCGAGTTATAGCTACTAATTTGTCACATTGTCCCTTCATATCGTTCTTTTTTGTTTCAAGGGGAAAAATTGGACGCAACTTCCATGATTTTAGGTCAAAGCTATTTTAATCTTTATCGGAGAAATTAACGAAAATGTGGGCATAGTATGACTGGTATTTAAATTTGATAAATGCCCCATTATCTTTCTTTACTGCGACTATACCCAGCCAATTTCAATGCATTCATTGAAAATTGATGGATCATATTTATGTGTACAGGTTTTATATGAATTATTTACAATTATTGTAATTCACTAATGTTGCAAATGTAAAGTGAAATTTAAGGTTATGGCCTTTCACTAAGGTTTGCGGCAGTTTTAATCGCACAACTCATCTCCTATAGCCGATAACCTGAGCGTAAAATATAGTTTTGGGATTGAAGTGCGTGTCATGGATGATTTACTAAGCTTCCTGCATAAAATGCAACAGCGATAGGAGGGAGCTAATAACGAAGACCTCATGCAAGGATTTAAAGCAAAGGTTAGCGAAGAATTTTTATGTAGAATAGCGTTGTAACTAAGCATGAACTCGGAAAAAGGAAGACGAAAATAGGCTACAGGGGTTCGAGATGTGGGTGTGAAGGAGAATGGAGAGAGTGCGGTGGACAGAAAGGAAGACAAGATAGTGCGTGTGTTATGGAGGGTGAAGTGAGGAAACTTCTGGATGAGATTAAGAGGAGGCAGAGTAGGTGTCTGGAGCGGGTGGTGAGATGCCAAGTGATGCTGAAGTCCGTGACAGAGGGGAGGAAGTAAGCGGGGAAGGGGAAGAATAGGCTCTATGGACTGGATGGAAAGAGGTAGGACGTTCGCTGAGATGAAGAAAGAAATTGAGTTATAAGATCCTGCTCATGTAAAAATCAACGGCATTTTTACTTGCTTCATTTTTAACCTAACTTTACTGGTCGATTACCCAAATAAGTAATGCAATTACTAGAAAAAGATCTCTTCACTCTATGTCGAGAAAATTTCTAAGTGTTCCCAAAATATATGATACAATTCATTTCGGTGGTGTAGAAAAAAAATCTAGTCCAAATAGACTTTGGGAACCCTAAGTTTAAAAATTTTAGCCAATAAAAGAGTTTATTTTTATGCTGTGGTAGACTAATAGAGGCTTACCATGCATTGCTATAAACTACTGTACGAGACTCTCCATTTCTAATCGCACACTGCCTCCAACTCGGCAATAGGCTAGCTTATACTGGCCGAGTGCCATTTCAAGTGAAAAACTGCCTCCGCTATGCACTGCTTCCTTTTTTGGTCTGGTCTTGTATTTTTTGCCTGGAAGGTCATGTTAGATTTCTATTTTTTTCTGAAGTCAGCGTTTTTTGGTTTTCAACAGAGATAAGCAAGGTTAAATTTAACTTGGAAAAAACTGTCTGCGCACTTAAAATATCTACTCTGAATAGGGTTCAAACTAAAGACAGAAATTTTTATCATGAGTAGCCACATGAACGAAAACTGGTTCATGGCAAATATGTGACCCACTTTGCAATTAGGAGTGAACATGAGAAACTGTTAAAGAAATTTGTCAAGTCAATATGTATATTCATGCCTACAGATTCCTTTCACCTAAGCTCCTTTTTTTAAAATGCTATATCCTCATTTTCTTCTTTATTTAGATCTCGCAATCGTTCCAATTCTCTCCTCGAAAATGAAAAAATCCAATTCCACGCTCAATTCCAAAGCTTTTGTACATATTTCTTTCTTTGTCTTCCTTCCTTTCGAGAATCGAAACCAACTTACCTACCAAATTCTTACTTATTGCATTGTCCATGGTGGGAGACAGGAGGTGGCCTTCTCCCTATTCCACATTTAGTTGCTCCCTCTTCTCAAAAACTCCACTCTCGATTAATTAGAAGGCGCCGGCGCCTCGCATTCCCCGCCCTTTGTTCCACCGTGGTTCGACCCTTCCGTGCCGGTCACAAAGGACGACCTCTTTTTGCAGTCATCGAATTTTCCGGAAGTTTCAAGTGTGGCGAGAGGGTATGGAGAGGGGGAGCCAGTGTTCATTCCGGGGACGTGATTGGTAGATTAGTGCTTCGTGCGTCGCGACCTATTCATTCTCACACCCTCCTCCCCCATTCCACCCTCTGATTCCTATATCTTCTCTCCCTCTAAATTCATTTGCCACTCCATTAACACGCCGTTTCCATACCAATAACTGCAAAGAATTCCCCGAAATATCTGAGGGGTAAGTCTGTAACTTAGTGCTATATTCAACAGAGGAAAAATCATTCGCCTTGACCTGGATTCAAACCCGGATCCCTCGATTCAGTGCCGAGTATTTTAACCAGTTAAGCTACCGAGGCGCTCACCTTTCACTCATTTTTTTCGTTTTGCGTATAATTCAAGATTATACTTTTCCAATTACCCCATTTAATAAGTTAAATTATTTGGAATGGAATTTTTCGTACTACAATTTGCCAAATCTTATAGCCACCATTATTTCTCGACATGATGTTTTGGGTAAAAATTTATTTTCCAAATTCCGTTTAAAATGAGGTAATTATGCATAAAAACCCTGTAACCGCTGCTGGAATGAAAGTTTTTCTTTCGGATGAGACAAGACTTGCTCAGGCTCTGCTTAAGGTTTTTTTTGCTGTCTTTCTTGCAACTTCTCTAAGCCGAAAACTCTGTTTGGGTAGGCAACCTAGAACTAAGATCATTTCCATATTGGTAGTGGTGGGTAGGTTTTACAGGGAAGAATTACTCGAGAAATGGTGGAAGACTAAACGTTGAAAGCTCTTTTCACGAAGCCCCCGAAAAAGGAGTGGATGGTTTGCTGAAAAATGTCATCCACTACCGGGATTTGAACGCAAGCCCTTCTGGACAGGAAACCTCTTGTCCCTAGAAAATCCTGACCCCTCCCTCCCGTGATAACTCATTTCACTTCCTATCGTGTTTTATCATTGCAAAAGTTGTTTCTGTACTTGTAATTTGAAATTGTAATGAAACAATTCATAATTTTTCACTGAACTAATTACGTTTATTAGGACGCCACATCCATTAAATTGGTCATCCTCGTTTAAAACCAACTAACCATCAATAAACTTCGAAAAGTATTGCATTCACAGACTATTGTTTCCTAATGTGTAACATTTAATAGGAAATGCAAAACGTTAAAGTTTTTCTTGTTGAGAAGAGGGTACCAACCAACCTTCTTCAGATAAATTACCTTACATCATATGATATTTACTCTCATACATAATTTAAAAGTCTCGATTCTTTTACCTCCTTAACTTCTCTTCCTCATCCAAATGGAAAAATTCTCTTGAAATTATTTATGGAATCCGGAATGCTCAGACTCCCCTATCGATAGATTTTTCATTCGATAAAATTTAAAGAAGACATCAGAGTGAGTAGCATCATATTAATGATCTTTTAATCTTAAGCGGCCGTCAATGTTTTATCTTATATCCTTTAAGTCAAACGATTAAAAATAATAATAATTTTAACAAAAATATTGATTTGTTTCACAGAAACTGAATGATAAATATATGCAGTGTATCAGTAATTTTTTCATATCAATCAGTTTTTCAAATTTATTTCTCGCAAAAATACGGATTCAGAAAAAATTACAGTGGAGTAGTTATTCTCATCTGAGTACTTTTTTTATAAAGTAACCGCTCTCTCGGCTGTTCACAGGGGGACCAGGTTCCAAGGCGTCTGGGTCATGCCTCATAAGGCAGGGCTTCTCGGGCTTCCCGTCGGCCCCCGGGGACCCTCTCCTGCTCAAGGTGGACCTCCTGGATACGGCCGCTGATCTCCAGTTCCCGGCCATGAGGCGGCTTTGCATAGCGACGGCCCACGCCTTCCTCATCGTCTACTCCGTCACGGATGCTGAGTCGCTGGACCGGGCCAAGGGCTGCCTGGAGGAGGTGAGCGCGTCACGTTATGGTCCCGACCCAATTTTTCCTTGAAATGTATTCCTGCTCAGCTCTGCGGATGTACTTCCCGCGATTAGTGATTGGAACAATTGGTGATTAGACACGAGCTGCTATTAGAAAAGCTATGAAAGTAATAATATGATGCTTTAATCCTGAATAAATCTTACTTCCGGTGTAAGGAAAGTTGAGAAGTTGAGAACTTCTAGTAGAGTAAGCAAAAATATAAGTTATATAAACAATTTGGTAAAACTCCACAAGCTATTCAATTATCTGCAGGACCGGATTCATCAGTTTTGGTAATCCATGCATAATTGTTTCATAAATTCCTATTCTATTAATTTTGTGTTCATACTGTATTGGTACAAATTCATCTCTGAATAGTGGTAAATATGTACTTGCACCTTAAGACCTAACTGGTTTAACTAGTAGTACAAATTATATAGCAGTTCGAGGATTTTTCCTTAACTGATGCCTAAATTCTTCTTTTAGAATGTAGAGACTCTATTAAGTATGCCACAAAATCAAAATATACATCACATTAGCATATTTTTTATTGTGTTTACAAGAGGAGTGCGTGAATTTTGTCATTATTTTTCCCTAGAAGGTGCACCACAAGGACTTAAAACTCGTATTCAAAAGAATGACTGATAATGTGCATCGGGCATTCTGATCGGTCTCATAATTCCATGATGTCTCCAGAAAGTGTATTATAAAAGAAAGGTATTCTTATTTAGTTAGTCTAAGTAAATAAAACAATTCTTAAATTCGTATGTACTTAATAGGTATCGGTGGGATTGCTATTGAATTGAAAAATAAAGTTTACTCTAAAAATAATAGCTCATAATACTGCAGTGCAGTATTGATACATTATGGTCAATATTAACCTAGAGAACATCATCAAAATCGCTAACGATATTAGTAGACTTTTGGCTTGAAGTCACAATTAGTGGTAATATGTTCACACATGCTCATCAGTGTGATTCACTAATGTTCATTAGGTTACATCCAGTTCAATTTGCACCCAGAATGTCTCTTTTGTACTCTCATTTTTTAGATGAAAGTGCTTTTCCTAAACAACTTGCTTGAAGAACAAAACGCATATATAACCATGAGCATGAAAGTAAAAAATTTACACAGAGTAGATCGTCATAATATTTCCTTCCTCACTGCAATTCCACTAGGTACGTAGATTAACAGATGTGGTTAACTTTTTTAAAATGTAGTTTATATGATTTTTCCGTGTGTATGTTATACACTTTTTATGTGTAAATTTTAAATCCTGTATTTTACATGCATAGATGCTTTAAATATATATAAAATCGTAAGATCTTCATCAATAACCATTGTGTCATCAAAGTCCGGGTTCATATTACATTTCATATTGACTTATTCCCTTCATTATTTTCTCAAGAAAAAAGCAACCAGGTGATGAAATCTTTAATCAATTAAATGAGGCGTTCTTTTAATGGCGATTATTTTACGAGATTAAGTTGGTATTGATGCCAAGGTTCTTTTTCGTCTTGAAGACATTCCCTGAATGGTTTATGCCGTATCTCAAGACATCTTTATGATACTGTATTTTGTGGATTATGGATGCATTGAAAAATTAAATTTGAAATCTCTAATAAAGAGTTTGTGTGAAAGGGGTTTAAGTATTTAAAATATCATCTCAGTTTTAAAAACCTCGTTCTGCTGTTAATCTGACAAAATTTAGATAACCTTTTGAAATAAGACATGAATAGATATGAGTAAGTTCTACCAGGACACATGAAAAACGAGCATGAAAACATTATAGGTTTCAAAATTTAAAACTTTATATTTTATAGTTTTTAGAGTAAAATGAGGGAATGATTGAAATTGATAAGGCACTAAAACCTTTTAAAGGGACGCACTAAAAACATGGGATATCCCTGACCTAAATATCTACGTCTGCATAGAGCCCCAAAAAAGTTACAATTGATTCTCGGATAGCTGCCATGGAAAAGGAGAGTATTAAGTCTGCAAGAAGGAGGTTGGTTTACTATTTACATGCCACTTTATCTTTGTGATGGGGTCGTAAATTTTTTGTAGGGTCTAAAAAAGACTACTCCCATGAAGTCTATTGTTTTCATTTTATTGCTGCCATCGGACTTGTCTGCATGACATCATGTAGATCTCTGATAATTTCCCATTCCCGTCATCTACAGGGTTATGTCTAATTATGAGGATATCGGGACTAGCCACGGTAGTAACCTTTACAGAGTCACCCGCTAGAGCACATAAGTGCGATATTCCACAGAGGAAAAATCATTCACCTTGACCCAGGATTCGAACCCGGATCCCTCGATTTCGCGCCGAGTGATTTTACAAGTTAAGCTACCGAGGCGTCTTTCTCTCCTGTGGATTATTTGGTGGCTTTATAGGAGCATGGTGGACAGGACTGCTATGTCTTTGCCTGCGGCTATGGCTGCGGCTGCGGCCACGGCTGCGGCCACGGCAATGACTGTTATGTCTTTGCAGTTCGTTTGGTCTCGCTGTATGTCCTCCCAAATATGTGTCCCAGACTTACAATTACAGTTTTTTTCTTTGGCAGCCATTGCTTATTGCTTCTTTAATACCAATTTTTATTTAATCAACCAGGATTTCCTCTGAATTTTGTTCAATACTTGAATCAGTGTATCCGGCAAAAGAAGCAAATTCTCGCTGCGTCCTTTATTTGTAGAGTACCCCAAGGAATTTATCATTTAACCTTGACTTTTCCTTAATTTATTACATCTTCTGAAATTCTTTTAACGCCTCGATTCCCATGATTACCTTCATATTTACTTACAATGAATGACAGTCGTGAGAAAAATGAGGTCCACCGAAAAAAGAAGTCGATTGAAATTCAATGAAAACATTTTTTCCGTAGACTGGTCGGAGAAATGGGTTTCCAAAACTCATTGAAGCTAAAAAATTAGCTAGTGTATTTCTAAACACCTGTTTTGCGTAAATTGCACTCTGAGAATTTGAATTATTATTGCAAAATGTAATATGGACGAGCAAATAGCTTATCCTTTCCAAATATTTGGCTGTGCTGAAAGAAGGAAATATTTTATATAGACTGCTTAGTTAGACGCTTTTTGCTGGAAATAACAGCTGTAGGCGATAAAATTTATTTTTTCATTGATTCCTTTGGGACGTTTTCCCCCATACATTCTTCTATGATGGCCGTCGTTGCTAAAAAGAGGTTTTTCTAAAAATAACTTAATTTTAGGACATTTGGGATAATGTTGTTATTCATGGAATTGTAACTTGGAGTCGGGAATAAATTTGTTGATCAAAATTAAAAGTTCATCTGATTTCCTTTCTTATTAAAAATATTTCGAGTTCTCATAACCATAATTTTTAATTTAATTTAGCGAAATAAATAAACTTTCAGGCGATAAAAATGAAACTAACATGCATTCCTCATTATATTTGGTGTAAATAATATGGAGTCATATGCGAGACTTCATGTGCGCAAAAGTTAACTTCAAATTATCTGCAGAGTGGCAACATTTATAAATTTGTAAATTTTACAAGTTGCCCAACTTCTGGTTCACAAAAGAAATTGAGCTGTGAATAAAAATGTTGCATCAAAATGTGGCAGTTTTAGGCTTATATTTAGGTTATTATATGCATCAATAATTTCATTAGCTATTTTTCTTTTTAGATATAACCAGTTAAATCGCTTAAAGATTAAAACACTTCCACTTAAACGTTATGGTTAGGATGTGCTATTTGAAGTCCATGCAAACCATGAGCATTATCTCACCCTTCTCCCTTGCTAGACCTCAGCGTGTTGAAGTAGCAAAAGCGGAGGTCCACTGAACGATGATGAATCGATATTGAATCTCCTGGCTGCTGGGATGCTCCCTATTAGTGGTGCCGACCAGATGATTATACCATGCTCCACGTCCCAGCGTGGGCACTTAGGTTTCGGTGTTTGCCAAGATTATAGACATGCAGAACAATTGAGTTTCTGGGTGTGATGCAGTTGCATTCCTTAAGTTAAATGGATACTACTCCAGAATAGGCGTTTACTGACATCATGAGTTTTCATCGCCGTTGTTGCATGCTGGTAGATAAAACATTCCTGTTTTGACCACTCGGAGTTTAAAATATTGAGCAATTACGAAGACTTTTTTGTGAATTTGATATTAATCGTGTTGGAAAGAAAAAATCTCAAACTTCGCAAAAAATATATACCATTTTCAACGGAGCAGTGATCGGTAATCGGGAATGGTACAGAAAACAAACTAACGTATTCGTCATTTGATGATCTTTTTACTTTGAATTTAGTGATTTATCTAGAGTTCAGGTCTGAGAAATGTTTTAATCCTCCAGGACCCAGGAGTTTCTCTCCTGAACCATCTTCTTGGCTCCTTTGCAGGGTAATTGTGCACATAGGTGGACTTATTATTTGCATTTTCGAAAATGTCTCACTTCCCTTATATCCTTTACCTATCCCTCTTACTTAGCCACTTCCTCCCAGCCAGTCCCTGGTCATCCATTTTTACTTCCCACCCACTTATCTGCTGTTACGTCTTCTAAACATGTTTTTCTTCCCTCTTTTCAACTTCCTCTCTCCTCGATAGACTTCCTCCCTAGCAATAAATATTAATTGCCTTTCACTGATAGACAAAATAAAAATATTAGAGAATTTTACAGAATACTTTGAAGTAATAATAGATATTTAGCAGTGACGGTCAAGTTGGCAGAAGTTCACCAGATATTGAAGCATGAGCTTGCCACAGTATCAGCGTTGCCTTAATAATTACTTGAGTTGCATCTTTTACATGTATATAAGAACAAGTAAGTACTTTCATGCCACATTTATTTGGACCATGCTCTTCTATGTCACGGAAGGCTGGACAATAACAGCATCGGAGCGAAAGAGATTGGTAACAATGAAGATGTGTTATTACCATAGACTGATAAACGTCAAATAAACGGAGAGAATTACCAACAATGAATTCCAACAATTCGTTGGAGTGAAAGGAAGTATAACAAAGATTTTCCGAATAAAGAGAGACAAACTTGTTGGACTCACTTTGCAATACAGCCTTTTGGAAACAAATTGAAAAGAGAAATTAATGAGATGAATTTTAAAGGAAGATCATTAATGGAAAACCTACAGCAGACACATACGAATGACGTGGAAGTGAATAATTATGAAGGAATGATGCAACTAACTAGTAAAGTCGAGTGGAGGGCTGCACCAAACAATTCTTCGAAATAATGACTTCTGATGATGATGAGAAGAAATTGTACACCATATTCTAAAAAAACTGCTTAAGATTGAGTACAAATTAAAAGCGAACTATTGACTTTATTAAAACGCTGTTGAGTACAAGGAAAAGGAAAGATTATTGGAAATTAAAATTTTGCTACAATTTTTCGTCTCGGAGAAAAATCCTGAAGCTCGATTTCTATAAATACCTACTCTAATATCTATCATTACTTCATTGCATGAGCAAGAATAAATGCTTTAATATTACTATGAAATGTTTTAGTAGTGTTCTGCGCAACGCTGTATTTGAGAGATTAATGTTTCATCATTGCACTGGGAGTTTTCGTCTTATAAACTCCTTTTACTGGCAAGAAACCGGCATATAATTTACTACTCAGATGAATCGTGAAGTGCGTCTCGTTAATATCCCAATCGCTACAGATATGCACTCCAGATGAGACCGTTTGCATTAAACGCAAGTGTTACAAATTGTTACCAAGGCTGTCGTCATATTAAAAGAAAATACCACAGTGCTATCCGTTGTAACTACAAATCTGCTCTACCCAAAAAATATTATTACTAGAGTAAATAAATTGATTGTAAATTTTCGGTTCAATACAATAACAGGTTAATTCACACTTTTTAACGCTGGAAAAAGGGTTGTTAGTGGAGATTCTTTTTGCATATGATTTTTGTCTTTTTTTTCTAAAAATGGTGTGCATGAAGTGAAAAACTTATTCAAAACTTCATCTTGTGGAAGCTGCCAAAGAGAAAAAGCCTGAAATTTCATGGAAATGCATTGAGTGAAAGGTGAATCCTCATTAATCTCATGACCACCACATGAAAGGTACCACTTAGCTTTATGGCTGACGCTTTAACGGACCGCAACTTTCATGTTCCTTGGCATTGCAAAACACCTTGCTCACCCTTAAAACCAAAAATTTATATTAAATATAAGTTTATTGCTTATTTTTTACTTATCTAATTTTCCCTCATTAAAATTTGCTGTTGTGGGTTTAATGTACTCAGGGACTTAACTTTTCTTCCTTAATAGTTTATAAAATGTCTAACCCTGAATATTATCCACTGTGTACCGAAATTCATTAAGAAGTTATGCGAAAATGCAAAAAAAAACTTTTAAAGGGTAATTTTTTATGTTTTTGTACTTACTCTTAAAATCAATTACGTTAATTGCACTTATATTTACTCTGTCTTCTCTCAATGCACGCAGTTGCACTATTCTACGCATAACTATTTTCTTGTATATGAACCAATCAGATAACGAGTTACACCATAGTTCTCAAAAGGAACACAAATACTTTAAGGATGTGCAAAAGGTTTACTCTATTCCTTCAAAGGACGAATGAGTGCACTTGCTCCATTCGAGAGATAAGTGAAGACTGGTAATGAAAAGATTATTTTGAAATGGGAATGGGTGGAGAGAAACCAGGCGTTGGCATTATCGAGCTTTAAAACTAAGGTGGCAAGGGGCCCTGGTTTTTTCACCACATTCAATGGGCGGAGTGCAGATGTCTGATGTTTTCACCACATGGCACCCAACGAGGTGATGGAATTTCACTAAAAAATATTCCAGTTCCAGGATAGGGACGCAGCCCTTTGGTACGGGATAACTCGTAATTATCACTGTCCCCCATATCCCATGGTAAATTCAGTGGAGTTTGTGCGAATGCTAATGGCCGTCACACAGCAACCCGTTATTGACTTTAGCGAGTCTTCTTAGATGAATTTCCACCGTGTGGAAGTATAAGTGAATGCTACGGTTGCCCTCTAAGACTTGAGAGGATTGTATTTCCCCTTTAAATCTCCTCCTCAAACAGCCTCAGACTTCTCTTCCACTTGTCGCCATTCTGTGCATTTAGTTCCATAAGCTTTTGCACAAGCTATAGCACAAAATGGAGTAAACTTTGCCTTCTCGGAGGCAGAAACTTGGCGTTTGTTTTTTATTGATATTTGTGTTTTAATGGCTAATGAAGGAACCGTTTTCTTTTTCGTTTCCTAGTGATACTAATGACATTTATTCGTTTTGGGATTATAACTGTTTGTTTTTAAAACAAATCCGTGAGGTACTCCTTTTGAAAACAAGACATATATCTATTCACGGATTAAATCAACCTCAAACAACCTCCTTCGGCTCTGCAAAAAATGTTATACTGAGGAATTTTTACAATAAAAATCGATTTGTTTAAAGAACGCTAAGGAAAATGGACAACACAATTTATACTTCTGGAAAATAAAAAAAATCAGTACCAGAAGATGAAACGATGATACCTTGTACCGAAATCGGTCATGGTTTAATAATTATGTTTGAGGATCAAGCCACGTTTTTCCATTTAAATCATCGATAAACAGCATTAGTAAGAACAAAATAAGTGATAGTAAAGACATCTATTTTACGGATTTTCATTATTGCTTAGAATGAATTAACCGACTAAACCTGAAAATAACACTTATCCCTTTAAAAATCTCAAAGCTCCAATGAAGAACGTAGTGAATAAAAATGAGGATATTCAGAAGTATTTCGCCCATTTTCATAAGGAGTCTCGTTTTCATTTTTCATCTCCGTGATTACGCGCGCCCTTTCCAATTCTACCCCAAGGCCTTTTCCCTCTCGTCCATTTAAGAGGCTGCCACATTTCTTTTTTCATTTAAAAACTTTCTTTCTCATCTTTCCAGACCCTGCGGAGAAACTTAATCAAGCTTGCGTTATGGGGGGAGGAAGCGAGGAAGGTCAATGACATTTTAACGCCCTACGTCCGGGTTCAACTTGATTCGTGGCCACGACGCGGGAGTAGGGAAACTGTCGAATGATGTATTCTTTCGATTAAATGCACGACGCCGTAAAATCTCCATCCAAAAAGGATTCTGAGATCCTGAGCAATGTCGAATGTCAGTAGGGGGAGGACGGGGCGTTCGACACCCCTGCCTTAACCCTGGTGGGGGGTCCTCGGCTACGGGTTACACTCCCCCCCTCTCAGCCCGCAGGAAAGAGAGTGGCAATAATCCACTCATCAGAATGAAATCCCCTCGTTTAAGAGTCAAATCCCCGTATCGTGAGGACCGCATAATTCTGGGTCGAACGATTTAATCGAAAGTTTGCTCGAAGATGTGCCTTTTTCCCAGTTTTCGATGTGATGATCCTCAATTTTCAAGGAGAACGTAGAACGAGTGTTGACGAAAAAAAATAAAGTTTCACTTGTCGTTAAGCGCTGAATGGCACGTGGAAAGTGGAAAACTGTCGAGCATTTTTTCCAACGTTGGTAAAAGAAGAGGATTCATGGCGTCTTTTCACACTAAAGTAAATCCTACTTAATTTTCCAAAATAAATGCCAACGTCGACTTTAAGACGACTATCGTATATTTCAACTAGTTTTTTTTATTAACTTAGTCTTTTTTCGTATACCATTCAGGTTGTACTATGCTTGGAATTTTATCTCTTCTACGCGTTGTAGAAAACCAAATCGTCCGTTAGGTGATCACACTAAGAAAATCATAGTAAAAATCATTCAAACAAGGGAAGTAGAGGTACTGTGAACTATGGACGTAACTCCGATTAAATTCCATGCATGATCTCTAATTTAAGGCGATGCAATCTTCCACCGGGGAAAAATTTGGTGAAACCTAATTGCTTTTATTCCGGCTATTAGGGTACTTTTTTAACGAAACATTATCCAAAATGACAAGGTTTCTGTGAGAAGGTTATCCTCCAGCATTTCATTGAATACTTAGTTTTTGTGATATATTTTCGATTAGAGCACGCTTGCATAATTTTACAGTGGTATCCCGTAAATTTAAAAATTAATACCTTGATATTTTTGCGTGACAATCTATATGACCTCCCTAAATGGCCAATTTTGCATTGAGGTGGCTTTAAAATTACCACGTTCTCGCTCCCTACGTTTTCTTCTATTTAAAGTTGATAAGGTTTCATCTGTTATATAAAGGTTTTAATTAATACCCACGAGTTGCAGGATGGGCCGTGTTTCTCTTAAGCTCTCACGTATGCCCCGGGAGATAAACTGAGGCAGAAGGAATTTCCAGACGAAATTCCTCGAATGTGGTTATGAATATGAATTATTAATCGATAGTGAATATCATCTTTAGTTACCCCTGGTACTGACTAACCTTAAGATGTTCGTGTTTTGAATGTGGGAAATTCCGCTTTAACCACGCATCAAAGACTTCATGTAATGGGCTTCACTCTATGCTCAATCGAATGCATTGTTATGCATGCCTTAATATTCCTTTTATGCTGTAAATAAATCTACATTTGTGGGCAAAAATGAAGCATAAACTACAAGTTAAGGAACTATTTTTAATTTAATAATTATTTAGTTAACTGAGGACATTGTGATTTTAATTGCCATTATTTTTAGAAAAAAACTTTAACCAATACATGTTTATTTCTTAATTTTTATCAAAATAAACACCATAAAAATGAAAAGAATGCGTTTTGCTAATTTATGTTGCTTGAAAATCGTAATTTATTCACTATAAGGCACTTTGATAAAAAACATACTAAACAGACTTCTTCTTTACTTACTATATTTTTCGTTCCCTCTACATGATGATGTCTTTATTTTTTATGTAGATAGAGGGAATACTTTAATGCAATTTCACTCAAGAAATCCTTTTACAAAACGTTTTTACACAGAATATGTATTCCATCTTTATTTAAAAGCAGAATTTCCATTGATGCACCTGGATAGTCACAATTCTTTGATAATTGCTGAAAGCTTTTGAGTAGCCACTATATGTGCGAGGGAGTAAAATGAGGAAAATATACAATTATTTTGAGTAGTTAGAGCTTCATATTTCAATGCAGTGTGTATCGTTTTGATTGTTTCACTCATTTTAGGCTCTAACATATATGTAAAATATAATTTCAACCCTTTTTTGCTTTGAAAAATATTTATACAAAAATAGTTCTCATCATAAGGCATCACATAAGCCCAAGGCATTTTCAACGACTTATTAAGAAGGGAAATTCAATGTTTCAAATTCTTCGACCCTTGCAGGGGCATGTTAAGTGGTAGGATGACATTGAAGCAAACTGCTCAATTATTTTATAATTCACTGCAATTGAATGAGTGACGTATTTTTCATCACAACCTGAGTGGTAAATAAATATGTATGAAGAGTCTTTTGCTCTCCTTTCACCTATTATGGCGTTTTCAGGCTTTCTAATCATGAGTTATTCATTACTCATTGGCGAGAATGCTTGATTACTGAGAATTTTTTTCATACATGACATTAATTTTCACCATTAGTATAACAGCAATTACTTTTTACTTTTTGTTGACGCTGACATTAAAAAATAAAATTCAAATATGGTCTCCATTCTGACTAGGGATATTTATCGCTCAAACTACCTTAACGTATTAAAAAATTTAGTAAAAGATAAATGTTTTTCTTGTTTTATGTATCATTAAAAGTAACTGATCTTTTATAATATTTTTCTTCATCGGATCAAAGCCTCTCTTCTCAAGAGGCTTTAGTTCTTTGCTTGAAAGATTGCATTGTATATCGTATTAATATACAAACTTGCTACCTAATTGGCACTGTTTTTCTTTTACGAGCAAAAATGAGTGTTGTGTTCGAGGACTCAATGAGACCATCGGAAAGACTCTACATTAAACAAATTACTAAGTAACAGGTATTTTAATATCTTCTGTTGCTAAATTATACGGCTCATTTATCAAATTATAATAACTTCACGTACACAAATGTTTCTAAAATTATATTTTGCACCCTCAAAAAAACTTTAAAGTTGCATGATAATTCAAGAACACCAGATTTATCATTTTCTCAACCATCGATATGAGTAGTCCATCGCTCCCTCTATTACTGTGAAGTATATTTTCAATTTCTATTGTTATTATTAATCTAATTAGAATTATAATGATAATGAAAATTGGTATTGAAAATTTACCTTTGCATCTAAAAATAAGTGTTCTCAATTAACCTTTCATAGCAATACTGACGCTTGCAGTTTGGAAGCTTGTTATCTTTACCTCATTCACTTGTCCGGTGACAAATTTATGTGTGTTTTTGTGTGAGAACCCCTTATATTAGCAAATGCTTAATAAAACAAAGATATTAACGTTTCGTAAAAAGATAAATTTGACGTAATATTAAAATATACCACCATATATTTACATTTTAAGTCAAATTTATCTTTCTACGAAATATTTATCACATAGAACTCAATACTCAATTAAAATACCTGCCTGATTGCCCTTTAGTAATAAACCTTGTTTATTTTTATATCTGTGATTGAAAACACATTTGAAAGTATGTTTCAGGTCATTAAGGTGGGAAATACGTATATTTTTACAGCTGATTGCTTTATTTATTCTTTAAATTGGCATTTTTTTCGTCGTAGTTTGAGAAACAATTTTCATCTTACTTATCTTTACTAACCTACTCCCAGTAGTATTTATTTCACGCTTTACGATGAAAAACGAACCTTCCCTGGTGAAAATCTAAGGCTTTTATCTCTGGAGTCATAACTTCTCCCAAAAATAAACTTCTATCTTGCTGTACACCTCAAAGATAAATTCACTGAATGTAGAAAAAAAACTATTTCGAGGGAAACTCTAGCAGTGAATAGCTTATAGCCCTTGGTGAAATCTGGCATTAAAAGTGGGGCACCGGTATTCTATTAGGGACTTATATGACAGTTTCCCAAAATTTTCGGTCACCTCTAGAAACTCTAATGGCTACTTGGTTATGGTTACCTCTAACCCTAATTTTGTGGTTACAACAGTCATTAAAGGGATATTTTTCACATATCCCACGGCAACGGCCAACATTATCCATGTGCATCGCAAAATCAAAATTTTACCAGTAAAAAACTGAGAATAGTTATAAAAGAGTTTTTTCGTACAAGAAGTAAAATTACCAACTATGAAAGAAGCAAGAAAGTTATGGTGAGCAGAATAGCCTAAGCAAAGAAGACATTCTATTAAAAGAGGATTCTGTTGAGAGCTAGTTACATAGGCCTGGAAGGAAGAAGGAGCTTAATTAAATATATTATTTGGGCATGCTTTAATACGGCTGTGAAACTTGGACAATAAGAGCTCCAGAGCAATACAAATTGGAAGCAATGAAGTTGTGATATTTTTAATGAATAAATAAATAATTAATAGGAGAGAAAAGAAGTTCAATAAAAACTATCAGGAGAAGATCTATTGGACAAAATTTGTGGCACAGTAGCCTATTGAAAACAATAATGAAAGTGAAAAAGGACTCCAGAGGAGGAATAAGATTGTAATTCATCGGGAAAATTATGAAGGACGTTGAAGTGAAGAATTAAGTAGGAATAAAGTGGTTTACTGATGGGAGAGTAGAGAGGGGAGCTGGAGTTTCCTGTAGAGCTGTAGCTACGAACTTTGCATTGATGGCTGCTCATGATGACGATTGGTCATAGGGGCTGCTGTATTAATATTTTATATTCAAATTCTGACTCATGCGCCTAGGCTACGAATACTTGCCTCATTCATGGTCTCTTCCTTGTATCACATGTCACACAATTTTCAGTAGTCAGGATCAACGAGAACTGATCTTTCCATCTAAATTTCCTACGAAGCATTTTCCATCGCCACGCAAGAGGATGTGCAGACTACTGTTGTCAATTGATCACGTAATATTTCTGTCTTTCGCCGCTTTGACCGTTCACTACTTTCTTCAAAGATAACCACGGGGCGACCAGTCGCAGATTGCTTAGGTGAGAAATAATTAACTGGGAGTGGGGACTGATGTCCTTGTCAAACCATTGTCTATTTTTAATTTGAAAACGGTCTTCATTCCTAGACGATGATTTGCTATCTAGACTTAATTTGGAATGTGAAAGTAGCTAGAAATTTCTTGATTTCTGAAGGTAGTACGATATACCCCGTCAGTCTTTTGATATGCTCGCGCAATTGGAAGCATCTTTCCTCATGACTAGCTGAAGGGCACGAAATCATGGAAGTGGCCATGTCTCTCCTTTTAAGGGTTGCATGACGGCTTTTTGAACCTGAAAGTCAAAACATTGGAAGATAATAACAGGAAAAAGTCACGAAAAAATCGAATGCATGAAAATCCTCGAGAAAAATGAATTGTACATCTGCTATAACAAATTCAATTTATGCCAAGGGTCACACATATGAGCAGAATGTTTTTTTGATGGCATCATTTAATATATTATAGACTATAACATGATGCTAATTATTTGACTGAATGCCGCTGAATTCATAACTTTTTGTCTACATACATTTTTAAAACTAATTTTATTGCGATGACTTATGCATGAACAAAGTTCATAAAATAACTAATCCATAAATGTGAACAATAGAATAATAATTATACTCTGCTAAACTCCAGGTATTGAATCCATAGTAGTTTTATTTCAATGGTGTCCGATTTTTACTTGATTGTTACACTTGAACATTTCCTTCTCTTTTCCGCAAACGGGTGTTGCCGACGAAACTCTCCGAATGAGACTGATGCCCTCAAGAAATGAAACCCTAATGGTAGTCAGGGACCGTACTGTTAGCATCTTAGGTCACCCTGCTTTGGACTGCAGCGGTCAAAAGTCCTTCAAAAGAACTTTAGTTTTTGGGGTTTTGGCCAGGATCTACGGAAAATTCACCATTGTGCGGTGGGACAGTATAGGTGAAATACCCATCTGAGATTCACACACCATGCCACCACGCAGCCATTCTCCAAAGCCTTATTTTTAGATTGTATGCCGCACGAATGATTGTCATTATAATTATTATTAGAGGTCATTCACAGTTTAGGGCAGTTTTATATGGAAGAGTTTAATGAGACCCTAGGGCGGGCCCCTATCCCCGGACACGATTTCATTCTTCGGCTTGGCATACGTCATTCTCATCACTCCATCTACAAAGCCTATTCTTTTCCTTCCCCTTACCCAATATCCTCCACTCCATCACGGCATTCAGAATCTCCTCGCCCCTCAATACCCGTAGCCACCTTCTCTGTTTCCTCTTAATGTCCTCCAAGTGTTTCCTCTACTCGCTCACCTTACCGAGAACGTCTTCGTTTGTTTCCCATTCCGTCAATCACACTTTGTTCATTATCCTCCACGCCCACATGTAAAATGCCCCCAGTCTATTCTTCTCTTATTTCCTTAGAGTCCGTAGTATCAAGTTAGGCTCCTGACTGCACAAAAGAATTGTAACATGCCAATTTTTACTTTCCTTGTCTCACGAAAGAAGTGAAGTAAGTTATTTTTAAGGCACTTTGAGTCGTGGATTCGAAATTTACAGCCTATCACAGAGCTGTTTCACCAAATTCTATTGTACCTCCATCAGGTTTCACGTCTTGTAACACTCTACTAAGCTGACCTGGCCTAGTTTATCTGTCTGGCCGAAGATAGCATAAAATACACTGCAACCCCTTTTGGTTGATGCTTCGCTATAGTGTAACAAGAACCATCTCACGTTCCCAAACACCCTTGAACCTTCAGTACCAATCAAAACCTCCTTCTTGCAAGAACAGGGAGGCGAAAAGGGCCATCCTAGAGATCCGCTATCCTCCCTGCTTCTCCACCATCCCTTGAGGGGTGAAAGGGGTTGGCTTGGCCCCCTGGACCTGTCCCCCAGGGGGCTTTAGAGGGGGTAGAACGGGGTCGGAATCGATCCACAAAGGAGGGAGAGAAGTGAAGCGTACCCCTATCCGAAACCCCTTTTCCCGTTCCTGCGGAAAAGGACACGGGCGGTCGGCGGTCCGGCATCATCATCATCCTTAAAGAATTATGGAGAGTTTGGGGCTTTTCGGGAGGAGGAGAACCGAGGGACTGAAAGTGGGAGGGAAATGGGATTGGTGGGTGGTCGGTGGGTTTGGGGGAAAGGTCCCTCAGGGGAATGCTGACTAGGGGGTATATCTCGGGGATAAACACACGCCCACGTCAAGGGAACACGGCGGAATCCACAGGTATTCGGCTGCGTAAAAGGGAAAGGATAGATTCAAGGGGCCGTCCAATACTCTGTTTGTGACATCGAGCCTCGATTCCAAAATTATCGGAAACGAGATTGATGAGATATCGGTGATGAATATATATAAATTATTGTTTTATACATAGTGTTTCGGCCACTTAGGTAACCGTCTAAAATTATGCAGCATTTTGAAATATCCAATATTCCTTTATTTTGGCTGAGAATTCAGCTTCTACTCTTCATTCCATTATGCATCAATTCTTTTTCCTTCCATTTGTTTATTATACTTTTTATGTAAGTTATTTTTATTTTATACTAGCAGAAATGCCTGTTTATTCTGAACGAAAGAGATAAAAGTAAGATATAATATAGTTTTTCTATTCATACAGTAGAGAGCCATACTTCTCATTTCTAATTTGACTTTTTTTATAAGCAGAAATTTCCCGTTTTTTCACTTAATGGTGCATTTTATAAAGATATTTTTCTGAGATAGTTTATTTTTTAAACAGTAAAACTAAAAAAAATCCGGTTTCACGAGGGAGCGTGGGGAGGATCTTTCATCGCCATATCTCTATGATTGCCATATACTTCAAGCATATTTTCCCTTAAGTGAGTTTCAGAGAGATTCTTTTCCAGTGCAAATTTTTATTTGAAATAAAACAGCTGCAAGAACGCTGCATGACGCTCCTACGGGACTTTTGAAGCACGCTGAAAGTCGTGCCTGACAGCGTCCAACTGTAATCGTTGTTCTTGCTGTTCTTGAGATTCGTTAGTCATCTACATCTACAAAATACCCTGCAAGCCACCTCAAGGGTGTGTGGCAGGGGGTTAGTAGTTGTTCAGTTCAAATAATTAGGCTTGAGTGACTTGCCTCTCAGCTCACTTCTTTAATTATCATAAATCAAATACATTACATCTTCCCATTTTTTGAAAAAGCAACAAACAAATGATTCATACATATCTTCTCCCCTTTTTTTAATAATCAACAAACAAATAATTCCTACCATACAAAATATCTAAAACATACAATGCATACAAAAACATGTGCAATGGAAACATTCCTCTCAGCAAGTCACCCAAGTCTAATTATTTAAACTTAACATGGTGTTAACGTTGGACACTGGATTTCCATATTTCTTTGCCACAGGTAATAATAATGTTTTACAGATGCAACCATGTTCAGTTTAAATAATTAGGCTTGAGTCGCTTGCCTCTCATTTCACTTCTTTAATAATCATAAATCAATACATAACAGTAGTAGCTAACATGCATTACACAATACCCTATTAAAGTTTGTGTAACTACGACTATTGTAGCAATAGCATAAACCATTAATGCTTGTCAGGGGGTGAAACCTCGCAAGCATGCGTACACTATGGGAATGCTCAGCCATTCCATTGGTTCCGGGTGTGAGTTATGAGCGTTTAATTTTAAAATTTTCCATCAAATACATCAACTAAAATTTTCCGGAGTATATATTTGATTAGCCATAGAAGAAGGTAATTTACAACTTAAATTGCAATTTATAAAATTAACTAGCACCGTTGTAATTGGAATGAAACTCTGGTTCCGGGTGTGACTCACACAAATGATACTCAGTAACATAGACTTCTTTAACCTGTAAACTATGTGAATAGCTTAAACGTAAAAAATATTGATATTAATATCAGCAAGATAAGACTAATTATTCTTTAGTTTAAACTAATGGAGTAGTGTCCAAAAGCATTATTTTTCTGGTTATGAATTTTTTAAATAGTTCCGGGTGTGATATGGAAAATTTCTGGGTGTGACCTTATTACTCTTTCTGCTTTCCATTATGAGAAAAATTCAATATTTCTTTCAAATTTTGGTTATGGCTCAGGATATTTGATTAATTAAGCTCAATTTAACCTGGCAAAGTCGAAATTTAAAATTGTAGAACAAAAATACTTTTTCCATATTTTGGGCTCACTTTAAATGGAATGGCTGTGATACCAATGTTAGAAGGATCGTTAGTATTTTGCAGCTTCATAAATGGCCAGAGATACAAAAACTATAATAATACATGCACGGCATGCTGTTGATACTAGGTAGCAGATAAGCATTCTACTATTAGAGAGTAAATCAACTAGCTAGCTATACTACCTATTGAAAAACCTGTTAAAAGTCTCATTGGCAGCTGTTTTAGTCTCTTAGTCTATTTTTCCAATCATTTCGATTACTTAAATGATGCGGAACGCAGATGGATCCCGGTCAAGTCAAATGATTATTTCATGGCGAATTTCACTCTATTTGGTGTCTCTTAGTCTCTTCCGGAAAGAGGACATTGTCCTTACCTTAACAGTTCTTGAGAATGATTACTCTTTCTTCACTTCGGCACATTGGTTTTGTACTGAAAAATATTAGTCATTAAATTATTATTTGAGTAAAATTTCAATAAAGACAATTTTTCCCTGAGAGAACATAAAAAAGTGTCGTCTTACATTTAAGTCACGTATGCTAGCAACAACAATCTTGCGCTTAGAAATAAATATTTGCATAGCAAAAATACGACCTTCTCCTCGAAAAAGTTGCAAATGATTGTGATCCTAAAATGGTCAAAAATTTAAAAACACCAACAGGCCTATGTTAGAACCAGGTACATTAGCTATCTTCATACATAATTTCAGCTCGTACGGTAATTACCCTTAAGTCTTCTCTGAAATAGGTGAAGGAGCAAAATTTGTTTCATCAGTATACTTTTTTTGAACACGTTTTACTTTTAAATTTTAATTTTTGTATTTTAAACGCACAATTAAAATGGTAATGACCCAAA
This sequence comes from Pyrrhosoma nymphula, assembly GCA_963573305.1. Lineage (NCBI taxonomy): Eukaryota > Metazoa > Arthropoda > Insecta > Odonata > Coenagrionidae > Pyrrhosoma > Pyrrhosoma nymphula. The sequence goes on along the minus strand of OY754336.1, from coordinate 53,233,793 downwards.
TAAAAATTAAAACCTCGGTGAGGGTAAATTGTCTAAAAATCTGTATTTATTCTCATTGTGTCGAATCAATGTGGATAATTTCTTTGGTTTGATGCAAATTTGCGATTAAAAATCATATATACGCCTCTATTAACAGTTGAAATGTATTTTAAAAACATGATTCCATTTGAATTTTGAAAATATTTCAGAACATCGTAGTAATAAAATACATATATATATATTACGTATGTGGTGGTAGATGGATAATATATTTTAAGTAAATAAGATCAAAATGAAAGAGAGAAAAACCATGACTCGTAATTCTTAGCCATTTAGTGCTTAAAAACCATTCCGGCCACATTTGTCTTATTGGAGATAATGATAAACCATGTCACCCATTTGTCATGCGGCCATAAATTCTGCCATGAATTTATCGTTTACTTATCATTTTCTTTCTGGACCTTGTGAAATGAATAAATCTAGAATTTATGGCGATATATCGATGCATAACTCAGCTCTAGGTGAGAGGTGTTGCTAAGGTGGTTGATTTAGAGCTTGCTTAAGGGTCGGGAAGAGGGTCTTGGCCGGGGCCCTGTTTCGGAGGTGGTTGGAATAATTCGAAGATGAAGAGGAGAGCTCCCAGAAGCCAAGGGCAGATTGACAAACAACGTAATTATGACGGAAGGCAGAACATTAGGTCTTTCCCCTCGTACTCAGCGGTTCACCCACCTCTACGTTTACAATAAAATATTGAAAGAATAAGGTCACGCTACATAATGAGCCCATTTATCTATAATTTTTTATTGCATCACTAGTAAATGAATGGAGGGCCAAGTACAATTTTTTTCATTTCTTAACTAACAAATTATGTGGCATTGTGGCTTAGCTAGTGTCGTATATTTTTTTGGCAATAGAGAACAATTCCAAATTTTGACTACTTGCCTCCATTTGACAACAAATCTCAAGTGCACTCAGTAAAGCTGATTTACGGGAGAAATTTACGGTACTTCAAACATGTTTTCCTAAAAACCACTTTACTTGGTCCGCTTTATAATTAAGTCTCCAAAATATTAAATGAAGGTTTCTTAAGTGGCCCATGGAGATGATGCAAGAATTGTTGTTATGTGGACCTAAAACGTATAGATGTAGAATAGTGGAGTGGAAAGAAAAAAGGAAGAATTAAGGATGGCTGTCTAAAATACCTGATGCACAATTTAAGGCAAAAAATGTCACCCACCGTGTGTTTCATCGGCCTTATTAGCACTCTAAATGAGAAAATTGCAGATAAACAGGGGAAGATATTTTAGATGAACTGCGAGATGGGGAAGTATGTAGCTGAAAAGTGAATTATGATAATGTCAGTTTAATGTCTCATATCATAGGTATTTACAGATTAAATTAAAGGATTTTAATACATATCTCGCTAAAACTCTTCATATTTTTGAATGGTGGAGATAATATTTAATAAATCTACTAAATTTCATTTGCCCATGTAATTTTAAAAACCCATTGAAAAAATTATTAATTTTAATTTGTTAATTTTCCTGTTATCTATTACTTTCGTTTGAAGCTGTGAATTAATTCACCGATATTCGTGAATTTTATGAAACGACTGAAAAACTGTCTTAGATATATTTTGATGACTTACAAATTACCCCTCCCCGATTTTTTCCGATGCTTGTGAAGAATCAATTACGAATTGTCATGATCCTATGATTTAGCTCTTTTCTCAGTTACTTCAAGTAGTACCTTGGGTATGGAACGCACAGTGAGAGAACTAAAGTAGCCATGACTGCAATAATATTTTTCGCAATCCTCTATGTCCTAAGTTAGTTTCAACCCGGCGAGTCGCTAATGAATCAATGAGGAACAGTAATAGAAAATGGCATTTCAAATATAAATCTATGCTCGGAATTGATGTCCAAATTTAGTATCATGTTTAATTTTGGTTTTTAGTACAGTACATAAATTATTTGCTGAAACTTAAACTAAACGAAGGAAAGAGGTATATATTTGGTGTAAGAATTATTGCTTTGGCATCAACCCATGAAATATTTTTTTCAATATTACCCTCACGTAAGCAGGAGATGAAAATTAAAATCAATCGGCGCCTTCAAGAATTTCCCGTTTTGTAGATTCTTTATTCTTCTTCCTCGGAGGCATTTTGCCTGTTCTTTCTGTTTGGCCTTTATGAGGCATGAATCAATTTTTTCTGACCATCTTTCGCGTGGTCGACCTATGCTCCTCTTTCCTGATGGTTTTATGACGTTTTCCTTACTATTTTCACGATTCTAGTAGAGTCGTCCATTTTTTTTAAATATATACATTCCATTCTTATTTCCTTTTATTTGTTCATTCCGTAATAGAAGGTATCTTACATAGGTCTCAAATATTTTCTTTGGAGATCCTATCTAACCTCGTATTTCCCACTATGTTTCTTAGTACGGAAATTTTGCATCTTTTCGCAATTACTTATTTCTCCATATTGTCTGGTTCAGGCAACCTCCACTCCTTTCCGCTTTTGTTATTTGTTCATTTACTTCTTCATATAAATATACTTAACTAGTGATAAATGCTCCTAAATATCTGAATTTCATTACCTGTTCTATGATGTCCTTGTTTAGTTGTAATTTGCCTCGGATTGGTTCCTTGATGTTACTATTGTTTTAATTATTTCCGGTGCTATTTCCATCCTATATATTAATTTCCTATCTCCATGAATCTGATCAGTCTTTTGAGAATCCTCTTCATATTCTGCAACTAGTACTGCATCGTCTGCGTAGCATAGGACATTTACATTGTTTCCTTCAAGACTAATTCTTTTAAGTATTTTATAGTGCTCATTATTTCACACATGTTAAAGGGATTTCAAAATAACTTCAAGTTATCTGTTCGTACATAAAATAACAAAATTGTTAAGCCAAATTTCACACAGTTATAATACGTCCTCTAGAATTTCTTTGGTTTGAAGCCAAGACTGTAACTTTTTTTATGTTTTGTTCACTGAATGAGATTCAACACAAGAAGTGGGTAATGAATTGTATACCTTTGGTCCTACATACATAAAACATCGTTTAAATAACGTAAGGCTCCAACCCAGCCAACCGCAATTCCTACAACTAACTCAAAACATTAGGCTGCTTGAGAGTATGTCCCAGGTGTTGCTATTTTTGGATTTACTACAAAATGTTTTGATGCCTTCTTAAAAAGTAAGGATCCACATTTTCCTATTCATTGAAGTGAAAACGTGTCACTTCCAGGATATTTAAGATCCTTTCAACATTTTATAAATATATTTACGATTTTTTTTCCATTTTCCTTAACCCATTTACCGTTCTTCTCTTGAGCCTTATTTTTCTTCTTTCGTAAAAATTAGGATCTGACGACCTAAAGAGCAATTATGAGTTTGTAAGAGGATAATGGCATGGAGAGTACACAGCGCTGTCTCCGAAATGGAGGGGAGGGAGAAGAATTAGAACGAGGAAAAGAATTCAGGGGATTCCTTCGCCATCCATTAGTATGAACTCCACTATCCTCTTTTCAGCGCGGAAATTGGTGATAATTGAGTTCCCCCAATGGCTTCGTGCACTCTTTTCCATTGGTATACCATAGGCGTTAAATCTTTTTATGACGTTAAACACTATAAGAACCGGATGGGTCATTTTGACCCCTTTTCCAATTTGCCAATCCATTATTTCTGATTGGTTATTCCCAGCTTTGGTATATTTCTTGACTTTTATTTATTTTTGCAGGAGAATATAATGTATAAATAAGAACGTCGTAGCAGCCATAGCTTTAATGCACAATAATCTTGTCTATTGCAAGAAAATTAAGTGCACAATAATATTAGTATCATGGGGTCATTTTGACACCAGGCTACTTCTTTTCTGTTTTATTGGAGTTTTGTCATTTTAGAATGAACTTTTATTGTCTTTTGTTCAAATACTTTTTTATAGTTTTTTAAAAGTTTTTTTTAAATAAACGATGATAATCGTTTATAAGTACTAAAAATACTAATTTATATACACGTACGCATAATTATAATACTTTGATATACGCGTAGTCTTTACTTCGAAATACATACTTAAATATAGGCCAATAGTCTTTGATTTCCTCGGTACTATTTGTTAACCTTTTAACATGCTGGAAGCAATACTAATATTCAATGCACTTTGTACTGCTTTTGAGAAATGATCGATGGAAATGTGGACAAGGCAGTGGAAATGGAAAATTATAGTATGTTACTGTAAACCACCATTCCTCCAAGAAAAAAATACACAGTAATAATTAAAAGACGTTTTCAAAACAATATTATTTGGAATAAAATCTTAAATTTACCTTTAGAAAACAAAGTATTCCTAAGGGGTCAAATTGGCCCATGTTGGTAGGTACTAATGAGTAGGCCTCATAGTCCGGTACTTCTATTGTTAATCAAAGAATTCCGAATTTGAAGAAAACCTCACAAGTAACCTAATTTTTGTACAGTTACAACGTCATCACATTGTCGAACTACAGGCGTTTTGTATTTCATTCCAGCATTTCTGCATACAAGTATTAGTGTTTTGGCCCATATCGACTTTTCCTATTTCCAAGGCTCATGTCTCTCTCCCAAGGGACCGTTATATTTTTTAAAATATTAAAGATTCATTATTTATGTACATTCCAAATATGAGAGAGTTTCGTCGCAAATTCATATGCCGTTGTTTTCCTATTCAAGATACTATTATAAACATCTTTCTCCTTTCTGATAGCGTCATTGGTATTCTGCCTTTGCGCATGACCCTTTCCACTAATTGATTTTGAAGTTCCATGGTCTTAAAGGTAATAATAGGTGTAGTAGAGGGAAATAATTATTTTTCTAGCATGCAAAAATATATTAGCTGCAAAATATCTCATAAAGGAGCAAATATTTTCAGGAAATAAAATTGTAATACATTCAAGGATTGAGTTCATATTTTTTCAGTAACTAGAATATATATGCTGTTGATGAGGTAAAATAATATATGATGCTGGATTCTCGGGTTGAAATAATGCATTCACTGAGAAAATATATTTATTCAGCTTATAAAATATATAATATTCAGCTTACGGGATTGGGAAACTTTATATTTATTCGGAGGGCTATGCAATAATAAATAACCGTGCTGAAGATCTTCAAACATCACAAGCATCCTCCTTTCTATACTTTTTGCAAATTCAACTAATTCTTAAACAACCGCTGGTTTTATTTAAGCATTTATGATTTCAGGGGTCAACCCCTGAATTCTTCTCCCTATTTCCAAGGCCTAAGTCCTCCTCAAGGAGCGAAGATTTGAAGTAATGGATGGGATAAAATAAAATTCACTGGAGGAACAAAACAGTATTGTGACAAAGGCGTTTTCTATATTCTTCCATCAGTGGAAAAGCTTTTAGGGGAAGTGTGTGACTTGGTCACGGGAGTACTTTGAAGGGGGTACCGCTGAAGAAGTTGCAGTGTTTTTTATTATTTTTTTAAATCCTGGAACTACTTATTCAGACCTCGTACCTTCTCATCCAGAGTGTGCTTTTTACTTTATTCATCGACGCATTCATTTCTCAGTGCTGTAAAACAAATGTTTCTTCCTGACTGATACATAGGCATTGGATTATTACGTGGTGATTCCCATCTCTGTTTTATATTAATATTGTTCTTAGGTAGCTATGAAATAAAAATATCCTTTCATTAGAAATAGATGAAATCTTTTTTTAAGTTTCAAGGATTGGTCTATAATTAATGAAGAGCAAAAAAATGCATTTTGAGAATGTGCTATATTGGCAAAAAGAGAAGTAGCAGGCAAGAAGTGGTGGAATACCACATAATGAAGACCGGCATTGAAATACTACACTTTCTACAGGTAAAATAGATTTATTGTGACCTAGGTTTCGATGTACTAAACCATCATAGTACACTGATTCCTAGGTCGCAATAAATCTATTTTACCTGTTGAAAATTGCAATATCTGTCTTTATTTTGCTATATAGTAATTCGATTGTGTTAGCAACTTTGTAGATAAGCAAAAAAGCTAATTAATTAAAATTGATCAATAAATTATCAACAAAATATCTTGAATTCTACACTAGGTTTTTCGACTTAAATAACTCCATAAACACGTTGTAATTACGCAAAAAATTGATAGGAACGAGAATAGCTGGTTGATGAAAAAGTGGAAGAAATATATTACTTCACTCTAACCTCTGGCACACCACCAGCATTTGGGATCCAGAATTTCATATTGTAGTAAAGTAAAAGTGATTCTTAAACGTGAGCATTATTTTCAGTTGCGAAATAAAATTATTATTTAAAAACTGTAAGATGGGAAGATACTCTCAACTCTGGTGATAGGAGGAGCAAATGGGTCGAGAATAATTTAATGCCACAATTTCCAAATATTACTACGACTGCGAAAATCATAGTTATGTTTAGTCTTTGAGCACATATCTTGATGGAAGATCGAAAATGGAAATTTTCCACCGTAAAAAAGACACATGTGACCTTAGTTTCAGTGATCCTACATCATGTAGCAATTCTACCATACCACGGCAGAATCTCCACTTCATATTGTTTAGAACATCTTCCGTTTCCCCCGTCCCATTTTCCAATTCCCTCTGACCATTACCTCCGCTATTCTTTGTTTGTAGATTGCTTATGTTACCCATTTGTCCGCAAACGACAAAAATCGGGTACAGTTAGATAACAGAAGTGCGATTTGTCTCCATTCAAAGATAAACTTATTCCATAAACTAATTCTTTCCACCATTGAAATTCAGGACCTAAATCACCGCTGGAAAACCTGAACGAAATTGCAAAGTAGTATTTTAACGAGGCCTTCCAAAATAACATTCTCCTGTCATTATTTTCTCTTCTTATTCCTCTCCGTTCTTTCCGTAGCATCAGCCCTGTACATTATCCTTAAGTTCGGCTTTGAATATCTTTCAGCGGTTGTGCTTATATTTTTTGTGTATTGCTTGACAGTAACTCTGGTTATTTTTTATCGCTAATATATTTAGTTTATTTACCTGTTATCGCCACTAAAATACTGATTTTGGTCCACAAAAGTAAAGACCGGTTCTGTTTTTATTTCTTAGCAAATAAAAAAATAAAAATTAATTTGATTGAAAGTGTACGCAAAGAAGTTTTCATTCAAGACCCTATCCTGTTCAAACTCTCTTGCTTTATTTTTGGGTGCTCAGCTTTGTTAATGACCCTAAAAACGTGTCATAAAATAAAAGGTGCTCAATTTGACTTTCTAAAAATAAGCCCCAAGTATAAAGTCTACCCCCCTTCCATCCTTTTCTGCATGTATATAATATATTTGCTCCACTTACTGATACAACCACCGTAAAATATATATAAGCCGAAATAATTTTGAGTCACCACGTTTGTTTTGTCATTTTTATTCTAATTTCACCTTATTTTTACCACGTTTTTATTAGTCAGGTTTCCGTCATGTCTGTCTGTCTGTCCGGGTGAAATATTGCAACAGAGTATAAACTAAATTCCTGATCAGCTAGAGACTTGAAAGTTTAACCATAGTGCAGAAGTGGATGGCAATGCAATATTAGCTATCTATTATTACAATTAATAGATTACTTAATTTACAATTAATTAATTAACATATTTCCTGATGTGCTTGTAGAGGCTTGTAATTTTAACCACAGCTCAGAAGTGGATGACAATACAATGTTAGCTACATGTTATAACAATTAATTAATTATTTCAATTTCACACAATATCAGCTAAACAGAATCTGAAATACATAGGGAATTTCCTATCTGTCCCGATCAGAGTCTCATCAAGATGTATAAAATCGATTGGAAACTTTCACTCGGGTTAAGACTAAAAAGCAGAAAATAATTTATTAAATAACACATTTTTTAATATGCCACGTTTTTAAAACGGACTAAAATGTATAAAATTATTTTCCCTGGGCCCTTCTAAATTTTTGAGGGTGAATTTTTAGTGGCTATGGAGATATTTGTAAGACTTGTAAAGAAAAACGTGGGGCGCATGAAGTAGATAATAGAAGTAGATAATCCGGATGAATTCACAATCAATTTCAGTGCATTGCAAATGGTATTAATTTTGGAAGTTTGCTCAATGACACCCAGTCCCTTTACTCCTTAATTATCATGGGTAGCCTGCGCCTCACGTTTCTCTCTTCAATTATTACAAATAGCCACTAAAAACCAACCCTCAAGAATTTATAAGGGCCCAGGGAAAATTATTTTATACTTTTTAGTCCGTTTTAAAAACGTGGTATATTAAAATAAAATTTACTTAATTAATTTAATTAAATGAAGTAACAAAAAGCGGCTGTAGTACACACCAAATATAAGCATTTTCTTTACATCCAATAGATATTCGTTACATGAAAGAGGTCATATCATTGACTATCAATTGAAATGGGTGTTTTGTGAAAAATAATGTGAAAACGTGGAATGAATCGGAAACGAAGGAACTGAAAGAATTAAAGATTCGAGTCCGGATAGACTTTGTGGAAGCATTCCATTTCATAAGGAGGAAACACAGATATAGTACAGTGCATCTGAATCATACCTTCCCTACTTGTCGACCTGCTGTAAGAGATCTGCAATACACAAGTGCCGTTTTCCCACTATCCTTCTAAAGTCGTAATCTTGCCTCCCTTTGGCAGAGAAATATGCACCTGTATAAGTTAAAATTTGAATTAATTTTTCCTTGAAAGTGACAACATGCCTCCTTAAACATATATAAAATTTAAAGTAGATATATAAAATTTAAGAGTGGAATTAACTACTTCTGAATGTTTCATTCCTGTCAGAAATGAAAGAATAAGTGTAAATGTTATGAACCGTACTTACTTTCCTTGACTTTTAAAATTTTCAAAGAGGTTTGCAACTGATTTTTGTTGAATTTAGAAAAGAATCGTAACATTACTTTTTGAATACATCTGAGGCAGGATTTATTTAATTAACGGCCGGCCTACTAAGACCTTTTTAAGTCTATTGGAGAACATCGAATGCATACATTCTATAACACATTTCTTCTTAAACCGAATAATTTTTTCCGAAATACTTATTTTCATATTATTTCATATTATTTTATTACACAAATGCAATGCAACCCATATAAAAGTACCTCCTCGTAAGGTAAATCTGATCTCAAATACGTTTAAAATCCATATTATCCCACTCCACCCAGTATGTTCAATTCATTTGTAAGTTACGAGAGGTGAAACGTGAAAATACAATCCAAGATTAAATATTTTATAGCAAAGCTCATGCTTTTTTCTTTTCTTGCGTTATCTCCGCTTTTTTTACTGGGATGAAACCATGACCATATTACATGCCTGTCCATGAGAAGTTTGCATGTGTGGTTTATCGATGTGATCTTACCAGATTCCCATATGGAGGCATCTTTAATGCATGAGTAACCCATATTGATGTGTTCAATACAGTATAAGATGCAAGACATGAAACAATCTATTTGTCTATGCATACTAGAGTTGGCATTTCCATTTTCTATTCGCCTTTTTCAACGGAAGAGGGGAGCTCAGCCATTCCGTAGTTTTTCATTGTGTTCCTACTCTCGTCCCTTTCCAAAGTTTGATCAAATCAACTTGAATATTTCAATTCGTAAAGACGTTGCCTCGCTCTTCCCCAACTCTGAGTCGATGCTGGAAGAATACAATTCCGTCTCCAGGGAGTGCTGCTCAACAGTGTTGTCACGCGGAGTACTTCGTGATCTGTAAACGCTTTGCCACAACTGAGGGACATCTTCTCGGCATCTATTTTCTTTCTAGACGTCGAGATACTTGCTGAAATTCGGTCACTCAAGGAAAGGAAATAAAAGAAACCAAATACTGCGTGACTCTGAGCTACATTTTTTCCTATGTTAGATGGCTTGCAAAGCGTGGAAAGTTGAAATCATACACGATAAGATAAATAAGATAAGGTGAAGGTGGTGCAACTGGCTAATACATAAGACCATCAATAGGGAAATACTTAGGGAAATATGATTCCTGGTTAAGACTTATTTCATGGAAAATTTCATCCTTGTGGTTTGTATCAGTATACAGTGTTGTTTATGATTAAATCCAGTTCATTACTATTTGAGTTTAGAAATAGAGGACACATTCACCTACATAAGCACCTATATATGCAGGGACCAAGCAATAGGCCAGAATGTGTTGTAATGAAATGGTATTTTTTAAGCTTAAAAATTGGCTATTAAAGTGCATCTTAGATGTATGAAGGTTCTACCGCAAACTCAAGTGTCATGGTTTTCGTATTCAAGGCTTTGACGAAAAACGTTTCTCCTGATTGCGTAAACAAAATTCGAACTTTCCGCATGACTCTTCCCACAAATAAAACATGAGGTGTCGTGGGCTTAGAGGCAAAAATGGGTCCGTCAAAAGGAAAAAAGTATTTTTTCAATCATATACAGATAAAATATTTGACAAAAGTACTCATTAAGAAGTAAATACTTCCAGAATATCTAATTGTACTAGATAAAATTAAGGCTCGAATTCATAGTTCTGTCAGTGATTAGCTATTCTCTGCAGTCATTGATGTATAATGCGTCATTCAATGTTTGTGCCACTGAAGTCTGCTCTTTAGGATGGATAAATGCATTAATTAAAAATATATATTCATCGACTCATATGAATTCGGGAATTGGGAAACTTAACATTAGTTCAAAGGGTTATGCAATAGAAATTCATCTGACACTGGTGCTTCTGATGCTTCTGGCCTTTTAACAGGGTGCGCCACAAAGCATAACACAGTTTCAATTGAACAGTATAATGCAAATACAAAAAAGGCTTTCTCAAAGTAAAAGAATAGCATTTAATTTAGCTGGAAAATAAACTAAAAATGAGTAGACAGCAATGGAGAGCGTGCTCCTATTTATGTAGTGTACACGGAAGCAGATTTTCCAATAAACTCACACGCATAACCCAAATTCAACCGCAGACATTAAAAATTACTTTAGAAAAGTTTTTGAAATTTTTAAAAAGTCACTTGATCCAAAACGTTATCTCAATTGTCTGTCATCACCGCATGGTAGCCCTCTCTTTTTACGGTATTTCAACAGAAAGATTGCAATGATTCTAATTCAATTAAGGAAAGAGAAACGATTTTTTTGGCTAACTTGGTTGACCATCTGAACTTCGTGTGGAAATCCGTCGCTTTTCTGCCAGCGACACCGTTCCGTGGCGTCATCTGTCTTGAATCCGATGGCTAAGGGCCGTATCCAGAAACCTCGCTGAACTTATAGCAGAATCTCCGCTACACGGTATCCAGAAATCCCTCAACAGCAACTCTCCGCATTGCTTGGTGCATGGTACTTAGTACCATGGTTTGGGGTTCGCCACTTCTTGCAGCACGCGTTTGGGTCATGCTGCAGCGCGCCGTCCCCGCTACAGCAGCCGTGTGTGACATATACAGCGCGCTGATGACGTATACAGCGGAGATAATGCTATAGCAAGGTTTCTGGATATGGCCCTTAATGTTTTGGATCAGACAAGCGAGAAATCTTTACCTAGTAATATTTTCATAAAATTACATTTTTTTTCGATAAAATTTTGGCCCTGCGTAATTAAGAGTGTACATTTCCCATGTAAATAGTATTTTAAAGCTTAGCAAACTTCTCATTTGGCAGCAAGAAGAATTTCACCTTCTGGAAAGAAAGCTACTGCGGAGTGGCTCACATGAGATAGGTCTCCGGGTTTTCTTCCGCGTGAGTTCATCATAGCAGACGACATGTGTCGCAAACGTTCCAGTTTGCTTCTACAGGTTTGAAGTCCTCTCTATTTTTTTTTTCGTTTGAGAACTGAAGAAACAAATTGGAACATTTGCGAAACGTCGTCTACGATAAATAACTCACGCGGAAGAGAACCGGGAAGACGTCTAAATTTCACCCCCTGTTGGGATAGCAGAATACTCATATATACCATTAGTACTTTGAGGGATACTGTAAGCTTTGAAGGATACTGTAAGCTGTATTTAAAGCTGAGGATGGATTTTCCACTGCAAATCTTCTACCCATTACGTACGTTCCATCATACTGGTCCTAGCAATACCGCATAGCATAGTACCACCCCTAGCAATTTTACAAGTGGTAACACTTATCCATGATAGAACAACTTGGTTTTAATCCACACAGTTTATTTAAGACGACCCGGGTTTCAGCAACTTACATTTTGTGCCATCATCAGGTCCTAATGATGGCACAAAATGTAAGTTGTTGAAACCCGGGTCGTCTTAAATAACTTGTGTGGATAAAAACCAAGTTGTTCTATCATGGATGTTACGAACTTCCACAAAGCTAAGCCTGAAACGATTACTTATGGCAACACTTAATTTGGCCGATCCTAAAAATATTTTATCAACTGATTGTGATTTTTTATAATGCAAGGGTTGAGGGATTTCAGGAAACCCCTTTAAAAATTGTAGTTTCATTCCCCGTCAGGATCTTTAAGTTTTCTCCAAGCTTTTAGTTTTACGAGGAAAAGTGAATGCTGGGATCATTTACATTATGTCGTATTTTTGTTGGTGGATGTACTTACAACCATAAATATTTGTGCAATTTCAGCCAAATTTCCTTTCAATGGCTAAGTAACAAGAAAGCTGATGTAAGAAACTGTAAGTCCGTTGGTTTCATTGTGCATTTTGTCGAAGTTAGTTGTGAGGGTCCGTCATTTATACGATACACTAAAGAAGTTCATTTAGGATGGAAATACATGCTAAAAGTTTGTAAAATTTTCATGTTTTCTGTCCCCTTTTCACATTCATATATGTATAAGTCTTAGACGACCCTACGACCCAGTATTCATATAATTTTCCAGCCTGTGGCTTTTGTCCACCTCGCCTACCCCTGGGACCGAAACTGTGTATGACCTGCCTTCCTCACCATTCTATTTTTCCCAAGCCCCTACACCTTGTTGCTTATAGGCTATCCACCAAAAAATGAAAATATCTAGGACTGGAACAAACATGCTCGCTTTACTGCTGGAGGTAATTATGCTTGCCGCAATATTGAGTAGTCATCACCACAGTTCAAACTTTAAACATAAACAACAACGCAATAACTCATTCATAATCGATAGTGGGACTTAAAATAAGCACTGAGGCACGCCCCATTTACGACGAAATTTCATAACCTGCGCGTCGTGAAATTTTATTAAAAACTGAATTGACTGCTTAATTGCCGCATTGCTGGCTTTGACAGTCGAATGAATCATCGAAGCCAACGAGGCAACGGAGGAGTTAGGTCGGGATTTTTTTCATAAATTTGGACCCAATCAGGAGCAAAATCTAATGTGCATACATCAGAGCGTATTTACTTAAAATGCGAACCATTGGCCAACACTCGTTGGGCGCTTTCAACGCTTACCATCATTCTCAAAAGTTATAAAAGGAGTTATGTTAAAGTTGGAAATGAGTGATGGGCTAGAGTCGGAGTAAAATTGAATATAAAAGATTAAATTTGCACAATATTCCCATACGGATTTTTTTAAATACATCACATAAACACACACACTTTGAAAAACCAAGAGTCAACTGCATATTTCTTTCATCTCGTTAAACACAAACATTAATGTAGAGAATAACATTTAGTCTAGTTAAGCCGGTGCAGAAAATGGTATTGACGGAACGGGTTGATTACAAAAGAAAAAATTGGACTGCATCGTTTGGTATCTGTTTGCCGCAAATCTGGGAAATAAATATTACTAAAATTCGTCCTTTAAAAGGAATTTTGACGCCTTTTTATGACTAGATATTTTATTCAAACTAGCTCAATTCGGAAAAAATAGCACTGCATCAAATTTAATAATCTTAATATCAAGCAATACTATGAATGCACTGAGAGCATCAGTATGCCTTTGAATATCTTATAATGGCATTTGATTAAACTTTGAGTCAATACTTTCGTTCATTCATTACTTAATCGGCAGATGAGCACATTCTGATTGACTAACCGGAGCACTGCAAGTCGTTTATTCAAAAACTTTTATCACCAAACAATATGCATTACTGCAAAAATGAAAAAGCCGAAAGATTAAGTACGAGGTCAAAGAACTACTGTGTTAAATCAAATTTATCGATGCATTGTGCCAATCTTATAGCAAACCAATATAGTACCAAATTCAAGTTATACTAGCTACAAACTCTTATTTAAATTTGAAAATCATTGAGATGTAACGAAGCAGCCAAGGAATGCCTGGGAATTTGGGTGTTATCCAGTAGTCTAAATATGTCATGTTTGATTCATTACAAAGAAATTCATTATTTATCGTTGATAAAATACATTTTGCAGACTTTGAGATGACATAAATCCAAGATTTTTTCTCTCTATATCTCTTGTGACAGAACTCCAAATTAAAATACTGAGTTTATTTTTTCCTTGATGGTAGTTAATATGGATTATAAAGTTATTATTATATTAACATCACACTGCATATGAAAACCTGTCGCCTCTGATACCTCACTCATTATTTATTAATTTTATTATCTATTTGCGTTTTCAGAGTTTTCTGGTACATGATATTTTTTATTATTTCTGACATAGAGCCAAAGCACATTGATCAGTATCGGACCAAGTAATATTTAAAAAAAACATAATAGAACAACGCTAAGCCTCACATAAATCTGTTCATAATATCGTCAAGTGATTTGAAAATTCCTTTATGTCAACTTTTTAAAATACTAAAAAATGACTATGACTCATTGGCTACGATTCCTGATTTACTGAAGATCTTGTCATTTAGGAAATTTGGAATAATCTCAACGCCAGATTTAGAAAATATCTGGCGTAAAACATAAGGATGCATGTGGGTGTAAGGTCTTGTTAAAAATAAGGCATCTTGCTGTGAAATAATCAAGGCATTATGTGGCAGTAGTAATATACCAGGACGATATATGATCATATCTCAAATATTTTCTTAAATGTACAAAGTTAACTTTTCATTTGGACTACATTTTTTCTCCATGAAATACCTGCATAGGGTATTCACCACGTGAAAGCGGGTGACCTGGCCCGACGTTTCGTGAAGTATCACTAGTCACTTCCTAAGGAAAATGTGAATCATGAATAGATCTTATTCCTGTGACGAAGTCCAAGCGACAACCTAATAAACTATTAAATTAATACCTACCATTACATTCTGTGAACATATTTGGGATGCCGGATTGAGTATAATTGCTGAAAATCCGGAATACGAATGTATGTGTTAGGGAGGGTAGAAGAGGGAATGTAAACCATTTCATATTATGCAGAGTATCGGATGAATTCAAGGAACGAGAATACAAACCAGGCCATGTTCTTTAACTGGCCGCCAAGTGTATTACATTAATACTCCTGAACAGGCAGGATGAACCTTCAACTCTAGTATGCTAGTGGCATTCGCTCCGCAGCGTCAAGTACGATTAATCTTATGTAGCTTAAGCATCATCTGGTATTCGAGGGGGACCCAAAAATAACGGGAATTATGTAATAACTTTTTTATTAATCAATATTTTCACACCAAATTTTGATCACCTTCAAAGTAATTCTCATTCACTGTAACACTAATGTAACACTAACATCTAATCGTTTCTTCCATTGCTCAAAACAGTTTTTAAATTCGCTTATTTTAATGTTCTTTAGGCCTTCCAGCGATTTTTGTTTCACCTCTTCTACAGTCCCAAAACGTTTTCCTTCCATGTCCCTTTTGAGTCTAGGAAATAAAAAGAAGTCGCAGGGGGCAAGGTCCGGTGAATAGGGGGGGTGAACAATTGGCGTCATGCCGTTTTTGGTCAAAAACTGCTTCATCACTGCGTTGTCGTGGTGGAAGAACCAATCACCTGTGCGCCAAAGATCCGCCCTTTTCTTTCGGATGTTCTCCCTTAACCTCCTCAAACCCTCTAGGTAGAATTGCTGGTTGACCGTCTGGTCCGGAGGAACAAATTCCGCGTGCCCAACACCTCTGCAATCGAAGAAACAAATGAGCATTGTCTTTTTCAAATGAACATTGTCGTCCGTTCTTGAAGTTGACGGGCGCCCAGAACGAGGTTGGTCTTCAATCGACATCTCTCCATTCTTGAAACCCGAAAACCAGTCGTAGACACGTGTTTTACTTAGGGCACTATCCCCATAAGCTGTTTTAAGCATCACAGGAGTTTCTGCGGGAGTTTTCCCCAACAGAAAACAAAACTTCACAGCGGCGCGTTGCTCCCGGCAGTCAGCCATTACGAGTTTTCGCTAAAACAGAAAGAGTTGGTTTACTGAAAAAAATCCCACAGACGAACGAATGCACTCAGAGCAACCAGGCTTCGCACACTGACTCAGGAAAAGTCATTGCTTAGAACCTTTTACTGGAAAACCCGATCCCTCACTCCGCCGCCCCCTCACCGCGCTATTCCCGTTACTTTTGGGTCCCCCTCCTATCCCTCTTCCGACCTCCCATTGACGCTGATTTCAATTCTGCTCCTAACAATATATTTCTTTAAATCCTCTTAAATTCTGAGTGGAATAGGACGCCCTGGTAGATTCATTGCTTTAAGCTCTCGTTTTTAGTAAGGACTTGGGATTGAATCTTAGTCAATACAAATGCTAGGTGTGAATTTCGCATACCTATGTGCTATCTCATCGGATTACACTGGATATCCCGGCTCTTGGAACATGCAAATACTGGGCACCCATCAGAGAAAGAAATACGTTTGATTCTAAGAAAATTGCTATGAATGGAAAACTTATTTGTATATATGCTATTTGATTGTGAAATTACGCTAAATTACGGAAACTATTTGTATATTAGCTGAATATATACATTATAATATGTTGGGCCAACGAATGAGTAGGTAATGATGACTCAACGGAACCTGCCAAAAAACCTAGTGAGGTTTGGCAGGAGCACTTTATGTAAGAAATGTTCTATTACCTTATTTCGGATTTTTTATTAGTACCTAACTATATATTTTGTTAAAAGAATGTAATGAAGTGTAATTAAGTCATTGAATGAACTTGAATGAATACTCAATGAAGGTTAGGTGTCCCTCCAAGTACTGAAGACAGAAATGAGATGATGAATTATAGAGTGATGCAAGTGACCCGAATTTAATTCTGGCACCTCGACTACCCAGATAAAATAAGGGAGATGTGCACCGTGACAGAGGGGTTTGGGGGTGCAGCCCTAGAACTTACAGGAAAGACTCGGCCTCAACAATACCTTACATATGACGTCACTGCCTCGACAAATCTCAACTCTCAAATGGAATTGTTTGAATTTTTCAAGGTTGCGAGTTCAAGATTCCGTCTACGTCGTGGCTCGAAATTTCCAAAGTCTTCCTGAAATGAGCCAATTTTTCCCATGCATATTTCATGACCATGTCACAATCACGGCAAAACAATGATACATTTAAATGCATTACCGTTACCTACGCATAGATGACCTTTTTCGTCCACGCCAGTATAAACATCGAAGGAGCCGTAGCACCTGCCACACGGGAATGAACAGCCTCGTAGTAAACAACGTAGGTGCGCTTTGCAGTCACCCGACCCCAACTTCGCACTGGTAAAGCGAAAAAAAAAACTAACTGGTAGTGTCAGCGGCCCTGCCGGGGGTGTTTATTGCGTGAAACGTCTTCCACACCAGTGATAGGTACTGACACGGCTGTCATTCTAAGCTTCTGTGACTCCGGGAATTTTCTGGAAAGTTCCGTGGATGATATTCTGGGATTCTTAGTTTCAAAAGTTGATCAAATGATACCCTTTGACCTTCTTCTGCAGGCACTCACTTCATATCTTGGAGGTATTGAGAAATTTTCCCTGATATGTGTACACATTTCAATATCTCGCCACTTACACCTCACAATTTTTTTTAACCTCTATGATTTCATAATTTTTCGTGGCTTTATCCCTCATAATCATCTAAATACTTTTATATGAACCCATTCGCGAACTCCATTCACGATTTTACGCCGAAATACACAAATTTCACGCTGGCTGTTACGCGTGATTTTATACCCATACTTGACATCCATCTTCTTTAGTATTATGACCTCATCAAGATGGCAATTTCATTCGCTCTTGTAATATTTTTATTTCGAGCACATTACCCGTTCGAATATCTCTACTGATTTTCGAGTTATAAAGAAATGTTCCGTGTGCATAACTGTGTTGCATCGCCACCAGAAATAGATAACCACTCATCCGCACTGATTTTTGAGACATTTTACGTCAAAATCCCGCGGAGCAAAATCCTTTCTTTATATTCACCGCCGACAGTCTTCCGCATTCGACAAAACGCCTCTTTCTTTCTCGCGCACGTATAGTCTTCCAAATCGATTCATTGGACTCCTCCGGAATCATCCCTGCAGCCTTCTCCTCTCCGTCCCATCTCTTTCTGCTCAACTCCCTCCCCTCCGCTGTGACTTCCTCTCCTCCCTTCCCCCCCCCCCTCTCCCCCTCCATCCCCCTACCTACCGACGGAATCCGGAGAAGGAATGAGTTTTAAAAGAACCTGGTTTATCTCGCTTCCCCCTCCGGAATCGGGAGAAGATTGGTGGCGAGGCTGTGTGGGGACAATAACTTGGGAGATTGGCAATGGGGTGGTTGGTCCAAGGTCGGAATATCTCCCCGCCATCCCACCTGCAAAAGCCGTAGCGTGCCAACTCGGGCCCAACTTGGTGGTAATTGTGTTCACCATCGATCCGAATAGTCGAAATAATAGAGGTATCTGGTCCATCTTCATACCCTAACATCCTAACTACCCCTTTCATTTGGTTTTCCTCTGCAGTTTCGTTGTTCATAAATATATCTCACGCTAGTTTCATTTGTCCTAATTTCTTTAATTTCCCTTGGGAAAATCATTTAAGAATTAGGATTTTATGCAGTTGAAGAACCTATTTCTACAACTATGATTAATTGGTTGATTTAAATTATCAATAATTATCTAATAAAATATGTTTGTGAATTATAGATATGCTTCATTGGCAGAACCGGGAATGTTAATGGTAGAACCAAATTTCAAGGTCAACATGTATAAAAGTTTTCTTTATTTTCTTGATAATAACAGGTACGTTTTTTCTAAAATGTATCCGATTATTTAGTCAAATTTCGGAATTACTCAGGTATGACTACATATTTTTCGGTATCTTAATATATATCCATCTACTATGACTCCTAGTTTTACTTTAAGAAGATTCCCCCGTAACCGTGCAAGTCAAAACAAATGTGATATTTCATTTTTTCGTCAATGATATTTAAAATGGACTTCCACTAAATGCATATCAAAGATAACGAAAATTGTAAAAAGAAAAACTAATCACCCAAATGTCGACTACTCGACTAACATATTCTTTAATGTTTTTCATATCGTAGACAATGGGATTGACGATGAAGGTTCGGAGACCATAAACTGAAATAAGTACAACAATGAGGGTTTATCACGATTTTTTATTTTTACTTTATCATACAAGGGACTATGGCAAATGATCATTTGCAAATCATCTCTTAAAGATTCCAAAAATAGGCAGAGATATAGGAGTCTATAGTTGAATGGACGGGTGACCTTCCCATAACGGCCGTGACGCCATTTAATCCATCGCTTCTTCCCTCTTCTCCCCGATACATTCTAAAAGATGCCTTAAAAAGGCTTTTGGGAAGATGTCCACTTCTGCAGGAAATACAACAGTATAAAGATTTAGAAAATACTTTGAAAAAATCTCCGTCTTCACTGGGAATCAAACCACGGGCCTTTGATCGATGGATGAAATGACGTCAGAGGTTGTTTTGCGGAAACAGAAAAAATTCAACTTTCTACGATTAGTTATTTGGTTATTTGGCCTTAATGTTTCGAATGAACTCCGTAAATCTATATGAAAACCCTCGTAATTTTAGTAAATTTGGATTATCATTCGAAAATGTTTTCGAATGATAATCCCCCAATGGGAAGTATCTCTGAGGTAAATGGGGGCAAGAGAAAGGATAATAAGAAACCCCGCCCTCAAAAACTTTCCCGTCCAGGGGGTAAAAATGTTTACAAGGGAAACTAAATTCTTGTTAAAAACAAGACTGTAACAAAGAGCAGAAGCGGATAATAAGAAAAGAATTGCTTTTGAAAAGGACGCAATTACCAATAGAGGGTAGCCAGTGAGCGGGACCCCAAAGAAAGAGGTGGCTAAAACAAGGCTGTTCTAACTTCGATCGTTTCGGGTGTGGGTGCAAATTAGGATGAAGAAGGTGCGATGGGTGGAGATGGAAACAATTGAAAGAGGTGCTCGGTATAAAGGGTGGAAAAAGCTGGAGGTGATTAGTAGAAGGCAGAGTAAGTGGATGGAGTAAGTAATGAGAGGCGAGGGGATCCTGAAGGCCGTGATAAGGATGTTGGGTAACAGTAGATGGGGAAGAGAAAGAATATAATTTATGGATGGGATGAAGACAGGTAGTAAATATGCCACGCTGAAGGATGTAGTATGAGAAATAGTTCCCTTCTGTAATAAGCAGAAGGCTGCGCTACCACATCCACCCAAGTCTATCTTGATCATCCCTATCTTGATCGGTAGATCACTTCTAATAAGACTAATCACTGCTGCACACCTTTATGAACAGAACCCTGCAATTCACCTCAGATACATTATTTTCGCCAGGCATGCACTTTCAATTCATAAGAAAAAGCCTTTCAAGCATTTTTTTATTATTCCCCAATTTAAGGTTTCAATCGCTCTGACCTTGGACTTTTCATTAATCTTTGAAGCTGTTCTACATAATCAGTCGTAATGTATCGCCTTAATCCAATAAATAATATGCAGTTCGACTTTTTAAAAAAAGTAGTGCCAAAACCTAGACCCAGTGAGAAAAGATTTTTGTACATGGAGTCAAAATTATTTTCCGCGTTACCGTATGAATTTCATAAAATAGAAAATTTAGTTTCCTTTTTTAAAAACATTTTCTATTTACTTTGTTGAAAAAAATATCTTGGACCAGTTTTTTATAAATTCAAATAGGCATTGTTTTTGTAGCATTAATTTGGTGAAGCAATTTCCAAGATTAACGAATTGCACATTGCAAAGGTTTTCAATAAATGGTTATTGCATGGCATATTTTGTATTAACGATCTCCTATGTACACCTTAGAGAAAACCTAGAGCTTTCTTTTATATTTGCTCTTAGCTTTGGGAATAAATGAAATTGTTGTATTATGCGACATTATTGTTGGGGTGAACTGTATAGAGAGCCATTGGACGTAACTCCTGTGCATTGCACTCACTGAAAAAAGTGACCTGAGAATAAAAAATAGGGTAAATTAAACTAAAGACAGGTTAGGTTAGTCTTTACCTACTGCACATTTAACTAGCTCATAAAGTGTTTGCAGAGGTTTTTTGCGGCCTGGAAAAGGCCAGTGAAGAGCTTATTACATCAGATTTGTGAATGACAAAGCATTTTAAAGTCTATGAGTCAATGGGCTTAAATCTTTAGTGAGCTCATAACAAGATTAAACGCATGAGGTGAAGCAAATTTCCAGGAAAGGGAAGGTAAATTAATCTTAAAATTAGAGGGAGTAGAACTATGAGGAATTGGCCGGCACTTGAACTTGAGCATTGATTTAGAGCACCATAAGCTAGGGGAAGTCTATAAATAAATTAGGTTTTGAAGCGGGCAGTGTTAAGATTTTGGACAATAGAAGGTCATCAGATAGAGGATAAGGCTCGCGGAGAAGTACTTATAGGCTGGAAGAGTTGATGATAGAGACGGGAAACTATAATAATTAAAGGTGAAAAGGAAACATGAACAAGAAGCTTGCATTAAACAACTGACTAACTAATGTACGCGACGTCGGCTGAAAGTAAAATAAATCTTTTGAAGTTAAATTTTGTTATGACACCAAATAATGTATCCCAAAAGGCCAAATGTTTTGCCCAATCCCAAGTTCTCCTTTCTTATTTAAAAAAATCGATTTATAAGACTGTGGCATAGAACCTAAATAATTATCCCTGTAGACAGGGATATTTTACGGGGGACATAGAGCATGAAAGACTTCTTTGTCACCAAAACTACTAACTCAAAATATTATCATAATTGTCTCTAATACAACTTCGAATATACATTCCCTCAAGTAGGTATACAATATAGGGCGCGCGTTCTATCGGTACTGTGTATTCCTTGTGGGGCCAAAGACAGCCAATTGTTGTGAAGTGTGACACGGTTAGCTGTTTGACGTTTACAGATTGGAGCCAGAATATCTCGTTAAATATCCGAAAAAGAAGACTCAGATATAGGGAATCGTGGTTATGAGGACGTTTTTAATAGTAAAGTTTAAACTGCAAAGGCGGTTTTTAATTTCACTGGCATGTATTAATGAGGCGAGCAGTTGCAGATTAATTTTTTTTTCTTTTTTTTTGTATGTACCCGTACTCAACTGCTTAGGAAAACCTGAGGTCACAAATCATTTCATCTAGAAAGATGACACAAACTTAGTCTTTTCGTGCGATTTCGGTGATATCACGTGTCTTGGAGATTTTGTGAAGATAACCTTCTACACTGAGGGTTTCTTTAGCCTTTACATAATCCATGATATATTCTGTTGGTAAAAACAAACCAAAAAACACTATTTTACATCAAGAATGTAAAAAACGCACAAGCGAGTAAAAATTCTACTTAATAGTACATGCATTAGATTTTCTTTTATAATCGATCATTGAGGTTGAGTGGCTTCGAGACTTTAGATACGTGGTGAGGGTATGATAAGTGGTGTTTATTAGGACATTTATCGACTGACAAGCTAAAGTTATTTGCGCTTTTACGGAGATATGAAATAGATGGTAAGAAAAGGGTTATTTGGGTAATTGAGAAATAATGGAGAGTAACCATGAGTCGGCATCAGCTAAATCATTACGAAAGAAAACTAGTGGTCCACAGTTTAATGTCCCATCAAACGGCTGGAGTACTAAACTTAAAGCGTCCAACACAGAAGTTCCACAATGGGATCGGTATTCCTTCCCTGTCGGGATTAGTATTCTAGCCCTCGAGATAGGGATCCAGTGCTTCAGCTGCCACATTAACCTCGATCTCAAGGGATATCTTGAAAACTAACTAACTCTTCATCATGAAGTACTGAAAGATTAAATATGAAACTCACTCTTTCTTCTGAAAATTTGCCCAAATTTATTTTCTTGCTAAACTTATACAAATCAAAGAATTTCCATGGTTTGCAAAAGTTTCCACATGGAGATAGAGCATACATTTGCTTTCATTGCTGGATAAAATGCCAACTTTAGAATATAAAGAGAGACCCAGAGCTTTAATAAAAAGCTACACTGTTTAGTTATGCTATCAATCTATTTTACCTATGTTCGCCAGAATATTGAGCAGCTTAATCTACCATGAAAGTAAAGAGTAAAATAACATAATAACACTTTCACAATTGATAGTAGGTCTCTAAAAAAACACTAAAGCACATCCCACTAATGACGGAATTGTATCGCCTTTAAGTCGCTAAATTGAACATGAAACTGAATTGACCAGCCATATATTGTCAAACATCTGTCTTTGACTATGGATTAAATTATGATAGCCAATGGAAACAGAGGAATCATGAGGGATTTTTTTTAATTAGAACCCGATCAAAGGGCAAATTTTCATATTTATATAAAATAAAGACATTTTAGTGGATGAAAACCATTGATTAAGTCATGCGAAAATTTAGTATTATTTGTGGATATGTTCGTGTTTGTAGAATCCATCGGCAATGAAGACGAGAACTCACTTGCACATGTGCTGAAACTTTTTTATTTTTTTTCGTCCAGATGAATTTTAACGAGCCAAAAGATAATTATTATCCACCGGAAATTTATTGAATGAAACATCCGGTTTCAAACAGGAAGTTTTATAGATTACAACGCAATATAGAGCCCTAATTTCAACGCTTCAACGTACACACTTCCCGTTAGTTCTAGCTCCCGTGAAACGTTGGTTTTTATTATTTACCAGAACCCATGCGTCCACGTGGCCTGTGACGTAATAGTTATCTCCGTCCGCTTTAGCTTTGTTTAGCCGCCGCAGAGGCAAAAATCAGTGCAAGAGCCTCATCATGGTTAAAGCACATCATAAAATTTTCTTCTCATATCTCCAGTAGCCATTAATTCGCCGTAGTTATCCCCTTTGTTAAAAATATAAAAGCTTCAAGAGGTCCGGCATATTACAAAACTAAATAATCTGATACAGTTTCACCACCATTTTGGAGGACATTACAGCAAACACTCGATTTCATAAGGCACTAATAAGAGAGGTCACGTTAGTAAATATTAACCTTGTAAATTCCACCATAGTTTAGTAACAACGGTATAACCGGCATCATTCGTTAGGGCATCATCAGGTACATGAAAAATTAGGCACATTTTTATTGTACTTGGGTACATTTTAGGTACATTTTTATTGCACCCTAACGAGTGAATATGGTTTCACCGTTATTCGTAACTGTTTTGGAATTTATAAAGTTAATATTTACTTTCTTTCAATATAAGAAAATTCCACCAAATTACGCCACATAACAATCGCTTTATGAGGCCACATTACTATTTTAACAAGCATGCCTCAGAAAAATAAAAAGGTTTCTTCAGCGTTTCCTATGCAGTCTGCGCTAAAATAAGCCTTCAAGATAATACTATTAAGATCGACTTATCGATGGGATTATATATTAGTGTACTATGCACCTAGGTCAGGTATCAATGGAAGAGGAGGAGAAAAATCTGGCTAAATTTGCTCCTTGTAATCGATTTCACATTCATCTTATTTTCGGTAGAAAATTATGCAAAAATTGTAGAAAACTAGTCCGTAGGCTTTCCCCACAGTCCTATATTAGTTTTAATTCCTCCTCATTCACGAGATAAAGCGCAGCTTATTGCTGAAATTGGGTTGCCTATTAAGGTAAATAGATCAAAGCGTTTATTTCTATCGATTTTTCTCTCTTTTGTAATTGCCTCACTAACGCATGATAGTAAACTTATGCAGGTTAAAATATTTTCCAAAATAATTGAATTTTTATTCCTATTACCTTGCAAGCTGGCTGAGCCTCCAGGGTATATGGAGAAGGCAAAGGAATATGAATTCCCCTAGGCCAAGACAGGTATGACTTTCACCTCGGCTAGAAAGAGAGGGAACTTTGAGAGTCTCGCATTCTCCTTCCTCATTTGCTCAGAAGACTGAATTCGGCGATGTATCTCCTCACCGAAGAAGTGGGCTGTAGCATTTTCTAGTGCTTTCCTAGAAAATGAGATGCAGAAACTGTTCTAGGTTTTCCCACCGGATTAAAGATCCTTTAACTCTGTGGGAAACCCGAGAACAGGTCATGCATCTACTTTGCCCGGAGAGTACCAAATCTTACTTCAAGAAAAAAACACGTAACCTTATATGACTATCCTTTTCACGGCAAAGGAGTGACGTCAAAACCAGTAAAGAAGGGGTTAAGTGCATTATAATTTGCCATATTTTTCATTGTATATGGCATAAGTTGGAAGGCGTTATTTATTAACCTTTATAAATTAAACTTTTAAGCATTGATTTTATTCCTATTGCTGATGTTTTAATTCTGGGCGTTGAAAGAACTATTCAAATAATCTTGTCACATTGGCACCAATGATCATATTTCTTTGGCGTAGTTCTTTTGACAAATGTATTTGTGATAAAATTAAATTGTTACTTATTATACAATATAATAACTTTTGATGCAATTTCATTTATCTATCATGACAGTTTTCATAACTATTTTCGATTTTTAGTGTATTCTCTACCGTAGATTTTTAAAAGCGATACTCGTAATCATGACAGAGAATTTTTCATATACTTTAACCACATGTCATAAAAGTCTTTTGCTGAAAGGGCAAGAGGACTAACATTTTTTAATGATTTGTTGTGGTTTTCAATTATAAGGATCCAATTGAATCAACTATAAGACCGATTTTCCAGAGGTTTTAAATCGTTATTTATGTTGCTACCCCCAGTTTAATACTACTCGTAATACAAAGGAATTTAATGGATTTGAGACCTTTCGGGATGAGAGAAACACAAATAAGCATTAGGGGAACATTTATTTTATGGGAATCTAGCTGTTCTTAAGTGTTTTGTATATATCCCTTTTTAATCAGGGTGTAATCCACATACAATCATCTAGGTTTTCCATCGCCTTTCATCCCAAAATAGAACCTCTGTTATGTTTACTAAATATCAATCGTGTTTTTAGAAATACAACTTTGCCATGGCATTATTTCTACTAATTTATTGAGTTATTTTATTATTATTGAATCTCAGTATTGTAATATGATTGTAAGGTGAATTTTAACTGAAGTTTTTTGAGTTATTTTCCTCCGCGGGTGACTGTATACATCGTTAACTCATGCATGACCAAACAGTACTTATCCACCCAATATTCAAATTGCTCATTAGAGTGCCCAATCGACTCAATATTTTTAATCTTGTGCTCTCAGAGAATAGTTTTATTTGTTAATTTACTGTAAGTTACCAGCCACATTTCCAATTCTTCATGCTTTCTTTTTGTATTCTTGTAGGTAAACTTTAGCATAAATAGCTGCACAGTGTTCTTAATACGCACTCTTGGGACATAAAATAATTTTACTATAAAAAACGAGCTTAAAGCTTTAAAATTATACTCCTGGCATAAATGGCACTTTTATACCCACCGATTTCCTCAAAATGACTTGTGTGAAACGGACTTAACATCGAATAACGGACTTCACATCTGTGATATAAGTGACATCGTCAACAGCACATATGGCTTCAAACCAAAATGTAGAAAATAAGTTATTTTTCGTGAAAACGGTACATTTCAAATTAATTTTGAATAAGAAGGAAAATGTGGGATTTATTCTTCCGCAACTCTAGCTTAGTAAGCTTAAACACCTCGCGCTGCCCTGTTTCATGGTGTTCATGGCAGGCTAAAACTGGTTTCTTCCGATAAAAACTCCCCGATTCCTTTTGGTACAGATAAAAACCCCGTCGAAATGTGTCTTGAATATTTATACAGATTGCTTGCTGATAGACCTGGCTATTGCCGGATTGCCACATTGCCGGATATTAAAATACTCTGGTTTGAATCCTACTCGTTTTTTTTCAAAGCTAACTTAATTGAAACCGAAACGAAGGCGTCAGAACTACTTTACTTTATTTAGAAAACCTTTCCAATAATTAACACCCAAAAAAAGCCAAGGTACTAAATAAATTGACAGATTTCAGAGAATAATTAATGACCGCTGGAAGAAACTGGTATTCTAAGAATAGGGAGAGGAAGCGATAAAATGAAGATGGAAGAGAATAATAATAATAATAATTGCGTCTTTATTTAATCAAGTGTATTTAGGACCATTGGGTCCTCTCTTACAATAAACTTGAACAATCACAAACATCCATGTCCTGGGAGGAGAAAAATCCTCCCCTGGCGGGATTCGAACCCGCGACCTTTGGGTTGGCAGAATCAGAAACAAGAAGATGAAACAGTACCCGAACAAGAGAGAAAGAGGAGCGTGAGCCAGAATTTGGCTTAAAAACCGTGATTATAACTATCATATATTTCGGGCTATTTTGGTTGCAATAAAAGTGTAATATATGATCTTTATATTTATTATGACTATTAATATTTGTTTTTCTAGCTCTTAAGTTCGCCATTTTTTTAACCAGGGCCTAGAGATATAATAAGATCAAATACTCGAAGTGCTTCATCTTTGAAAAACTACAATACCTTTATCTTGAAATGGAACATATACTCAAAGGTAGGGTGTCAGCGCATCGTGATTTTTTTTGGATTTTCGAGTCAGTATCGGAAAATAGCTAGGGGAAAGCCTTCCACAAAAAAATATGCAGCGGCTGCCCGTTCGAATGTCTACTTTCCAAGAACAAGGGGTTTGGTGCACACGCGGTTGATATGCTAATTTCGAGGGGGAGGCATTTGAGCCAGCCCCTTCCAAGCCATAACAGTGATATTTTTACGAGACATGGTGAAAGGCGCCGTAGGATTCTGGAGTATCTGGTGTTCAATCTTTTTTTCCTCGCTCAGTTCCGCGAACGAGTCTTTCTTCTCCCCTTCTCCCCCCTCCCCTGGATGTGTCTTTAAGCATTCAAGGGGGTCCCCAGAGGGAAGAGTTAAAAGGAACTGCTCAGAGGGCGGCCTGTATTCGAGAGAAAATTTAAATTCAGGAAAAAATGCATCTTGAGTTGGGATACTTCATTTTTGGGACGATGAATCTGAATACACCTAACCCTCTTCAAACCACAAATATATTTTTACTCTTGAGCTAACTTTGGCTATAAAAAGCCTGTTATCTTTATTTAAAATTTTTAAACAGTTTATTTAATGATTCTTAAACAGTAATACAGCAGAAATACAATATAAATACAATATAAGTCCTCCTGAGCCTCTGGCTCGTCAGGAGGTGCTTGTGAGTTACAAAACATATTACAGAGCATTACAGAGCATTGGTGGCGATATAATAAATTGTACACTTTACACTTTTACATACATTATGAAGAATGACGATCAATTTCTTCAATTCTTATCCAACAATAAATTCTTACAGTCTCTTTTCAGTTGTGAGATAGTACTTATATTTGGTATTTTATTATTTACAAAATTAAGAAGTTTAGGTATAATCACACTTAACATTCTATCACCATAGTTTGTGTATGATTTTGGAATATCATATAATTCCTTGTATCTTAATTGCATAGTATCTTTTAAGTCTTTTTTTAACCTATATTTTTTACTGTAATAGTTTTCAGTAATGAGTACATATTCAAATAGCTTATCTACAGGCAGTACACATATGTCTTTATAGACCTTATTAGCATCAGATAATCCCACATCACAATAATTGAGAAGTTCCTATGATATTAGTTAATAGTTAAATAGTAAACATATTTTATCTACGTAAAACTTTTATGACTACACTTATGAAATGATTAAATGCAAAAACTTTCTAAAAGCTTTCGCATGTTTTATGATAACATTTAAACGGAAAATCTAATCTTCGTGAAGAAATTTTAGCTTTTCCGCTAATTTTAAATTGTATATGAGATGAAGGATCAGCCTAAGAGCAGAGAAAGCAGAAGGAGCATTCATTGTTTTCAAGGTTGGAAAAAAAGTTAAATATATATTCTTATCTTCAACAAAATAATTGACTTCATCTAACCAGTCTAAAAGCAAAGCATTCTTTCTAAGAATGAAATTATGTCGAGTTAAGCGGCTGTTTCCATTTTCCCACTCAGGGAAAGGTATATTCAGTCTTAGATAAACCCAGTGGTCGATTTGTTCAGAAAAATAATTTTGCCAAAACTAAATCGGTCTCTAATGAGCCCTGCAGACGTTATCTGTGTAGGAATTGACGCTAACATGCGAGAGTAGAAACGCGTAACTTTTCTCTTACATCCTCATCGGTAACCTCACCTCACGTTCTTTTGGAGACAGGCTGGGCATAATGAATATTGATATAACGCATTCATTATATTTTTTCATTCTCACTCACTCAAGATGGCGAAAAACTGAGGAAAGGGCTGAGAACCAGTTGTTAATTAGGGGGAAATGTTAAATGTTGCGTGTAGCTTATTAGTTAATCCGAAGTAAAAATACACAAAAAATTTCGTACGCCAGAAATAAATAGCAAATATTTTCTAAATTTAACGCTTAAAAAAGATTGTTTCGTCACTGGTAAGCGTCGCTATATTTGTTTACATTAAAAACTGTGCTGCTGGAACTTGCGCTAAGTTTATGATGTATGGCTTTGGCTGCTCAATATATAATCATACTGTATCAAACACCAAATGCTTGTTCAATAATATTTTATGCAATGTTTGTTATATATTTTTGGCCTACGAGGATATACCATGCAATAACTTCTATTGTGAAGAATACTGAACATCTGAAGATAAAATATATAATGAGACATACATTTTCTTATTAACAATATAATTGCAAGTACCAAATTCAGTAACTGTTCCAAAGTAATTTTTGTTAGCTCAATGACTTTATTTTTCATTTCTTAATTTAAAAAATAAAAATTTAGTTGGTCTAGAAAAAACTTGACTCGGGCACATGCTTCATGCAATTGATTGCAGAAATGAAACCGTGTGTTCATATTAAAATTCATGAGCCTAAGGTGCATGCACTATTATTGAGCACAAATCTATGCATTTATTAAAAATCCTGAAACCATTTGCTGAGGACAGGTTTGTATGAGGTAAAAAATGGAATGGCTTGATAGGTTTTTATGAATGTATTCAACAGCTCAACTCGGATCATAGTACTAAGGCGAATAGTACCAACTTCTTCCCCTGCGGTTTCTGCTCCCACGGCCCGACCCTTCATTTCCCCTTTTTTCTAGACTCGGGAGATACTTCCAAACCCTTGCACCCGTGGGAATTTCCCAACACTGCCTTCCTTAATCTCCGAGTGGTCGGGTTGCGTGCGTTTTTGACTCGGCCTGTGTATTTCGCGGCGGGACCTAGGTATCCCCATTCATTCTCCCATCCCTCGCATTCTTCTTCTTCTTCTTACTCTCCTTTCGATTCCTTTTAGGTCCGGGAGCAGAGGGCGGACGTGCTGGACATCCCGATCGTTCTAGCGGGCAACAAGGTGGACGTGGTGAGGGGCGGCGATGCGGGGGGCGGTGGGGGTGGTGGCGGCGGCGGGGGTGGAGGGAACAACCCTCAGAAGAGGGCGGTCACTGCGGACGAGGTCGCCGAGTGGCTGACATGCGAGATGCCCAACCTGAGGTGAGATGACACAATTAATAAGAGTAATATTGCCTTTTGCTATAGTTCTACTTTTTCAGGATATTATTTCATTTGTCCCTGTCCACACTCCATCTTATTATTCACGGAGAAGACGCAAGGAAAATCTCCTTATCTCCGTTGCTATTGAGATTTGTAAACCATTTGAATTCGCCATTTCATTATCACAATACTTTATACTTTATCTAAGCTTTTTCCATTCATATAATTATATTTTGTCAGGTTATTATTTCATTTGTCCTTGTCTGCCGTCCATCTTATTATTCACGGAGAAGACGCAAGGAAAATCTCCTTATCTCCGTTGCTATTATGAATTGAAAAGCACTTGAATTCCCCATTATATTACCGCAATGCTTTCTCCTTTACTCAATGCTTTTTCCATTTGATGGACCGTAGAGTAACAATGTAGGGAGCTCTAACTGAGGTGAGGTGGAATTGTTGGAGCAATATTTTCAGTAAATGTGAGATTATCCTATATTTTTCTTTTTGTTTTCACAGTGATAGATTTTATATGGTAAACAGTGCGAAATCTTTTGTTGTCGCTCAGCCCCACTCAGCCATTCTTTCCTCCAAGAAAAAGTGGATAAGTTGTCAGTACCCACAGGGCTAGAAAATTACCAACCTGTGAAGTAAGTCTTGAGCTGTCTGCCATGTTGTCAAAAATGGATGTCTCGCATACGCACCTGGTTAGGATGCTTCACTCAGACAGCTACTTTCTTCCCTTGAAAGACACTGCCGCGGCAAGTTTGAATAGGAAACAAAAGTGGTGGAGAGAAACGGCAGTGAACCATCTTCAACGTATTTTCTCCAGTATTGGTCTCTAGCAATGTCTTTCTTTTTTTTACGCAGTTAAGAAAATTGTATATGTTAACCGGGACGAAACATATTTCTTGTGAAACCAACTCAGCTCACTCGACCAAACTAAATAGTACGGAGAAAGAAATATTTTTAATTTACACTCTACATATAAAGTATTGTAATAAAATGTTTACCTTCTTTTAATTGGTTGACTATAGACAACCAGGTAAATGTAAACTGCTATAATTATACTTAGAACACATTTGTACTTAATTTTGCTTCACCTTCTTTCTTCGCCTCTATTGATGGAGGAAAAATGGACACTTGACAATTTTATTATACAATAGAGTCCGCTAGAGTACAATAGAGTACACAATAGATATTATATTAATGTAATAGAGTAAACGACCTCTGAAAGTAGGTCGAGCATCCATGCTTTCATTTATTGATTAAATGCCAAAGTTATCTTCTCCTAATTTGGAAAGATATTTTATACTTCCTGGATCACCCTTATTTACTTCAGAAACGAGTGCATGAATTTTGAAGCATTCTCAACCAGGAATGGATTTCTTGGACCTGCAGCAATGAAAACTACTTAATAATAGCAACGGTGAATGCAAAGAATACTTTTATATCATCTCCGGAAAAAATGGATATTTTGGTAAATTCTGTCTCCCGCATAATGAGTACTATCATTAATATTTAGTGAAACCCTTCCGAAATGATTATTTAGTTGCAGACAAACAAAAGTATCTATCAAATGGCTTTGTGGTGCATGAAAGAAACTGGCCGCTTGTCTATTCACTCTAGTGCGCTGCTCATTTTAAAAAACCACACCGCAGTTACCTTCGTTCGTCATAGACTGCGAACTAGACAACGTCAAGCGTTGTTAATGAACGCTATAGCGTGATTGAAAAGGATAGAACTTCAATAATCGCAATCAAGTTTGTTAATTATGTGTCCATATTAACCAATGGTAAAAACATGCATAGTTAAAAGTTATTAGCAACTATGTGTTTAAAAAACTTTCCTGCTTCAGAATGCAGTTACAAGAAATTTGGTAGCAATTTATTTTTAAAAATCATCCGTGAGCAATTCGTCCTTAAAAAATGCTACCTGCCGGAAGAATACCGAACGTATCGATAGCGTAAATCGTTGAATTCGTCGTATAGGTGTAGTGAAACTTGGTGGCACTCGCTTATGAAGATCATGACGCAAATGAGAGGAAAGCATACATGAGATGTGGGCTGAAGCGGCCGATCCTTTTTCCAGAGGACCCTGCGGGAGTCCTTCGATAACTTTGCCTGCTCATCAACGCTTGATTTAGGGTCAGTGTCCTCTTGTCTAGGGTCAGTCTCCGCTGGTGAGTGCATCCAGGTTTTGCTATACCTATACTTCGTGTGACATAAAGTGCGCTGATGTGTTCCTATCTGTGCCAACTTCAACACCTTGAATGAAAATCTCCCTTTTCTTGCTGTCTAGAGCGTCTCTAGAGTCATATGCAATTTTCTGATAGTCATAAGTGTAACTCTCTTTCGTTTTATAATAACTACTTGCTGCACTGGACTGTGTATCTTATTCCATTGTGTCAATACCACTATCAATAAGGAAATATCATCTTAGTCTTATCCTATCGCACTAACTATCAATAATCCTATGGCACTCATGAGTTACACCCATGAGTGCGATAGGACTATTTTTTTATATTTACGAGTTTTTGCTTTGGAGATTTGGGATTTTGTGGGCCACGTGATCATCCCACATCCCATCCCTTGAGGACGACGTCAATCCATTACTTCTTTCCATTTCCTGATTCGATTCAACCCAAGGCTATTCAGTCCTAAGGTTTGACCCGAGGGTTATTGAAGTTTTGGAG
Organism: Pyrrhosoma nymphula; assembly: GCA_963573305.1. Taxonomy (NCBI): domain Eukaryota; kingdom Metazoa; phylum Arthropoda; class Insecta; order Odonata; family Coenagrionidae; genus Pyrrhosoma; species Pyrrhosoma nymphula. Next base: position 53,200,369 of record OY754336.1, on the reverse strand, counting down.
AAACAACAGAGAAGCTACTTCGCAACGAATTGTAAAATAATAACTTGATCTTATCGTTGACATACTTCATACATCCTTTAGTGGCAATTCCGCCGTAAGTGAAAAATGAAAATAATAATACGTTTAACAATCTTATTAGAGCAATGTGTGTTTCCAGCGCGGAGCACACAATGTGTACTCAGTAAATAATATTAAAAAGAGCAAGACATTTGTGTGGAAAAAATTGAGAAAAATCATAGAATAGGTACCTAATGTTTCACCGATTTACCTATGGAAGTATGGGGCGTGCAACCTGAAAAAATTATTTGTTGCATGCTAAACGGAAAAGATATATCAGATGACCGAAATATAATGTGATACTAGATTCTTTTTGTCCTTTTGGTAAATCCTATGCTAATGACACGATGCTTTTTCGATACAGAATGTAGCATAATTTATTCCGAACAACTTATCATAATCAGCTATGGCAGCAATCATTCCGAAAATTGGCTTTCTGCAGCTAACCACTCCGTTATTCAGCCAGCCAAGCATTTAATTCCTTCATTAGTCGTAATTTTAAGTCCCTCTTAGCTTTCCTCACACCCGTGGTCTCCCTTAATGATCATTTTCATTAATGTTTTCGTCCATTATTGTTTTCAATAAAGTGATAAGTTTCAGAATGTCTCTAATAAGTTTGTCTCGTTTATTTAAGTTTTCATGAACAAATTTTAATCCACAGTCCATCGTAGGACTTATACATTTATTTTATTGCACAGTACATTAATTTACAAGCTTGTGTTGCTAGTTTGGTTTTGGACTCCTCTGCACATATAATGTTGCTAGGGCTATTTCGCTCACTATATCTTTTTCAATTCCCCTGCCACTGGTAATCCAACCTCCGAGAAAGCAAAACTCTTGAACTGGTTCCACTTTTCCCTAAGTCTAAGGTTGCTGTTATCTCCCAGTATTTCTTCCACAAACTATTATTTTGGTTTCTTTAGATCAGGGAACAGCAAACCTTTGACAAGGACGACCCATACTGATCCCTCAGAACAATTTAAAAGTTATTAAAGATCCTTTAACACATTTTTTCGTAGATTTTCGCAGCTCATTGTTTATGGTATTCAGGCTTTTGGTTCTGCGATTAATTATTTAGTGTTAAGCAATAGTTTCGCCGTACTATGCTGCCGGCTTCGTCGGGCTTTTTTCTAAGCAAAAGCCCGACGAAGCAGGCAGCATAGCACGGCGAAACTGTTGCTTAATACTAAATAATTAATCGCAGAACCAAAAGCCTGAATACCATAAGTCGTAAACATATTTTTACAGAGAAGAAATGCTTGATGTAATAATGTAAAAAGTTATATTTACTTTATATTGGTTTATTGGAAACTAACTTTATGAGTAATATTTTTAAATATCATAAATGAAACTATACTATAGTTTACTTTTAATTTTCAACTTCACTTCAGACTTCATATTGAACCAAGGGAGGGCAACATTGTCAGCTTAGAACGACCAGATTTTAAAACCAAAATCTGTGAAGAATATACACAAATGGTATGGTGCTTATTTCCATGCACGGGTGTGCAGATATATCACCAAAATAATGAAATATGCCGTTAATACATTTTCATTTGACGTGACCAGAATTCGAGCTCGAATTAACCCACTTGCATGTCAGATGTGTCAATCTACTACAATAACAGGAACAGGAGTAACTACGCAACAAGGCCATCTTTATTCAAGGAGAATGTCCGAGAGGATTGGTGCAAACTAGATTTTCTAATCAAGTCTAAAGATTTTAATGGAAAATTTCTTCCTGTATGGATGGTGGCACAAATATTTAGCTATGGCCTCGATGTTTATCAGATTCTTTCATTTCTGGACCTCGTTATATGATTCGGGTTGCAGGAATTGGTTATCACTTCAAATATTTGGTCTACACTCACACGCTGGATAAAATGTAAATGTCTTATGCACAAAATTACTGATGTACATTATTCAAAGTCAGAACGGGTTACTAAAATCGTCATTCGTCGCATCCCACGCAGCACACAAACGTTCGCGGCACGTTACGTGGAACGTAGCGTAAATTGCGTATTGTATCACAGTGAGTACGGTGTAAATGAAGCTTCGCCCTGTTGCCGCCTTCTTCAGGCCACTCACCGCATTCCAACCCATTCCCCCGCTCCCTCTTCTACTCCCTTCTCAACTTCCTCTCCCCGACATCAGTTAGCACCACTTCTCCACTCCTGCACTCCCCGATCGTCCTTTGTTCTCCGAAATTCTCTCCCTCCCCTGCCCCCTTCCTCCCCTCCACTGTCACAATGCCTCCTTCTTCACTTTCCCCTCATTATAAGGCAACTCGAAATAATTTTTTTGCTCTTTTTCACTTTTAGAAATGGGGAAAAGTGCCAAAGTTTAATGTTGCTTCGTTATGGATGTCGAGGGCTTTTCACCGCATGGCGCCTTGATCCTTTGTGTTTCGTTTTCTCCCCTTCAAATTCCGTGAGTCTTTTCTTACAGCTGCCGCTTGCATTACTTTTTTCAACTGGTATACAACGAAGTACACGTTTTTCTCAGTAGGGGTATTTTTTTCACTGCTGCAAGCACTTCAATTTCGGTACAAGCAAATTGCGTTGGCAAAAATAACTCAATTTTAATTTAAAAAAACATATTTGAGACGAAAATTCTTTTCTCTTGTCCTTTTAGCCCTGCTTTTAATCAAATGTGTCTGGTGAATTATTTTAAAATTCTCAGTCATGACTCTTAGTGCGTAGAATGTAATTCTCTCAATAGCTTACTATACAAACTATGCCTACTGCGTACAAACGTATTGAACTGTGCAGTTACTTATTTTATAATTATAATTATAATCCCATATTTCTTGTTTGTGGCCTTGTAAAATTAAAGCTATTCTCAAATTACTTTAACTATTTCTGAAGAAAATCTGTTATTCTTATTCGAAATTTGTATCTTTATATTAATTTTTTCGTCATATGAGCGCGTAAGAACTGAAGACTGAAACTTGAACCTTTTAATTCTTGTATTACCCGTCTTATCGTTACCTGATTTTTACACTTTTAATGAACCATAAGTTATGTCTTACCTGTGAAGTACCACGTCACATTACAACTAATTCCTTTTTATCTCGTTCGGAAGAGTTCCTAAAAGCATGAATCAGCCTGATGTATCAAAAATGAATCGTAATAATTGGAAAGCGTCGCTGTGCCTATACTGGGATGTTGATGACGAAATTTCTTTATATAACCTGACTGCAAATGCGATCATCCTTAAAATCAAAATCATTTTAAATAGCTACACTTCTGAGGATATTCATTCCGTAGATTAGGTCGTCGAAACTATCAGTAATTCAACTTAAAAGGATTTAAATATCTGAACGTGACGAAGTCACTTGGGGAAAATCATTCGCCTGGTAAGGGATTCGAGCTCAGTTTCTCCGCATTCACGTCGGGTGCTATGGTTGTATAAGCTAGCGCAGTCAGTCGTCTATCACCTCAAACCAATGACTTATCACTTCCCGTGGTATCTTAATGCTTGGCTCCTTAGGAGGGCATTTTTATATTTATTTATTTTACGAGGTTATTTTTTACAATTTTACCAAGTATCAAAATCGTTGAACTTCAAATGCTCACAGAATTGCAATAGAAAATCGTTTGGTAAGATAGAGAGACGACAGACTTGCATATCTTAACGTGATACAAATTATCCACTCCGACATGAAGCTACGCCCGAGAGGCTAATCTGTAAAACTAACCTTCGGATAAAACATCCGAGGGCGACTGCAGATCGCATAGCTTTGCTTTTCTTATTTCTCTCACATCGGGTATTGCACTCCACCTGATATCGCAAGTTCGCACATTGTATAGCATTTGGCATAGTTATGTATACTTATTTTTTTATAGATTTATTTTTTTATCCATTAAAAAAGTGTTACAGCAGAAAAATATCGAGTAAAAAAAGGGTTTATTTATTGAAATCACGCATCCAGTTATTTCAGTCATCCGATACAAGAAATTACAGGCCTACATCTATCTACGAAATACCCTGCAAGCCACCTCAAGGGTGTGTAGCAGGGGTTGAGTGGTCACCAACATGCATTTCACTAAACCCTAAAGTTTGTGTAACTACGACTATTGAGTGCAAGTAATTTTGTACTACTCCATGGGTGCAATTAATTTTATAAGCCAATAAACGAAACATGTGCACCAAATCCAATGCTCTTCTTGTGGAAGTAAACGTTGGGTAAATAAACAGCCCACATAGGGGCTCCTGGGACTTTCAAAAATTTCCTATTTATCCTTCGAGGTCGTAATAAACATGTGTGCCAGATTATGTTCCAATCCGTCAAGTGGTTTCTACCTATGTATATAGCGTTCAAACAAATGGAATTTCAGTTTTAGAGATATAGGTTTACGAAATTTACTTGATATAAATTTTTTCATTCGAATATTATTATTTGCAGTGGAGGACCTCTCTCTCTCTCCATGGCTCAACAGCCGTTGGTGGGCCTTGGCCTCCTCCGCAGTTCGCCTCCAATCTCTTTTGTCTTTAACTCTCCTCTTCCATCCTACGATATTCATTGACTGCAAGTTTGCAGTAACATCATCTATCCATCTATGCCTTGGCCTCCGCTTTCTTCTCGTATGGGGAAACTTTTCCTTCAACATTTTTCTGCGCATCCACTCCTCTGTTATGTCTCCACTTGACCCAACCATTCTATTCACCGAGCTATGACAAATCTAACAATCAGATTGTTTTTTTTTTAGATTTAGTCAATTAAACATAAAAAACTTCTGCCAAAGTTTCTACCTTTAATTAGATCATTATCAGGACTGTAGAAATACAACAAGTAAAAACAGTTATAACAATATGTAATACTGGAAAATATATATTAAAAATCATAAGTTAACATTGAGAATTAATTTTTACCTTCAGCTTATAATGGTTTCCTAGTAACAAAACAAGCAACACAACTAGAGACAGACTAAAAATACATTAAAGGTCGTTGTTACACATTTAATACATTAAATTAAAGGTCGAAACGTTGGCAAAGTTTTTTATGTTTAATTGACCAAATCTAAAAAAAAACTCAATCTGATTAATAACTTCATGGCCAAGAACAACCTCAAAAACAAATATAACAATGTCCTGGCCTCCAATTAAATGATCTAGCTCTGCATTATATCTTATTCTCTACTCCTCATTTTCCTTAATAGGTCCATATATCTTTTTTTTTATAATTTTCGCTCAAATACGCTGAGAGAATTTTCATCCGACCTCTTCATGTTCCATGTCTCTGAGCCATAGGTGACAACCGGTCGTATCAATGTCATACATGTTTTAATCATCGCATTTCCTGTAATAAGTCGGTTCTTGAACATCTTTTTGCTTGCAAACTATTCACGGTTGCCTGCTTGTATTTTATCTTTTATTTATCTGCTTAAATCATTGTCATAAAAAACCATTGCCCCCAGATATCTAAAGCAGGATACTCCTTCAGACCTCTTCTCTCCGATTGTCAAATATTGACGTGCTCTTCTTGTCTCTCTTCTTTCTTCATTATCATACTAAGTTTTAAAAGGCGCCCGTGGTGCCCAATTATTCAAGGAATTAACGAGGCACGGTGATTATTTATCCTGATATTAAGTGGTGTACTACAAAGTCCAATATAAAAGGCAGGGCATAGCTTACAAAAAAGTATATACACAATGTTAGAGGTGGTACAGGAGGGTGAGGAAACGGAAGGAAGATGAGAATTTAGGAATTTATTCGGGAGTCGGTTCGTGGTAAATAATAAGCATGTTTTGCATCTAGGACGGTTACAAGGGGTGGCTGGAGTTTTGGATTGAATAACTGATTTTTTGAGAGGTTTCGTGGCCTTAAATAAGTTTGATAGGTTGGGGGGACGCTTATAAGTAACGGATGGACATTTAGGGAATAAATTAGTGGTTGTTGGGTTATTCGAAAGGATGGGAAATAATTCTTTAAGGAGGTGCTTTAGGGACTGTATGCCTAGAAAGAATGTGGTGCAGATGGAAAGATTTTTAGGGTTTGAATCTGATATTAGTTTAGGTTGGTAAGACTTATGAGTATTTTTTTATACAAAAGGGTGTCAGGATATCCTCTGCGGAGAAGAGACTAGTGTATGTTGGATAGGAAATGGTCAAGGGACTCCGGATTATTACAAATTCCCCCCATCAGAGGTCATCGAATTTGTAATAATCCGGAGTCCCTTGACCATTTCCTATCCAACATACACTAGTCTCTTCTCCGCAGAGGATATCCTGACACCCTTTTGTATAAAAAAATACTCATAAGTCTTACCAACCTAAACTAATATCAGATTCAAACCCTAAAAATCTTTCCATCTGCACCACATTCTTTCTAGGCATACAGTCCCTAAAGCACCTCCTTAAAGAATTATTTCCCATCCTTTCGAATAACCCAACAACCACTAATTTATTCCCTAAATGTCCATCCGTTACTTATAAGCGTCCCCCCAACCTATCAAACTTATTTAAGGCCACGAAACCTCTCAAAAAATCAGTTATTCAATCCAAAACTCCAGCCACCCCTTGTAACCGTCCTAGATGCAAAACATGCTTATTATTTACCACGAACCGACTCCCGAATAAATTCCTAAATTCTCATCTTCCTTCCGTTTCCTCACCCTCCTGTACCACCTCTAACATTGTGTATATACTTTTTTGTAAGCTATGCCCTGCCTTTTATATTGGACTTTGTAGTACACCACTTAATATCAGGATAAATAATCACCGTGCCTCATGCAACCCATCCTCCCAAAACTTCTCTCACTCTGTCCCTACTCATGCCGCTTCCCATACCACTAAATTTGATAATTGCTACAATGTAGCTGTTCTGGCCTCTCTACCCCCCACAGCCACTCCAATTACTTTGAGAACATTAGAGCAAGCTTGTATATTTTATTTTAACGCTCTCCAGCCACCTGGCCTCAACCGGTCCCATTAATTTGTAAACATCTTCCCCTACCCCAACCTTCAACATTGTACTTATAATTTTGTAACATCTTCTCCCCTCCCAACCTTCAACTTTGTATCTTTCTGTCTCTTAACTTGGTCATGGCAACTTCACCATTTCGTCTTATCCATTTCCCTTACCTCCATTCCACCCCTCCTTTACTTTTCACCTTTCCCCTCCTCACTGCTCTCTTCCCCTCACCATCCCAAACATTTCCTCTTCATTCTTCCTATACCTTTCGCTGAAGAAGGTGGCGGCGATCCACCGAAAAATTTACAACCCGTGTGAGTGTCTTTTTATGTGTTTTCATTTTAGTCACACTTGTGACAAAGTTTTTATATATTTGTGTTCACGCTCGTGAAAGCTTCCAATGAATATATATATATATATATATATATATATATATATATATATATATATATATATGTATATGTGTATATATATATATATATATATATATATATATATATATATATATATATATATATATATATATATATATGTATCTGTATCCACTTCTCTTGAATATCGCATGCCTCAGACGATACATCGCAATATCACCCTATCCTCAGTCTCGGATGGGACGGGGGAAGGATAGGAGAGGGGGGGTGAGGAGATGGTGTAGGGGGAGAGGCAGGCGAATCGCTGCCTGTTGGATCCCATTGGGTGTGTGTGGGCGAGTCAAACCCTTTCAACTCTAATGGCTCCATCTTCTTCTCTCCCGAGCGCGTCGCTGCAAAGTAGATTGGAGACGAGGGACGCAACCATGTATTATTTCGATCCACTTTCTCGTCGTCCCTTTTTGCAACTCATTTTTTCACCCCACCCCCCTCCCCCAAACCCACCCACACCATACCCCCCATAAAAATCTCAATACAGACTGTAACATGGGTAGCGCTAAAAGGAACGGAGTCGTAGACAAAGCATCAGGAAGTCTGAAGCCTTGCTATTTAAATGGATTAATTTCGCGGATCCGAAAGAAGATTTTCGTACACGTAGGATTGTGATGCGTGCAATACTTGGAGGCGCGAGCGCGACGTACTATTCTGGGACGAGAGGAAAAAAGATAAATCACAAAAATAAGAAGAAGAATAAGAAAAATAATTCATTGCTCTAGGACATATGTCCTCTATGAACAAAACAATTTACAGTACGAAATAGATTCATTATATCAAACACGCTTATTCGCTGTGAGCGATAAACCAAAACAAAAAATAATAGTTCCAAAGTTCAAAAAAGGCCTTTGGATAACGAAATGAATTACAATTTAATGCTATTTTCACAGTTTATTTTAAAACTTAGTACCTAAGTTTCGACAATTTATTGAACTCATATCCAATATAATAATGATAATAATATAACTTCTTTTATTGATGACTCAAGTTGTTGAAATCTATGCAGGTTTCGATTGAACTGTGTGAAAACTTTAAAATGTTTTGATTTGTTTCATTAGCAATTTTTCAAGCATTCACTAAGTGAGTTCAACAAAAAAGAGGCCTTTTTCCCCAAAAAGGACAAAATATCAAATCATAATCACTCAATAAACAAGATTTTCCAAGTATAAATAACAAATAACGCCTCATCAAAGAAAAGTAAAAGTAGTAAATAATTAAAAAAAGATAACTACTACAAAAATATAAATAAAAATACAGACAATCATCAGTTCAAATGGCAATTGCTTTAACATTACATCTTATGTCCCTGATTTTTTAATGTTTATATCGAAGAAGTCCATGTTGTTAACTGAAAACATATAATTAATTGAAAAATCTTAATTATCTGCAAATATTCAAAGGCTTTATCTTCTCCCGAATATGGAGAAAACATTCCTACCCAACTTAAATCAATTAAATAAAATTGGCTCAATTAAATTTAAGGAAAGAGATTAATTTTTCATTGGTTGGCTTGAAGACAACAGGTGATCGCAGCTTGATTTTGAATTATCCTTGTGCTTTAGTTATCTCCTCACGCTCAACTGGATCTCAAATTAAAAGACAATTGAACAAATCTAGATCAGTGGGCACTATAGAAGTCCAACTCAACTTAATTTAACTCGAGGAAAGAGGGAAATATTCAAACCAGTTGATATTGAAGATACTGGTGACTACAGTCTGAGCATAAGTTACGTTACATATTTTTGAGACTATATTATTTTTTCGGACTCCCATAGCGCATATGGTGCAATAAGAGGACAACATGAGTCCCTATATTTCTTATAGAAGCAAGCGGTCTGATGTTTAACAGCCCGTTTCAGGTGGAGGTCAAATGAGGAGCCTAGAAGCCAAGGGATACAAGTGACTTTTTAGTTTTTTTCGATGTAAGTGCAGAAATGTGTTTCTAAACTATGTTAAATTGTTGTGGCCAAGGGGTATAAGTAAATGACTGATGGGTGCTGAGATATAGTGAAATAAATGTCATCAACTTCTAAAAAACTCATTGAAGAACAACAAGTTGGACTTTAAATATGAAGAACTAAAAACTAACTTTTTGTCACTTGTACCTCTTGGCTTCTAGTCTCCTCAAATATGGTTGGAGAGACAATTTCTATTAAATTTTCATTACTCATACCGTATCTACAACTGTTTATTTTTATAGAATTGTCTATCTCATTAACCTTTTTTATGAATTTGAAAAAAATTGAATTTTAGATTGAGTACTAAGCGACATATATCCATTAAGTAATCTCTAAGTTTTTCCAAGCAATGGTATTTTCTAAAACATTCTCCCGCATGAAGTCCTGGTTTTTTTTCACGAGTTTCACAAAAGTAAATTGTCTCTCTTCTTCCTCCGGCTACTTTTCTTTTGGAACAAACCACACAATCCTTATGCTTCTTCTATTAGTAAAAGTAATTTATTTTCGCGTTTTCCTTTTCTTGGTGAAAGATTATCTTTTTTGATAAGCCATCGTAATCGAATTTGCAATGGATGTGTTTTTAGTAGCATGATCATGATCATGCTACTAAAAGCTTGCAAGCTTCTTCAAGTCAGGCTAGATAGGCCGTGATCTCCTTGCCTTCTTCCTTAAAAATATTTTTATTTCCAAGTTTATAAATGCATGTTTGGTTTAAATATTTTTAATATTATATAAAGTGTAAAACTTCATTTCCCTGTTTCAAATTTAAATAAAAATGGACCAATTAGTTCGTAGCTTTGATGCGCGTGTGCGCATTTCGTCTTCTTCTGGTGATAGTTTGTTGAATGACTCCATATAGGCTCATAAATATTATAAATCACTCACATATTGATAATCTTAGGAAAAACATTTGACGAAATATTTTGCGCACGTTCAAAGCTCTTTTCTGGCGATATGTCCAGAACATTTTGTGAACCCCAAAATTCTGCGGTTTATTTGATTATGAGCATAAAGTTAAGGAATTAGACAGGCGAAGAGATTTCAAAATTCATTTTTCCACGAACAACAAAAGAAAATAGTAGCTACCGGCTACAAAACGCAATCTTAAGTGTAATGCTAATCAGCGAGTAAACGTTTATACACTCGAACATAATGTAAAATATGGGAAGCGAAGCCCAAATACTATAGGAAATAATCATTGAAAGAACTTTGTCTGACTTAGTTAATAATTAGGGACATGCAAAACTCGCAAAATGCGATAACGCGAATTTTTACGAGAATTCTGGGGGTTTTCCGCGAAAACGTGAATTTCGTATAATTATCGCGAATTTCAACATTTCAATCGTGAATTTCAGCATTTCCAACGTAAATTTCCTCATTTTTGCGGTCTCTGTCATTTAACTTGCTACTGTAAACATTTAGTTAAGAGGTACATATTTGGAAATGGCCTTACCGGTACAAATTTATTTAGAAATGTTACTCGGATATAATATTCTTCGATCACGTTTTGTGAATTTTGAACAAAAGGAGTGGAAAATGCATGCCAAAATTTTGCTATACAGAGACTGCCCCGAGTTACTTAAGCCTCGACTTAGGCCGGGTGCACACGAACGGTTAAGTACGCCGCGTCAACGCTGCGTTTAAGCCACGTCAGTTGTCACGGCAGTGCACACGGCAGCCTCCATAGCGCGTTGACGCCGACTGGAAGAAATACAGTTCCGTGCCAGGGATGACCAAGGATAAACGTGTATGCAAGAAAACGTAGTTGTTGATTACTTATCCAACGAATTTTATTCAAAGGACAAAAAAGGAAGTATTGGACTCATCCTTTTGTATGCTCGCGGATTCTGAAAGGAGCGTTTGCAGCTATGTTTACAGATTTAAGAAAAGATGAAACCCAACACTTCACCTCCTCGAGGAACAATTGGACTTCGAATGCGTTTTCAGCGGCATCCATCGCTGGTTCAAAATCACGTGTGCACTCTCTGACGCTCTCTCACACGCTGCTTCACCGCAAAACTCGTCCCTGACACTGTGTTGCAGCAGTGGTTGGCGGTCGAAATCAAGGAGGTTAAAATGAACCTTCTCCTCTAATTCTGGATCCTTTAAGTTCTAACCTCCTTGGTCGAAATTCAACCGCTGAGTAAACGCAGCGGCAACGGGGCTTCATCGCGTGTCGTGTGTATGAACCCATAGCAATAGGCCTACTGCTAAAACGCGCGGTAGATTGACGCTAACGCTAACGCTAACGTCTACGCTAACGCAAAACGCTCGTGTGCACCCGGCCTTAAGTTAATATGTACTTACGTGAGTGGGAACGTTACCCAAAACGACGAAAATTACGAAGTAAGGAACGGAACAGTTGTACTGAAGTTACGGGGTGCGAAGGGTGGTAGCCTACTTTCAAGGGGCGAGTGTCACGCAATCGGTATACTGATTTTCTTTTGTGGCAGTAGTATCACATTCACCAAAACTTATGATGCCGAAGTGGATGGTGACGGTAAAGCAGGGTGAGGCAGGATTTCGACAACATGGATTATATTGTGCTGATGACGAAACAATTCTTTGTCATTTTTGCAACCCAAATGTCTCGTGGAAAAGGAAGGACAACTGCACGAAACATATTTTGAGTGAAAAACATAAGGCTAATGTTGAAAAAAATTCTACCGGTGGTAGAGATATAAAACGGCATGCATCCATAAAAATATTCAGAGTGGTATTTTTTTAGAAAGCTATTAATTCCTTGCAAGGTACGACAACTTCTAAAGCAGAAGCTGTAAAACTAGGGAACGTGAGCTCTACGGTAAGTTAAAAGGTATAAAAGTCTCCAATGGCAGTAATAAATTGGCACCACTCATAAATTAGTAAAATGTACAAAAATATAAAAGTGAATACAGCATGGTATTTATTGCTTAAATTTCCCCTAATCAATGGTATTAAACATTTATTGCCAACAGGTGGGCCTGCTGGGAGACGGGCACCTAATTCACACAAAATATATTATCTTGAAAATAGCACCGATTTCAGGGTAAAATAACACCGCTTTTGCAAAAAATAACACCACTTTTGGCTATCAAACCTTTTGCAGGTCTCTAGTAATAATCCTAGTCTAATAATTATAAAACCCATGATTGAAATTATTTAGATATTCCTTATTTTTTAACATTCTCTGTCACCGTTTGTATTTTTAACAAAGATTTAAATTTTAACTGCACGTTAAGTAAATATTTCGGTCTCAAATGTTAATCATAGGTTGGAATTTGTGTTAATACCGAAATATTCAACTTGTATCATCGTCATTGCTAGTTTTGGAAGTTTTGTTTCATGTAAAATAGCTTTGGAAGGGTAAAACTTCCCTAGTTGAACTCATGCAGACACTGATATCTCCAAGTTATGCCACCGGATTGACGTTGGTGTACATACAGAGTGTATAACATACAGGATGTACATTATATTAGACACAATTTGGTAAATGTATACAGTATTTGTAAATGTAATGAGTTCGCCATATTATATCAAATGGAGACACCTTAAATGCAACGTCTAAAGATGAATTGATATAACATTGATATCTATATTTTGCCAAGAGTATTACACGGTTCTTGCGAATGAAACAGCTTGTGCTCCTTTAGTGAATGGCCTCCTTAGTGAAGCAAACCAAGCATTAATCAATCAAGTTTCCTCAACCTTATGAGCAGGCTTGAGGTGGATCAGGTTGAGATGATAGTATGGTTACAGTAAGATTTTTCCGATTCGCCAGTTTTTGTTGCATCCTGGCAGATGTGGAATATTTTTAGAGGACTTCCGAATACTACATGAATGCTGTGTGTAAAGGATTTCAAAAGCTGCACACTTCATCCATCGGATGGGACGTTGACATGCTCTTCATCCATTCTTCTTTTATCAAAGTAATCATTTCTTTACTAATCCTATCTCTAATACCTAACCTATACCGTGTAAATAACCTCAGTTGTTGGTTACCGTCTGGCAAATAACTGACAAATAGAGAAACAACATGGGACTTGAGAGAATTGCACGATTGAGTGAGCGAAAGCTATCCTATTTTCCATATTTTCCGTCAGAGAAGAAAATTTTGACATTCAATTGAGATCAGAGGGAGATGCAGGTACTCAGTAGATACCTCACTTCCCAATGGTTAAAAAGTGCAAAAATAAATGCTAACTCCAACCAAATTCCTTGGGAATGTGTTTTTTTATCAGGAAGAAATCTTGTTGAATGCTAAATGAAATTGACTTTTATGAACCATGTTGGGAAATTTATGTACCCAAGTTCATGCATGGAATTGGCTTAAGCAGTTTTCACAAACATCTTACATCATGAATAGATCAAGCCTTTCCTCTGATAGAATCTTCGTCTTCCCTTGTCTTTCTTCTCATGGAAGCCTACATACACTAGCTCCTTGTTTACGCTAAAGCCAATCAACAGTTTAATCTTTTTTATTCAAGTTATTGATAGGATGGTTAACTCAATGCATATATGGCAGGCAAAAACCTACAAAATAGACTTCAGACCTGATGGCGCCTGATGCAACACTGGCAAATTGGTTGTTAATCATAATGACACCATGCAGAAGACATCCAGGGAATCCCACTTATTCAGCTAGACCACTCCAAAGAAGCCCTCATCCAAATTTACAAATTTTCTCCGCTGTCAGTGATGATTTTTTTCATAAATGTTAAGCAACTTAACCTTAGAGGGGAAGATATGAATATAACCATGACAATAGCATAATTTCTATCATAATATGTCAAGGCATAGATTTTTATGTTGTGGAGTATGACCATGTTTCATGATAATATCACAATAATTTCTTCATGCATTTTCCATACTTTCTTGAAAAAAGATCTTTAAGTCTTCTAACTTTTAAATTTATGCAAAATTTCTGACTTTTCTTCCCTTTTTATTATTCTCTTTCAGAGCTCGCGTCATAGAGTGCTCAGCAAAAGAGGATCACAATGTGAACGAAATCTTCCAAACATTCCTAGCGCTGTCACAGATCCTTGGAGCTGATAGTCAAGACAATGATGGAAATAGAATTGTGGGTCAAGGTGTGTATAAATGGATCTATCAACTGCCACCCATATGGCATCCTCCACAAAATGAAGCCCCCAGGTACACCTTGGGAGCATTCATAATTACTCTCACACAGTAGGGGTTTTGACAGTTGTATTGTTTCTTGAAAAATGAGGGCACCAGCTTTTCTAACACTTTGAGTGCAAACAACGTAATATTATGATCCTTATCATTTCAAAAATATTTGGCATATCAAAATAACTATGCTTGGATATAGGTATCATGTTAAAATGTAATTTTAACTGCCATTCTAGTAATCATTAGACTATTATGAAGTTACAAACTTCAAGTAATTTACTAAAATACAGTTTAGTTTTAATTTTATTATGCTTAGCAAGACAAAATTTGCAAAAATTCCAGCAAATTGGTATAAATATGGTATAAATAGCCAGCAGTTCTGCAGAAGGAAAAAATTAAATATTCAGCACTCAAAGTGATAAAAGGTTACCATTTTGTTTTCAATTTTTGAAAGAAACATAGGCATTGGGTTGAGTTTTATAATTAATATGTGTTAAACCTTTTTCCTTGAGTAGAGAAAAACTCAAAAGTAGGAACATTAGTGTATGTACTAACATTAGATGTATTGACTAAAATTTGATTGACTGCAAAATAGACATATACATTAAGCTAAATGGAGTAATGAATGCCTGTGGATATACCCAAGTCTTGCATCTGAATAGAAAATAAAATTGGAAGCACTAACTGGCTGAGTAACATTTTACAAATCAAACAATTCCACACTTATTTGTGGAATTTTCAACCAATTTTATTGAAACTAATAGTTTTTGTTTTCTATCTTCTTACCCCTAATAGTGATCACTGGTACTTGAATTAATCTGAATTTAGGGTTCAAGTGGTAATGAAACTCAATCTTAATTTTTCACCCCACTTTTTACTGACATCTGACCCTATGATGACTTTTATCTTATCTCATTCAGAATGCAGATGAAAACAACTTTTATAATTATACAATTGCACAATCTGCTGACCCATGTCATTCCTTGGTGATTAACTGAACTTGCCGTAACACTCATTGGCTCATTATTTTTTTCACATTTCATCAATATTGTTAGTACTGCTTCATAGTATTAAGCCGTGTCTACACGATGCATATACCCCCGCGGGTAGATGCGTGAACACAATCACCATCAAAATTTCACCGTGTAAACACTCAAAATTGCGCAAATGCGTGAATGCGTGGACAGAAAATAGCCCCTGTTCTAATTTGGTGAATGTGTTCACGCATCTGTCCAGCCACATACTTGCGCAGGTAAATGCATCGTGTAAACAGGGCTTAAAAAATAAATTTTCCTCCTATCTCATGTTAGAGCATCAATATTTTAAATTTATTCAATTCATTTCCATTGGATGTTTATTATAAGTTCAAATAAAAATCTTTGCAGGTGACTGAAGCATTTCCAATTTTAAA
The DNA here is from genome assembly GCA_963573305.1 of Pyrrhosoma nymphula. Taxonomy (NCBI): domain Eukaryota; kingdom Metazoa; phylum Arthropoda; class Insecta; order Odonata; family Coenagrionidae; genus Pyrrhosoma; species Pyrrhosoma nymphula. The sequence continues at coordinate 53,184,491 of OY754336.1, read as the reverse complement.
TTTAATGGACACTTAGCTTTATAGCAAATACATATTTACATCTATTTTTTATCAGTGAAATTGAAAATTTTCTTTTTGCCTTGAGGGTATACCTAGATCTGAATTAAATCCGTGTGCATCCTAGAGGCATAAATTTGGCACCAGCATAAAAATACTCTGAAACCCATGACAAATGTCATGAGCGTAGCATATTTTTCATTGATTCGTATTTAAGTCAATTAGTGCCTATTTTGTGAATCTACATAATTAAATATCATAATTTGATAATTTTTTTGGACTTTAAGTAAGAATTATAGCTATGAATTTAGTTTGAATATTTCATCCTCTGTTGATTTAAAATAATCTGAATTAGTTTCACTTCTACATTCACAAATGAATATCCTGAAGTCCTTCTGTGCCCAGCATACCTCCACATTTTCCAGTTTGCCAAGCACTTCTTCAAGAGAGATTCTTTTCTTCTCACCCCTGGTTTTACCACAGATTTAGTTGAAACTAAGAGATGACTGCAGGCACTCTCCTGCATTCATATAATTTGCTCTAGAAAAATTGTGCAGCATCTCCTACTGATCTGGTGCTTTCCCAGCGATTGCGTCAAATAATGGTTTTCTGGGGTTTCCAACCGGGTGAAAGGTTCCATAGCCAATGTTTCGAGGTCTGACACTGATGATAACACGACCGGCTGATTTCTCTGGTTGTCCAAGCCTCATCTGACCTTATTTTTTTAGGATGGTCGGTGCTCCTTGAGTTGCATTTATAGGGTTATGCCAGTTTCCCCGATTTAGGCTTTGCCGCACCCTCAGGGAATGGGGTAGACTCCAGAGGTCTTCAAACCAATCGGTTCTTTAGCTGGTATGACTATGTCTTTGATTTTGGCCGCATACTTGTGAATGGATGTGATATTTTGTATCCTCAGTATTCTAGAGATTTTGTCAGAGATTGGGGAGATGTACAGTAGACAAGCTCTGGCCAGTGGTTCATCTTGTATATACATTCTTTTCACAGAGAAAAAAGGTCCTCTTAAGAGCAAAATAGTTGAATTTCTTGTCGTAACCATTCTGATGGTTTTCATCATCCAAGATTCTAGTAGCCCTGTAGAAGAGTGTAAACAAAACAGCCCAGTGTTGCGAAGGATAGTGATGGTTCTGGCCCTATAGGTATAGGTTCATGTTCATCAGTTCCTAAAATATTCCGTGGCCGAGTCTTCAATTGGCCTTCCGCTGAATCTGGATATGTAGGAAGGAGAGCTGGCGGCTTTCTTCTAATTTCATGGTGAATGATTTGTTTGGATCACAGCTATTCATAAGGTTGAGGAACTGGTCAAGTGTCTCCTTTCCATGCAGCCAAATGATGAAAGTGTCATCGATGTATCTGTTGAAGATCTTAGGGTGAAGGGAAGCTGAATCCAGGCCCCTATCCTCAAAATCTTCCATGAAGAAATTCGCCACCTTAGAGGAAATGGGGAACCCATGGCTACCTTGTCTGCTTGTTTGAAGAATTCCCCATGGTACTGGAAGTATGTTGAAGTGATGACATACCGGAAGAGCCTCACCGTGCTGGCAGGAAAAATGTATTACCCAAAAGGGCCAGGCTACAGGTACTCTGGTGTAAAGTGACACCACATTGATGCTCACCAATATGTCCGTTTCCTTCAGGTGGATTTTTCGAAGTCTCTGGATGAACTTGAACAAATTTTTTATGTGGTGCTCACATGTCTGGAAATGACACGTATTTCATGATATCATTTTATATACATATCCTTAAAATGCATATCAGCACCAATCAAGCTTTTAAGTGCATTAAATTCATCAAGAAGATTATTTCCCCTAATAATCTTGTATATTAGAAAATAAATGTGGTTTTGAACACTCAGGAAATCATCTGAACTGAATGAGTTTGAGATAGAGTAGCTAATGAGCAGCACTATCAATAATTATAGAAGAGAGCAATTTACAAGTAAATTAAATGAAAGGTTAATCCAAATTGTTAGTAGAAGCAGGGGAAATAGACTCCTCTATTTCCTCTGCTTCTATGGACAATTTGCTTTAACCTTTAATTTAAATCAGCACTATCTCTGAGACTGTGTCTACTGTAGCCACGACAGAGGTAGCCAGGATAGAGGTAGCCCCATCAATCCATAGTTCCTTCATCTCCAGTCCTAACCTACAATAAAGGAGATATGGCCCTCAATTCTGGTACTCATTGGTGGTTTCTATCTTCACACAGTGATGATATTAGCGACTTTGGCAAAGAATTTGATTCCAGTTCCACTTTCACTAATGACCACTAGGATAGCAGTTGGACCTTTCCCTTAGCAATGGACAAACTGCAATATACTATTCGATTTCATAATTTCTGTTGCTAGCATGTAGCTTACAAGTGACTATCATATCATTGATTGCAAAAACTCACTAAGCCATTCTTTGACCTTGTAGAGATGATATTTCAGATATCAAAGATAGTATAATGATTTATCACAAATAAAAATGTTTATATTTGTTAAGGCTCCTGCAGAGCATTTATTTGGAAAGATCTGGTCTTTAAAAAAATGGTAGAGAACCCAAAAGACCAGATCTTTCCAAAAAAAAAATATTTATTATGTTACTTTATTTGTATAAGTAATAATGAAGTAAACTTAACTGAAACTAATAGTCAGCAGATAAGTTATTAAATTAGACATATATCATTATTAAAGCACATATAAAACCTGTTAAATATTTTATCTCACCACTATGCCAGTGTATCGTAAGCATTTTGTGTATTCAGTTTCATATACAATTCCCATTGTAACCAGGTCATAGATTCCCTATCTTATTTATCTTTATTTTATTGTTTGATTAACATGACATCATTCGACTCCTGGAATTTTTCGTGAACTTCCCAAAGTTGGCTAACGTAGCGACCTCTAACTAAGTCTAACCTCTAGCAAAGGAGCCAGGATTGTGTTGCTTCTTGGCATTCATTAACCTCTCAAGCCATTTCAACGTACACGTGTACGGAGCCTATTTTCTCTCCCAGCAGCGTTTCGACCTAAGTCCTATGTCCACTTGCCTTATGTATCAATTTAAATACCCCCTGAGAAGTTAAATATTCAGATGTTAAATCCCTGCTAGAGGGGTTAAGGTTAGCGACTGCTACCTTGTATTGATGGAAGAACCAGAATTGATACCATGCGATAGCTTTTGAGTGGGAAGATAAACATTTTAATTAATGTTTGTCATCTATAATAAATAAAACATTCTGGATGAAGGTGTGCCATTAGATTGCTCTTTGCTCCCTTGCTATCCCCTACATTATAACCCTGACCCCCTCCGCAACACCTTCCTGCTTTACCCTCCCCCCTTTCAATACCTTACATCCATTCCCCTTTCCTCCCCCGAGGCATTAATTGACCCCATCATCATCCTTCCCATGATCCACCTCAGCATCTTCATCGGCTCAGTCCCCGAGCGCTTCCGGGAAAGCCAATGGGGGCGGAGGCCTCAAGAGGCGATCCTCTGCGTATGTCAGCGCCACTCGCGGCTGGTCGTCATCTTCCGCCTCATCGTCGCCAGGACCAGATGGCGCCTGTCGCCGTGGGGCGGAATCACCATCGCTGCTGTCGTCGTCATCTGCAACCACTGATGCACAGAGTGATTCACCGCTGAGCAGGTCGAAGCCACGGTCGAGGTCACTCATCCGCCGTTGCAGCCGGAAGGCGAAGCAGCAAATGAGGGAGGCACATGGTGGGGCCAACGACTGCAACGTGTCATAAGAGAGATCTTCGGTCGCCGAAGTCGACGATAACATGGATGATCTTGAATAAAAAAACAAGTTGGCTGTTCTCATGGGAGTATTCCTGGGAATGAGTATTCACGCCTGATTGGTATGATTGCACTATGTAAGTACTCCCCTCAACATATATAATCATCTTAAGTTTGAGGAGGATATATGCATGATGGGCTGTGATATATACAGTAGCCAGCCATTAAGAATTACTATCCACTGCTGTGGTTTCATGTTTCTGGTTTTACCATTGATAGTTTATACACATGAGGTGCTACAACCTAAAACTATCCTATAAAAAGTGAGTTACAGATATATTTATGACATGCCTTGCTTTCCACAGAGCTTTTTTTCAGTCTTGAATGAGAAATATATGATTTTTATTGTACCCAAACTGTAGGCTGTAATTTGGGGGGTAATCAATGATGAGCTTTAAGTGAAACTAGCTTTGTATTCTTTGTATGGTCTCAAAGCCATTGTGTAAATAATGTAAAAAGAGGTATAAGTTGGTATCACTTGGTTGTAATTGGAGTAAGGAAGACCTTGCATGGTGCTAAAATCTATACAGTGTGTCAGTGTTTAAGTGGTCTTACAGAATAAGGTATGTGAGGTACTTGCTATGACTTCAGTCCTTTTGGGAATGATAGTTGATAATTATCTTGATAAACAAAATTAGTAGAGATATTTTGCAGAAGAAAACTTCGAGGAATGAGAAGAAATTTTTTCACTTTTGAAGCAATGACCATGACAGCATCAAGTAAGACAGGCTATAAGGTTGAGAAGACTGAAATCATGTCAAATGTGTCAGCGTAGCAAGTTATAGCAAACAATTTTCCAAATATATTGGCAGAACCATGGATTTGTCGTCAAAATTTTCAATATTCAATGAATGATATTTTTTTAAACCACCTTGGAGCAACTAAAATTATTGTGAAATAAAATTTGCCTGCTTGCATTAGATGGATAGGCATTACGGAGTAGTTTAATTTGCATTATGATAAATTATTAACTAGATATATCAAGTGAAAGAATTCCATGCCATCATTCAGTGCACCATTCCAGCAGCTGCATTTAGATTGTGGAAAATAATTTCATTGCTGCCATAACATGTCATTACTGATTCCGAAAATAGCAGCATCTGCGTCGTCTGCTAAATCCTTTTTGTAAATGCTGAATAAGATATAAAATTCATTTTCTTATTGCCCGTAAGTGTAATGGAAACTCTTAGAAACATTTATTTACCAATAAAATGTTACTTGATGGAAGTTATGAACTTTGAAGAAAAATTATCCTTAAGAATTCTCAGAAATAAATTACATAAAAATGCAATATGATTATGGTTATAATATTTCATTGAAGAAGAAATAACATAACTAAATTTTGCTTGTTGGTGTAATTCAGTGTACTTATTCGTGTTGATTACACTACTATTTTCATTTTATCATCATCACTGTTTTGATTAAATCAATCAGCATGAAATATCATAATGATATAGGTACTTAAGCCTCATAACTATTAATGGCAAAAAAATTTTTATGGGGACAAAATAATTTACAGCATAGTTACCTTTCACGAGACTATTTCTATTGATAAAACATTGTCATATCTACAAGTTACCTTCCCTGTAGTATATCAGCCAGAAGTCATCAATGAAAAATAGAGCATAACATGTTCTCCAAACATTTGCTGTGCATCAGTGTAATTGCATTGTTTTAATGTTAGAATATTTAGACCTAATTTGTAAGGACAAACTACCTATTCTGCTGGGAAATGTACTTTGCAATGATGTTTCAAACATGTTCATGCACAGTATACATTATAAATGCTCAATCTGCTAGTTGGAGGACACTCTCTAAACATAGTGTTTTTCCAAAAGAATCCACTATAGACCACAGGGCATCTCATAATTATGTATTTTCTATTGTGATAACTGTGTAATCCTCAAGAAGTTTAACATGATTTTGATGGAAGCATTTGGCATTGCTGAAATTTGATACTTCAAGAATAATTTATTAAATCTTGCAGAGTTTTGATGTTTGTGCAAAATTTACTTCTGTGTTCCTTCATTGATCTTACACTTTTAGAGTCATTTTGTATACTTATCTCTACTTTGAAATTTAATAGGTACAGTGGTGACTTGAATCCCTCCAAAGCATTTATATGCTAACCATTCAGCTAACACAACACAAGATATTCACCATGATTGTTATTGAAATTCATCCATATGTAATCTTTTGTGTCATTGCTGAGTTCTTTACTCATTCCTTTATTTTTTCACTTATCACTAACTCTACCGGCTGCATTGAATGTTACTATGTGATATGAGAATTTTAAGGAGAAGGAAGCATCATAACATTTTGGGTGATTCATGTTTTTATTGAGATAATGTTTCAAATTAAGTATATCTCATGAGATTTGTAATGGTGTTATGGGTTCTAATATGGAATTAATTAATAGATAATTCATTATATTTGAAAAAGACCAATAATTTAAAGACATTCCTCATTGATCTAGAAAAAAACTCAGTTCTTAGATCCAACTGTAAAAGGTGCTATGTCATTGTTATTAATGTTTCTGGGTAAATTTCTTGGTGTTTCAATTCTGTGTATTAGATCATTGTGCTAGATTAATGAAAAGAAGGTTTTTGTTGTCTGTTGAAAATTATGCGTTTGTGATTTCAATACGTATCTGGTAGCTAACATATCACTATAGAATTTCGTTGTAGTTTATTTTGACCATCAACAAATTTAGTACCAACCAATTCTAATTTGTGATTAAGGGGCTGTTAATGGACAACTATATCCTGGTATATCAATATTTGCTCAATTTGCCAGTGAAGTAAGTATGTGCATACTAATATTGCGTGTAATCTGCTTCCATAATTGATTGAGAAATAAAATAATTACATGTAAACTGACAAACTTCATGTGTTTCTAAGTGGCAGTTTTGTATGTCGTCACTGCTTACTTCCATTTTACTTTTCTACTTTTGTCATCATATAATTAAAATTTGGTTAGAGATACCTGCTATGGAGTGTGATATCAGGGGGTTTATTCTGGAATTTCACCTCATGGAACATGACGTCACAGGTTGCTCCTTATATGGAGAATATTTCCAAAAGTGGAGTTGAAAACCGTGTACGCCAGATGGTGACACCATAGACTCATTCATTTCGGCCAAGAATGGTTCATTTCCCAGTTCTTTTGGTCATGGAATTTAGCTTCCAAATCACCTGCTATATTCTATGCAATTTGGCGCTGCTGTCATTTCCAAATATGCAGAAATCCCGCGAAATTTGCAAGGTGCATTTACTGTTATTGTGTTTGAAAAGTACTTTGTATTTTTGCCCAAGTAGCATCTGCAACTTAGTAGATTTTCTACTTTTATGTATATCCAAGATCAATGATTGTCTTTTAAAGTGAACCGTGACGCCACCATGGGTAGTAGCATCACTCACTCCGTGAGTACTTTGAGAGTGGAGTAGCTAAAATGGATCATTCATATGAGTTGGAGCTCTTCCGAAAGAGCTACTTTGGAGGTGGAATATCAGAATAGCCCCCCAGATTCTTAATTCTATCAACTGGTGCATATCTAAAATTGAACTTAAAAAGAGCCCTATCGGTAAATAAATGGAAAAAATGCGGTCCAAATAATATATTTACTTGGCTTTACTCGAGTAATACTAGATTTTCCTTAAGAATAGGGAAACTTCCATCCAAAAATCATCCATCTTGACTGGGGCTTGAACCGAGATCCTTGATATCACTCAGAGTGCTTTATCCAGTTCAGCTACTGAGTTTTCTTTCTCCCAAGTGGATTTTTGACTGGCTAAAGCATTCTATCTGTGGCCCAGCTAGACAACGGGTGGCAACTCTGATTCTTTCTAACTAATAGAATGGATCGTAGCCAACACAGAATAAAAATTGCCTGTTTTGCATTCCGTTTTTTTTGCTTCTTAGCCTATACCTGGAGTCCTCTGGAGCCGGAAGCTTCCCTTTCCCATACCATTTTTCCCTACCCTTTTTTTCTCCCTATTCCGACAGCCCTTCCGTACCCTCAGTCATAAGCGAGAGCTTGCATACCAGGGGGAAGGGTGGTGCCCCACGCTGAAGACCCATGAATCCACTGGCTAAAGCATCCAGTATGATATTGAGATCTGGGTTTTGAGTCCCGATCGGATGATTTATCCTCGGTGGAAATTTTGGACTTCTGTGTCCTTGGTGGTGACTCCATTGAGGCAATACCATGGCTAGTTTGTTTTTACCCTAAATGTTTATCCAAAGTAAAAGTAAACTGTTTACAGATTTTCTTTTACCTCATGATGGTGGTGCTTTGCACACAAATCAACTGCCAAACGGCATCATGCATCTGACAGTCATGAAGATCTGACTCATTCAAATCTCACCAAAATCCTCAGGAGAGGAGGATGCCACAGTAGCTTAACTGGCTAAAGTACTCATTGCAATATTGAAGGATTGGAATCTAAGTCTGGGTCAAGGCGGATCATTTCTCCTTCATGGAATTTGGAAACTTAGGTGCACCTGCAGCTGACCCAATAAAGGCAACACTGCAGCTGATTAGCAGTACCCCTCCACATTTCCTTTTGAAGTTCAACAGTTTACTTCCAGGGCAGTTGTTGCTGCTATCAAGATTACCTGCGTGACATTTGGAATTTATCTACTCTTACTTAATTGCAGTCATTGATGGCAGTCCTGTAATTTTCAATTTCCAGTTAACCTGCTTGATTAGTACCAAAAGCAAAGTTACTCATCATGGGGCTGCAAACTGTCCTTTTTTCTTGGAATTTCCAATTATTTTCATGGCATGGACTGTCTAGGAAGAATTTATGTAAGTTATGTCTGAAATATTAGCTATTAAATCTTGAAGCCTCCTTATAATTATCATTAAAATAAATAAATTATTTTATTTCAATTGGCAAGCCACAGAAATGAAGTAGATCATGAGGGCCAGGATGATAATGAACCAGCCAGCTTTGGGCATGCATTATGTTTTGCAGTGTAATACAAGCTAAGCACTTAGGACACCCTAAAACCAAAACCTAATGCTACATGGGCACCCAAAAATGAAAACCAAAGAACATTAGGCAATAATGGGATGGTGTAGTAGGTATTATAGGGATGAGCATTTATAAAAGTCTAACTTTTCAGCCAAATGTTCTCTTTATCCAAGGCTATCCCTAGGGATTGAGGGGCCCTGTGCAAACGAAAGTCGAGGGCCTCCTAATTTCGCTTTCCATTGTTAATATCCCACGCAGCACCCGAACGTTTGGGGAACGTTCGCTGGCCGTCCTTTACATTTCCATTGCAATAGAACATTCGGGGAATATTGTGATTCGAACTGTTGCGTTGGCACTCAGTATACTCAGCACCATCTATCTCATCAACATCTTGTTGAAATTTGTTGAGGGGGTATATAGTAACATTTTTTCAAACATATCTCAAAGAAAGGAGGAAACGGTACAACAAACTGGCATATGATTTAAAGAAACTTATGTATATATTTACCTTGTTTAAGGAGGTAAAGTACTGGAAAGAAATTGGCTGTATTTTGATGAAATTAATATAGGTACCTACATTTTCAAGAGTCATGTGATATTTTAACATTAAAAAGTAATGAAAAACAAACTTTTAACAACAAGATAACCTTGATGACATTTCACATACAAAATTACAAATATGAATGAATGGTGCACATTATGAAAAATCTACTTTTCTGGCTTTCATTTAATCACTTATGTCATTTAAGTCTAAGCTGTCAGCTAAATTTTTATGTACAGGGATGGGTGAATTGGATATGTGACTTTCTAAGTGATGGGAAGACAAAAGTAGTTATTGGCGGTATTAGCTCTGATATGGTAAGAGTGACATCCGGCGTCCCACAAGGAAGCGTGATCAGCACCCTTTATTCATTATTTATAAGCTAAGTCAAGTTAGCAGTAACCTTAGATTATTTGCAGATGATGCAGTCATCTACTGCAAAATTGGCGAAGATGCGGACTTGGAAGTTCTATCATCGGACGTAAACAATGTTATCTCGTGGTGCCAGGAGTGGGGGCTTGAACTTAATATGTATTAGTAAATGCACTGCAGTACACTTCTTGTAGAAGTCAACACGCCAATGCCATTTCTACACTGTGGGTGGAGTAAACAAAGTCGTCAGACGAAGTAAAATGCCTGTGAAATGCCTTAACTTCAAATCTATCATGGAGAACACGTATTAAACATTTGGGGCATAGCCTTTAAAGAAACTAGGATTTCTCAAGCATATAGTAGGAAGGTCCTCAGGTGAAAAAGTGAAAGAGAGGTGCTACTTTGCTCTGGTTTGGCCACACCTCGAATACACCGTGAACATTAGGGGCCCTGGACAAAACGACCTGATTCGAAAAATAAATAAAATCAAAGGAAAGGTGTGCGGTTCAAGCGGTAAAAACTGCTACAAGCAAACAGAGAATGTTTCGCTGCTTTTAGAGGGAGGTACAAAAATTCATTCTTCCATGCACAATAAGTGACCATAATAAAAACTGTAATCCTCTGAAGACACTCCCAAAATACCCTTCACCTTTTCACCCACCAATAGCATTCTCCTTTACATAGCTGGTGTCCTAACACTCCCTGCCACACACCTATGAGGTGGCTCACAGGGTATTATGTAGATGTAGATGATTACAAGATCTTTTAGGCGGTCTTGAGGCATAGGATCTCAATCATTTTTTTATAGTTTAAAAGTTAACTTCTTAAAAAAGGAAGCTTCTCAATTGAAAAGCTTCCTTCAGCACTTGCAACACTTACGGGAATCGTTAAAATGATCCGCTATGCTATGCAAGTACCTATTACGTAAAGATTCATTTTTTAGGGTATGTGATAAAGCTTCTCCGATAGATTTCTCTTCTGGCTGATAGCTTTTCTGACCTAATGCATTTCAATATTTTTAACTTATCAAATAACTCCTTTCCATCAATGTCTCCAGAGTTGCTGAAGGTTAACATTTTCTCAAAATGTTTGTAGCTACTTGACAATTCATTGTCATTTCAAGATTTCAATTTTTATGTAAAACAAAAATTCAAAAATTTTACCTTAACTCTGAAACTGATCCAAACCTTCTTTGAATGATATAACAGCTTGGTCTACAAGTGGATAAAAGAACTATAGTATAATATTAATTATGTTATCTTTGGGGAAATTTCTTTTACATCATCATGACGTTCATTTGCAAAGACTTTACTTTTTCTATCAAATCTTACTTTTGTGAAATCAGTAGTAGTATGCAACATACTTCTACATTACGTTTGCCATTAAAAACTTAAAAAGTGCAGAGTACCATTCTGTAAGTGGGGCCCACAAGCACAGAGCCACTCCAGTTGGCTTCTTTCAGACGGTGTGGGAAATATCCAAAAACTACGTATAAATAAGATTGTCAGTATCTGGCGCACCCATGCCTTACATAAGGTGTGGGTATCCCCACACCGTCTGAAAAAGGCAAGCCCAGGTGGAGCCCCCGTTAGGCGTGGGGCCCAGTGCAGCAGCACCTGTCGCACTACCCTAGGGATGGCATTGTAGACTTTATCAAAGAAAGAGTAAAGAGAAGTCTTAACACAGAGTATATAATTGTCGAAAAATTCATACCTTTTACCAGTTACATTAGAATGCTAATAGATTTACTATAATTTGAAAAAATAATAGGTACCATTTACTTCTAACTTATCTCCAGGAGTTTGGATTTCATCCCGGGAAGTCATAAAAAACTATGTGTAAAATGAAAAAGAAACTCTTATATAGCTTAAGATATATGCCTACCATCGTACTTCATAGCATAAAATAATTTTGGCTTTTAGTTTTAGGTCTATGAAAAATTAATAAAATACACTGGGTTTTTTGGGGGGCACCCGTAGGCACCAGTAGGGGCAAATACGATTGCCCCTACTGCTGCCCCCCCCTTGGAGCCGCCAATGACATGAACAGAATACATCTGGGGGCTTGAGGATGACTTAGTAGTAGGTATCCCCTAACTTCATTGACTGTCGACCCATTCGAAAATTTCTCAACTTTTTACCAACCCCTCTACTTTACTATTGTGTAATAGGACAAGTGGCTTATGCAATTCTTAGGTTGTTAATTTTGCATTTTTATTATTTATATTATTGCAATGTCAAACAATCAGGTTAACTGATACATGACATGTCAAAAAGTAAGATATACAATGCAATGATATTTAGTATTTTACTGTACAAGGTGTTAAACAAAAAAAGTAAAATATCTCTACTATTGGATAATGCTTGAAGCACTAGGATGAATTTTTCTTAGAAGCTTTGCAAGGGAGAGATTTGCTTCTACGACTGTTTCCTTTGATATCTAGCTGCTCACTTCTTTCCAAAACCCAAAGCTCAATTACAGAAAATATTGCACTCTCACAAAAATTTCTAGGGAAAACTCATCTTAGATTTCTGCACTTGGTATAGATATGTCACTTATTTCTTTAAACATCCTGTACGAGTGATTTTTATTAAACTTTTTTCATTGACCCCCAATTGACACCAAAGGCCAAATTGACCCCTCTCAGTGTATATTGATTCATGGGTGTCTATAGCAACCACTGTGGGACCCTCTGCTTTAGTGCAAACTTTTGGAGGTAATGCCACCCACTTACTCCCATTGGCTCTACCTTAGTTCCATGCCAGGAGATTCTACCTCCGCTTAACCTCAGAGACCCAAGGATATTTGAAATAAATATATGATCCAAGAGTAGAAGAGTCAGAATAATCCCAATTTGATGCATATTATTTCCTGGTATGTATCTTGAATTGGTGGCTTGAATTGGCGGCTGTCCACATAGGAAATATGAAATCAGCTAGATGCATGAGTCATAATTTTTTAGACTCTCTGAATGTGTTGTAGCATATGTCTTTTGAGTAGCTCGGTAGAGCATGCTACCTTGTTAAAAATATATCCAGTTTCCTCATTAAAGATCTAATATTACTTAATCTTCTGGAATATCTTCATCAGTATGTTGAACTTAGTTGATCTGTTTCCTTAACCTGGTCAACAAATCCTATTGAAAATTCATCTACATATTTTATCAGAAACAATGAAATATGTATTCAACAGATTTCTATATATCTTCTTACTTTTACTTTTATTGCACCTTGTTACTTATATGGTGTCATAGATACAACATTAACATGCCCCCAGTTTAGGGCATCTGGCAGAAAAAGTCTGCAGGATCTGGAGATCTGCAGTCATTTTTATTGATAGGTTCAATTTTGGCCTGCTCTTGGCCCCTATGTCCCTCTGGAGACTGCCCAAAGGTAAGTGGTGGACGTGGCATGGTAATTTTGAGCAATCAAGGGTAGGGGACTCATACAGCAGCAGTAGAGAAACCCCACACTGCCACCCATCTGAATCTCCTAGTGCTGTAAGGTGTGGGATAGTGGAACATTGCACTCATACCTTTCTAGAATAGGGGAATGGTAGAACAGTGGCATGCCTTGGGATAAGTCTCTCTGAGGCATAAGTTGAGGGTAACAGAGTGTAGAACTCATGCCCTCATAGCGTAGGGGAATGGTAGGACAGCAGTACACCATGTGATAGGGATCGTAAGCAGGTGTAATGGACATGTAGCTGTTGTACAGGTAGATGACTAAGGGAGTGTGTCCCTCCACTGAAGGCTAAGTTGCTTTCAAAAATCTCTTTAAAATTTGAGTGGCTTAATAAAACTCAGAAGCTGTTGTAAAAATATAGGTAATATTGTAATTCATTTTCAGAAGTTCATAGAATTCAAAAAGTCGGAGAGCAGTTATGTGATCACTATCAGGTCTGAATCAAAGTATAAAGAAATATTATATGATCAGCCATTTTGAATGAATAATGGTAACTGTAATCAAGTTGTAATAAAATTAATCCTTGCCTTGAGAAGTACCAGGCAGACTTCCCAAGGAGGATGTTGCCGGCCAGCTAATTTCTTTTGCAGTGATGCAACAGTCATCAACGCTTCTGAAAAATTATTGATGAAAAAAAAATTGTGGTACAGCTTTTGCGGAATAAATTCATTTAAATGTTAAAATTTGATGCAGAAATTCCTCATTGGTAAGCTAGAAATACAAAAAAATATAAAAAATATAATTTCTTACACAAAAACAATGGGGTTGTTCGACTATTTACCATTGAACCCATAACAAGTGTACATACAATCGTGAAATAATGATGTAATCATACCTCTCATCTGTATCAGGGTCAAATTCGCTGGTTTTCAGAGCATAGCACTCAAGCATGTAGAAATCTTGCAGCAACACTGGCTATTTGTTCCCTCTAATTGTGATTTATTTTACAGGGATATCCCTTATTATCTGTTTTTTTCTAAAACCTAACCTTTGCAAAACAATTTTTATATTCGCTGCTGCTGAATTATTCTGCCATTATTTCTTCCCACAGAATCTGTGTAGTTCACTTTGAGTGAGGTCAACACTCTAAGAACTCAAATCGCACGATAAAACTTGGTGAGCTTTGTGAACAGTTGATTCTCTGTGGGGTTTTCACAGAATGGTTGCACCAACTCCTGATGTCTCATTTTACGTTGCCGCCTGCCTATGCATGAGGTGAAGTAAGGTGTGAGTAAGGGACACCTTCTCAAGTGTAGCAAAGCGCCTGGAGGAAATCTCGAGCACTACCTCTTCATTATGCCAGTTGAATGGTAGGGGATGGATACCCCAACATTGTTCCTATACCTCAAAGCACTCATGGTATGAAAGGTAACTTACCACACCCATATGCTCCATTAGGATTTCAGCAAGGGTAAGTGGAAACACTGAGAGCGTAGGCAGCATAAATGTAGAGATAGGCATGATGTACTCTCCACTTATATTCCACGGCATGTAGCGAGTTTAGGGTGTAAGGAACTATGCCCAGGTTCATCTACTATATAAACTATATATGTACATATGTAGTTTCTATGCTATGCTATATAGCATAGCATAGAAATGAATATTCGTCATGTTAATGTGGCCATGGCAAATACTGCTGCAGTCAAGTCTTGAATCATTATCCAGTAATTAGTTGATCAGGCAGTACAGTTTACAATGCATTTTCATGGAAAGAGAAATTAATTTTTTGAGACCCTAAAATTGATTTCACTCACATAATTGAATTTTTCAAATAAAACTGTTACATTCGGAGCCATTGAAAAATTACAATGCATTTATTTTTATATATCTCCTTTGAAAAACAATAGAAAAAAATATCTGGTGTAGATGCAGCAAGGTATCAAATATAGGTGTACATACTTTTATAATCATATTGCACTGTTGGGGAGCACGTATGTTGCTGCAACACGCACAATCATAAAGGAATGATTCTACTGACCAAACCTTGTGTCAGTGTTATTCATTAATGTGCATATTGATTTACTGCTTGCTTTGCCATAATTTTGTTTTGAAAATCAGATTAATTCCATTTCAAGAATGATAAAATGAAAATTTCTAAGCAGTAACGTATGCTTCTCAAAATTTCAGCACAAGCAAACTTCATAAGAACAGTCACACACTTGAGTAAGAATTTTTGTTAACCTGATTCTTTGAACTACAATGCATTGAAATTAAGTTGTGACTACTCCAAATCTTGGATGCTCATTACTGCGAAATTCATACCTAGAGGAAAAATAAGTTTAAAGTTATACATCATACACAGGCATACATATGTGTATATTTTAGTATCGACATTCACTATAAGTTCATAGGTACTATCTGATTTTCATGCTAGATATGAACTATTGCTAGAGCTTCTGCTCATGTAAACCATAGGTAGTGAGCATTATAAATCAAGATAATTTCTTTGATGTAGGGATTAGCATTACATATTTCTTTGTTGAATTCATGTTGTAGGTACATAGTGTAGTTTTATGGATTGAAATGTTCATTTTTTTATTGTTCATTGATCATGAAATTTCACATTTGAAGCAATCAATTAGAATTAGAAAGCCATCAATGAGTGTGATTGCACATGAACTACAAATATGAGGCATTGCTTTGATGTTTTATATACATATGTATTTTAAAAATATGGGACTGAATGGTGCTATTCAGAATTTTAATGGTGGAATAATGCATAACTTACATTCTATCTTTGATTTTTGTTGTACCTACATTTTTTGCAAAAATAGGTAGTCTCAAATTTGCTCTATGGTGGAGAAGAAGAAGGGGGAAATGTTTTAATGGAATTTTTAAATGACATACATATGTACATTAATTACTGAAGGGAGGTGAAGGGAAAAATGTCCTTTAATAGTTTAATAGAAGGAGTTGTTAAAGAGGGAAGTACAAATTAAAATTTTGATGTATCTTTAAAAGTAGAGGACATCTAAATCTAAACTAAAATCTAAATCTAGACTGTGTAACTAAAACATCTGGTAGGTACTGGTCTCACCTTTTGAAGGATATAAAAACCAAAATCACTTACTTTTTTCTCTTTTCTGATATTACTTACATGAAAATATTTTGTAATATCCGTAAATCTACTGTAAGTCATACATTTTCGAATCAGAGGGCAGTCTATGTCCTCACTTCTCCAGTAGTCTTCACTTTCAGGCAGATCAAACACCCCCATATAAACCATGACACCCAAATATGTTCTAACTTCCTCATAGGTAACGTCAACCCAATGCCTATCATTCTTTCCTGAATGCCGCTGGAGATATTCTGCATATATATATTTACATTTTCTACTATTCTGTGAAAAAACTCCTCACCGCTTAACATGCACATTAAATAAACTAATTCACTCGACCCAATGGGCAAGTCATGCTTTGCTCCCTTTCCTCCAATAAAACTACAAGGAACCTTATAAAGTAATGAATATTCCCATTTAGAGGGGAGTGCACTTTCACCTGTCGCATCACTGACACTGGGAATATAATCCTCTTCTATATCACTATCACCTGAATTGGCACTTTCAAGCAATTCCTCCGCTTTATCCAAAGAACTCAAACACCCTGTATCATCAAGGGAATCGTCTAGGTCCACTTCTCTCGCTGTAGCATCCTCACTCAAAGAAGCCATGGTTAGAACTGGGGGACATTTGGGAAGATATTTTATTCATTAGGGCTGTGCTTTATCTCATTACGAAGCATATGAGATAGTGATGGTGGTCACCCAAGAAGAAAACTCAGTATGTATGAGAGTCACTCCTAAACAAGCCAAGGCAGGCGTGATGTTTTCATTTTCTTTTTTCAACCCATAAAGTGCCCCTTACAACCCACTCGTGAAACCATGTGTCATCTGCTTTCTATGAACAAGCCTCTTCTAAAAGGGCTTTCATGATGACTCGAGAATATTCTCTCATCACTTCGCTGGTGATTATATGCTAGACCAAACACCCAAATGGATTTTGGGCTCTTTTGGGTTTCGTGGCAGAGACAATGGAGCTCTGTTTCAACTGATAGGAGTTAATGAAAAGGCATATGCTTACATAGGCAATGATAAACATTCTTAAGATAAAACAGATGCCTATAAACCTGAAAAGCTTGCCCTTGGCCGGTCAAGTCACGAGCAGAGCAACACGGGTGGTTACAGCCCAGTTAGGAGAGAGAGAGAGAAAAATATACGGTCGGTTTCGGCCAACTTAAGAGGGAGTGCGTCTTTGGGCATTTAAACTTCAGAAGGGAAAGGGTTAACAAATAACATGCTTATGCCTCTCTTACAAAAATAAGATTGCATCTTATGCATTTGCAGGTATGCTAGGGTGTGAAAGGCATTGGCCAAAGTATTTCCAAATGTAAATGTGTGCCTATCTGGCTTTCATTGCCTTATTATTAACCCTTTCGTGCCAGCGTCTCACGTTGGAAGAAGCCTCTCCCCTCACAAATGCTACTAATATTTCTTTGCACTCCCTATAAAAAGCTATTGATTGACAAGGAATAGCTCAGATCTGTGTTTCCTTAACTTGAGACTGCTCTTAACTGGGCACAACCCTTTTCCTTGGCCACTGGGCAGAGATAATCTTTGCCCCTTTCCACATTATGACATGCCATCACCCGTCGCAGTCAACTACCTATTAGTTTATGCAATGGTTTTGCTAAATAAATAGTGTCTGCACTCTCAATATATTTTAAATCAGAATTGAATTCCTTAAGTTTTACTTCACAGCTTTTAAACAAAATTCTACCATTAATATTTAGTTCTCTAGCTTAAAGACTTCCAAATTTTTTTGGAGTTTCCCTTACACATAAAATACGTTAAAAATAATGGCAGAGCTTGGTTTAAAATTAGTAGATGTACACCTAAACATAAGGAATGTATTTATAAGACTCAATTTCCTGATTACAAAGAAACTTTACTTTCACTATTTCTCTGCATAAACAAGATATGTCCTCACCATAAAGCTAATATACAATGATATGCAGTAACACACCTAAGGGCTTGAAATTCACCATTAAAAAAAATAATTTGACTTGACCAGATATCTCCATGTCAGATCTCCCAATTACCAGTCAGGTGTGTTTGCCAGCTAAAACACCAAGCCATCTTAATTCAAAAGAATTTCAGCAGGAGTTTATTTGAACTTGATTGTCTCATCTCAAAATCCACAAAGTAGCACAGGAGACGTAGTTGTGATAAATTTTTTTCATATTCTGGTCATAATTTCTGGATAATCGCCTGCATGAAAGTCACACTACCTATTTTTGCTCAATGTTGTTTTTGCCTGATCTTAGTAGGTCAATTTATTTTAAGACAGCTTCTTTTTACTAGCAATATTTTTGTATTCGGACTCACTGTATTGGCTAATGAAAATGGTGAGTAATTGAGCAAAATCCATGACTAAATATATTATACTATTTATTTGTTACACAAGTTAGTTATGCTTGACAATGGTGGATTCATTATTGAACAGCATAGATCAGAGTGAACCCATGGGGGGGTACATTCTGGTCAGAAAGATTTTATCCTTCTCTCTCCTCCCTTGCTATTACTTGCCACCTACCACTGGTGGGACATATCACAACAATAAAAGAGCAGTTTCTGCATTGGTGCAGCAATACATATCATTTAACTTGACCCTTCATCAAAATACCCATTCCAGGGAACCAAGTTAATATTTACATTTGTATTTTGACATATTGCTAGTTCTAACCATTAGTCCCTACCAGTGGTGAATACATAGGTTATAACTTTGGGGGGGACCAAGACCAGCTACCTAGCTAGCGGCAACTGGCTGTAGTTTAGGTATCTGAACATCCGAGCACCTCTCACCGCTACCATGCGACCTTATTTCGGGGGGCCCGGGCCCTCTGCCCCCCTCCCATATATTTGCCATTGGTACCTACCATTACTTCAACAGCCAAAAAAGAGTTGCATGCTAAAGATTACAGGTATAACAAAAGTTGATAGGGTCCATTTTTGGACTGGCAGATTCCATTTTCCAATAACTGGTCACTGTAGGTGAATGGGTAGTAGACTTTGATCATGCATACAGAATTGGGTGCATGTTCTACCCATGCATTATATGCATTGCTTATGGGCACAGAACAGGACAATTGTTATGATGTCGTGCACAGGAAGATTGCTGACTTATATATGGTTCAGACCCTTTTCCTTGTGTAATATCCTAATAAAGTTGCTCTCAAGGTATATGAATTGTGGTGGTGAAACTTTTATAGAATGCCACCTTACGCTACCAAATCTAATTGCTAAAAGTAAGGGAAGAAAACAGTTTTTTGTTTCACAGGCGTGTACTGGCAAAGTATGTACATAAAGGTTTTTTCCTCTTTCAAACATTGACATGCAGAAACATAAAAAAAACCTGGGTACACAAATCATCTTAGCCAAAAAGTTAAAATTTTAATGCAGACTTTTTCGGTGTCTGACATCAAGCACCTCAAAGATACTGTGGAGATAACCTTCTCCCCTGAGGGTGTCTAGCCTACAGGTGATCCAAGGTATTACCTGTGTACCATCATTTTCTTCTGATTACCTTTTTGAGTAATACCCCTCTTTCTCCCTTCATGCCTTCCTCTTGAGACTTCCTCTCGACCCTAATCACTGCATGATCTGTGAGGGTTAGCCAACCTAAGCACTAAGGTCAGACAACTGAGAGTAATCGCTCTAGTTGAGGCCTCACACCTGGCTTCATACATATCTGCAAGCCACCTCAAAGGGGTGAGGCAGGGGGTAAACCCACACCTAGCATGCAAAATTTGTCCCAGTTGAAGAGCAAACCCCTCTCATTCTCCTGGCTGCTATGCCAGGACCAAAAAGTAGAGAGGGAGAACAATGCAAGGCTATACCATAAACTAGGAGAATGCTGCATTAACGAAAATGCTGGCATGCAACACATCAGATTAAATATAGATACTTCAAGTAATGAAACTGCAAATTAATGGCTATATAGTACTCTACTTTATGGAGGAAATCAAATCATGAGGGTACCTTTCACGCAGGGTGAGATGTTACAAATATTGCCAAGAAACTATTAAAAGCAAGAACCAATTATAATCTACTGGCTTCCTCTGGCAAGAGGGGAAATTCCAATAAAAAATATACAATGTATTTATTATAATCCCTTACAGTCCAATGAAAAATGACATTTTAAATCTCTCATTTTTGAAATGTATTTAATTTAATGTAAATTTCTTGTATGAATACTACTTGACAACCCAGTACTTTTTTCTCAAGACAAATATTTTAGATATTTGAAATGATCTAACATTCTCTAAAATATTTAATTACAATTTTTAATTTACTGGAGTTCCTCTCCATATTTGTTCTATTCTAGCATAACTAGCATAACCAGCTCTGTGACGACCTAAGGGTGTTCAACAACCAGGCAGGTTAAGGCCCGTTTCACATGGGTGCGGATGATCCGCGCTACGGGCCCAGAGCGTCTCGTCCTTTCACATTGGCGTGGACGACATATTTTTCAGTGTCCACGTAGGACATAATCCAAATTGTTTTGAGGTTGTCAAGCTGGAATGACGTCATGCAACCTAGTGTAATCAAATGAATTGGTATATGTATACCATGTCATGAAAGAACGGAAGAAAAATGCCCGCCAAGGCGATTTTGGTAGCACCCTATAGTGGCACAGAGATCTTTAAAAGGCACTTTCGTGACCATATTTGCAGAACTATGTGCCAATCCATAGCACAACTCAGAGTGGTCATTCACCGAGCTCTCACAACAAACTACAACCTGCTTCGACCGCTCAAGCCGTCTGCGTTTGAATGTATGCACCAACCAGTCTCTGTGGCCCGTACTCGTACGGATGGACCGCAGTACAGAGGGGCCAGGTGGATGGGTCCACCACGTGCATACAGTCCACATTCATGTGAAAGCTTTGATTACTGCCAATGGAACTTAGCCCGTGCGGGTAGCGTGGATCATCTGCATCCATGTGAAACAGGCCTAAAGAATGCTGTGAATGCACATAATATAACATTTCCATTGACATTAAAAGCGTTTGTGTACATTTCAAATTATTGACATATTCACATAATATTGTAGTTGCCTTGGAGCACTGAGCTACTTTGTGGGATTTTCATAAGTTCATAACCAGGATAGGCCATTATGATACTGTTCAACTTTACCCTGGCTGTGCCATTTTTGAACACCAGATTTGCTGAAAAGACATGTCCATAACCCTTTTTTAGTTAGTGGATTTCAACCACATTGGACTTAGAAGAAATGCTTGAATTCTAACCTCACTTATTCAAATAGCCTCTGGTTTTAGCACTCTTTTTATATTTGACTCTTAAGCTGCTTGAAATGTATTTCGACAAAAATGCTGGAGTGACTGATGGGAAAACATCCTTTATTAGGTATTCACCTTCTTTCCCATTCAAGTCTGTGTCCAAATTTAATGGCCCAATACATCTCAGAAAGCATTCAATGATCTGGTTTTCATATTGTCAGAATTAGAATCCTTGGTGCTAGGGTAATTAGCGAAGGGTGCATGTTCCTGGTATGAGGTCTATGACTACATTCCTTTCTTTATTCAGCACTAGATATTCTTTTGATTAGAGGCCGTTTTGCAGCAAGTCATAACTTCTAGGGTGGCTTCTGAGATTAGCTTCCTTCTGAGCATTTTTTCCCACGATGCAGCTTCAGGAGTGAAGTAAATTTGCAGTAAATTGCAAATATTTTGCCACAAATTTTGCAGTTTCCACAATGGCGAATATAGGTTATAACTTCGGGGGGAGGGTGGGGGGGGGGGCAAGACCGGCTAGCTAGTGGCAGTGGCTTCTTGAAAAATGCCAAATGCACTGAATAAAACATTTGCATTGCCACCATCTATAATTATGGAGTTGCAATGCCATGTTCATTTTGCAGTTTCCTTAAATATACATCCCTTATCATTAAAGTGACAAAAAGTAATGGTTTGGTCAGGGCAGTCTTGGTGTACTGAATGACTTAAAAGGTCTTCAAATTTTCTATATCCATTGAATGAAAATCTCCTTCCAAATTGCAACGAAATGTATTTATTTATCACTTACATTACAATGAAATAATATTTTCCCTTAACATTTGATTTATTTTATAATATATTCTTCCACTGACTTAATAAATGATTTATATATACTCCTTTCAGTATTTATAACATCCTAAGGTGTGTAGGAAGCTGCTCCAAAAGAGGTTTAGGAGAAGTGAGTCATATCAAGAGTGACAAGTTTTCCAATGTCTCATGAGACAGGAAAAATATCTATGGAAAATTACCTGTGCTCCAGGAGAAACAAAAAATTGTCCCTGTTTATCAGATCAGGAATCTGGCCACCTTACCTATCACCTCCGGGAGTTAAGCAGATTCCTTCTGAAACACACTGTATGTGCTGTGTTCCCTTAAGATGGCCATTTGGGGCATCAACTCATAAAAACTCCTGACAGGATCTATCCATTTGGTTTTGGAAAACAGAAATGATTCACCAGGTCACCACCTATGACTAAAGATTTAGCATAACATTTGTATGCATTTGTGATAACATATCACCAAGAAATGATGGTCCTCAGTCTTTAGCAAGATAGTTCTGAGCCCTGATGCTTTCAACATTGACTGCTGTACAAGGCCAAAATAAATCCAAGTAGTTACTGAGAAGCAATGCTTCATTTGAGGTATTCATAGTGGTTGCCATATCTTGCTTGTAAGGTGATTTGAATACGACTTTTCTCTCACACTTCATCCATGCCAATATGGTGGTTTAAGTTAATCTCAGTCATACCTGACACTGCAGTGTCAGGTATGACATGACACATGTGCAGCTCTTGAATCCCTTACTCATTTTTGACAGAGTTACTTGGTGACACAAATGCCAGAGATCTCACAGATCTTTTTGGTCACTTTAGGCTAATGCTGTGCTCTGCCTTAGGAAGAAGATCTCAAGTGTGGTACCCTTTGGAATTATTTATCACAAAGCTTCTTGGACTCAAGATTGTTTTCCAAAATCATCCTTCAAGGTTTGATATCATGCACACCTTAGAGCGAGATATAATGAGATCTATAGAGTATTCATTCACTCACTCTCTTATGCTCAATCATTTGTGTTTCTTCTTTTCATATCTCATTCTTTTCATGCCTGTTCTTAGGAATATAAATTCATTTTGATAATTATGATTTTCTGAAAAATTAAGCACATCTTAGAGGAAGCATTATCATATGAGTTTAAAACAAATATGATATGACCAACTAAAACACGTCCTCTGGTTAATTTTATTGTTCTTGTGTAAAAACTTATTGAACTTTTTTTTGAGCACTCAGCCATTAAGTTATACCTGATTTGTCTCATTGTCAGACCAGCTATGCAGGTTCATGTTCTGTGGGCCAAATGCTAATTTGGTTGCATATATGTAGTTGTGATAATATTCTTCTCAATGGTTGAAAATTTAGACATTATTTTAACCATTGCTTTAAACCTTGTAAAACCCACACTTCTTTTCCCTGCCATGGTAATAAAGTAGTGATCATACTATTGTAAACCTTCTGCTACCGGTCACTGTCATGAGTACACAAAGCTGTGATTTGATGGAAGTGATTGACCTATACTTCTAAATGATCCTAGCAATGAGAAATATTTGAATGGGATGATTTTCAGACAAAAAGAAGCTTATGGCTTTAAATGTGTCTAGGTATATATTTCATCGGAAATTGTGAATATTACATGTTTAACTGAATAATAACATATTGAAATTTGTTTACCAATCTGAGGATAAGCTAATTAATGGGTGTATCATGAGGACCAGTTTTAGGATATTGCCAAAGGTTGTATCTACCAAATTGTTCAATGTTGAAACAAAATGATCTATGAGTGTGCCATACATTTGAAGGTTGTGTAGTGTCACCTAATTTTAAATTAAACCAAAAGTCTCTTTATAACTTAACCCAAAAATATTTGTACAAGATAATGTAAGAAAAAGAAGTTTTTGATTTGTCAAAATAAAATTAATGTAAAAATTTTATTATTTAATAATAAATCTAAAAAGAAAGTTTTTTAAAATTAGGAACTCCATGATGAATATGACGTGTATGCCAAACAGTCAATGTCGATTCGTTCAAGTGTTGCACCAGAAACTTGCTCCCGTCAATCGTACTGCCAGAATTGCAACATTTATGTTATGTTTCTGTTGAGGTTGCTAACACAAAAAATGCGTGTAGATATGAACCTGTCACTATCCAAATCAAACCATGACTATTGGAAGAGGAATGTATGGAACAGAAAAATGTGTTTTCCACTCCAGTAATAATGGTCATGACAGCCAGCTGTGTCAATCATCCTGGCTCATGGCTAGCTCATGGTCATTATTTTGAAATTATATGAAGCTCTTATCCAACATAAAGGTGTTTTCCATAAATTTGATATAATTAATCCACAAAATGCTCAGGACTGCTGTAAAATTCTGCCAGGTTTCACATCAGAAACACAGAGAAAAGCACAAGAGAATTTAAAAAGTCTAATATATAGGTAGCTATCAACTTAGGAATGTCCCAGCTGAATTGTTCATAGTCAACCTTAGAGCAAATAAGTCATGCTGCATGGCAGAATAGAGTGAAAAAGAAGTTTCTAAAAAGAGTTTCATGATTTTTTAGAGAGGCATTATTATAAATATGCTAATTTCCTCATCACAAGAAATTTTTCACTTTAACAAAATTTGAATAATATACTGCAACATTTTTACAATGGTTATCAACACTAAGAATAGCTTTAGAAAGTTATTGGATTTCTTCTTGCTTTTTCACTTCTTGAAGTGAACTATAGATTAGGTACATTATTTACATTTATTTGTCCAAAGATTTGCGATATACATAGCATATTCAAATACATATAGGACACATCAATATATACATACGAATAATTGCAGAAGATAACATAAATCCAACTGAGATTACTGTGTCAGTCACTACAAAATTATCACTGTTACATAACTGCAGAACTTGTAAATTACACAAATGGATAACAAAATTGAAGAGCCCCTCACTGAGTTTAGATTCTGTGAAAAGTGAAAAAAAAAGAATTATAGGTCCGTCTTTGAAGTGAGACTACTCTGCACTGCATCTCCAGGGACAATAATGAAATTTCCAGAGGAAGCTTAAGTTTGAATGACTGCAAGGATATTTTCCTTGATATTCAGCAGAGTGACATAATTTTCTCAGTTGTGTCAGAAATTAAGTGACAAAAAGCTTAATAAAATGCAGAATCTGTTGTACAAAAATAATATTGTAATTCATTTTTGGAAGTACATAAAATTCAAACAGCCAGAGGGCAGTAATGTGATCTCTATCATGTTGGAATCAAATAATAAGGAAATATTATTGTTCAGCCATTTTGAGTGAATAATGGTAGCAGTAATCAAGTTAAAATAAAATTAATCCTTGTCTTGACCATGTGGGTCCTTCTTCTGTCTAGGAGAATCCACCTGCTACTTCTCAAGGAGGACATATTGCTGACCAAATATGTAATTCGTTTTGCAATGATGCAACATAAGTCATCAACGCTCTTTGAAAAAAAATGATATATCATTGGTTACCACTTTAATGGATACAAATTGTGGTACAGCTTTTGTGGAATAAATTCATTTAAACATTAAAATTTGATGCTGAAATTCCTCATATCAGAGAGTGAGAAATACAAAACAATGTAAAAATATAATTCCTTACACAAAAAAACGATGGGGTCACTCGGCTATTTCATACCATTGAACACAAAACAAGTGTACAGACAATCATAAAATAATGATATGCATTCATACCTGCCAGGCAGCGTGTATGGGCAAAGTAATCTTCAACTTTATACATATAAATCCTGTGCACATCAGTGTAAATATTCATGATTAAAAATTTCAAATATTTCTGTTTTATTTCTCCAAATCATCAAAATATATGACTTTATTAATAACTGGTATATATGACTTAATATTAATTAAGGTACCGTAACTTATAAGGGGAATATTAAGTGGCTCTGGCAAATGTATATTTACTGCACGCATACCTCCAAGAGGATTAGATAAGAAATGACTCAACAAAGTTCATAAGTTCTTACATTGATAGCGCTCATATCAACTGACCGACTGGTTGTCAGATGCGAGTTAAAAAAACCGGAACTCTTACTTAACATCAAGCTAGCGGAAAGGCTGTCGTGTTACAGTTACCACTAACCAGATACAACATCAGACAAGTCAAAAGTTGAAAGTTTTACTTGGTTGAAGGTCTTCATATTGATGGTAAAACGAACTTTATCTTCAACTGTTTATTACAAAATGTACAACCAGTTAAGGCAGTTATGCCATCTTCAGGTACGCTGAGGTTTATCTGCATTCAGTGACTATGTACAGGTCTGAGGGAAATGGTGCTGGTAAATGGGAAAGGGAAAGGAATGGGGAGGGCCTATTTTAATTTAAATAAAATTAAATATAATAAAAGTTCAATAAAAATTAAACCTACATGAATAATGCATTTGCATTAAAGTAAATACATGCTGACTTCAAGTGAGCTATCGATGGAAAATATCGTAAAATTGCAAAATTAGTGCTTCAGTCCAATAGTGCTTCAGCAATATGGGGATCTTCCTCAATGGTAACAACATTCATATTTCTGATTCTAGATTGAAGCTGGTATTTCGATTTTGGGTGCGAGACTTTAAACGTAGAGCCATAGGATAGCTGAAAATTCGAGATATAGATACAATGTTGTTAGGTAGATACTAGGTAGGTTAAATGTACTGGAAAAGCAGTGTGAGAACTACGGAATGAAGATAAATAATAGGAAAACAAAAGTAATGAGATTCTGTAAGACAAAGAAAGCGAAGCTGGTGATAAGAGTAGGAAGTCAGAAACTGCAGCAAGTAGAACAATGTAATTACTTGGGTAGTACGCTAGAAGAAACAGGACATATTAGCAAAGACATTAGGAGGAGAATAGCGCTAGCGAAGGAAGTGTTCAATAATAGAAGCGAGCTGATGACGGGGACCTTAAGTAAGGATGTAAAAAAGAGGCTGGTGAAGAGCTTGATATGGAGTGTGGCGTTGTATGGGGCAGAAACGTGGACCTTGAGAAAGGAAGAAGAAAATAGGCTGAAGGCTTTCGAGATAAGGGTGTGGAGGAGGATGGAGAAGGTGCGTTGGCCGGAAAGGAAAACAAATGAGGAAGTGCTTGGCATGGTGGGCGAGGAGAGGAAACTTATAGATGAGATTAGGGGAAGACAGGGTAGGTGGCTGGAAGGGGTAATGAGGGACGGTGGTTTGCTGAAGGCCGTAATAGAGGGTAGGATGTTGGGTAAGCGGGGAAGGGGAAGGAAGAGAATCGGTTTAATGGACGGGATGAAGAAAGGTAGGACTTATGCTGAGATGAAGAAAGAAATACTAGAGGTAGAAAGGGCACGGCACGTGTAAGAGTTCGTTGGATATTCTCTGACTTTCATCACAACCTACCTCTAACCGGTAGACTACTGCAATGAATGAACCAGTTAACGAAGGTTAAAATGGAAGGATCCCTTAGAAAAAATTACTATGCAACTATATATAGTGATTATACATAGTTTTCTATAATCACTATGGCTATAGTTCTATAGCTATTTGGAACATAGTGATTATAGGACTATATATAGTGATTATATATAGTTTTCTATAATCACTATGGCTATAGTTATTTGGAACATAGTGATTATTGGACTATATATAGTTCTATAGTGATTATAGGACTATAGCAGGATATGCATCCCGGGATGTTTATATGACCTATGCGGAATCTGGAATGTGATCATGAGATTAAAAAAGTATGGCATTTAGTAAAAATGGCCCTCCAAGTAGTCCTATAGTGAATACCCAGGTAGCATCCCAATGTCGGGCCAACATATAGGCATATGTCGGCCCGACATCGGCAGCCGACGTCGGCACAACATCGTAATGATAACATTTAGGCGGGCTACAGCCGACATTACCATCCGACATAGGCAGGACATCAAAACAAACACTGGCCTGGCATCAAACTGACATCAGGCCAACAAGCCTATATACAGGCCCGACATAGACCCAACAAAAGCCGACATCAAGCCGACATAGGTCCGACATCAAGTCGACATAGGTCCGACATCAAGTCGACATAGGCCCCGCATAACATCAACCTAGGTGCAGCATATGAAAATTATATTAAATCCACATAACAGCAAACTCAAATATGTATATATATTCAGTAGGATAGGATTCTGCAAGACCCAATGCAGCAGTCAAATCATTCAAACAAGCTAGTAATACTATAAATTCCCAATCCTATGGTGAATATCCTATAAAAAGAACTGTATTATTAATTGTAAGTTTACTTGATCCTCTTACCTAGTGTTAGAACAAAAATATCACAGGAATAAAATATATGAAATTAAAATGCTAAGGAACAGTAATAATATGACTTTTATTAAAGTAAAAAAGTTATTAATTCATTTCATACATTATTACGGAGATGTTTTGGACTGAATAGCAATTAAACATTGTGCAGAAAGGCACTAGGCGAAGCCCTGAGTGATTAGTATTTGTATACAATGAAAAAATAAGAATCTTGCAAATTTTTGATTGGACTGAACCTAAATTGAAACTATTAATGAGAGAGTTAATAAAGTTAATAAACCAAATCTCCACACATTAACTCTCTTCTTCCCTCTATTGTCCTTACATCACACACATTTTGCTGCTGAGATCTTTCTCCCTCACGGTCTTGGGCCTGTGCCAAACTTACACCCACTTCGATATTCACTTGTTTCCGTTGAAGTAGGACATGCTGCTCGGATCCCAGCTAGAAATACAAGTTATAACCACTGTGTAATATAAGAAATAATTTTAAATATTGTATTTGTGTATAAAATACCCAAATAGATTTTGTAATGGAATACAATATCCAAATCAACAGAGCATATAATGTTATGTTTCATAAAACACTTGCTGATCTACACATATTCTTAAGCAATGATGCTCACTGCACCACTATGCACTAAGCAGCCCTTATAGTTCATCACAGATAATGTAAACCAAACAAGCAAAATCTGTTATTTTCAGTTACCAACTGCAAGGAACACCTCTCAAAACTTTTGATAAGTTGTTAACCTCAGGAAAAATTAAATGAGGTACATGGCATTGGACTAATAATTTATTATTCCAGTTAACTGAGATTTGTGCTTCCCAATAAGAATGGCTTTTAGAATATTACCCATTATGCATTCATGAAGCTGAAGCCGAAGGAATTCACGAGTGCACCCCACTTCATAAGGCAGAAGCCAAAGTTACATTTGGAAATAACAAATACATTCTCAAGTTTTAACAGCCGATAAAAACGGAAAAAGAGAGATAACTTATAAGGCCTTGATGTAAACGAAACCAGATCGTAAATAGTTCGCTAAGCCATGGCCTTTGTATCTTTTTAAATGAAAAATAGCAGGACAGAGTAGATGATTAAAACCCCTAATTATGACTGCTATAGATAGGGTTCATCAGTTAAAAATGGGATGTGTGCCTTAAAGATTTAAACATGTATCACAAATAATGACAAGTTCAACTATGTTTAAATTCTGAGTTTTTTATTGGTACCAGTGGTTTCAACACTACGGCGTCATCATCAGGTGCCAATAAAAAACTCTGTGGATTTAAACATAGTTCCTTGTCATAATTCGAAATGGACTTCCACAAAGTTACGCCTGAAGGGATTGAACTAGAACACTGGTCTGTATCTGATAGAATTAACCAGTGACTGGAGTAAAGTGCTCCAGTTTTAAGCAAAAACTGACATATGGCCTTCACCAGTTAACTAGTTCCTGATGATCCAACAACCAATAGATTTTACCAATACTTTTTCCAATGATAATACCTTTATGTGCTCCCCAAGCTGTGCAGACTGACATATCACTCATAACCATAATTGCAATCACACCTGTAGATCATGATTATACCTAAAATTTCTTTTGATTTGCTAAACTTACCCATTATATCATTTATGACACCTTTGTCCATTTCAGCCTTTACTTCAAAGCCCTTGCTTTTGAAGCGGTCAGGGAGGCTGCTTGTCAGCGACATAGAAGCCATTTCCTCCCCTGAGTAAATGCAGCTCAACAGCCCCCTGACGAGCAAGTTGATCGATGAATGGTCAATCTTTAGAACCTTCTCCCTGCACACTCTTTTATAGCCAAATTTGAGCTAAATGAAAATGAGAAGCACAATTAATAAATCATTGACAAAACTCATGATAATGATACAAATAGATCAAATCATATAACAAATCAGGGAGATAGCGCATCTAAAAATTTAATCAGTTAAACACTGCATGATGGCAGGCTGAGTTTTCTGCAAAGGGATGAAATTTGGCAAAATAAAAAATAAATATATTTTCCATAACTAACGAGATCTATAAAATTTGATAATTTTGGTCCTCCAGTATTAAAAGAATTACGTTGCATATTTTGCTATCGATTCGGAGATAGTGATGATTACTCTAAACTAATATTGATAAATAAAGAGTTGTCTTAGAAGCCTTGCTACATATTCCTTAGCAAATTGTTAATAGGATTTTATTAACATGGAGTTGGCCCGGTCACACCAGCTAAATAATGTACATACTATCGAACTATATCTTCCGCAATAGGGAGGAAAATACTCATAAAAATTAAACATATATTATGCTTTAGAAATAAAGGTTCACACTCGTAACATTAGAATGTTTAAAATATGGATGCAGCTGAATTCGTTCTATTGGTGAATTGGGAGCAATACCTTGGATGAACGACAGCGAAAATAATAACAGTATTTCTCTGAAAAAAAAACTTATTTCGCAGAAAATCTATCCCAACATAAAAAATATAATGCAAAATATACAGTACAATACTATTAATATTAGGATTTGTTTGGCTTTTCTTTAATAACATTATCTAACTTCATCCCCGCATATTTTGAAAAGTCACTCTCTTCAACTTTCCATGTCTTCATCGTATAATGTGGAATAAAACATGAACTCTAGCAAAAACAATCACAGACAATTTGTGAAATAGTTGACTATGAAGGGTTTATCACTTTTATCTCGCAATGAATTATCTCCATTCTTAATCAGATAAAATGAACGTGGTAATTAAGCAGAACTAGTGGAACACTCTTCATGTCTTACCGTGGTACATACTACGCGACGTGAAAATACACCGGTGAATATAATGAAAATAGTTGGAAATTATATGCAAAGAAACCCCCTAATAGCAAATTAGAAGTAAACTTTTCACAGATAGGGGTACGGTTTCTTAAACCGCGATGGAGAGGAAAATTTTCGTATTCAACAATGAAAACTTACCTTGCTGCAATGAAGTTTGGCCAGGTCCAATGATTTTCCCATTCAAGTTGACTTTCCAAGGGCAATTCAGGATAAAAGTACGTCCATACCGGATTCGCAGAGAAGGGCAAATTGACGATGAATTTTAAAGCGTTGCACCACGGAATTTATAACCAATATATTCATGAAATACTTTTTCCTTGGCTGCACACTACACATGTTTTTATCCCATGTGGCCGCAAGCCTCCCGTGCGCTAACAAGATATCGTTATGATTTTGTTCGGCGCAGTGCCTCGCGGCCGTTTCAAAACCCGTTTTCGTCCGGGTTTCCAGCATATGTTTTGAATCCCTTGAAATGTTTTCCCATCGTATAGGTTTCGCCGGGTATACGTGCTTCAAAGGGTCGGTTGTTCCATGCTTGTTACTGCGCAGTAGTAAGATAACTTAAAAAAACACCGATCTCGATAAAACCCGTCTGTTAACCAAAATTCAAGGTTATTTCAAGGTTTCCAAGGATAAAAAGACCACTTTTCAAGTTTGTTTCAGACCACAGTTGAGAAGATGGGGTCCCTTGTGGGCAAACAATGGTTATCCATTCGAATCAGAAAATGGTTATTTAAAAATATCAATGAAAAGTACTAAAGGTACATACCACATCAAATTGTGATTGTAGAAATTACGCAAAAACTCGCAGTTTTAAGAAAGTAGTAAAAGTAGGACCTGATATTATGAAGTTTTGCCAGATAAGTGATCGGAAAGCTAAAATTCTTCATAGTGTCAAGATCATGGAAAGCTTATACTAACTTCTTGGGATATATCATCAATAGGAAACCTTCTTTTTCCTGTAGTGTAGGAAAAAGTTTCCTATTCATGCATGAATAGGAAACTATATCATGCTAGAGGAAAATTTCTCTTAATTATAGGGTTATTTCTCATTCCTATAGGAAATGTTCTCATTCATATAGGAAATTATTCGTGCCATAGGAAAATTTCTCATTCCCATAGGAAACGTTCTCATTCCTATAGGAAATTATTCGTGCTATAGGAGAATTTCTCATTCCTATGGGAAAATTTGTCGTTCCTATAGGAAAGTTTCTCGTTCCGAAGGAAAATTTCTTGTGCCTATACGAAATTTATTGTTCGTATAAGATCCTTTATTGTTCCTGTAGAAAATTTTAATTCCTCTACAAATTGTACATAATTCCTATATAGTATTTTTTGAAACACAATAGGAAACCAATTGGGCATTTTCAATAGGGTTGGACTATAGAACTATACCCCATAGTGATTATATGACTATAGAACTATACCCCATAGTGATTATAAGAAAATGGAACTACACCCCATAGTGATTATAGTACTATAGAACTATACCCTATAGTGATTATAGAAAGTTCTATAGTGATTATAGGACTATAGAACTATACACCATAGTGATTATAGAAATTTCTATAGTGATTATAGAATTCCTATAATCACTATATATAGTTCTATAGTATTTTTTTCTTAGGGATGAATATACTATATTTTACATCCACAAGCTTTGGTCTTCTTGCTTGAACATTTAATTCTTCTGCTTGGCATACGTCTTACCACTTCTCATCCCATCCATACAGTTCTTTCTCTTTCCTCCTCTTCCCAAATTACTCAACATTCTTCCCATTTTCATGGGCATCAGAATTCCTTCACCCGTCATTACCTGTTCCAGCCATCTACCTCTCCTCACCCATCGTGCCGGGTACCTACTCCCTCAAGAGCCAGATGAAAGATAGTTCACGTGATGGTTTCACATAATTAATAGTGTGAATAAGCAATGGGAAAGCCCCCTCAACTAATTATAATTCCAAAGACAGACGGAAGTCAAAATTTGAGTTCTTGCATTATAGATATTATTTATTAGGAAAAGATTTGGGTGTGTCTATGTTGTATCCGAGGTCGTGCCTTGGTTTATCGTGAATACGTCTGCGGTACCTAGTATTTATCGGCGGTCTGGAGCAACATGTGTTTGTGCAAAGGTTTTCGTGAAACTTAGCATTTGTTTTATTTTTAGTGATATTCAAAGATTATAATGAAAATAATGCATTTTACTGATTCTGCTGGAGCTTACGGGGGATTTTAATCTGACGAAAAATATTTCACAAGTTATTGCAGAGCCAGATCGATTCTAGTTTGCACTGGAAACGATACACTTCTGCAAGCGACTTGTTGAAACTTCAAAACGTTCTGCTGGCACGCTTGCAGAGCAGTTTTGTACCTTCAAGTTACGTCGATAGTAACTTGCTGCACATTACTTGCGCGATAAACTTATGAGTGATAACCAACCTTGAGGGTGAGTTTACACGGGAAAGTTGCTACCGTAAGTTTCTTCTACAAGAGCTCGTGGGGAATTTCACTATAACGAAAACGTTTTCGTAAGTTACAGCAGAGCCAGATTGTTTGCTGTTTACATCGGCAGCAATAAGCTTCTGCAAGCGATTCGCGGAAACTTTAAAAATTTCTGATTACACGTGTAATTGACGTCGAAAGTCGCTTGCTGCAAGTAACTTGCGCAATGAACTTCCCAGCCACTGCAATGATGTCCATTGGACATCCATTGGATGTCCCGGCTGACATCCATGGACATCCATTTGATGTACTCTGGACTTCCTATGGATGTCCAAATGTCCCACTTGTGGACATCCATAGGATGTCTATTTCAGGATTTTGAAAGGATTTGGCAATTATTTCAGATTCTTGGCATGTACTTGGTGCAAACCAACTGCAGTATAGTAATAAGTGAGAAAAAGCCTCATTACCCTAGCGAAAATATTGTAGAGGGAAGCGGATACGAACCGTCAACGAAGAGGAGATTTAAGGGTGCACGAAGTGAATTGGAATGTGAACGAACCGTAACTAAACTGTCTCCGAAGCCTAATGTATGGAAGTGTTCCAGAGCCGGAAACCTAGCTGACGAAAACGTTCACAAGTCGGAATATTGTATTGCCTCTCCACTGATTTCGCTGCTCGCTCAAAATAAAAAAAAGGTTAATTACCATTTATCACTTTGATTGTGATATTGCGCAACGGCATATTGAAGTACGTATAATATATTCTACCTCATAGCGATCGTTGTGGAATCTGCATCGCATATGTACTCAAGCTCAAGTTCAAAAGGTGTTTATTTCCACATTTGCAAGATACAGAGAAATAGAAGGATAACAACAATAAAATCAACGAAAAGATACAGAGAATAGAAGAGTAACAACAAAATAACAAGACAGAAATAACAACGCAAATGTGGACCCTGTTATAGGCTTTCGCCTCTTCCGGGCAGGTGATACCTTTCACTGGATAATTTACTGGATTATAGCGGGGAAGGCTTGACCCGGCATTTGCCCGATGACGACGGGAAACCCGCGAAAACCGTCTTCGAGAACTATAATCATTAAATGATAATTCTGTGATAGTTTGAAGAAAATGCCATAAAATCTTGATAAAAGTTATTTGCCATTAATTAATGCCATATAACTGTTATCCTACGTTGCCACATAGTATGAATATAAATGCAATATTACTGCGAATAAACAAGATTTTCCAATTCCCGCACGTTAGCTTCAGTGTCGTAGCTAGGGGCTGGCCAGGCTGGCGGCTGCCAGGGGCGCAACCCTCAGGGGGCGCACTTTGCAGACCCACAGCTAATATTACCTCTATTTATGTGGTATCAACCAGTAACTGTCGTTTCTTTTATTTCTAATAGGAATTTATATTATTTACGATTTATTTTACATCACGTCCATTGGATATCATTCTGTGGCCTCCGTATGGATGTCCCTAAAGGGACCTTCATAGGATATAATTTGAATGACATCCTATGGATGTCCCTGGAGGGACCTTCATAGGATGTCATTTGAATGACATCCAATAGACATCCAAAGGATGTTCATAAGGGACTTCTGGATGTCTGGATGTAAAATGGACGTCCATTGGACGTCATGCAGTGGCTGGGTTGTCAGTGTAAATCCACCTCACGAGATGAACGAGAGTCATATTATGCATTGCTACTTTCTGATTTCGATGTGTGAACGCCAACCAACTCATTCTTAAGCCTAGCCTTCGTTCTTGATTCATGCTTAGTGCTTACCAGCCTTTCAACTTGAAAATTCTTGTTAATGGCATATCTTGTGTATTGTACGTACATGCTCACTTCAACGCTTCGTCAACTACATGATTTGGGCGATTGCAGTGCCCTCATTATCCCAGAAACTGCAAATTGGGAGTATTAATTGCTTGTTTGCGTCAGTGGCAAGGACTTACCCCCCTCCACCCCCGAGATAAGCCTTCACATCCGCACGGCGATTATAATGTAATTGTACTCTATATAAAGATATTAAAATAAGCCACCTCTCACTGAATATGTCGTGTTAAGGCTTTTTAAGAGTTTGAACTGTAAAGCATAGGCATTTCCGTACCAAAGGTAAAACTAAAATGTATGTTTAGCCCCATGGAATCATGTAATACGTAAGTGATGTCAAATAGTATCAGAACGCACTGGTGCACGAACCAAGTGGTAATTTATGCTCTTCACTCCATGGCCCTAAAACTATTTAAACGCTTATTAGGAGCTTATTAATGAAAATAAATTGTTATAAGTTGGCTCTATTCCAGGTGGCAATAGACTATTTACAAAATTTAAATTATAAGCATTCCTGAAAAGGGAACCTCCCACGGTCAAAAAGTTGGAGTGAGCAAAAATATATCATAAACTTGACCGCGGCAGACATAACTTCGTAGAAGTGAATTATTTTTGTACTCATGATTAAAGACAAACATAGTACTTTTCTACAAAATTTTTAATGTACGACGCGTTTCACCGCTTTACGGCATCGTCAGAACCAGAGCCGGCTCAAGATAAAATTTTCACCCGGGCGAGAGAGTATTCCGGCGTCCCCCTCCCCGCTTATCAAACCTATTCACCAGTTAAACGTAGTACTAAAAAAATGTTTCTTTCACTATCACGGCGCCCCTTCCTTTGCGGAGCCCGGGGCAGTCGCCCGTGTCGCCCGGGCCTTAAGGTGGTTCCACCGTAAAATGACTTAAATGTCATTTTATTCATATTCTGACTACTTGTAAAAAAAACTTGTCCTCTATATGTTATGAACAGCAAAATAATAACTTTCCACGCTATTTTATTCTATAATTGAACTTGAAATTACATTGTGTTCAATGGGGGTGGTCAGGACTTCTGTACCTGACGAAGCCGTAAAGCGGTGAAACGCGTCGTACATTAAAATATTTGTAGAAAAGTCTTTGTCTTTTATCATGAGTACTAAAGAAAATATCAGGTATCAAATTATATAATTACATGGTTTGCTTCTATGGTTTTTAAAATATAGTTAAATAAATATTCTTCGTGACATGTGATGGATATTTATCTTAGTTACCATTTTGCTATAGCAAAATTTATAAATTTAATGAAGAAATGGGCTATGCATTTATTAAGTGCATGCTTATTAATTCGAGGAGATCCAAGCTCTTCGAACCGTCTTTAATCAAGATGGGAGACTATTAATGGAGGAATCCTTAAATATATTCTTTTATTGTTTACTAATTAGACTATTTTATAAGACTTCTGTTCTCTCTGGCTATGCGGCTGTCTATACATCCGTCTTACACTGCAATGCAATAACTAATCATGCACCAATTTTACAGAGGGAGTGTCATTTTTTACGGGTTATTTTGCTAGTTATAAAAATATTTCATTAAATTGATCATCCAAGGTGCTTTTTGCACCTTTTCTAAAAATATTGAAATTTCTTTAAAAGGGCTCAAATAGTTCTGCAGGCAGACAGTTTCACTCCTCACTTGTTTTATCTAGGAATGGATATTTTTTAAATTGACTTTTGTGACCGGAGTTTCACCTTGGGTTGATGATCAGGCCTCCCAATGTAATTTGTGTTTCCACTAACTTTCTCAACACTCCCCATGTGGGTTTGCCACTTCCTTTCTCAACTCTCCTCATTGTCGTCTCTGGCGTGTTTCGGTCACTTTGCTTCAAACAGCCTTCCCTGACCCCTTCAAAAGTAAGGGCTAGTTTCCCTAGTAGCTGGCGCAGATTAACACACAGAATTTTTTAAGTTTGTTGTTTGCTGACAGACTGTGAGCTTTTGGGCGCTAACGCGGTCTCATTCGCTCGTTGCCGCGCGTAAATGCAATTATGTTCCTTTAATATGTCACATTGTTTTGTCCCGTTGACGTCTCCTTCGGCACTTCGTCTTGGGTGACTACTTAATGTGCCTTATTTTAATGCGTGGGCAAATTAATCATTTTCGTTTCGCCAACTAAGTGGATTTTAGTTTTACTGGAGTTCACCAGATTCAGTCTTCCAAATAACCTTACGATCAATTGCCTGGGCATAGTGATTTATTATGCTGAATTTGATACTTCTCACAGCTGTCGCATCCTACTATATTCACGGATTTCGGTATTCCAGTGACTTATTTGACAGTATTACAGTACGTGTATGAAGTATGGTAAGTGTAAGTACTTATTTTAAACATTTCTCAGTGCATAACTACACCATATACATGATACATCACTTCTCTTATTTTCACTCCTGGTATCGCGTATTATTCCTAATACGCGTGAATCAGTAAACCTGTAATCTTCAAATAATCCATAATGTTATCCATAATGTAATGAAAAGAAACTCCAATGGTGTTAAATACCGACGCATGTGTGCCTTTTTCATTCTTAGTTATAACAATAGAGGCTTCCGTGAAAATAATTCATAACTAATCTAAGGTTCCTACAACTTGTATCACTCACTGTCATTAAAAAATCTACCGCTTACTAAGTCCCACTTAGACGGAATCCATTATTCTGGTAGTAAAAAAAGACACCAAGTAATGTTGGTTTTAACATGCTCCTTAAAATGTTCGACAACCAAGTTATCCCCTACAAAAGTCCAGTTCTGTTCCTCGGCTTGATTTTAACATGCAGCTTCTCTAGGAATACGCATGTTGATGAAATATCAACCAGAATCACTAAAATGATTTATTAGTTGAACGGTAAAAAGGTTTTCGTCCTTGTGTCATCCGAAAACAGGTTGTTTTTTCTCTCATGCTCCCGATTTTTATTTTTATAAAATGAATTAAATTAAAAATAGACTTCATACGTTCGATTTATTTTTGAACTTCTTAAATATGATTATGTTTCGTCATATTCACAAGCACGTAGGTTCTTTCCGACGGAGCGTAGGAAATTCTTTCTTAGTGTTTTCCTTATTTCCCTTTTAGGTAATTACATGTCAAAACGACGAAAAAGACCGATATTACCCTTGAACTATTCAATTTAGACCTATTTCGTTTTACCACATTGCTATTCAAGACCAATTAGTCCTCAAAATATGCATCCATTGCTTTAGCTACGGGAGTATGAAAAATTGAGCTTGTAAATTATGTTTGAGTTATCCTCGATATCTCCGAACGAGTGACACTTATGTCACAGCACAAATGCTCTTTTGTAAGAAAAAGCCACAATGCATAACATTATGATTATTGAAATTATTATTGATGAAAAAATTATGATTAATGAAAATTTAGTTAAAAATATTGTAATTTAAACCACCATTTTTTATTTTGAAAACTTCTAACGCATTGTTCCGCACACATGTACCTCTTTAATTTTGCTATTTTTAAAATTTGGTAGCTATAATATATATCATAGCCAGGGCCAGGTATTTTTGGAAGTAACGAACATCTCCATGCATCGAAAAACTGTGTTTTTTGTGTTAATAAGTCCAAATTACATCCCACAGATTCTAAAAATGTCCTTAATTTAATCGCAAAAAATAACGAAACCACTCATTATTTACGAAATTATGCGTGTATTACGAAATTACACCAAAATATTGATGACACCGCGAATTTTTGGTCAATTTTAAATGTCCAATAAAATTTCAATTTTCACCAAGATTTTTAAAGATTCTGAAACTGATTTTATGCCATTTTACTCGCGATTAGTCAATTGTAATCGTTCGATTTACAAATACTGACAGGTTGACTAACAGGTTTCTCTTATTGCAGAAAGCTACACAATTTATGGCTTATGGCTTGTATTTATTTAGCAAGGAAAATAAGATGGAAATACTGATCGTGTGTAGTATTCTACACAAGCGATCAAGTCCAAGGTGAAATAGGAAAAAGAAGGAGTCTATCACGCCCGGATGACAATTACCACGCGATTTCTGCGTTGCTTGAAATGGTTTTGTACTTGTACTAAAATATATGAACGGTCTTTGCTAATGTAAGTAGGTCCAACCTAGCCTAGGCTACTAGACCAACTGTTTTTATTTACTTTATTTACATTTCCACGAAAAAATAAATTTTCTCCTACAATCTCCGTCATACTTCGACTACAAGCATTTATAAAAACGAAATATGACCTAAACAACCTCCATACATGCCTCTGATCATAGCTATGTAGCATTCAAATTGTGTGATGGTAATTTTTCTCTTAAGGGGGAAATTAATTTTTATGTGTTCGCGTGTTCGCTTTTTAAAGTTTCGCGCCATCCTAGGCTTGGGGGACGGTGGATTTCGGTGAGCTAAAACTCCACTCACATATCATTTGAATTCTGTGGGCTGATGTGGAGTAAGTAACAAAGGATTAGGAAGTACTAAATTGGAAAAATACTGTTGTAGTGATGTCTCAATGTCGACGAATTACAAAATTTGCTCTCGCTATTTGGATGTTGAACCGGTCGAAACCTCGTCATTGTTAAGCATTTTTTAAATTAATATATCTACGAACACATTAATCTCATCAGACCCGGTCAACATAATTCTATCTTTTTCCACACCTTCGTTAAAAGAGGTGCCAAAGAGGTTAAGTCCTTTTGAGGAGTTGAATTATGGTTTCATGGTAATATCCTTCTATGAATGCGTCACTGTAGCATCAATTGACCTAATTGTTGCACTAACCACGTATTAATTTTAACTGGTTAGGCTAGCAGCAAAGTATCATTTTATGGAATAAGAATATGGCCTTAAAAGCACACAAGATGTCTGTTGAATAGGAGTATTTTTGGAGGGAGAGACTATGAGAAATAACATGAGAAATTGGTGATTCAACGGCATTCTCGTAGACGTATGCACCTATCACTTGCAGATGGATATAAATATAATGGCTGTGCTGTTATTCCAATGAAAGAGTTGATTATATCTTGTAGTACAAAACAGTCATTTACCTCGGTGACCTTAATTTTTAAGAATTTTAACACATCTCCGCTTTCTTTTCTGGCGATGAAATCACACGTACAACCTCTAATTGTAAGACATCCAGAACAGTTTCATCAGAAAAGTAAAATCCATGACAACAGTGTCTAGGCTGCACTAGTCTACAGGTGTTCACTACATCAATACCATTACATTCAAACACGGTGATTTAAGTTTTTATACACTTAAGACACTGTATTCACTGCATATATTATACATGACACCTACTGTGCACAAAATCGAATGCTACACGCCTCTGGAAGGCGTTGCAAGAAATGTTCTCCCATAAGTTAGCTTCATTAACTATGGATGAAAATAACACTAGTTGTTCTATGCGCAAAGTTCTATTGTCTGCCCAGCGTATCTGTTAGAATTTGTAATTCCAAGTTGTACAGAATAATGCGTACGCACCTTGTGTGTCTGCCTGAGTCGCCGACTAGCATTGAAGAATTCCGGAGATCAAAATTCGTCAGAATTTGTGAGACCTACCGTTTCTCATTCAATTGGGTACCTATATACTTCTTGTAAGTTTGCAAAGCATATGTCTTTTAATTGATAATTATTTCACCCCTCCCTCACACTTTTAAAACCTACATTTGGTAATTCTCCGGTAACAACTGAATTTTATTTTTAAAATCTCTTATTTTGATTATTGCTTCATCAGAACGTGTTTAAATTGTTTTTCGTGTAAAGTGCAAAACATCCCTAGTTCAAGTAAAAAGCAAATTCCCTAGCGAAATAGGGAGATATAATGTTTTTGGATTTTAGCCGTTCAACATGATTTCAAAAAAATATTTCTATACTTTTTATCTGCATCGTAAAACGGAATTTACTTTTCCATTAGTGGTGTAACATCTCTCTAACTTACTTACTTCGTATCTTTATACACTTTGGCCGCTATTGAATCAGTGGTCGTGAACTCGGTGTGTTAAGTTAACTTTTCCACATTTTCCAAGGTCTGATGTAAAAGTAACGTAGCCTTGAAACAATTCTATTGCCCGTTACAATTCTATGAAAGTGGGATGCAGTCAAAGAAGGTCATCTTGGAGTAGTATCCTTATTAATTGGCTTGATCACGAGTGGGTGACGGGTATGGGGGAATGAAGAAAAGCGTACACAGTTAAACAATTCGTTGAATGTTGCTTCCTTTCATTATGGCGTTCCCTGAACCATATAAGCGCATCACCAGATCGCGGATAGAATTGGCGGGAAGGAGTGAACAAACCCATAGTTAATGATCTTAAATAAATCACCAATTGGTATATTAATAATATACACTTATACAGGCATAGTTATAAGTAAATTTAACATGTATGTCATACTATTCACCTAAGCACCCAGGCGTAAGAACGCGCGTGCACACACAAACCCAATTTATGATGGCCTCGGTGGCGGCGGGGTAAAGTCCCCGCCTGCCCTGGCGTTCCCTGAACCATATAAACGCATCACCAGATCGCGGATAGAATTGGCGGGAAGGAGTGAACAAACCCATAGTTAATTATCTTAAATAAATCACCAATTGGCATAATAATAATATACAGGCATAGTTATGAGTAAATTTAACATGTATGTCATACGATTCACCTAAGCACCCAGGCGTAAGAACGCACATGCACACACAAACCCAATTTATGATGGCCTCGGTGGCGGCGGGGTAAAGTCCCCGCCTGCCCTGGCGTTCCCTGAACCATATAAACGCATCACCAGATCGCGGATAGAATTGGCGGGAAGAAGTGAACAAACCCATAGTTAATTATCTTAAATAAATCACCAATTGGCATAATAATAATATACAGGCATAGTTATGAGTAAATTTAACATGTATGTCATACGATTCACCTAAGCACCCAGGCGTAAGAACGCACATGCACACACAAACCCAATTTATGATGGCCTCGGTGGCGGCGGGGTAAAGTCCCCGCCTGCCAAACCGAATCCCTGTCGCTGGTTCGAATGCCGCCTGGGTAGGATATTTACACCTCCCAGGGCATGGTTGTGTGTATTCGTCCATTAAGTAATAAATATCAAGTAATTGGCGTTTGCTGTTAGATATATAGATATTATTATTATTATACCCTCATAAAATTTTTTCAAAGATTGAAAAACTTTTATGAGGGTATAAAAAGCCCCCCCCAAGACTGCTTCCTGGATCCACCCCTGATAGGCTCCAAATAAAATTTCAATTTGCTCTTCAAAGCGTATTAGGTAAAGCCAATACCTAATTTCCCTAGCTAAGTTTAACTTTCAAATAATATTGAAGTCTAATAAAAAAAATGGAATTTGAATGTTCTATTCGACATCAGGAAGTCAGTTAAATAAGTACTGTTTTTGGGCATTGGGAGGGAGGGGAAAAATACCCACGTAGGTTACAACTTTCGAAACTCCAATAGTTCTATAACACTCCTTATTATACATATACGCTAGGATCAGACAAACTTTCATCTCTATCGGTTCAATAGTTTTCGAGGAGAAAAGGAAGAAACATACAGACAAGACACCACTCCATTTTTATACATTAGTAT
Source organism: Pyrrhosoma nymphula (assembly GCA_963573305.1). Lineage (NCBI taxonomy): Eukaryota > Metazoa > Arthropoda > Insecta > Odonata > Coenagrionidae > Pyrrhosoma > Pyrrhosoma nymphula. The sequence goes on along the minus strand of OY754336.1, from coordinate 53,141,181 downwards.
GCAGTGGTTGATAAGTCGTATTGGGCCATTGTTGTATCCTGCAAAAGGTTAATCAATTTTTGTAAAAGAGTTTGCTAATCTATCCTCCTCTTCTGTTATTGTGGAAATTTTTACAAACCAGCCATTACATCATGATGTTAATGATGTTATACAGAATTTATAAAACTTTTGACTTGGAAAGAAAATCAGTCAGTCACAAAATGTAATTGCTTCCTGATCAGTATGAATAGACGAAGCTAATCAATGTTCTGAAATAAGATTCTAAAGTCAATGATGAATACTAATGACAATGAAATATATCTGAAATGCTTTAGGTGTAGCACTCATTGGGTCAGATCAAATAGGAAAATTAGTAATAAGCTAATGGCACGGTGAATTACTGAAACTGCCAAAAAGTCCTTGTGTTGTAATTTGCTCCCATTTTTTTCAATTTTTTTTTGTTTTTTTTTTTTGTTTTCGAACACAAGTAATGCAGAACTGTGATCATGTGTTTAAAAAAATAGGTCTTAAAGTCCCTTTCTCTATTCCATTTTTTACATCCAGCATTAACGTAGTTAACAGCTTAAATATATTCCATAAAAGTAAAAATGAAAAAAATATTAAGAACCTATTCAACAATAATATCGCTTAGTGCATTAGCTGGCTTTAAGTCAAATAAGTTTAAATGTAACATTTGTAAAGTGAACTCGCGTTGTAATATCATAAATCTCAACATAGAGCATTTAAGCATGCATGGCATTTAAAAATTTGCTCTAATAACTCAATTTCAAATTCATTTCAATAATTTACACAATTTAAGAAGAATGCTTTATACCATTTTAACATTAATAGTTCTTTATTTTTAGGTAATCAAAAATAATCTTCTCCACCCGTTAGCAAGAATACAAACCTAAAGAACATAGATTTGAAATTTAAAACTCATCTTCTAAATAATTAATTGAAATGTGATGCAAGGAAAAGACTTAGAAAAAAAATTAAATGAAATATGAGGAAGAGACAGTAATGAAATGTAAGATGAGAGACACATTAAGAAAATTAAATGAAATGTAAGAAAAAGATTTGGTAACAAAATGAAATGAAATGCAAAGAAAAGTCTTAAGACCTAAGTGAAATTTAAAGACTTGGTAAAAATATTAAATGCAACTTAACATAAATCACAATTTGTCATTAAATATTTTTTATTTGATCCTTTGTGTTACAGTTTGCCAGTTTCTCAAATTGGAAGATTAGATTTCGTTCAAACGAAATCACTGACTCCGTTTTCTACTGCAGATAGACAGTATCGAAGATAGGTAACTCCGTTGATAAACATCGAATAGCCGTAATCAGTCCAAAGTATCACCTTCATAAGAAGAGAGATTGCTGATAAAACGAAATCTAATCTTCCAATTTGAGAAACTGGCAAACCGTAACAGAGCGGATCAAATAAAAAATATTTAATGACAAATTGTGATTTGTGTTGAGTTACATTTAATATTTGTACAAATTCTTTAAATTTCATTTATGTCCTAAGTCTTTTTCTTACATTTAATTTAATTACTAAGTTTTTTTCTTACATTTCATTACTAAGTCTTTTCCTCAGTTTTAATTTAAATTTTTTACTAATTGTAAGTCTCTTCCTTATATTTCATTTAATTTTATTTACTAATTGTTAGTAAAAAAATTTAAAAAAAAGTAAAAAAGAGGATAACAGGCTCGGCACTTCAACCCACTGAGCTACGACGTCTGTTGAGCGAGGCGTGTACTTGCAAAGGATTTATACAGAGGAAGATTCTTTAATAACGTTTTTCTCTCGAACCCGGGCCTATGTGGAAGAAAGCCGTGACTCTTTTCCCACATTCTCTCAATAGTTGCAGAAAATAATTGCCTCGTTTGGATCCCGAGCATCTGTCACGCGTTGTCTCCTTGTAAGTCTCTTCATTATATTTCGTTTAATTTTTTTTCAAAGTCTTTTCCTTACATCACATTTCAATTAATTAATTGGAAGATGAATTTTTAATTTCACATTTATATTCTTTAGGTTTGTTTTCTTGTTAACGGGTGGAGAAGATTATTTTTTGATTACCTAAAAATAAAGAATTACTAAAGTTTAAATGGTATAAAGCATTCTTCATAATTTGTGTACATTATTGAAATGAATTTTAAATTGAGTTATTTGAGCAAAAATGCCATGTGTGCTTAAATACTCTATGTTGAGATTTATGATATTACAACGCGAGTTCCCTTTACAAATGTTACATTTAAACTTATATAAATGAAGTATAGAGTCAAGGAAAATAAAACTTTTCCTTGGCTAAGACTCGTGCGTCATTGACCTTTACTTGAAGTCCCGGGTTCTAGAAGGCATGCTCTGCTACTGCTGACTGCACGTAGTGCTTATTTTTGCGAGCCCTCCGGTTTTCGCTCAAACGAACAGAGATCGCCCTCTTAATTTGGATCACATACTTCTTACCGCATCTGATCCTCCAAAGGGAGAATCCTAAAGAAACACAACATCCTAGGATTGGGAGGATCCTAAAGAAGTACAAAATCACACCAAGATACCGCGCAGTGCACAAAATTGGTGACCTTTTGCCAAATCTAACGACAAAATCCCTGGACCTACAATACGAAGGCGTGTATAAGATTCCCTGCAGCTGCGGCCAGAAGTATGTGGGCCAAACGAAGAGGGCGATCTCTGTTCGTTTGAGCGAGCACCGCAGGGCTCTCAAAAATAAGCACTGCGTACAGTCAGCAGTCGCAGAGCATGCCTTCTCGAACCCGGTACCCGAACATCAAGTAAAGATCAATGACACACGATTCTTAGCCAAGGAAAAGTTTTATTTTCCTCAACTAAGAACTAGCTAGCTAACGCAAGGCCACCCTAATGGCGGTATAAATACAGGCGAACTTTCACCTTTTGGCATTCGGACCTGATCTGAAGATGTGGCCTGCATTGGCTACGAAACGTCATCGTAAATGTACACCGACGCAGCTTTGCCCGAAAAACATGGAGATATCGTTGAATGGTTTCCTAATTCTTCCTATCACACACTATTACGGCCGCTTACCTTAACCAAGACGGTCGTGCGAGAATGATTAAGAATGCGAACATCAATCCCGAGAATCCCTTGCTTCTTTGTCCATAGCTCGATATACGCATCACCCACCTAGAATGAGTTATTATCCATTGCACCCCTAGATTAAAGAAGAGAATTTATAAAGCCATACGATACGATAGCTCAGGAGAATATTGAAGCTTTAAAATACGCGATTGGCCATATTCAGTGGATCATTTGTATAATAAATGCGCCAAGAGCTCTTGTATTTGTATTGGTATTTTTGTAATACCGTTATCATTTATCTATAAAAATTCAAAATGGAAAAGCTTCACACAGATAACTGCCTTATTTATTAAAAATAAGGACGAATTGCGTGGAATAGCAATATAGGATGGGATCATTTTTAAAAAAAGCCTAATTTTCGTGAGTTAAGTCACCATCTACTCTATTGTGTATATGTAATTGTACGGAACTTTATGCAAGCGTTTAAATGCGTCACGTTCGAAACAGATCCGTATGGCACCCTATGCCAAGACAACCAAACAAGGGCTGAGTGTTACCCTTATATTACCCTCATCCTCCCCCCTTTTCATTTAACTGGAGAACCTACACCTACCTCCACTTCTCTCCAACTTAACTCGCACTCTTTTTCGCAAGACTCGAATGATTTGTACTCTTCTCACCTAACCTGGTGGCAGACGAATGGGCAAATGCTTCGTCTTGGAGGGAGTTAGACTAGTGGTAAGGGTAATGTAAAGGCACGACAAGAAAGTTAACTATGGGAAAGGAAGCTTTTATTAAGAAGATAAATGTTTCACGCAGCGGTATGGGCCTAGAACTGAGGAAAAGACTGGTGAAATGTTATGTGTGGAGTGTTATGTTCATGAATATACATATGGATCTAAATCTTCGGCACCACTGTACGGGCAGTAGGGTTGCCTAGTTTTCCGCAAAAGATAGGTCGCGCTGCAATCGGCATGGTTCCGCTTCTGTGTGTCAAAAATGGCCGCTTTAATTGGGAGGCCAATTCCGGTACCTTTACTTCCAGTATCTCCATTTGAATTACGGCCTTTCCTACTATCTACTCTCATGTTCCAAATTTTCATTATTTTTATCCGGTTTACTAAGGCTATAACGAGAAATGATAAGGTATTGCATAAACTTTGATTCATGTGTTCGAAGTATACTCGAAAATTGTTAATTTTATCACTTTTAGTCATATTTAAAACAAGTAAATCGGTTCAGTTCAACGCAACGTATGAAATTATTTCTCGGTGGTTTCTTATTTCCCCATTTGGATAGTTTCATGTCAAAACGACCAAAAATAGACCCAAATTGCCCTTGAACTCTCCGTTTTCGACCAGAGTTGCAGGACGTATTTTGATCAACTACATTGTTGGCCATGCTCAATTGTTTTGAAAAATATGAATCCGTTGCCCTAGTTTAGGGAATATGTGAAATGGAGTTACTCGTAAATTTATACCTGACTTGTACTCGATATCTCCGATGTATATGATTATTTTATCAGAGCAAAATAATATTTTGAAAGAAAAAGTAACGACGCAAAAGGATTATGATGTCATTAGTAAAATAATTTGAAACTTAGTCCATTAATTTATTTCTGAAAACTAAAAACACATTTTTCTGTAAGCATTTCGCCATTTCATCTAGCTCCTTTTTATATGCTGTAGGCCCTTAGCCTTATCTATCTTATCTATCTAACCTTATCTATCTACCCTAGAGGTTTTGCGGTGGTGATTTTTCTATTAAGGGAGAAAATAATTTTTATGCATTTGCCAAAGGGTTGCAGTCAATGGTGAATGCGTTAGAGGTGCAGTGCGTAAAGTATGGGATGAAGATCAACCACAAGAAAACGAAAGTGATGAGATTTTCTAGAAGTAAGAAGGCGAGGCTGAATATAAGAGTGGGAGGGCAGAAGAAAGAGCAGGTCGAGCAGTTTACGTATCTTGGTAGTATTTTACAGGAGAATGGGTTTATTGGTAGGAACATCAGATGCAGAATTGCCGTGGCTAAAGAAGCATTTTCGAAGAGAAGGGAATTGATGAGGGGGGGTCTGAGAAGAGACGTAAAGAAGAGGCTGGTGACTATGATATGGAGCGTGGCGCTATATGGGTCGGAAACTTGGTCAGTGCGGAGGGAGGATGTGCGTAGACTTGAGGTGTTTGAGATGTGGGTTTGGAGAAGGATGGAGAAGGTGAGCTGGGTGGCGAGGAAGACGTACGAGGAGGTATTGGATATGGTCGGAAAGGAGAGGAAGCTTGTGGCAGAGGTTCGGAGAAGGCAGAAGAGATGGATGGAGGAGGTTTTGAGAGGAGAGGGCGTGTTGAAGAGAGTGATAGAGGGGAGAACACTGGGGAAGCGTGGGAGAGGAAGGAAGAGGATAAGAATTCTGGAAGAAATTAGAGGAAGTAGAAGATATGAACAATTGAAGAGGGGTCTAATGGCGGGACATCCTTAGAAGGGAAAGCGAGACAATGTGTATGAAATTGGGATGCAGAATGGGGACTGTTCAAGAACCTACCAATCAGCTGGTAGAATACTTGTATGTCGTGATCACTTTTTACCACAAAGTTTCGGGATATCTTAGGCTGGGGGCAGTGGTTTTAAATCGGCGTGCAATCCAACACCACTCATCTATCATTTGATTTCATTGAGCTGATTTAGAGCTAAAAACAAAGGAAAAGAAAGTTCCTTTTAGCAACGATGCTCTTCTGGCGATGTCTCCATTTAATCTAATCCCAAAATTTGTTCTCACACGGTGCATGTTGAACCACGGGCATCCTCGTCAATCTTAAGCTTTCTTTACGCTTTCTATATCTACGAATAAATACAAATAAATGTTACAATACCCTGTTAATTTCCTCACATCTATTTCAGATCCCTCGTTCAACGAGGTGCCAGAGAGGTTTAACTTTTTTGAGAAGCTGAATAATGCTTTAATAATAATATCCTTCATATCCAGGACCCCTTCGATAGAAGAATAATGACAACAGTATCTAGGCTGCACTCGTCCTATATATTTATGCCATTGCATTCAAACGCGGTACTTTTGCTTTTCATACTTCCGCAACTGTTGTGAGAGGTACTTCGTTTTAATTTTGACTATAAGGTAGAACAAAGATCAAATTTTGCATTAACTGCGAAAATATTTTCCATGAGGCTCACATGTGTAGAAATCGCATGTAAAACTGGCCAAATTATGGGTTTCTTGAACGCCTATTGCAGCAGAGTCAGTAGCTATGATGAAATGTGTTTCCATGGATAAAATGATCAATCCTTTACCTACAATCAGAGTCTATTATTGAGTTCATTATGCACTGCTAGGCTACAATTATGTAAATCGCGAACCCCTTGTATCGCGCGTTTTTCGAGGTCTATTCGCGCTCAAGTTTTTTCCCTGAAGCTTTTCCCTCTTCTCCCTATTCCATTGACTCTCGTCTCCAAAGCCATCAAGTTTCATCATCGCCTGTGAGGGAGTGAACACTGGCGATCCCAAGCTACCTGGGCCTTTTTTATCGCAAGAGCAGGAGGGGGAAAGGATCGAGAAGGGTCTTTTTGATTAGCAATTCGTATTCTTTTTTCGATTGGGTAAACAAACTGTTTTTCCGGAGGCCACGACTGAGGTTTTCCGTCTCATGTGTTTCTCTGGAAACACGATACAGATGCTCAACAACAAAAAAATCAATCACCAATACCCATACAAATAAAAGGTATAATTTTGCCGGCAATATTACCGAGGAACTACTTTAAAAACTAAATTTTAATTGATACATGTTCTGTTCCACAATCACGGACAAAGGATGTGAAAATACAGAGGTTTATTGCTAAATTTATTCTGAATACAGTTGCACTCAACTAGAGAAGAAAAGCGTTTATACAATCATAAGACTGCTGGTTCATTTTTCATTCAAGTATTCTACCAGCTGATTGGTAGGTTCTTGGACAGTCCCCATTTTGTATCCCAACCTAATAGAAATTGTCTCGCTTTCCCTCCTAAGTTATTAGATCCCTCTTCAATTCTTCATATCTTCTACCTCCTCTTATTTCGTCCAGAATTCCTATCCTTTTCCTTCCTCTCCCACGCTTCCCCAGTGTTCTCCCCTCTATCACTCTCTTCAGCATGCTCTCTCCTCTCAAAACCTCCTCCATCCATCTCTTCTGCCTTCTCCGAACCTCTGCCACAAGCTTCCTCTCCTCTCCGACCATATCCAATACCTCCTCGTTCGTCTTTCTCGCCATCCAGCTAACCTTCTCCATCCTTCTCCAAACCCACATCTCAAACGCCTCAAGTCTACGCACATCCTCCCTTCGCAATGACCACGTTTCCGACCCATATAGCGCCACGCTCCATATTAAAGTTTTCACCAGCCTCTTCTTTACGTCTCTTCTCAGACACCCCCTCATCAATTCCCTTCTCTTCGAAAATGCATCTTTAGCGAGCGCAATTCTGCATCTGATGTCCTTACCACTAAACCCATTCGCCTCCAAAATACTACCCAGAAGAATTGAAAATTGAAATACAATCATTTCAGTGCAAAATGAAAAGTTTTTGGAATGATCGGGTGCAAGATATAGAAGAACCAAAGCGGAATGCCTGCGACTTGGTTCCACCTGCAAAAATAACCATTAAAAACATGTTAAAGCTTCAACTATTTATAATTATTAGGCGTAATACATTTTTTTTAAATGTCCATAGCGTCATAAGTGGTTTACTTAGGTACGATTATTTGACTACACAGAGACTCATAAAGGTGAATTTAATAATAATAATAATAATTTAATTGCTTCCAGTCATTACATACGGAGTACAACATTATTAAGTAAAGCAAGTTTGGTAGCCCCTAAGGTGCACCTGTTGGGGGGCTACCATCAGTTTAGCCATGCAACATAAGCAAATTTAGAACAATCAAGCAGATACAGTGAAGTACAAAAATCCTACCAAAAGAAATGCTCTGTGCAAGGAACAACAAAAAAGACAAACTGACAACGCTCATCATACACAAAAACATACATATAAAGCACAGTACACTCATACGAATTTATTCATACATGAACGACAGTATATATGCAGTACAATACGCATAAATGTGTGATTGTATGTATTTCATACAGTCATATAATTTTAAGGATACATTAATAAGCGTTAACAAGTTAAATATATACAATAAATTTCTATTTAACATTAGACTTGTTACATGTAAATCACAAAATAAAAGTTCAATGTTGCTAATGGTAGGTAACCAAGTTTTTACTTCCCTCAAAAATTTCTCGTTTTTTTTTCTTTTTCAACACAATCAGGAAGAAAGTTGAATATTTTTGGCTGGATGTAAATAAAACATCTTTGGAACATCGTTATGTTCGGTTTGGGCAGTGATAATTCATTTTTTCTACGTAAATTAAAAGAATAATCCTTTGGTAGTAGATTATCAACATTTCCACTTCTTATGTAAAAGTTTTTTAGAACTTTGTAAAAATACAAGTAACGAATCGGCAGTAATTTAAGCTCAAGAAACAAAGGGAATTCTTTAAAGTGTGGCGGAATCTGGTTTTCTGCATAATCGTTCGCAGAATTCTCTTTTGCAAGAACAAAAATGGATATTTATTTTCTTTATATGCACTTCCCCAGCATTATATACGAGTTTGTGTAGATGCAGATTCCATTTCAATTGATTATCGATATTTATTCCCAGGTATTTAAATTCTGAAACACATTCTATCGGGATACAATTTGAGCAGTTATCTTTGGGACATCCAAGGGAATGGTACACAATTTTCCAATTTTCTTGGTACCTTTTGCATATATCGAATATCATATATTTAGACTTAGGACTTATAGACAGGTCCACGTATTAACCGCATGTTGAATTCATCACGTATTAACCACATTTCATCCATCTAAACGAATTTGCCGTTGGAGAAACTACCTGCGGCTTTTGGCAAACAGAGTAATTGACAATACTTGTAAAAAATGTATTTGCACTTACCCTAATACTTTATCCGAAAAAGAACATCAGCTCTCTAATAATCACCATGTTGCTAAAAATCACATTATTATTTTCAATGGTGGGATAGAAGTCCTGCGGGTAGCTCATTTTAAACTGTTGGATTAAATTCATCGAATCAAGGGATGTCTTGACAGAGAGAAAGAGAACATACCGAGGTAATACCGGCTGTACCAATTAATTTGTGGAAAAGTAAATTGATTGAAAACGCTTAATATTTTGAAAAGGAATTGATATGTATCCACTCAGCATTGATAATTGTCCGCTCAGCAAATCTCATTATTTCCTCTTTCTAATAATGTGTGATTTGTAATTTTGCTCAGTGCATTCATTTCCGCAATCTCCAGCTGTTGCTGGGTAGTCATGTTGACAATGCCTTATAACCATTACAAAATGTTGGTATTCATGATGCATTAGGTGTTGCTATAGGAACTTGGAAGAAGGAAATTGCAACCAGCTTTTGATCCAGGACCTATCAATCCTCTTAAAATAAAGCATAAATTTTCATTTATTTACATAAAAATATTTGATTAATTCATATTTTACACGGCTTACCATGCACCGTAAAATATCTAAAGGGTGGCAAATACGAGTAAACATGTTACTTTAGAAGTGGACTATGGTTTTTTAAGAGTATAAATATTAGTAAAATATTGTGGGTAGAAATTATTGAAGGCTATTGAGGGTAAAGACAGGAATGAGTGACTCATGAGAGAATGCGAATCTGGTTATGGACTGGAATTGCATCAGGATTGTGTTTTGCTGGTTTAATCTTGTTGAAAGAGTGAGTCGAACTATGTAATGTGTAAACAATTGCATCGTGAATGTTGATAGAGGAGGAATAAATCATGGAAGTTACGGCGGAATATGTTGCATGAATGTGACAACAGCAATAGACATATGCAAGAATGGGGCAGTGAGGAGGGCACTGCAGCTTTCAAGGACTGGAACCTGTCAGCAGGCATCTGGTATTGTCTGGTATTGTAATAATGCAAAACTTAAAATGGGAAAGGCGTGATGGTGTTTCTAAAACTAATTTTCGGCCGGCGCCAAAATTTCCGTGTGCCAAATTTTTGTTTAGTGAGATATTCCAGTTGGTTACACACTTTTCACTAGGTTTCCATTTAGTGCTTTTCTAATTTCCATTTAGTTTTCCTATTCAACAAACTGCTGCTTCAGCTTAAAAGAAAAAAATATGAACCATTAATCCCGAAAAATATGCATTAATTTTTTCCATTCGTCCGACCATTTTTCGCTTCATTGATCGCGATCAATTTTGATTTTAAGTTCTGCACTATTAACTGCTTGCAAATAAAATGTAATTTCGTAATGCCACCGCCTTCGTTGGCAGTTGATGTCTAGTGACCTAGGAGGGGACAAGGGTTAGAGGGAATGGGGGTGTATGGGGAGAGGTAGGATGTGAGAGGTGGTTATTGGTTGGTCAGTGGGCCAGATTAACCCCAGGCGATTCAAATGTCCTTGTCACCCATATGTATGATATGAGTAGATACACTAACTTTAGGGTTTAGTGTAATGCATGTTGGTGACTAATCAACCCCTGCCACACACCCTGGAGGTGGCTTGCAGGGTATTTTGTAGATGTAGGCCATATCACGAATTCTCAATTCTATGTTAGAGGCAGATTCGGGGTGGGTGTCAAGTATAGAAAAGAGAAATAATTATTGACAGTTTGGCGATGGGAAGCTTAAGGATGGGATCGAGTAAGGGAGTGACATTTGGTGGAGTGACGGTGGTCATTTATCCGGTAGTGCATACACCAACGTAAATGAGGTGCAGAAATTACATGGGACGGTAGACTATATTGGTGGAGGTGTAGTTGGAAACCTCTCAAGATATTTTGACGAGTGTTCTTTAAATTATTTTTTCGGCGGCTGTGTTTTTTTAAACTATGTTTATTTTGGTGTGCATCATTCGCATATACGTAATATATAAAAACTCGAACTTGGAAAACCGGAATGGGAAGTCGGTACCTACTCTAGCAATCACACTAACACGATACTCTTCGGTATTTGATCCCTAGATCTTTTACCAGACTGACTACAGTTACCGACTGACTGAATGCCTGTACGGTTATGTTTGAAAATTATTGACCGTTTTCTATGATTGCGAGATCGTTCTTCACTCTCTCCTCCGTCTCATTACTGGATAGAGCTTCCTATAATTATGTTATAGGAGGCTCTAGCTCTCTAGCTCGCGGGCACTGATTATAATCAGAGCCCGCGGTCATTTCCTGGCACCTTGCCAAAGATCTGGGGTGGGAATACGGTCCCTTTTTTCGTGTTTTCTTTATCGTTATCCAAAACGCTAACTGCTCTAGAAGGGGCATTGTTCAGAGTTACCATCCTAAGAAGGCACTCAATTAATGAAACATAGCGACTTCCAGCACATGACAGAATTTTAAGATTGGCAATCACGATCTCGATCTCATGAGCGCAATTGATAAATAACGATTACGCTAGCGCGCGTTATGGAGAACCGTGATCGCACCCCTGACCCCCACCTCCCGCTCCAAAAGCGTCACCAAGAGACGAGAGACGCTTGAACACTCCGTGACTCCTTCGACCCCTCATCCGCCTACCATAACTCAAAAGAGGCCATCCGAACGCCGCAATAATTGTTCTTCGAGCCTCTGAAAGTGATAGGGACGCCTTCGTGGACTTTGGAGCCCTACAGCGCATCCAACCCGCCGCTCGATACCGCACTTGCACTTTGAAATCGCCCCTCCCCTCCCGCGAGCCATCCCTTCCCTCCGCCAGTGCAATAACTGGCGTCCTTGCCGCGGCAAGAGAACGAAACCCAAGGCCTTTGAATCGGGAAGTCTTCCACTACAACTCCCTCCGCGACGCGGTCGCCCTGTCCTGGTGACTGGATTGGAACTGACGGGACTGGAAATCGCGGTTATATGAGACATAGTTATCGGCGAGGTCGCGTATTTACGTTCCCAGTGCCGGTCGATAGAGAGTATGAAGCGCGTGGCCGTGGTCGGAGCGGGAGCCGCGGGCCTGGCGGCCGCCAAGAATCTCCTCCAGTCTCCCGGCAAGTACGAGTTCACCGTCTTCGAGCAGACTGGCAATGTGGGAGGCACTTGGGTCTACACCGAGAAGGTGGGCACGGATGAGTTCGGCCTCCCCATCCACAGCAGCATGTACAAGAGCTTGAGGTGAGAGGTGAAAAATATTCCTTTTCCTAGTTTGTACTTAGTCAGTCGCCACTTAATGTTATCTAATTTAATTTAACACTTCGTTAAAAACTGCTATGAGTGAATAAACAGTGTTTCATTGCTTTTAGAGGGGTTAGGTTGGGAATCCCTAGAGACTCGGAGGCTACATGCTAGGCTTAGATTGCTTGAGAAATACCAAACGGGTGTGATTCAATGAGACACGGATAATATCATTTTGGAGCCGTACTACATAGGCCTGTGCCATTATTCCATTAATTGAATCGTCGATTCAATTATTTTTACAATTGATCGATTATTTCAGCACAACGATGTCGATTGCGGTAATTGACCCGCCGTGGTGGCGGAAGAGGGCCACCACCAAACCCCCCTCCAGAAGTTTACAAGAAGATATCTAGCTATCCCGGAAACTAGCACTGCGTCCGAGAGGTTGTTCAGTCTCGGTGGGAACATTGCCATCGACACACACCAGTGTCTGTTGGATGAACACGCTGAGGATCTCATTTGCCTGCCTTCAAATAGCGATATATTTCTTTAATTAGTTAATAAAAGCTAACTGATTGAATTATCATATTGTTTTTCAAATAAGTTATTTCATTCTCCTCATTTCCAAAGGAAAGCCTTTGAAAAGCACAATCCATTTCCGTGCTGTCAATCAATTGGATGATGTCAATTAATTGAGCAATGAAAATGAATTGACACCCATTTCGATGTCAATTAATTGACCTTTGTTAATTAATTGAATGACTTCAATAAATTGTTATATCTAAAATTCCCGACAATTGAATCGACAACTTTTCCAATTATTCTTATAATTGATCGATATCGATTTTATCTATGATCGCACAGGCCTAGCACTATATGTCTATGTCCGACAGAAAAGATAAAATAAGAGATACATAGCCGAACAGATAGGTACAAAAATTCGATCTTCCTACCCACAATACGTGACCATTATAAAAATTTAGATCCACTGAAAACACTGCCGAAATACACTTCACCTTTTCATCCAATGCACCTGTAACATTCTCCTTTACACATTTATGCGGCTGGTGTCCTAACATCCCCTCCCCCTTGCCCATGCGGTAGCTCGTAGGGTAGTAAGTAGATGCAGATCTATTCACTAAACACTTAACCGTGAATTAAGTTGATGTGGTAACTTCCCATTCCAAGGATGAAAATTTGAAATGCAGCAGTGGCGAAGATTTTTCTGATGAATACTAATCCCTACTTGGATGCTATTTGGAGAACAATTTAGAAATCCGAAATGTTAGCCTAAGGAACCAGTGGCGTTTGGCTAGCTTAAGCCGATTACCAAAACTCTTTCCACTAGTCATCCATTCCAAAGTAATTCTGCCCTCACAAACCTGCTATTATTCAGTACAAATGACCTCGGCTTTCAAAGGCTTCACCAAATATCTGCTGCCACAAATATTAAACATTTCTGCACGTACTTGACCTACTTTTTACTTTCCATTTACCTCGTGAATTCTCTTTTTCATCGCTTGGGAGTTTTACTCCACCCTGAACACTGTGTCATAGTTTATTATCGCGACAGCTTGTGGAAATATGATGGCTTAAGGATGTTCTGGCTTTTGCCACTGTGTAAAAACCTTGCCATATTCAGGGTGACTTGAACTGTCCTTCACTTCATGTTATCCGAGGCTCGCTTTTACATATCGTGGCAAACGCTTAATATCTTGGTACGCGTGGTGTGGTTCTTTGTGATAGGAGGGTAGAAATTTCGTATTATAGTCACAACTTGTAATGGAAGTCTTATTCTTGCGAGTTCGATATTTGAAGCGAGGTATTTCAGCTGTCACTGTCACTTCCGGCCACTTTAACAGCTGCGAGTCGAGAATCTTCTCATCTTGACCTTGGGCTCCTGTCTTAAAGGAGATATGCGAGAATTAAAAGGGAGGCAGAGCATCATCTTAAAATTGTGAATATTAATCGAAATTTAATGAAGTCTGCTCGGAACAAGACACTAAGTTTATCTGTAACTAAATATGCGTCATCTCCTGGACAAAAATTATAAGGAAATGAACCAGTGATGAAAGGGGGGGTTATTGCTGACCCTCAGCACGCTGTGACGATAGGTTCTCTATTAAAAAAGGTTGCACGAGAGATGGAGAGTTAGAGAACTATTCACGCACTAAATACTCGATTTGTTTTGTAAAAAATACTTGCTTAAACCCAATATTACATATTTGGCAATGGAATGGCCTGTTAATTTTTGTACAAAAGTTATGACCTGAACGGTAAAAATTAAATTATATTCCATAATTGAAAATGCTTTCAATGCACATCGACTAAAAACGATTTATTTCCGTTTCATTGCAGCTAAAATTCTTCAAAAAGACTTTACATTATATAGACTCATCAGTATCTTTAAACCGACTGACTACCCTACAATGATCGCTAGTACGTTAATAGTATAATTATCCCCACTTCATATACATTTGTTTATTACTGTAACGTTTCAATAAATGAATCAGATTGTAAATTCATGAATTTTTTGTCATTTGAAACAATGGAGTAAGGTGTATAAAACCAGTTTAATATAATTTGTCCAGTTTTTTAAATTTTTTTTTTTTAAGTTTCACCTAACAAGATCATATCACGAAGGATTTGAGAGTTCTGTCGGTAATTTTTTATCAAGTAGTCAAATATTACGGGTTCTGAGAAAAACCTTGTGCTATTTATGCTTCAATCTAGGTGTTGTTGCTTCATTTGCCCGTTTCGTAAAGAGCAAGCAGCAATTAAACTTTTACAAAATATCAATCCATTTTCTCCGCGAGCAGTGTAAGAGAGGTGATCGCTTTTTTGGGTAACTGCTCGGCACATATGCTCTTTTTTTATTCACGGGTTTTAAAGTTTACAGGTCGTTGTCCAACGTACAGGAACACTATTTTATTTCGACAAAATTTATGACTCACGTCACAAGGTCTTGGTTATGCGTTATGAGGGAGGAAGAAAACCGTTTTGATATTTTGAGACTTGATTTACCTACCTATTGAGTAAAACTTCTATTGGGAGAAAGCTAAATTTGTTAAGATGAAATTAAATAAATATATTCCGCTGGCATTTCTTTTATTCACGAAATGCTACTTCAAATTATTTTTCGAAACCCAGGACTTCCTCTTACCTTATACATTACCCTAAACTATCATTTAGTATTCAGATGGGTAAACTTTGAGTTTAAGACTATTTCAGTTTTAAAATATAACATTTACAACGACATAACATATAAAAGGATGTAAATAAGAGGTCGGTGAAGATTTGAATATCGCGAATAATTGTAGCGTTGCACGGAGCAGAAACGTGGACTCTGAGAAAGGAAGACGACAATAGGCTGAAGTTCGAGATGTGGTGGTGGAGGAGGATGAGAAAGGTGCGGTGGACGGAAAGGAAGACAAATGAGGAAGTTCTTGGTATGGTTGGTGAGGAGGAGAAACTTCTATATGAGATTTAGGGGAAGCAAAGTATGTGGCTGGAATAGGTAACGATGGGTTGCTTATGGACGTGATAGAGGGAAGGATGTTAGACAAGCGGAGAAGGGGAAGAAAGAATATTTTTTTATGGACGGAATGGAGAAGAGTGGAACGTGCCCCGAAACGAAGGAAGAAATACTAGAAGTAGATAGGGCCCTGCACGTTTAAAAATCTAACAATTTTTACTGATATACACCAAAGACGGTGAAATTCGCCAGGAAAAAATTATTTGACTTAACCGGGATCCAGACCCGGATCTCCCAATTCCCGGTAAGGTGTGTTAGCCAGTTAAACTACCTAGCCATCTTAGTACATGACGAATTTCAGCGGAGTTTTATACGAGCAAGTTGTTCTCGACTCCAGTCTACATTGTGGCACAGGAGACGCTGTCGTGCATGATACTCCACAGTCGCGACTGTTGGGTTTATTCTCCACGACTAGTCCAATCATTGCGATTGCACAAATGATATAGTACGCAGACACGCGCACGAGTGAGAAGATATACACCAAAGACGGTGAAATTCGCCTTGAAAAAAAAATTTGACTTGACCGGGATTAGAACCCGGTAACATGTGTAACATGCTAACACACCTGACCGGCAATCGGGAGTTCTGGGTTCGAATCCCGGTCAAGTCAAATGATTTTTTCATGGCGAATTTCACCGTCTTTGGTGTATATCTTCTCACCCGTGCGCGTGACTGCGTACCATATCATTTGTGCAATAGCAATGATTGGAAGATTTTTACTGACTTCCATTAATCATTTAATTTGTAAACCTTTAACCTGTAGATTACTTTAGTGAATGAATAAAAGGTCATATGTACTAACGACTGGAACTATCATGTTTCTGGATGCGATGCTGGTGTTCTGTGGATCCAAGAGTTTAAATTATAAATTAAATATTAATGCTTAAGAGATAAAGATTTTAAACGAAACGCCCTTCTGTTTGCACCATGGAAGAGATTGACTCAGAGGGGAAACGAATGTTTGAATCCATCTGATCATCAGTTCAGGTCATTCCTTCTGCCGCTGTTGTTTCGTATGCCAATCAAATGTTTGTTTGAAATCTCAGGAATAGCGTACATTTAAACATTCAGTGGAATGACGGGTCCACATTAGGGGTACATACAGAAATAAGTGCGTACCCTATTTGATATTTTAACCCTTTCAGTTTCTACTGCATGGCCAAATCAAAGTGCGGTTGTCCGAGTCCACAGGGTAGCTAATAACTAAGGATGAAATATGGTAAAGGTTAATGGTGAGAGCTCAATGAGGTAACAGAGCTTTACGTTGACAGCACAGCTACAAAATTTAGTCCTTAGAATTTGAAAAGTAGTGATTGAGCTCTCAAGAATAAGGGATAATTTCTAATCTTAAGTTAAACCAAATCAAACACAATCGCATTCAACTTAAAATATCGTATGTTTGCTGGTCGCAAGAAGTTCATGTTTTTAATAAAGAGAATTATTTTTTTTCCAATTAGCCACACCAAGTTTCCTTTAAGTACTAATATAAGCAGATACCATTGCGAATTAAATCATCGTTAACAGTTTCTGGGATAGTCTCAATCCCTGGAAGATCA
Source organism: Pyrrhosoma nymphula (assembly GCA_963573305.1). Lineage (NCBI taxonomy): Eukaryota > Metazoa > Arthropoda > Insecta > Odonata > Coenagrionidae > Pyrrhosoma > Pyrrhosoma nymphula. The sequence continues at coordinate 53,123,842 of OY754336.1, read as the reverse complement.
CTTAGTTGACAGTTCGTTACACCAAAGATATTCTAAAATATACTCCCATCGGGTAAGAGACATATATTCAGTGTTACTTGGAGGGATGTACAATCCAGCCAAATGGTCTTATGTAATAGATTTTACTATTCACAATTTTATTTTCTCCTCACGTATCCCGATAATTAACGTGAGAAGGAAAGAGCTACGAGGATTATGTCAATTTTTTTTACCGACAGCGTTATAAAGAATGGCATAAAAGTGAGCGACGTTAGCGAAATGAGAGAAAATTCCGTTTTGATTGTCTAGTGGCTTTTATGTGTAGCTAAAAATATTTCGTACCGATTCACGACTATACCAAATAAATATTTGAATAGAGTGTATTGGAATTTTATAGAGTTAAGCGGAATAATGCTTATTGAAGGAATTTTGACCTCTATTGCTTATTTCATATTCATTTATAATTAGGTGTCGTCAGAAACTCACGATTAAAAGTAAATACGAGCGTATAAAACGGTTGACAGAAGAATTATTTCAATATTTTGTGCTATGATGCTCTATTTTCTGCCAAATAATATAATTGGAAAATTCCAAATGTATTCACCGAACCAGATGGCGACATTCTGGATCAGCTCACCAAAAATATCCAGAATTAATTCTATGAGTCCATATGCATTATCTTTCAACCTTAATGGCTATGTGAACTTGCTAAATAAATAAAATGCAGCAAAATTCTCAAAAGTGATTGTGATTTCAATAAAAAAATCCGAAATTTTTGTATGGAGAAAAATTAGAGAAAAAAATCTTTGTAAAAGTCAAGAAAACTTCTTTTTACGATGGACCTTGCACGATGCATGGTACCTCGGACTAAAATGGCAGTAATATATAAAGAGACAGAAAAGTGATGAAATGTTTAATGAATAATTCGTAAGTAAATAAATGCACGGGAATCCATTTTATGACAGAAAAGTGATTTAGGAGCAACACAGTCACAAATGTGACAAAAAAGTGTTTATTTTACGTGCAATCACAGTGAAAAAGATGTTTTTGCCTTAGTTCTTTTATCACTGGATTAGCTATTTAAAGACGCTATCACTGTGACTGTAAATTGAATAAGGAACCTTAAAACATCATAACGTAAACAGTTTATATTAGCATTTTTACGAAAAATATCTGCACTAGTGAGAAATTTTTTAATGAAAATTTGGCGTTATAGACAATAAAATACCACTAAGCAGCTTTTTTGTCTCATTTATGCTATAAATAAGTTTTCAGAGTTAAAAACAGCAGAATGGGTGGGCATGCATTCTATACTGCCAGCCTTGGTGGCACTGGGGTAAAGCCCCGTCAGCTAACCTGCGGTCTTAAGTAAAAGACCTGGCAGGGTAGGTTTATCACTAATTAAGTCATGGTAGAGTACTCATCTAAACAATCGAAGAGATTATCAGACAACCATGAGTAATTCAGCTCTAATCAGTGGATGACCATACTCTGCTCACATTTCTAGAAGTAGGAAGTAGGTTGGTAGTATTTTCATTGTCTATTGATTACGTTCGGTTAACATGGAGATAAGATAAGGTATCTCGAATAAACCTTCAAATAACTGCAGGACCTGGCATACACTATTTCCTCCTTCAAACCAGTGGATATCTGACCTCCCTTCATTCCATTCATAAAGTTCAATCTCTTTCTTCCACTCTCACTTGCCCAAAGTTTTCCCATATGTCATGGTCTTCAGCACCTCTATTACCTTTTTCATCAATGCTTTTCCATTTTCTTTATTTCCTGCTGTAGCCTCCTCTGCTCACTTATCATTCCAAGCAATTTGTCGTTTGTCCTTTTCTCCATCCACCACACCTTTTCTCAACTACTTACCCAATCTCAAACTATTCAAATATACTCTCTGCTTACTACACCAGCTTTATGCACAGCTTTATTCACAAATTTACACTCCATATTAAACTTATCACCAAAATTTTCTTCACATCTTAAGGGTTACTTCCATTATGTCTCTCCTATAAGTTTATTTATTTTTTGATTATGAAATTATCATTTTCTGCTACTATGCCCATTTTACTCTACGAACTATTATAGTTAACTAAATTGTGCCGTACATTCCAATTTTTGCAGCCTCACTTTTGTAATTATTCAGCCCATGTTTAATACCGTTTTCCAATATGTCCATCAATGAATTGAATGCTTTAGATAGCTAACTAATGCCTTTTCATCAGCACATTTTTATTATCAATCAGTTCCCATCTTTCTTTTGAACTGCCCAAGGGCTCGTGGGGTGGACCAACAAAAACAACACGCGTAGGGCAGACAATTTATTTAAATTATAACGACAAGCGAGCTCGCTAAGGCGGAAGGAGAGGAGGATGATCGCTGGAAACCAGAGGAAAAGGGGCAATGGAGGGGGAGAGGTGAGGCGGCGATACCTTCCGAGGACCGGACAGCCGATGACCGTGCACAGAGGCGTCGTGCCGTTGACGAGGGGGAGCTCCTCTAGGCGTCTCGGCAACACAAGCTCGACAGCAAGACTCCCCCGAGCGCGGACTCCGCCTCCACTTAAATACGGGAGGTCCCATTGGACTCGGGGTCCATGCCCCACCAGAAAGACCGAAAGCCCTCGGCCCAGGCGCACCGCTCCCGACTCCCCCCCAGGGAGGAGGGGGTGGCTCGCTATCGGGCGAGGTGGACGGCTCGTCCTTGCGTAGCACCACCACGGAAACCACTTTCCGGAGGATGGAGGGGGGGGGGGGGGGCGCTCGCCAACGGGCGAGGCGGACGGCTCATCCTCCCTCCCTGCCGGCGAACCAAAGCACAGGGTGGTTTGGCACGGCGATGCGGTCGTTTTCTCTCCTCGCGACGCGCCCGCACTCTTCTTCATTTAGGATAAGGTAGGAGTGGGGGGGGGGGGAAGGTTATGTTTGCCTTAGCCCGCTCAATACATGTATATGCAATTATTTTTCTCTTTTACAGTCATAAATCCTCAATTGGTATCAATGGTAAAGACCAGGAAAACATCACATTTATGAACACCCTTGAGCGAAAAGCACCACAATTTGGTAACAAGCCAGACATAGGTTTTAACAACCAGTCGTAACAACCGTGCAAGCAAAGGGAGTCAATGCTATGGCAACAGTAGCCTTCAACATTAGCGATGGTGACAATTTTTCTGCCCTCCGAGGACGGTACATGAGAACAAAATACCCCTCCACTGAACACAGCAATGAACCAAGGCCCTTCACTCAGATAAGTCCTTCACAGAATGGCTGATACGTAAAAAGAAAATTAAAAAAAAAACAAATTCCAATACCATTTCCAGATTATAAATGATATTTTTTAAATACCCGATGGAATTTTCATTATCAATGACTTCCCTCGTGCACCAGCATGAACCAAAGAAACATGCATGGTTAGAAAAACACATCGCATATATTCAAAATAACATTCTTTGTTGAAGAAAGCACAAACAAAATAAAATTCATAATGAGATGACAAGGAAAGCAGGTAAAATACCTGTCCCTTTAAAATCATAAAATCTAAAGGTTCAATGTTTCACTTACTTAACATTGAGCAACAAATCAACGGTTCGTGACATGAATGGTTTTGAAACGCACAAAAAAACAAATGACACGAAACGCAAATCTTGGTCACAAAATCAGCATTTTTAAGTTATTTAAAACCAAACTTTTCAAAACTTTTCACACGATAGCATACTTAGATTCTTACGTTGTCACCAGAGAAAGGAACAGAATAACAACTAAATAATATGGCAACAATAACAGGAAGAAAACAAAATATCGGAGACGATAAGATAGTACTCACGCCTCCAAGTCTTTAAAAAAAAGGCGAAGAACAACAAAGGGCAAAACACTTCTAACAGAAAGAGAGACGAAGAACAATAAACCAGCCAAGAAAACAACTATAGCATCAGAGTAGAAAAAGAGAAACCCGCAAGGCTCCCACAACTAGGAGGGGGGGGAGGCCAAAGACTATCACCCTTTGAGGTGAAGTAGTCAGCAGTACCAAAAGGAAAGGAGAAAAAAAAAACAAAGGAGACCAAAAAGCCTCACTAAAAATTAATACGCGCGAAGAACAACCAGTCCCTGCTGGTCACTGACAACGGCCGCCCGCTCCGAGGCTGGTATCCCGCCGGGTAGGGGATGAGGGAGTCTGAGGTTGGGAGGAATGGGACAGGAATTTACCTCTCGTAGAAAGGTTTGATTTGCGAGACGTGGCACCGTCGCTTGGCCATGCTATTTTCTAAGTCTCCTAATTCTACCGTTACCGGTCCGGTAAACCTAATTATTTTCCGTGGACCAGACCACTTGGGCAGCAATTTAGCGGAAACTTTATTGACCGCTGAACTTATCGGGTGCGTTTTGTAACTTTTTCTTTCTGTCACTTTTATTCCTTCATTTACCCTTTCCCCAACCTTTCATAGCACTCAGCTACTACAGCTTAATGTTATGGGAAATAACAAAGTCAATAAAGGTAAACCTTGTCTTACTTCACAACCTCTAACTATCCACCTTGAGTTTCACTTGGCCACCCTCATCTGCGCTTTCTGAAACTTTTACGTCAATGTAAATATATAAATATCTCTATCAATGATAAAATAATAAAGTTCCATATTTGATTTGTAAAATAGTCTTATGCTATTAAATCATGATAAATAGCTTTTTAAAATTAAATTGTGAAAAAATATTTTTGAATTCTTATCAAAGTCAATGAACAGGCCTGAACTGATTCCTGGTTGTTTTTGACTTGTGTCGTAAAATTATTTGTAAAAGATCCAGAAGAAAAATTTCGCAAAAATGGCAATGAAAGTAACCCACAGCCTTATGAACTGGTTAATAAAAGAGCATTTTATGCAGCTGCAACTCTTTGCGAGTCGTTGGACCTTCCACTCTTATTAATTAACGAAAGTGAACGAAGAAATTTAGTACCAATCCAAAACTACAGAAATAATATACTTTATAATAAGAAAAACAAAGCTTTTCGTAAATAATTGAAGAAAAATACGCCTAAAGACCCAGCTACATGTTAGGATGAGCAAGAACTACCGATGAGTAAATTAAAATAAATACAAAGCAGACTGGAGGATGTAAAGTGATTACATTTCAGCCCTACGCTAGATTCTTTGTCAAGAAGAAAAACAATTAACGAGTAAAATATCTGAGTATCTTTTATTACTGTCCAGAGTGCGTTGAGAAGCTAGCGATTCTACCAGATCTTTCAAAAAGATAAGGCCACAAGTAAAGTGAGTAAGTTGTTAACTGCCTCTCTGAGATTTATCAAGATAATATAATCTGCAGATTAAGCCCAGGAATAATAGATTGTTTCACGAGAAAATTCGACAGCGAATAAATATATTGGCAGAGGAAATATTTTGGTAATGTATTATTCATTCTTGGTCAACTTTGGTAATGTATTATTCATTCCTGGGTACGTTGCCATAAAAATTGGGTAGTCCATATTTTTTTCATTGCGGCTTAAGTGATAATTTTAGAGAGACAGAAGCTTAAGTGCTTCTTGGAATACACTTGGCATTGATTCAAAATAATGACATACTGACATATTGTGCTGCAATTTGCTGCTGAGTTGTTTTCTTCGGTGAATGAAAAGTAGACTGTTTAGGAATATTTTACAGTAAAAAAGAGATGATTTGTATTTTTTAAAGCCGTATACTTAAGAGACTTCTGGATAGTGGGAGCACGTATTAATAAAACTTGATTATATAATCAACTTAGACATTATGTAGTACCAAAACTACTGAAAGTCTCAAAACCTCTTCTTGGTTTTAGTGTCACTGATACATTTTTTCCAAAGGCTAATAAAGAACTAAGACAACAAAAATCTTCTTTACTGTAATGTAAAAATGCACTCGAGATATCAATATTTAAATATCTGGGAGGCATTTTCCAACGTAAGCTATACCATAATTGCAAAAAACTATCTTAATTTTGGGATATGGCTATGCCCTGTAACATCTCTGTATGACCGCATATCATCACCGCACGCAAGCTGTGGCGTCGCTAGAAATGGAAATTTTAACCACACGTTTAAATTGTCAAGTTTTCGAATGTTTTTTTTGTTGCCTTTTAAAAATGTTACTCAAACTGTGGATGCAAGTAATTTTAGCTTGGCTAAATGGGGATAGTAAAAGTCTATGCTATGTTATTGAAAAATGTAGATATAGAAAGTGGCTACATTACACAAAACTAGTTAGAATTAATTAAAATCCTGGAATGTTTTCATAACTCATAAAAAGGATATATATATATGCCGGATGCACAATATTTGAAAAAATATCAAACAATATCATTTAAAAGTTTTCGCTTTTCCAGCCAAACAATCTCAGTAGCTATTGCTTTTTCTGTTTTTCGCAACTTCAAAACGTCCAAGAGATAGTCAATAAAACTGCCAACGGAATAATTTTATAGCCTATCTTGTAGCACATATTTAGGAGTACTGCATTAACATTTTCCCAATTTCCAACTAGAAACTGGAAAGGGGGTTTTTAGGCCAGCTGTTAACGATTTCCTCCCACTGTGCACTGGGTTTAGAGTAGTCCAATGTCGACCTCACGCACTCCAGATGTGAAGCCCGGAAGTACTTGCACCAGTACCGTAACAACCCGATCCACCTATGTTTGATGTTTTCCGCTTTGGGCAAAGGGAGAAATTTCGAGTTTTTCTCACTGTCCAGTCGGAAAACGCAGTGATGAAAGTCAAGTAAGGGAAAAATGATTTACCCATCTCTTGAGCGTATTACTTGCTTCATAAGGAAAACACAATAATGAGCGTTTACTCATAATCTGAGCTACCCTGAAGGATTAGAATTCCACTCTTCACCACAGCCTCGTGATGGAAAGATTACTGGTTAGTTTTCCCTCAGAGAAAACTGAAAATGTTGTAGGAAGAACAGGTATTGAGACACGGGAGAATGCAATGAATATTTTCCGAAGGACATAGCGGGCAGTTCGTTGGCAGTAGGTCTTCGAAGGTGGTAACATCTCTTGGTACAAAGGAGAACAGTGATTCATAAGAGTTTTATCGTGACATATACAGCAGCGGAGGGAAAGAAAGTATTTCAGTGGAATAGCGCAGAAAATAGTAAATGATTTAATACTACACACGGCGTAGAGATGAATTTTTAGCACAGCGTTTTGCACATGTAGTTTTATTTTTCACGACCATGGTTTAGTTACAGATCAACATCTTCAGGTGAACTCTGTAACAAAACCATGGTCGTGAAAAATAAAACTACATGTGCAAAAAGCTTGGCTGAAATTTCATATAACTTTTCTACTATGAAAGACTTCCACAAAGTTACGCCCGAAACAGTTTCTTATACGACAAACGGCGTTAAGATACATCCTATTTTCCGTTGCCTTTCGAGTATCGTGAGTCAACTACACATTAATATTCACATGAACGAATTATGAAACTCACTCACCATTTGAACCATCGCATGCTTTAGGTGAATGAACAAATACAGTATGGCACAGTTCACGCAAATTAATTTCATTTTGGAGGGTTAAGATTTTTGCGACAAAGATACAAAACGCAGGCATTGGCAGGGGAAGCATTTATAAGTAGAAAACTGATGAGGGGATCTCGAGAATTGAAAAAATGGCAAAGGTACGGAGAAAAACACTAATGAAGCCATAAAGCATGATTTTAGGAGACCCTTATTGGCAAGAAAATATAAAGTTATGTTTGGGAACATTTAAAAAAATTATAATAGGCTTGGAAATCGAAAAATAGCCGAGAACGGAGAATGTGTTTAATTGGCAAAGAAAAATGCTGAGAGTGCCAGTTCCTCTACAATCAATTGAGTTGATGACAGTAGAAAAAAGTGGCATAGTGAACGTGAATAGAAAAAAATGGCTTCACAAAATCAAATGCTTGGACATATTTTCCAAGGAAACTTACCAAGTGCATTGATTTACATCACATATTGACGTTTACTAGTGGAAAAGATGTAAAATCTAGGTCACTTGAGAATACGTTAAACCATTTGATTAAACTTATCTTTCGTTTGATAATGTCCTCGATGTGAAAACGGCTTCGCAACTCTCATCATTCAATAAGATAAGAATTTTTATTCCTACTTGATGTAAGAGCCATGAGAAAACTGACTTCAACAAGGGTCAACGGGGATATATTTACCAAATTTAGAAAGCATTTCATCACGAGATAAGGGCAATCTCCAACCTATAAATATAACATTAATAGAATAATTAGTAGCAGAAAAGTTTCTCGCCAAGCCAACGTTTCAAAGAACAATTCGCTCTTCATCATCAGGGCTTCGGCATGAATAGCATTGCCGAGTATCGGAGGGCAATTCGCCCTACGCACACTATCAAACATTCCACTGGCTTCTATCAATTATCCCACTGTCCCGCTCCAATTATTTTCTCAATAACTGGAAGACGTAAACTTCGCAAAATAATAACAGACACCGTTTGTTTTGAATATGAGGGCCAAAAACACTGGTAACGTACCTTTCCTTCTGCGTCAACATAAAACTTCTGCATTAAACTGTTGAAAACACATAGAGTATTTATAAGACGGAAATGGATAAATATTTGACGATGTTGGTGGTTTTTCGGGTTTCCGGCCAGGTCAAACTTTCCATTTTTGCCGAAGTTTCGATGAACGTCTCCTTCATCGAAACGTCGGCAGAAAAATCGAGAGTTTGAACCGTTCGGAAACCCAACGAACCACCAACATCGCTATACGCCGGGAAAGCCTTAAATATTTTATGATCTCCCGGAAAATAATGGTTGTAAATTCTTCTCGGAACCCCGACAAGAATTTACGTCTCGGCAATGAAGGTACGCAATCTTGGAAACCCTGGTAGCTGAACGCGGAGGCTACCTTCCTCCCTCGTGTACAGAGGCGGATTTAGGGGGGTGCGGGAGGGGGGCGGCCACCTCCCCCCGTAATTCCTGAATATATTGGTAAAATTGTAGTCATAAGATATTCCATGACCCCCAGACCCCCGGAAAGCAGCAATCCATCCCCCCCCCCCCAAACAACAACCTTAATCCACCACTGCGTGTGCATAAGAGGAATCGCGATCTCGTAGCGTTGAGTATCAATAAAGAGAGAACTCAGCCATTTCAGGGGAAACTTATGTATTGACAGGGAAGAGCGAAATTGCCTGGTTACTCTTCACCAGTGTCACTACAGGAAAACGTCTGCTGAGACGATATAGGGAGATGGTTATTTATACATGAACAGGCGTCAAGACGGCGTGGCTAATTTTCCGGGGTGTCCTCCGCGTCGACACATCTTCGTACAACAGTTTCGCCGGCGCGGCGTTTCAGCAGGCGTGTTCAGGGCATTTCACTTCATGCCTGAAAACGCCTGCTGAAACACCGGCGAAACTGTCGTGCGAAGATGTATTGACGCAGAGGACACCCTAGAAAATTAGCCACGCCAATTCCACCACTCCGCGGAAGCCTTCATCAATATTTAGGCGACAAGAAGTCCTTCACAATTGGACTGGTAAAATTTCCACACTCCATCGCCTCAATTAAAAGAAAGCGATTGATTTATACTCACATATCTGTCCATTAAGTCTCTAAAACCTAGCCGCTGGTCTGCATTACCCTTTGCTGGAAATTGTTCCTACAAATTGCGGAAAATTATTTCTAACCATAAGGTGCGAATTTCTTTTTATAATTCTTCGACAATTGATAAAATTCTTTTTAATTCAAAAGACATATTACAAATTAGAAAAAGTGGTGCATATAAAACTGTGGGTGATCGATTTGGTGAGCAATACATCGGCTAATTTGGCCTTAGTATAAAAGCAGGAGGGAATGAACGCATGCTATGCCACGCTAATACTAAGGAAACTTTCTGTTTTGCCTAGTGCTTTTGCTCCTCCAATCATTTTAGTAATTTTGATGCCGTAGCCATACGTTATATGGAGACATGTTATTTTATGAACAATTTGAAATGTTTAACAGTATTAATCAACTATTTAATGATGTTTTTGTCACCCATTCATCTTTCCTGAACCTCAGACATCCTAGGCCTATGGCATAAGAATTTTGACCATCACCCATCCCATATTTTTATTTCCCTCCCAAATCACTTCTCAATTTCACCATAAACCCTCCTCCCCGCCCTCCTCTTGTCTCTCGTTCACTTGCGTGAGTCAGAGTCAACGAACCTCACCTTGTTTTTCGACAACCTCCCTTTTTGCTCAACTTCCTACCCCACCCCCAATTTTGTGATCTGTAAGGCTGAGATTCGTATAACTGTACTCTGATAATGATATAATGTGCCGAAAACTTGGTCGGTGGCTATTTAAATGACGTAATATTTACTTGTGTTTTTCTATCTTCAAGGAAGGTAACTTAAAAAAGGACACAATTATAATAGAGAATTAATTACCGACAACCAAATAACCGATGCATCATATCATTAATCAGTTATTACTAAGCTGAGGACATTTAGGCACTAAAAATGAAGAAATAGGCAGCCTAAATAGGCACTAAAAATTTCAAAATAGGCACCTAAAATAGGCGATTAAAATTTTTTTTAATCGAAGATGTGAAAACAAAAATTTAAAAACCGATAAATCGACGAAAGTTCAATTATTAACTTCGGTCCCAAAAAGTTAGTCGATACCAGTAGCAGCTGTCACTATTCTAGAAGCACCTCTATTGGAATAACGGATTCATTAAGATGAAATTTGAAGGATCCAAGAAATGAATACATAGCATCACTCACAATTATAAAAACTCGAAGTCACACAATACAGAACGGCCACACGGCCACGACTTAACCCAAATCTCTAGTATAGCCTCATTACACAATTCTAAAAAAAAACATACGAGCTTCGGCTTGGGAACCTAGGATAAGCTGCCTAACCTTTGGCTTTGGAACCAGACAGATACCCACACAAGGATTTGGAACCTTGTCGAAGAAACCAAATTGCAGGCTCAACCAAGAAACCCACCCGTGGCTGGTATTTCACGGAAATTGAGCGTGACCCATACGGCGATGGGGTTACTGGTTCAAATGCATGAGCTGGTAGTGGCAATGTCACCATGGACCAACGCAATGTACTAAAAATGTCTACATAAAACAAACAGGACGACAAACAACAGAATGCATTTGGCGCCACCATATCAACGTTCTCAACGTTGTTCATATTATTAGGGCCGTATTTGCTCGCGATGAAAAACCATGTCTACTTTTTAAAGAGGTTTGAAACATGCTCTTTCAACCGAAAATGATTCAAAAGAGTATCCAGAAGGTCTTTCTATTGTAAGAGCGGGCAGAAAATAATATATTTTTGTCGTTTTTAAAAATGTCATCCTTAACGTTATCCCTATTTTTAGGGTCTTATATGCCTGCGATAAAAACCAGATATACTTTTTTAGAGGGTTGAAATCATTCTCTTTATAATAAAAATGATCCAAAAGAAATTCAAGAGGGTCTTTTTTTGTAAAAGCAGGGAGAAAATACCCTATTTTTGGCGTTTTCACAAAAAGTGTCAAAGTTTGACTCGATTTAAAATAATGGAAAGCACTTGGAAGATAAAATTTAATATTCATAAACCATATATTGATATGTTATCATGCTCAAAGTTTTACGTTGAATATATTTTTACTTCCTGAAATATAAAAAGCCAAAATTTTTATTTTTTTCGATCCGCAATTTTTCGGGCCAGTTTCGCCCTGAATTTTCTACAAGGAGGTCACTTTTACAGTTATTTTTATTATTTTGTTTAATAGAGCTTAAAAATTTGTACAAGATAGCCAATTTTTGTGTCTCTTATCAAAATATCTCTTGAGATACTATGCCTCAAAGTTACCGAAATCTCATAGTCATACTGAAGATGGCTGCGGTACGGGATCAAGCAAATTACTGTGTATCAGCAAGTATACAATTGGCGAACGTAAAACTTTACAAATATTTATTGGGAATATGTGTGAATGTCAATACAAAATTTCATTGAAATCCTTGATGGTCGAGCGGGGACCACCAGACCACTTGGCATGGAATGACCCAATAGTGTACCTTTAAGTGGGTGAAAAAGACGTTCGAACTGATGATACATTATTCACATTATTCCTGTCTCATTATTCCTGTCACATACCTCACGTATTTCAATAATTTCATCTGCAGAGTATAATGCAGTATTTAGCCAGGTTCCCCATAATATCAATATTGGCTGTCAAGGCAGATCAACTTCAGGCATACTGCCTGAAGTTGATCTGCCTTTAAACTCAGCAATACTGAGTGGTACCTTCAAAAATATTTTTGGCAATTGAAACCATCGTATGTACCTACGCATCACGTAAAATTACTATAATTGTTTTTCTACTCTTAAAAAAAATAATACTTTGGATGATTTTTCTTTATGCATGTTTAATGTCATAATTTCAAACTTGATAGATTAAAAAAGAAACTGAAATAACTGACAAGCTCTACACTTAAGAGAAGTTTGGTGACGTTGAGAAGAATATTGCTTTTTTAGGCCCTTAAATAGGCGAAATCAGCAGAAAAAGACATAAACAGGTAAAATAGGCATTTTTAGGCAGTATCAAATCGCTTTAATTTCGCCATAAATGATCCTAAATCAACTTATAACTTCATAAAATTGGTTTCCTGAGTAAAAAAAATAGGCATTTTAGGCAATGTCCTCAGCTTAGTTATTACTCTTCAATTCATTGGGAAATTCACGATACTTACATCATTCATGCGAATTACTACAATAGATGTACAAATCAAATGAGTTTATTGACCAAAATGTCTCAAAAAGCAAATGATGGCGACAAATATCTACTCATCTTATTCACATGGTTGATCAAAAGATTACCATCGCTCATGCAAGAATCTTAGTGGTCCCACAAAATAAGATACCACTCTTATCACGATGTCGCGGCTAGGTAAAGGAATTCCAACTCTTCAGTGCAACAATCAACTCGCTCAAGTGGCTTTGGTCAGGACTGTGGACTGTGACTGCTAGATGTACGGGTACAGAGCTATATATATACAGATGCAGCTGAAGGAGCAGGATTTGTCGAGCGTTGTTTTATTCCTCCGAGGATCTTAGCCATGCTTTTCATTATATCCTTCTTCACAGAATCTTCGTCAGCAACGTTGGCTGTTCTCACTTCTGAAGTTAGAGGAATTGTGGTTTAGTAGCGTTAATTTTAATGAAGATAAAACTCAGGATCCCTTTTCAGGGAAACTCGCGTATTTTTCAGAGAAGAGAGAAATTGTCTAGTGACGCGTTACCCGAGCCAATGTGGGACTACATCTACTGTGACGATTTAGGAAGAAGTTTTCTTATAACTGAACAGGCGTCAAGTAGTCCTTCACAATGAGACATCCCTGGCAGACGGACACAACAATTTACGAGCGAATAGGTATCCCTCCGCGCTACGTCACACAAGGAACTCAATTCAACTCCGATTTCTATAAGGCATATGTGGAGCCAGGTCGTAGGGAATGATTTTTCCACTGAAAAGGGCCTTCTAAGTTACTGCCACCATGCTTCGCTACCACAAAACTAATTCTCCAAAAGGATAAGGGGTGATAGGTTTGAGACGAGGAAGCATTCTGCGGAAATGTTCATGTGGGCTGTGGTGACTGTCTTTCCGAAGTTTAGAAGCGTGAACCACTGGGAAAGAAATGATCTTCGAAACCTGGTGTTGGAAAAGGATGCTAGATTAAATTGACAGGCAAAGTGAGGAACAAGGAGGTGTAGAAAAGAGCTAAAGAGGATGGGGTTCTGTGGAGCAGCATGCGCAAAATGTAAACTCCGAGGATTAGGACACACTCTAAGACGCGATGAATTCGATAGGAACATACTGAAGGCGACAAGGGAAGGATTAATCCCGCGAGGAATACCACGGTGTTAAAGATCAAGGAAAAAGAAGAATCTGGCTAATTGATCTCTAGGGACGTTCAAATTTATCATGGGATAGAGAAGCAATGAGAAGTGCAATTGGTTCAATCAATGGATTCAAAGATTATTCTGTTATGTTTTTATTTATTTTTATTCTTATATTAGAGTAGATACTTTTTAACAACAATGACAACATAAAAATTGGTATTAGTGTTGAGCATTAGAAAAATAAATAACTTGAAAGAAATAAACTTTTGAGAAAGAAACTGCAATAAATAATCGAATGATTTTATTTCAGGACAAACCTGCCGAAGGAAGTCATGGGTTTTCCAGATTATCCTATTCCAGAACAAGAGAAATCCTATTTACCTGCTTCTGACATCTTAAATTTTTTGAAGAATTACGCAAAAAATTTTAAGATCTATGATCACATAAAGGTAAACCTTTGACGTTCAACATTGCTAATGAAAACTTAAGATATTTGTAATTGCAAATTTTGTTTCGGTATCATGTTATATATTTGGTCATTAATCATTGTGGAATCACCGTAACGTTTTATTTTCTAGCGTTTTTCATTGAATAATTGAGTTAAAAATATATAGTTACTAAAATAGTCTTTCAGTGAGTAACATACTCTATTTGTACATTAATTACTATATAGTTTTACCACGTGGTATCAAAGATTGAGCCAGTGGGCGCCGGTTGGTTGGTCAAAGTGAAGGATTTGAGGAATGACAAGGAGGAAGCATTGGAATTTGATGCTGTGATGGTGTGTAATGGGTATGTTTATTGTCCGCAGTCGAAAAGTAGTAATAAATGTAATGGATCATGAGTTGTTAAAGGCTCTAAATAATTAATAAAAAATATTTCTTTGAGATAAAACTGAGAATGCAATAAAAGAAAAATTAAAGTGGACCTGTAATATTTTTTTTCTGGCATGAATGCATTCCATTCACAACTGATAATATAATCAAGCTGCCATTACATATAATACATTTCTATGTGAGTTTGGATTAAAAGAACTGTTCAAAGTACCCTTGGGTATCCAATGCAGCGGAGTAAATCTCATCTGCTTGCAGATAAATGTTTGGAACGACAACATCATAATCATTTGGTATTCTACAAATGGGTTGGCTGACTTCGTGAACGATTCTTAGTTTATGAAAGTTTATGGGTTTATTATCCAATTTTAGACAGATTTGTGAAATGTTCATATACCTGATTATGTATAAAAAGGGGAGTATCAGGCGTGATATGGTGGAATTTCAACAAAATGAATATTAAGTTGCAATTTTTCTCTGGATAAAGTCTTAATATGACCTAGGTTTTGATATACTACATCATCATCAGGTCAGATCACACAACTGATGATGATGTAGTACATCGAAACCTTGGTCGCATTAAATCTATATCCGTTGGAAAATTGCAACTCAATTTTGATTAGCTGATTATGAATTTTTTAGCCCATAAGGTTCTCCAAAACTCATACTTTCTTACTCCCCTAATTTTCTTCCAATCGATATTTAAAATATCTTTAATCCCTTTATTAATCTTTCCCCATTTCGATTACTACTCCCTAGTCTTTAATTAATTGATTGATTCATTGAACATTAAAAGGCAACGGCTGCAAAACTCATGTATACGATTTGTATTTTCTTTACGCCGTGATGACCATATTTCTCCTTAAAGGGCTAAACTATAATGGTGAAACATAAAAGATAGACGCAGGTACATTTTGAATAGATTCCTCTATCAGCTATTTCAATGTAAAGAACCTTTGTATTTGTTTGATGTTTTTAAGATGTTACCTTGGTCTAGATATATAAATAAAGCAGTAGCACTTTATTGTTATCCCTACTCATCGCACTACAACTTTCAACAAATCATTTGTAGTACAGTTCTCATTTTTCTGGATATCATTATCAACTTAAATAAAAAATGTAAACACTATCCAAAACTCCCAGGACAAATTTTATAAATTTCTGCTGCAACATTAATTCAATGTTTATTTTTTATCATTGTCATGTAATTTGTTCTGTATTTTAATATTTAATTTTATTAATCTTTATTTCTTATTCAACTTTATTCGTCACTGAAAGAAGTAATTTGTAAAATACACCATCGAAGGAAATATTTTGCTTAATTTTTGCTCAAATGGCTTTGTACCCGCAGTAATTTATCAAATCTATTTAAAATGCCGTTCTCCGTACCTCCGCCATCTTTTCTCGATTCTCGAGATCCCCACTTTAGTTCCCTATTACTTATAAATGCATCGTCAGCCGCTGTAATTCTGTATTTTGTGTCCTTACTACAAAGCCATTACCCTTACAAAATACTACTTATTTGCGAGAACTTTACCCTTCATTATCTAAAGGCTAAAGCCTTGTCGATGCAAATGGGAGCTAAAATTATCGACCATTCTTCAGTACATGATATGCTTTCTCGCTTATGCTTTCCTGGATGTCACCGAAAATTTTTTTCCTTGTTCATCCTAAGTTTGTACTGAAAATTTTCCTAAAAATAACCGTATTGAACTACTTTATAAATTATATTAACTATACCTATATATTTTATGCCATGCCGCCATTGCATTTAAAACCGGGTGCCTAATTCTGGAGAATCTCACAGCTATGACTGTTATCTTACAGTTTGTCTGCATTCATATGTTATGCGATCTTTTTCACTATAAGGAATGCAATGACCGCTCTAAAAAATATGCATTTATTTTTCTATAGTCATTACTCTACACCACATATTCCTCACATCAAAGGCGTGGAAGAATTCAAAGGCAAACAGCTGCACAGCCACGATTATCGCGTCCCTGAGGTACTTCGCGGCCAGCGTGTGGTTGTTATCGGTGCGGGTCCGTCCGGCATGGACCTCGCTCTTGAAATTTCACGCCAAGCGGATAAAGTGAGTCCAATGCTATCGTGTGAATATTAGTCAAGTGTTTTTGAAAAAAAAATCCACTAATCAGTGTATCAGGATTACTGTCAAACTATGAATCAGTGTTTCACCGTACGTTCTTTCACGATATGAATGTCACTATTTCAATTACTTGACGAGCAGGTATCTTTAATACTTCCTCTTTTACGCCGCTTCTTCTGTATTGGATTCCAGGTTATACTGAGTCATCACTTAACAGACCCAATCGCAACAAAATTTCCAGATAATGTGCAGCAAAAACCAGACATAATACAATTAAGTAAAAATGGAGTTACTTTTAAGGATGGTTCGACCGCAGAGGTTGACACAATTTTTTACTGCACTGGTAAGCTATTCATTTACTTTTTTTAATTTTACATTCCTAAATGGGTTAAAATGACCGCTCTGGTACCTCTAGTATTAATTCTAAGGGACATCTTTAAGTTTTATACAATAAATAAAAATAAATGTTCATTTTTCTAACAAGTGATTTCTCTTTGTTATCTATTGTTTAGGCTACAAGTACAACTTTCCGTTCCTAAGCGAAGCTTGTAAAGTGACAGCGGAAGAAAACCACGTCAGGCCTTTGTACAAACATCTGATTCATACAGAATTCCCAACCCTCTGCTTCATTGGACTGCCATTCTACGTTTGTGCTTTCTCGCTGTTCGACTTGCAGGTAAGATTTTTCAAACAAATAAGTGTTATGATAAATTAGTTCATGAGGAATTATAATTTGTAAGAAAGAGATGATCCTGTTCAGAAATTACGTCCCTCCTAATTGGAAATTTCTTATAACAGAGTCTTATAAGAACTCTATAGGACTTATAAGGTTCTTATAAGACTTAAAGAATTCTTATAAGTCATATAGAGTTCGTTTAAGACTTAAAGAGTTTTATAAGACATCTGTAAGTTCTCATAAGAAATCTGAAGACTTGTCGACTTCTCACAAAAGAGGCATGTAAGTTCTTGTAAGAAGCGTTCTCCTAGGTGAACTACTACAATTTTATTATATAAAGCCTTATGTAGGTTATTATAAGTTGTCATTTAATATTTGACACTTTTAACAGCATTGTTAACACTTTTCAAGCGAAGGATTAGAACAAAAGAATGCTATGAATGAATGCCAGCTGGCATTCATTCATTGCTGATATCACACAAACTAATGAAGTTTACACTACAATTCTTTTACGATTGGAACTTAACAAATCTATCATTGGATAATACTAATATTGATAGCGACTGGCTGCCAATGTTGTTGGCTTTTTCCAGCATGTTTCAAAAGATATTTCTTCTATTCTTGAGAAGTAGAATAAACTTTTGCCTTTACCCTACAGTGGTGACGTGAATTTTTGGGACATGAGTGTTGACGTCGCGTCGGTCTCCTTGACCGATATAGACTCGGGTGAGTTTTGGAAGGCAAAATGAGTATTTATTTGAATTATCTTTAAATAAAGACTTTAAATTGATAGTTGTATTTATTTTACTTTTTCTCTACAAAAACAGACTTTTTCAACTTTTATTCCTTTGAATATTAAACCGGAATGTTTGCATAAATTAGGACTTTTTTCTTTATTAGAGCAAAAAAGCAGTTCCTAGGTATTGATGATGAGCAAAAGGTTTCATTTTTAATTAAATGTCAGAAATTATTAAGATTTGCAGTTAGTCAATATTCAGGGATTTTTCAAAAATATAAGTGGCAAACAAAGGCATCCGCATTTTTAGCATAAGGTACATGTTTCGCATAGCAAAGTTACATGTTCAAGGCAGAGAAAGGAGTTGCATAGTTTACAAGAGTATCGCGTGTTACGATTCCTCTTACTGTCACAATATATGCAGCAACCAATCTGTCCTTCAGTAGGATTAGGAGGTAGTTCTGATGGCTTAATATTCAGCAGTTCATTTATCCGCAAACGAGTGATTCGTGGGATGTTTTCCATAGATGCACGATTCCTTAGATTTTTTCTATTACGGAAATTGCAACACCTTCAATAAATTTACGCCGTACAGTGTTTTCTTTCTTGTAGTTTATAGTGTATATAACTTCAGTGTCTACTGCTGATACATTTAATAATGAATAAAACACGAAAATTTGCCAACACCGTGTTGGTTTAGGGCAGTTGTAGTTAGCGCACAACCTATCCGCTATATATACTTCACATTTTGTGTCATTTTAGGTCAACACTATACCAGGTTTTTTAGTTATTTTATCAACTTGGTCATTGCCGTTCATGCATGAAATCAAGAGAGGATTTCAATGAACTTTATTGGAATAAACGAAACTAAAGTGCAATTGATGTTTGATTTTAGGCTTTCCCAGCGAATGATGCCGATGACTTCTTCTCGGGTTTCCCACCGGGTTAAGCTCTCCGTGATCGCCGACGTTTTGGAATAAGACTTTCCTGTCATTCTCAAGGCTCTGGGCCCAGAGACTTTATAATGGGAGAAAAGTCTTCTACCGAAACGTCGGCGATCATGGTGAGCCTAACCTGGTGGGAAACCCGAGAAGAAGTCATCAGTAAAGTGCAATTTTTCCTAAAACTAAACAGACACGACTTCACTTAACGTCCTTTTTATTGAACGAAATCTTGATTTAAACCGTCATTATTTTTTGATAGTACCAACTAAAGTTAGCTGATATTTATTCAGCAGTCTCTCAAGAAGTTCAACACTAGTGAACCAATTGTCCAGGATAATATTACGGTTTGTGTAATAAATTGGTTCACACATACGTTCAACCACGGAAAGTGCGCTAGTGTCCGTTGAATACGGTCCTTGGGGTTGTTTTCCAAAGTAAACCTATAGGTTGGACGTGTAATAAATTTTAGAATCGCAAAGGGTATATATGTTTATTCCATATATGGCAAGTATGTATTGGCAAAATCCACAGCGACCTCTAAGTGCCTCCAACTTCTCGTATATCGACCTAGGCAGATAAGCTGAAATTATTTCTGCAGTTTTCAACAAACAAATCAAATATCTCTCGCACGGAGGAAAGCTTATAAATGTTACATCTTTAATCTCTGGTTTCTTTGTCAAGCGTTAGATGACGCAGCAGAAGTCTGAAACGCTGAAGTGACATGACAAGACGAAATATTTCAATTGAATTGCCTTTGGTACTAAAGATGCCTTCGGCATTTTGATGGTTACTTTTATTTATACTACGAAGCAGTAGAATTTCCAAGAGTGCTTCAATTTCCTGTACTAATAGATCTTGTGTACGTGCTGCGCCCGTAATTCAATAAAAAAGTTTCAATGACTTTATTAGTAGGTACAATGGGTATTTACGTGAAGATAATAAGCAATAACTAATGAATATATATTCCAAAATATACAATATACCTGTTAAAATAGTAATACAGGGGGTTTTTCGTCGACTCCAGTGTCGTTCCAACCGCAGGTATGATAAATGCGTGCAAACAGAGATGACTGACTCATGGTAGAAGTATTCCTTGATCTTATATAAGGTATATGTAACTACCAAGACTTGAAATAGGAATCCACAGCATGGCAAAAGCGGCAACATGTTAATATTTTCACATAATATATCAATGCTATACTTTCGGTCTATGAGACCAGGCGTCACCACTCCGAAAATAAAATAGTATTTCAAGACGCGAGTGGTGACGCGCGGTCTGTTGGACCGAAAGTAGCAATTTGTAGCAATATGCTTGGACTAATTGTAAGTTTTCTATTCATATATTGGAAGAGCAGTGTGAAATAGGCAGTTACTGAAAAGCATGAACTGACATTATATACTTCGCGTGCGTCACCCATAAGATTAAATCTTCGGTCTTTAAGACCGGGCGTCACCACTCAAGGGTTAAATGGATTTTTTCAACCCTGAGGACCATTTAGGTGGGAAGTAAGAAAATTAATCTGCGTTTTATTTTTTATTCTACATTTCTTCATTTCTGAAGCATGGAACGCATAAAATTTTGTCTATTTCTAATAATGTAGAGAGTGGAATCTATAAACGGAAGGAAATAATAGTTCCCTTGGAAAATAATTATTTAAAATAAACTTTTGTTAATATTTGCAAATGTCATTTAGGCTAGAGTTTTATGTACACATATTTAAAATTCATGAGAGGAAATAAAGTGGCTAAGTTTGTGTAAAAATATCATGCAAAATTCTACATTTCATTTGATGTTTATCATGTAGGTATATCCGTGGAATCAGCATATATTTTGGTTCCAAGAGGAATCCTCCAGAACGTTTAAACAGCTGTAGTTTTATTAACTGTATCAATGGCCTCAACCATTCATGAGTTAAGAGTAAATAATAGTGTTTTGTACAATAGTGACAATATGCTGAAACCGGGTAGATATAGCAGTACAGAGAGGAGAACGGGGAACAAAAATTAAGATATGGACAAGAATTTCTACATTACCACGAAATACATTGAAATTATTTATCAGAGTAACCTTGGTAAAATACTGAATCTGGGACTATTAACTGATTCTTGCAAGCTTTAGTGTAACTGTTTCTTTAGTGTTACTGGGACTTCTTATCAATTTATACTGCGATGACTGAAAATTAATGTGGCCAAATATAACAACTCCAAGCCCGGAAACTGGTTTTAAAAGGCTAACTCAACCTTAACAAGCCTTTTTTGTGTGAGTTACCAGGGTAAAAAATGAATTGAAGTTAAATTAGAACAATTACGAGGAGAAGATTATAAAAGATAGAACTTTGAAATGGTAAATTAGTAAAAATGTAAACCAGAATACACCAAAAAATAAATAGATAGTATATTGCAGAACAGATAAAAAAACTCCTTCTTCCCTACGATCGACTGGTGGCCATAACAAAAGACGATTGAAGTACTAATGCAATTCATTTGTTCTCTTAAAACCCTTCCTCATGGTAGGTATCCAAACATCCCCCACATAACGGCAGCTGGCAGGGTGACATATAGATGTAGGTATTTGTTTACTTAAGGTAGTGTGAGCGATACTTTTCTCTAGTTATTGAAGAAACCATATTCGAATTTTGTATTTAAACTCAAGCAGCAGTAAGCAGTATAAAACATATATAGGAACATTAATGACGGAAAAATTGTTAAATGTAGCTGAAAGTCTTTGTCATTGCCTATATGTACACATAAAAGTCATTAACTTGACTCACTTGTCTCATACCGAGCGCTGAAAAGGCCTTCACAATCGTAGGTTTTAGCGATATTGTTGTAAGTATAGCGGTGAGTAGTCAATTTATTTTTAAAATAGCTGATGAAGCATGTCATCTGTCTACTTTTAAATTTCTGACGCAGTTTATATGCCAGAACCTCGTCATTTTTTAAAATAAATTCTCTCTGGAGCGCCTAGCCGTTCCATTGAAAAAGGCTGATATTTTATAGCAAATATCTCAAAAAGAAGTTTTTGTTAATGCCTGACATTTTGGTATCACTGGAATCATATGGATTTGGCATGGAATTTTGTATCATAAGAGGCCAAAAACTTTAAATTTTATGTGAGGTGATATCTCGTTCAAACTACATTAACGGTAAAACTTATTCGCCTTTCCCTCTTTCAGTGCCGGTTTTTCTTGCGGGTGCTGGACGGCACCTTGACTCTGCCGAGCAGCGAGCAAATGAACCGGGACGCCGTGCAGGAGCAGTCACGGCGTCGCGAGATGGGCCTGGGCACTCGTCAGGCCCACATGATGGGCCCGATGCAGGGAGACTACTACGAAGACCTTGCCCAAACGTCGGGTATTGAAGGATTGCCGCCTGTACTGACCAAACTGCACAACTTTAGCAGCCAACGTTTCCTGGACGACCTCGTCAACTACAGAAATGACAACTTCAAAATAATCGACAAGGAAAATTACGTGCTCATCAAGTAACTAAGGCTACCGGTGAACATTCCCCACTCCTTCTCGGCGAAGAACAACAAAATTAAACAATGTCGGGATGAAAACATTTGGTACGACTTTAAAACCTACTTTAGGAACGTTTGATGGAGGTTTTAAAGGAATGAAAGATGTTTCACATGAAATGGTCGTCACGCTTTGAAACAGGTTGTGCCCGATCGTGACGAATATCCTTGTAAGTTAATGAATGGCAGCGTAAAAAACCTACGTTTTGTGTTTTCATTAACCCACTGGAGTAAAGATGAGTAAAAGATGGTCTCGTGGCAAGAATCTTGTGCCTAACAACAATTATGTGATGGAAATTTTATATTCCAACTTTTTGGGCCAAAGACTAAGAGCCTCCATATTATGCTTCATGTGGACTTATTAGGAAAGCGTAAAGAAGATGCGTTACGCTTTGGATATAATTCAATTTGATGTGCTGGTATTGGACAGATAAAAAGCAGAATCGGAGTATAAAATCGAAATTTACTGCTGCCATCACGACACTTCACCAAAAAGACATTTTTATCCAAATATTTTTAATGTGATGCTCATCTAATCATCTACAGAACGTAAAATATGGCCTAGGGGAGTTGAAATACATCTTAAAATTCTTCCAAATTGACATTTTTGTCTTAATTTTGAGTGGCATTCAAATTTCGTCATTGTAGCAATTAAGGTCCAGCAATGCAACCAATTAGTCATAAATGGGAAAAGTATTCCATTTCAGTCCAAAATCTACAATACCAAAACACAGAAAAACATAATTATCACTGCATCGTCAATCATTTCAAATAAAAAATCCTCTCAAGCACATACGTAATTTTTGTTCGAACGGGTATTTCTCCACTGATATGCTCTACATAGACCAATCACGTTGACCTGAAAACCATGAATTGGCGCAAGCCTCATTCAATAGAATGGTATTTCGTGTTCAAAAATAAGTATTTTGCTTATATATTTTATAGTCATTATTTAATCACCTAGTATAAAAGTGAATTGTTGGTACGGAGTGCGGTAAGAATAAAAAAATGTGCAAATTGCCTTGTATCCAAAGCATGAAGTACCAAAAGCAGGTGTTCAAAGATATATGGTTACAAAGCAAAAACACGTTTGCTGTCAAAGAGTACTTACATCCCTCGGTCCTGGGGCAGGGGTAAAACATTATATAATGATCAAGCCTATCAAATGATGTGAATGAAAGTGGTGTTGCCAATTGAAAATTGGTTTTAAATACACTTATAACACCCGAGTATCACATGTAAAATCCCAAACTGAGACGGTACTTGCATGAGCATGAATTAAAATGGGACAATCAATTGGTTGTTTAGTAATTTTGCAAATTGACTGAGGGCTAAGTTCAATTAGGCCATATGTGATTGGTAGTAGAGTGGATGAATGACTGATTTTTGTATAAACTACAGAAGGGTGGAGAGGAATCCTGCATATGCATTAGCCCACTGTTTAAGTTTATACTAAAACGTTTGACGTGCGAGGGTTTTGGGTAGTAAGGCGAGGTGGTGACGTGCTTGATTCCCCAATTGAAATACATGTTTTTAAATTCTTTCGCATTGAATACACTGGTGTTACTAGATAATAAGGTTTTTGGTAATCCGACTATGGCAAATGTTGTTTCGGCTATTGTTTAGGCACTGAATGGTCACCCCAGACGTCCTGTTCCTCATGGGAATAATAGTAAAAAAAATTAGTAAATGCATCAATAATGGCAGGGATTACCTTATTGCCTGATCGCGTGCGTGTGAGGGGGCCCATGAAGTCAACGATTATCTTCCCCGACGGCTTAGATGTTACGTGAGGGGAATGATACCCTACCTGAGTGTTATTGGCATTCGGGGCAGGATTTAACGTAACTCAATATGTATTGGTGCATATTGGACCATTAAAACTCTCGTGATACTTTTTCTTTTGATTTTTGATATCCCAGGTGGCCTCCCAGTTCCGAATCGTGGAAATATGCAATCACCATATATTAGAACATCTATAGGAACATATATTATTTCATCTATAGAAACATACATTAGATTGCCCTTCCCTTTACGCCGTCGAAATACATACAAATTCCGGCATATTTTCAAGTTACTCACATTTTCCCCCCGATTAAGTCTCTCGAATAATTTATAACATTCAGGGTCCCTAAGCTGGTGCTCAAGAATAGACGTAAAGGCTATTGGCGTGTCTTGTAATATTCAAAGTTGAGGACGAGATTTCTCATCTTCAATTTGGAGCTCCTCTGGACGAAGGTCCTTCTGGATACATTATATTTCTGTATGTAAAGATCTCGTCAGAAAGCTGGGAGAATGACAGCTGGCACATGCCAAACTGCCCACTTATCAATTGGATAGGTTATTTGCTCTGGTTTTTTTCGTTTTTAAATTGTGATTTTCACGACTAGTTTAAAATTTTATAATACCTACAAACAGGTGCGTAATTTACGTACTTGAAAATGGGCTTTGCCCCTAATGCATTATATTGAACTACATTATTTTCCACAATTAAATACGTACCTAACTTGAGGCTGGTGTCCTCACAACGATCTCATATAATAGCCATATTGGTACCTACTATGCCGACCATGCCGCAATGGGATGCCGTAAAAAATGATGGCATGGAAATCGCCGTGTGACCCTTCTGGAAATATGATTTGCATTCTTAAGACTCTATAGAAGGCACATACAGTTAAGGTTAAATAATAATAATATTAAGAAATTCACTCACCTTGCAAAAACTCCCTTATTAGGATGGTTGGACTCGCTGACCTGCGGACGAAGCTCAACTCGGATACGAAACACCGTTTTTGGCAGTGTTATAGACAGGATTTAAATCTCTCTATCGATGAAATCAATGAGGAATTGATTATATTGAGTGATTAAATGAAGGTGAGTAAAAATTGTTACCGTCTTTGGACGGTAGGTAGAAGTGAAAACTTGTAAAATGTGTTCTATAGCTATAGCACACACTCTCCTAAGCCTAACATATTCGTATGTACTATATATATATATATATATATATATATATATATATATATATATATATATATATATATATATATATAATAAAAATAAACTTTGCCACAGGTGGGGCGGAAATAAATATAGAAACACAAAAAAGAAGAACACTCACACACTATACGTTCTGATATTTCGACATATAGATATATATATATATATATATATATATATATATATATATATATATATATATATATATCTTCTGAGAAACCGCACTCGGCGAATAAAAACATAAAAATTTATGTATACTTTTAAAACACAGGCAGACGAAAATTAAAAGGACACTCACAGAATAATTTGCGGACGTTTCGACGGGCAAGCCGCCATCGTCAACGACAAGAGACTAACTAGTGGTCTGTTACATCGGGTGGGGGGGGGGAAGCGGAACAGGAGAAGGGAAGGGGACTGGTGGGGAGCGGGAGCAAGGGGTTGCTATTGGTCAGTGGGCCAAGTTAAGCCCGGGCGATTCAAATGCTCTTAAGAACCAGATGAAAGCCATCTCGCGAGTCCTCAGTTCAATATTAGTTGCTGATTCGGGGAGGGCTTCTAATATAGAGAGAGAAACATTTATTGAAGGTCTTACGATGGGAAGCGGTATGTTTAGGAATGGGATCAATGAAGGGAGGGCATGTGGTGGAGTGGCGGTGCCCATTCATTCGTATTGAAAGCGGAGTAGTACATACATTCGCCAACATAAAATGCCGGGCAGAAATTGCACGAGAGACGGTAAACGATATTTGTGGAAGTGCAGTTGGCTGCTGAGGAAGATTTATTGGAAGAGGGCGTAGCAGAAGAGCGTAGGAGGGAGCAACATTTGCACCGAGGACGGTTGCAAGTTGTGGAGAGTGGCGGAGAGGGGGCGGTCGGTTGAAGGGTGGGTTTCGTAGATTTTAAGATATCTCGCAGGTTTGCGGGACGCTTAAAAAATACTGTGGGACATGAAGGTAATAGGAGGGCAGTGGAATTATTATTCTTTAAAATTGGGTATAGATCGCGGAGGATGTTTATGATTTTATGGGAGCCAGGGAAGAATGTGGTGATGAGGCTGAGTCTGTCAGGATGGTGGGTTTTGGCCCGAGGGGTGTAATTGGCAGAGGGGGGCAGGATTTGATTGGTAAGAAGCTTTTTGGTGTACTCACGTTCTCTGAGGGAGTGATATAGGTTATCGGTGTATTTTTGAAGGGAGTGGGCGTCGTTACAAATTCTGTGGCCGCGGACAGAGAGGGAATATGGAATGGAGCGATTGGTATGTGGTGGATGGCAGCTAATAAAATGAAGGCAAAGGTTATGGTTAGTGGGTTTTTTATGGACGGAGGTGATGAATTTGTTGTTTTTTAGTAGAATATTAACATCCAGAAATGTGATGGAAGAGTCAGAGACGGAAGAGGCATCACACTTGCAAAAACTAAAGCACTCCATGCTAATCACCCAGTTGAGATCTTCATCCACCACATACCAAACGCTCCATTCCATATTCCCTCTCCGCCCTATATATATATATATATATATATATATATATATATATATATATATATATATATATATATATATATATATAGGGCGCGCATTCTATTTCTTTTCTCTTCGCCGTACTATATTCGTTATGTGCTATAGATAGTGGGAACGGAACGCTTAAAATTTAACGCTTCGAGTGTCACGCTTTTGCGTTTACTCCCATGGAAATCAAGCCGAGAGCAGGCGTAGAGTAGACGCTCCCAAGAGAAGTTTTCACTTCAAAAATGAAAATTGCCTTAAAGAGAAGAGCAAACTATGGTTCGAGCACTGAAGGCCCCGTCACACGACAACTATGGATATACAATAGTGCCTTCTATGTACAGACCATGTGTATCCGAATATTCTGAAGTGCAACCCTAATATATTTTGACTAGTCAATTGTCAAAATTAGATTTGAAGATAAATCTGGGTAATCAGGGCATATTTTTATTTTTTTAATTATATTTTGCGTGATATTTTGCATGAGACCTCTCAGAGACGTCTCTGAGACATCACTCTAAGTCAATTTTACGTTTTTAATAAATCGTCCTTTTTTCATGTTAAAAGTATTTACAAATGTACAGGATTGATGAATAAGGGTGGTTAAAGGTTAAGGAATCTGAGGGTAAATAAAAATTTTATCGTGATATTTTGCATGAAACCTCTCAGAGACGTCTCTGAGACATCACTCAAAGTCAATTTTTCTTTTCTAATAAATCGTTCCCTTTTTATTTTAAAAAGTATGTACATATATACAGGATTGAAGAATAAGGGTATTTACAGGAATCGGAGGGTAAATACAAATTTTATCGTCTCATAGTGATCTCTCGGAGACGTCTCAGAGACGTCTCAGAGACATTCTCTTCTATGTATGATGTGGCCGCAAGTCTCCCGTGCGCTAACAATATATCGTTCTGATTTTGTTCTGCGCAGTGCCTCGCGGCCGTTTCAAAACCCGTTTTCGTCCAGGTTTCCAGCATATGTTTTGGATGTTTTCCCCTCGTATAGGTTTCGCCGGGTATACGTGCTTCAAAGGGTTGGTTGATCTATGCTTGTTGCTGCGCAGTAGTAAGATAACAAAAAAATAACCGGTGTATAAAGAGGCCATTCGATAAAACTCGTCTGTTACCCAAAATTCAAGGTTATTTCAAGGTTTCCAAGGGTAAAAAAAAACTTATCAAGTATGTTTCAGACCACAGTTGAGAAGATGGAGTCCCTTGTGGGCAAAAATTGGTTATCCATTCGAATCAGAAAATGGTTCTTTAAAAATTGCAATGAAAAGTACTAAAGCTATACCACACCAAATTGTGCGGATTTGAGAAATTACACAATAATTCGGAGTTTTAAGCAAAGTAGTTGAAGTAGGACCTGATATTATGAAGTTTTGCCAGATAAGTGTTCAGAAAACTAAAATTCTTCATAGTGTCTAGATCAAGGAAAGCTACTCACTTCTTGGGATATCATCAAAAGGAAACCTTCTTTTTCCTGTAGTCAGCTATAGGAAAAAGGTTTCCTATTCATGCATGAATAGGAAACTATAGCATGCTATAGGAAAATTTCTCATAACTATAGTATTATTTCTCATTCCTATAGGAAATGTTCTCATTCCTATAGGAAATTATTCATGCTATAGGAAAATTTCTCATTCCTATGGGAAAATTTCTCGTTCCTATAGGAAAATTTCTTGTGCCTATAGGAAATTTATTGTTCCTATAGGAACCTTTATTGTTCCTGTGGGAAACTTTAATTCCTCTACGAATTGTACATAATTCCTATATAGTATTTTCTGAAACACTATAGGAAACCAATTGGGAATTTTCAATAGGGTTGGACTATAGAACTATACCCCATAGTGATTATATGACTATAGAACTATACCCCATAGTGATTATAAGACTATAGAACTATACCCCATAGTGATGAAAGGAATATAAAACTATACCCTATAGTGATTATAGAAAGTTCTATAGTGGTTATAGAATTCCTATAATCACTATATATAGTTCTATAGTATTATTTTCTTAGGGTACACAATGAGTTGAAAAAATCTACAACAAAGTTCCGACATATATTATTTATAAATAACAGGCATTAGTGTGTTTATTTCACTCTATAATAATACATTAACAAATGTTACAAACAAGTGTTGATATCTCTAATTTTTAAGTTCATAAAATCATGTGATAGTGCTGCCTAGTAAAAAAATAAATATAAAATAAATAAAATGATAATTATGAATGAATCATAAAAATGTAAACAACTGATATCAACAGTTTGCAAATATCAACATGTGACACAAGACGTAGGGCTCCCTTTAATAATGAGCACACTATAGTGCAATAGGGCCTTCAAAGCAAAAAGGTTTGTTTCTTGAGTGTAAACCAAGAAAGGCTAACCAAGCATACCACACCAATGGTGTATTCACAGACTTTGCTGTAGGAAAAAGGTACATTCTCTGCAACTGTGCCCCTCAAAGGTGAGCGAACAAAACAACTGTCATTCCAAATACACGGGCACTTCTCAGTCATATTACATTACATTAACACTTGTCCTTGAAGATAAATGCACATAATATTTAAAATACCTTCTAATGAAAAAACATAATAGTGAATTAACATGCACATACATATAAATATAGTACATAATCATTCTTGATGCTTCATAAAAATATAAATTTCCGTGTAAGAGATTCCAATATTAAATATTTCCAAATCAAGAGAGAAGATATATCAACACGTAGATATATTAATGGAGGAGATTAAACTTCCAAATAAATATCCCCACGGAAAATCTTTCTAAAATCACCATATCTTCTTTTGTCTCTTCAATTTCCTGATCATTAACTTAAATTCATACCTGTAAATAAAAAAGGCAACAATTACATGGGTTGAATTAACTGAAACAGGATAATTCACACACAGACTGCATAAAATATAACTCTCTAAAAAGTAATTGCAACTTAACAAAGTGAATCTTATAAAAGTAATGACAATATATTGCTTAATTATGGTCAATAATATGACTCATGGGGATAAAAACAGATGTCTATCTTTCACAAAGACATTCACATTAACAAAAGTATTATAATTAAGATTTTTCAATTTAGTAACAAGGGAAAAGTGAGCAACACACCGTTTTGTGATAAACAGAAGGGACAAGGGAAAAATCTGATCGTGGGCATAATATGTATAGCATCCCACGCAAACGTTATGCCTAGTCCACCACAGGTCGCCAGCTCTAAGCATCAAACAGAGGTCTATTCATCCTAATCTTCAATGGGGTCCACGATTGAGATTGGCCTTGGTCTTTGGTTGGTTAATTAAATGTTTAAATCACCAATATATTAACTTTTTAAATGTTTGCCATTTATATGCATGGACAGATTACGGGACAACAATCTGATGCCAATGTTTGTAGTTTGAAGGTAGGCATTGGCAAACTTCACTTTGGTGACGGAAGATGATGACCAAAGCATTAATTTGGCACAATGGTGATCGTGGACGCTCACCTCAGAATGCATCTGAATTTGTACTGTATAAAATATTAAAGCAATCACCCGCTTTGCATTATCATCTGCACGTCATAAAAATGATAGCCACTACTTTGAAAATCACAAAGGCATGAATGACATGAAGGAGGCCAGATTAAAACTTTCCTTCAATTTCATGCAATTTCATGTCATTCAAACTACTTCAGCTTGCTTCAAAAAACTCTTGTCAGCGTCAACATACATGGCAATCATTCAAAGAGTGGATGCCTTTTTGTGTACCAAGACAAAATATTTCAAAGCCCATGTTGGTGACCCCCTGTAGACAGGTGATATACAAAAGGTGTGGCTGCTCCGTGCCTCGGGAGACTGATTGCAGAGCGGAGGGACGAGGAAGTGAAAATGAGGAGGAGGAGAAGAGGTGACTCTTTGGAGGATGTCAAGCACACACTGTTTTCATTGGAATGTCAATGGGCAGTGGACATCACAGAGAGCTTAAATGATTTAACAGAGTAAATCCAATTGAAAGTTGACAAATGTTCAACATGCATTGACAGAAATCCTTTCTTTTTGGAATCATGAATCATAAAAGGACACAAAAGTACAAGATATGTAAATTAAAAAGGCAGACTATTACATATTTTGGTGTAAGAACATGAATAAATGTTTCCTACCTTCACTCATCCAATGATCTTTATCTTTGTGGCTACAAGGCTCCCAGGGTTTGTTTGATTGCATCGTATCTGGTCAGGGATAGAAAGGAAGAATGGGGAGAGTTTTATGTACCCTGTTAAAAGTTTCCCCCCTTTTCCAGGGTAGTTCCCCCCTGTTCCAGGGTAGTTCCCCCCTGTTACCTCTCAGGAACCAGGGAAAACAGTGAGGGGAACCTGCATGTTCCCAGGAGAAAAGGCAACGCTCTGCGGAACCTTTGCATTCCTGAATGAAAAGGGTGAAACCTTAATCCAGTTTCAAGTTTATCAGAAAAAATATTTAGAAACCTATAGACATTTGAAATGGGAACAATCACACATAGGACTGAAGGAAATACCAGCACAAATAATGGGTAAATTGGGGAGCACCTGTTCATAAAGATGCATTCGTATAATCCTCCATACCAATGATAAGGGAAACTCAACGATCATTCGTATTAGTGGGAAATATGGGAACTGAGATGACGGACTTAGCACGATCGCAAAATGTCCGCCTTTTATAAGTACATTTAAAAGGTACCATTAACGCTTAAATTTCAAATGACGAAAGCGTTGAACTTGCGTTTTATAATATGTAAAAAGTAATTTGATATTGCGTTTAAGAAAATAGTTCTATGTTAGTATTAAAACCTCTTGTTATTTTCCATGACTTTCGGTAACACCCGCTATGAGTTTTGCTTTCATAATTCGCGGTCTTGGCTTCGACCAGTGAGGGAGAGATCGATTTTTCTTGCGAGCGATTAATCGGTGTTGAAAATGGTGTCTTACATACATGGGTGGTATATTTGCAGTGTTAGCGCTACGTATTTTGATTTATCTCAGCGAGTTTATAAAACGTGATATTAGGAGGAAAGATTAGCTAATGGTTGAGGCTGACATATTTCCGGAATATTCTTCTTCTGCCATTGAAAGAACAAGGTAAGGATTCCACATACTCTTTGGAACTTAAGAAACCAAGTTTGCAACAACACGTTTAAAGTTTATAGACATGTACTTTCAGGTACTTCGCAAGGAAATAGTAATCAGCATCCATAGTGACGCTTCATAAAACCTGATTTTCATTGCACCTACGCAACGATGGGTGATCTTTGGCCTTCTGTTTTCTTAGGGAGTACTATACGCTGCAAAGTTATGTGCCTTTGGGGCGTCAAGAAAAAATTGAACAATATTGGGAACATAAAATCGTGTTGTTTCCAGCAGTGCGTACGCAATTCTTCCCCAAAGAATTAATTGCAAAGTGTGGCTTGTCTTAAAAATCTCAGAAAATAGATAAATATTTGACAAACAAGTACACATTTTTAAATAAGTAAACAGCTAATTCTAATTTCGATTAAATTTAGGAGTCCATACAAGCCACTCTATGACATCAGAAGAAGATTTCTACATACATGCTTTAACATTTTTAAGTTCATGAGAGGTTGATAGCAGTAGCTTATGTGATGTTATCAACTTTCCAGCACCTACTACACCAAACCCACAGGCAAATATGTAGTTAATCCACAACTACAGTATTAGTCAGCAGGCTTTCAACCTAAGAGCAAACTGGGATTGATAATTTACATGAAATATTCCTAACAATTGAATTTGCAGATAGTAGGCAAAAAAGTTAGTAGTCTAAATTATGTACTCTCATAACACCACAGGAAACCGCATTGCTAAGTCTGGTCCATTACACCAGAGAATGAGGAAGGTGCTATCCAAAATTTTCTGGACCGGCCCGAGTGATTTCCGATCAAAGGAGTCACCACCAGTGGTCTACTTTCCACTGGCCTAATGAATCAGTCTGCCAAACTGCTACTATCAGTGGAAGGAGTGCTTTACTGATCTCGTGCTGTCCTGGGATCAGGCGATAGTAGAGACATTAGGAAGAGAATAGGGCTAGCGAAGGAAGAGTTCAATAATAGAAGGGAGCTGATGACGGGGACCTTAAGTAAGGATGTAAAAAAGAGTCTAGTGAAGAGCTTGATATGGAGTGTGGCGTTGTATGGGGCAGAAACGTGGACCTTGAGAAAGGAAGACGAAAATAGGCTGAAGGATTTTGAGGTGTGGGTGTGGAGGAGGATGGAGAAGGTGCGTTGGACGGAGAGGAAGACAAATGAGGAAGTGCTTGACATGGTGGGCGAGGAGAGGAAACTTATAGATGAGATTAGGGGAAGACAGGGTAGGTGGCTGGAAGGGGTAGTGAAGGACGGTGGTTTGCTGAAGGCCGTGATTGAGGGTAGGATGTTGGGTAAGCGGGGAAGGGGAAGGAAGAGAATCGGTTTTATGGACGGCATGAAGAAAGGTAGGACTTATACTGATTGTGAGATGAAGAAAGAAATACTAGAGGTATAAAGGGCACGGCACGTGTAAGAGTTTGTTGGATATTCTCTGACTTTCATCACAACCTACCTCTAACCGGTAGATTACTGTAATGAAGGCCTAGTTACACGGTACATTAGAATGTACAAGTTCCTGTACATTTGTGTGAATGGTTTTATGTACAGATTCTTGTACATTTACATGGCCAAGATCAACGAATAGTTGGCTACACGGTACATTTTGTCGGACAAGTTTTCGCACATTTTTAGATGCGCATCATGCGTTTTCATTTGTTTTTCCAATTTATTTAAACCTTAGGCCCGTTATTTAAACCGATTTCAATGCAGGAAAGCCGTCGACTTCTAGGAAGCAGACGACAACTGTATAGAATCACCCAATCACGAGTAAATGTGTATAGAAACGTAGGGTAGATGAAAAGTCGAGATGTGTACAATGTCGTTGGGTAAGTACTAGGAAGGATAATTAAATATTAAAGCATGGTATCACGTAGTAGTACATTCATAGTACGAAAATGAAAATTATCATTTTTTTTGTTGGCTCATCGTTGGGTAATTGTATGTTGGGGAACCGTAGGCTCCCGCAACACTCCCTCGCCTGTACCTCGGCGTTCTCTGGAGCGCGTCGGGCGTTCCCAGGTCACTCGCCGCACGCTACACCGCGGACCAGTGTCGACACTCCGCTAACGCTCCCTAAAACGCTCCCAGTGGGCCATAATCTGCTCCCCGGACACTACCGCGACACCTCCTAAGTGCTCCCACAACACTCAACAGCTACTTCCAGAACACTCCGCTCTGACTCTCCGCCAACACTTAATCGTCGCTCCCGTTTCGCCTGGGTATGCTTTCCCCATGCCTTTTTCATGGCTTACCATTTTTCATTCAAATCGTATTTTTCTGGCAGAAGTGAATTCTGAGAAGCAAGATTCTGTCATTTACTAGACAATTTAATGTATATTATATAAACTTTGACGATAATACTTTTTTTTTTGGACTTTTAAGTGCGCATGCTTTTATACGGAAAAGACTGGTTACTTTCTTAACTTTGCATCAGATATTACTTTTGAATTTTCAATTATTACGCGTTTTTTTATTTTCGAAACATCAAAATTTTGCACAAATAGATAACGTGATAGAGTATCACGAAAAATCATAGTGAAATTATTCTCATATCATATAATAGTATGAGAATATATTGAAAGTGGTACAGACGGAATACCATGCACAATAATGGAAAAAGGGGAAAAATATATAGGAACAGATCGGCACTCCCAACTGATTCCTTATTTTTTACAACATCTTACAAAGGAACTGAATGTTACGTTTAATGCAAATACCTGCATTACATTTGCAACACTAATTTCGGGTTCGTATAGTGGGGGCTTGCAGGGAACACAGTCTACGTACTCCCAAAGCGCAACTCGTAGGAAGGTGATTTGGTCCATGAAAATGGATATCAACAGAAACTCTTCCAAGTAAAAACAAGATTATAAGTTCAATTCTACCAATAATAACAACATACACTGGATTATATCTGTTCAGAGAATCACGAATTCCCAGATTATCTGCTCAATGAAGGTGAATTTCTTTTCCCACGTTTATTTATTTTTATATTTTGGCTACAAAAGATCCATGAAAGATCACAATTTCCACATAGATAGAAAAAAGATAGGAAGTAGTAACACTCTTCCTGTTAGATAAATGAGCTTAGAAATCAAGTGAGAAAGGAGGGCTACCGTAATAAGTAATTGAAAAGTAGCAATGATGCAAGTTACCATTGAAGAAGTCCCTCTTAGTGTTACAGAGAAAATGCATTTTATGAAAACTTTGAGAAGAAGTAATTCAATAATTGGGGGTTTGATGAAATGTAATCGCCTACTGAAAAACATTTTGGGTAGATAAAGATGGGAAGCTAATAATAGAATATTTAACGCGAAGGATTTTGAATTGCCAGATTAAGAAGGAATTAAAATAGTCAAGCGAAATTTGGATGGAGCGGAGATACACAACAAATCAATCTTCTGACTGATGGCAGCTGATCATGAACGATGATCCATCGCTACCTGCCCTAAATCGGTAGAATAACATCCATAGTATAAAGAATGTTTGTATGTCTATCTTTTACACCAATCTACAGTTTTAATCTGATCGTACTGAAACTTTGCTGACTAATAGTCCAAGGCAGGAGAAAAATTATAGGTAATTTTAAAAATATCTCACAGGGCCCCGAAAGTTCACAATAAGTGGCGCTTTTGTGGAATACGCTACGTGTTGGGTTTTGTGCAGTATTTCATGTTTTACTTTTTGTAATTACTTCCGCTCAAGATATATGGTTCGGATGTATTTATTAAAAAAATTGGTTGAATGAATGATGTTTCTATTTCATTCAATCAATGGTCTTTTCCAATTATTATTTGCCTGAAAACCACGTTATTAGCTGCGAAAAGGCACAGTATTCTCTGAAATCAACAGTAGCATATTTCCTTGAGAACCAGATTTTGTTCTTCAACGCATTTAAAATTCATTTTTTCTAACTAAGCTGATTAGGAATGCTAAGCATTGGGATTTGTGTAGTGGTTTATTTTATTGATTTTTAAAACTACTTTCACTCAAAATAGAGAGTTAAGACTTATTTAATCAGATCTTTGAAAGAATGAAATTTCTCATTTTTAAAAATCGATACTCCTCTTACATAATGAGTTATGAAGGAAGTGTAAACCCAAACAACGCCTAATGGAAATTCAGCTAATATAGTTATAATTAGGATATCAGAGTCATAGTAATACAAGTGACATCAACACGAAAAAAGATATGAGCGTATATATTCTAAGTTGGTAGCGTCGGGTACCGTAAGGTAGCTACAGGAAAGGGAATACATGTGTACGAACGTAAAGTGATACGTTCTAGCTGCCGAACACATAAGCTACTTCGCTCTCTGTAATTTCGTACCGGAGTAAAGTGATACAGGTGACACTGCGCGATGTGTTTCACTTGTATTACTTTGACTCTCAGGCCCTCATATTATGTCATGACAGGTTATAAACATCTGAGTCTTACCATAATTGTCACCATTCATCGTCGCCTGTAGTTGCATAAGGGGTAGTTGGGGCAGGAGTGGGAGTCCACACAAGCGGGGTATTGAGGTGCAGCAGCGGGAGCACCGTGGCGAGAGTGTGCTGGGGCCGCATAGCCACCGTTGTGAGCGGATGCTGCATAGCCAGCATAGTGTGCTGGACCTGGCACGGCGTAGGCATTGTGGTGAGTTGGTGCAGCGTATCCGCCTTGGTGAGCGGGTGCAGCAAAGGTACCTTGGAAAAAGAGCGCGGGTGCAGCGTATCCGCCTTAGTGAGCGGGGGCAGCGTAGGATTCTTGGTGAAAGGGTGCGAGTGCAGCGTATCCACCTTGGTGAGCGGGGGCAGCGTAGGTTCCTTGGTGAAAGGGTGCGGGTACAGCTTATCCGCCTTGGTGAGCGAGGGCAGCGTAGGTTCCTTGGTGAACGGGTGCGGGTACAGCTTATCCGCCTTGGTGAGCGGGGGCAGCGTAGGTTCCTTGGTGAACTGGTGCGGGAACAGCTTATCCGCCTTGGTGAGCGGGGGCAGCGTACGTTCCTTGGTTAACGGGTGCGGGAACAGCTTATCCGCCTTGGTGAGCGGAGGCAGCGTACGTTCCTTGGTGAAAGGGTGCGGGTACAGCTTTTCCGCCTTGGTGAGCGAGGGCAACGTAGGTTCCTTGGTGAACGGGTGCGGGGACAGCTTATCCGCCTTGGTGAGCGGGGGCAGCGTATGTTCCTTGGTGAACGGGTGCGGGTATAGCTTATCCGCCTTGGTGAGTGGGGGCAGCGTAGGTTCCTTGGTGAACGGTTTCGGGTACATCTTATCCGCCATGGTGAGCGGGTGCAGCGTACGAATCGTGGTGGACGGATGCGGGAACAGCTTATCCGCATTGGTGAGCGGGGGCAGCGTATAAACCTTGGTGAACGGGTGCGGGTACAGCTTATCCGCCTTGGTGAGCGGGGGCAGCGTAGGTTCCTTGGTGAACTGGTGCGGGAACAGCTTATCCGCCTTGGTGAGCGGGGGCAGCGTACGTTCCTTGGTTAACGGGTGCGGGAACAGCTTATCCGCCTTGGTGAGTGGGGGCAGCGTAGGTTCCTTGGTGAACGGGTGCGGGTACAGCTTATCCGCCATGGTGTTCGGGGGCAGCGTACGTCCCTTGGTGAACGGGTGCGGGTACAGCATATCCGCCTTGGTGAGCAGGGGCAGCGTAGGTTCCTTGGTGAACGGGTGCGGGTACAGCTTATCCGCCTTGGTGAGCGGGGGCAGCGTAGGTTCCTTGGTGAACGGGTGCGGGTACAGCTTATCCGCCTTGGTGAGCGGGGGCAGCGTACGAATCGTGGTGGACGGATGCGGGTGCAGCGTATCCACCTTGGTGAGCGGGGGCAGCGTAGGTTCCTTGGTGAAAGGGTGCGGGTACAGCTTATCCGCCTTGGTGAGCGAGGGCAGCGTAGGTTCCTTGGTGAACGGGTGCGGGTACAGCTTATCCGCCTTGGTGAGCGGGGGCAACGTAGGTTCTTTGGTGAACGGGTTCGGGTACAGCTTATCCGCCTTGGTGAGCGGGTGCAGCGTACGAATCGTGGTGGACGGATGCGGGAACAGCTTATCCGCCTTGGTGAGCGGATGCAGCGTACGAATCGTGGTGTACGGATGCGGGTGCAGCGTATCCACATTGGTTAACGTGTGCAGCGTAGGAAACAAGGTGGACGGGTGCGGGTGCAGCTTATTTTCCTTTGTCAGGGTGTGCAGCGTACGAGTCGTGGTGGACGTGTGCGGGTACAGCTTATCCGCCTTGGTGAGCGGGGGCAACGTAGGTTCCTTGTTGAACGGGTGCGGGTACAGCTTATCCGCCTTGGTGAGCGGATGCAGCGTACGAATCGTGGTGGACGGTTGCGGGTGCAGCGTATCCACCTTGGTTAACGTGTGCAGCGTATGAAACATGGTGGACGGGTGCGGGTGCAGCTTATTTTCCTTTGTCAGGGTGTGCAGCGTACGAGTCGTGGTGGACGAGTGCGGGCGCAGCCTATCCGCCTTTGTGAACGTGTTCAGCGCAGGAACAGTGGTGGATGGGTGCGGGAGCAGCGTATTTTCCTTGGTAAGCGTGTGCAGCGAATGAACTGTGGTGGACGGGTGCGGGTGTAACTTTTCCGCCTTGGTGAGCGGGTGCAGCGTAGAAACCGTGGTGGACGGGTTCGTGTTCAGCGTATCCTCCTTGGTTAGCATGTGCAGCGTTGGAACCTTGGTGGTCGGGTGCGGGCCCACCGTATTCTCCTTAGAGAGCGTCTGCAGCGTAGGATACATGGTGGACGGGTGCGGGTGCAGCTTATTTTCCTTTGTCAGGGTGTGCAGCGAACGAGACGTGGTGGACGAGTGCGGGCGCAGCCTATTCGCCTTGGTGAACGTGTGCAGCGCTGGAACCGTGGTGGACGGATGCGGGTGAAGCGTATCCACCTTGGTTAACGTGTGCACCGTAGGAAACAAGGTGGACGTATGCGGGTGCTGCTTATTTTCCTTTGTCAGGGTGTGCAGCGTACGAGTCGTGTTGGACGAGTGCGGGTACAGCTTATCCGCCTTTGTGAGCGGGGACAACGTAGGTTCTTTGGTGAACGGGTGCGGGTACAGCTTATCCGCCTTGGTGAGCGGGGGCAGCGTAGGTTCCTTGGTGAACGGGTTCGTGTGCACCGTATCCTCCTTGGTGAGCTTGTGCAGCGTTGGAAACTTGGTGGACAGTTGCGGGCCCACCGTATCCACTTTGGTGAGCGTGTGCAGCGTAGGAACTGTGGTTGACGGTTGCGGTTGCAACTTTTCCGCCTTGGTGAGCGTGTGCAGCGTAGGAACGTTGGTGGAAGAGATATTGTGCAGCGTATTTTCCTTGGTCAGCGAGTGCAGCGTACGAATATTGATGCACGGGTACGGGTGCAAATTTTCCGCTTTGGTTAGCGGGTGCAGCGTTTGAACCTTGGTGGACAGGTTCGTTTGCAGCGTATCCTCCTTGGTGAGCGTGTGCAGCGTAGGAACCTTGGTGGACGGTCTATTGTGCAGCGTATTTTCCTTGGTCAGCGAGTGCAGCGTACGAATCTTGATGCACGGGTACGGGTGCAAAGTTTCCGCCTTGGTGAGCGGGTGCAGCGTTGGAAACTTGGTTGACAGGTTCGTGTGCAGCGTATCCTCCTTGGTGAGCGTGTGTAGCGTAGGAACCTTGGTGGACGGGCTTTTGTGCAGCGTATTTTCCTTGGTCAGCGAGTGCAGCGTACGAATCGTGATGCACGGGTGCGGGTGCAACGTTTCCGCCTTAGTGAGCCGGTGCAGCGTAGGATCTTTGGTGGACGGATGCTGGTACAGCTTATCCGCCTTGGTGAGCGGGGGCAGCGTACGAATCGTGGTGGACGGATGCGGGTGCAGCGTATCCACCTTGGTGAGCGGGGGCAGCGTAGGTTCCTTGGTGAAAGGGTGCGGGTACAGCTTATCCGCCTTGGTGAGCGAGGGCAGCGTAGGTTCCTTGGTGAACGGGTGCGGGTACAGCTTATCCGCCTTGGTGAGCGGGGGCAACGTAGGTTCTTTGGTGAACGGGTTCGGGTACAGCTTATCCGCCTTGGTGAGCGGGTGCAGCGTACGAATCGTGGTGGACGGATGCGGGAACAGCTTATCCGCCTTGGTGAGTGGATGCAGCGTACGAATCGTGGTGTACGGATGCGGGTGCAGCGTATCCACATTGGTTAACGTGTGCAGCGTAGGAAACAAGGTGGACGGGTGCGGGTGCAGCTTATTTTCCTTTGTCAGGGTGTGCAGCGTACGAGTCGTGGTGGACGTGTGCGGGTACAGCTTATCCGCCTTGGTGAGCGGGGGCAACGTAGGTTCCTTGTTGAACGGGTGCGGGTACAGCTTATCCGCCTTGGTGAGCGGATGCAGCGTACGAATCGTGGTGGACGGTTGCGGGTGCAGCGTATCCACCTTGGTTAACGTGTGCAGCGTATGAAACATGGTGGACGGGTGCGGGTGCAGCTTATTTTCCTTTGTCAGGGTGTGCAGCGTACGAGTCGTGGTGGACGAGTGCGGGCGCAGCCTATCCGCCTTTGTGAACGTGTTCAGCGCAGGAACAGTGGTGGATGGGTGCGGGAGCAGCGTATTTTCCTTGGTAAGCGTGTGCAGCGAATGAACTGTGGTGGACGGGTGCGGGTGTAACTTTTCCGCCTTGGTGAGCGGGTGCAGCGTAGAAACCGTGGTGGACGGGTTCGTGTTCAGCGTATCCTCCTTGGTTAGCATGTGCAGCGTTGGAACCTTGGTGGTCGGGTGCGGGCCCACCGTATTCTCCTTAGAGAGCGTCTGCAGCGTAGGATACATGGTGGACGGGTGCGGGTGCAGCTTATTTTCCTTTGTCAGGGTGTGCAGCGAACGAGACGTGGTGGACGAGTGCGGGCGCAGCCTATTCGCCTTGGTGAACGTGTGCAGCGCTGGAACCGTGGTGGACGGATGCGGGTGAAGCGTATCCACCTTGGTTAACGTGTGCACCGTATGAAACAAGGTGGACGTATGCGGGTGCTGCTTATTTTCCTTTGTCAGGGTGTGCAGCGTACGAGTCGTGTTGGACGAGTGCGGGTACAGTTTATCCGCCTTTGTGAGCGGGGACAACGTAGGTTCTTTGGTGAACGGGTGCGGGTACAGCTTATCCGCCTTGGTGAGCGGGGGCAGCGTAGGTTCCTTGGTGAACGGGTTCGTGTGCACCGTATCCTCCTTGGTGAGCTTGTGCAGCGTTGGAAACTTGGTGGACAGTTGCGGGCCCACCGTATCCACTTTGGTGAGCGTGTGCAGCGTAGGAACTGTGGTTGACGGTTGCGGTTGCAACTTTTCCGCCTTGGTGAGCGTGTGCAGCGTAGGAACGTTGGTGGAAGAGATATTGTGCAGCGTATTTTCCTTGGTCAGCGAGTGCAGCGTACGAATATTGATGCACGGGTACGGGTGCAAATTTTCCGCTTTGGTTAGCGGGTGCAGCGTTTGAACCTTGGTGGACAGGTTCGTGTGCAGCGTATCCTCCTTGGTGAGCGTGTGCAGCGTAGGAACCTTGGTGGACGGTCTATTGTGCAGCGTATTTTCCTTGGTCAGCGAGTGCAGCGTACGAATCTTGATGCACGGGTACGGGTGCAAAGTTTCCGCCTTGGTGAGCGGGTGCAGCGTTGGAAACTTGGTTGACAGGTTCGTGTGCAGCGTATCCTCCTTGGTGAGCGTGTGTAGCGTAGGAACCTTGGTGGACGGGCTTTTGTGCAGCGTATTTTCCTTGGTCAGCGAGTGCAGCGTACGAATCGTGATGCACGGGTGCGGGTGCAACGGTTCCGCCTTAGTGAGCCGGTGCAGCGTAGGATCTTTGGTGGACGGATGCTGGTACAGCGTATCCGCCTTGGTGAGCGAGTGCAGCGTAGGAAACTTGTTGTACGGTAGCGGGTGTAGCGTATCCACCTTGGTGAGCGGGTGCGGAGACGTGGGCGGGAGAGGGTCCGCAGTAGGGGTAGTTGGATCAGGTGTGGGCGTCGGTTCTGGCTTGCTGGACGGCTTCGGGTACGGCGGCCGGCGTGGCGTAGTGGTGTGTGGGTGCGGCAGCGTTCTTATGGTGATGGTGATACTGTGGTGCGGTAGCGGTAGCGTAGTGATGGTGATGGTGTGGGGCGGGAGCGGCGTAGTGCTGGCCGCCTGCGTGAGCGGCTGGGGCCACGTTGTTGCAG
Source organism: Pyrrhosoma nymphula (assembly GCA_963573305.1). Lineage (NCBI taxonomy): Eukaryota > Metazoa > Arthropoda > Insecta > Odonata > Coenagrionidae > Pyrrhosoma > Pyrrhosoma nymphula. The sequence continues at coordinate 53,081,384 of OY754336.1, read as the reverse complement.
GTGTGTGGTTCAACGCCCGCTGGGTACTTCGCCGCCTGCGGGGCTCCGGATACCGCTGAGACAAACAGGGCGACGAGGATCTGTGCGGAGGGTACGGGACGGGAAGGTTAACATTTCTACGTATATCTTTACTTCACCTCTTTATTTTTTGTATGCTGGTTTGTCTGGATGAAATCTTGTAATCGAAATTCAACACACTTCCCAATGTTCAATCATGCTGAAATTTGGCAAATTTATTTACTCTTGATGACCTAACATGAATAAGTCATTAAAATAACTGACTATCAAATTATTCTACTAAAAAAAATGGTTTACATTTTAATCGTATAAATGTCTTTTGCCAAAAGATGACGCTAGTAGAATTAACATTTATATTGATAAAGAACAAATGCTAACAATTAGAAAGTTATAGAACCATTGGACAATTAATGTAGGGACTAAAAAGTAGTAATTTTAAGTTTTTTTTAAATCTCCTTTATATAACCTTTGTTAATTAATTTAAAATATATGTGTGTTAAAAAAAGCATTTTTTTACATATTATTATTGCATTAATGACATTTCTCTGCTGATTGCTCGTCTGTCTTACTGTTGCGCTTCTTGCTGAATGAGTTTGATAACCTTGAAAGTGGTAGGCTTCACTTCGTAGAACTTCATCATATAAGTACTCATGAATAATTAAACTACTTAGTACTTTTCTACAATTGTTTTATTCTGTGACGTGTTTCACCGATTGACGGCATCGTTAGGTACAGAAATTTTGTTATTCGAGTTAGTTTTTTGTAGTTACGGGAGCGGAGGGGAAAATACACTTATTTGGGTAGGGTTGAGAAAAGCACGTTGATCAAGGGCTGGTGAGGCAGGATGATTATTATTTCCGCATCCCTCACAACTCCTTTCCGATGAAATTAATTTTTTCTCGCCACACCAACCCTTAATCAACGCGTCTTTTCTTTTCTCAACGCTGCACGACTATTTGTTTTTTCCCCTCCTCCCCCGTAACTACTGCGACAATGAACGCATAAAACAATCTTTCTGTACCCGACGATGCTGTCAATCGGTGAAACGCGTCGTACAATAAAAAATGTGTGGAGAAGTACTTGGTATTTTAATTATTAATGAGTACTTACATAACGAATTTGAAGACACTGACTCATTTGCCATGTAATTACACTAACCCAGTGGAGACTGCGGACTGTAGATATCTCGATGAGGAAGAAACAGCATAGTATACGGAGCTGGCTTGCAGACAGTTGGAAAATGAGATAAGGCACTGTATTGCAACATGGGTAGCTTGACAAAGAACGATATCATTGAAAATTTTTTAGAACAAGGTGATGATTGTAAACTAGTGGTAGCCATGGTGACCAAGGATCTCAGGAAAAAACAGTATGTTAAAGAAATGTCATGCAGAAAGGAGTTGCCCCAAGAAAGAGCCAAGCCATTAATAATGCTCGGAATACTTGACCCGGCCTTACTATTGCCGAAGATAAGGGTGTGTTTTGTAGTAAGCAAAAATCAGACACAACCAGCAAGGCTGGTTGGTGTCTTTTGAAGATTTTTTCCCTACTGCTTAAAGAAAACCAAGGGGTCATCTTACTCCTCTGCCCATATATATTTAGTCTTATAAAATGAAATTATGTGGCGAGCTACCAATGATAGAATGAACGTTGTTGGACACTTTCATTGGATTCATTTACCGTCGATTGTGAGCAATCGCAAATATCCTCGCGATATCCACCGTAACATGGCTATCGACGGTTTTCCGACCCATTTCCGGTATTCGGATATCCCATATTCCGGTAATCCACTTTTTCATTTCAGGCAAAAAGTGCCGAGGCTTGATTCAACAGCTTAAGCACTTAGTATTAATTCAATCCCTAAAGCTGTTAATAGTTAGTATTTTGTTGCTCCCTTGATGAAATAAACAAGAACAAAACAAAAATAAGATAGTGAAAATGAGTTGCAGACTGAATTTTTCTAATTATTTCCAACTTAAGTTGTTATTTTTCGAAGTGCAACATTCTATTTGAGATTCCCTGCCGGCATTTCTCAAAGACACCGCTGGTAACAGGTGGAGCTAGCTTTTTCTATTTCCCAAAGCATTGTATCATCAGCGCATTTCGTATTCTAGGAATTTTTTTTAAATCAATGAACCAAATCTGGCTTTAATTCTCCCCTTCTCGACTGCTTTGCTATATTTAGCCTTTTCCCTCACTCAGCTCCCCATTCACCGTGAACGTCTCACTACCTCTTTTATCTTCAACACCCTGTCGTCTGTGTTCCATTCTCATCTCCTCGCTCAGCCTATGTTCTACTAAACTATTGTAATATGGAGAGTGTATTGGATTCATCATTTGGAATGAGTGTATCCGGAATCAAGGATACGATTTTCTTGGAGGTTCGGTTTCACATGATTCAGCTCATAAAACTCTTTATTTTGACTTATTATAACACTAACGTAATAAAAGGTTAAAATTAATTCAAACCAAAACCATTCACAAATTCGGAAGCTCCATATAATTTAAGTAATTTCTTTAGAAAAGTAACCTGCCTGACCTATTTATGGTTTTTGAGAATAGCAGGGCGACTTAGCAAATTAGAAACTATCAAGAAGAATAATGCCGAATTACATTAAATATTTTCATAAAAATTCAACTATTTCTACATCATGGAGTTTGGTGGAAGTTGAAAGAATTGCATGGAATGCACTCACTAATGGGCTTACATGGAAAATGCATCACTGATGTAAATATCTTGAGTGTTTCTAGAGTAAAATTGTCTATTCTAATGAGTCCTTATTAGGTACATTATATAATGTAACATACAGAATGAAATATGACTATATATATTTGGAAGATTTACGTATACAATTGTAATAGCACTGGTAATGATATCTCTGTAATGAGGAAAGTAATACCTGGAGGATAACGAATCCCTGGCGGATACAACGCTGATGGGCGTTGGGCATTTCCAAGCGTCTTCGTCTTCATTTTGACTACAGAAGTATATAAAATAAGGAAATAATCCAGGTCTTCCCTCCCCTTTGAAGAATGCAGTGTACACTTCTTTTAAATTTGAGGGGGTCCGGTGGCGTGTGGAAGGAGGAGAGGCAGGGGGTGAGGTGGTTATTAGGGGAAGAGAGCGGCGGGAAGGGGTGAGGACGGTAGGAGACCCCGATGGCTCAGACGCAGGGGATGAGGAAGTTGACGAAACTTCTTTTTTTAATGGCCTTCCCCGACTGTATGGCGCATCCTCGCCTTCTTCATTCCTCCTTGAATGGCAACCTGCAACACATGACAGGCATTAAGATGTCGGCCGCGCTCTGATAAACCTTCTCTTTGGAGAGAAATAGATAAATTGTGGACTGAATGCCGGCATTATTATTGGGCGCGGCTTTCCGGTAGGAACTCATCCCAACACGTACACATTCGGGGACCAAAATGAATTCAAATTGATGCCGCGCGTTCTTTTTGATTCCCGTTAGAGCGAATGGACAAGAAGCAAATTGAGGAATTAAAATGGAAGCAGCTTGCCTTTTTCGTATGGGTCATGGCAACACAAACAAATGTGCTAATAGATTACCTCATTTGATGCATTAACTCTGCCAATTTATCATGCAGTCAAGACGTGTAAACTAAAACCTATTAAGGATCTAAAGATTCGTTTTCGTACTTACAGTTGAGAGATCCCATCTTTCCTTTCTTCTTATATATATATGTATATATTATTTCTCTTGAGTATAAATTGTACCTCGTCAGGTTTTGCTGGAGAACAATCATTAAATGCTTAAGTTTCCCTAGCAACGCTGTCGAACCATTTAGCCTTCTGACTATTGTTGTCCATAGGAGAATGCGTACGATGCGGGAGATTGCATTTTATTCTTAGTATGTGTGATGGGAACTGTGTTGCGATAATAAATTTGTCGTAATTCATCTGTGATTTAGAAATTTTATATGTTTTTGCTAGGCGCTGCATCCGCACCCGCATAATTATAGTTTTTTGTTCAAATGGCATCCTTAGAGAATTTTTCCATGTTTTACTTTGTGAGTAATTAAATTTTATTTTACTGTAAGATATCGCAATAATGCTCATCCAACTCGTTGAAATAAAGAATGCTAATGAATAAAATAAACATGTAGGCTAAGCAACGAAGTTAACAAAATGAAATTATTTTTTTTATTACTGATAATATATTACCACCATATATAATAATTACCATCTCATTAAAAAAAAGATCTCACATCAACTAAATCGAATAATTATAGTATCTTGCACAGTGTTTTTTTCTGCTGTATGTAAATCAATTTTTAATGTAAGATGTCAAAATATTGTTCTACATACACGTTGAAATAAATAATTCTCTCGATTAAATAAACATATAAGCTAATAAAACGAAGTATGCAAAAACTAATCATTATCGGTTTTAATACTGATTTTATTTTTAGCCATGTAATTTGAATATAACAAAGTGCCTCACATTGCACAAATCACTTTTTTATAGAGTTTTTTAATGTATTTGTTTGTGCATAATTAACTTAAATTTAAATTGTAAAATATTGAAATGCTATTCATCTAACACGTTGAAATAAAGAATTCTAAGTAAAAAAATATACACAAAAGCTAAGCAACGATGCTTTAAAAAACACATCATTTTTAGTTTTATTACTATTTATTTTATCACTATATCATTAAATGTATAATAATATCTCACATTGCACAAATCGCTTCTTCAAAGAGTTTTTCAATGTTTTTGTTTGTGAAGTATTTAATTCAATTTTAATTGTAAGATATCGAAATATTGTTCATTGAACATGTTGACATAAACAATTTAAACGAAGAAAAAAAGTCATAGCTAAGTAGAACATTATTCCAAAAGAAATCATTTTCTTCGTATTTAATATTCATTTGTTTATAACCATGTCATTTGAATAAACAACAATATCACAAATCACACAAATCGCTCCTTCATAAAGTTTTTCAATGCTTTTGTTTGTGCAGTATCTAATTCATTTTTTACTATGAGATATCGAAATAATATTCATCTTCCACGTTGAAACTAAGCAATGAAGTTTTCAGAAATTAATCATTTTTATTTTTATTACTTATAAATTATTAACATGTCATTTGCATATACAATAGTATATATTTTTGCATACATCGAATTCTAATAGAGGTATTTAATGTTTTTTTTGCATTATTTGAATTATATAGTAAGATATCGAAATATTGTTTATCTAACACTTTGATATAATAGAACTCTAACGAATAAAATAAAGGTGTAAGTTTAGGAACAAAGTTTTCAAAAACAAATATTTACGGTTTTATCAGTTTTTAAAAATAACCATTTCATTTTAATATACTACAGAACCTCACAACTTAAAGATCGCTTCTTCTTTTTATAGTTTTTACGTTTCGTTTGTGCAGTTTTTCACTCAATTCTAATAGTAAAATATTGAAATACGGTTCATCGTACAAGTTGAAATAAAGAATTCTTAGTAATAAAATAAACACACAAACGATGTATGAAAAAAATCAATTTCGGTTTTATTACTGATTATTTTATCATTAGATCATTAAATGTACAACCGGATCAGGTATAGTTATATACAGGACCTTACTAAAGTTAAAAAAATAAGTTTTATAATTTTACAATGTTCCATTTACAATGTTTACAACTATAGCAAAAACTAACTTTTCTAGCACCCAATCGATCATTTTCCCGTTTAGATAATACAATTTGTGTTGATTCTCCTAGGAGATGATTTGAGTTTGTGAACAAACGATTCATCGATAATGTTTTTACTAAAATAGACAATTTTTAGAAGCATTTAGTTGTTTAGTTTCAAGAGATACAAAAACATCATACAGATTTGATGCCTCAAAAGAAGACACAGATGGGGATAATTCAAAGAATAAATTCGCCTTGAAGTGTTTTTGTCGAACATTTCCGCAAAGAGCACTGAAATACATTTCATAACGGTTTCATTTACAATTTTAAAATATCGTTACAACTACATGTAACTAACAATATACATTTTTATAGCATTCTTTTAATTATTTTCCCATTCAGGCAGAACGGGTTATGTATATTTTCAAGGAGATTATTTGAATTCGTGGACAAACAATTTATCCATAGTTTTTTAAACAAAAATATCCAATTCATTAGCTTATCGTCGTGTGATACACTTGAATACATGGCGCCGCACAAGAGGGGCATGGCGCACTTTACAAGAGAAAATTGTCTCCTTCCTCTGTCCATTAGCAAGGCACACAACACATCGTTTTACTCCCTGTTTTCTCTTCCTTGTAGGTGAATTATGGTCAGTGATACGTCGCCCTTCCTGGGGTTTGAACTGCTGCCCTTCTTTCTCTTTTTCTTCCTTATCTGCATCTTTAAGCTTGAATCAAGCAAACTAGTCTCCACCGATAAAGGTTGCTTCAGGCTTGAAAATACATGCCTGAATTAAGGTGTTGACACCTTGCTTATTAACATGCCAATGCAAGCCCTTCTATTATGAAAAGACTTGAGTGGTTCACCCAAGTTTGAATTTATTAAATTCTATTTCCATTAGAAATAGTGTAAACATGATTGCTCTATTTCTAATGGAAATAGAATTTAATACATTCAAAACTGGGTGAACCGCTCAATTGTCTTTTCCGAGGAAATACTTCAAATATAGAACAAGTAACAAAAGAAAACTATTCTAAAATAAACACACATATAATTCCTTGAAAAGCAAAAATAGAAAAAAAATCTAATAGGAATCATATCAGGCCATTCTTAAAAAGCCTAGTAAGTACAAAAGTACTCGTATTCAATTAAATCAACAAAAAACTTATAGGTCACAATGAATGAACACCTAATAACACACCCTAGCCACAAGAACTAGTGTATTGTGATTATTAACAGCTGAAAGCAATACTTAACTAGACAAAAGCTATTAACTTCTATAGTCTGAGTTGATACAAGGGTACTAACTTTCAACCTTGACATGGCAAGGGAAAATCAAGTTGGGCAGCTTGACATAGGCTGGACTCAGGCTTGAAAAATTCAACCTTGTCATGGTAAGGAAAAATCAAGCTTGACGTAAGCTTACATGCTATGTGGGAGGTGGCCTCCCAGTTCCGAATCGTGGAAATATGCAATCAGCACATATTAGAACATCCATAGGAACGTATATTATATCATCTATGGAAACATACATTAGATTGCCCTTCCCTTTACGCCGTCGAAACATCAACAAATTCCGGCATGTTTTCAAGTTTCTCACATTATCCCCCTATTAAGTCTCTCGAATAATTTATAACATTCAGGGTCCCTAAGCTGGTGCTCAAGAATAGACGTAAAGGCTATTGGCGTGTCCTGTAATATTCCAAGTTGAGGGAGAGAGTTGTCATCTTCAAGTTGGAGCTCCTCTCCAAACATCCTTGACAAGCAATCAGCCGCTACATTCTCGCTGCCTCTTACGTGATTGGTTCTGGTCTTATAAGGGGATAAATATTGAAGTAACCACCGTCCGACCTTTTCCAATTGCTTGAGGTGGCTTTGCATTCATGATAATACCTCATTATTATTGGTATGAAGTTCAAGTTCCTTCCCTCGTAAATACTGGTCGAATTTCTCGGCGGCGAAAATCACCACTAAGCATTCCGTGTAAGTAGGTGGTATATTTTCTTTCGGCATGGGTCAGAGTGCGTGTGGCGAACGCGACGGGGGCTAAGCTATCACCTTCCCATTGCGATAGTACCCCGTGTGACAGGCCGGGCCCTGCAACTCGGGATTCTCGGCAGCGCTATTAGGTTATGCGTCACTTTCATCACGAGCGAGCCTCGAACATATTCCCCCAATTTTTTACGCACATCGTCCAATGTCCCTGGTCGAACACCTCCAACACAAATTTTGCGCTCACATTCAGTTTTGGGAAGTTGGTAAATCCAACCAGTTCCTGTGGACAAATTGTTGGCCATATCGTTACTGATCTTCTTAAACCGCGCTCAGCTACCATTTGCGCCGTAGTTAGGGTAGTTTTGAGAAAGCACAATCGGATAGGGTAAATGACTTAATAAACGAAATATAGTTAAGCACGCCAAGGCACGGACAGAGAGAAAATATAATTGGTAAGGGTGGAGGGAGGGGAAGGAAAAGGTGGTGGCAACCATATAGTTATGAAAGTTAACTATTACACTATGTGGCAACGATACCTCGGGAACTGCAGTTGTGGATGGGCGGCTGCGTCGTGGCTTTCTAGACCGTGTCACCCAACGCACACAAGGAAGTCTCGGCGAATCTCACCTGAGCCCAGACTTAAATAGGGCAACCCCCATTCAATCGTTGTACAGACCGAAAGGACCCATTTATTTCGGGACACCCGCGACCTTGCAAGGGGAAGGCCTTGGGAGCATTTGTTCGAGGAGTAAAAGGCTGAGACTCCTTGCAAAATTTTCACTTTCATGAAGAGTTAATAGGCGTTGTAAAACGTGGCAGTGTATCTTTGAGGATAATTCTGTTTTCCAAGTTTCTGTTGGATTTATCATCAAGAAGAAACATTGTTTTTAGCATTGTACGGAAATAAGATGACAAACAAAGATAATCTTATAGTCATTATTCTCCCATCATAATATCTACCTCAGTGACCCTGGCCGAACAACACCCATGGGTGCACACCCGTGGTTACACACCCATGGGTGTTGACCAAAAACTACCATGGGTGTACACTTATGGGTGTCAATGAGCATACTCCTATCGATGTGCACCCCGGAGTGCACCTAGCAGTGTCACCCACCGCCAGATACAGAAAAAGCTCTAGGGGACGCAAGATATCGCGACGATTGTATCTTTCAAACTGACTGCCTGGCAGCGACTCCGCTTCCCTTATATATGTATCTCGGTTTTTTCGAGAACATTCGGCTCCAGAATGTTCGCTTCCGGACTTTTAAGGAGTGTGAAAAAATACAAACAGTAGAATATTCGCGACTTTTCTCGAACAAATGCCAGACGGAATAACGTATCGAGATCACTAGAATTGCCAAGACTTTTCTCGTAGGATAGCTATCTATGTGCTAGACAGAAACGTATAAAATACATCGACATCTACATATTACCCCGATAGCCGCCTCAATAGGCGCGTGGCGGGGTGTGTTGGGACACCAGCCGTTTACATATAAAAAGGAAACGCTCAAATGAAATGACACCAAACATTTGTTAAAGTCCCTTATTGTTCGAGGGAAAAACGAATTCCCATACCTATCCGTTCGGCAAAATATCTCTCTTAATTTATCGTTTCTGTCGGACCTAGAAATATAGTGGGGTTCTAATATGATGTTTTCCGTGTCGCTCTTAAAGATATCTATTCTCAATTGCTCAAGCAATCTAAGCCTAGCGCGCAGCCTACGAGTCTCTAGCGGCTCACAACCTAATTCTTTTAACATCTGTGTAACGCTGTCTATACGCCCGTAGCTGTTTTTGACGAATCGCGCAGCTTTCCTTTGTATTTTATTAAGTTTCCGAAATAAGTCTTTCTGCACCGGATCCCATATGCTCGCTGCATATTCAAGGTGTGGCCGGACGAGTGCGAAATAGCACCTCTCTTTTACTTTTTCATCTGAAAATCTTCCAACAATACGCTTGACGAATCCTAGCTTCTTCAGAGCTCTGCCACAAATATTTCTTATATGTGTTCCCCACGATAGGTTCGAGGTTATCGTAACTCCCAGTTACTTCACTTCATCTATCGCCTTTATGTTAATACCATCCACAGCATATACATGGGGATAGTTGGACGACCTCCGCAAGAAATCTACCGCCGTGCATTTGCTTAGATTAAGTTCGAGTCCCCACTCTTGGCTCCACACATGAACGTTGTTTAAATCCGATGATAGAATTTCAAAGTCAGAGTGATCACTAATTTCGCGATAGATGACAGCGTCGTCAGCAAATAAACGTATTTTACTGCTAGTTCGAGAGCATAGGTCATTTATGTATATAATGAACAAAAGGGGGCCGATTACGCTTCCTTGTGGGACACCTAATGTCACTTTAGCATTTCGTAAGCCTGGAGCCTCTTTTTCTTGTCTAGCTAATAATTATGCTTCACAACCATACGTCAGCACGCTCCACACGAAGGTTTTAAAAAATCTTTTCCTTGAGTCAATTGAGAGTTGATTGTTTATCAAGAGATATGTATTTCTCAATGCTAAAATAACTGCTTTCAATCTACCCAAACAAATGCTTTTTCAATACTGATGAAAGTAACATACATTCTTCCATTTACCTCTAATCTTCTTTCTGAGATAAGTTTTAATTCTAAAGTTGCTTCTCTTGTTCGTTTACCATGCTTAAATCAAAACTGATCTTATCCGACGTATTGGTTTTGTTTTTAATTCTGGTTTTTTTAAATGATATTGATCATTTCGTTATGCAGGATAGAAGATAGTTCCTGAGTTGGCACTACTTGCGTTCCTGGATTCTAATGGTCTTGCTCTTAATGAAACCTGATGGCAATCTTCCATTCATGTAGCATTCAAGAGTTTTGTTGTTAAGCTCATTAGGAATTATATTTCCAAGCTTATGTTAGAAGTTCAACTGTTATTCCATCAGTCTGTGCTGCCTTTTTATCATTAAAGATTTTCCGTGATTAATCCTATTCCGATCAATAATTCGGAGTGAAAGTGAGTATTTTTTGACAATTTCACCATTCTCTACATAATCTGTTGGATCTTCTATAAAAATTCCTTGACAAGGGTCTTCAGTATATTCTTTCCACCATGTGCACACGTCCATGTTTTCAAAAAGTGTTTTCTGCTTTATCTTTTACAGTGTTACTTTTTATTTTTGGTATGTATTGCCGTGTCCTGATGGCTGAATACACTTTACCTAAGTCATTCTTGGCAAAGTCTTCTTCAACTTCCTCAATTTTCTCCTTCATCCAGTTCTTCTCTTCTCTCTATTTATTTGTTATTAAGTTTTCGATATTTTTATATTTGATTTTATGTGTCTTTCCCTTAACTCTATTACGCTGCTCTATCAACTGGAGTATCCACCACTGATTTCTTTACACTGATTTCTAATCTCATAAATCGTGCCATCATGTCACGTTGTGTAGGATCGAAGAATAATTGGAGCCAGAGGGTCGGCATTCGATGTCTTTTGTAGAATGGTGTAAACTATTATTAATATTCATATGTGCTTGCGGTTAATACGTGTGAGCACATTAGCAGTTGCAGTGAACTCTAGTTCTTCATAGAGGCTTCACTGGAGTACTGGAGAGGTTCGAAGTTATCGTAACTCCTAGATACTTCACTTCATCTGTCGCCTTTATGTTAACACCATCCACATCATATACATGGGGATAGTTGGACGACCTCCGTAAGAAATGTACCGCCGTACATTTGCTCAGATTAAGCTCGAGTCCCCACTCTTGGCTCCACTCATGAACGTTGTTTACATCCGATGATAGAATTTCAAAATCAGAGTGATCACTTATTTCGCGAAAGATGACAGTGTCGTCAGCAAATAAACGTATTTTACTGTAAATTCGAGAGCTTAGGTCATTTATGTATATAATGAGCAAAATGGGGCCGATTACGCTTCCTTGTGGGACACCTGGTGTCACTTTAACTGCATCAGAGCTAATTCCGCCAAGAACTACTTTTTGCTTACGATCACTCATAAAGTCGCGTATCCAGTTTACTACTGTTTCGTTTAGCCCGCATGGCTGTAATTTGTTTAAAAGTTTGTTGTGAGGTACCGTGTCGAAAGCTCTCTTAAAATCTAGAAATAATGCGTCCACTTGTCTTTTCGATTCACCAGATTTGGGAACATCATGAAGAAAGAGCGCGAGCTGTGTTTCACATGATCTACCTTTCCGGAAGCCGTACTTACAGCCATGGAGGAAGTAACGACTGTCCTGGAACGTCAAAATATTGTTAACGACGATATGTTCCAGTATCTTGCTTATAATCGACATTAATGAAATTGGTCGATAGTTCCCTGGGTCGTGTTTGTTTCACTTGTTGTTTATCGGTGTAACGTTTTCAATTTTCCAGTCAATTGGTATCTTTCCTTCAGACAATGACTTCTTGAATATTATGTCTAAGAACGGTGCGATCTGTGGCTCTAACATCCTTGAGGACACGCGCGGGTATTCCCTCCGGACCCGGAGATTTACTATTTTTTATCGACCGTAGCTGTTTATTAAAACGATGACGCGGACGCGCGCGCGTGCTACATAAGAAAGTACAACTATTCGATAACTCGACTCAGAGTCGACTGACGAAAGACACGAACGAATAGCGTGCGGGCTGACTGGCGGGGGCGCAGCGGGCGGCAATGCAGGCGGCCCCGCAAGGGGGGGGGGGGGGCGCGCGCCCCCCATATGTATCCGCCACTGTATAAATCACAATATTACGTATTAACCACCTACTATTCAGAAACTACGAAAATAATGAGAAAATGTATTATTATCGCAATCCAATTGCAAACTGCACTAGTCATGAGGGTCATTTGTTCAAAACATCGTATTTCGCATTTCCCTTGTCCTTCGTTCGCTGCGAGCTCAGCAGATGGCGACACTTGCGAAGGATATCCGAGGAGGATGACGAAGGAGTCTTAACGACGATTTCACTGGTAAGTATGAGAATCGTTTGCAGTACAGTACGTAGAAAATCGTTGAAATCACTACTGGCGCCGCTGAAAATGTAATTATTGCGGTAGTTACTGGAAGTACATATATCGAAAAAAAATGGACGATCGCAAAGCACAAGAGCGGAAGTCGTGGTAAACCACAGGGGGAGCCTTTGGAGGCTTTGGAGATTCTCTAAAACTCGAGCCCAAAGAGTATGTAGTATCCCTGCTCGAGCCTTTGTGTCCCGGAATTGAAGCCACCGTTGAGGTAGGTCTACCTCAATGGAAGCCACTGCTTTTGCGCATCCGGCCATCTTGTTCTACGCAAAACAAAGCATTTTCCGTAAGATTCCATTGTGTTAAAACATGCGTTTATATGCAAACCTTTGTATGTCACGCATGAAATCAATGATCATACTTATCCCGGTATTCTTGAACGATAATTGATAATGCTACTGTTACTCAAAAGCTCTTACAAGCACTGCAACAGCATTAAATAAGTCGACGGTCATGGGGTCTGCCGCAATTAATTCCTCGAGCTCTAAGTAACTGTTAATGCTGATTTGTATTTATCACGAGAGTATATGATAAATGAAAAATGTTGAAACAGATAATAACAACTACATCTAATACCGAAGCCCCATATGTTAGTATTATTCAATTGTGCATGACGATACAGTACGCGGTACGAAAAAAGGGGACTGCTGAGAATTTCTACTTTAAAGCGTACCTTTTAATACTTAATCCTTTGATTGTCACTCATGATATAAATGATCAGACCTATCCTACTGTTCTCGTTCGACAGTTTTTCGTAATAATGATGCGTAAAAGTCGCAGCAAAAACGGGACGGTTGGACAATCAGCCACTATGAAGAACTAGAGTTCACTGCAACTGCTAATGTGCTCACACGTATTAACCGCAAGCACATATGAATATTAATAATAGTTTACACCATTCTACAAAAGACATCGAATGCCGACCCTCTGGCTCCAATTATTCTTCGATCCTACACAACGTGACATGATGGCACGATTTATGAGATTAGAAATCAGTGTAAACCATTACTGGATGGAAAAAACGGCTCTGAAACAAAAATGTTTACAGAATGATTAACATCCAAAAAGAAGCAATCCAAAGCATTTCTTTTATGATAAATTAATGACACCAGCCACCTAGATACGGAATGGAATGTGAGACACAATAAAAGACGGTGTCTACAAAATTATTCAGGTTTGTTGTTTTCAAATATTACAAATGGCATCAACAGCTGGGCCTCCGATTCAGCCGACTCATTCACCTCGTCTTCGTCGAGTAGCTCACCCACCCCTGCCAACACCGTATACTTTTCTGGGTTCATTTCGCGAGGCCGGTGGTATCTCATTCCATGATGAGCAGATTCTGACAGTTTCTTCCCCATTTCTCGGCTCGTATTACGGCTTGGGATCGTCTTACTCCAAAGCTCGCTGAATCGAAAGACAAGAACTGCTAATTCCCCCGCGTGACCATCCAACACCACCACCCATCTCTCTAGGTGGTGTTGGGCCATCTCACGCCTCCCTTGGCCGTAACGTCTTCTCGCTCAAGATGAAAAAATGTCACTGCTAATTTTTGGACAAGACGAAATTCCTGAGCGCGAGACACGATCAGCGAGAACGATATGGGAAAAATATGGGAGAAATGGAATATAATTTAAACAGCCAGACAATCTTCGGTTGCATCCACATATGACTAAAGTCCTAGTTGCTAACAGAGGAAATAATGATGTGAGGATTATGTTGGATAGAGAATTAGGTACTAAAAAATTGATAGAGTTTGACTAGGTACTTAGGAAGCAAAATAACTTCTGATGGAAGGAGGAGGTACAAAAGATTAACAGGGGAGAACACTGGGAGCAAAGATTGCATTTAACAATAAAACACGACACTTCCAACTCCGCCAATATATTGCTGATGAAAAAGCTGCTTAAGATCTTTACGTGGAGTGCATTGCTGTATGGCAGCGAGAAATGGACTGTGGTACAAGGGGAGAGGAAACTACTATAGGCTTTTCAGACGTGGTGTTATAGAAGGATGTGCAAGATATGCTGGGCCGGGTGAGTGACAAATCAAGAGGTACTGAGAGTAGTTAACAAGTGCGGAACCTGAGGAGAAGAGGAAAAAAAAGATGGTATGGATGGATAGGTTATCTACTGCGGCATGAGGTATTTGTGAAGAAAATTTTAGAAGGGATGATAGAAGGTAAGAGAGGTAAGACCAAGATTGAAATATTGGAAGCAGATAATGGAGGACATGGGATGTGAATGGTTTTAGGAAATGAAGCGGATTACAGAAGATAGCGAGAATTGGAAAGCTGTCAAACAGCAATCCTGATGGAATTCCAACTGGAGAATAAAAAACTTTAATTCACAATTTCTTCTAACAACTCTCCTTCCAATCCCTCAACATACATGTTGTAAAGAAACGGTGATAGCAAGCAAACCCTGGCTGACCTTCTGACTTTTCAGACCCCCCTTCCCAGATCTCTAACGAGAGGTAAAGGACATTGAAAAAAATTTAATGGGGATTTCACCATGTACTTTTGGCCAGAATGATAGATTAAGTTTGTCAATTTTCCACCCATAAGTAAATCATATAATTTTAGAACACAATTAAACTAAATAATAATGCATTTTGAGGTTGGTTAATAAAATACATACACGTTTGTAATCAATATGATGATTATAGCACAAAAGGTCGTCATTATCAAAAAATTATTAAAAAAGTAACCCAAATCCATCACAAAAAACAACACAAATATTATAGTTATAAACTCCCTTATACATGGAATAGACTTCTTCGAAATTAATTTTTACTTCTCAAAATCATCAACTGCCGGAATTGTTTCTTTATTAAAAAAAAAGACCATTGTTGTTCTTATAAGCCCGACGAATCCGGCAGTATAGCATGGCGAAACTGATGCAAAATATTGAATAATTACTCGCAGATCCAAAAGCCTGAATATCAAGATATACACAATGAATTGCAAAGATCTACAACAAAGTTCCGACATATATTATTTATAAATAACAGGCATTTTTGTGTTTATTTCACTCTATAACAATACATTAACAAATGTTTCAAACAAGTATTGAAATCTCTAATTTTTATGCTCATAAAATCATGTGATAGTGCTGCCTAGTAAAAAATAAATACATAATTAATAAATTGATAATTATGAATGAAACATAAAAATGTAGTGACCGTCAAGGCAACAAGTCGGCTCACAACTGTGCGTCATGCAACATCCCTGTCTGTGGCACACACTCCAAGCCCACTTGTCTCAACTGTCTCGACATTTAATAAAGGGTGAGTTTGTTTTATATACATAGGGCGTATACAATCTTTTTACATCTGAAAGTTTTGATATGCTTTTATAAAAAATAAATTTGTATATCTAATCAAGTTGTGGGTTTTGTAGGTTCACTCGTGGCCAACATACCTCAACTACACTGACTTTGGGATGCAACTAAACCAAGAACTGGACATTTATAGTGATATAAAATTGTGGAAATATATGCGTTCTTATTGGAAAAAAAGTTATGAAGTAATAGTTGAAGTTTTTTTAATCTTTGTACCCATGTAATAAACCATGGCTCATTTTTATTAGGTTTTTTTTAAAATTGTGTACATTTTCATGCTTCAAAAACTTGAAACCTTTTCCTTAAAATAATAAGCCAAATAGTAATTTTTTATTTTTTTATAACCTTTATTCAATATTAAAGAGTGTAAAATTTTTGTAAGTAAGCTAGTTGGACGTAAAATTACTAAAATCTTGTACTTTAACAAAAATCTCATTTTTTGTGATGCGTTTTTTTAATTCTGAAAAAAATACAATGGTAATAAAATATTTTTTTAAACACATGGTTTGAGTTTATATACCTTGAAACTTAAATGTATAAAGTTATAAAAAAAAACAAAAATTTAAATTAAGCTATAAAACAATTTTTTTTATTGCGAGTCAGGGTGACCCGCGGCGACCACATTAGGCTACATGTTAGGTGCGACTACTCCCGGGTGAACTTATATTCATACCTGTAAATAAAAAATGCAACAATTACATGGGTTGAATTAACTGAAACAGGATAATTCACACACAGACTGCATAAAATATAACTCTCTAAAAAGTAATTGCAACTTAACAAAGTGAATCTTATAAAAGTAATGACAATATATTGCTTATTTATGGTCAATAATATGACTCATGGGGATAAAAACAGATGTCTATCTTTCACACAGACATTCGCATTGACAAAAGTATTATAATTAAGATTTTTCAATTTAGTGACAAGGGAAAAGTGAGCAACACACCGTTTTGTGATAAACAGAAGGGACAAGGGAAATATCTGATCGTGGGCATAATATGTATAGCATCCCACGCAAACGTTATGCCTAGTCCACCACAGGTCGCCAGCTCTAAGCATCTAACAGAGGTCTCTTCATCCTAATCTTCAATGGGGTCCACGATTGAGGTTGGCCTTGGTCTTTGGTTGGTTAATTAAATGTTTACATCACCAATGTATTAACTTTTTAAATGTTTTCCATTTATATGCTTGGACAGATTACGGGAAAACAATCTGATGCCAATGTTTGTAGTTTGAAGGTAGGCATTGGCAAACTTCACTTTGGTGACGGAAGATGATGACCAAAGCATTACTTTGGCACAATGGTGATCGTGGACGCTCACCTCAGAATGCATGTGAATTTGTACTGTATAAAATATTAAAGCAATAACCCGCTTTGCATTATCATCTGCACGTCATAAAAATGATAGTCACTACTTTGAAAATCACAAAGGCATGAGTGAGATGAAGGAGGCCAGATTAAAACTTTCCTTCAATTTCATGCAATTTCATGTCATTCAAACTACTTTAGCTTGCTTCAAAAAACTCTTGTCAGCGTCAACATACATGGCAATCATCCAAAGAGTCGATGCCTTTTTGTGTATCAAGACAAAATATTTCAAAGCCCATGTTGGTGACCCCCTGTAGACAGGTGATATAAAAAGGTGTGGCTGCTTCGTGCTTCGGGAGACTGATTGCAGAGCGGCGGGACGAGGAAGTGAAAATGAGGAGGAGGAGAAGAGGTGACTCTTTGGAGGATGTCAAGCACACACTGTTTTCATTGGAATGTCAATGGGCAGTGGACATCACAGAGAGCTTAAATGATTTAACAGAGTAAATCCAATTGAAAGTTGACAAATGTTCAGCATGCATTGACAGAAATCCTTTCTTTTTGGAATCATGAATCATAAAAGGACACAAAATTACAAGATATGTAAATTAAAAAGGCAGACTATTACATATTTTGGTGTAAGAACATGAATAAATGTTTCCTACCTTCACTCATCCAATGATCTTTATCTTTGTGGCTACAAGGCTCCCAGGGTTTGTTTGATTGCATCGTATCTGATCAGGAATAGAAAGGAAGAATGGGGAGAGTTTTATGTACCCTGTTAAAAGTTTCCCCCCTTTTCCAGGGTAGTTCCCCCCTGTTCCAGGGTAGTTCCCCCCTGTTACCTCTCAGGAACCAGGGAAAACAGTGAGGGGAACCTGCATGTTCCCAGGAGAAAAGGCAACGCTTTGCGGAACCTTTGCATTCCTGAATGAAAAGGGGGAAACCTTAATCCAGTTTCAAGTTTATCAGAAAAAATATTTAGAAACCTATAGACATTTGAAATGGGAACAATCACACATAGGACTGAAGGAAATACCAACACTAATAATGGGTAAATTGAGGAGCACCTGTTCATAAAGATGCATTCGTATCATACCAATGATAAGGGAAACTCAACGATCATTCGAATTAGTGGGAAATATGGGAACTGAGATGACGGACTTAGCACGATCGCAAAATGTCCGCCTTTTATAAGAAAATTTAAAAGGTACCATTAACGCTTAAATTTCAAATGACGAAAGCGTTGAACTTGCGTTTTATAAAATGTAAAAAGTAATTTGATATTGCGTTTAAGAAAATAGTTCTATGTTAGTATTAAAACCTCTTGTTATTTTCCATGACTTTCGGTAACACCCGCTATGAGTTTTGCTTTCATAATTCGCGGTCTTGGCTTCGACCAGTGAGGGAGAGATCAATTTCAAGCAGTGTGAGAAATACGGAATGAAGATAAATAATAGAAAAACAAAAGTAATGAGATTCTTTAGGACAAAGAAAGCGAAGCTTGTGATAAGAGTAGGAAGTCACAAACTGGAGCAAGTAGAACAATTTAATTACTTAGGTAGTACGCTAGAAGAAACAGGACATAGTAGCAAAGACATTAGGAAGAGAATAGGGCTAGCGAAGGAAGAGTTCAATAATAGAAGGGAGCTGATGGCGGGGACCTTAAGTAAGGATGTAAAAAAGAGTCTAGTGAAGAGCTTGATATGGAGTGTGGCGTTGTATGGGGCAGAAACGTGGACCTTGAGAAAGGAAGACGAAAATAGGCTGAAGGATTTTGAGGTGTGGGTGTGGAGGAGGATGGAGAAGGTGCGTTGGACGGAGAGGAAGACAAATGAGGAAGTGCTTGACATGGTGGGCGAGGAGAGGAAACTTATAGATGAGATTAGGGGAAGACAGGGTAGGTGGCTGGAAGGGGTAGTGAAGGACGGTGGTTTGCTGAAGGCCGTGATTGAGGGTAGGATGTTGGATAAGCGGGGAAGGGGAAGGAAGAGAATCGGTTTTATGGACGGCATGAGGAAAGGTAGGACTTATACTGATTGTGAGATGAAGAAAGAAATACTAGAGGTATAAAGGGCACGGCACGTGTAAGAGTTTGTTGGATATTCTCTGACTTTCATCACAACCTACCTCTAACCGGTAGATTACTGTAAGGAAGGCCTAGTTACACGGTACATTAGAATGTACAAGTTCCTGTACATTTGTGTGAATGGTTTTATGTACAGATTCTTGTACATTTACTTGGCCAAGATCAACGAATAGGTGGCTACACGGTACATTTTGTCGGACAAGTTTTCGCACATTTTTAGATGCGCATCATGCCTTTTCATTTGTTTTTCCAATTTATTTAAACCTTAGGCCCGTTATTTAAACCGATTTCAATGCAGGAAAGCCGTCGACTTCTAGGAAGCAGACGACAACTGTATAGAATCACCCAATCACGAGTAAATGTGTATAGAAACGTAGGGTAGATGAAAAGTCGAGATGTGTACAATGTCGTTGGGTAAGTACTAGGAAGGATAATTAAATATTAAAGCATGGTATCGCGTAGTAGTACATTCATAGTACGAAAATGAAAATTATAATTTTTTTTGTTGGCTCATCGTTGGGTAATTGTATGTTGGGGAACCGTAGGCTCCCGCAACACTCCCTCGCCTGTACCTCGGCGTTCTCTGGAGCGCGTCGGGCGTTCCCAGGTCACTCGCCGCACGCTCCACCGCGGACCAGTGTCGACACTCCGCTAACGCTCCCTAAAACGCTCCCAGTGGGCCATAATCTGCTCCCCGGACACTACCGCGACACCTCCTAAGTGCTCCCACAACACTCAACAACTACTTCCAGAACACTCCGCTCTGACTCTCCGCCAACACTTAATCGTCGCTCCCGTTTCGCCTGGGTATGCTTTCCCCATGCCTTTTTCATGGCTTACCATTTTTCATTCAAATCGTATTTTTCTGGCAGAAGTGAATTCTGAGAAGCAAGATTCTGTCATTTACTAGACATTATAATGTATATTATATAAACGTTGACGATAATACTTTTTTTTTGGACTTTTAAGTGCGCATGCTTTTATACGGAAAAGACTGGTTACTTTCTTAACTTTGCATCAGATATTACTTTAGAATTTTCAATTATTACGCGTTTTTTTATTTTCGAAACATCAAAATTTTGCACAAATAGATAACGTGATAGAGTACCACGAAAAATCATAGTGAAATAATTCTCATATCATATAATAGTATGAGAATATATTGAAAGTGGTACAGACGGAATACCATGCACAAACATGGAAAAAGGGAAAAAATATATAGGAACAGATCGGCACTCCCAACTGATTCCTTATTTTTTATAACATCTTACAAAGGAACTGAATGTTACGTTTAATGCAAATACCTGCATTACATCTGCAACACTAATTTCGGGTTCGTATAGTGGGGGCTTGCAGGGAACACAGTCTACGTACTCCCAAAGCGCAACTCGTAGGAAGGTGATTTGGTCCATGAAAATGGATATCAACAGAAACTCTTCCAAGTAAAAACAAGATTATTAGTTCAATTCTACCAATAGTAACAACATACACTGGATTGTATCTGTTCAGAGAATCACGAATTCCCAGATTATCTGCTCAATGAAGGTGAATGTCCGTTCCCACGTTTATTTATTTTTATATTTTGGCTACAAAAGATCCATGAAAGATCACAATTTCCACATAGATAGAAAAAAGATAGGAAGTAGTGTTAAATGAGCTGAGAAATCAAGTGAGAAAGGAGGGCTACCGTAATAAGTAATTGAAAAGTAGCAATGATGCAAGTTACCATTAAAGAAATCCCTCTTAGTGTTACAGAGAAAATGCATTTTATGAAAACTTTGAGAAGAAGTAATTCAATAATTGGGGGTTTGATGAAATGTAATCGCCTACTGAAAAACATTTTGGGTAGATAAAGATGGGAAGCTAATAATACAATATGTAACACGAAGGATTTTGTATTGCCAGATTAAGAAGGAATTAAAATAGTCAAGCGAAATTTGGATGGAGCGGAGATACACAACAAATCAATCTTCTGACTGATGGCAGCTGATCATGAACGATGATCCATCGCTACCTGCCCTAAATCGGTAGAATAACATCCATAGTATAAAGAATGTTTGTATGTCTATCTTTTACACCAATCTACAGTTTTAATCTGATCGTACTGAAACTTTGCTGACTAATAGTCCAAGGCAGGAGAAAAATTATAGGTAATTTTAAAAATATCTCACAGGGCCCCGAAAGTTCACAATAAGTGGCGCTTTTGTGGAATACGCTACGTGTTGGGTTTTGTGCAGTATTTCATGTTTTACTTTTTGTAATTACTTCCGCTCAAGATATATGGTTCGGATGTATTTATTAAAAAAATTGGTTGAATGAATGATATTTCTATTTCATTCAATCAATGGTCTTTTCCAATTATTATTTGCCTGAAAACCACGTTATTAGCTGCGAAAAGGCACAGTATTCTCTGAAATCAACAGTAGCATATTTCCTTGAGAACCAGATTTTGTTCTTCAACGCATTTAAAATTCATTTTTTTTAACTAAGCTGATTAGGAATGCTAAGCATTGGGATTTGTGTAGTGGTTTATTTTATTGATTTTTAAAACTACTTTCACTCAAAATAGAGAGTTAAGACTTATTTAATCAGATCTTTGAAAGAATGAAATTTCTCATTTTTTAAAAATCGATAATCCTCTTACATAATGAGTTATGAAGGAAGTGTAAACCCAAACAACGCCTAATGGAAATTCAGCTAATATAGTTATAATTAGGATATCAGAGTCAAAGTAATACAAGTGACATCAACACGAAAAAAGATATGAGCGTATATATTCTAAGTTGGTAGCGTCGGGTACCGTAAGGTAGCTACAGGAAAGGGAATACATGTGTACGAACGTAAAGTGATACGTTCTAGCTGCCGAACACATAAGCTACTTCGCTCTCTGTAATTTCGTACCGGAGTAAAGTGATACAGGTGACACTCCGCGATGTTTTTCACTTGTGTTACTTTGACTCTCAGGCCCTCATATTATGTCATGACAGGTTATAAACATCTGAGTCTTACCATAATTGTCACCATTCATCGTCGCCTGTAGTTGCATAAGGGGTAGTTGGGGCAGGAGTGGGAGTCCACACAAGCGGGGTACTGAGGTGCGGCAGCGGGAGCACCGTGGCGAGAGGGTGCTGGGGCCGCATAGCCACCGTTGTGAGCGGATGCTGCATAGCCAGCATAGTGTGCTGGACCTGGCATGGCGTAGGCATTGTGGTGAGTTGGTGCAGCGTATCCGCCTTGGTGAGCGGGTGCAGCAAAGGTACCTTGGAGAAAGAGCGCGGGTGCAGCGTATCCGCCTTAGTGAGCGGGGGCAGCGTAGGATTCTTGGTGAAAGGGCGCGAATGCAGCGTATCCACCTTGGTGAGCGGGGGCAGCGTAGGTTCCTTGGTGAAAGGGTGCGGGTACAGCTTATCCGCCTTGGTGAGCGAGGGCAGCGTAGGTTCCATGGTGAACAGGTGCGGGTACAGCTTATCCGCCTTGGTGAGCGGGGGCAGCGTACGTCCCTTGGTGAACGGGTGCGGGTA
Organism: Pyrrhosoma nymphula; assembly: GCA_963573305.1. Taxonomy (NCBI): domain Eukaryota; kingdom Metazoa; phylum Arthropoda; class Insecta; order Odonata; family Coenagrionidae; genus Pyrrhosoma; species Pyrrhosoma nymphula. Next base: position 53,058,441 of record OY754336.1, on the reverse strand, counting down.
CAGCTTATCCGCCTTGGTGAGCGGGGGCAGCGTAGGTTCCTTGGTGAACCGGTGCGGGTACAGCTTATCCGCCTTGGTGAGCGGAGGCAGCGTACGTTCCTTGGTGAACGGGTGCGGTATCAGCTTATCCGCCTTGGTGAGTGGGGGCAGCGTAGGTTCCTTGGTGAACGGGTGCGGGTACAGCTTATCCACCTTGGTGAGCGAGGGCAACGTAGGTTCCTTGGTGAACGGGTGCGGGTACAGCTTATCCGCCTTGGTGAGCGGGTGCAGCGTACGAATCGTGGTGGACGGATGCGGGAACAGCTTATCCGCCTTGGTGAGCGGGGGCAGCGTATAACCCTTGGTAAACGGGTGCGGGTACAGCTTATCCGCCTTGGTGAGCGGGGGCAGCGTAGGTTCCTTGGTGAACCGGTGCGGAAACAGCTTATCCGCCTTGGTGAGCGAGGGCAATGTAGGTTCCTTGGTGAACGGGTGCGGGAACAGCTTATCCGCCTTGGTGAGTGGGGGCAGCGTCGGTTCCTTGGTGAACGGGTGCGGGTACAGCTTATCCGCCATGGTGTTCGGGGGCAGCGTACGGCCCTTGGTGAACGGGTGCGGGTACAGCTTATCCGCCTTGGTAAGTGGGGGCAGCGTAGGTTCCTTGGTGAACGGGTGCGGGTACAGCTTATCCGCCTTGGTGACCGGGGGCAGCGTAGGTTCCTTGGTGAACGGATGCGGGTAGAGCTTATCCGCCTTGGTGAGCGGGGGCAGCGTACGAATCGTGGTGGACGGATGCGGGTGCAGCGTATCCACCTTGGTGAGCGGGGGCAGCGTACGAATCGTGGTGGACGGATGCGGGTGCAGCGTATCCACCTTGGTGAGCGGGGGCAGCGTAGGTTCCTTGGTGAAAGGGTGCGGGTACAGCTTATCCGCCTTGGTGAGCGAGGGCAGCGTAGGTTCCTTGGTGAACGGGTGCGGGTACAGCTTATCCGCCTTGGTGAGCGGGGGCAACGTAGGTTCCTTGGTGAACGGGTGCGGGTACAGCTTATCCGCCTTGGTGAGCGGGGGCAGCGTAGGTTCCTTGGTGAACGGGTGCGGGTATAGCTTATCCGCCTTGGTGAGCGGGGAAAGCGTAGGTTCTTTGGTGAACGGGTTCGGGTACAGCTTATCCGCTTTGGTGAGCGGGTGCAGCGAACGAATCGTGGTGGACGGATGCGGGAACAGCTTATCCGCCTTGGTGAGCGGGGGCAGCGTATAACCCTTGGTAAACGGGTGCGGGTACAGCTTATCCGCCTTGGCGAGCGGGGGCAGCGTAGGTTCCTTGGTGAACCGGTGCGGAAACAGCTTATCCGCCTTGGTGAGCGAGGGCAATGTAGGTTCCTTGGTGAACGGGTGCGGGAACAGCTTATCCGCCTTGGTGAGTTGGGGCAGCGTCGGTTCCTTGGTGAACGGGTGCGGGTACAGCTTATCCGCCATGGTGTTCGGGGGCAGCTTACGTCCCTTGGTGAACGGGTGTGGGTACAGCTTATCCGCCTTGGTGAGCGGGGGCAGCGTAGGTTCCTTGGTGAACGGGTGCGGGTATAGCTTATCCGGGAACAGCTTATCCGCCTTGGTGAGTTGGGGCAGCGTCGGTTCCTTGGTGAACGGGTGCGGGTACAGCTTATCCGCCATGGTGTTCGGGGGCAGCTTACGTCCCTTGGTGAACGGGTGTGGGTACAGCTTATCCGCCTTGGTAAGTGGGGGCAGCGTAGGTTCCTTGGTGAACGGGTGCGGGTACAGCTTATCCGCCTTGGTGACCTGGGGCAGCGTAGGTTCCTTGGTGAACGGGTGCGGGTACAGCTTATCCGCCTTGGTGAGCGGGGGCAGCGTACGAATCGTGGTGGACGGATGCGGGTGCAGCGTATTTACCTTGGTGAGCGGGGGCAGCGTAGGTTCCTTGGTGAAAGGGTGCGGGTACAGCTTATCCGCCTTGGTGAGCGAGGGCAGCGTAGGTTCCTTGGTGAACGAGTGCGGGTACAGCTTATCCGCCTTGGTGAGCGGGGGCAACGTAGGTTCCTTGGTGAACGGGTGCGGGTACAGCTTATCCGCCTTGGTGAGCGGGGGCAGCGTAGGTTCCTTGGTGAACGGGTGCGGGTATAGCTTATCCGCCTTGGTGAGCGGGGAAAGCGTAGGTTCTTTGGTGAACGGGTTCGGGTACAGCTTATCCGCTTTGGTGAGCGGGTGCAGCGTACGAATCGTGGTGGACGGATGCGGGAACAGCTTATCCGCCTTGGTGAGTGGATGCAGCGTACGAATCGTGGTGGACGGATGTGGGTGAAGCGTATCGACCTTGGTTAACGTGTGCAGCGTAGGAAACAAGGTGGACGGGTGCGGGTGCAGCTTATTTTCCTTTGTCAGGGTGTGCAGCGTACGAGTCGTGGTGGACGAGTGCGGGTACAGCTTATCTGCCTTGGTGAGCGGGGGCAACGTAGGTTCCTTGTTGAACGGGTGCGGGTACAGCTTATCCGCCTTGGTGAGCGGATGCAGCGTACGAATCGTGGTGGACGGATGCGGGTGCAGCGTATCTACCTTGGTTAACGTGTGCAGCGTATGAAACATGGTGGACGGGTGCGGGTGTAGCTTATTTTCCTTTGTCAGGGTGTGCAGCGTACGAGTCGTGGTGGACGAGTGCGGGCGCAGCCTATCCGCCTTTGTGAACGTGTTCAGCGCAGGAAACGTGGTGGATGGGTGCGGGAGCAGCGTATTTTCCTTGGTAAGCGTGTGCAGCGTATTAACTGTGGTGGACGGGTGCGGGTGTAACTTTTCCGCCTTGGTGAGCGGGTGCAGCGTAGAAACCGTGGTGGATGGGTTCGTGTTCAGCGTATCCTCCTTGGTTAGCGTGTGCAGCGTTGGAACCTTGGTGGTCGGGTGCGGGCCCACCGTATCCTCCTTAGAGAGCGTCTGCAGCCTTGGATACATGGTGGACGGTTGCGGGTGCAGCTTATTTTCCTTTGTCAGGGTGTGCAGCGAACGAGACGTGGTGGATGAGTGCGGGCGCAGCCTATTCGCCTTGGTGAACGTGTGCAGCGCAGGAACCGTGGTGGACGGATGCGTGTGCAGCGTATCCTCCTTGGTTAACGTGTGCAGCGTAGGAAACAAGGTGGACGGGTGCGGGTGCAGCTTATTTTCCTTTGTCAGGGTGTGCAGCGTACGAGTCGTGGTGGACGAGTGCGGGTACAGCTTATCCGCCTTTGTGAGCGGGGACAACGTATGTTCCTTGGTGAACGGGTGCGGGTACAGCTTATCCGCCTTGGTGAGCGGGGGCAGCGTAGGTTCCTTGATGAACGGGTTCGTGTGCACCGTATCCTCCTTGGTAAGCGTGTGCAGCGTTGGAAACTTGGTGGACAGTTGCGGGCCCACCGTATCCACTTTGGTGAGCGTGTGCAGCGTAGGTACTGTGGTTGACGGGTGCGGTTGCAACTTTTCCGCCTTGGTGAGCGTGTGCAGCGTAGGAACGTTGGTGGAAGAGATATTGTGCAGCGTATTTTCCTTGGTCAGCGAGTGCAGCGTACGAATCTTGATGCACGGGTACGGGTGCAAAGTTTCCGCCTTGGTGAGCGGGTGCAGCGTTGGAACCGTGGTGGAAAGGTTCGTGTGCAGCGTATCCTCCTTGGTGAGCGTGTGCAGCGTAGGAACCTTGGTGGACGGGCTTTTGTGCAGCGTATTTTCCTTGGTCAGCGAGTGCAGCGTACGAATCGTGATGCACGGGTGCGGGTGCAACGTTTCCGCCTTAGTGAGCCGGTGCAGCGTAGGATCTTTGGTGGACGGATGCTGGTACAGCGTATCCGCCTTGGTGAGCGAGTGCAGCGTAGGAAACTTGTTGTACGGTAGCGGGTGTAGCGTATCCACCTTGGTGAGCGGGTGCGGAGACGTGGGCGGGAGAGGGTCCGCAGTATGGGTAGTTGGATCAGGTGTGGGCGTCGGTTCTGGCTGGCTGGACGGCTTCGGGTACGGTGGCCGGCGTGGCGTAGTGTTGTGTGGGTGCGGCAGCGTTCTTATGGTGATGGTGATACTGTGGTGTGGTAGCGGTAGCGTAGTGATGGTGATGGTGTGGGGCGGGAGCGGCGTAGTGCTGGCCGACGGCGTGAGCGGCTGGGGCCACGTTGTTGCAGGTGTGTGGTTCGACGCCCGCTGGGTACTGCGCCGCCTGCGGGGCTCCGGATACCGCTGAGACAAACAGGGCGACGAGGATCTGTGCGGAGGGTACGGGACGGGAAGGTTAACATTTCTACGTATATCTTTACTTCACCTCTTTATTTTTTATATGCTGGTTTGTCTGGATGAAATCTTGTAATCGAAATTCAACACACTTCCCATTGTTCAATCATGCTGAAATTTGGCCAATTTATTTACTCTTGAAGACCTAACATGAATAAGCCAATAAAATAACTGACTATCAAATAATTCTACTAAAAAAAAATGGTTTATATTTTAATCGTATAAATGTCTTTTGCCAAAAGATGACGCTAGTAGAATTAACATTTATAGTGATCAAGAACAAATGCTAACAATTAGAAAGTTATAGAACCATTGGACAATTAATGTAGGGACTAAAAAGTAGTAATTATAAGTTTTTTTTAAATCTCCTTTATATAACCTTTGTTAATTAATTTAAAATATATGTGTGTTAAAAAAAGCATTTTTTTACATATTATTATTGCATTAATGACATTTCTCTGCTGATTGCTCGTCTGTCTTACTGTTGCGCTTCTTGCTGAATGATTTTGATAACCTTGAAAGTGGTAGGCTTCACTTCGTAGAACTTCATCATATAAGTACTCATGAATAATTAAACTACTTAGTACTTTTCTACAATTGTTTTATTCTGTGATGTGTTTCACCGATTGACGGCATCGTTAGGTACAGAAATTTTGTTATTCGAGTAAGTTTTTTGTAGTTACGGGAGCGGAGGGGAAAATACACTTATTTGGGTAGGGTTGAGAAAAGCACGTTGATCAAGGGCTGGTGAGGCAGGATGATTATTATTTCCGCATCCCTCACAACTCCTTTCCGATGAAATTAATTTTTTCTCGCCACACCAACCCTTAATCAACGCGTCTTTTCTTTTCTCAACGCTGCACGACTATTTGTTTTTTCCCCTCCTCCCCCGTAACTACTGCGACAATGAACGCATAAAACAATCTTTCTGTACCCGACGATGCTGTCAATCGGTGAAACGCGTCGTACAATAAAAAATGTGTGGAGAAGTACTTGGTATTTTAATTATTAATGAGTACTTACATAACGAATTTGAAGACACTGACTCATTTGCCATGTAATTACCCTAACCCAGTGGAGACTGCGGACTGTAGATATCTCGATGAGGAAGAAACATCATAGTATACGGAGCTGGCTTGCAGACAGTTGGAAAATGAGATAAGGCACTGTATTGCAACATGGGTAGCTTGACAAAGAACGATATCATTGAAAATTTTTTAGAACAACGTGATGATTGTAAACTAGTGGTAGCCATGGTGACCAAGATTCTCAGGAAAAAACAGTATGTTAAAGAAATGTCATGCAGAAAGGAGTTGCCCCAAGAAAGAGCCAAGCCATTAATAATGCTCGGAATACTTGACCCGGCCTTACTATTGCCGAAGATAAGGGTGTGTTTTGTAGTAAGCAAAAATCAGACACAAACAGCAAGGCTGGTTGGTGTCTTTTGAAGATTTTTTCCCTACTGCTTAAAAAAAACCAAGGGGTCATCTTACTCCTCTACCCATATATATTTAGTCTTAAAAAATGAAATTATGTGGCGAGCTACCAATGATAGAATGAACGTTGTTGGACACTTTCATTGGATTCATTAACCGTCGATTGTGAGCAATCGCAAATATCATCGCGATATCCACCGTAACATAGCTATCGATGGTTTTCCGACCCATATCCGGTATTCGGATATCCCATATTCCGGTAATCCACTTTTTCATTTCAGGCAAAAAGTACCGAGGCTTGATTCAACAGCTTAAGCACTTAGTATTAATTCAATCCCTAAAGCTGTTAATAGTTAGTATTTTGTTGCTCCCTTGATGAAATAAACAAGAACAAAACAAAAATAAGATAGTGAAAATGAGTTGCAGACTGGATTTTTCTAATTATTTCCAACTTAAGTTGTTATTTTTCGAAGTGCAACATTCTATTTGAGATTCCCTGCCGGCATTTCTCAAAGACACCGCTGGTAACAGGTGGAGCTAGCTTTTTCTATTTCCCAAAGCATTGTATCATCAGCGCATTTCGTATTCTAGGAATTTTTTTTAAATCAATGAACCAAATCTGGCTTTAATTCTCCCCTTCTCGACAGCTTTGCCATATTTAGCCTTTTCCCTCACTCAGCTCCCCATTCACCGTGAACGTCTCACTACCTCTTTTATCTTCAACACCCTGTCGTCTGTGTTCCATTCTCATCTCTTCGCTCAGCCTATGTTCTACTAAACTATTGTAATATGGAGAGTGTATTGGATTCATCATTTGGAATGAGTGTATCCGGAATCAAGGATACGATTTTCTTGGAGGTTTGGTTTCACATGATTCAGCTCATAAAACTCTTTATTTTGACTTATTATAACACTAACGTAATAAAAAGTTAAAATAATTCAAACCAAAACCCTTCACCAATTCGGAAGCTCCTTATAATTTAAGTAATTTCTTTAGAAAAGTAACCTGCCTGACGTATTTATGATTTTTGAGAATAGCAGAGCGGCTTAGCAAATTAGAAACTATCAAGAAGAATAATGCCGAATTACATGAATCATTTTCATAAAAATGCAAGTATTTCTACATCATGGAGTTTGGTGGAAGTTGAAAGAATTGCATGGAATGCACTCACTAATGGGCTTACATGGAAAATGCATCACTGATGTAAATATCTTGAGTGTTTCTAGAGTAAAATTGTCTATTCAAATGAGTCCTTATTAGGTACATTATATAATGGAACATACAGAATGAAATATGACTATTTACGTTTGGAAGATGGACGTATACAATTGTAATAGCACTGGTAATGACATCTCTGAAATGAGGAAAGTAATACCTGGAGGATAACGAATCCCTGGCGGATACAACACTGATTGGCGGTGGGCATTTCCAAGCGTCTTCGTCTTCATTTTGACTACAGAAGTATATAAAATAAGGAAATAATCCAGGTCTTCCCTCCCCTTTGAAGAATGCAGTGTACACTTCTTTTAAATTGCAGGGGGTCCGGTGGCGTGTGGAAGGAGGAGAGGCAGGGGGTGAGGTGGTTATTAGGAGAAGAGAGCGGCGGGAAGGGGTGAGGACGGGAGGGGACCCCGATGGCTCAGACGCAGGGGATGAGGAAGTCGACGAAACTTCGGGTTTTGATGGCCTTCCCCGACTGTATGACGCATCCTCGCCTTCTTCATCCCTCCTTGAATGGCAACCTGCAACACATGACAGGTATTAGGATGTCGGCCGCGCTCTGATAAACCTTCTCTTTGGAGAGGAATAGATAAATTGTGGTCTGAATGCCTGCTTTATTATTGGGCGCGGCTTTCCGATAGGAACTCTTACCAACACGTACACATTCGGGGACCAAAATGAATTCAAATTGATGCCGCGCGTTCTTTTTGATTCCCGTTAGAGCGAATGGACAAGAAGCAAATTGAGGAATTAAAATGGAAGCAGCTTGCCTTTTTCGTATGGGTCATGGCAACACAAACAAATATGCTAATAGATTACCTCATTTGATGCATTAACTATGCCAATTTATCATGCAGTCAAGACGTGTAAACTAAAACCTATTAAGGATCTAAAGATTCGTTTTCGTACTTACAGTTGAGAGATCCCATTTTTCCTTTCTTCTTATATATATATATATATATATTATTTCTCTTGAGTATAAATTGTACCTCGTCAGGTTTTGCTCGAGAACAATCATTAAATGCTTAAGTTTCCCTAGCAACACTGTCGAACCATTTAGCCTTCTGACTATTGTTGTCCATCGGAGAATGCGTACTATGCGGGAGATTGCATTTTATTCTTAGTATGTGTGATGTGAACTGTGTTGCGATAAAAAGCTTGTTGTAATTCATCTGTGATTTAGAAATTTTATATGTTTTTTCTTGGCGCTGCATCCGCACCCGCATAATTATAGTTTTTTGTTCAAATGGCATCCTTAGAGAATTTTTCCATGTTTTACTTTGTGAGTAATTAAATTTTATTTTACTGTAAGATATCGCAATAATGCTCATCCAACTCGTTGAAATAAATAATTCTAAGTAAAAATATATACACATAAGCTAAGCAACGATGCTTTAAAAAACACATCATTTTTAGTTTTATTACTGATTATTTTATCACTATATCATTAAATGTGTATCAATATCTCACATTGCACAAATCGCTTCTTCAAAGAGTTTTTCAATGTTTTTGTTTGTGAAGTATTTAATTCAATTTTAATTGTAAGATATCGAAATATTGTTCATTGAACATGTTGACATAAACAATTTAAACGAAGAAAAAAAGTCATAACTAAGTAGAATATTATTCCAAAAGAAATCATTTTCGTATTTAATATTCATTTTTTTATAACCATGACATTTGAATATACAACTATATCACAAATCACACAAATCGCTCCTTCATAAGGTTTTTCAATGCTTTTGTTTGTGCTGTATCTTATTCATTTTTTACTGTGAGATATTGAAATATTATTCATCTTCCACGTGGAAACTAAGCAATGAATTTTTCAGAAATTAATCATTTTTATTACTTATTTATTATTAACATGTCATTTGCATATACAATAGTATATATTTTCGCATGCATCGAATTCTAATAGAGGTATTTAATGTTTTTTTAGTGCATTATTTGATTTTTATAGTAAGATACCGAAATATTGTTTATCTAACACTTTGATATAATAGAACTCTAACCAATAAAATAAAGGTGTAAGTTTAGGACAAAGTTTTCAAAAACAAATATTTACGGTTTTATCACAGTTTTTTTAAATAACCATGTTATTTTAACATACTACAGAACCTCACAACTTAAAGATCGCTTCTTTATATAGTTTTTACGTTTTGTTTGCGCAGTTTTTCACTCAATTCTAATAGTAAAATATTGAAATACGGTTCATCGTACAAGTTGAAATAAAGAATTCTTAGTAATAAAATAAACACACAAACGATGTATGAAAAAAATCAATTTCGGTTTTATTACTGATTATTTTATCATTAGATCATTAAATGTACAACCGGATCAGGTATAGTTATATACAGGACCTTACTAAAGTTAAAAAAATAAGTTTTATAATTTTACAATGTTCCATTTACAATGTTTACAGCTATAGCAAAAATTAACATTTCTAGCACCCAATCGATCATTTTCCCGTTTAGATAATACAATTTGTGTTGATTCTCCTAGGAGATGATTTGAGTTTGTGAACAAACGATTCATCGATAGTGCTTTTACTAAAATAGAGAATTTTTAGAAGCATTTAGTTGTTTAGTTTCAAGAGATACAAAAATATCATACAGATTTGATGCCTCAAAAGAGAGATGTGGATAATTCAAAGAATAAATTCACCTTGAAGTGTTTTCGTCGAACATTTCCGCAAAGGGCACTGAAATACATTTCATAACGGTTTCATTTACAATTTTAAAATATCTTTACAACTACATGTAACTAACAATATACATTTTTATAGCATTCTTTTAATTATTTTCCCATTCAGGCAGAACGGGTTATGTATATTTTCAAGGAGATTATTTGAATTCGTGGACAACCAATTTATCCATAGTTTTTTAAACAAAAATAGCCAATTTATTAGCTTATCGTCGTGTGATACACTTGAATCATGGCGCCGCACATAGAGGGGCATGGCGCACTTTACAAGAGAAAATTGTCTCCTTCCTCTGTCCATTAGCAAGGCACACAACACATCGTTTTACTATCCTGTTTTCTCTTCCTTGTTGGTGAATTATGGTCAGTGATACGTCGCCCTATGAGTCTTCCTGGGGTTTGAACTGCTGCCCTTCTTTCTCTTTTTCTTCCTTAACTGCATCTTTAAGCTTGAATCAAGCAAACTAGTCTCCACCGATCAAGGTTGCTTCAGGCTTGAAAATACATGCCTGAATCAAGGTTTTGACACCTTGCTTATTAACATGCCAATGCAAGCCCTTCTATTATGAAAAGACTTGAGTGGTTCACCCAAGTTTGAATTTATTAAATTCTATTTCCATTAGAAATAGTGTAAACATGTTTGCTCTATTTCTAATGGAAATAGAATTTAATACATTCAAAACTGGGTGAACCGCTCAATTGTCTTTTCCGAGGAAATACTTCAAATATAGAACAAGTAACAAAAGAAAACTATTCTAAAATAAACACCCATATAATTCCTTGAAAAGCAAAAATAGAAATAAAATCTAATAGGAATCATATCAGGCCATTCTTAAAAAGCCTTGTAAATACAAAAGTACCCGTATTCAATTAAATCAACAAAAAACTTATAGGTCACAATGAATGAACACCTAATAACACACCCTAGCCACAAGAACTAGTGTATTGTGATTATTAACAGCTGAAAGCAATACTTAACTAGACAAAAGCTATTAACTTCTATAGTCTGAGTTGATACAAGGGTACTAACTTTCAACCTTGACATGGCAAGGGAAAATCAAGTTGGGCAGCTTGACATAGGCTGGACTCAGGCTTGAAAAATTCTACCTTGTCATGGTAAGGAAAAATCAAGCTTGACGTAAGCTTACATGCTATGCGGGAGGTGGCCTCCCAGTTCCGAATCGTGGAAATATATAATCAGCATATAGTAGAACATCTATAGGAACGTATATTATATCATCTATAGAAACATACATTAGATTGCCCTTCCCTTTACGCCGTCGAAACATCAACAAATTCCGGCATGTTTTCAAGTTTCTCACATTATCCTCCCTATTAAGTCTCTCGAATAATTTATAACATTCAGGGTCCCTAAGCTGGTGCTCAAGAATAGACGTAAAGGCTATTGGCGTGTCCTGTAATATTCCAAGTTGAGGGCGAGAGTTCTCATCTTCAAGTTGGAGCTCCTCTCCAAACATCCTTGACAAGCAATCAGCCACTACATTCTCGCTGCCTCTTACGTGATTCGTTCTGGTCTTATAAGGGGATAATTATTGAGTAACCACCGTCCAACCTTTTCCAATTGCTTGAGGTGGCTTTGCATCCATGATAATACCTCATTATTATAGGTATGAAGTTCAAGTTCCTTCCCTCGTAAATACTGGTCGAATTTCTCGGCGGCGAAAATCACCGCTAAGGATTCCGTGTAAGTGGGTGGTATATTTTCTTTCTTAATGGGTCAGAGTCATAGGCGTGTCCAAGGCAGGTGCCACTGGTGCCGTGGCACCACCACTAGATCGAGATTCTTTTCTAAGTTTTACCCTTTTTCCCGACTCTTGGCGGCTGGATGGTAGAGAGCTAGAGACTCTGTTCACTTTATGTTTCTACTACTGGCACCACCACTATTCCTGGAACCACCACTCCTGTAGTCCTGGACACGCCTATGGTCAGAGTGCGTGTGGCGAACGCGACGGGGCCTAAGCTATCACCTTCCCATTGCGATAGTACCTCGTGTGACAGGCCGGTCCCAGCAACTCGGGAGTCTCGGCAGCGCTATTAGGTTATGCGTCACTTTCATCACGAGCGAGCCTCGAACATATTCCCCCAATTTTTTACGCACATCGTCCAATGTCCCTGGTCGAACGTCTCCAACACAAATTTTGCGCTCACATTCAGTTTTGGGAAGTTGGTTAATCCAACCAGTTCCTGCGGACAAATTGTTGGCCATATCGTTACTGATCTTCTTAAACCGCGCCCTGCTACCATTTGCGCCGTAGTTAGGGTAGTTTTGAGAAAGTAAAATCGGATAGGGTAAATGACTTAATGAACGAAAGATAATTAAGCACGCCAAGGCACGGACAGAGAGAAAGTATAATTGGTAAGAGTGGAGGGAGAGGAAGGAAAAGGTGGTGATCACCATATAGTCATGAAAGTTAACTATTATACTCTATGTGGCAACGATACCTCCGGAACTGCAGTTGTGGATGGGCGGCTGCGTCGTGGCTTTCTAGACCGTGTCACCCAACGCACACAAGGAAGTCTCGGCGAATCACACCTGAGCCCAGACTTATATAGGGTAACCCCCATTCAATTGGTGTACAGACCGAAAGGACCCATTTATTTCGGGTCACCCGCGACCTTGCAAGGGGGAAGGCCTTCGGAGCAATTGTTCGAGGAGTGAAAGGCTGAGACTCCTTGCAAAATTTTCACTTTCATGAAGAGTTATTAGGCGTTGTAAAACGTGGCAGAGTATTTTTGAGAATAATTCTGTTTTCCAAGTTTCTGTTGGATTTATCATCAAGAAGAAGCTTTGTTTTTAGCATTGTACGGAAATACGATGTCAAACAAAGATAATCTTATAGTCATTATTCTCCCATCATAATATCTACCTCAGTGACCCTGGCCGAACAACACTCATGGGTGCACAGTGCACACCCGTGGGTAGACACCCATGGGTGTTGACCAAAGACTACCATGGGTGTACACTAGGCCCGATCGTCAGGAGGTCGATATCGACATTCGATTTTCGACATACGGGAAAATGTAGCCCGTCCTACCAGATGATAACGGAAGAAAATTCTTTTTTGGACAATATGTAGGGGTGCCGCCGGGGCCGTTTATACTGAGAGTAGGCAACCCGCAACACCCGCTCTGATTTTCCCCCTTTTAAGCCATTTCAGAGACTCTGGTGCGGTGTCTTCGGGTCGTTATGACTGATATGGCTCAGGTAGATGCTGAGGTAGGCCGGACAGGTCAGTGGGTCACGTTATACGCCATTAGTGCTGTAGAAAAGGTAATAAATTAGTCAATTTCTTCAAAAAGTCGTTGTAAGTGACGTAAAATCTTAATTATTTGGATATGTGGGGCAGTTACTTCGTCCAATTAGTTACCCCCTCCTCCCTCACCATCTTCTTCCCCCCCCCACGCTCGTTGAAGAAAACTTCGTTTTCGGCAGCAGCTGGGCTGGATGTTAGAATTGTTTGTTATCTCGAAATGGTTTGCAGAAACGCGTTGTTAGGAGTCTGGTGTCGATGTAGTCTCGTTAATGTTGACTCGAGGCCTGTCGGCCGGTGACTGAGCGACAGTCTGCCACCCGACCGACACAGTCGGCAGGGATGTGGCGAAAGGGGGGAGGAGGTGAGGGTAAGGGAAGTGCCAAAGCGACTGAAGAGCTCCTCGGTCGCAGCGGTGGATACGGGCAGAAATTACTAGCAGAGTAGGCGTTTGTTCTCGTGTTCTCGTTAAAGAAAACTTGGAAAAACTAAGTTTTCTTTAACGAGAATGGAGGTGGGGAAGGGGGATGGTGAGGGAGGAGGGGGAACTAATTGGACGAAGTAACTGTCCCACTTTACCAAATAATTACGATTTTACGTCACTTACAACACATTTTTGACGACATTGACTAATTTATTGCATTTTCTACAGCTTTTATGGCGTATAACGTGACCCGCTGATCTTTTGGGCCTACCTCAGCATCTAGCCGAGCCATATCAGTCATAACGACAAGAATAAACCGCACCAGAGTCTCTGAAATGGCTTAAAAGGATGCAAATCAGAGCGGGTGTTGCGGGGTGCCTACTTCAGCATAAACTGCCCCGGGGGCAAACCTAGATATTGTCCGAAAAACTAAGTTTTCTTTAACGTGCATGAGGGGGGGGGAGGGGGATGGTGAGAGAGGAGGGGGGAACTAATTGGACGAAGTAACTGTCCCACATATCCCAATAATTAAGATTTTACGTCACTTACAAGCCTTTTTTGAAGAAATTGACTATTTATTTACCTTTTCTACAGCACTGATGGCGTACCACGTGACACACTGACCTGTCCGGCCTACCTCAGCATCTAGCCGAGCCATATCAGTCATAACGAACCGAAGAAACCTCACCAGAGTCTCTGAAATGGCTTAAAAGGGGGCAAGTCAGAGCGGGTGTTGCGGGTTGCCTACTCTCAGTATAAACTGCCCCGGCGGCACCCCTAGACATTGTCCGAAAAAAAAATATTTCTTCCATTGTTCATCTGGTAGGACGGGGTACATTTTCCCGTATGTCGAAAATCGAATTTCGATATCGACCTCCTGACGATCGGGCCTAGTGTACACCTATGAGTGACAATGAGCATACTCCTATCGATGTGCACCCCGGAGTGCACCTAGCAGTGTCACCCACCCCCAGTGGCGGATACAGAAAAAGCTCAAGGGGACGCAAGTTATCGCGACGATAGTAGCTTTCAAACTGACTGCCTGGCAGCGACTCCGCTTCACTTATATATGTATCTCGGTTTTTTCGAGAACATTCGGTTCCAGAATGTTCGCTTCCGGACTTTTAATGAGTGTGAAAAAATACAAACAGTAGAATATTCGCGACTTTTCTCGAACAAATGCCAGACGGAATAACGTATCGAGATCACTGAAATGGCCAAGACTTTTCTCGTAGGTTAGCTTAGTAGTAGTTAGCTGGCTAGTAGTTAGTGCCAGACAGAAACGTATAAAATACATCGACATCTACATATTACTACGCAAGCCGCCTCAATAGGCGCGTGGCGGGGGGTGTTAGGACACCATCCGTTTGCATATAAAAAGGAAACGCTCAAATGAAATTACACCTAACATTTATTAAAGTCCCATATTTTTCGAGGGAAAAACGAATTCCCATACCTATCCGTTCGGCAAAATATCTCTCTTAATTTATCGTTTCTGTCGGACCTAGAAATATAGTGGGGTTCTAATATGATGTTTTCCGCGTCGCTCTTAAAGATATCTATTCTCAATTGTTCAAGCAATATAAGCCTAGCGCGCAGCCTCAAGGTCTCTAGCGGCTCACAGCCTAATTCGTTTAACATCTGTGTAACTCTGTCTGTACGCCCGTAGCTGTTTTTGACGAATCGCGCAGCTTTCCTTTGTATTTTTTTAAGTTCCCGGATTAAGACTTTCTGCATCGGATGCCATATGCTCGCTGCATATTAAAGGTGTGGCTGGACGAGTGCGACATAGCACCTCTCTTTTACTTTTTAATCCGAATATCTTCCCACAATACGCTTGACGAATCCTAGCTTCTTCAGAGCTCTGCCACAAATATTTCTTATATGTGTTCCCCACAATAGGTTCGAAGTTATCGTAACTCCTAGATACTTCACTTCATCTGTCGCCTTTATGTTAACACCATCCACATCATATACATGGGGATAGTTGGACGACCTCCGTAAGAAATGAACCGCCGTGCATTTGCTCAGATAAAGATCGAGTCCCCACTCTTGGCTCCACACATGAACGTTGTTTACATCCGATGATAGTATTTCAAAATCAGTGTGATCACTAATTTCGCGATAGATGACAGTGTCGTCAGCAAATAAACGTATTTTACTGTAAATTCGAGAGCTTAGGTCATTTATGTATATAATGAGCAAAAGGGGGCCGATTACGCTTCCTTGTGGGACACCTGATGTCACTTTAACTGCATCAGAGCTAATTCCGCCAAGAACTACTTTTTGCTTACGATCACTCAGAAAGTCGCGTATCCAGTTTACTACTGTTTCGTTTAGCCCGCATGACTGTAATTTGTATAAAAGTTTGTTGTGAGGTACCGTGTCGAAAGCTTTCTTAAAATCTAGAAATAATGCGTCCACTTGTCTTTTCGATTCACCAGATTTGAAAAAATCATGAAGAAAGAGCGCGAGCTGTGTTTCACATGATCTACCTTTCCGGAAGCCGTACTTACAGCCATGGAGGAAGTAACGACTGTCCAGGAACGTCATGATATTGCTAACGACGATATGTTCCAGTATCTTATTTATAATCGACGTTAATGAAATGGGTCGATAGTTCCCTGGGCCGTGTTTGTTTCACTTGTTGTTTATCGGTGTAACGTTTTCAATTTTTCAGTCAATTGGTATCTTTCCTTCAGACAATGACTTCTTGAATATTATGTCTAAGAACGGTGCAATCTGTGGCGCTAACATCCTTGAGGACACGCGCGGGAATTCCCTCCGGACCCGGAGATTTACTATTTTTTATCGACTGTAGCTGTTTATTAAAACGAGGATGCGGACGCGCGCGCGTGCTACATAAGAAAGTACAACTATTCGATAACTCGACTCAGAGTCGACTGACGAAAGACACGAACGAATAGCGTGCGGGCTGACTGGCGGGGGCGCTGCGGGCGGCAATGCAGGCGGCCCCGCAAGGGGGGGGGGGCGCGCCCCCCATATGTATCCGCCACTGTATAAATCACAATATTACGTATTAACCACCAACTATTCAGAAACTACGAAAATAATGAGAAAATGTATTATTATCGCAATCCAATTTCAAACTGCACTAGTCATGAGGGTCATTTGTTCAAAACATCGTATTTCGCATTTCTCTTGTCCTTCGTTCGCTGCGAGCTCAGAATATGGCGACACTTGCGAAGGATGTCCGAGGAGGATGACGAAGGAGTCTTAGCGACGATTTCACTGGTAAGTATGAGAATCGTTTGCAGTACAGTAAGTAGAAATTCCTTGAAATCACCACTGGCGCCGCTGAAAATGTAATTATTGCGGTAGTTACTGGAAGTACATATATCGAAAAAAAATGGACGATCGCAAAGCACAAGAGCGGAAGTCGTGGTAAACCACAGGGGGAGCCTTTGGAGGCTTTGGAGATTCTCTAAAACTCGAGCCCAAGGAGTATGTAGTATCCCTGCTCGAGCCTCTGTGTCCCGGAATTAAAGCCACCATTGAGGTAGGTCTACCTTAATGGAAGCCACTGCTTTTGCGCATCCGGCCATCTTGTTCTACGCAAAACAAAGCATTTTCCGTAAGATTCCACTGTGTTAAAACATGCGTTTATATGCAAACCTTTGATTGTCACGCATGAAATCAATGATCATACTTATCCCGGTAATCTTGAACGATAATTGATAATGCTACTGTTACTCAAAAGCTCTTACAAGCACTGCAACAGCATTAAATAAGTCGACGGTCATGGGGTCTGTCGCAATTAATTCCTCGATCTCAAAGTAACTGTTAATGCTGACTTGCATTTATCACGAGAGTATATGATAAATGAAAAATGTTGAAACAGATAATAACAACTACATCTAATACCGAAGCCCCATATGTTAGTATTATTCAATTGTGCATGACGATACAGTACGCGGTACGAAAAACGGGGACTGCTGAGAATTTCTACTTTAAAGCGTACCTTTTAATACTTAATCCTTTGATTGTCACTCATGATATAAATGATCAGACCTATCCTACTGTTCTCGTTCGACAGTTTTTCGTAATAATGATGCGTAAAAGTCGCAGCAAAAACGGGACGGTTGGACAATCAGCCACTATGAAGAACTAGAGTTCACGGCGACTGCTAATGTGCTCACACGTATTAACCGCAAGCACATATGAATCTTAATTATAGTTTACACCATTCCACAAAATACATCGAATGCCGACCCTCTGGCTCCAATTATTCTTCGATCTTACACAACGTGACATGATGGCACGATTTATGAGCTTAGAAATCAGTGTAAACCATTACTGGATGGAAAAAACGGCTCTGAAACAAAAATGTTTACAGAATGATTAACATCCAAAAAGAAGCAATCCAAAGCATTTCTTTTATGATAAATTAATGACACCAGCCACCTAGATACGGAATGGAATGTGAGACACAATAAAAGACGGTGCTTCTACAAAATTATTCAGGTTTGTTGTTTTCAAATATTACAAATGGCATCAACAGCTGGGCCTCCGATTCAGGCGACTCATTCACCTCGTCTTCGTCGAGTAGCTCACCCACCCCTGCCAACACCGTATACTTTTCTGGGTTCACTTCGCGAGGCCGGTGGTATCTCATTCCACGATGAGCAGATTCTGACAGTTTCTTTCCCATTTCTTGGCTCGTATTACAGCTTGGGATCGTCTTACTCCAAAGCTCGCTGATTCGAAAGACAAAAACTGCTAATTCCCCCGCGTGCCCATCCAACACCACCACCCATCTCTCTAGGTGGTGTTGGCCCATCTCACGCCTCCCTTGGCCGTAACGTCTTCTCGCTCAAGATGAAAAAATGTCACCGCTAATTTTTGGACAAGACGAAATTCCTGAGCGCGGGACAATCAGCGAGAACGATATGGGAAAAATATGGGAGAAATGGAATATAATTTAAACAGCCAGAACAATCTTCGGTTGCATCCACATATGACTTAAATCCTAGTTGCTAACAGGAAATAATGATGTGAGGATTATGTTGGATAGGGAATTAGGTACTAAAAAATTGCAAGATCAGTTTGACTACTTAGGAAGCAAAATAACTTCTAATGGAAGGAGGAGATACAAAAGATTAATAGGAGAGAACACTGAGAGCAAAGATTGCTTTTAACAATAAAACACGACACTTCCAACTCCGCCAATATATTGCTGAGGAAAAAGCTGCTTAAGATCTTTGCGTGGAGTGCATTGCTGTATGGCAGCGAGAAATGGACTGTGGTACAAGGGGAGAGGAAACTACTATAGGCTTTTGAGACGTGGTGTTACAGAAGGATGTGCAAGATATGCTGGGCCGGGTGAGTGACAAATCAAGAGGTACTGAGAGAAGTTAAGAAGTGCGGAACCTGAGGAGAACAGTAAAAAAAAAGATGGTATGGATGGATAGGTCATCTACTGTGGAATGAGGTTTTTGTGAAGAAAATTATAGAAGGGATGATGGAAGGTAAGAGAGGGAAGACCAAGATTGAAATATTGGAAGCAGATAATGGAGGACATGGGATGTGAATGGTTTTAGGAAATGAAGCGGATTACAGAAGATAGCGAGAATTGGAAAGCTGTCAAACAGCAATCCTGATGGAATTCCAACTGGAGAATAATAAACGTTAATTCACAATTTCTTCTAACAACCCTCCTTCCAATCCCTCAACATACATGTTGTAAAGAAACGGTGATAGCAAGCAAACCCTGGCTGACCTTCTGACTTTTCAGACCCCCCTTCCCAGATCTCTAAATAGAGGTTAAGGACATTGAAAAAAATTTAATGGGGATTTCAACATGCATTTTTGGCCAGAATGATTGATTAAGTTTGTCAATTTGCCACCCATAAGTAAATCATATAGTTTAACACAATTAAACTGAAAAAGAATACATTCAGAGGTTGGATAATAAAATACATACATGTTTGTAATCAATATGATGATTATAGCACAAAAGGTCGTCATTATCAAAAAAATTATTAAAAAAGTAACCCAAATCCATCAACAAAAAACTACACAAATATTATAGTTATAAACTCCCTTATACCTGGAAGAGACTTCTTCGAAATTAATTTTTACTTCTCAAAATCATCAACTGCCGGAATTGTTTCTTTATTTAAAAAAAAGACCATTGTTATTCTTATAAGCCCGACGAATCCGGCAGCATAGCATGGCGAAACTGTTGCAAAATATGGAATATTTACTCGCCGATCCAAAAGCCTGAATAGCAAGATATACAACATGAGTTGTAAAAATCTACAACAAAGTTCCGACATATATTATTTATAAATAACAGGCATTATTGTGTTTATTTCACTCTATAACAATACATTAACAAATGTTACAAACAAGTATTGAAATCTCTAATTTTTATGCTCATAAAATCATGTGATACTGCTGCCTAGTAAAAAAATAAATAAATTGATAATTATGAATGAAACATAAAAATGTAGCGACCGTCAAGGCAACAAGTCGGCTCACAACTGTGCGTCATGCAACATCCCTGTCTGTGGCACACACTCCAAGCCCACTTGTCAAAAACTGTCTCGACATTTAATAAAGGGTGAGTTTGTTTTATACACATAGGGCGTATACAATCTTTTAACATCTGAAAGTTTTGATATGCTTATATAAAAAATAAATTTGTATATCTAATCAAGTTGTGGGTTTTGTAGGTTCACTCGTGGCCAACATACCTAAACTACACTGACTTTGGGATGCAACTAAACCAAGAACTGGACATTTATAGTGATATATAATTGTGGAAATATATGCGTTCTTATTGGAAAAAATGTTATGAAGTAATAGTTGAAGTTTTTTTTAAATCTTTGTAATAAACCATGGCTCATTGTTATTAGGTTTTTTTTTAAATTGTGTACATTTTCATGCTTCAATAACTTGAAACCTTTTCCTCAAAATAATAAGCCAAATGCTAATTTTTTATTTTTTTATAACCTTTATTCAATATTAAAGAGAGAAAAATTTTTGTAAGTAAGCTGGTTGGACGTAAAATTACTAAAATCTTGTACTTTAACAAAAATCTCATTTTTTGTGATACGTTTTTTTAATTCTGAAAAAAATACAATGGTAATAAAATATTTTTTTAACACATGGTTTGAGTTTATATACCTTGGATCTGAAATGTATAAAAATATAAAAAAAACAAAAATGTAAATTAAGCTATAAAACAATTTTTTTATTGCGGGTCAGGGTGACCCGCGGCGACCACATTAGACTACATGTTAGGTGCGACTACTGCCGGGTTATCTCAAAATCATACCTGTAAATAAAAAAGGCAACAATTAAATGGGTTGAATTAACTGAAACAGGATAATTCACACACAGACTGCATAAAATATAACTCTCTAAAAAGTAATTGCAACTTAACAAAGTGAATCTTATAAAAGTAATGACAATATATTGCTTATTTATGGTCAATAATATGACTCATGGGGATAAAAACAGATGTCTATCTTTCACACAGACATTCGCATTGACAAAAGTATTATAATTAAGATTTTTCAATTTAGTGACAAGGGAAAAGTGAGCAACACACCGTTTTGTGATAAACAGAAGGGACAAGGGAAATATCTGATCGTGGGCATAATATGTATAGCATCCCACGCAAACGTTATGCCTAGTCCACCACAGGTCGCCAGCTCTAAGCATCTAACAGAGGTCTCTTCATCCAAATCTTGAATGGGGTCCACGATTGAGGTTGGCCTTGGTCTTTGGTTGGTTAATTTGATGTTTACATCACCAATGTATTAACTTTTTAAATTTTTTCCATTTATATGATTGGACAGATTACGGGACAACAATCTGATGCCAATGTTTGTAGTTTGAAGGTAGGCATTGGCAATGTTCACTTTGGTGACGGAAGATGATGACCAAAGCATTACTTTGGCACAATGGTGATCGTGGACGCTCACCTCAGAATGCATGTGAATGTGAACTGTGTTTAATATTAAAGCAATCACCCGCTTTGCATTATCATCTGCACGTCATAAAAATGATAGTCACTACTTTGAACATCACAAAGGCATGAGTGAGATGAAGGAGGCCAGATTAAAACTTTCCTTCAATTTCATGCAATTTCATGTCATTCAAACTACTTTAGCTAGCTTCAAAAAACTCTTGTCAGCGTCATCATTCAAAGAGTGGATGCCTTTTTGTGTATCAAGACAAAATATTTCAAAGCCCATGTTGGTGACCCCCTGTTGACAGGTGATATAAGAAGGTGTGGCTGCTTCGTGCCTCGGGAGACTGATTGCAGAGCGGCGGGACGAGGAAGTGAAAATGAGGACGAGGAGAAGAGGTGACTCTTTGGAGGATGTCAAGCACACACTGTTTTCATTGGAATGTCAATGGGCAGTGGACATCACAGAGAGCTTAAATGATTTAACAGAGTAAATCCAATTGAAAGTTGACAAATGTTCAGCATGCATTGACAGAAATCCTTTCTTTTTGGAATCATGAATCATAAAAGGACACAAAATTACAAGATATGTAAATTAAAAAGGCAGACTATTGCATATTCTGGTGTAAGAACATGAATAAATGTTCCCTATCTTCACTCATCCAATGATCTTTATCTTTGTGGCTACAAGTCTCCCAGGGTTTGTTTGATTGCATCGTATCTGATCAGGAATAGAAAGGAAGAATGGGGAGAGTTTTATGTACCCTGTTAAAAGTTTCCCCCCTTTTCCAGGGTAGTTCCCCCCTGTTCCAGGGTAGTTCCCCCCTGTTACCTCTCAGGAACCAGGGAAAACAGTGAGGGGAACCTGCATGTTCCCAGGAGAAAAGGCAACGCTCTGCGGAACCTTTGCATTCCTGAATGAAAAGGGGGAAACCTTAATTCAGTTTCAAGGTTATCAGAAAAAATATTTAGAAACCTATAGACATTTGAAATGGGAACAATCACACATAGGACTGAAGGAAATACCAGCACAAATAATGGGTAAATTGAGGAGCACCTGTTCATAAAGATGCATTCGTATAATCCTCCATACCAATGATAAGGTAAACTCAACGATCATTCGAATTAGTGGGAAATATGGGAACTGAGATGACGGACTTAGCACGATCGCAAAATGTCCGCCTTTTATAAGTACATTTAAAAGGTACCATTAACGCTTAAATTTCAAATGACGAAAGCGTTGAACTTGCGTTTTATAATATGTAAAAAGTAATTTGATATTGCGTTTAAGAAAATAGTTCTATGTTAGTATTAAAACCTCTTGTTATTTTCCATGACTTTCGGTAACACCCTCTATGAGTTTTGCTTTCATAATTCGCGGTCTTGGCTTCGACCAGTGAGGGAGAGATCAATTTTTCTTGCGAGCGATTAATCGGTGTTGAAAATGGTGTCTTACATACATGGGTGGTATATTTGCAGTGTTAGCGCTACGTATTTTGATTTATCTCAGCGAGTTTACAAAAAGTGATATTAGGAGGAAAGATTAGCTAATGGTTGAGGCTGAAATATTTCCGGAATATTCTTCTTCTGCCATTGAAAGAACAAGGTAAGGATTCCACATACTCTTTGGAACTTAAGAAACCAAGTTTGCAACAACACGTTTAAAGTTTATAGACATGTACTTTCAGGCACTTCGCAAGGAAATAGTAATCAGCATCCATAGTGACGCTTCATAAAACCTGATTTTCATTGCACCTACGCAACGATGGGTGATCTTTGGCCTTCTGTTTTCTTAGGGAGTACTATACGCTGCAAAGTTATGTGCCTTTGGGGCGTCAAGAAAAAATTGAACAATATTGGGAACATAAAATCGTGTTGTTTCCAGCAGTGCGTACGCAATTCTTCCCCAAAGAATTAATTGCAAAGTGTGGCTTGTCTTAAAAATCTCAGAAAATAGATAAATATTTGACAAACAAGTACACATTTTTAAATAAGTAAACAGCTAATTCTAATTTCGATTAAATTTAGGAGTCCATACAAGCCACTCTATGACATCAGAAGAAGATTTCTACATACATGCTTTAACATTTTTAAGTTCATGAGAGGTTGATAGCAGTAGCTTATGTGATGTTATCAACTTTCCAGCACCTACTACACCAAACCCACAGGCAAATATGTAGTTAATCCACAACTACAGTACTAGTCAGCAGGCTTTCAACCTAAGAGCTAACTGGGATTGATAATTTACATGAAATATTCCTAACAAATTGAATTTGCAGATAGTAGGCAAAAAAGTTAGTAGTCTAAATTATGTACTCTCATAACACCACAGGAAGCCGCATTGCTAAGTCTGGTCCATTACACCAGAGAATGAGGAAGGTGCTATCCAAAAATTTCTGGACCGGCTCGAGTGATTTCTGATCAAAGGAGTCACCACCAGTGGTCTACTTTCCACTGGCCTAGTGAATCAGTCTGCCAAACTGCTACTATCAGTGGAAGAAGTGCTTTACTGATCTCGTGCTGTCCTGGGATCTCAGGTTACATGCTAGGCTTCAGATTACTTGACAAAGATCTCTGGAGTTGATAGAAATGACAAAATTAGAGAGAGACACTGCCGAACTGACAGGTACAAATAAATTCCTTCTTTCCAAGCACCATTACTGCCGACAACACAAACAGAGCGAGAAACTAAGACAGTCTGTTAACATGCTATTGTCACACCTTCATCCTCTCTCCCAACTTCTTTTCCCGGTTCCCCATTCCCCTTTTCGTGGCTGTTGCCCTAGCAACCCCTGCCACATCTGTGGCGGAAGCTCGCATGGTAGAATGTAGGTGTAGGTAAAAATGAGCAACGTGTGTGCACATCATGTTTTGTATGAAGCTTGGAAAATTGGAGACTGTGGCACTAGAAGAGCTTCATCAGGCTTCCCTTGACCATGCCTTGGCCCCCTCATGTTTCAATGGTGGTCAAACTTTGGTTGAAGATGACAAGCACTAAGGATAAACCAGCTCAACCCCAAAAATTACGACGAACATTACTCAAATCGGTGTCACTTATTTGCCAGTAATTGATGTTTCGATAGGATCAACAAAAACACATATGAGTCCGGTATATCAATGTCAATGTGACATCCCTACCCAGATAGAAACGCAGAATGTGAGTTCAGGCTGATTCTAATGGAGCAGAGAGAGTCCCAGAATAGAGAGACAATGTTATGTCCACCATTCCTTTCTATAAAACATGTAACATATAAAAATCCTTTTCATTTTCGTGTTTCAATATTCCAGCTTAAAAGGCAACCACGTGTTTTTGGGCATTTCCATTTTTAAATTCCTCATTGTTTTAGTAGAGTTGTAGTACCAATTACGTGGCAGTAACTCCGCACACCTGCTCACGAAAAGAAAGGAGGAGAAATTCCTTCCAGAAGCTTCGATAACTTTCCCGAGGAGTGGAACTATCGTTAGGAGAAGAAGAGTATAAAAAGCGGAAAGTTAATCCAGGGGGGCTTCTATTTTAACAATCGCCAAACTGGTAGGCCCAATCCACGCTACCTTCCACGGTAAAACAGGCCATAACAATTAGAAACAGGAAGAAGTATTATTTGATAGTGCCTATCGAGTACGACGAAGGCATTAGTTGATGCTGTGGCCAGAATTAAGCCAAGGTCAGCTATCTCCTGGAACGGAATCTGAAAAGGAGGAACAGGTGATCGGACGAATACGAGTGGTGGGTTAGTAGTAATCAACCAGACGAGACCTGAGGCCCAGGTAAGGGGGTACTCCGATGACATGTGTTTCGCTTCTGAAGCCTATGGTGTAGTAATATGTATGTATGTAGTTATATGTATATATGTGAAGGGTATTTATTTGTGTACCAGTGAATACATTTGTGTGTGACTTAAGAGTCAAAGCGAATCTCTAGCCGTGAAGCCATCTAGGAATTCCCTGGTGGGAGTTGTCAAAGCCCAAAATTGTGGCCCAAATGGTGAAGAAACAAAGTATTACACTTGAGAAAGGGTAAAACATATACCCCTTTTTTAATTTCATATGTGAATTTGTATTCATAAGTGACTTGTTTTATAGGTTATTACGGGCAAAATATTGAACTTAGCGAGTGATAAAAGGAAAGTGATTAAATAGATTTCCAAAGTTTAAATGAGATTTAAACGTGTTGTTATTTTTAAAATATTAGATATTAGTAAAAAATTGGAGTGAGGATATAATAACACAAATTTATATTTGTAACATTTTGGCTTTTCAATGTGTGGCATGATAAATAAAAATAACGAAATTACATTTGTTAGGAGGCCAGTGGATAAAGTCGGTTAGATTCGCAGACGACCAGGCGTTAATCAGTCGGTCATCGAAAGGACTGCAAACTTTAGTAGATGCACTGGAAAAGCAGTGTGAGAAATACGGAATGAAGATAAATAATAGAAAAACAAAAGTAATGAGATTCTTTAGGACAAAGAAAGCGAAGCTTGTGATAAGAGTAGGAAGTCACAAACTGGAGCAAGTAGAACAATTTAATTACTTGGGTAGTACGCTAGAAGAAACAGGACATAGTAGCAAAGACATTAGGAAGAGAATAGGGCTAGCGAAGGAAGAGTTCAATAATAGAAGGGAGTTGATGACGGGGATCTTAAGTAAGGATGTAAAAAAGAGGCTAGTGAAGAGCTTGATATGGAGTGTGGAGTTGTATGGGGATGAAACGTGGACCTTAAGAAAGGAAGACGAAAATAGGCTGAAGGATTTTGAGGTGTGGGTGTGGAGGAGGATGGAGAAGGTGCGTTGGACGGAGAGGAAGACAAATGAGGAAGTGCTGGACATGGTGGGCGAGGAGAGGAAACTTATAGATGAGATTAGGGGAAGACAGGGTAGGTGGCTGGAAGGGGTAGTGAAGGACGGTGGTTTGCTGAAGGCCGTGATTGAGGGTAGGATGTTGGGTAAGCGGGGAAGGGGAAGGAAGAGAATCGGTTTTATGGACGGCATGAAGAAAGGTAGGACTTATACTGATTGTGAGATGAAGAAAGAAATACTAGAGGTATAAAGGGCACGGCACGTGTAAGAGTTTGTTGGATATTCTCTGACTTTCATCACAACCTACCTCTAACCGGTAGATTACTGTAATGAAGGCCTAGTTACACGGTACATTAGAATGTACAAGTTCCTGTACATTTGTGTGAATGGTTTTATGTACATATTCTTGTACATTTACATGGCCAAGATCAACGAATAGTTGGCTACACGGTACATTTTGTCGGACAAGTTTTCGCACATTTTTAGATGCGCATCATGCGTTTTCATTTGTTTTTCCAATTTATTTAAACCTTAGGCCCGTTATTTAAATCGATTTCAATGCAGGAAAGCCGTCGACTTCTAGGAAGCAGACGACAACTGTATAGAATCACCCAATCACGAGTAAATGTGTATAGAAACGTAGGGTAGATGAAAATTCGAGATGTGTACAATGTCGTTGGGTAAGTACTAGGAAGGATAATTAAATATTAAAGCATGGTATCGCGTAGTAGTACATTCATAGTACGAAAATGAAAATTATCATTTTTTTTGTTGGCTCATCGTTGGGTAATTGTATGTTGGGGAACCGTAGGCTCCCGCAACACTCCCTCGCCTGTACCTCGGCGTTCTCTGGAGCGCGTCGGGCGTTCCCAGGTCACTCGCCGCACGCTCCACCGCGGACAAGTGTCGAAACTCCGCTAACGCTCCCTAAAACGCTCCCAGTGGGCCATAATCTGCTCCGCGGACACTACCGTGACACCTGCTAAGTGCTCCCACAACACTCAACAGCTACTTCCAGAACACTCCGCTCTGACTCTCCGCCAACACTTAATCGTCGCTCCCGTTTCGCCTGGGTATGCTTTCCCCATGCCTTTTTCATGGCTTACCATTTTTCATTCAAATCGTATTTTTCTGGCAGAAGTGAATTCTGAGAAGCAAGATTCTGTCATTTACTAGACATTATAATGTATATTATATAAACTTTGACGATAATACATTTTTTTTGGACTTTTAAGTGCGCATGCTTTTATACGGAAAAGACTGGTTACTTTCTTCACTTTGCATCAGATATTACTTTTGAATTTTCAATTATTACGCGTTTTTTTATTTTCTAAACAACAAAATTTTGCACAAATAGATAACGTGATAGGGTACCACGAAAAATCATAGTGAAATAATTCTCATATCATATAATAGTATGAGAATATATTGAAAGTGGTACAGACGGAATACCATGCACAAACATGGAAAAAGGGAAAAAATATATAGGAACAGATCGGCACTCCCAACTGATTCCTTATTTTTTATAACATCTTACAAAGGAACTGAATGTTACGTTTAATGCAAGTACCTGCATTACATTTGCAACACCAATTTCGGGTTCGTATAGTGGGGGCTTGCAGGGAACACAGTCTACGTACTCCCAAAGCGCAACTCGTAGGAAGGTGATTTGGTACATGAAAATGGATATCAACAGAAACTCTTCCAAGTGAAAAACAAGATTATTAGTTCAATTCTACCAATAGTAACAACATACACTGGATTGTATCTGTTCAGAGAATCACGAATTCCCAGATTATCTGCTCAATGAAGGTGAATGTCCGTTCCCACGTTTATTTATTTTTATATTTTGGCTACAAAAGATCCATGAAAGATCACAATTTCCACATAGATAGAAAAAAGATAGGAAGTAGTGTTAAATGAGCTTAGAAATCAAGTGAGAAAGGAGGGCTACCGTAATAAGTAATTGAAAAGTAGCAATGATGCAAGTTACCATTGAAGAAGTCCCTCTTAGTGTTACAGAGAAAATTCATTTTATGAAAACTTTGAGAAGAAGTAATTCAATAATTGGGGGTTTGATGAAATGTAATCGCCTACTGAAAAACATTTTGGGTAGATAAAGATAGGAAGCTAATAATAGAATATTTAACGCGAAGGATTTTGAATTGCCAGATTAAGAAGGAATTAAAATAGTCAAGCGAAATTTGGATGGAGCGGAGATACACAACAAATCAATCTTCTGACTGATGGCAGCTGATCATGAACGATGATCCATCGCTACCTGCCCTAAATCGGTAGAATAACATCCATAGTATAAAGAATGTTTGTATGTCTATCTTTTACACCAATCTACAGTTTTAATCTGATCGTACTGAAACTTTGCTGACTAATAGTCCAAGGCAGGAGAAAAATTATAGGTAATTTTAAAAATATCTCACAGGGCCCCGAAAGTTCACAATAAGTGGCGCTTTTGTGGAATACGCTACGTGTTGGGTTTTGTGCAGTATTTCATGTTTTACTTTTTGTAATTACTTCCGCTCAAGATATATGGTTCGGATGTATTTATTAAAAAAATTGGTTGAATGAATGATGTTTCTATTTCATTCAATCAATGGTCTTTTCCAATTATTATTTGCCTGAAAACCACGTTATTAGCTGCGAAAAGGCACAGTATTCTCTGAAATCAACAGTAGCATATTTCCTTGAGAACCAGATTTTGTTCTTCAACGCATTTAAAATTCATTTTTTCTAACTAAGCTGATTAGGAATGCTAAGCATTGGGATTTGTGTAGTGGTTTATTTTATTGATTTTTAAAACTACTTTCACTCAAAATAGAGAGTTAAGACTTATTTAATCAGATCTTTGAAAGAATGAAATTTCTCATTTTTAAAAATCGATACTCCTCTTACATAATGAGTTATGAAGGAAGTGTAAACCCAAACAACGCCTAATGGAAATTCAGCTAATATAGTTATAATTAGGATATCAGAGTCAAAGTAATACAAGTGACATCAACACGAAAAAAGATATGAGCGTATATATTCTAAGTTGGTAGCGTCGGGTACCGTAAGGTAGCTACAGGAAAGGGAATACATGTGTACGAACGTAAAGTGATACGTTCTAGCTGCCGAACACATAAGCTACTTCGCTCTCTGTAATTTCGTACCGGAGTAAAGTGATACAGGTGACACTGCGCGATGTGTTTCACTTGTATTACTTTGACTCTCAGGCCCTCATATTATGTCATGACAGGTTATAAACATCTGAGTCTTACCATAATTGTCACCATTCATCGTCGCCTGTAGTTGCATAAGGGGTAGTTGGGGCAGGAGTGGGAGTCCACACAAGCGGGGTACTGAGGTGCAGCAGCGGGAGCACCGTGGCGAGAGTGTGCTGGGGCCGCATAGCCACCGTTGTGAGCGGATGCTGCATAGCCAGCATAGTGTGCTGGACCTGGCACGGCGTAGGCATTGTGGTGAGTTGGTGCAGCGTATCCGCCTTAGTGAGCGGGGGCAGCGTAGGATTCTTGGTGAAAGGGTGCGAGTGCAGCGTATCCACCTTGGTGAGCGGGGGCAGCGTAGGTTCCTTGGTGAAAGGGTGCGGGTACAGCTTATCCGCCTTGGTGAACGAGGGCAGCGTAGGTTCCTTGGTGAACGGGTGCGGGTACAGCTTATCCGCCTTGGTGAGCGGGGGCAGCGTAGGTTCCTTGGTGAACTGGTGCGGGAACAGCTTATCCGCCTTGGTGAGCGGGGGCAGCGTACGTTCCTTGGTTAACGGGTGCGGGAACAGCTTATCCGCCTTGGTGAGCGGAGGCAGCGTACGTTCCTTGGTGAAAGGGTGCGGGTACAGCTTTTCCGCCTTGGTGAGCGAGGGCAACGTAGGTTCCTTGGTGAACGGGTGCGGGGACAGCTTATCCGCCTTGGTGAGCGGGGGCAGCGTATGTTCCTTGGTGAACGGGTGCGGGTATAGCTTATCCGCCTTGGTGAGTGGGGGCAGCGTAGGTTCCTTGGTGAACGGCTTCGGGTACATCTTATCCGCCATGGTGAGCGGGTGCAGCGTACGAATCGTGGTGGACGGATGCGGGAACAGCTTATCCGCATTGGTGAGCGGGGGCAGCGTATAAACCTTGGTGAACGGGTGCGGGTACAGCTTATCCGCCTTGGTGAGCGGGGGCAGCGTAGGTTCCTTGGTGAACTGGTGCGGGAACAGCTTATCCGCCTTGGTGAGCGGGGGCAGCGTACGTTCCTTGGTTAACGGGTGCGGGAACAGCTTATCCGCCTTGGTGAGTGGGGGCAGCGTAGGTTCCTTGGTGAACGGGTGCGGGTACAGCTTATCCGCCTTGGTGAGCGGGGGCAGCGTAGGTTCCTTGGTGAACTGGTGCGGGAACAGCTTATCCGCCTTGGTGAGCGGGGGCAGCGTACGTTCCTTGGTTAACGGGTGCGGGAACAGCTTATCCGCCTTGGTGAGCGGAGGCAGCGTACGTTCCTTGGTGAAAGGGTGCGGGTACAGCTTTTCCGCCTTGGTGAGCGAGGGCAACGTAGGTTCCTTGGTGAACGGGTGCGGGGACAGCTTATCCGCCTTGGTGAGCGGGGGCAGCGTATGTTCCTTGGTGAACGGGTGCGGGTATAGCTTATCCGCCTTGGTGAGTGGGGGCAGCGTAGGTTCCTTGGTGAACGGTTTCGGGTACATCTTATCCGCCATGGTGAGCGGGTGCAGCGTTCGAATCGTGGTGGACGGATGCGGGAACAGCTTATCCGCATTGGTGAGCGGTGGCAGCGTATAAACCTTGGTGAACGGGTGCGGGTACAGCTTATCCGCCTTGGTGAGCGGGGGCAGCGTAGGTTCCTTGGTGAACTGGTGCGGGAACAGCTTATCCGCCTTGGTGAGCGGGGGCAGCGTACGTTCCTTGGTTAACGGGTGTGGGAACAGCTTATCCGCCTTGGTGAGTGGGGGCAGCGTAGGTTCCTTGGTGAACGGGTGCGGGTACAGCTTATCCGCCATGGTGTTCGGGGGCAGCGTACGTCCCTTGGTGAACGGGTGCGGGTACAGCTTATCCGCCTTGGTATGCGGGGGCAGCGTAGGTTCCTTGGTGAACGGGTGCGGGTACAGCTTATCCGCCTTGGTGAGCGGGGGCAGCGTAGGTTCCTTGGTGAACGGGTGCGGGTACAGCTTATCCGCCTTGGTGAGCGGGGGCAGCGTACGAATCGTGGTGGACGGATGCGGGTGCAGCGTATCCACCTTGGTGAGCGGGGGCAGCGTAGGTTCCTTGGTGAAAGGGTGCGGGTACAGCTTATCCGCCTTGGTGAGCGAGGGCAGCGTAGGTTCCTTGGTGAACGGGTGCGGGTACAGCTTATCCGCCTTGGTGAGCGGGGGCAACGTAGGTTCTTTGGTGAACGGGTTCGGGTACAGCTTATCCGCCTTGGTGAGCGGGTGCAGCGTACGAATCGTGGTGGACGGATGCGGGAACAGCTTATCCGCCTTGGTGAGCGGATGCAGCGTACGAATCGTGGTGTACGGATGCGGGTGCAGCGTATCCACATTGGTTAACGTGTGCAGCGTAGGAAACAAGGTGGACGGGTGCGGGTGCAGCTTATTTTCCTTTGTCAGGGTGTGCAGCGTACGAGTCGTGGTGGACGTGTGCGGGTACAGCTTATCCGCCTTGGTGAGCGGGGGCAACGTAGGTTCCTTGTTGAACGGGTGCGGGTACAGCTTATCCGCCTTGGTGAGCGGATGCAGCGTACGAATCGTGGTGGACGGTTGCGGGTGCAGCGTATCCACCTTGGTTAACGTGTGCAGCGTATGAAACATGGTGGACGGGTGCGGGTGCAGCTTATTTTCCTTTGTCAGGGTGTGCAGCGTACGAGTCGTGGTGGACGAGTGCGGGCGCAGCCTATCCGCCTTTGTGAACGTGTTCAGCGCAGGAACAATGGTGGATGGGTGCGGGAGCAGCGTATTTTCCTTGGTAAGCGTGTGCAGCGTATGAACTGTGGTGGACGGGTGCGGGTGTAACTTTTCCGCCTTGGTGAGCGGGTGCAGCGTAGAAACCGTGGTTGACGGGTTCGTGTTCAGCGTATCCTCCTTGGTTAGCATGTGCAGCGTTGGAACCTTGGTGGTCGGGTGCGGGCCCACCGTATTCTCCTTAGAGAGCGTCTGCAGCGTAGGATACATGGTGGACGGGTGCGGGTGCAGCTTATTTTCCTTTGTCAGGGTGTGCAGCGAACGAGACGTGGTGGACGAGTGCGGGCGCAGCCTATTCGCCTTGGTGAACGTGTGCAGCGCTGGAACCGTGGTGGACGGATGCGGGTGAAGCGTATCCACCTTGGTTAACGTGTGCACCGTAGGAAACAAGGTGGACGTATGCGGGTGCTGCTTATTTTCCTTTGTCAGGGTGTGCAGCGTACGAGTCGTGTTGGACGAGTGCGGGTACAGCTTATCCGCCTTTGTGAGCGGGGACAACGTAGGTTCTTTGGTGAACGGGTGCGGGTACAGCTTATCCGCCTTGGTGAGCGGGGGCAGCGTAGGTACCTCGGTGAACGGGTTCGTGTGCACCGTATCCTCCTTGGTGAGCTTGTGCAGCGTTGGAAACTTGGTGGACAGTTGCGGGCCCACCGTATCCACTTTGGTGAGCGTGTGCAGCGTAGGAACTGTGGTTGACGGTTGCGGTTGCGACTTTTCCGCCTTGGTGAGCGTGTGCAGCGTAGGAACGTTGGTGGAAGAGATATTGTGCAGCGTATTTTCCTTGGTCAGCGAGTGCAGCGTACGAATATTGATGCACGGGTACGGGTGCAAATTTTCCGCTTTGGTTAGCGGGTGCAGCGTTTGAACCTTGGTGGACAGGTTCGTGTGCAGCGTATCCTCCTTGGTGAGCGTGTGCAGCGTAGGAACCTTGGTGGACGGTCTATTGTGCAGCGTATTTTCCTTGGTCAGCGAGTGCAGCGTACGAATCTTGATGCACGGGTACGGGTGCAAAGTTTCCGCCTTGGTGAGCGGGTGCAGCGTTGGAAACTTGGTTGACAGGTTCGTGTGCAGCGTATCCTCCTTGGTGAGCGTGTGTAGCGTAGGAACCTTGGTGGACGGGCTTTTGTGCAGCGTATTTTCCTTGGTCAGCGAGTGCAGCGTACGAATCGTGATGCACGGGTGCGGGTGCAACGTTTCCGCCTTAGTGAGCCGGTGCAGCGTAGGATCTTTGGTGGACGGATGCTGGTACAGCGTATCCGCCTTGGTGAGCGAGTGCAGCGTAGGAAACTTGTTGTACGGTAGCGGGTGTAGCGTATCCACCTTGGTGAGCGGGTGCGGAGACGTGGGTGGGAGAGGGTCCGCAGTAGGGGTAGTTGGATCAGGTGTGGGCGTCGGTTCTGGCTGGCTGGACGGCTTCGGGTACGGCGGCCGGCGTGGCGTAGTGGTGTGTGGGTGCGGCAGCGTTCTTATGGTGATGGTGATACTGTGGTGCGGTAGCGGTAGCGTAGTGATGGTGATGGTGTGGGGCGGGAGCGGCGTAGTGCTGGCCGCCTGCGTGAGCGGCTGGGGCCACGTTGTTGCAGGTGTGTGGTTCGACGCCCGCTGGGTACTGCGCCGCCTGCGGGGCTCCGGATACCGCTGAGACAAACAGGGCGACGAGGATCTGTGCGGAGGGTACGGGACGGGAAGGTTAACATTTCTACGTATATCTTTACTTCACCTCTTTATTTTTTGTATGCTGGTTTGTCTGGATGAAATCTTGTAATCGAAATTCAACACACTTCCCAATGTTCAATCATGCAAATTGGCAAATTTATTTACTCTTGATGACCTAACATGAATAAGTCATTAAAATAACTGACTATCAAATTATTCTACTAAAAAAAATGGTTTACATTTTAATCGTATAAATGTCTTTTGCCAAAAGATGGCGCTAGTAGAATTAACATATATATTGATCAAGAACAAATGCTAACAATTAGAAAGTTATAGAACCATTGGACAATTAATGTAGGGACTAAAAAGTAGTAATTTTAAGTTTTTTTTAAATCTCCTTTATATAACCTTTGTTAATTAATTTAAAATATATGTGTGTTAAAAAAAGCATTTTTTTTACATATTATTATTGCATTAATGACATTTCTCTGCTGATTGCTCGTCTGTCTTACTGTTGCGCTTCTTGCTGAATGAGTTTGATAACCTTGAAAGTGGTAGGCTTCACTTCGTAGAACTTCATCATATAAGTACTCATGAATAATTAAACTACTTAGTACTTTTCTACAATTGTTTTATTCTGTGACGTGTTTCACCGATTGACGGCATCATTAGGTACAGAAATTTTGTTATTCGAGTTAGTTTTTTGTAGTTACGGGAGCGGAGGGGAAAATACACTTATTTGGGTAGGGTTGAGAAAAGCACGTTGATCAAGGGCTGGTGAGGCAGGATGATTATTATTTCCGCATCCCTCACAACTCCTTTCCGATGAAATTAATTTTTTCTCGCCACACCAACCCTTAATCAACGCGTCTTTTCTTTTCTCAACGCTGCACGACTATTTGTTTTTTCCCCTCCTCCCCCGTAACTACTGCGACAATGAACGCATAAAACAATCTTTCTGTACCCGACGATGCTGTCAATCGGTTAAACGCGTCGTACAATAAAAAATGTGTGGAGAAGTACTTGGTATTTTAATTATTAATGAGTACTTACATAACGAATTTGAAGACACTGACTCATTTGCCATGTAATTACACTAACCCAGTGGAGACTGCGGACTGTAGATATCTCGATGAGGAAGAAACAGCATAGTATACGGAGCTGGCTTGCAGACAGTTGGAAAATGAGATAAGGCACTGTATTGCAACATGGGTAGCTTGACAAAGAACGATATCATTGAAAAATTTTTAGAACAAGGTGATGATTGTAAACTAGTGGTAGCCATGGTGACCAAGGATCTCAGGAAAAAACAGTATGTTAAAGAAATGTCATGCAGAAAGGAGTTGCCCCAAGAAAGAGCCAAGCCATTAATAATGCTCGGAATACTTGACCCGGCCTTACTATTGCCGAAGATAAGGGTGTGTTTTGTAGTAAGCAAAAATCAGACACAACCAGCAAGGCTGGTTGGTGTCTTTTGAAGATTTTTTCCCTACTGCTTAAAGAAAACCAAGGGGTCATCTTACTCCTCTGCCCATATATATTTAGTCTTATAAAATGAAATTATGTGGCGAGCTACCAAAGATAGAATGAACGTTGTTGGACACTTTCATTGGATTCATTTACCGTCGATTGTGAGCAATCGCAAATATCCTCGCGATATCCACCGTAACATAGCTATCGACGGTTTTCCGACCCATTTCCGGTATTCGGATATCCCATATTCCGGTAATCCACTTTTTCATTTCAGGCAAAAAGTGCCGAGGCTTGATTCAACAGCTTAAGCACTTAGTATTAATTCAATCCCTAAAGCTGTTAATAGTTAGTATTTTGTTGCTCCCTTGATGAAATAAACAAGAATAAAACAAAAATAAGATAGTGAAAATGAGTTGCAGACTGAATTTTTCTAATTATTTCCAACTTAAGTTGTTATTTTTCGAAGTGCAACATTCTATTTGAGATTCCCTGCCGGCATTTCTCAAAGACACCGCTGGTAACAGGTGGAGCTAGCTTTTTCTATTTCCCAAAGCATTGTATCATCAGCGCATTTCGTATTCTAGGAATTTTTTTTAAATCAATGAACCAAATCTGGCTTTAATTCTCCCCTTCTCGACTGCTTTGCTATATTTAGCCTTTTCCCTCACTCAGCTCCCCATTCACCGTGAACGTCTCACTACCTCTTTTATCTTCAACACCCTGTCGTCTGTGTTCCATTCTCATCTCCTCGCTCAGCCTATGTTCTACTAAACTATTGTAATATGGAGAGTGTATTGGATTCATCATTTGGAATGAGTGTATCCGGAATCAAGGATACGATTTTCTTGGAGGTTCGGTTTCACATGATTCAGCTCATAAAACTCTTTATTTTGACTTATTATAACACTAACGTAATAAAAGGTTAAAATTAATTCAAACCAAAACCATTCACAAATTCGGAAGCTCCATATAATTTAAGTAATTTCTTTAGAAAAGTAACCTGCCTGACCTATTTATGGTTTTTGAGAATAGCAGGGCGGCTTAGCAAATTAGAAACTATCAAGAAGAATAATGCCGAATTACATTAATCATTTTCATAAAAATGCAACTATTTCTACATCATGGAGTTTGGTGGAAGTTGAAAGAATTGCATGGAATGCACTCACTAATGGGCTTACATGGAAAATGCATCACTGATGTAAATATCTTGAGTGTTTCTAGAGTAAAATTGTCTATTCTAATGAGTCCTTATTAGGTACATTATATAATGTAACATACAGAATGAAATATGACTATATATATTTGGAAGATGGACGTATACAATTGTAATAGCACTGGTAATGATATCTCTGTAATGAGGAAAGTAATACCTGGAGGATAACGAATCCCTGGCGGATACAACGCTGATTGGCGGTGGGCATTTCCAAGCGTCTTCGTCTTCATTTTGACTACAGAAGTATATAAAATAAGGAAATAATCCAGGTCTTCCCTCCCCTTTGAAGAATGCAGTGTAAACTTCTTTTAAATTGGAGGGGGTCCGGTGGCGTGTGGAAGGAGGAGAGGCAGGGGGTGAGGTGGTTATTAGGGGAAGAGAGCGGCGGGAAGGGGTGAGGACGGTAGGAGACCCCGATGGCTCAGACGCAGGGGATGAGGAAGATGACGAAACGTCGGGTTTTGATGGCCTTCCCCGACTGTATGGCGCATCCTCGCCTTCTTCATCCCTCCTTGAATGGCAACCTGCAACACATGACAGGCATTAAGATGTCGGCCGCGCTCTGATAAACCTTCTCTTTGGAGAGAAATAGATAAATTGTGGTCTGAATGCCTTCATTATTATTGGGCGCGGCTTTCCGATAGGAACTCATCCCAACACGTACACATTCGGGGACCAAAATGAATTCAAATTGATGCCGCGCGTTCTTTTTGATTCCCGTTAGTGCGAATGGACAAGAAGCAAATTGAGGAATTAAAATGTAAGCAGCTTGCCTTTTTCGTATGGGTCATGGCAACACAAACAAATGTGCTAATAGATTACCTCATTTGATGCATTAACTCTGCCAATTTATCATGCAGTCAAGACGTGTAAACTAAAACCTATTAAGGATCTAAAGATTCGTTTTCGTACTTACAGTTGAGAGATCCCATCTTTCCTTTCTTCTTATATATATATATATATGTATATATTATTTCTCTTGAGTATAAATTGTACCTCGTCAGGTTTTGCTGGAGAACAATCATTAAATGCTTAAGTTTCCCTAGCAACGCTGTCGAACCATTTAGCCTTCTGACTATTGTTGTCCATAGGAGAATGCGTACGATGCGGGAGATTGCATTTTATTCTTAGTATGTGTGATGGGAACTGTGTTGCGATAATAAACATGTCGTAATTCATCTGTGATTTAGAAATTTTATATGTTTTTGCTTGGCGCTGCATCCGCACCCGCATAATTATAGTTTTTTGTTCAAATGGCATCCTTAGAGAATTTTTCCATGTTTTACTTTGTGAGTAATTAAATTTTATTTTACTGTAAGATATCGCAATAATGCTCATCCAACTCGTTGAAATAAAGAATGCTAATGAATAAAATAAACATGTAGGCTAAGCAACGAAGTTAACAAAATATATTACCACCATATATAATAATTACCATCTCATTAAAAAAAAGATCTCACATCAACTGAATCGAATAATTATAGTATCTTGCACAGTGTTTTTTTCTGCTGTATGTAAATCAATTTTTAATGTAAGATGTCAAAATATTTTTCTACATACACGTTGAAATAAATAATTCTAACGATTAAATAAACATATAAGGTAATAAAACGAAGTATGCAAAAACTAATCATTATCGGTTTTAATACTGATTTTATTTTTAGCCATATAATTTGAATATAACAAAGTGCCTCACATTGCACAAATCACTTTTTTATAGAGTTTTTTAATGTTTTTGTTTGTGCATAATTTACTTAAATTTAAATTGTAAAATATTGAAATACTATTCATCTAACACGTTGAAATAAATAATTCTAAGTAAAAAAATATACACATAAGCTAAGCAACGATGCTTTAAAAAACACATCATTTTTAGTTTTATTACTATTTATTTTATCACTATATCATTAAATGTATAATAATATCTCACATTGCACAAATTGCATCTTCAAAGAGTTTTTCAATGTTTTTGTTTGTGAAGTATTTAATTCAATTTTAATTGTAAGATATCGAAATATTGTTCATTGAACATGTTGACATAAACAATTTAAACGAAGAAAAAAAGTCATAACTAAGTAGAACATTATTCCAAAAGAAATCATTTTCGTATTTAATATTCTTTTATTTATAACCATGTCATTTGAATATACAACTATATCACAAATCACACATAATCGCTCCTTCATAAGGGTTTTCAATGCTTTTGTTTGTGCTGTAACTTATTCATTTTTTACTGTGAGATATCGAAATATTATTAATCTTCCACGTTGAAACTAAGCAATGCATTTTTCAGAAATTAATCATTTTTATTACTTATTTATTATTAACATGTCATTTGCATATACAATAGTATATATTTTCGCATGCATCGAATTCTAATAGAGGTATTTAATGTTTTTTTAGTGCATTATTTGATTTTTATAGTAAGATATCGAAATATTGTTTATCTAACACGTTGATATAAAAGAACTCTAACAAATAAAAAAAAGGTGTAAGTTAAGGAACAAAGTTTTCAAAAACAAATATTTACGGTTTTATCACAGTTTTTTTAAATAACCATGTCATTTTAACATACTACAGAACCTCACAACTCAAAGATCGCTTCTTTATATAGTTTTTA
Organism: Pyrrhosoma nymphula; assembly: GCA_963573305.1. Classification (NCBI taxonomy): domain Eukaryota; kingdom Metazoa; phylum Arthropoda; class Insecta; order Odonata; family Coenagrionidae; genus Pyrrhosoma; species Pyrrhosoma nymphula. The sequence continues at coordinate 53,019,485 of OY754336.1, read as the reverse complement.
CGTTTTGTTTGTGCAGTTTTTCACTCAATTCTAATAGTAAAATATTGAAATACGGTTCATCGTACAAGTTGAAATAAAGAATTCTTAGTAATAAAATAAACACACAAACGATGTATGAAAAAAATCAATTTCGGGTTTATTACTGATTATTTTACCATTAGATCATTAAATGTACAACCGGATCAGGTATAGTTATTTACAGGACCTTACTAAAGTTAAAGAAATAAGTTTTACAATTTTACAATGTTCCATTTACAATGTCTATAACTATTGCAAAAACTAACTTTTCTAGCACCCAATCGATCATTTTCCCATTTAGATAATACAATTTTTGTTGATTCACCTAGGAGATGATTTGAGTTGGTGAAAAAACGATTCATGGATAGTGTTTTTACTAAAATAGACAATTTTTAGAAGCATTTAGTTCTTTAGTTTCAAGAGACACAAAAACGTCATACAGATTTGATGCCTCAAAAGAAGACAGAGATGTGGATAATTCAAAGAATAAATTCGCCTTGAAGTGTTTTTGTCGAAAATTTCCGCAAAGAGCACTGAAATACATTTCATAACGGTTTCATTTACAATTTTAAAATATCTTTACAACTACATGTAACGAACAATATACATTTTTATAGCATTCTTTTAATTATTTTCCCATTCAGGCAGAACGGGTTATGTATATTTTCAAGGAGATTATTTGAATTCGTGGACAAACAATTTATCCATAGTTTTTTAAACAAAGATAGCCACTTCATTAGCTTATCGTCGTGTGATACACTTGGCGCCGCACTAGAGGGGCATGGCGCACTTTACAAGAGAAAATTGTCTCCTTCCTCTGTCCATTAGCAAGGCACACAACACATCGTTTTACTCCCTGTTTTCTCTTCCTTGTTGGTGAATTATGGTCAGTGATACGTCACCCTATGAGTCTTCCTGGGGTTTGAACTGCTGCCCTTCTTTCTCTTTTTCTTCCTTATCTGCATCTTTAAGCTTGAATCAAGCAAACTAGTCTCCACCGATCAAGGTTGCTTCAGGCTTGAAAATACATGCCTGAATCAAGGTTTTGACACCTTGCTTATTAACATGCCAATGCAAGCCCTTCTATTATGAAAAGACTTGAGTGGTTCACCCAAATTTGAATTTATTAAATTCTATTTCCATTAGAAATAGTGTAAACATGTTTTCTCTATTTCTAATGGAAATAGAATTTAATACATTCAAAACTGGGTGAACCGCTCAATTGTCTTTTCCGAGGAAATACTTCAAATATAGAACAAGTAACAAAATAAAACTATTCTAAAATAAACACCCATATAATTCCTTGAAAAGCAAAAATAGAAAAAAAATCTAATAGGAATCATATCAGGCCATTCTTAAAAAGCCTAGTAAATACAAAAGTACTCGTATTCAATTAAATCAACAAAAAACTTATAGGTCACAATGAATGAACACCTAATAACACACCCTAGCCACAAGAACTAGTGTATTGTGATTATTAACAGCTGAAAGCAATACTTAACTAGACAAAAGCTATTAACTTCTATAGTCTTGAGTTGATACAAGGGTACTAACTTTCAACCTTGACAAGGGAAGGGAAAATCAAGTTGGGCAGCTTGACATAGGCTGGACTCAGGCTTGAAAAATTTAACCTTGTCATGGTAAGGAAAAATCAAGCTTGACGTAAGCTTACATGCTATGTGGAAGGTGGCCTCCGAGTTCCGAATCGTAGAAATATACAATCAGCATATATTATAACATCTATAGGAACGTATATTATATCATCTATAGAAACATACATTAGATTGCCCTTCCCTTTACGCCGTCGAAACATCAACAAATTCCGGCATGTTTTCAAGTTTCTCACATTATCCCCCCTATTAAGTCTCTCGAATAATTTATAACATTCAGGGTCCCTAAGCTGGTGCTCAAGAATAGACGTAAAGGCTATTGGCGTGTCCTGTAATATTCCAAGTTGAGGGCGAGAGTTCTCATCTTCAAGTTGGAGCTCCTCTCCAAACATCCTTGACAAGCAATCAGCCACTACATTCTCGCTGCCTCTTCCGTGATTGGTTCTGGTCTTATAAGGGGATAATTATTGAAGTAACCACCGTCCGACCCTTTCCAATTGCTTGAGGTGGCTTTGCATCCATGATAATACCTCATTATTATTGGTATGAAGTTCAAGTTCCTTCCCTCGTAAATACTGGTCTAATTTCTCGGCGGCGAAAATCACCGCTAAGCATTCCGTGTAAGTAGGTGGTATATTTTCTTTCGGAATGGGTCAGAGTGCGTGTGGCGAACGCGACGGGGGCTAAGCTATAACCTTCCCATTGCGATAGTACCCCGTGTTACAGGCCGGGCCCTGCAACTCGGGATTCTCGGCATAGCGCTATTAGGTTATGCGTCACTTTCATCACGAGCGAGCCTCGAACATATTCCCCCAATTTTTTACGCACATCGTCCAATGTCCCTGGTCGAACGTCTCCAACACAAACTTTGCGCTCACATTCAGTTTTGGGAAGTTGGTTTATCCAACCAGTTCCTGCGGACAAATTGTTGGCCATATCGTTACTGATCTTCTTAAACCGCGCCCTGCTACCATTTGCGTCGTAGTTAGGGTAGTTTTGAGAAAGTACAATCGGATAGGGTAAATGACTTAATGAACGAAAGATAATTAAGCACGCCAAGGCACGGACAGAGAGAAAGTATAATTGGTAAGAGTGAGGGAGAGGAAGGAAAAGGTGGTGATCACCATATAGTCATGAAAGTTAACTATTATACTCTATGTGGCAACGATACCTCCGGAACTGCAGTTGTGGATGGGCGGCTGCGTCGTGGCTTTCTAGACCGTGTCACCCAACGCACACAAGGAAGTCCCGGCGAATCTCACCTGAGCCCAGACTTATATAGGGCAACCCCCATTCAATCGGTGTGCAGACCGAAAGGACCCATTTATTTCGGGACACCCGCGACCTTGCAAGGGGGGAAGGCCTTCGGAGCACTTGTTCGAGGAGTGAAAGGCTGAGACTCCTTGCAAAATTTTCACTTTCATGAAGAGTTATTAGGCGTTGTGAAACGTGGCAGAGTATCTTTGAGGATAATTCTGTGCTTTCCAAGTTTTTGTTGGATTTATAATCAAGAAGAAACATTGTTTTTAGCATTGTACGGAAATACGATGACAAACAAAGATAATATTATAGTCATAATTCTGCCATCATAATATCTACCTCAGTGCCCCTGGCCGAACAACACCCATAGGTGTACACCTATGGGTGTCAATGAGCATACTCCTATCGATGTTCACCCGGGAGTGTACCTAGCAGTGTCACCCACCCCAAAGATGCATTTAGACATCTGACTAAAAGTAACGTAGGTAGTGGCATTACACTGCATCACTCTCATTTTCTAATTCTAAAAATATCTAGCAAAATTTGCATCCATTTAACTTTTACTTTCAAACTGGAAATAATCATTAAAAAATCTCATTGTTTTCTATTTCATCTTACCCTCATTGGTGTGCATCAGCTAGAATGAATGGTAATGAACCTATATGAGGGTGGGGTGTGCACCAATGAGGGTGGGGTGTGCACCAATGAGGGAGGGGTGTACACCAATGAGGGTGGGGTGCATAGGCGGATTTAGGGGGGGGGGGCACGGGGGCATGTGACGCTTAAATAATGGACAAGATTTTTAATACGGTCCCATTATAATTACGTTCGTTTTGTTTTGTTTATTACGGAGCCTCATTCATTTTAGCCTTAAGCACAAGTCAAAAAGACAGATTTGCCGGTCATTGGTCATTCGCTAGTCAGCGCTCGAAAAAAAACATCGCCCAAGTGGGAAGGAAGACATTGTGTCAAAAATGAACGTTAATGAAGTACTGGACATCTTCAGCAGGAAACATAATAGAAAACTGCCATTATTATATATATGTAACTAATTAATATTTTCATATTAGTAATCTCTATATTAAAATAAAAAGTATATTTCGTACATTAATTGTTGTATGTTGTTTTTTAATCCCAAATATGAGAAGACCGTTTGCCCAGACCCTTGTGCCCCCCCCCAAAGAAAAATCCTGGATCCGCCCCTGGTGGGGTGTGCACCAATGAGGGTGGGGATTGCACCCGTGAGGGTGGGGTGTGCACCCATGAGGGTGGGGTGTGCACCCATGAGGGTGGGGTGTGCACCCATGAGGGTGGGGTGTGTACCAATGAGGGTGGCGTGTGCACCAATGAGGGTGGGGTGTGCACCAATGAGGGAGGGGTGTACACCCATGAGAGTGGGGTGTGCACCTATGAGTGTGGGACATGCACCTATGAGGGTGGGGTGTGCACTCATATCTATGGATGCACACCTATGCATTTGCGAAGGGTTAATGGGTGTGCACCCATGAGGGTGGGTGCATGCACATACATGATGGGGGTACACATATGGGTGTTGTTCGTCCAGCGACATGATATCTCCTGCACAGGGGCAATAATTATGTTCCTTGGGTTTTTGAAGCATATTTTATCCTCTTTGTCAAATGCTGAAAGAGTTTCGGACGGGGTAATTACCCCAGCTAACGCTAAAGGCCGTTTTATACGAGGCACATCATTGCAGTCTGATTTATGTATGGATGTGCATTGAAAATTGCGTCGTGTGAATAGCAAGAATGCATAAATGAGAGATGGGAAAATAGCCCCTGCTCTAATTCCGTGCTTGCATTCTCACAATTTCTGTACATCAAATTGTGCAATTAACACATTCAGGGCAGAGTATGTCTATTGACATGGTCCCATCTATGCCGATCTACAGGACCACATCAACAGACGTGGTCCTTTAACTTTAGGCCCTTTAAAAAATGGGTTCCGTTTCTAGTGTTTCCCTTATATTCGCGACCCGCATTGAATGTGTTAAGTGTCTCGTGGAAAATGGCCTTAAGTGATTTTTTTAAATCCGAACGGTGGCTAATGCTTTCGTGGAATGTGTCCCTGATTAGTGAAAACAGTGAAGCAATGTGTCTGATAAATGCAACGGTAAGGACGGTGTAAACACGAGCAAAAGGTGCCATCATTAGTATCTTCTGGCGAAGTGAGCTCTTTGCATTGCGTGCAGAGTGGAATGATTCATGCCATCTCAGGGGGTGTCATCAACGTGGCTGTGTAAGTGAGCATGAATGCCATGCCGGAGCAAAAAGGGTGCCAGGGCGTATGAAGCAGATCTATTAGAAGTAAAAATTCCAGTTTAGACGCATGACTAGCAATGTTATCAGCCTCCCAATTTGTACAAGTATTTGATTGAAAAGTAAAACAACTGAAAGCTCAGATGAAAATTGGGCACCTTATTGATATCATTAACAGTTTAATGCTACAAAAATTCTAAAGATAAATATATAACTAACAAAGTAAATAGCTATCAAAGAATATGCGGTACCATAAGAAGAACACTAAAAGAAAAAACCACGAAGGAATCACAGGTTAAATTCTACAACGTGATGGCAGTATGTGCATTACCCAGCCACTGCAAGGATGTCCATTGGACATTCTAGTGGCATATATATATGGGGGGGGGCAGGGGGCCCGGGCCCTCCCCGAAATATAAGACCGCAAGGAGAGGCGCATGCGTAGATACCTACCTTAACTATAGCTGGTCGCCGCTAGCTAGTCAGTCTTGCCCCCCCCCCCCCCCAAGTCAAAACCCAAATTCGCCGCTGGGACATCCATTGGATGGCCATCCATGTATGTCCATCTGACGCCCAGTGGACTGCCCAATGCCCATGGATGTCCAAATGTCCCACTTGAGGACATCCAAAGGATGTCTATTTCAGGATTTTTAAAGGATGTTGGTATTTTTTAGCTTCTTTGGATTCATAGAAGCAGACCAATTATAGTATGGTGATTAGAAATAAAAATCAAGTAATATTTAAAAAATACGTCACTCCTTTTCATAAAATGACATTAAAATAAATTACAAATATAAATTTAATCTACTTTTGAAGATTCAAATTTAAACATCATTGTTTTTTATTCTTTCACCAATCGCCGCAGTGTGTCAGCCAATCTTGTGTCACTTTATCATTAATTTTGGTATCACCACCACCTTTATCAAGATCAAGTAGAAGGCTGGACCCTTCTACTATAATGGGGCCGGCAATGGGGTCAGCTGGTGGGCCTTGTTAAATGCTAGTTGGTGAGTGGCTGGCAACAACCAAATGCATGCTGTATCATGGCATACTAATGGCATGCCATAGTTCCCAATGATCCCAACCCCACCTTTCTAGAAGAAATAATTTGCTTCCTCCAAGAAAAAGGCCCATCAGGTTTATCCACTGCCCATATCTCCTTGCTCTCCCCTCCTTTCCCTCGTACTCCGCACTTTTACATCCTCCCCAAAATTCACAAACTCAACCATCCTGGCCAACCGATTGTTTCTTCCCGCAATTCCCCAACCGAGAGAATATCGGCATTTGTCAATTTCCACCTCCAACCACTGGTACACTCCCCCGAAGGTACCTTTGTCTTGACATGGCAGTGGGGCTTGTGTGCTCTGACAACCTCGAGAGCTATGCCGGTGGTAGGGTAGTTACTGGTAGGGTCTCCCATGCCGGACAGGTCTTCGTGAGGTAGGGGCCAGACGAAAAGGGGTACTCTGGTCCTCCAGGCTGGGTTTGGGCATAGGGCTCACAACCCTATCCCGGAAAAAACCACTGCTTCACGAAACGTCAACAACAAGCCTCGGAATTGGATGGAATTACTGGAAACTGACCTAAGCTAAGACCTAAGGACCTGCGATATGGAACATGGAACGTGAGAAGCCTTGGTATACCGGGAAAAATTGATATCTTGATTGATGAATTATAAAGTTACCGAATGGATCTAGTCGCTCTACAAGAGTCAAAGTGGCCATTGAGTGGCAAGAGTTACCAGATATTGTATAGTGGATATGATGATGGAAGGCACTATGCAGGTGTAGGATTTGCCATTAAAAAAGCGTTACTTGAGTCTGTGATAAAATATGACCCCATTAATGAGAGAATAAGCACCATTAGATTTAAGGGTAGGCTTAAGAACATTTCAGTAGTTTACTTTTATGCACCCACAAAAGAGAAGGAGGATGATGAGAAAGATACTTTCTACACGCAATTAGAAGATATAATTGATAATATTTCGAGATACGACATGACAATTCTCCTAGGAGATGCTAATGCCAAAGTAGGGAAAGAAGATCTACACATAGGAAACCGGCAAGGAAAATCTACACATAGATTCAAACGAAAATGGAATAAGACTGCTAAGTTTTGCTGACACCCATAATCTGTTTATAGCTAGAACAACTTTGCCAAGGAAGGATATACACAAGCAAACATGGAGGTCACCAGATGGAAGAACAAAAAATCAAATCGACCACGTCCTTGTAGATAAGAGACATAAATCTTCAATGGTGGACGTGTAAAGCTTAAGAGGAGCAGAATGAGAAACAGACCATTACCTAGTATTGGCGAAAGTCAGGCAAAAATTAAAAATCGAAAAAAGAGACAAACAGAAACTTAGCGAAATCATACATTTCCTACCAGAAAAGATAAATCAATGTAAATTAGAAGTATCTAATAGGTTTAGTCCCCTGTTGCCTAATGATTCGGAAGAGAAAAATTTGGAAACTGAGGAACAGATAGAGAATATGTGGAAGAAATTTAAATCATCAATTAAAGAAGCAGCTGGATCTGTATTTCCCAGAAGAAAAACCCCCAAAAACCTTTGGTTTAATCAAGACTGCCAAAAGATGGTAACCGAAAGAAATAAAGCTAAAGTAAATGGCTTGAACAAGCAAACACTGGAAGCTGAAGAGCATTACACAAGAGTCAATAAGGAAACAACCCGATTGCTAAGAAGAGAGAAAAGAAAATTCATTAACAGAAAAATAACAAAAGCAGAAGAAGACCGAACAAAAAACAATACAAAAGACTTTCACAGAACAGTAAGATTTTTTCAAAAGGGATACCAGCCAAGGGTTTTTGGAATCAAATATATGAATGGCACACTAGTTTGTGAAAAATGAACTGTTCTTAATACTTGGAAAGAATATTTTCAAGAGCTATTAAATTGTGAAGAATTAATGGAGGTAGATGAAGAAGAAGTGCTTCAAATAAACAAAGAAGAAGCTCCTGTAGCTGAACCAACCCAGGAGGAAATTTTAGCATACTAAAAACATTAAAGAATGGGAAAGCCCCAGGAGGGGACATGATACCAATAGAATTGATTAAGAATGTAGGTCCAAAATTGGAAGAACATCAATACAAATTTATAATGAAAATATGGAGAATAGAGAAAATACCAGAAGAATGGCAAGAGCGGTGATTGTTCCTGTGCACAAAAAGGGAGACAAGCTTGACTGTAAGAACTATAGAGGAACTCTTTGCTACGCACTACATACAAAATCCTCTTCAAGATAATTCTGAAAAGAGTGGAGGAACATGCTGTTATCATTGTGGGAGAACACGAAGCTGGATTTATGGCTGGAAGATCAACGACAGACCAGATATTCATACTAAAAGAGACAGCATCTAAGTACTGGGAGTATGACAAGGATCTATGCGTACTATTTATTGACTTTACAAAAGTGTATTACAGTATTGCTAGGCCAAGAATGTGGGATTTACTGAGAAAACACCATATCCCTGAAAACTGATCAACCTAACAAGAATGTGTACAGTAAAAACCAAAGCAAAATTAAGATAGAAAACGAATACTCTGAGAGTTTTAATATCAATACAGGCCTAAGACAGGGAGATGCACTTTCTCCCCTGCTATTTAACCTAGTTATAGAGGAGTCCCTAAGAACCATAAGTCGTCTACAAGGGGGAGCAAAAATTGGCACTAAGATAAACGTTCTAGCGTTTGCGAATGATGTAGCACTCATTGCTGAAAATAAGAAAGATATTAACCCTTATCCGGGCACCTCAAATCTCTAACGTAACCGGGCAAGCTGGGCCCGTTGGACCCTCCTTGTCCATTTTTTTTTGCTCAAGTGGGGTTACCTGCCAGCAGAAATATCATTGGGTTTTATCAATTAATGCCAATTTATACAAATCAATGTTTTTAAAATAATTTTTAATGGACAAAAATGAAAAATTTACATGTCAATTAGTTACAAAAATTTGTAATCTGAAATAATAATGATTCATTCTTCATAAAAATGATCTCTGGTGGAAATAATTTAAATTCAGAATCACTTAACGTAAGATATACAATGTATTCATATATACTTGTCATAGGAGTCACTTTTACAACATCAAAAATTATTATTAGAGAAAAAACCAAAATTTCATCAACAAGCCCAGAGTAGGCTACCCATCAAAATATTTTGCACTTTTTACACACACGTTTTACGACACTATGTTCATTGCACACCGATTGTTCACAATTGTTACATATTTGTTTTTGTTTACGATGTTTAGAATATGGGCATATATAACATCTCTTTTTTGTTATATTAGAACTTGATGAGTGAGCTGGCTCAGAAATTTCTCCATCAAAAATGTCCTTAGCCATAACAATGCTCCTAGACAAACCCAAGTTGGATCGTCTTTCAATGTGGACCTGAACCAGGCTCTCCGATACACTTTGAATAAATAATCTCCTTGAATAATGTTTATCAGCATTCCAATTTGGATGAGTATTCATCCACACCACATACGCTGCTACTCCACTCACATCCAAGCCATTCATGAAGAACGCAAAAGGCCAACGATTTGTGCGCCTTTTACACATGTACGCATGTACCAACTGGTCAAGGGAATCGACTCCACCTTTGGTGCAGTTGTAGTGACTGATAATTTCAGGTTTAGCATTGACGTCCTCCATAATTTTATTAGTATGGTGCATGGTTGATAGAAGAACTACCGACCTTCTCATTTTGGGTACATATGATACTAACGTACTATTTTCGGTGAAACCAAACAATGAAGAACCAACTTCACGATTTTTATTGGCTTGAAAATTGCCTGGAATAAATCGTTTATTTTTTCTTACAGTTCCAACAAGAGTGAGGCCATTACTCAGAAGGCTCTGTGCGAGCTCCATATCAGTGAAATAATTGTCACACGTTACATTTCTGTTCGAGTTTTGGTATGGCTCAGTTAGGTGCTGTACAACTCTTCGACCCAAACCAGGCAATGCTCTTTCCCCTCCCTCTTTTCCCAGATAAGGCATGGAGTTTAGAGGGTAAAACGTTTCTGAGTCACAGGCCCACCAAACTTTCATGCCATATTTATCTGGCTTCGAAGGCATGTATTTTTTAAATGGACATTTACCTCTGTAAGGAATGAGCTGCTCATCTACAGTGATATTTGATCCTGGCAGGTAATATTTTTTAAAATTTGAATTTAGCCTTTCCCAGACTTCTCGAATTGGAGCGAATTTGTCTTTCTAACGCCATACTGATCTCGTTGCTTTGTCATCAAAACGGATAAATGCTAGCAAGAATTTGAATCTTTTCAGTCCCATGGTAGCCCTAAATATAGGCGGTCCATACAATTGACTCCAGAGAACATCATAGTTCGTATGGTTTGATCGCAGGTGGCCTGCTGTAAGAAGCATGCCAAAAAATGCTCTGATTTCAATACAATCACAAGGTTTCCACGTACTTTGTAACTTTTTTGATGAATTTACCCGTTCAGCTTCTATATTTGTGAACTTGACAATGTCTGCCACCAATAAATCATCAACAAAGAGTGAAAAAGCCTCTATCGGGCTTACTAAAATTTTCCCTGGTGGTAAGACTACTTTGTGTGTTTGGCCCTTTATTATGTTGTGAGCTCTAGCTCGCCCCACTGGAAATGGCTGAGAATTCCATACAGTGTCATCCTTACCGAGAAATGAAACCGGTCTTTCAGATTCTGCCGTGGCTTCAGTGTCCGAGAAATTTTCTGAATCATAATCACTCACTTCAGATGAAGCACTTTCATTGTCATCTTCATTGGAACTCTCCTCTTCCATTGGCTGGTAATCCAAATCATCGTCACTCGTTTCTCCTACGTTCAGCATTTTTTGTATGTCATCTTGAGATAAAAGCTTTTGTCTAGCCATGATCTAAGAAATAAAAAAAATATTTTATTTCATAGAACTTCTCTAAAACTACGAATTACTTCCTTAGTACTTTCGACCATTGGAACTTACCAGTGCATATGATGTCTTCAAGTTCGTGAAGGAAACTTGTAAATATCTGCCGTCACTCTGATGGCCGTGTTACTTTTACGCAATGAGAATAACACATTGAGGCGGTAGTTCCGTATAGAAACCAATTTTTTCGGAATCAGTTAGGTGCAACAGATTATATGCCTTCACGTATGTTACTCAGTAACACTTTGTCAGCACTCTACTTTGTTGCCATGTATGCCATAGTTTATATGGGGAAGGAGGATGGAGGGGAGGGGTGTAGAGGTGATAGGGGGTGGTAAGATGGGCAGGGGGGTGCAGGAGAAGGAGACAACAGGGAAGGATGGACAGTCATCAGTGCGTTAGGGTTGGAAAATACCGATGGAGGATTTTTAGGTGGGTGATAATGAACAGTAACGTTCAAATTCAAAGCGTCATTATCTGCATGCTTTCTGGATGGCAGGAGATATGCTTTCCTTGATTCCTAATGTCCTTGGGTGGACGCTGTAAAGAAATTCCGAGGGTCAATGAGTTTTTAGGAAACACATGGCTCGTTTTCAGTGACCATTCTCTACGGGTTTCCCGGTGACTCAACTCGACTGAGGGAAAAGTTCTCTTGGCATATGCCCTTCGGCGACCACCGCGGGACATTAGAAATAGGCGAAAGAATGAAAAACCGTCCCCACCCTTCGTTTATGGATACAGATAATGATGTTTGTTCCGTATTGTTCATTCCTCACTCACCTCACTCTCCTTTACCAGGATTTTCCAACCCTAATGCATCGGTGACTGTCTAGTGTCCACCCTACTCTGTATTGCCTTTTCACCTTCCCCCGGTATCTGCCCCCATCTTACCACCCATATTACCTAGAATGACATTCTGCGTACAGAATCTAGTTATTTAATTTACACTAATTATATTTTCCAGCCTTGATAACTAAAATAAACGGCTTGATTGAAGCTCACACTAACTGCGTGTATGTGCACGTCAGCATCCAAGTGCAGCGTGTTGCATGCTGGTGAACACTCACCTCCTGCCATACACAATTTCGTTAGCTCACAAGGGGTTATGTAGATGTATATTTAAATAGTCCAAAATAATACTTGTAAAATGAAAATATTTTACTATTTATATTAACCTTCTAATGATGTGCAACTGATCGCGTATGTGAAGGGTCCATTGGACCCAGCTTGCCCGGTTATGGAAGAAAAAGTTAAAATTTACTATAAACAATGAAACAATAGTAAAAAAAAAACTTTTTTTTAATTTTTCTTATGCCATTTTTTCCCATGAACAAAGTCATAGAAGTTCACAGCGGAGGAATAGTTTGTTCTCATGTTATAACCTGAAATAAAGGCAATAGACCCATAGAGTTGGACCCATCTTGCCCGGATAAGGGTTAAGGAGCTAGCACAAAAGTTAATTACTGAAACTTAGAAATTAGGACTACAAGTAAATGAAGGAAAAACCAAGTTCATGAAAATAAGCAGAAGACCTGTTAACCAACCAGATTTTAAAGTCCTAAATTTCAAGTATGGAAAAATAAATACTTTTAAATATTTGGGTGTTACAATAACAAATGAAAATAAACAAGATGATGAAATTCTATGCAGACTAGCATCAGCTCAACGATGCTTTTGGAGTCTATCAAAGCTCTTTGGATGTTGACTACTGACCAGGAGGACGAAACTTTAGATGCATAACGTTATCATACAACCAGTACTCTTATATGGAGCGAAAGTCTGGACACTTACCAAAAAAAATGAGAGGAGACTTATAGTCATTGAAAATAAGATATTACGTATAGTGTTTGGACCAGTTGAATAAAATGGAGTGTGTAGAATAAGGAAGAATCGGGAACTTAGAGCACTATATAAGGCAAACACTACACTGACATAGTATGTAGCACTGGTAAAAAGCAGAAGATTGAGATGGCTGGGACATGTGCAAAGAAGAGGGGAGGACCAGTAACTGAAAAAGGTGTGGATGGAACAACCAGTAGGGAGGAGATCACTAGGTAGACCAAGGCTCAGATGGAGTGACCAGGTGAAGGGGGATACTAGGAGACTAGGAGGGGATCTGGAGATGGCAGAAGACAGACATCAGTGGAGGCAACTTGTTGGCGAGGCCAAAAATCACTTGGGATTTGTATGGCCACAGGAGTAAGAGTAAGTAAGGAGTAACCACTGGTACACGCCTTACCGTCCTTTGTAAAAGATTCCTACCATTTCTTAAAACTCCTTCATTCAACCTCCCTCCCTCCAGACATCCAAATCACTATGGCTACGAAAGATGTCACCTCCCTCTACACTAGCATTCCTCATGCTGAAGGTCTGTCTTCTCTCAGGTTTTTCCTCTCCAAACATCCCAACCCGCATCCGATGAATCAATGAAGAATCATTGAGGGGCGAAACATTGTCAGAATCACTCCATAACACTAAGCATCCTGATTAATGTAGAAACTTTTTTTTTGCAAAACAAAAGTTTTTCATTAAAGAAAACTTGATTGCTCTGATTTAAATTTCATTTGTCACATTACTATGTCCCATAATAATTTAGGTATTTCCAATATGTTGTCATTCCTTTGTGTTGTAACATGTACGATTTATTAACATCTTTGATTCTATCCAAGAAGTCGAAAAGTAAAAGCGGATACTATTATTAGAAATTCAATTGAGGTTCATAAATTCAATAGAATTTTGGAAATCTAATTTAATATGAGGAATTCAATAGAACTAGCTAGGTGAGTGAGTAACAAGGGTTCCTAATTTTTCAGGGTAAGAATTTAGCATACTCGTTGGAACTTAAGTAAGCAAAGTTCGCAGCATCATTTTTAACTTAAGAATTTTATCAACCTGTATTTTCAGGCATTTGATGCATTAACTCTGCCAATTTATCATGCAGTCAAGACGTGTAAACTAAAACCTATTAAGGATCTAAAGATTCGTTTTCGTACTTACAGTTGAGAGATCCCATCTTTCCTTTCTTCTTATATATATATATATATTTCTCTTGAGTATAAATTGTACCTCGTCAGGTTTTGCTCGAGAACAATCATTAAATGCTTAAGTTTCCCTAGCAACACTGTCGAACCATTTAGCCTTCTGACTATTGTTGTCCATCGGAGAATGCGTACTATGCGGGAGATTGCATTTTATTCTTAGTATGTGTGATGGGAACTGTGTTGCGATAATAAACTTGTCGTAATTCATCTGTGATTTAGAAATTTTATATGTTTTTGCTTGGCGCTGCATCCACACCCGCATAGTTATAGTTTTTTGTTCAAATGGCATCCTTAGAGAATTTTTCCATGTTTTACTTTGTGAGTAATTAAATTTTATTTTACTGTAAGTAATCGCAATAATGCTCATCCAACTCGTTGAAATAAAGAATGCTAATGAATAAAATAAACATGTAGGCTAAGCAACGAAGTTAACAAAATGAAATTATTATTTTTTTTATTACTGATAATATATTACCACCATATATAATAAATACCATCTCATTTAAAAAAAGATCTCACATCAACTAAATCGAATAATTATAGTATCTTTCACAGTGTTTTTTTCTGCTGTATGTAAATCAATTTTTAATGTAAGATGTCAAAATATTGTTCTACATACACGTTGAAATAAATAATTCTAACGATTAAATAAACATATAAGCTAATAAAACGAAGTATGCAAAAACTAATCATTATCGGTTTTAATACTGATTTTATTTTTAGCCATGTAATTTGAATATAACAAAGTGCCTCACATTGCACAAATCACTTTTTTATAGAGTTTTTTAATGTATTTGTTTGTGCATAATTAACTTAAATTTAAATTGTAAAATATTGAAACACTATTCATCTAACACGTTGAAATAAATAATTCTAAGTAAAAAAATATACACATAAGCTAAGCAACGATGCTTTAAAAAAAACATCATTTTTAGTTTTATTACTGATTATTTTATCACTATATCATTAAGAGTATAACAATATCTCACATTGCACAAATCGCTTCTTCAAAAAGTTTTTCAATGTTTTTGATTGTGAAGTATTTAATTCAATTTTAATTGTAAGATATCGAAATATTGTTCATTGAACATGTTGACATAAACAATTTAAACGAAGAAAAAAAGTCATAACTAAGTAGAACATTATTCCAAAAGAAATCATTTTCGTATTTAATATTCATTTATTTATATTCATGTCATTTGAATATACAACTATATCACAAATCACACAAATCGCTCCTTCATAAGGTTTTTCAATGCATTTGTTTGTGCTGTATCTTATTCATTTTTTACTGTGAGATATCGAAATATTATTCATCTTCCACGTTGAAACTACCCTAACAACACCGGATATCCTACGGATATCCGATTCATGTCCGCCATATCCTATCCAGGTCCGCTGGCTTTCAGGATATCCGTCGGATGTCCCACGGATATCCGATGCCAGATGATCCCAAAAACGTCCGAATGGGATGTCCATGGATATACTGTTACAGAACTACATAACATTATTGTATTATAATAATTAATAATGCAATAATTATTATAATAATTATTGCATTCAAATTTGCACAATAACAATGCAGTTACGCCTTCCGTTAATAAAAGCCGCGACTGAATGTAAATACCAATTCTGACAGCTGAAATTATTGAAATAGGCATTGGAAATTTTTCCTGCAAGTTTCCACTCATTGTAACACGTGTTATCTGTCGAATGCAAGTACCTATGATGTAGCATTGGTAATTATATCATTTAAAATTTTCCTCTACAATGATAATTATGCTCTTTTCCTTTCCAAGTAGAATGAATAATTTATCATTTTAACCTAAAGGAAATCATAAGTTATATACATGCATTTGGGATCCTGTTCCATCTACAATTATAATTAATCTATTATACCTATGAACTCCATCATAATTGAATGCATATAGCGTTTTTGGGTAGCAGAAAACTACCCAAGTAGCAGAAAATGTTGTATATGGATATCCATAAATGGTTACCAATATCCAAAAGACGTTAGGTCCAACCTGTAACATTATGTGGACATTCTATGGATATTACGTCGAAATATCCATACGAAAATATCTATGGAATGTTTGAAATAATATTTCTTATTTTTTTCCTAAATTGAGACGTGAAAAATAAATTTAGCATTATGATCGCACGAATTACATTCTTTACTCTTTGCATTTAGCATGATTTTCACGAATTATAAACTTATTTGCTCTTTGAACGAATTGATGTTGTTAAATTGACCTGTGACTTTGGTTAGTTATCGCAGAGATTTCCGGTTAACTCTCCTTGCGGTTAGTTTCCACCCAGTTTCTTTCTATTTATTTTCCTCTGGACTTATATTTATTTCACAAAAATTAACATGAATGAGTTTCCAACGGGAATGGATACTATTCATTCGAATAATTGTGGCTCTATACTTAATTCAAAATTCAAGAGAGATTCAAAATCTATGCTGGGAACCGAGAGAAAACTGACGAGAACGAAGAACTGGGTGTTTTGAAAAATGCGGGTTTTAAATACCAAGAGGCGCTGCGCTGAACAAAAGAAGAGCGGTATTTGATTACGCATAGGAGCCAAATGAAGCCAAAGGACAAAATGTGACAAAATAATTGCTACCAGGGAATATACATTCTCTAAGTATAGTGATATATTACCTGGCACAACGCTTTAAAATCCATCGTCAATTTTGCCGTTTCTGTGACTCGAGCTTGGACGTGCAATGCTTTTATCCTGAAGTGCCCTTCGCAATTTACTCTAGTTGGATCGTACATACATACATCGCCAAGCTTTACTGAAGCAAGGTAAGTTTTGGTTGATTAAGTTTTCATTAATTTGCTGAACCTGAAAATTGTTCTATTATCATCGCGGTTTAAGAAACTATCTACTAAAAGTTCACTTCTTATTTCACATTAGGTTATTTCGTGTACATAAAAATGGCGTCATTTCAGGATGTGAAGAAGATGCCATGAAAACATTACTTTTCATCAAACGGGCAGTCATTGGGCTTGATATGTGTCTGCGAGGGGTAGAGGAAGATATGGAGAAGGGTTCATGCTAAAAAAAGATGTGATGAAGAGAATAAAGAATCTGATCCTGGTATTTTGGTTAGTTTTCCCATCAAAACTTGACAGGAATTGGAGGTCGTAGAGGAAAATTTGAGTGATGCCTCTCAAAGAAAACAGTTGGTATGTCACTCATTTGTGTGTTTTATGTGGCCAAATATTGTATTGTAATGATACTGGAGTTTAAAATATTTTCCCAATTTCACAGGTGCGTGAGCTTGGTCTTATTGGGGTTAGCTCAGCAAAAGAGTTTGTTGTGCGAATTTTGCGAGCAGCAGTAACGGTTGAAGTGGCGTCAGACTTCAGCTGGCTGGTTAACAATCTTCCCTATTAAATCCATGAAGAAGAAGAGGGTTATTGTGGCTCTAGAGATGAAGGATATTATATTTGGTAAGAATTTTAAAATTAAACAAGAAGGCAATGAATGACTCCGAGCCATGCATTAAATAGTCTGGTGATTCTTCGCATTCTTGAAAGTAATCCCCTTGGCTGGAATTTTCAAGCAGCCTTATTCAAAGTTTTGTGGTATTTTATAAGTAAAAAAATACTACTTCTAGTCTCAAACTTGATGTTTCGTCTTACAATAGATGTAATAGTCATTTAACTATTTTTTTGTGACTTCGAATTGTGGATATTTTGACGATTTATGAGCAGGCCCGAATTTAGGACCTCTGACGCCCCTGGGCAAAAAAACATTTGCTGCCCCCCCAACTTGCAATACATATATTACTTAAATTTTTTTGTGCAACTTTCCAGTAATTTTGCCACCCCCTAAAATGTGCCGCCCTGGGCAGTTGCCCGGTTTGCCCTGCCGTAAATACGGCCGTTTATGAGCATTACATTTTGGACTTAATTATCCATATTATCTTTTGGTTATGCACAAGTGACACTTAGTCTCTTTTTTCCCAAAAAATCTATTTTGTGCCCTGAGAGTTATTTTCCAGGGTTCATCAATGTCATTATAGTTGGTAGAAAACACTAATTTAAAAAAATAGGTGGACTACACAGAAGGTAAAAACATAATGAGCATTTTCTTCATTAATGTTTTTACAAGAATACAGGGTGGCCAGTGACTGGGGGAACTGGGAAAAATCGGGGAAAGGACAGGATTGTTTTTGAGGGCTCTTGCAAAATTTGTTGGAAGCAGGAAATTCATTAAATGGTAATTTAGTATTTTATCAATAACTCCTCTCTTGCCTTCATTGTCACATCACCGAGAAATAGTTTTTTTATGTGACATTTAATTTTTTCTACTTAGTTTTTAAATGTAAAATAAAGGACCTAGATAACCTTGTGAAGGCTTCAGCAGCGTACTTAGTTCATTTGAAAAAACCATTCTTGCCGGTGTTGCTGTCTGTGTCTTCAGGCCAAATGAAATTAAGAATTCTTGCATCAACCATTAGACAGGTGCACCGTTATATTTGGTTGAAACCTCGTAGTTGAAAAGATGTATCCAAATGTTTGATAGCATAGCAATCTTCTCTGTTCAAATTATAATGATTTTTATTTATTTAAACTGCTTTTATCAGACGAGGGAAGTAAGCATTTAATCTCGTGATTAATTTTTCCGCATCAAAGTTTATGTTGCGCTTGGGCCCTGGCCAGATACGGTTGTTTGTGAAGGAATACCCAGACGAATGGTTATTTCAAAGGTAGCTAAATGTTTATCAGAATTGTAGTGCAAGAATTCTTTAGTATTTTAAATACATTACTGCATGTACAATAGTTTTTAAAGAACGAATTTATTGGGACTGGCTTTTTACTTAAGAGGCAAACACGAGAAACACAATAACCATACCTCTACACAGCACTCGGCTGGTACTTTGGTATCACAAAGAGCTTCAGTCACCTTATTGGCTATAGTGGT
This sequence comes from Pyrrhosoma nymphula, assembly GCA_963573305.1. NCBI lineage: Eukaryota > Metazoa > Arthropoda > Insecta > Odonata > Coenagrionidae > Pyrrhosoma > Pyrrhosoma nymphula. Next base: position 53,000,398 of record OY754336.1, on the reverse strand, counting down.
TTCTGTATCATCAGGTATTAAGAAAATTATATTAATATATGAAAAAAATTTGTTTCAGAGACTGTAAGAAAATACAAGTGGAGTTATATAGCTCTTTTTACTGTGTCTACCTTAAAAGGAATTGCATCAGGGTCAAATAACTCTGTGACTGCTTTTTTATAATATTTCCTTTTGCTTCTATATTGTAGGGGCCAGGATAATAACCAGTTGCAGTGAGGAAGCCCTTGGCTGTAAGGCAGAAAACTTTGTAGAAATATCGTTCGACTTTGTAATAGACGGAAAATAAATTCATTTTTTTGCAATGTAATTTTGTTTTTTTTTTATAATCAGCAGTCACTCGTTTATGCATTCATTGGTCAATGGTTACTACTCCCACCAGTTCATCTATAGGTGCCATCTGTACGTTTAAGTCCTTCCACCTTGTAAAGGTTTTATTTCATGTGAAGGAATCTTTTTGGTATATATTTTTGCAACAATATGCATGAAAGAATATTAATATCTGATACGGACATTTTAGGGATATCCGTCGGATATCGGATTTTGGGACATATGGATATCCTACGGACATCCGTGGGATATCGCCGGATGTCCATCGGACATCCGTGGGACATCCATAACGTCCGCCTCGGATGTTCGTCGGACATCCGTCGGATGTCGATGTGTTGTTTGGGTAAGCAATGAATTTTTCAGAAATTAATCATTTTATATAATATTACTTATTTATTATTAACATGTCATTTGCATATACAATAGTATATATTTTCGCATGCATCGAATTCTAATAGAGGTATTTAATGTTTTTTTAGTGCATTATTTGATTTTTATAGTAAGATATCGAAATATTGTTTATCTAACACTTTGATATAATAGAACTCTAACGAATAAAATAAAGGTGTAAGTTTAGGAACAAAGTTTTCAAAAACAAATATTTACGGTTTTATCAGTTTTGTTAAATAACCATTTCATTTTAATATACTACAGAACCTCACAACTCAAAGATCGCTTCTTTATATAGTTTTTACGTTTTGTTTGTGCAGTTTTTCACTCAATTCAAATAGTAAAATATTGAAATACGGTTCATCGTACAAGTTGAAATAAAGAATTCTTAGTAATAAAATAAACACACAAACGATGTATGAAAAAAATCAATTTCGGTTTTATTAATGATTATTTTACCATTAGATCATTAAATGTAAAACCGGATCAGGTATAGTTTTTTACAGGACCTTACTAAAGGTAAAGAAATAAGTTTTATAATTTTACAATGTTCCATTTACAATGTCTATAACTATTGCAAAAACTAACTTTTCTAGCACCCAATCGATCATTTTCCCATTTAGATAATACAATTTTTGTTGATTCTCCTAGGAGATGATTTGAGTTGGTGAAAAAACGATTCATGGATAGTGTTTTTACTAAAATAGACAATTTTTAGAAGCATTTAGTTCTTTAGTTTCAAGAGATACAAAAACGTCATACAGATTTGATGCCTCAAAAGAAGACAGATGTGGATAATTCAAAGAATAAATTCGCCTTGAAGTGTTTTTGTCGAACATTTCCGCAAAAAGCAATGAAATACATTTCATAACGGTTTCATTTACAATTTTAAAATATCTTTTAAACTACATGTAACTAACAATATACATTTTTATAGCATTCTTTTAATTATTTTCCCATTCAGGATGAACGGGTTATGTATATTTTCAAGGAGATTATTTGAATTCGTGGACAAACAATTTATCCATAGTTTTTTAAACAAAGATAGCCAATTCATTAGCTTATCGTCGTGTGATACACTTGGCGCCGCACTAGAGGGGCATGGTGCACTTTACAAGAGAAAATTGTCTCCTTCCTCTGTCCATTAGCAAGGCACACAACACATCGTTTTACTCCCTGTTTTCTCTTCCTTGTAGGTGAATTATGGTCAGTGATACGTCGCCCTTCCTGGGGTTTGAACTGCTGCCCTTCTTTCTCTTTTTCTTCCTTATCTGCATCTTTAAGCTTGAATCAAGCAAACTAGTCTCCACCGATAAAGGTTGCTTCAGGCTTGAAAATACATGCCTGAATTAAGGTGTTGACACCTTGCTTATTAACATGCCAATGCAAGCCCTTCTATTATGAAAAGACTTGAGTGGTTCACCCAAGTTTGAATTTATTAAATTCTATTTCCATTAGAAATAGTGTAAACATGTTTGCTCTATTTCTAATGGAAATAGAATTTAATACATTCAAAACTGGGTGAACCGCTCAATTGTCTTTTCCGAGGAAATACTTCAAATATAGAACAAGTAACAGAAGAAAACTATTCTAAAATAAACACCCATATAATTCCTTGAAAAGCAAAAATAGAAAAAAAATCTAATAGGAATCATATCAGGCCATTCTTAAAAAGCCTAGTAAATACAAAAGTACTCGTATTCAATTAAATCAACAAAAAACTTATAGGTCACAATGAATGAACACCTAATAACACACCCTAGCCACAAGAACTAGTGTATTGTGATTATTAACAGCTGAAAGCAATACTTAACTAGACAAAAGCTATTAACTTCTACAGTCTGAGTTGATACAAGGGTACTAACTTTCAACCTTGACATGGCAAGGGAAAATCAAGTTGGGCAGCTTGACATAGGCTGGACTCAGGCTTGAAAAATTCAACCTTGTCATGGTAAGGAAAAATCAAGCTTGACGTAAGCTTACATGCTATGTGGGAGGTGGCCTCCCAGTTCCGAATCGTGGAAATATACAATCAGCATATATTAGAACATCTATAGGAACGTATATTATATCATCTATAGAAACATACAATAGATTGCCCTTCCCTTTACGCCGTCGAAACATCAACAAATTCCGGCATGTATTCAAGTTTCTCACATTATCCCCCCTATTAAGTCTCTCGAATAATTTATAACATTCAGGGTCCCTAAGCTGGTGCTCAAGAATATACGTAAAGGCTATTGGCGTGTCCTGTAATATTCCAAGTTGAGGGCGAGAGTTCTCATCTTCAAGTTGGAGCTCCTCTCCAAACATCCTTGACAAGCAATCAGCCACTACATTCTCGCTGCCTCTTACGTGATTCGTTCTGGTCTTATAAGGGGATAATTATTGAGTAACCACCGTCCAACCTTTTCCAATTGCTTGAGGTGGCTTTGCATCCATGATAATACCTCATTATTATAGGTATGAAGTTCAAGTTCCTTCCCTCGTAAATACTGGTCTAATTTCTCGGCGGCGAAAATCACCGCTAAGCATTCCGTGTAAGTAGGTGGTATATTTTCTTTCGGCATGGGTCAGAGTGCGTGTGGCGAACGCGACGGGGGCTAAGCTATCACCTTCCCATTGCGATAGTACCCCGTGTGACAGGCCAGGCCCTGCAACTCGGGATTCTCGGCAGCGCTATTAGGTTATGCGTCACTTTCATCACGAGCGAGCCTCGAACATATTCCCCCAATTTGTTACGCACATCGTCCAATGTCCCTGGTCGAACGTCTCCAACACAAACTTTGCGCTCACATTCAGTTTTGGGAAGTTGGTTAATCCAACCAGTTCCTGCGGACAAATTGTTGGCCTTATCGTTACTGATATTCTTAAACCGCGCCCTGCTACCATTTGCGCCGTAGTTAGGGTAGTTTTGAGAAAGTACAACCGGATAGGGTAAATGCCTTAATGAACGAAAGATAATTAACCACGCAAAGGCACGGACAGAGAGAAAGTATAATTGGTAAGAGTGGAGGGAGAGGAAGGAAAAGGTGGTGATCACCATATAGTCATGAAAGTTAACTATTATACTCTATGTGGCAACGATACCTCCGGAACTGCAGTTGTGGATGGGCGGCTGCGTCGTGGCTTTCTAGACCGTGTCACCCAACGCACACAAGGAAGTCTCGGCGAATCACACCTGAGCCCAGACTTATATAGGGTAACCCCCATTCAATTGGTGTACAGACCGAAAGGACCCATTTATTTCGGGTCACGCGCAACCTTGCAAGCGGGGAAGGCCTTCGGAGTACTTGTTCAAAGAGTGAAAGGCTGAGACTCCTTGCAAAATTTTCACTTTCATGACGAGTTATTAGGCGTTGTAAAACGTGGCAGAGTATCTTTGAGTATAATTCTGTGTTTTCCAAGTTTTTGTTGGATTTATAATCAAGAAGGTTCATTGTTTTTAGCATTGTACGGAAATACGATGACAAACAAAGATAATATTATAGTCATAATTCTCCCATCATAATATCTACCTCAGTGCCCCTGGCCAAACAACACCCATGGGTGCACACCCGTGGGTACACACCCATGGGTGTTGACCATAAACTACCATGGGTGTACACCTATGGGTGTCAATGAGCATACTCTTATCGATGTATACCCCGGAGTGCACCCAGCAGTGTCACCCACCCCCAGTGGCGGATACAGAAAAAACTCAAGGGGACGCAAGTTATCGCGACGTATGTAGCTTTCAAACTGACTGCCTGGCAGCGACTCCGCTTCCCTTATATATGTAGCTCGTTTTTTTCGAGAACATTCGGTTCCAGAATATTCGCTTCCGGACTTTTAAGGAGTGTGAAAAAATACAAACAGTAGAATATTCGCGACTTTTCTCGAACAAATGCCAGTCGGAATAACGTATTGAGATAACTAGAATGGCCAAGACTTTTCTCGTAGGTTAGCTATCTATGTGCCAGACAGAAACCTATAAAATACATCGACATCTACATATTACCCCGAAAACTGCCTCAATAGGCGCTTGGCGGGTGGTGTTAGGACACCATCCGTTTGCATATAAAAAAGAAACGCTCAAATGAAATTACACCTAACATTTATTAAATTCCCTTATTGCTCGAGGGAAAAACGAATTCCCATACCTATCCGTTCGGCAAAATATCTCTCTTAATTTATCGTTTCTGTCGGACCTGGGAATATAGTGGGGTTCTAATATGATGTTTTCCGGTCGCTCTTAAAGATATCTATTCTCAATTGCTCAAGCAATCTAAGCCTAGCGCACAGCCTCCGAGTCTCTAGCGGCTCACAGCCTAATTCGTTTAACATCTGTGTAACGCTGTATGTACGCCCGTAGCTGTTTTTGACGAATCGCGCAGCTTTCCCTTGTATTTTATTAAGTTCACGGATTAAACCTTTCTGCATCGGATCCCATATGCTCGCTGCATATTCAACGTGTGGCCGGACGAGTGCGAAGTAGCACCTCTCTTTTACTTTTTCATCCGAATATCTTCCCACAATTCGCTTGACGAATCCTAGCTTCTTCAGAGCTCTGCCACAAATATTTCTTATATGTGTTCCCCGCGATAGGTCCGAAGTTATCGTAACTCCTAGATACTTCACTTCATCTGTCGCCTTTATGTTAACACCATCCACAGCATATGCATGGAGATAGTTGGACGACCTCCGGAAAAATGTACCGCCGTACATTTGCTCAGATTAAGTTCGAGTCCCCACTTTTGGCTCCACACATAAACGTTGTTTAAATCCGATGATAGAATTTCAAAATCAGAGTGATCACTAATTTCGCGAATGATGACAGCGTCGTCAGCAAATAAACGTATTTTACTGCATATTCCAGAAGTTAGGTCATTTATGTATATAATGAACAAAAGGGGGCCGATTACGCTTCCTTGTGGGACACCTGGTGTCACATTAACTACATTAGAGCTAATTCCGCCAAGAACTACTTTTTGCTTACGATCACTCAGAAAGTCGCGTATCCAGTTTACTACTGTTTCGTTTAGCACGCGTGACTGTAATTTGTATAAAAGTTTGTTGTGAGGTACCGTGTCGAAAGCTTTCTTAAAATCTAGAAAAAATGCGACCACTTGTCTTTTCGATTCACCAGATTTGAGAACATCATGAAGAAAGAGCGCGAGCTGTGTTTCACATGATCTACCTTTCCGGAAGGCACACTTACAGCCATGGAGGAAGTAACGACTTTCCAGGAACGTCATGATATTGCTAACGACGATATGTTCGAGTATCTTGCCTATAATCGACTTTAATGAAATTGGTCGATAGTTCCCTGGGTCGTGTTTGTTTCCCTTTTTGAATATCGGAGTAAAGTTTACAATTTTTCAGTCAATTGGTATCTTTCCATCAGACAATGACTTCTTGAATATTACGTCTAAGAACGGTGCGATCTGTGGCGCTAACTCCTTGAGGACACGCGCGGGTATTCCCTCCGGACCCGGAGATCTACTATTTTTTATTGACTGTAGCTGTTTATTAATACGATGACGCGGACGCGCGCGCTTGCTTCATAAGAAAGTACAACTACTCGATAACTCGACTCAGAGTCGACTGACGAAAGACACGAACGAATAGCGTGCGGGCTGACTGGCGGGGGCGGTTCGGGCGGCAATGTATACGGCCCCGCAAGGGGGGGGGCGCGCCCCCCGCGCCCCCCATATATATCCGCCACTGTATAAATCTCAATATTACGAATTAACCACCTACTATTCATAAACTACGAAAATTATGAGAAAATGTATTATTATCGTAATCCAAATTCAAACAGCACTAGTCATGAGGATCATTTCTTCAAAACATTATCGTATTTCGCATTTCCCTTGTCCTTCGTTCGCTGTGAGCTCAGCAAATGGCGACACTTGCGAAGGATGTCCGAGGATGATGACAAAGGAGTCTTAACGACGATTTCACTGGTAAGTATGAGAATCGTTTGCAGTACAGTACGTAGAAAATTGTTGAAATCACTATGGGCGCCGCTGCAAATGTAATTATTGCGGTAGTTACTGGAAGTACATATATTGAAAAAAAATGGACGATCGCAAAGCACAAGGGCGGAAGTCGTGGTAAACCTCAGGAGGCTTTGGAGATTCTCTAAAACTCGAGCCCAAGGAGTCTATATACGGTCGGTAGGAGGCCGGTGGTATCTCATTCCATGATGAGCAGATTCTGGCAGTTTCTTCCCCATTTCTTGGCTCGTATTACGGCTTGGGATCGTCTTACTCCAAAGCTCGCTGATTCGAAAGACAAAAACTGCTAATTCCTCCGCGTGCCCATCCAACACCACCACCCATCACTCTAGGTGGTGTTGGCCCATCTCACGCCTCCCTTGGCCGCAATGTCTTCTCGCTCAAGATGAAAAAATGTCACCGCTAATTTTGGGACAAGACGAAATTCCTGAGCGCGGGACACAATCAGCGAGAACGATATGGGAAAATATGGGAGAAATGGAATATAATTTAAACAGCCAGATCAATCTTCGTTTGCATCCACATATGACTTAAGTCCTAGTTGCTAACAGAGGAAATAATGATGTGAGGATTATGTTGGATAGAGAATTAGTTACTAAAAAATTGAAAGAGTTTGACTACATAGGAAGCTAAATAACTTCTGATGGAAGGAGGAGATACAAAAGATTAACAGGAGAGAACACTGAGTGCAAAGATTGCTTTTAACAATAAAACACGACACTTCCAACTCCGCCAATATATTGCTGAGGAAAAAGCTGCTTAAGATCTTTGCGTGGAGTGCATTGCTGTTTGGCAGCGGTAAATGGACTGTGGTACAAGGGGAGAGGAAACTACTATAGGCCTTTGAGACGTGGTGTTACAGAAGGATGTGCAAGGGCCGGGTGAGTGACAAATCAAGAGGTACTGAGGGAAGTTAAGAAGTGCGGAACCTGAGGAGAACAGTAAAAAAAAGATGGTATGGATGGACAGGTCATCTACTGTGGAATGAGGTGTTTGTGAAGAAAATTATAGAAGGGATGATGGAAGGTAAGAGAGGGAAGACCAAGATTGAAATATTGGAAGCAGATAATGGAGGACATGGGATGTGAATGGTTTTAGGAAATGAAGCGGATTACAGAAGATAGCGAGAATTGGAAAGCTGTCAAACAGCAATCCTGATGGAATTCCAACTGGATAATAATTAACTTTAATTCACAATTTCTTCTAACAACTCTCCTTCCAATCCCTCAACATACATGTTGTAAAGAAACGGTGATAGCAAACAAACCCTAGCTGACCTTCCGACTTTTCAAACCCCCTTCCCCAGATCTCTAACGAGAGGTTAAGGACATTGAAAAAAATTTAATGGGGATTTCAACATGCATTTTTGGCCAGAATGATTGATTAAGTTTGTCAATTTGCCACCCATAATTAAATCATATAATTTTTTAACACAATTAAACTGAAAAAGAATACATTTAGAGGTTGGATAATAAAATACATACATGTTTGTAATCAATATGATGATTATAGCACAAAAGGTCGACATTATCAAAAGATTTTTATTAAAATAGTAACCCAAATCCATCAAAAAAAAACTACACAAATATTATAGTTATAAACTCCCTTATACCTAGAAGAGACTTCTTCGAAATTAATTTTTACTTCTCAAAATCATCAACTGCCGGAATTGTTTCTTTATAAAAAAAAAAGACAATAGTTGTTCTTATAAGCCCGACGAATCCGGCAGCATAACATGGCGAAAAATTTGGAATAATTACTCGCAGATCCAAAAGCCTGAATAGCAAGATATACACAATGAGTTGCAAAGATCTACAACAAAGTTCCGACATATATTATTTATAAATAACAGGCATTTTTGTGTTTATTTCACTCTATAACAATACATTAACAAATGTTACAAACAAGTGTTGGAATCTCTAATTTTTATGCTCATAAAATCATGTGATAGCGCTGCCTAGTAAAAAAATAAATAAATTGATAATTATGAATGAAACATAAAAATGTAGCGACCGTCAAGGCAACAAGTCGGCTCACAACTGTGCGTCATGTAACATCCCTGTCTGTGGCACACACTCCAAGCCCACTTGTCTCAACTGTCTCGAAATTTAATAAAGGGTGAGTTTGTTTTATACACATAGGGCGTATACAATCTTTTTACATCTGAAAGTTTTGATATGCTTTTATAAAAAATAAATTTGTATATCTTATCAAGTTGTGGGTTTTGTAGGTTCACTCGTGGCCAACATACCTAAACTACACTGACTTTGGGATGCAACTAAACCAAGAACTGGACATTTATAGTGATATAAAATTGTGGAAATATATGCGTTCTTATTGGAAAAAATGTTATGAAGTAATAGTTGAAGTTTTTTTTAATCTTTGTAATAAACGTGGCTCATTGTTATTAGGTTTTTTTAAATTGTGTACATTTTCATGCTTCAATAACTTGAAACCTTTTCCTTAAAATAATAAGCCAAATGTTAATATTTTATTTTTTTATAACCTTTATTCAATATTAAAGAGTGAAAAATTTTTGTAAGTAAGCTAGTTGGACGTAAAATTACTAAAATCTTGTACTTTAACAAAAATCTCATTTTTGTGATACTTTTTTTTAATTCTGAAAAAAATACAATGGTAATAAAATATTTTTTTTTAAACACATGGTTTGAGTTTATATACCTCGAAACTGAAATGTATAAAGTTATAAAAAAAACAAAAATGTAAATTAAGCTATAAAACAATTTTATTTATTGCGGGTCAGGGTGACCCGCGGCGACCACATTAGGCTACATGTTAGGTGCGACTACTTCCGGGTTATCTCAAATTCATACCTGTAAATAAAAAAGGCAACAATTACATGGGTTGAATTAACTGAAACAGGATAATTCACACACAGACTGCATAAAATATAACTCTCTAAAAAGTAATTGCAACTTAACAAAGTGAATCTTATAAAAGTAATGACAATATATTGCTTAATTATGGTCAATAATATGATTCATGGGGATAAAAACAGATGTCTATCTTTCACACAGACAATCGCATTGACAAAAGTATTATAATTAAGATTTTTCAATTTAGTACCAAGGGAAAAGTGAGCAACACACCGTTTTGTGATAAACAGAAGGGACAAGGGAAATATCTGATCGTGGGCATAATATGTATAGCATCCCACGCAAACGTTATGCCTAGTCCACTACAGGTCGCCAGCTCTAAGCATCAAACAGTTGACTTTTCATCCTAATCTTCAATGGGGTCCACGATTGAGATTGGCCTTGGTCTTTAATTGGTTAATTAAATGTTTACATCACCAATGTATTAACTTTTTAAATGTTTGCCATTTATATGCATGGACAGATTACGGGACAACAATCTGATGCCAATGTTTGTAGTTTGAAGGTAGGCATTGGCAAACTTCACTTTGGTGACGGAAGATGATGACCAAAGCATTACTTTGGCACAATGGTGATCGTGGACGCTCACCTCAGAATGCAAGTGAATGTGAACTGTGTTTAATATTAAAGCAATCACCCGCTTTGCATTATCATCTGCACGTCATAAAAATTATAGCCACTACTTTGAACATCACAAAGGCATGAGTGAGATGAAGGAGGCCAGATTAAAACTTTCCTTCAATTTCATGCAATTTCATGTCATTCAAACTACTTTAGCTTGCTTCAAAAAACTCATGTCAGCGTCAACATACATGGCAATCATTCAAAGAGTGGATGCCTTTTTGTGTATCAAGACAAAATATTTCAAAGCCCATGTTGGTGACCCCCTGTTGACAGGTGATATAAAAAGGTGTGGCTGCTTCGTGCCTCGGGAGACTGATTGCAGAGCGGCGGGACGAGGAAGTGAAAATGAGGAGGAGGAGAAGAGGTGACTCTTTGGAGGATGTCAAGCACACACTGTTTTCATTGGAATGTCAATGGGCAGTGGACATCACAGAGAGCTTAAATGATTTAACAGAGTAAATCCAATTGAAAGTTGACAAATGTTCAGCATGCATTGACAGAAATCCTTTCTTTTTGGAATCATGAATCATAAAAGGACACAAAATTACAAGATATGTAAATTAAAAAGGCAGACTATTACATATTCTGGTGTAAGAACATGAATAAATGTTCCCTACCTTCACTCATCCAATGATCTTTATCTTTGTGGCTACAAGTCTCCCAGGGTTTGTTTGATTGCATCGTATCTGATCAGGGATAGAAAGGAAGAATGGGGATAGTTTTATGTACCCTGTTAAAAGTTTCCCCCCTTTTCCAGGGTAGTTCCCCCCTGTTCCAGGGTAGTTCCCCCCTGTTACCTCTCAGGAACCAGGGAAAACAGTGAGGGGAACCTGCATGTTCCCAGGAGAAAAGGCAACGCTCTGCGGAACCTTTGCATTCCTGAATGAAAAGGGGGAAACCTTAATTCAGTTTCAAGGTTATCAGAAAAAATATTTAGAAACCTATAGACATTTGAAATGGGAACAATCAAACATAGGACTGAAGGAAATACCAGCACAAATAATGGGTAAATTGAGGAGCACCTGTTCATAAAGATGCATTCGTATAATCCTCCATACCAATGATAAGGTAAACTCAACGATCATTCGAATTAGTGGGAAATATGGGAACTGAGATGACGGACTTAGCACGATCGCAAAATGTCCGCCTTTTATAAGTACATTTAAAAGGTACCATTAAGGCTTAAATTTCAAATGACGAATGCGTTGAACATGCGTTTTATAATAGGTAAAAAGTAATTTGATATTGCGTTTAAGAAAATAGTTCTATGTTAGTATTAAAACCTCTTGTTATTTTCTATGACTTTCGGTAACACCCGCTATGAGTTTTGCTTTCATAATTCGCGGTCTTGGCTTCGACCAGTGAGGGAGAGATCAATTTTTCTTGCGAGCGATTAATCGGTGTTGAAAATGGTGTCTTACATACATGGGTGGTATATTTGCAGTGTTAGCGCTACGTATTTTGATTTATCTCAGCGAGTTTATAAAACGTGATATTAGGAGGAAAGAATAGCTAATGGTTGAGGCTGAAATATTTCCGGAATATTCTTCTTCTGCCATTGAAAGAACAAGGTAAGGATTCCACATACTCTTTGGAACTTAAGAAACCAAGTTTGCAACAACACGTTTAAAGTTTATAGACATGTACTTTCAGGCACTTCGCAAGGAAATAGTAATCAGCATCCATAGTGACGCTTCATAAAACCTGATTTTCATTGCACCTACGCAACGATGGGTGATCTTTGGCCTTCTGTTTTCTTAGGGAGTACTATACGCTGCAAAGTTATGTGCCTTTGGGGCGTCAAGAAAAAATTGAACAATATTGGGAACATAAAATCGTGTTGTTTCCAGCAGTGCGTACGCAATTCTTCCCCAAAGAATTAATTGCAAAGTGTGGCTTGTCTTAAAAATCTCAGAAAATAGATAAATATTTGACAAACAAGTACACATTTTTAAATAAGTAAACAGCTAATTCTAATTTCGATTAAATTTAGGAGTCCATACAAGCCACTCTATGACATCAGAAGAAGATTTCTATATACATGCTTTAACATTTTTAAGTTCATGAGAGGTTGATAGCAGTAGCTTATGTGAAGTTATCAACTTTCCAGCACCTACTACACCAAACCTACAGGCAAATATGTAGTTAATCCACAACTACAGTACTAGTCAGCAGGCTTTCAACCTAAGAGCTAACTGGGATTGATAATTTACATGAAATATTCCTAACAATTGAATTTGCAGATAGTAGGCAAAAAAGTTAGTAGTCTAAATTATGTACTCTCATAACACCACAGGAAGCCGCATTGCTAAGTCTGGTCCATTACACCAGAGAATGAGGAAGGTGCTATCCAAAATTTTCTGGACCGGCCCGAGTGATTTCTGATCAAAGGAGTCACCACCAGTGGTCTACTTTCCACTGGCCTAATGAATCAGTCTGCCAAACTGCTACTATCAGTGGAAGGAGTGCTTTACTGATCTCGTGCTGTCCTGGGATCTCAGGTTACATGCTAGGCTTCAGATTACTTGACAAAGATCTCTGGAGTTGATAGAAATGACAAAATTAGAGAGAGACACTGCCGAACTGACAGGTACAAATAAATTCCTTCTTTCCAAGCACCATTACTGCCGACAAAACAAACAGAGCGAGAAACTAAGACAGTCTGTTAACATGCTATTGTCACACCTTCATCCTCTCTCCCAACTTCTTTTCCCGGTTCCCCATTCCCCTTTTCGTGGCTGTTGCCCTAGCAACCCCTGCCACATCTGTGGCGGAAGCTCGCATGGTAGAATGTAGGTGTAGGTAAAAATGAGCAACGTGTGTGCACATCATGTTTTGTATGAAGCTTGGAAAATTGGAGACTGTGGCACTAGAAGAGCTTCATCAGGCTTCCCTTGACCATGCCTTGACCCCCTCATGTTTCAATGGAGGTCAAACTTTGGTTGAAGATGACAAGCACTAAGGATAAACCAGCTCAACCCCAAAAATTACGACGAACATTACTCAAATCGGTGACACTTATTTGCCAGTAATTGATGTTTCGATAGGATCAACAAAAACACATATGAGTCCGGTATATCAATGTCAATGTGACATCCCTACCCAGATAGAAACGCAGAATATGAGTTCAGGCTGATTCTAATGGAGCAGAGAGAGTCCCAGAATAGAGAGACAATGTTATGTCCACCATTCCTTTCTATAAAACATGTAACATATAAAAATCCTTTTCATTTTCGTGTTTCAATATTCCAGCTTAAAAGGCAACCACGTGTTTTTGGGCATTTCCATTTTTAAATTCCTCATTGTTTAAGTAGAGTTGTAGTACCAATTACGTGGCAGTAACTCCGCACACCTGCTCACGAAAAGAAAGGAGGAGAAATTCCTTCCAGAAGCTTCGAGAACTTTCCCGAGGAGTGGAACTATATTTAGGAGAAGAAGAGTATAAAAAGCGGAAAGTTAATCCAGGTGGGCTTCTATTTTAACAATCGCCAAACTGGTAGGCCCAATCCACGCTACCTTCCACGGTAAAACAGGCCATAACAATTAGAAACAGGAAGAAGTATTATTTGATAGTGCCTATCGAGTACGACGAAGGCATTAGTTGATGCTGTGACCAGAATTAAGCCAAGGTCAGCTATCTCCTGGAACGGAATCTGAAAAGGAGGAACAGGTGATCGGACGAATACGAGTGGTGGGTTAGTAGTAATCAACCAGACGAGACCTGAGACCCAGGTAAGGGGGTAATCCGATGGCATGTGTTTCGCTTCTGAAGCCTATGGTGTAGTAATATGTATGTATGTATGTAGTTATATGTATATATGTGAAGGGTATTTATTTGTGTACCAGTGAATACATTTGTGTGTGACTTAAGAGTCAAAGCGAATCTCTAGCCGTGAAGCCATCTAGGAATTCCCTGGTGGGAGTTGTCAAAGCCCAAAATTGTGGCCCAAATGGTGAAGAAACAAAGTATTACACTTGAGAAAGGGTAAAACTTATACCCCTTTTTTAATTTCATATGTGAATTTGTATTCATAAGTGACTTGTTTTATAGGTTATTACGGGCAAAATATTGAACTTAGCGTGTGATAAAAGGAAAGTGATTAAATAGATTTCCAAAGTTTAAATGAGATTTAAACGTGTTGTTATTTTTAAAATATTAGATATTAGTAAAAAATTTGAGTGAGGATATAATAACACAAATTTATATTTGTAACATTTTGGCTTTTCAATGTGTGGCATGATAAATAAAAATAACGAAATTACATTTGTTAGGAGGCCAGTGGATAAAGTCGGTTAGATTCGCAGACGACCAGGCGTTAATCAGTCGGTCATCGAAAGGACTGCAAACTTTAGTAGATGCACTGGAAAAGCAGTGTGAGAAATACGGAATGAAGATAAAAAATAGAAAAACAAAAGTAATGAGATTCTTTAGGACAAAGTAAGCGAAGTTTGTGATAAGAGTAGGAAGTCACAAACTGGAGCAAGTAGAACAATTTAATTACTTGGGCAGTACGCTAGAAGAAACAGGACATAGTAGCAAAGACATTAGGAAGAGAATAGGGCTAGCGAAGGAAGAGTTCAATAATAGAAGGGAGCTGATGACGGGGACCTTAAGTAAGGATGTAAAAAAGAGTCTAGTGAAGAGCTTGATATGGAGTGTGGCGTTGTATGGGGCAGAAACGTGGACCTTGAGAAAGGAAGACGAAAATAGGCTGAAGGATTTTGAGGTGTGGGTGTGGAGGAGGATGGAGAAGGTGCGTTGGACGGAGAGGAAGACAAATGAGGAAGTGCTTGACATGGTGGGCGAGGAGAGGAAACTTATATATGAGATTAGGGGAAGACAGGGTAGGTGGCTGGAAGGGGTAGTGAAGGACGGTGGTTTGCTGAAGGCCGTGATTGAGGGTAGGATGTTGGGTAAGCGGGGAAGGGGAAGGAAGGGAATCGGTTTTATGGACGGCATGAAGAAAGGTAGGACTTATACTGATTGTGAGATGAAGAAAGAAATACTAGAGGTATAAAGGGCACGGCACGTGTAAGAGTTTGTTGGATATTCTCTGACTTTCATCACAACCTACCTCTAACCGGTAGATTACTGTAATGAAGGCCTAGTTACACGGTACATTAGAATGTACAAGTTCCTGTACATTTGTGTGAATGGTTTTATGTACAGATTCTTGTACATTTACATGGCCAAGATCAACGAATAGGTGGCTACACGGTACATTTTGTCGGACAAGTTTTCGCACATTTTTAGATGCGCATCATGCGTTTTCATTTGTTTTTCCAATTTATTTAAACCTAAGGCCCGTTATTTAAACCGATTTCAATGCAGGAAAGCCGTCGACTTCTAGGAAGCAGACGACAACTGTATAGAATCACCCAATTACGAGTAAATGTGTATAGAAACGTAGGGTAGATGAAAAGTCGAGATGTGTACAATGTCGTTGGGTAAGTACTAGGAAGGATAATTAAATATTAAAGCATGGTATCGCGTAGTAGTACATTCATAGTACGAAAATGAAAATTATCATTTTTTTTGTTGGCTCATCGTTGGGTAATTGTATGTTGGGGAACCGTAGGCTCCCGCAACACTCCCTCGCCTGTACCTCGGCGTTCTCTGGAGCGCGTCGGGCGTTCCCAGGTCACTCGCCGCACACTCCACCGCGGACCAGTGTCGACACTCCGCTAACGCTCCCTAAAACGCTCCCAGTGGGCCATAATCTGCTCCCCGGACACTACCGCGACACCCCCTTAGTGCTCCCACAACACTCAACAGCTACTTCCAGAACACTCCGCTCTGACTCTCCGCCAACACTTAATCGTCGCTCCCTATTTCGCCTGGGTATGCTTTCCCCATGCCTTTTTCATGACTTACCATTTTTCATTCAAATCGTATTTTTCTGGCAGAAGTGAATTCTGAGAAGCAAGATTCTGTCATTTACTAGACATTATAATGTATATTATAAAAACTTTGACGATAATACATTTTTTTTGGACTTTTAAGTGCGCATGCTTTTATACGGAAAAGACTGGTTACTTTCTTAACTTTGCATCAGATATTACTTTTGAATTTTCAATTGTTATGCGTTTTTTTAATTTCGAAACATCAATATTTTGCACAAATAGATAACGTGATCGGGTACCACGAAAAATCATAATGAAATAATTCTCATATCATATAATAGTATGAGAATATATTGAAAGTGGTACAGACGGAATACCATGCACAAACATGGAAAAAGGGGAAAAATATATAGGAACAGATCGGCACTCCCAACTGATTCCTTATTTTTTATAAAATCTTACAAAGGAACTGAATGTTACGTTTAATGCAAATACATGCATTACATTTGCAACACTAATTTCGGGTTCGTATAGTGGGGGTTTGCAGGGAACACAGTCTACGTACTCCCAAAGCGCAACTCGTAAGAAGGTGATTTGGTCCATTAAAATGGATATCATCAGAAACTCTTCCAAGTGAAAAACAAGATTATTAGTTCAATTCTACCAATAGTAACAACATACACTGCATTGTATCTGTTCAGAGAATCACGAATTCCCAGATTATCTCCTCAATGAAGGTGAATGTCCGTTCCCACGTTTATTTATTTTTTTATTTTGGCTACAAAAGATCCATGAAAGGTCTCAATTTCCACATAGATAGAAAAAAGATAGGAAGTAGTGTTAAATGAGCTTAGAAATCAAGTGAGAAAGGAGGGCTACCGTAATAAGTAATTGAAAAGTAGCAATGATGCAAGTTACCATTGAAGAAGTCCCTCTTAGTGTTACAGAGAAAATGCATTTTATGAAAACTTGGCGCTTTTGTGGAATACGCTACGTGTTGGGTTTTGTGCAGTATTTCATGTTTTACTTTTTGTAATTACTTCCGCTCAAGATATATGGTTCGGATGTATTTATTAAAAAAATTGGTTGAATGAATGATGTTTCTATTTCATTCAATCAATGGTCTTTTCCAATTATTATTTGCCTGAAAACCACGTTATTAGCTGCGAAAAGGCACAGTATTCTCTGAAATCAAAAGTAGCATATTTCCTTGAGAACCAGATTTTGTTCTTCAACGCATTTAAAATTCATTTTTCTTAACTAAGCTGATTAGGAATGCTAAGCATTGGGATTTGTGTAGTGGTTTATTTTATTGATTGTTAAAACTACTTTCACTCAAAATAGAGAGTTAAGACTTATTTAATCAGATCTTTGAAAGAATGAAATTTCTCATTTTTTAAAAATCGATACTCCTCTTACATAATGAGTTATAAAGGAAGTGTAAACCCAAACAACGCCTAGTGGAAATTCAGCTAATATTGTTATAATTAGGATATCAGAGTCAAAGAAATACAAGTGACATCAACACGAAAAAAGATATGAGCGTACATATTCTAAGTTGGTATCGTCGGGTACAGTAAGGTAGCTACAGGAAAGGGAATACATGTGTACGAACGTAAAGTGATACGTTCTAGCTGCCGAACACATAAGCTACTTCGCTCTCTGTAATTTCGTACCGGAGTAAAGTGATACAGGTGACACTGCGCGATGTTTTTCACTTGTATTACTTTGACTCTCAGGCCCTCAATTTATGTCATGACAGGTTATAAACATCTGAGTCTTACCATAATTGTCACCATTCATCGTCGCCTGTAGTTGTATAAGGGGTAGTTGGGGCAGGAGTGGGAGTCCACACAAGCGGGGTACTGAGGTGCGGCAGCGGGAGCACCGTGGCGAGAGGGTGCTGGGGCCGCATAGCCACCGTTGTGAGCGGATGCTGCATAGCCAGCATAGTGTGCTGGACCTGGCACGGCGTAGGCATTGTGGTGAGTTGGTGCAGCGTATCCGCCTTGGTGAGCGGGTGCAGCAAAGGTACCTTGGAGAAAGAGCGCAAGTGCAGTGTATCCGCCTTAGTGAGCGGGGGCAGCGTAGGATTCTTGGTGAAAGGTTGCGAGTGCAGCGTATCCACCTTGGTGAGCGGGGGCAGCGTAGGTTCCTTGGTGAAAGGGTGCGGGTACAGCTTATCCGCCTTGGTGAGCGAGGGCAGCGTAGGTTCCATGGTGAACAGGTGCGGGTACAGCTTATCCGCCTTGGTGAGCGGGGGCAGCGTACGTCCCTTGGTGAACTGGTGCGGGTACAGCTTATCCGCCTTGGTGAGCGGGGGCAGCGTAGGTTCCTTGGTGAACCGGTGCGGGTACAGCTTATCCGCCTTGGTGAGCGGAGGCAGCGTACGTTCCTTGGTGAACGGGTGCGGGATCAGCTTATCCGCCTTGGTGAGTGGGGGCAGCGTAGGTTCCTTGGTGAACGGGTGTGGGTACAGCTTATCCGCCTTGGTGTTCGGGGGAAGCGTACGTCCCCTAGTGAACGGGTGCGGGTACAGCTTATCCGCCTTGGTGAGCGGGGGCAGCGTAGGTTCCTTGGTGAACGGGTGCGGGTACAGCTTATCCGCCTTGGTGAGCGAGGGCAGCGTAGGTTCCTTGGTGAACGGGTGCGGGTACAGCTTATCCGCCTTGGTGAGCGGGGGCAGCGTAGGTTCCTTGGTGAACGGGTGCTGGAACAGCTTATCCACCTTGGTGAGCGGGGGCAGCGTAGGTTCCTTGGTGAAAGGGTGCGGGTACAGCTTATCCGCCTTGGTGAGCGAGGGCAACGTAGGTTCCTTGGTGAACGGGTGCGGGTACAGCTTATCCGCCTTGGTGAGCGGGGGCAGCGTATGTTCCTTGGTGAACGGGTGCGGGTATAGCTTATCAGCCTTGGTGAGTGGGGGCAGCGTAGGTTTCTTGGTGAACGGGTGCGGGTACAGCTTATCCGCCTTGGTGAGCGGGGGCAGCGTAGGTTCCTTGGTGAACGGGTGCTGGAACAGCTTATCCACCTTGGTGAGCGGGGGCAGCGTAGGTTCCTTGGTGAAAGGGTGCGGGTACAGCTTATCCGCCTTGGTGAGCGAGGACAACGTAGGTTCCTTGGTGAACGGGTGCGGGTACAGCTTATCCGCCTTGGTGAGCGGAGGCAGCGTACGTTCCTTGGTGAACGGGTGCGGGATCAGCTTATCCGCCTTGGTGAGTGGGGACAATGTAGGTTCCTTGGTGAACGGGTGTGGGTACAGCTTATCCGCCTTGGTGAGCGGGGGCAGCGTATAACCCTTGGTGAACGGGTGCGGGTACAGCTTATCCGCCTTGGTGAGTGGGGGCAGCATAGGTTCCTTGGTGAACCGGTGCGGGAACAGCTTATCCGCCTTGGTGAGCGGGGGCAGCGTAGGTTCCTTGGTGAACGGGTGCGGGTACAGCTTATCCGCCATGGTGTTCGGGGGCAGCGTACGTCCCGTGGTGAACGGGTGCGGGTAAAGCTTATCCGCCTTGGTGAGCGGGGGCAGCGTAGGTTCCTTGGTGATCGGGTGCGGGTACAGCTTATCCGCCTTGGTGAGCGTGGGCAGCGTAGGTTCCTTGGTGAACGGGTGCGGGTACAGCTTATCCGCCTTGGTGAGCGGGGGCAGAGTACGAATCGTGGTGGACGGATGCGGGTGCAGCGTATTTACCTTGGTGAGCGGGGGCAGCGTAGGTTCCTTGGTGAAAGGGTGCGGGTACAGCTTATCCGCCTTGGTGAGCGAGGGCAGCGTAGGTTCCTTGGTGAACGGGTTCGGGTACAGCTTATCCGCCTTGGTGAGCGGGGGCAACGTAGGTTCTTTGGTGAACGGGTTCGGGTACAGCTTATCCGCCTTGGTGAGCGGGTGCAGCGTACGAATCGTGGTGGACGGATGCGGGAACAGCTTATCCGCCTTGGTGAGCGGATGCAGCGTACGAATCGTGGTGTACGGATGCGGGTGCAGCGTATCCACATTGGTTAACGTGTGCAGCGTAGGAAACAAGGTGGACGGGTGCGGGTGCAGCTTATTTTCCTTTGTCAGGGTGTGCAGCGTACGAGTCGTGGTGGAGGTGTGCGGGTACAGCTTATCCGCCTTGGTGAGCGGGGGCAACGTAGGTTCCTTGTTGAACGGGTGCGGGTACAGCTTATCCGCCTTGGTGAGCGGATGCAGCGTACGAATCGTGGTGGACGGTTGTGGGTGCAGCGTATCCACCTTGGTTAACGTGTGAAGCGTATGAAACATGGTGGACGGGTGCGGGTGCAGCTTATTTTCCTTTGTCAGGGTGTGCAGCGTACAAGTCGTGGTGGACAAATGCGGGCGCAGCCTATCCGCCTTTGTGAACGTGTTCAGCGCAGGAACAGTGGTGGATGGGTGCGGGAGCAGCGTATTTTCCTTGGTAAGCGTGTGCAGCGTATGAACTGTGGTGGACGGGTGCGGGTGTAACTTTTCCGCCTTGGTGAGCGGGTGCATCGTAGAAACCGTGGTGGACGGGTTCGTGTTCAGCGTATCCTCCTTGGTTAGCGTGTGCAGCGTTGGAACCTTGGTGGTCCGGTGCGGGCCCACCGTATCCTCCTCAGAGAGCGTCTGCAGCGTAGGATACATGGTGGACGGGTGCGGGTGCAGCTTATTTTCCTTTGTCAGGGTGTGCAGCGAACGATACGTGGTGGACGAGTGCGGGCGCAGCCTATTCGCCTTGGTGAACGTGTGCAGCGCAGGAACCGTGGTGGACGGATGCGGGTGCAGCGTATCCACCTTGGTTAACGTGTGCAGCGTAGGAAAGAAGGTGGACGGGTGCGGGTCCAGCTTATTTTCCTTTGTCAGGGTGTGCAGCGTACGAGTCGTGGTGGACGAGTGCGGGTACAGCTTATCCGCCTTGGTGAGCGGGGGCAGCGTAGGTTCCTTGGTGAACGGGTGCGGGTACAGCTTATCCGCCTTGGTGAGCGGGGGCAGCGTACGAAACGTGGTGGACGGATGCGGGTGCAGCGTATTTACCTTGGTGAGCGGGGGCAGCGTAGGTTCCTTGGTGAAAGGGTGCGGGCACAGCTTATCCGCCTTGGTGAGCGAGGGCAGCGTAGGTTCCTTGGTGAACGGGTTCGGGTACAGCTTATCCGCCTTGGTGAGCGGGGGCAACGTAGGTTCTTTGGTGAACGGGTTCGGGTACAGCTTATCCGCCTTGGTGAGCGGGTGCAGCGTACGATTCGTGGTGGACGGATGCGGGAACAGCTTATCCGCCTTGGTGAGCGGATGCAGCGTACGAATCGTGGTGTACGGATGCGGGTGCAGCGTATTCACATTGGTTAACGTGTGCAGCTTAGGAAACAAGGTGGACGGGTGCGGGTGCAGCTTATTTTTCTTTGTCAGGGTGTGCAGCGTACGAGTCGTGGTGGACGTGTGCGGGTACAGCTTATCCGCCTTGGTGAGCGGGGGCAACGTAGGTTCCTTGTTGAACGGGTGCGGGTACAGCTTATCCGCCTTGGTGAGCGGATGCAGCGTACGAATCGTGGTGGACGGTTGTGGGTGCAGCGTATCCACCTTGGTTAACGTGTGCAGCGTATGAAACATGGTGGACGGGTGCGGGTGCAGCTTATTTTCCTTTGTCAGGGTGTGCAGCGTACAAGTCGTGGTGGACGAATGCGGGCGCAGCCTATCCGCCTTTGTGAACGTGTTCAGCGCAGGAACAGTGGTGGATGGGTGCGGGAGCAGCGTATTTTCCTTGGTAAGCGTGTGCAGCGTATGAACCATGGTGGACGGGTGCGGGTGTAACTTTTCCGCCTTGGTGAGCGGGTGCATCGTAGAAACCGTGGTGGACGGGTTCGTGTTCAGCGTATCCTCCTTGGTTAGCGTGTGCAGCGTTGGAACCTTGGTGGTCCGGTGCGGGCCCACCGTATCCTCCTTAGAGAGCGTCTGCAGCGTAGGATACATGGTGGACGGGTGCGGGTGCAGCTTATTTTCCTTTGTCAGGGTGTGCAGCGAACGATACGTGGTGGACGAGTGCGGGCGCAGCTTATTCGCCTTGGTGAACGTGTGCAGCGCAGGAACCGTGGTGGACGGATGCGGGTGCAGCGTATCCACCTTGGTTAACGTGTGCAGCGTAGGAAAGAAGGTGGACGGGTGCGGGTTCAGCTTATTTTCCTTTGTCAGGGTGTGCAGCGTACGAGTCGTGGTGGACGAGTGCGGGTACAGCTTATCCGCCTTTGTGAGCGGGGACAACGTAGGTTCCTTGGTGAACGGGTGCGGGTACAGCTTATCCGCCTTGGTGAGCGGGGGCAGCGTAGGTTCCTTGGTGAACGGGTTCGTGTGCACCGTATCCTCCTTGGTGAGCGTGTGCAGCGTTGGAAACTTGGTGGACAGTTGCGGGCCCACCGTATCCACTTTGGTGAGCGTGTTCAGCGAAGGAACTGTGGTTGACGGGTGCGGTTGCAACTTTTCCGCCTTGGTGAGCGTGTGCAGCGTAGGAACGTTGGTGGAAGAGATATTGTGCAGCGTATTTTCCTTGGTCAGCGAGTGCAGCGTACGAATATTGATGCACGGGTACGGGTGCAAATTTTCCGCTTTGGTTAGCGGGTGCAGCGTTTGAACCTTGGTGGACAGGTTCGTGTGCAGCGTATCCTCCTTGGTGAGCGTGTGCAGCGTAGGAACCTTGGTGGACGGGCTATTGTGCAGCGTATTTTCCTTGGTCAGCGAGTGCAGCGTTCGAATCTTGATGCACGGGTACGAGTGCAAAGTTTCCGCCTTGGTGAGCGGGTGCAGCGTTGGAACCTTGGTGGACAGGTTCGTGTGCAGCGTATCCTCCTTGGTGAGCGTGTGCAGCGTAGGAACCTTAATGGACGGGCTTTTTTGCAGCGTATTTTCCTTGGTCAGCGTGTGCATCGTACGAATCGTGATGCACGGGTGTGGGTGTAACGTTTCCGCCTTAGTGAGCCGGTGCAGCGTAGGATCTTTGGTGGACGGATGCTGGTACAGCGTATCCGCCTTGGTGAGCGAGTGCAGCGTAGGAAACTTGTTGTACGGTAGCGGGTGTAGCGTATCCACCTTGGTGAGCGGGTGCGGAGACGTGGGCGGGAGAGGGTCCGCAGTAGGGGTAGTTGGATCAGGTGTGGGCTTCGGTTCTGGCTGGCTGGACGGCTTCGGGTACGGCGGCCGGCGTGGCGTAGTGGTGTGTGGTTGCGGCAGCGTTCTTATGGTGATGGTGATACTGTGGTGCGGTAGCGGTAGCGTAGTGATGGTGATGGTGTGGGGCGGGAGCGGCGTAGTGCTGGCCGACGGCATGAGAGGCTGGGGCCACGTTGTTGCAGGTGTGTGGATCGACGCCCGCTGGGTACTGCGCCGCCTGCGGGGCTCCGGATACCGCTGAGACAAACAGGGCGACGAGGATCTGTGCGGAGGGTACGGGACGGGAAGGTTAACATTTCTACGTATATCTTTACTTCACCTCTTTATTTTTTGTATGCTGGTTTGTCTGGATGAAATTTTGTAATCGAAATTCAACACACTTCCCAATGTTCAATCATGCTGAAATTTGGCTAATTTATTTACTCTTGATGACCTAACATGAATAAGTCATTAAAATAACTGACTATCAAATTATTCTACTAAAAAAAATGGTTTACATTTTAATCGTATAAATGTCTTTTGCCAAAAGATGACGCTAGTAGAATTACCATTTATAGTGATCAAGAACAAATGCTAACAATTAGAAAGTTATAGAATCATTGGACAATTAATGTAGGGACTAAAAATAGTAATTATAAGTTTTTTTTAAATCTCCTTTATATAACCTTTGTTAATTAATTTAAAATATATGTGTGTTAAAAAAAGCATTTTTTTACATATTATTATTGCATTAATGACATTTCTCTGCTGATTGCTCGTCTGTCTTACTGTTGCGCTTCTTGCTGAATGAGTTCGATAACCTTGAAAGTGGTAGGCTTCACTTCGTAGAACTTCATCATATAAGTACTAATTAATAATTAAACTACTTAGTACTTTTCTACAATTGTTTTATTCTGTGACGTGTTTCACCGATTGACGGCATCGTTAGGTACAGAAATTTTGTTATTCGAGTAAGTTTTTTGTAGTTACGGGAGCGGAGGGGAAAATACACTTATTTGGGTAGGGTTGAGAAAACACGTTGATCAAGGGCTGGTGAGGCAGGATGATTATTATTTCTGCATCTCTCACAACTCCTTTCCGATGAAATTAATTTTTTCTCGCCACACCAACCCTTAATCAACGCGTCTTTTCTTTTCTCAACGCTGCACGACTATTTGTTTTTTCCCCTCCTCCCCCGTAACTACTGCGACAATGAACGCATAAAACAATCTTTCTGTACCCGACGATGCTGTCAATCGGTGAAACGCGTCGTACAATAAAAAATGTGTGGAGAAGTACTTGGTATTTTAATTAATAATGAGTACTTACATAACGAATTTGATGCCACTGACTCATTTGCCATGTAATTACCCTAACCCAGTGGAGACTGCGGACTGTAGATATCTCGATGAGGAAGAAACATCATAGTATTCGGAGCTGGCTTGCAGACAGTTGGAAAATGAGATAAGGCACTGTATTGCAACATGGGTAGCTTGACAAAGAACGATATCATTGAAAAATTTTTAGATCAAGGTGATGATTGTAAACTAGTGGTAGCCATGGTGACCAAGATTCTCAGGAAAAAACAGTATGTTAAAGAAATGTCATGCAGAAAGGAGTTGCCCCAAGAAAGAGCCAAGCCATTAATAATGCTCGGAATACTTGACCCGTCCTTACTATTGCCGAAGATAAGGGTGTGTTTTGTAGTAAGCAAAAATCAGACACAACCAGCAAGGCTGGTTGGTGTCTTTTGAAGATTTTTTCCCTACTGCTTAAAGAAAACCAAGGGGTCATCTTACTCCTCTGCCCATATATATTTAGTCTTAAAAAATGAAATTATGTGGCGAGCTACCAATGATAGAATGAACGTTGTTGGACACTTTCATTGGATTCATTAACCGTCGATTGTGAGCAATCGCAAATATCCTCGCGATATCCACCGTAACATAGCTATCGACGGTTTTCCGACCCATATCCGGTATTCGGATATCCCATATTCCGGTAATCCACTTTTTCATTTCAGGCAAAAAGTACCGAGACTTGATTCAACAGCTTAAGCACTTAGTATTAATTCAATCCCTAAAGCTGTTAATAGTTAGTATTTTGTTGCTCCCTTGATGAAATAAACAAGAACAAAACAAAAATAAGATAGTGAAAATGAGTTGCAGACTGAATTTTTCTAATTATTTACAACTTAAGTTGTTATTTTTCGAAGTGCAACATTCTATTTGAGATTCCCTGCCGGCATTTCTCAAAGACACCGCTGGTAACAGGTGGAGCTAGCTTTTTCTATTTCCCAAAGCATTGTATAATCAGCGCATTACGTATTCTAGGAATTTTTTTTAAAATCAATGAACCAAATCTGGCTTTAATTCTCCCCTTCTCGACAGCTTTGCCATATTTAGCCTTTTCCCTCACTCAGCTCCCCATTCACCGTGAACGTCTCACTACCTCTTTTAGCTTCAACACCCTGTCGTCTGTGTTCCATTCTCATCTCCTCGCTCAGCCTATGTTCTACTAAACTATTGTAATATGGAGAGTGTATTGGATTCATCATTTGGAATGAGTGTATCCGGAATCAAGGATACGATTTTCTTGGAGGTTCGGTTTCACATGATTCAGCTCATAAAACTCTTTATTTTGACTTATTATAACACTAACGTAATAAAAAGTTAAAATTAATTCAAACCAAAACCCTTCACAAATTCGGAAGCTCCATATAATTCAAGTAATTTCTTTAGAAAAGTAACCTGCCTGACCTATTTATGGTTTTTGAGAATAGCAGGGCGGCTTAGCAAATTAGAAATTATCAAGAAGAATAATGCCGAATTACATTAATCATTTTCATAAAAATGCAACTATTTCTACATCATGGAGTTTGGTGGAAGTTGAAAGAATTGCATGGAATGCACTCACTAATGGGCTTACATGGAAAATGCATCACTGATGTAAATATCTTGAGTGTTTCTAGAGTAAAATTGTCTATTCTAATGAGTCCTTATTAGGTACATTATATAATGTAACATACAGAATGAAATATGACTATATATATTTGGAAGATGGACGTATACAATTGTAATAGCACTGGTAATGACATCTCTGTAATGAGGAAAGTAATACCTGGAGGATAACGAATCCCTGGCGGATACAACGCTGATGGGCGTTGGGCATTTCCAAGCGTCTTCGTCTTCATTTTGACTACAGAAGTATATAAAATAAGGAAATAATCCAGGTCTTCCCTCCCCTTTGAAGAATGCAGTGTAAACTTCTTTTAAATTGGAGGGGGTCCGGTGGCGTGTGGAAGGAGGAGAGGCAGGGGGTGAGGTGGTTATTAGGGGAAGAGAGCGGCGGGAAGGGGTGAGGACGGTAGGAGACCCCGATGGCTCAGACGCAGGGGATGAGGAAGTTGACGAAACTTCGGGTTTTGATGGCCTTCCCCGACTGTATGGCGCATCCTCGCCTTCTTCATCCCTCCTTGAATGGCAACTTGCAACACATGACAGGTATTAAGATGTCGGCCGCGCTCTGATAAACCTTCTCTTTGGAGAGAAATAGATAAATTGTGGTCTGAATGCCTGCATTATTATTGGGCGCGGCTTTCCGATAGGAACTCTTTCCAACACGTACACATTCGGGGACCAAAATGAATTCAAATTGATGCCGCGCGTTCTTTTTGATTCCCGTTAGAGCGAATGGACAAGAAGCAAATTGAGGAATTAAAATGGAAGCAGCTTGCCTTTTTCGTATGGGTCATGGCAACACAAACAAATGTGCTAATAGATTACCTCATTTGATGCATTAACTCTGCCAATTTATCATGCAGTCAAGACGTGTAAACTAAAACCTATTAAGGATCTAAAGATTCGTTTTCGTACTTACAGTTGAGAGATCCCATCTTTCCTTTCTTCTTATATATATATGTATATATTATTTCTCTTGAGTATAAATTGTACCTCGTCAGGTTTTGCTGGAGAACAATCATTAAATGCTTAAGTTTCCCTAGCAACGCTGTCGAACCATTTAGCCTTCTGACTATTGTTGTCCATAGGAGAATGCGTACGATGCGGGAGATTGCATTTTATTCTTAGTATGTGTGATGGGAACTGTGTTGCGATAATAAACATGTCGTAATTCATCTGTGATTTAGAAATTTTATATGTTTTTGCTTGGCGCTGCATCCGCACCCGCATAATTATAGTTTTTTGTTCAAATGGCATCCTTAGAGAATTTTTCCATGTTTTACTTTGTGAGTAATTAAATTTTATTTTACTGTAAGATATCGCAATAATGCTCATCCAACTCGTTGAAATAAAGAATGCTAATGAATAAAATAAACATGTAGGCTAAGCAACGAAGTTAACAAAATATATTACCACCATATATAATAATTACCATCTCATTAAAAAAAAGATCTCACATCAACTGAATCGAATAATTATAGTATCTTGCACAGTGTTTTTTTCTGCTGTATGTAAATCAATTTTTAATGTAAGATGTCAAAATATTGTTCTACATACACGTTGAAATAAATAATTCTCTCGATTAAATAAACATATAAGCTAATAAAACGAAGTATGCAAAAACTAATCATTATCGGTTTTAATACTGATTTTATTTTTAGCCATGTAATTTGAATATAACAAAGTGCCTCACATTGCACAAATCACTTTTTTATAGAGTTTTTTAATGTATTTGTTTGTCCATAGTGAACTTAAATTTAAATTGTAAAATATTGAAATGCTATTCATCTAACACGTTGAAATAAAGAATTCTAAGTAAAAAAATATGCACAAAAGCTAAGCAACGATGCTTTAAAAAACACATCATTTTTAGTTTTATTACTATTTATTTTATCACTATATCATTAAATGTATAATAATATCTCACATTGCACAAATCGCTTCTTCAAAGAGTTTTTCAATGTTTTTGTTTGTGAAGTATTTAATTCAATTTTAATTGTAAGATATCGAAATATTGTTCATTGAACATGTTGACATAAACAATTTAAACGAAGAAAAAAAGTCATAACTAAGTAGAACATTATTCCAAAAGAAATCATTTTCTTCGTATTTAATATTCATTTGTTTATAACCATGTCATTTGAATAAACAACAATATCACAAATCACACAAATCGCTCCTTCATAAAGTTTTTCAATGCTTTTGTTTGTGCAGTATCTAATTCATTTTTTACTGTGAGATATCGAAATAATATTCATCTTCCACGTTGAAACTAAGCAATGAAGTTTTCAGAAATTAATCATTTCTATTTTTATTACTTATAAATTATTAACATGTCATTTGCATATACAATAGTATATATTTTTGCATACATCGAATTCTAATAGAGGTATTTAATGTTTTTTTTGCATTATTTGAATTATATAGTAAGATATCGAAATATTGTTTATCTAACACTTTGATATAATAGAACTCTAACGAATAAAATAAAATTGTAAGTTTAGGAACAAAGTTTTCAAAAACAAATATTTACGGTTTTATCAGTTTTTAAAAATAACCATTTCATTTTAATATACTACAGAACCTCACAACTTAAAGATCGCTTCTTCTTTTTATAGTTTTTACGTTTCGTTTGTGCAGTTTTTCACTCAATTCTAATAGTAAAATATTGAAATACGGTTCATCGTACAAGTTGAAATAAAGAATTCTTAGTAATAAAATAAACACACAAACGATGTCTGAAAAAAATCAATTTCGGTTTTATTACTGATTATTTTATCATTAGATCATTAAATGTACAACCGGATCAGGTATAGTTATATACAGGACCTTACTAAAGTTAAAAAAATAAGTTTTATAATTTTACAATGTTCCATTTACAATGTTTACAACTATAGCAAAAACTAACTTTTCTAGCACCCAATCGATCATTTTCCCGTTTAGATAATACAATTTGTGTTGATTCTCCTAGGGGATGATTTGAGTTTGTGAACAAACGATTCATCGATAATGTTTTTACTAAAATAGACAATTTTTAGAAGCATTTAGTTGTTTAGTTTCAAGAGATACAAAAACATCATACAGATTTGATGCCTCAAAAGAAGACACAGATGGGGATAATTCAAAGAATAAATTCGCCTTGAAGTGTTTTTGTCGAACATTTCCGCAAAGAGCACTGAAATACATTTAATAACGGTTTCATTTACAATTTTAAAATATCGTTACAACTACATGTAACTAACAATATACATTTTTATAGCATTCTTTTAATTATTTTCCCATTCAGGCAGAACGGGTTATGTATATTTTCAAGGAGATTATTTGAATTCGTGGACAAACAATTTATCCATAGTTTTTTAAACAAAAATATCCAATTCATTAGCTTATCGTCGTGTGATACACTTGAATACATGGCGCCGCACAAGAGGGGCATGGCGCACTTTACAAGAGAAAATTGTCTCCTTCCTCTGTCCATTAGCAAGGCACACAACACATCGTTTTACTCCCTGTTTTCTCTTCCTTGTAGGTGAATTATGGTCAGTGATACGTCGCCCTATGAGTCTTCCTGGGGTTTGAACTGCTGCCCTTCTTTCTCTTTTTCTTCCTTATCTGCATCTTTAAGCTTGAATCAAGCAAACTAGTCTCCACCGATAAAGGTTGCTTCAGGCTTGAAAATACATGCCTGAATTAAGGTGTTGACACCTTGCTTATTAACATGCCAATGCAAGCCCTTCTATTATGAAAAGACTTGAGTGGTTCACCCAAGTTTGAATTTATTAAATTCTATTTCCATTAGAAATAGTGTAAACATGATTGCTCTATTTCTAATGGAAATAGAATTTAATACATTCAAAACTGGGTGAACCGCTCAATTGTCTTTTCCGAGGAAATACTTCAAATATAGAACAAGTAACAAAAGAAAACTATTCTAAAATAAACACACATATAATTCCTTGAAAAGCAAAAATAGAAAAAAAATCTAATAGGAATCATATCAGGCCATTCTTAAAAAGCCTAGTAAATACAAAAGTACTCGTATTCAATTAAATCAACAAAAAACTTGTAGGTCACAATGAATGAAAACCTAATAACACACCCTAGCCACAAGAACTAGTGTATTGTGATTATTAACAGCTGAAAGCAATACTTAACTAGACAAAAGCTATTAACTTCTATAGTCTTGAGTTGATACAAGGGTACTAACTTTCAACCTTGACATGGCAAGGGAAAATCAAGTTGGGCAGCTTGACATAGGCTGGACTCAGGCTTGAAAAATTCTACCTTGTCATGGTAAGGAAAAATCAAGCTTGACGTAAGCTTACATGCTATGTTGGAGGTGGCCTCCCAGTTCCGAATCGTGGAAATATACAATCAGCATATATTATAACATCTATAGGAACGTATATTATATCATCTATAGAAACATACAATAGATTGCCCTTCCCTTTACGCCGTCGAAACATAAACAAATTCCGGCATGTTTTCAAGTTTCTCACATTATCCCCCCTATTAAGTCTCTCGAATAATTTATAACATTCAGGGTCCCTAAGCTGGTGCTCAAGAATATACGTAAAGGCTATTGGCGTGTCCTGTAATATTCCAAGTTGAGGGCGAGAGTTCTCATCTTCAAGTTGGAGCTCCTCTCCAAACATCCTTGACAAGCAATCAGCCACTACATTCTCGCTGCCTCTTACGTGATTCGTTCTGGTCTTATAAGGGGATAATTATTGAGTAACCACCGTCCAACCTTTTCCAATTGCTTGAGGTGGCTTTGCATCCATGATAATACCTCATTATTATAGGTATGAAGTTCAAGTTCCTTCCCTCGTAAATACTGGTCTAATTTCTCGGCGGCGAAAATCACCGCTAAGCATTCCGTGTAAGTAGGTGGTATATTTTCTTTCGGCATGGGTCAGAGTGCGTGTGGCGAACGCGACGGGGGCTAAGCTATCACCTTCCCATTGCGATAGTACCCCGTGTGACAGGCCAGGCCCTGCAACTCGGGATTCTCGGCAGCGCTATTAGGTTATGCGTCACTTTCATCACGAGCGAGCCTCGAACATATTCCCCCAATTTGTTACGCACATCGTCCAATGTCCCTGGTCGAACGTCTCCAACACAAACTTTGCGCTCACATTCAGTTTTTGGAAGTTGGTTAATCCAACCAGTTCCTGCGGACAAATTGTTGGCCTTATCGTTACTGATCTTCTTAAACCGCGCCCTGCTACCATTTGCGCCGTAGTTAGGGTAGTTTTGAGAAAGTACAACCGGATAGGGTAAATGCCTTAATGAACGAAAGATAATTAACCACGCAAAGGCACGGACAGAGAGAAAGTATAATTGGTAAGAGTGGAGGGAGAGGAAGGAAAAGGTGGTGATCACCATATAGTCATGAAAGTTAACTATTATACTCTATGTGGCAACGATACCTCCGGAACTGCAGTTGTGGATGGGCGGCTGCGTCGTGGCTTTCTAGACCGTGTCACCCAACGCACACAAGGAAGTCTCGGCGAATCACACCTGAGCCCAGACTTATATAGGGTAACCCCCATTCAATTGGTGTACAGACCGAAAGGACCCATTTATTTCGGGTCACCCGCAACCTTGCAAGCGGGGAAGGCCTTCGGAGTACTTGTTCGAAGAGTGAAAGGCTGAGACTCCTTGCAAAATTTTCACTTTCATGACGAGTTATTAGGCGTTGTAAAACGTGGCAGAGTATCTTTGAGTATAATTCTGTGTTTTCCAAGTTTTTGTTGGATTTATAATCAAGAAGGTTCATTGTTTTTAGCATTGTACGGAAATACGATGACAAACAAAGATAATATTATAGTCATAATTCTCCCATCATAATATCTACCTCAGTGCCCCTGGCCAAACAACACCCATGGGTGCACACCCGTGGGTACACACCCATGGGTGTTGACCATAAACTACCATGGGTGTACACCTATGGGTGTCAATGAGCATACTCTTATCGATGTATACCCCGGAGTGCACCCAGCAGTGTCACCCACCCCCAGTGGCGGATACAGAAAAAACTCAAGGGGACGCAAGTTATCGCGACGTATGTAGCTTTCAAACTGACTGCCTGGCAGCGACTCCGCTTCCCTTATATATGTAGCTCGTTTTTTTCGAGAACATTCGGTTCCAGAATATTCGCTTCCGGATTTTTAAGGAGTGTGAAAAAATACAAACAGTAGAATATTCGCGACTTTTCTCGAACAAATGCCAGTCGGAATAACGTATTGAGATAACTAGAATGGCCAAGACTTTTCTCGTAGGATAGCTATCTATGTGCCAGACAGAAACCTATAAAATACATCGACATCTACATATTACCACGAAAACTGCCTCAATAGGCGCTTGGCGGGTGGTGTTAGGACACCATCCGTTTGCATATAAAAAAGAAACGCTCAAATGAAATTACACCTAACATTTATTAAATTCCCTTATTGCTCGAGGGAAAAACGAATTCCCATACCTATCCGTTCGGCAAAATATCTCTCTTAATTTATCGTTTCTGTCGGACCTGGGAATATAGTGGGGTTCTAATATGATGTTTTCCGGTCGCTCTTAAAGATATCTATTCTCAATTGCTCAAGCAATCTAGCCTAGCGCACAGCCTCCGAGTCTCTAGCGGCTCACAGCCTAATTCGTTTAACATCTGTGTAACGCTGTATGTACGCCCGTAGCTGTTTTTGACGAATCGCGCAGCTTTCCCTTGTATTTTATTAAGTTCACGGATTAAGCCTTTCTGCATCGGATCCCATATGCTCGCTGCATATTCAACGTGTGGCCGGACGAGTGCGAAGTAGCACCTCTCTTTTACTTTTTCATCCGAATATCTTCCCACAATTCGCTTGACGAATCCTAGCTTCTTCAGAGCTCTGCCACAAATATTTCTTATATGTGTTCCCCGCGATAGGTCCGAAGTTATCGTAACTCCTAGATACTTCACTTCATCTGTCGCCTTTATGTTAACACCATCCACAGCATATGCATGGAGATAGTTGGACGACCTCCGGAAAAATGTACCGCCGTACATTTGCTCAGATTAAGTTCGAGTCCCCACTTTTGGCTCCACACATAAACGTTGTTTAAATCCGATGATAGAATTTCAAAATCAGAGTGATCACTAATTTCGCGAATGATGACAGCGTCGTCAGCAAATAAACGTATTTTACTGCATATTCCAGAAGTTAGGTCATTTATGTATATAATGAACAAAAGGGGGCCGATTACGCTTCCTTGTGGGACACCTGGTGTCACATTAACTACATTAGAGCTAATTCCGTCAAGAACTACTTTTTGCTTACGATCACTCAGAAAGTCGCGTATCCAGTTTACTACTGTTTCGTTTAGCACGCGTGACTGTAATTTGTATAAAAGTTTGTTGTGAGGTACCGTGTCGAAAGCTTTCTTAAAATCTAGAAAAAATGCGACCACTTGTCTTTTCGATTCACCAGATTTGAGAACATCATGAAGAAAGAGCGCGAGCTGTGTTTCACATGATCTACCTTTCCGGAAGGCACACTTACAGCCATGGAGGAAGTAACGACTTTCCAGGAACGTCATGATATTGCTAACGACGATATGTTCGAGTATCTTGCCTATAATCGACTTTAATGAAATTGGTCGATAGTTCCCTGGGTCGTGTTTGTTTCCCTTTTTGAATATCGGAGTAAAGTTTACAATTTTTCAGTCAATTGGTATCTTTCCATCAGACAATGACTTCTTGAATATTACGTCTAAGAACGGTGCGATCTGTGGCGCTAACTCCTTGAGGACACGCGCGGGTATTCCCTCCGGACCCGGAGATCTACTATTTTTTATTGACTGTAGCTGTTTATTAATACGATGACGCGGACGCGCGCGCTTGCTTCATAAGAAAGTACAACTACTCGATAACTCGACTCAGAGTCGACTGACGAAAGACACGAACGAATAGCGTGCGGGCTGACTGGCGGGGGCGGTTCGGGCGGCAATGTATACGGCCCCGCAAGGGGGGGGGGCGCGCCCCCCGCGCCCCCCATATATATCCGCCACTGTATAAATCTCAATATTACGAATTAACCACCTACTATTCATAAACTACGAAAATTATGAGAAAATGTATTATTATCGTAATCCAAATTCAAACAGCACTAGTCATGAGGATCATTTCTTCAAAACATTATCGTATTTCGCATTTCCCTTGTCCTTCGTTCGCTGTGAGCTCAGCAAATGGCGACACTTGCGAAGGATGTCCGAGGATGATGACAAAGGAGTCTTAACGACGATTTCACTGGTAAGTATGAGAATCGTTTGCAGTACAGTACGTAGAAAATTGTTGAAATCACTATGGGCGCCGCTGCAAATGTAATTATTGCGGTAGTTACTGGAAGTACATATATTGAAAAAAAATGGACGATCGCAAAGCACAAGGGCGGAAGTCGTGGTAAACCTCAGGAGGCTTTGGAGATTCTCTAAAACTCGAGCCCAAGGAGTCTATATACGGTCGGTAGGAGGCCGGTGGTATCTCATTCCATGATGAGCAGATTCTGGCAGTTTCTTCCCCATTTCTTGGCTCGTATTACGGCTTGGGATCGTCTTACTCCAAAGCTCGCTGATTCGAAAGACAAAAACTGCTAATTCCTCCGCGTGCCCATCCAACACCACCACCCATCACTCTAGGTGGTGTTGGCCCATCTCACGCCTCCCTTGGCCGCAATGTCTTCTCGCTCAAGATGAAAAAATGTCACCGCTAATTTTGGGACAAGACGAAATTCCTGAGCGCGGGACACAATCAGCGAGAACGATATGGGAAAATATGGGAGAAATGGAATATAATTTAAACAGCCAGATCAATCTTCGTTTGCATCCACATATGACTTAAGTCCTAGTTGCTAACAGAGGAAATAATGATGTGAGGATTATGTTGGATAGAGAATTAGTTACTAAAAAATTGAAAGAGTTTGACTACATAGGAAGCTAAATAACTTCTGATGGAAGGAGGAGATACAAAAGATTAACAGGAGAGAACACTGAGTGCAAAGATTGCTTTTAACAATAAAACACGACACTTCCAACTCCGCCAATATATTGCTGAGGAAAAAGCTGCTTAAGATCTTTGCGTGGAGTGCATTGCTGTTTGGCAGCGGTAAATGGACTGTGGTACAAGGGGAGAGGAAACTACTATAGGCCTTTGAGACGTGGTGTTACAGAAGGATGTGCAAGGGCCGGGTGAGTGACAAATCAAGAGGTACTGAGGGAAGTTAAGAAGTGCGGAACCTGAGGAGAACAGTAAAAAAAAGATGGTATGGATGGACAGGTCATCTACTGTGGAATGAGGTGTTTGTGAAGAAAATTATAGAAGGGATGATGGAAGGTAAGAGAGGGAAGACCAAGATTGAAATATTGGAAGCAGATAATGGAGGACATGGGATGTGAATGGTTTTAGGAAATGAAGCGGATTACAGAAGATAGCGAGAATTGGAAAGCTGTCAAACAGCAATCCTGATGGAATTCCAACTGGATAATAATTAACTTTAATTCACAATTTCTTCTAACAACTCTCCTTCCAATCCCTCAACATACATGTTGTAAAGAAACGGTGATAGCAAACAAACCCTAGCTGACCTTCCGACTTTTCAAACCCCCTTCCCCAGATCTCTAACGAGAGGTTAAGGACATTGAAAAAAATTTAATGGGGATTTCAACATGCATTTTTGGCCAGAATGATTGATTAAGTTTGTCAATTTGCCACCCATAATTAAATCATATAATTTTTTAACACAATTAAACTGAAAAAGAATACATTTAGAGGTTGGATAATAAAATACATACATGTTTGTAATCAATATGATGATTATAGCACAAAAGGTCGACATTATCAAAAGATTTTTATTAAAATAGTAACCCAAATCCATCAAAAAAAAACTACACAAATATTATAGTTATAAACTCCCTTATACCTAGAAGAGACTTCTTCGAAATTAATTTTTACTTCTCAAAATCATCAACTGCCGGAATTGTTTCTTTATAAAAAAAAAAGACAATAGTTGTTCTTATAAGCCCGACGAATCCGGCAGCATAACATGGCGAAAAATTTGGAATAATTACTCGCAGATCCAAAAGCCTGAATAGCAAGATATACACAATGAGTTGCAAAGATCTACAACAAAGTTCCGACATATATTATTTATAAATAACAGGCATTTTTGTGTTTATTTCACTCTATAACAATACATTAACAAATGTTACAAACAAGTGTTGAAATCTCTAATTTTTATGCTCATAAAATCATGTGATAGCGCTGCCTAGTAAAAAAATAAATAAATTGATAATTATGAATGAAACATAAAAATGTAGCGACCGTCAAGGCAACAAGTCGGCTCACAACTGTGCGTCATGTAACATCCCTGTCTGTGGCACACACTCCAAGCCCACTTGTCTCAACTGTCTCGAAATTTAATAAAGGGTGAGTTTGTTTTATACACATAGGGCGTATACAATCTTTTTACATCTGAAAGTTTTGATATGCTTTTATAAAAAATAAATTTGTATATCTTATCAAGTTGTGGGTTTTGTAGGTTCACTCGTGGCCAACATACCTAAACTACACTGACTTTGGGATGCAACTAAACCAAGAACTGGACATTTATAGTGATATAAAATTGTGGAAATATATGCGTTCTTATTGGAAAAAATGTTATGAAGTAATAGTTGAAGTTTTTTTTAATCTTTGTAATAAACGTGGCTCATTGTTATTAGGTTTTTTTAAATTGTGTACATTTTCATGCTTCAATAACTTGAAACCTTTTCCTTAAAATAATAAGCCAAATGTTAATATTTTATTTTTTTATAACCTTTATTCAATATTAAAGAGTGAAAAATTTTTGTAAGTAAGCTAGTTGGACGTAAAATTACTAAAATCTTGTACTTTAACAAAAATCTCATTTTTGTGATACTTTTTTTTAATTCTGAAAAAAATACAATGGTAATAAAATATTTTTTTTTAAACACATGGTTTGAGTTTATATACCTCGAAACTGAAATGTATAAAGTTATAAAAAAAACAAAAATGTAAATTAAGCTATAAAACAATTTTATTTATTGCGGGTCAGGGTGACCCGCGGCGACCACATTAGGCTACATGTTAGGTGCGACTACTTCCGGGTTATCTCAAATTCATACCTGTAAATAAAAAAGGCAACAATTACATGGGTTGAATTAACTGAAACAGGATAATTCACACACAGACTGCATAAAATATAACTCTCTAAAAAGTAATTGCAACTTAACAAAGTGAATCTTATAAAAGTAATGACAATATATTGCTTAATTATGGTCAATAATATGATTCATGGGGATAAAAACAGATGTCTATCTTTCACACAGACAATCGCATTGACAAAAGTATTATAATTAAGATTTTTCAATTTAGTACCAAGGGAAAAGTGAGCAACACACCGTTTTGTGATAAACAGAAGGGACAAGGGAAATATCTGATCGTGGGCATAATATGTATAGCATCCCACGCAAACGTTATGCCTAGTCCACTACAGGTCGCCAGCTCTAAGCATCAAACAGTTGACTTTTCATCCTAATCTTCAATGGGGTCCACGATTGAGATTGGCCTTGGTCTTTAATTGGTTAATTAAATGTTTACATCACCAATGTATTAACTTTTTAAATGTTTGCCATTTATATGCATGGACAGATTACGGGACAACAATCTGATGCCAATGTTTGTAGTTTGAAGGTAGGCATTGGCAAACTTCACTTTGGTGACGGAAGATGATGACCAAAGCATTACTTTGGCACAATGGTGATTGTGGACGCTCACCTCAGAATGCAAGTGAATGTGAACTGTGTTTAATATTAAAGCAATCACCCGCTTTGCATTATCATCTGCACGTCATAAAAATTATAGCCACTACTTTGAACATCACAAAGGCATGAGTGAGATGAAGGAGGCCAGATTAAAACTTTCCTTCATTTTCATGCAATTTCATGTCATTCAAACTACTTTAGCTTGCTTCAAAAAACTCATGTCAGCGTCAACATACATGGCAATCATCCAAAGAGTCGATGCCTTTTTGTGTATCAAGACAAAATATTTCAAAGCCCATGTTGGTGACCCCCTGTTGACAGGTGATATAAAAAGGTGTGGCTGCTTCGTGCCTCGGGAGACTGATTGCAGAGCGGCGGGACGAGGAAGTGAAAATGAGGAGGAGGAGAAGAGGTGACTCTTTGGAGGATGTCAAGCACACACTGTTTTCATTGGAATGTCAATGGGCAGTGGACATCACAGAGAGCTTAAATGATTTAACAGAGTAAATCCAATTGAAAGTTGACAAATGTTCAGCATGCATTGACAGAAATCCTTTCTTTTTGGAATCATGAATCATAAAAGGACACAAAATTACAAGATATGTAAATTAAAAAGGCAGACTATTACATATTCTGGTGTAAGAACATGAATAAATGTTCCCTACCTTCACTCATCCAATGATCTTTATCTTTGTGGCTACAAGTCTCCCAGGGTTTGTTTGATTGCATCGTATCTGATCAGGGATAGAAAGGAAGAATGGGGATAGTTTTATGTACCCTGTTAAAAGTTTCCCCCCTTTTCCAGGGTAGTTCCCCCCTGTTCCAGGGTAGTTCCCCCCTGTTACCTCTCAGGAACCAGGGAAAACAGTGAGGGGAACCTGCATGTTCCCAGGAGAAAAGGCAACGCTCTGCGGAACCTTTGCATTCCTGAATGAAAAGGGGGAAACCTTAATTCAGTTTCAAGGTTATCAGAAAAAATATTTAGAAACCTATAGACATTTGAAATGGGAACAATCAAACATAGGACTGAAGGAAATACCAGCACAAATAATGGGTAAATTGAGGAGCACCTGTTCATAAAGATGCATTCGTATAATCCTCCATACCAATGATAAGGTAAACTCAACGATCATTCGAATTAGTGGGAAATATGGGAACTGAGATGACGGACTTAGCACGATCGCAAAATGTCCGCCTTTTATAAGTACATTTAAAAGGTACCATTAAGGCTTAAATTTCAAATGACGAATGCGTTGAACATGCGTTTTATAATAGGTAAAAAGTAATTTGATATTGCGTTTAAGAAAATAGTTCTATGTTAGTATTAAAACCTCTTGTTATTTTCTATGACTTTCGGTAACACCCGCTATGAGTTTTGCTTTCATAATTCGCGGTCTTGGCTTCGACCAGTGAGGGAGAGATCAATTTTTCTTGCGAGCGATTAATCGGTGTTGAAAATGGTGTCTTACATACATGGGTGGTATATTTGCAGTGTTAGCGCTACGTATTTTGATTTATCTCAGCGAGTTTATAAAACGTGATATTAGGAGGAAAGAATAGCTAATGGTTGAGGCTGAAATATTTCCGGAATATTCTTCTTCTGCCATTGAAAGAACAAGGTAAGGATTCCACATACTCTTTGGAACTTAAGAAACCAAGTTTGCAACAACACGTTTAAAGTTTATAGACATGTACTTTCAGGCACTTCGCAAGGAAATAGTAATCAGCATCCATAGTGACGCTTCATAAAACCTGATTTTCATTGCACCTACGCAACGATGGGTGATCTTTGGCCTTCTGTTTTCTTAGGGAGTACTATACGCTGCAAAGTTATGTGCCTTTGGGGCGTCAAGAAAAAATTGAACAATATTGGGAACATAAAATCGTGTTGTTTCCAGCAGTGCGTACGCAATTCTTCCCCAAAGAATTAATTGCAAAGTGTGGCTTGTCTTAAAAATCTCAGAAAATAGATAAATATTTGACAAACAAGTACACATTTTTAAATAAGTAAACAGCTAATTCTAATTTCGATTAAATTTAGGAGTCCATACAAGCCACTCTATGACATCAGAAGAAGATTTCTATATACATGCTTTAACATTTTTAAGTTCATGAGAGGTTGATAGCAGTAGCTTATGTGATGTTATCAACTTTCCAGCACCTACTACACCAAACCCACAGGCAAATATGTAGTTAATCCACAACTACAGTACTAGTCAGCAGGCTTTCAACCTAAGAGCTAACTGGGATTGATAATTTACATGAAATATTCCTAACAATTGAATTTGCAGATAGTAGGCAAAAAAGTTAGTAGTCTAAATTATGTACTCTCATAACACCACAGGAAGCCGCATTGCTAAGTCTGGTCCATTACACCAGAGAATGAGGAAGGTGCTATCCAAAATTTTCTGGACCGGCCCGAGTGATTTCTGATCAAAGGAGTCACCACCAGTGGTCTACTTTCCACTGGCCTAATGAATCAGTCTGCCAAACTGCTACTATCAGTGGAAGGAGTGCTTTACTGATCTCGTGCTGTCCTGGGATCTCAGGTTACATGCTAGGCTTCAGATTACTTGACAAAGATCTCTGGAGTTGATAGAAATGACAAAATTAGAGAGAGACACTGCCGAACTGACAGGTACAAATAAATTCCTTCTTTCCAAGCACCATTACTGCCGACAAAACAAACAGAGCGAGAAACTAAGACAGTCTGTTAACATGCTATTGTCACACCTTCATCCTCTCTCCCAACTTCTTTTCCCGGTTCCCCATTCCCCTTTTCGTGGCTGTTGCCCTAGCAACCCCTGCCACATCTGTGGCGGAAGCTCGCATGGTAGAATGTAGGTGTAGGTAAAAATGAGCAACGTGTGTGCACATCATGTTTTGTATGAAGCTTGGAAAATTGGAGACTGTGGCACTAGAAGAGCTTCATCAGGCTTCCCTTGACCATGCCTTGACCCCCTCATGTTTCAATGGAGGTCAAACTTTGGTTGAAGATGACAAGCACTAAGGATAAACCAGCTCAACCCCAAAAATTACGACGAACATTACTCAAATCGGTGACACTTATTTGCCAGTAATTGATGTTTCGATAGGATCAACAAAAACACATATGAGTCCGGTATATCAATGTCAATGTGACATCCCTACCCAGATAGAAACGCAGAATATGAGTTCAGGCTAATTCTAATGGAGCAGAGAGAGTCCCAGAATAGAGAGACAATGTTATGTCCACCATTCCTTTCTATAAAACATGTAACATATAAAAATCCTTTTCATTTTCGTGTTTCAATATTCCAGCTTAAAAGGCAACCACGTGTTTTTGGGCATTTCCATTTTTAAATTCCTCATTGTTTAAGTAGAGTTGTAGTACCAATTACGTGGCAGTAACTCCGCACACCTGCTCACGAAAAGAAAGGAGGAGAAATTCCTTCCAGAAGCTTCGAGAACTTTCCCGAGGAGTGGAACTATATTTAGGAGAAGAAGAGTATAAAAAGCGGAAAGTTAATCCAGGTGGGCTTCTATTTTAACAATCGCCAA
Source organism: Pyrrhosoma nymphula (assembly GCA_963573305.1). Taxonomy (NCBI): domain Eukaryota; kingdom Metazoa; phylum Arthropoda; class Insecta; order Odonata; family Coenagrionidae; genus Pyrrhosoma; species Pyrrhosoma nymphula. Next base: position 52,958,892 of record OY754336.1, on the reverse strand, counting down.
ACTGGTAGGCCCAATCCACGCTACCTTCCACGGTAAAACAGGCCATAACAATTAGAAACAGGAAGAAGTATTATTTGATAGTGCCTATCGAGTACGACGAAGGCATTAGTTGATGCTGTGACCAGAATTAAGCCAAGGTCAGCTATCTCCTGGAACGGAATCTGAAAAGGAGGAACAGGTGATCGGACGAATACGAGTGGTGGGTTAGTAGTAATCAACCAGACGAGACCTGAGACCCAGGTAAGGGGGTAATCCGATGGCATGTGTTTCGCTTCTGAAGCCTATGGTGTAGTAATATGTATGTATGTATGTAGTTATATGTATATATGTGAAGGGTATTTATTTGTGTACCAGTGAATACATTTGTGTGTGACTTAAGAGTCAAAGCGAATCTCTAGCCGTGAAGCCATCTAGGAATTCCCTGGTGGGAGTTGTCAAAGCCCAAAATTGTGGCCCAAATGGTGAAGAAACAAAGTATTACACTTGAGAAAGGGTAAAACTTATACCCCTTTTTTAATTTCATATGTGAATTTGTATTCATAAGTGACTTGTTTTATAGGTTATTACGGGCAAAATATTGAACTTAGCGTGTGATAAAAGGAAAGTGATTAAATAGATTTCCAAAGTTTAAATGAGATTTAAACGTGTTGTTATTTTTAAAATATTAGATATTAGTAAAAAATTTGAGTGAGGATATAATAACACAAATTTATATTTGTAACATTTTGGCTTTTCAATGTGTGGCATGATAAATAAAAATAACGAAATTACATTTGTTAGGAGGCCAGTGGATAAAGTCGGTTAGATTCGCAGACGACCAGGCGTTAATCAGTCGGTCATCGAAAGGACTGCAAACTTTAGTAGATGCACTGGAAAAGCAGTGTGAGAAATACGGAATGAAGATAAAAAATAGAAAAACAAAAGTAATGAGATTCTTTAGGACAAAGTAAGCGAAGCTTGTGATAAGAGTAGGAAGTCACAAACTGGAGCAAGTAGAACAATTTAATTACTTGGGCAGTACGCTAGAAGAAACAGGACATAGTAGCAAAGACATTAGGAAGAGAATAGGGCTAGCGAAGGAAGAGTTCAATAATAGAAGGGAGCTGATGACGGGGACCTTAAGTAAGGATGTAAAAAAGAGTCTAGTGAAGAGCTTGATATGGAGTGTGGCGTTGTATGGGGCAGAAACGTGGACCTTGAGAAAGGTAGACGAAAATAGGCTGAAGGATTTTGAGGTGTGGGTGTGGAGGAGGATGGAGAAGGTGCGTTGGACGGAGAGGAAGACAAATGAGGAAGTGCTTGAGATGGTGGGCGAGGAGAGGAAACTTATATATGAGATTAGGGGAAGACAGGGTAGGTGGCTGGAAGGGGTAGTGAAGGACGGTGGTTTGCTGAAGGCCGTGATTGAGGGTAGGATGTTGGGTAAGCGGGGAAGGGGAAGGAAGGGAAGGGACGGTTTTATGGACGGCATGAAGAAAGGATAAGGAAAGGATAGGACTTATACTGATTGTGAGATGAAGAAAGAAATACTAGAGGTATAAAGGGCACGGCACGTGTAAGAGTTTGTTGGATATTCTCTGACTTTCATCACAACCTACCTCTAACCGGTAGATTACTGTAATGAAGGCCTAGTTACACGGTACATTAGAATGTACAAGTTCCTGTACATTTGTGTGAATGGTTTTATGTACAGATTCTTGTACATTTACATGGCCAAGATCAACGAATAGGTGGCTAAACGGTACATTTTGTCGGACAAGTTTTCGCACATTTTTAGATGCGCATCATGCGTTTTCATTTGTTTTTCCAATTTATTTAAACCTAAGGCCCGTTATTTAAATCGATTTCAATGCAGGAAAGCCGTCGACTTCTAGGAAGCAGACGACAACTGTATAGAATCACCCAATTACGAGTAAATGTGTATAGAAACGTAGGGTAGATGAAAAGTCGAGATGTGTACAATGTCGTTGGGTAAGTACTAGGAAGGATAATTAAATATTAAAGCATGGTATCGCGTAGTAGTACATTCATAGTACGAAAATGAAAATTATCATTTTTTTTGTTGGCTCATCGTTGGGTAATTGTATGTTGGGGAACCGTAGGCTCCCGCAACACTCCCTCGCCTGTACCTCGGCGTTCTCTGGAGCGCGTCGGGCGTTCCCAGGTCACTCGCCGCACACTCCACCGCGGACCAGTGTCGACACTCCGCTAACGCTCCCTAAAACGCTCCCAGTGGGCCATAATCTGCTCCCCGGACACTACCGCGACACCTCCTAAGTGCTCCCACAACACTCAACAGCTACTTCCAGAACACTCCGCTCTGACTCTCCGCCAACACTTAATCGTCGCTCCCTATTTCACCTGGGTATGCTTTCCCCATGCCTTTTTCATGACTTACCATTTTTCATTCAAATCGTATTTTTCTGGCAGAAGTGAATTCTGAGAAGCAAGATTCTGTCATTTACTAGACATTATAATGTATATTATATAAACTTTGACGATAATACTTTTTTTTTGGACTTTTAAGTGCGCATGCTTTTATACGGAAAAGACTGGTTACTTTCTTAACTTTGCATCAGATATTACTTTTGAATTTTCAATTGTTATGCGTTTTTTTAATTTCGAAACATCAATATTTTGCACAAATAGATAACGTGATCGGGTACCACGAAAAATCATAGTGAAATAATTCTCATATCATATAATAGTATGAGAATATATTGAAAGTGGTACAGACGGAATACCATGCACAAACATGGAAAAAGGGGAAAAATATATAGGAACAGATCGGCACTCCCAACTGATTCCTTATTTTTTATAAAATCTTACAAAGGAACTGAATGTTACGTTTAATGCAAATACATGCATTACATTTGCAACACTAATTTCGGGTTCGTATAGTGGGGGTTTGCAGGGAACACAGTCTACGTACTCCCAAAGCGCAACTCGTAAGAAGGTGATTTGGTCCATTAAAATGGATATCATCAGAAACTCTTCCAAGTGAAAAACAAGATTATTAGTTCAATTCTACCAATAGTAACAACATACACTGCATTGTATCTGTTCAGAGAATCACGAATTCCCAGATTATCTCCTCAATGAAGGTGAATGTCCGTTCCCACGTTTATTTATTTTTTTATTTTGGCTACAAAAGATCCATGAAAGGTCTCAATTTCCACATAGATAGAAAAAAGATAGGAAGTAGTGTTAAATGAGCTTAGAAATCAAGTGAGAAAGGAGGGCTACCGTAATAAGTAATTGAAAAGTAGCAATGATGCAAGTTACCATTGAAGAAGTCCCTCTTAGTGTTACAGAGAAAATGCATTTTATGAAAACTTGGCGCTTTTGTGGAATACGCTACGTGTTGGGTTTTGTGCAGTATTTCATGTTTTACTTTTTGTAATTACTTCCGCTCAAGATATATGGTTCGGATGTATTTATTAAAAAAATTGGTTGAATGAATGATGTTTCTATTTCATTCAATCAATGGTCTTTTCCAATTATTATTTGCCTGAAAACCACGTTATTAGCTGCGAAAAGGCACAGTATTCTCTGAAATCAACAGTAGCATATTTCCTTGAGAACCAGATTTTGTTCTTCAACGCATTTAAAATTCATTTTTCTTAACTAAGCTGATTAGGAATGCTAAGCATTGGGATTTGTGTAGTGGTTTATTTTATTGATTGTTAAAACTACTTTCACTCAAAATAGAGAGTTAAGACTTATTTAATCAGATCTTTGAAAGAATGAAATTTCTCATTTTTTAAAAATCGATACTCCTCTTACATAATGAGTTATGAAGGAAGTGTAAACCCAAACAACGCCTAGTGGAAATTCAGCTAATATTGTTATAATTAGGATATCAGAGTCAAAGAAATACAAGTGACATCAACACGAAAAAAGATATGAGCGTACATATTCTAAGTTGGTATCGTCGGGTACAGTAAGGTAGCTACAGGAAAGGGAATACATGTGTACGAACGTAAAGTGATACGTTCTAGCTGCCGAACACATAAGCTACTTCGCTCTCTGTAATTTCGTACCGGAGTAAAGTGATACAGGTGACACTGCGCGATGTTTTTCACTTGTATTACTTTGACTCTCAGGCCCTCAATTTATGTCATGACAGGTTATAAACATCTGAGTCTTACCATAATTGTCACCATTCATCGTCGCCTGTAGTTGCATAAGGGGTAGTTGGGGCAGGAGTGGGAGTCAACACAAGCGGGGTACTGAGGTGCGGCAGCGGGAGCACCGTGGCGAGAGGGAGCTGGGGCCGCATAGCCACCGTTGTGAGCGGATGCTGCATAGCCAGCATAGTGTGCTGGACCTGGCACGGCGTAGGCATTGTGGTGAGTTGGTGCAGCGTATCCGCCTTGGTGAGCGGGTGCAGCAAAGGTACCTTGGAGAAAGAGCGCAAGTGCAGTGTATCCGCCTTAGTGAGCGGGGGCAGCGTAGGATTCTTGGTGAAAGGGTGCGAGTGCAGCGTATCCACCTTGGTGAGCGGGGGCAGCGTAGGTTCCTTGGTGAAAGGGTGCGGGTACAGCTTATCCGCCTTGGTGAGCGAGGGCAGCGTAGGTTCCATGGTGAACAGGTGCGGGTACAGCTTATCCGCCTTGGTGAGCGGGGGCAGCGTACGTCCCTTGGTGAACGGGTGCGGGTACAGCTTATCCGCCTTGGTGAGCGGGGGCAGCGTAGGTTCCTTGGTGAACCGGTGCGAGTACAGCTTATCCGCCTTGGTGAGCGGAGGCAGCGTACGTTCCTTGGTTAACGGGTGCGGGGACAGCTTATCCGCCTTGGTGAGCGGGGGCAGCGTATGTTCCTTGGTGAACGGGTGCGGGTACAGCTTATCCGCCTTGGTGTTCGGGGGAAGCGTACGTCCCCTAGTGAACGGGTGCGGGTACAGCTTATCCGCCTTGGTGAGCGGGGGCAGCGTAGGTTCCTTGGTGAACGGGTGCGGGTACAGCTTATCCGCCTTGGTGAGCGGGGGCAGCGTAGGTTCCTTGGTGAACGGGTGCTGGAACAGCTTATCCACCTTGGTGAGCGGGGGCAGCGTAGGTTCCTTGGTGAAAGGGTGCGGGTACAGCTTATCCGCCTTGGTGAGCGAGGGCAACGTAGGTTCCTTGGTGAACGGGTGCGGGTACAGCTTATCCGCCTTGGTGAGCGGGGGCAGCGTATGTTCCTTGGTGAACGGGTGCGGGTATAGCTTATCAGCCTTGGTGAGTGGGGGCAGCGTAGGTTTCTTGGTGAACGGGTGCGGGTACAGCTTATCCGCCTTGGTGAGCGGGGGCAGCGTAGGTTCCTTGATGAACGGGTATTGGAACAGCTTATCCACCTTGGTGAGCGGGGGCAGCGTAGGTTCCTTGGTGAAAGGGTGCGGGTACAGCTTATCCGCCTTGGTGAGCGAGGGCAACGTAGGTTCCTTGGTGAACGGGTGCGGGTACAGCTTATCCGCCTTGGTGAGCGGAGGCAGCGTACGTTCCTTGGTGAACGGGTGCGGGATCAGCTTATCCGCCTTGGTGAGTGGGGACAGCGTAGGTTCCTTGGTGAACGGGTGTGGGTACAGCTTATCCGCCTTGGTGAGCGGGGGCAGCGTATAACCCTTGGTGAACGGGTGCGGGTACAGCTTATCCGCCTTGGTGAGTGGGGGCAGCATAGGTTCCTTGGTGAACCGGTGCGGGAACAGCTTATCCGCCTTGGTGAGCGGGGGCAGCGTAGGTTCCTTGGTGAACGGGTGCGGGTACAGCTTATCCGCCTTGGTGAGCGGGGGCAGCGTAGGTTCCTTGGTGAACGGGTATTGGAACAGCTTATCCACCTTGGTGAGCGGGGGCAGCGTAGGTTCCTTGGTGAAAGGGTGCGGGTACAGCTTATCCGCCTTGGTGAGCGAGGGCAACGTAGGTTCCTTGGTGAACGGGTGCGGGTACAGCTTATCCGCCTTGGTGAGCGGAGGCAGCGTACGTTCCTTGGTGAACGGGTGCGGGATCAGCTTATCCGCCTTGGTGAGTTGGGACAGCGTAGGTTCCTTGGTGAACGGGTGTGGGTACAGCTTATCCGCCTTGGTGAGCGGGGGCAGCGTATAACCCTTGGTGAACGGGTGCGGGTACAGCTTATCCGCCTTGGTGAGTGGGGGCAGCATAGGTTCCTTGGTGAACCGGTGCGGGAACAGCTTATCCGCCTTGGTGAGCGGGGGCAGCGTATAACCCTTGGTGAACGGGTGCGGGTACAGCTTATCCGCCTTGGTGAGTGGGGGCAGCATAGGTTCCTTGGTGAACCGGTGCGGGAACAGCTTATCCGCCTTGGTGAGCGGGGGCAGCGTAGGTTCCTTGGTGAACGGGTGCGGGTACAGCTTATCCGCCTTGGTGAGCGGGGGCAGCGTAGGTTCCTTGGTGAACGGGTATTGGAACAGCTTATCCACCTTGGTGAGCGGGGGCAGCGTAGGTTCCTTGGTGAAAGGGTGCGGGTACAGCTTATCCGCCTTGGTGAGCGAGGGCAACGTAGGTTCCTTGGTGAACGGGTGCGGGTACAGCTTATCCGCCTTGGTGAGCGGAGGCAGCGTACGTTCCTTGGTGAACGGGTGCGGGATCAGCTTATCCGCCTTGGTGAGTGGGGACAGCGTAGGTTCCTTGGTGAACGGGTGTGGGTACAGCTTATCCGCCTTGGTGAGCGGGGGCAGCGTATAACCCTTGGTGAACGGGTGCGGGTACAGCTTATCCGCCTTGGTGAGTGGGGGCAGCATAGGTTCCTTGGTGAACCGGTGCGGGAACAGCTTATCCGCCTTGGTGAGCGGGGGCAGCATAGGTTCCTTGGTGAACGGGTGCGGGTACAGCTTATCCGCCATGGTGTTCGGGGGCAGCGTACGTCCCGTGGTGAACGGGTGCGGGTAAAGCTTATCCGCCTTGGTGAGCGGGGGCAGCGTAGGTTCCTTGGTGATCGGGTGCGGGTACAGCTTATCCGCCTTGGTGAGCGGGGGCAGCTTAGGTTCCTTGGTGAACGGGTGCGGGTACAGCTTATCCGCCTTGGTGAGCGGGGGCAGCGTACGAATCGTGGTGGACGGATGCGGGTGCAGCGTATTTACCTTGGTGAGCGGGGGCAGCGTAGGTTCCTTGGTGAAAGGGTGCGGGTACAGCTTATCCGCCTTGGTGAGCGAGGGCAGCGTAGGTTCCTTGGTGAACGGGTTCGGGTACAGCTTATCCGCCTTGGTGAGCGGGGGCAACGTAGGTTCTTTGGTGAACGGGTTCGGGTACAGCTTATCCGCCTTGGTGAGCGGGTGCAGCGTACGATTCGTGGTGGACGGATGCGGGAACAGCTTATCCGCCTTGGTGAGCGGATGCAGCGTACGAATCGTGGTGTACGGATGCGGGTGCAGCGTATCCACATTGGTTAACATGTGCAGCGTAGGAAACAAGGTGGGCGGGTGCGGGTGCAGCTTATTTTCCTTTGTCAGGGTGTGCAGCGTACGAGTCGTGGTGGACGTGTGCGGGTACAGCTTATCCGCCTTGGTGAGCGGGGGCAACGTAGGTTCCTTGTTGAACGGGTGCGGGTACAGCTTATCCGCCTTGGTGAGCGGATGCAGCGTACGAATCGTGGTGGACGGTTGTGGGTGCAGCGTATCCACCTTGGTTAACGTGTGCAGCGTATGAAACATGGTGGACGGGTGCGGGTGCAGCTTATTTTCCTTTGTCAGGGTGTGCAGCGTACGAGTCGTGGTGGACGAATGCGGGCGCAGCCTATCCGCCTTTGTGAACGTGTTCAGCGCAGGAACAGTGGTGGATGGGTGCGGGAGCAGCGTATTTTCCTTGGTAAGCGTGTGCAGCGTATGAACCATGGTGGACGGGTGCGGGTGTAACTTTTCCGCCTTGGTGAGCGGGGGCATCGTAGAAACCGTGGTGGACGGGTTCGTGTTCAGCGTATCCTCCTTGGTTAGCGTGTGCAGCGTTGGAACCTTGGTGGTCCGGTGCGGGCCCACCGTATCCTCCTTAGAGAGCGTCTGCAGCGTAGGATACATGGTGGACGGGTGCGGGTGCAGCTTATTTTCCTTTGTCAGGGTGTGCAGCGAACGATACGTGGTGGACGAGTGCGGGCGCAGCCTATTCGCCTTGGTGAACGTGTGCAGCGCAGGAACCGTGGTGGACGGATGCGGGTGCAGCGTATCCACCTTGGTTAACGTGTGCAGCGTAGGAAAGAAGGTGGACGGGTGCGGGTCCAGCTTATTTTCCTTTGTCAGGGTGTGCAGCGTACGAGTCGTGGTGGACGAGTGCGGGTACAGCTTATCCGCCTTTGTGAGCGGGGACAACGTAGGTTCCTTGGTGAACGGGTGCGGGTACAGCTTATCCGCCTTGGTGAGCGGGGGCAGCGTAGGTTCCTTGGTGAACGGGTTCGTGTGCACCGTATCCTCCTTGGTGAGCGTGTGCAGCGTTGGAAACTTGGTGGACAGTTGCGGGCCCACCGTATCCACTTTGGTGAGCGTGTTCAGCGAAGGAACTGTGGTTGACGGGTGCGGTTGCAACTTTTCCGCCTTGGTGAGCGTGTGCAGCGTAGGAACGTTGGTGGAAGAGATATTGTGCAGCGTATTTTCCTTGGTCAGCGAGTGCAGCGTACGAATATTGATGCACGGGTACGGGTGCAAATTTTTCGCTTTGGTTAGCGGGTGCAGCGTTTGAACCTTGGTGGACAGGTTCGTGTGCAGCGTATCCTCCTTGGTGAGCGTGTGCAGCGTAGGAACCTTGGTGGACGGGCTATTGTGCAGCGTATTTTCCTTGGTCAGCGAGTGCAGCGTTCAAATCTTGATGCACGGGTACGGGTGCAAAGTTTCCGCCTTGGTGAGCGGGTGCAGCGTTGGAACCTTGGTGGACAGGTTCGTGTGCAGCGTATCCTCCTTGGTGAGCGTGTGCAGCGTAGGAACCTTAATGGACGGGCTTTTTTGCAGCGTATTTTCCTTGGTCAGCGTGTGCAGCGTACGAATCGTGATGCACGGGTGCGGGTGCAACGTTTCCGCCTTAGTGAGCCGGTGCAGCGTAGGATCTTTGGTGGACGGATGCTGGTACAGCGTATCCGCCTTGGTGAGCGAGTGCAGCGTAGGAAACTTGTTGTACGGTAGCGGGTGTAGCGTATCCACCTTGGTGAGCGGGTGCGGAGACGTGGGCGGGAGAGGGTCCGCAGTAGGGGTAGTTGGATCAGGTGTGGGCTTCGGTTCTGGCTGGCTGGACGGCTTCGGGTACGGCGGCCGGCGTGGCGTAGTGGTGTGTGGTTGCGGCAGCGTTCTTATGGTGATGGTGATACTGTGGTGCGGTAGCGGTAGCGTAGTGATGGTGATGGTGTGGGGCGGGAGCGGCGTAGTGCTGGCCGACGGCATGAGAGGCTGGGGCCACGTTGTTGCAGGTGTGTGGTTCGACGCCCGCTGGGTACTGCGCCGCCTGCGGGGCTCCGGATACCGCTGAGACAAACAGGGCGACGAGGATCTGTGCGGAGGGTACGGGACGGGAAGGTTAACATTTCTACGTATATCTTTACTTCACCTCTTTATTTTTTGTATGCTGGTTTGTCTGGATGAAATTTTGTAATCGAAATTCAACACACTTCCCAATGTTCAATCATGCTGAAATTTGGCAAATTTATTTACTCTTGATGACCTAACATGAATAAGTCATTAAAATAACTGACTATCAAATTATTCTACTAAAAAAAATGGTTTACATTTTAATCGTATAAATGTCTTTTGCCAAAAGATGACGCTAGTAGAATTACCATTTATAGTGATCAAGAACAAATGCTAACAATTAGAAAGTTATAGAATCATTGGACAATTAATGTAGGGACTAAAAATAGTAATTATAAGTTTTTTTTAAATCTCCTTTATATAACCTTTGTTAATTAATTTAAAATATATGTGTGTTAAAAAAAGCATTTTTTTACATATTATTATTGCATTAATGACATTTCTCTGCTGATTGCTCGTCTGTCTTACTGTTGCGCTGCTTGCTGAATGAGTTTGATAACCTTGAAAGTGGTAGGCTTCACTTCGTAGAACTTCATCATATAAGTACTAATTAATAATTAAACTACTTAGTACTTTTCTACAATTGTTTTATTCTGTGACGTGTTTCACCGATTGACGGCATCGTTAGGTACAGAAATTTTGTTATTCGAGTTAGTTTTTTGTAGTTACGGGAGCGGAGGGGAAAATACACTTATTTGGGTAGGGTTGAGAAAACACGTTGATCAAGGGCTGGTGAGGCAGGATGATTATTATTTCTGCATCTCTCACAACTCCTTTCCGATGAAATTAATTTTTTCTCGCCACACCAACCCTTAATCAACGCGTCTTTTCTTTTCTCAACGCTGCACGACTATTTGTTTTTTCCCCTCCTCCCCCGTAACTACTGCGACAATGAACGCATAAAACAATCTTTCTGTACCCGACGATGCTGTCAATCGGTGAAACGCGTCGTACAATAAAAAATGTGTGGAGAAGTACTTGGTATTTTAATTATTAATGAGTACTTACATAACGAATTTGATGACACTGACTCATTTGCCATGTAATTACCCTAACCCAGTGGAGACTGCGGACTGTAGATATCTCGATGAGGAAGAAACATCATAGTATTCGGAGCTGGCTTGCAGACAGTTGGAAAATGAGATAAGGCACTGTATTGCAACATGGGTAGCTTGACAAAGAACGATATCATTGAAAAATTTTTAGAACAACGTGATGATTGTAAACTAGTGGTAGCCATGGTGACCAAGATTCTCAGGAAAAAACAGTATGTTAAAGAAATGTCATGCAGAAAGGAGTTGCCCCAAGAAAGAGCCAAGCCATTAATAATGCTCGGAATACTTGACCCGTCCTTACTATTGCCGAAGATAAGGGTGTGTTTTGTAGTAAGCAAAAATCAGACACAACCAGCAAGGCTGGTTGGTGTCTTTTGAAGATTTTTTCCCTACTGCTTAAAAAAAACCAAGGGGTCATCTTACTCCTCTACCCATATATATTTAGTCTTAAAAAATGAAATTATGTGGCGAGCTACCAATGATAGAATGAACGTTGTTGGACACTTTCATTGGATTCATTAACCGTCGATTGTGAGCAATCGCAAATATCCTCGCGATATCCACCGTAACATAGCTATCGACGGTTTTCCGACCCATATCCGGTATTCGGATATCCCATATTCCGGTAATCCACTTTTTCATTTCAGGCAAAAAGTACCGAGACTTGATTCAACAGCTTAAGCACTTAGTATTAATTCAATCCCTAAAGCTGTTAATAGTTAGTATTTTGTTGCTCCCTTGATGAAATAAACAAGAACAAAACAAAAATAAGATAGTGAAAATGAGTTGCAGACTGAATTTTTCTAATTATTTACAACTTAAGTTGTTATTTTTCGAAGTGCAACATTCTATTTGAGATTCCCTGCCGGCATTTCTCAAAGACACCGCTGGTAACAGGTGGAGCTAGCTTTTTCTATTTCCCAAAGCATTGTATAATCAGCGCATTTCGTATTCTAGGAATTTTTTTTAAAATCAATGAACCAAATCTGGCTTTAATTCTCCCCTTCTCGACAGCTTTGCCATATTTAGCCTTTTCCCTCACTCAGCTCCCCATTCACCGTGAACGTCTCACTACCTCTTTTATCTTCAACACCCTGTCGTCTGTGTTCCATTCTCATCTCCTCGCTCAGCCTATGTTCTACTAAACTATTGTAATATGGAGAGTGTATTGGATTCATCATTTGGAATGAGTGTATCCGGAATCAAGGATACGATTTTCTTGGAGGTTCGGTTTCACATGATTCAGCTCATAAAACTCTTTATTTTGACTTATTATAACACTAACGTAATAAAAAGTTAAAATTAATTCAAACCAAAACCCTTCACAAATTCGGAAGCTCCATATAATTCAAGTAATTTCTTTAGAAAAGTAACCTGCCTGACCTATTTATGGTTTTTGAGAATAGCAGGGCGGCTTAGCAAATTACAAACTATCAAGAAGAATAATGCCGAATTACATTAATCATTTTCATAAAAATGCAACTATTTCTACATCATGGAGTTTGGTGGAAGTTGAAAGAATTGCATGGAATGCACTCACTAATGGGCTTACATGGAAAATGCATCACTGATGTAAATATCTTGAGTGTTTCTAGAGTAAAATTGTCTATTCTAATGAGTCCTTATTAGGTACATTATATAATGTAACATACAGAATGAAATATGACTATATATATTTGGAAGATGGACGTATACAATTGTAATAGCACTGGTAATGATATCTCTGTAATGAGGAAAGTAATACCTGGAGGATAACGAATCCCTGGCGGATACAACGCTGATGGGCGTTGGGCATTTCCAAGCGTCTTCGTCTTCATTTTGACTACAGAAGTATATAAAATAAGGAAATAATCCAGGTCTTCCCTCCCCTTTGAAGAATGCAGTGTACACTTCTTTTAAATTGGAGGGGGTCCGGTGGCGTGTGGAAGGAGGAGAGGCAGGGGGTGAGGTGGTTATTAGGGGAAGAGAGCGGCGGGAAGGGGTGAGGACGGTAGGAGACCCCGATGGCTCAGACGCAGGGGATGAGGAAGTTGACGAAACTTCTTTTTTTAATGGCCTTCCCCGACTGTATGGCGCATCCTCGCCTTCTTCATTCCTCCTTGAATGGCAACCTGCAACACATGACAGGCATTAAGATGTCGGCCGCGCTCTGATAAACCTTCTCTTTGGAGAGAAATAGATAAATTGTGGACTGAATGCCGGCATTATTATTGGGCGCGGCTTTCCGGTAGGAACTCTTTCCAACACGTACACATTCGGGGACCAAAATGAATTCAAATTGATGCCGCGCGTTCTTTTTGATTCCCGTTAGAGCGAATGGACAAGAAGCAAATTGAGGAATTAAAATGGAAGCAGCTTGCCTTTTTCGTATGGGTCATGGCAACACAAACAAATGTGCTAATAGATTACCTCATTTGATGCATTAACTCTGCCAATTTATCATGCAGTCAAGACGTGTAAACTAAAACCTATTAAGGATCTAAAGATTCGTTTTCGTACTTACAGTTGAGAGATCCCATCTTTCCTTTCTTCTTATATATATATGTATATATTATTTCTCTTGAGTATAAATTGTACTTCGTCAGGTTTTGCTGGAGAACAATCATTAAATGCTTAAGTTTCCCTAGCAACGCTGTCGAACCATTTAGCCTTCTGACTATTGTTGTCCATAGGAGAATGCGTACGATGCGGGAGATTGCATTTTATTCTTAGTATGTGTGATGGGAACTGTGTTGCGATAATAAACTTGTCGTAATTCATCTGTGATTTAGAAATTTTATATGTTTTTGCTAGGCGCTGCATCCGCACCCGCATAATTATAGTTTTTTGTTCAAATGGCATCCTTAGAGAATTTTTCCATGTTTTACTTTGTGAGTAATTAAATTTTATTTTACTGTAAGATATCGCAATAATGCTCATCCAACTCGTTGAAATAAAGAATGCTAATGAATAAAATAAACATGTAGGCTAAGCAACGAAGTTAACAAAATGAAATTATTTTTTTTATTACTGATAATATATTACCACCATATATAATAATTACCATCTCATTAAAAAAAAGATCTCACATCAACTAAATCGAATAATTATAGTATCTTGCACAGTGTTTTTTTCTGCTGTATGTAAATCAATTTTTAATGTAAGATGTCAAAATATTGTTCTACATACACGTTGAAATAAATAATTCTCTCGATTAAATAAACATATAAGCTAATAAAACGAAGTATGCAAAAACTAATCATTATCGGTTTTAATACTGATTTTATTTTTAGCCATGTAATTTGAATATAACAAAGTGCCTCACATTGCACAAATCACTTTTTTATAGAGTTTTTTAATGTATTTGTTTGTGCATAATTAACTTAAATTTAAATTGTAAAATATTGAAATGCTATTCATCTAACACGTTGAAATAAAGAATTCTAAGTAAAAAAATATACACAAAAGCTAAGCAACGATGCTTTAAAAAACACATCATTTTTAGTTTTATTACTATTTATTTTATCACTATATCATTAAATGTATAATAATATCTCACATTGCACAAATCGCTTCTTCAAAGAGTTTTTCAATGTTTTTGTTTGTGAAGTATTTAATTCAATTTTAATTGTAAGATATCGAAATATTGTTCATTGAACATGTTGACATAAACAATTTAAACGAAGAAAAAAAGTCATAGCTAAGTAGAACATTATTCCAAAAGAAATCATTTTCTTCGTATTTAATATTCATTTGTTTATAACCATGTCATTTGAATAAACAACAATATCACAAATCACACAAATCGCTCCTTCATAAAGTTTTTCAATGCTTTTGTTTGTGCAGTATCTAATTCATTTTTTACTGTGAGATATCGAAATAATATTCATCTTCCACGTTGAAACTAAGCAATGAAGTTTTCAGAAATTAATCATTTCTATTTTTATTACTTATAAATTATTAACATGTCATTTGCATATACAATAGTATATATTTTTGCATACATCGAATTCTAATAGAGGTATTTAATGTTTTTTTTGCATTATTTGAATTATATAGTAAGATATCGAAATATTGTTTATCTAACACTTTGATATAATAGAACTCTAACGAATAAAATAAAGGTGTAAGTTTAGGAACAAAGTTTTCAAAAACAAATATTTACGGTTTTATCAGTTTTTAAAAATAACCATTTCATTTTAATATACTACAGAACCTCACAACTTAAAGATCGCTTCTTCTTTTTATAGTTTTTACGTTTCGTTTGTGCAGTTTTTCACTCAATTCTAATAGTAAAATATTGAAATACGGTTCATCGTACAAGTTGAAATAAAGAATTCTTAGTAATAAAATAAACACACAAACGATGTATGAAAAAAATCAATTTCGGTTTTATTACTGATTATTTTATCATTAGATCATTAAATGTACAACCGGATCAGGTATAGTTATATACAGGACCTTACTAAAGTTAAAAAAATAAGTTTTATAATTTTACAATGTTCCATTTACAATGTTTACAACTATAGCAAAAACTAACTTTTCTAGCACCCAATCGATCATTTTCCCGTTTAGATAATACAATTTGTGTTGATTCTCCTAGGAGATGATTTGAGTTTGTGAACAAACGATTCATCGATAATGTTTTTACTAAAATAGACAATTTTTAGAAGCATTTAGTTGTTTAGTTTCAAGAGATACAAAAACATCATACAGATTTGATGCCTCAAAAGAAGACACAGATGGGGATAATTCAAAGAATAAATTCGCCTTGAAGTGTTTTTGTCGAACATTTCCGCAAAGAGCACTGAAATACATTTCATAACGGTTTCATTTACAATTTTAAAATATCGTTACAACTACATGTAACTAACAATATACATTTTTATAGCATTCTTTTAATTATTTTCCCATTCAGGCAGAACGGGTTATGTATATTTTCAAGGAGATTATTTGAATTCGTGGACAAACAATTTATCCATAGTTTTTTAAACAAAAATATCCAATTCATTAGCTTATCGTCGTGTGATACACTTGAATACATGGCGCCGCACAAGAGGGGCATGGCGCACTTTACAAGAGAAAATTGTCTCCTTCCTCTGTCCATTAGCAAGGCACACAACACATCGTTTTACTCCCTGTTTTCTCTTCCTTGTAGGTGAATTATGGTCAGTGATACGTCGCCCTTCCTGGGGTTTGAACTGCTGCCCCTCTTTCTCTTTTTCTTCCTTATCTGCATCTTTAAGCTTGAATCAAGCAAACTAGTCTCCACCGATAAAGGTTGCTTCAGGCTTGAAAATACATGCCTGAATTAAGGTGTTGACACCTTGCTTATTAACATGCCAATGTAAGCCCTTCTATTATGAAAAGACTTGAGTGGTTCACCCAAGTTTGAATTTATTAAATTCTATTTCCATTAGAAATAGTGTAAACATGATTGCTCTATTTCTAATGGAAATAGAATTTAATACATTCAAAACTGGGTGAACCGCTCAATTGTCTTTTCCGAGGAAATACTTCAAATATAGAACAAGTAACAAAAGAAAACTATTCTAAAATAAACACACATATAATTCCTTGAAAAGCAAAAATAGAAAAAAAATCTAATAGGAATCATATCAGGCCATTCTTAAAAAGCCTAGTAAATACAAAAGTACTCGTATTCAATTAAATCAACAAAAAACTTGTAGGTCACAATGAATGAACACCTAATAACACACCCTAGCCACAAGAACTAGTGTATTGTGATTATTAACAGCTGAAAGCAATACTTAACTAGACAAAAGCTATTAACTTCTATAGTCTTGAGTTGATACAAGGGTACTAACTTTCAACCTTGACATGGCAAGGGAAAATCAAGTTGGGCAGCTTGACATAGGCTGGACTCAGGCTTGAAAAATTCAACCTTGTCATGGTAAGGAAAAATCAAGCTTGACGTAAGCTTACATGCTATGTGGGAGGTGGCCTCCCAGTTCCGAATCGTGGAAATATGCAATCAGCACATATTAGAACATCCATAGGAACGTATATTATATCATCTATGGAAACATACATTAGATTGCCCTTCCCTTTACGCCGTCGAAACATCAACAAATTCCGGCATGTTTTCAAGTTTCTCACATTATCCCCCTATTAAGTCTCTCGAATAATTTATAACATTCAGGGTCCCTAAGCTGGTGCTCAAGAATAGACGTAAAGGCTATTGGCGTGTCCTGTAATATTCCAAGTTGAGGGAGAGAGTTGTCATCTTCAAGTTGGAGCTCCTCTCCAAACATCCTTGACAAGCAATCAGCCACTACATTCTCGCTGCCTCTTATCATCATCATCACAGTCAATGTCAGGGCCCTCGGCCCAAAGAATAGAGCGCTGTAACGGTGCAACTTGAGTCCACCTCTTCAGCGTTAATGGCCGTGCAATTGCACATAGGGGAAAAGTGACGATTCAGAGTGAAGGGACCAGTGTTACCTTTACAGTGTTAGTGAAGGAGAAGAAGATGAAAGGCTACTAGTGAGCGGGTGCTATATGGTGCACACTAAATTTAAAAGAACTAAACCTAAGGCAAACGGGCGCCTGAACAAGGCCGTATGGAAAACAATTTACATCATTTTGAATTTTTCAACTGATTTTATAAATTTTTTTTTTGGGTCTTTGGTGCCAACGGGCACCAAGACAACATGTTTTCACTCCCTACGATTTTATTTTATGTTTTTTTTGTTGATTTATAACGATTTATTGCACTTTTTATTTTTTTCCAGAATTTTTAGGGTCCGGTATATATACTTATGGTTGGAGTATATAAAGTGGCCCTTATTTTTTTTTTTTAAGCTGATTTCAAAAAAATACTTTAAACATTAATTTGGTGCCAACGGGCACCAAGACAACAAATTTTCACTCCCTACGATTTTATTATATGTTTTTTGTTGATTTATAACGATTTATTTCAGTTTTTATTTTTTTCCAGAATTTATAGGGTCCGGTATATATACTTATGGCTGGAGTATATAAAGTGGCCCTTATTTTTTTAAGGCTAATTTCAAAAAGATACTTTAAACATTAATACTCAAGAAATTAAAGGCATAGGAAAGAAAACGGATTGTTTACCGAAATAAAATTTCTTGTGGGAGTCTGTAACTCTTAAAGCGTTTCTTATGAATGGGATAATCCCAGAGAGAAGCTGTAAGCGAGTTTTGTGGAAGGGACTTTTTCAAGCGTAAGGCTTGTGCCTTAATGAAGTCGTGTATTTTTGGTACTCTGTGTGCGTTTCTGATATCAGTCATTGGTACAAGTCGGCGTTGGTTTGTGAGGTAGCGCAACGTTTTATTTTGGAATGTCTCTAATTGTTGTCTATGAAATTTGGAGGAATTACCGAACAGTTCGCAGCCGTACAGCAGCCTCGGGCGGATAAATGATTTGTACATAGTGACCTTATCACGCCGCGAGATGTGCGAGCGTGTACACAGCAAGGGGTAGAGTGCACGACGTGCATTGAGAGCAGAGGACAGGGCTTGCTGTACGTGGGTGGTCCATGTCAGTTTCTCGTCGAAATGTATCCCTAAGAATTTGTGTGAAGAATCCATTGGTATACGAGAGGATGAAAAGGTGAGGGGTTTGGTAATATTGAAAGTTTGACGCCTGCGAAAGTTAACGAGTTTACTCTTAGCAGCATTAATCGAGACTTTCGAGGCGATCGTCCACTTATTAAGGAGAGAGAGGTGGTCTTGTATCTTACGAACGGCGTAGTTTCCATTCCAAGATCTTGCCGCGATGGCAGTATCGTCGGCAAACATGAAAGTGAGAGTTTGTGGAGAAGAAGGAAGGTCGTTGACATAGAGGTTGAAGAGGGTGGGAGAAAGGGTTGATCCCTGAGGAACGCCACAGTTCGTCACTCTCTCGCCCGACAGCGCGCCGTCTTCAGTGACACGAAATGATCTGGAGTTTAAAAAACTCCCGAACATTTTCGTCAGGTGGGGCGGGATGTTTGCCCTGCAAAGCTTAAGGATGAGGCCGCGATGCCATATCTGGTCAAAGGCTTTTGCCACGTCTAAAAAGAGAACGGCAGTATGTTGTCGTCTCTGAAAACCTTGCGCGATGTATTCCGCCAGCCGAAGGGCTTGC
The DNA here is from genome assembly GCA_963573305.1 of Pyrrhosoma nymphula. Classification (NCBI taxonomy): domain Eukaryota; kingdom Metazoa; phylum Arthropoda; class Insecta; order Odonata; family Coenagrionidae; genus Pyrrhosoma; species Pyrrhosoma nymphula. The sequence goes on along the minus strand of OY754336.1, from coordinate 52,940,247 downwards.
AGACCTGTAGAGTGGCCTTGGCGAAATCCCATTTGGTCTGGTCTGAGTACGTCATTTGTCCGTAGATGTGCGTCAAGACGGTTTTTAATTACTCTTTCAAAAAGTTTTGAGAGGTGAGAAAGTAGGGAGATAGGACGTCGGTTGAGTGGAATAGAAGGATCCTTGTTGGGTTTAGGAAGGAGGAAGAGTTTTGCTATTTTCCATTTAGACGGAAAATAACAGGAAGAGAAACAGTGGTTAAAGAGGGATACAAGGTGAAGAATGGCCGAGCGTGGCGCATTCCGGAGTTGTCGGTTGGAGATGAGGTCAAGGCCAGGAGATTTTTTGAGGTTTAGATATTTGATAATTAAGCGTAATTCCGTCTCCGTCACCGGGACAAACGGCGGTGCCGGGAGATACGAGAGACTGTCGTGGACAGCCTCCGCTTCCCAGTCATCATCCGTTAGTTCCCAGTCGTCTTTGATGGTAAATTGCGTCTGAAAAGTGTCAGCTAAGATTTCTGCTTTGTCGAAAGGATCGTTGATTAATTGGTCATTGTGTCTAAATGGAAGGGATCGGGGACTTTGCTTAGTTAAAGACTTCGCAAGACGCCAAACAGAATTATCTTGAATTGATAAAGAATTTATTTTATCCATCCATAGGGCGTTTCTATGGATGGTTATTTCTTTCTTCACGCAAGATGCGAAGAAGTTATATCGTCTTTTGTCGGAAGGAAGTCGGTGACGCATCCATTGCCTGCGGGCTTGGTTGCGTCGGTGGATTAAGTCGTGGATATGTGGAGGTAAGGGAGAAGGAGTTGGAGCAGGACGGTCGTATGGAAGTGAGGCGATGGAGAAGGCGTTTTGGAAGGCGTTGGTAATCTCGTCGACGTGATTGTCAATCGCGTCTGGAGAGTTGGAAGTGGGAAGCGGAAGGGAAGAAAAGGAGTCGTGGGCGTGGTTTGCAAAGAACTGCCAGTTGGTTTTAAGGAAGGGAGTGGAAGGAATGAGAGAAACAGTGGTCGTAATGTCAGTTTGAATCGGGAAATGGTCGCTCGAGAGATCTCGAAGGACTTTTGGGGTCGTCAGTTGGGAAACGTTAAGTGTCAAGCAGAAATCAAGAATGTCTTCACCACCTTTGGTGTCGACGTGCGTGGCAGACAGCGGTACTATGACGTTGACAAATAAGTCATTTGCCAGGTCGCGGAGGATTCTGCCATGCTGATTTTGAACTCTACAGCCCCATTCTAAATGCTTTGCATTCCAGTCACCGATCGCGACGACACGCCGGTCTGACGGGAACAAGAGACGAACTTCGTCCGGAACAAGGATATGAGAACAGGGTTGGTAAACAGAATAGAAATCAATGGTACCCGTTGGAGTTTGGAGGCATACACCAATGGATTCAAGTGTGCTAAGGGCGGGCGACGGCAGTGCTTTATGTTTTAGAGACTGTTTAACTGCGATGAGCACTCCTCCGTATTTGCCGGAGGGGCGGTCACGCCGATATATTTTATAATTGGGAATAAAAAATTTTATGCGTGGTGTAAGATGCGTCTCCTGAAGGGCGACAACATCGGGAGTGCCAGAGTTGATGAAGTTAAGAAATTCATGTTGGCGGCGTCGGATGCCGTTGCAATTCCAACTGAATAGTGAGATATTCTCTAGACGATTAGTTCCCATTCTCGAGCAGGGCGCAAATCTGCTGGAGAAGGAACATTTTCTTGTCTGTGATCGTCGGGAGAACACTTAATTGTTGACTGATGGTCATAAAAAATGAAAAAAGTGAATTGTCAGGTGTGTCTGGTGGGGTGGGTTGAGGGGTTGCGGTCGGGTTTGAAGGGGGTTGACGGAGAGGATTGGTAGAGGGAAGAGATAGAAAGCCGGCATTTGAGATTCTGATATGGTCCTTATCAGGGCCAATCTGCCAAGCGTTATGTGTGGGAATTGGTGCGGGTTGAGTTTCCCTTTGGGCTGATCCTTGGGGTGTTTGTTTCGCGTTACCAGCCAGTATGCGCTGGTGTGCCCACTTGAAGGCTGGGCATCCGCGATAATTGGCTGGGTGTGGACCGCTACAATTTACACACCTCGGTGGCGTGACACGGTCATGGCGTGTACAATCTGCTGTCGTATGCGAACCGGCGCACTTGACACAACGGGGCAGAATGTTACAGTAGTTTTTACTGTGACCGAAACCCTGGCAATGGTGGCACTGCAGCACGCCCTTAGGCTTTTGGTATGGTTCGATTTTAACGCGCATAGCCAGCAAGTAATCTACCGTGAGGAGATCGCAGGGTTGGTTTTCCTTAGTTAAAATGACGTGGTAAACTGGGGTTAAACGTTTGGGAACGGAAGTAAGACCGCGCAGTCGGTCTGCTTTTGTTGGTCGGGTTGTTTGAAGTTGCGTGACACTAAATACTTTAAACCCCTTCCTTTCCAATTCCGCCTTCAGCGCGGAGTCAGGAGTGTCGCCGTGTAGGTTTCGGATGCAGAATTCTGGGCGCCTGTCCTCTGCAGCCTGGTATGAGTTGAATTCCAGCTTCCTTGAAGCCAGGATGGAGCGGGCCGTCTGGAAGTCGGCGGCGGAGGAGCAATTGATGGCGACTGATGCCTGCCCCTTCAGGGAGCACTTTGGCGGCACAACAAGGGCTGCAGTAAGCTCGGCGGCGAGAGAGACCCACTCCTTCACGCCGTGAACGACGAGGGAAGGAATCTTGGGCGTCTTCGGAAGCTCAGCGCTGATCTCCATTTCCGGCTGATCGGCGGAAAGGAATTGGAAGGAGTTTGATAGAGGGGTGGTCTGGGGCTGGTCACTAGCACGCCTTTTGGCGGCTCGTCTACCGGTAACCATGGTGAAGCCATTGGCACCCTGGCTATGCTCTGTTTGCGTAGGTGGACCGTGAACGGAGTCTGAGGGGGCGACAGGGAGGGCAGTATTACTCACCGCTGAAGAGGTGGACTGGTGGCCAGATGAGATGATGGTGTTGTTGGCAGCAAGCATGATGATGCGGCGAGCAGCGGCAGAAGCGGCAGCGGCGGCAGGAGACGGAGAGGCGACTTCCGGTGTTGAAGATGTGGTCGGTGCAGTCAGTGAAGATGTAGGTTGAATAGGTGTTGTGATGAAGGATTGCGCAGGGCCGGTTGGTAGAGAGAATGATTTCGGGAACATTCCCTGAAGAGGCAAGTCTCCTTGTCCTGGCTGCGCTGCCTGAGCAGCGGCTGGTGCCGCCATCGCGGCCTGGGCCGAAGTTACTCAGATGCAATTGTGGTGGTTGAACTTGAAGTCGTATACAGAAGATTACCCAATGAAGTTGTCAGACCAGTATTAAAATATCAGTCGTGACTTGTCTTTAGTATCTACTAGAAACCAGGTGGGGCTCAAAAGTACAGAGAAAACTTTCTCAAAGGTCCCTCTCAGGGCCCTAGTAGTGAATTCAAGTTCTGAATTCGATCCCTTCGATGAATGTGAATCCTGATACTAGTGGAGTCCTTCGATGATCGTCCGGTGAATCCTGAATATGTGAATGTGAATTGAATGAATGATCGCTGCCTCTTACGTGATTGGTTCTGTTCTTATAAGGGGATAAATATTGAAGTAACCACCGTCCGACCTTTTCCAATTGCTTGAGGTGGCTTTGCATTCATGATAATACCTCATTATTATTGGTATGAAGTTCAAGTTCCTTCCCTCGTAAATACTGGTCGAATTTCTCGGCGGCGAAAATCACCACTAAGCATTCCGTGTAAGTAGGTGGTATATTTTCTTTCGGCATGGGTCAGAGTGCGTGTGGCGAACGCGACGGGGGCTAAGCTATCACCTTCCCATTGCGATAGTACCCCGTGTGACAGGCCGGGCCCTGCAACTCGGGATTCTCGGCAGCGCTATTAGGTTATGCGTCACTTTCATCACGAGCGAGCCTCGAACATATTCCCCCAATTTTTTACGCACATCGTCCAATGTCCCTGGTCGAACACCTCCAACACAAATTTTGCGCTCACATTCAGTTTTGGGAAGTTGGTAAATCCAACCAGTTCCTGCGGACAAATTGTTGGCCATATCGTTACTGATCTTCTTAAACCGCGCTCAGCTACCATTTGCGCCGTAGTTAGGGTAGTTTTGAGAAAGCACAATCGGATAGGGTAAATGACTTAATAAACGAAATATAGTTAAGCACGCCAAGGCACGGACAGAGAGAAAATATAATTGGTAAGGGTGGAGGGAGGGGAAGGAAAAGGTGGTGGCAACCATATAGTTATGAAAGTTAACTATTACACTATGTGGCAACGATACCTCGGGAACTGCAGTTGTGGATGGGCGGCTGCGTCGTGGCTTTCTAGACCGTGTCACCCAACGCACACAAGGAAGTCTCGGCGAATCTCACCTGAGCCCAGACTTAAATAGGGCAACCCCCATTCAATCGTTGTACAGACCGAAAGGACCCATTTATTTCGGGACACCCGCGACCTTGCAAGGGGAAGGCCTTGGGAGCATTTGTTCGAGGAGTAAAAGGCTGAGACTCCTTGCAAAATTTTCACTTTCATGAAGAGTTAATAGGCGTTGTAAAACGTGGCAGTGTATCTTTGAGGATAATTCTGTTTTCCAAGTTTCTGTTGGATTTATCATCAAGAAGAAACATTGTTTTTAGCATTGTACGGAAATAAGATGACAAACAAAGATAATCTTATAGTCATTATTCTCCCATCATAATATCTACCTCAGTGACCCTGGCCGAACAACACCCATGGGTGCACACCCGTGGTTACACACCCATGGGTGTTGACCAAAAACTACCATGGGTGTACACTTATGGGTGTCAATGAGCATACTCCTATCGATGTGCACCCCGGAGTGCACCTAGCAGTGTCACCCACCGCCAGATACAGAAAAAGCTCTAGGGGACGCAAGATATCGCGACGATTGTATCTTTCAAACTGACTGCCTGGCAGCGACTCCGCTTCCCTTATATATGTATCTCGGTTTTTTCGAGAACATTCGGCTCCAGAATGTTCGCTTCCGGACTTTTAAGGAGTGTGAAAAAATACAAACAGTAGAATATTCGCGACTTTTCTCGAACAAATGCCAGACGGAATAACGTATCGAGATCACTAGAATGGCCAAGACTTTTCTCGTAGGATAGCTATCTATGTGCTAGACAGAAACGTATAAAATACATCGACATCTACATATTACCCCGATAGCCGCCTCAATAGGCGCGTGGCGGGGTGTGTTGGGACACCAGCCGTTTACATATAAAAAGGAAACGCTCAAATGAAATGACACCAAACATTTGTTAAAGTCCCTTATTGTTCGAGGGAAAAACGAATTCCCATACCTATCCGTTCGGCAAAATATCTCTCTTAATTTATCGTTTCTGTCGGACCTAGAAATATAGTGGGGTTCTAATATGATGTTTTCCGTGTCGCTCTTAAAGATATCTATTCTCAATTGCTCAAGCAATCTAAGCCTAGCGCGCAGCCTCCGAGTCTCTAGCGGCTCACAACCTAATTCTTTTAACATCTGTGTAACGCTGTCTATACGCCCGTAGCTGTTTTTGACGAATCGCGCAGCTTTCCTTTGTATTTTATTAAGTTTCCGAAATAAGTCTTTCTGCACCGGATCCCATATGCTCGCTGCATATTCAAGGTGTGGCCGGACGAGTGCGAAATAGCACCTCTCTTTTACTTTTTCATCTGAAAATCTTCCAACAATACGCTTGACGAATCCTAGCTTCTTCAGAGCTCTGCCACAAATATTTCTTATATGTGTTCCCCACGATAGGTTCGAGGTTATCGTAACTCCCAGTTACTTCACTTCATCTATCGCCTTTATGTTAATACCATCCACAGCATATACATGGGGATAGTTGGACGACCTCCGCAAGAAATCTACCGCCGTGCATTTGCTTAGATTAAGTTCGAGTCCCCACTCTTGGCTCCACACATGAACGTTGTTTAAATCCGATGATAGAATTTCAAAGTCAGAGTGATCACTAATTTCGCGATAGATGACAGCGTCGTCAGCAAATAAACGTATTTTACTGCTAGTTCGAGAGCATAGGTCATTTATGTATATAATGAACAAAAGGGGGCCGATTACGCTTCCTTGTGGGACACCTAATGTCACTTTAGCATTTCGTAAGCCTGGAGCCTCTTTTTCTTGTCTAGCTAATAATTATGCTTCACAACCATACGTCAGCACGCTCCACACGAAGGTTTTAAAAAATCTTTTCCTTGAGTCAATTGAGAGTTGATTGTTTATCAAGAGATATGTATTTCTCAATGCTAAAATAACTGCTTTCAATCTACCCAAACAAATGCTTTTTCAATACTGATGAAAGTAACATACATTCTTCCATTTACCTCTAATCTTCTTTCTGAGATAAGTTTTAATTCTAAAGTTGCTTCTCTTGTTCGTTTACCATGCTTAAATCAAAACTGATCTTATCCGACGTATTGGTTTTGTTTTTAATTCTGGTTTTTTTAAATGATATTGATCATTTCGTTATGCAGGATAGAAGATAGTTCCTGAGTTGGCACTACTTGCGTTCCTGGATTCTAATGGTCTTGCTCTTAATGAAACCTGATGGCAATCTTCCATTCATGTAGCATTCAAGAGTTTTGTTGTTAAGCTCATTAGGAATTATATTTCCAAGCTTATGTTAGAAGTTCAACTGTTATTCCATCAGTCTGTGCTGCCTTTTTATCATTAAAGATTTTCCGTGATTAATCCTATTCCGATCAATAATTCGGAGTGAAAGTGAGTATTTTTTGACAATTTCACCATTCTCTACATAATCTGTTGGATCTTCTATAAAAATTCCTTGACAAGGGTCTTCAGTATATTCTTTCCACCATGTGCACACGTCCATGTTTTCAAAAAGTGTTTTCTGCTTTATCTTTTACAGTGTTACTTTTTATTTTTGGTATGTATTGCCGTGTCCTGATGGCTGAATACACTTTACCTAAGTCATTCTTGGCAAAGTCTTCTTCAACTTCCTCAATTTTCTCCTTCATCCAGTTCTTCTCTTCTCTCTATTTATTTGTTATTAAGTTTTCGATATTTTTATATTTGATTTTATGTGTCTTTCCCTTAACTCTATTACGCTGCTCTATCAACTGGAGTATCCACCACTGATTTCTTTACACTGATTTCTAATCTCATAAATCGTGCCATCATGTCACGTTGTGTAGGATCGAAGAATAATTGGAGCCAGAGGGTCGGCATTCGATGTCTTTTGTAGAATGGTGTAAACTATTATTAATATTCATATGTGCTTGCGGTTAATACGTGTGAGCACATTAGCAGTTGCAGTGAACTCTAGTTCTTCATAGAGGCTTCACTGGAGTACTGGAGAGGTTCGAAGTTATCGTAACTCCTAGATACTTCACTTCATCTGTCGCCTTTATGTTAACACCATCCACATCATATACATGGGGATAGTTGGACGACCTCCGTAAGAAATGTACCGCCGTACATTTGCTCAGATTAAGCTCGAGTCCCCACTCTTGGCTCCACTCATGAACGTTGTTTACATCCGATGATAGAATTTCAAAATCAGAGTGATCACTTATTTCGCGAAAGATGACAGTGTCGTCAGCAAATAAACGTATTTTACTGTAAATTCGAGAGCTTAGGTCATTTATGTATATAATGAGCAAAATGGGGCCGATTACGCTTCCTTGTGGGACACCTGGTGTCACTTTAACTGCATCAGAGCTAATTCCGCCAAGAACTACTTTTTGCTTACGATCACTCATAAAGTCGCGTATCCAGTTTACTACTGTTTCGTTTAGCCCGCATGGCTGTAATTTGTTTAAAAGTTTGTTGTGAGGTACCGTGTCGAAAGCTCTCTTAAAATCTAGAAATAATGCGTCCACTTGTCTTTTCGATTCACCAGATTTGGGAACATCATGAAGAAAGAGCGCGAGCTGTGTTTCACATGATCTACCTTTCCGGAAGCCGTACTTACAGCCATGGAGGAAGTAACGACTGTTCTGGAACGTCAAAATATTGTTAACGACGATATGTTCCAGTATCTTGCTTATAATCGACATTAATGAAATTGGTCGATAGTTCCCTGGGTCGTGTTTGTTTCACTTGTTGTTTATCGGTGTAACGTTTTCAATTTTCCAGTCAATTGGTATCTTTCCTTCAGACAATGACTTCTTGAATATTATGTCTAAGAACGGTGCGATCTGTGGCTCTAACATCCTTGAGGACACGCGCGGGTATTCCCTCCGGACCCGGAGATTTACTATTTTTTATCGACCGTAGCTGTTTATTAAAACGATGACGCGGACGCGCGCGCGTGCTACATAAGAAAGTACAACTATTCGATAACTCGACTCAGAGTCGACTGACGAAAGACACGAACGAATAGCGTGCGGGCTGACTGGCGGGGGCGCAGCGGGCGGCAATGCAGGCGGCCCCGCAAGGGGGGGGGGGGGCGCGCGCCCCCCATATGTATCCGCCACTGTATAAATCACAATATTACGTATTAACCACCTACTATTCAGAAACTACGAAAATAATGAGAAAATGTATTATTATCGCAATCCAATTGCAAACTGCACTAGTCATGAGGGTCATTTGTTCAAAACATTATCGTATTTCGCATTTCCCTTGTCCTTCGTTCGCTGCGAGCTCAGCAGATGGCGACACTTGCGAAGGATGTCCGAGGAGGATGACGAAGGAGTCTTAACGACGATTTCACTGGTAAGTATGAGAATCGTTTGCAGTACAGTACGTAGAAAATCGTTGAAATCACTACTGGCGCCGCTGAAAATGTAATTATTGCGGTAGTTACTGGAAGTACATATATCGAAAAAAAATGGACGATCGCAAAGCACAAGAGCGGAAGTCGTGGTAAACCACAGGGGGAGCCTTTGGAGGCTTTGGAGATTCTCTAAAACTCGAGCCCAAAGAGTATGTAGTATCCCTGCTCGAGCCTTTGTGTCCCGGAATTGAAGCCACCGTTGAGGTAGGTCTACCTCAACGGAAGCCACTGCTTTTGCGCATCCGGTCATCTTGTTCTACGCAAAACAAAGCATTTTTCGTAAGATTCCATTGTGTTAAAACATGCGTTTATATGCAAACCTTTGTATGTCACGCATGAAATCAATGATCATACTTATCCCGGTATTCTTGAACGATAATTGATAATGCTACTGTTACTCAAAAGCTCTTACAAGCACTGCAACAGCATTAAATAAGTCGACGGTCATGGGGTCTGCCGCAATTAATTCCTCGAGCTCTAAGTAACTGTTAATGCTGATTTGTATTTATCACGAGAGTATATGATAAATGAAAAATGTTGAAACAGATAATAACAACTACATCTAATACCGAAGCCCCATATGTTAGTATTATTCAATTGTGCATGACGATACAGTACGCGGTACGAAAAAAGGGGACTGCTGAGAATTTCTACTTTAAAGCGTACCTTTTAATACTTAATCCTTTGATTGTCACTCATGATATAAATGATCAGACCTATCCTACTGTTCTCGTTCGACAGTTTTTCGTAATAATGATGCGTAAAAGTCGCAGCAAAAACGGGACGGTTGGACAATCAGCCACTATGAAGAACTAGAGTTCACTGCAACTGCTAATGTGCTCACACGTATTAACCGCAAGCACATATGAATATTAATAATAGTTTACACCATTCTACAAAAGACATCGAATGCCGACCCTCTGGCTCCAATTATTCTTCGATCCTACACAACGTGACATGATGGCACGATTTATGAGATTAGAAATCAGTGTAAACCATTACTGGATGGAAAAAACGGCTCTGAAACAAAAATGTTTACAGAATGATTAACATCCAAAAAGAAGCAATCCAAAGCATTTCTTTTATGATAAATTAATGACACCAGCCACCTAGATACGGAATGGAATGTGAGACACAATAAAAGACGGTGTCTACAAAATTATTCAGGTTTGTTGTTTTCAAATATTACAAATGGCATCAACAGCTGGGCCTCCGATTCAGCCGACTCATTCACCTCGTCTTCGTCGAGTAGCTCACCCACCCCTGCCAACACCGTATACTTTTCTGGGTTCACTTCGCGAGGCCGGTGGTATCTCATTCCATGATGAGCAGATTCTGACAGTTTCTTCCCCATTTCTCGGCTCGTATTACGGCTTGGGATCGTCTTACTCCAAAGCTCGCTGAATCGAAAGACAAGAACTGCTAATTCCCCCGCGTGACCATCCAACACCACCACCCATCTCTCTAGGTGGTGTTGGGCCATCTCACGCCTCCCTTGGCCGTAACGTCTTCTCGCTCAAGATGAAAAAATGTCACTGCTAATTTTTGGACAAGACGAAATTCCTGAGCGCGAGACACGATCAGCGAGAACGATATGGGAAAAATATGGGAGAAATGGAATATAATTTAAACAGCCAGACAATCTTCGGTTGCATCCACATATGACTAAAGTCCTAGTTGCTAACAGAGGAAATAATGATGTGAGGATTATGTTGGATAGAGAATTAGGTACTAAAAAATTGATAGAGTTTGACTAGGTACTTAGGAAGCAAAATAACTTCTGATGGAAGGAGGAGGTACAAAAGATTAACAGGGGAGAACACTGGGAGCAAAGATTGCATTTAACAATAAAACACGACACTTCCAACTCCGCCAATATATTGCTGATGAAAAAGCTGCTTAAGATCTTTACGTGGAGTGCATTGCTGTATGGCAGCGAGAAATGGACTGTGGTACAAGGGGAGAGGAAACTACTATAGGCTTTTCAGACGTGGTGTTATAGAAGGAAGTGCAAGATATGCTGGGCCGGGTGAGTGACAAATCAAGAGGTACTGAGAGTAGTTAACAAGTGCGGAACCTGAGGAGAAGAGGAAAAAAAAGATGGTATGGATGGATAGGTTATCTACTGCGGCATGAGGTATTTGTGAAGAAAATTTTAGAAGGGATGATAGAAGGTAAGAGAGGTAAGACCAAGATTGAAATATTGGAAGCAGATAATGGAGGACATGGGATGTGAATGGTTTTAGGAAATGAAGCGGATTACAGAAGATAGCGAGAATTGGAAAGCTGTCAAACAGCAATCCTGATGGAATTCCAACTGGAGAATAAAAAACTTTAATTCACAATTTCTTCTAACAACTCTCCTTCCAATCCCTCAACATACATGTTGTAAAGAAACGGTGATAGCAAGCAAACCCTGGCTGACCTTCTGACTTTTCAGACCCCCCTTCCCAGATCTCTAACGAGAGGTAAAGGACATTGAAAAAAATTTAATGGGGATTTCACCATGTACTTTTGGCCAGAATGATAGATTAAGTTTGTCAATTTTCCACCCATAAGTAAATCATATAATTTTAGAACACAATTAAACTAAATAATAATGCATTTTGAGGTTGGTTAATAAAATACATACACGTTTGTAATCAATATGATGATTATAGCACAAAAGGTCGTCATTATCAAAAAATTATTAAAAAAGTAACCCAAATCCATCACAAAAAACAACACAAATATTATAGTTATAAACTCCCTTATACATGGAATAGACTTCTTCGAAATTAATTTTTACTTCTCAAAATCATCAACTGCCGGAATTGTTTCTTTATTAAAAAAAAAGACCATTGTTGTTCTTATAAGCCCGACGAATCCGGCAGTATAGCATGGCGAAACTGATGCAAAATATTGAATAATTACTCGCAGATCCAAAAGCCTGAATATCAAGATATACACAATGAATTGCAAAGATCTACAACAAAGTTCCGACATATATTATTTATAAATAACAGGCATTTTTGTGTTTATTTCACTCTATAACAATACATTAACAAATGTTTCAAACAAGTATTGAAATCTCTAATTTTTATGCTCATAAAATCATGTGATAGTGCTGCCTAGTAAAAAATAAATACATAATTAATAAATTGATAATTATGAATGAAACATAAAAATGTAGTGACCGTCAAGGCAACAAGTCGGCTCACAACTGTGCGTCATGCAACATCCCTGTCTGTGGCACACACTCCAAGCCCACTTGTCTCAACTGTCTCGACATTTAATAAAGGGTGAGTTTGTTTTATATACATAGGGCGTATACAATCTTTTTACATCTGAAAGTTTTGATATGCTTTTATAAAAAATAAATTTGTATATCTAATCAAGTTGTGGGTTTTGTAGGTTCACTCGTGGCCAACATACCTCAACTACACTGACTTTGGGATGCAACTAAACCAAGAACTGGACATTTATAGTGATATAAAATTGTGGAAATATATGCGTTCTTATTGGAAAAAAAGTTATGAAGTAATAGTTGAAGTTTTTTTAATCTTTGTACCCATGTAATAAACCATGGCTCATTTTTATTAGGTTTTTTTTAAAATTGTGTACATTTTCATGCTTCAAAAACTTGAAACCTTTTCCTTAAAATAATAAGCCAAATAGTAATTTTTTATTTTTTTATAACCTTTATTCAATATTAAAGAGTGTAAAATTTTTGTAAGTAAGCTAGTTGGACGTAAAATTACTAAAATCTTGTACTTTAACAAAAATCTCATTTTTTGTGATGCGTTTTTTTAATTCTGAAAAAAATACAATGGTAATAAAATATTTTTTTAAACACATGGTTTGAGTTTATATACCTTGAAACTTAAATGTATAAAGTTATAAAAAAAAACAAAAATTTAAATTAAGCTATAAAACAATTTTTTTTATTGCGAGTCAGGGTGACCCGCGGCGACCACATTAGGCTACATGTTAGGTGCGACTACTCCCGGGTGAACTTATATTCATACCTGTAAATAAAAAATGCAACAATTACATGGGTTGAATTAACTGAAACAGGATAATTCACACACAGACTGCATAAAATATAACTCTCTAAAAAGTAATTGCAACTTAACAAAGTGAATCTTATAAAAGTAATGACAATATATTGCTTATTTATGGTCAATAATATGACTCATGGGGATAAAAACAGATGTCTATCTTTCACACAGACATTCGCATTGACAAAAGTATTATAATTAAGATTTTTCAATTTAGTGACAAGGGAAAAATGAGCAACACAACCGTTTTGTGATAAACAGAAGGGACAAGGGAAATATCTGATCGTGGGCATAATATGTATAGCATCCCACGCAAACGTTATGCCTAGTCCACCACAGGTCGCCAGCTCTAAGCATCTAACAGAGGTCTCTTCATCCTAATCTTCAATGGGGTCCACGATTGAGGTTGGCCTTGGTCTTTGGTTGGTTAATTAAATGTTTACATCACCAATGTATTAACTTTTTAAATGTTTTCCATTTATATGCTTGGACAGATTACGGGAAAACAATCTGATGCCAATGTTTGTAGTTTGAAGGTAGGCATTGGCAAACTTCACTTTGGTGACGGAAGATGATGACCAAAGCATTACTTTGGCACAATGGTGATCGTGGACGCTCACCTCAGAATGCATGTGAATTTGTACTGTATAAAATATTAAAGCAATAACCAGCTTTGCATTATCATCTGCACGTCATAAAAATGATAGTCACTACTTTGAACATCACAAAGGCATGAGTGAGATGAAGGAGGCCAGATTAAAACTTTCCTTCATTTTCATGCAATTTCATGTCATTCAAACTACTTTAGCTTGCTTCAAAAAACTCTTGTCAGCGTCAACATACATGGCAATCATCCAAAGAGTCGATGCCTTTTTGTGTATCAAGACAAAATATTTCAAAGCCCATGTTGGTGACCCCCTGTAGACAGGTGATATAAAAAGGTGTGGCTGCTTCGTCCTTCGGGAGACTGCTTGCAGAGCGGCGGGACGAGGAAGTGAAAATGAGGACGAGGAGAAGAGGTGACTCTTTGGAGGATGTCAAGCACACACTGTTTTCATTGGAATGTCAATGGGAAGTGGGCATCACAGAGAGCTTAAATGATTTAACAGAGTAAATCCAATTGAAAGTTGACAAATATTCAACATGCATTGACAGAAATCCTTTCTTTTTGGAGTCATGAATCATAAAAGGACACAAAAGTACAAGATATGTAAATTAAAAAGGCAGACTATTACATATTTTGGTGTAAGAACATGAATAAATGTTTCCTACCTTCAATCATCCAATGATCTTTATCTTTGTGGCTACAAGGCTCCCAGGGTTTGTTTGATTGCATCGTATCTGATCAGGAATAGAAAGGAAGAATGGGGAGAGTTTTATGTACCCTGTTAAAAGTTTCCCCCCTTTTCCAGGGTAGTTCCCCCCTGTTCCAGGGTAGTTCCCCCCTGTTACCTCTCAGGAACCAGGGAAAACAGTGAGGGGAACCTGCATGTTCCCAGGAGAAAAGGCAACGCTCTGCGGAACCTTTGCATTCCTGAATGAAAAGGGGGAAACCTTAATCCAGTTTCAAGTTTATCAGAAAAAATATTTAGAAACCTATAGACATTTGAAATGGGAACAATCACACATAGGACTGAAGGAAATACCAACACTAATAATGGGTAAATTGAGGAGCACCTGTTCATAAAGATGCATTCGTATCATACCAATGATAAGGGAAACTCAACGATCATTCGAATTAGTGGGAAATATGGGAACTGAGATGACGGACTTAGCACGATCGCAAAATGTCCGCCTTTTATAAGAAAATTTAAAAGGTACCATTAACGCTTAAATTTCAAATGACGAAAGCGTTGAACTTGCGTTTTATAATATGTAAAAAGTAATTTGATATTGCGTTTAAGAAAATAGTTCTATGTTAGTATTAAAACCTCTTGTTATTTTCCATGACTTTCGGTAACACCCGCTATGAGTTTTGCTTTCATAATTCGCGGTCTTGGCTTCGACCAGTGAGGGAGAGATCAATTTCAAGCAGTGTGAGAAATACGGAATGAAGATAAATAATAGAAAAACAAAAGTAATGAGATTCTTTAGGACAAAGAAAGCGAAGCTTGTGATAAGAGTAGGAAGTCACAAACTGGAGCAAGTAGAACAATTTAATTACTTAGGTAGTACGCTAGAAGAAACAGGACATAGTAGCAAAGACATTAGGAAGAGAATAGGGCTAGCGAAGGAAGAGTTCAATAATAGAAGGGAGCTGATGGCGGGGACCTTAAGTAAGGATGTAAAAAAGAGTCTAGTGAAGAGCTTGATATGGAGTGTGGCGTTGTATGGGGCAGAAACGTGGACCTTGAGAAAGGAAGACGAAAATAGGCTGAAGGATTTTGAGGTGTGGGTGTGGAGGAGGATGGAGAAGGTGCGTTGGACGGAGAGGAAGACAAATGAGGAAGTGCTTGACATGGTGGGCGAGGAGAGGAAACTTATAGATGAGATTAGGGGAAGACAGGGTAGGTGGCTGGAAGGGGTAGTGAAGGACGGTGGTTTGCTGAAGGCCGTGATTGAGGGTAGGATGTTGGATTAGCGGGGAAGGGGAAGGAAGAGAATCGGTTTTATGGACGGCATGAGGAAAGGTAGGACTTATACTGATTGTGAGATGAAGAAAGAAATACTAGAGGTATAAAGGGCACGGCACGTGTAAGAGTTTGTTGGATATTCTCTGACTTTCATCACAACCTACCTCTAACCGGTAGATTACTGTAAGGAAGGCCTAGTTACACGGTACATTAGAATGTACAAGTTCCTGTACATTTGTGTGAATGGTTTTATGTACAGATTCTTGTACATTTACTTGGCCAAGATCAACGAATAGGTGGCTACACGTTACATTTTGTCGGACAAGTTTTCGCACATTTTTAGATGCGCATCATGCCTTTTCATTTGTTTTTCCAATTTATTTAAACCTTAGGCCCGTTATTTAAACCGATTTCAATGCAGGAAAGCCGTCGACTTCTAGGAAGCAGACGACAACTGTATAGAATCACCCAATCACGAGTAAATGTGTATAGAAACGTAGGGTAGATGAAAAGTCGAGATGTGTACAATGTCGTTGGGTAAGTACTAGGAAGGATAATTAAATATTAAAGCATGGTATCGCGTAGTAGTACATTCATAGTACGAAAATGAAAATTATAATTTTTTTTGTTGGCTCATCGTTGGGTAATTGTATGTTGGGGAACCGTAGGCTCCCGCAACACTCCCTCGCCTGTACCTCGGCGTTCTCTGGAGCGCGTCGGGCGTTCCCAGGTCACTCGCCGCACGCTCCACCGCGGACCAGTGTCGACACTCCGCTAACGCTCCCTAAAACGCTCCCAGTGGGCCATAATCTGCTCCCCGGACACTACCGCGACACCTCCTAAGTGCTCCCACAACACTCAACAACTACTTCCAGAACACTCCGCTCTGACTCTCCGCCAACACTTAATCGTCGCTCCCGTTTCGCCTGGGTATGCTTTCCCCATGCCTTTTTCATGGCTTACCATTTTTCATTCAAATCGTATTTTTCTGGCAGAAGTGAATTCTGAGAAGCAAGATTCTGTCATTTACTAGACATTATAATGTATATTATATAAACTTTGACGATAATACTTTTTTTTTGGACTTTTAAGTGCGCATGCTTTTATACGGAAAAGACTGGTTACTTTCTTAACTTTGCATCAGATATTACTTTAGAATTTTCAATTATTACGCGTTTTATTATTTTCGAAACATCAAAATTTTGCACAAATAGATAACGTGATAGGGTACCACGAAAAATCATAGTGAAATAATTCTCATATCATATAATAGTATGAGAATATATTGAAAGTGGTACAGACGGAATACCATGCACAAACATGGAAAAAGGGGAAAAATATATAGGAACAGATCGGCACTCCCAACTGATTCCTTATTTTTTATAACATCTTACAAAGGAACTGAATGTTACGTTTAATGCAAATACCTGCATTACATTTGCAACACTAATTTCGGGTTCGTATAGTGGGGGCTTGCAGGGAACACAGTCTACGTACTCCCAAAGCGCAACTCGTAGGAAGGTGATTTGGTCCATGAAAATGGATATCAACAGAAACTCTTCCAAGTAAAAACAAGATTATTAGTTCAATTCTACCAATAATAACAACATACACTGGATTGTATCTGTTCAGAGAATCACGAATTCCCAGATTATCTGCTCAATGAAGGTGAATGTCCGTTCCCACGTTTATTTATTTTTATATTTTGGCTACAAAAGATCCATGAAAGATCACAATTTCCACATAGATAGAAAAAAGATAGGAAGTAGTGTTAAATGAGCTGAGAAATCAAGTGAGAAAGGAGGGCTACCGTAATAAGTAATTGAAAAGTAGCAATGATGCAAGTTACCATTAAAGAAATCCCTCTTAGTGTTACAGAGAAAATGCATTTTATGAAAACTTTGAGAAGAAGTAATTCAATAATTGGGGGTTTGATGAAATGTAATCGCCTACTGAAAAACATTTTGGGTAGATAAAGATGGGAAGCTAATAATAGAATATGTAACACGAAGGATTTTGAATTGCCAGATTAAGAAGGAATTAAAATAGTCAAGCGAAATTTGGATGGAGCGGAGATACACAACAAATCAATCTTCTGACTGATGGCAGCTGATCATGAACGATGATCCATCGCTACCTGCCCTAAATCGGTAGAATAACATCCATAGTATTAAGAATGTTTGTATGTCTATCTTTTACACCAATCTACAGTTTAAATCTGATCGTACTGAAACTTTGCTGACTAATAGTCCAAGGCAGGAGAAAAATTATAGGTAATTTTAAAAATATCTCACAGGGCCCCGAAAGTTCACAATAAGTGGCGCTTTTGTGGAATACGCTACGTGTTGGGTTTTGTGCAGTATTTCATGTTTTACTTTTTGTAATTACTTCCGCTCAAGATATATGGTTCGGATGTATTTATTAAAAAAATTGGTTGAATGAATGATGTTTCTATTTCATTCAATCAATGGTCTTTTCCAATTATTATTTGCCTGAAAACCACGTTATTAGCTGCGAAAAGGCACAGTATTCTCTGAAATCAACAGTAGCATATTTCCTTGAGAACCAGATTTTGTTCTTCAACGCATTTAAAATTCATTATTTTTAACTAAGCTGATTAGGAATGCTAAGCATTGGGATTTGTGTAGTGGTTTATTTTATTGATTTTTAAAACTACTTTCACTCAAAATAGAGAGTTAAGACTTATTTAATCAGATCTTTGAAAGAATGAAATTTCTCATTTTTAAAAATCGATACTCCTCTTACATAATGAGTTATGAAGGAAGTGTAAACCCAAACAACGCCTAATGGAAATTCAGCTAATATAGTTATAATTAGGATATCAGAGTCAAAGTAATACAAGTGACATCAACACGAAAAAAGATATGAGCGTATATATTCTAAGTTGGTAGCGTCGGGTACCGTAAGGTAGCTACAGGAAAGGGAATACATGTGTACGAACGTAAAGTGATACGTTCTAGCTGCCGAACACATAAGCTACTTCGCTCTCTGTAATTTCGTACCGGAGTAAAGTGATACAGGTGACACTGCGCGATGTGTTTCACTTGTATTACTTTGACTCTCAGGCCCTCATATTATGTCATGACAGGTTATAAACATCTGAGTCTTACCATAATTGTCACCATTCATCGTCGCCTGTAGTTGCATAAGGGGTAGTTGGGGCAGGAGTGGGAGTCCACACAAGCGGGGTACTGAGGTGCAGCAGCGGGAGCACCGTGGCGAGAGTGTGCTGGGGCCGCATAGCCACCGTTGTGAGCGGATGCTGCATAGCCAGCATAGTGTGCTGGACCTGGCACGGCGTAGGCATTTTGGTGAGTTGGTGCAGCGTATCCGCCTTGGTGAGCGGGTGCAGCAAAGGTACCTTGGAAAAAGAGCGCGGGTGCAGCGTATCCGCCTTAGTGAGCGGGGGCAGCGTAGGATTCTTTGTGAAAGGGTGCGAGTGCAGCGTATCCACCTTGGTGAGCGGGGGCAGCGTAGGTTCCTTGGTGAAAGGGTGCGGGTACAGCTTATCCGCCTTGGTGAGCGAGGGCAGCGTAGGTTCCTTGGTGAACGGGTGCGGGTACAGCTTATCCGCCTTGGTGAGCGGGGGCAGCGTAGGTTCCTTGATGAACTGGTGCGGGAACAGCTTATCCGCCTTGGTGAGCGGGGGCAGCGTACGTTCCTTGGTTAACGGGTGCGGGAACAGCTTATCCGCCTTGGTGAGCGGAGGCAGCGTACGTTCCTTGGTGAAAGGGTGCGGGTACAGCTTTTCCGCCTTGGTGAGCGAGGGCAACGTAGGTTCCTTGGTGAACGGGTGCGGGGACAGCTTATCCGCCTTGGTGAGCGGGGGCAGCGTATGTTCCTTGGTGAACGGGTGCGGGTATAGCTTATCCGCCTTGGTGAGTGGGGGCAGCGTAGGTTCCTTGGTGAACGGTTTCGGGTACATCTTATCCGCCATGGTGAGCGGGTGCAGCGTACGAATCGTGGTGGACGGATGCGGGAACAGCTTATCCACATTGGTGAGCGGGGGCAGCGTATAAACCTTGGTGAACGGGTGCGGGTACAGCTTATCCGCCTTGGTGAGCGGGGGCAGCGTAGGTTCCTTGGTGAACTGGTGCGGGAACAGCTTATCCGCCTTGGTGAGCGGGGGCAGCGTACGTTCCTTGGTTAACGGGTGCGGGAACAGCCTATCCGCCTTGGTGAGTGGGGGCAGCGTAGGTTCCTTGGTGAACGGGTGCGGGTACAGCTTATCCGCCATGGTGTTCGGGGGCAGCGTACGTCCCTTGGTGAACGGGTGCGGGGACAGCTTATCCGCCTTGGTGAGCGGGGGCAGCGTAGGTTCCTTGGTGAACGGGTGCGGGTACAGCTTATCCGCCTTGGTGAGCGGGGGCAGCGTACGAATCGTGGTGGACGGATGCGGGTGCAGCGTATCCACCTTGGTGAGCGGGGGCAGCGTAGGTTCCTTTGTGAAAGGGTGCGGGTACAGCTTATCCGCCTTGGTGAGCGAGGGCAGCGTAGGTTCCTTGGTGAACGGGTGCGGGTACAGCTTATCCGCCTTGGTGAGCGGGGGTAGCGTAGGTTCCTTGGTGAACTGGTGCGGGAACAGCTTATCCGCCTTGGTGAGCGGGGGCAGCGTACGTTCCTTGGTTAACGGGTGCGGGAACAGCTTATCCGCCTTGGTGAGCGGAGGCAGCGTACGTTCCTTGGTGAAAGGGTGCGGGTACAGCTTTTCCGCCTTGGTGAGCGAGGGCAACGTAGGTTCCTTGGTGAACGGGTGCGGGGACAGCTTATCCGCCTTGGTGAGCGGGGGCAGCGTATGTTCCTTGGTGAACGGGTGCGGGTATAGCTTATCCGCCTTGGTGAGTGGGGGCAGCGTAGGTCCCTTGGTGAACGGTATCGGGTACATCTTATCCGCCATGGTGAGCGGGTGCAGCGTACGAATCGTGGTGGACGGATGCGGGAACAGCTTATCCGCATTGGTGAGCGGGGGCAGCGTATAAACCTTGGTGAACGGGTGCGGGTACAGCTTATCCGCCTTGGTGAGCGGGGGCAGCGTAGGTTCCTTGGTGAACTGGTGCGGGAACAGCTTATCCGCCTTGGTGAGCGGGGGCAGCGTACGTTCCTTGGTTAACGGGTGCGGGAACAGCTTATCCGCCTTGGTGAGTAGGGGCAGCGTAGGTTCCTTGGTGAACGGGTGCGGGTACAGCTTATCCGCCATGGTGTTCGGGGGCAGCGTACGTCCCTTGGTGAACGGGTGCAGGTACAGCTTATCCGCCTTGGTGAGCGGGGGCAGCGTAGGTTCCTTGGTGAACGGGTGCGGGTACAGCTTATCCGCCTTGGTGAGCGGGGGCAGCGTAGGTTCCTTGGTGAACGGGTGCGGGTACAGCTTATCCGCCTTGGTGAGCGGGGGCAGCGTACAAATCGTGGTGGACGGATGCGGGTGCAGCGTATCCACCTTGGTGAGCGGGGGCAGCGTAGGTTCCTTGGTGAAAGGGTGCGGGTACAGCTTATCCGCCTTGGTGAGCGAGGGCAGCGTAGGTTCCTTGGTGAACGGGTGCGGGTACAGCTTATCCGCCTTGGTGAGCGGGGGCAACGTAGGTTCTTTGGTGAACGGGTTCGGGTACAGCTTATCCGCCTTGGTGAGCGGGTGCAGCGTACGAATCGTGGTGGACGGATGCGGGAACAGCTTATCCGCCTTGGTGAGCGGATGCAGCGTACGAATCGTGGTGTACGGATGCGGGTGCAGCTTATCCACATTGGTTAACGTGTGCAGCGTAGGAAACAAGGTGGACGGGTGCGGGTGCAGCTTATTTTCCTTTGTCAGGGTGTGCAGCGTACGAGTCGTGGTGGACGTGTGCGGGTACAGCTTATCCGCCTTGGTGAGCGGGGGCAACGTAGGTTCCTTGTTGAACGGGTGCGGGTACAGCTTATCCGCCTTGGTGAGCGGATGCAGCGTACGAATCGTGGTGGACGGTTGCGGGTGCAGCGTATCCACCTTGGTTAACGTGTTCAGCGTATGAAACATGGTGGACGGGTGCGGGTGCAGCTTATTTTCCTTTGTCAGGGTGTGCAGCGTACGAGTCGTGGTGGACGAGTGCGGGCGCAGCCTATCCGCCTTTGTGAACGTGTTCAGCGCAGGAACAGTGGTGGATGGGTGCGGGAGCAGCGTATTTTCCTTGGTAAGCGTGTGCAGCGTATGAACTGTGGTGGACGGGTGCGGGTGTAACTTTTCCGCCTTGGTGAGCGGGTGCAGCGTAGAAACCGTGGTGGACGGGTTCGTGTTCAGCGTATCCTCCTTGGTTAGCATGTGCAGCGTTGGAACCTTGGTGGTCGGGTGCGGGCCCACCGTATTCTCCTTAGAGAGCGTCTGCAGCGTAGGATACATGGTGGACGGGTGCGGGTGCAGCTTATTTTCCTTTGTCAGGGTGTGCAGCGAACGAGACGTGGTGGACGAGTGCGGGCGCAGCCTATTCGCCTTGGTGAACGTGTGCAGCGCTGGAACCGTGGTGGACGGATGCGGGTGAAGCGTATCCACCTTGGTTAACGTTTGCACCGTAGGAAACAAGGTGGACGTATGCGGGTGCTGCTTATTTTCCTTTGTCAGGGTGTGCAGCGTACGAGTCGTGGTGGACGAGTGCGGGTACAGCTTATCCGCCTTTGTGAGCGGGGACAACGTAGGTTCTTTGGTGAACGGGTGCGGGTACAGCTTATCCGCCTTGGTGAGCGGGGGCAGCGTAGGTTCCTTGGTGAACGGGTTCGTGTGCACCGTATCCTCCTTGGTGAGCTTGTGCAGCGTTGGAAACTTGGTGGACAGTTGCGGGCCCACCGTATCCACTTTGGTGAGCGTGTGCAGCGTAGGAACTGTGGTTGACGGTTGCGGTTGCAACTTTTCCGCCTTGGTGAGCGTGTGCAGCGTAGGAACGTTGGTGGAAGAGATATTGTGCAACGTATTTTCCTTGGTCAGCGTGTGCAGCGTACGAATATTGATGCACGGGTACGGGTGCAAATTTTCCGCTTTGGTTAGCGGGTGCAGCGTTTGAACCTTGGTGGACAGGTTCGTGTGCAGCGTATCCTCCTTGGTGAGCGTGTGCAGCGTAGGAACCTTGGTGGACGGTCTATTGTGCAGCGTATTTTCCTTGGTCAGCGAGTGCAGCGTACGAATCTTGATGCACGGGTACGGGTGCAAAGTTTCCGCCTTGGTGAGCGGGTGCAGCGTTGGAAACTTGGTTGACAGGTTCGTGTGCAGCGTATCCTCCTTGGTGAGCGTGTGTAGCGTAGGAACCTTGGCGGACGGGCTTTTGTGCAGCGTATTTTCCTTGGTCAGCGAGTGCAGCGTACGAATCGTGATGCACGGGTGCGGGTGCAACGTTTCCGCCTTAGTGAGCCGGTGCAGCGTAGGATCTTTGGTGGACGGATGCTGGTACAGCTTATCCGCCTTGGTGAGCGGGGGCAGCGTACGAATCGTGGTGGACGGATGCGGGTGCAGCGTATCCACCTTGGTGAGCGGGGGCAGCGTAGGTTCCTTGGTGAAAGGGTGCGGGTACAGCTTATCCGCCTTGGTGAGCGAGGGCAGCGTAGGTTCCTTGGTGAACGGGTGCGGGTACAGCTTATCCGCCTTGGTGAGCGGGGGCAACGTAGGTTCTTTGGTGAACGGGTTCGGGTACAGCTTATCCGCCTTGGTGAGCGGGTGCAGCGTACGAATCTTAGTGGACGGATACGGGAACAGCTTATCCGCCTTGGTGAGTGGATGCAGCGTACGAATCGTGGTGTACGGATGCGGGTGCAGCGTATCCACATTGGTTAACGTGTGCAGCGTAGGAAACAAGGTGGACGGGTGCGGGTGCAGCTTATTTTCCTTTGTCAGGGTGTGCAGCGTACGAGTCGTGGTGGACGTGTGCGGGTACAGCTTATCCGCCTTGGTGAGCGGGGGCAACGTAGGTTCCTTGTTGAACGGGTGCGGGTACAGCTTATCCGCCTTGGTGAGCGGATGCAGCGTACGAATCGTGGTGGACGGTTGCGGGTGCAGCGTATCCACCTTGGTTAACGTGTGCAGCGTATGAAACATGGTGGACGGGTGCGGGTGCAGCTTATTTTCCTTTGTCAGGGTGTGCAGCGTACGAGTCGTAGTGGACGAGTGCGGGCGCAGCCTATCCGCTTTTGTGAACGTGTTCAGCGCAGGAACAGTGGTGGATGGGTGCGGGAGCAGCGTATTTTCCTTGGTAAGCGTGTGCAGCGTATGAACTGTGGTGGACGGGTGCGGGTGTAACTTTTCCGCCTTGGTGAGCGGGTGCAGCGTAGAAACCGTGGTGGACGGGTTCGTGTTCAGCGTATCCTCCTTGGTTAGCATGTGCAGCGTTGGAACCTTGGTGGTCGGGTGCGGGCCCACCGTATTCTCCTTAGAGAGCGTCTGCAGCGTAGGATACATGGTGGACGGGTGCGGGTGCAGCTTATTTTCCTTTGTCAGGGTGTGCAGCGAACGAGACGTGGTGGACGAGTGCGGGCGCAGCCTATTCGCCTTGGTGAACGTGTGCAGCGCTGGAACCGTGGTGGACGGATGCGGGTGAAGCGTATCCACCTTGGTTAACGTGTGCACCGTAGGAAACAAGGTGGACGTATGCGGGTGCTGCTTATTTTCCTTTGTCAGGGTGTGCAGCGTACGAGTCGTGGTGGACGAGTGCGGGTACAGCTTATCCGCCTTTGTGAGCGGGGACAACGTAGGTTCTTTGGTGAACGGGTGCGGGTACAGCTTATCCGCCTTGGTGAGCGGGGGCAGCGTAGGTTCCTTGGTGAACGGGTTCGTGTGCACCGTATCCTCCTTGGTGAGCTTGTGCAGCGTTGGAAACTTGGTGGACAGTTGCGGGCCCACCGTATCCACTTTGGTGAGCGTGTGCAGCGTAGGAACTGTGGTTGACGGTTGCGGTTGCAACTTTTCCGCCTTGGTGAGCGTGTGCAGCGTAGGAACGTTGGTGGAAGAGATATTGTGCAGCGTATTTTCCTTGGTCAGCGAGTGCAGCGTACGAATATTGATGCACGGGTACGGGTGCAAATTTTCCGCTTTGGTTAGCGGGTGCAGCGTTTGAACCTTGGTGGACAGGTTCGTGTGCAGCGTATCCTCCTTGGTGAGCGTGTGCAGCGTAGGAACCTTGGTGGACGGTCTATTGTGCAGCGTATTTTCCTTGGTCAGCGAGTGCAGCGTACGAATCTTGATGCACGGGTACGGGTGCAAAGTTTCCGCCTTGGTGAGCGGGTGCAGCGTTGGAAACTTGGTTGACAGGTTCGTGTGCAGCGTATCCTCCTTGGTGAGCGTGTGTAGCGTAGGAACCTTGGTGGACGGGCTTTTGTGCAGCGTATTTTCCTTGGTCAGCGAGTGCAGCGTACGAATCGTGATGCACGGGTGCGGGTGCAACGTTTCCGCCTTAGTGAGCCGGTGCAGCGTAGGATCTTTGGTGGACGGATGCTGGTACAGCGTATCCGCCTTGGTGAGCGAGTGCAGCGTAGGAAACTTGTTGTACGGTAGCGGGTGTAGCGTATCCACCTTGGTGAGCGGGTGCGGAGACGTGGGCGGGAGAGGGTCCGCAGTAGGGGTAGTTGGATCAGGTGTGGGCGTCGGTTCTGGCTGGCTGGACGGCTTCGGGTACGGCGGCCGGCGTGGCGTAGTGGTGTGTGGGTGCGGCAGCGTTCTTATGGTGATGGTGATACTGTGGTGCGGTAGCGGTAGCGTAGTGATGGTGATGGTGTGGGGCGGGAGCGGCGTAGTGCTGGCCGCCTGCGTGAGCGGCTGGGGCCACGTTGTTGCAGGTGTGTGGTTCGACGCCCGCTGGGTACTGCGCCGCCTGCGGGGCTCCGGATACCGCTGAGACAAACAGGGCGACGAGGATCTGTGCGGAGGGTACGGGACGGGAAGGTTAACATTTCTACGTATATCTTTACTTCACCTCTTTATTTTTTGTATGCTGGTTTGTCTGGATGAAATCTTGTAATCGAAATTCAACACACTTCCCAATGTTCAATCATGCTGAAATTTGGCAAATTTATTTACTCTTGATGACCTTACATGAATAAGTCATTAAAATAACTGACTATCAAATTATTCTACTAAAAAAAATGGTTTACATTTTAATCGTATAAATGTCTTTTGCCAAAAGATGACGCTAGTAGAATTAACATTTATATTGATCAAGAACAAATGTTAACAATTAGAAAGTTATAGAACCATTGGACAATTAATGTAGGGACTAAAAAGTAGTAATTTTAAGTTTTTTTTAAATCTCCTTTATATAACCTTTGTTAATTAATTTAAAATATATGTGTGTTAAAAAAAGCATTTTTTTTACATATTATTATTGCATTAATGACATTTCTCTGCTGATTGCTCGTCTGTCTTACTGTTGCGCTTCTTGCTGAATGAGTTTGATAACCTTGAAAGTGGTAGGCTTCACTTCGTAGAACTTCATAATATAAGTACTCATGAATAATTAAACTACTTAGTACTTTTCTACAATTGTTTTATTCTGTGACGTGTTTCACCGATTGACGGCATCGTTAGGTACAGAAATTTTGTTATTCGAGTTAGTTTTTTGTAGTTACGGGAGCGGAGGGGAAAATACACTTATTTGGGTAGGGTTGAGAAAAGCACGTTGATCAAGGGCTGGTGAGGCAGGATGATTATTATTTCCGCATCCCTCACAACTCCTTTCCGATGAAATTAATTTTTTCTCGCCACACCAACCCTTAATCAACGCGTCTTTTCTTTTCTCAACGCTGCACGACTATTTGTTTTTTCCCCTCCTCCCCCGTAACTACTGCGACAATGAACGCATAAAACAATCTTTCTGTACCCGACGATGCTGTCAATCGGTTAAACGCGTCGTACAATAAAAAATGTGTGGAGAAGTACTTGGTATTTTAATTATTAATGAGTACTTACATAACGAATTTGAAGACACTGACTCATTTGCCATGTAATTACACTAACCCAGTGGAGACTGCGGACTGTAGATATCTCGATGAGGAAGAAACAGCATAGTATACGGAGCTGGCTTGCAGACAGTTGGAAAATGAGATAAGGCACTGTATTGCAACATGGGTAGCTTGACAAAGAACGATATCATTGAAAAATTTTTAGAACAAGGTGATGATTGTAAACTAGTGGTAGCCATGGTGACCAAGGATCTCAGGAAAAAACAGTATGTTAAAGAAATGTCATGCAGAAAGGAGTTGCCCCAAGAAAGAGCCAAGCCATTAATAATGCTCGGAATACTTGACCCGGCCTTACTATTGCCGAAGATAAGGGTGTGTTTTGTAGTAAGCAAAAATCAGACACAACCAGCAAGGCTGGTTGGTGTCTTTTGAAGATTTTTTCCCTACTGCTTAAAGAAAACCAAGGGGTCATCTTACTCCTCTGCCCATATATATTTAGTCTTATAAAATGAAATTATGTGGCGAGCTACCAAAGATAGAATGAACGTTGTTGGACACTTTCATTGGATTCATTTACCGTCGATTGTGAGCAATCGCAAATATCCTCGCGATATCCACCGTAACATAGCTATCGACGGTTTTCCGACCCATTTCCGGTATTCGGATATCCCATATTCCGGTAATCCACTTTTTCATTTCAGGCAAAAAGTGCCGAGGCTTGATTCAACAGCTTAAGCACTTAGTATTAATTCAATCCCTAAAGCTGTTAATAGTTAGTATTTTGTTGCTCCCTTGATGAAATAAACAAGAACAAAACAAAAATAAGATAGTGAAAATGAGTTGCAGACTGAATTTTTCTAATTATTTCCAACTTAAGTTGTTATTTTTCGAAGTGCAACATTCTATTTGAGATTCCCTGCCGGCATTTCTCAAAGACACCGCTGGTAACAGGTGGAGCTAGCTTTTTCTATTTCCCAAAGCATTGTATCATCAGCGCATTTCGTATTCTAGGAATTTTTTTTAAATCAATGAACCAAATCTGGCTTTAATTCTCCCCTTCTCGACTGCTTTGCTATATTTAGCCTTTTCCCTCACTCAGCTCCCCATTCACCGTGAACGTCTCACTACCTCTTTTATCTTCAACACCCTGTCGTCTGTGTTCCATTCTCATCTCCTCGCTCAGCCTATGTTCTACTAAACTATTGTAATATGGAGAGTGTATTGGATTCATCATTTGGAATGAGTGTATCCGGAATCAAGGATACGATTTTCTTGGAGGTTCGGTTTCACATGATTCAGCTCATAAAACTCTTTATTTTGACTTATTATAACACTAACGTAATAAAAGGTTAAAATTAATTCAAACCAAAACCATTCACAAATTCGGAAGCTCCATATAATTTAAGTAATTTCTTTAGAAAAGTAACCTGCCTGACCTATTTATGGTTTTTGAGAATAGCAGGGCGGCTTAGCAAATTAGAAACTATCAAGAAGAATAATGCCGAATTACATTAATCATTTTCATAAAAATGCAACTATTTCTACATCATGGAGTTTGGTGGAAGTTGAAAGAATTGCATGGAATGCACTCACTAATGGGCTTACATGGAAAATGCATCACTGATGTAAATATCTTGAGTGTTTCTAGAGTAAAATTGTCTATTCTAATGAGTCCTTATTAGGTACATTATATAATGTAACATACAGAATGAAATATGACTATATATATTTGGAAGATGGACGTATACAATTGTAATAGCACTGGTAATGATATCTCTGTAATGAGGAAAGTAATACCTGGAGGATAACGAATCCCTGGCGGATACAACGCTGATGGGCGTTGGGCATTTCCAAGCGTCTTCGTCTTCATTTTGACTACAGAAGTATATAAAATAAGGAAATAATCCAGGTCTTCCCTCCCCTTTGAAGAATGCAGTGTACACTTCTTTTAAATTTGAGGGGGTCCGGTGGCGTGTGGAAGGAGGAGAGGCAGGGGGTGAGGTGGTTATTAGGGGAAGAGAGCGGCGGGAAGGGGTGAGGACGGTAGGAGACCCCGATGGCTCAGACGCAGGGGATGAGGAAGATGACGAAACGTCGGGTTTTGATGGCCTTCCCCGACTGTATGGCGCATCCTCGCCTTCTTCATCCCTCCTTGAATGGCAACCTGCAACACATGACAGGCATTAAGATGTCGGCCGCGCTCTGATAAACCTTCTCTTTGGAGAGAAATAGATAAATTGTGGTCTGAATGCCTTCATTATTATTGGGCGCGGCTTTCCGATAGGAACTCATCCCAACACGTACACATTCGGGGACCAAAATGAATTCAAATTGATGCCGCGCGTTCTTTTTGATTCCCGTTAGTGCGAATGGACAAGAAGCAAATTGAGGAATTAAAATGTAAGCAGCTTGCCTTTTTCGTATGGGTCATGGCAACACAAACAAATGTGCTAATAGATTACCTCATTTGATGCATTAACTCTGCCAATTTATCATGCAGTCAAGACGTGTAAACTAAAACCTATTAAGGATCTAAAGATTCGTTTTCGTACTTACAGTTGAGAGATCCCATCTTTCCTTTCTTCTTATATATATATGTATATATTATTTCTCTTGAGTATAAATTGTACCTCGTCAGGTTTTGCTGGAGAACAATCATTAAATGCTTAAGTTTCCCTAGCAACGCTGTCGAACCATTTAGCCTTCTGACTATTGTTGTCCATAGGAGAATGCGTACGATGCGGGAGATTGCATTTTATTCTTAGTATGTGTGATGGGAACTGTGTTGCGATAATAAACTTGTCGTAATTCATCTGTGATTTAGAAATTTTATATGTTTTTGCTAGGCGCTGCATCCGCACCCGCATAATTATAGTTTTTTGTTCAAATGGCATCCTTAGAGAATTTTTCCATGTTTTACTTTGTGAGTAATTAAATTTTATTTTACTGTAAGATATCGCAATAATGCTCATCCAACTCGTTGAAATAAAGAATGCTAATGAATAAAATAAACATGTAGGCTAAGCAACGAAGTTAACAAAATGAAATTATTTTTTTTATTACTGATAATATATTACCACCATATATAATAATTACCATCTCATTAAAAAAAAGATCTCACATCAACTAAATCGAATAATTATAGTATCTTGCACAGTGTTTTTTTCTGCTGTATGTAAATCAATTTTTAATGTAAGATGTCAAAATATTGTTCTACATACACGTTGAAATAAATAATTCTCTCGATTAAATAAACATATAAGCTAATAAAACGAAGTATGCAAAAACTAATCATTATCGGTTTTAATACTGATTTTATTTTTAGCCATGTAATTTGAATATAACAAAGTGCCTCACATTGCACAAATCACTTTTTTATAGAGTTTTTAAATGTATTTGTTTGTGCATAATTAACTTAAATTTAAATTGTAAAATATTGAAATGCTATTCATCTAACACGTTGAAATAAAGAATTCTAAGTAAAAAAATATACACAAAAGCTAAGCAACGATGCTTTAAAAAACACATCATTTTTAGTTTTATTACTATTTATTTTATCACTATATCATTAAATGTATAATAATATCTCACATTGCACAAATCGCTTCTTCAAAGAGTTTTTCAATGTTTTTGTTTGTGAAGTATTTAATTCAATTTTAATTGTAAGATATCGAAATATTGTTCATTGAACATGTTGACATAAACAATTTAAACGAAGAAAAAAAGTCATAGCTAAGTAGAACATTATTCCAAAAGAAATCATTTTCTTCGTATTTAATATTCATTTGTTTATAACCATGTCATTTGAATAAACAACAATATCACAAATAACACAAATCGCTCCTTCATAAAGTTTTTCAATGCTTTTGTTTGTGCAGTATCTAATTCATTTTTTACTGTGAGATATCGAAATAATATTCATCTTCCACGTTGAAACTAAGCAATGAAGTTTTCAGAAATTAATCATTTTTATTTTTATTACTTATAAATTATTAACATGTCATTTGCATATACAATAGTATATATTTTTGCATACATCGAATTCTAATAGAGGTATTTAATGTTTTTTTTGCATTATTTGAATTATATAGTAAGATATCGAAATATTGTTTATCTAACACTTTGATATAATAGAACTCTAACGAATAAAATAAAGGTGTAAGTTTAGGAACAAAGTTTTCAAAAACAAATATTTACGGTTTTATCAGTTTTTAAAAATAACCATTTCATTTTAATATACTACAGAACCTCACAACTTAAAGATCGCTTCTTCTTTTTATAGTTTTTACGTTTCGTTTGTGCAGTTTTTCACTCAATTCTAATAGTAAAATATTGAAATACGGTTCATCGTACAAGTTGAAATAAAGAATTCTTAGTAATAAAATAAACACACAAACGATGTATGAAAAAAATCAATTTCGGTTTTATTACTGATTATTTTATCATAAGATCATTAAATGTACAACCGGATCAGGTATAGTTATATACAGGACCTTACTAAAGTTAAAAAAATAAGTTTTATAATTTTACAATGTTCCATTTACAATGTTTACAACTATAGCAAAAACTAACTTTTCTAGCACCCAATCGATCATTTTCCCGTTTAGATAATACAATTTGTGTTGATTCTCCTAGGAGATGATTTGAGTTTGTGAACAAACGATTCATCGATAATGTTTTTACTAAAATAGACAATTTTTAGAAGCATTTAGTTGTTTAGTTTCAAGAGATACAAAAACATCATACAGATTTGATGCCTCAAAAGAAGACACAGATGGGGATAATTCAAAGAATAAATTCGCCTTGAAGTGTTTTTGTCGAACATTTCCGCAAAGAGCACTGAAATACATTTCATAACGGTTTCATTTACAATTTTAAAATATCGTTACAACTACATGTAACTAACAATATACATTTTTATAGCATTCTTTTAATTATTTTCCCATTCAGGCAGAACGGGTTATGTATATTTTCAAGGAGATTATTTGAATTCGTGGACAAACAATTTATCCATAGTTTTTTAAACAAAAATATCCAATTCATTAGCTTATCGTCGTGTGATACACTTGAATACATGGCGCCGCACAAGAGGGGCATGGCGCACTTTACAAGAGAAAATTGTCTCCTTCCTCTGTCCATTAGCAAGGCACACAACACATCGTTTTACTCCCTGTTTTCTCTTCCTTGTAGGTGAATTATGGTCAGTGATACGTCGCCCTATGAGTCTTCCTGGGGTTTGAACTGCTGCCCTTCTTTCTGTTTTTCTTCCTTATCTGCATCTTTAAGCTTGAATCAAGCAAACTAGTCTCCACCGATAAAGGTTGCTTCAGGCTTGAAAATACATGCCTGAATTAAGGTGTTGACACCTTGCTTATTAACATGCCAATGCAAGCCCTTCTATTATGAAAAGACTTGAGTGGTTCACCCAAGTTTGAATTTATTAAATTCTATTTCCATTAGAAATAGTGTAAACATGATTGCTCTATTTCTAATGGAAATAGAATTTAATACATTCAAAACTGGGTGAACCGCTCAATTGTCTTTTCCGAGGAAATACTTCAAATATAGAACAAGTAACAAAAGAAAACTATTCTAAAATAAACACACATATAATTCCTTGAAAAGCAAAAATAGAAAAAAAATCTAATAGGAATCATATCAGGCCATTCTTAAAAAGCCTAGTAAGTACAAAAGTACTCGTATTCAATTAAATCAACAAAAAACTTATAGGTCACAATGAATGAAAACCTAATAACACACCCTAGCCACAAGAACTAGTGTATTGTGATTATTAACAGCTGAAAGCAATACTTAACTAGACAAAAGCTATTAACTTCTATAGTCTGAGTTGATACAAGGGTACTAACTTTCAACCTTGACATGGCAAGGGAAAATCAAGTTGGGCAGCTTGACATAGGCTGGACTCAGGCTTGAAAAATTCAACCTTGTCATGGTAAGGAAAAATCAAGCTTGACGTAAGCTTACATGCTATGTGGGAGGTGGCCTCCCAGTTCCGAATCGTGGAAATATGCAATCAGCACATATTAGAACATCCATAGGAACGTATATTATATCATCTATGGAAACATACATTAGATTGCCCTTCCCTTTACGCCGTCGAAACATCAACAAATTCCGGCATGTTTTCAAGTTTCTCACATTATCCCCCTATTAAGTCTCTCGAATAATTTATAACATTCAGGGTCCCTAAGCTGGTGCTCAAGAATAGACGTAAAGGCTATTGGCGTGTCCTGTAATATTCCAAGTTGAGGGAGAGAGTTGTCATCTTCAAGTTGGAGCTCCTCTCCAAACATCCTTGACAAGCAATCAGCCACTACATTCTCGCTGCCTCTTACGTGATTGGTTCTGGTCTTATAAGGGGATAAATATTGAAGTAACCACCGTCCGACCTTTTCCAATTGCTTGAGGTGGCTTTGCATTCATGATAATACCTCATTATTATTGGTATGAAGTTCAAGTTCCTTCCCTCGTAAATACTGGTCGAATTTCTCGGCGGCGAAAATCACCACTAAGCATTCCGTGTAAGTAGGTGGTATATTTTCTTTCGGCATGGGTCAGAGTGCGTGTGGCGAACGCGACGGGGGCTAAGCTATCACCTTCCCATTGCGATAGTACCCCGTGTGACAGGCCGGGCCCTGCAACTCGGGATTCTCGGCAGCGCTATTAGGTTATGCGTCACTTTCATCACGAGCGAGCCTCGAACATATTCCCCCAATTTTTTACGCACATCGTCCAATGTCCCTGGTCGAACACCTCCAACACAAATTTTGCGCTCACATTCAGTTTTGGGAAGTTGGTAAATCCAACCAGTTCCTGCGGACAAATTGTTGGCCATATCGTTACTGATCTTCTTAAACCGCGCTCAGCTACCATTTGCGCCGTAGTTAGGGTAGTTTTGAGAAAGCACAATCGGATAGGGTAAATGACTTAATAAACGAAATATAGTTAAGCACGCCAAGGCACGGACAGAGAGAAAATATAATTGGTAAGGGTGGAGGGAGGGGAAGGAAAAGGTGGTGGCAACCATATAGTTATGAAAGTTAACTATTACACTATGTGGCAACGATACCTCGGGAACTGCAGTTGTGGATGGGCGGCTGCGTCGTGGCTTTCTAGACCGTGTCACCCAACGCACACAAGGAAGTCTCGGCGAATCTCACCTGAGCCCAGACTTAAATAGGGCAACCCCCATTCAATCGTTGTACAGACCGAAAGGACCCATTTATTTCGGGACACCCGCGACCTTGCAAGGGGAAGGCCTTGGGAGCATTTGTTCGAGGAGTAAAAGGCTGAGACTCCTTGCAAAATTTTCACTTTCATGAAGAGTTAATAGGCGTTGTAAAACGTGGCAGTGTATCTTTGAGGATAATTCTGTTTTCCAAGTTTCTGTTGGATTTATCATCAAGAAGAAACATTGTTTTTAGCATTGTACGGAAATAAGATGACAAACAAAGATAATCTTATAGTCATTATTCTCCCATCATAATATCTACCTCAGTGACCCTGGCCGAACAACACCCATGGGTGCACACCCGTGGTTACACACCCATGGGTGTTGACCAAAAACTACCATGGGTGTACACTTATGGGTGTCAATGAGCATACTCCTATCGATGTGCACCCCGGAGTGCACCTAGCAGTGTCACCCACCGCCAGATACAGAAAAAGCTCTAGGGGACGCAAGATATCGCGACGATTGTATCTTTCAAACTGACTGACTGGCAGCGACTCCGCTTCCCTTATATATGTATCTCGGTTTTTTCGAGAACATTCGGCTCCAGAATGTTCGCTTCCGGACTTTTAAGGAGTGTGAAAAAATACAAACAGTAGAATATTCGCGACTTTTCTCGAACAAATGCCAGACGGAATAACGTATCGAGATCACTAGAATGGCCAAGACTTTTCTCGTAGGATAGCTATCTATGTGCTAGACAGAAACGTATAAAATACATCGACATCTACATATTACCCCGATAGCCGCCTCAATAGGCGCGTGGCGGGGTGTGTTGGGACACCAGCCGTTTACATATAAAAAGGAAACGCTCAAATGAAATGACACCAAACATTTGTTAAAGTCCCTTATTGTTCGAGGGAAAAACGAATTCCCATACCTATCCGTTCGGCAAAATATCTCTCTTAATTTATCGTTTCTGTCGGACCTAGAAATATAGTGGGGTTCTAATATGATGTTTTCCGTGTCGCTCTTAAAGATATCTATTCTCAATTGCTCAAGCAATCTAAGCCTAGCGCGCAGCCTCCGAGTCTCTAGCGGCTCACAACCTAATTCTTTTAACATCTGTGTAACGCTGTCTATACGCCCGTAGCTGTTTTTGACGAATCGCGCAGCTTTCCTTTGTATTTTATTAAGTTCCCGGATTAAGTCTTTCTGCATCGGATCCCATATGCTCGCTGCATATTCAAGGTGTGGCCGGACGAGTGCGAAATAGCACCTCTCTTTTACTTTTTCATCCGAATATCTTCCCACAATACGCTTGACGAATCCTAGCTTCTTCAGAGCTCTGCCACAAATATTTCTTATATGTGTTCCCCACGATAGGTTCGAAGTTATCGTAACTCCTAGATACTTCACTTCATCTGTCGCCTTTATGTTAACACCATCCACATCATATACATGGGGATAGTTGGACGACCTCCGTAAGAAATGTACCGCCGTACATTTGCTCAGATTAAGCTCGAGTCCCCACTCTTGGCTCCACTCATGAACGTTGTTTACATCCGATGATAGAATTTCAAAATCAGAGTGATCACTTATTTTGCGAAAGATGACAGTGTCGTCAGCAAATAAACGTATTTTACTGTAAATTCGAGAGCTTAGGTCATTTATGTATATAATGAGCAAAATGGGGCCGATTACGCTTCCTTGTGGGACACCTGGTGTCACTTTAACTGCATCAGAGCTAATTCCGCCAAGAACTACTTTTTGCTTACGATCACTCATAAAGTCGCGTATCCAGTTTACTACTGTTTCGTTTAGCCCGCATGGCTGTAATTTGTTTAAAAGTTTGTTGTGAGGTACCGTGTCGAAAGCTCTCTTAAAATCTAGAAATAATGCGTCCACTTGTCTTATCGATTCACCAGATTTGGGAACATCATGAAGAAAGAGCGCGAGCTGTGTTTCACATGATCTACCTTTCCGGAAGCCGTACTTACAGCCATGGAGGAAGTAACGACTGTCCTGGAACGTCAAAATATTGTTAACGACGATATGTTCCAGTATCTTGCTTATAATCGACATTAATGAAATTGGTCGATAGTTCCCTGGGTCGTGTTTGTTTCACTTGTTGTTTATCGGTGTAACGTTTTCAATTTTCCAGTCAATTGGTATCTTTCCTTCAGACAATGACTTCTTGAATATTATGTCTAAGAACGGTGCGATCTGTGGCTCTAACATCCTTGAGGACACGCGCGGGTATTCCCTCCGGACCCGGAGATTTACTATTTTTTATCGACCGTAGCTGTTTATTAAAACGATGACGCGGACGCGCGCGCGTGCTACATAAGAAAGTACAACTATTCGATAACTCGACTCAGAGTCGACTGACGAAAGACACGAACGAATAGCGTGCGGGCTGACTGGCGGGGGCGCAGCGGGCGGCAATGCAGGCGGCCCCAAAAGGGGGGGGGGGGGCGCGCGCCCCCCATATGTATCCGCCACTGTATAAATCACAATATTACGTATTAACCACCTACTATTCAGAAACTACGAAAATAATGAGAAAATGTATTATTATCGCAATCCAATTGCAAACTGCACTAGTCATGAGGGTCATTTGTTCAAAACATCGTATTTCGCATTTCCCTTGTCCTTCGTTCGCTGCGAGCTCAGCAGATGGCGACACTTGCGAAGGATGTCCGAGGAGGATGACGAAGGAGTCTTAACGACGATTTCACTGGTAAGTATGAGAATCGTTTGCAGTACAGTACGTAGAAAATCGTTGAAATCACTACTGGCGCCGCTGAAAATGTAATTATTGCGGTAGTTACTGGAAGTACATATATCGAAAAAAAATGGACGATCGCAAAGCACAAGAGCGGAAGTCGTGGTAAACCACAGGGGGAGCCTTTGGAGGCTTTGGAGATTCTCTAAAACTCGAGCCCAAAGAGTATGTAGTATCCCTGCTCGAGCCTTTGTGTCCCGGAATTGAAGCCACCGTTGAGGTAGGTCTACCTCAATGGAAGCCACTGCTTTTGCGCATCCGGTCATCTTGTTCTACGCAAAACAAAGCATTTTCCGTAAGATTCCATTGTGTTAAAACATGCGTTTATATGCAAACCTTTGTATGTCACGCATGAAATCAATGATCATACTTATCCCGGTATTCTTGAACGATAATTGATAATGCTACTGTTACTCAAAAGCTCTTACAAGCACTGCAACAGCATTAAATAAGTCGACGGTCATGGGGTCTGCCGCAATTAATTCCTCGAGCTCTAAGTAACTGTTAATGCTGATTTGTATTTATCACGAGAGTATATGATAAATGAAAAATGTTGAAACAGATAATAACAACTACATCTAATACCGAAGCCCCATATGTTAGTATTATTCAATTGTGCATGACGATACAGTACGCGGTACGAAAAAAGGGGACTGCTGAGAATTTCTACTTTAAAGCGTACCTTTTAATACTTAATCCTTTGATTGTCACTCATGATATAAATGATCAGACCTATCCTACTGTTCTCGTTCGACAGTTTTTCGTAATAATGATGCGTAAAAGTCGCAGCAAAAACGGGACGGTTGGACAATCAGCCACTATGAAGAACTAGAGTTCACTGCAACTGCTAATGTGCTCACACGTATTAACCGCAAGCACATATGAATATTAATAATAGTTTACACCATTCTACAAAAGACATCGAATGCCGACCCTCTGGCTCCAATTATTCTTCGATCCTACACAACGTGACATGATGGCACGATTTATGAGATTAGAAATCAGTGTAAACCATTACTGGATGGAAAAAACGGCTCTGAAACAAAAATGTTTACAGAATGATTAACATCCAAAAAGAAGCAATCCAAAGCATTTCTTTTATGATAAATTAATGACACCAGCCACCTAGATACGGAATGGAATGTGAGACACAATAAAAGACGGTGTCTACAAAATTATTCAGGTTTGTTGTTTTCAAATATTACAAATGGCATCAACAGCTGGGCCTCCGATTCAGCCGACTCATTCACCTCGTCTTCGTCGAGTAGCTCACCCACCCCTGCCAACACCGTATACTTTTCTGGGTTCACTTCGCGAGGCCGGTGGTATCTCATTCCATGATGAGCAGATTCTGACAGTTTCTTCCCCATTTCTCGGCTCGTATTACGGCTTGGGATCGTCTTACTCCAAAGCTCGCTGAATCGAAAGACAAGAACTGCTAATTCCCCCGCGTGACCATCCAACACCACCACCCATCTCTCTAGGTGGTGTTGGGCCATCTCACGCCTCCCTTGGCCGTAACGTCTTCTCGCTCAAGATGAAAAAATGTCACTGCTAATTTTTGGACAAGACGAAATTCCTGAGCGCGAGACACGATCAGCGAGAACGATATGGGAAAAATATGGGAGAAATGGAATATAATTTAAACAGCCAGACAATCTTCGGTTGCATCCACATATGACTAAAGTCCTAGTTGCTAACAGAGGAAATAATGATGTGAGGATTATGTTGGATAGAGAATTAGGTACTAAAAAATTGATAGAGTTTGACTAGGTACTTAGGAAGCAAAATAACTTCTGATGGAAGGAGGAGGTACAAAAGATTAACAGGGGAGAACACTGGGAGCAAAGATTGCATTTAACAATAAAACACGACACTTCCAACTCCGCCAATATATTGCTGATGAAAAAGCTGCTTAAGATCTTTACGTGGAGTGCATTGCTGTATGGCAGCGAGAAATGGACTGTGGTACAAGGGGAGAGGAAACTACT
This sequence comes from Pyrrhosoma nymphula, assembly GCA_963573305.1. Taxonomy (NCBI): domain Eukaryota; kingdom Metazoa; phylum Arthropoda; class Insecta; order Odonata; family Coenagrionidae; genus Pyrrhosoma; species Pyrrhosoma nymphula. Next base: position 52,901,988 of record OY754336.1, on the reverse strand, counting down.
ATAGGCTTTTCAGACGTGGTGTTATAGAAGGATGTGCAAGATATGCTGGGCCGGGTGAGTGACAAATCAAGAGGTACTGAGAGTAGTTAACAAGTGCGGAACCTGAGGAGAAGAGGAAAAAAAAGATGGTATGGATGGATAGGTTATCTACTGCGGCATGAGGTATTTGTGAAGAAAATTTTAGAAGGGATGATAGAAGGTAAGAGAGGTAAGACCAAGATTGAAATATTGGAGGCAGATAATGGAGGACATGGGATGTGAATGGTTTTAGGAAATGAAGCGGATTACAGAAGATAGCGAGAATTGGAAAGCTGTCAAACAGCAATCCTGATGGAATTCCAACTGGAGAATAAAAAACTTTAATTCACAATTTCTTCTAACAACTCTCCTTCCAATCCCTCAACATACATGTTGTAAAGAAACGGTGATAGCAAGCAAACCCTGGCTGACCTTCTGACTTTTCAGACCCCCCTTCCCAGATCTCTAACGAGAGGTAAAGGACATTGAAAAAAATTTAATGGGGATTTCACCATGTACTTTTGGCCAGAATGATAGATTAAGTTTGTCAATTTTCCACCCATAAGTAAATCATATAATTTTAGAACACAATTAAACTAAATAATAATGCATTTTGAGGTTGGTTAATAAAATACATACACGTTTGTAATCAATATGATGATTATAGCACAAAAGGTCGTCATTATCAAAAAATTATTAAAAAAGTAACCCAAATCCATCACAAAAAACAACACAAATATTATAGTTATAAACTCCCTTATACATGGAATAGACTTCTTCGAAATTAATTTTTACTTCTCAAAATCATCAACTGCCGGAATTGTTTCTTTATTAAAAAAAAAGACCATTGTTGTTCTTATAAGCCCGACGAATCCGGCAGTATAGCATGGCGAAACTGATGCAAAATATTGAATAATTACTCGCAGATCCAAAAGCCTGAATATCAAGATATACACAATGAATTGCAAAGATCTACAACAAAGTTCCGACATATATTATTTATAAATAACAGGCATTTTTGTGTTTATTTCACTCTATAACAATACATTAACAAATGTTTCAAACAAGTATTGAAATCTCTAATTTTTATGCTCATAAAATCATGTGATAGTGCTGCCTAGTAAAAAATAAATACATAATTAATAAATTGATAATTATGAATGAAACATAAAAATGTAGTGACCGTCAAGGCAACAAGTCGGCTCACAACTGTGCGTCATGCAACATCCCTGTCTGTGGCACACACTCCAAGCCCACTTGTCTCAACTGTCTCGACATTTAATAAAGGGTGAGTTTGTTTTATATACATAGGGCGTATACAATCTTTTTACATCTGAAAGTTTTGATATGCTTTTATAAAAAATAAATTTGTATATCTAATCAAGTTGTGGGTTTTGTAGGTTCACTCGTGGCCAACATACCTCAACTACACTGACTTTGGGATGCAACTAAACCAAGAACTGGACATTTATAGTGATATAAAATTGTGGAAATATATGCGTTCTTATTGGAAAAAAAGTTATGAAGTAATAGTTGAAGTTTTTTTAATCTTTGTACCCATGTAATAAACCATGGCTCATTTTTATTAGGTTTTTTTTAAAATTGTGTACATTTTCATGCTTCAAAAACTTGAAACCTTTTCCTTAAAATAATAAGCCAAATAGTAATTTTTTATTTTTTTATAACCTTTATTCAATATTAAAGAGTGTAAAATTTTTGTAAGTAAGCTAGTTGGACGTAAAATTACTAAAATCTTGTACTTTAACAAAAATCTCATTTTTTGTGATGCGTTTTTTTAATTCTGAAAAAAATACAATGGTAATAAAATATTTTTTTAAACACATGGTTTGAGTTTATATACCTTGAAACTTAAATGTATAAAGTTATAAAAAAAAACAAAAATTTAAATTAAGCTATAAAACAATTTTTTTTATTGCGAGTCAGGGTGACCCGCGGCGACCACATTAGGCTACATGTTAGGTGCGACTACTCCCGGGTGAACTTATATTCATACCTGTAAATAAAAAATGCAACAATTACATGGGTTGAATTAACTGAAACAGGATAATTCACACACAGACTGCATAAAATATAACTCTCTAAAAAGTAATTGCAACTTAACAAAGTGAATCTTATAAAAGTAATGACAATATATTGCTTATTTATGGTCAATAATATGACTCATGGGGATAAAAACAGATGTCTATCTTTCACACAGACATTCGCATTGACAAAAGTATTATAATTAAGATTTTTCAATTTAGTGACAAGGGAAAAGTGAGCAACACACCGTTTTGTGATAAACAGAAGGGACAAGGGAAATATCTGATCGTGGGCATAATATGTATAGCATCCCACGCAAACGTTATGCCTAGTCCACCACAGGTCGCCAGCTCTAAGCATCTAACAGAGGTCTCTTCATCCTAATCTTCAATGGGGTCCACGATTGAGGTTGGCCTTGGTCTTTGGTTGGTTAATTAAATGTTTACATCACCAATGTATTAACTTTTTAAATGTTTTCCATTTATATGCTTGGACAGATTACGGGAAAACAATCTGATGCCAATGTTTGTAGTTTGAAGGTAGGCATTGGCAAACTTCACTTTGGTGACGGAAGATGATGACCAAAGCATTACTTTGGCACAATGGTGATCGTGGACGCTCACCTCAGAATGCATGTGAATTTGTACTGTATAAAATATTAAAGCAATAACCCGCTTTGCATTATCATCTGCACGTCATAAAAATGATAGTCACTACTTTGAACATCACAAAGGCATGAGTGAGATGAAGGAGGCCAGATTAAAACTTTCCTTCATTTTCATGCAATTTCATGTCATTCAAACTACTTTAGCTTGCTTCAAAAAACTCTTGTCAGCGTCAACATACATGGCAATCATCCAAAGAGTCGATGCCTTTTTGTGTATCAAGACAAAATATTTCAAAGCCCATGTTGGTGACCCCCTGTAGACAGGTGATATAAAAAGGTGTGGCTGCTTCGTGCTTCGGGAGACTGATTGCAGAGCGGCGGGACGAGGAAGTGAAAATGAGGACGAGGAGAAGAGGTGACTCTTTGGAGGATGTCAAGCACACACTGTTTTCATTGGAATGTCAATGGGAAGTGGGCATCACAGAGAGCTTAAATGATTTAACAGAGTAAATCCAATTGAAAGTTGACAAATATTCAACATGCATTGACAGAAATCCTTTCTTTTTGGAATCATGAATCATAAAAGGACACAAAAGTACAAGATATGTAAATTAAAAAGGCAGACTATTACATATTTTGGTGTAAGAACATGAATAAATGTTTCCTACCTTCACTCATCCAATGATCTTTATCTTTGTGGCTACAAGTCTCCCAGGGTTTGTTTGATTGCATCGTATCTGGTCAGGGATAGAAAGGAAGAATGGGGAGAGTTTTATGTACCCTGTTAAAAGTTTCCCCCCTTTTCCAGGGTAGTTCCCCCCTGTTCCAGGGTAGTTCCCCCCTGTTACCTCTCAGGAACCAGGGAAAACAGTGAGGGGAACCTGCATGTTCCCAGGAGAAAAGGCAACGCTCTGCGGAACCTTTGCATTCCTGAATGAAAAGGGTGAAACCTTAATCCAGTTTCAAGTTTATCAGAAAAAATATTTAGAAACCTATAGACATTTGAAATGGGAACAATCACACATAGGACTGAAGGAAATACCAGCACAAATAATGGGTAAATTGGGGAGCACCTGTTCATAAAGATGCATTCGTATAATCCTCCATACCAATGATAAGGGAAACTCAACGATCATTCGTATTAGTGGGAAATATGGGAACTGAGATGACGGACTTAGCACGATCGCAAAATGTCCGCCTTTTATAAGTACATTTAAAAGGTACCATTAACGCTTAAATTTCAAATGACGAAAGCGTTGAACTTGTGTTTTATAATATGTAAAAAGTAATTTGATATTGCGTTTAAGAAAATAGTTCTATGTTAGTATTAAAACCTCTTGTTATTTTCCATGACTTTCGGTAACACCCGCTATGAGTTTTGCTTTCATAATTCGCGGTCTTGGCTTCGACCAGTGAGGGAGAGATCGATTTTTCTTGCGAGCGATTAATCGGTGTTGAAAATGGTGTCTTACATACATGGGTGGTATATTTGCAGTGTTAGCGCTACGTATTTTGATTTATCTCAGCGAGTTTATAAAACGTGATATTAGGAGGAAAGATTAGCTAATGGTTGAGGCTGACATATTTCCGGAATATTTTTCTTCTGCCATTGAAAGAACAAGGTAAGGATTCCACATACTCTTTGGAACTTAAGAAACCAAGTTTGCAACAACACGTTTAAAGTTTATAGACATGTACTTTCAGGTACTTCGCAAGGAAATAGTAATCAGCATCCATAGTGACGCTTCATAAAACCTGATTTTCATTGCACCTACGCAACGATGGGTGATCTTTGGCCTTCTGTTTTCTTAGGGAGTACTATACGCTGCAAAGTTATGTGCCTTTGGGGCGTCAAGAAAAAATTGAACAATATTGGGAACATAAAATCGTGTTGTTTCCAGCAGTGCGTACGCAATTCTTCCCCAAAGAATTAATTGCAAAGTGTGGCTTGTCTTAAAAATCTCAGAAAATAGATAAATATTTGACAAACAAGTACACATTTTTAAATAAGTAAACAGCTAATTCTAATTTCGATTAAATTTAGGAGTCCATACAAGCCACTCTATGACATCAGAAGAAGATTTCTACATACATGCTTTAACATTTTTAAGTTCATGAGAGGTTGATAGCAGTAGCTTATGTGATGTTATCAACTTTCCAGCACCTACTACACCAAACCCACAGGCAAATATGTAGTTAATCCACAACTACAGTATTAGTCAGCAGGCTTTCAACCTAAGAGCTAACTGGGATTGATAATTTACATGAAATATTCCTAACAATTGAATTTGCAGATAGTAGGCAAAAAAGTTAGTAGTCTAAATTATGTACTCTCATAACACCACAGGAAACCGCATTGCTAAGTCTGGTCCATTACACCAGAGAATGAGGAAGGTGCTATCCAAAATTTTCTGGACCGGCCCGAGTGATTTCCGATCAAAGGAGTCACCACCAGTGGTCTACTTTCCACTGGCCTAATGAATCAGTCTGCCAAACTGCTACTATCAGTGGAAGGAGTGCTTTACTGATCTCGTGCTGTCCTGGGATCAGGCGATAGTAGAGACATTAGGAAGAGAATAGGGCTAGCGAAGGAAGAGTTCAATAATAGAAGGGAGCTGATGACGGGGACCTTAAGTAAGGATGTAAAAAAGAGTCTAGTGAAGAGCTTGATATGGAGTGTGGCGTTGTATGGGGCAGAAACGTGGACCTTGAGAAAGGAAGACGAAAATAGGCTGAAGGATTTTGAGGTGTGGGTGTGGAGGAGGATGGAGAAGGTGCGTTGGACGGAGAGGAAGACAAATGAGGAAGTGCTTGACATGGTGGGCGAGGAGAGGAAACTTATAGATGAGATTAGGGGAAGACAGGGTAGGTGGCTGGAAGGGGTAGTGAAGGACGGTGGTTTGCTGAAGGCCGTGATTGAGGGTAGGATGTTGGGTAAGCGGGGAAGGGGAAGGAAGAGAATCGGTTTTATGGACGGCATGAAGAAAGGTAGGACTTATACTGATTGTGAGATGAAGAAAGAAATACTAGAGGTATAAAGGGCACGGCACGTGTAAGAGTTTGTTGGATATTCTCTGACTTTCATCACAACCTACCTCTAACCGGTAGATTACTGTAATGAAGGCCTAGTTACACGGTACATTAGAATGTACAAGTTCCTGTACATTTGTGTGAATGGTTTTATGTACAGATTCTTGTACATTTACATGGCCAAGATCAACGAATAGTTGGCTACACGGTACATTTTGTCGGACAAGTTTTCGCACATTTTTAGATGCGCATCATGCGTTTTCATTTGTTTTTCCAATTTATTTAAACCTTAGGCCCGTTATTTAAACCGATTTCAATGCAGGAAAGCCGTCGACTTCTAGGAAGCAGACGACAACTGTATAGAATCACCCAATCACGAGTAAATGTGTATAGAAACGTAGGGTAGATGAAAAGTCGAGATGTGTACAATGTCGTTGGGTAAGTACTAGGAAGGATAATTAAATATTAAAGCATGGTATCACGTAGTAGTACATTCATAGTACGAAAATGAAAATTATCATTTTTTTTGTTGGCTCATCGTTGGGTAATTGTATGTTGGGGAACCGTAGGCTCCCGCAACACTCCCTCGCCTGTACCTCGGCGTTCTCTGGAGCGCGTCGGGCGTTCCCAGGTCACTCGCCGCACGCTACACCGCGGACCAGTGTCGACACTCCGCTAACGCTCCCTAAAACGCTCCCAGTGGGCCATAATCTGCTCCCCGGACACTACCGCGACACCTCCTAAGTGCTCCCACAACACTCAACAGCTACTTCCAGAACACTCCGCTCTGACTCTCCGCCAACACTTAATCGTCGCTCCCGTTTCGCCTGGGTATGCTTTCCCCATGCCTTTTTCATGGCTTACCATTTTTCATTCAAATCGTATTTTTCTGGCAGAAGTGAATTCTGAGAAGCAAGATTCTGTCATTTACTAGACAATTTAATGTATATTATATAAACTTTGACGATAATACTTTTTTTTTGGACTTTTAAGTGCGCATGCTTTTATACGGAAAAGACTGGTTACTTTCTTAACTTTGCATCAGATATTACTTTTGAATTTTCAATTATTACGCGTTTTTTTATTTTCGAAACATCAAAATTTTGCACAAATAGATAACGTGATAGAGTATCACGAAAAATCATAGTGAAATTATTGTCATATCATATAATAGTATGAGAATATATTGAAAGTGGTACAGACGGAATACCATGCACAATAATGGAAAAAGGGGAAAAATATATAGGAACAGATCGGCACTCCCAACTGATTCCTTATTTTTTACAACATCTTACAAAGGAACTGAATGTTACGTTTAATGCAAATACCTGCATTACATTTGCAACACTAATTTCGGGTTCGTATAGTGGGGGCTTGCAGGGAACACAGTCTACGTACTCCCAAAGCGCAACTCGTAGGAAGGTGATTTGGTCCATGAAAATGGATATCAACAGAAACTCTTCCAAGTAAAAACAAGATTATAAGTTCAATTCTACCAATAATAACAACATACACTGGATTATATCTGTTCAGAGAATCACGAATTCCCAGATTATCTGCTCAATGAAGGTGAATTTCTTTTCCCACGTTTATTTATTTTTATATTTTGGCTACAAAAGATCCATGAAAGATCACAATTTCCACATAGATAGAAAAAAGATAGGAAGTAGTGTTAAATGAGCTGAGAAATCAAGTGAGAAAGGAGGGCTACCGTAATAAGTAATTGAAAAGTAGCAATGATGCAAGTTACCATTAAAGAAATCCCTCTTAGTGTTACAGAGAAAATGCATTTTATGAAAACTTTGAGAAGAAGTAATTCAATAATTGGGGGTTTGATGAAATGTAATCGCCTACTGAAAAACATTTTCGGTAGATAAAGATGGGAAGCTAATAATAGAATATTTAACGCGAAGGATTTTGAATTGCCAGATTAAGAAGGAATTAAAATAGTCAAGCGAAATTTGGATGGAGCGGAGATACACAACAAATCAATCTTCTGACTGATGGCAGCTGATCATGAACGATGATCCATCGCTACCTGCCCTAAATCGGTAGAATAACATCCATAGTATAAAGAATGTTTGTATGTCTATCTTTTACACCAATCTACAGTTTTAATCTGATCGTACTGAAACTTTGCTGACTAATAGTCCAAGGCAGGAGAAAAATTATAGGTAATTTTAAAAATATCTCACAGGGCCCCGAAAGTTCACAATAAGTGGCGCTTTTGTGGAATACGCTACGTGTTGGGTTTTGTGCAGTATTTCATGTTTTACTTTTTGTAATTACTTCCGCTCAAGATATATGGTTCGGATGTATTTATTAAAAAAATTGGTTGAATGAATGATGTTTCTATTTCATTCAATCAATGGTCTTTTCCAATTATTATTTGCCTGAAAACCACGTTATTAGCTGCGAAAAGGCACAGTATTCTCTGAAATCAACAGTAGCATATTTCCTTGAGAACCAGATTTTGTTCTTCAACGCATTTAAAATTCATTTTTCTTAACTAAGCTGATTAGGAATGCTAAGCATTGGGATTTGTGTAGTGGTTTATTTTATTGATTTTTAAAACTACTTTCACTCAAAATAGAGAGTTAAGACTTATTTAATCAGATCTTTGAAAGAATGAAATTTCTCATTTTTAAAAATCGATACTCCTCTTACATAATGAGTTATGAAGGAAGTGTAAACCCAAACAACGCCTAATGGAAATTCAGCTAATATAGTTATAATTAGGATATCAGAGTCAAAGTAATACAAGTGACATCAACACGAAAAAAGATATGAGCGTATATATTCTAAGTTGGTAGCGTCGGGTACCGTAAGGTAGCTACAGGAAAGGGAATACATGTGTACGAACGTAAAGTGATACGTTCTAGCTGCCGAACACATAAGCTACTTCGCTCTCTGTAATTTCGTACCGGAGTAAAGTGATACAGGTGACACTGCGCGATGTGTTTCACTTGTATTACTTTGACTCTCAGGCCCTCATATTATGTCATGACAGGTTATAAACATCTGAGTCTTACCATAATTGTCACCATTCATCGTCGCCTGTAGTTGCATAAGGGGTAGTTGGGGCAGGAGTGGGAGTCCACACAAGCGGGGTACTGAGGTGCAGCAGCGGGAGCACCGTGGCGAGAGTGTGCTGGGGCCGCATAGCCACCGTTGTGAGTGGATGCTGCATAGCCAGCATAGTGTGCTGGACCTGGCACGGCGTAGGCATTGTGGTGAGTTGGTGCAGCGTATCCGCCTTGGTGAGCGGGTGCAGCAAAGGTACCTTGGAAAAAGAGCGCGGGTGCAGCGTATCCGCCTTAGTGAGCGGGGGCAGCGTAGGATTCTTGGTGAAAGGGTGCGAGTGCAGCGTATCCACCTTGGTGAGCGGGGGCAGCGTAGGTTCCTTGGTGAAAGGGTGCGGGTACAGCTTATCCGCCTTGGTGAGCGAGGGCAGCGTAGGTTCCTTGGTGAACGGGTGCGGGTACAGCTTATCCGCCTTGGTGAGCGGGGGCAGCGTAGGTTCCTTGATGAACTGGTGCGGGAACAGCTTATCCGCCTTGGTGAGCGGGGGCAGCGTACGTTCCTTGGTTAACGGGTGCGGGAACAGCTTATCCGCCTTGGTGAGCGGAGGCAGCGTACGTTCCTTGGTGAAAGGGTGCGGGTACAGCTTTTCCGCCTTGGTGAGCGAGGGCAACGTAGGTTCCTTGGTGAACGGGTGCGGGGACAGCTTATCCGCCTTGGTGAGCGGGGGCAGCGTATGTTCCTTGGTGAACGGGTGCGGGTATAGCTTATCCGCCTTGGTGAGTGGGGGCAGCGTAGGTTCCTTGGTGAACGGTTTCGGGTACATCTTATCCGCCATGGTGAGCGGGTGCAGCGTACGAATCGTGGTGGACGGATGCGGGAACAGCTTATCCGCATTGGTGAGCGGGGGCAGCGTATAAACCTTGGTGAACGGGTGCGGGTACAGCTTATCCGCCTTGGTGAGCGGGGGCAGCGTAGGTTCCTTGGTGAACTGGTGCGGGAACAGCTTATCCGCCTTGGTGAGCGGGGGCAGCGTACGTTCCTTGGTTAACGGGTGCGGGAACAGCTTATCCGCCTTGGTGAGTGGGGGCAGCGTAGGTTCCTTGGTGAACGGGTGCGGGTACAGCTTATCCGCCATGGTGTTCGGGGGCAGCGTACGTCCCTTGGTGAACGGGTGCGGGTACAGCTTATCCGCCTTGGTGAGCGGGGGCAGCGTAGGTTCCTTGGTGAACGGGTGCGGGTACAGCTTATCCGCCTTGGTGAGCGGGGGCAGCGTAGGTTCCTTGGTGAACGGGTGCGGGTACAGCTTATCCGCCTTGGTGAGCGGGGGCAGCGTACGAATCGTGGTGGACGGATGCGGGTGCAGCGTATCCACCTTGGTGAGCGGGGGCAGCGTAGGTTCCTTGGTGAAAGGGTGCGGGTACAGCTTAACCGCCTTGGTGAGCGAGGGCAGCGTAGGTTCCTTGGTGAACGGGTGCGGGTACAGCTTATCCGCCTTGGTGAGCGGGGGCAGCGTAGGTTCCTTGGTGAACTGGTGCGGGAACAGCTTATCCGCCTTGGTGAGCGGGGGCAGCGTACGTTCCTTGGTTAACGGGTGCGGGAACAGCTTATCCGCCTTGGTGAGCGGAGGCAGCGTACGTTCCTTGGTGAAAGGGTGCGGGTACAGCTTTTCCGCCTTGGTGAGCGAGGGCAACGTAGGTTCCTTGGTGAACGGGTGCGGGGACAGCTTATCCGCCTTGGTGAGCGGGGGCAGCGTATGTTCCTTGGTGAACGGGTGCGGGTATAGCTTATCCGCCTTGGTGAGTGGGGGCAGCGTAGGTTCCTTGGTGAACGGTTTCGGGTACATCTTATCCGCCATGGTGAGCGGGTGCAGCGTACGAGTCGTGGTGGACGGATGCGGGAACAGCTTATCCGCATTGGTGAGCGGGGGCAGCGTATAAACCTTGGTGAACGGGTGCGGGTACAGCTTATCCGCCTTGGTGAGCTGGGGCAGCGTAGGTTCCTTGGTGAACTGGTGCGGGAACAGCTTATCCGCCTTGGTGAGCGGGGGCAGCGTACGTTCCTTGGTTAACGGGTGCGGGAACAGCTTATCCGCCTTGGTGAGTGGGGGCAGCGTAGGTTCCTTGGTGAACGGGTGCGGGTACAGCTTATCCGCCATGGTGTTCGGGGGCAGCGTACGTCCCTTGGTGAACGGGTGCGGGTACAGCTTATCCGCCTTGGTGAGTGGGGGCAGCGTAGGTTCCTTGGTGAACGGGTGCGGGTACAGCTTATCCGCCTTGGTGAGCGGGGGCAGCGTAGGTTCCTTGGTGAACGGGTGCGGGTACAGCTTATCCGCCTTGGTGAGCGGGGGCAGCGTACGAATCGTGGTGGACGGATGCGGGTGCAGCGTATCCACCTTGGTGAGCGGGGGCAGCGTAGGTTCCTTGGTGAAAGGGTGCGGGTACAGCTTATCCGCCTTGGTGAGCGAGGGCAGCGTAGGTTCCTTGGTGAACGGGTGCGGGTACAGCTTATCCGCCTTGGTGAGCGGGGGCAACGTAGGTTCTTTGGTGAACGGGTTCGGGTACAGCTTATCCGCCTTGGTGAGCGGGTGCAGCGTACGAATCGTGGTGGACGGATGCGGGAACAGCTTATCCGCCTTGGTGAGCGGATGCAGCGTACGAATCGTGGTGTACGGATGCGGGTGCAGCGTATCCACATTGGTTAACGTGTGCAGCGTAGGAAACAAGGTGGACGGGTGCGGGTGCAGCTTATTTTCCTTTGTCAGGGTGTGCAGCGTACGAGTCGTGGTGGACGTGTGCGGGTACAGCTTATCCGCCTTGGTGAGCGGGGGCAACGTAGGTTCCTTGTTGAACGGGTGCGGGTACAGCTTATCCGCCTTGGTGAGCGGATGCAGCGTACGAATCGTGGTGGACGGTTGCGGGTGCATCGTATCCACCTTGGTTAACGTGTGCAGCGTATGAAACATGGTGGACGGGTGCGGGTGCAGCTTATTTTCCTTTGTCAGGGTGTGCAGCGTACGAGTCGTGGTGGACGAGTGCGGGCGCAGCCTATCCGCCTTTGTGAACGTGTTCAGCGCAGGAACAGTGGTGGATGGGTGCGGGAGCAGCGTATTTTCCTTGGTAAGCGTGTGCAGCGTATGAACTGTGGTGGACGGGTGCGGGTGTAACTTTTCCGCCTTGGTGAGCGGGTGCAGCGTAGAAACCGTGGTGGACGGGTTCGTGTTCAGCGTATCCTCCTTGGTTAGCATGTGCAGCGTTGGAACCTTGGTGGTCGGGTGCGGGCCCACCGTATTCTCCTTAGAGAGCGTCTGCAGCGTAGGATACATGGTGGACGGGTGCGGGTGCAGCTTATTTTCCTTTGTCAGGGTGTGCAGCGAACGAGACGTGGTGGACGAGTGCGGGCGCAGCCTATTCGCCTTGGTGAACGTGTGCAGCGCTGGAACCGTGGTGGACGGATGCGGGTGAAGCGTATCCACCTTGGTTAACGTGTGCACCGTAGGAAACAAGGTGGACGTATGCGGGTGCTGCTTATTTTCCTTTGTCAGGGTGTGCAGCGTACGAGTCGTGTTGGACGAGTGCGGGTACAGCTTATCCGCCTTTGTGAGCGGGGACAACGTAGGTTCTTTGGTGAACGGGTGCGGGTACAGCTTATCCGCCTTGGTGAGCGGGGGCAGCGTAGGTTCCTTGGTGAACGGGTTCGTGTGCACCGTATCCTCCTTGGTGAGCTTGTGCAGCGTTGGAAACTTGGTGGACAGTTGCGGGCCCACCGTATCCACTTTGGTGAGCGTGTGCAGCGTAGGAACTGTGGTTGACGGTTGCGGTTGCAACTTTTCCGCCTTGGTGAGCGTGTGCAGCGTAGGAACGTTGGTGGAAGAGATATTGTGCAGCGTATTTTCCTTGGTCAGCGAGTGCAGCGTACGAATATTGATGCACGGGTACGGGTGCAAATTTTCCGCTTTGGTTAGCGGGTGCAGCGTTTGAACCTTGGTGGACAGGTTCGTGTGCAGCGTATCCTCCTTGGTGAGCGTGTGCAGCGTAGGAACCTTGGTGGACGGTCTATTGTGCAGCGTATTTTCCTTGGTCAGCGAGTGCAGCGTACGAATCTTGATGCACGGGTACGGGTGCAAAGTTTCCGCCTTGGTGAGCGGGTGCAGCGTTGGAAACTTGGTTGACAGGTTCGTGTGCAGCGTATCCTCCTTGGTGAGCGTGTGTAGCGTAGGAACCTTGGTGGACGGGCTTTTGTGCAGCGTATTTTCCTTGGTCAGCGAGTGCAGCGTACGAATCGTGATGCACGGGTGCGGGTGCAACGTTTCCGCCTTAGTGAGCCGGTGCAGCGTAGGATCTTTGGTGGACGGATGCTGGTACAGCGTATCCGCCTTGGTGAGCGAGTGCAGCGTAGGAAACTTGTTGTACGGTAGCGGGTGTAGCGTATCCACCTTGGTGAGCGGGTGCGGAGACGTGGGCGGGAGAGGGTCCGCAGTAGGGGTAGTTGGATCAGGTGTGGGCGTCGGTTCTGGCTGGCTGGACGGCTTCGGGTACGGCGGCCGGCGTGGCGTAGTGGTGTGTGGGTGCGGCAGCGTTCTTATGGTGATGGTGATACTGTGGTGCGGTAGCGGTAGCGTAGTGATGGTGATGGTGTGGGGCGGGAGCGGCGTAGTGCTGGCCGCCTGCGTGAGCGGCTGGGGCCACGTTGTTGCAGGTGTGTGGTTCGACGCCCGCTGGGTACTGCGCCGCCTGCGGGGCTCCGGATACCGCTGAGACAAACAGGGCGACGAGGATCTGTGCGGAGGGTACGGGACGGGAAGGTTAACATTTCTACGTATATCTTTACTTCACCTCTTTATTTTTTGTATGCTGGTTTGTCTGGATGAAATCTTGTAATCGAAATTCAACACACTTCCCAATGTTCAATCATGCTGAAATTTGGCAAATTTATTTACTCTTGATGACCTAACATGAATAAGTCATTAAAATAACTGACTATCAAATTATTCTACTAAAAAAAATGGTTTACATTTTAATCGTATAAATGTCTTTTGCCAAAAGATGACGCTAGTAGAATTAACATTTATATTGATCAAGAACAAATGCTAACAATTAGAAAGTTATAGAACCATTGGACAATTAATGTAGGGACTAAAAAGTAGTAATTTTAAGTTTTTTTTAAATCTCCTTTATATAACCTTTGTTAATTAATTTAAAATATATGTGTGTTAAAAAAAGCATTTTTTTACATATTATTATTGCATTAATGACATTTCTCTGCTGATTGCTCGTCTGTCTTACTGTTGCGCTTCTTGCTGAATGAGTTTGATAACCTTGAAAGTGGTAGGCTTCACTTCGAAGAACTTCATAATATAAGTACTCATGAATAATTAAACTACTTAGTACTTTTCTACAATTGTTTTATTCTGTGACGTGTTTCACCGATTGACGGCATCGTTAGGTACAGAAATTTTGTTATTCGAGTTAGTTTTTTGTAGTTACGGGAGCGGAGGGGAAAATACACTTATTTGGGTAGGGTTGAGAAAAGCACGTTGATCAAGGGCTGGTGAGGCAGGATGATTATTATTTCCGCATCCCTCACAACTCCTTTCCGATGAAATTAATTTTTTCTCGCCACACCAACCCTTAATCAACGCGTCTTTTCTTTTCTCAACGCTGCACGACTATTTGTTTTTTCCCCTCCTCCCCCGTAACTACTGCGACAATGAACGCATAAAACAATCTTTCTGTACCCGACGATGCTGTCAATCGGTTAAACGCGTCGTACAATAAAAAATGTGTGGAGAAGTACTTGGTATTTTAATTATTAATGAGTACTTACATAACGAATTTGAAGACACTGACTCATTTGCCATGTAATTACACTAACCCAGTGGAGACTGCGGACTGTAGATATCTCGATGAGGAAGAAACAGCATAGTATACGGAGCTGGCTTGCAGACAGTTGGAAAATGAGATAAGGCACTGTATTGCAACATGGGTAGCTTGACAAAGAACGATATCATTGAAAAATTTTTAGAACAAGGTGATGATTGTAAACTAGTGGTAGCCATGGTGACCAAGGATCTCAGGAAAAAACAGTATGTTAAAGAAATGTCATGCAGAAAGGAGTTGCCCCAAGAAAGAGCCAAGCCATTAATAATGCTCGGAATACTTGACCCGGCCTTACTATTGCCGAAGATAAGGGTGTGTTTTGTAGTAAGCAAAAATCAGACACAACCAGCAAGGCTGGTTGGTGTCTTTTGAAGATTTTTTCCCTACTGCTTAAAGAAAACCAAGGGGTCATCTTACTCCTCTGCCCATATATATTTAGTCTTATAAAATGAAATTATGTGGCGAGCTACCAAAGATAGAATGAACGTTGTTGGACACTTTCATTGGATTCATTTACCGTCGATTGTGAGCAATCGCAAATATCCTCGCGATATCCACCGTAACATAGCTATCGACGGTTTTCCGACCCATTTCCGGTATTCGGATATCCCATATTCCGGTAATCCACTTTTTCATTTCAGGCAAAAAGTGCCGAGGCTTGATTCAACAGCTTAAGCACTTAGTATTAATTCAATCCCTAAAGCTGTTAATAGTTAGTATTTTGTTGCTCCCTTGATGAAATAAACAAGAACAAAACAAAAATAAGATAGTGAAAATGAGTTGCAGACTGAATTTTTCTAATTATTTCCAACTTAAGTTGTTATTTTTCGAAGTGCAACATTCTATTTGAGATTCCCTGCCGGCATTTCTCAAAGACACCGCTGGTAACAGGTGGAGCTAGCTTTTTCTATTTCCCAAAGCATTGTATCATCAGCGCATTTCGTATTCTAGGAATTTTTTTTAAATCAATGAACCAAATCTGGCTTTAATTCTCCCCTTCTCGACTGCTTTGCTATATTTAGCCTTTTCCCTCACTCAGCTCCCCATTCACCGTGAACGTCTCACTACCTCTTTTATCTTCAACACCCTGTCGTCTGTGTTCCATTCTCATCTCCTCGCTCAGCCTATGTTCTACTAAACTATTGTAATATGGAGAGTGTATTGGATTCATCATTTGGAATGAGTGTATCCGGAATCAAGGATACGATTTTCTTGGAGGTTCGGTTTCACATGATTCAGCTCATAAAACTCTTTATTTTGACTTATTATAACACTAACGTAATAAAAGGTTAAAATTAATTCAAACCAAAACCATTCACAAATTCGGAAGCTCCATATAATTTAAGTAATTTCTTTAGAAAAGTAACCTGCCTGACCTATTTATGGTTTTTGAGAATAGCAGGGCGGCTTAGCAAATTAGAAACTATCAAGAAGAATAATGCCGAATTACATTAATCATTTTCATAAAAATGCAACTATTTCTACATCATGGAGTTTGGTGGAAGTTGAAAGAATTGCATGGAATGCACTCACTAATGGGCTTACATGGAAAATGCATCACTGATGTAAATATCTTGAGTGTTTCTAGAGTAAAATTGTCTATTCTAATGAGTCCTTATTAGGTACATTATATAATGTAACATACAGAATGAAATATGACTATATATATTTGGAAGATGGACGTATACAATTGTAATAGCACTGGTAATGATATCTCTGTAATGAGGAAAGTAATACCTGGAGGATAACGAATCCCTGGCGGATACAACGCTGATGGGCGTTGGGCATTTCCAAGCGTCTTCGTCTTCATTTTGACTAAAGAAGTATATAAAATAAGGAAATAATCCAGGTCTTCCCTCCCCTTTGAAGAATGCAGTGTACACTTCTTTTAAATTTGAGGGGGTCCGGTGGCGTGTGGAAGGAGGAGAGGCAGGGGGTGAGGTGGTTATTAGGGGAAGAGAGCGGCGGGAAGGGGTGAGGACGGTAGGAGACCCCGATGGCTCAGACGCAGGGGATGAGGAAGTCGACGAAACTTCGGGTTTTGATGGCCTTCCCCGACTGTATGGCGCATCCTCGCCTTCTTCATCCCTCCTTGAATGGCAACCTGCAACACATGACAGGTATTAAGATGTCGGCCGCGCTCTGATAAACCTTCTCTTTGGAGAGGAATAGATAAATTGTGGTCTGAATGCCTGCTTTATTATTGGGCGCGGCTTTCCGATAGGAACTCTTACCAACACGTACACATTCGGGGACCAAAATGAATTCAAATTGATGCCGCGCGTTCTTTTTGATTCCCGTTAGAGCGAATGGACAAGAAGCAAATTGAGGAATTAAAATGGAAGCAGCTTGCCTTTTTCGTATGGGTCATGGCAACACAAACAAATGTGCTAATAGATTACCTCATTTGATGCATTAACTCTGCCAACTTATCATGCAGTCAAGACGTGTAAACTAAAACCTATTAAGGATCTAAAGATTCGTTTTCGTACTTACAGTTGAGAGATCCCATCTTTCCTTTCTTCTTATATATATATATATATATATTATTTCTCTTGAGTATAAATTGTACCTCGTCAGGTTTCGCTGAAGAACAATCATTAAATGCTTAAGTTTCCCTAGCAACACTGTCGAACCATTTAGCCTTCTGACTATTGTTGTCCATCGGAAAATGCGTACTATGCGGGATATTGCATTTTATTCTTAGTATGTGTGATGGGAACTGTGTTGTGATAATAAACTTGTCGTAATTCATCTGTGATTTAGAAATTTTATATGTTTTTGCTTGGCGCTGCATCCGCACCCGCATAATTATAGTTTTTTGTTCAAATGGCATCCTTAGAGAATTTTTCCATGTTTTACTTTGTGAGTAATTAAATTTTATTTTACTGTAAGATATCGCAATAATGCTCATCCAACTCGTTGAAATAAAGAATGCTAATGAATAAAATAAACATGTAGGCTAAGCAACGAAGTTTACAAAATGAAATTATTATTTTTTTAATGCTGATAATATATTACCACCATATATAATAATTACCATCTCATTAAAAAAAAGATCTCACATCAACTAAATCGAATAATTATAGTATCTTGCACAGTGTTTTTTTCTGCTGTATGTAAATCAATTTTTATTGTAAGATGTCAAAATATTGTTCTACATACACGTTGAAATAAATAATTCTCTCGATTAAATAAACATATAAGCTAATAAAACGAAGTATGCAAAAACTAATCATTATCGGTTTTAATACTGATTTTATTTTTAGCCATGTAATTTGAATATAACACAGTGCCTCACATTGCACAAATCACTTTTTTATAGAGTTTTTTAGTGTTTTTGTTTGTGCATAATTAACTTAAATTTAAATTGTAAAATATTGAAATACTATTCATCTAACACGTTGAAATAAATAATTCTAAGTAAAAAAATATACACATAAGCTAAGCAACGATGCTTTAAAAAACACATCATTTTTCGTTTTATTACTATTTATTTTATCACTATATCATTAAATGTATAACAATATCTCACATTGCACAAATCGCTTTTCAAAGAGTTTTTCAATGTTTTTGTTTGTGAAGTATCTAATTCAATTTTAATTGTAAGATATCGAAATATTGTTCATTGAACATGTTGACATAAACAATTTAAACGAAGAAAAAAAGTCATAGCTAAGTAGAACATTATTCCAAAAGAAATCATTTTCTTCGTATTTAATATTCATTTATTTATAACCATGTCATTTTAATAAACAACAATATCACAAATCACACAAATCGCTCCTTCATAAAGTTTTTCAATGCTTTTGTTTGTGCAGTATCTAATTCATTTTTTACTGTGAGATATCGAAATAATATTCATCTTCCACGTTGAAACTAAGCAATGAAGTTTTCAGAAATTAATCATTTTTGTTTTTATTACTTATAAATTATTAACATGTCATTTGCATATACAATAGTATATATTTTTGCATACATCGAATTCTAATAGAGGTATTTAATGTTTTTTTTGCATTATTTGAATTATATAGTAAGATATCGAAATATTGTTTATCTAACACTTTGATATAATAGAACTCTAACGAATAAAATAAAGGTGTAAGTTTAGGAACAAAGTTTTCAAAAACAAATATTTACGGTTTTATCAGTTTTAAAAAATAACCATTTCATTTTAATATACTACAGAACCTCACAACTTAAAGATCGCTTCTTCTTTTTATAGTTTTTACGTTTCGTTTGTGCAGTTTTTCACTCAATTCTAATAGTAAAATATTGAAATACGGTTCATCGTACAAGTTGAAATAAAGAATTCTTAGTAATAAAATAAACACACAAACGATGTATGAAAAAAATCAATTTCGGTTTTATTACTGATTATTTTATCATTAGATCATTAAATGTACAACCGGATCAGATATAGTTATATTCAGGACCTTACTAAAGTTAAAGAAATAAGTTTTATAATTTTACAATGTTCCATTTACAATGTTTACAACTATAGCAAAAACTAACTTTTCTAGCACCCAATCGATCATTTTCCCGTTTAGATAATACAATTTGTGTTGATTCTCCTAGGAGATGATTTGAGTTTGTGAACAAACGATTCATGGATAGTGTTTTTACTAAAATAGACAATTTTTAGAAGCATTTAGTTCTTTAGTATCAGGAGATACAAAAACATCATACAGATTTGATGCCTCAAAAGAAGACAGAGATGGGGATAATTCAAAGAATAAATTCGCCTTGAAGTGTTTTTGTCGAACATTTCCGCAAACAGCACTGTAATGCATTTCATAACGGTTTCATTTACAATTTTAAAATATCTTTACAACTACATGTAACTAACAATATACATTTTTATAGCATTCTTTTAATTATTTTCCCATTCAGGCAGAACGGGTTATGTATATTTTCAAGGAGATTATTTGAATTCGTGGACATACAATTTATCCGCATACAATACAATCAGCATATATTAGAACATCTATAGGAACGTATATTATATCATCTATAGAAACATGCATTAGATTGCCCTTCCCTTTACGCCGTCGAAACATCAACAAATTCCGGCATGTTTTCAAGTTTCTCACATTATCCCCCCTATTAAGTCTCTCGAATAATTTATAACATTCAGGGTCCCTAAGATGGTGCTCAAGAATAGACGTAAAGGCTATTGGCGTGTCCTGTAATATTCCAAGTTGAGGGCGAGAGTTCTCATCTTCAAGTTGGAGCTCCTCTCCAAACATCCTTGACAAGCAGTCAGCCACTACATTCTCGCTACCTCTTACGTGATTGGTTCTGGTCTTATAAGGGGATAATTATTGAAGTAACCACCGTCCGACCTTTTCCAATTGCTTGAGGTGGCTTTGCATCCATGATAATTCCTCATTATTATTGGTATGAAGTTCAAGTTCCTTCCCTCGTAAATACTGGTCGAATTTCTCGGCGGCGAAAATCACCGCTAAGCATTCCGTGTAAGTAGGTGGTATATTTTCTTTCGGAATGGGTCAGAGTGCGTGTGGCGAACGCGACGGGGGCTAAGCTATAACCTTCCCATTGCGATAGTACCCCGTGTGACAGGCCGGGCCCTGCAACTCGGGATTCTCGGCAGCGCTATTAGGTTATGCGTCACTTTCATCACGAGCGAGCCTCGAACATATTCCCCCAATTTTTTACGCACATCGTCCAATGTTCCTGGTCGAACGTCTCCAACACAAATTTTGCGCTCACATTCAGTTTTGGGAAGTTGGTTAATCCAACCAGTTCCTGCGGACAAATTGTTGGCCATATCGTTACTGATCTTCTTAAACCGCGCCCTGCTACCATTTGCGCCGTAGTTAGGGTAGTTTTGAGAAAGTACAATCGGATAGGGTAAATGACTTAATGAACGAAAGATAATTAAGCACGCCAAGGCACGGACAGAGAGAAAGTATAATTGGTACGAGTGAGGGAGAGGAAGGAAAAGGTGGTGATCACCATATAGTCATGAAAGTAAACTATTATACTCTATGTGGCAACGATACCTCCGGAACTGCAGTTGTGGATGGGCGGCTGCGTCGTGGCTTTCTAGACCGTGTCACCCAACGCACACAAGGAAGTCCCGGCGAATCTCACCTGAGCCCAGACTTATATAGGGCAACCCCCATTCAATCGGTGTGCAGACCGAAAGGACCCATTTATTTCGGGACACCCGCGACCTTGCAAGGGGGGAAGGCCTTCGGAGCACTTGTTCGAGGAGTGAAAGGCTGAGACTCCTTGCAAAATTTTCACTTTCATGAAGAGTTATTAGGCGTTGTGAAACGTGGCAGAGTATCTTTGAGGACAATTCTGTGCTTTCCAAGTTTTTGTTGGATTTATAATCAAGAAGAAACATTGTTTTTAGCATTGTACGGAAATACGATGACAAACAAAGATAATATTATAGTCATAATTCTGCCATCATAATATCTACCTCAGTGCCCCTGGCCGAACAACACCCATAGGTGTACACCTATGGGTGTCAATGAGCATACTCCTATCGATGTTCACCCGGGAGTGTACCTAGCAGTGTCACCCACCCCAAAGATGCATTTAGACATCTGACTAAAAGTAACGTAGGTAGTGGCATTACACTGCATCACTCTCATTTTCTAATTCTAAAAATATCTAGCAAAATTTGCATCCATTTAACTTTTACTTTCAAACTGGAAATAATCATTAAAAAATCTCATTGTTTTCTATTTCATCTTACCACATTGGTGTGCATCAGCTAGAATGAATGGTAATGAACCTATATGAGGGTGGGGTGTGCACCAATGAGGGTGGGGTGTGCACCAATAAGGGTGGGGTGTGCACCAATGAGGGAGGGGTGTACACCAATGAGGGTGGGGTGCATAGGCGGATTTAAGGGGGGGGGGGCACGGGGGCACGTGCCCCCCCAGACGCTTAAATAATGGACAATATTTTTAATACGGACCCATTATAATTACGTTCGTTTTGTTTTGTGTATTACGGAGCCTCATTCATTTTAGCCTTAAGCACAAGTCAAAAAGTCAGATTTGCCGGTCATTGGTCATTCGCTAGTCAGCGCTCGAAAAAAAACATCGCCCAAGTGGGAAGGAAGACATTGTGTCAAAAATGAACGTTAATGAAGTACTGGACATCTTCAGCAGGAAACATAATAGAAAACTGCCGTTATTATATATATGTAACTAATTAATATTTTCATATTAGTAATCTCTATATTAAAATAAAAAGTATATTTCGTACATTAATTGTTGTATGTTGTTTTTTAATCCCAAATATGAGAAGACCGTTTGCCCATCAGACCCTTGTGCCCCCCCCCAAAGAAAAATCCTGGATCCGCCCCTGGTGGGGTGTGCACCAATGAGGGTGGGGATTGCACCCGTGAGGGTGGGGTGTGCACCCATGAGGGTGGGGTGTGCACCCATGAGGGTGGGGTGTGCACCCATGAGGGTGGGGTGTGTACCAATGAGGGTGGCGTGTGCACCAATGAGGGTGGGGTGTGCACCAATGAGGGAGGGGTGTACACCCATGAGAGTGGGGTGTGCACCTATGAGTGTGGGACATGCACCTATGAGGGTGGGGTGTGCACTCATATCTATGGATGCACACCTATGCATTTGCGAAGGGTTAATGGGTGTGCACCCATGAGGGTGGGTGCATGCACATACATGATGGGGGTACACATATGGGTGTTGTTCGTCCAGCGACATGATATCTCCTGCACAGGGGCAATAATTATGTTCCTTGGGTTTTTGAAGCATATTTTATCCTCTTTGTCAAATGCTGAAAGAGTTTCGGACGGGGTAATTACCCCAGCTAATGCTAAAGGCCGTTTTATACGAGGCACATCATTGCAGTCTGATTTATGTATGGATGTGCATTGAAAATTGCGTCGTGTGAATAGCAAGAATGCATAAATGAGAGATGGGAAAATAGCCCCTGCTCTAATTCCGTGCTTGCATTCTCACAATTTCTGTACATCAAATTGTGCAATTAACACATTCAGGGCAGAGCATGTCTATTGACATGGTCCCATCTATGCCGATCTACAGGACCACGTCAACAGACGTGGTCCTTTAACTTTAGGCCCTTTAAAAAATGGGTTCCGTTTCTAGTGTTTCCCTTAAATTCGCGACCCGCATTGAATGTGTTAAGTGTCTCGTGGAAAATGGCCTTAAGTGATTTTTTTTAAATCTGAACGGTGGCTAATGCTTTCGTGGAATGTGTCCCTGATTAGCGAAAACAGTGAAGCAATGTGTCTGATAAATGCAACGGTAAGGACGGTGTAAACACGAGCAAAAGGTGCCATCATTAGTATCTTCTGGCGAAGTGAGCTCTTTGCATTGCGTGCAGAGTGGAATGATGCATGCCATCTCAGGGGGTGTCATCAACGTGGCTGTGTAAGTGAGCATGAATGCCATGCCGGAGCGAAAAGGGTGCCAGGGCGTATGAAGCAGATCTATTAGAAGTAAAAATTCCAGTTTAGACGCATGACTAGCAATGTTATCAGCCTCCCAATTTGTACGAGTATTTGATTGAAAAGTAAAACAACTGAAAGCTCAGATGAAAATTGGGCACCTTATTGATATCATTAACAGTTTAATGCCACAACAATTCTAAAGATAAATATATAACTAACAAAGTAAATAGCTATCAAAGAATATGCGGTACCATAAGAAGAACACTAAAAGAAAAAACCACGAAGGAATCACAGGTTAAATTCTACAACGTGATGGCAGTATGTGCATTACCCAGCCACTGCAAGGATGTCCATTGGACATTCTAGTGGCATATATATATGGGGGGGGGCAGGGGGCCCGGGCCCTCCCCAAAATATAAGACCGCAAGGAGAGGCGCATGCGTAGATACCTACCTTAACTATAGCTGGTCGCCGCTAGCTAGTCGGTCTTGCCCCCCCACCCCCCAAAGTCAAAACCCAAATTCGCCACTGGGACATCCATTGGATGGCCATCCATGTATGTCCATCTGACGCCCAGTGGACTGCCCAATGCCCATGGATGTCCAAATGTCCCACTTGAGGACATCCAAAGGATGTCTATTTCAGGATTTTTAAAGGATGTTGGTATTTTTTAGCTTCTTTGGATTCATAGAAGCAGACCAATTATAGTATGGTGATTAGAAATAAAAATCAAGTAATATTTAAAAAATACGTCACTCCTTTTCATAAAATGACATTAAAATAAATTACAAATATAAATTTAGTCTACTTTTGAAGATTCAAATTTAAACATCATTGTTTTTTATTCTTTCACCAATCGCCGCAGTGTGTCAGCCAATCTCATGTCACTTTATCAACTTCTTGTCTCGTGGCTGTGGAGAACTTGTTCATGACTGCACCTGTCATGGTGAGTGATTTATTTGAATAAGAGGATCTCAAATCTCCCAAAAGATATGTATCAGGTATACATTGCAAATTATGAATCCTACACTCTTGGATTACATAAAGCAAGAAGTGACTTTCAACTAAAATAAAAATAGTAGAAAAGGCCTCAGAAGTTGTATATATTTTGTCATTTTAACAACATTGCGCCATTGACATATTTGCATGAAACCTATCAACACATGTGATGGTTGAGGTCTTAAATAATGGTGTCTTTTTTCCAAAGTCATCCATTAAACAAATTCAAACCTAGAGAGTAACCTCATTATTATTGCAAAACAGTGAGTTTAATTATGTTATCTAGATTATTAAGAAGTGCGGCTGTTGGAGTAATAAAAAATGACACCAAGGAAAATAAAAATTGCCACATTAATTTTGGAATCACCACCACCTTTATCAAGATCAAGTAGAAGGCTGGACCCTTCTACTATAATGGGGCCGACAATGGGGTCAGCTGGTGGGCCTTGTTAACCCGTTCAACGCGGCATGACGGGAATTCCCGTATTCTAGGTTCTATCCGGTGACTCATGCCGGGAGTTCCCGTCACCGGTACAAGCGTCTTTCTAACAGTTCCTGCTGCTCTCAGTCACGCGCAAGCGCTCTGTCGTCGCGCTGCAGTCATCAGATTGAACCCTACTTTGAGGGAGTGGGGTCAGTTTTGGTTCCGGGAGCTTTTTTTTTCGAAGACTACACATCGTTTTCTTGGTGAGTACTGCTACTTAGCCTTTCTTTTTTCGAATATAGTTATTATTGTCTTTCGTGTTTTTCCATTCATTATTTCCATATTGGAACAGTTTTTAGATCAGGTATAATATTCAAACGAAAGAAATATTTTTTTACTTATTTCTTATTGTTTGTTAATCGCTTGTTATTGCATTTTGCCTACTTTCTAGGGGTATAAAAACTAATTTCTTTTTTAATTTTTTCCAACGTTTTTTGAGACAACTCATTGTTTTATTGCTATCTTTATTCAATTGTATTAACCATTTTATAATTACAGATAAGCATATGCCTTTGGAAAGGAGTAGAATGTATGACGTCTTATCGTCTTCCGTTACACATATTTGTTTATCTCTTTATTTGTACATTTATACGTTCTATCTAAGGAAACAGTTCTAGATTTCCTGATATAATAACGTTAGGCGTACATTCCGTTGTTATAGACATATTATATTTCAACGTATGTGTTCCGTAACATATCATGTAAAAATTATTATATAACTCAACGCATTTATGTATTTAGTTTCTCTTTTTTCAACTTATAAACTTGGAACATATATGATGAATTAGAACCTACGATTTTTTTTTGATTTCCTAAAATAATTTGCATTTATTTTTGTGTTACAAGGTTTAGTTCGATTTTTCTTTCAAATTATACTGTTAAAGTAATAAAGTACGACAAGTTTACGCCGCTGTGTTGTCGTTACTTACGATGGTTTTGTGAGCATGCTGTCTTTTTTTATCGTAGCATTTAGACCCAAGTGCAAAGTTATCTTTCAAAATAACTATAACTGAAATCAACCATCATATTTTGTCATTTTTGCTTCAATTAAAGTTTATTTATTTTTCCAGGCTCTATTAAGAGCAGGACATTGATGGAAGTTTTGGAGAGTTCAATGCAAAAAGAATTTGACGTAAGTAGAGTTTTCCCTAGAATAATTATTACACTTACTGCTGTGAGGCAATGAATTCGGATGCTATTAATATTTCAATTTTTCTAGGTTTCATTAAGTCAAGTTTCCCTGATGATGTCAGTGACGAAACCTAGGTCGTCATTAAAATTATTTTATGTGGAACTAAACAAAGTTTTTTCTTTTCAATCATGAAGGAGTTCCATAAAGTTACGCCTCAAACCCTTAGAGTCAAGTTTATTTTCCTTGAGGGAAGGCAACGCAATAGCGCAGTCACGTAAGTAAATATCGGAGAACTTGGCATTAATAATATTAGAACTAGTGTTAAGTGGTGACTTTTCCCAATATATATATATAAACATAAATGTACATATTTTGCTTGTGTTCTTAAGTGGAGAAACAGGAGAGATGTGCTGATGATCAGCTCTCAATATGTGAGTCAAATGGTCGATGTCCCTTGCCGGCGAGGAGGTGGCTCCACTTCCCTACCGGAGGCTGTTGCTGAATAAAACAAGTCAATGGGTGGCATTGATAATTTAGATCAAATGATGTCCTACTACCCAATAGAGATGAAGACACTTAAATGGTATCGGAAGTAGGGCATCCACATTTTCCACCTCCTCCTAGTGAACAGTTATTTCATTCCTAAAATCCCGCCCCAGGGTATCTCTCTATTCTTTCCGACTCTCCGTAATAAAATCTCTACTCCAACCTTCTTCTTCCACATCTACTCCTCGACCTTCTCCAACTCTAAGGATCATGGGCTTATCGAAACATTTCCCAGCCATGCTTAGCTCAAATGAGCAAAAAAATAGGAGTGCCGGGAGTGCTATAGAAAGGGACAAAGGAAGGAGACAAGTTTATATTGTCCGGAGTGCGATGGCTGCCCTCCCTTATGTCTCATTCCATGTTTTGTGGTTTATCATAAAGATAAAAGATGTATATAAATTAATTGTGTATAAAGACAAAAGATGTGTATAAATAAATGTGTATATGTAAATGTGGAAACGTAAATAAAATATTGATTTAGAAAAAAGTAATTGTGATTTTAAAAATAATTTCCTACATAAAAGGCATCAAAAATACTTGTTGCTTCTTTGAATAGATCATTCATCTTCTAATATTGAAAACTTGGTTGCGGAAAATATATGGAAATATATATATTTGATGTTAGTTATACTTTTGTAATGCATGTGCTTTTTCCAGTTTTAGTGTAAACCAGTTTAAATGTAAAAGTGTCTTTGCCTCTTATATAAAAATTAATGTAAAATGCGTTAAATTTTTATTTCTCATTGATTTAATTCTTTTGTTGAATACGTAAACTACACATATTCTACAAATGTAGGTAATTAGAAGACTATCGCGCTGTACTTCGATTTAGACATTTTTAAGCAGGTACATAAGCACCTATACATTAACGAAGGTGTGTCAAGATGTAAGAATTATTTAAAATCCGAGGATTCATTCGAGATGGAGTTGAATTTGTCCATAATGGAAAAATCATGTGCAATCTTCCATAAAAAATAACTTTTAATGCGACCTGGCTTTCAATATTGATACATCATCGTCAAGGTACAAATGGTGTTAGGTGTAGCCCATATATACATCTTTTGGAAGAGGTAGGGGAGAGAGGAGAGGTGATGAGTGGAAAAACCGAAGAAGGAGGTGAAAGGGGATAGTGAGGAGTGGAGAGCGGGGAAATGGTGGGTGTTTTTGGAGTTAACATACTTAGACAACACAAATCAGTGGCAAATAATAATTGGTGGCGGTCTTCTTCCCTTCTTTCGGCTCAGGTCAAAAATTTCGTGGTGTTGCTTCCAAAGGCCCTTGGTGAGTGGTGGTGGAGGGAGAGTGTCCCTGGGCAGGCACAGGCAGCCGCGCGGATCGGGCGTGGCCCACTCGAGGCAGGGTTCATCTGAGAGCGGGCGGGTGGGGGGGGGGGGTTCCCAGTAAGACGCCTAAACACTTTGAATGGAGGAAGAGGTGGGGAGAGGGGAGTGGAAACTGGTTTTGGGAGCACACAATTGTAACTCAATGGAAAGAAGGGGGGAAGCAGCACCCCGAAAATTTTGACCTGATCCAAAAGAAGAGAAGAAGACCACCACCGATTATTGTTTGTCACTGAATGGTGTGTTGTCTAAGTTTGTTAACCCTGAAAAAACCCACCAATTCCCAACTCTCCACTCCTCCCCATCCCCATTCACCTCCTCCGGTTTTTCTACTTATCACCTCTCCTCTCTCCCCCACCTCTTCCAAAAGATGTACATATTGGCTACACCTAACACCATTTGTACCCTGACGATGATGTATCAACATTGAAAGCCCGGTTGCATTAAAAGTTATTTTTTTGTGGAAATTGCACCTCATTATTCCAAAATGTAGGAATTAGTTCTCTCTTATACACAAAGGTTAGCAGTTTTATGGATGTGAAAGGAAAAGCCACGACTACAAAAACATGTCCCTTTTATCAGTTTCCACATTAAACTTTGCTATAATTCATTATTTGACTGAACATATAAGCCTAATGAAATAATATGGGAATATTAAATAATACAGAGACCTAAAGTAAAAAATACGCCAGAAGGGAACGGTAGATATCTATGCAACACGCACTACAGGTTCATGCCGGTGACTCGTGACGGGGATTCCCGTCATTAATTAAAAAAATTTTATTAATTACAATTTTAACATTAAATTTTTTTAAACGTTGAATAACGACTTTTAGAGTTAAAATCTATCGGAAAATAAGTAAATAAAATTTCAGCCACCGGATAGGTAAGCCAAAAAATGGTGCCGCGTTGAAAGGGTTAAATGCTAGTTGGTGAGTGGCTGGCAACAACCAAATGCATGCTGTATCATGGCATACTAATGGCATGCCATAGTTCCCAATGATCCCAACCCCACCTTTCTAGAAGAAATAATTTGCTTCCTCCAAGAAAAAGGCCCATCAGGTTTATCCACTGCCCATATCTCCTTGCTCTCCCCTCCTTTCCCTTCGTACTCCGCACTTTTACATTATCCCCAAAATTCACAAACTCAACCATCCTGGCCAACCGATTGTTTCTTCCCGCAATTCCCCAACCGAGAGAATATCGGCCTCCACCTCCAACCACTGGTACACTCCCCCGAAGGTACCTTTGTCTTGACATGGCGGTGGGGCTTGTGTGCTCTGACAACCTCGAGAGCTATGCCGGTGGTAGGGTAGTTACTGGTAGGGTCTCCCATGCCGGACAGGTCTTCGTGAGGTAGGGGCCAGACAAAAAGGGGTACTCTGGTCCTCCAGGCTGGGTTTGGGCATAGGGCTCACAACCCTATCCCGGAAAAAACCACTGCGTCATGAAACGTCAACAACAAGCCTCGGAATTGGATGGAATTACTGGAAACTGACCTAAGCTAAGACCTAAGGACCTGCGATATGGAACATGGAACGTGAGAAGCCTTGGTATACCGGGAAAAATTGATATCTTGATTGATGAATTATAAAGTTACTGAATGGATCTAGTCGCTCTACAAGAGTCAAAGCGGCCATTGAGTGGCAAGAGTTACCAGATATTGTATAGTGGATATGATGATGGAAGGCACTATGCAGGTGTAGGATTTGCCATTAAAAAAGCATTACTTGAGTCTGTGATAAAATATGACCCCATTAATGAGAGAATAAGCACCATTAGATTTAAGGGTAGGCTTAAGAACATTTCAGTAGTTTGCTTTTATGCACCCACAAAAGAGAAGGAGGATGATGAGAAAGATACTTTCTACACGCAATTAGAAGATATAATTGATAATATTTCGAGATACGACATGACAATTCTCCTAGGAGATGCTAATGCCAAAGTAGGGAAAGAAGATATATGGAGAAGTGTAACCGGCAAGGAAAATCTACACATAGATTCAAACGAAAATGGAATAAGACTGCTAAGTTTTGCTGACACCCATAATCTGTTTATAGCTAGAACAACTTTGCCAAGGAAGGATATACACAAGCAAACATGGAGGTCACCAGATGGAAGAACAAAAAATCAAATCGACCACGTCCTTGTAGATAAGAGACATAAATCTTCAATGGTGGACGTGTAAAGCTTAAGAGGAGCAGAATGAGAAACAGACCATCACCTAGTATTGGCGAAAGTGAGGCAAAAATTAAAAATCGAAAAAAGAGACAAACAGAAACTTAGCGAAATTATACATTTCCTACCAGAAAAGATAAATCAATGTAAAGTAGAAGTATCTAATAGGTTTAGTCCTCTGTTGCCTAATGATTTGGAAGAGAAAAATTTGGAACCTGAGGAACAGATAGAGAATATGTGGAAGAAATTTAAATCATCAATTAAAGAAGCAGCTGGATCTGTATTTCCCAGAAGAAAAACCCCCAAAAACCTTTGGTTTAATCAAGACTGCCAAAAGATGGTAACCGAAAGAAATAAAAGTAAATGGCTTGAACAAGCAAACACTGGAAGCTGAAGAGCATTACACAAGAGTCAATAAGGAAACAACCCGATTGCTAAGAAGAGAGAAAAGAAAATTCAATAACAGAAAAATAACAAAAGCAGAAGAAGACCGAACAAAAAACAATACAAAAGACTTTCACAGAATAGTAAGATTTTTTCAAAAGGGATACCAGCCAAGGGTTTTTGGAATCAAATATATGAATGGCACACTAGTTTGTGAAAAATGAACTGTTCTTAATACTTGGAAAGAATATTTTCAAGAGCTATTAAATTGTGAAGAATTAATCGAGGTAGATGAAGAAGAAGTGCTTCAAATAAACAAAGAAGAAGCTCCTGTAGCTGAACCAACCCAGGAGGAAATTTTAGCATACTAAAAACATTAAAGAATGGGAAAGCCCCAGGAGGGGACATGATACCAATAGAATTAATTAAGAATGGAGGTCCAAAATTGGAAGAACATCAATACAAATTTATAATGAAAAGATGGAGAATAGAGAAAATACCAGAAGAATGGCAAGAGCGGTGATTGTTCCTGTGCACAAAAAGGGAGACAAGCTTGACTGTAAGAACTATAGAGGAACTCTTTGCTACGCACTACATACAAAATCCTCTTCAAGATAATTCTGAAAAGAGTGGAGGAACATGCTGTTATCATTGTGGGAGAACACGAAGCTGGATTTATGGCTGGAAGATCAACGACAGACCAGATATTCATACTAAAAGAGACAGCATCTAAGTACTGGGAGTATGACAAGGATCTATGCGTACTATTTATTGACTTTACAAAAGTGTATTACAGTATTGCTAGGCCAAGAATGTGGGATTTACTGAGAAAACACCATATCCCTGAAAAACTGATCAACCTAACAAGAATGTGTACAGTAAAAACCAAAGCAAAATTAAGATAGAAAACGAATACTCTGAGAGTTTTAATATCAATACACAGACAGGGCCTAAGACAGGGAGATGCACTTTCTCCCCTGCTATTCAACCTAGTTATAGAGGAGTCCCTAAGAACCATAAGTCGTCTACAAGGGGGAGCAAAAATTGGCACTAAGATAAACGTTCTAGCGTTTGCGGATGATGTAGCACTCATTGCTGAAAATAAGAAAGATATTAAGGAGCTAGCACAAAAGTTAATTACTGAAACTTAGAAATTAGGACTACAAGTAAATGAAGGAAAAACCAAGTTCATGAAAATAAGCAGAAGACCTGTTAACCAACCAGATTTTAAAGTCCTAAATTTCAAGTATGGAAAAATAAATACTTTTAAATATTTGGGTGTTACAATAACAAATGAAAATAAACAAGATGATGAAATTCTATGCAGACTAGCATCAGCTCAACGATGCTTTTGGAGTCTATCAAAGCTCTTTGGATGTTGACTACTGACCAGGAGGACGAAACTTTAGATGCATAACGTTATCATACAACCAGTACTCTTATATGGAGCGAAAGTCTGGACACTTACCAAAAAAAATGAGAGGAGACTTATAGTCATTGAAAATAAGATATTACGTATAGTGTTTGGACCAGTTGAATAAAATGGAGTGTGTAGAATAAGGAAGAATCGGGAACTTAGAGCACTATATAAGGCAAACACTACACTGACATAGTATGTAGCACTGGTAAAAAGCAGAAGATTGAGATGGCTGGTACATGTGCAAAGAAGAGGGGAGGACCAGTAACTGAAAAAGGTGTGGATGGAACAACCAGTAGGGAGGAGACCACTAGGTAGACCAAGGCTCAGATGGAGTGACCAGGTGAAGGGGGATACTAGGAGACTAGGAGGGGATCTGGAGATGGCAGAAGACAGACATCAGTGGAGGCAACTTGTTGGCAAGGCCAAAAATTACTTGGGATTTGTATGGCCACAGGAGTAAGAGTAAGTAAGGAGTAACCACTGGTACACGCCTTACCGTCCTTTGTAAAAGATTCCTACCATTTCTTAAAACTCCTTCATTCAACCTCCCTCCCTCCAGACATCCAAATCACTATGGCTACGAAAGATGTCACCTCCCTCTACACTAGCATTCCTCATGCTGAAGGTCTGTCTTCTCTCAGGTTTTTCCTCTCCAAACATCCCAACCCGCATCCGATGAATCAATGAAGAATCATTGAGGGGCAAAACATTGTCAGAATCACTCCATAACACTAAGCATCCTGATTAATGTAGAAACTTTTTTTTGCAAAACAAAAGTTTTTCATTAAAGAAAACTTGATTGCTCTGATTTAAATTTCATTTGTCACATTCCTATGTCCCATAATAATTTAGGTATTTCCAATATGTTGTCATTCCTTTGTGTTGTAACATGTACGATTTATTAACATCTTTGATTCTATCCAAGAAGTCGAAAAGTAAAAGCGGATACTAATATTAGAAATTCAATTGAGGTTCATAAATTCAATAGAATTTTGGAAATCTAATTTAATATGAGGAATTCAATAAAACTAGCTAGGTGAGTGAGTAACAAGGGTTCCTAATTTTTCAGGGTAAGAATTTAGCATACTCGTTTGAACTTAAGTAAGCAAAGTTCGCAGCATCATTTTTAACTTAAGAATTTTATCAACCTGTATTTTCAGGCACTTCGCTAGGAAATGGTAATCAGCATCCATATTGACGAGTTTAAAAGTCGTGGTTGGAGGTGACCAAGCCTGATAACGTTCACCTCGACCAACTCACATGCTCCATGTTTGAGATGGAATATTTGGCTCCGGCTGAAACTAACATGGATGCGAAGGAGATAGAAAAATAGACGAAATATCAAGAGCTGCTTTTCAAACTTCAACAGATGTTCCTCGGACACTCTGTAAAACTAGTGGTCCCCATCGTAGGTGTGCTCGGTGGAGTCAAGGGCTTGCTGCTAAATAACATCAAGTGCATTCTGTCCTGCATGGTACAGGCGGAATCACTAGTTGCACGCATGCAGAAAACCGTCATCCTGGGGTCACTCCGTCTACTGCATATACATGACCCTACAACAGCGTAGCCACTCATCCGATGGGCGTCGGACATAGCTGCGATTACTGCCCAACCCCTCTCGAGTCTCCGGCCATTATGATGGCAATGAAACCTGATGCTTGCTGGGGACTCGGAGGGGATGTTACAACTGTAAAAAATAATGATAATAAATTTTGAAGTGGTGGTAACTGCTATTGATGGGAAGGAAGACAGACCGAAAAGAGACAAAACACACATTTATTGCTTCGCAAGATTTCAAACCGGTACATCTGTCATCATAGTGAGGATAGAGGAAACAAAGGGAATAGGTGACACACACGTAGACACAAGACGCCGGATGTTCACTGCTAAATAGCATCAAGTGCATTCCGCCCTGCATGGCACAGGCGGAATCGCTAGTTGCACGCATGTGGAAGGCCATCATCCTAGGGTCACTCCGTCTACTGCGTACGCATGACCTGACAGTAGCGTAGCCACTCATCCGATGGGCATCGGACGTGGCTGCGATTACTGCCCAACCCCTATTGAGTCTCCTGACCATTATGACGGCAATGAAACCTGATGCTTGCCGGGGACTCGGAGGGGATGTTACAACTGTAACAATTAAATAATAATAAACACACAGACACAAACAAACACACACACTTGTTTATTTATTTCTGCCATATCTTCATCCTTCATTCATAGCAGAGTTTCTCCTTTCTGTATTAAATTGGTAGGTGATTGAGGAAATAAGAGGAAACATTGAGCAATTATTTATCATTTTTATTTCACATGTTATGCAAATGGTAAAACAAATCTTTAAAAAAACTTTTCAATGCACTGAAATTTATTTTTTAACACCTCATTCTCAGTCTCCTGGCCAGCCAAAGTTTAGGAAAGAATTTCCCATTCAGATGCACCAACAGGTAAAGAGATATTGATCTGTTTGATTGATAGTGTAATATTTCATTAAATGGAAAAGAGATAAAGGCACACGCACTGAATAGGCCCTTTGGGATACTGTCATTACGTGAAGTCATATAACACATGTAATTTCACAGTATAGAAAACAATCATAACATAATTATTATGCAGAGGAACTGGAAATCAAGGCAGTCAAAAAGTTGCCTTTAGAACTAATTTGCACACACCACCACTTAATCATATTTACAGCACTTATTTATCAATATCACATGCAAAACCCAACTACATCAGCTATGTAGTCCTTGCCCCCACTCTTGTTTGACAACGAGTTTTTTGGAGTAGAACTTTAACTTTCATTATGAACTTTACACCTGCTACAGCGCCCGCTGTAAACACTTTCGCTTGATGAGGAGTGAAACCAACTCATGAATGACGACACATGGAAAAATGTCCGATGATAGCATATTTCTTTGATAAGAGTTTCTAAGGATATAAAATCAAGATGGAGGGCTGGCATTTTCATAGAATGTTCATAATCACCAAGTAAGAAGGAAAAAAAAGAAAACTCTGGGAAAGTCTCCAAATTTCGATCATAGACCGATTTTTTGTTTTTAAATGGGAGAAATGAAAAATGTTTCTGGCAGATCAGTTTTCTCTCATTAGAATGTACCTACAATGGTGAGACTTGGTCTGAAGTATGCCTGAAAGATCAAGATTTTATATTTTCTTGTCAGATTTTTACATAGTGATCTCTAAGCAAGGCTGAGCAAAATACTCTTAAAATTGCATTTGAAATACCAAATACTCAAAATATAGTATTTTTAATACTTTATACGAAGTTTCCCCCAAATTCAAAATATGACACAACTTATTCTCATGTCGAAAACCCTCTCACACCAACTTCAGACCAATACTTTGCTGCCCCTAGCTACTACTCTGAGCTCTTCAGGAGATCACTAAAACCTTTCTCTTAACAAAAACATAATGGGTAACATCATTTGCAATGTTTTTTTCAAAACACCTACATCAATGCTCTCCAGTCATGGGATTCCCACTGCCTCTATCTGCAATCAATGTAAATGGCTGCCTGGACATCTACCTAAACTTGGAAATCATAAAATTATGCTCCATTCATTAAAGAAGGAGAATGGGGCATCATCATCTTCCTAGTTTTAAAAACTCTCTTGTTTTGAAAATTTTAATATCAACAGAGTATATTTGGTCACTAGCGCTATCACAAACATGAGTTGGATCAATGGTGCACACCCCCCTGGCTCAATGACTCATCCACCTCCCCTTATAAAGTATGTTTTTCATTTCCTCTCCCCCCTCCAAATTTATTCTTTAACTCATTTTGGGTCATGATCCCCTTTCATATGCATTATTGAGAAGGACAATAAACGAATGAATGTTTTTTTTAAAGGCTTTTTCTAAGAAGGCTGTGTCAGCATGGCATAATTTTTCTACGCAAACGAACGAACAATGATGTTTTAAAAGGGCTCTGTGGTCAAGTAGGACGTAAGTGAACAAATAAGATCCTATGTATCATAAATTACCACTTCCTGGGCATGCCGAATCCCCCCTTGTCCTGTGGGAGGAGGTATTCTTGACCCTTCATCCCAGTGTGAGCCCCACTCACAGCATGTGTCTCCTGTCGATTGCTTGTTCAGGCAGAGGAATAGTGAAAGTAAAAGTTTCCATGTACCTACTCTGGAAAGTGAAGCTTATAAGTACATTCCTTAATTTTAGGTGTACATTTGCAAATTTTAAACGAATACCATTATTTTTAAAGTATTTTGTGTGTAAAGGATACTCTGAACAAATTTGGGAGTTGTTATGCAAGAGAATTTAAGAATTTAATAGTGATTGAATAAAAGCTTACTTAAGGCTTTGTAAAACTAAAGGAATTCAATTCTGGTTTAACATATTTTGAGAGTGCAGACACTATTTTTTTTAGCAAAACCATTGCATAAACAAATAGTTGACGACGACCACATGCCATAATGGACTACTCGTGTGGAGAGGAGCGAAGATTATCTCTGCCCAGTGGCCGAGGGAAAGGGTTTGTCGCCCAGTTGAGTGCCGACCCAAGTAGAGGAAATATGTATCCGTGCCATTCCTGGTTGATCGAGAGCTCCGTACAGGTAATGCAAAGAAATGTTTGTGACATTCGTGAGGGGAGAAGCTTTTTCTAATATGAGACATAAGAACAGAAGTGTTAAGAATTAAAAATTGGGTAAACATTAACAGAATGAAAACCATAATGCACAATACTCAGTTATTCTCAGTTTCACATGTTTTATGAAAAGTAAGATTTCTCAAGGAATTACGATTTTAAGTTCTGTGCTAGGAGGGGCAACCATAGCATTATTAGCTATGGTCACAATAGTGCAGAAATTTAGGCAAAAAGTGACCACTGCGCATGCCTTTTGTTAAGAGTGGTCCGAATTTCTCTCTTGTGAAGAAAAGAGATTCAGCAAGTTCAGTATTCAGTGACGCTGGTGATTCTGCAAAGCGATTATCACAGATTTTAAAGTCACAATTCTATCGGCTTGAGGCATTGACTCAATGGGCGCAATGCAGAACACCTAAAGGGCCCTTGTTGGAGATGCTTGCTTCAACTCTGGAGGAGTGTACCACACTTCACCTATAGTTTTGTGTAAGCACAGACTAACAAAATGGAGGAGGTCGTTTCTGCCCATTTGTGTCACAAGTTTCTTTTTTTATACAAATAGACTATTATGCATGACAATATGCCAAAATTCAAAATTAATATCAATTCACTTCAGTTCAACAGAGCACCACTGGGTGCAAAATTCACAAAATGGAATTTTGGCTCTACTATACATTTGTCAGAAGTATTTTGGGGATTTTAAAGTTTTGAAAACTCCTTACATATGCATTTGAAATAAAAAAAATACAAAAGACTTTGTGATGTATATAGTTCAAATACAGAATACTTAACATTTTCAGTGCTTAGCTTCATCCCAGTGAGCACTCACCGTAGCGTGCATACTTTCAATTTTGGTATTTAAACTCCTGCTTTTTAAAATACATATATGTGTGCGTATCCCTTAAAGAGTGTTTTATATGGAAAGCCAATTGGTAAAAGACTGTTGGGAAGGCCGAAACTCTGATGGTGGGACCATACCATACGGGACATACTCAAAAGTTGAAGCGGATTAAGAATGTATGTAAGACAGAAAGAGATGGCGAAAAGTTGTTGCTGAGGCCAAAAACCTGGTTGCGTTCGAGTGGCCTCATAGGTGAGGGTAGGTTTTGAGAAACTAAGATAGAAAGCTAGTAAAGTAAATGGGGTATAAAATTTATTTGTTCGAAGAACAGATATTAGGACGATTTTAGGAGCTTAGTTAAGTTAATTGCTCCATAGTATATATATTTTATGCGATAATTTTTTTCACCTTAGATTCTGGCCCAATAGAGTTTTTTTTAAAGAAATAAATATTTTCTTGTTTTGCATTCCTGTGGTGGCATAAACAACTGAATGAAAAGTTAATAGATGAGAAAATATTGGAGAGAAACCGAATTTGAGAATGTATTAACTTGACAGTGGCAGGCTTCGATTGGTAGAAGTTTTTTATGTTTGTATTCATGATTAAGTAAACTACTTTGTACATTTCTACAATATTTTTTGTACAACATATTTTACTGATTTATGGTATTGTCAGGTACAGAATGTTTTATTTTTATTGATTGCTGTTATAGATATGGGGGAGGAGGCGAAAAATGCAAATATTCTGGTATGGATGAGAAATATTATCGGTATTGGGGAGGGATTCGGATATATGATAATAAATTACACAGGACAATCAAATAATACTCTTAACAAAAGATCCAACTCTAATATTTTAAAATGAAGTAAAAAGTATTGTTCACAAGAAAAATATTTTTGGGAAAACTTTTTTCGAATTCAAATGGACCCCTCTCCTCCAAGACTAAAATACACAAAAAAAAACACCCTAATACATAAAAACTCCCTTCTTATTAGACCAGTGGCCTCTACAGTTTCTTGCCCCTAGCATCTTTTATCACATAAATTAAATACTTTGAACCAGGAATACATAGGCTTCAAATCTAAATATGACATAAAAAATTCATTTGAACTTGCTAACCTTCTTAATAATGTTCTTCGATATCCAAGGTAGGTTTTCTTTGACATAAATAACCTGTTTTCTTGTATCGCTGCATTAAAGGCCTTGGAAAAGGCCCATGACTTAATCAGTTACTTCTTCATTCCCAAAAACATTTCCAGAGAATTAATTGCTCTGATTTTTCAAAAATTACTTAATTTTCAACAAACAGTTATATATACAAACAGATAGCCTAGGAATGGGTTCTCCCCTCTTAGGAGGAAACTTTCTCAACTCTTTGGAGGAAAATTTATTCCATTTCACCAGCCACATCAAAACTTTTGTAAAATATGGGTTTTGATACATAGACAACATCCTCTGCCTTTGGACTGGAACTAACTATCTTTTGCAGTCTTTCCTCCACCTTCTGAACTCCCATCATGCAAACATTTTTTCATGATGGAATAAGATATAAATGACACTCTGAATTTCTTAGGTTTGTCAACTTCCATTACAGGGCAAAGACATGAGTTTTCAGCATAGAGAAAACCTTCTTACACTGATCACATCATACCAGGTGATTCTGTTCACCATTTTTCCCACAAACATGCTGCTTTTAATTCTATGGTTCATAGCCTCCTACACTCATTCATTCCCCAAACACTCACAAATTTCAAATCTGAACTCTATAGAATCAAGGCCATAGCTACTAAAAATAGTTACAACCAAAATTTAGTTCACAAAATTTGTCATACAAAAATCCTTAGCTTTAAAACAAATTTCCGAAAGAGCAGGTCAAATATTAAGTGGTGCCCTCTCCCATTCCTAGGTAACATATCTTATGGAATATCAAACCACCAACCAAGCTGATTAAAATCAGTATTTACCTTCTCCTAACCCTCATAAACTTTTAGTCAATAACAAAGACATGACAGACTCCTCAACTTTGGTTTTACAAAATAAAATGCAATACCTGCAATAATGCATAAATTGGCCAAACTAGAATAAATTTTATTTCAAACATCATTGAACATGCCAGAAGTTACAGAAATATGAATTCCTCCTCACATTTTGCTAAACACCTACTTGAAAACAGTCATATGAGTGATTTAATCGCCGAAATTTAAAGGTTCTTCGCAAGCGCCTAAAAATGGCTGCTCTTGTTCAAAAATAAATTATCAAACAATCCAATATTTTTTAAAATTATTTCACCATCCCTCCTCACCCTTTTATAATAAAATTACCTTGTTAAATAATAACCTTTCTTGCCTCACCAGCCCTTAATCTACGTGTCTTTCTTAACCCTGCCCAAATACATATTTGTATTTTCTCCTCGCCTGTAACTACAACATCATCATCAACATCATCATCTCACATCACAAAGAGTGCATCCTTGCCATATGCCCCTTGCGATCAGGCTTGCTGCATCATGGCATGCGAGGAGGTC
This sequence comes from Pyrrhosoma nymphula, assembly GCA_963573305.1. Taxonomy (NCBI): domain Eukaryota; kingdom Metazoa; phylum Arthropoda; class Insecta; order Odonata; family Coenagrionidae; genus Pyrrhosoma; species Pyrrhosoma nymphula. Next base: position 52,862,496 of record OY754336.1, on the reverse strand, counting down.
GCACCTTAGGTCATCCGTCCACTCCGTATGAGCACCCTTAACGGTGTTTGGCTTGTTGCCACTCCCAGCTTTACTAGGGCCCCCATCTGATAGGGGCCCTAGGATTTTGGTGGGTGGCTATCCTGGTTATTTTTCCTTTAGAACCACTATAACTGCCTGTGGGGTGGTTAACCTCACACGCAGACCTCCAAATTTAGCTGGCAAAAGCTGTTACCAGATACGCCAGGGGAGGCTGGTGGTCCAGCTTTCGTACACTTTATATTACTATTATTATAACCAGGCAAGATAGTAAGTAGTTTCAAAAGTCACAAAATTTCTATAGTATTGAAATAGGAAAGATCTCCCCTAGTGTCGGTGGGGAACTTAAACATACATACCATACCTACATACCTTGCAATAATGAATATCAAGGTTGTGTAGGATACTAAAAATTTATGAAAATGGATAAATGACCATTGTAAAAAAATATATAGGTATTGCAAAACAGGTGGGAAATTATATATATATATATATATATATGTTGGAACTGTATAATTATTTCACCCCCATATCCAAATATATATCACCATATAGTTGTTTAACTATCTTTCTGTAGTGTAGTGTGCATTATGAGTGTCACTTGTTTAACCGAATAAAGCTTGGCTCCGCCATATTGGCGGCAGTCTCTGTCCTGCCTCTGAATAGCGTGTTCGTCCTTTTGAGTATCCCACAATTGACATAGGGGTGGGCACTGATGAACTCACTTCATTTCGGGTTGACACAGGCACTGAGTGGGGTGGTGGCTTCTGCACTACCAGGTCACTGCACTCTGATCCCATACCTCTAAGCTGGTCAACATGGCGATGCCACATGTGTCCTTCTTCTGTGAGGACCTTATAGTTCCTTGATCCCAGTACAGCCTCCACTCTAGCTTTAACCCAATCCCTTGAGCCCCCTCTTTTGTAGGCTGTGGCCCACACCTCATCGCCCACCTAGAAAACTCTCAAAAACTTTGCCCCATTTTCAGCCTGACGTGCTTGTTTTTGGGCCACAGCTTGACTCAGGTTAGGCTTTAATAGGGTCAGCCTTGACCTGAGAGTCCTTCCGAACATTAACTGGGATGGTGCTTCCCCCGTAACACTGTGAGGACTTATCCTGTAATTAAACAGGTACTGGGGTAAGGCAATGTGCAATGGAACTCCAGAATGCAGCAAGGTCTTTATCTTGGTCTTAAAACACTTTACTAAATTTTCAGCAGCCCCATTTGTGGCAGGATGGTAGGGAGGGGAAAAGGTGTGCAAAATCCCATTTAATTTACAAAAGTTTTCAAACTCCCCTGACGTGAATGGTGTACCATTGTCACTAACTATTTGCTCTGGCAGCCCAAATGTGGCAAACAATTCCCGTAAATGGCTTATTATTTCCTCTGTTCCTCCATTTCTTTTTTGGGCCACATCAGGCCATTTGGTGGAGCTATCAACCACCACCAAAAAGGTTTTATTTAAAAATGGCCCCGCCAAATCTACATGGAGCCGGACCCAGGGTCTTTCAGGTCTATCCCAACACTTCAGGGGGGCTTTTGCAGGCAATGATCTATTCACTGCACAACTACCACAAGACTCCACTAAGGACTCAAGAGCTGCATCCAATTTTGGCCACCACACATAAGACCTAGCCAAGGATTTCATTTTTACAATCCCCTGGTGGCCTGCATGCAACTCCCTTAAAACCAAAGGTCTCAACTTTTCAGGAATAATCACCCTGTTACCCCACATTAAGCACCCCTGCTCAACCGTTAACTAATTTTTTCTGTGTATGAATGGCTTGAAATTCCCATCCAGCTTTGCTGGCCATCCAAACATGCAGTAGTCTAGCACATTACTAAGCAAGGGGTCCCTTTGAGTCTCATGGCGAATACCTCGAGCATTAATGGGGAGGAACTCTCTTTCACCTAAATCAATGTACGTGTATTCTTTAATCTCTTCACCCTCTCTCTCTAAAGGCAATCTTGAGAGACCATCCGCGACTCTATTATCAGCTGCTCTAATATACTTAATTAGAAAGTTGTAGCCCTGCAAAATAATGGCCCAGCGCTGCAACCTATTTGCAGCCATTTGTGGAATTCCCTTCTTTTCCCCAAAAATGTATAACAGCGGCTTGTGGTCAGTTTTCAAGATAAAAATTCTGCCATAAATATACTGATGGAATTTCTGCACCCCAAACATAATTGCAAGGGCCTCCCTATCTATTTGAGAGTAATTTTTCTCAGCTTTATTAAGGGACCTTGAGGCAAAAGCAATGGGTCTTTCTAGTCCATTCGGAAAACGGTGAACTAAAACTGCCCCTAGGCCAAATGGTGATGCATCACACTCCAGAATTACTGGAAGAGACGGATCGTAATGAGCCAAGACTCGACCAGAGACAATTGATGCCTTCACCTTGTCACAGGCCTCACTGCACTCTCTTGTCCAGACAAAATCAGACTCCTTCTGAAGGAGGCGATGCACGGGAGCCAACTTCGACGCTAAACCAGGTATGAACTTGGAATAATATTCTACCAGCCCTAGAAAGGCTCGCAGCTGGGACACATTCTTAGGAGGTGGAGTCATAGTGATTGCCTCAACTTTTGCATCAGTGGGATGAAGTCCCTCCCTATCTATTCGGTGACCCAGAAACTCAACAGCATTTTGCATGAATTTACATTTCTCTTTATTGACCTTAAATCCCAAACCAGCCAATTTATTGAGCACCCTCTCTAAATTTTGCAAATGTTCCAAATCATTGCAACCAGTAATGATTATATCATCCTGAAAGGATGCAACCCCTCGCAAACCCTGCATGGCTTGATCCATGATTCTTTGGAACATAGCTGGAGCTGAGGCCACCCCAAATGGTAGTCTGGCGTAACGGAATAACCCCCTATGCGTGTTTATTGTGCACACAGCTTGTGACGTGTCCTCTAACACTAACTGCTGGAAAGCCTGCGACAAATCCAGAGTGGAGAACTTCTCCCCCCCTGCAGTTTGCAAAAAATTGCCTCCACCCGAGGCAGGGGATACCTCTCCACTTCCAGGTTTGGATTTAGAGTAATCTTAAAATCACCACAAATTCTCACCCTTCCGTCACCCTTAGCCACTGGCACTATTTGCGTTGCCCAATCACTGAACTCAACTGGATATAAAATGCCTAAACTAACCAATCTATCCAGTTCCTCATCAACCCTGTTTTTGAGAGCGAATGCCAAGGCTCTAGGAGCGCGATACACAGGCTTTGCCCCTTTCTTTAAGGTCAATGCCACTTTTCCTTTGCTGAAAGTCCCTAAACTGCCATCCCATAGCATGGCAAACTTTCCTAAAATGCCCTCTAAAGTCAATACCGGTCTCTCCATCCCAAGATGAAGCATTTGAAAGCTAAATCTAAAAGTGTTTAACCAATCTCTACCCAATATGGGCAGACCCCCATTTCGAACAACAAAAAGAGGCAACTTGTACGACCCTCTCTGGAACTGAGCTCGCACGCGTACTATACCCAACGGCTTAATACACGCATTAGAGTAAGTTCTTAGTTTTACCTCCGTTTCTTCCAAGGGAGAAATGAAAAAGTTTCCCATATAGCACTTCTCTGATATGGCAGAAATGGCAGACCCTGTATCGATTTCCATCTCTAGCTCTTTATCCTCTACTTTCACCGTTACTTTCCAAAGGGGAACATTAAAATCGAATTTTACGTTAAACAATGCTGGAAAATCCTCAAAGCTTCCCTTGCTCTCAGTATCTGTGCCCTGACTTTCCAACAACTGGTCCCCATCCCAACACACCCGAATGCCACCGATGCTTTCTAAAAAAGGCTCGTGATAGAACACTTCAGGGTACTTACCAAAACGACCCTGACTGCACATTTCCTTGAGATGCCCAGTACGGTGGCAAATGTTGCATTTTGCATTTTTAAAGCGACACTCTACCCTCATATGGCCCTTCCGCCCGCAGCAATAGCACACTCCTGTACTTTTTCCCCACGATGCCGCTGGATTCTGCGTATTCCCCTTTGCACGCCTTCCACTCCCTCGGACAGCGACATGATGAAACTCTTGTTCCTCTGCCTGGTCACTCGTCTCCGATGCAGTCTCGTGGTTCATGTAATTGACGCCAACCCCAGCCACAATGTCTGCCGTTGGCGGGAAAAGACTACACGCCGCGGCATTCGCAGTAGCTTTTTCCCGCGCCGCTGCTGTCTCCACGGCCCTCTCGAAACTTAACTCCTCACTCTCCAAGTATAAGGCACACACGATATCCCGATCACAGAGGCCCAAAATAAATTGGTCCCTCATCGCTCGGTCCAGGAAGGCGCCGAAATTGCAACCTCACGCCGCGTTCCTCAGCTCCGTTGCAAACTCTCTCACTGAGGCCGTCTTTCCTTGCACCTGCTGATGAAATTTGTGTGTTTCCGCTATCACGGACTGCTTAGGGCTGAAATGCTTCCTCAGCAACCCACACAAATTCTCATACGTGAGATTTGAGGGCTTCTCTGGAGCACACAAATTCCTTAAGACGCCATAAGCCGACTTCCCCATTGAAGATAATAGCACGGCTTTCTTTTTACCTTGAGCCTCTGCCGTCCCCAAATCGTTTACAATGAAGTACTGCTCTAGGCGTTCTTCGTAAGCATCCCAACTCTCTTCTTCGGGAATAAACTTTTCCATTAAGGGCGCCATCCTCGTCGCCAATTGTGGGATACTCAAAAGGACGACCACGCTATTCAGAGGCAGGACAGAGACCAATATGGCGGAGCCAAGCTTTATTCGGTTAAACAAGCGACACTCATAATGCACACTACACTACACTTTCTAATTTTATTCTCTATAAGCAGCTGATCCCAAAATATATGGTTGAAACTTTTTATAATGTCATGACTTTAAATGTGATGAAGAAAAATAATTACATTTGGACATTTAAAAAAAATTTCATTTAACATCATTACAGCTTTTAGCACTTTCTGAAATAAATTTCATAAGTCATGTCAACCAAATACTTCATAAAAACATTATATAGGGGCAAATGAGGCTCCATATCCATGCCTCATTAACCCTTTCGTGACAGGGACGGGGAAAATTTCTTTGCTTTGTCAGTATGGAGCTTTCACTACGCTAGGATCTTCACAGGCACCTATTTCCATAACTTGGGTTGGGGGCCAGAGGGGTGTTGAACCTCTTTCTCGGCCACCAGGCTGAGAAAATCTCCTTTCTTTTCTGCTCGGGGTTCCCATTATGGCATGCGGTCGCGGTCAACTATTTTTTATGCGATGGTTTATCTAAAAACATTGTTGCTACAGCCTTGGTATTTATTTAATCGTAAATGAATTATTCTTGTTTTACAATGACATTACAGCTTTTAAACAAAATTCTATCATTAATATTAAGCTCTCTAACAACAAAAATCGTATCAAAGGTAAAATAAATAATTTCATCATAGTATTTCGCACTCGAAAATGGTTTTGATGAGTATTTAAAGATATAAATTAATATAAATTTAAAATGTCCTTATTCAAGATATTGGCATCATCAGAGCGCGAATCAAAGAATCAGTACTTAGAAATTTTCATTGTGTTATTTCATGAGATGTATGGTCTACAGAACTCCTGTTTTTGGAAATTTATGCACAGATAACATTCATCACGTACGAATATGTTGATTATGTAAAAATTTCCCAGCATTCTTTTTTATTATTCTTATTCATACTTTTTTTATTCCTAAAATCACCTGATTTGAGGAGTATGAAATTCTCCAAAGCAAATGTTATAACTTCAACATTCATGTGCCTCGGGATTTAATACACTGCCAGGAATCACTGTTATCTTTAGGTGGAAACCATTGACCAACGAAAACCAAACTGAAATAGACAGCTGTCATGATCTAATAAGCATGAGTAATTTCAGGGAAAAATAAACATTTGAACTTTAAAAATATGGTTGTCAACTCGCATAAAAGAAAAAAATTCAGTTGTTTACTTAAAAAAATAATAACTCCCTTACGATCTTAAAACTATAGAAAAAATCACTCCCAAACCAACTAAATAATGAACAAAAAATTAGTTTTGTGATTCCTTTACACACAAACTACGTTAAAAATAACAGTAGAACTCCATTTAAAATTTGTATTCGTAGAGCTAAACATAAGTAATGTACTTATAATGTTCAATTTGCCAATTACACTAAAACTTTTAAATTTGTTATTCCACTGCACCAGAAAGCAACTGACCGCGGACCCCTGCCGTGAGTTGGGCGCGCACTGCGAGGAAGGGTCGAGGTAATTCTCTCCCGCCAACTGAGAAAGGGTGCCTACGGCATCCCGAGAAGAAGTCCTTTATAACACACACCTTTTAGGCTTGCTTAGCGGCACGCCGTTCTATCTCGTCGTTCGTTCGTTTGTGTAGAAAAAATTTACTCCAATATATCACGTCGTTCGTAGCGAAAGGGTTAAGGCTTCATTAGTATCTATTCATTCACCATGGAACCTTTTAAGTGTTCTCATTGAATTGCTGGAAAGGTGTCTTCAGAAAATATATTGCACATTTCCTGAAACTCGGTGACTAGTGTCAATTCATCATCATAAGCATTATATCTGATGACTTCTGCTGACCAAGTGGCATTAAAAAAAAACTTCATCGGCCTGCATATGGAGGTATACGAAAAGCTTCCTTGATTTCTTTTGAGTGTTAAATAATTTTACGAATTGCGTAAGGTATGTATCAGTTTCTTGTGTTCTAGTCACCAATTTTGAGGTTTTCTGTAAAAGACTTGAGTTTTGATGTATCCAAAAAGTTTTAAAACGAAATCCCATGCTATGGAAATCGCATGCATCATTCTTCTTTTTGACTGCTAAGGATATCCCTCTGATAAAAAATCCGTTTAGATTTTGGATCGATCCGATAGATACCTTTGCCTTTGATAAAGTCAAAAATGATTTCGGGCAATTTTTTTGTTCCAAGATTAATCATATGAACCGTTGGCGCCACAAAATTTAGCTCTGACTAATTCCGGCAATTTCCTTAACTATCGCAATCAAGTTTGCCTTCTGGATAATGTGTTCCTGCTAACACGAGGTTTCCCCAAATCTAAAACATTCCAGCATAAAAAGACGGGCTTAGAAAATGTAATTTAAGTGTTGTAGACGCAATCAAGTTTGCACTGATTGAATATGACGGCAGAAAATGATCAGAATGCTCTACTTAATTCATCTCCTGCAACCTCACACTATAGAGAGCTTGTCGATAGATACTTTTGTTTTTCTAGGGAGACACATCATCTGGAAGATAAAAAATAGTTTACCTTAACATATATTGTTGCATGAAGAGCCTATATAAATATAAAATAGATGAAAATAATTATCCGCGCGAAAACCCATTGCCAGAAGAATGCAGCCATGGGATAAACTGGCTTTGTCATTTACCATATTGTTTTTGGTCATTAACTGAGCCCATCATACACTGAGACAAGAGGTGAAATAAAGGAAATTTGTGGACTCTTAAAGTGTCTACTCATCAAAGTGTCTACTCATCATAGCGGCAAAAGAGGGAGACAACTTGACAGGCTATTTAAAACGAATTTCTAGTATTTGAAGCGAATTCTAAAAGCTATTTAATGGCAACTAAGTTCCTACGAGTAAAATAGGTTCTTTTATTTCAGAAATAACACTGCCTCCATTGAATGTAGCAAACTCCTTGCAGTTGTCCTACTTCATGAAATACCAATATCATAGTTAAAATCCCCTGGGTACCAAACACGTACCAGAAACAAGTTTCCTCCTCTAATATAATGAATGTTGAAAGTTGAAAAAAAATCAAAATGCTTTAATTTAGTCGATTCTGATCCACTAATACCGAGAAGATTAGTAAAAAAGCTTGAGGGAGGGGCTCATTTGTATTTTCAGTGGTTCTATCAGCAGTGTGGAACATGGAATAGGCAGTAAAACGTAAACGTTCACCATTTCGTTATACAGCCTGAAAGCTTTATGAATATCGTTTTCCCAATGTGGACGGTTCAAACCAGCGTCCAATTATTCAAGAAATTAGTACATATTTGATATTCGCGTAGAGGATCCACATATCATTCCGCCTTAAAGTGATGGTTCATATTTCGAAAACTAAAGCAAACGATTCAAATCAATTATTTGAAACAGTAGAGGTGGTATGTAATAACTAGGATAAAATTTTTGGTTGAGATAAGTAGGCATAGTATTTCCTTGTTGACTCAGCTTTTATAAAGAAGTAAAAGAAGATTTACTTGTTTAAAGCTGATTTCAAGCTGGTCACTAATTTTCACACTAACTAATAACCACATTTTTCCAATAGCTTATGTCTTATTATTGTGCATGGTTTTTTGTTTGTAGCTCAAACTGAACATTAATAAACATTTCTTCTTATTTTAAACGTAAACAGAGAGCATAGTTTTTTCCGTACCATAACAGCGAAAAATACTAATTTTATATTAGTATATTTATTTCCATTTTTTATGCATTTCAAAAGCTTCCATGAGTGCGAAGAGTAGCCATTCTTCTGCGCAAAATGTGTATTACTTAAAACCATTTCTCAGTTTAAGAATTTTTGCTTTCTTAAATCTTTGAGTTCAAAATGTTTTCCGTTTCTATTGCAAATCACGCAGTGACCCGTATATTGTATCTTATAGAAATGCATCATCGACGTTTTCGTGTAAAAAATGATAACAGCGTACTCAAAGCAGCATTACGCAATCTCCGAGCGAGTTATAGCTACTAATTTGTCACATTGTCCCTTCATATCGTTCTTTTTTGTTTCAAGGGGAAAAATTGGACGCAACTTCCATGATTTTAGGTCAAAGCTATTTTAATCTTTATCGGAGAAATTAACGAGAATGTGGACATAGTATGACTGATATTTAAATTTGATAAATGCCCCATTATCTTTCTTTACTGCGACTATACCCAACCAATTTTAAGGCATTCATTGAAAATTGATGGATCTTATTTATGTGTACAGGTTTTATATTAATTATTTACAATTATTGTAATTCACTAATGTTGCAAATGTAAAGTGAAATTTAAGGTTATGGCCTTTCACTAAGGTTTGCGGCTGTTTTAATCGCACAACTCTTCTCCTATAGCCGATAACCTGAGCGTAAAATATAGTTATGGGATTGAAGTGCGTGTCATGGATGCTTTACTAAGCTTCCTGCATAAAATGCAACAGAGATAGGAGGTAGCTAATAACGAAGACCTCATGCAAGGATTTAAAGCAAAGGTTAGCGAAGAATTTTTATGTAGAATAGCGTTGTGACTAAGCATGAACTCGGAAAAAGGAAGACGAAAATAGGCTACAGGGGTTCGAGATGTGGGTGTGAAGGAGAATGGAGAGAGTGCGGTGGACAGAAAGGAAGACAAGATAGTGCGTGTGTTATGGAGGGTGAAGTGAGGAAACTTCTGGATGAGATTAAGAGGAGGCAGAGTAGGTGTCTGGAGCGGATGGTGAGATGCCAAGTGATGCTGAAGTCCGTGACAGAGGGGAGGAAGTAAGCGGGGAAGGGGAAGAATAGGCTCTATGGACTGGATGGAAAGAGGTAGGACGTTCGCTGAGATGAAGAAAGAAATTGAGTCATAAGATCCTGCTCATGTTAAAATCAACGGCATTTTTACTTGCTTCATTTTTAACCTAACTTTACTGGTCGATTACCCAAATAAGTAATGCAATTACTATAAAAAGATCTCTTCACTTTATGTCGAGAAAATTTCTAAGTGTTCCCAAACTATGTGATACAATTCATTTCGGTGGTGTAGAAAAAAAATCTAGTCCAAATAGACTTTGGGAACCCTAAGTTTAAAAATTTTAGCCAATAAAAGAGTTTATTTTTATGCTGTGGTAGACTAATAGAGGCTTACCATGCATTGCTATAAACTACTGTACGAGACTCTCCATTTCTAATCGCACACTGCCTCCAACTCGGCAATAGGCTAGCTTATACTGGCCGAGTGCCATTTCAAGTGAAAAACTGCCTCCGCTATGCACTGCTTCCTTTTTTGGTCTGGTCTTGTATTTTTTGCCTGGAAGGCCATGTTAGATTTCTATTTTTTTCTGAAGTCAGCGTTTTTTGGTTTTCAACAGAGATAAGCAAGGTTAAAGTTAACTTGGAAAAAACTGTCTGCGCACTTAAAATATCTACTCTGAATAGGGTTCAAACTAAAGACAGAAATTTTTATCATGAGTAGCCACATGAACGAAAACTGGTTCATGGCAAATATGTGACCCACTTTGCAATTAGGAGTGAACATGAGAAACTGTTAAAGAAATTTGTCAAGTCAATATGTATATTCATGCCTACAGATTCCTTTCACCTAAGCTCCTTTTTTTTAAATGCTATATCCTCATTTTCTTCTTTATTTAGATCTCGCAATCGTTCCAATTCTCTCCTCGATAATGGAAAAATCCAATTCCACGCTCAATTCCAAAGCTTTCGCACATATTTCTTTCTTTGTCTTCCTTCCTTTCGGGAATCGAAACCAACTTACCTACCAAATTCTTACTTATTGCATTGTCCATGGTGGGAGACAGGAGGTGGCCTTCTCCCTATTCCACATTTAGTTGCTCCCTCTTCTCAAAAACTCCACTCTCGATTAATTAGAAGGCGCCGGCGCCTCGCATTCCCCGCCCTTTGTTCCACCGTGGTTCGACCCTTCCGTGCCGGTCACAAAGGACGACCTCTTTTTGCAGTCATCGAATTTTCCGGAAGTTTCAAGTGTGGCGAGAGGGTATGGAGAGAGGGAGCCAGTGTTCATTCCGGGGACGTGATTGGTTGATTAGTGCTCCGTGCGTCGCGACCTATTCATTCCCACACCCTCCTCACCCATTCCACCCTCCGATTCCTATATCTTATCTCCCTCTAAATTCATTTGCCTCTCCATTAACACGCCGTTTACCATGTGGGGCCCGTTTCCATACCAATAACTTCAAAGAATTCCACGAAATATCTGAGGGGTAGGTCTGTAACTTAGTGCTATATTCCACAGAGGAAAAATCATTCGCCTTGACCTGGATTCAAACCCGTATCCCTCGATTCCGCGCCGAGTATTTTAACCAGGTAAGCTACCGAGGCGCCCACCTTTCACGCATTTTTTTTGTTTTGCGTATAATTCACGATTATACTTTTCCAATTACCCCATTTAATAAGTTAAATTATTTGGAATGGAATTTTTCGTACTACAATTTGCCAAATCTTATAGCCACCATTATTTCTCGACATGATGTTTTGGGTAAAAATTTATTTTCCAAATTCCGTTTAAAATGAGGTAATTATGCATTAAAACCCTGTAACCGCTGCTGGAATGAAAGTTTTTCTTTCGGATGAGACAAGACTTGCTCAGGCTCTGCTTAAGGTTTTTTTTGCTGTCTTTCTTGCAACTTCTCTAAGCCGAAAACTCTGTTTGGGTAGGCAACCTAGAACTAAGATCATTTCCATATTGGTAGTGGTGGGAAGGTTTTACAGGGAAGAATTACTCGAGGAATGGTGGAAGACTAAAAGTTGAAAGCTCTTTTCACGAAGCACCCAAAAAGGAGTGGATAGTTTGCTGAAAAATGTCATCCACTACCGGGATTTGAACGCAAGCCCTTCTGGACAGGAAACCTCTTGTCCCTAGAAAATCCTGACCCCTCCCTCCCGTGATAACTTATTTCACTTCCTATCGTGTTTTATCATTGCAAAAGTTGTTTCTGTACTTGTAATTTGAAATTGTAATGCAACAATTCATAATTTTTCACTGAACTAATTACGTTTATTAGGACGCCACATCCATTAAATTGGTCATCCTCGTTTAAAACCAACTAACCATCAATAAACTTCGAAAAGTATTACATTCACAGACTATTGTTTCCTAATGTGTAACATTTAATAGGAAATGCATAACGTTAAAGTTTTTCTTGTTGAGAAGAGGGTACCAACCAACCTTCTTCAGATAAATTACCTTACATCATATGATGTTTACTCTCATACATAATTTAAAAGTCTCGATTCTTTTACCTCCTTAACTTCTCTTCCTCATCCAAATGGTAAAATTCTCTTGAAATTATTTATGGAATCCGGAATGCTCAGACTCCTCTATCGATAGGTTTTTCATTCGATAAAATTTAAAGAAGACATCAGAGTGAGTAGCATCATATTAATGATCTTTTAATCTTAAGCGGCCGTCAATGTTTTATCTTATATCCTTTAAGTCAAACGATTAAAAATAATAATAATTTTAACAAAAATATTGATTTGTTTCACCGAAACTGAATGATAAATATATGCAGTGTATCAGTAATTTTTTCATATCAATCAGTTTTTCAAAATATTTCTCGCAAAAATACGGATTCAGAAAAAATTACATTGGAGTAGTTATTCTCATCTGTGTACTTTTTTTATAAAGTAACCGCTCTCTCGGCTGTTCACAGGGGGACCAGGTTCCAAGGCGTCTGGGTCATGCCTCATAAGGCAGGGCTTCTCGGGCTTCCCGTCGGCCCCCGGGGACCCTCTCCTGCTCAAGGTGGACCTCCTGGACACGGCCGGCGATCTCCAGTTCCCGGCCATGAGGCGGCTTTGCATAGCGACGGCCCACGCCTTCCTCATCGTCTACTCCGTCACGGATGCTGAGTCGCTGGACCGGGCCAAGGGCTGCCTGGAGGAGGTGAGCGCGTCACGTTATGGTCCCGACCCAATTTTTCCTTGAAATGTATTCCTGCTCAGCTCTGCGGATGTACTTCCCGCGATTAGTGATTGGAAAAATTGGTGATTAGACACGAGCTGGTATTAGAAAAGCTATGAAAGTAATAATATGATGCTTTAATCCTGAATAAATCTTACTTCCGGTGTAAGGAAAGTTGAGAAGTTGAGAACTTCTAGTGGAGTAACCAAAAATATAAGTTATATAAACAATTTGGTAAAACTCCACAAGCTATTCAATTATCTGCAGGACCGGATTCATCAGTTTTGGTAATCCGTGCATAATTGTTTCATAAATTCCTATTCTATTAATTTTGTGTTCATACTGTATTGGTACAAATTCATCTCTGAATAGTGGTAAATATGTACTTGCACCTTAAGACCTAACTGGTTTAACTAGTAGTGCAAATTATGTAGCAGTTCGAGGATTTTTCCTTAACTGATGCCTAAATTCTTCTTTTAGAATATAGAGACTCCATTAAGTATGCCACAAAATCAAAATATACATCACATTAGCATATTTTTTATTGTGTTTACAAGAGGAGTGCGTGAATTTTGTCATTATTTTTCCCTAGAAGGTGCACCACAAGGACTTAAAACTCGTATTCAAAAGAATGACTGATAATGTGCATCGGGCATTCTGATCGGTCTCATAATTCCATGATGTCTCCAGAAAGTGTATTATAAAAGAAAGGTATTCTTATTTAGTTAGTCTAAGGAAATAAAACAATTCTTAAATTCGTATGTACTTAATAGGTATCGGTGGGATTGCCATTGAATTGAAAAATTAAGTTATCTCTAAAAATAATAGCTCATAATACTGCAGTGCAGTATTGATACATTATGGTCAATATTAACCTAGAGAACATCATCAAAATCGCTAACGATATTAGTAGATTTTTGGCTTGAAGTCACAATTAGTGGTAATATGTTCACACATGCTCATCAGTGTGATTCACTAATGTTCATCAGGTTACATCCAGTTCAATTTGCACCCAGAATGTCTCTTTTTCACTCTCATTTTTTAGATGAAAGTGCTTTTCCTAAACAACTTGCTTGAAGAACAAAACGCATATATAACCATGAGCATGAAAATAAAAAATTTACACAGAGTAGATCGTCATAATATTTCCTTCCTCACTGCAATTCCACTAGGTACGTAGATTAACAGATGTGGTTAACTTTTTTAAAATGAAGTTTATATGATTTTTCCGTGTGTATTTTATACACTTTTTATGTGTAAATTTTAAATCCTGTATTTTACATGCATAGATGCTTTAAATATATATAAAATCGTAAGATCTTCATCAATAACCATTGTGTCATCAAAGTCCGGGTTCATATTACATTTCATATTGACTTATTCCCTTCATTATTTTCTCAAGAAAAAAGCAACCAGGTGATGAAATCTTTAATCAATTAAATGAGGCGTTCTTTTAATGGCGATTATTTTACGAGATTAAGTTGGTATTGATGCCAAGGTTCTTTTTCGTCTTGAAGACATTCCCTGAATGGTTTATGCCGTATCTCAAGACATCTTTATGATACTGTATTTTGTGGATTATGGATGCATTGAAAAATTAAATTTGAAATCTCTAATAAAGAGTTTGTGTGAAAGGGGTTAAAGTATTTAAAATATCATCTCAGTTTTAAAAACCTCGTTCTGCTGTTAATCTGACAAAATTTAGATAACCTTTTGAAATAAGACATGAATAGATATGAGTAAGTTCTACCAGGACACATGAAAAACGAGCATGAAAACATTATAGGTTTCAAAATTTAAAACTTTATATTTTATAGTTTTTAGAGTAAAATGAGGGAATGATTGAAATTGATAAGGCACTAAAACCTTTTAAAGGGACGCACTAAAAACATGGGATATCCCTGACCTAAATATCTACGTCTGCATAGAGCCCCAAAAAAGTTACAATTGATTCTCGGATAGCTGCCATGGAAAAGGAGAGTATTAAGTCTGCAAGAAGGAGGTTGGTTTACTATTTACATGCCACTTTATCTTTGTGATGGGGTCGTAAATTTTTTGTAGGGTCTAAAAAATACTACTCCCATGAAGTCTATTGTTTTCATTTTATTGCTGCCATCGGACTTGTCTGCATGACATCATGTAGATCTCTGATAATTTCCCATTCCCGTCATCTACAGGGTTATGTCTAATTATGAGGATATCGGGACTAGCCACGGTAGTAACCTTTACAGAGTCACCCGCTAGAGCACTTAAGTGCGATATTCCACAGAGGAAAAATCATTCACCTTGACCCAGGATTCGAACCCGGATCCCTCGATTTCGCGCCGAGTGATTTTATAAGTTAAGCTACCGAGGCGTATTTCTCTCCTGTGGATTATTTGGTGGCTTTATAGGAGCATGGTGGTCAGGACTGCTATGTCTTTGCCTGCGGCTGCGGCCACGGCTGCGGCCACGGCAATGACTGTTATGTCTTTGCAGTTCGTTTGGTCTTGCTGTATGTCCTCCCAAATATGTGTCCCAGACTTACAATTACAGTTTTTTTTTCTTTGGCAGCCAATGCTTATTGCTTCTTTAATACCAATTTTTATTTAATCAACCAGGATTTCCTCTGAATTTTGTTCAATACTTGAATCAGTGTATCCGGCAAAAGAAGCAAATTCTCGCTGCGTCCTTTATTTGTAGAGTACCCCAAGGAATTTATCATTTAACCTTGACTTTTCCTTAATTTATTACATCTTCTGAAATTCTTTTAACGCCTCGATTCCCATGATTACCTTCATATTTACTTACAATGAATGGCAGTCGTGAGAAAAATGAGTTCCACCGAAAAAAGAAGTCGATTGAAATTCAATGAAAACATTTTTTCCGTAGACTGGTCGGAGAAACGGGTTTCCAAAACTCATTGAAGCTCAAAAATTAGCTCGTGTATTTCTAAACACCTGTTTTGCGTAAATTGCACTCTGAGAATTTGAATTATTATTGCAAAATGTAATATGGACGAGCAAATAGCTTATCCTTTCCAAATATTAGGCTGTGCTGAAAGAAGGAAATATTTTATATAGACTGCTTAGTTAGACGCTTTTTGCTGGAAATAACAGCTGTAGGCGATAAAATTTATTTTTTCATTGATTCCTTTGGGACGTTTTCCCCCATACATTCTTCTATGATGGCCGTGGTTGCTAAAAAGAGGTTTTTCTAAAAACAACTTAATTTTAGGACATTTGGGATTATGTTGTTATTCATGGAATTGTAACTTGGAGCCGAAAATGAATTTGTTGATGAAAATTAAAAGTTCATCTGATTTCCTTTCTTATGAGAAATATTTCGAGTTATCATAACCGTTATTTTTAATTTAATTTAGCGAAATTAATAAACTTTCAAGCGAGAAAAATGAAACTAACATGCATTCCTCATTATATTTGGTTTAAATAATATGGAGTCAAATGCGAGACTTCATGTGCGCAAAAAGTTAACTTCAAATTATCTGCAGAGTGGCAACATTTATAAATTTGTAAATTTTACAAGTTGCCCAACTTCTGGTTCACAAAAGAAATTGAGCAGTGAATAAAAATGTTGCATCAAAATGTGGCAGTTTTAGGCTTATATTTAGGTTATTATATGCATCAATGATTTCATTAGCTATTTTTCTTTTTAGATATAACCAGTTAAATCGCTTAAAGATTAAAACACTTCCACTTAAACGTTATGGTTAGGATGTGCTATTTGAAGTCCATGCAAACCATGAGCATTATCTCACCCTTCTCCCTTGCTAGACCTCAGCGTGTTGAAGTAGCAAAAGCGGAGGTCCACTGAACGATGATGAATCGATATTGAATCTCCTGGCTGCTGGGATGCTCCCTATTAGTGGTGCCGACCAGATGATTATACCATGCTCCACGTCCCAGCTAGGGCACTTAGGTTTCGGTGTTTGCCAAGATTATAGACATGCAGAACAATTGAGTTTCTGGGTGTGATGCAGTTGCATTCCTTAAGTTAAATGGATACTACTCCAGAATAGGCGTTTACTGACCGCATGAGTTTTCATCGCCGTTGTTGCATGCTGGTAGATAAAACATTCCTGTTTTGACCACTCGGAGTTTAAAATATTGAGCAATTACGAAGAGATTTTTGTGAATTTGATATTAATCGTGTTGGAAAGAAAAAATCTCAAACTTCGCAAAAAATATATACCATTTTCAACGGAGCAGTGATCGGTAATCGGGAATGGTAGAGCATAACAAACTAACGTATGCGTCATTTTATGATCTTTTTACTTTGAATTTAGTGATTTATCTAGAGTTCAGGTCTGAGAAATGTTTTAATCCACCAGGACCCAGGAGTTTCTCTCCGGAACCATCTTCTTGGCTCCTTTGCAGGGTAATTGTGCACATTTGTGGACTTATTATTTGCATTTTCGAAAATGTCTCACTTCCCTTATATCCTTTACCTATCCCTCTTACTTAGCCACTTCCTCCCAGCCAGTCCCTGGTCATCCATTTTTACATCCCACCCACTTATCTGCTGTTACGTCTTCTAAACATGTTTTTCTTCCCTCTTTTCAACTTCCTCTCTCCTCGATAGACTTCCTCCCTAGCAATAAATATTAATTGCCTTTCACTGATAGACAAAATAAAAATATTAGAGAATTTTACAGAATACTTTGAAGTAATAATAGGTATTTAGCAGTGACGGTCAACTTGGCAGAATTTCACCAGATATTGAAGCATGAGCTTGCCACAATATCAGCGTTGCCTTAATAATTACTTGAGTTGCATCTTTTACATGTATATAAGAACAAGAAAGTTTTTAATGCCACTTTTATTTGGACCATGCCCTTCTATGTCACGGAAGGCTGGACAATAACAGCATCGGAGCGAAAGAGATTGGTAACAATGAAGATGTGTTGTTACCATAGACTGATAAACGTCAAATGAACGGAGAGAATTACCAAAAATGAATTCCATCAATTCGTTGGAGTGAAAGGAAGTATCGCAAAGATTTTCCGAACAAAGAGAGATAAACTTGTTGGACCACTTTGAAAAACAGCCTTTTGGAAACAAATTGGAAAGAGAAATTAATGGGATGAATTTCAAAGGAAGATCATTAATGGAAAACCTACAGCAGACACATATGAATGACGTAAAAGTGAATAATTATGAAGGAATGATGCAATTAACTGAAAGTAAAGTCGAGTGGAGGGCTGCACCAAACAATTCTTCGAAATAATGACTTCTGATGATGATGAGAAGAAATTGTACACCATATTCTAAAAAAAACTGCTTAAGATTGAGTACAAATTAAAAGCGAACTATTGACTTTATTAAAACGCTGTTGAGTACAAGGAAAAGGAAAGATTATTGGAAATTAAAATTTTGCTACAATTTTTCGTCTCGGAGAAAAATCCTGAAGCTCGATTTCTATAAATACCTACTCTAATATCTATCATTACTTCATTGTATGAGCAAGAATAAATGCTTTAATATTACTATGAAATGTTTTAGTAGTGTTCTGCGCAACGTTGTATTTGAGAGATTAATGTTTCATCATTGCACTGGGAGTTTTCGTCTTATAAACTCCTTTTACTGGCAAGAAACCGGCATATAATTTACTACTCAGATGAATCGTGAAGTGCGTCTCGTTAATATCCCAATCGCTACAGATATGCACTCCAGATGAGACCGTTTGCATTAAACGCAAGTGTTACAAATTGTTACCAAGGCTGTCGTCATATTAAAAGAAAATACCACAGTGCTATCCGTTGTAACTACAAATCCGCTCTACCCAAAAAATATTATTACTAGAGTAAATAAATTGATTGTAAATTTTCGGTTCAATACAATAACAGGTTAATTCACACTTTTTAACGCTGGAAAAAGGGTTGTTAGTGGAGATTCTTTTTGCATATGATTTTTGTTTTTTTTTTCTAAAAATGGTGTGCATGAAGTGAAAAACTTATTCAAAACTTCATCTTGTGGAAGCTGCCAAAGAGAAAAAGCCTGAAATTTCATGGAAATGCATTGAGTGAAAGCTGAATCCTCATTAATCTCATGACCACCACATGAAAGGCACCACTTAGCTTTATGGCTGACGCTTTAACGGACCGCAACTTTCAGGGTTCCTTGGCATTGCAAAACACCTTGTTCACCCTTAAAACCAAAAATTTATTTTAAATATAAGTTTATTGCTTATTTTTTACATATCTAATTTTCCTTCATTAAAATTTGCTGTTGTGGGTTTAATGTACTCAGGGACTTAACTTTTCTTCCTTAACAGTTTATAAAATGTCTAACCCTGAATATTATCCACTGTGTACCGAAATTCATTAAGAAGTTATGCGAAAATGCAAAAAAAAACTTTTAAAGGGTAATTTTTTATGTTTTTGTACTTACTCTTAAAATAAATTACGTTAATTGCACTTATATTTACTCTGTCTTCTCTCAATGCACGCAGTTGTACTATTATACGCATAACAATTTTCTTGTATATGAACCAATCAGATATCGAGTTCCACCATAGTTCTCAAAAGGAACACAAATACTTTAAGGATGTGAAAAAGGTTTACTCTATTCCTTCAAAGGACAGCTGAGTGCACTTGCTCCATTCGAGAGATAAGTGAAGACTGGTAATGAAAAGATTATTTTGAAATAGAGAATGGGTGGAGAGAAACCAGGCGTTGGCATTATCGAGCTCTAAAAGTAAGGTGGCAAGGGGCCCTGGTTTTTTCACCTCATTCAATGGGCGGAGTACAGATGTTTGATGTTTTCACCACATGTCACCCAACCAGGTGATGGAATTTCACTAAAAAATATTCCAGTTCCAGGATAGGGACGCAGCCCTTTGGTACGGGATAACTCGTAATTATCACTGCCCCCCATATCCCATGGTAAATTCAGTGGAGTTTGTGCGAATGCTAATGGCCGTCACACAGCAACCCGTTATTGACTTTAGCGAGTCTTCTTAGATGAATTTCCACCGTGTGGAAGTATAAGTGAATGCTACGGTTGCCTCGAAGACTTGAGAGGATTGTATTTCCCCTTTAAATCTCCTCCTCAAACGGCCTCAAACTTCACTTCCACTTGTCGCCATTCTGTGCATTTAGTTCCATAAGCTTTTGCACAAGCTATAGCACAAAATGGAGTAAACTTTGCCTTCTCCGGAGGCAGAAACTTGGCTTTTGTTTTTTATTGATATTTGTGTTTTAATGGCTAATGAAGGAACCGTTTTCTTTTTCGTTTCCTAGTGATACTAATGAAATTTATTCGTTTTGGGATTATAACAGTTTGATTTTAAAACAAATCCGTGAGGTACTCCGTTTGAAAACAAGACCAATATCTATTCACGAATTAAATCAACCTCAAACAACCTCCTTCGGCTCTGCAAAAAATGTTATACTGAGGAATTTTTGCAATAAAAATCGATTTGTTTAAATAACGCTAAGGAAATTATAAGGTATAAAAAAAATCTCCAATGGCCGTAGTAAATTGGCACCACTCGTCAAAAATACGCCACAATTGCTGTGTTGGTTTGCGGGAAAAAATTGGGGGAGAAAAATCCACGCCAGTGACCAACCACAACCTCTCGACCAGAAAAACCCTTGTGGTGGTTTACGGGAATGTTACTTCCTCGCCAGGGACAACCACAGACACACACAATCAACCCGAATAGGGATACTTCGCTGGGCTTATGAGACCCTGCTAAGGATGCCTGGGTTACACACACACACTCAACCCAATGAGGGATTCTTTGCCGGGTTAATGAGACCCAACTAAGAATGCCTGGGTTATGAACACAAACACACTCACAAGCACTCAAGAACTCACTCACTCACACACTCAACGGGCCCAACTTCTGGGAGAATCTAGCTCAACAGAGCGTTGTCAAGAAACGCACGATTTTGACGAGTGGTGCCAATTTATTACGGCCATTGGAGATTTTTTTTATACCTTATAACTTTAAGAGGCCGTAGAGCTCACGTTCCCTAGTTTTAACGCTAAGGAAAATGGACAACACAATTTATACTTCTGGAAAATAAAAAAAATCAGTACCAGAAGATGAAACGATGATGCCTTGTATCGAAATCGGTCATGGTTTAATAAATATGTTTGTGGATCAAGCCACGTTTTTCCATTTAAATCATCGATAAACAGCATTAGTAAGAACAAAATAAGTGATAGTAAAGACATCTATTTTACGGATTTTCATTATTGCTTAGAATGAATTAACCGACTAAAAACTGAAAATAACACTTATCCCTTTAAAAATCTCAAAGCTCCAATGAAGAACGTAATGAATAAAAATGAGGATATTCAGAAGTATTTCGCCCATTTTCATAAGGAGTCTCGTTTTCATTTTTCATCTCCGTGATTACGCGCGCCCTTTCCAATTCTACCCCAAGGCCTTTTCCCTCTCGTCCATTTAAGAGGCTGCCACATTTCTTTTTTCATTTAAAAACTTTCTTTCTCATCTTTCCAGACCCTGCGGAGAAACTTAATCAAGCTTGCGTTATGGGGGGAGGAAGCGAGGAAGGTCAATGACATTTTAACGCCCTACGTCCGGGTTCAACTTGATTCGTGGCCACGACGCAGGAGTAGGGAAACTGTCGAATGATGTATTCTTTCGATTAAATGCACGACGCCGTAAAATCTCCATCCAAAAAGGATTCTGAGATCCTGAGCAATGTCGAATGTCAGTAGGGGGAGGGCGGGGCGTTCGGAAACCCTGCCTTAACCCTGGTGGGGGGTCCTCGGCTACAGGTTACACTCCCCCCTCTCAGCCTGCAGGAAAGAGAGTGGCAATAATCCACTCATCAGAATGAAATCCCCTCGTTTAAGAGTCAAATCCCCGTATCGTGAGGACCGCATAATTCTGGGTCGAACGATTTAATCGAAAGTTTGCTCGAAGATGTGCCTTTTTCCCAGTTTTCGATGTGATGATCCTCAATTTTCAAGGAGAACGTAGAACGAGTGTTGACGAAAAAAAATATAGTTTCACTTGTCGTTAAGCGCTGAATGGCACATGGAAAGTGGAAAACTGTCGAGCATTTTTTCCAACGTTGGTAAAAGAAGAGGATTCATGGCGTCTTTTCACACTAAAGTAAATCCTACTTAATTTTCCAAAATAAATGCCAACGTCGACTTTAAGACGACTATCGTATATTTAAACTAGTTTTTTTTATTAACTTATTCTTTTTTCGTATACCATTCAGGTTGTACTATGCTTGGAATTTTATCTCTTCTACGCGTTGTAGAAGTGGTAAAACCAAATCGTCCGTTAGGTGATCACACTAAGAAAATCATAGTAAAAATCATTCAAACAAGGGAAGTAGAGGTACTGTGAACTATGGACGTAACTCCGATTAAATTCCATGCATGAGCTCTAATTTAAGGCGATGCAATCTTCCACCGGGGAAAAATTTGGTGAAACCTAATTGCTTTTATTCCGGCTATTAGGGTACTTTTTTAACGAAACATTATCCAAAATGACAAGGTTTCTGTGAGAAGGTTATCCTCCAGCATTTCATTGAATACTTAGTTTTTGTGATATATTTTCGATTAGAGCACGCTTGCATAATTTTACAGTGGTATCCCGTAAATTTAAAAATTAATACCTTGATATTTTTGCGTGACAATCTATATGACCTCCCTAAATGGCCAATTTTGCATTGAGGTGGCTTTAAAATTACCACGTTCTCGCTCCCTACGTTTTCTTCTATTTAAAGTTGATAAGGTTTCATCTGTTATATAAAGGTTTTAATTAATACCCACGGGTTGCAGGATGGGCCGTGTTTCTCTTAAGCTCTCACGTATGCCCCGGGAGATAAACTGAGGCAGAAGGAATTTCCAGACGAAATTCCTCGAATGTGGTTATGAATATGAATTATTAATCGATAGTGAATATCATCTTTAGTTACCCCTGGTACTGACTAACCTTAAGATGTTCGTGTTTTGAATGTGGGAAATTCCGCTTTAACCACGCCTCAAAGACTTCATGTAATGGGCTTCACTCTATGCTCAATCGAATGCATTGTTATGCATGCCTTAATATTCCTTTTATGCTGTAAATAAATCTACATTTGTGGGCAAAAATGAAGCATAAACTACAAGTTAAGGAACTATTTTTAATTTAATAATTATTTAGTTAACTGAGGACATTGTGATTTTAATTGCCATTATTTTTAGAAAAAAACTTTAACCAATACATGTTTATTTCTTAATTTTTATCAAAATAAACACCATAAAAATGAAAAGAATGCGTTTTGCTAATTTATGTTGCTTGAAAATCGTAATTTATTCACTATAAGGCACTTTGATAAAAAACATACTAAACAGACTTCTTCTTTACTTACTATATTTTTCGTTCCCTCTACATGCCGATGTCTTTATTTATTATGTAGATAGAGGGAACACTTTAATGCAATTTCACTCAAGAAATCCTTTTACAAAAAGTTTTTACACAGAATATGTATTCCATCTTTATTTAAAAGCAGAATTTCCATTGATGCACCTGGATAGTCACAATTCTTTGATAATTGCTGAAAGCTTTTGAGTAGCCACTATATGTGCGAGGGAGTAAAATGAGGAAAATATATAATTCTTTTGAGTAGTTAGAGCTTCATATTTCAAAGCAGTGTGTATCGTTTTGATTGTTTCACTCATTTTAGGCTCTAACATATATGTAAAATATAATTTCAACCCTTTTTTGCTTTGAATAATATTTATACAAAAATGGTTCTCATCATAAGGCATCACATAAGCCCAAGGCATTTTCAACGACTTATTAAGAAGGGAAATTCAATGTTTCAAATTCTTCGACCCTTGCAGGGGCATGTTAAGTGGTAGGATGACATTGAAGCAAACTGCTCAATTATTTTATAATTCACTGCAATTGAATGAGTGACGTATTTTTCATCACAACCTGAGCTGTAAATAAATATGTATGAAGAGTCTTTTGCTCTCCTTTCACCTATTATGGCGTTTTCAGGCTTTCTAATCATGAGTTATTCATTACTCATTGGCGAGAATGCTTGATTACTGAGAATTTTTTTCATACATGACTTTAATTTTCACCATTAGTATAACAGCAATTACTTCTTACTTTTTGTTGACGCTGACATTAAAAAATAAAATTCAAATATGGTCTCCATTCTGACTAGGGATATTTATCGCTCAAACTACCTTAACGTATTAAAAAATTTAGTAAAAGATAAATGTTTTTCTTGTTTTATGTATCATTAAAAGTAACTGATCTTTTATAATATTTTTCTTCATCGGATCAAAGCCTCTCTTCTCAAGAGGCTTTAGTTCTTTGCTTGAAAGATTGCATTGTATATCGTATTAATATACAAACTTGCTACCTAATTGGCACTGTTTTTCTTTTACGAGCAAAAATGAGTGTTGTGTTCGAGGACTCAATGAGACCATCGGAAAGACTCTACATTAAACAAATTACTAAGTAACAGGTATTTTAATATCTTCTGTTGCTAAATTATACGGCTCATTTATCAAATTATAATAACTTCACGTACACAAATGTTTCTAAAATTATATTTTGCACCCTCAAAAAAACTTTAAAGTTGCATGATAATTCAAGAACACCAGATTTATCATTTTCTCAACCATCGATATGAGTAGTTCATCGCTCCCTCTATTACTGTGAGGTATATTTTATAACAATTTCTATTGTTATTATTAATCTAATTAGAATTATAATGATAATGGAAATTGGTATTGAAAATTTACCTTTGCATCTAAAAATAAGTGTTTTCAATTAACCTTTCATAGCAATACTGACGCTTGCAGTTTGGAAGCTTGTTATCTTTACCTCATTAACTGGTCCGGTGACAAATTTATGTGTGTTTTTGTGTGAGAACCCCTTATATTAGCAAATGCTTAATAAAACAAAGATATTAACGTTTCGTAAAAAGATAAATTTGACGTAATATTAAAATATACCACCATATATTTACATTTTAAGTCAAATTTATCTTTTTACGAAATATTTATCACATAGAACTCAATACTCAATTAAAATACCTGCCTGATTGCCCTTTAGTAATAAACCTTGTTTATTTTTATATCTGTGATTGAAAACACATTTGAAAGTATGTTTCAGGTCATTAAGGTGGGAAATACGTATATTTTTACAGCTGATTGCTTTATTTATTCTTTAAATTGGCATTTTTTTCGTCGTAGTTTGAGAAACAATTTTCATCTTACTTATCTTTACTAACCTACTCCCAGTAGTATTTATTTCACGCTTGACGATGAAAAACGAACCTTCCCTGGTGAAAATCTAAGGCTTTTATCTCTGGAGTCATAACTTCTCCCAAAAATAAACTTCTATCTTGCTGTACACCTCAAAGACAAATTCACTGAATGTAGAAAAAAAACTATTTCGAGGGTAACTCTAGCAGTGAATAGCTTATAGCCCTTGGTGAAATCTGGCATTAAAAGTGGGGCACCGGTATTCTATTAGGGACTTATATGACAGTTTCCCAAAATTTTCGGTCACCTCTAGAAACTCTAATGGCTACTTGGTTATGGTTACCACTAACCCTAATTTTGTGGTTACAACATTCATTAAAGGGATATTTTTCACATATCCCACGGCAACGGCCAACATTATCCATGTGCATCGCAAAATCAAAATTTTACCAGTAAAAAACTGAGAATAGTTATAAAAGAGTTTTTTCGTACAAGAAGTAAAATTACCAACTATGAAAGAAGCAAGAAAGTTATGGTGAGCAGAATAGCCTAAGCAAAGAAGACATTCTATTAAAAGAGGATTCTGTTGAAAGCTAGTTACATAGGCCTGGAAGGAAGAAGGAGCTTAATTAAATATATTATTTGGGCATGCTTTAATACGGCTGTGAAACTTGGACAATAAGAGCTCCAGAGCAATACAAATTGGAAGCAATGAAGTAGTGATATTTTTAATGAATAAATAAATAATTAATAGGAGAGAAAAGAAGTTCAATAAAAACTATCAGGAGAAGACCTATTGGACACAATTTGTGGCACAGAAGCCTATTGAAAACAATAATGAAAGTGATAAAGGACTCCAGAGGAGGAATAAGATTGTAATTCATCGGGAAAATTATGAAGGACGTTGAAGTGAAGAATTAAGTAGGAATAAAGTGGTTTACTGATAGGAGAGTAGAGAGGGGAGCTGGATTTTCCTGTAGAGCTGTAGCAACAAACTTTGCATTGATGGCTGCTCATGATGACGATTGGTCATAGGGGCTGCTGTATTAATATTTTATATTCAAATTCTGACTCATGCGCCTAGGCTACGAATACTTGCCTCATTCATGGTCTCTTCCTTGTATCACATGTCACACAATTTTCAGTAGGCAGGATCAACGAGAACTGATCTTTCCATCTAAATTTCCTACGAAGCATTTTCCATCGCCACGCAAGAGGATGTGCAGACTACTGTTGTCAATTGATCACGTAATATTTCTGTCTTTCGCCGCTTTGACCGTTCACTACTTTCTTCAAAGATAACCACGGGGCGACCAGTCGCAGATTGCTTAGGTGAGAAAGAATTAACTGGGAGTGGGGACTGATGTCCTTGTCAAACCATTGTCTATTTTTAATTTGAAAACGGTCTTCATTCATAGACGATGATTTGCTATCTAGACTTAATTTGGAATGTGAAAGTGGCTAGAAATTTCTTGATTTCTGAAGGTAGTACGATATACCCCGTCAGTCTTTTGATATGCTCGTGCAATTGGAAGCATCTTTCCTCATGACTAGCTGAAGGGCACGAAATCATGGAAGTGGCCATGTCTCTCCTTTTAAGGGTTGCATGACGGCTTTTTGAACCTGAAAGTCAAAACATTGGAAGATAATAACAGGAAAAAGTCACGAAAAAATCGAATGCATGAAAATCCTCGAGAAAAATGAGTTGTACATCTGCTATAACAAATTCAATTTATGCCAAGGGTCACACATATGAGCAGAATGTTTTTTCATATCATCATTTAATATATTATAGACTATAACATGATGCTAATTATTTGACTGAATGCCGCTGAATTCATAACTTTTTGACTACATACATTTTAAAAAACTAATTTTAATGCGATGAATTATGCATGAACAAAGTTCATAAAATAACTAATCCATAATTGTGAACAATAGAATAATAATTATACTCTACTAAACTCCAGGTATTGAATCCATAGTAGTTTTATTTCAATGGTGTCCGATTTTCACTTTGATTGTTACACTTGAACATTTCCTTCTCTTTTCCGCAAACGGGTGTTGCCGACGAAACTCTCCGAATGAGACTGATGCCCTCAAGAAATGAAACCCTAATGTTAGTCAGGGACCGTACTGTTAGCATCTTAGGTCACCCTGCTTTGGACTGCAGCGGTCAAAAGTCCTTCAAAAGAACTTTAATTTTTGGGGTTTTGGCCAGGATCTACGGAAAATTCACCATTGTGCGGTGGGACAGTATAGGTGAAATAGCCATCTGAGATTCACACACCATGCCACCACACAGCCATTCTCCAAAGCCTTATTTTTAGATTGTATGCCGCACGAATGATTGTCATTATAATTATTATTAGAGGTCATTCACAGTTTAGGGCAGTTTTATATGGAAGAGTTTAATGAGACCCTAGGGCGGGCCCCTATCCCCGGACACGATTTTATTCTTCGACTTGGCAAACGTCATTCTCATCACTCCATCTACAAAGCCTATTCTTTTCCTTCCCCTTACCCAATATCCTCCACTCCATCACGGCCTTCAGAATCTCCTCGCCCCTCAATACCCGTAGCCACCTTCTCTGTTTCCTCTTAATGTCCTCCAAGTGTTTCCTCTACTCGCTCACCTTACCGAGAACGTCTTCGTTTGTTTCCCATTCCGTCAATCACACTTTGTTCATTATCCTCCACGCCCACGTGTAAAATGCCCCCAGTCTATTCTCCTCTTCTTTCCTTAGAGTCCGTAGTATCAAGTTAGGCTCCTGGCTGCACAAAAGAATTGTAAGATGCCAATTTTTACTTTCCTTGTCTCACGAAAGAAGTGAAGTAAGTTATTTTTAAGGCACTTTGAGTCGTGGATTCGAAATTTACAGCCTATCACAGAGCTGTTTCACCAAATTCTATTGTACCTCCATCAGGTTTCACGTCTTGTAACACTCTACTAAGCTGACCTGGCCTAGTTTATCTGTCTGGCCGAAGATAGCATAAAATACACTGCGACCCCTTTTGGTTGATGCTTCGCTATAGTGTAACAAGAACCATCTCACGTTCCCAAACACCCTTGAACCTTCAGTACCAATCAAAACCTCCTTCTTGCAAGAACAGGGAGGCGAAAAGGGCCATCCTAGAGATCCGCTATCCTCCCTGCTTCTCCACCATCCCTTGAGGGGTGAAAGGGGTTGGCTTGGCCCCCTGGACCTGTCCCCCAGGGGGCTTTAGAGGGGGTAGAACGGGGTCGGAATCGATCCACAAAGGAGGGAGAGAAGTGAAGCGTACCCCTATCCGAAACCCCTTTTCCCGTTCCTGCGGAAAAGGACACGGGCGGTCGGTGGTCCGGCATCATCATCATCCTTAAAGAATTATGGAGAGTTTGGGGCTTTTCGGGAGGAGGAGAACCGAGGGACTGAAAGTGGGAGGAAAATGGGATTGGTGGGCGGTCGGTGGGTTTGGGGGATAGGTCCCTCAGGGGAATGCTGACTAGGGGGTATATCTCGGGGATAAACACACGCCCACGTCAAGGGAACACGGCGGAATCCACAGGTATTCGGCTGCGTAAAAGGGAAAGGATAGATTCAAGGGGCCGTCCAATACTCTGTTTGCGACATCGAGCCTCGATTCCAAAATTATCGGAAACGAGATCGATGAGATATCGGTGATGAATATATATAAATTATTGTTTTATACATAGTGTTTCGGCCACTTAGGTAACCGTCTAAAATTTTGCAGCATTTTGACATATCCAATATTCCTTTATTTTGGCTGAGAATTCAGCTTCTACTCTTCATTCCATTATGCATCAATTCTTTTTCCTTCCATTTGTTTATTATACTTTTTATGTAAGTTATTTTTATTTTATACTAGCAGAAATGCCTGTTTATTCTGAACGAAAGAGATAAAAGTAAGATATAATATGGTTTTTCTATTCATACAGTAGAGAGCCATACTTCTCATTTCTAATTTGACCTTTTTTAGAAGCCGAAATTTCCCGTTTTTTCACTTAATGGTGCATTTTATAAAGATATTTTTCTGAGATAGTTTATTTTTTAAACAGTAAAACTAAAAAAAATCCGGTTTCGCGAGGGAGCGTGGGGAGGATCTTTCATCGCCATATCTCTATGATTGCCATATACTTCAAGCATATTTTCCCTTAAGTGAGTTTCAGAGAGATTCTTTTCCAGTGCAAATTTTTATTTGAAATAAAACAGCTGCAAGAACGCTGCATGACGCTCCTACGGGACTTTTGAAGCACGCTGAAAGTCGTGCCTGACATCGTCCAACTGTAATCGTTGTTCTTGCTGTTCTTGAGATTCGTTAGTCATCTACATCTACAAAATACCCTGCAAGCCACCTCAAGGGTGTGTGGCAGGGGGTTAGTAGTTGTTCAGTTCAAATAATTAGGCTTGAGTGACTTGCCTCTCAGCTCACTTCTTTAATTATCATAAATCAAATACATTACATCTTCCCATTTTTTGAATAAGCAACAAACAAATGATTCATACATATCTTCTCCCCTTTTTTAATAATCAACAAACAAATAATTCCTACCATACAAAATATCTAAAACATACAATGCATACAAAAACATGTGCAATGGAAATATTCCTCTCAGCAAGTCACCCAAGTCTAATTATTTAAACTTAACATGGTGTTAACGTTGGACACTGGATTTCCATATTTCTTTGTCACAGGTAATAATAATGTTTTACAGCTGCCACCATGTTCAGTTTAAATAATTAGGCTTGAGTCGCTTGCCTCTCATTTCACTTCTTTAATAATCATAAATCAATACATAACAGTAGTAGCTAACATGCATTACATAATACCCTATTAAAGTTTGTGTAACTACGACTATTGTAGCAATAGCATAAACCGTTAATGCTTGTCAGGGGGTGAAGCCTCGCAAGCATGCGTACACTATGGGAATGCTCAGCCATTCCCATAGTGTTCCGGGTGTGAGTTATGAGCGTTTAATTTTAAAATTTTCCATCAAATACATCAACTAAAATATTCCGGAGTATATATTTGATTAGCCATAGAAGAAGGTAATTTAAAACTTAAATTGCAATTTATAAAATTAATTAGCACCGTTGTAATTGGAATGAAACTCTGGTTCCGGGTGTGACACACAAATGATACTCAGTAACATAGACTTCTTTAACCTGTAAACTATGTGAATAGCTTAAACGTTAAATATTGATATTAATATCAGCAAGATAAGACTAATTATTCTTTAGTTTAAACTAATGGAGTAGTGTCCAAAAGCATTATTTTTATGGTTATGAATTTTTTAAATAGTTCCGGGTGTGATATGGAAAATTTCTGGGTGTGACCTTATTACTCTTTCTGCTTTCCATTATGAGAAAAATTCAATATTTCTTTCAAATTTGGGTTATGGCTCAGGATATTTGATTAATTAAGCTCAATTTAACCTGGAAAAGTCGAAATTTAAAATTGTAGAACAAAAATACTTTTTCCATTTTTTGGGCTCACTTTAAATGGAATGGCTGTGCTACCAATGTTAGAAGGATCGTTAGTATTTTGCAGCTTCATAAATGGCCAGAGATACAAAAACTATAATAATACATGCACGGCATGCTGTTAATACTAGGTAGCAGTTAGACATTCTAGTATTAGAGAGTAAATCAACTAGCTAGCTATACTATTTATTGAAAAACCTGTTACAAGTTTCATTGGCAGCTTTTGTAGTCTCTTAGTCTATTTTTCCAATCATTTCGATTACTTAAATGATGCGGAACGCAGATGGATCCCGGTCAAGTCAAACGATTATTTCATGGCGAATTTCACTCTATTTGGTGTCTCTTAGTCTCTTCCGGAAAGAGGACATTGTCCTTACCTTAACAGTTCTTGAGAATGATTACTCTTTCTTCACTTCGGCACATTCGTTTTGTACTGAAAAATATTAGTCATTAAATTATTATTTGAGTAAAATTTCAATAAAGACAATTTTTCCCTGAGAGAACATAAAAAAGTGTCGTCTTACATTTGAGTCACGTATGCTAGCAACAACAATCTTGCGCTTAGAAATAAATATTTGCATAGCAAAAATACGCCCTTCTCCTCGAAAAAGTTGCAAATGATTGTGATCCTAAAATGGTCAAAAATTTAAAAACACCAAAAGGCCTATGTTAGAACCAGGTACATTAGCTATCTTCATACATAATTTCAGCTCGTACAGTAATTACCCTTAAGTCTTCTCTGAAATAGGTGAAGGAGCAAAATTTGTTTCATCAGTATACTTTTTTTGAACACGTTTTACTTTTAAATTTTAATTTTTGTATTTTAAACGCACAATTAAAATGGTAATGACCCAAATAAAAATTAAAACCTCGGTGAGGGTAAATTGTCTAAAAATCTGTATTTATTCTCATTGTGTCGAATCAATGTGGATAATTTATTTGATTTGATGCAAATTTGCGATTAAAAATCATATATACGCCTCTATTAACACTTGAAATGTATTTTAAAAACATGATTCCATTTGAATTTTTAAAATATTTCAGAACATCGTAGTAATAAAATACATATATATTTTACGTATGTGGTGGTAGATGGATAATATATTTTAAGTAAATAAGATCAAAATGAAAGAGAAAAAAACCATGACTCGTAATTCTTAGCCATTTAGTGCTTAAAAACCATTCCGGCCACATTTGTCTTATTGGAGATAATGATAAACCATGTCGCCCATTTGTCATGCGGCCATAAATTCTGCCATGAATTTATCGTATACTTATCATTTTCTTTCTGGACCTTGTGAAATGAATAAATCTAGAATTTATGGCGATATATCGATGCATAACTCAGCTCTGGGTGAGAGGTGTTGCTAAGGTGGTTGATTTAGAGCTTGTTTAAGGGTCGGGAAGAGGGTCTTGGCCGGGGCCCTGTTTCGGAGGTGGTTGGAATAATTCGAAGATGAAGAGGAGAGCTCCCAGAAGCCAAGGGCAGATTGACAAACAACGTAATTATGACGGAAGGCAGAACATTAGGTCTTTCCCCTCGTACTCAGCGGTTCACCCACCTCTACGTTTACAATAAAATATTGAAAGAATAAGGTCACGATACGTAATGAGCCCATTTATCTATCATTTTTTATTGCATCACTAGTAAATGAATGGAGGGCCAAGTACAATTTTTTTCATTCCTTAACTAACAAATTATGTGGCATTGTGGCTTAGCTAGTGTTGTATATTTTTTTGGCAATAGAGAACAATTCCAAATTTTGACTACTTACCTCCATGTGACAACAAATCTCAAGTGCACTCAGTAAAGCTGATTTACGGGAGAAATTTACGGTACTTCAAACATGTTTTCCTAAAAACCACTTTACTTGGTCCGCTTTATAATTAAGTCTCCAAAATATTAAATGAAGGTTTCTTAAGTGGCCCATGGAGATGATGAAAGAATTGTTGTTATGTGGACCTAAAACGTATAGATGTAGAATAGTGAAGTGGAAAGAAAAAAGGAAGAATTAAGGATGGCTTTCTAAAATACCTGATGCACAATTTAAGGCGAAAATGTCACTCACCGTGTGTTTCATCGGCCTTATTAGCACTCTTAATGAGAAAATTGCAGATAAACAGGGGAAGATATTTTAGATGAACTGCGAGATGGGGAAGTATGTAGCTGAAAAGTGAATTATGATAATGTCAGTTTAATGTCTCATATTATAGGTATTTACAGATTAAATTAAAGGATTTTAATACATATCTCGCTAAAACTCTTCATATTTTTGAATGGTGGAGATAATATTTACTTTAATACTAAATTTCATTTGCCCATGTAATTTTAAAAACCCATTGAAAAAATTATTAATTTTAATTTGTTAATTTTCCTGTTATCTATTACTTTCGTTTGAAGCTGTGAATTAATTCACCGATATTCGTGAATTTGATGCAACGAGTGAAAAACTGTCTTAGATATATTTTGATGATTTACAAATTACCCCTTCCCGATTTTTTCCGATGCTTGTGAAGAATCAATTACGAATTGTCATGATCCTATGATTTAGCTCTTTTCTCAGTTACTTCAAGTAGTACCTTGGGTATGGAACGCACACTGAGAAAACTAAAGTAGCCATGACTGTAATAATATTTTTTCGCAATCCTCTATGTTCTAAGTCAGTTCCAACCCGGCGAGTCACTAATGAAGCAATGAGGAACAGTAATAGAAAATGGCATTTCAAAAATAAATCTATGCTCGGAATTGATGTCCAAATGTAGTATCATGTCTAATTTTTATTTTTAGTACAGTACATGAATTATTTGCTGAAACTTAAACTAAACGAAGGAAAGAGGAATATATTTTGTGTAAGAATATTTGCTTTGGCATCAACTCAAGATGTATTTTTTTCAATATTTCCCTCACGTAAACAGGAGATGAAAATTAAAAACAATCGACTCCTTTAAGAATTTCCAGTTTTGTAGATCCTTTATTCTTCTTCCTCGGAGGCATTTTTGCCTGTTCTTTCTGTTTGGCCCTTATGAGGCATGAATCAAGGTTGTCTGACCATCTTTCGTGTGGTCGACCTATGCTCCTCTTTCCTGATGGTTTTATGATGTTTTCCTTACTATTTTCACAATTGTAGTAGAGTGGTCCATTTTTTAAATATATACATTCAATTCTTATTTCCTTTTATTTGTTCATTCCGTAATAGAAGGTATCTTACATAGGTCTCAAATATTTTCTTTGGAGATCCTATCTAACCTCGTATTTCCCACTATGTTTCTTAGTACGGAAATTTTGCATCTTTTCGCAATTACTTATTTCTCCATATTGTCTGGTTCAGGCAACCTCCACTCCTTTCCGCTTTTGTTATTTGTTCATTTACTTCTTCATATAAATATACTTAACTAGTGATAAATGCTCCTAAATATCTGAATTTCATTACCTGCTCTATGATGTCCTTGTTTAGTTGTAATTTGCCTCGGATTGGTTTCTATGATATTACTATTGTTTTAATTATTTCTGGTGCTATTTCCATGCTATATATTAATTTCCTATCTCCATGAATCTCATCAGTCTTTTGTGAATCCTCTTCATATTCTGAAACTAGTACTGCATCGTCTGCGTAGCATAGGACATTTACATTGTTTCCTTCAAGACTAATTCTTTTAAGTATTTTATAGTGCTCATTATTTCACACATGTTAAAGGGATTTCAAAATAACTTCAAGTTATCTGTTCGTACATAAAATAACAAAATTGTTAAGTCAAATTTCACACATTTATAATACGTTCTCTAGAAATTCTTTGGTTTGAAGCCAAGACTGTAACTTTTTTTATGTTTTGTTCACTGAATGAGATTCAACACAAGAAGTGGGTAATGAATTGTATACCTTTGGTCCTACATACATAAAACATCGTTTAAATAACGTAAGGCTCCAACCCAACCAACCACAATTCCTACAACCAACTCAATACATTAGGCTGCTTGAGAGTATGTCCCAGGTGTTGCTATTTTTGGATTTACTACAAAATGTTTTGATGCCTTCTTAAAAAGTAAGGATCCACATTTTCCTATTCATTGAAGTGAAAACGTGTCACTTCCAGGATATTTAAGATCCTTTCAACATTTTATAAATATTTTTACGATTTTTTTTCCATTTTCCTTAACCCATTTACCGTTCTTCTCTTGAGCCTTATTTTTCTTCTTTCGTAAAAATTAGGATCTGACGACCTAAAGAGCAATTATGAGTTTGGAAGAGGATAATGGCATGGAGAGTACACAGCGCTGTCTCCGAAATGGAGGGGAGGGAGAAGAACTAGAACGAGGAAAAGAATTCAGGGGATTCCTTCGCCATCCATTAGTATGAACTCCACTATCCTCTTTTCAGCGCGGAAATTGGTGATAATGGAGTTCCCCCAATGGCTTCGTGCACTCTTTTCCATTGGTATACCATAGGCGTTAAATCTTTTTATGACGTTAAACACTATAAGAACCGGATGGGTCATTTTGACCCCTTTTCCACTTTGCCAATCCATTATTTCTGATTGGTTAGTCCCAGATTTGGTATATTTCTTGACTTTTATTTATTTTTGCAGGAGAATATAATGTATAAATAAGAACCTCGTAGCAGCCATAGCTTTAATCCACAATAATCTTGTCTATTGCAAGAAAATTAAATGCACAATAATATTAGTATCATGGGGTCATTTTGACACCAGGCTACGTCTTTTCTGTTTTATTGGAGTTTTGTCATTTTAGAATGAACTTTTATTGTCTTTTGTTCAAATACTTTTTTATAGTTTTTTTAAAGTTTTTTTAAATAAACGATGATAATCGTATATAAGTACTAAAAATACGAATTTATATACACGTACGCATAATTATAATACTTTGATATACGCGTAGTCTTTACTTCGAAATACATACTTAAATATAGGCCAATAGTCTTTGATTTCCTCGGTACTATTTGTAAACCTTTTAACATGCTGGAAGCAATACTAATATTCAATGCACTTTGTACTGCTTTTGAGAAATGATCGATGGAAAAGTTGACAAGGCAGTGGAAATGGAAAATTATAGTATGTTACTGTAAACCGCCATTCCTCCAAGTAAAAAATACACAGTAATAATTAAAAGACGTTTTAAAAACAATATTATTTGGAATAAAATCTTAAATTTACCTTTAGAAAACAAAGTATTCCTAAGGGGTGAAATTGGCCCATGTTGGTAGGTACTAATGAGTAGGCCTCATAGTCCGGTACTTCTGTTGTTAATCAAAGAATTCCGAATTTGAAGAAAACCTCACAAGTAACCTAATTTTTGTACAGTTACAACGTCATCACATTGTCGAACTACAGGCGTTTTGTATTTCATTCCAGCATTTCTGCATACAAGTATTAGTGTTTTGGCCCATATCGACTTTTCCTATTTCCAAGGCTCATGTCTCTCTCCCAAGGGACCGTTATATTTTTTTAAATATTAAAGATTCATTATTTATGTACATTCCAAATATGAGAGAGTTTCGTCGCAAATTCATATGCCGTTGTTTTCCTATTCAAGATACTATTATAAACATCTTTCTCCTTTCTGATAGCGTCATTGGTATTCTGCCTTTGCGCATGACCCTTTCCACTAATTGATTTTGAAGTTCCATGGTCTTAAAGGTAATAATAGGTGTAGTAGATGGAAATAATTATTTTTCTAGCATGCAAAAATATATTAGCTGCAAAATATCTCATAAAGGAGCAAATATTTTCAGGAAATAAAATTGAAATACATTCAAGGCATGAGTTCATATTTTTTCAGTAACTAGAATATATATGCTGTTGATGAGGTAAAATAATATATGATGCTGGATTCTCGGGTTGAAATAATGCATTCACTGAGAAAATATATTTATTCAGCATATAAAATATATAATATTCAGCTTACGGGATTGGGAAACTTTGTATTTATTCGGAGGGCTATGCAATAATAAATAACCGTGCTGAAGATCTTCAAACATCACAAGCATCCTCCTTTCTATACTTTTTGCAAATTCAACTAATTCTTAAGCAACCGCTGGTTTTATTTAAGCATTTATGATTTCAGGGGTCAACCCCTGAATACTTCTCCCTATTTCCAAGGCCTAAGTCCTCCTCAAGGAGCGAAGATTTGAAGTAATGGATGGGATAAAATAAAATTCACTGGAGGAACAAAACAGTATTGTGACAAAGGCGTTTTCTATATTCTTCCATCAGTGGAAAAGCTTTTAGGGGAAGTGTGTGACTTGGTCACGGGAGTACTTTGAAGGGGGTACCGCTGAAAAAGTTGCAGTGTTTTTTATTATTTTTTTAAATCCTGGAACTACTTATTCAGACCTCGTACCTTCTCATCCAGAGTGTGCTTTTTACTTTATTCATCGACGCATTCATTTCTCAGGGCTGTAAAACAAATGTTTCTTCCTGACTGATACATAGGCATTGGATTATTACGTGGTGATTCCCATCTCTGTTTTATGTTAATATTGTTCTTAGGTAGCTATGCAATAAAAATATCCTTTCATTACTAATAGATGAAATCTTTTTTTTAATTTTTAAGGATTGGTCTATAATTAATGAAGAGCAAAAAAATGCATTTTGAGAAAGTGCTATATTGACAAAAAGAGAAGTAGCAGGCAAGAAGTGGTGGAATTTCAACATAATGAAGACCGGCATTGAAATTTTCTACAGGTAAAATAGATTTATTGTGACCTAGGTTTCGATGTACTAAACCATCATAGTACACTGATTCCTAGGTCGCAATAAATCTATTTTACCTGTTGAAAATTGCAATATCTGTCTTTATTTTGCTATATAGTAATTCGATTGTGTTAGCAACTTTGTAGATAAGCAAAAAAGCTAATTAATTAAAATTGATCAATAAATTATCAACAAAATATCTTGAATTCTACACTAGGTTTATCGACTTAAATAACTCCATAAACACGTTGTAATTACGCAAAAAATTGATAGGAACGAGAATAGCTGGTTGATGAAAAAGTGGAAGAAATATATTACTTCACTCTAACCTCAGGCACACCACCAGCATTTGGGATCCAGCACAGAAAAATTAAATCCCAAAGCTTATCGAAACAAAATTAAATCCGTTTGCCTTGCATAACAATTACGAGTGTGTTGCATAGCAACAGTTAGTGTGACAAAGATATTTGAAAGAGTAATTTGTACTCCCATGGGAATTTAGAGGTAGAAATGCTGATGATATTCGGAAAAATCAGATCACTTAAATTACAGGATGACGCGACGGTTACTATACAAAAACTGTAGAGCAAACGAGAATAAAAAATAAGAGAAATACACTGGGAGAGAAAAGGATGGGTTCAAAAATTACTTCCTCTTACGCACGAATGATGGTTCAGACTAAACCGAGACGAGAAACCAATCCGTCAAAACCCGGGATTTTCAACCATTTCGGAATTCCTCCCTGAAAGGAATCCGGCAGTTGACGGGAGATTTGAGACGACTACCTACTCAGCAAAATTTCATATTGTAGTAAAGTAAAAGTGATTCTTAAACGTGAGCATTATTTTCAGTTGCGAAATAAAATTATTATTTAAAAACTGTAAGAGGGGAAGATACTCTCAACTCTGGTGATAGGAGGAGCAAATGGGTCGAGAATAATTTAATGCCACAATTTCCAAATATTACTACGACTGCGTAAATCATAGTTATATTTAGACTTTGAGCACATCTCTTGATGGAAGATCGAAAATGGAAATTTTACACCGTAAAAAAGGCACATGTGACCTTAGTTTCAGTGATCCTACATCATGTAGCACTCTACCATACCACGGCAGAATCTCCACTTCATATTGTTTAGAACATCTTCCGTTTCCCCCGTCCCATTTTCCAATTCCCTGTGACCATTACCTATTCTTTGTTTTTAGATTGCTTATGTTACCCATTTGTCCGGAAACGACAAAAATCGGGTACAGTTAGATAACAGAAGTGCGATTTGTCTCCATTCAAAGATAAACTTATTCCATAAACTAATTCTTTCCACCATTGAAATTCAGGACCTAAATCACCGCTGGAAAACCTGAACGAAATTGCAAAGTAGTATTTTAACGAGGCCTTCCAAAATAACATTCTCCTGTCATTATTTTCTCTTCTTATTCCTCTCCGTTCTTTCCGTAGCATCAGCCCTGTACATTATCCTTAAGTTCGGCTTTGAATATCTTTCAGCGGTTGTGCTTATATTTTTTGTGTATTGCTTGACAGTAACTCTGGTTATTTTTTATCGCTAATATATATTTAGTTTATTTACCTGTTATCGCCACTAAAATACTGATTTTGGTCCACAAAAGTAAAGACCGGTTCTGTTTTTATTTCTTAGCAAATAAAAAAATAAAAATTAATTTGATTGAAAGTGTACGCAAAGAAGTTTTCATTCAAGACCCTATTCTGTTCAAACTCTCTTGCTTTATTTTTGGGTGCTCAGCTTTGTTAATGACCCTAAAAACGTGTCATAAAATAAAAGGTGCTCAATTTGACTTTCTAAAAATAAGCCCCAAGTATAAAGTCCATCCTTTTCTGCATGTATATAATATATTTGCTCCGCTTACTGATACAACCACCGTAAAATATATATAAGCCGAAATAATTTTGAGTCACCACGTTTGTTTTGTCATTTTTATTCTAATTTCACCTTATTTTTACCACGTTTTTATTAGTCAGGTTTCCGTCATGTCTGTCTGTCTGTCCGGGTGAAATATTGCAACCGAGTATAAACTAAATTCCTGATCAGCTAGAGACTTGAAAGTTTAACCATAGTGCAGAAGTGGATGGCAATGCAATATTAGCTATCTATTATTACAATTAATAGATTAATTAATTTACAATTAATTAATTAACATATTTCCTGATGTGCTTGTAGAGGCTTGTAATTTTAACCACAGCTCAGAAGTGGATAACAATACAATGTTAGCTACATTTTATAACAATTAATTAATTATTTCAATTTCACACAAGATCAGCTAAACAGAATCTGAAATACATAGGGAATTTACTATTTGTCCCGATCAGAGTCTCATCAAGATGTATAAAATCGATTGGAAACTTTCACCCGGGTTAAGACTAAAAAGCAGAAAATAATTTATTAAATAACACATTTTTTAATATGCCACGTATTTAAAACGGATTAAAATGTATAAAAAAATTTTCCCTGGGCCCTTCTAAATTTTTGAGGGTGAATTTTTAGTGGCTATGGAGATCTTTGTAAGACTGTAGAGAAAAACGTGGGGCGCAGGAAGTAGATAACAGAAGTAGATAATCCGGATGAATTCACAAACAATTTCAGTGCATTGCAAATGGTGTTAATTTTGGGAGTTTGCTCAATGACACCCAGTCCCTTTACTCCTTAATTATCATGAGTAGCCTGCGCCTCACGTTTTTCTCTTCAAGTATTACAAATAGCCACTAAAAACTCACCCTCAGGAATTTAGAAGGGCCCAGGGAAAATTATTTTATACTTTTTAGTCCGTTTTAAAAACGTGGTATATTTAAAAAAATTTACTTAATTAATTTAATTAAATGAAGTAACAAAAAGTGGCTGTATTACACACCAAATATAAGCATGTTCTTTACATCCAATATTCGTTACATGAAAGAGGTCATTAGAGATCTACAATACACAAGTGCCGTTTTCCCACTATCCTTCTTAAGTCGTAATCTTGCCTCCCTTTGGCAGAGAAATATGCACCTGTATAAGTTAAAATTTGAATTAATTTTTCCTTGAAAGTGACAACATGCCTCCTTAAACAGGAGTAGATATATAAAATTTAAGAGTGGAATTAACTACTTCTGAATGTTTCCTTCCTGTCAGAAATGAAAGAATAAGTGTAAATGTTATGAACCGTACTTACTTTCCTTGACTTTTAAAATTTTCAAAGAGGTTTACAACTGATTTTTGTTGAATTTCATAATGAAATCCTGTCAGAAATGAAAGAATAAGTGTAAATGTTATGAACCGTACTTACTTTCCTTGACTTTTAAAATTTTCAAAGAGGTTTACAACTGATTTTTGTTTAATTTAGAAAAGAATCGTAACATTACTTTTTGAATACATCTGAGGCAGGATTTATTTAATTAACGGCCGGCCTACTAAGACCTTTTTAAGTCTATTGGAGAACATCTAATGCATACATTCTATAACACATTTCTTCTTAAACCGAATAATTTTTTCCGAAATACTTATTTTCATATTATTTCATATTATTGTATTACACAAATGCAATGCAACCCATATAAAAGTACCTCCTCGTAAGGTAAATCTGATCTCAAATACGTTAAAAATCCATATTATCCCACTCCACCCAGTATGTTCAATTCATTTGTAAGTTACGAGAGGTGAAACGTGAAAATACAATCCAAGATTAAATATTTTATAGCAAAGCCCATGCTTTTTTCTTTTCTTGCGTTATCTCCGCTTTTTTTACTGGGATGAAACCATGACCATATTACATGCCTGTCCATGAGAAGTTTGCATGTGTGGTTTATCGATGTGATCTTACCAGATTCCCATATGGAGGCATCTTTAATGCATGAGTAACCCATATTGATGTGTTCAATACAGTATAAGATTCAAGACATGAAACAATCTATTTGTCTATGCATAATAGAGTTGGCATGCCCATTTTCTATTCGGCTTTTTCAACGGAAGAGGGGAGCTCAGCCATTCCGTAGTTTTTCATTGTGTTCCTACTCTCGTCTCTTTCCAAAGTTTGATCAAATCAACTTGAATATTTCAATTCGTAAAGACGTTGCCTCGCTCTTCCCCAACTCTGAGTCGATGCTGGAAGAATACAATACCGTCTCCAGGGAGTGCTGCTCAACAGTGTTGTCACGCGGAGTACTTCGTGATCTGTAAACGCTTTGCCACAACTGAGGGACATCTTCTCGGCATCTATTTTCTTTCTAGACGTCGAGATACTTGCTGAAATTCGGTCACTCAAGGAAAGGAAATAAAAGAAACCAAATACTGCGTGACTCTGAGCTACATTTTTTCCTATGTTAGCTGGCTTGCAAAGCGTGGAAAGTTGAAATCATACACGATAAGATAAATAAGATAAGGTGAAGGTGGTGCAACTGGCTAATACATAAGACCATCAATAGGGAAATACTTAGGGAAATATGATTCCTGGTTAAGACTTATTTCATGGAAAATTTCATACCTGTGGTGTGTATCAGTATACAGTGTTGTTTATGATTAAATCCAGTTCATTACTATTTGAGTTTAGAAATAGAGGACACATTCACCTACATAAGCACCTATATATGCAGGGACCAAGCAATAGGCCAGAATGTGTAGTAATGAAATGGTATTTTTTAAGCTTAAAAATTGGCTATTAAAGTGCATCTTAGATGTATGAAGGTTCTACCGCAAACTCAAGTGTCATGGTTTTCGTATTCAAGGCTTTGACGAAAAACGTTTCTCCTGATTGCGTAAACAAAATTCGAACTTTCCGCATGACTCTTCCCACAAATAAAACCTGAGGTATCGTGGGCTTAGAGGCAAAAATGGGTCCGTCAAAAGGAAAAAAGTATTTTTTCAATCATATACAGATAAAATATTTGACAGAAGTACTCATTAAGAAGTAAATACTTCCAGAATATCTAATTGTACTAGATAAAA
Organism: Pyrrhosoma nymphula; assembly: GCA_963573305.1. Classification (NCBI taxonomy): domain Eukaryota; kingdom Metazoa; phylum Arthropoda; class Insecta; order Odonata; family Coenagrionidae; genus Pyrrhosoma; species Pyrrhosoma nymphula. The sequence goes on along the minus strand of OY754336.1, from coordinate 52,820,469 downwards.
TTAAGGCTCGAATTCATAGTTCTGTCAGTGATTAGCTATTCTCTGCAGTCATTGATGTATAATGCGTCATTCAATGTTTGTGCCACTGAAGTCTGCTCTTTAGGATGGATAAATGCATTAATTAAAAATATATATTCATCGACTCATATGAATTCGGGAGTTGGGAAACTAAACATTAGTTCAAAGGGTTATGCAATAGAAATTCTTCTGACAATGGTGCTTCTAGCCTTTTAACAGGGTGCGCCACAAAGCATAACACAGTTTCAATTGAACAGTATAATGCAAATACAAAAAAGGCTTTCTCAAAGTAAAAGAATAGCATTTAATTTAGCGGGAAAATAAACCATCAATGAGTAGAAAGCAATGGAGAGCGTGCTCCTATTTATGTACTGTACACGGAAGCAGATTTTCCAATAAACTCACATGCATAACCCAAATTCAACCGCAGACATTAAAAATTACTTTAGAAAAGTTTTTGAAATTTTTAAAAAGTCAATTTATCCAAAACGTTGTCTCATTTGTCTGTCATCACCGCACGGTAGCCCTCTCTTTTTAGTGTATTTCAACAGAAAGAATGCAATCATTCTAATTCAATTATGGAAAGAGAAACGATTTTTTTGGCTAACTTGGTTGACCATCTGATCTTCGTGTGAAAATCCGTCGCTTTTCTACCAGCAATACCGTTCCGAGACGTCATTTGTCTGAAATCCGATGACTAAGGGCCGTATCCAGAAATCTCGCTGAACTTATAGCAGAATCTCCGCTACACGGTATCCAGAAATCCCGCAACAGCAACTCTCCGCATTGCTTGGTGCATGGTACTTAGTACCATGGTCTGGGGTTCGCTACTTCTTGTAGCACGCGTTTGGGTCATGCTGCAGCGCGCCGTCCCCGCTATAGCAGCTGTGGGTGACGTATACAGCGCGCTGATGACGTATACAGTGGATAAAATGCTATAGCGAGGTTTCTGGATATGGCCCTTAGTGTTTTGGATCAGACAAGCGAGAAATCTTTAGCTAGTAATATTTTCATAAAACGACGTTTTATGTCAATAAAATGTTGGCCCTGCGTAATTAAGAGTGTAGATTTACCATGTAAATAGTATTTTAAAGTTTAGCAAGCTTCTCATTTGGCAGCAAGAAGAATTTCACCATCTGGAAAGAAAGCTACTGCGGAGTAGCTCACATGAGATAGGTCTCCGGGTTTTCTTCCGCGTGAGTTCATCATAGCAGACGACATGTGTCGCGAACGTTCCGGTTTGCTTCTACAGGTTTGAAGTTCTCTCTCTTTTTTCATTTGAGAACTGAAGAAGCAAATTGGGACATTTGCGAAACGTCGTCCACGATAAATAACTCACGCGGAAGAGAACCGGGAAGACATGTCCAAATTTCACCTCCTGTTTGGATAGCAGAATACTCATATATACCATTAGTACTTTGAGGGATACTGTAAGCTTTGAGGGATACTGTAAGCTGTATTTAAAGCTGAGGACGGATTTGTCACTAGAAATCTTCTACCCATTACGTACGTACCATCATACTGGTCCTAGCAATACCGCATAGCATAGTATCACCCCTAGCAATTTTACAAGTGGGGGCAACACTTAATTTGGCCGATCCTAAAAAATATTTTATCAACCGATTGTGATTTTTTACAATGCAAGGGTTGAGGGATTTCAGGAAAACCCTTTAAAAATTGTAGTTTCATTTCCCGTTAGGATCTTTAAGTTTTCTCCAAGCTTTGAGTTTTACGAGGAAAAGTGAATACTGGGATCATTTACATTATGTCGTATTTTTGTTGGTGGATGTACTTTCAACCATAAATATTTGTGCACTTTCAGCCACGTTTCCTTTCAATGGCTAAGTAACAAGAAAGCTGATGTAGGAAACTGTAAGTCGGTTTTTTTTCCTTGTGCTATGTATCGAAGTTAGTTGTGAGGGTCAGTCAATTATACGATACACTAAAGAAGTTCATTTAGGATGGAAATACATGCTAAAAGTTTGTAACATTTTCATGTTTTCTGTCCCCTTTTCACATTCATATATGTATAAGTCTTTGACGACCCTACGACCCAGTTTTCATATAATTTTCCAGCCTATGGCTTTTGTCCACCTCGCCTACCCCTGGGACCGAAACTGTGCATGACCTGCCTTCCTCACCATTCTATTTTTCCCAAGCCCCTACACCTTGTTGCTTATAGGCTATCCACCAAAAAATGAAAATATCTAGGACTGGGACAAACATGCTCGCTTTACTGCTGGAGGTAATTATGCTTTCCGCAATATTGAGTAGTCATCACCACAGTTCAAACTTTAAACATAAACAACAACGCAATAACTCATTCATAATCGATAGTGGGACTTAAAATAAGCACTGAGGCACTAAGACTTAAAATAAGCATTTATGACGAAATTTCATAACCTGCGCGTCGTGAAATTTTATTAAAAACTGAATTGACTGCTTAATTGCCGCATTGCTGGCTTTGACAGTCGAATGAATCATCGAAGCCAACGAGGCAACGGAGGAGTTAGGTCGGGATTTTTTTCATAAATTTGGACCCAATCAGGAGCAAAATCTAATGTGCATACATCAGATCGTATTTACTTAAAATGCGAACCATTGGCCAACACTCGTTGGGCGCTTTCAACGCTTACCATCATTCTCAAAAGTTATAAAAGGAGTTATGTTAAAGTTGGAAATGAGTGATGGGCTAGAGTCGGAGTAAAATTGAATATAAAAGATTAAATTTGCACAATATTCCCATACGGATTTTTTTAAATACATCACATAAAGACACACACTTTGAAAAACCAAGAGTCAACTGCATATGTCTTTCATCTCGTTAAACACAAACATTTATGTAGAGAATAACATTTAGTCTAGTTAAGCCGGTGCAGAAAATGGTATTGACGGAACGGGTTGATTACAAAAGAAAAATTTGAACTGCATCGTTTGGTATCTGTTTGCCGCAAATCTGGGAAATAAATATTACTAAAATTCGTCCTTTAAAAGGAATTTTGACGCCTTTTTATGACTAGATATTTTATTCAAACTAGCTCAATTCGGAAAAAATAGCACTGCATCAAATTTAATAATCTTAATATCAAGCAATACTATGAATGCACTGAGAGCATCAGTATGCCTTTGAATATCTTATAATGGCATTTGATTAAACTTTGAGTCAATACTTTCGTTCATTCATTACTTAATCGGCAGATGAGCACATTCTGATTGACTAACCGGAGCACTGCAAGTCGTTTATTCAAAAACTTTTATCACCAAACAATATGCATTACTGCAAAAATGAAAAAGCCGAAAGATTAAGTACGAGGTCAAAGAACTACTGTGTTAAATCAAATTTATCGATGCATTGTGCCAATCTCATACCAAACCAATATAGTACCAAATTCAAGTTATACTAGCTACAAACTCTTATTTAAATTGGAAAATCATTGAGATGTAACGAAGCAGCCATGGAATGCCTGGGAATTTGGGTGTTACCCAGTAGTCTAAATATGTCATGCTTGATTCATTACAAAGAAATTCATTATTTATCGTTGATAAAATACATTTTGCAGACTTTGAGATGACATAAATCCAAGATTTTTTCTCTCTATATCTCTTGTGACAGAACTTCAAATTAAAATACTGAGTTTATTTTTTCCTTGATGGTAGTTAATATGGATTATAAAGTTATTATTATATTAACATCACACTGCATATGAAAACCTGTCGCCTCTGATACCTCACTCATTATTTATTAATTTTATTATCTATTTGCGTTTTCAGAGTTTTCTGGTACATGATATTTTTTATTATTTCTGACATAGAGCCAAAGCACATTGATCAGTATCGGACCAAGTAATATTAAAAAAAAAATAATAGAAGAACGCTAAGCCTCACATAAATCTGTTCATAATATCGTCAAGTGATTTGAAAATTCCTTTATGTCAACTTTTTAAAATACTAAAAAATGACTATGATTTATTGGCTACGATTCCTGATTTACTGAAGATCTTGTCATTTAGGAAATTTGGAATAATCTCAACGCCAGATTTAGAAAATATCTGGCGTAAAACATGAGGATGCATGTGGGTGTAAGGTCTTGTTAAAAATAAGGCATCTTGCTGTGAAATAATCAAGGCATTATGTGGCAGTAGTAATATACCAGGACGATATATGATCATATCTCAAATATTTTATTAAATGTACAAAGTTAAGTTTTCATTTGGACTACATTTTTTCTCCATGAAATATCTGCATAGGGTATTCACCACGTGAAAGCGGGTGACCTGGCCCGACGTTTCGTGACGTATCGCTAGTCACTTCCTAAGGAGAATGTGAATCATGAATAGATCTTATTCCTGTGACGAAGTCCAAGCGACAACCTAATAAACTATTAAATTAATACCTGCCATTACATTCTGTGAACATATTTGGGATGCCGGATTGAGTATAATTGCTGAAAATCCGGAATACGAATGTATGTGTTAGGGAGGGTAGAAGAGGGAATGTAAACCATTTCATATTAAGCAGAGTATCGGATGAATTCAAGGAACGAGAATACAAACCAGGCCATGTTCTTTAACTGGCCACCAAGTGTATTACATTAATACTCCTGAACAGGCAGGATGAACCTTCAACTCTAGTATGCTAGTGGCATTCGCTCCGCAGCGTCAAGTACGATTAATCTTATGTAGCTTAAGCATCATCTGGTATTCGAGGGGGACCCAAAAATAACGGGAATTATGTAATAACTTTTTTATTAATCAATATTTTCACACCAAATTTTGATCACCTTCAAAGTAATTCCCATTCACTGTAACACATTTATCTAATCGTTTCTTCCATTGTTCAAAACAGTTTTTAAATTCGCTTATTTTAATGTTCTTTAGGCCTTCCAGCGATTTTTGTTTCACCTCTTCTACAGTCCCAAAACGTTTTCCTTCCATGTCCCTTTTGAGTCTAGGAAATAAAAAGAAGTCGCAGGGGGCAAGGTCCGGTGAATAGGGGGGTGAACAATTGGTGTCATGCCGTTTTTGGTCAAAAACTGCTTCATCACTGCGTTGTCGTGGTGGAAGAACCAATCACCTGTGCGCCAAAGATCCGCCCTTTTCTTTCGGATGTTCTCCCTTAACCTCCTCCAACCCTGTAGGTAGAATTACTGGTTGACCGTCTGGTCCGGAGGAACAAATTCCGCGTGCCCAACACCTCTGCAATCGAAGAAACAAATGAGCATTGTCTTTTTCAAATGAACATTGTCGTCCGTTCTTGAAGTTGACGGGCGCCCAGAACGAGGTTGGTCTTCAATCGACATCTCTCCATTCTTGAAACCCGAAAACCAGTCGTAGACACGTGTTTTACTTAGGGCACTATCCCCATAAGCTGTTTTAAGCATCACAGGAGTTTCTGCGGGAGTTTTCCCCAACAGAAAACAAAACTTCACAGCGGCGCGTTGCTCCCGGCAGTCAGCCATTACGAGTTTTCGCTAAAACAGAAAGAGTTGGTTTACTGAAAAAAATCCCACAGACGAACGAATGCACTCAGAGCGACCAGGCTTCGCACGCTGACTCAGGAAAAGTCATTGCTTAGAACCTTTTACTGGAAAACCCGATCCCTCACTCCACCGCCCCCTCACCGCGCTATTCCCGTTACTTTTGGGTCCCCCTCCTATCCCTCTTCCGACCTCCCATTGACGCTGATTTCAATTCTGCTCCTAACAATATATTTTCTTTAAATCCTCTTAAATTCTGAGTGGAATAGGACGCCCTGGTAGATTCATTGCTTTAAGCTCTCGTTTTTTGTAAGGACTTGGGATTGAATCTTAGTCAATACAAATGCTAGGTGTGAATTTCGCATACCTATGTGCTATCTCATCGGATTACACTGGATTACACGGCTCTTGGAACATGCAAATACTGGGCACCCATCAGAGAAAGAAATACGTTTGATTCTAAGAAAATTGCTATGAATGGAAAATTTATTTGTATATATGCTATTTGATTGTGAAATTACGCTAAATTACGGAAACTATTTGTATATTAGCTGAATAGATACATTATAATATGTTGGGCCAACGAATGAGTAGGTAATGATGACTCAACGGAATCTGCCAAAAAACCTAGTCAGGTTTGGCAGGAGCACTTTATGTAAGAAATGTTCTATTACCTAATTTCGGATTTTTTATTAGTACCTAACTATAGATTTTGTTAAAAGAATGTAATGAAGTGTAATTAAGTCATTGAATGAACTTGAATGAATACTCAATGAAGGTTAGGTGTCCCTCCAAGAACTGAAGACAGAAATGAGATGATGAATTATAGAGTGATGCAAGTGACCCGAATTTAATTCTGGCACCTCGACTACCCAGATAAAATAAGGGAGATGTGCACCGTGACAGAGGGGTTTGGGGGTGCAGCCCTAGAACTTACAGGAAAGACTCGGCCTCAACAATACCTTACATATGACGTCATAGCCTCGACAAATCTCAACTCTCAAATGGAATTGTTTGAATTTTTCAAGGTTGCGAGTTCAAGATTCCGTCTACGTCGAGGCTCGAAATTCCCGAAGCCTTCCTGAAATGAGCCAATTTTTCCCATGCATATTTCATGACCATATCACAATCACGGCAAAACAATGATACATTTAAATGCATTACCGTTACCTACGCAAGGAGGGCCTTTTTCGTCCACGCCAGTATAAACATCGAAGGAGCCGTAGCACCTGCCACACGGGAATGAACAGCCTCGTAGTAAACAACGTAGGTGCGCTTTGCAGTCACCCGACCCCAACTTCGTACTGGTAAAGCGAAAAAAAAAAACTAACTGGTAGTGTCAGCGGCCCTGCCGGGGGTGTTTATTGCGTGAAACGTCTTCCACACCAGTGATAGGTACTGACACGGCTATCATTCTAAGCTTTTGTGACTCCGGGAATTTTCTGGGAAGTTCCATGGATGATATTCTGGGATTCTTAGTTCCAAATGTTGATCAAATGATACCCTTTGACCTTCATCTGCAGGCACTCACTTAATGTCTTGGAGGTATTGAGAAATTTTCCCTGATATGTGTACACATTTCAATATCTCGCTACTTACACCTCACAATTTTTTTTAACCTCTATGATTTCATAATTTTTCGTGGCTTTATCCCTCATAATCATCTAAATACTTTTATATAAACCCATTCGCGAACTCCATGCACGATTTAACGCCGAAATACACAAATTTCACGCTGGCTGTTACGCGTGATTTTATACCCATACTTGACATCCATCTTCTTTAGTATTATGACCTCATCAAGATGGCAATTTCATTCGCTCTTTTAATATTTTTATTTCGAGCACATTACCCGTTCGAATATCTCTACTGATTTTCGAGTTATAAAGAAATGTTCCGTATGCATAACTGTGTTGCATCGCCACCAGAAATAGATAACCACTCATCCGCACTGATTTTTGAGACATTTTACGTCAAAATCCCGCGGAGCAAAATCCTTTCTTTATATTCACCGCCGACAGTCTTCCGCATTCGACAAAACGCCTCTTTCTTTCTCGCGCACGTATAGTCTTCCAAATCGATTCATTGGACTCCTCCGGAATCATCCCTGCAGCCTTCTCCTCTCCGTCCCATCTCTTTCTGCTCAACTCCCTCCCCTCCGCTGTGACTTCCTCTCCTCCCTTCCCCCCCCCCTCTCCCCCTCCATCCCCCTACCTACCGACGGAATCCGGAGAAGGAATGAGTTTTAAAAGAACCTAGTTTATCTTGCTCCCCCCTCCGGAATCGGGAGAAGATTGGTGGCGAGGCTGTGTGGGGACAATAACTTGGGAGATTGGCAATGGGGTGGTTGGTCCAAGGTCGGAATATCTCCCCGCCATCCCACCTGCAAAAGCCGTAGCGTGCCAACTCGGGCCCAACTTGGTGGTAATTGTGTTCACCATCGATCCGAATAGTCGAAATAATAGAGGTATCTGGTCCATCTTCATACCCTAACATCCTAACTACCCCTTTCATTTGGTTTTCCTCTGCAGTTTCGTTGTTCATAAATATATCTCACGCTAGTTTCATTTGTCCTAATTTCTTTAATTTCCCTTGGGAAAATCATTTAAGAATTAGGATTTTATGCAGTTGAAGAACCTATTTCTACAACTATGATTAATTGGTTGATTTAAATTATCAATAATTATCTAATAAAATATGTTTGTGAATTATAGATATGCTTCATTGGCAGAACCGGGAATGTTAATGGTAGAACCAAATTTCAAGGTCAACATGTATAAAAGTTTTCTTTATTTTCTTGATAATAACAGGTACGTTTTTTCTAAAATGTATCCGATTATTTAGTCAAATTTCGGAATTACTCAGGTATGACTACATATTTTTCGGTATCTTAATATATATCAATCTACTATGACTCCTAGTTTCACTTTAAGAAGATTCCCCCGTAACCGCGCAAGTCAAAACAAATGTGATATTTCATTTTTTCGTCAATGATATTTAAAATTGCCTTCCACTGAATGCATATCAAAGATAAAGAAAATTGTAAAAAGGAAAACTAATGACTCAAATGTCGACTACTCGACTAACATATTCTTTAATGTTTTTCTTATCGTAGACAATGGGATTGACGATGAAGTTTCGGAGACCATAAACTGAAATAAGTACAACAATGGGGGTTTATCACGAGTTTTTATTTTTACTTTATCATGCAGGGGACTATGGCAAATGATTATTTGCAAATCATCTCTTAAAGATTCCAAAAATTGGCAGAGATATAGGAGTCTAAAGTTGAATGGACGGGTGACCTTCCCATAACGGCCGTGACGTCATTTCATCCATCGCTTCTTCCCTCTTCTCCCCGATACATTCTAAAAGATGCCTTAAAAAGGCTTTTGGGAAGATGTCCACTTCTGCAGGAAATACAACAGTATAAAGATTTAGAAAATACTTTGAAAAAATATCCGTCTTCACTGGGAATCAAACCACGGGCCTTTGATCGATGGATTAAATGACGTCAGAGGTTGTTTTGCGGAAACAGAAAAAATTCAACTTTCTACGATTAGTTATTTGGTTATTTGGCCTTAATGTATCGAAGTAACTCCGTAAATCTATATGAAAAACTTCGTAATTTTAGTAAATTTGGATTATCATTCGAAAATGTTTTCGAATGATAATCCCCCAATGGGAAGTATCTCTGAGGTAAATGGGGGCAAGAGAAAGGATAATAAGAAACCCCGCCCTCAAAAACTTTCCCGTCCAGGGGGTAAAAATGTTTACAAGGGAAACTAAATTCTTGTTAAAAACAAGACTGTAACAAAGAGCAGAAGCGGATAATAAGAAAATAATTGCTTTTGAAAAGGACGCAATTACCAATAGAGGGTAGCCAGTGAGCGGGACCCCAAAGAAAGAGGTGGCTAAAACAAGGCTGTTCTAACTTCGATCGTTTCGGGTGTGGGTGCAAATTAGGATGAAGAAGGTGCGATGGGTGGAGATGGAAACAATTGAAAGAGGTGCTCGGTATAAAGGGTGGAAAAAGCTGGAGGTGATTAGTAGAAGGCAGAGTAAGTGGATGGAGTAAGTAATGAGAGGCGAGGGGATCCTGAAGGCCGTGATAAGGATGTTGGGTAACAGTAGATGGGGAAGAGAAAGAATATAATTTATGGATGGGATGAAGACAGGTAGTAAATATGCCACGCTGAAGGATGTAGTATGAGAAATAGTTCCCTTCTGTAATAAGCAGAAGGCTGCGCTACCACATCCACCCAAGTCTATCTTGATCATCCCTATCTTGATCGGTAGATCACTTCTAATAAGACTAATCACTGCTGCACACCTTTATGAACAGAACCCTGCAATTCACCTCAGATACATTATTTTCGCCAGGCATGCACTTTCAATTCATAAGAAAAAGCCTTTCAAGCATTTTTTTATTATTCCCCAATTTAAGGTTTCAATCGCTCTGACCTTGGACTTTTCATTAATCTTTGAAGCTGTTCTACATAATCAGTCGTAATGTATCGCCTTAATCCAGTAAATAATATGCAGTTCGACTTTTTAAAAAAAGTAGTGCCAAAACCTCGACCCAGTGAGAAAAGATTTTTGTACATGGAGTCAAAATTATTTTCCGCGTTACCGTATGAATTTCATAAAATAGAAAATTTAGTTTCCTTTTTTAAAAACATTTTCTATTTACTTTGTTGAAAAAAATATCTTGGACCAGTTTTTTATAAATTCAAATAGGCATTGTTTTTGTAGCATTAATTTGGTGAAGCAATTTCCAAGATTAACGAATTGCACATTGCAAAGGTTTTCAATAAATGGTTATTGTATGGCATATTTTGTATTAACGATCTCCTATGTACACCTTAGAGAAAACCTAGAGCTTTCTTTTATATTTGATCTTAGCTTTGGGAATAAATGAAATTGTTGTATTATGCGACATTATTGTTGGGGTGAACTGTATAGAGAGCTATTTGACGTAACTCCTGTGCATTGCACTCACTGAAAAAAGTGACCTGAGAATAAAAAATAGGGTAAATTAAACTAAAGACAGGTTAGGTTAGTCTTTACCTACTGCACATTTAACTAGCTCATAAAGTGTTTGCAGAGGTTTTTTGCGGCCTGGAAAAGGCCAGTGAAGAGCTTATTACATCAGATTTGTGAATGACAAAGCATTTTAAAGTCTATGAGTCAATGGGCTTAAATCTTTAGTGAGCTCATAACAAGATTAAACGCATGAGGTGAAGCAAATTTCCAGGAAAGGGAAGGTAAATTAATCTTAAAATTAGAGGGAGTAGAACTATGAGGAATTGGCCGGCACTTGAACTTGAGCATTGATTTAGAGCACCATAAGCTAGGGGAAGTCTATAAATAAATTAGGTTTTGAAGCGGGCAGTGTTAAGATTTTGGACAATAGAAGGTCATCAGATAGAGGATAAGGCTCGCGGAGAAGTACTTATAGGCTGGAAGAGTTGATGATAGAGACGGGAAACTATAATAATTAAAGGTGAAAAGGAAACATGAACAAGAAGCTTGCATTAAACAACTGACTAACTAATGTACGCGACGTCGGCTGAAAGTAAAATAAATCTTTTGAAGTTAAATTTTGTTATGACACCAAATAATGTATCCCAAAAGGCCAAATGTTTTGCCCAATCCCAAGTTCTCCTTTCTTATTTAAAAAAATCGATTTATAAGACTGTGGCATAGAACCTAAATAATTATCCCTGTAGACAGGGATATTTTACGGGGGACATAGAGCATGAAAGACTTCTTTGTCACCAAAACTACTAACTCAAAATATTATCATAATTGTCTCTAATACAACTTCGAATATACATTCCCTCAAGTAGGTATACAATATAGGGCGCGCGTTCTATCGGTACTGTGTATTCCTTGTGGGGCCAAAGACAGCCAATTGTTGTGAAGTGTGACACGGTTAGCTGTTTGACGTTTACAGATTGGAGCCAGAATATCTCGTTAAATATCCGAAAAAGAAGACTCAGATATAGGGAATCGTGGTTATGAGGACGTTTTTAATAGTAAAGTTTAAACTGCAAAGGCGGTTTTTAATTTCACTGGCATGTATTAATGAGGCGAGCAGTTGCAGATTAATTTTTTTTTCTTTTTTTTTGTATGTACCCGTACTCAACTGCTTAGGAAAACCTGAGGTCACAAATCATTTCATCTAGAAAGATGACACAAACTTAGTCTTTTCGTGCGATTTCGGTGATATCACGTGTCTTGGAGATTTTGTGAAGATAACCTTCTACACTGAGGGTTTCTTTAGCCTTTACATAATCCATGATATATTCTGTTGGTAAAAACAAACCAAAAAAACACTATTTTACATCAAGAATGTAAAAAACGCACAAGCGAGTTAAAATTCTACTTAACCATTAGGCTGCGGTAAACGTACATGTACGTGTGTACTGGGAACTGCGGAGAGAACGTTCTTGTACGTTTGACCCTTTCTGTCTACCTGCTCCCTCAGTCCTTTCATATTTTTATGACCCAAGCTCATTCTTTCCAGCGGTGGACATCTGTGAATCCACCCTTTTTACCCAAACCACTCCCTTCCCACGCTCTTTAGGGATCGCATACCACTGAAATGAGGTGCGACCCTTTCTTCCGATTGCTCACTCAAGAGGCTACGGTTGTCTCAAAAGTTAGTTGTCTTATGCTCGCGCCCGGCTCAATTATCAACGGATGTTTTTGGTGTTTGGTATCAAATTAAACAGGAAGTTGCTAGAAAATATATTGTCATATTTGTTTTCAACAATTACGCCTATAGACAAATTTTCAAAATTAGTTCCAAGTTCCGCTAATCCCTCGACAAGTTCCGGTGCCCACCCCTTGGGATCCCGAGAAAAGGGTCGGGAGGGGTTTACATGGGTCATATAACTGCTCGGCCTCGGCCCGTGGGAAGGAATGACAGGCTTCGTCCGAATAGATATTTGCCACACAGGGTGGACGACATGCGCTCTAGCTGCCGCAGCCTAAGGGTTAATAGTACATGCATTAGATTTTCTTTTATAATCGATCATTGAGGTTGAGTGGCTTCGAGACTTTAGATACGTGGTGAGGGTATGATAAGTGGTGTTTATTAGGACAGTTATCGACTGACAAGCTAAAGTTATTTGCGCTCTTACGGAGATATGAAATAGATGGTAAGAAAAGGATTATTTGGATAATGGAGAAGTAATGGAGAGTAACCTGGAGTCGGCATCAGCTAAATCATTACGAAAGAAAACTAGTGGTCCACAGTTTAATGTCCCATCAAACGGCTGGAGTACTAAACTTAAAGCGTCCAACACAGAAGTTCCACAATGGGATCGGTATTCCTTCCCTGCCGGGATTAGTATTCTAGCCCTCGAGATAGGGACCCAGTGCTTCAGCTGCCACATTAACCTCGATCTCAAGGGATATCTTGTAAACTAACTAACTCTTCATCATGAAGTACTGAAAGATTAAATATGAAACTCACTCTTTCTTCTGAAAATTTGTCCAAATTTATTTTCTTGCTAAACTTATACAAATCAAAGAATTTCCATGGTTTGCAAAAGTTTCCACATGGAGATAGAGCATACATTTGCTTTCATTGCTGGATAAAATTCCAACTTTAGAATATAAAGAGAGACCCAGAGCTTTAATAAAAAGCTACACTGTTTAGTTATGCTATCAATCTATTTTACCTATGTTCGCCAGAATATTGAGCAGCTTAATCTACCATGAAAGTAAAGAGTAAAATAACATAATAACACTTTCACAATTGATAGTAGGTCTCTAAAAAAACACTACAGCACATCTCACTGATGACGGAATTGTATCGCCTTTAAGTCGTTAAATTGAACATGAAACTGAATTGACCAGCCATATATTGTCAAACATCTGTCTTTGACTATGGATTAAATTATGATAGCCAATGGAAACAGAGGATTCAGGCGGGATTTTTTTAAATTAGAACCCGATCAAAGGGCAAATTTTCATATTTATATAAAATAAAGGCATTTCAGTGGATGAAAAACATTGATTAAACCATGAGAAAATTTAGTATTATTTGTGGATAAGTTCGTGTTTGTGGAATCCATCGGCAATGAAGACGAAAACTCACTTGCACATGTGCTGAAACATTTTTTATTTTTTTCGTCCAGATGAATTTTAACGAGCCAAAAGATAATTATTATCCACCGGAAATTTATTGAAAGAAACATCCGGTTTCAAACAGGAGGTTTTTTAGATTACAACGCAATATAGAGCCCTAATTTCAACACTTTAACGTACACACTTCCTGTTAGTTCTAGCTCCCGTGAAACGTTGGTTTTTATTATTTACCAGAACCCATGCGTCCACGTGGCCTGTGACTTAATAGTTATCTCCGTCTGCTTTAGCTTTGTTTCGCCGCCTCAGAGGCAAAAAACAGTGTAAGAGCCTCATCATGGTTAAAGCACATCATAAAATTTTCTTCTCATATCTCCAGTAGCCATTAATTCGCCGTAGTTATCTCCTTTGTTAAAAATATAAAAGCTTCAAGAGGTCCGGCATATTACAAAACTAAATAATCTGATACATTTACACCACCATTTTGGAGGACATTACAGCGAACACTCGATTTCATAAGGCACTAATAAGAGAGGCCACGTTAAAGTAAAGTAAATATTAACATTGTAAATTCCACCATAGTTTATTAACAACGGAACAACCGACATCATTCGTTAGGGCATCATCAGGTACATGAAAAATTAGGTACATTTTTACTGTACTTGGGTACATTTTAGGTACATTTTTATTGCACCCTAACGAGTGAATACGGTTTCACCGTTATTCGTAACTGTTTTGGAATTTATAAAGTTAATATTTACTTTCTTTCAATATGAGAAAATTCCACCAAATTACGCCCCATAACATTCACTTTATGAGGCCACATTACTATTTTAACAAGCATGCCTCAGAAAAATAAAAAGGTTTCTTCAGCGTTTCCTATGCAGTCTGCGCTAAAATAAACCTTCAAGATAATACTATTAAGATCGACTTATCGATGGGATTCTATATTAGTGTACTATGCACCTAGGTCAGGTATCAATGGAAGAGGAGGAGAAAAATCTGGCTAAATTTGCTCCTTGTAATCGATTTCACATTCATCTTATTTTCAATAGAAAATTATGCAAAAATTGTAGAAAACTAGTCCGTAGGCTTTCCCCACAGTCCTATATTAGTTTTAATTCCTCCTCATTCACGAGATAAAGCGCAGCTTATTGCTGAAATTGGGTTGCCTATTAAGGTAAATAGATCAAAGCGTTTATTTCTATCGATTTTTCTCTCTTTTGTAATTGCCTCACTAACGCATGATAGTAAACTTATGCAGGTTAAAATATTTTCCAAAATAATTGAATTTTTATTCCTATTACCTTGCAAGCTGGCTGAGCCTCCAGGGTATATGGAGAAGGCAAAGGAATATGAATTCCCCTAGGCCAAGACAGGTATGACTTTCACCTCGGCTAGAAAGAGAGGGAACTTTGAGAGTCTCGCATTCTCCTTCCTCATTTGCTCAGAAGACTGAATTCGGCGATGTATCTCCTCACCGAAGAAGTTGGCTGTAGCATTTTCTAGTGCTTTCCTAGAAAATGAGATGCAGAAACTGTTCTAGGTTTTCCCACCGGATTAAAGATCCTTTAACTCTGTGGGAAACCCGAGAACAGGTCATGCATCTACTTTGCCCGGAGAGTACCAAATCTTACTTCAAGAAAAAAACACGTAACCTTATATGACTATCCTTTTCACGGCAAAGGATTGACGTCAAAAGCAGTAAAGAAGGGGTTAAGTGCATTATAATTTGCCATATTTTTCATTGTATATGGCATAAGTTGGAAGGCGTTATTTATTTACCTTTATAAATTAAACTTTTAAGCATTGATTTTATTCCTATTGCTGATGTTTTAATTCTGGGCGTTGAAAGAACTATTCAAATAATCTTGTCACATTGGCACCAATGATCATATTTCTTTGGCGTAGTTCTTTTGACAAATGTATTTGTGATAAAATTAAATTGTTACTTATTATACAATATAATAACTTTTGATGCAATTTCATTTATCTATCATGACAGTTTTCATAACTATTTTCGATTTTTAGTGTATTCTCTACCGTAGATTTTTAAAAGCGATACTCGTAATCATGACAGAGAATTTTTCATATACTTTAACCACATGTCATAAAAGTCTTTTGTTGAAAGGGCAAGAGGACTAACATTTTTTAATGATTTGTTGTGGTTTTCAATTATAAGGATCCAATTGAATCAACTATAAGACCGATTTTCCAGAGGTTTTAAATCGTTATTTATGTTGCTACCCCCAGTTTAATACTACTCGTAACACAAAGGAATTTAATGGATTTGAGACCTTTCGGGATGAGAGAAACACAAATAAGCATTAGGGGAACATTTATTTTATGGGAATCTAGCTGTGCTTAAGTGTTTTGTATATATCCCTTTTTAATCAGGGTGTAATCCACATACAATCATCTAGGTTTTCCATCGCCTTTCATCCCAAAATAGAACCTCTGTTATGTTTACTAAATATCAATCGTGTTTTTAGAAATACAACTTTGCCATGGCATTATTTCTACTAATTTATTGAGTTATTTTATTATTATTGAATCTCAGTATTGTAATATGATTGTAAGGTGAATTTTAACTGAAGATTTTTGAGTTATTCTCCTCCGCGGGTGACTGTATACATCGTTAACTCATGCATGACCAAACAGTACTTTTCCACCCAATATTCAAATTGCTCATTAGAGTGCCCAATCGACTCAATATTTTTAATCTTATGCTCTCAGAGAATAGTTTTATTTGTTAATTTACTGTAAGTTACCAGCCACATTTCCAATTCTTCATGCTTTCTTTTTGTATTCTTGTAGGTAAACTTTAGCATAAATAGCTGCACAGTGTTCTTAATACGCACTCTTGGGACATAAAATAATTTTACTATAAAAAACGAGCTTAACGCTTTAAAATTATACTCCTGGCATAAATGGCACTTTTATACCCACCGATTTCCTCAAAATGACTTGTGTGAAACGGACTTAACATCGAATAACGGACTTCACATCTGTGATATAAGTGACATCGTCAACAGCACATATGGCTTCAAACCAAAATGTAGAAAATAAGTTATTTTTCGTGAAAACGGTACATTTCAAATTAATTTTGAATAAGAAGGAAAATGTGGGATTTATTCTTCCGCAACTCTAGCTTAGTAAGCTTAAACACCTCGCGCTGCCCTGTTTCATGGTGTTCATGGCAGGCTAAAACTGGTTTCTTCCGATAAAAACTCCCCGATTCCTTTTGGTACAGATAAAAACCCCGTCGAAATGTGTCTTGAATATTTATACAGATTGCTTGCTGATAGACCTGGCTATTGCCGGATTGCCACATTGCCGGATATTAAAATACTCTGGTTTGAATCCTACTCGTTTTTTTTCAAAGCTAACTTAATTGAAACCGAAACGAAGGCGTCAGAACTACTTTACTTTATTTAGAAAAACTTTCCAATAATTAACACCCAAAAAAAGCCAAGGTACTAAATAAATTGACAGATTTCAGAGAATAATTAATGACCGCTGGAAGAAACTGGTATTCTAAGAATAGGGAGAGGAAGCGATAAAATGAAGATGGAAGAGAATAATAATAATAATAATTGAGTCTTTATTTAATCAAGTGTATTTAGGACCATTGGGTCCTCTCTTACAATAAACTTGAACAATCACAAACATCCATGTCCTGGGAGGAGAAAAATCCTCCCCTGGCGGGATTCGAACCCGCGACCTTTGGGTTGGCAGAATCAGAAACAAGAAGATGAAACAGTACCCGAACAAGAGAGAAAGAGGAGCGTGAGCCAGAATTTGGCTTAAAAACCGTGATTATAACTATCATATATTTCGGGCTATTTTGGTTGCAATAAAAGTGTAATATATGATCTTTATATTTATTATGACTATTAATATTTGTTTTTCTAGCTCTTAAGTTCGCCATTTTTTTAACCAGGGCCTAGAGATATAATAAGATCAAATACTCGAAGTGCTTCATCTTTGAAAAACTACAATACCTTTATCTTGAAATGGAACATATACTCAAAGGTAGGGTGTCAGCGCATCGTGATTTTTTTTGGATTTTCGAGTCAGTATCGGAAAATAGCTAGGGGAAAGCCTTCCACAAAAAAATATGCAGCGGCTGCCCGTTCGAATGCCTACTTTCCAAGAACAAGGGGTTTGGTGCACACGCGGTTGATATGCTAATTTCGAGGGGGAGGCATTTGAGCCAGCCCCTTCCAAGCCCATAACAGTGATATTTTTACGAGACATGGTGAAAGGCGCCGTAGGATTCTGGAGTATCTGGTGTTCAATCTTTTTTTCCTCGCTCAGTTCCGCGAACGAGTCTTTCTTCTCCCCTTCTCCCCCCTTCCCTGGATGTGTCTTTAAGCATTCAAGGGGGTCCCCAGAGGGAAGAGTTAAAAGGAACTGCTCAGAGGGCGGCCTGTATTCGAGAGAAAATTTAAATTCAGGAAAAAATGCATCTTGAGTTGGGATACTTCATTTTTGGGACGATGATACTGAATACACCTAACCCTCTTCAAACCACAAATATATTTTTACTCTTGAGCTAACTTTGGCTATAAAAAGCCTGTTATCTTTATTTAAAATTTTTAAACAGTATATTTAATGATTCTTAAACAGTAATACAGCAGAAATACAATATAAATACAATATAAGTCCTCCTGAGCCTCTGGCTCGTCAGGAGGTGCTTGTGAGTTACAAAAAATATTACAGAGCATTACAGAGCATTGGTGGCGATATAATAAATTGTACACTTTACAATTTTACATACATTATGAAGAATGACGATCAATTTCTTCAATTCTTATCCAACAATAAATTCTTACAGTCTCTTTTCAGTTGTGAGATAGTACTTATATTTGGTATTTTATTATTTACAAAATTAAGAAGTTTAGGTATAATCACACTTAACATTCTATCACCATAGTTTGTGTATGATTTTGGAATATCATATAATTCCTTGTATCTTAATTGCATTGTATCTTTTAAGTCTTTTTTTAACCTATATTTTTTACTGTAATAGTTTTCAGTAATGAGTACATATTCAAATAGCTTATCTACAGGCAGTACACATATGTCTTTATAGACCTTATTAGCATCAGATAATCCCACATCACAATAATTGAGAAGTTCCTATGATATTAGTTAATAGTTAAATAGTAAACATATTTTATCGACGTAAAACTTTTATGACTACACTTATGAAATGATTAAATGCAAAAACTTTCTAAAAGCTTTCGCATGTTTTATGATAACATTTAAACGGAAAATCTAATCTTCGTGAAGAAATTTTAGCTTTTCCGCTAATTTTAAATTGTATATGAGATGAAGGATCAGCCTAAGAGCAGAGAAAGCAGAAGGAGCATTCATTGTTTTCAAGGTTGGAAAAAAAGTTAAATATATATTCTTATCTTCAAAAAAATAATTGACTTCATCTAACCAGTCTAAAAGCAATGCATTCATCTTTCTAAGAATGAAATTATGTCGAGTTAAGCGGCTGTTTCCATTTTCCCACTCAGGGAAAGGTATATTCATTCTTAGATAAACCCAGTGGTCGATTGGTTCAGAAAAATAATTTAACCAAAACTAAATCGGTCTCTAATGAGCCCTGCAGACGTTATCTGTGTAGGAATTGACGCTAACATGCGAGAGTAGAAACGCGTAACTTTTCTCTTACATCCTCATCGGTAACCTCACCTCACGTTCTTTTGGAGACCGGCTGGATATAATGAATATTGATATAACGCATTCATTATATTTTTTCATTCTCACTCACTCAAGATGGCGAAAAACTGAGGAAAGGGCTGAGAACCAGTTGTTAATTAGGGGGAAATGTTAAATGTTGCGTGTAGCTTATTAGTTAATCCGAAGTAAAAATACACAAAAAATTTCGTACGCCAGAAATAAATAGCAAATATTTTCTAAATTTAACGCTTAAAAAAGATTGTTACGTCACTGGTAAGCATCACTATATTTGTTTACATTAAAAACTGTGCTGCTGGATCTTGCGCTAAGTTTATAATGTATGGCTTTGGCTGCTCAATTTATAATGATACTGTATCAAACACCAAATGCTTGTTCAATAATATTTTATGCAACGTTTTCTAAATATATTTGGCCTACGAGGATATACCATGCAATAACTTCTATTGTGAAGAATACTGAACATCTGAAGATAAAATATATAATGAGACATACATTTTCTTATTAACAATATAATTGCAAGTACCAAATTCAGTAACTGTTCCAAAGTAATTTTTGTTAGCTCAATGACTTTATTTTTCATTTCTTAATTTAAAAAATAAAAATTTAGTTGGTCTAGAAAAAACTTGACTCGGGCACATGCTTCATGCAATTGATTGCAGAAATGAAACCGTGTGTTCATGTGAAAATTCATGAGCCTAAGGTGAATGCACTATTATTGAGCACAAATCTATGCATTTATTAAAAATCCTGAAACCATTTGCTGAGGACAGGTTTGTATGAGGTAAAAAATGGAATGGCTTGATAGGTTTTTATGAATGTATTCAACAGCCCAACTCGGATCATAGTACTAAGGCGAATAGTACCTACTTCTTCCCCTGCGGTTTCTGCTGCCACGGCCCGACCTTTCATTTCCCCTTTTTTCTAGACTCGGGAGATACTTCCAAACCCTTGCACCCGTGGGAATTTCCCAACACTGCCTTCCTTAATCTCCGAGTGGCCGGGTTGCGTGCGTTTTTGACTCGGCCTGTGTATTTCGCGGCGGGACCTAGGTATCCTCATTCATTCTCCCATCCCTCGCATTCTTCTTCTTCTTCTTACTCTCCTTTCGATTCCTTTTAGGTCCGGGAGCAGAGGGCGGACGTGCTGGACATCCCGATCGTTCTAGCGGGCAACAAGGTGGACGTGGTGAGGGGCGGCGATGCGGGGGGCGGTGGGGGTGGTGGCGGCGGCGGTGGTGGAGGGAACAACCCCCAGAAGAGGGCGGTCACTGCGGACGAGGTCGCCGAGTGGCTGACATGTGAGATGCCCAACCTGAGGTGAGATGACACAATTAATGGGAGTAATATTGCCTTTTGCTATAGTTCTACTTTTTCAGGATATTATTTTATTTGTCCCTGTCCACACTCCATCTTATTATTCACGGAGAAGACGCAAGGAAAATCTCCTTATCTCCGTTGCTATTGAGATTTGTAAACCATTTGAATTCGCCATTTCATTATCACAATGCTTTCTCCTTTACTCTAAGCTTTTTCCATTCATATAATTATATTTTGTCAGAATATTATTTCATGTCTCCCTGTCCGCCGTCCATCTTATTATTCATGGAGAATATGCAAGGAAATTGCCTTATCTTCGTTGCTAATATGAATTTTAAAGCATTTGAACTCGCCATTATTTTACCTCAATGCTTTCTCCTTTACTCAATGCTTTTTTCCATTTGATGGACCATAGAGTAACAATGTAGGGAGCTCTAACTGAGGTGAGGTGGAATGGTTGGAGCAATATTTTCAGTAAATGTGAGATTATCCTATATTTTTCTTTTTGTTTTCACAGTGATAGATTTTATATGGTAAACAGTGCGAAATCTTTTGTTGTCGCTCAGCCCCACTCAGCCATTCTTTCCTCCAAGAAAAAGTGGATAAGTTGTCAGTACCCACAGGGCTAGAAAATTACCAACCTGTGAAGTAATTCTTGAGCTGTCTGCCATGTTGTCAAAAATGGATGTCTCGCATACGCACCAGGTTAGGATGCTTCACTCAGACAGCTACTTTCTTCCCTTGAAAGACACTGCCGCGGCAAGTTTGAATAGGAAACAAAAGTGGTGGAGATAAACGGCAGTGAACCATCTTCAACGTATTTTCTCCAGTATTGGTCTCTAGCAATGTCTTTCCTTTTTTTACGCAGTTAAGAAAATTGTATATGTTAACCGGGACGAAACATATTTCTTGTGAAACCAACTCAGCTCACTCAACCAAACTAAATAGTACGGAGAAAGAAATATTTTTAATTTACACTCTACATATAAAGTATTGTAATAAAATGTTTACCTTCTTTTAATTGGTCGACTGTAGACAACCAGGTAAATGTTAACTGCTATAATTATACTTAGAACACATTTGTACTTAATTTTGCTTCACCTTCTTTCTTCGCCTCTATTGATGGAGGAAAAATGGACACTTGACAATTTTATTATACAATAGAGTCCGCTAGAGTACAATAGAGTACACAATAAATATTATATTAATGTAATAGAGTAAACGACCTCTGAAAGTAGGTCGAGCATCCATGCTTTCATTTATTGATTAAATGCCAAAGTTATCTTCTCCTAATTTGGAAAGATATTTTATACTTCCTGGATCACCCTTATTTACTTCAGAAATGAGTGCATGAATTTTGAAGCATGCTCAACCAGGAATGGATTTCTTGGACCTGCAGCAATGAAAACTACTTAATAATAGCAACGGTGAATGCAAAGAATACTTTGATATCATCTCCGGAAAAAATGGATATTTTGGTAAATTCTGTCTCCCGCATAATGAGTACTATAATTAATATTTAGTGAAACCCTTCCGAAATGATTATTTAGTTGCGGACAAACAAAAGCATCTATCAAATGGCTTTGTGGTGAATGAAAGAAACTGGCCGCTTGTCTATTCACTCTAGTGCGCTGCTCATTTTAAAAAACCACACCGCAGTTACCTTCGTTCGTCATAGACTCTGCGAACTAGACAACGGCAAGCGTTGTTAATGAACGCTATAGCGTGATTGAAAAGGATAGAACTTCGATAATCGCAATCACGTTTGTTAATTATGTGTCAATATTAACCAATGGTAAAAAATTTATATTTAAAAGTTATTATCAACTTTGTGTTTTTAAAAACTTTCCTGCTTCAGAATGCAGTTATAAGAAATATGGTAGTAATTTATTTTTTTTAATCATCCGTGAGCAATTCGTCCTTAGAAAATGCTACCTACCGGAAGAATACCGAACGTATCGATTGCGTAAATCGTTGAATTCGTCGTATAGGTGTAGTGAAACTTGGTGGCACTCGCTTGTGAAGATCATGACGCAAATGACAGGAAAGCATACATGGGATTTGGGTTGAAGCGGCCGATCCTTTTTCCAGAGGACCCTGCGGGATTCCTTCGATAACTTTGCCCACTCATCAACGCTTGGTTTACGGTCCGAGACCTCTAATCCTCCGCTGGTGAGTGCATCCAGGTTTTGCTATACCTATACTTCGTGTGACATAAAGTGCGCTGATGTATTCCTATCTGTGCTAACTTCAACACCTTGAATGAAAAACTCCCTTTTCTTGCTGTCTAGAGCGTCTTTGGAGTCATATGCAATTTTTTGATAGTCATAAGTGTAACTCTTTCGTTTTATAATAACTACTTGCTGCACTGGACTGTGTATCTTATTCCATTGTGTCAATACCACTATCAATAAGGAAATATTAATGCTCCTTGAGTTACACCCATGAGTGCGATAGGATTATTTTTTTATATTTACGAGTTTTTGCTTTGGAGATTTGGGATTTAGTGGCCCACGTGATCATCCCACATCCCATCCCTTGAGGAAGACGTCAATCCATTACTTCTTTCCATTTCCTGATTAGATTCAACCCAAGGGTATTTAGTCCTAAGGGTTCACACGAGGGTTATTGAAGGTTTAGAGAAACAACAGAGAAGCTAATTCGCAACGAATTGTAAAATAATAACTTGATCTTATCGTTGACATACTTCATACATCCTTTAGTGGCAACTCCGCCTTAAGTGAAAAATGAAAATAATAATACGTTTAGCAATCTTATTAGAGCAATGTGTGTTCCCAGCGCGGAGCACACAATGTGTACTCAGTAAATAATATAAAAAAGAGCAAGACATTTGTGTGGAAAAAATTGAGAAAAATCATAGAATAGGTACCTAATGTTTCACCGATTTACCTATGGAAGTATGGGGCGTGCAACCTGAAAAAAATATTTGTTGCATGCTAAACGGAAAAGATATATCAGATGACCGAAATAAAATGTGAGACTAGATTCTTTTTGTCCTTTTCGTAAATCCTATGCTAATGACACGATGCTTTTTCGATACAGAATGTAGCATAATTTATTCCGAACAACTTATCATAATCAGCTATGGCAGCAATCATTCCAAAAATTGGCTTTCTGCAGCTAACCACTCCGTTATTCAGCCAGCCAAGCATTTTATTCCTTCATTCGTCGTAATTTTAAGTCCCTCTTAGCTTTCCTCACACCCGTGGTCTCCCTTAATGATCATTTTCATTAATTTTTTCGTTCATTATTGTTTTCAATAAAGTGATAAGTTTCAGAATGTCTCTAATAAGTTTGTCTCGTCTATTTAAGTTTTCATGAACAATTTTTAATCCACCGTCCTTCGTAGGACTTATACATATATTTTATTGCAGAGTACATTAATTTACAATCTTGTGTTGCTAGTTTGATTTTGGACTCCTCTGCACATATGATGTCTTCTTTGCTAGGGTTATTTAGCTCGCTATATCTTTTTCAATTCCCCTGCCACTGGTAATCCAACCTCTAAGATAGCAAAAATCTTGAACTTGTTCCACTTTTCCCTAAGTCTAAGGTTGCTGTTATCTCCCTGTATTTCTTCCACAAACTATTATTTTGGTTTCTTTAGATTAGGGAACAGCAAACCTTTGACAAGGACGACCCATACTGATCCCTCAGAACAATTTAAAAGTTATTAAAGAGCCTTAAACATATTTTTTCGTAGATTTTCGCAGCTCATTGTTTATAGTATTCAGGCTTTTGGTTCTGCGATTAATTATTTAGTATTAAGCAACAGTTTCGCCGTACTATCGCCGTCGGGCTTTTTTCTAAGAAAAAGCCCGACGAAGCAGGCAGCATAGCACGGCGAAACTGTTGCTTAATACTAAATAATTAATCGCAGAACCAAAAGCCTGAATACCATAAGTCGTAAACATATTTTTACAGAGAAGAAATGCTTGATGTAATAATGTAAAAAGTTATATTTACTTTATATTGGTTTATTGGAAACTAACTTTATGAGTAATATTTTTAAATATCATAAATGAAACTATACTATAGTTTACTTTTAATTTTTAACTTCACTTCAGACTTCATATTGAACCAAGGGAGGGCAACATTGTCAGCTTAGAACGACCAGATTTTGAAACCAAAATCTGTGAAGAATATACACAAATGGTATGGTGCTTATTTCCATGCACGGGTGTGCAGATATATCACCAAAATAATGAAATATGACGTTAATACATTTTCATTTGACGACACCAGAATTCGAGCTCGAATTAACCCACTTGCATGTCAGATGTGTCAATCTACTACAATATCAGGAAGAGGAGTAACTACGCAACAAGGCCATCTTTATTCAAGGAGAATGTCCGAGAGGATTGGTGCAAACTAGATTTTCTAATCAAGTGAAATATTTTAATGGAAAATTTCTTCCTGTATGGATGGTGGCACAAATATTTAGCTATGGCCTCGATGTTTATCAGATTCTTTCATTTCTGGACCTCGTTATATGATTCGGATTGCAGGAATTGGTTATCACTTCAAATATTTGGTCTACACTCACACGCTGGATAAAATGTTAATGTCTTATGTACAAAATTACTGATGTACACTATTCAAAGTCAGAACGGGTTACTAAAATCGTCATTCGTCGCATCCCACGCAGCACACAAATGTTCGCGGAACGTTTCGTGGAACGTAGCGTAAATTGCGTATTGTATCACAGTGAGTACGGTTTAAATAAAGCTTCGCCCTGTTGCCGCCTTCTTCAGGCCACTCACCGCATTCCAACCCATTCCCCCGCTCCCTCTTCTACTCCCTTCTCAACTTCCCCTCCTCGACATCAGTTAGCACCACTTCTCCACTCCTGCACTCCCCGATCGTCCTTTGTTCTCCGAAATTCTCTCCCTCCCCTGCCCCCTTCCTCCCCTCCACTGTCACAATGCCTCCTTCTTCACTTTCCCCTCATTATAAGGCAACTCGAAATAATTTTTTTTGCTCTTTTTCACTTTTAGAAATGGGGAAAAGTGCCAAAGTTTAATGTTGCTTCGTTATGGATGTCGAGGGCTTTTCACCGTATGGCGCCTTGATCCTTTGTGTTTCGTTTTCTCCCCTTCAAATTCCGTGAGTCTTTTCTTACAGCTGCCGCTTGCATTACTTTTTTCAACTGGTATACAACGAAGTACACGTTTTTCTCAGTAGGGGTAATTTTTTCACTGCTGCAAGCACTTCAATTTCGGTACAAGCAAATTGCGTTGGCAAAAATAACTCTATTTTAATTAAAAAAAACATATTTGAGACGAAAATTCTTTTCTCTTGTCCTTTTAGCCCTGCTTTTAATCAAATGTGTCTGGTGAATTATTTTAAAATTCTCAGTCATGATTCTTAGTGCGTAGAATGTAATTCTCTCAATGGCTTACTATACAAACTATGCCTACTGCGTACAAACGTATTGAACTGTGCAGTTACTTATTTTATAGTCATAATTATAATCCCATATTTCTTGTTTGTGGCCTTGAAGCTATTCTCAAATAACTTTAACTATTTCTGAAGAAAATCTGTTATTCTTATTCGAAATTTGTATCTTTATATTAATTTTTTCGTCATATCAGCGCGTAAGAACTGAAGACTGAAACTTGAACCTTTTAATTCTTGTATTACCCGTCTTATCGTTACGTGATTTTTACGCTTTTAATGAACCATAAGTTATGTCTTACCTGTGAAGTACCACGTCACATTACAACTAATTCCTTTTTATCTCGTTCGGAAGAGTTCCTACAAGAATGAATCAGCCTGATGTATCAAAAATGAATCGTAATAATTGGAAAGCGTCGCTGTGCCTATACTGGGATGTTGAAGACGAAATTTCTTTATATAACCTGACTGCAAATGCGATCATCCTTAAAATCAAAATCGTTTTAAATAGCTACACTTCTGGGGATATTCATTCCGTATATTAGGTCGTCGAAACTATCAGTAATTCAACTTAAAAGGATTTAAATATCTGAACGTGACGAAGTCACTTGGGGAAAAATCATTCGCCTGGTAAGGGATTCGAGCTCAGTTTCTCCGCATTCACGTCGGGTGCTATGGTTGTATAAGCTAGCGCAGTCAGTCGTCTATCACCTCAAACCAATGACTTATCACTTCCCGTGGTATCTTAATGCTTGGCTCCTTAGGAGGGCATTTTTATATTTATTTATTTTACGAGGTTATTTTTTACAATTTTACCAAGTATAAAAATCGTTGAACTTCAAATGCTCACAGAATTGCAACAGAAAATCGTTTTGTAAGATAGAGAGACGACAGACCTGCATGTCTTAACGTGATACAAATTATCCACTCCGACATGAAGCTATGCCCGAGAGGCTAATCTGTAAAACTAACCTTCGGATAAAACATCCGAGGGTGACTGCAGATCGCATAGCTTTGCTTTTCTTATTTCTCTCACATCGGGTATTGCACTCCACCTGATATCGCAAGTTCGCACATTGTATAGCCTTTGGCATAGTTATGTATACTTATTTTTTTATAGATTTATTTTTTTATCCATTAAAAAAGTGTTACAGCAGAAAAATATCGAGTAAAAAAATGGTTTATTTATTGAAATCACGCATCCAGTTCTTTCAGTCATCCGATACAAGAAATTCAAGGCCTACATCTATCTACGAAATACCCTGCAAGCCACCTCAAGGGTGTGTGGCAGGGGAAGAGTGGTCACCAACATGCATTTCACTAAACCCTAAAGTTTGTTTAACTACGACTATTGAGTGCAAGTAATTTTGTACTACACCATGGGTGCAATTAATTTTATAAGGCAATAAACGAAACCTGTGCACCAAATCCAATGCTCTTCTTGTGGAAGTAAACGTTGGGTATATAAACAGCCCACATAGGGTGCCCTGTAGCCCTGGGTCTTTCAAAAATTTCCTATTTATCCTTCGAGGTCGTAATAAACATGTGTGCCAGATTATGTTTCAATCCGTCGAGTGGTTTCTACCTATGTATATAGCGTTCAAACAAATGGAATTTCAGTTTTAGATATAAAGATTTACGAAATTTACTTGATATAAATTTTTTCATTCGAATATTATTATTTGCGGTGGAGGACCTCTCTCTCTCTCTCTCTCTCTCCATAGCCGTTGGTGGGCCTTGGCCTCCTCCGCAGTTCGCCTCCAATCTCTTTTGTCTTTAACTCTCCTCTTCCATCCTACGATATTCATTGTCTGAAAGTTTGCAGTAACATCATCTATCCATCTAAGCCTTGGCCTCCGCTTTCTTCACGTATGGGGAAACTTTTCCTTCAACATTCTTCTGGGCATGCACTCCTCTGCTATCTCTCCACATGACCCAACCATTCTATTCACCGAGCTATGACAAATCTAACAATCAGATTAGGTTTTTTTGGAGATTTGGTCAATTAAACATAAAAAAACTTCTGCCAAAGTTTTGACCTTTAATTAGATCATTGTGAGGGCTGTGGCAATACAACAAGTGAAAACAGTTATAACAATATGTAATATACGAAAATATATATTAAAAATCATTAGTTTACATTGAAAATTAATTTTTACCTTCAGTTTATAATGGTTTCCTAGTAAAAAAACAAGCAACACAACTAAAGACAGACTGAAATTACATTAAAGGTCGATGTTACACATTTAATACATTAAATTAAAGGTCGAAACGTTGGCAGAAGTTTTTTATGTTCAATTGGCCAAATAAAAAAAACTCAATCTGATTAATAACTTCATGGTCAAGAACAGCCTCAAAAACAAATATAACAATGTCCTGGCCTCCAATTGAATGATCTAGCTCTGTATTATATCTTATTCTCCAGTCCTCATTTTCCTTAATAGGTCCATATATCTTTTTTTTAAATAATTTTCGCTCAAATACGCTGAGAGAATTTTCATCCGACCTCTTCATGTTCCATGTCTCTGAGCCATAGGTGACAACCGGTCGTACCAATGTCATACATGTTTTAACCATCGCATTTCCTGTAATAAGTCGGTTCTTGAACATCTTTTTGCTTGCAAAATATTCACGGTTGCCTGCTTGTATTTTATCTTTTATTTATCTGCTTAAATCATTGTCATAAAAAACCATTGCCCCCAGATATCTAAAGCAGGATACTCCTTCAGACCTCTTCTCTCCGATTGTCAAATATTGACGTGCTCTTCTTGTCTCTCTTCTTTCTTCATTATCATACTAAGTTTTAAAAGGCGCCCGTGGTGCCCAATTATTCAAGGAACATATTGAAATTAAATGACACTTGATATCATGAGTTTATTCCCAACACTAAAAAAATACATTATTTCCGTTTATTTGCGAGAGAGAACAACGTACAGTTGTCCGTGTGAGAATACTGCTGTTTGGAGTTGGAAGTCCAACGTGGTCAAACGACTGACACTGAGACTTGTTGATTGTCATCGCATATGCCGGAATCAAGATGAAAGGTAGCGTTGTCTCAGTCGGAGCCAAATCAGAAATGATTCTTGCTTTTATGAAATTTCTTGCAAGCAGTTGAATAACGGCATTTAAAAAAATTATATGACCGTGACTTCATCTAATATCGGAATTTTAAAACTAAAGTGACTGTGGCTCCATCTAATGGCGGCACTTTAAAATTTAAGTGCCTGTAGGTCCATCTAAGAATGGTATTTTAAAGTTTTAGTGACTGTGGTCACAGTCTTGTGGTTTCATCTAATAACGGCATGTTAAATATTAAGTGACTGTGGCTCCATCTCACAGCGTTCCGGAGTCAATGAGTGAGTGACAAGGGCTTTTCTTATATATATATATATATATATATATATAATTCATGCATTCATAGGAAAATGGAAATGGATAGGTACACATAAAAGGACGAACACAGGGTTTGGTGGGGAAGATGAAAATGAGTCAAATCCAGACAGAAAAAATTTCACCTTAGCCGGGATATATTATATTATATATATATATATATACTTCGTCTTTCGTTCATTATCTCAGTGGAGGTACAATGGGTTAAACGTATGACAATAATAATTCTTCAGTATCTGTATCCACTTCTCTTGAATATCGCATGCCACAGACGATACATCGCAATATCACCCTATCCTCAGTCCCGGATGGGACGGGGGAAGGATAGGAGAGGGGGGGTGAGGAGATGGTGTAGGGGGAGAGGCAGGCGAATCGCTGCCTGTTGGATCCCATTGGGTGTGTGTGGGCGAGTCAAACCCTTTCAACTCTAATGGCTCCATCTTCTTCTCTCCCGAGCGCGTCGCTGCAAAGTAGATTGGAGACGAGGGACGCAACCATATATTATTTCGATCCACTTTCTCGTCGTCCCTTTTTGCAACTCATTTTTTCACCCCACCCCACCCCCCTCCCCCAAACCCACCCACACCATACCCCCCATAAAAATCTCAATACAGACTATAACAAGGGTAGCGCTAAAAGGAACGGAGACGTAGACACAGCATCAGGAAGTCTGAAGCCTTGCCATTTAAGTGGATTAATTTCGCGGATCCGAAAGAAGATTTTCGTTCACGTAGGATTGTGATGCGTGCAATACTTGGAGGCGCGAGCGCGACGTACTATTCTGGGACGAGGGGAAAAAAGATAAAACACAAAAATAAGAAGAAGAATAAGAAAAATAATTCATTGCTCTAGGACATATGTCTTCTATGAACAAAACAATTTACAGTACGAAATAGATTCATTATATCAAACACGCTTATTCGCTGTGAGCGATAGACCAAAACAAAATAATAATTGTTCCAAAGTTCAAAAAAGACCTTTGGATAACGAAATGAATTACAATTTAATGCTATTTTCACAGTTTATTTTAAAACTTATTACCTATGTTTCGACAATTTATTGAACTAATATCCAATATAATAATGATAATAATATAACTTCTTATATTGATGACTCAAGTTGTTGAATCTATGTATAGGTTTCGATTGAACTGTGTGAAAACTTTATAATGTTTTGATTTGTTTCATTAGCAATTTTGCAAGCATTCACTAAGTGAGTTCAACAAAAAAGAGGCCTTTTTCCCCAAAAAGGACAAAATATCAAATCATAATCACTCAATAAACAAGATTTTCCAAGTATAAATAACAAATAACGCCTCATCAAAGAAAAGTAAATGTAGTAAATAATTAAAAAAAGATAACTACTACAAAAATATAAATAAAAATACAGACAATCATCAGTTCAAATGGAAATTGCTTTAACATTACATCTTATGTCCCTGATTTTTTAATGTTTATATCGAAGAAGTCCATGTTGTTAACTGAAAACATATAAGTAATTGAAAAATCTTAATTATCTGCAAATCTTCAAAGGCTTTATCTTCTCCCGAATATGGAGAAAACATTCCTACCCAACTTAAATCAATTAAAGAAAATTGGCTCAATTAAATTTAAGGAAAGAGATTAATTTTTCATTGGTTGGCTTGAAGACAACAGGTGATCGCAGCTTGATTTTGAATTATCCTTGTGCTTTAGTTATCTCCTCACGTTCAACTGGATCGCAAATTAAAAGACAATTGAACCAATCTAGATCAGTGGGCATTATAGAAGTCCAACTCAACTTAATTTAACTCGAGGAAAGAGGGAAATATTAAAACCAGTTGATATTGAAGATACTGGTGACTACAGCCTGAGCATAAGTTACGTTACATATTTTTGAGACTATATTATTTTTTCGGACTCCCATAGCGCATATGGTGCAATAAGAGGACAACTTGAATCCATATATTCCTTATCGAAGCAAGCGGTCTGATATTTAACAGCCCGTTTCAGGTGGAGGTCAAATGAGGAGCCTAGAAGCCAAGAGGTACAAGTGACTTTTTAGTTTTTTCGATGTGAGTGCAGAAATGTGTTCCTAAACTATGTTAAATTGTTGTGGCCAAGGGGTATAAGTATAATATAAATATAAGGGGAATAAATTTCATCAACTTCTAAAAAACTCATTGAAGAACAACAACAAGTTGGACTTTAAACATGAAGAACTAAAAACGAACTTTTTGTCACTTGTACTTCTTGGCTTCTAGTCTCCTCAATTATCGTTGGAGAGACAATTTCTATTAAATTTTCATTACTCATACTTAGGACATGACATTTTCGCGAAACGTTTATTGCGACAGGACTCACGAAATAACCGACTTTAGGGATTTGTCACGAAATTTACCTTGTCTTCTTTGAGACGCGATTTTGTTAATGAAATTTGAGTTATTTTTCAAATGCCGAATTTTTTAAGCATGAAATATTTTCTTCCTTATTGCAATTTACGTGCGATCATCATTCAATTACAATTGTTTTACTTTTTATGCTTGATATTGCTGATTATGAATAAAGCCACATTGTCTGCAAGTAGACAAGAATCGTCATTCCATGAATTAACATTCGGTTTAATTAATAACGAGTGATACTGACAAATGAGTAATTCGAAGTATCTATTTTCATCCTCTTCTAACCAAATTTGCTAGTGTTCCACTGAAATTATATGCAGAAACGAATTTATACATCGTAACAATCGTACCTCGTTTCGTATCGTACTCAAATCAACGTTTCGTCAATGAACCTCAGAGTAAACTCTGAGCAACTAAGGTAATAGTGCATAGATAGTGATCGAAACATCAAATCGCATCGTTTTAGCGCGGTCTTTGCAGCAAATTCTATCATCTTTCTTGTCAAAGTCTGGCAATGACATTTCTACATTATTTCCATTTTAGATGAAATAAAAAATAGTGAAATTTCTGGTGCGCGAAAAAATAGTCAATTACCTACTATTCTTCATGGAAACTTATATTGAGCCGCTGGCAAAATCATCGACTTCGTTCATGGAAAATTGCACAGCCGTAATTGCCGTAATTTAGTTTGTTTGATTTCACCACATTCAGTGATTTTAAACACCGAAATCCGTTAATTTTATTTACCAATATCCAGTGTCCCTACTCATACCGTATCTACAACTGGTTATTTTTATAGATGTGTTTATCTCATTAACCCTTTTTATTAATTTGAAAAAAATTGACTTTTAGATTGAGTACTAAGCGACATATATCCATTAAGTAATCTCTAACTTTTTCCAAGCAATGGTATTTTCTAAAACATACTCCCGCATGAAGTCCTGGTTTGTTTTCACGAGTTTCACAAAAGTAAGTTGTCTCTCTTCTTCCTCCGGCTACTTTTCTTTTGGAACAAACCGCACAATTCTTATACCTACTTCTTCAATTAGTAATAGTAATTTATTTTCGCGTTTTCCTTTTTTTGGTGAAATATTATCTTTTTTGATAAGCCAACGTAATCGAATTTGCAATGGATATGTGTTTTAGTAGCATGATCATGATCATGCTACTAAAAGCTTGCAAGCTTCTTCAAATCAGGCTAGATAGGCCGTGATCTCCTTGCCTTCTTCCTTAAAAATATGTTTATCTCCAAGTTCATTAATGCATGTTTGGTTTTAATATTTTAAATATTATATAAAGTGTAAAACTTCATTTCCCTGTTTCAAATTTAAATAAAAATGGACCAATTAGTTCGAAGCTTTGATGCACGTGTGCGCATTTCGTCTTCTTCTGGTGATAGTTTGTTGAATGACTCCATATAGGCTCATAAATATTATAAATCACTCACATATTGATAATCTTAGGAAAAGCATTAGACGAAATATTTTGCTCACGTTCAAATCTCTTTTCTGGCGATATGTCCAGAACATTTTGTGAACCCCAAAATTCTGCGGTTTATTTGATTATGAGCATAAAGTTAAGGAATTAGACAGGCGAAGAGATTTCAAAATTCATTTTTTCCACGAACAACAAAAGAAAATAGTAGCTTCCGGCTACGAAACGCAATCTTAAGAGTAATGCTAATCAGCGAGTAATCGTTTATGCACTCGAACATAATGTAAAATATGAGAAGCGAAGCCCAAAAATTATAGGAAATAATCATTGAAAGAACTATGTCTGGCTTAAGTAATAATTAGGGACATGCAAAACTCGCAAATGCGATAACTCGAATTTTTACGCGAATGTTGGGGGTTTTCCGCGAAAACACGAATTTCGTATATTTTGGCGAATTTCAACATTTCAATCGCAAATTTCAGCATTTCCAACGTGAATTTCCTCATTTTTGCGGTCTCTGTCATTTAAATTGCGACTATAAACATTCAGTTAAGCAGTACATATTTGGAAATGGCCTTTCTGGTACAAATTTATTTAGAAATGTTACTCGGAAATAATATTCTTCGATCAAGTTTTGTGAATTTTGAACAAAAGGAGTGGAAAATGCATGCCAAAATTTTGCTATACAGGGATTGCCCCCGAGTTACTTAAGCCTCGACTTAGGCCGGGTGCACACGAACGGTTAAGTACGCCACGTCAACGCTGCGTTTAAGCCACGTCAGTTGTCACGGCAGTGCACACGGCAGCCTCCATAGCGCGTTGACGCCGACTGGAAGAAATACAGTTCCGTGCCAGGGATGACCAAGGATAGACGTGTATGCAAGAAAACGTAGTTTTTGATTACTTATCCAACGAATTTTATTCAAAGGACAAAAAAGGAAGTATTGGACTCATCCTTTTGTATGCTCGCGGATTCTGAAAGGAGCGTTTGCAGCTATGTTTACAGAGGAAAATATGAAACCCAACACTTCACCTCCTCGATGAACAATTCGATATCGAATGCGTTTTCAGTGGCATCCATCGCTGGTTCAAAATCACGTGTGCACTCTCTGACGCTCTCTCACACGCTGCTTCATCGCAAAACTCGGCCCTGACACTGTGTAGCAGCAGTGGTTGGCGGTCGAAATCAAGGATGTTAAAATGAACCTCCTCCTCTAATTATGGATCCTTTAAGTTCTAACCTCCTTGGTCGAAATTCAACCGCTGAGTAAACGCAGCGGCAACGCGGCTTCATCGCGTGTCGTGTGTATGAACCCATAGCAATAGGCCTACTGCTAAAACGCGCGGTAGATTGACGCTGCGTCTACGCTTTCGCAAAACGCTCGTGTGCACCCGGCCTTAAGTTAATATGTACTTACGTGAGTGGGAGCGTTACCCAAAACGACGAAAATTACGAAGTAAGGAACGGAACAGTTGTACTGAAGTTACGGGGTGCTAAGGGTGGTAGCCTACTTTCAAGGGGCGAGTGTCACGCAATCGGTATACTGATTTTCTTTTGTGGCAGTTGTATCACATTCACCAAAACTTATGATGCCGAAGTGGATGGTGACGGTAAAGCAGGGTGAGGCAGGATTTCGACAACATGGATTATATTGTGCTGATGACGAAACAATTCTTTGTCATTTTTGCAACCCAAATGTTTCGTGGAAAAGGAAGGACAACTGCACGAAACATATTTTGAGAGAAAAACATAAGGCTAATGTTGAAAAAAATTCTACCGGTGGTAGAGATATAAAACGGCATGCATCCATAATAATATTCAGAGTGGTATTTTTTTTAGAAAACTATAAATTCCTTGCAAGGTACGACAACTTCTAAAGCAGAAGCTGTAAAACTAGGGAACGTGAGCTCTACGGTAAGTTACAAGGTATAAAAGTCTCCAATGGCCGTAATAAATTGGCATCACTCGTCAAAAATACGCCACAATTGTTCTGTTGGTTTGCTTTCCCTTCCCACCTCCCCTATCTCTCCCCATCCCTCTCCCCCCTTTTCTTCATTTTCGTATTTACTCTAGGCCGTCCTCCTCCCGATTTACTTACAACCTTGCGTTGTAAGTGATTTCTCCCTTCAGTTCGCTGAAGAGGGCCACCTTGTGGCCGAAATACGCGTATCCGACGCACACCCTCGTCTTTTCTTGTTTGTACCGTTTTTTGACTACGCTCTTTTGATTCTCCCAGAAGTTGGGCCCGACTGAGTGTGTGAGTGAGTGATTTCTTGACTGCTTGTGAGTGTGTTTGTGTACATAACCCAGGCATCCTTAGCGGGGTCCCATTAGCCCAGCAAAGGATCCCTTTTTTGGTGAATGTGTGTGTTCTTACCCCAGGCATCCTTAGTGGGGTCCCATTAGCCCAGCAAATGATCCCTATTTGGGTTGAGTGTGTGTGTCTGTGGTTGTCACTGGCGAAGAAGTAACATTCCCGTAAACCACCACAGGGGCTTTCTGGTCGAGAGGTTGTGGTTGGTCACTGGCGTGGATTTACCTCCATTTTTTCCCGCAAACCAACACAGCAATTGTGGCGTATTTTTGACGAGTGGTGCCAATTTATTACGGCCATTGGAGACTTTTATACCTTAGAAACTGTGAAGCTTCTATCGACTAGTCGATACTAGTGCAGACGGCATCAAAGGCATCAATCAAACTTTATTCTCTTATAGTAGAGGCCCCAAGTAGAGTAAGATTTGAAAGCAGTTTTTGGTCCTCAAGTAGTTCTCACGACAGAAGTGAGCCCTGACTTAATCACGAAATTGATAAAAGTTCCCCATACAGCACACAAGGAGCATATATAGTTGCAATCACGAGTAGAACACGTGATTTATCTGGTCGAAAAACCGCTTTTCAACGACTAAGAACGGCTGAAAAATGGTCAATATTCGGTTTACTGGCCGCTTTTTCTGGTGTAAACACGTGTATCGACCACAAACTGCCTAATATGCAAATTCCCATGCAAATGTATGTTTACCAACGGAATATAAACTGTTATTAGTATTATGACCGCTAGACAGCATTGCCAGCAAAATTCGCGGCTGATTTAGATTCATATTTGACCGAGAAAAAAAATTGTCGCTGAAGAGCCGCGAACCCGAGCACCTGACTCTACCGAGCTCACTAACGCCTTGACCAACTCGGCCACCAAGGTACTTGATTGATGATGGTAATGCCAAGAAGTTATTTCCTCCGCATTCACGGCCAGACCAATATAAATTATTCCGTATTTGTACTTGGCCTGGAGAGAAATACATATTTACAAATATTTGGCACCAAGAAATTAACGCAGATATTCACGTGTGCTTGAAAATGGCTGTCAGAATCATACGAAAGCAGATAATATTATCGTAGAACATGATTTTATTTCTGATGGGTTACAATTGTACCAAAATGCAACGTATGATCAAAAAAGGAAGTATTTATCGCATGGAAAAGTCATCGTTTTTTGTAAAAAAAAAATATATCCACCCATTGTGTACAAATATAAGTTTTTCACGATTATCAGGATTACCGTATAGACTAAGTTCTTTGGTAGATGCATATTGAATTAACATATGTTACATAAATACCTATATAACATATGTTTAAACATAATTATAACAGAGATATCTCTTCGTAGCGGAATAATAGCGTATAGCTCATCTTTAATATGCAGTTATTCCCATGGAAATGTGAAAAAAGGCAAAGTGGCATGTTGTACATTAATTAAATTCTATAAAATACAGAAGTCCACTCAGGTAATTTGGACCAAAATATACACTGAAAGAACACGTGTAAAAAAGGGCTAATTTTGGAATTATCCCTTATCCCATATATCGACCGAGAGTACACGAGTTTATTTCTCCCCGTGCTGTATGGGTGATGACCTTGAGTCAATTGGGATAGAAAACTTAATATTGGTGTTTTGGGAATTACGTCAAATATTACAGCAACAAATTTTCCAGGGTTCAGAGGATATAATGAAACCAATTCAGGTACTATAGTTGTTTGAACCATCTTTTGCATTAAATTGCCTTGAAGCGATTTGGACCCCTGTGATGACCCCCAAATGTGGACTCGGAGAGATTTATTTCCTCCTACTACAGTGTGCTAACAAATAGGAGAACAAATATAAAAGAAGAAATTTTGGCCATACTGACAATTATTTCATTTGAAAATACGGACATTTAACTGTATGTTGGCTCTCTATGTAAATTGGTTAGATATGTGAAATGTACAAAAAATATAAAAGTGAATACAGCATGGTATTCATTGTTTAAATTTCCCCTAATCAATGGTATTCAACATTTATTGCCAACAGGTGGGCCTACTGGGAGGCGGGCACTTAATTCACACAAAATATTTTATCGTGAAAATAGCAACGATTTCAGGGTAAAATAACACCGCTTTTGCAAAAAAATAACACCGCTTTTGCAAAAAATAACACCACTTTTGGCTATCAAATAACCCCATTTTTTGCAGGTCTCCAGTAATAATCCTATTCTAATAATTATAAAACCCATGATTGAAATTATTTAGATATTCCTTATTTTTTAACATTCTCTGTCACCGTTTGTATTTTTAACAAAATTTTAAATTATAACTGCACGTTAGGTAAATATTTCGATCTCAAATGTTAATCATATGTTGGACTTTGTGTTTATACCGAAATATTAAACTTTTATCATCGTCATTGCTAGTTTTGGAAGTTTTGTTTTACGTAAAATAGCTTTGGAAGGGTAAAAATTCCCTAGTTGAACTCATGCAGACACTGATATCTTCAAGTTATGCCACCGGATTGACGTAGGTGTACATACAAAGTGTATAACATACAGGATGGATTAAGGATTTCAAAAGCTGCACACTTCATCCATCAGATGGGACGTTGACATTCTCTTCATCCATTCTTCTTCTATCAAAGTAATCATTTATTTACTAATCCTATCTCTAATACCTAACCTATACTGTGTAAATAACCTCAGTTGTTGGTTACCGTCTGGCAAATAACTGGCTAATGAAGAAACAACATGGGACTTGAGAGAATTGCACGATTAAGTGTGCGAAAGCTATCCTATTTTCCATATTTGCCGTCAGAGAAGAAAATTTTGACATTCAATTGAGATCAGAGGAAGATGCAGGTACTCAGTAGATACCTCACTTCCCAATGGTTAAAAAGTGCAAAAATAATCGCTAACTCCAACCAAATTCCTTGGGAATGTTTTTTTATCAGGAAGAAATCTTGTTGAATGCTAAGTGAAATTGACTTTTATGAACCATGTTGGGAAATTTATGTACCCAAGTCCATGCATGGAATTGGCTTAAGCAGTTTTCACAAACATTCTTACATCATGAATAGGTCAAGCCTTTCCTCTGATAGAGTCTTCGTCTTCACTTGTCTTTCTTCTCATGGAAGCCCACATACACTAGTTCCTTGTTTACGCTAAAGCCAATCAACAGTTCAATCTTTTTTATTCAGGTTATTGATAGGATGGTTAACTTAATGCATATATGGCAGACAAAAACCTACAAAATAGACTTCAGACCTGAAGGCGCCTGATACAACACTGGCAAATTGGTTGTTAATCATAATGATACCATGCAGAAGACATCCAGGGAATCCCACTGATTCAGCTAGACCACTCCAAAGAAGCCTTCATCCAAATTTACAAATTTTGTCCGCTGTCAGTGATGATTTTTTGCATAAATGTTAAGCAACTTAACTTTAGAGGGGAAATATATGAACATAACCATTACAATAACATAATTTCTATCATAATATGTCCAGGCATAGATTTTTATGTTGTGGAGTATGACCGTGTTTCATGATAATATCACAATAATTTTTTCATCCATTTTCCATACTTTCTTGAAAAAAGATCTTTAAGTCTTCTAACTTTTAAATTTATGCAAAATTTCTGACTTTTCTTCCCTTTTTATTATTCTCTTTCAGAGCTCGCGTCATAGAGTGCTCAGCAAAAGAGGATCACAATGTGAACGAAATCTTCCAAACATTCCTAGCGCTGTCACAGATCCTTGGAGCTGATAGTCAAGACAATGATGGAAATAGAATTGTGGGTCAAGGTGTGTATAAATGGATCTATCAACTGCCACCTATATGGCATCCTCCACAAAATGAAGACCCCAGGTACACCTTGGGAGCATTCATAATTACTCTCTCACAGTGGTTTTAACAGTTGTATTGTTTCTTGAAAAATGAGGGCACCAGCTTTTCTAACACTTTGAGTGCTAACAACGTAATATTACAATCCTTTTCATTTCAAAAATATTTGGCATATCAAAATAACTATGCTTGGATATAGGCATCATGTTAATATATAATTTTAACTGCCATTCTAGTAATCATTAGACTATTATGAAGTTACAAACTTCAAGTAATTTACTAAAAGACAGTTTAGTTTTCATTTTCCTATGCTTAACGAGACAAAATTTGCAAAAATTCCAGCAAATTGGTATAAATAGCCAGCACTTCTGCAGAAGGAAAAAATTAAATAGCCAGCACTCAAAGTGATAAAAGGTTACCATTTCGTTTTCAATTTTTGAAAGAAGCATAGGCATTGGGTTGAGTGTTATAATTAATATGTGTTAAACCTTTTTCCTTGAGTAGAGAAAAACTCAAAAGTAGGAACATTACTGTATGTACTAACATTAGATGTATTGACTAAAATTTGATTGACTGCAAAATAGACATATACATTAAGCTAAATGGAGTAATGAATGCCTGTGGATATACCCAAGTCTTGCATCTGAATAGAAAATAAAATTGGAAGCACTAACTGGCTGAGTAACATTTTACAAATCAAACAATTCCACACTTATTTGTGGAATTTTCAACCAATTTTATTGAAACTAATAGTTTTTGTTTTCTATCTCCTTACCCCTAATAGTGATCACTGGTACTTGAATTAATCTGAATTTAGGGTTCAAGTGGTAATGAAACTCAATCTTAATTTTTCACCCCACTTTTTACTGACATCTGACCCTATGATGACTTTTATCTTATCTCATTCAGAATGCAGATGAAAACAACTTTTATAATTATACAATTGCACAATCTGCTGACCCATGTCATTCCTTGGTGATTAACTGAACTTGCCGTAACACTCATTGGCTCATTATTTTTTTCACATTTCATCAATATTGTTAGTACTGCTTCATAGTATTAAGCCGTGTCTACACGATGCATTTACCCCCGCGGGTAGATGCGTGAACACAATCACCATCAAAATTTCACCGTGTAAACACTCAAAATTGCGCAAATGCGTGAATGCGTGGACAGAAAATAGCCCCTGTTCTAATTTGGTGAATGTGTTCACGCATCTGTCCAGCCACATACTTGCGCAGGTAAATGCATCGTGTAAACAGGGCTTAAAAAATAAATTTTCCTCCTATCTCATGTTAGAGCATCAATATTTTAAATTTATTCAATTCATTTCCATTGGATGTTTATTATAAGTTCAAATAAAAATCTTTGCAGGTGACTGAAGCATTTCCAATTTTAAATTTAATGGACACTTAGCTTTATAGCAAATACATATTTTCATCTATTTTTTATCAGTGAAATTGAAAATTTTCTTTTTGCCTTGAGGGTATACCTAGATCTGAATTAAATCCGTGTGCATCCTAGAGGCATAAATTTGGCACCAGCATAAAAATGCTCTGAAACCCATGACAAATGTCATGAGCATAGCATATTTTTCATTGATTCGTATTTAAGTCAATTAGTGCCTATTTTGTGAATCTACATAATTATATATCATAATTTGATAATTTTTCTGGACTTTAAGTAAGAATTATAGCTATGAATTTAGTTTGAATATTTCATCCTCTGTTGATTTAAAATAATCTGAATTAGTTTCACTTCAACATTCACAAATGAATATCCTGAAGTCCTTCTGTGCCCAGCATACCTCCACATTTTCCAGTTTGCCAAGCACTTCTTCAAGAGAGATTCTTTTCTTCTCACCCCTGGTTTTACCACAGATTTAGTTGAAACTAAGAGATGACTGCAGGCACTCTCCTGCATTCATATAATTTGCTCTAGAAAAATTGTGCAGCATCTCCTACTGATCTGGTGCTTTCCCAGCGATTGCATCAAATAATGGTTTTCTGGGGTTTCCACCCGGGTGAAAGGTTCCATAGCCAATGTTTCGAGGTCTGACACTGATGATAACACGACCGGCTGATTTCTCTGGTTGTCCAAGCCTCATCTGACCTTATTTTTTTAGGATGGTCGGTGCTCCTTGAGTTGCATTTATAGGGTTATGCCAGTTTCCCCGATTTAGGCTTTGCCGCACCCTCAGGGAATGGGGTAGACTCCAGAGGTCTTCAAACCAATCGGTTCTTTAGCTGGTATGACCATGTCTTTGATTTTGGCCGCATACTTGTGAATGGATGTGATATTTTGTATCCTCAGTATTCTAGAGATTTTGTCAGAGATTGGGGAGATGTACAGTAGACAAGCTCTGGCCAGTGGTTCATCTTGTATATACATTCTTTTCACAGAGAAAAAAGGTCCTCTTAAGAGCAAAATAGTTGAATTTCTTGTCGTAACCATTCTGATGGTTTTCATCATCCAAGATTCTAGTAGCCCTGTAGAAGAGTGTAAACAAAACAGCCCAGTGTTGCGAAGGATAGTGATGGTTCTGGCCCTATAGGTATAGGTTCATGTTCATCAGTTCCTAAAATATTCCGTGGCCGAGTCTTCAATTGGCCTTCCGCTGAATCTGGATATGTAGGAAGGAGAGCTGGCGGCTTTCTTCTAATTTCATGGTGAATGATTTGTTTGGATCACAGCTATTCATAAGGTTGAGGAACTGGTCAAGTGTCTCCTTTCCATGCAGCCAAATGATGAAAG
Source organism: Pyrrhosoma nymphula (assembly GCA_963573305.1). Lineage (NCBI taxonomy): Eukaryota > Metazoa > Arthropoda > Insecta > Odonata > Coenagrionidae > Pyrrhosoma > Pyrrhosoma nymphula. Next base: position 52,778,319 of record OY754336.1, on the reverse strand, counting down.
TGTCATCGATGTATCTGTTGAAGATCTTAGGGTGAAGGGAAGCTGAATCCAGGCCCCTATCCTCAAAATCTTCCATGAAGAAATTCGCCACCTTAGAGGAAAGGGGGAACCCATGGCTACCTTGTCTGCTTGTTTGAAGAATTCCCCATGGTACTGGAAGTATGTTGAAGAGATGACATACCGGAAGAGCCTCACCTTGCTGGCAGGAAAAATGTATTACCCAAAAGGGCCAGGCTACAGGTACTCTGGTGTAAAGTGACACCACATTGATGCTCACCAATATGTCCGTTTCCTTCAGGTGGATTTTTCGAAGTCTCTGGATGAACTTGAACAAATTTTTTATGTGGTGCTCACATGTCTGGAAATGACACGTATTTCATGATATCATTTTATATACATATCCTTAAAATGCATATCAGCACCAATCAAGCTTTTAAGTGCATTAAATTCATCAAGAAGATTATTTCCCCTAATAATCTTGTATATTAGAAAATAAATGTGGTTTTGAACACTCAGGAAGTCATCTGAACTGAATGAGTTTGAGATAGAGTAGCTAATGAGCAGCACTATCAATAATTATAGAAGAGAGCAATTTACAAGTAAATTAAATGAAAGGTTAATCCAAATTGTTAGAAGAAGCAGGGGAAATAGACTCCTCTATTTCCTCTGCTTCTATGGACATTTTGCTTTAACCTTTAATTTAAATCAGCACTATCTCTGAGACTGTGTCTACTGTAGCCACGACAGAGGTAGCCAGGATAGAGGTAGCCCCATCAATCCATAGTTCCTTCATCTCCAGTCCTAACCTACAATAAAGGAGATATGGCCCTCAATTCTGGTACTCATTGGTGGTTTCTATCTTCACACAGTGATGATATTAGCAACTTTGGCAAAGAATTTGATTCCAGTTCCACTTTCACTAATGACCACTAGGATAGCAGTTGGACCTTTCCCTTAGCAATGGACAAACTGCAATATACTATTCGATTTCATAATTTCTGTTGCTAGCATGTAGCTTACAAGTGACTATCATATCATTGATTGCAAAAACTCACTAAGCCATTCTTTGACCTTGTAAAGATGATATTTCAGATATCAAAGATAGTATAATGATTTATCACAAATAAAAATGTTTATATTTGTTAAGGCTCCTGCAGAGCATTTATTTGGAAAGATCTGGTCTTTCAAAAAATGGTAGAGAACCCAAAAGACCCGATCTTTCCAAAAAAAAAATATTTATTATGTTACTTTATTTGTATAAGTAATAATGAAGTAAACTTAACTGAAACTAATAGTCAGCAGATAAGTTATTAAATTAGACATATATCATTATTAAAGCACATATAAAACCTGTTAAATATTTTAACTCACCACTATGCCAGTGTATCGTAAGCATTTTGTGTATTCAGTTTCATATACAATTCCCATTGTAACCAGGTCATAGATTCCCTAGCTTATTTATCTTTATTTTATTGTTTGATTAACATGACGTCATTCGACTCCCGGAATTTTTCGTGAACTTCCCAAAGTTGGCTAACGTAGCGACCTCTAACTAAGTCTAACCTCTAGCAAAGGAGCCAGGATTGTGTTGCTTCTTGGCATTCATTAACCTCTCAAGCCATTTCAACGTACACGTGTACGGAGCCTATTTTCTCTCCCAGCAGCGTTTCGACCTAAGTCCTATGTCCACTTGCCTTATGTATCAATTTAAATACCCCCTGAGAAGTTAAATATTCAGATGTTAAATCCCTGCTAGAGGGGTTAAAGTTAGCGACTGCTACCTTGTATTGATGGAAGAACCAGAATTGATACCATGCGATAGCTTTTGAGTGGGAAGATAAATATTTTAATTAATGTTTGTCATCTATAATAAATAAAACATTCGGGATGAAGGTGTGCCATTAGATTGCTCTTTGCTCCCTTGCTATCCCCTACATTATAACCCTGACCCCCTCCGCAACACCTTCCTGCTTTACCCTCCCCCCTTTCAATACCTTACATCCATTCCCCTTTCCTCCCCCGAGGCATTAATTGACCCCATCATCATCCTTCCCATGATCCACCTCAGCATCTTCATCGGCTCAGTCCCCGAGCGCTTCCGGGAAAGCCAATGGGGGCGGAGGCCTCAAGAGGCGATCCTCTGCGTATGTCAGCGCCACTCGCGGCTGGTCGTCATCTTCCGCCTCATCGTCGCCAGGACCAGATGGCGCCTGTCGCCGTGGGGCGGAGTCACCATCGCTGCTGTCGTCGTCATCTGCAACCACTGATGCACAGAGTGATTTACCGCTGAGCAGGTCGAAGCCACGGTCGAGGTCACTCATCCGCCGTTGCAGCCGGAAGGCGAAGCAGCAAATGAGGGAGGCACATGGTGGGGCCAACGACTGCAACGTGTCATAAGAGAGATCTTCGGTCGCCGAAGTCGACGATAACATGGATGATCTTGAATAAAAAAACAAGTTGGCTGTTCTCATGGGAGTATTCCTGGGAATGAGTATTCACGCCTGATTGGTATGATTGCACTATGTAAGTACTCCCCTCAACATATATAATCATCTTAAGTTTGAGGAGGATATATGCATGATGGGCTGTGATATATACAGTAGCCAGCCATTAAGAATTACTATCCACTGCTGTGGTTTCATGTTTCTGGTTTTACCATTGATAGTTTATACACATGAGGTGCTACAACCTAAAACTATCCTATAAAAAGTGAGTTACAAATATATTTATGACATGCCTTGCTTTCCACAGAGCTTTTTTTCAGTCTTGAATGAGAAATATATGATTTTTATTGTACCCAAACTGTAGGCTGTAATTTGGGGGGTAATCAATGATGAGCTTTAAGTGAAACTAGCTTTGTATTCTTTGTATGGTCTCAAAGCCATTGTGTAAATAATGTAAAAAGAGGTATAAGTTGGTATCACTTGGTTGTAATTGGAGTAAGGAAGACCTTGCATGGTGCTAAAATCTATACAGTGTGTCAGTGTTTAAGTGGTCTTACAGAATAAGGTATGTGAGGTACTTGCTATGAATTCAGTCCTTTTGGGAATGATAGTTGATAATTATCTTGATAAACAAAATTAGTAGAGATATTTTGCAGAAGAAAACTTCGAGGAATGAGAAGAAATTTTTTCACTTTTGAAGCAATGACCATGACAGCATCAAGTAAGACAGGCTATAAGGTTGAGAAGACTGAAATCATGTCAAATGTGTCAGCATAGCAAGTTATAGCAAACAATTTTCCAAATATATATATTGGCAGAACCATGGATTTGTCGTCAAAATTTTCAATGTTCAATGAATGATATTTTTTTAAACCACCTTGGAGCAACTAAAATTATTGTGAAATAAAATTTGCCTGCTTGCATTAGATGGATAGCCATTACGGAGTAGTTTAATTTGCATTATGATAAATTATTAACTAGATATATCAAGTGAAAGAATTCCATGCCATCATTCAGTGCACCATTCCAGCAGCTGCATTTAGATTGTGGAAAATAATTTCATTGCTGCCATAACATTTCATTACTGATTCCGAAAATAGCAGCATCTGCGTCGTCTGCTAAATCCTTTTTGTAAATGCTGAATAAGATATAAAATTCATTTTCTTATTGCCCGTAAGTGTAATGGAAACTCTTAGAAACATTTATTTACCAATAAAATGTTACTTGATGGAAGTTATGAACTTTGAAGAAAAATTATCCTTAAGAATTCTCAGAAATAAATTACATAAAAATGCAATATGATTATGGTTATAATATTTCTTTGAAGAAGAAATAACATAACTAAATTTTGCTTGTTGGTGTAATTCAGTGTACTTATTCGTGTTGATTACACTACTATTTTCATTTTATAATCATCACTGTTTTGATTAAATCAATCAGCATGAAATATCATAATGATATAGGTACTTAAGCCTCATAACTATTAATGGCAAAAAATTTTTTATGGGGACAAAATAATTTACAGCATAGTTACCTTTCACGAGACTATTTCTATTGATAAAACATTGTCATATCTACAAGTTACCTTCCCTGTAGTATATCAGCCAGAAGTCATCAATGAAAAATAGAGCATAACATGTTCTCCAAACATTTGCTGTGCATCAGTGTAATTGCATTGTTTTAATGTTAGAATATTTAGACCTAATTTGTAAGGACAAACTACCTATTCTGCTGGGAAATGTACTTTGCAATGATGTTTCAAACATGTTCATGCACAGTATACATTATAAATGCTCAATCTGCTAGTTGGAGGACACTCTCTAAACATAGAGTTTTTCCAAAAGAATCCACTATAGACCACAGGGCATCTCATAATTATGTATTTTCTATTGTGATAACTGTGTAATCCTCAAGAAGTTTAACATGATTTTGATGGAAGCATTTGGCATTGCTGAAATTTGATACTTCAAGAATAATTTATTAAATCTTGCAGAGTTTTGATGTTTGCGCCAAATTTACTTCTGTGTTCCTTCATTGATCTTACACTTTTAGAGTCATTTTGTATACTTATCTCTACTTTGAAATTTAATAGGTACAGTGGTGACTTGAATCCCTCCAAAGCATTTATATGCTAACCATTCAGCTAACACAACACAAGATATTCACCATGATTGTTATTGAAATTCATCCATATGTAATCTTTTGTGTCATTGCTGAGTTCTTTACTCATTTCTTTATTTTTTCACTTATCACTAACTCTACCGGCTGCATTGAATGTTACTATGTGATATGAGAATTTTAAGGAGAAGGAAGCATCATAACATTTTGGGTGATTCATGTTTTTATTGAGATAATGTTTCAAATTAAGTATATCTCATGAGATTTGTAATGGTGTTATGGGTTCTAATATGGAATTAATTAATAGATAATTCATTATATTTGAAAAAGACCAATAATTTAAAGACATTCCTCATTGATCTAGAAAAAAACTCGGTTCTTAGATCCAACTGTAAAAGGTGCTATGTCATTGTTATTAATGTTTCTGGGTAAATTTCTTGGTGTTTCAATTCTGTGTATTAGATCATTGTGCTAGATTAATGAAAAGAAGGTTTTTGTTGTCTGTTGAAAATTATGCGTTTGTGATTTCAATACGTATCTGGTAGCTAACATATCACTATAGAATTTCGTTGTAGTTTATTTTGAACATCAACAAATTTAGTACCAACCAATTCTTCTTTGTGATTAAGGGGCTGTTAATGGACAACTATATCCTGGTATATCAATATTTGCTCAATTTGCCAGTGAAGTAAGTATGTGCATACTAATATTGCGTGTAATCTGCTTCCATAATTGATTGAGAAATAAAATAATTACTTGTAAACTGACAAACTTCATGTGTTTCTAAGTTGCAGTTTTGTATGTCGTCACTGCTTACTTCCATTTTACTTTTCTACTTTTGTCATCATATAATTAAAATTTGGTTAGAGATACCTGCTATGGAGTGTGATATCAGGGGGTTTATTCTGGAATTTCACCTCACGGAACATGACGTCACAGGTTGCTCCTTATATGGAGAATATTTCCAAAAGTGGAGTTGAAAACCGTGTACGCCAGATGATGACACCATAGACTCATTCATTTCGGCCAAGAATGGTTCATTTCCCAGTTCTTTTGGTCATGGAATTTAGCTTCCAAATCACCTGCTATATTCTATGCAATTTGGCACTGCTGTCATTTCCAAATATGCAGAAATCCCGCGAAATTTGCAAGGTGCATTTACTGTTATTGTGTTTGAAAAGTACTTTGTATTTTTGCCCAAGTAGCATCTGTAACTTAGTAGATTTTCTACTTTTATGTATATCCAAGATCAATGATTATCTTTTAAAGTGAACCGTGACGCCACCATGGGTAGTAGCATCACTCACTCCGTGAGTACTTTGAGAGTGGAGTAGCTCAAATGGATCACTCATATGAGTTGGAGCTCTTCCGAAAGAGCTACTTTGGAGGTGGAATATCAGAATAGCCCCCCAGATTCTTGATTCTATCAACTGGTGCATATCTAAAATTGAACTTAAAAAGAGCCCTATCGGTAAATAAATGGAAAAAATGCGGTCCAAATAATATATTTACTTGGCTTTACTCGAGTAATACTAGATTTTCCTTAAGAATAGGGAAACTTCCATCCAAAAATCATCCATCTTGACTGGGGCTTGAACCGAGATCCTTGATATCACTCAGAGTGCTTTATCCAGTTCAGCTACTGAGTTTTCTTTCTCCCAAGTGGATTTTTGACTGGCTAAAGCATTCTATCTGTGGCCCAGCTAGACAACGGGTGGCAACTCTGATTCTTTCTAACTAATAGAATGGATCGTAGCCAACGCAGAATAAAAATTGCCTGTTTTGCATTCCGTTTTTTTTGCTTCTTAGCCTATACCTGGAGTCCTCTGGAGCCGGAAGCTTCCCTTTCCCATACCATTTTTCCCTACCCTTTTTTTCTCCCTATTCCGACAGCCCTTCCGTACCCTCAGTCATAAGCGAGAGCTTGCATACCAGGGGGAAGGGTGGTGCCCCACGCTGAAGACCCATGAATCCACTGGCTAAAGCATCCAGTATGATATTGAGATCTGGGTTTTGAGTCCCGATCGGATGATTTATCCTCGGTGGAAATTTTGGACTTCTGTGTCCTTGGTGGTGACTCCATTGAGGCAATACCATGGCTAGTTTGTTTTTACCCTAAATGTTTATCCAAAGTAAAAGTAAACTGTTTACAGATTTTCTTTTACCTCATGATGGTGGTGCTTTGCACACAAATCAACTGCCAAACGGCATCATGCATCTGACAGTCATGAAGATCTGACTCATTCAAATCTCACCAAAATCCTCAGGAGAGGAGGATGCCACAGTAGCTTAACTGGCTAAAGTACTCATTGCAATATTGAAGGATTGGAATCTAAGTCTGGGTCAAGGCGGATCATTTCTCCTTCATGGAATTTGGAAACTTAGGTGCACCTGCAGCTGACCCAATAAAGGCAACACTGCAGCTGATTAGCAGTACCCCTCCACATTTCCTTTTGAAGTTCAACAGTTTACTTCCAGGGCAGTTGTTGCTGCTATCAAGATTACCTGCGTGACATTTGGAATTTATCTACTCTTACTTAATTGCAGTCATTGATGGCAGTCCTGTAATTTTCAATTTCCAGTTAACCTGCTTGATTAGTACCAAAAGCAAAGTTACTCATCATGGGGCTGCAAACTGTCCTTTTTTCTTGGAATTTCCAATTATTTTCATGGCATGGACTGTCTAGGAAGAATTTATGTAAGTTATGTCTGAAATATTAGCTATTAAATCTTGAAGCCTCCTTATAATTATCATTAAAATAAATAAATTATTTTATTTCAATTGGCAAGCCACAGCAATGAAGTAGATCATGAGGGCCAGGATGATAATGAACCAGCCAGCTTTGGGCATGCATTATGTTTTGCAGTGTAATACAAGCTAAGCACTTAGGACACCCTAAAACCAAAACCTAATGCTACATGGGCACCCAAAAATGAAAACCAAAGAACATTAGGCAATAATGGGATGGTGTAGTAGGTATTATAGGGATGAGCATTTATAAAAGTCTAACTTTTCAGCCAAATGTTCTCTTTATCCAAGGCTATCCCTAGGGATTGAGGGGCCCTGTGCAAACGAAAGTCGAGGGCCTCCTAATTTCGCTTTCCATTGTTAATATCCCACGCAGCACCCGAACGTTTGGGGAACGTTCGCTGGCCGTCCTTTACATTTCCATTGCAATAGAACATTCGGGGAATATTGTGATTCGAACTGTTGCGTTGGCACTCAGTATACTCAGCACCATCTATCTCATCAACATCTTGTTGAAATTTGTTGAGGGGGTATATAGTAACATTTTTTCAAACATATCTCAAAGAAAGGAGGAAACGGTACAACAAACTGGCATATGATTTAAAGAAACTTATGTATATATTTACCTTGTTTAAGGAGGTAAAGTACTGGAAAGAAATTGGCTGTATTTTGATGAAATTAATATAGGTACCTACATTTTCAAGAGTCATGTGATATTTTAACATTAAAAAGTAATGAAAAACAAACTTTTAACAACAAGATAACCTTGATGACATTTCACATACAAAATTACAAATATGAATGAATGGTGCACATTATGAAAAATCTACTTTTCTGGCTTTCATTTAATCACTTATGTCATTTAAGTCTAAGCTGTCAGCTAAATTTTTATGTACAGGGATGGGTAAATTGGATATGTGACTTTCTAAGTGATGGGAAGCAAAAAGTAGTTATTGGCGGTATTAGCTCTGATATGGTAAGAGTGACATCCGGCGTCCCACAAGGAAGCGTGATCAGCACCCTTTATTCATTATTTATAAGCTAAGTCAAGTTAGCAGTAACCTTAGATTATTTGCAGATGATCCAGTCATCTACTGCAAAATTGGCGAAGATGCGGACTTGGAAGTTCTATCATCGGACGTAAACAATGTTATCTCGTGGTGCCAGGAGTGGGGGCTTGAACTTAATATGTATTAGTAAATGCACTGCAGTACACTTCTTGCAGAAGTCAACACGCCAATGCCATTTCTACACTGTGGGTGGAGTAAACAAAGTCGTCAGACGAAGTAAAATGCCTGTGAAATGCCTTAACTTCAAATCTATCATGGAGAACACGTATTAAACATTTGGGGCATAGCCTTTAAAGAAACTAGGATTTCTCAAGCATATAGTAGGAAGGTCCTCGGGTGAAAAAGTGAAAGAGAGGTGCTACTTTGCTCTGGTTTGGCCACACCTCGAATACACCGTGAACATTAGGGGCCCTGGACAAAACGACCTGATTCGAAAAATAAATAAAATCAAAGGAAAGCTGTGCGGTTCAAGCGGTAAAAACTGCTACAAGCAAACAGAGAATGTTTCGCTGCTTTTAGAGGGAGGTACAAAAATTCATTCTTCCATGCACAATAAGTGACCATAATAAAAACTGTAATCCTCTGAAAACACTCCCAAAATACCCTTCACCTTTTCACCCACCAATAGCATTCTCCTTTACATAGCTGGTGTCCTAACACTCCCTGCCACACACCTATGAGGTGGCTCACAGGGTATTATGTAGATGTAGATGATTACAAGATCTTTTAGGCGGTCTTGAGGCATAGGATCTCAATCATTTTTTTATAGTTTAAAAGTTAACTTCTTAAAAAAGGAAGCTTCTCAATTGAGAAGCTTCCTTCAGCACTTGCAACACTTACGGGAATCGTTAAAATGATCCGCTATGCTATGCAAGTACCTATTACGTAAAGATTCATTTTTTAGGGTATGTGATAAAGCTTCTTCGATAGATTTCTCTTCTGGCTGATAGCTTTTCTGACCTAATGCATTTAAATATTTTTAACTTATCAAATAACTCCTTTCCATCAATGTCTCCAGAGTTGCTGAAGGTTAACATTTTCTCAAAATGTTTGTAGCTACTTGACAATTCATTGTCATTTCAAGATTTCAATTTTTATGTAAAACAAAAATTCAAAAATTTTACCTTAACTCTGAAACTGCTCCAAACCTTCTTTGAATGATATAACAGCTTGGTCTACAAGTGGATAAAAGAACTATAGTATAATATTAATTATGTTATCTTCTTGGGAAATTTCTTTTACATCATCATGACGTTCATTTGCAAAGACTTTACTTTTTCTATCAAATCTTACTTTTGTGAAATCTGTAGTAGTATGCAATATACTTCTACATTACGTTTCCCATTAAAAACTTAAAATGTGCAGAGTACCATTCTGTAAGTGGGGCCCACAAGCACAGAGCCACTCCAGTTGGCTTCTTTCAGACGTGTGGGAAATATCCAAAAACTACGTATAAATAAGATTGTCAGTATCTGGCGCACCCATGCCTTACATAAGGTGCGGGTATCCCCACACCGTCTGAAAAAGGCAAGCCCGGGTGGGGCCCCCGATAGGCGTGGGGCCCAGTGCAGCAGCACCTGTCGCACTACCCTAGGGATGGCATTGTAGACTTTATCAAAGAAAGAGTTTGAAGTCTTAACACAGAGTATATAATTGTTGAAAAATTCACACCTTTTATCAGTTACATTAGAATGCCAATAGATTTACTATAATTTGAAAAAATAATAGGTACCATTTACTTCTAACTTATCTCCAGGAGTTTGGGTTTCATCCCGGGAAGTCATAAAAAACTATGTGTAAAATGAAAAAGAAACTCTTATATAGTTTAAAACATATGCCTACCATCGTACTTCATAGCATAAAATAATTTTGGCTTTTTGTTTTAGGTCTATAAAAAAAAATAAAATACACTGGGTTTTGGGGGGGCACCCATAGGCACCAGTAGGGGCAAATACAATTGCCCCTACTGCTGCCCTCCCTTGGAGCCGCCAATGACATGAACAGAATACATCTGGGGGCTTGAGGATGACTTAGTAGTAGGTATCCCCTAACTTCATTGACTGTCGACCCATTCGAAAATTTCTCAACTTTTTATCAACCCCTCTACTTTACTATTGTACAATAGGACAAGCAAAAAGGAGCTTATGCGATTCTTAGGTTGTTAATTTTGCATTTTTATTATTTATATTATTGCAATGTCAAACAATCAGGTTAACTGATACATGACAAGTCAAAAAGTAAGTTATATAATGCAATGATATTTAGTATTTTACTGTACAAGGTGTTAAACAAAAAAAGTAAAATATCTCTACTATTGGATAATGCTTGAAGCACTAGGATGAATTTTTCTTAGAAGCTTTGCAAGGGAGAGATTTGCTTCTACGACTGTTTCCTTTGATATCTAGTTGCTCACTTCTTTCCAAAACCCAAAGCTCAATTACAGAAAATGTTGCACTCTCACAAAAATTTCTAGGGAAAACTCATCTTAGATTTCTGCACTTAATCAATGGTATAGATAAGTTACTTATTCCTTTAAACATCCTGTATGAGTGATTTTTATTAAACTATTTTCATTGACCCCCAATTGACACCAAAGGCCAAATTGACCCCTCTCAGTGTCATATTGATCCAAGGGTGTCTATAGCAACCACTGTGGGAACCTCTGCTTTGGTGCAAACTTTTGGAGGTAATGCCACCCACTTACTCCCATTGGCTCTAACTTAGTTCCATGCCAGGAGATTCTACCTCCGCTTAACGTCAGAGACCCAAGGATATTTGAAATAAATATATGATCCAAGAGTAGAAGAGTCAGAATAATCCCACTTTGATGCATATTATTTCCTGGTATTTATCTTGAATTGGTGGCTGTCCACATAGGAAATATGAAATCAGCTAGATGCATGAGTCATAATTTTTTAGACTCTCTGAATGTGTTGTAGCATATGTCTTTTGAGTAGCTCGGTAGAGCATGCTACCTTGTTAAAAATATATCCAGTTTCCTCATTAAAGATCTAATATTACTTAATCTTCTGGAATATCTTCATCAGTATGTTGAACTTAGTTGATCTGTTTCCTTAACCTGGTCAACAAATCCTATTGAAAATTCATCTACATATTTTATCAGAAACAATCAAATATGTATTCAACAGATTTCTATATCTCTTCTTACTTGTACTTTTATTGCACCTTGTTACTTATATGGTGTCATAGATACAACATTAACATGCCCCCAGTTTAGGGCATCTGGCAGAAAAAGTCTGCAGGATCTGGAGATCTGCAGTCATTTTTATTGATAGGTTCAATTTTGGCCTGCCCTTGGCCCCTATGTCCCTCTGGAGACTGCCCAAAGGTAAGTGGTGGACGTGGCATGGTAATTTTGAGCAATCAAGGGTAGGGGACTCATACAGCAGCAGTAGAGAAACCTCACACTGCCACCCATCTGAATCTCCTAGTGCTGTAAGGTGTTGGGATAGTGGAACATTGCACTCGTACCTTTCTAGAATAGGGGAATCGTAGAACAGTGGCATGCCTTGGGATAAGTCTCTCTGAGGCATAAGTTGAGGGTAACGGAGTGTAGAACTCATGCCCTCATAGCGTAGGGGAATGGTAGGACAGCAGTACACCATGTGATAGGGATCATAAGCAGGTGTAATGGACATGTAGCTGTTGTACAGGTAGATTACTAAGGGAGTGTGTCCCTCCACTGAAGGCTAAGTTGCTTTCAAAAATCTCTTTAAAATTTGAGTGGCTTAATAAAACTCAGAAGCTGTTGTAAAACCTAGAGTAAATGATGCATTGTTGTGTTGAAAGTATTTTACAAATGCGCAAGGTTTGCATAATAAGTGAGGTGAATTTGGTTTCGATATCTCTGTTAAAAGTGGGTGAAATTACGAAAACGCTGGCGGGACGAAAGCTCATATTTACCGAGGCCTACCTCGCAACACCAGCGCCTTAACTGGCGACCCGTAATTTGAGCAAATGACGATAGGAAGCGCACCAAGATTTCCGTCCTCATTGTAAGGTTCATGATCAAAGCATAAAGAAATATTATATGATCAGCCATTTTGAATGAATAGTGGTAACTGTAATCAAGTTGTAATAAAATTAATCCTTGCCTTGAGAAGTGCCAGGCAGACTTCCCAAGGAGGATGTTGCCGGCCAGCTAATTTCTTTTGCAGTGATGCAACAGTCATCAACGCTTCTGAAAAATTATTGATGAAAAAAAATTGTGGTACAGCTTTTGCGGAATAAATTCATTTAAATGTTAAAATTTGATGCAGAAATTCCTCATTGGAGAGCTAGAAATACAAAAAAAATATAAAAAATATAATTTCTTACACAAAAACAATGGGTTTGTTCGACTATTTACCATTGAACCCATAACAAGTGTACATACAATCGTGAAATAATGATGTAATCATACCTCTCATCTGTATCAGGGTCAAATTCGCTGGTTTTCAGAGCATAGCACTCAAGCATGTAGAAATCTTGCAGCAACACTGGCTATTTGTTCCCTCTAATTGTGATTTATTTTACAGGGATATCCCTTATTATCTGGTTTTTTCTAAAACCTAACCTTTGCAAAACAATTTTTGTATTCGCTGCTGCTGAATTATTCTGCCATTATTTCTTCCCACAGAATCTGTGTAGTTCACTTTGAGTGAGGTCAACACTCTAAGAACTCAAATCGCACGATAAAACTTGGTGAGCTTTGTGAACAGTTGATTCTCTGTGGGGTTTTCACAGAATGGTTGCACCAACTCCTGATGTCTCATTTTACGTTGCCGCCTGCCTATGCACGAGGTGAAGTAAGGTGTGAGTAAGGGACACCTTCTCAAGTGTAGCAAAGCGCCTGGAGGAAATCTCGAGCACTACCTCTTCATTATGCCAGTTGAATGGTAGGGGATGGGTACCCCAACATTGTTCCTATACCTCAAAGCACTCATGGTATGAAAGGTAACTTACCACACCCATATGCTCCATTAGGATTTCAGCAAGGGTAAGTGGAAACACTGAGAGCGTAGGCAGCATAAATGTAGAGATAGGCATGATGTACTCTCCACTTATATTCCACGGCATGTAGCGAGTTTAGGGTGTAAGGAACTATGCCCAGGTACATCTACTATATAAACTATATATGTACATATGTAGTTTCTATGCTATGCTATATAGCATAGCATAGAAACGAATATTCGTCATGTTAATGTGGCCATGGCAAATACTGCTGCAGTCAAGTCTTGAATCATTATCCAGTAATTAGTTGATCAGGCAGTACAGTTTACAATGCATTTTCATGGAAAGAGAAATTAATTTTTTGAGACCCTAAAATTGATTTCACTCACATAATTGAATTTTTCAAATAAAACTGTTACATTCGGAGCCATTGAAAAATTACAATGCATTTATTTTTATATATCTCCTTTGAAAAACAATAGAAAAAAATATCTGGTGTAGATGCAGCAAGGTATCAAATATAGGTGTACATACTTTTATAATCATATTGCACTGTTGGGGAGCACGTATGTTGCTGCAACACGCACAATCATAAAGGAATGATTCTACTGACCAAACCTTGTGTCAGTGTTATTCATTAATGTGCATATTGATTTACTGCTTGCTTTGCCATAATTTTGTTTTGAAAATCAGATTAAGTAATTCCATTTCAAGAATGATAAAATGAAAATTTCTAAGCAGTAACGTATGCTTCTCAAAATTTCAGCACAAGCAAACTTCATAAGAACAGTCACACACTTGAGTAAGAATTTTTGTTAACCTGATTCTTTGAACTACAATGCATTGAAATTAAGTTGTGACTACTCCAAATCTTGGATGCTCATTACTGCGAAATTCATACCTAGAGGAAAAATAAGTTTAAAGTTATACATCATACACAGGCATACATATGTGTATATTTTAGTAACGACATTCACTATAAGTTCATAGGTACTATCTGATTTTCATGCTAGATATGAACTATTGCTAGAGCTTCTGCTCATGTAAACCATAGGTAGTGAGCATTATAAATCAAGATAATTTCTTTGATGTAGGGATTAGCATTACATATTTCTTTGTTGAATTCATGTTGTAGGTACATAGTGTAGTTTTATGGATTGAAATGTTCATTTTTTTATTGTTCATTGATCATGAAATTTCACATTTGAAGCAATCAATTAGAATTAGAAAGCCATCAATGAGTGTGATTGCACATGAACTACAAATATGAGGCATTGCTTTGATGTTTTATATACATATGTATTTTAAAAATATGGGACTGAGTGGTGCTATTCAGAATTTTAATGGTGGAATAATGCATAACTTACATTCTATCTTTGATTTTTGTTGTACCTACATTTTTTGCAAAAATAGGTAGTCTCAAATTTGCTCTATGGTGGAGAAGAAGAAGGGGGAAATGTTTTAATGGAATTTTTAAATGACATACATACATATATACATTAATTACTGAAGGGAGGTGAAGGGAAAAATGTCCTTTAATAGTTTAATAGAAGGAGTTGTTAAAGAGGGAAGTACAAATTAAAATTTTGATATATCTTTAAAAGTAGAGGACATCTAAATCTAAACTAAAATCTAAATCTAGACTGTGTAACTAAAACATCTGGTAGGTACTGGTCTCACCTTTTGAAGGATATAAAAACCAAAATCACTTTCTTTTTTCTCTTTTCTGATATTACTTACATGAAAATATTTTGTAATGTCCGTAAATCTACTGTAAGTCATACATTTTCGAATCAGAGGGCAGTCTATGTCCTCACTTCTCCAGTAGTCTTCACTTTCAGGCAGATCAAACACCCCCATATAAACCATGACACCCAAATATGCTCTAACTTCCTCATAGGTAGCGTCAACCCAATGCCTATCATTCTTTACTGAATGCCGCTGGAGATATTCTGCATATATATATTTACATTTTCTACTATTCTGTGAAAAAACTCCTCACCGCTTAACATGCACATTAAATAAACTAATTCACTCGACCCAATGGGCAAGTCATGCTTTGCTCCCTTTCCTCCAATAAAACTACAAGGAACCTTATAAAGTAATGAATATTCCCATTTAGAGGGGAGTGCACTTTCACCTGTCGCATCACTGACACTGGGAATATAATCCTCTTCTATGTCACTATCACCTGAATTGGCACTTTCAAGCAATTCCTCCGCTTCATCCAAAGAACTCAAACACCCTGTATCATCAAGGGAATCGTCTAGGTCCACTTCTCTCGCTGTAGCATCCTCACTCAAAGAAGCCATGGTTAGAACTGGGGGACATTTGGGAAGATATTTTATTCATTAGATCTGTGCTTTATCTCATTACGAAGCATATGAGATAGTGATGGTGGTCACCCAAGAAGAAAACTCAGTATGTAGATATGAGAGTCACTCCTAAACAAGCCAAGGCAGGCGTGGTGTTTTCATTTTCTTTTTTCAACCCATAAAGTGTCCCTTACAACCCACTCGTGAAACCATGTGTCATCTGCTTTCTATGAACAAGCCTCTTCTAAAAGGGCTTTCATGATGACTCGAGAATATTCTCTCATCACTTCGCTGGTGATTATACGCTAGACCAAACACCCAAATGGATTTCGGGCTCTTTTGGGTTTCGTGGCAGAGACAATGGAGCTCTGTTTCAACTGATAGGAGTTAATGAAAAGGCATATGCTTAAATAGGCAATGATATACATTCTTAAGATAAAACAGATGCCTATAAACCTGAAAAGCTTGCCCTTGGCCGGTCAAGTCACGAGCAGAGCAACACGGGTGGTTACAGCCCAGTTAGGAGAGAGAGAGAGAGAAAAATATACGGTCGGTTTCGGCCAACTTAAGAGGGAGTGCGTCTTTGGGCATTTAAACTTCAGAAGGGAAAGGGTTAACAAATAACATGCTTATGCCTCTCTTACAAAAATAAGATTGCATCTTATGCATTTGCAGGTATGCTAGGGTGTGAAAGGCATTGGCCAAAGTATTTCCAAATGTAAATGTGTGCCTATCTGGCTTTCATTGCCTTATTATTAACCCTTTCGTGCCAGCGTCTCACATTGGAAGAAGCCTCTCCCCTCACAAATGCTACTAATATTTCTTTGCACTCCCTATAAAAAGCTATTGATTGACAAGGAATAGCTCAGATCTGTGTTTCCTTAACTTGGGACTGCTCTTAACTGGGCACAACCCTTTTCCTTGGCCACTGGGCAGAGATAATCTTTGCCCCTTTCCACATTATGACATGCCATCACCCGTCGCAGTCAACTACCTATTAGTTTATGCAATGGTTTTGCTAAATAAATAGTGTCTGCACTCTCAATATATTTTAAATCAGAATTGAATTCCTTAAGTTTTACTTCACAGCTTTTAAACAAAATTCTACCATTAATATTTAGTTCTCTAGCTTAAAGACTTCCACATTTTTTTGGAGTTTCCCTTACACATAAAATACGTTAAAAATAATGGCAGAGCTTGGTTTAAAATTAGTAGATGTACACCTAAACATAAGGAATGTATTTATAAGACTCAATTTCCTGATTACAAAGAAACTTTACTTTCACTATTTCTCTGCATAAACAAGATATGTCCTCACCATAAAGCTAATATACAATGATATGCAGTAACACACCTAAGGGCTTGAAATTCACCATTTAAAAAAATAATTTGACTTGACCAGATATCTCCGTGTCAGATCTCCCAATTACCAGTCAGGTGTGTTTGCCAGCTAAAACACCAAGCCATCTTAATTCAAAAGAATTTCAGCAGGAGTTTATTTGAACTTGATTGTCTCATCTCAAAATCCACAAAGTAGCACAGGAGACGTAGTTGTGATAAATGTTTTTCATATTCTGGTCATAATTTCTGGATAATCGCCTGCATGAAAGTCACAGTACCTATTTTTGCTCAATGTTGTTTTTGCCTGATCTTAGTAGGTCAATTTATTTTAAGACAGCTTCTTTTTACTAGCAATATTTTTGTATTCGGACTCACTGTATTGGCTAATGAAAATGGTGAGTAATTGAGCAAAATCCATGACTAAATATATTATACTATTTATTTGTTACACAAGTTAGTTATGCTTGACAATGGTGGATTCATTATTGAACAGCATAGATCAGAGTGAACCCATGGGGGGGTACATTCTGGTCAGAAAGATTTTATCCTTCTCTCTCCTCCCTTGCTATTACTTGCCACCTACCACTGGTGGGAACATATCACAACAATAAAAGAGCAGTTTCTGCATTGGTGCAGCAATACATATCATTTAACTTGACCCTTCATCAAAATACCCATTCCAGGGAACCAAGTTAATATTTACATTTGTATTTTGACATATTGCTAGTTCTAACCATTAGTCCCTACCAGTGGTGAATACATAGGTTATAACTTTGGGGGGGACCAAGACCAGCTACCTAGCTAGCGGCAACCGGCTGTAGTTTAGGTATCTGAACATCCGAGCACCTCTCACCGCTACCATGCGACCTTATTTCGGGGGGCCCGGGCCCTCTGCCCCCCTCCCATATATTTGCCATTGGTACCTACCATTACTCCAACAGCCAAAAAAGAGTTGCATGCTAAAGATTACAGGTATAACAAAAGTTGATAGGGTCCATTTTTGGACTGGCAGATTCCATTTTCCAATAACTGGTCACTGTAGGTGAATGGGTAGTAGACTTTGATCATGCATACAGAATTGGGTGCATGTTCTACCCATGCATTATATGCATTGCTTATGGGCACAGAACAGGACAATTGTTATGATGTCGTGCACAGGAAGATTGCTGACTTATATATGGTTCAGACCCTTTTCCTTGTGTAATATCCTAATTAAGTTGCTCTCAAGGTATATGAATTGTGGTGGTGAAACTTTTATAGAATGCCACCTTACGCTACCAAATCTAATTGCTAAAAGTAAGGGAAGAAAACAGTTTTTTGTTTCACAGGCGTGTACTGGCAAAGTATGTACATAAAGGTTTTTTCCTCTTTCAAACATTGACATGCAGAAACATAAAAAAAACCTGGGTACACAAATCATCTTAGCCAAAAAGTTAAAATTTTAATGCAGACTTTTTCGGTGTCTGACATCAAGCACCTCAAAGATACTGTGGAGATAACCTTCTCCCCTGAGGGTGTCTAGCCTACAGGTGATCCAAGGTATTACCTGTGTACCATCATTTTCTTCTGATTACCTTTTGAGTAATACCCCTCTTTCTTCCTTCATGCCTTCCTCTTGAGACTTCCTCTCGACCCTAATCACTGCATGATCTGTGAGGGTAGCACCACTAAGGTCAGACAACTGAGAGTAATCGCTCTAGTTGAGGCCTCACACCTGGCTTCATACATATCTGCAAGCCACCTCAAAGGGGTGAGGCAGGGGGTAAACCCACACCTAGCATGCAAAATTTGTCCCAGTTGAAGAGCAAACCCCTCTCATTCTCCTGGCTGCTATGCCAGAACCAAAAAGTAGAGAGGGAGAACAATGCAAGGCTATACCATAAACTAGGAGAATGCTGCATTAACGAAAATGCTGGCATGCAACACATCAGATTAAATATAGATACTTCAAGTAATGAAACTGCAAATTAATGGCTATATAGTACTCTACTTTATGGAGGAAATCAAATCATGAGGGTACCTTTCACGCAGGGTGAGATGTTACAAATATTGCCAAGAAACTATTAAAAGCAAGAACCAATTATAATCTACTGGCTTCCTCTGGCAAGAGGGGAAATTCCAATAAAAAATATACAATGTATTTATTATAATCCCTTACAGTCCAATGAAAAATGACATTTTAAATCTCTCATTTTTGAAATGTATTTAATTTAATGTAAATTCTTGTATGAATACTACTTGACAACCCAGTACTTTTTTCTCAAGACAAATATTTTAGATATTTGAAATGATCTAACATTCTCTAAAATATTTAATTACAATTTTTAATTTACTGGAGTTCCTCTCCATATTTGTTCTATTCTAGCATAACTAGCATAACCAGCTCTGTGACGACCTAAGGGTGTTCAACAACCAGGCAGGATAAGGCCCGTTTCACATGGGTGCGGATGATCCGCGCTACGGGCCCAGAGCGTCTCGTCCTTTCACATTGGCGTGGACGACATATTTTTCAGTGTCCACGTAGGACATAATCCAAATTGTTTTGAGGTTGCCAAGCTGGAATGACGTCATGCAACCTAGTGTAATCAAATGAATTGGTATATGTATACCATGTCATGAAAGAACGGAAGAAAAATGCCCGCCAAGGCAATTTTGGTAGCACCCTATAGTGGCACAGAGATCTTTAAAAGGCACTTTCGTGACCATATTTGCAGAACTATGTGCCAATCCATAGCACAACTCAGAGTGGTCATTCACCGAGCTCTCACAACAAACTACAACCTGCTTCGACCGCTCAAGCCGTCTGCGTTTGAATGTATGCACCAACCAGTCTCTGTGGCCCGTACTCGTACGGATGGACCGCAGTACAGAGGGGCCAGGTGGATGGGTCCACCACGTGCATACAGTCCACATTCATGTGAAAGCTTCGATTACTGCCAATGGAACTTAGCCCGTGCGGGTAGCGTGGATCATCTGCATCCAAGTGAAACAGGCCTAAAGAATGCTGTGAATGCACATAATATAACATTTCCATTGACATTAAAAGCGTTTGTGTACATTTCAAATTATTGACAAATTCACATAATATTGTAGTTGCCTTGGAGCACTGAGCTACTTTGTGGGATTTTCATAAGTTCATAACCAGGATAGGCCATTATGATACTGTTCAACTTTACCCTGGCTGTGCCATTTTTGAACACCAGATTTGCTGAAAAGACATGTCCATAACCCTTTATTAGTTAGTGGATTTCAACCACATTGGACTTAGAAGAAATGCTTGAATTCTAACCTCACTTATTCAAATAGCCTCTGGTTTTAGCACTCTTTTTATATTTGACTCTTAAGCTGCTTGAAATGTATTTCGACAAAAATGCTGGAGTGACTGATGGGAAAACATCCTTTATTAGGTATTCACCTTCTTTCCCATTCAAGTCTGTGTCCAAATTTAATGGCCCAATACATCTCAGAAAGCATTCAATGATCTGGTTTTCATATTGTCAGAATTAGAATCCTTGGTGCTAGGGTAATTAGCGAAGGGTGCATGTTCCTGGTATGAGGTCTATGACTACATTCCTTTCTTTATTCAGCACTAGATATTATTTTGATTAGAGGCCGTTTTGCAGCAAGTCATAACTTCTAGGGTGGCTTCTGAGATTAGCTTCCTTCTGAGCATTTTTTCCCACGATGCAGCTTCAGGAGTGAAGTAAATTTGCAGTAAATTGCAAATATTTTGCCACAAATTTTGCAGTTTCCACAATGGTGAATATAGGTTATAACTTCGGGGGGAGGGTGGGGGGGGGCAAGACCGGCTAGCTAGTGGCAGTGGCTTCTTGAAAAATGCCAAATGCACTGAATAAAACATTTGCATTGCCACCATCTATAATTATGGAGTTGCAATGCCATGTTCATTTTGCAGTTTCCTTAAATATACATCCCTTATCATTAAAGTGACAAAAAGTAATGGTTTGGTCAGGGCAGTCTTGGTGTACTGAATGACTTAAAAGGTCTTCAAATTTTCTATATCCATTGAATGAAAATCTCCTTCCAAATTGCAACGAAATGTATTTATTTATCACTTACATTACAATGAAATAATATTTTCCCTTAACATTTGATTTATTTTAGAATATATTCTTCCACTGACTTAATAAATGATTTATATATACTCCTTTCAGTATTTATAACATCCTAAGGTGTGTAGGAAGCTGCTCCAAAAGAGGTTTAGGAGAAGTGAGTCATATCAAGAGTGACAAGTTTTCCAATGTCTCATGAGACAGGAAAAATATCTATGGAAAATTACCTGTGCTCCAGGAGAAACAAAAAATTGTCCCTGTTTATCAGATCAGGAATCTGGCCACCTTACCTATCACCTCCGGGAGTTAAGCAGATTCCTTCTGAAACACACTGTATGTGCTGTGTTCCCTTAAGATGGCCATTTGGGGCATCAACTCATAAAAACTCCTGACAGGATCTATCCATTTGGTTTTGGAAAACAGAAATGATTCACCAGGTCACCTCCTATGACTAAAGATTTAGCATAACATTTGTATGCATTTGTGATAACATATCACCAAGAAATGATGGTCCTCAGTCTTTAGCAAGACAGTTCTGAGCCCTGATGCTTTCAACATTGACTGCTGTACAAGGCCAAAATAAATCCAAGTAATTACTGAGAAGCAATGCTTCATTTGAGGTATTCATAGTGGTTGCCATATCTTGCTTGTAAGGTGATTTGAATACGACTTTTCTCTCACACTTCATCCATGCCAATATGGTGGTTTAAGTTAATCTCAGTCATACCTGACACTGCAGTGTCAGGTATGACATGACACATGTGCAGCTCTTGAATCCCTTACTCATTTTTGACAGAGTTACTTGGTGACACAAATGCCAGAGATCTCACAGATCTTTTTGGTCACTTTAGGCTAATGCTGTGCTCTGCCTTAGGAAGAAGATCTCAAGTGTGGTACCCTTTGGAATTATTTATCACAAAGCTTCTTGGACTCAAGATTGTTTTCCAAAATCATCCTTCAAGGTTTGATATCATGCACACCTTAGAGCGAGATATAATGAGATCTATAGAGTATTCATTCACTCACTCTCTTATGCTCAATCATTTGTGTTTCTTCTTTTCATATCTCATTCTTTTCATGCCTGTTCTTAGGAATATAAATTCATTTTGATAATTATGATTTTCTGAAAAATTAAGCACATCTTAGAGGAAGCATTATCATATGTGTTTAAAACAAATATGATATGACCAACTAAAACACGTCCTCTGGTTAATTTTATTGTTCAAATTGTTTTAATGCCATGGTGTAAAAACATATTGAACTTTTTTTTGAGTGTATGCACTCAGCCATTAAGTTATACCTGATTTGTCTCATTGTCAGACCAGCTATGCAGGTTCATGTTCTGTGGGCCAAATGCTAATTTGGTTGCATATATGTAGTTGTGATCCTTCTCAATGGTTGAAAATTTAGACATTATTTTAACCATTGCTTTAAACCTTGTAAAACCCACACTTCTTTTCCCTGCCATGGTAATAAAGTAGTGATCATACTATTGTAAACCTTCTACTACCGGTCACTGTCATGAGTACAAAAAGCTGTGATTTGATGAAAGTGATTGACCTATACTTCTAAATGATCCTAGCAATGAGAAATATTTGAATGGGATGATTTTCAGACAAAAAGAAGCTTATGGCTTTAAATGTGTTTAGGTATATATTTCATCGGAAATTGTGAATATTACATGTTTAACTGAATGATAACATATTGTAATTTGTTTACCAATCTGAGGATAAGCTAATTAATGGGTGTATCATGAGGACCAGTTTTAGGATATTGCCAAAGGTTGTATCTACCAAATTGTTCAATGTTGAAACAAAATGATCTATGAGTGTGCCATACATTTGAAGGTTGTGTAGTGTCACCTAATTTTAAATTAAACCAAAAGTCTCTTTATAACTTAACCCAAAAATATTTGTACAAGATAATGTAAGAAAAAGAAGTTTTTGATTTGTCAAAATAAAATTAATGTAAAAATTTTATTATTTAATAATAAATCTAAAATGAAAGTTTTTTAAAATTAGGAACTCCATGATGAATATGACATGTATGCCAAACAGTCAATGTCGATTCGTTCAAGTGTTGCACCAGAAACTTGCTCCCGTCAATCGTACTGCCAGAATTGCGACATTTATGTTATGTTTCTGTTGAGGTTGCTAACACAAAAAATGCGTGTAGATATGAACCTGTCACTATCCAAATCAAACTATGACTATTGGAAGAGGAATGTATGGAACAGAAAAATGTGTTTTCCACTCCAGTAATAATGGTTATGACAGCCAGCTGTGTCAATCATCCTGGCTCATGGCTAGCCCATGGTCATTATTTTGAAATTATATGAAGCTCTTATCCAACATAAAGGTGTTTTCCATAAATTTGATATAATTAATCCAAAAAATGCTCAGGACTGCTGTAAAATTCTGCCAGGTTTTACATCAGAAACGCAGAGAAAAGCATTAGAAAATTTAAAAAGTCTCATATATAGGTAGCTATCAACTTAGGAATGTCCCAGCTGAATTTTTCATAGTCAACCTTAGAGCAAATAAGTCATGCTGCATGGCAGAATAGAGTGAAAAAGAATTTTCTAGAAAGAGTTTCATGATTTTTTAGAGAGGCATTATTATAAATATGCTAATTTCATCATCACAAGAAATTTTTCACTTTAACAAAATTTGAATAATATACTGCAACATTTTTACAATGGTTATCAACACTAAGAATAGCTTTAGAAAGTTATTGGATTTCTTCTTGCTTTTTCACTTCTTGAAGTGAACTATAGATTAGGTACATTATTTACATTTATTTGTCCAAAGATTTGCGATATACATAGCATATTCAAATATAGGACACATCAATATATACATATGAATAATTGCAGAAGATAACATAAATCCAACTGAGATTACTGTGTCAGTCACTTCAAAATTATCACTGTTACATAACTGCAGAACTTGTAAGTTACACAAATGGATAACAACATAGAAAGAGACCCTCACTGAGTGTAGATTCTGTGAAAAGTGAAAAAAAAAGAATTATAGGTCCGTCTTTGAAGTGAGACTACTCTGCTCTGCATCTCCAGGGACAATAATGAAATTTCCAGAGGAAGCTTAAGTTTGAATGACTGCAAGGATATTTTCCTTGATATTCAGCAGATTGACATAATTTTCTCAGTTGTGTCAGGAATTAAGTGACAAAAAGCTTAATAAAATGCAGAAGCTGTTGTACAAAAATAATATTGTAATTCATTTTTGGAAGTACATAGAATTCAAACAGCCAGAGAGCAGTAATGTGATCTCTATCATGTTGGAATCAAATAATAAGGAAATATTATTGTTCAGCCATTTTGAGTGAATAATGGTAGCAATAATCAAGTTAAAATAAAATTAATCCTTGTCTTGACCATGTGGGTCCTTCTTCTGTCCAGGAGGATCCACCTGCTACTTCTCAAGGAGGACATATTGCTGACCAAATATGTAATTCGTTTTGCAATGATGCAACATAAGTCATCAATGCTCTTTGAAAAAAAATGATATATCATTGGTTACCACTTTAATGGATACAAATTGTGGTACAGCTTTTGTGGAATAAATTCATTTTCACATTAAAATTTGATGCTGAAATTCCTCATATTAGAGAGTGAGAAATACAAAACAATGTAAAAATATAATTCCTTACACAAAAAAACGATGGGGTCACTCTGCTATTTCATACCATTGAACACAAAACAAGTGTACAGACAATCATAAAATAATGATATGCATTCATACCTGCCAGGCAGCGTGTATGGGCAAAGTAATCTTCAAATTTATACATATAAATCCCGTGCATATCAGTGTAAATATTCATGATTAAAAATTTCAATTATTTCTGTTTTATTTCTCCAAATCATCATAATATATGACTTTATTAACAAGGTACCGTAACTTATAATGGGAATATTAAGTGGCTCTGGCAAATGTGTCTTTACTGCACGCATACCTACAAGAGGATTAGATAAGAAATGACGCAACAAAGTTCATAAGTTCTTACATTGATAGCACTCATATCAACTGACCGACTGGTTGTCAGATGCGAGTTAAAAAAACCAGAACTCTTACTTAACATCAAGCTAGCGGAAAGGCTGTCGTGTTACAGTTACCGCTAACCAGATACAACATCAGACAAGTCAAAAGTTGAAAGTTTTACTTGGTGGAAGGTCTTCATATTGATGGTAAAACGAACTTTATCTTCAACTGTTTATTACAAAATGTACAACCATGGTTGCTGCAACACTGCAGTTAAGGCAGTTATGCCATCTTCAGGTACGTTGAGGTTTATCAGCATTCAGTGACTATGTACAGGTCTGAGGGAAATGGTGCTGGTAAATGGGAAAGGGAAGGGAATGGGGAGGGCCTGATTTAATTTAAATAAAATTAAATATAATAAAAGTTCAATAAAAATGAAACCTACATGAATAATGCATTTGCATTATAGTAAATGCATGCTGACTTCAAAAAAGCTATCGATGGAAAATATAGTAAAATTGCAAAATTAGTGCTTTAGTCCAATAGTGCTTCAGCAATAAGGGGATCTTCCTCAATGGTAACAACATTCATATTTCTGATTCTCGAATGATGCTGGTATTTCGATTTTGGGTGCGAGACTTTAAACGTAGGGCCATAGGATAGCTGAAAATTCGAGATATAGATGCAATGTTGTTAGGTAGATACTAGGTAGGTTAAATGTACTGGAAAAGCAGTGTGAGAAATACGGAATGAAGATAAATAATAGGAAAACAAAAGTAATGAGATTCTGTAGGTAAAAGAAAGCGAAGCTGGTGAAAAGAGTAGGAAGTCACAAACTGCAGCAAGTAGAACAATGTAATTACTTGGGTAGTATGCTAGAAGAAACAGGACATATATTAGCAAAGACATTAGGAGGAGAATAGCACTAGCGAAGGAAGCGTTCAATAATAGAAGCGAGCTGATGACGGGGACCTTAAGTAAGGATGTAAAAAAGAGGCTGGTGAAGAGCTTGATATGGAGTGTGGCGTTGTATGGGGCAGAAACCTGGAACTTGAGAAAGGAAGACGAAAATAGGCTGAAGGCTTTCGAGATAAGGGTGTGGAGGAGGATGGAGGTGCGTTGGATGGAAAGGAAGACATACGAGGAAGTGCTTGACATGGTGGGCGAGGAGAGGAAACTTATAGATGAGATTAGGGGAAGACAGGGTAGGTGGCTGGAAGGGGTAATGAGGGACGATGGTTTGCTGAAGGCCGTGATAGAGGGTAGGATGTTGGGTAACCGGGGAAGGAAGAGAATCGGTTTCATGGACGGGATGAAGAAAGGTAGGACTTATGCTGAGATGAAGAAAGATATACTAGAGGTAGAAAGGGCACGGCACGTGTAAGAGTTCGTTGGATATTCTCTGACTTTCATCACAACCTACCTCTAACTGGTAGACTACTGCAATGAATGAACCAGTTAACGAAGGTTAAAATGGAAGGATGCATATATTAATATACTATATTTTACATCCACAAGCTTTGGTCTTCTTGCATCATTTAATTCTTCTGCTTGGCATACGTCTTACCACTTCTCATCCCATCCATAAAGTTCTTTCTCTTGCCTCCTCTTCCCAAATTACTCAACATTCTTCCCATTTTCATGGGAATCAGAATTCCTTCACCCGCCATTACCTGTTCCAGCCACCCAGATGAAAAAAAATTGCTTTCCACACCCTTTCCAATTTTTTTCCGTAGGTCGCTTTCCGATTGCCTGCCAATCGTGCAAAAAGAAAGCAATTGGAAAGCATTCGGAAAGCAAATTCATACTTTCCGTTTGCTTTCCGAACACTTCCCGGTTTTCCGAAAAAAAGTCCATAGGAAAGGAACCCTGGCGAAAATATTGTAGAGGTAAGCGGATACGAACCGTCGACGAAGCAGAGATTTAACGTTAGTACACGAAGCGAATCGGAATGTGAACGAACCGTAACTAAACCGTCTCCAAAGCGAAATGAAACATAAAATGAGACAAGGAAGCGTACAAACGACGCGTTTACGAGCCGGAATCCTAGCGTATGGATACGTTCCCGAGCCGGAAACCTAGCGGACGAAAACTTTCACGAGAAGAAATATCGTATTGCTTCTCCACTGACTTCGCTGCTACCTCAAAATAAAAAGAGATAAGTTGACATTAATCTTTTCGAATGTGCTATTGCGCAACGTCATGATATAGTTCTTCATATTACACTAGTTCGTACCTACCTATAATTATGCGGTACCTGTTTATTTATCCTACGACTGAACCTATTCTCGCGCCGATAACTGATAAATTGCTTTGAGAAAGACGTATATATCTAGTTACTTCCGTGAATAAATGTGACTTCGATAACTATAATCAATAAATGATAATTCCGTGATAGTTTGAGAAAATACCATAAAATCTTGATAAAAGTAATTTGCCATTAATTAAACAAGATGTTTCCAATTCCCGCGCGTTAGCTTCAGCGTCGCAGCTAGGGGCTGGTCAGGCGGGCGGCTGCCAGGGGCGCAACCCTCAGGGGCCGCACTTTGCAGACCCACAGCCTGCGGGCCATAAATCGAGGTAATATTACCCATCAACCATTGTGTGGTATCAACCATTAACTGTCGTGTCTGGGCAGCTTGATTCTTCTTGAATCTCCTTGTCGGAAAGCGGAAGCGGAAAGCACCGCTTCCTTACGTTTCGTGCGCACTGCTTCAACAGACAAAGAACCGTACACGAAGCGGCAGGAATCGGAAGCGGAGAGCACTACTTCCGTACGTTTCGTGTACGCTGCTTCAACAGTCAAATAACCGTACCAGAAACGGCAGGAAGCGGAGAGCACTGCTTTCTTACGTTTCGTGTACGCCACTTCAACAGTCAAAGAATCGTACACCAAACGTCAAGTGAATCACCGCTATGTGTACACTTCGTGACCGGTTGAGGAAGCGGAACATTTTCGCCAGGGAAACGGAAAGCAATCAGATAATTATATAATCACATTTATTCTCTGAAATAATTGTAAGTCCATGGGAAAGGAAACAGAAAGCAATCGGATGGTAATATAATCACATTTATTCTCTGAAATAATTCTAAGTCCATGGGAAAGGAATCGGAAAGCAATCGGATGGCAACTAGCCACAATGCAAGCCAACCGGAAAGCATCGGAAGCCAATTGGAAAGCAAAGTTGCTTTCCGTTTCCTTTCCTTTTGCCTGCGGAAAGGAAACGGAAAGCAAAAATTTTCATCTGGGCATCTACCTCTCCTCACCCATCGTGCCGGGTACCTACTCCCTCAAGAGCCAGATGAAAGATAGCTCACGTGATGGTTTCACATAATTAAAAGTGTGAATAAGCAATGGGAAAGCCCCCTCAACTAAGTATAGAGTTCAGTAGGACTCAGTAGAAAATCCTACTGAAACCAGTAGACATTTTTAGCAGGGATAGGAAACAGGAAAAACAAAATTTGACAACACAATGGTGATGTGAATATGGAATGATGGCCGATTCCAAGTGAGAAAAAAAAATTAAAAATATATTTATTTATAACTGAATATGTTAACAATTTTCATGAATTCAAAAAGCCTAAGGAAGCTGGACTAATAATTAAGGGTTAAATTTTCATAAGTTAATTGTATGATGGCAACTACACTGCTATAACTTCACAAGCATCACGAAAACGCATATTAATTGGATTTGTTTTGATATAAAATTTATATCTGCTGGTCTATAATTGAATCCTGTAATCTTGGCAATATTAAGGGTTTCATGTGGTAGCGTGTGTAGGGTTTTATAGGGTTGCCAATGCTTGGTTTCATGAGGTTTCCTATATGGGTGCAAAATTGGCTGCTTGATAGGCTTGTTGCAACACGAGGTGAATCAAGTAAAAACGAGAAGCGTGGGATACGAGGTAAAACCAGTTGATACGAGACCCACCTCGAACGAGGTGAACCGAGTTTAGACAAGTTACCTCGTCTACAAGCTGAAACCACTTGAAACGAATTCCACATTGAACGAGTTGAAACTAGGTATTTCGATTTTCCACCGAGACTGCTTGTCATGCGTGTTGAATATGTTTGCGGGGCTTGAGAGTTAAAACCATGTCAAACGAGGTGACAGCTCGTACCTACGAGGTGATCCGAGTTCAAATTCACCTGGATTTACCTCGTTTTAACTCGGCTTTTTCCTCAGGGTGGCCATTCGCTGGTTCTCATCTCATTGCTAACATTCAGGCAATATGGTGGACTGCTGAGGGATATTGGGGATTAAAATAGAATATAGATATAAATTAATAGATGTTATCTTTGACTTGTCACAAGGAAAACCATTTTTTTCAGTAGGCACAAGTATTTCTACTGGCAGGAACCAAAAACAAGATTTCCTTGCATTTCAGTTGAGTTCAGTTCATTTCAGGATGCAGCTGAATGTTCTTCAGTTGAAAAAATAGAATTCAGTAGAGTTCAGTTCATTTCAGTAGGCAACTGAACATTCTTTAGTTGGAGTTCAGTAGAATGCAGTCCATTTCAGTAGGCAACTGAACACTCTTCAGTTGGAGTTCAGTTCATTTCAGTAGGCAACTGGACCCTGTTCAGTTGAGTTCAGTAGTCTATTGCCCTAAGTTCATTAGAGTTCAGTAGAGTTCAGTTCATTTCAGTAGATTTTGTCTACTGAATTCAGTAGAGATTTCCAGTAGGGTATAATTCCAAAGACAGACGAAAGTCAAAATTTGAGTTCTTGCATTATAGATATTATTTAGTAGGAAAAGATTTGGGTGTGTCTGTGTTGTATCCGAGGTCGTGCCTTGGTTTATCGTGAATACGTCAGCGGTACCTAGTATTTGTCGGCGGTCTGGAGCAACATGTGTTTGTGCAAAGGTTTTCGTGAAACTTAGCATTTGTTTTATTTTTAGTGATATTTAAAGATTATAATGAAAATAATGCATTTTACCGATTCTGCTGGAGCTTACGGGGGATTTTAATCTGACGAAAAATATTTCACAAGTTATTGCAGAGCCAGATCGATTCTAATTTGCACTGGAAACGATACACTTCTGCAAGCGACTTGTTGAAACTTCAAAACGTTCTGCTGGCACGCTTGCGGAGCCGTTTTGTACCTTCAAGTTACGTCGATAGTAACTTGCTGTACATTACTTGCGCGATAAACTTATGAGTGTTAACCAACCTTGAGGGTGAGTTTACACGGGAAAGTTGCTACCGTAAGTTTCTTCTACAAGAGCTCGCGGGGAATTTCACTATAACGAAAACGTTTTCCTAAGTTGCAGCAGAGCCAGATTGTTTGCTGTTTACATCGGCAGCAATTTAAGCTTCTGCAAGCGATTCGCGGAAACGTAACTTGCGCAATGAACTTGTCAGTGAAAATCCACCTCACGAGATGAACGAGAGTCATATTATGCATTGCTACTCTCTGATTTCGCTGTGTGAACGCCAACTAACTCATTCTTAAGCCTAGCCTTCGTTCTTAATTCATGCTTAGTGCTTACCAGCCTTTCAACTTGAAAATTATTGTTAATGGCATATCTTGTATATTGTACATGCTCACTTCAACGCTTCGTCAACTACATAATTTGGGCGATTGCAGTGCCCTCATTATCCCAGAAAGTGCAAATTGGGAGTATTAATTGCTTGCTTGCGTCAGTGGCAAGGACTTACCCCCCTCCCACCCCCGAGATAAGCCTTCGCATCCGCACGGCGATAATAATGTAATTGTACTCTATATAAAGATATTAAAATAAGCCACCTCTCACTGAATATGTCGTGTTAAGGCTTTTTAAGAGTTTGAACTGTAAAGCATAGGCATTTCCGTACCAATAGTAAAACTAAAATGTATGTTTAGCGCCATGGAATCATATAATACGTAATTGATGTCAAATAGTAACAGAACGCACTGGTGCACGAACCAAGTGGTAAAGTATGCTCTTCACTCCATGGCCCTAAACTATTTAAACGCTTATTAGGAGCTTATTAATTTAAATAAATTGCTATAAGTTGGCTCTATTCGAGGTGGCAATATGCATACATAGGCTATTTACAAAATTTAAATTATATGCATTACTGAAAAGGGAACCTCCCACGGTCAAAAAGTTGGAGTGAGCAAAAATATATCATAAACTTGACCATGGCAGGCTTCAGTTCGAAGAAGTTAATTATATTTGTGCTCATGATGACACACTTAGTACTTCTCTACAAAATTTTTAATGTAAGACGCGTTTCACCGCTTTACGGCATCGTTAGAACCAGAGCCGGCTCAAGATAAAATTTTCACCCGGGCGAGAGAGTATTCCAGCATCCCCCTCCCCGCTTATCAAACCTATTCACAAGTTAAACGTAGTACTAAATAAATATTTCTTTCACAATCACGGCGCCCCTTCCTTTGCGGAGCCCGGGGCAGTCGTCCGTGTCGCCCGGGCCTTAAGGTGGTTCCACCGTAAAATGACTTAAATGTCATTTTATTCATATTCTCTCTACTTGTAAAAACCTTGTCCTCTATCTGATGTGAACAACAAAATAATACCTTTCCACGCTATTTTATTCTAT
This sequence comes from Pyrrhosoma nymphula, assembly GCA_963573305.1. Taxonomy (NCBI): domain Eukaryota; kingdom Metazoa; phylum Arthropoda; class Insecta; order Odonata; family Coenagrionidae; genus Pyrrhosoma; species Pyrrhosoma nymphula. Next base: position 52,746,705 of record OY754336.1, on the reverse strand, counting down.
AATTGAACTTGAAATTACATTGTGTTCAATGGGGGTGGTCAGGTTCTGTACCTGACGAAGCCGTAAAGCGGTGAAACGCGTCTTACATTAAAATATTTGTAGAAAAGTCTTTGTCTTTTATCATGAGTACTAAAGAAAATATCAGGTATCAAATTATATAATTACATGGTTTGCTTCTATGGTTTTTAAAATATAGTTAAATAAATATTCTTCGTGACATGTGATGGATATTTATCTTGGTTATCATGTTGCTGTAGCAAAATTTATAAATTTAATGAAGAAATGGGCTATGCATTTATTAAGTGCATACTTATTAATTCGAGGAGATCCAAGCTCTTCGAACCGTCTTTAATCAAGATGGGAGACTATTAATGGAGGAATCCTTAAACATATTCTTTTATTGTTTACTAATTGGACTATTTTATAAGACTTCTGTTCTCTCTGGCTATGCGGCTGTCTATACATCCGTCTAACGCTGCAATGCAATAACTAATCATGCACCAATTTTACAGAGGGAGTGTCATTTTTTACGGTTTATTTTGCTAGTTATCAAAATATTCCATTAAATTGATCATCCAAGGTATGCTTTTTGCACCTTTTCTAAAAACATTGAAATTTCTTTGAAACGGCTCAAATAGTTCTGCAGGCAGAAAGTTTCAATCCTCACTTGTTTTATCTAGGAATGGATTTTTAAAAATTGACTTCTGTGACCGGAGTTTCACCTTGAGTTGATAATCAATCCTCCCAATGTAATATGTGTTTCCAGTAACTTTCTCAACTCTCCCCATGTGGGTTTGCCACTTATTTTCTCAACTCTCCTCATTGTCGTCTCTGGCGTGTTTCGGTCACTTTGTTTCAAACAGCCTTCCCTGACCCCTTCAAAAGTAAGGGCTAGTTTCCCTAGTAGCTGGCGCAGATTAACACACAGAATTTTTTAAGTTTGTTGTTTGCTGACAGACTGTGAGCTTTTGGGCGCTAACGCGGTCTCATTCGCTCGTTGCCGCGCGTAAATGCAATTATGTTCCTTTAATATGTCACATTGTTTTGTCCCGTTGACGTCTCCTTCGGCACTTCGTCTTGGGTGTCTACTTAATGTGCCTTATTTTAATGCGTGGGCAAATTAATCATTTTCGTTTCGCCAACTAAGTGGATTTTAGTTTTACTGGAGTTCACCAGATTCAGTCTTCCAAATAACCTTACGATCAATTGCCTGGGCATAGTGATTTATTATGCTGAATTTGATACTTCTCACAGCTGTCGCATCCTACTATATTCACGGATTTGTGCATTCCAGTGACTTATTTGACAGTATTACAGTACGTGTATGAAGTATGGCAAGTGTAAGTACTTATTTTAAACATTTCTCAGTGCATAACTACACCATATACATGATACATCACTTCTCTTATTTTCACTCCTGGTATCGCGCATAATTCCTATGACGCGTGAATCAGTAAACCTGTAATCTTCAAATAATCCATAATGTTATCCATTATATAATGAAAAGGAATTCCAATGGTGTAAAATTCCGACGCATGTGTGTCTTTTTCATTCTTAGTTATAACAATAGAGGCTTCCGTGAAAATAACTCATAAATAATCTAAGGTTCCTACAACTTGTATCACTCGCTGCCATTAGAAAAACTACCGTTTACTAAGTCCCACTCAGACGGAATCCATTATTCTGGTAGTAAAAAGACACCAAGTAATGTTGGTTTTAACATGCTCCATAAAATGTTCGACAACCAAGTTATCCCCCACAAAAATTCAGTTATGTTCCTCGGCTTGATTTTAACATGCAGTTTCTCTAGGAATACGCATGTTGATGAAATATCAACCAGAATCACTAAAATTATTCATTAGTTGAACGATAAAAATATTTTCGTCCTTGTGCCATCCGAAAACAGGTTGTTTTTTCTGTCATGCTCCCGATTTTTATTTTTATGAAATGAATTTAATTAAAAATAGACTTCATACGTTCAATTTATTTTTGAACTTCGTAAATATGGTTATGTTTCGTCATATTCACAAGCACGTAGGTTCTTTCCGATGGAGCGTAGGAAATTCTTTCTTAGTGTTTTCCTTATTTCCCTTTTAGGTAATTACATGTCAAAACGACGAAAAAGACCGATATTACCCTTGAACTATTCAGTTTCGACCTATTTCGTTTTACCACATTGCTATTCAAGACCAATTAGTCCTCAAAATATGCATCCATTGCTTTAGCTACGGGAGTATGAAAAATTGAGCTTGTAAATTATGTTTGAGTTATCCTCGATATCTCCGAACGAGTGACACTTATGTCACAGCACAAATGCTCTTTTGTAAGAAAAAGCCACAGTGCATAAAATTATGATTATTGAAATTATTATTGATGAAAAAATTATGATTAATGAAAATTTAGTTAAAAATATTGTAATTTAAACCACCATTTTTTATTTTGAAAACTTCTAACGCATTGTTCCGCACACATGTACCTCTTTAATCTTGCTATTTTTAAAATTTGGTAGCTATAATATATATCATAGCCAGGGCCAGGTATTTTTGGAAGTAACGAACATCTCCATGCATCGAAAAACTGTGTTTTTTGTGTTAATAAGTCCAAATTACATCCCACAGATTCTAAAAATGTCCTTAATTTAATCGCGAAAAATAACGAAACCACTCATTATTTACGAAATTATACGTGTATTAAATTTACGAAATTATACGTGTAAATGCAGAAAAGTTTCATCAGAAAAGTAATATCCATGACAACAGTGTCTAGGCTGCACTAGTCTACAGGTGTCCACTACATCAATGCCATTACATTCAAACACGGCGATTTAAGTTTTCTGTATTCACTGCATATATTATACATGACACCTACTGAGCACAAAATCGAATGCTACACGCCTCTGGAAGGCGTTGCAAGAAATGTTCTCCCATAAGTTGTCCCTTCATTAACTATGGATGAAAATAACACTAGTTGTTCTATGCGCAAAGTTCTATTGTCTGTCCAGCGAATCTGTAAGAAATTGTAATTCCAAGTTGTACATAATAATGCGTACGCACCTTGTGTGTCTGCCTGAGTCGCCGACTAGCATTGAAAAATTCCGGAGATCAAAATTCGTCAGAATTTGTGAGACCTGGGTCATTCCACGCCACTTCAGACAGGAGTTGACCCTTGACCTCTCAGATTTTGATGAAAATTGGTGAAATTGTTTGCCTCACCAAATAAAAAATACAATTTAAAGCGTTTTGCGAAAATCGAGAAAACAGATGAATAACGGACATTTTACAAAATGGCTGTTTTCGATGTCACGAAATATTCGTTATCATATATCACGGGGAAGAAAGTAGGTTAAAAAGCACTTGATGGCTCATTTCCAATAAAAATTCTTTGAACAATCTCAAACTGAGGTAAAAATAGCGATAAAATGATAATTTGTTTAAATAATTCAATGTTAAACAATTAAAAGTTTAAACTTTTTAAGTTCTTCACATTTAATTTTTCTCATTTTTTCAACTATGGTACCTTGTATTATTATGAATGTTATATAAAAATTTTGAGAGGATGTTTTTCCATTTAAGAGAGAAAAACATTTTTTAATTTTCCCCTGCAACGACCATTTGATGTAAACTTACGAAGATAACTCCACATATGCCTAGTTTTTATCACTTATCTATCAAATTCATACTTCCCCGAGACAGAACAATGGCAGATGAACTTAGATTAAAAAAATATATGGCTAAAATTTGACACAAAAAATTTCTCAAGGTATGTATTTAACAAAAAATGGAACAATGTTGTCCAGTGAAAAACGATCTCGTAACCGATGACTTCAAGTTACACAGACTTGAATGAACAAATTGAATTTACAGGTTTGTCTACATTGTCATAATTACCTGTCAAAAATTAGGAATAAAAAGCCGTACATCCTAAGCTTTGCTGATTTCATGTAATTTAAATCTTTCCTAATTAATTTTACCCTAAATGCAAAAATTGATTACTTTGCTTTGGACACCGCTTCTAATTTCTGCCCGTGGCTCATACAAGTAGCCTGAAATATTAGGGAAGACATTCAGCAAATAGAAGAAAGTTTATCCCACGTGATTATATGGCATTATTAATACAACTCTTCCTCGTCTGAACTCTAACTGGTCCCTCGACATACCTTCTACGGGGATGGGTTGTTCCCCTCATTCGCATCAAACGCTCATCGGAACCTGATGATTGTGTCTTTGAAATGAGGAATCCTACACCCGGTGATATTGCTGCGTGGTACGAACGGATTCCCTTGACAGCAGGAGCTTTTCGATACCTTCTTGTTGTATGTTTTTTATTATCCTCCACTTCCACATTAGGCACGTATGCGAAACTCGTCCCGTCCCGTCACTCGTCACTTGGGCCTTTCCCATGGGAGGTGGCAAAGAAATGCCACTCCGCTGCAACTTTAAAATCCTTTTCGTGATGGGCTAGGTTAAGGAGATTATATCTATTTCTATATTGTGCTGTGGATCCATCAGAAAAATATATAACTTTTTCAAATTTGCTACAGTGACTCTCAGAAATTTAACTAGTGAATGCTGGAAACAATGCACAGTCGCAGTAACATGAGCAGTTAATTCAGATATGACAACAAGCTTCAGAGGGCTTACTTCCTTTCCTTCAAGTAGGCGATAGTAGCAGGCAAATGGGTGTAATCTAGATTGCCTATTGTTCCAATGCACCCCTTGCACGCTCTCCTGAATTACAATGGAATAATTTTTTGAGAAGTCAGCAACAACTATCGCTTCCCCCACTGCTAAGTTTTCCCTGTGTATTGAAAACATTCAGCCTGCTGTTTCGCTACATGATCATGCCTCACCAAATTCGGGATTTTCTCCACGAAAAAGTCATTAAATTCATCTGAGATCTTCCTAACCGTTTTCATTGTTAATGAGACTACTTTCACCCATTGCTGGTAAGATAAGTTTTTCATGAAATTTGAACTAGTGAAACTGAAAGGAGTGTCACTCTGACACTCCTTTCAGTTTCGTAATTTGCGGGCATTTGCTGCAACTAACAAAGTAACGTATCTTCCCAGGAATCTCACATACAGCCATCAGTAGACAATCTCTGTAAGCGTTAAAAACTGTTTCTCCATTTTCACCCTTGAGTTGGCCGAGCTTAGCACCTTCGAACATGAGTTTTGTGTTTTGATGAATAAGGCACACACAAACTGTGCATACCTGAAGCTCCAGCAAGGACACACTCTGTAGGTCTAAATGAGCAAACTTGGAAAATCTTCTTTTGGAAATCTCTCTTTGAACAGGGTGAATGACTACTTCTGGTTTCTTAAAACAAATCTCTTTTGTTTCAAAATACGCTGGGATCCTTCTTTTACACTTTTGTACTACACTCGTGATCAGATGATCTATTCTCAGATCCTATCCCGCCATATTGATGGTGCACTCCTGAAGGCCTAAGTTATCTAATGCCTCGTTGTGATGCAAGGAAGAAGTGGATGTTTCCTTGTTTTCATTATCAGGGTCATGCTCTTTCGGTATAGTCTCATTCGTACTTACTTCATTATAGACGGCCTTCCTATAAGCTATGCACAGTTTTTTACCCTGTTTTATCCCAGAAATACTTATAATTTTACACTTCTCGTGAAGTTCGAAAGAAATTGTTTCCAGCTGTTTTCAGACGGATGCTTTCTGAATCGTGAAAGGGTCGGAGCATTTAGTTATCTGAGCCGGATATCTTAATAGGCTCTCTGTTTCGTGTTCTTGACACAAAACACTCACTTTAAATCCATTTCTCAGTCGTAGTAAGTGCAAGCCCCGGCGTGAAAACTCCCTCTTCATTTTTATAACGACGGAGCGGTGTTTTTAAAACTTTTCCTAGTGATCCTCCATTGCGACCCATTTCACGCCATAAAATACAACACAATTCGTAATAACACTTCACCATATATCAAAACACAGATATAATGGCAAGGACCATGACCAAAGAGAAGTCAGCAAAACTCAAGACTAAAAGGTAGAGGAATAGTTGTGGGAAGCAATCGCCCGTACAGCTGGTGCCCCACGCCACACAGTGTTCACAATTTTTGTTTTTAATTTGTATTTACATATTTTAAACCGGTTTCATACAATGTGTATATTAAGTATGTAATAACATTGAACCAATGAACGCCCACTTAAGAAGTTCCAGGAAATAATAACTGAGAAGTCCGTATGACCTGAAGTCATCGGTTACGAGATCGTTTTTCACTGGACAACATTGTTCCATTTTTTGTTAAATACATACCTTGAGAAATTTTTTGTGTCAAATTTTAGCCATATATTTTTTAAATCTAAGTTCATCTGCCATTGTTCTGTCTCGGGGAAGTATGAATTTGATAGATAAGTGATAAAAACTAGGCATATGTGGAGTTATCTTCGTAAGTTTACATCAAATGGTCGTTGCAGGGGAAAATTAAAAAATGTTTTTCTCTCTTAAATGGAAAAACACCCTCTCAAAATTTTTATATAACATTCATAATACTATATGGTATATATATATATATATATATATTCAATCGACGATGTTCACACGTGGTGAAAATATACCCAATAAGGAGTCACAGGCGTGACAAGTAAAAACATAGTGACACAAACAAAAGAAACTCACACGAATGGTTGTTTAATTTTCGACAGCAATCAACTGTCTTCTTCCGAACTGGAGAGAGTATTTGTTTGTGTCACTATGTTTTTACTTGTCACGCCTGTGACTCCTTATTGGGTATATATATATATATATATATATATATATATACTCAATCATACGAAAAAATATAATATTCATAATATAAAAAACATAATATTCATGGTTCCGCTTGTGTGTGTCAAAAATGGCCGCTTTAATTGGGAGGCCAATTCCGGTACCTTTACTTCCAGTATCTCCATTTGAATTACGGCCTTTCCTACTATCTACTCTCATGTTCCAAATTTTCATTATTTTTATCCGGTTTACTAAGGCTATAACGAGAAATGATAAAGCATTGCATAAACTTTGATTCATGTGTTCGAAGTATACTTGAAAATTGTTAATTTTATCACTTTTAGTCATATTTCAAACAAGTAAATCGGTTCAGTTCAACGCAACGTATGAAATTATTTCTCGGTGGTTTCTTATTTCCCCATTTGGATAATTTCATGTCAAAACGACCAAAAATAGACCAAATTGCCCTTGAACTCTCCGTTTTCGACCAGAGTTGCAGGACGTATTTTGATCAACTACATTGTTGGCCATGCTCAATTTTTGTTGAAAAATATGAATCCGTTGCCCTAGTTTAGGGAATATGTGAAATGGAGTTACTCGTAAATTTATACCTGACTTGTACTCGATATCTCCGATGTATATGATTATTTTATCAGAGAAAAATAATATTTTGAAAGAAAAAGTAACGACGCATAAGGATTAAGATGTCATTAGTAAAAAAATTTGAAACTTAGTCCATTTATTTATTTCTGAAAACTAATAACACATTTTTCTGTAAGCATTTCGCCATTTCATCTAGCTCCTTTTTATATGCTGTAGGCCCTTAGCCTTATCTATCTTATATCTACCTTATCTATCTACCCTAGAGGTTTTGCGATGGTGATTTTTCTATTAAGGGAGAAAATAATTTTTATGCATTTGCCAAAGGGTTGCAGTCAATGGTGAATGCGTTAGAGGTGCAGTGCGTAAAGTATGGGATGAAGATCAACCACAAGAAAACGAAAGTGATGAGATTTTCTAGAAGTAAGAAGGCGAGGCTGAATATAAGAGTGGGAGGGCAGAAGAAAGAGCAGGTCGAGCAGTTTACGTATCTTGGTAGTATTTTACAGGAGAATGGGTTTAGTGGTAGGAGATCAAATGTAGAATTGCCGTGGCTAAAGAAGCATTTTCGAAGAGAAGGGAATTGATGAGGGGGGGTCTGAGAAGAGACGTAAAGAAGAGGCTGGTGACTATGATATGGAGCGTGGCGCTATATGGGTCGGAAACTTGGTCAGTGCGGAGGGAGGATGTGCGTAGACTTGAGGTGTTTGAGATGTGGGTTTGGAGAAGGATGGAGAAGGTGAGCTGGGTGGCGAGGAAGACGTACGAGGAGGTATTGGATATGGTCGGAAAGGAGAGGAAGCTTGTGGCAGAGGTTCGGAGAAGGCAGAAGAGATGGATGGAGGAGGTTTTGAGAGGAGAGGGCGTGTTGAAGAGAGTGATAGAGGGGAGAACACTGGGGAAGCGTGGGAGAGGAAGTAAGAGGATAAGAACTCTGGACGAAATTAGAGGAAGTAGAAGATATGAAGAATTGAAGAGGGATCTAATGGCGGGACATCCTTAGAAGGTAAAGCGAGACAATGTGTATGAAATTCGGATGCAGAATGGGGACTGTCCAAGAATACTTGAATAGCTGGTGGAATACTTGAATGTCATGTTCACTTTTTACCACAAGGTTTCGCAAAAGCTTAAGCTGGGGGCGGTGGTTTTAAATCGGCGTGTAATCCAACACCACTCATCTTTCATTTGATTTCATTGGGCTGATTGAGAGCTAAAAACAAAGAATAAGAAAGTGCCAACTGGCAACGATGCTCTTCTGGCGATGTCTCCATTTAATCTAATCCCAAAATTTGTTCTCACACGGTGCATGTTGAACCACGGGCATCCTCGTCAATCTTAAGCTTTCTTTACGCTTTCTATATCTACGAACAAATACAAATAAATGTTACAACACCCTGTTAATTTCCTCACATCTATTTCAGATCCCTCGTTCAACGAGGTGCCAGAGAGGTTTAACTTTTTTGAGAAGCTGAATAATGCTTTAATAATAATATCCTTCATATCCAGGACCCCTTCGATAGAAGAATAATGACAACAGTATCTAGGCTGCACTCGTCCTATATATTTATGCCATTGCATTCAAACGCGGTACTTTTGCTTTTCATACTTCCGTAACTGTCGTGAGAGGTACTTCGTTTTAATTTTGACTATAAGGTAGAACAAAGATCAAATTTTGTATTAGTTGCGAAAATATTTTCAATGAGGCTCACATGTGTAGAAATTGCATGTAAAACTGGCCAAATTTTGGGTTTCTTGAACGCCTATTGCAGCAGAGTCAGAAGCTATGATGAAATGTTTTTCCATGGATAAAATGATCAATCCTTTACCTACAAGCAGAGTCTATTATTGAGTTCATTATGCACTGCTAGGCTACAATTATGAAAATTGTGAACCCCTTGCATCGCGCGTTTTTCGAGGTCTATTCGCGCTCAAGTTGTTTCCGTGAAGCTTTTCCCTCTTGTCCCTATTCCATTGGCTCTCGTCTCCAAAGCCATCAAGTTTCATCATCGCCTGTGAGGGAGTGAACACTGGCGATCCCAAGCTACCTGGGCCTTTTTTATCGCAAGAGCAGGAGGGGGAAAGGCTCGAGAAGGGTCTTTTTGATTAGCAATTCGTATTCTTTTTTCGATTGGGTAAACAAACTGTTTTTCCGGAGGCCACGACTGAGGTTTTCCGTCTCATCTGTTTCTCTGGAAACACGATACAGATGCTCAACAACAAAAAAATCAATCACCAATACCCATACAAATAAAAGGTATAATTTTGCCGGAAATATTACCGAGGAACTACTTTAAAAACTAAATTTTAATTGATACATGTTCTCTTCCGCAATCACGGACAAAGGATGTGAAAATACAGAGGTTTATTGCTAAGTTTATTCTGAATACAGTTGCACTCAACTAGAGAAGAAAAGCGTTTATACAATCATAAGACTGCTGGTTCATTTTTCATTCAAGTATTCTACCAGCTGATTGGTAGGTTCTTGGACAGTCCCCATTTTGTATCCCAACCTAATAGAAATTGTCTCGCTTTCCCTCCTAAGTTATTAGATCCCTCTTCAATTCTTCATATCTTCTACCTCCTCTTATTTCGTCCAGAATTCCTATCCTTTTCCTTCCTCTCCCACGCTTCCCCAGTGTTCTCCCCTCTATCACTCTCTTCAGCATGCCCTCTCCTCTCAAAACCTCCTCCATCCATCTCTTCTGCCTTCTCCGAACCTCTGCCACAAGCTTCCTCTCCTCTCCGACCATATCCAATACCTCCTCGTTCGTCTTTCTCGTCATCCAGCTAACCTTCTCCATCCTTCTCCAAACCCACATCTCAAACGCCTCAAGTCTACGCAAATCCTCCCTTCGCAATGACCACGTTTCCGACCCATATAGCGCCACGCTCCATATTAAAGTTTTCACCAGCCTCTTCTTTACGTCTCTTCTCAGACACCCCCTCATCAATTCCCTTCTCTTCGAAAATGCATCTTTAGCGAGCGCAATTCTGCATCTGATGTCCTTACCACTAAACCCATTCGCCTCCAAAATACTACCCAGAAGAATTGAAAATTGAAATACAATCATTTCAGTGCAAAATGAAAAGTTTTTGGAATGATCGGGTGCAAGATATAGAAGAACCAAAGCGGAATGCCTGCGACTTGGTTCCACCTGCAAAAATAACCATTAAAAACATGTTAAATCTTCAACTATTTATAATTATTAGGCGTAATACATTTTTTAAATGTCCATAGCGTCATAAGTGGTTTACTTAGGTACGATTATTTGACTACACAGAGACTCATAAAGGTGAATTTAATAATAATAATAATAATTTAATTGCTTCCAGTCATTACATACGGAGTACAACATTATTAAGTAAAGCAAGTTTGGTAGCCCCTAAGGTGCACCTGTTGGGGGGCTACCATCAGTTTAGCCATGCAACATAAGCAAATTTAGAACAATCAAGCAGATACAGTGAAGTACAAAAATCCTACCAAAAGAAATGCTCTGTGCAAGGAACAACAAAAAAGACAAACTGACAACGCTCATCATACACAAAAACATACATATAAAGCACAGTACACTCATACGAATTTATTCATACATGAACGACAGTATATATGCAGTACAATACGCATAAATGTGTGATTGTATGTATTTCATAGAGTCATATAATTTTAAGGATACATTAATAAGCGTTAACAAGTTAAATAAATACAATAAATTTCTATTTAACATTAGACTTGTTACATGTAAATCACAAAATAAAAGTTCAATGTTGCTAATGGTAGGTAAGCAAGTTTTTACTTCCCTCAAAAATTTCTCGGTTTTTTTTTCTTTTTCAACACAATCAGGAAGAAAGTTGAATATTTTTGGCTGGATGTAAATAAAACATCTTTGGAACATCGTTATGTTCGGTTTGGGCAGTGATAATTCATTTTTTCTACGTAAATTAAAAGAATAATCCTTTGGTAGTAGATTATCAACATTTCCACTTCTTATGTAAAAGTTTTTTAGAACTTTGTAAAAATACAAGTAACGAATCGGCAGTAATTTAAGCTCAAGAAACAAAGGGAATTCTTTAAAGTGTGGCGGAATCTGGTTTTCTGCATAATCGTTCGCAGAATTCTCTTTTGCAAGAACAAAAATGGATATATATTTTCTTTATATGCACTTCCCCAGCATTATACACGAGTTTGTGTAGATGCAGATTCCATTTCAATTGATTATCGATATTTATTCCCAGGTATTTAAATTCTGAAACACATTCTATCGGGATACAATTTGAGCAGTTATCTTTGGGACATCCAAGGGAATGGTACACAATTTTCCAATTTTCTTGGTACCTATTGCATATATCGAATATCATATATTTAGACTTAGGACTTATAGACAGGTCCACGTATTAACCGCATGTTGAATTCATCACGTATTAACCACATTCCATCCATCTAAACGAATTTGCCGTTGGAGAAACTACCTGCGGCTTTTGGCAAACAGAGTAATTGACAATACTTGTAAAAAATGTATTTGCACTTACCCTAATACTTTATCCGAAAAAGAACATCAGCTCTCTAATAATCACCATGTTGCTAAAAATCACATTATTATTTTCAATGGTGGGATAGAAGTCCTGCGGGTAGCTCATTTTAAACTGTTGGATTAAATTCATCGAATCAAGGGATGTCTTGACAGAGAGAAAGAGAACATACCGAGGTAATACCGGCTGTACCAATTAATTTGTGGAAAAGTAAATTGATTGAAAACGCTTAATATTTTGAAAAGGAATTGATATGTATCCACTCAGCATTGATAATTGTCCGCTCAGCAAATCTCATTATTTCCTCTTTCTAATAATGTGTGATTTGTAATTTTGCTCAGTGTATTCATTTCCGCAATCTCCAGCAGTTGCTGGGTAGTCATGTTGACAATGCCTTATAACCATTACAAAATGTTGGTATTCATGATGCATTAGGTGTTGCTATAGGAACTTGGAAGAAGGAAATTGCAACCAGCCTTTGATCCAGGACCTATCAATCCTCTTAAAATAAAGCATAAATTTTCATTTATTTACATAAAAATATTTGATTAATTCATATTTTACACGGCTTACCATGCACCGTAAAATATCTAAAGGGTGGTAAATACGAGTAAACATGTTACTTTAGAAGTGGACTATGGTTTTTTAAGAGTATAAATATTAGTAAAATATTGTGGGTAGAAATTATTGAAGGCTATTGAGGGTAAAGACAGGAATGAGTGACTCATGAGAGAATGCGAATCTGGTTATGGACTGGAATTGCATCAGGATTGTGTTTTGCTGGTTTAATCTTGTTGAAAGAGTGAGTCGAACTATGTAATGTGTAAACAATTGCATCGTGAATGTTGATAGAAGAGGAGTAAATCATGGAAGTTACGGCGGAATATGTTGCATGAATGTGACAACAGAAATAGACATATGCAAGAATGGGGCAGTGAGGAGGGCTCTGCAGCTTTCAAGGACTGGAACCTGTCAGCAGGCATGCCTACTTAAAATGGGAAAGGCGTGTTGGTGTTTCTAAAACTAATTTTCGGCCGGCGCCAAAATTTCCGTGTGCCAAATTTTTCTTTAGCGAGATATTCCAGTTGGTTATACACTTTTTACTAGGTTTCTATTTAGTGATTTTCTAATTTACATTTAGTTTTTCCATTCAACAAACTGCTGCTTTAGTCAAAAAGAAAAAATATATGAACAATTAATCCCTAAAAATATTTATTGATTTTTTCCATTCGTCCGACCATTTTTCGCTTCAATGAACGCGATCAATTATGATTCTAAGTTCTTGCAAATAAAATGTAATTTTGTCATGTCACCGCCTTCGTTGGCAGTTGATGACTAGTCACCTTGGAGGGGAAAAGGGGTAGAGGGAATGGGGGTGTACGGGAAGAGGTAGGATGTGAGAGGTGGTTATTGGTTGGTCAGTTGGCCAGATTAACCCCAGGTGATTCAAATGTCCTTGTCACCCATATGTATGATATGAGTAGATACACTAACTTTAGTGTAATGCATGTTGGTGACTAATCAACCCCTGCCACACACCCTGGAGGTGGCTTGCAAGGTATTTTGTAGATGTAGGCCATGTCACGAATTCTCAATTCTATGTTAGAGGCAGATTCGGGGTGGGTGTCAAGTATAGAAAAGAGAAATAATTATTGACAGTTTGGCGATGGGAAGCTTAAGGATGAGATCGAGTAAGGGAGTGACATTTGGTGGAGTGACGGTGGTCATTTATCCGGTAGTGCATACACCAACGTAAATGAGGTGCAGAAATTACATGGGACGGTAGACTATATTGGTGGAGGTGTAGTTGGAAACCTCTCAAGATATTTTGACGAGTGTTCTTTAAATTATTTTTTCGGTGGCTGTGTTTTTTTTAACTATGTTTATTTTGGTGTGCATCATTCGCATATACGTAATATATAAAAACTCGAACTTGGAAAACCGGAATGGGAAGTCGGTACCTACTCTAGCAATCACACTAACACGATACTCTTCGGTATTTGATCCCTAGATCTTTTACCAAACTGACTACAGTTACCGACTGACTGAATGCCTGTACGGTTATGTTTGAAAATTATTGACCGTTTTCTATGATTGCGAGATCGTTCTTCACTCTCTCCTCCGTCTCATTACTGGATAGAGCTTCCTATAATTATGTTATAGGAGGCTCTAGCTCTCTAGCTCGCGGGCACTGATTATAATCAGAGCCCGCGGTCATTTCCTGGCACCTTGCCAAAGATCTGGGGTGGGAATACGGTCCCTTCTTTCGTGTTTTCTTTATCGTTATCCAAAACGCTAACTGCTCTAGAAGGGGAATTGTTCAGAGTTACCATCCTAAGAAGGCACTCAATTAATGAAACATAGCGACTTCCAGCACATGACAGAATTTTAAGATTGGCAATCACGATCTCGATCTCATGAGCGTAATTGATAAATAACGATTACGCTAGCGCGCGCGTTATGGAGAACCGTGATCGCACCCCTGACCCCCACCTCCCGCTCCAAAAGCGTCACCAAGAGACGAGAGACGCTTGAACACTCCGTGACTCCTTCGACCCCTCATCCGCCTACCATAACTCAAAAGAGGCCATCCGAACGCCGCAATAATTGTTCTTCGAGCCTCTGAAAGAGATAGGGACGCCTTCGTGGACTTTGGAGCCCTACAGCGCATCCACCCCGCCGCTCGATACCGCACTTGCACTTTGAAATCGCCCCTCCCCTCCCGCGAGCCATCCCTTCCCTCCACCCGTGCAATAACTGGCGTCCTTGCCGCGGCAAGAGAACGAAACCCAAGGCCTTTGAATCGGGAAGTCTTCCACTACAACTCCCTCCGCGACGCGGTCGCCCTGTCCTGGTGACTGGATTGGAACTGACGGGACTGGAAATCGCGGTTATATGAGACATAGTTATCGGCGAGGTCGCGTATTTACGTTCCCAGTGCCGGTCGATAGAGAGTATGAAGCGCGTGGCCGTGGTCGGAGCGGGAGCCGCGGGCCTGGCGGCCGCCAAGAATCTCCTCCAGTCTCCCGGCAAGTACGAGTTCACCGTCTTCGAGCAGACTGGCAATGTGGGAGGCACTTGGGTCTACACCGAGAAGGTGGGCACGGATGAGTTCGGCCTCCCCATCCACAGCAGCATGTACAAGAGCTTGAGGTGAGAGGTGAAAAATATTCCTTTTCCTAGTTTGTACTTAGTCAGTCGCCACCTAATGTTATCTAATTTAATTTAACACTTCGTTAAAAACTGCTATGAGTGAAGAAACAGTGTTTCATTGCTTTTAGAGGGGTTAGGTTGGGAATCCCTAGAGACTCGGAGGCTACATGCTAGGCTTAGATTGCTTGAGAAATACCAAACGGGTGTGATTCAATGAGACACGGATAATATCATTTTGGAGCAGTACTACATAGGCCTGTGCCATTATTCCATTAATTGAATCGTCGATTCAATTATTTTTACAATTGATCGATTATTTCAGCACAACGATGTCGATTGCGGTAATTGACCCGCCGTGGTGGCGGAAGAGGGCCACCACCAAACCCCCCTCCAGAAGTTTACAAGAAGATATCTAGCTATCCCGGAAACTAGCACTGCGTCCGAGAGGTTGTTCAGTCTCGGTGGGAACATTGCCATCGACACACACCAGTGTCTGTTGGATGAACACGCTGAGGATCTCATTTGCCTGCCTTCAAATAGCGATCTATTTCTTTAATTAGTTAATAAAAGCTAACTGATTGAATTATCATATTGTTTTTCAAATAAGTTATTTCATTCTCCTCATTGCCAAAGGAAAGCCTTTGAAAAGCACAATCCATTTCCGTGCTGTCAATCAATTGGATGATGTCAATTAATTGAGCAATGAAAATGAATTGACACCCATTTCGATGTCAATTAATTGGCCTTTGTCAATTAATTGAATGACTTCAATAAATTGTTATATCTAAAATTCCCGACAATTGAATCGACCACTTTTCCAATTATTCTTATAATTGATCGATATCGATTTTATCTATGATCGCACAGGCCTAGCACTATATGTCTATGTCCGACAGAAAAGATAAAATAAGAGATACATAGCCGAACAGATAGGTACAAAAATTCGATCTTCCTACCCACAGTACGTGACCATTATAAAAATTTAGATCCACTGAAAACACTGCCGAAATACACTTCACCTTTTCATCCAATGCACCTGTAACATTCTCCTTTACACATTTATGCGGCTGGTGTCCTAACATCCCCTGCCCCTTGCCCATGCGGTAGCTCGTAGGGTAGTAAGTAGATGCAGATCTATTCACTAAACACTTAACCGTGAATTAAGTTGATGTGGTAACTTCCCATTCCAAGGATGACAATTTGAAATACAGCAGTGGCGAAGATTTTTCTGATGAATACTAATCCCTACTTGGATGCTATTTGGAGAGCAATTTAGAAATCCGAAATGTTAGCCTAAGGAACCAGTGGCGTTTGGCTAGCTTAAGCCGATTACCAAAACTCTTTCCACTAGTCATCCATTCCAAAGTAATTCTGCCCTCACAAACCTGCTATTATTCAGTACAAATTACCTCGGCTTTCAAAGGCTTCACCAAATATCTGCTGCCACAAATATTAAACATTTCTGCACGTACTTGGCCCTACTTTTTACTTTCCATTTACCTCGTGAATTCTCTTTTTTATCGCTTGGGAGTTTTACTCCACCCTGAACACTGTGTCATAGTTTATTATCGCGACAGCTTGTGGAAATATGATGGCTTAAGGATGTTCTGGCTTTTGCCACTGTGTAAAAACCTTGCCATATTCAGGGTGACTTGAACTGTCCTTCACTTCATGTTATCCGAGGCTCGCTTTTACATATCGTGGCAAACGCTTAATATCTTGGTACGCGTGGTGTGGTTCTTTGTGATAGGAGGGTAGAAATTTCGTATTATAGTCACAACTTGTAATGGAAGTCTTATTCTTGCGAGTTCGATATTTGAAGCGAGGTATTTCAGCTGTCGCTGTCACTTCCGGCCACTTTAACAGCTGCGAGTCGAGAATCTTCTCATCTTGACCTTGGGCTCCGGTCTTAAAGGAGATGTGAGAGAATTAAAAGGGAGGCAGAGCATCATCTTCAAATTGTGAATATTAATTGAAATGTAATGAAGTCTGCTCGGAACAAGACACTAAGTTTATCTGTAACTAAATATGCGTCATCTCCTGGACAAAAATTATAAGGAAATTAACCAGTGATGAAAGGGGGGGTTATTGCCGACCCTCAGCACGCTATGACGATAGGTTCTCTATTATAAAAGGTTGCACAAGAGATACAACCTTTGAACTATTAACGTTAGAGAACTATTCACCCACTAAATACTCAATTTTTAATAAAAAATACTTGCATAAACCCAATATTACATATTTGGCAATGGGATGGCCTGTTAATTTTTGTACAAAAGTTATGACCTGAACGGTAAAAATTAAATTATATTCCATGACTGAAAATGCTTTCAATGCACATCAACTAAAAACGATTGATTTCCGTTTGATTGCAGCTAAAATTCTTCAAATTCTTCTTTACATTATCTAGACTGATCATTACCTTTAAACCGACTGACTACCCTACAATTATCGCTAGTACGTTAATAGTATAATTGCATATACATTTGTTTATTACTGTAACGTTTCAATGAATGAATCAGATTATAAATTCATGAATTTTTTGTCATTTGAAACAATGGAGTAAGGTGTATAAAACCAGTTTAATCTTCTTGTCCAGTTTTTTAAATAATTTTTTTTTTTAAGTTTCACCTAACAAGATCATATCACGAAGGATTTGAGAGTTCTGTCGGTAATTTTTTATCAAGTAGTCAAATACTACGGGTTCTGAGAAAAACCTTGTGCTATTTATGCTTCAATCTAGGTGTTGTTGCTTCATTTGCCCGTTTCGTAAAGAGAAAGTAGCAATTAAACTTTTACAAATTATCAATCCATTTTCTCCGCGAGTAGTGTAAGAAAGATGATCGCTTTTTGGGTAAGTGCTCGGCACATATGCTCTTTTTTTCTTCACGGGTTTTAAAGTTTACAGGTCGTTGTCCAACGTACAGGAACACTATTTTATTTAGATAAAATTTATGACTCACGTCCCAAGGTCTTGGTTATGCGTTATGAGGGAGGAAGAAAACCGTTTTGATATTTTGAGACTTGATTTACCTAACTATTGAGTAAAACATCTATTGGGAGAAAGCTAAATTTGTTAAGATGAAATTAAATAAATATACACCGCTGGCATTTCTTTTATTCACGAAATGCTACTTCAAATTATTTTTCGAAACCCAGGACTTGTACAACCTCTTACCTTATACCTTACCCTAAACTATCATTTAGTATTCAGATGGGTAAACTTTGAGTTAAAGACTATTTCAGTTTTAAAATATAACATTTACAATGACATAACATATAAAAGGATGTAAATAAGAGGTCGGTGAAGATTTGAATATCGCGAATAATTGTAGCGTTGCACGGAGCAGAAACGTGGACTCTGAGAAAGGAAGACGACAATAGGCTGAAGTTCGAGATGTGGGGGTGGAGGAGGATGAGAAAGGTGCGGTGGACAGAAAGGAAGACAAATGAGGAAGTTCTTGGTATGGTTGGTGAGGAGGAGAAACTTCTATATGAGATTTAGGGGAAGCAAAGTATGTGGCTGGAAGAGGTAACGATGGGTTGCTTATGGACGTGATAGAGGGAAGGATGTTAGGCAAGCGGAGAAGGGGAAGAAAGAATATTTTTTTATGGACGGAATGGAGAAGAGTGGAACGTGCCCCGAAACGAAGGAAGAAATACTAGAAGTAGATAGGGTCCTGCACGTTTACAAATCTAACAATTTTTACTGATATACACCAAAGACGGTGAAATTCGCCAGGAAAAAATTATTTGACTTAACCGGGATTCAGACCCGGATCTCCCAATTCCCGGTTTGGTGTGTTAGCCAGTTAAACTACCTAGCCATCTTAGTACATGACGAATTTCAGCGGAGTTTTATACGAACAAGTTGTTCTCGACTCCAGTCTACATTGTGGCACAGGAGACTCTGTCGTGCATGATATGCCACACTGCGACTGTTGGGTTTATTATCCACGACTAGTCCAATCATTGCGATTGCACAAATGATATAGTACGCAGACACGCGCACGAGTGAGAAGATATACACCAAAGACGGTGAAATTCGCCTTGAAAAAAAAATTTGACTTGACCGGGATTAGAACCCGGTAACATGTGTAACATGCTAACACACCTGACCGGCAATCGGGAGTTCTGGGTTCGAATCCCGGTCAAGTCAAATGATTTTTTCATGGCGAATTTCACCGTCTTTGGTGTATATCTTCTCACCCGTGCGCGTGACTGCGTACCATATCATTTGTGCAATAGCAATGATTGGAATATTTTTACCGACTTCCATTAATCATTTAATTTGTAAACCTTTAACCTGTAGATTACTTTAGTGAATGAATAACAAGGTCATATGTACTAACGGCTGGAACTGTCATGTTTCTGGATGGGATGCTGGTGTTCTGTGGATCCAAGAGTTTAAATTAGCAATTACATATTAATGCTTGAGAGATAAATATTTTAAAGGAAACCCCCTTCTGTTTGCACTATGGAAGAGATTGACACAGAGGGGAAACGAATGTTTGAATCCATCTGATCATCAGTTGAGGTCATTCCTTCTGCCACTGTTGTTTCGTATGCCTATCAAATGTTTGTTTAACATCAGAGGACTAGCGTACATTTAAACATTCAGTGGAATGAGGGGTCCACATTAGGGGTACATACAGAAATAAGTACGTACCCTATTTGATATTTTAACCCTTTCAGTTTCTACTACATGACCAAATCAAAAGTGCGGTTGTCCGAGTCCACAGGGTAGCTAATAACTAAGGATGAAATATGGTAAAGGTTAATGGTGAGAACTCAATGAGGTCAGAGCTTTGCGTTGACAGCACAGCTACAAAATTTAGTCCTTAGAATTTGAAAAGTAGTGATTGAGCTCTCAAGAAGAAGGGATGATTTCTAGTCATAAGTTAAACCAAATCAAACACAATCGCATTCAACTGAAAATATCGTATGTTTGCTGGTCGCAAGAAGTTCATGTTTTTAATAAAGAGAATTATTTTTTCCAATTAGTCACACCAAGTTTCCTTTAAGTACTAAGATAAGCAGATACCATTGCGAATTAAATCATCGTTAACAGTTTCTGGGATTGTCTCAATCCCTGGAAGATCACTTCGTTGACAGTTCGTTACACCAAAGATATTCTAAAATCTACTCCCATCGGGTAAGAGACATATATTCAGTGTTACTTGGAGGGATGTACAATCCAGCCATATGGCCTTATGTAATAGATTTTACTAACCGCAATTTTATGTTTTCTCAACACGTTTCCCGATAATTAACGTGAGAAGGAAAGAGCTACGACCATTATGTCAAATATTTTACCGACAGCGTTATAAAGAATGGCATAAAAGTGAGCGACGTTAGCGAAATGAGAGAGAAAATTCCGTTTTGATTGTCTAGTGGCTTCTATGTGTAGCTAAAAATATTCCGTGCCGATTCACGACTATACCAAATAAATATTTGAATAGAGTTTATTAGAATTTTATAGAGTTAAGCGGAATAATGCTTATTGAAGGAATTTTGACCTCTATTGCTTATTTCATATTCATTTATAATTAAGTGTCGTCAGAAACTCACGATTAAAAGTAAATACGAGCGTAAAAAACGGTTGACAGAAGAATTATTTCAATATTTTGTGCTATGATGCTCTATTTTCTGCCAAATAATATAATTGGAAAATTCCAAATGTATTCACCGAACCAGATGGCGACATTCTGGATCAGCTCACCAAAAATATCCAGAATTAATTCGATGAGTCCATATGCATTATCTTTTAACTTTAATGACAAGGTGTACTTGCTAAATAAATAAAATGCAGCAAAGTTCTCAAAAGTGATTGTGATTTCAATAAAGAAATCCGACATTTTTGTATGGAGAAAAACTAGAGAAAAAAAAATCTTTGTAAAAGTCAAGAAAACTTCTTTTTACGATGGACCTTGCACGATGCATGGTACCTAGGACTAAAATGGCAGTAATATATAAAGAGACAGAAAAGTAATGAAATGTTTAATGAATAATTCGTAAGTAAATAAATGCACGGGAATACATTTTATGACAGAAAAGTGATTTAGGAGCAACACAGTCACAAATGTGACAAAAAAGTGTTTTTTTTACGTGCAATCACAGTGAAAAAGTTGTTTTTGCCTTAGTTCTCTTATCACTGGATTAGCTATTTAAAGACGCTATCACTGTGACTGTAAATTGAATAAGGAACCTTAAAACATCATTACGTAAACAGTTTATATTAGCATTTTTACGAAAAATATCTGCACTAGTGAGAAATTCTTTAATGAAAGTTTGGCGTTATAGATAATAAAATACCACTAAGCAGATTTTTTGTCTCATTTATGCTATAAATAAGTTTTCAGAGTTAAAAACAGCAGAATGGGTGGGCAAGTATTCTATACTGCCAGCCTTGGTGGCACTGGGGTAAAGCCCCGTCAGCTAACCTGCGGTCTTAAATAAAAGACCTGGCAGGGTAGGTTTATCACTATTTAAGTCATGGTAGAGTGTACTCATCTAAACAATCGAAGAGATTATCAGACAAACATGAGTAATTCAGCTCTCATCCGTGGATGACCTTACTCTGCTCACATATCTAGAAGTAGGTTGGTAGTATTTTCATTGTCTATTGATTACGTTCGGTTAACATGGAGATAAGATAAGGTACCTCGAATAAACCTTCAAATAACTGCAGGACCTGCCATACACTATTTCCTCCTTCAAACCAGTGGATATCTGACCTCCCTTCATTCCATTCATAAAGTTCAATCTCTTTCTTCCACTCTCACTTGCCCAAAGTTTTCCCATATGTCATGGTCTTCAGCACCTCTATTACCTTTTTCATCAATGCTTTTCCATTTTCTTTATTTCCTGCTGTAGCCTCCTCTGCTCACTTATCATTCCAAGCAATTTGTCGTTTGTCCTTTTCTCCATCCACCACACCTTTTCTCAACTACTTACCCAATCTCAAACTATTCAAATATACTCTCTGCTTACTACACCAGCTTTATGCACAGCTTTATTCACAAATTTACACTCCATATTAAACTTATCACCAAAATTTTCTTCACATCTTAAGGGTTACTTCCATTATGTCTCTCCTATAAGTTTATTTATTTTTTGATTATGAAATTATCATTTTCTGCTACTATGCCCATTTTACTCTACGAACTATTATAGTTAACTAAATTGTGCCGTACATTCCAATTTTTGCAGCCTCACTTTTGTAATTATTCAGCCCATGTTTAATACCGTTTTCCAATATGTCCATCAATGAATTGAATGCTTTAGATAGCTAACTAATGCCTTTTCATCAGCACATTTTTATTATCAATCAGTTCCCATCTTTCTTTTGAACTGCCCAAGGGCTCGTGGGGTGGACCAACAAAAACAACACGCGTAGGGCAGACAATTTATTTAAATTATAACGACAAGCGAGCTCGCTAAGGCGGAAGGAGAGGAGGATGATCGCTGGAAACCAGAGGAAAAGGGGCAATGGAGGGGGAGAGGTGAGGCGGCGATACCTTCCGAGGACCGGACAGCCGATGACCGTGCACAGAGGCGTCGTGCCGTTGACGAGGGGGAGCTCCTCTAGGCGTCTCGGCAACACAAGCTCGACAGCAAGACTCCCCCGAGCGCGGACTCCGCCTCCACTTAAATACGGGAGGTCCCATTGGACTCGGGGTCCATGCCCCACCAGAAAGACCGAAAGCCCTCGGCCCAGGCGCACCGCTCCCGACTCCCCCCCAGGGAGGAGGGGGTGGCTCGCTATCGGGCGAGGTGGACGGCTCGTCCTTGCGTAGCACCACCACGGAAACCACTTTCCGGAGGATGGAGGGGGGGGGGGGGCGCTCGCCAACGGGCGAGGCGGACGGCTCATCCTCCCTCCCTGCCGGCGAACCAAAGCACAGGGTGGTTTGGCACGGCGATGCGGTCGTTTTCTCTCCTCGCGACGCGCCCGCACTCTTCTTCATTTAGGATAAGGTAGGAGTGGGGGGGGGGGGGGGAAGGTTATGTTTGCCTTAGCCCGCTCAATACATGTATATGCAATTATTTTTCTCTTTTACAGTCATAAATCCTCAATTGGTATCAATGGTAAAGACCAGGAAAACATCACATTTATGAACACCCTTGAGCGAAAAGCACCACAATTTGGTAACAAGCCAGACATAGGTTTTAACAACCAGTCGTAACAACCGTGCAAGCAAAGGGAGTCAATGCTATGGCAACAGTAGCCTTCAACATTAGCGATGGTGACAATTTTTCTGCCCTCCGAGGACGGTACATGAGAACAAAATACCCCTCCACTGAACACAGCAATGAACCAAGGCCCTTCACTCAGATAAGTCCTTCACAGAATGGCTGATACGTAAAAAGAAAATTAAAAAAAAAACAAATTCCAATACCATTTCCAGATTATAAATGATATTTTTTAAATACCCGATGGAATTTTCATTATCAATGACTTCCCTCGTGCACCAGCATGAACCAAAGAAACATGCATGGTTAGAAAAACACATCGCATATATTCAAACTAACATTCTTTGTTGAAGAAAGCACAAACAAAATAAAATTCATAATGAGATGACAAGGAAAGCAGGTAAAATACCTGTCCCTTTAAAATCATAAAATCTAAAGGTTCAATGTTTCACTTACTTAACATTGAGCAACAAATCAACGGTTCGTGACATGAATGGTTTTGAAACGCACAAAAAAACAAATGACACGAAACGCAAATCTTGGTCACAAAATCAGCATTTTTAAGTTATTTAAAACCAAACTTTTCAAAACTTTTCACACGATAGCATACTTAGATTCTTACGTTGTCACCAGAGAAAGGAACAGAATAACAACTAAATAATATGGCAACAATAACAGGAAGAAAACAAAATATCGGAGACGATAAGATAGTACTCACGCCTCCAAGTCTTTAAAAAAAAGGCGAAGAACAACAAAGGGCAAAACACTTCTAACAGAAAGAGAGACGAAGAACAATAAACCAGCCAAGAAAACAACTATAGCATCAGAGTAGAAAAAGAGAAACCCGCAAGGCTCCCACAACTAGGAGGGGGGGGAGGCCAAAGACTATCACCCTTTGAGGTGAAGTAGTCAGCAGTACCAAAAGGAAAGGAGAAAAAAAAAACAAAGGAGACCAAAAAGCCTCACTAAAAATTAATACGCGCGAAGAACAACCAGTCCCTGCTGGTCACTGACAACGGCCGCCCGCTCCGAGGCTGGTATCCCGCCGGGTAGGGGATGAGGGAGTCTGAGGTTGGGAGGAATGGGACAGGAATTTACCTCTCGTAGAAAGGTTTGATTTGCGAGACGTGGCACCGTCGCTTGGCCATGCTATTTTCTAAGTCTCCTAATTCTACCGTTACCGGTCCGGTAAACCTAATTATTTTCCGTGGACCAGACCACTTGGGCAGCAATTTAGCGGAAACTTTATTGACCGCTGAACTTATCGGGTGCGTTTTGTAACTTTTTCTTTCTGTCACTTTTATTCCTTCATTTACCCTTTCCCCAACCTTTCATAGCACTCAGCTACTACAGCTTAATGTTATGGGAAATAACAAAGTCAATAAAGGTAAACCTTGTCTTACTTCACAACCTCTAACTATCCACCTTGAGTTTCACTTGGCCACCCTCATCTGCGCTTTCTGAAACTTTTACGTCAATGTAAATATATAAATATCTCTATCAATGATAAAATAATAAAGTTCCATATTTGATTTGTAAAATAGTCTTATGCTATTAAATCATGATAAATAGCTTTTTAAAATTAAATTGTGAAAAAATATTTTTGAATTCTTATCAAAGTCAATGAACAGGCCTGAACTGATTCCTGGTTGTTTTTGACTTGTGTCGTAAAATTATTTGTAAAAGATCCAGAAGAAAAATTTCGCAAAAATGGCAATGAAAGTAACCCACAGCCTTATGAACTGGTTAATAAAAGAGCATTTTATGCAGCTGCAACTCTTTGCGAGTCGTTGGACCTTCCACTCTTATTAATTAACGAAAGTGAACGAAGAAATTTAGTACCAATCCAAAACTACAGAAATAATATACTTTATAATAAGAAAAACAAAGCTTTTCGTAAATAATTGAAGAAAAATACGCCTAAAGACCCAGCTACATGTTAGGATGAGCAAGAACTACCGATGAGTAAATTAAAATAAATACAAAGCAGACTGGAGGATTTAAAGTGATTACATTTCAGCCCTACGCTAGATTCTTTGTCAAGAAGAAAAACAATTAACGAGTAAAATATCTGAGTATCTTTTATTACTGTCCAGAGTGCGTTGAGAAGCTAGCGATTCTACCAGATCTTTCAAAAAGATAAGGCCACAAGTAAAGTGAGTAAGTTGTTAACTGCCTCTCTGAGATTTATCAAGATAATATAATCTGCAGATTAAGCCCAGGAATAATAGATTGTTTCACGAGAAAATTCGACAGCGAATAAATATATTGGCAGAGGAAATATTTTGGTAATGTATTATTCATTCTTGGTCAACTTTGGTAATGTATTATTCATTCCTGGGTACGTTGCCATAAAAATTGGGTAGTCCATATTTTTTTCATTGCGGCTTAAGTGATAATTTTAGAGAGACAGAAGCTTAAGTGCTTCTTGGAATACACTTGGCATTGATTCAAAATAATGACATACTGACATATTGTGCTGCAATTTGCTGCTGAGTTGTTTTCTTCGGTGAATGAAAAGTAGACTGTTTAGGAATATTTTACAGTAAAAAAGAGATGATTTGTATTTTTTAAAGCCGTATACTTAAGAGACTTCTGGATAGTGGGAGCACGTATTAATAAAACTTGATTATATAATCAACTTAGACATTATGTAGTACCAAAACTACTGAAAGTCTCAAAACCTCTTCTTGGTTTTAGTGTCACTGATACATTTTTTCCAAAGGCTAATAAAGAACTAAGACAACAAAAATCTTCTTTACTGTAATGTAAAAATGCACTCGAGATATCAATATTTAAATATCTGGGAGGCATTTTCCAACGTAAGCTATACCATAATTGCAAAAAACTATCTTAATTTTGGGATATGGCTATGCCCTGTAACATCTCTGTATGACCGCATATCATCACCGCACGCAAGCTGTGGCGTCGCTAGAAATGGAAATTTTAACCACACGTTTAAATTGTCAAGTTTTCGAATGTTTTTTTTGTTGCCTTTTAAAAATGTTACTCAAACTGTGGATGCAAGTAATTTTAGCTTGGCTAAATGGGGATAGTAAAAGTCTATGCTATGTTATTGAAAAATGTAGATATAGAAAGTGGCTACATTACACAAAACTAGTTAGAATTAATTAAAATCCTGGAATGTTTTCATAACTCATAAAAAGGATATATATATATGCCGGATGCACAATATTTGAAAAAATATCAAACAATATCATTTAAAAGTTTTCGCTTTTCCAGCCAAACAATCTCAGTAGCTATTGCTTTTCTGTTTTTCGCAACTTCAAAACGTCCAAGAGATAGTCAATAAAACTGCCAACGGAATGATTTTATAGCCTATCTTGTAGCACATATTTAGGAGTACTGCATTAACATTTTCCCAATTTCCAACTAGAAACTGGAAAGGGGGTTTTTAGGCCAGCTGTTAACGATTTCCTCCCACTGTGCACTGGGTTTAGAGTAGTCCAATGTCGACCTCACGCACTCCAGATGTGAAGCCCGGAAGTACTTGCACCAGTACCGTAACAACCCGATCCACCTATGTTTGATGTTTTCCGCTTTGGGCAAAGGGAGAAATTTCGAGTTTTTCTCACTGTCCAGTCGGAAAACGCAGTGATGAAAGTCAAGTAAGGGAAAAATGATTTACCCATCTCTTGAGCGTATTACTTGCTTCATAAGGAAAACACAATAATGAGCGTTTACTCATAATCTGAGCTACCCTGAAGGATTAGAATTCCACTCTTCACCACAGCCTCGTGATGGAAAGATTACTGGTTAGTTTTCCCTCAGAGAAAACTGAAAATGTTGTAGGAAGAACAGGTATTGAGACACGGGAGAATGCAATGAATATTTTCCGAAGGACATAGCGGGCAGTTCGTTGGCAGTAGGTCTTCGAAGGTGGTAACATCTCTTGGTACAAAGGAGAACAGTGATTCATAAGAGTTTTATCGTGACATATACAGCAGCGGAGGGAAAGAAAGTATTTCAGTGGAATAGCGCAGAAAATAGTAAATGATTTAATACTACACACGGCGTAGAGATGAATTTTTAGCACAGCGTTTTGCACATGTAGTTTTATTTTTCACGACCATGGTTTAGTTACAGATCAACATCTTCAGGTGAACTCTGTAACAAAACCATGGTCGTGAAAAATAAAACTACATGTGCAAAAAGCTTGGCTGAAATTTCATATAACTTTTCTACTATGAAAGACTTCCACAAAGTTACGCCCGAAACAGTTTCTTATACGACAAACGGCGTTAAGATACATCCTATTTTCCGTTGCCTTTCGAGTATCGTGAGTCAACTACACATTAATATTCACATGAACGAATTATGAAACTCACTCACCATTTGAACCATCGCATGCTTTAGGTGAATGAACAAATACAGTATGGCACAGTTCACGCAAATTAATTTCATTTTGGAGGGTTAAGATTTTTGCGACAAAGATACAAAACGCAGGCATTGGCAGGGGAAGCATTTATAAGTAGAAAACTGATGAGGGGATCTCGAGAATTGAAAAAATGGCAAAGGTACGGAGAAAAACACTAATGAAGCCATAAAGCATGATTTTAGGAGACCCTTATTGGCAAGAAAATATAAAGTTATGTTTGGGAACATTTAAAAAAATTATAATAGGCTTGGAAATCGAAAAATAGCCGAGAACGGAGAATGTGTTTAATTGGCAAAGAAAAATGCTGAGAGTGCCAGTTCCTCTACAATCAATTGAGTTGATGACGGTAGAAAAAAGTGGCATAGTGAACGTGAATAGAAAAAAATGGCTTCACAAAATCAAATGCTTGGACATATTTTCCAAGGAAACTTACCAAGTGCATTGATTTACATCACATATTGACGTTTACTAGTGGAAAAGATGTAAAATCTAGGTCACTTGAGAATACGTTAAACCATTTGATTAAACTTATCTTTCGTTTGATAATGTCCTCGATGTGAAAACGGCTTCGCAACTCTCATCATTCAATAAGATAAGAATTTTTATTCCTACTTGATGTAAGAGCCATGAGAAAACTGACTTCAACAAGGGTCAACGGGGATATATTTACCAAATTTAGAAAGCATTTCATCACGAGATAAGGGCAATCTCCAACCTATAAATATAACATTAATAGAATAATTAGTAGCAGAAAAGTTTCTCGCCAAGCCAACGTTTCAAAGAACAATTCGCTCTTCATCATCAGGGCTTCGGCATGAATAGCATTGCCGAGTAACGGGGGGCAATTCGCCCTACGCACACTATCAAACATTCCACTGGCTTCTATCAATTATCCCACTGTCCCGCTCCAATTATTTTCTCAATAACTGGAAGACGTAAACTTCGCAAAATAATAACAGACACCGTTTGTTTTGAATATGAGGGCCAAAAACACTGGTAACGTACCTTTCCT
The DNA here is from genome assembly GCA_963573305.1 of Pyrrhosoma nymphula. Lineage (NCBI taxonomy): Eukaryota > Metazoa > Arthropoda > Insecta > Odonata > Coenagrionidae > Pyrrhosoma > Pyrrhosoma nymphula. Next base: position 52,718,089 of record OY754336.1, on the reverse strand, counting down.
TCTGCGTCAACATAAAACTTCTGCATTAAACTGTTGAAAACACATAGAGTATTTATAAGACGGAAATGGATAAATATTTTACGATGTTGGTGGTTTTTCGGGTTTCCGGCCAGGTCAAACTTTCCATTTTTGCCGAAGTTTCGATGAACGTCTCCTTCATCGAAACGTCGGCAGAAAAATCGAGAGTTTGAACCGTTCGGAAACCCAACGAACCACCAACATCGCTATACGCCGGGAAAGCCTTAAATATTTTATGATCTCCCGGAAAATAATGGTTGTAAATTCTTCTCGGAACCCCGACAAGAATTTACGTCTCGGCAATGAAGGTACGCAATCTTGGAAACCCTGGTAGCTGAACGCGGAGGCTACCTTCCTCCCTCGTGTACAGAGGCGGATTTAGGGGGGTGCGGGAGGGGGGCGGCCACCTCCCCCCGTAATTCCTGAATATATTGGTAAAATTGTAGTCATAAGATATTCCATGACCCCCAGACCCCCGGAAAGCAGCAATCCATCCCCCCCCCAAACAACAACCTTAATCCACCACTGCGTGTGCATAAGAGGAATCGCGATCTCGTAGCGTTGAGTATCAATAAAGAGAGAACTCAGCCATTTCAGGGGAAACTTATGTATTGACAGGGAAGAGCGAAATTGCCTGGTTACTCTTCACCAGTGTCACTACAGGAAAACGTCTGCTGAGACGATATAGGGAGATGGTTATTTATACATGAACAGGCGTCAAGACGGCGTGGCTAATTTTCCGGGGTGTCCTCCGCGTCGACACATCTTCGTACAACAGTTTCGCCGGCGCGGCGTTTCAGCAGGCGTGTTCAGGGCATTTCACTTCATGCCTGAAAACGCCTGCTGAAACACCGGCGAAACTGTCGTGCGAAGATGTATTGACGCAGAGGACACCCTAGAAAATTAGCCACGCCAATTCCACCACTCCGCGGAAGCCTTCATCAATATTTAGGCGACAAGAAGTCCTTCACAATTGGACTGGTAAAATTTCCACACTCCATCGCCTCAATTAAAAGAAAGCGATTGATTTATACTCACATATCTGTCCATTAAGTCTCTAAAACCTAGCCGCTGGTCTGCATTACCCTTTGCTGGAAATTGCTCCTACAAATTGCGGAAAATTATTTCTAACCATAAGGTGCGAATTTCTTTTTATAATTCTTCGACAATTGATAAAATTCTTTTTAATTCAAAAGACATATTACAAATTAGAAAAAGTGGTGCATATAAAACTGTGGGTGATCGATTTGGTGAGCAATACATCGGCTAATTTGGCCTTAGTATAAAAGCAGGAGGGAATGAACGCATGCTATGCCACGCTAATACTAAGGAAACTTTCTGTTTTGCCTAGTGCTTTTGCTCCTCCAATCATTTTAGTAATTTTGATGCCGTAGCCATACGTTATATGGAGACATGTTATTTTATGAACAATTTGAAATGTTTAACAGTATTAATCAACTATTTAATGATGTTTTTGTCACCCATTCATCTTTCCTGAACCTCAGACATCCTAGGCCTATGGCATAAGAATTTTGACCATCACCCATCCCATATTTTTATTTCCCTCCCAAATCACTTCTCAATTTCACCATAAACCCTCCTCCCCGCCCTCCTCTTGTCTCTCGTTCACTTGCGTGAGTCAGAGTCAACGAACCTCACCTTGTTTTTCGACAACCTCCCTTTTTGCTCAACTTCCTACCCCACCCCCAATTTTGTGATCTGTAAGGCTGAGATTCGTATAACTGTACTCTGATAATGATATAATGTGCCGAAAACTTGGTCGGTGGCTATTTAAATGACGTAATATTTACTTGTGTTTTTCTATCTTCAAGGAAGGTAACTTAAAAAAGGACACAATTATAATAGAGAATTAATTACCGACAACCAAATAACCGATGCATCATATCATTAATCAGTTATTACTAAGCTGAGGACATTTAGGCACTAAAAATGAAGAAATAGGCAGCCTAAATAGGCACTAAAAATTTCAAAATAGGCACCTAAAATAGGCGATTAAAATTTTTTTTAATCGAAGATGTGAAAACAAAAATTTAAAAACCGATAAATCGACGAAAGTTCAATTATTAACTTCGGTCCCAAAAAGTTAGTCGATACCAGTAGCAGCTGTCACTATTCTAGAAGCACCTCTATTGGAATAACGGATTCATTAAGATGAAATTTGAAGGATCCAAGAAATGAATACATAGCATCACTCACAATTATAAAAACTCGAAGTCACACAATACAGAACGGCCACACGGCCACGACTTAACCCAAATCTCTAGTATAGCCTCATTACACAATTCTAAAAAAAAACATACGAGCTTCGGCTTGGGAACCTAGGATAAGCTGCCTAACCTTTGGCTTTGGAACCAGACAGATACCCACACAAGGATTTGGAACCTTGTCGAAGAAACCAAATTGCAGGCTCAACCAAGAAACCCACCCGTGGCTGGTATTTCACGGAAATTGAGCGTGACCCATACGGCGATGGGGTTACTGGTTCAAATGCATGAGCTGGTAGTGGCAATGTCACCATGGACCAACGCAATGTACTAAAAATGTCTACATAAAACAAACAGGACGACAAACAACAGAATGCATTTGGCGCCACCATATCAACGTTCTCACCGTTGTTCATATTATTAGGGCCGTATTTGCTCGCGATGAAAAACCATGTCTACTTTTTAAAGAGGTTTGAAACATGCTCTTTCAACCGAAAATGATTCAAAAGAGTATCCAGAAGGTCTTTCTATTGTAAGAGCGGGCAGAAAATAATATATTTTTGTCGTTTTTAAAAATGTCATCCTTAACGTTATCCCTATTTTTAGGGTCTTATATGCCTGCGATAAAAACCAGATATACTTTTTTAGAGGGTTGAAATCATTCTCTTTATAATAAAAATGATCCAAAAGAAATTCAAGAGGGTCTTTTTTTGTAAAAGCAGGGAGAAAATACCCTATTTTTGGCGTTTTCACAAAAAGTGTCAAAGTTTGACTCGATTTAAAATAATGGAAAGCACTTGGAAGATAAAATTTAATATTCATAAACCATATATTGATATGTTATCATGCTCAAAGTTTTACGTTGAATATATTTTTACTTCCTGAAATATAAAAAGCCAAAATTTTTATTTTTTTCGATCCGCAATTTTTCGGGCCAGTTTCGCCCTGAATTTTCTACAAGGAGGTCACTTTTACAGTTATTTTTATTATTTTGTTTAATAGAGCTTAAAAATTTGTACAAGATAGCCAATTTTTGTGTCTCTTATCAAAATATCTCTTGAGATACTATGCCTCAAAGTTACCGAAATCTCATAGTCATACTGAAGATGGCTGCGGTACGGGATCAAGCAAATTACTGTGTATCAGCAAGTAAACAATTGGCGAACGTAAAACTTTACAAATATTTATTGGGAATATGTGTGAATGTCAATACAAAATTTCATTGAAATCCTTGATGGTCGAGCGGGGACCACCAGACCACTTGGCATGGAATGACCCAATAGTGTACCTTTAAGTGGGTGAAAAAGACGTTCGAACTTATGATACATTATTCACATTATTCCTGTCACATTATTCCTGTCACATACCTCACGTAATTCAATAATTTCATCTGCAGAGTATAATGCAGTATTTAGCCAGGTTCCCCATAATATCAATACTGGCTGTCAAGGCAGATCAACTTCAGGCATACTGCCTGAAGTTGTTCTGCCTTTAAACTCAGCAATACTGAGTGGTACCTTCAAAAATATTTTTGGCAATTGAAACCATCGTATGTACCTACGCATCACGTAAAATTACTATAATTGTTTTTCTACTCTTAAAAAAAATAATACTTTGGATGATTTTTCTTTATGCATGTTTAATGTCATAATTTCAAACTTGATAGATTAAAAAAGAAACTGAAATAACTGACAAGCTCTACACTTAAGAGAAGTTTGGTGACGTTGAGAAGAATATTGCTTTTTTAGGCCCTTAAATAGGCGAAATCAGCAGAAAAAGACATAAACAGGTAAAATAGGCATTTTTAGGCAGTATCAAATCGCTTTAATTTCGCCATAAATGATCCTAAATCAACTTATAACTTCATAAAATTGGTTTCCTGAGTAAAAAAAATAGGCATTTTAGGCAATGTCCTCAGCTTAGTTATTACTCTTCAATTCATTGGGAAATTCACGATACTTACATCATTCATGCGAATTACTACAATAGATGTACAAATCAAATGAGTTTATTGACCAAAATGTCTCAAAAAGCAAATGATGGCGACAAATATCTACTCATCTTATTCACATGGTTGATCAAAAGATTACCATCGCTCATGCAAGAATCTTAGTGGTCCCACAAAATAAGATACCACTCTTATCACGATGTCGCGGCTAGGTAAAGGAATTCCAACTCTTCAGTGCAACAATCAACTCGCTCAAGTGGCTTTGGTCAGGACTGTGGACTGTGACTGCTAGATGTACGGGTACAGAGCTATATATATACAGATGCAGCTGAAGGAGCAGGATTTGTCGAGCGTTGTTTTATTCCTCCGAGGATCTTAGCCATGCTTTTCATTATATCCTTCTTCACAGAATCTTCGTCAGCAACGTTGGCTGTTCTCACTTCTGAAGTTAGAGGAATTGTGGTTTAGTAGCGTTAATTTTAATGAAGATAAAACTCAGGATCCCTTTTCAGGGAAACTCGCGTATTTTTCAGAGAAGAGAGAAATTGTCTAGTGACGCGTTACCCGAGCCAATGTGGGACTACATCTACTGTGACGATTTAGGAAGAAGTTTTCTTATAACTGAACAGGCGTCAAGTAGTCCTTCACAATGAGACATCCCTGGCAGACGGACACAACAATTTACGAGCGAATAGGTATCCCTCCGCGCTACGTCACACAAGGAACTCAATTCAACTCCGATTTCTATAAGGCATATGTGGAGCCAGGTCGTAGGGAATGATTTTTCCACTGAAAAGGGCCTTCTAAGTTACTGCCACCATGCTTCGCTACCACAAAACTAATTCTCCAAAAGGATAAGGGGTGATAGGTTTGAGACGAGGAAGCATTCTGCGGAAATGTTCATGTGGGCTGTGGTGACTGTCTTTCCGAAGTTTAGAAGCGTGAACCACTGGGAAAGAAATGATCTTCGAAACCTGGTGTTGGAAAAGGATGCTAGATTAAATTGACAGGCAAAGTGAGGAACAAGGAGGTGTAGAAAAGAGCTAAAGAGGATGGGGTTCTGTGGAGCAGCATGCGCAAAATGTAAACTCCGAGGATTAGGACACACTCTAAGACGCGATGAATTCGATAGGAACATACTGAAGGCGACAAGGGAAGGATTAATCCCGCGAGGAATACCACGGTGTTAAAGATCAAGGAAAAAGAAGAATCTGGCTAATTGATCTCTAGGGACGTTCAAATTTATCATGGGATAGAGAAGCAATGAGAAGTGCAATTGGTTCAATCAATGGATTCAAAGATTATTCTGTTATGTTTTTATTTATTTTTATTCTTATATTAGAGTAGATACTTTTTAACAACAATGACAACATAAAAATTGGTATTAGTGTTGAGCATTAGAAAAATAAATAACTTGAAAGAAATAAACTTTTGAGAAAGAAACTGCAATAAATAATCGAATGATTTTATTTCAGGACAAACCTGCCGAAGGAAGTCATGGGTTTTCCAGATTATCCTATTCCAGAACAAGAGAAATCCTATTTACCTGCTTCTGACATCTTAAATTTTTTGAAGAATTACGCAAAAAATTTTAAGATCTATGATCACATAAAGGTAAACCTTTGACGTTCAACATTGCTAATGAAAACTTAAGATATTTGTAATTGCAAATTTTGTTTCGGTATCATGTTATATATTTGGTCATTAATCATTGTGGAATCACCGTAACGTTTTATTTTCTAGCGTTTTTCATTGAATAATTGAGTTAAAAATATATAGTTACTAAAATAGTCTTTCAGTGAGTAACATACTCTATTTGTACATTAATTACTATATAGTTTTACCACGTGGTATCAAAGATTGAGCCAGTGGGCGCCGGTTGGTTGGTCAAAGTGAAGGATTTGAGGAATGACAAGGAGGAAGCATTGGAATTTGATGCTGTGATGGTGTGTAATGGGTATGTTTATTGTCCGCAGTCGAAAAGTAGTAATAAATGTAATGGATCATGAGTTGTTAAAGGCTCTAAATAATTAATAAAAAATATTTCTTTGAGATAAAACTGAGAATGCAATAAAAGAAAAATTAAAGTGGACCTGTAATATTTTTTTTCTGGCATGAATGCATTCCATTCACAACTGATAATATAATCAAGCTGCCATTACATATAATACATTTCTATGTGAGTTTGGATTAAAAGAACTGTTCAAAGTACCCTTGGGTATCCAATGCAGCGGAGTAAATCTCATCTGCTTGCAGATAAATGTTTGGAACGACAACATCATAATCATTTGGTATTCTACAAATGGGTTGGCTGACTTCGTGAACGATTCTTAGTTTATGAAAGTTTATGGGTTTATTATCCAATTTTAGACAGATTTGTGAAATGTTCATATACCTGATTATGTATAAAAAGGGGAGTATCAGGCGTGATATGGTGGAATTTCAACAAAATGAATATTAAGTTGCAATTTTTCTCTGGATAAAGTCTTAATATGACCTAGGTTTTGATATACTACATCATCATCAGGTCAGATCACACAACTGATGATGATGTAGTACATCGAAACCTTGGTCGCATTAAATCTATATCCGTTGGAAAATTGCAACTCAATTTTGATTAGCTGATTATGAATTTTTTAGCCCATAAGGTTCTCCAAAACTCATACTTTCTTACTCCCCTAATTTTCTTCCAATCGATATTTAAAATATCTTTAATCCCTTTATTAATCTTTCCCCATTTCGATTACTACTCCCTAGTCTTTAATTAATTGATTGATTCATTGAACATTAAAAGGCAACGGCTGCAAAACTCATGTATACGATTTGTATTTTCTTTACGCCGTGATGACCATATTTCTCCTTAAAGGGCTAAACTATAATGGTGAAACATAAAAGATAGACGCAGGTACATTTTGAATAGATTCCTCTATCAGCTATTTCAATGTAAAGAACCTTTGTATTTGTTTGATGTTTTTAAGATGTTACCTTGGTCTAGATATATAAATAAAGCAGTAGCACTTTATTGTTATCCCTACTCATCGCACTACAACTTTCAACAAATCATTTGTAGTACAGTTCTCATTTTTCTGGATATCATTATCAACTTAAATAAAAAATGTAAACACTATCCAAAACTCCCAGGACAAATTTTATAAATTTCTGCTGCAACATTAATTCAATGTTTATTTTTTATCATTGTCATGTAATTTGTTCTGTATTTTAATATTTAATTTTATTAATCTTTATTTCTTATTCAACTTTATTCGTCACTGAAAGAAGTAATTTGTAAAATACACCATCGAAGGAAATATTTTGCTTAATTTTTGCTCAAATGGCTTTGTACCCGCAGTAATTTATCAAATCTATTTAAAATGCCGTTCTCCGTACCTCCGCCATCTTTTCTCGATTCTCGAGATCCCCACTTTAGTTCCCTATTACTTATAAATGCATCGTCAGCCGCTGTAATTCTGTATTTTGTGTCCTTACTACAAAGCCATTACCCTTACAAAATACTACTTATTTGCGAGAACTTTACCCTTCATTATCTAAAGGCTAAAGCCTTGTCGATGCAAATGGGAGCTAAAATTATCGACCATTCTTCAGTACATGATATGCTTTCTCGCTTATGCTTTCCTGGATGTCACCGAAAATTTTTTTCCTTGTTCATCCTAAGTTTGTACTGAAAATTTTCCTAAAAATAACCGTATTGAACTACTTTATAAATTATATTAACTATACCTATATATTTTATGCCATGCCGCCATTGCATTTAAAACCGGGTGCCTAATTCTGGAGAATCTCACAGCTATGACTGTTATCTTACAGTTTGTCTGCATTCATATGTTATGCGATCTTTTTCACTATAAGGAATGCAATGACCGCTCTAAAAAATATGCATTTATTTTTCTATAGTCATTACTCTACACCACATATTCCTCACATCAAAGGCGTGGAAGAATTCAAAGGCAAACAGCTGCACAGCCACGATTATCGCGTCCCTGAGGTACTTCGCGGCCAGCGTGTGGTTGTTATCGGTGCGGGTCCGTCCGGCATGGACCTCGCTCTTGAAATTTCACGCCAAGCGGATAAAGTGAGTCCAATGCTATCGTGTGAATATTAGTCAAGTGTTTTTGAAAAAAAAATCCACTAATCAGTGTATCAGGATTACTGTCAAACTATGAATCAGTGTTTCACCGTACGTTCTTTCACGATATGAATGTCACTATTTCAATTACTTGACGAGCAGGTATCTTTAATACTTCCTCTTTTACGCCGCTTCTTCTGTATTGGATTCCAGGTTATACTGAGTCATCACTTAACAGACCCAATCGCAACAAAATTTCCAGATAATGTGCAGCAAAAACCAGACATAATACAATTAAGTAAAAATGGAGTTACTTTTAAGGATGGTTCGACCGCAGAGGTTGACACAATTTTTTACTGCACTGGTAAGCTATTCATTTACTTTTTTTAATTTTACATTCCTAAATGGGTTAAAATGACCGCTCTGGTACCTCTAGTATTAATTCTAAGGGACATCTTTAAGTTTTATACAATAAATAAAAATAAATGTTCATTTTTCTAACAAGTGATTTCTCTTTGTTATCTATTGTTTAGGCTACAGGAACAACTTTCCGTTCCTAAGCGAAGCTTGTAAAGTGACAGCGGAAGAAAACCACGTCAGGCCTTTGTACAAACATCTGATTCATACAGAATTCCCAACCCTCTGCTTCATTGGACTGCCATTCTACGTTTGTGCTTTCTCGCTGTTCGACTTGCAGGTAAGATTTTTCAAACAAATAAGTGTTATGATAAATTAGTTCATGAGGAATTATAATTTGTAAGAAAGAGATGATCCTGTTCAGAAATTACGTCCCTCCTAATTGGAAATTTCTTATAACAGAGTCTTATAAGAACTCTATAGGACTTATAAGGTTCTTATAAGACTTAAAGAATTCTTATAAGTCATATAGAGTTCGTTTAAGACTTAAAGAGTTTTATAAGACATCTGTAAGTTCTCATAAGAAATCTGAAGACTTGTCGACTTCTCACAAAAGAGGCATGTAAGTTCTTGTAAGAAGCGTTCTCCTAGGTGAACTACTACAATTTTATTATATAAAGCCTTATATAGGTTATTATAAGTTGTCATTTAATATTTGACACTTTTAACAGCATTGTTAACACTTTTCAAGCGAAGGATTAGAACAAAAGAATGCTATGAATGAATGCCAGCTGGCATTCATTCATTGCTGATATCACACAAACTAATGAAGTTTACACTACAATTCTTTTACGATTGGAACTTAACAAATCTATCATTGGATAATACTAATATTGATAGCGACTGGCTGCCAATGTTGTTGGCTTTTTCCAGCATGTTTCAAAAGATATTTCTTCTATTCTTGAGAAGTAGAATAAACTTTTGCCTTTACCCTACAGTGGTGACGTGAATTTTTGGGACATGAGTGTTGACGTCGCGTCGGTCTCCTTGACCGATATAGACTCGGGTGAGTTTTGGAAGGCAAAATGAGTATTTATTTGAATTATCTTTAAATAAAGACTTTAAATTGATAGTTGTATTTATTTTACTTTTTCTCTACAAAAACAGACTTTTTCAACTTTTATTCCTTTGAATATTAAACCGGAATGTTTGCATAAATTAGGACTTTTTTCTTTATTAGAGCAAAAAAGCAGTTCCCAGGTATTGATGATGAGCAAAAGGTTTCATTTTTAATTAAATGTCAGAAATTATTAAGATTTGCAGTTAGTCAATATTCAGGGATTTTTCAAAAATATAAGTGGCAAACAAAGGCATCCGCATTTTTAGCATAAGGTACATGTTTCGCATAGCAAAGTTACATGTTCAAGGCAGAGAAAGGAGTTGCATAGTTTACAAGAGTATCGCGTGTTACGATTCCTCTTACTGTCACAATATATGCAGCAACCAATCTGTCCTTCAGTAGGATTAGGAGGTAGTTCTGATGGCTTAATATTCAGCAGTTCATTTATCCGCAAACGAGTGATTCGTGGGATGTTTTCCATAGATGCACGATTCCTTAGATTTTTTCTATTACGGAAATTGCAACACCTTCAATAAATTTACGCCGTACAGTGTTTTCTTTCTTGTAGTTTATAGTGTATATAACTTCAGTGTCTACTGCTGATACATTTAATAATGAATAAAACACGAAAATTTGCCAACACCGTGTTGGTTTAGGGCAGTTGTAGTTAGCGCACAACCTATCCGCTATATATACTTCACATTTTGTGTCATTTTAGGTCAACACTATACCAGGTTTTTTAGTTATTTTATCAACTTGGTCATTGCCGTTCATGCATGAAATCAAGAGAGGATTTCAATGAACTTTATTGGAATAAACGAAACTAAAGTGCAATTGATGTTTGATTTTAGGCTTTCCCAGCGAATGATGCCGATGACTTCTTCTCGGGTTTCCCACCGGGTTAAGCTCTCCGTGATCGCCGACGTTTTGGAATAAGACTTTCCTGTCATTCTCAAGGCTCTGGGCCCAGAGACTTTATAATGGGAGAAAAGTCTTCTACCGAAACGTCGGCGATCATGGTGAGCCTAACCTGGTGGGAAACCCGAGAAGAAGTCATCAGTAAAGTGCAATTTTTCCTAAAACTAAACAGACACGACTTCACTTAACGTCCTTTTTATTGAACGAAATCTTGATTTAAACCGTCATTATTTTTTGATAGTACCAACTAAAGTTAGCTGATATTTATTCAGCAGTCTCTCAAGAAGTTCAACACTAGTGAACCAATTGTCCAGGATAATATTACGGTTTGTGTAATAAATTGGTTCACACATACGTTCAACCACGGAAAGTGCGCTAGTGTCCGTTGAATACGGTCCTTGGGGTTGTTTTCCAAAGTAAACCTATAGGTTGGACGTGTAATAAATTTTAGAATCGCAAAGGGTATATATGTTTATTCCATATATGGCAAGTATGTATTGGCAAAATCCACAGCGACCTCTAAGTGCCTCCAACTTCTCGTATATCGACCTAGGCAGATAAGCTGAAATTATTTCTGCAGTTTTCAACAAACAAATCAAATATCTCTCGCACGGAGGAAAGCTTATAAATGTTACATCTTTAATCTCTGGTTTCTTTGTCAAGCGTTAGATGACGCAGCAGAAGTCTGAAACGCTGAAGTGACATGACAAGACGAAATATTTCAATTGAATTGCCTTTGGTACTAAAGATGCCTTCGGCATTTTGATGGTTACTTTTATTTATACTACGAAGCAGTAGAATTTCCAAGAGTGCTTCAATTTCCTGTACTAATAGATCTTGTGTACGTGCTGCGCCCGTAATTCAATAAAAAAGTTTCAATGACTTTATTAGTAGGTACAATGGGTATTTACGTGAAGATAATAAGCAATTACTAATGAATATATATTCCAAAATATACAATATACCTGTTAAAGTAGTAATACAGGGGGTTTTTCGTCGACTCCAGTGTCGTTCCAACCGCAGGTATGATAAATGCGTGCAAACAGAGATGACTGACTCATGGTAGAAGTATTCCTTGATCTTATATAAGGTATATGTAACTACCAAGACTTGAAATAGGAATCCACAGCATGGCAAAAGCGGCAACATGTTAATATTTTCACATAATATATCAATGCTATACTTTCGGTCTATGAGACCAGGCGTCACCACTCCGAAAATAAAATAGTATTTCAAGACGCGAGTGGTGACGCGCGGTCTGTTGGACCGAAAGTAGCAATTTGTAGCAATATGCTTGGACTAATTGTAAGTTTTCTATTCATATATTGGAAGAGCAGTGTGAAATAGGCAGTTACTGAAAAGCATGAACTGACATTATATACTTCGCGTGCGTCACCCATAAGATTAAATCTTCGGTCTTTAAGACCGGGCGTCACCACTCAAGGGTTAAATGGATTTTTTCAACCCTGAGGACCATTTAGGTGGGAAGTAAGAAAATTAATCTGCGTTTTATTTTTTATTCTACATTTCTTCATTTCTGAAGCATGGAACGCATAAAATTTTGTCTATTTCTAATAATGTAGAGAGTGGAATCTATAAACGGAAGGAAATAATAGTTCCCTTGGAAAATAATTATTTAAAATAAACTTTTGTTAATATTTGCAAATGTCATTTAGGCTAGAGTTTTATGTACACATATTTAAAATTCATGAGAGGAAATAAAGTGGCTAAGTTTGTGTAAAAATATCATGCAAAATTCTACATTTCATTTGATGTTTATCATGTAGGTATATCCGTGGAATCAGCATATATTTTGGTTCCAAGAGGAATCCTCCAGAACGTTTAAACAGCTGTAGTTTTATTAACTGTATCAATGGCCTCAACCATTCATGAGTTAAGAGTAAATAATAGTGTTTTGTACAATAGTGACAATATGCTGAAACCGGGTAGATATAGCAGTACAGAGAGGAGAACGGGGAACAAAAATTAAGATATGGACAAGAATTTCTACATTACCACGAAATACATTGAAATTATTTATCAGAGTAACCTTGGTAAAATACTGAATCTGGGACTATTAACTGATTCTTGCAAGCTTTAGTGTAACTGTTTCTTTAGTGTTACTGGGACTTCTTATCAATTTATACTGCGATGACTGAAAATAAATGTGGCCAAATATAACAACTCCAAGCCCGGAAACTGGTTTTAAAAGGCTAACTCAACCTTAACAAGCCTTTTTTGTGTGAGTTACCAGGGTAAAAAATGAATTGAAGTTAAATTAGAACAATTACGAGGAGAAGATTATAAAAGATAGAACTTTGAAATGGTAAATTAGTAAAAATGTAAACCAGAATACACCAAAAAATAAATAGATAGTATATTGCAGAACAGATAAAAAAACTCCTTCTTCCCTACGATCGACTGGTGGCCATAACAAAAGACGATTGAAGTACTAATGCAATTCATTTGTTCTCTTAAAACCCTTCCTCATGGTAGGTATCCAAACATCCCCCACATAACGGCAGCTGGCAGGGTGACATATAGATGTAGGTATTTGTTTACTTAAGGTAGTGTGAGCGATACTTTTCTCTAGTTATTGAAGAAACCATATTCGAATTTTGTATTTAAACTCAAGCAGCAGTAAGCAGTATAAAACATATATAGGAACATTAATGACGGAAAAATTGTTAAATGTAGCTGAAAGTCTTTGTCATTGCCTATATGTACACATAAAAGTCATTAACTTGACTCACTTGTCTCATACCGAGCGCTGAAAAGGCCTTCACAATCGTAGGTTTTAGCGATATTGTTGTAAGTATAGCGGTGAGTAGTCAATTTATTTTTAAAATAGCTGATGAAGCATGTCATCTGTCTACTTTTAAATTTCTGACGCAGTTTATATGCCAGAACCTCGTCATTTTTTAAAATAAATTCTCTCTGGAGCGCCTAGCCGTTCCATTGAAAAAGGCTGATATTTTATAGCAAATATCTCAAAAAGAAGTTTTTGTTAATGCCTGACATTTTGGTATCACTGGAATCATATGGATTTGGCATGGAATTTTGTATCATAAGAGGCCAAAAACTTTAAATTTTATGTGAGGTGATATCTCGTTCAAACTACATTAACGGTAAAACTTATTCGCCTTTCCCTCTTTCAGTGCCGGTTTTTCTTGCGGGTGCTGGACGGCACCTTGACTCTGCCGAGCAGCGAGCAAATGAACCGGGACGCCGTGCAGGAGCAGTCACGGCGTCGCGAGATGGGCCTGGGCACTCGTCAGGCCCACATGATGGGCCCGATGCAGGGAGACTACGACGAAGACCTTGCCCAAACGTCGGGTATTGAAGGATTGCCGCCTGTACTGACCAAACTGCACAACTTTAGCAGCCAACGTTTCCTGGACGACCTCGTCAACTACAGAAATGACAACTTCAAAATAATCGACAAGGAAAATTACGTGCTCATCAAGTAACTAAGGCTACCGGTGAACATTCCCCACTCCTTCTCGGCGAAGAACAACAAAATTAAACAATGTCGGGATGAAAACATTTGGTTCGACTTTAAAACCTACTTTAGGAACGTTTGATGGAGGTTTTAAAGGAATGAAAGATGTTTCACATGAAATGGTCGTCACGCTTTGAAACAGGTTGTGCCCGATCGTGACGAATATCCTTGTAAGTTAATGAATGGCAGCGTAAAAAACCTACGTTTTGTGTTTTCATTAACCCACTGGAGTAAAGATGAGTAAAAGATGGTCTCGTGGCAAGAATCTTGTGCCTAACAACAATTATGTGATGGAAATTTTATATTCCAACTTTTTGGGCCAAAGACTAAGAGCCTCCATATTATGCTTCATGTGGACTTATTAGGAAAGCGTAAAGAAGATGCGTTACGCTTTGGATATAATTCAATTTGATGTGCTGGTATTGGACAGATAAAAAGCAGAATATAAAATCGAAATTTACTGCTGCCATCACGACACTTCACCAAAAAGACATTTTTATCCAAATATTTTTAATGTGATGCTCATCTAATCATCTACAGAACGTAAAATATGGCCTAGGGGAGTTGAAATACATCTTAAAATTCTTCCAAAATTGACATTTTTGTCTTAATTTTGAGTGGCATTCAAATTTCGTCATAGTAGCAATTAAGGTCCAGCAATGCAACCAATTAGTCATAAATGGGAATAGTTTTCCATTTCAGTCCAAAATCTACAATACCAAAACGCAGAAAAACATAATTATCATTGCATCGTCAATCATTTCAAATAAAAAATCCTCTCAAGCACATACGTAATTTTTGTTCGAACGGGTATTTCTCCACTGATATGCTCTACATAGACCAATCACGTTGACCTGAAAACCATGAATTGGCGCAAGCCTCATTCAATAGAATGGCATTTCGTGTTCAAAAATAAGTATTTTGCTTATATATTTTATAGTCATTATTTAATCACCTAGTATAAAAGTGAATTGTTGGTACGGAGTGCGGTAAGAATAAAAAAATGTGCAAATTGCCTTGTATCCAAAGCATGAAGTACCAAAAGCAGGTGTTCAAAGATATATGGTTACAAAGCAAAAACACGTTTGCTGTCAAAGAGTACTTACATCCCTCGGTCCTGGGGCAGGGGTAAAACATTATATAATGATCAAGCCTATCAAATGATGTGAATGAAAGTGGTGTTGCCAATTGAAAATTGGTTTTAAATACACTTATAACACCCGAGTATCACATGTAAAATCCCAAACTGAGACGGTACTTGCATGAGCATGAATTAAAATGGGACAATCAATTGGTTGTTTAGTAATTTTGCAAATTGACTGAGGGCTAAGTTCAATTAGGCCATATGTGATTGGTAGTAGAGTGGATGAATGACTGATTTTTGTATAAACTACAGAAGGGTGGAGAGGAATCCTGCATATGCATTAGCCCACTGTTTAAGTTTATACTAAAACGTTTGACGTGCGAGGGTTTTGGGTAGTAAGGCGAGGTGGTGACGTGCTTGATTCCCCAATTGAAATACATGTTTTTAAATTCTTTCGCATTGAATACACTGGTGTTACTAGATAATAAGGTTTTTGGTAATCCGACTATGGCAAATGTTGTTTCGGCTATTGTTTAGGCACTGAATGGTCACCCCAGACGTCCTGTTCCTCATGGGAATAATAGTAAAAAAAATTAGTAAATGCATCAATAATGGCAGGGATTACCTTATTGCCTGATCGCGTGCGTGTGAGGGGGCCCATGAAGTCAACGATTATCTTCCCCGACGGCTTAGATGTTACGTGAGGGGAATGATACCCTACCTGAGTGTTATTGGCATTCGGGGCAGGATTTAACGTAACTCAATATGTATTGGTGCATATTGGACCATTAAAACTCTCGTGATACTTTTTCTTTTGATTTTTGATATCCCAGGTGGCCTCCCAGTTCCGAATCGTGGAAATATGCAATCACCATATATTAGAACATCTATAGGAACATATATTATATCATCTATAGAAACATACATTAGATTGCCCTTCCCTTTACGCCGTCGAAATACATACAAATTCCGGCATATTTTCAAGTTACTCACATTTTCCCCCCGATTAAGTCTCTCGAATAATTTATAACATTCAGGGTCCCTAAGCTGGTGCTCAAGAATAGACGTAAAGGCTATTGGCGTGTCTTGTAATATTCAAAGTTGAGGACGATATTTCTCATCGTCAATTTGGAGCTCCTCTGGACGAAGGTCCTTCTGGATACATTATATTTCTGTATGTAAAGATCTCGTCAGAAAGCTGGGAGAATGACAGCTGGCACATGCCAAACTGCCCACTTATCAATTGGATAGGTTATTTGCTCTGGTTTTTTTCGTTTTTAAATTGTGATTTTCACGACTAGTTTAAAATTTTATAATACCTACAAACAGGTGCGTAATTTACGTACTTGAAAATGGGCTTTGCCCCTAATGCATTATATTGAACTACATTATTTTCCACAATTAAATACGTACCTAACTTGAGGCTGGTGTCCTCACAACGATCTCATATAATAGCCATATTGGTACCTACTATGCCGACCATGCCGCAATGGGATGCCGTAAAAAATGATGGCATGGAAATCGCCGTGTGACCCTTCTGGAAATATGATTTGCATTCTTAAGACTCTATAGAAGGCACATACAGTTAAGGTTAAATAATAATAATATTAAGAAATTCACTCACCTTGCAAAAACTCCCTTATTAGGATGGTTGGACTCGCTGACCTGCGGACGAAGCTCAACTCGGATACGAAACACCGTTTTTGGCAGTGTTATAGACAGGATTTAAATCTCTCTATCGATGAAATCAATGAGGAATTGATTATATTGAGTGATTAAATGAAGGTGATAGATGAAATTTGAGTAAAAATTGTTACCGTCTTTGGACGGTAGGTAGAAGTGAAAACTTGTAAAATGTGTTCTATAGCTATAGCACACACTCTCCTAAGCCTAACATATTCGTATGTACTATATATATATATATATATATATATATATATATATATATATATATATATATATATAAATAAAAATAAACTTTGCCACAGGTGGGGCGGAAATAAATATAGAAACACAAAAAAGAAGAACACTCACACACTATACGTTCTGATATTTCGACATATAGATATATATATATATATATATATATATATAATATCTTCTGAGAAACCGCACTCGGCGAATAAAAACATAAAAATTTATGTATACTTTTAAAACACAGGCAGACGAAAATTAAAAGGAAACTCACAGAATAATTTGCGGACGTTTCGACGGGCAAGCCGCCATCGTCAACGACAAGAGCAGGGATGTGAAACGTAACCGAACCTCTGAAGCGGTACGGTTCCACGTGAAACCGAACCTTTTTCTCGGTAAGAGAGCGGTTCGGTCCGAACCGAACCGTGTCTGCAAAAGAGAAGAGGTTCGGTTCCAGCTGAAGCGGAACCGGCCGTAACAATTTGAACCGCTTTTGGAGCGGTTTTTTTCGGTCCAGTGGCGGTACAGGGGCGCAAGGGGAAGGGGAGCAATCCCTTTGGCAGGGACTGTGAAAACTGAGATATGTAATATGACACGTAAATGCTGCTGCTCGCTGCTGCGTTCGAGTATAAGGGTGCTATCTTAGAATATTGAATAATATTTGTTATTTTCCTTCTCAAACCACTATTTTGATCGTTGGGTGTTTTACTCCTTTCATATTTTCCGCTCCCTCCGAAACTTTTACTATAAGACGACCACTCGTAAGCGTTCAAACAACAAAGCGAAACAAAACAACTAAGGGTTCCACATAGCATCGGCGATTTTGCTGCAGCTGCATGTGTTGGGCGGTATTCCCCTTTCAAGATTTCTCTTTGTTTATTTACGATGGTGGATTAGGGTGTCCCTTGGTGTGCACCACTCAGTCCGGCTCGCTAAGGTCGGAGGGGGGGGGCGAGAAGAGGTAAGAGGGTGAGGAAGTATAATAGCACGCTGTAAGTGGCAAGATTTAGTCGGTACGTTTGTATGTACATTGAGGACAGATTTCTCGGAAGTGCCTTCGGCATGTCATAAACATGGGTGTGAGGGGTGAGGTTTGTCATTACTCGCTTCCGAACTGAAGCCGAAAACAAATTTTAGTTAGCTTGACAGGGTTCATTCACGCCACTTATTGCAGATCTTGAGAAGAATATTCTACCAAATGCTCAAGTTAGTTTAATTTTTTACTGGTAATTTGAATTTTAGTGCCAAATTGGTGCCAAAGAAAATATAGTGATCCAGAACGATATGAACTATTAAGTGCCGACCTTGCAGCTCCTACCACGCAAGTAAGCGTTGAAAGGCTTTTTTCACACACAAAGTTTATACTGCAATCAATAATAAGCAGATTACGTTTAAAAATCGTCAACGACATTCAATTGGTCAGATGTAATAGAATATTCAAAAGAAAAGAAGAAAATCAAGATTTGTAAGTCACTAAATTACATTTTTGGCATAAAGTTTTTGTAAATGTTTCATTGATTTCATGTCCTTTCCAAATACCTATGATAACACCCTATGATGTCCATACTTGTATAAAAAAATTAGTCGCGTATGTTCTGCCACGTCCTTTGATGTTGAACTCATCAGAATAATGAGCTGTCAATGAGAAAACCTTGTTGCTTCCATAAGATTTTGATGACAAGGTTTATAACCATAGGAACGAGCAGTAAGTAGGATCAGGGAAACCCAGAGAGAATTCCGAAGCGAACACGCTTTTGCAACAAAAGAGGGATGTCCTTCTGTAGGGTCAACTCCACCGCGTTCATAGCATGAGTCTTGAATATGTGCTGTGTGCGGCCTGGGATTCCCAGCCTGAGTATAACGGTAAGGTGGGTGGAAGGGTCGAAGACCGTCCTAACACGTGTTCGTGACCGTCCCACCCCTGAGGCTCATAAAATGACCGTCCCTGAGAGGGCCACAAAATATTCAATAGACAGATGATAACAGCGCATCGTGTTTGGTTTGGATCTCAGTTGGTTGCTTATCATAGGCTTCATTCAGTTACACTTTGCTCAGTGATCACTTGATCATGACGTCATAATCACTTAATGTGAGAGCGCCGATATGGGTGTGCCGAGACTCTCACTTGTTTTCCTCCCTTCTGCTCACGAGAGATTATCATGGTGATCGGTGTTTTTCTCCACTCACCAAATGGCGACCGATCACAGCCGTGACGTCGTTTCATTCAGTCCCAAGACGTCACAGCGCTCACTTGATCCGTATACCAAGATTATCGCTCAGAGCGGCAAAATGCACCCAACCTTCTTTTGGTAAATTTTACTCCGTACCGTACCGTTTTTCCTAGTTTGGAACCGGAACCGAAACGATTTTTTCGTTTCTGAAACAAGATTCTCAAAAACGGTTTGGTTCCACGTTTGTTACGAACCGATTTTCGTTCCAAGCGCTTTTGTTACAGAAGAGGTTCGGTTTCATGAACCGTTTCTTTGGACCGAACCCTTCCAGAAGCGGTTCATGGAACGAAATTTCGTTACGTTTCACATCCCTGGACAAGAGACTAACTAGTGGTCTGTTACATCGGGTGGGGGGGGGGAAGCGGAACAGGAGAAGGGAAGGGGACTGGTGGGGAGCGGGAGCAAGGGGTTGCTATTGGTCAGTGGGCCAAGTTAAGCCCGGGCGATTCAAATGCTCTTAAGAACCAGATGAAAGCCATCTCGCGAGTCCTCAGTTCAATATTAGTTGCTGATTCGGGGAGGGCTTCTAATATAGAGAGAGAAACATTTATTGAAGGTCTTACGATGGGAAGCGGTATGTTTAGGAATGGGATCAATGAAGGGAGGGCATGTGGTGGAGTGGCGGTGCCCATTCATTCGTATTGAAAGCGGAGTAGTACATACATTCGCCAACATAAAATGCCGGGCAGAAATTGCACGAGAGACGGTAAACGATATTTGTGGAAGTGCAGTTGGCTGCTGAGGAAGATTTATTGGAAGAGGGCGTAGCAGAAGAGCGTAGGAGGGAGCAACATTTGCACCGAGGACGGTTGCAAGTTGTGGAGAGTGGCGGAGAGGGGGCGGTCGGTTGAAGGGTGGGTTTCGTAGATTTTAAGATATCTCGCAGGTTTGCGGGACGCTTAAAAAATACTGTGGGACATGAAGGTAATAGGAGGGCAGTGGAATTATTATTCTTTAAAATTGGGTATAGATCGCGGAGGATGTTTATGATTTTATGGGAGCCAGGGAAGAATGTGGTGATGAGGCTGAGTCTGTCAGGATGGTGGGTTTTGGCCCGAGGGGTGTAATTGGCAGAGGGGGGCAGGATTTGATTGGTAAGAAGCTTTTTGGTGTACTCACGTTCTCTGAGGGAGTGATATAGGTTATCGGTGTATTGTTGAAGGGAGTGGGCGTCGTTACAAATTCTGTGGCCGCGGACAGAGAGGGAATATGGAATGGAGCGATTGGTATGTGGTGGATGGCAGCTAATAAAATGAAGGCAAAGGTTATGGTTAGTGGGTTTTTTATGGACGGAGGTGATGAATTTGTTGTTTTTTAGTAGAATATTAACATCCAGAAATGTGATGGAAGAGTCAGAGACGGAAGAGGCATCACACTTGCAAAAACTAAAGCACTCCATGCTAATCACCCAGTTGAGATCTTCATCCACCACATACCAAACGCTCCATTCCATATTCCCTCTCCGCCCTATATATATATATATATATATATATATATATATATATATATATATATATATATATATATATTGTAACCGTTCCCGATTGGACGGTTGCAATGGGTTTGTGGAAGAGGCGGTTTTGTGCTGTATATTGTGTTAATTTTAAGGTCATCGCTGTGTGAGTGAATGATTCATGTGTGTTCGAGTGTGTGAGTTCCCTGCACCACGTTCTCCCCCCCCCCTTTCTTAAGTGTATCTCCGCCGTTCGGCGGACGACCTTCCCTTTTCCCCCCCCCTCCATCCACCGCTCATGCTTTGCAAGTGACTGTGCTTCGAAATATAATGCGGCCTGCGTCAAGTGAAGCCACCTCCCCTTATCCCCCTATCCCCCCCCCTTCTCACCCCGCGCGCTAGCGCATATAAATGGCAGAGGATGGTCGGGGCGGGACTTACTTACATGTGATGGTTCTTGTGGTGGCGGCTGACACCCAAAAATTAGGAGGGCTGAAACATTGGTTGGAGAGCGAGAGAGACGCATTGTGCGGACGAGGAACGGCAAGGGAGAGACGACCGACGCATAAGGAAGCTGAATTTAAGTCGTGTCCAGTAGCGGTCCCAAGGAATCCGTGGCCATCGCCGTCGCCTGTCTCCGCTCAAGTAAAACCAACTACATCATCAGCTGCTACGTGCAGAGCACGGGGCGATCATTGCCAGCGCCGCCGCAGTTGCACCAGTTATCCCCGATAACGATAAGTACCACTTATATCCCGCCCGCCTAAAACGGCCATTCCTAGACCAAAGAAGAGCCCCCCCATTCCCAATCCAAGAAGATTAGTCCTATTATAGTTCAAAGAAGAGATTCCCCAACCCAAGAAGAAAGTGCCCCAAGTTTCGTACTGTCGACATATTTATTCCCGTGTTTTTCCCCCCTGGTCCCGTGTGAATGTGTTTAGTTTTCAATTGAGGGTGCGTGATTGTAGAAATTGTTAAGTTCAAACCGTTAAAATATTGTAACTTTTCCCTAGTGATTCTCGAAATGGGAAAAAGGACCTTGAAGGGTAAAACTGTTTCATTTGATTGACATTTTGCGAATGTTCGCCATGTATTGTTGCAATTATTACGCATCATAATTTGTTTTGTTTAAATTTAGTTTTAGATTAGTATTTAGTGTTATTCTCTGAATTAAATAGTTCGATATTGCAAAAGGATATTTCCATGTTTTACTGTCTCTGCCCACAAACCTGTCCTCGCGGAACCATCCGTTCGCCATTATGCATTAAGTCACTTCGAAACCCCGCGATCGTTGATGAACCCCAACCCATTTGCTCAAAAGCTTAGTCGGCATCCCTCTTTCCTCCCCGCCTCCCCGTCCCTGAATTCCTTTCCTCCCACCTTTCCTCCCATTTCCCCTTCCCCTTACTCGTGTGGACACGGGTTACAATATATATATATATATATATATATATATATATATATAGGGCGCGCATTCTATTTCTTTTCTCTTCGCCGTACTATATTCGTATGTGCTATAGATAGTGGGAACGGAACGCTTAAAATTTAACGCTTCGAGTGTCACGCTTTTGCGTTTACTCCCATGGAAATCAAGCCGAGAGCAGGCGTAGAGTAGACGCTCCCAAGAGAAGTTTTCACTTCAAAAATGAAAATTGCCTTAAAGAGAAGAGCAAACTATGGTTCGAGCACTGAAGGCCCCGTCACACGACAACTATGGATATACAATAGTGCCTTCTATGTACAGACCATGTGTATCCGAATATTCTGAAGTGCAACCCTAATATATTTTGACTAGTCAATTGTCAAAATTGAATTTGAAGATAAATCTGGGTAATCAGGGCATATTTTTATTTTTTTAATTATATTTTGCGTGATATTTTGCATGAGACCTCTCAGAGACGTCTCTGAGACATCACTCTAAGTCAATTTTACGTTTTTAATAAATCGTCCTTTTTTCATGTTAAAAGTATTTACAAATGTACAGGATTGATGAATAAGGGTGGTTAAAGGTTAAGGAATCTGAGGGTAAATAAAAATTTTATCGTGATATTTTGCATGAAACCTCTCAGAGACGTCTCTGAGACATCACTCAAAGTCAATTTTTCTTTTCTAATAAATCGTTCCCTTTTTATTTTAAAAAGTATGTACATATATACAGGATTGAAGAATAAGGGTATTTACAGGAATCGGAGGGTAAATACAAATTTTATCGTCTCATAGTGATCTCTCGGAGACGTCTCAGAGACGTCTCAGAGACAGTCTCTTCTATGTATGATGTGGCCGCAAGTCTCCCGTGCGCTAACAATATATCGTTCTGATTTTGTTCTGCGCAGTGCCTCGCGGCCGTTTCAAAACCCGTTTTCGTCCAGGTTTCCAGCATATGTTTTGGATGTTTTCCCCTCGTATAGGTTTCGCCGGGTATACGTGCTTCAAAGGGTTGGTTGATCTATGCTTGTTGCTGCGCAGTAGTAAGATAACAAAAAAATAACCGGTGTATAAAGAGGCCATTCGATAAAACTCGTCTGTTACCCAAAATTCAAGGTTATTTCAAGGTTTCCAAGGGTAAAAAAAAACTTATCAAGTATGTTTCAGACCACAGTTGAGAAGATGGAGTCCCTTGTGGGCAAAAATTGGTTATCCATTCGAATCAGAAAATGGTTCTTTAAAAATTGCAATGAAAAGTACTAAAGCTATACCACACCAAATTGTGCGGATTTGAGAAATTACACAATAATTCGGAGTTTTAAGCAAAGTAGTTGAAGTAGGACCTGATATTATGAAGTTTTGCCAGATAAGTGTTCAGAAAACTAAAATTCTTCATAGTGTCTAGATCAAGGAAAGCTACTCACTTCTTGGGATATCATCAAAAGGAAACCTTCTTTTTCCTGTAGTCAGCTATAGGAAAAAGGTTTCCTATTCATGCATGAATAGGAAACTATAGCATGCTATAGGAAAATTTCTCATAACTATAGTATTATTTCTCATTCCTATAGGAAATGTTCTCATTCCTATAGGAAATTATTCATGCTATAGGAAAATTTCTCATTCCTATGGGAAAATTTCTCGTTCCTATAGGAAAATTTCTTGTGCCTATAGGAAATTTATTGTTCCTATAGGAACCTTTATTGTTCCTGTGGGAAACTTTAATTCCTCTACGAATTGTACATAATTCCTATATAGTATTTTCTGAAACACTATAGGAAACCAATTGGGAATTTTCAATAGGGTTGGACTATAGAACTATACCCCATAGTGATTATATGACTATAGAACTATACCCCATAGTGATTATAAGACTATAGAACTATACCCCATAGTGATGAAAGGAATATAAAACTATACCCTATAGTGATTATAGAAAGTTCTATAGTGGTTATAGAATTCCTATAATCACTATATATAGTTCTATAGTATTTTTTTCTTAGGGTACACAATGAGTTGAAAAAATCTACAACAAAGTTCCGACATATATTATTTATAAATAACAGGCATTAGTGTGTTTATTTCACTCTATAATAATACATTAACAAATGTTACAAACAAGTGTTGATATCTCTAATTTTTAAGTTCATAAAATCATGTGATAGTGCTGCCTAGTAAAAAAATAAATATAAAATAAATAAAATGATAATTATGAATGAATCATAAAAATGTAAACAACTGATATCAACAGTTTGCAAATATCAACATGTGACACAAGACGTAGGGCTCCCTTTAATAATGAGCACACTATAGTGCAATAGGGCCTTCAAAGCAAAAAGGTTTGTTTCTTGAGTGTAAACCAAGTTAGGCTAACCAAGCATACCACACCAATGGTGTGTTCACAGACTTTGCTGTAGGAAAAAGGTACATTCTCTGCAACTGTGCCCCTCAAAGGTGAGCGAACAAAACAACTGTCATTCCAAATACACGGGCACTTCTCAGTCATATTACATTACATTAACACTTGTCCTTGAAGATAAATGCACATAATATTTAAAATACCTTCTAATGAAAAAACATAATAGTGAATTAACATGCACATACATATAAATATAGTACATAACCATTCTTGATGCTTCATAAAAATATAAATTTCCGTGTAAGAGATTCCAATATTAAATATTTCCAAATCAAGAGAGAAGATATATCAACACGTAGATATATTAATGGAGGAGATTAAACTTCCAAATAAATATCCCCACGGAAAATCTTTCTAAAATCACCATATCTTCTTTTGTCTCTTCAATTTCCTGATCATTAACTTAAATTCATACCTGTAAATAAAAAAGGCAACAATTACATGGGTTGAATTAACTGAAACAGGATAATTCACACACAGACTGCATAAAATATAACTCTCTAAAAAGTAATTGCAACTTAACAAAGTGAATCTTATAAAAGTAATGACAATATATTGCTTAATTATGGTCAATAATATGACTCATGGGGATAAAAACAGATGTCTATCTTTCACAAAGACATTCACATTAACAAAAGTATTATAATTAAGATTTTTCAATTTAGTAACAAGGGAAAAGTGAGCAACACACCGTTTTGTGATAAACAGAAGGGACAAGGGAAAAATCTGATCGTGGGCATAATATGTATAGCATCCCACGCAAACGTTATGCCTAGTCCACCACAGGTCGCCAGCTCTAAGCATCAAACAGAGGTCTATTCATCCTAATCTTCAATGGGGTCCACGATTGAGATTGGCCTTGGTCTTTGGTTGGTTAATTAAATGTTTAAATCACCAATGTATTAACTTTTTAAATGTTTGCCATTTATATGCATGGACAGATTACGGGACAACAATCTGATGCCAATGTTTGTAGTTTGAAGGTAGGCATTGGCAAACTTCACTTTGGTGACGGAAGATGATGACCAAAGCATTAATTTGGCACAATGGTGATCGTGGACGCTCACCTCAGAATGCATCTGAATTTGTACTGTATAAAATATTAAAGCAATCACCCGCTTTGCATTATCATCTGCACGTCATAAAAATGATAGCCACTACTTTGAAAATCACAAAGGCATGAATGACATGAAGGAGGCCAGATTAAAACTTTCCTTCAATTTCATGCAATTTCATGTCATTCAAACTACTTCAGCTTGCTTCAAAAAACTCTTGTCAGCGTCAACATACATGGCAATCATTCAAAGAGTGGATGCCTTTTTGTGTACCAAGACAAAATATTTCAAAGCCCATGTTGGTGACCCCCTGTAGACAGGTGATATACAAAAGGTGTGGCTGCTCCGTGCCTCGGGAGACTGATTGCAGAGCGGAGGGACGAGGAAGTGAAAATGAGGAGGAGGAGAAGAGGTGACTCTTTGGAGGATGTCAAGCACACACTGTTTTCATTGGAATGTCAATGGGCAGTGGACATCACAGAGAGCTTAAATGATTTAACAGAGTAAATCCAATTGAAAGTTGACAAATGTTCAACATGCATTGACAGAAATCCTTTCTTTTTGGAATCATGAATCATAAAAGGACACAAAAGTACAAGATATGTAAATTAAAAAGGCAGACTATTACATATTTTGGTGTAAGAACATGAATAAATGTTTCCTACCTTCACTCATCCAATGATCTTTATCTTTGTGGCTACAAGGCTCCCAGGGTTTGTTTGATTGCATCGTATCTGGTCAGGGATAGAAAGGAAGA
Organism: Pyrrhosoma nymphula; assembly: GCA_963573305.1. Classification (NCBI taxonomy): domain Eukaryota; kingdom Metazoa; phylum Arthropoda; class Insecta; order Odonata; family Coenagrionidae; genus Pyrrhosoma; species Pyrrhosoma nymphula. The sequence continues at coordinate 52,691,582 of OY754336.1, read as the reverse complement.
ATGGGGAGAGTTTTATGTACCCTGTTAAAAGTTTCCCCCCTTTTCCAGGGTAGTTCCCCCCTGTTCCAGGGTAGTTCCCCCCTGTTACCTCTCAGGAACCAGGGAAAACAGTGAGGGGAACCTGCATGTTCCCAGGAGAAAAGGCAACGCTCTGCGGAACCTTTGCATTCCTGAATGAAAAGGGTGAAACCTTAATCCAGTTTCAAGTTTATCAGAAAAAATATTTAGAAACCTATAGACATTTGAAATGGGAACAATCACACATAGGACTGAAGGAAATACCAGCACAAATAATGGGTAAATTGGGGAGCACCTGTTCATAAAGATGCATTCGTATAATCCTCCATACCAATGATAAGGGAAACTCAACGATCATTCGTATTAGTGGGAAATATGGGAACTGAGATGACGGACTTAGCACGATCGGAAAATGTCCGCCTTTTATAAGTACATTTAAAAGGTACCATTAACGCTTAAATTTCAAATGACGAAAGCGTTGAACTTGCGTTTTATAATATGTAAAAAGTAATTTGATATTGCGTTTAAGAAAATAGTTCTATGTTAGTATTAAAACCTCTTGTTATTTTCCATGACTTTCGGTAACACCCGCTATGAGTTTTGCTTTCATAATTCGCGGTCTTGGCTTCGACCAGTGAGGGAGAGATCGATTTTTCTTGCGAGCGATTAATCGGTGTTGAAAATGGTGTCTTACATACATGGGTGGTATATTTGCAGTGTTAGCGCTACGTATTTTGATTTATCTCAGCGAGTTTATAAAACGTGATATTAGGAGGAAAGATTAGCTAATGGTTGAGGCTGACATATTTCCGGAATATTCTTCTTCTGCCATTGAAAGAACAAGGTAAGGATTCCACATACTCTTTGGAACTTAAGAAACCAAGTTTACGCCTTACTACGCCTTCATTACACAAACAATTATTTGTATAAGTGACGTACCATGAGTACTCTTCGACGCAAAGGTGGCGGAAAAAAAGTATAAGTGAAATGGAAATTGAGTGGATGTTCAATTCCGACGAATCGTCTTCTAGTGTTGACCTCGGAGGATACGAAGACACCTCTGAATCAGAGTTTTCTGAAGAGTCGTGCTCCTCAGCGGAATCTGATGACCATGCAACAACTGTTACAGGTGTGTGCTCCCATTCGATGTTTTATAAGTTATTAGAATTTTTTTTTAGTCTAGCTATATTTTCCAGCACCTAAGTCAAAACGGGTGATTCTCCCAACATTATTACACTGTTTTTGGGGATTTATTTATTCTTTTCATGACTTGGTTGTCCACCATAAATTTATTTTTATATCAATATTGTCGTACAAAATTGCAATAACTCTATGTTATATATTATTCTGCCATTTTCATTAGTACCAATTTACAATTTTATTCATGATTACAATTCATCTAATTAAATATTTTTAAGCTATTTATGTCATGATCATTTCGTCAGCTAAAGGACTTATGATATAATAATAATGAAGTAGCTGAACTGTGATTCTAACTCCATTTGGAATAATATGATACACTTTATTACTCCCATTTTTGTTTGTAGATGAATCCCAAAATGAAATCAGCCCTAATACTAATGTTGGTAATGATACAACTACGCTAGACGGGTGGGGTCAAACGGTTGGTGCGCAGCTTGTGACTCCGTTCACTGGGAAAGAGGCGATAAATCTCAGACGTGACAGAAGCTCGCTAACACCTTTGGATGCCTACCAGTTGATGGTCACTGATGACATCATAGATTACATGGTGGAACAGACTAATATCAATGCCAATAATTACATTGCAACCCACCAGCTAAAGCGCTCTAGCAGGGTAAAGACTTGGATGGACATCAGCAGGAAAGAAATGAAAGAATTTTTAGGCATTCGCATATGGATGGGGCTAGTCAAAATGCCTCAAATAACAGATTATTGGTCTGAGGCCATTATTAATCAAAATGGTGTGGCTAAGAAAGCCATGTCTCGTAATCGCTTTCAGATTATTCTAAAATTTTGGCCCAAATGACCCGATCCTAGGGCGTCTACATAAGATTCAGCCTCTCCTGGATATGCTTGAGATGCGGTATACGGAAGTCAAAACACCTGGGCGGTTTCTAGTTATCGATGAGTCAATGGTGCCCTTCCGTGGGCGTCTAATATTTTGACAATATATGCCGTTCAAGGCAGCAAGGTACGGTGTAAAAGAATTTAAACTATGTGACCCCACAGGTTACACCTTCAAAGTAATTGTTTACGCTGGGAAAGGTACATGTACTGCCGGCACGGATCTCACTCAGTATGGCTACGCAGATAGTCATGAATTTAATGGATCCTTATTTGGACCAAGGTCGTGTGGTGTGCACAGACATTTACTATACCTCCATTGAGCTTCTTAACAAGCTTTTAGAGAGAAAAACACATTTTGTGGGAACCGTTAGAAAAAATAGGAAAGGGCTACCAAAAGAAGTTACGACGGCTAAACTTCAAAAAGGAGGCATACACGCAATGGAGAACAGAAACAATGGAGCTACAGTCATGAAATGGAAAGATCAGCGTGATGTGCTTATGATCTCCACCACCTTTCCAGCCACAATGACGCAAACGGGAAAGCGAAATCGAAGAGGAGAGATGGTTACAAAACCAAAGATGGTGATAGAGTATAACAAAATAAAGGGTGGAATTGACATAGCGGACACTCTTTCATCTTATCACTGTACTCTCCGAAAAACTATAAGGTGGTACCATAAGGTGGCAGATGATGCTCTTTTTGGAACCTGCATTGTAAATGCCTTTCTTCTTTGGAATGAAACACGGATTCCAGGGGCTCGATTGATGTCTCTGCAGCAGTTTTGGCGAGAAATCGTCGAGAAATGGCTGCACATTCCCAAGGATTCTATTTATAGGACATCAAAAAAATCCACCCATTACCTGGAGAACACAGAGAACACTGAAGGAAAACTTCTAAGGTAGGTGCTAAAGACGACGAGAAATTCTTAACATAAAGTTAATATTTAGTCGTTTATGTAGATAGATAACTTTTCTTCTTTTTAGAAAAGCCCGTGGACGCTGTCGTGGATGCTACAAGGAACTTATCCGTACGAGGAGTCGCAAAGTCGCCCTCAGCAAAGCCAAACGAGTTTCGACAAGATGCATGACCTGTCCGGACCAACCGTACCTGTGCCTTCCGAGCTTCAAGTCTTTGCAAGAATCATCTCCGGATACGACACCAATTTCTGGCTCCTCAATGTAATCTGTAAATTACGTTTCATGACCCTCATTGGCATAGCAATTAATTGTGGCTATGTAAAAAATACCGATTAAAAGGATAATTTTACGCAGAAATGTGTAGAAATGTTTATTCTAAAAATTACTTTATTGTATGCAAATTAGATTAAAACTTTTAATTATGGTTCAAAATTTTTGAGTCGCCAAATGGTGTCTCATCAAATTTAAGGCATGAACAAAAGTGGCGAGACGCCATATGGCGTTGCACGTGACTCCAGTCACGATCGGTAGAGCATAATGTAATATACATATATATACAAAGATAATGTACTAATTCGCAGGGGTTTGCTCAAAATCGCAATTGCCGTTTTATAATATAGTCGAAAAAATTTGCTTGGCACATGTGAAATAGTAGCTTCATTGAAGCCCGGCAGAGAACGTGTTAATAATAGTTTACACCATTCTACAAAAGACATCGAATGCCGACCCTCTGGCTCCAATTATTCTTCGATCCTACACAACGTGACATGATGGCACGATTTATGAGATTAGAAATCAGTGTAAACCATTACTGGATGGAAAAAACGGCTCTGAAACAAAAATGTTTACAGAATGATTAACATCCAAAAAGAAGCAATCCAAAGCATTTCTTTTATGATAAATTAATGACACCAGCCACCTAGATACGGAATGGAATGTGAGACACAATAAAAGACGGTGTCTACAAAATTATTCAGGTTTGTTGTTTTCAAATATTACAAATGGCATCAACAGCTGGGCCTCCGATTCAGCCGACTCATTCACCTCGTCTTCGTCGAGTAGCTCACCCACCCCTGCCAACACCGTATACTTTTCTGGGTTCACTTCGCGAGGCCGGTGGTATCTCATTCCATGATGAGCAGATTCTGACAGTTTCTTCCCCATTTCTCGGCTCGTATTACGGCTTGGGATCGTCTTACTCCAAAGCTCGCTGAATCGAAAGACAAGAACTGCTAATTCCCCCGCGTGACCATCCAACACCACCACCCATCTCTCTAGGTGGTGTTGGGCCATCTCACGCCTCCCTTGGCCGTAACGTCTTCTCGCTCAAGATGAAAAAATGTCACTGCTAATTTTTGGACAAGACGAAATTCCTGAGCGCGAGACACGATCAGCGAGAACGATATGGGAAAAATATGGGAGAAATGGAATATAATTTAAACAGCCAGACAATCTTCGGTTGCATCCACATATGACTAAAGTCCTAGTTGCTAACAGAGGAAATAATGATGTGAGGATTATGTTGGATAGAGAATTAGGTACTAAAAAATTGATAGAGTTTGACTAGGTACTTAGGAAGCAAAATAACTTCTGATGGAAGGAGGAGGTACAAAAGATTAACAGGGGAGAACACTGGGAGCAAAGATTGCATTTAACAATAAAACACGACACTTCCAACTCCGCCAATATATTGCTGATGAAAAAGCTGCTTAAGATCTTTACGTGGAGTGCATTGCTGTATGGCAGCGAGAAATGGACTGTGGTACAAGGGGAGAGGAAACTACTATAGGCTTTTCAGACGTGGTGTTATAGAAGGATGTGCAAGATATGCTGGGCCGGGTGAGTGACAAATCAAGAGGTACTGAGAGTAGTTAACAAGTGCGGAACCTGAGGAGAAGAGGAAAAAAAAGATGGTATGGATGGATAGGTTATCTACTGCGGCATGAGGTATTTGTGAAGAAAATTTTAGAAGGGATGATAGAAGGTAAGAGAGGTAAGACCAAGATTGAAATATTGGAGGCAGATAATGGAGGACATGGGATGTGAATGGTTTTAGGAAATGAAGCGGATTACAGAAGATAGCGAGAATTGGAAAGCTGTCAAACAGCAATCCTGATGGAATTCCAACTGGAGAATAAAAAACTTTAATTCACAATTTCTTCTAACAACTCTCCTTCCAATCCCTCAACATACATGTTGTAAAGAAACGGTGATAGCAAGCAAACCCTGGCTGACCTTCTGACTTTTCAGACCCCCCTTCCCAGATCTCTAACGAGAGGTAAAGGACATTGAAAAAAATTTAATGGGGATTTCACCATGTACTTTTGGCCAGAATGATAGATTAAGTTTGTCAATTTTCCACCCATAAGTAAATCATATAATTTTAGAACACAATTAAACTAAATAATAATGCATTTTGAGGTTGGTTAATAAAATACATACACGTTTGTAATCAATATGATGATTATAGCACAAAAGGTCGTCATTATCAAAAAATTATTAAAAAAGTAACCCAAATCCATCACAAAAAACAACACAAATATTATAGTTATAAACTCCCTTATACATGGAATAGACTTCTTCGAAATTAATTTTTACTTCTCAAAATCATCAACTGCCGGAATTGTTTCTTTATTAAAAAAAAAGACCATTGTTGTTCTTATAAGCCCGACGAATCCGGCAGTATAGCATGGCGAAACTGATGCAAAATATTGAATAATTACTCGCAGATCCAAAAGCCTGAATATCAAGATATACACAATGAATTGCAAAGATCTACAACAAAGTTCCGACATATATTATTTATAAATAACAGGCATTTTTGTGTTTATTTCACTCTATAACAATACATTAACAAATGTTTCAAACAAGTATTGAAATCTCTAATTTTTATGCTCATAAAATCATGTGATAGTGCTGCCTAGTAAAAAATAAATACATAATTAATAAATTGATAATTATGAATGAAACATAAAAATGTAGTGACCGTCAAGGCAACAAGTCGGCTCACAACTGTGCGTCATGCAACATCCCTGTCTGTGGCACACACTCCAAGCCCACTTGTCTCAACTGTCTCGACATTTAATAAAGGGTGAGTTTGTTTTATATACATAGGGCGTATACAATCTTTTTACATCTGAAAGTTTTGATATGCTTTTATAAAAAATAAATTTGTATATCTAATCAAGTTGTGGGTTTTGTAGGTTCACTCGTGGCCAACATACCTCAACTACACTGACTTTGGGATGCAACTAAACCAAGAACTGGACATTTATAGTGATATAAAATTGTGGAAATATATGCGTTCTTATTGGAAAAAAAGTTATGAAGTAATAGTTGAAGTTTTTTTAATCTTTGTACCCATGTAATAAACCATGGCTCATTTTTATTAGGTTTTTTTTTAAATTGTGTACATTTTCATGCTTCAAAAACTTGAAACCTTTTCCTTAAAATAATAAGCCAAATAGTAATTTTTTATTTTTTTATAACCTTTATTCAATATTAAAGAGTGTAAAATTTTTGTAAGTAAGCTAGTTGGACGTAAAATTACTAAAATCTTGTACTTTAACAAAAATCTCATTTTTTGTGATGCGTTTTTTTAATTCTGAAAAAAATACAATGGTAATAAAATATTTTTTTAAACACATGGTTTGAGTTTATATACCTTGAAACTTAAATGTATAAAGTTATAAAAAAAAACAAAAATTTAAATTAAGCTATAAAACAATTTTTTTTATTGCGAGTCAGGGTGACCCGCGGCGACCACATTAGGCTACATGTTAGGTGCGACTACTCCCGGGTGAACTTATATTCATACCTGTAAATAAAAAATGCAACAATTACATGGGTTGAATTAACTGAAACAGGATAATTCACACACAGACTGCATAAAATATAACTCTCTAAAAAGTAATTGCAACTTAACAAAGTGAATCTTATAAAAGTAATGACAATATATTGCTTATTTATGGTCAATAATATGACTCATGGGGATAAAAACAGATGTCTATCTTTCACACAGACATTCGCATTGACAAAAGTATTATAATTAAGATTTTTCAATTTAGTGACAAGGGAAAAGTGAGCAACACACCGTTTTGTGATAAACAGAAGGGACAAGGGAAATATCTGATCGTGGGCATAATATGTATAGCATCCCACGCAAACGTTATGCCTAGTCCACCACAGGTCGCCAGCTCTAAGCATCTAACAGAGGTCTCTTCATCCTAATCTTCAATGGGGTCCACGATTGAGGTTGGCCTTGGTCTTTGGTTGGTTAATTAAATGTTTACATCACCAATGTATTAACTTTTTAAATGTTTTCCATTTATATGCTTGGACAGATTACGGGAAAACAATCTGATGCCAATGTTTGTAGTTTGAAGGTAGGCATTGGCAAACTTCACTTTGGTGACGGAAGATGATGACCAAAGCATTACTTTGGCACAATGGTGATCGTGGACGCTCACCTCAGAATGCATGTGAATTTGTACTGTATAAAATATTAAAGCAATAACCCGCTTTGCATTATCATCTGCACGTCATAAAAATGATAGTCACTACTTTGAACATCACAAAGGCATGAGTGAGATGAAGGAGGCCAGATTAAAACTTTCCTTCATTTTCATGCAATTTCATGTCATTCAAACTACTTTAGCTTGCTTCAAAAAACTCTTGTCAGCGTCAACATACATGGCAATCATCCAAAGAGTCGATGCCTTTTTGTGTATCAAGACAAAATATTTCAAAGCCCATGTTGGTGACCCCCTGTAGACAGGTGATATAAAAAGGTGTGGCTGCTTCGTGCTTCGGGAGACTGATTGCAGAGCGGCGGGACGAGGAAGTGAAAATGAGGACGAGGAGAAGAGGTGACTCTTTGGAGGATGTCAAGCACACACTGTTTTCATTGGAATATCAATGGGCAGTGGACATCACAGAGAGCTTAAATGATTTAACAGAGTAAATCCAATTGAAAGTTGACAAATGTTCAACATGCATTGACAGAAATCCTTTCTTTTTGGAATCATGAATCATAAAAGGACACAAAAGTACAAGATATGTAAATTAAAAAGGCAGACTATTACATATTTTGGTGTAAGAACATGAATAAATGTTTCCTACCTTCACTCATCCAATGATCTTTATCTTTGTGGCTACAAGGCTCCCAGGGTTTGTTTGATTGCATCGTATCTGGCCAGGGATAGAAAGGAAGAATGGGGAGAGTTTTATGTACCCTGTTAAAAGTTTCCCCCCTTTTCCAGGGTAGTTCCCCCCTGTTCCAGGGTAGTTCCCCCCTGTTACCTCTCAGGAACCAGGGAAAACAGTGAGGGGAACCTGCATGTTCCCAGGAGAAAAGGCAACGCTCTGCGGAACCTTTGCATTCCTGAATGAAAAGGGTGAAACCTTAATCCAGTTTCAAGTTTATCAGAAAAAATATTTAGAAACCTATAGACATTTGAAATGGGAACAATCACACATAGGACTGAAGGAAATACCAGCACAAATAATGGGTAAATTGGGGAGCACCTGTTCATAAAGATGCATTCGTATAATCCTCCATACCAATGATAAGGGAAACTCAACGATCATTCGTATTAGTGGGAAATATGGGAACTGAGATGACGGACTTAGCACGATCGGAAAATGTCCGCCTTTTATAAGTACATTTAAAAGGTACCATTAACGCTTAAATTTCAAATGACGAAAGCGTTGAACTTGCGTTTTATAATATGTAAAAAGTAATTTGATATTGCGTTTAAGAAAATAGTTCTATGTTAGTATTAAAACCTCTTGTTATTTTCCATGACTTTCGGTAACACCCGCTATGAGTTTTGCTTTCATAATTCGCGGTCTTGGCTTCGACCAGTGAGGGAGAGATCGATTTTTCTTGCGAGCGATTAATCGGTGTTGAAAATGGTGTCTTACATACATGGGTGGTATATTTGCAGTGTTAGCGCTACGTATTTTGATTTATCTCAGCGAGTTTATAAAACGTGATATTAGGAGGAAAGATTAGCTAATGGTTGAGGCTGACATATTTCCGGAATATTCTTCTTCTGCCATTGAAAGAACAAGGTAAGGATTCCACATACTCTTTGGAACTTAAGAAACCAAGTTTACGCCTTACTACGCCTTCATTACACAAACAATTATTTGTATAAGTGACGTACCATGAGTACTCTTCGACGCAAAGGTGGCGGAAAAAAAGTATAAGTGAAATGGAAATTGAGTGGATGTTCAATTCCGACGAATCGTCTTCTAGTGTTGACCTCGGAGGATACGAAGACACCTCTGAATCAGAGTTTTCTGAAGAGTCGTGCTCCTCAGCGGAATCTGATGACCATGCAACAACTGTTACAGGTGTGTGCTCCCATTCGATGTTTTATAAGTTATTAGAATTTTTTTTTAGTCTAGCTATATTTTCCAGCACCTAAGTCAAAACGGGTGATTCTCCCAACATTATTACACTGTTTTTGGGGATTTATTTATTCTTTTCATGACTTGGTTGTCCACCATAAATTTATTTTTATATCAATATTGTCGTACAAAATTGCAATAACTCTATGTTATATATTATTCTGCCATTTTCATTAGTACCAATTTACAATTTTATTCATGATTACAATTCATCTAATTAAATATTTTTAAGCTATTTATGTCATGATCATTTCGTCAGCTAAAGGACTTATGATATAATAATAATGAAGTAGCTGAACTGTGATTCTAACTCCATTTGGAATAATATGATACACTTTATTACTCCCATTTTTGTTTGTAGATGAATCCCAAAATGAAATCAGCCCTAATACTAATGTTGGTAATGATACAACTACGCTAGACGGGTGGGGTCAAACGGTTGGTGCGCAGCTTGTGACTCCGTTCACTGGGAAAGAGGCGATAAATCTCAGACGTGACAGAAGCTCGCTAACACCTTTGGATGCCTACCAGTTGATGGTCACTGATGACATCATAGATTACATGGTGGAACAGACTAATATCAATGCCAATAATTACATTGCAACCCACCAGCTAAAGCGCTCTAGCAGGGTAAAGACTTGGATGGACATCAGCAGGAAAGAAATGAAAGAATTTTTAGGCATTCGCATATGGATGGGGCTAGTCAAAATGCCTCAAATAACAGATTATTGGTCTGAGGCCATTATTAATCAAAATGGTGTGGCTAAGAAAGCCATGTCTCGTAATCGCTTTCAGATTATTCTAAAATTTTGGCCCAAATGACCCGATCCTAGGGCGTCTACATAAGATTCAGCCTCTCCTGGATATGCTTGAGATGCGGTATACGGAAGTCAAAACACCTGGGCGGTTTCTAGTTATCGATGAGTCAATGGTGCCCTTCCGTGGGCGTCTAATATTTTGACAATATATGCCGTTCAAGGCAGCAAGGTACGGTGTAAAAGAATTTAAACTATGTGACCCCACAGGTTACACCTTCAAAGTAATTGTTTACGCTGGGAAAGGTACATGTACTGCCGGCACGGATCTCACTCAGTATGGCTACGCAGATAGTCATGAATTTAATGGATCCTTATTTGGACCAAGGTCGTGTGGTGTGCACAGACATTTACTATACCTCCATTGAGCTTCTTAACAAGCTTTTAGAGAGAAAAACACATTTTGTGGGAACCGTTAGAAAAAATAGGAAAGGGCTACCAAAAGAAGTTACGACGGCTAAACTTCAAAAAGGAGGCATACACGCAATGGAGAACAGAAACAATGGAGCTACAGTCATGAAATGGAAAGATCAGCGTGATGTGCTTATGATCTCCACCACCTTTCCAGCCACAATGACGCAAACGGGAAAGCGAAATCGAAGAGGAGAGATGGTTACAAAACCAAAGATGGTGATAGAGTATAACAAAATAAAGGGTGGAATTGACATAGCGGACACTCTTTCATCTTATCACTGTACTCTCCGAAAAACTATAAGGTGGTACCATAAGGTGGCAGATGATGCTCTTTTTGGAACCTGCATTGTAAATGCCTTTCTTCTTTGGAATGAAACACGGATTCCAGGGGCTCGATTGATGTCTCTGCAGCAGTTTTGGCGAGAAATCGTCGAGAAATGGCTGCACATTCCCAAGGATTCTATTTATAGGACATCAAAAAAATCCACCCATTACCTGGAGAACACAGAGAACACTGAAGGAAAACTTCTAAGGTAGGTGCTAAAGACGACGAGAAATTCTTAACATAAAGTTAATATTTAGTCGTTTATGTAGATAGATAACTTTTCTTCTTTTTAGAAAAGCCCGTGGACGCTGTCGTGGATGCTACAAGGAACTTATCCGTACGAGGAGTCGCAAAGTCGCCCTCAGCAAAGCCAAACGAGTTTCGACAAGATGCATGACCTGTCCGGACCAACCGTACCTGTGCCTTCCGAGCTTCAAGTCTTTGCAAGAATCATCTCCGGATACGACACCAATTTCTGGCTCCTCAATGTAATCTGTAAATTACGTTTCATGACCCTCATTGGCATAGCAATTAATTGTGGCTATGTAAAAAATACCGATTAAAAGGATAATTTTACGCAGAAATGTGTAGAAATGTTTATTCTAAAAATTACTTTATTGTATGCAAATTAGATTAAAACTTTTAATTATGGTTCAAAATTTTTGAGTCGCCAAATGGTGTCTCATCAAATTTAAGGCATGAACAAAAGTGGCGAGACGCCATATGGCGTTGCACGTGACTCCAGTCACGATCGGTAGAGCATAATGTAATATACATATATATACAAAGATAATGTACTAATTCGCAGGGGTTTGCTCAAAATCGCAATTGCCGTTTTATAATATAGTCGAAAAAATTTGCTTGGCACATGTGAAATAGTAGCTTCATTGAAGCCCGGCAGAGAACGTGTTAATAATAGTTTACACCATTCTACAAAAGACATCGAATGCCGACCCTCTGGCTCCAATTATTCTTCGATCCTACACAACGTGACATGATGGCACGATTTATGAGATTAGAAATCAGTGTAAACCATTACTGGATGGAAAAAACGGCTCTGAAACAAAAATGTTTACAGAATGATTAACATCCAAAAAGAAGCAATCCAAAGCATTTCTTTTATGATAAATTAATGACACCAGCCACCTAGATACGGAATGGAATGTGAGACACAATAAAAGACGGTGTCTACAAAATTATTCAGGTTTGTTGTTTTCAAATATTACAAATGGCATCAACAGCTGGGCCTCCGATTCAGCCGACTCATTCACCTCGTCTTCGTCGAGTAGCTCACCCACCCCTGCCAACACCGTATACTTTTCTGGGTTCACTTCGCGAGGCCGGTGGTATCTCATTCCATGATGAGCAGATTCTGACAGTTTCTTCCCCATTTCTCGGCTCGTATTACGGCTTGGGATCGTCTTACTCCAAAGCTCGCTGAATCGAAAGACAAGAACTGCTAATTCCCCCGCGTGACCATCCAACACCACCACCCATCTCTCTAGGTGGTGTTGGGCCATCTCACGCCTCCCTTGGCCGTAACGTCTTCTCGCTCAAGATGAAAAAATGTCACTGCTAATTTTTGGACAAGACGAAATTCCTGAGCGCGAGACACGATCAGCGAGAACGATATGGGAAAAATATGGGAGAAATGGAATATAATTTAAACAGCCAGACAATCTTCGGTTGCATCCACATATGACTAAAGTCCTAGTTGCTAACAGAGGAAATAATGATGTGAGGATTATGTTGGATAGAGAATTAGGTACTAAAAAATTGATAGAGTTTGACTAGGTACTTAGGAAGCAAAATAACTTCTGATGGAAGGAGGAGGTACAAAAGATTAACAGGGGAGAACACTGGGAGCAAAGATTGCATTTAACAATAAAACACGACACTTCCAACTCCGCCAATATATTGCTGATGAAAAAGCTGCTTAAGATCTTTACGTGGAGTGCATTGCTGTATGGCAGCGAGAAATGGACTGTGGTACAAGGGGAGAGGAAACTACTATAGGCTTTTCAGACGTGGTGTTATAGAAGGATGTGCAAGATATGCTGGGCCGGGTGAGTGACAAATCAAGAGGTACTGAGAGTAGTTAACAAGTGCGGAACCTGAGGAGAAGAGGAAAAAAAAGATGGTATGGATGGATAGGTTATCTACTGCGGCATGAGGTATTTGTGAAGAAAATTTTAGAAGGGATGATAGAAGGTAAGAGAGGTAAGACCAAGATTGAAATATTGGAGGCAGATAATGGAGGACATGGGATGTGAATGGTTTTAGGAAATGAAGCGGATTACAGAAGATAGCGAGAATTGGAAAGCTGTCAAACAGCAATCCTGATGGAATTCCAACTGGAGAATAAAAAACTTTAATTCACAATTTCTTCTAACAACTCTCCTTCCAATCCCTCAACATACATGTTGTAAAGAAACGGTGATAGCAAGCAAACCCTGGCTGACCTTCTGACTTTTCAGACCCCCCTTCCCAGATCTCTAACGAGAGGTAAAGGACATTGAAAAAAATTTAATGGGGATTTCACCATGTACTTTTGGCCAGAATGATAGATTAAGTTTGTCAATTTTCCACCCATAAGTAAATCATATAATTTTAGAACACAATTAAACTAAATAATAATGCATTTTGAGGTTGGTTAATAAAATACATACACGTTTGTAATCAATATGATGATTATAGCACAAAAGGTCGTCATTATCAAAAAATTATTAAAAAAGTAACCCAAATCCATCACAAAAAACAACACAAATATTATAGTTATAAACTCCCTTATACATGGAATAGACTTCTTCGAAATTAATTTTTACTTCTCAAAATCATCAACTGCCGGAATTGTTTCTTTATTAAAAAAAAAGACCATTGTTGTTCTTATAAGCCCGACGAATCCGGCAGTATAGCATGGCGAAACTGATGCAAAATATTGAATAATTACTCGCAGATCCAAAAGCCTGAATATCAAGATATACACAATGAATTGCAAAGATCTACAACAAAGTTCCGACATATATTATTTATAAATAACAGGCATTTTTGTGTTTATTTCACTCTATAACAATACATTAACAAATGTTTCAAACAAGTATTGAAATCTCTAATTTTTATGCTCATAAAATCATGTGATAGTGCTGCCTAGTAAAAAATAAATACATAATTAATAAATTGATAATTATGAATGAAACATAAAAATGTAGTGACCGTCAAGGCAACAAGTCGGCTCACAACTGTGCGTCATGCAACATCCCTGTCTGTGGCACACACTCCAAGCCCACTTGTCTCAACTGTCTCGACATTTAATAAAGGGTGAGTTTGTTTTATATACATAGGGCGTATACAATCTTTTTACATCTGAAAGTTTTGATATGCTTTTATAAAAAATAAATTTGTATATCTAATCAAGTTGTGGGTTTTGTAGGTTCACTCGTGGCCAACATACCTCAACTACACTGACTTTGGGATGCAACTAAACCAAGAACTGGACATTTATAGTGATATAAAATTGTGGAAATATATGCGTTCTTATTGGAAAAAAAGTTATGAAGTAATAGTTGAAGTTTTTTTAATCTTTGTACCCATGTAATAAACCATGGCTCATTTTTATTAGGTTTTTTTTTAAATTGTGTACATTTTCATGCTTCAAAAACTTGAAACCTTTTCCTTAAAATAATAAGCCAAATAGTAATTTTTTATTTTTTTATAACCTTTATTCAATATTAAAGAGTGTAAAATTTTTGTAAGTAAGCTAGTTGGACGTAAAATTACTAAAATCTTGTACTTTAACAAAAATCTCATTTTTTGTGATGCGTTTTTTTAATTCTGAAAAAAATACAATGGTAATAAAATATTTTTTTAAACACATGGTTTGAGTTTATATACCTTGAAACTTAAATGTATAAAGTTATAAAAAAAAACAAAAATTTAAATTAAGCTATAAAACAATTTTTTTTATTGCGAGTCAGGGTGACCCGCGGCGACCACATTAGGCTACATGTTAGGTGCGACTACTCCCGGGTGAACTTATATTCATACCTGTAAATAAAAAATGCAACAATTACATGGGTTGAATTAACTGAAACAGGATAATTCACACACAGACTGCATAAAATATAACTCTCTAAAAAGTAATTGCAACTTAACAAAGTGAATCTTATAAAAGTAATGACAATATATTGCTTATTTATGGTCAATAATATGACTCATGGGGATAAAAACAGATGTCTATCTTTCACACAGACATTCGCATTGACAAAAGTATTATAATTAAGATTTTTCAATTTAGTGACAAGGGAAAAGTGAGCAACACACCGTTTTGTGATAAACAGAAGGGACAAGGGAAATATCTGATCGTGGGCATAATATGTATAGCATCCCACGCAAACGTTATGCCTAGTCCACCACAGGTCGCCAGCTCTAAGCATCTAACAGAGGTCTCTTCATCCTAATCTTCAATGGGGTCCACGATTGAGGTTGGCCTTGGTCTTTGGTTGGTTAATTAAATGTTTACATCACCAATGTATTAACTTTTTAAATGTTTTCCATTTATATGCTTGGACAGATTACGGGAAAACAATCTGATGCCAATGTTTGTAGTTTGAAGGTAGGCATTGGCAAACTTCACTTTGGTGACGGAAGATGATGACCAAAGCATTACTTTGGCACAATGGTGATCGTGGACGCTCACCTCAGAATGCATGTGAATTTGTACTGTATAAAATATTAAAGCAATAACCCGCTTTGCATTATCATCTGCACGTCATAAAAATGATAGTCACTACTTTGAACATCACAAAGGCATGAGTGAGATGAAGGAGGCCAGATTAAAACTTTCCTTCATTTTCATGCAATTTCATGTCATTCAAACTACTTTAGCTTGCTTCAAAAAACTCTTGTCAGCGTCAACATACATGGCAATCATCCAAAGAGTCGATGCCTTTTTGTGTATCAAGACAAAATATTTCAAAGCCCATGTTGGTGACCCCCTGTAGACAGGTGATATAAAAAGGTGTGGCTGCTTCGTGCTTCGGGAGACTGATTGCAGAGCGGCGGGACGAGGAAGTGAAAATGAGGACGAGGAGAAGAGGTGACTCTTTGGAGGATGTCAAGCACACACTGTTTTCATTGGAATATCAATGGGCAGTGGACATCACAGAGAGCTTAAATGATTTAACAGAGTAAATCCAATTGAAAGTTGACAAATGTTCAACATGCATTGACAGAAATCCTTTCTTTTTGGAATCATGAATCATAAAAGGACACAAAAGTACAAGATATGTAAATTAAAAAGGCAGACTATTACATATTTTGGTGTAAGAACATGAATAAATGTTTCCTACCTTCACTCATCCAATGATCTTTATCTTTGTGGCTACAAGGCTCCCAGGGTTTGTTTGATTGCATCGTATCTGGCCAGGGATAGAAAGGAAGAATGGGGAGAGTTTTATGTACCCTGTTAAAAGTTTCCCCCCTTTTCCAGGGTAGTTCCCCCCTGTTCCAGGGTAGTTCCCCCCTGTTACCTCTCAGGAACCAGGGAAAACAGTGAGGGGAACCTGCATGTTCCCAGGAGAAAAGGCAACGCTCTGCGGAACCTTTGCATTCCTGAATGAAAAGGGTGAAACCTTAATCCAGTTTCAAGTTTATCAGAAAAAATATTTAGAAACCTATAGACATTTGAAATGGGAACAATCACACATAGGACTGAAGGAAATACCAGCACAAATAATGGGTAAATTGGGGAGCACCTGTTCATAAAGATGCATTCGTATAATCCTCCATACCAATGATAAGGGAAACTCAACGATCATTCGTATTAGTGGGAAATATGGGAACTGAGATGACGGACTTAGCACGATCGGAAAATGTCCGCCTTTTATAAGTACATTTAAAAGGTACCATTAACGCTTAAATTTCAAATGACGAAAGCGTTGAACTTGCGTTTTATAATATGTAAAAAGTAATTTGATATTGCGTTTAAGAAAATAGTTCTATGTTAGTATTAAAACCTCTTGTTATTTTCCATGACTTTCGGTAACACCCGCTATGAGTTTTGCTTTCATAATTCGCGGTCTTGGCTTCGACCAGTGAGGGAGAGATCGATTTTTCTTGCGAGCGATTAATCGGTGTTGAAAATGGTGTCTTACATACATGGGTGGTATATTTGCAGTGTTAGCGCTACGTATTTTGATTTATCTCAGCGAGTTTATAAAACGTGATATTAGGAGGAAAGATTAGCTAATGGTTGAGGCTGACATATTTCCGGAATATTCTTCTTCTGCCATTGAAAGAACAAGGTAAGGATTCCACATACTCTTTGGAACTTAAGAAACCAAGTTTGCAACAACACGTTTAAAGTTTATAGACATGTACTTTCAGGTACTTCGCAAGGAAATAGTAATCAGCATCCATAGTGACGCTTCATAAAACCTGATTTTCATTGCACCTACGCAACGATGGGTGATCTTTGGCCTTCTGTTTTCTTAGGGAGTACTATACGCTGCAAAGTTATGTGCCTTTGGGGCGTCAAGAAAAAATTGAACAATATTGGGAACATAAAATCGTGTTGTTTCCAGCAGTGCGTACGCAATTCTTCCCCAAAGAATTAATTGCAAAGTGTGGCTTGTCTTAAAAATCTCAGAAAATAGATAAATATTTGACAAACAAGTACACATTTTTAAATAAGTAAACAGCTAATTCTAATTTCGATTAAATTTAGGAGTCCATACAAGCCACTCTATGACATCAGAAGAAGATTTCTACATACATGCTTTAACATTTTTAAGTTCATGAGAGGTTGATAGCAGTAGCTTATGTGATGTTATCAACTTTCCAGCACCTACTACACCAAACCCACAGGCAAATATGTAGTTAATCCACAACTACAGTATTAGTCAGCAGGCTTTCAACCTAAGAGCTAACTGGGATTGATAATTTACATGAAATATTCCTAACAATTGAATTTGCAGATAGTAGGCAAAAAAGTTAGTAGTCTAAATTATGTACTCTCATAACACCACAGGAAACCGCATTGCTAAGTCTGGTCCATTACACCAGAGAATGAGGAAGGTGCTATCCAAAATTTTCTGGACCGGCCCGAGTGATTTCCCATCAAAGGAGTCACCACCAGTGGTCTACTTTCCACTGGCCTAATGAATCAGTCTGCCAAACTGCTACTATCAGTGGAAGGAGTGCTTTACTGATCTCGTGCTGTCCTGGGATCAGGCGATAGTAGAGACATTAGGAAGAGAATAGGGCTAGCGAAGGAAGAGTTCAATAATAGAAGGGAGCTGATGACGGGGACCTTAAGTAAGGATGTAAAAAAGAGTCTAGTGAAGAGCTTGATATGGAGTGTGGCGTTGTATGGGGCAGAAACGTGGACCTTGAGAAAGGAAGACGAAAATAGGCTGAAGGATTTTGAGGTGTGGGTGTGGAGGAGGATGGAGAAGGTGCGTTGGACGGAGAGGAAGACAAATGAGGAAGTGCTTGACATGGTGGGCGAGGAGAGGAAACTTATAGATGAGATTAGGGGAAGACAGGGTAGGTGGCTGGAAGGGGTAGTGAAGGACGGTGGTTTGCTGAAGGCCGTGATTGAGGGTAGGATGTTGGGTAAGCGGGGAAGGGGAAGGAAGAGAATCGGTTTTATGGACGGCATGAAGAAAGGTAGGACTTATACTGATTGTGAGATGAAGAAAGAAATACTAGAGGTATAAAGGGCACGGCACGTGTAAGAGTTTGTTGGATATTCTCTGACTTTCATCACAACCTACCTCTAACCGGTAGATTACTGTAATGAAGGCCTAGTTACACGGTACATTAGAATGTACAAGTTCCTGTACATTTGTGTGAATGGTTTTATGTACAGATTCTTGTACATTTACATGGCCAAGATCAACGAATAGTTGGCTACACGGTACATTTTGTCGGACAAGTTTTCGCACATTTTTAGATGCGCATCATGCGTTTTCATTTGTTTTTCCAATTTATTTAAACCTTAGGCCCGTTATTTAAACCGATTTCAATGCAGGAAAGCCGTCGACTTCTAGGAAGCAGACGACAACTGTATAGAATCACCCAATCACGAGTAAATGTGTATAGAAACGTAGGGTAGATGAAAAGTCGAGATGTGTACAATGTCGTTGGGTAAGTACTAGGAAGGATAATTAAATATTAAAGCATGGTATCACGTAGTAGTACATTCATAGTACGAAAATGAAAATTATCATTTTTTTTGTTGGCTCATCGTTGGGTAATTGTATGTTGGGGAACCGTAGGCTCCCGCAACACTCCCTCGCCTGTACCTCGGCGTTCTCTGGAGCGCGTCGGGCGTTCCCAGGTCACTCGCCGCACGCTACACCGCGGACCAGTGTCGACACTCCGCTAACGCTCCCTAAAACGCTCCCAGTGGGCCATAATCTGCTCCCCGGACACTACCGCGACACCTCCTAAGTGCTCCCACAACACTCAACAGCTACTTCCAGAACACTCCGCTCTGACTCTCCGCCAACACTTAATCGTCGCTCCCGTTTCGCCTGGGTATGCTTTCCCCATGCCTTTTTCATGGCTTACCATTTTTCATTCAAATCGTATTTTTCTGGCAGAAGTGAATTCTGAGAAGCAAGATTCTGTCATTTACTAGACAATTTAATGTATATTATATAAACTTTGACGATAATACTTTTTTTTTGGACTTTTAAGTGCGCATGCTTTTATACGGAAAAGACTGGTTACTTTCTTAACTTTGCATCAGATATTACTTTTGAATTTTCAATTATTACGCGTTTTTTTATTTTCGAAACATCAAAATTTTGCACAAATAGATAACGTGATAGAGTATCACGAAAAATCATAGTGAAATTATTCTCATATCATATAATAGTATGAGAATATATTGAAAGTGGTACAGACGGAATACCATGCACAATAATGGAAAAAGGGGAAAAATATATAGGAACAGATCGGCACTCCCAACTGATTCCTTATTTTTTACAACATCTTACAAAGGAACTGAATGTTACGTTTAATGCAAATACCTGCATTACATTTGCAACACTAATTTCGGGTTCGTATAGTGGGGGCTTGCAGGGAACACAGTCTACGTACTCCCAAAGCGCAACTCGTAGGAAGGTGATTTGGTCCATGAAAATGGATATCAACAGAAACTCTTCCAAGTAAAAACAAGATTATAAGTTCAATTCTACCAATAATAACAACATACACTGGATTATATCTGTTCAGAGAATCACGAATTCCCAGATTATCTGCTCAATGAAGGTGAATTTCTTTTCCCACGTTTATTTATTTTTATATTTTGGCTACAAAAGATCCATGAAAGATCACAATTTCCACATAGATAGAAAAAAGATAGGAAGTAGTGTTAAATGAGCTTAGAAATCAAGTGAGAAAGGAGGGCTACCGTAATAAGTAATTGAAAAGTAGCAATGATGCAAGTTACCATTGAAGAAGTCCCTCTTAGTGTTACAGAGAAAATGCATTTTATGAAAACTTTGAGAAGAAGTAATTCAATAATTGGGGGTTTGATGAAATGTAATCGCCTACTGAAAAACATTTTGGGTAGATAAAGATGGGAAGCTAATAATAGAATATTTAACGCGAAGGATTTTGAATTGCCAGATTAAGAAGGAATTAAAATAGTCAAGCGAAATTTGGATGGAGCGGAGATACACAACAAATCAATCTTCTGACTGATGGCAGCTGATCATGAACGATGATCCATCGCTACCTGCCCTAAATCGGTAGAATAACATCCATAGTATAAAGAATGTTTGTATGTCTATCTTTTACACCAATCTACAGTTTTAATCTGATCGTACTGAAACTTTGCTGACTAATAGTCCAAGGCAGGAGAAAAATTATAGGTAATTTTAAAAATATCTCACAGGGCCCCGAAAGTTCACAATAAGTGGCGCTTTTGTGGAATACGCTACGTGTTGGGTTTTGTGCAGTATTTCATGTTTTACTTTTTGTAATTACTTCCGCTCAAGATATATGGTTCGGATGTATTTATTAAAAAAATTGGTTGAATGAATGATGTTTCTATTTCATTCAATCAATGGTCTTTTCCAATTATTATTTGCCTGAAAACCACGTTATTAGCTGCGAAAAGGCACAGTATTCTCTGAAATCAACAGTAGCATATTTCCTTGAGAACCAGATTTTGTTCTTCAACGCATTTAAAATTCATTTTTTCTAACTAAGCTGATTAGGAATGCTAAGCATTGGGATTTGTGTAGTGGTTTATTTTATTGATTTTTAAAACTACTTTCACTCAAAATAGAGAGTTAAGACTTATTTAATCAGATCTTTGAAAGAATGAAATTTCTCATTTTTAAAAATCGATACTCCTCTTACATAATGAGTTATGAAGGAAGTGTAAACCCAAACAACGCCTAATGGAAATTCAGCTAATATAGTTATAATTAGGATATCAGAGTCAAAGTAATACAAGTGACATCAACACGAAAAAAGATATGAGCGTATATATTCTAAGTTGGTAGCGTCGGGTACCGTAAGGTAGCTACAGGAAAGGGAATACATGTGTACGAACGTAAAGTGATACGTTCTAGCTGCCGAACACATAAGCTACTTCGCTCTCTGTAATTTCGTACCGGAGTAAAGTGATACAGGTGACACTGCGCGATGTGTTTCACTTGTATTACTTTGACTCTCAGGCCCTCATATTATGTCATGACAGGTTATAAACATCTGAGTCTTACCATAATTGTCACCATTCATCGTCGCCTGTAGTTGCATAAGGGGTAGTTGGGGGAGGAGTGGGAGTCCACACAAGCGGGGTACTGAGGTGCAGCAGCGGGAGCACCGTGGCGAGAGTGTGCTGGGGCCGCATAGCCACCGTTGTGAGCGGATGCTGCATAGCCAGCATAGTGTGCTGGACCTGGCACGGCGTAGGCATTGTGGTGAGTTGGTGAAGCGTATCCGCCTTGGTGAGCGGGTGCAGCAAAGGTACCTTGGAAAAAGAGCGCGGGTGCAGCGTATCCGCCTTAGTGAGCGGGGGCAGCGTAGGATTCTTGGTGAAAGGGTGCGAGTGCAGCGTATCCACCTTGGTGAGCGGGGGCAGCGTAGGTTCCTTGGTGAAATGGTGCGGGTACAGCTTATCCGCCTTGGTGAGCGAGGGCAGCGTAGGTTCCTTGGTGAACGGGTGCGGGTACAGCTTATCCGCCTTGGTGAGCGGGGGCAGCGTAGGTTCCTTGGTGAACTGGTGCGGGAACAGCTTATCCGCCTTGGTGAGCGGGGGCAGCGTACGTTCCTTGGTTAACGGGTGCGGGAACAGCTTATCCGCCTTGGTGAGCGGAGGCAGCGTACGTTCCTTGGTGAAAGGGTGCGGGTACAGCTTTTCCGCCTTGGTGAGCGAGGGCAACGTAGGTTCCTTGGTGAACGGGTGCGGGGACAGCTTATCCGCCTTGGTGAGCGGGGGCAGCGTATGTTCCTTGGTGAACGGGTGCGGGTATAGCTTATCCGCCTTGGTGAGTGGGGGCAGCGTAGGTTCCTTGGTGAACGGTTTCGGGTACATCTTATCCGCCATGGTGAGCGGGTGCAGCGTACGAATCGTGGTGGACGGATGCGGGAACAGCTTATCCGCATTGGTGAGCGGGGGCAGCGTATAAACCTTGGTGAACGGGTGCGGGTACAGCTTATCCGCCTTGGTGAGCGGGGGCAGCGTAGGTTCCTTGGTGAACTGGTGCGGGAACAGCTTATCCGCCTTGGTGAGCGGGGGCAGCGTACGTTCCTTGGTTAACGGGTGCGGGAACAGCTTATCCGCCTTGGTGAGTGGGGGCAGCGTAGGTTCCTTGGTGAACGGGTGCGGGTACAGCTTATCCGCCATGGTGTTCGGGGGCAGCGTACGTCCCTTGGTGAACGGGTGCGGGTACAGCTTATCCGCCTTGGTGAGCGGGGGCAGCGTAGGTTCCTTGGTTAACGGGTGCGGGTACAGCTTATCCGCCTTGGTGAGCGGGGGCAGCGTAGGTTCCTTGGTGAACGGGTGCGGGTACAGCTTATCCGCCTTGGTGAGCGGGGGCAGCGTACGAATCGTGGTGGACGGATGCGGGTGCAGCGTATCCACCTTGGTGAGCGGGGGCAGCGTAGGTTCCTTGGTGAAAGGGTGCGGGTACAGCTTATCCGCCTTGGTGAGCGAGGGCAACGTAGGTTCCTTGGTGAAAGGGTGCGGGTACAGCTTATCCGCCTTGGTGAGCGAGGGCAGCGTAGGTTCCTTGGTGAACGGGTGCGGGTACAGCTTATCCGCCTTGGTGAGCGGGGGCAGCGTAGGTTCCTTGGTGAACTGGTGCGGGAACAGCTTATCCGCCTTGGTGAGCGGGGGCAGCGTACGTTCCTTGGTTAACGGGTGCGGGAACAGCTTATCCGCCTTGGTGAGCGGAGGCAGCGTACGTTCCTTGGTGAAAGGGTGCGGGTACAGCTTTTCCGCCTTGGTGAGCGAGGGCAACGTAGGTTCCTTGGTGAACGGGTGCGGGGACAGCTTATCCGCCTTGGTGAGCGGGGGCAGCGTATGTTCCTTGGTGAACGGGTGCGGGTATAGCTTATCCACCTTGGTGAGTGGGGGCAGCGTAGGTTCCTTGGTGAACGGTTTCGGGTACATCTTATCCGCCATGGTGAGCGGGTGCAGCGTACGAATCGTGGTGGACGGATGCGGGAACAGCTTATCCGCATTGGTGAGCGGGGGCAGCGTAGGTTCCTTGGTTAACGGGTGCGGGAACAGCTTATCCGCCTTGGTGAGTGGGGGCAGCGTAGGTTCCTTGGTGAACGGGTGCGGTTACAGCTTATCCGCCATGGTGTTCGGGGGCAGCGTACGTCCCTTGGTGAACGGGTGCGGGTACAGCTTATCCGCCTTGGTGAGCGGGGGCAGCGTAGGTTCCTTGGTGAACGGGTGCGGGTACGGCTTATCCGCCTTGGTGAGCGGGGGCAGCGTAGGTTCCTTGGTGAACGGGTGCGGGTACAGCTTATCCGCCTTGGTGAGCGGGGGCAGCGTACGAATCGTGGTGGACGGATGCGGGTGCAGCGTATCCACCTTGGTGAGCGGGGGCAGCGTAGGTTCTTTGGTGAAAGGGTGCGGGTACAGCTTATCCGCCTTGGTGAGCGAGGGCAGCGTAGGTTCCTTGGTGAACGGGTGCGGGTACAGCTTATCCGCCTTGGTGAGCGGGGGCAACGTAGGTTCTTTGGTGAACGGGTTCGGGTACAGCTTATCCGCCTTGGTGAGCGGGTGCAGCGTACGAATCGTGGTGGACGGATGCGGGAACAGCTTATCCGCCTTGGTGAGCGGATGCAGCGTACGAATCGTGGTGTACGGATGCGGGTGCAGCGTATCCACATTGGTTAACGTGTGCAGCGTAGGAAACAAGGTGGACGGGTGCGGGTGCAGCTTATTTTCCTTTGTCAGGGTGTGCAGCGTACGAGTCGTGGTGGACGTGTGCGGGTACAGCTTATCCGCCTTGGTGAGCGGGGGCAACGTAGGTTCCTTGTTGAACGGGTGCGGGTACAGCTTATCCGCCTTGGTGAGCGGATGCAGCGTACGAATCGTGGTGGACGGTTGCGGGTGCAGCGTATCCACCTTGGTTAACGTGTGCAGCGTATGAAACATGGTGGACGGGTGCGGGTGCAGCTTATTTTCCTTTGTCAGGGTGTGCAGCGTACGAGTCGTGGTGGACGAGTGCGGGCGCAGCCTATCCGCCTTTGTGAACGTGTTCAGCGCAGGAACAGTGGTGGATGGGTGCGGGAGCAGCGTATTTTCCTTGGTAAGCGTGTGCAGCGTATGAACTGTGGTGGACGGGTGCGGGTGTAACTTTTCCGCCTTGGTGAGCGGGTGCAGCGTAGAAACCGTGGTGGACGGGTTCGTGTTCAGCGTATCCTCCTTGGTTAGCATGTGCAGCGTTGGAACCTTGGTGGTCGGGTGCGGGCCCACCGTATTCTCCTTAGAGAGCGTCTGCAGCGTAGGATACATGGTGGACGGGTGCGGGTGCAGCTTATTTTCCTTTGTCAGGGTGTGCAGCGAACGAGACGTGGTGGACGAGTGCGGGCGCAGCCTATTCGCCTTGGTGAACGTGTGCAGCGCTGGAACCGTGGTGGACGGATGCGGGTGAAGCGTATCCACCTTGGTTAACGTGTGCACCGTAGGAAACAAGGTGGACGTATGCGGGTGCTGCTTATTTTCCTTTGTCAGGGTGTGCAGCGTACGAGTCGTGTTGGACGAGTGCGGGTACAGCTAATCCGCCTTTGTGAGCGGGGACAACGTAGGTTCTTTGGTGAACGGGTGCGGGTACAGCTTATCCGCCTTGGTGAGCGGGAGCAGCGTAGGTTCCTTGGTGAACGGGTTCGTGTGCACCGTATCCTCCTTGGTGAGCTTGTGCAGCGTTGGAAACTTTGTGGACAGTTGCGGGCCCACCGTATCCACTTTGGTGAGCGTGTGCAGCGTAGGAACTGTGGTTGACGGTTGCGGTTGCAACTTTTCCGCCTTGGTGAGCGTGTGCAGCGTAGGAACGTTGGTGGAAGAGATATTGTGCAGCGTATTTTCCTTGGTCAGCGAGTGCAGCGTACGAATATTGATGCACAGGTACGGGTGCAAATTTTCCGCTTTGGTTAGCGGGTGCAGCGTTTGAACCTTGGTGGACAGGTTCGTGTGCAGCGTATCCTCCTTGGTGAGCGTGTGCAGCGTAGGAACCTTGGTGGACGGTCTATTGTGCAGCGTATTTTCCTTGGTCAGCGAGTGCAGCGTACGAATCTTGATGCACGGGTACGGGTGCAAAGTTTCCGCCTTGGTGAGCGGGTGCAGCGTTGTAAACTTGGTTGACAGGTTCGTGTGCAGCGTATCCTCCTTGGTGAGCGTGTGTAGCGTAGGAACCTTGGTGGACGGGCTTTTGTGCAGCGTATTTTCCTTGGTCAGCGAGTGCAGCGTACGAATCGTGATGCACGGGTGCGGGTGCAACGTTTCCGCCTTAGTGAGCCGGTGCAGCGTAGGATCTTTGGTGGACGGATGCTGGTACAGCTTATCCGCCTTGGTGAGCGGGGGCAGCGTACGAATCGTGGTGGACGGATGCGGGTGCAGCGTATCCACCTTGGTGAGCGGGGGCAGCGTAGGTTCCTTGGTGAAAGGGTGCGGGTACAGCTTATCCGCCTTGGTGAGCGAGGGCAGCGTAGGTTCCTTGGTGAACGGGTGCGGGTACAGCTTATCCGCCTTGGTGAGCGGGGGCAACGTAGGTTCTTTGGTGAACGGGTTCGGGTACAGCTTATCCGCCTTGGTGAGCGGGTGCAGCGTACGAATCTTGGTGGACGGATGCGGGAACAGCTTATCCGCCTTGGTGAGTGGATGCAGCGTACGAATCGTGGTGTACGGATGCGGGTGCAGCGTATCCACATGGGTTAACGTGTGCAGCGTAGGAAACAAGGTGGACGGGTGCGGGTGCAGCTTATTTTCCTTTGTCAGGGTGTGCAGCGTACGAGTCGTGGTGGACGTGTGCGGGTACAGCTTATCCGCCTTGGTGAGCGGGGGCAACGTAGGTTCCTTGTTGAACGGGTGCGAGTACAGCTTATCCGCCTTGGTGAGCGGATGCAGCGTACGAATCGTGGTGGACGGTTGCGGGTGCAGCGTATCCACCTTGGTTAACGTGTGCAGCGTATGAAACATGGTGGACGGGTGCGGGTGCAGCTTATTTTCCTTTGTCAGGGTGTGCAGCGTACGAGTCGTAGTGGACGAGTGCGGGCGCAGCCTATCCGCTTTTGTGAACGTGTTCAGCGCAGGAACAGTGGTGGATGGTTGCGGGAGCAGCGTATTTTCCTTGGTAAGCGTGTGCAGCGTATGAACTGTGGTGGACGGGTGCGGGTGTAACTTTTCCGCCTTGGTGAGCGGGTGCAGCGTAGAAACCGTGGTGGACGGGTTCGTGTTCAGCGTATCCTCCTTGGTTAGCATGTGCAGCGTTGGAACCTTGGTGGTCGGGTGCGAGCCCACCGTATTCTCCTTAGAGAGCGTCTGCAGCGTAGGATACATGGTGGACGGGTGCGGGTGCAGCTTATTTTCCTTTGTCAGGGTGTGCAGCGAACGAGACGTGGTGGACGAGTGCGGGCGCAGCCTATTCGCCTTGGTGAACGTGTGCAGCGCTGGAACCGTGGTGGACGGATGCGGGTGAAGCGTATCCACCTTGGTTAACGTGTGCACCGTAGGAAACAAGGTGGACGTATGCGGGTGCTGCTTATTTTCCTTTGTCAGGGTGTGCAGCGTACGAGTCGCGTTGGACGAGTGCGGGTACAGCTTATCCGCCTTTGTGAGCGGGGACAACGTAGGTTCTTTGGTGAACGGGTGCGGGTACAGCTTATCCGCCTTGGTGAGCGGGGGCAGCGTAGGTTCCTTGGTGAACGGGTTCGTGTGCACCGTATCCTCCTTGGTGAGCTTGTGCAGCGTTGGAAACTTTGTGGACAGTTGCGGGCCCACCGTATCCACTTTGGTGAGCGTGTGCAGCGTAGGAACTGTGGTTGACGGTTGCGGTTGCAACTTTTCCGCCTTGGTGAGCGTGTGCAGCGTAGGAACGTTGGTGGAAGAGATATTGTGCAGCGTATTTTCCTTGGTCAGCGAGTGCAGCGTACGAATATTGATGCACGGGTACGGGTGCAAATTTTCCGCTTTGGTTAGCGGGTGCAGCGTTTGAACCTTGGTGGACAGGTTCGTGTGCAGCGTATCCTCCTTGGTGAGCGTGTGCAGCGTAGGAACCTTGGTGGACGGTCTATTGTGCAGCGTATTTTCCTTGGTCAGCGAGTGCAGCGTACGAATCTTGATGCACGGGTACGGGTGCAAAGTTTCCGCCTTGGTGAGCGGGTGCAGCGTTGGAAACTTGGTTGACAGGTTCGTGTGCAGCGTATCCTCGTTGGTGAGCGTGTGTAGCGTAGGAACCTTGGTGGACGGGCTTTTGTGCAGCGTATTTTCCTTGGTCAGCGAGTGCAGCGTACGAATCGTGATGCACGGGTGCGGGTGCAACGTTTCCGCCTTAGTGAGCCGGTGCAGCGTAGGATCTTTGGTGGACGGATGCTGGTACAGCGTATCCGCCTTGGTGAGCGAGTGCAGCGTAGGAAACTTGTTGTACGGTAGCGGGTGTAGCGTATCCACCTTGGTGAGCGGGTGCGGAGACGTGGGCGGGAGAGGGTCCGCAGTAGGGGTAGTTGGATCAGGTGTGGGCGTCGGTTCTGGCTGGCTGGACGGCTTCGGGTACGGCGGCCGGCGTGGCGTAGTGGTGTGTGGGTGCGGCAGCGTTCTTATGGTGATGGTGATACTGTGGTGCGGTAGCGGTAGCGTAGTGATGGTGATGGTGTGGGGCGGGAGCGGCGTAGTGCTGGCCGCCTGCGTGAGCGGCTGGGGCCACGTTGTTGCAGGTGTGTGGTTCGACGCCCGCTGGGTACTGCGCCGCCTGCGGGGCTCCGGATACCGCTGAGACAAACAGGGCGACGAGGATCTGTGCGGAGGGTACGGGACGGGAAGGTTAACATTTCTACGTATATCTTTACTTCACCTCTTTATTTTTTGTATGCTGGTTTGTCTGGATGAAATCTTGTAATCGAAATTCAACACACTTCCCAATGTTCAATCATGCTGAAATTTGGCAAATTTATTTACTCTTGATGACCTAACATGAATAAGTCATTAAAATAACTGACTATCAAATTATTCTACTAAAAAAAATGGTTTACATTTTAATCGTATAAATGTCTTTTGCCAAAAGATGACGCTAGTAGAATTAACATTTATATTGATCAAGAACAAATGCTAACAATTAGAAAGTTATAGAACCATTGGACAATTAATGTAGGGACTAAAAAGTAGTAATTTTAAGTTTTTTTTAAATCTCCTTTATATAACCTTTGTTAATTAATTTAAAATATATGTGTGTTAAAAAAAGCATTTTTTTTACATATTATTATTGCATTAATGAAATTTCTCTGCTGATTGCTCGTCTGTCTTACTGTTGCGCTTCTTGCTGAATGAGTTTGATAACCTTGAAAGTGGTAGGCTTCACTTCGTAGAACTTCATCATATAAGTACTCATGAATAATTAAAATACTTAGTACTTTTCTACAATTGTTTTATTCTGTGACGTGTTTCACCGATTGACGGCATCGTTAGGTACAGAAATTTTGTTATTCGAGTTAGTTTTTTGTAGTTACGGGAGCGGAGGGGAAAATACACTTATTTGGGTAGGGTTGAGAAAAGCACGTTGATCAAGGGCTGGTGAGGCAGGATGATTATTATTTCCGCATCCCTCACAACTCCTTTCCGATGAAATTAATTTTTTCTCGCCACACCAACCCTTAATCAACGCGTCTTTTCTTTTCTCAACGCTGCACGACTATTTGTTTTTCCCCTCCTCCCCCGTAACTACTGCGACAATGAACGCATAAAACAATCTTTCTGTACCCGACGATGCTGTCAATCGGTTAAACGCGTCGTACAATAAAAAATGTGTGGAGAAGTACTTGGTATTTTAATTATTAATGAGTACTTACATAACGAATTTGAAGACACTGACTCATTTGCCATGTAATTACACTAACCCAGTGGAGACTGCGGACTGTAGATATCTCGATGAGGAAGAAACAGCATAGTATACGGAGCTGGCTTGCAGACAGTTGGAAAATGAGATAAGGCACTGTATTGCAACATGGGTAGCTTGACAAAGAACGATATCATTGAAAAATTTTTAGAACAAGGTGATGATTGTAAACTAGTGGTAGCCATGGTGACCAAGGATCTCAGGAAAAAACAGTATGTTAAAGAAATGTCATGCAGAAAGGAGTTGCCCCAAGAAAGAGCCAAGCCATTAATAATGCTCGGAATACTTGACCCGGCCTTACTATTGCCGAAGATAAGGGTGTGTTTTGTAGTAAGCAAAAATCAGACACAACCAGCAAGGCTGGTTGGTGTCTTTTGAAGATTTTTTCCCTACTGCTTAAAGAAAACCAAGGGGTCATCTTACTCCTCTGCCCATATATATTTAGTCTTATAAAATGAAATTATGTGGCGAGCTACCAATGATAGAATGAACGTTGTTGGACACTTTCATTGGATTCATTTACCGTCGATTGTGAGCAATCGCAAATATCCTCGCGATATCCACCGTAACATAGCTATCGACGGTTTTCCGACCCATTTCCGGTATTCGGATATCCCATATTCCGGTAATCCACTTTTTCATTTCAGGCAAAAAGTGCCGAGGCTTGATTCAACAGCTTAAGCACTTAGTATTAATTCAATCCCTAAAGCTGTTAATAGTTAGTATTTTGTTGCTCCCTTGATGAAATAAACAAGAACAAAACAAAAATAAGATAGTGAAAATGAGTTGCAGACTGAATTTTTCTAATTATTTCCAACTTAAGTTGTTATTTTTCGAAGTGCAACATTCTATTTGAGATTCCCTGCCGGCATTTCTCAAAGACACCGCTGGTAACAGGTGGAGCTAGCTTTTTCTATTTCCCAAAGCATTGTATCATCAGCGCATTTCGTATTCTAGGAATTTTTTTTAAATCAATGAACCAAATCTGGCTTTAATTCTCCCCTTCTCGACTGCTTTGCTATATTTAGCCTTTTCCCTCACTCAGCTCCCCATTCACCGTGAACGTCTCACTACCTCTTTTATCTTCAACACCCTGTCGTCTGTGTTCCATTCTCATCTCCTCGCTCAGCCTATGTTCTACTAAACTATTGTAATATGGAGAGTGTATTGGATTCATCATTTGGAATGAGTGTATCCGGAATCAAGGATACGATTTTCTTGGAGGTTCGGTTTCACATGATTCAGCTCATAAAACTCTTTATTTTGACTTATTATAACACTAACGTAATAAAAGGTTAAAATTAATTCAAACCAAAACCATTCACAAATTCGGAAGCTCCATATAATTTAAGTAATTTCTTTAGAAAAGTAACCTGCCTGACCTATTTATGGTTTTTGAGAATAGCAGGGCGGCTTAGCAAATTAGAAACTATCAAGAAGAATAATGCCGAATTACATTAATCATTTTCATAAAAATGCAACTATTTCTACATCATGGAGTTTGGTGGAAGTTGAAAGAATTGCATGGAATGCACTCACTAATGGGCTTACATGGAAAATGCATCACTGATGTAAATATCTTGAGTGTTTCTAGAGTAAAATTGTCTATTCTAATGAGTCCTTATTAGGTACATTATATAATGTAACATACAGAATGAAATATGACTATATATATTTGGAAGATGGACGTATACAATTGTAATAGCACTGGTAATGATATCTCTGTAATGAGGAAAGTAATACCTGGAGGATAACGAATCCCTGGCGGATACAACGCTGATGGGCGTTGGGCATTTCCAAGCGTCTTCGTCTTCATTTTGACTACAGAAGTATATAAAATAAGGAAATAATCCAGGTCTTCCCTCCCCTTTGAAGAATGCAGTGTAAACTTCTTTTAAATTGGAGGGGGTCCGGTGGCGTGTGGAAGGAGGAGAGGCAGGGGGTGAGGTGGTTATTAGGGGAAGAGAGCGGCGGGAAGGGGTGAGGACGGTAGCAGACCCCGATGGCTCAGACGCAGGGGATGAGGAAGTTGAAGAAACTTCGGGTTTTGATGGCCTTCCCCGACTGTATGGCGCATCCTCGCCTTCTTCATCCCTCCTTGAATGGCAACCTGCAACACATGACAGGTATTAAGATGTCGGCCGCGCTCTGATAAACCTTCTCTTTGGAGAGAAATAGATAAATTGTGGTCTGAATGCCTGCATTATTATTGGGCGCGGCTTTCCGATAGGAACTCTTTCCAACACGTACACATTCGGGGACCAAAATGAATTCAAATTGATGCCGCGCGTTCTTTTTGATTCCCGTTAGAGCGAATGGACAAGAAGCAAATTGAGGAATTAAAATGGAAGCAGCTTGCCTTTTTCGTATGGGTCATGGCAACACAAACAAATGTGCTAATAGATTACCTCATTTGATGCATTAACTCTGCCAATTTATCATGCAGTCAAGACGTGTAAACTAAAACCTATTAAGGATCTAAAGATTCGTTTTCGTACTTACAGTTGAGAGATCCCATCTTTCCTTTCTTCTTATATATATATGTATATATTATTTCTCTTGAGTATAAATTGTACCTCGTCAGGTTTTGCTGGAGAACAATCATTAAATAATTAAGTTTCCCTAGCAACGCTGTCGAACCATTTAGCCTTCTGACTATTGTTGTCCATAGGAGAATGCGTACGATGCGGGAGATTGCATTTTATTCTTAGTATGTGTGATGGGAACTGTGTTGCGATAATAAACTTGTCGTAATTCATCTGTGATTTAGAAATTTTATATGTTTTTGCTAGGCGCTGCAACTGCACCCGCATAATTATAGTTTTTTGTTCAAATGGCATCCTTAGAGAATTTTTCCATGTTTTACTTTGTGAGTAATTAAATTTTATTTTACTGTAAGATATCGCAATAATGCTCATCCAACTCGTTGAAATAAGGAATGCTAATGAATAAAATAAACATGTAGGCTAAGCAACGAAGTTAACAAAATGAAATTATTTTTTTTATTACTGATAATATATTACCACCATATATAATAATTACCATCTCATTAAAAAAAAGATCTCACATCAACTAAATCGAATAATTATAGTATCTTGCACAGTGTTTTTTTCTGCTGTATGTAAATCAATTTTTAATGTAAGATGTCAAAATATTGTTCTACATACACGTTGAAATAAATAATTCTCTCGATTAAATAAACATATAAGCTAATAAAACGAAGTATGCAAAAACTAATCATTATCGGTTTTAATACTGATTTTATTTTTAGCCATGTAATTTGAATATAACAAAGTGCCTCACATTGCACAAATCACTTTTTTATAGAGTTTTTTAATGTATTTGTTTGTGCATAATTAACTTAAATTTAAATTGTAAAATATTGAAATGCTATTCATCTAACACGTTGAAATAAAGAATTCTAAGTAAAAAAATATACACAAAAGCTAAGCAACGATGCTTTAAAAAACACATCATTTTTAAATTTATTACTATTTATTTTATCACTATATCATTAAATGTATAATAATATCTCACATTGCACAAATCGCTTCTTCAAAGAGTTTTTCAATGTTTTTGTTTGTGAAGTATTTAATTCAATTTTAATTGTAAGATATCGAAATATTGTTCATTGAACATGTTGACATAAACAATTTAAACGAAGAAAAAAAGTCATAGCTAAGTAGAACATTATTCCAAAAGAAATCATTTTCTTCGTATTTAATATTCATTTGTTTATAACCATGTCATTTGAATAAACAACAATATCACAAATCACACAAATCGCTCCTTCATAAAGTTTTTCAATGCTTTTGTTTGTGCAGTATCTAATTCATTTTTTACTGTGAGATATCGAAATAATATTCATCTTCCACGTTGAAACTAAGCAATGAAGTTTTCAGAAATTAATCATTTTTATTTTTATTACTTATAAATTATTAACATGTCATTTGCATATACAATAGTATATATTTTTGCATACATCGAATTCTAATAGAGGTATTTAATGTTTTTTTTGCATTATTTGAATTATATAGTAAGATATCGAAATATTGTTTATCTAACACTTTGATATAATAGAACTCTAACGAATAAAATAAAGGTGTAAGTTTAGGAACAAAGTTTTCAAAAACAAATATTTACGGTTTTATCAGTTTTTAAAAATAACCATTTCATTTTAATATACTACAGAACCTCACAACTTAAAGATCGCTTCTTCTTTTTATAGTTTTTACGTTTCGTTTGTGCAGTTTTTCACTCAATTCTAATAGTAAAATATTGAAATACGGTTCATCGTACAAGTTGAAATAAAGAATTCTTAGTAATAAAATAAACACACAAACGATGTATGAAAAAAATCAATTTCGGTTTTATTACTGATTATTTTATCATTAGATCATTAAATGTACAACCGGATCAGGTATAGTTATATACAGGACCTTACTAAAGTTAAAAAAATAAGTTTTATAATTTTACAATGTTCCATTTACAATGTTTACAACTATAGCAAAAACTAACTTTTCTAGCACCCAATCGATCATTTTCCCGTTTAGATAATACAATTTGTGTTGATTCTCCTAGGAGATGATTTGAGTTTGTGAACAAACGATTCATCGATAATGTTTTTACTAAAATAGACAATTTTTAGAAGCATTTAGTTGTTTAGTTTCAAGAGATACAAAAACATCATACAGATTTGATGCCTCAAAAGAAGACACAGATGGGGATAATTCAAAGAATAAATTCGCCTTGAAGTGTTTTTGTCGAACATTTCCGCAAAGAGCACTGAAATACATTTCATAACGGTTTCATTTACAATTTTAAAATATCGTTACAACTACATGTAACTAACAATATACATTTTTATAGCATTCTTTTAATTATTTTCCCATTCAGGATGAACGGGTTATGTATATTTTCAAGGAGATTATTTGAATTCGTGGACAAACAATTTATCCATAGTTTTTTAAACAAAGATAGCCAATTCATTAGCTTATCGTCGTGTGATACACTTGGCGCCGCACTAGAGGGGCATGGTGCACTTTACAAGAGAAAATTGTCTCCTTCCTCTGTCCATTAGCAAGGCACACAACACATCGTTTTACTCCCTGTTTTCTCTTCCTTGTAGGTGAATTATGGTCAGTGATACGTCGCCCTATGAGTCTTCCTGGGGTTTGAACTGCTGCCCTTCTTTCTCTTTTTCTTCCTTATCTGCATCTTTAAGCTTGAATCAAGCAAACTAGTCTCCACCGATAAAGGTTGCTTCAGGCTTGAAAATACATGCCTGAATTAAGGTGTTGACACCTTGCTTATTAACATGCCAATGCAAGCCCTTCTATTATGAAAAGACTTGAGTGGTTCACCCAAGTTTGAATTTATTAAATTCTATTTCCATTAGAAATAGTGTAAACATGATTGCTCTATTTCTAATGGAAATAGAATTTAATACATTCAAAACTGGGTGAACCGCTCAATTGTCTTTTCCGAGGAAATACTTCAAATATAGAACAAGTAACAAAAGAAAACTATTCTAAAATAAACACACATATAATTCCTTGAAAAGCAAAAATAGAAAAAAAATCTAATAGGAATCATATCAGGCCATTCTTAAAAAGCCTAGTAAATACAAAAGTACTCGTATTCAATTAAATCAACAAAAAACTTATAGGTCACAATGAATGAACACCTAATAACACACCCTAGCCACAAGAACTTGTGTATTGTGATTATTAACAGCTGAAAGCAATACTTAACTAGACAAAAGCTATTAACTTCTATAGTCTGAGTTGATACAAGGGTACTAACTTTCAACCTTGACATGGCAAGGGAAAATCAAGTTGGGCAGCTTGACATAGGCTGGACTCAGGCTTGAAAAATTCAACCTTGTCATGGTAAGGAAAAATCAAGCTTGACGTAAGCTTACATGCTATGTGGGAGGTGGCCTCCCAGTTCCGAATCGTGGAAATATGCAATCAGCACATATTAGAACATCCATAGGAACGTATATTATATCATCTATGGAAACATACATTAGATTGCCCTTCCCTTTACGCCGTCGAAACATCAACAAATTCCGGCATGTTTTCAAGTTTCTCACATTATCCCCCTATTAAGTCTCTCGAATAATTTATAACATTCAGGGTCCCTAAGCTGGTGCTCAAGAATAGACGTAAAGGCTATTGGCGTGTCCTGTAATATTCCAAGTTGAGGGAGAGAGTTGTCATCTTCAAGTTGGAGCTCCTCTCCAAACATCCTTGACAAGCAATCAGCCACTACATTCTCGCTGCCTCTTACGTGATTGGTTCTGGTCTTATAAGGGGATAAATATTGAAGTAACCACCGTCCGACCTTTTCCAATTGCTTGAGGTGGCTTTGCATTCATGATAATACCTCATTATTATTGGTATGAAGTTCAAGTTCCTTCCCTCGTAAATACTGGTCGAATTTCTCGGCGGCGAAAATCACCACTAAGCATTCCGTGTAAGTAGGTGGTATATTTTCTTTCGGCATGGGTCAGAGTGCGTGTGGCGAACGCGACGGGGGCTAAGCTATCACCTTCCCATTGCGATAGTACCCCGTGTGACAGGCCGGGCCCTGCAACTCGGGATTCTCGGCAGCGCTATTAGGTTATGCGTCACTTTCATCACGAGCGAGCCTCGAACATATTCCCCCAATTTTTTACGCACATCGTCCAATGTCCCTGGTCGAACACCTCCAACACAAATTTTGCGCTCACATTCAGTTTTGGGAAGTTGGTAAATCCAACCAGTTCCTGCGGACAAATTGTTGGCCATATCGTTACTGATCTTCTTAAACCGCGCTCAGCTACCATTTGCGCCGTAGTTAGGGTAGTTTTGAGAAAGCACAATCGGATAGGGTAAATGACTTAATAAACGAAATATAGTTAAGCACGCCAAGGCACGGACAGAGAGAAAATATAATTGGTAAGGGTGGAGGGAGGGGAAGGAAAAGGTGGTGGCAACCATATAGTTATGAAAGTTAACTATTACACTATGTGGCAACGATACCTCGGGAACTGCAGTTGTGGATGGGCGGCTGCGTCGTGGCTTTCTAGACCGTGTCACCCAACGCACACAAGGAAGTCTCGGCGAATCTCACCTGAGCCCAGACTTAAATAGGGCAACCCCCATTCAATCGTTGTACAGACCGAAAGGACCCATTTATTTCGGGACACCCGCGACCTTGCAAGGGGAAGGCCTTGGGAGCATTTGTTCGAGGAGTAAAAGGCTGAGACTCCTTGCAAAATTTTCACTTTCATGAAGAGTTAATAGGCGTTGTAAAACGTGGCAGTGTATCTTTGAGGATAATTCTGTTTTCCAAATTTCTGTTGGATTTATCATCAAGAAGAAACATTGTTTTTAGCATTGTACGGAAATAAGATGACAAACAAAGATAATCTTATAGTCATTATTCTCCCATCATAATATCTACCTCAGTGACCCTGGCCGAACAACACCCATGGGTGCACACCCGTGGTTACACACCCATGGGTGTTGACCAAAAACTACCATGGGTGTACACTTATGGGTGTCAATGAGCATACTCCTATCGATGTGCACCCCGGAGTGCACCTAGCAGTGTCACCCACCGCCAGATACAGAAAAAGCTCTAGGGGACGCAAGATATCGCGACGATTGTATCTTTCAAACTGACTGCCTGGCAGCGACTCCGCTTCCCTTATATATGTATCTCGGTTTTTTCGAGAACATTCGGCTCCAGAATGTTCGCTTCCGGACTTTTAAGGAGTGTGAAAAAATACAAACAGTAGAATATTCGCGACTTTTCTCGAACAAATGCCAGACGGAATAACGTATCGAGATCACTAGAATGGCCAAGACTTTTCTCGTAGGATAGCTATCTATGTGCTAGACAGAAACGTATAAAATACATCGACATCTACATATTACCCCGATAGCCGCCTCAATAGGCGCGTGGCGGGGTGTGTTGGGACACCAGCCGTTTACATATAAAAAGGAAACGCTCAAATGAAATGACACCAAACATTTGTTAAAGTCCCTTATTGTTCGAGGGAAAAACGAATTCCCATACCTATCCGTTCGGCAAAATATCTCTCTTAATTTATCGTTTCTGTCGGACCTAGAAATATAGTGGGGTTCTAATATGATGTTTTCCGTGTCGCTCTTAAAGATATCTATTCTCAATTGCTCAAGCAATCTAAGCCTAGCGCGCAGCCTCCGAGTCTCTAGCGGCTCACAACCTAATTCTTTTAACATCTGTGTAACGCTGTCTATACGCCCGTAGCTGTTTTTGACGAATCGCGCAGCTTTCCTTTGTATTTTATTAAGTTTCCGAAATAAGTCTTTCTGCACCGGATCCCATATGCTCGCTGCATATTCAAGGTGTGGCCGGACGAGTGCGAAATAGCACCTCTCTTTTACTTTTTCATCTGAAAATCTTCCAACAATACGCTTGACGAATCCTAGCTTCTTCAGAGCTCTGCCACAAATATTTCTTATATGTGTTCCCCACGATAGGTTCGAGGTTATCGTAACTCCCAGTTACTTCACTTCATCTATCGCCTTTATGTTAATACCATCCACAGCATATACATGGGGATAGTTGGAC
Source organism: Pyrrhosoma nymphula (assembly GCA_963573305.1). NCBI lineage: Eukaryota > Metazoa > Arthropoda > Insecta > Odonata > Coenagrionidae > Pyrrhosoma > Pyrrhosoma nymphula. The sequence continues at coordinate 52,653,435 of OY754336.1, read as the reverse complement.
GACCTCCGCAAGAAATCTACCGCCGTGCATTTGCTTAGATTAAGTTCGAGTCCCCACTCTTGGCTCCACACATGAACGTTGTTTAAATCCGATGATAGAATTTCAAAGTCAGAGTGATCACTAATTTCGCGATAGATGACAGCGTCGTCAGCAAATAAACGTATTTTACTGCTAGTTCGAGAGCATAGGTCATTTATGTATATAATGAACAAAAGGGGGCCGATTACGCTTCCTTGTGGGACACCTAATGTCACTTTAGCATTTCGTAAGCCTGGAGCCTCTTTTTCTTGTCTAGCTAATAATTATGCTTCACAACCATACGTCAGCACGCTCCACACGAAGGTTTTAAAAAATCTTTTCCTTGAGTCAATTGAGAGTTGATTGTTTATCAAGAGATATGTATTTCTCAATGCTAAAATAACTGCTTTCAATCTACCCAAACAAATGCTTTTTCAATACTGATGAAAGTAACATACATTCTTCCATTTACCTCTAATCTTCTTTCTGAGATAAGTTTTAATTCTAAAGTTGCTTCTCTTGTTCGTTTACCATGCTTAAATCAAAACTGATCTTATCCGACGTATTGGTTTTGTTTTTAATTCTGGTTTTTTTAAATGATATTGATCATTTCGTTATGCAGGATAGAAGATAGTTCCTGAGTTGGCACTACTTGCGTTCCTGGATTCTAATGGTCTTGCTCTTAATGAAACCTGATGGCAATCTTCCATTCATGTAGCATTCAAGAGTTTTGTTGTTAAGCTCATTAGGAATTATATTTCCAAGCTTATGTTAGAAGTTCAACTGTTATTCCATCAGTCTGTGCTGCCTTTTTATCATTAAAGATTTTCCGTGATTAATCCTATTCCGATCAATAATTCGGAGTGAAAGTGAGTATTTTTTGACAATTTCACCATTCTCTACATAATCTGTTGGATCTTCTATAAAAATTCCTTGACAAGGGTCTTCAGTATATTCTTTCCACCATGTGCACACGTCCATGTTTTCAAAAAGTGTTTTCTGCTTTATCTTTTACAGTGTTACTTTTTATTTTTGGTATGTATTGCCGTGTCCTGATGGCTGAATACACTTTACCTAAGTCATTCTTGGCAAAGTCTTCTTCAACTTCCTCAATTTTCTCCTTCATCCAGTTCTTCTCTTCTCTCTATTTATTTGTTATTAAGTTTTCGATATTTTTATATTTGATTTTATGTGTCTTTCCCTTAACTCTATTACGCTGCTCTATCAACTGGAGTATCCACCACTGATTTCTTTACACTGATTTCTAATCTCATAAATCGTGCCATCATGTCACGTTGTGTAGGATCGAAGAATAATTGGAGCCAGAGGGTCGGCATTCGATGTCTTTTGTAGAATGGTGTAAACTATTATTAATATTCATATGTGCTTGCGGTTAATACGTGTGAGCACATTAGCAGTTGCAGTGAACTCTAGTTCTTCATAGAGGCTTCACTGGAGTACTGGAGAGGTTCGAAGTTATCGTAACTCCTAGATACTTCACTTCATCTGTCGCCTTTATGTTAACACCATCCACATCATATACATGGGGATAGTTGGACGACCTCCGTAAGAAATGTACCGCCGTACATTTGCTCAGATTAAGCTCGAGTCCCCACTCTTGGCTCCACTCATGAACGTTGTTTACATCCGATGATAGAATTTCAAAATCAGAGTGATCACTTATTTCGCGAAAGATGACAGTGTCGTCAGCAAATAAACGTATTTTACTGTAAATTCGAGAGCTTAGGTCATTTATGTATATAATGAGCAAAATGGGGCCGATTACGCTTCCTTGTGGGACACCTGGTGTCACTTTAACTGCATCAGAGCTAATTCCGCCAAGAACTACTTTTTGCTTACGATCACTCATAAAGTCGCGTATCCAGTTTACTACTGTTTCGTTTAGCCCGCATGGCTGTAATTTGTTTAAAAGTTTGTTGTGAGGTACCGTGTCGAAAGCTCTCTTAAAATCTAGAAATAATGCGTCCACTTGTCTTTTCGATTCACCAGATTTGGGAACATCATGAAGAAAGAGCGCGAGCTGTGTTTCACATGATCTACCTTTCCGGAAGCCGTACTTACAGCCATGGAGGAAGTAACGACTGTTCTGGAACGTCAAAATATTGTTAACGACGATATGTTCCAGTATCTTGCTTATAATCGACATTAATGAAATTGGTCGATAGTTCCCTGGGTCGTGTTTGTTTCACTTGTTGTTTATCGGTGTAACGTTTTCAATTTTCCAGTCAATTGGTATCTTTCCTTCAGACAATGACTTCTTGAATATTATGTCTAAGAACGGTGCGATCTGTGGCTCTAACATCCTTGAGGACACGCGCGGGTATTCCCTCCGGACCCGGAGATTTACTATTTTTTATCGACCGTAGCTGTTTATTAAAACGATGACGCGGACGCGCGCGCGTGCTACATAAGAAAGTACAACTATTCGATAACTCGACTCAGAGTCGACTGACGAAAGACACGAACGAAAAGCGTGCGGGCTGACTGGCGGGGGCGCAGCGGGCGGCAATGCAGGCGGCCCCGCAAGGGGGGGGGGGGGGGGCGCGCGCCCCCCATATGTATCCGCCACTGTATAAATCACAATATTACGTATTAACCACCTACTATTCAGAAACTACGAAAATAATGAGAAAATGTATTATTATCGCAATCCAATTGCAAACTGCACTAGTCATGAGGGTCATTTGTTCAAAACATCGTATTTCGCATTTCCCTTGTCCTTCGTTCGCTGCGAGCTCAGCAGATGGCGACACTTGCGAAGGATGTCCGAGGAGGATGACGAAGGAGTCTTAACGACGATTTCACTGGTAAGTATGAGAATCGTTTGCAGTACAGTACGTAGAAAATCGTTGAAATCACTACTGGCGCCGCTGAAAATGTAATTATTGCGGTAGTTACTGGAAGTACATATATCGAAAAAAAATGGACGATCGCAAAGCACAAGAGCGGAAGTCGTGGTAAACCACAGGGGGAGCCTTTGGAGGCTTTGGAGATTCTCTAAAACTCGAGCCCAAAGAGTATGTAGTATCCCTGCTCGAGCCTTTGTGTCCCGGAATTGAAGCCACCGTTGAGGTAGGTCTACCTCAATGGAAGCCACTGCTTTTGCGCATCCGGCCATCTTGTTCTACGCAAAACAAAGCATTTTCCGTAAGATTTCATTGTGTTAAAACATGCGTTTATATGCAAACCTTTGTATGTCACGCATGAAATCAATGATCATACTTATCCCGGTATTCTTGAACGATAATTGATAATGCTACTGTTACTCAAAAGCTCTTACAAGCACTGCAACAGCATTAAATAAGTCGACGGTCATGGGGTCTGCCGCAATTAATTCCTCGAGCTCTAAGTAACTGTTAATGCTGATTTGTATTTATCACGAGAGTATATGATAAATGAAAAATGTTGAAACAGATAATAACAACTACATCTAATACCGAAGCCCCATATGTTAGTATTATTCAATTGTGCATGACGATACAGTACGCGGTACGAAAAAAGGGGACTGCTGAGAATTTCTACTTTAAAGCGTACCTTTTAATACTTAATCCTTTGATTGTCACTCATGATATAAATGATCAGACCTATCCTACTGTTCTCGTTCGACAGTTTTTCGTAATAATGATGCGTAAAAGTCGCAGCAAAAACGGGACGGTTGGACAATCAGCCACTATGAAGAACTAGAGTTCACTGCAACTGCTAATGTGCTCACACGTATTAACCGCAAGCACATATGAATATTAATAATAGTTTACACCATTCTACAAAAGACATCGAATGCCGACCCTCTGGCTCCAATTATTCTTCGATCCTACACAACGTGACATGATGGCACGATTTATGAGATTAGAAATCAGTGTAAACCATTACTGGATGGAAAAAACGGCTCTGAAACAAAAATGTTTACAGAATGATTAACATCCAAAAAGAAGCAATCCAAAGCATTTCTTTTATGATAAATTAATGACACCAGCCACCTAGATACGGAATGGAATGTGAGACACAATAAAAGACGGTGTCTACAAAATTATTCAGGTTTGTTGTTTTCAAATATTACAAATGGCATCAACAGCTGGGCCTCCGATTCAGCCGACTCATTCACCTCGTCTTCGTCGAGCAGCTCACCCACCCCTGCCAACACCGTATACTTTTCTGGGTTCACTTCGCGAGGCCGGTGGTATCTCATTCCATGATGAGCAGATTCTGACAGTTTCTTCCCCATTTCTCGGCTCGTATTACGGCTTGGGATCGTCTTACTCCAAAGCTCGCTGAATCGAAAGACAAGAACTGCTAATTCCCCCGCGTGACCATCCAACACCACCACCCATCTCTCTAGGTGGTGTTGGGCCATCTCACGCCTCCCTTGGCCGTAACGTCTTCTCGCTCAAGATGAAAAAATGTCACTGCTAATTTTTGGACAAGACGAAATTCCTGAGCGCGAGACACGATCAGCGAGAACGATATGGGAAAAATATGGGAGAAATGGAATATAATTTAAACAGCCAGACAATCTTCGGTTGCATCCACATATGACTAAAGTCCTAGTTGCTAACAGAGGAAATAATGATGTGAGGATTATGTTGGATAGAGAATTAGGTACTAAAAAATTGATAGAGTTTGACTAGGTACTTAGGAAGCAAAATAACTTCTGATGGAAGGAGGAGGTACAAAAGATTAACAGGGGAGAACACTGGGAGCAAAGATTGCATTTAACAATAAAACACGACACTTCCAACTCCGCCAATATATTGCTGATGAAAAAGCTGCTTAAGATCTTTACGTGGAGTGCATTGCTGTATGGCAGCGAGAAATGGACTGTGGTACAAGGGGAGAGGAAACTACTATAGGCTTTTCAGACGTGGTGTTATAGAAGGATGTGCAAGATATGCTGGGCCGGGTGAGTGACAAATCAAGAGGTACTGAGAGTAGTTAACAAGTGCGGAACCTGAGGAGAAGAGGAAAAAAAAGATGGTATGGATGGATAGGTTATCTACTGCGGCATGAGGTATTTGTGAAGAAAATTTTAGAAGGGATGATAGAAGGTAAGAGAGGTAAGACCAAGATTGAAATATTGGAAGCAGATAATGGAGGACATGGGATGTGAATGGTTTTAGGAAATGAAGCGGATTACAGAAGATAGCGAGAATTGGAAAGCTGTCAAACAGCAATCCTGATGGAATTCCAACTGGAGAATAAAAAACTTTAATTCACAATTTCTTCTAACAACTCTCCTTCCAATCCCTCAACATACATGTTGTAAAGAAACGGTGATAGCAAGCAAACCCTGGCTGACCTTCTGACTTTTCAGACCCCCCTTCCCAGATCTCTAACGAGAGGTAAAGGACATTGAAAAAAATTTAATGGGGATTTCACCATGTACTTTTGGCCAGAATGATAGATTAAGTTTGTCAATTTTCCACCCATAAGTAAATCATATAATTTTAGAACACAATTAAACTAAATAATAATGCATTTTGAGGTTGGTTAATAAAATACATACACGTTTGTAATCAATATGATGATTATAGCACAAAAGGTCGTCATTATCAAAAAATTATTAAAAAAGTAACCCAAATCCATCACAAAAAACAACACAAATATTATAGTTATAAACTCCCTTATACATGGAATAGACTTCTTCGAAATTAATTTTTACTTCTCAAAATCATCAACTGCCGGAATTGTTTCTTTATTAAAAAAAAAGACCATTGTTGTTCTTATAAGCCCGACGAATCCGGCAGTATAGCATGGCGAAACTGATGCAAAATATTGAATAATTACTCGCAGATCCAAAAGCCTGAATATCAAGATATACACAATGAATTGCAAAGATCTACAACAAAGTTCCGACATATATTATTTATAAATAACAGGCATTTTTGTGTTTATTTCACTCTATAACAATACATTAACAAATGTTTCAAACAAGTATTGAAATCTCTAATTTTTATGCTCATAAAATCATGTGATAGTGCTGCCTAGTAAAAAATAAATACATAATTAATAAATTGATAATTATGAATGAAACATAAAAATGTAGTGACCGTCAAGGCAACAAGTCGGCTCACAACTGTGCGTCATGCAACATCCCTGTCTGTGGCACACACTCCAAGCCCACTTGTCTCAACTGTCTCGACATTTAATAAAGGGTGAGTTTGTTTTATATACATAGGGCGTATACAATCTTTTTACATCTGAAAGTTTTGATATGCTTTTATAAAAAATAAATTTGTATATCTAATCAAGTTGTGGGTTTTGTAGGTTCACTCGTGGCCAACATACCTCAACTACACTGACTTTGGGATGCAACTAAACCAAGAACTGGACATTTATAGTGATATAAAATTGTGGAAATATATGCGTTCTTATTGGAAAAAAAGTTATGAAGTAATAGTTGAAGTTTTTTTAATCTTTGTACCCATGTAATAAACCATGGCTCATTTTTATTAGGTTTTTTTTAAAATTGTGTACATTTTCATGCTTCAAAAACTTGAAACCTTTTCCTTAAAATAATAAGCCAAATAGTAATTTTTTATTTTTTTATAACCTTTATTCAATATTAAAGAGTGTAAAATTTTTGTAAGTAAGCTAGTTGGACGTAAAATTACTAAAATCTTGTACTTTAACAAAAATCTCATTTTTTGTGATGCGTTTTTTTAATTCTGAAAAAAATACAATGGTAATAAAATATTTTTTTAAACACATGGTTTGAGTTTATATACCTTGAAACTTAAATGTATAAAGTTATAAAAAAAAAACAAAAATTTAAATTAAGCTATAAAACAATTTCTTTATTGCGAGTCAGGGTGACCCGCGGCGACCGCATTAGGCTACATGTTAGGTGCGACTACTCCCGGGTGAACTTATATTCATACCTGTAAATAAAAAATGCAACAATTACATGGGTTGAATTAACTGAAACAGGATAATTCACACACAGACTGCATAAAATATAACTCTCTAAAAAGTAATTGCAACTTAACAAAGTGAATCTTATAAAAGTAATGACAATATATTGCTTATTTATGGTCAATAATATGACTCATGGGGATAAAAACAGATGTCTATCTTTCACACAGACATTCGCATTGACAAAAGTATTATAATTAAGATTTTTCAATTTAGTGACAAGGGAAAAGTGAGCAACACACCGTTTTGTGATAAACAGAAGGGACAAGGGAAATATCTGATCGTGGGCATAATATGTATAGCATCCCACGCAAACGTTATGCCTAGCCCACCACAGGTCGCCAGCTCTAAGCATCTAACAGAGGTCTCTTCATCCTAATCTTCAATGGGGTCCACGATTGAGGTTGGCCTTGGTCTTTGGTTGGTTAATTAAATGTTTACATCACCAATGTATTAACTTTTTAAATGTTTTCCATTTATATGCTTGGACAGATTACGGGAAAACAATCTGATGCCAATGTTTGTAGTTTGAAGGTAGGCATTGGCAAACTTCACTTTGGTGACGGAAGATGATGACCAAAGCATTACTTTGGCACAATGGTGATCGTGGACGCTCACCTCAGAATGCATGTGAATTTGTACTGTATAAAATATTAAAGCAATAACCCGCTTTGCATTATCATCTGCACGTCATAAAAATGATAGTCACTACTTTGAACATCACAAAGGCATGAGTGAGATGAAGGAGGCCAGATTAAAACTTTCCTTCATTTTCATGCAATTTCATGTCATTCAAACTACTTTAGCTTGCTTCAAAAAACTCTTGTCAGCGTCAACATACATGGCAATCATCCAAAGAGTCGATGCCTTTTTGTGTATCAAGACAAAATATTTCAAAGCCCATGTTGGTGACCCCCTGTAGACAGGTGATATAAAAAGGTGTGGCTGCTTCGTGCTTCGGGAGACTGATTGCAGAGCGGCGGGACGAGGAAGTGAAAATGAGGAGGAGGAGAAGAGGTGACTCTTTGGAGGATGTCAAGCACACACTGTTTTCATTGGAATGTCAATGGGCAGTGGACATCACAGAGAGCTTAAATGATTTAACAGAGTAAATCCAATTGAAAGTTGACAAATGTTCAACATGCATTGACAGAAATCCTTTCTTTTTGGAATCATGAATCATAAAAGGACACAAAAGTACAAGATATGTAAATTAAAAAGGCAGACTATTACATATTTTGGTGTAAGAACATGAATAAATGTTTCCTCCCTTCACTCATCCAATGATCTTTATCTTTGTGGCTACAAGGCTCCCAGGGTTTGTTTGATTGCATCGTATCTGGTCAGGGATAGAAAGGAAGAATGGGGAGAGTTTTATGTACCCTGTTAAAAGTTTCCCCCCTTTTCCAGGGTAGTTCCCCCCTGTTCCAGGGTAGTTCCCCCCTGTTACCTCTCAGGAACCAGGGAAAACAGTGAGGGGAACCTGCATGTTCCCAGGAGAAAAGGCAACGCTCTGCGGAACCTTTGCATTCCTGAATGAAAAGGGTGAAACCTTAATCCAGTTTCAAGTTTATCAGAAAAAATATTTAGAAACCTATAGACATTTGAAATGGGAACAATCACACATAGGACTGAAGGAAATACCAGCACAAATAATGGGTAAATTGGGGAGCACCTGTTCATAAAGATGCATTCGTATAATCCTCCATACCAATGATAAGGGAAACTCAACGATCATTCGTATTAGTGGGAAATATGGGAACTGAGATGACGGACTTAGCACGATCGCAAAATGTCCGCCTTTTATAAGTACATTTAAAAGGTACCATTAACGCTTAAATTTCAAATGACGAAAGCGTTGAACTTGCGTTTTATAATATGTAAAAAGTAATTTGATATTGCGTTTAAGAAAATAGTTCTATGTTAGTATTAAAACCTCTTGTTATTTTCCATGACTTTCGGTAACACCCGCTATGAGTTTTGCTTTCATAATTCGCGGTCTTGGCTTCGACCAGTGAGGGAGAGATCGATTTTTCTTGCGAGCGATTAATCGGTGTTGAAAATGGTGTCTTACATACATGGGTGGTATATTTGCAGTGTTAGCGCTACGTATTTTGATTTATCTCAGCGAGTTTATAAAACGTGATATTAGGAGGAAAGATTAGCTAATGGTTGAGGCTGACATATTTCCGGAATATTCTTCTTCTGCCATTGAAAGAACAAGGTAAGGATTCCACATACTCTTTGGAACTTAAGAAACCAAGTTTGCAACAACACGTTTAAAGTTTATAGACATGTACTTTCAGGTACTTCGCAAGGAAATAGTAATCAGCATCCATAGTGACGCTTCATAAAACCTGATTTTCATTGCACCTACGCAACGATGGGTGATCTTTGGCCTTCTGTTTTCTTAGGGAGTACTATACGCTGCAAAGTTATGTGCCTTTGGGGCGTCAAGAAAAAATTGAACAATATTGGGAACATAAAATCGTGTTGTTTCCAGCAGTGCGTACGCAATTCTTCCCCAAAGAATTAATTGCAAAGTGTGGCTTGTCTTAAAAATCTCAGAAAATAGATAAATATTTGACAAACAAGTACACATTTTTAAATAAGTAAACAGCTAATTCTAATTTCGATTAAATTTAGGAGTCCATACAAGCCACTCTATGACATCAGAAGAAGATTTCTACATACATGCTTTAACATTTTTAAGTTCATGAGAGGTTGATAGCAGTAGCTTATGTGATGTTATCAACTTTCCAGCACCTACTACACCAAACCCACAGGCAAATATGTAGTTAATCCACAACTACAGTATTAGTCAGCAGGCTTTCAACCTAAGAGCTAACTGGGATTGATAATTTACATGAAATATTCCTAACAATTGAATTTGCAGATAGTAGGCAAAAAAGTTAGTAGTCTAAATTATGTACTCTCATAACACCACAGGAAACCGCATTGCTAAGTCTGGTCCATTACACCAGAGAATGAGGAAGGTGCTATCCAAAATTTTCTGGACCGGCCCGAGTGATTTCCCATCAAAGGAGTCACCACCAGTGGTCTACTTTCCACTGGCCTAATGAATCAGTCTGCCAAACTGCTACTATCAGTGGAAGGAGTGCTTTACTGATCTCGTGCTGTCCTGGGATCAGGCGATAGTAGAGACATTAGGAAGAGAATAGGGCTAGCGAAGGAAGAGTTCAATAATAGAAGGGAGCTGATGACGGGGACCTTAAGTAAGGATGTAAAAAAGAGTCTAGTGAAGAGCTTGATATGGAGTGTGGCGTTGTATGGGGCAGAAACGTGGACCTTGAGAAAGGAAGACGAAAATAGGCTGAAGGATTTTGAGGTGTGGGTGTGGAGGAGGATGGAGAAGGTGCGTTGGACGGAGAGGAAGACAAATGAGGAAGTGCTTGACATGGTGGGCGAGGAGAGGAAACTTATAGATGAGATTAGGGGAAGACAGGGTAGGTGGCTGGAAGGGGTAGTGAAGGACGGTGGTTTGCTGAAGGCCGTGATTGAGGGTAGGATGTTGGGTAAGCGGGGAAGGGGAAGGAAGAGAATCGGTTTTATGGACGGCATGAAGAAAGGTAGGACTTATACTGATTGTGAGATGAAGAAAGAAATACTAGAGGTATAAAGGGCACGGCACGTGTAAGAGTTTGTTGGATATTCTCTGACTTTCATCACAACCTACCTCTAACCGGTAGATTACTGTAATGAAGGCCTAGTTACACGGTACATTAGAATGTACAAGTTCCTGTACATTTGTGTGAATGGTTTTATGTACAGATTCTTGTACATTTACATGGCCAAGATCAACGAATAGTTGGCTACACGGTACATTTTGTCGGACAAGTTTTCGCACATTTTTAGATGCGCATCATGCGTTTTCATTTGTTTTTCCAATTTATTTAAACCTTAGGCCCGTTATTTAAACCGATTTCAATGCAGGAAAGCCGTCGACTTCTAGGAAGCAGACGACAACTGTATAGAATCACCCAATCACGAGTAAATGTGTATAGAAACGTAGGGTAGATGAAAAGTCGAGATGTGTACAATGTCGTTGGGTAAGTACTAGGAAGGATAATTAAATATTAAAGCATGGTATCACGTAGTAGTACATTCATAGTACGAAAATGAAAATTATCATTTTTTTTGTTGGCTCATCGTTGGGTAATTGTATGTTGGGGAACCGTAGGCTCCCGCAACACTCCCTCGCCTGTACCTCGGCGTTCTCTGGAGCGCGTCGGGCGTTCCCAGGTCACTCGCCGCACGCTACACCGCGGACCAGTGTCGACACTCCGCTAACGCTCCCTAAAACGCTCCCAGTGGGCCATAATCTGCTCCCCGGACACTACCGCGACACCTCCTAAGTGCTCCCACAACACTCAACAGCTACTTCCAGAACACTCCGCTCTGACTCTCCGCCAACACTTAATCGTCGCTCCCGTTTCGCCTGGGTATGCTTTCCCCATGCCTTTTTCATGGCTTACCATTTTTCATTCAAATCGTATTTTTCTGGCAGAAGTGAATTCTGAGAAGCAAGATTCTGTCATTTACTAGACAATTTAATGTATATTATATAAACTTTGACGATAATACTTTTTTTTTGGACTTTTAAGTGCGCATGCTTTTATACGGAAAAGACTGGTTACTTTCTTAACTTTGCATCAGATATTACTTTTGAATTTTCAATTATTACGCGTTTTTTTATTTTCGAAACATCAAAATTTTGCACAAATAGATAACGTGATAGAGTATCACGAAAAATCATAGTGAAATTATTCTCATATCATATAATAGTATGAGAATATATTGAAAGTGGTACAGACGGAATACCATGCACAATAATGGAAAAAGGGGAAAAATATATAGGAACAGATCGGCACTCCCAACTGATTCCTTATTTTTTACAACATCTTACAAAGGAACTGAATGTTACGTTTAATGCAAATACCTGCATTACATTTGCAACACTAATTTCGGGTTCGTATAGTGGGGGCTTGCAGGGAACACAGTCTACGTACTCCCAAAGCGCAACTCGTAGGAAGGTGATTTGGTCCATGAAAATGGATATCAACAGAAACTCTTCCAAGTAAAAACAAGATTATAAGTTCAATTATACCAATAATAACAACATACACTGGATTATATCTGTTCAGAGAATCACGAATTCCCAGATTATCTGCTCAATGAAGGTGAATTTCTTTTCCCACGTTTATTTATTTTTATATTTTGGCTACAAAAGATCCATGAAAGATCACAATTTCCACATAGATAGAAAAAAGATAGGAAGTAGTGTTAAATGAGCTTAGAAATCAAGTGAGAAAGGAGGGCTACCGTAATAAGTAATTGAAAAGTAGCAATGATGCAAGTTACCATTGAAGAAGTCCCTCTTAGTGTTACAGAGAAAATGCATTTTATGAAAACTTTGAGAAGAAGTAATTCAATAATTGGGGGTTTGATGAAATGTAATCGCCTACTGAAAAACATTTTGGGTAGATAAAGATGGGAAGCTAATAATAGAATATTTAACGCGAAGGATTTTGAATTGCCAGATTAAGAAGGAATTAAAATAGTCAAGCGAAATTTGGATGGAGCGGAGATACACAACAAATCAATCTTCTGACTGATGGCAGCTGATCATGAACGATGATCCATCGCTACCTGCCCTAAATCGGTAGAATAACATCCATAGTATAAAGAATGTTTGTATGTCTATCTTTTACACCAATCTACAGTTTTAATCTGATCGTACTGAAACTTTGCTGACTAATAGTCCAAGGCAGGAGAAAAATTATAGGTAATTTTAAAAATATCTCACAGGGCCCCGAAAGTTCACAATAAGTGGCGCTTTTGTGGAATACGCTACGTGTTGGGTTTTGTGCAGTATTTCATGTTTTACTTTTTGTAATTACTTCCGCTCAAGATATATGGTTCGGATGTATTTATTAAAAAAATTGGTTGAATGAATGATGTTTCTATTTCATTCAATCAATGGTCTTTTCCAATTATTATTTGCCTGAAAACCACGTTATTAGCTGCGAAAAGGCACAGTATTCTCTGAAATCAACAGTAGCATATTTCCTTGAGAACCAGATTTTGTTCTTCAACGCATTTAAAATTCATTTTTTCTAACTAAGCTGATTAGGAATGCTAAGCATTGGGATTTGTGTAGTGGTTTATTTTATTGATTTTTAAAACTACTTTCACTCAAAATAGAGAGTTAAGACTTATTTAATCAGATCTTTGAAAGAATGAAATTTCTCATTTTTAAAAATCGATACTCCTCTTACATAATGAGTTATGAAGGAAGTGTAAACCCAAACAACGCCTAATGGAAATTCAGCTAATATAGTTATAATTAGGATATCAGAGTCAAAGTAATACAAGTGACATCAACACGAAAAAAGATATGAGCGTATATATTCTAAGTTGGTAGCGTCGGGTACCGTAAGGTAGCTACAGGAAAGGGAATACATGTGTACGAACGTAAAGTGATACGTTCTAGCTGCCGAACACATAAGCTACTTCGCTCTCTGTAATTTCGTACCGGAGTAAAGTGATACAGGTGACACTGCGCGATGTGTTTCACTTGTATTACTTTGACTCTCAGGCCCTCATATTATGTCATGACAGGTTATAAACATCTGAGTCTTACCATAATTGTCACCATTCATCGTCGCCTGTAGTTGCATAAGGGGTAGTTGGGGCAGGAGTGGGAGTCCACACAAGCGGGGTACTGAGGTGCAGCAGCGGGAGCACCGTGGCGAGAGTGTGCTGGGGCCGCATAGCCACCGTTGTGAGCGGATGCTGCATAGCCAGCATAGTGTGCTGGACCTGGCACGGCGTAGGCATTGTGGTGAGTTGGTGAAGCGTATCCGCCTTGGTGAGCGGGTGCAGCAAAGGTACCTTGGAAAAAGAGCGCGGGTGCAGCGTATCCGCCTTAGTGAGCGGGGGCAGCGTAGGATTCTTGGTGAAAGGGTGCGAGTGCAGCGTATCCACCTTGGTGAGCGGGGGCAGCGTAGGTTCCTTGGTGAAATGGTGCGGGTACAGCTTATCCGCCTTGGTGAGCGAGGGCAGCGTAGGTTCCTTGGTGAACGGGTGCGGGTACAGCTTATCCGCCTTGGTGAGCGGGGGCAGCGTAGGTTCCTTGGTGAACTGGTGCGGGAACAGCTTATCCGCCTTGGTGAGCGGGGGCAGCGTACGTTCCTTGGTTAACGGGTGCGGGAACAGCTTATCCGCCTTGGTGAGCGGAGGCAGCGTACGTTCCTTGGTGAAAGGGTGCGGGTACAGCTTTTCCGCCTTGGTGAGCGAGGGCAACGTAGGTTCCTTGGTGAACGGGTGCGGGGACAGCTTATCCGCCTTGGTGAGCGGGGGCAGCGTATGTTCCTTGGTGAACGGGTGCGGGTATAGCTTATCCGCCTTGGTGAGTGGGGGCAGCGTAGGTTCCTTGGTGAACGGTTTCGGGTACATCTTATCCGCCATGGTGAGCGGGTGCAGCGTACGAATCGTGGTGGACGGATGCGGGAACAGCTTATCCGCATTGGTGAGCGGGGGCAGCGTATAAACCTTGGTGAACGGGTGCGGGTACAGCTTATCCGCCTTGGTGAGCGGGGGCAGCGTAGGTTCCTTGGTGAACTGGTGCGGGAACAGCTTATCCGCCTTGGTGAGCGGGGGCAGCGTACGTTCCTTGGTTAACGGGTGCGGGAACAGCTTATCCGCCTTGGTGAGTGGGGGCAGCGTTGGTTCCTTGGTGAACGGGTGCGGGTACAGCTTATCCGCCATGGTGTTCGGGGGCAGCGTACGTCCCTTGGTGAACGGGTGCGGGTACAGCTTATCCGCCTTGGTGAGCGGGGGCAGCGTAGGTTCCTTGGTGAACGGGTGCGGGTACAGCTTATCCGCCTTGGTGAGCGGGGGCAGCGTAGGTTCCTTGGTGAACGGGTGCGGGTACAGCTTATCCGCCTTGGTGAGCGGGGGCAGCGTACGAATCGTGGTGGACGGATGCGGGTGCAGCGTATCCACCTTGGTGAGCGGGGGCAGCGTAGGTTCCTTGGTGAAAGGGTGCGGGTACAGCTTATCCGCCTTGGTGAGCGAGGGCAGCGTAGGTTCCTTGGTGAACGGGTGCGGGTACAGCTTATCCGCCTTGGTGAGCGGGGGCAGCGTAGGTTCCTTGGTGAACTGGTGCGGGAACAGCTTATCCGCCTTGGTGAGCGGGGGCAGCGTACGTTCCTTGGTTAACGGGTGCGGGAACAGCTTATCCGCCTTGGTGAGCGGAGGCAGCGTACGTTCCTTGGTGAAAGGGTGCGGGTACAGCTTTTCCGCCTTGGTGAGCGAGGGCAACGTAGGTTCCTTGGTGAACGGGTGCGGGGACAGCTTATCCGCCTTGGTGAGCGGGGGCAGCGTATTTTCCTTGGTGAACGGGTGCGGGTATAGCTTATCCGCCTTGGTGAGTGGGAGCAGCGTAGGTTCCTTGGTGAACGGTTTCGGGTACATCTTATCCGCCATGGTGAGCGGGTGCAGCGTACGAATCGTGGTGGACGGATGCGGGAACAGCTTATCCGCATTGGTGAGCGGGGGCAGCGTATAAACCTTGGTGAACGGGTGCGGATACAGCTTATCCGCCTTGGTGAGCGGGGGCAGCGTAGGTTCCTTGGTGAACTGGTGCGGGAACAGCTTATCCGCCTTGGTGAGCGGGGGCAGCGTACGTTCCTTGGTTAACAGGTGCGGGAACAACTTATCCGCCTTGGTGAGTGGGGGCAGCGTAGGTTCCTTGGTGAACGGGTGCGGGTACAGCTTATCCGCCATGGTGTTCGGGGGCGGCGTACGTCCCTTGGTGAACGGGTGCGGGTACAGCTTATCCGCCTTGGTGAGCGGGGGCAGCGTAGGTTCCTTGGTGAACGGGTGCGGGTACAGCTTATCCGCCTTGGTGAGCGGGGGCAGCGTAGGTTCCTTGGTGAACGGGTGCGGGTACAGCTTATCCGCCTTGGTGAGCGGGGGCAGCGTACGAATCGTGGTGGACGGATGCGGGTGCAGCGTATCCACCTTGGTGAGCGGGGGCAGCGTAGGTTCCTTGGTGAAAGGGTGCGGGTACAGCTTATCCGCCTTGGTGAGCGAGGGCAGCGTAGGTTCCTTGGTGAACGGGTGCGGGTACAGCTTATCTGCCTTGGTGAGCGGGGGCAACGTAGGTTCTTTGGTGAACGGGTTCGGGTACAGCTTATCCGCCTTGGTGAGCGGGTGCAGCGTACGAATCGTGGTGGACGGATGCGGGAACCGCTTATCCGCCTTGGTGAGCGAATGCAGCGTACGAATCGTGGTGTACGGATGCGGGTACAGCGTATCCACATTGGTTAACATGTGCAGCGTAGGAAACAAGGTGGACGGGTGCGGGTGCAGCTTATTTTCCTTTGTCAGGGTGTGCAGCGTACGAGTCGTGGTGGACGTGTGCGGGTACAGCTTATCCGCCTTGGTGAGCGGGGGCAACGTAGGTTCCTTGTTGAACGGGTGCGGGTACAGCTTATCCGCCTTGGTGAGCGGATGCAGCGTACCAATCGTGGTGGACGGTTGCGGGTGCAGCGTATCCACCTTGGTTAACGTGTGCAGCGTATGAAACATGGTGGACGGGTGCGGGTGCAGCTTATTTTCCTTTGTCAGGGTTTGCAGCGTACGAGTCGTGGTGGACGAGTGCGGGCGCAGCCTATCCGCCTTTGTGAACGTGTTCAGCGCAGGAACAGTGGTGGATGGGTGCGGGAGCAGCGTATTTTCCTTGGTAAGCGTGTGCAGCGTATGAACTGTGGTGGACGGGTGCGGGTGTAACTTTTCCGCCTTGGTGAGCGGGTGCAGCGTAGAAACCGTGGTGGACGGGTTCGTGTTCAGCGTATCCTCCTTGGTTAGCATGTGCAGCGTTGGAACCTTGGTGGTCGGGTGCGGGCCCACCGTATTCTCCTTAGAGAGCGTCTGCAGCGTAGGATACATGGTGGACGGGTGCGGGTGCAGCTTATTTTCCTTTGTCAGGGTGTGCAGCGAACGAGACGTGGTGGACGTGTGCGGGCGCAGCCTATTCGCCTTGGTGAACGTGTGCAGCGCTGGAACCGTGGTGGACGGATGCGGGTGAAGCGTATCCACCTTGGTTAACGTGTGCACCGTAGGAAACAAGGTGGACGTATGCGGCAGTTTCTTATTTTCCTTTGTCAGGGTGTGCAGC
Organism: Pyrrhosoma nymphula; assembly: GCA_963573305.1. Lineage (NCBI taxonomy): Eukaryota > Metazoa > Arthropoda > Insecta > Odonata > Coenagrionidae > Pyrrhosoma > Pyrrhosoma nymphula. The sequence continues at coordinate 52,636,280 of OY754336.1, read as the reverse complement.
GTACGAGTCGTGGTGGACGAGTGCGGGTACAGCTTATCCGCCTTTGTGAGCGGGGACAACGTAGGTTCTTTGGTGAACGGGTGCGGGTACAGCTTATCCGCCTTGGTGAGCGGGGGCAGCGTAGGTTCCTTGGTGAACGGGTTCGTGTGCACCGTATCCTCCTTGTTGAGCTTGTGCAGCGTTGGAAACTTGGTGGACAGTTGCGGGCCCACCGTATCCACTTTGGTGAGCGTGTGCAGCGTAGGAACTGTGGTTGACGGTTGCGGTTGCAACTTTTCCGCCTTGGTGAGCGTGTGCAGCGTAGGAACGTTGGTGGAAGAGATATTGTGCAGCGTATTTTCCTTGGTCAGCGAGTGCAGCGTACGAATATTGATGCACGGGTACGGGTGCAAATTTTCCGCTTTGGTTAGCGGGTGCAGCGTTTGAACCTTGGTGGACAGGTTCGTGTGCAGCGTATCCTCCTTGGTGAGCGTGTGCAGCGTAGGAACCTTGGTGGACGGTCTATTGTGCAGCGTATTTTCCTTGGTCAGCGAGTGCAGCGTACGAATCTTGATGCACGGGTACGGGTGCAAAGTTTCCGCCTTGGTGAGCGGGTGCAGCGTTGGAAACTTGGTTGACAGGTTCGTGTGCAGCGTATCCTCCTTGGTGAGCGTGTGTAGCGTAGGAACCTTGGTGGACGGGCTTTTGTGCAGCGTATTTTCCTTGGTCAGCGAGTGCAGCGTACGAATCGTGATGCACGGGTGCGGGTGCAACGTTTCCGCCTTAGTGAGCCGGTGCAGCGTAGGATCTTTGGTGGACGGATGCTGGTACAGCTTATCCGCCTTGGTGAGCGGGGGCAGAGTACGAATCGTGGTGGACGGATGCGGGTGCAGCGTATCCACCTTGGTGAGCGGGGGCAGCGTAGGTTCCTTGGTGAAAGGGTGCGGGTACAGCTTATCCGCCTTGGTGAGCGAGGGCAGCGTAGGTTCCTTGGTGAACGGGTGCGGGTACAGCTTATCCGCCTTGGTGAGCGGGGGCAACGTAGGTTCTTTGGTGAACGGGTTCGGGTACAGCTTATCCGCCTTGGTGAGCGGGTGCAGCGTACGAATCGTGGTTGACGGATGCGGGAACAGCTTATCCGCCTTGGTGAGTGGATGCAGCGTACGAATCGTGGTGTACGGATGCGGGTGCAGCGTATCCACATTGGTTAACGTGTGCAGCGTAGGAAACAAGGTGGACGGGTGCGGGTGCAGCTTATTTTCCTTTGTCAGGGTGTGCAGCGTACGAGTCGTGGTGGACGTGTGCGGGTACAACTTATCCGCCTTGGTGAGCGGGGGCAACGTAGGTTCCTTGTTGAACGGGTGCGGGTACAGCTTATCCGCCTTGGTGAGCGGATGCAGCGTACGAATCGTGGTGGACGGTTGCGGGTGCAGCGTATCCACCTTGGTTAACGTGTGCAGCGTATGAAACATGGTGGACGGGTGCGGGTGCAGCTTATTTTCCTTTGTCAGGGTGTGCAGCGTACGAGTCGTAGTGGACGAGTGCGGGCGCAGCCTATCCGCTTTTGTGAACGTGTTCAGCGCAGGAACAGTGGTGGATGGGTGCGGGAGCAGCGTATTTTCCTTGGTAAGCGTGTGCAGCGTATGAACTGTGGTGGACGGGTGCGGGTGTAACTTTTCCGCCTTGGTGAGCGGGTGCAGCGTAGAAACCGTGGTGGACGGGTTCGTGTTCAGCGTATCCTCCTTGGTTAGCATGTGCAGCGTTGGAACCTTGGTGGTCGGGTGCGGGCCCACCGTATTCTCCTTAGAGAGCGTCTGCAGCGTAGGATACATGGTGGACGGGTGCGGGTGCAGCTTATTTTCCTTTGTCAGGGTGTGCAGCGAACGAGACGTGGTGGACGAGTGCGGGCGCAGCCTATTCGCCTTGGTGAACGTGTGCAGCGCTGGAACCGTGGTGGACGGATGCGGGTGAAGCGTATCCACCTTGGTTAACGTGTGCACCGTAGGAAACAAGGTGGACGTATGCGGGTGCTGCTTATTTTCCTTTGTCAGGGTGTGCAGCGTACGAGTCGTGTTGGACGAGTGCGGGTACAGCTTATCCGCCTTTGTGAGCGGGGACAACGTAGGTTCTTTGGTGAACGGGTGCGGGTACAGCTTATCCGCCTTGGTGAGCGGGGGCAGCGTAGGTTCCTTGGTGAACGGGTTCGTGTGCACCGTATCCTCCTTGGTGAGCTTGTGCAGCGTTGGAAACTTGGTGGACAGTTGCGGGCCCACCGTATCCACTTTGGTGAGCGTGTGCAGCGTAGGAACTGTGGTTGACGGTTGCGGTTGCAACTTTTCCGCCTTGGTGAGCGTGTGCAGCGTAGGAACGTTGGTGGAAGAGATATTGTGCAGCGTATTTTCCTTGGTCAGCGAGTGCAGCGTACGAATATTGATGCACGGGTACGGGTGCAAATTTTCCGCTTTGGTTAGCGGGTGCAGCGTTTGAACCTTGGTGGACAGGTTCGTGTGCAGCGTATCCTCCTTGGTGAGCGTGTGCAGCGTAGGAACCTTGGTGCACGGTCTATTGTGCAGCGTATTTTCCTTGGTCAGCGAGTGCAGCGTACGAATCTTGATGCACGGGTACGGGTGCAAAGTTTCCGCCTTGGTGAGCGGGTGCAGCGTTGGAAACTTGGTTGACAGGTTCGTGTGCAGCGTATCCTCGTTGGTGAGCGTGTGTAGCGTAGGAACCTTGGTGGACGGGCTTTTGTGCAGCGTATTTTCCTTGGTCAGCGAGTGCAGCGTACGAATCGTGATGCACGGGTGCGGGTGCAACGTTTCCGCCTTAGTGAGCCGGTGCAGCGTAGGATCTTTGGTGGACGGATGCTGGTACAGCGTATCCGCCTTGGTGAGCGAGTGCAGCGTAGGAAACTTGTTGTACGGTAGCGGGTGTAGCGTATCCACCTTGGTGAGCGGGTGCGGAGACGTGGGCGGGAGAGGGTCCGCAGTAGGGGTAGTTGGATCAGGTGTGGGCGTCGGTTCTGGCTGGCTGGACGGCTTCGGGTACGGCGGCCGGCGTGGCGTAGTGGTGTGTGGGTGCGGCAGCGTTCTTATGGTGATGGTGATACTGTGGTGCGGTAGCGGTAGCGTAGTGATGGTGATGGTGTGGGGCGGGAGCGGCGTAGTGCTGGCCGCCTGCGTGAGCGGCTGGGGCCACGTTGTTGCAGGTGTGTGGTTCGACGCCCGCTGGGTACTGCGCCGCCTGCGGGGCTCCGGATACCGCTGAGACAAACAGGGCGACGAGGATCTGTGCGGAGGGTACGGGACGGGAAGGTTAACATTTCTACGTATATCTTTACTTCACCTCTTTATTTTTTGTATGCTGGTTTGTCTGGATGAAATCTTGTAATCGAAATTCAACACACTTCCCAATGTTCAATCATGCTGAAATTTGGCAAATTTATTTACTCTTGATGACCTAACATGAATAAGTCATTAAAATAACTGACTATCAAATTATTCTACTAAAAAAAATGGTTTACATTTTAATCGTATAAATGTCTTTTGCCAAAAGATGACGCTAGTAGAATTAACATTTATATTGATCAAGAACAAATGCTAACAATTAGAAAGTTATAGAACCATTGGACAATTAATGTAGGGACTAAAAAGTAGTAATTTTAAGTTTTTTTTAAATCTCCTTTATATAACCTTTGTTAATTAATTTAAAATATATGTGTGTTAAAAAAAGCATTTTTTTACATATTATTATTGCATTAATGACATTTCTCTGCTGATTGCTCGTCTGTCTTACTGTTGCGCTTCTTGCTGAATGAGTTTGATAACCTTGAAAGTGGTAGGCTTCACTTCGTAGAACTTCATCATATAAGTACTCATGAATAATTAAACTACTTAGTACTTTTTTACAATTGTTTTATTCTGTGACGTGTTTCACCGATTGACGGCATCGTTAGGTACAGAAATTTTGTTATTCGAGTTAGTTTTTTGTAGTTACGGGAGCGGAGGGGAAAATACACTTATTTGGGTAGGGTTGAGAAAAGCACGTTGATCAAGGGCTGGTGAGGCAGGATGATTATTATTTCCGCATCCCTCACAACTCCTTTCCGATGAAATTAATTTTTTCTCGCCACACCAACCCTTAATCAACGCGTCTTTTCTTTTCTCAACGCTGCACGACTATTTGTTTTTTCCCCTCCTCCCCCGTAACTACTGCGACAATGAACGCATAAAACAATCTTTCTGTACCCGACGATGCTGTCAATCGGTTAAACGCGTCGTACAATAAAAAATGTGTGGAGAAGTACTTGGTATTTTAATTATTAATGAGTACTTACATAACGAATTTGAAGACACTGACTCATTTGCCATGTAATTACACTAACCCAGTGGAGACTGCGGACTGTAGATATCTCGATGAGGAAGAAACAGCATAGTATACGGAGCTGGCTTGCAGACAGTTGGAAAATGAGATAAGGCACTGTATTGCAACATGGGTAGCTTGACAAAGAACGATATCATTGAAAAATTTTTAGAACAAGGTGATGATTGTAAACTAGTGGTAGCCATGGTGACCAAGGATCTCAGGAAAAAACAGTATGTTAAAGAAATGTCATGCAGAAAGGAGTTGCCCCAAGAAAGAGCCAAGCCATTAATAATGCTCGGAATACTTGACCCGGCCTTACTATTGCCGAAGATAAGGGTGTGTTTTGTAGTAAGCAAAAATCAGACACAACCAGCAAGGCTGGTTGGTGTCTTTTGAAGATTTTTTCCCTACTGCTTAAAGAAAACCAAGGGGTCATCTTACTCCTCTGCCCATATATATTTAGTCTTATAAAATGAAATTATGTGGCGAGCTACCAATGATAGAATGAACGTTGTTGGACACTTTCATTGGATTCATTTACCGTCGATTGTGAGCAATCGCAAATATCCTCGCGATATCCACCGTAACATAGCTATCGACGGTTTTCCGACCCATTTCCGGTATTCGGATATCCCATATTCCGGTAATCCACTTTTTCATTTCAGGCAAAAAGTGCCGAGGCTTGATTCAACAGCTTAAGCACTTAGTATTAATTCAATCCCTAAAGCTGTTAATAGTAAGTATTTTGTTGCTCCCTTGATGAAATAAACAAGAACAAAACAAAAATAAGATAGTGAAAATGAGTTGCAGACTGAATTTTTCTAATTATTTCCAACTTAAGTTGTTATTTTTCGAAGTGCAACATTCTATTTGAGATTCCCTGCCGGCATTTCTCAAAGACACCGCTGGTAACAGGTGGAGCTAGCTTTTTCTATTTCCCAAAGCATTGTATCATCAGCGCATTTCGTATTCTAGGAATTTTTTTTAAATCAATGAACCAAATCTGGCTTTAATTCTCCCCTTCTCGACTGCTTTGCTATATTTAGCCTTTTCCCTCACTCAGCTCCCCATTCACCGTGAACGTCTCACTACCTCTTTTATCTTCAACACCCTGTCGTCTGTGTTCCATTCTCATCTCCTCGCTCAGCCTATGTTCTACTAAACTATTGTAATATGGAGAGTGTATTGGATTCATCATTTGGAATGAGTGTATCCGGAATCAAGGATACGATTTTCTTGGAGGTTCGGTTTCACATGATTCAGCTCATAAAACTCTTTATTTTGACTTATTATAACACTAACGTAATAAAAGGTTAAAATTAATTCAAACCAAAACCATTCACAAATTCGGAAGCTCCATATAATTTAAGTAATTTCTTTAGAAAAGTAACCTGCCTGACCTATTTATGGTTTTTGAGAATAGCAGGGCGGCTTAGAAAATTAGAAACTATCAAGAAGAATAATGCCGAATTACATTAATCATTTTCATAAAAATGCAACTATTTCTACATCATGGAGTTTGGTGGAAGTTGAAAGAATTGCATGGAATGCACTCACTAATGGGCTTACATGGAAAATGCATCACTGATGTAAATATCTTGAGTGTTTCTAGAGTAAAATTGTCTATTCTAATGAGTCCTTATTAGGTACATTATATAATGTAACATACAGAATGAAATATGACTATATATATTTGGAAGATGGACGTATACAATTGTAATAGCACTGGTAATGATATCTCTGTAATGAGGAAAGTAATACCTGGAGGATAACGAATCCCTGGCGGATACAACGCTGATGGGCGTTGGGCATTTCCAAGCGTCTTCGTCTTCATTTTGACTAAAGAAGTATATAAAATAAGGAAATAATCCAGGTCTTCCCTCCCCTTTGAAGAATGCAGTGTACACTTCTTTTAAATTTGAGGGGGTCCGGTGGCGTGTGGAAGGAGGAGAGGCAGGGGGTGAGGTGGTTATTAGGGGAAGAGAGCGGCGGGAAGGGGTGAGGACGGTAGGAGACCCCGATGGCTCAGACGCAGGGGATGAGGAAGATGACGAAACGTCGGGTTTTGATGGCCTTCCCCGACTGTATGGCGCATCCTCGCCTTCTTCATCCCTCCTTGAATGGCAACCTGCAACACATGACAGGCATTAAGATGTCGGCCGCGCTCTGATAAACCTTCTCTTTGGAGAGAAATAGATAAATTGTGGTCTGAATGCCTGCATTATTATTGGGCGCGGCTTTCCGATAGGAACTCATCCCAACACGTACACATTCGGGGACCAAAATGAATTCAAATTGATGCCGCGCGTTCTTTTTGATTCCCGTTAGTGCGAATGGACAAGAAGCAAATTGAGGAATTAAAATGTAAGCAGCTTGCCTTTTTCGTATGGGTCATGGCAACACAAACAAATGTGCTAATAGATTACCTCATTTGATGCATTAACTCTGCCAATTTATCATGCAGTCAAGACGTGTAAACTAAAACCTATTAAGGATCTAAAGATTCGTTTTCGTACTTACAGTTGAGAGATCCCATCTTTCCTTTCTTCTTATATATATATGTATATATTATTTCTCTTGAGTATAAATTGTACCTCGTCAGGTTTTGCTGGAGAACAATCATTAAATGCTTAAGTTTCCCTAGCAACGCTGTAGAACCATTTAGCCTTCTGACTATTGTTGTCCATAGGAGAATGCGTACGATGCGGGAGATTGCATTTTATTCTTAGTATGTGTGATGGGAACTGTGTTGCGATAATAAACTTGTCGTAATTCATCTGTGATTTAGAAATTTTATATGTTTTTGCTAGGCGCTGCATCCGCACCCGCATAATTATAGTTTTTTGTTCAAATGGCATCCTTAGAGAATTTTTCCATGTTTTACTTTGTGAGTAATTAAATTTTATTTTACTGTAAGATATCGCAATAATGCTCATCCAACTCGTTGAAATAAAGAATGCTAATGAATAAAATAAACATGTAGGCTAAGCAACGAAGTTAACAAAATGAAATTATTTTTTTTATTACTGATAATATATTACCACCATATATAATAATTACCATCTCATTAAAAAAAAGATCTCACATCAACTAAATCGAATAATTATAGTATCTTGCACAGTGTTTTTTTCCGCTGTATGTAAATCAATTTTTAATGTAAGATGTCAAAATATTGTTCTACATACACGTTGAAATAAATAATTCTCTCGATTAAATAAACATATAAGCTAATAAAACGAAGTATGCAAAAACTATTCATTATCGGTTTTAATACTGATTTTATTTTTAGCCATGTAATTTGAATATAACAAAGTGCCTCACATTGCACAAATCACTTTTTTATAGAGTTTTTTAATGTATTTGTTTGTGCATAATTAACTTAAATTTAAATTGTAAAATATTGAAATACTATTCATCTAACACGTTGAAATAAAGAATTCTAAGTAAAAAAATATACACAAAAGCTAAGCAACGATGCTTTAAAAAACACATCATTTTTAGTTTTATTACTATTTATTTTATCACTATATCATTAAATGTATAATAATATCTCACATTGCACAAATCGCTTCTTCAAAGAGTTTTTCAATGTTTTTGTTTGTGAAGTATTTAATTCAATTTTAATTGTAAGATATCGAAATATTGTTCATTGAACATGTTGACATAAACAATTTAAACGAAGAAAAAAAGTCATAGCTAAGTAGAACATTATTCCAAAAGAAATCATTTTCTTCGTATTTAATATTCATTTATTTATAACCATGTCATTTTAATAAACAACAATATCACAAATCACACAAATCGCTCCTTCATAAAGTTTTTCAATGCTTTTGTTTGTGCAGTATCTAATTCATTTTTTACTGTGAGATATCGAAATAATATTCATCTTCCACGTTGAAACTAAGCAATGAAGTTTTCAGAAATTAATCATTTTTATTTTTATTACTTATAAATTATTAACATGTCATTTGCATATACAATAGTATATATTTTTGCATACATCGAATTCTAATAGAGGTATTTAATGTTTTTTTTGCATTATTTGATTTATATAGTAAGATATCGAAATATTGTTTATCTAACACTTTGATATAATAGAACTCTAACGAATAAAATAAAGGTGTAAGTTTAGGAACAAAGTTTTCATAAACAAATATTTACGGTTTTATCAGTTTTTTTAAATAACCATTTCATTTTAATATACTACAGAACCTCACAACTTAAAGATCGCTTCTTCTTTTTATAGTTTTTACGTTTCGTTTGTGCAGTTTTTCACTCAATTCTAATAGTAAAATATTGAAATACGGTTCATCGTACAAGTTGAAATAAAGAATTCTTAGTAATAAAATAAACACACAAACGATGTATGAAAAAAATCAATTTCGGTTTTATTACTGATTATTTTATCATTAGATCATTAAATGTACAACCGGATCAGGTATAGTTATATACAGGACCTTACTAAAGTTAAAAAAATAAGTTTTATAATTTTACAATGTTCCATTTACAATGTTTACAACTATAGCAAAAACTAACTTTTCTAGCACCCAATCGATCATTTTCCCGTTTAGATAATACAATTTGTGTTGATTCTCCTAGGAGATGATTTGAGTTTGTGAACAAACGATTCATCGATAATGTTTTTACTAAAATAGACAATTTTTAGAAGCATTTAGTTGTTTAGTTTCAAGAGATACAAAAACATCATACAGATTTGATGCCTCAAAAGAAGACACAGATGGGGATAATTCAAAGAATAAATTCGCCTTGAAGTGTTTTTGTCGAACATTTCCGCAAAGAGCACTGAAATACATTTCATAACGGTTTCATTTACAATTTTAAAATATCTTTTAAACTACATGTAACTAACAATATACATTTTTATAGCATTCTTTTAATTATTTTCCCATTCAGGCAGAACGGGTTATGTATATTTTCAAGGAGATTATTTGAATTCGTGGACAAACAATTTATCCATAGTTTTTTAAACAAAAATATCCAATTCATTAGCTTATCGTCGTGTGATACACTTGAATACATGGCGCCGCACAAGAGGGGCATGGCGCACTTTACAAGAGAAAATTGTCTCCTTCCTCTGTCCATTAGCAAGGCACACAACACATCGTTTTACTCCCTGTTTTCTCTTCCTTGTAGGTGAATTATGGTCAGTGATACGTCGCCCTATGAGTCTTCCTGGGGTTTGAACTGCTGCCCTTCTTTCTCTTTTTCTTCCTTATCTGCATCTTTAAGCTTGAATCAAGCAAACTAGTCTCCACCGATAAAGGTTGCTTCAGGCTTGAAAATACATGCCTGAATTAAGGTGTTGACACCTTGCTTATTAACATGCCAATGCAAGCCCTTCTATTATGAAAAGACTTGAGTGGTTCACCCAAGTTTGAATTTATTAAATTCTATTTCCATTAGAAATAGTGTAAACATGATTGCTCTATTTCTAATGGAAATAGAATTTAATACATTCAAAACTGGGTGAACCGCTCAATTGTCTTTTCCAAGGAAATACTTCAAATATAGAACAAGTAACAAAAGAAAACTATTCTAAAATAAACACACATATAATTCCTTGAAAAGCAAAAATAGAAAAAAAATCTAATAGGAATCATATCAGGCCATTCTTAAAAAGCCTAGTAAGTACAAAAGTACTCGTATTCAATTAAATCAACAAAAAACTTATAGGTCACAATGAATGAAAACCTAATAACACACCCTAGCCACAAGAACTAGTGTATTGTGATTATTAACAGCTGAAAGCAATACTTAACTAGACAAAAGCTATTAACTTCTATAGTCTGAGTTGATACAAGGGTACTAACTTTCAACCTTGACATGGCAAGGGAAAATCAAGTTGGGCAGCTTGACATAGGCTGGACTCAGGCTTGAAAAATTCAACCTTGTCATGGTAAGGAAAAATCAAGCTTGACGTAAGCTTACATGCTATGTGGGAGGTGGCCTCCCAGTTCCGAATCGTGGAAATATGCAATCAGCACATATTAGAACATCCATAGGAACGTATATTATATCATCTATGGAAACATACATTAGATTGCCCTTCCCTTTACGCCGTCGAAACATCAACAAATTCCGGCATGTTTTCAAGTTTCTCACATTATCCCCCTATTAAGTCTCTCGAATAATTTATAACATTCAGGGTCCCTAAGCTGGTGCTCAAGAATAGACGTAAAGGCTATTGGCGTGTCCTGTAATATTCCAAGTTGAGGGAGAGAGTTGTCATCTTCAAGTTGGAGCTCCTCTCCAAACATCCTTGACAAGCAATCAGCCACTACATTCTCGCTGCCTCTTACGTGATTGGTTCTGGTCTTATAAGGGGATAAATATTGAAGTAACCACCGTCCGACCTTTTCCAATTGCTTGAGGTGGCTTTGCATTCATGATAATACCTCATTATTATTGGTATGAAGTTCAAGTTCCTTCCCTCGTAAATACTGGTCTAATTTCTCGGCGGCGAAAATCACCACTAAGCATTCCGTGTAAGTAGGTGGTATATTTTCTTTCGGCATGGGTCAGAGTGCGTGTGGCGAACGCGACGGGGGCTAAGCTATCACCTTCCCATTGCGATAGTACCCCGTGTGACAGGCCGGGCCCTGCAACTCGGGATTCTCGGCAGCGCTATTAGGTTATGCGTCACTTTCATCACGAGCGAGCCTCGAACATATTCCCCCAATTTTTTACGCACATCGTCCAATGTCCCTGGTCGAACACCTCCAACACAAATTTTGCGCTCACATTCAGTTTTGGGAAGTTGGTAAATCCAACCAGTTCCTGCGGACAAATTGTTGGCCATATCGTTACTGATCTTCTTAAACCGCGCTCAGCTACCATTTGCGCCGTAGTTAGGGTAGTTTTGAGAAAGCACAATCGGATAGGGTAAATGACTTAATAAACGAAATATAGTTAAGCACGCCAAGGCACGGACAGAGAGAAAATATAATTGGTAAGGGTGGAGGGAGGGGAAGGAAAAGGTGTTGTGGATGGGCGGCTGCGTCGTGGCTTTCTAGACCGTGTCACCCAACGAACACAAGGAAGTCTCGGCGAATCTCACCTGAGCCCAGACTTAAATAGGGCAACCCCCATTCAATCGTTGTACAGACCGAAAGGACCCATTTATTTCGGGACACCCGCGACCTTGCAAGGGGAAGGCCTTGGGAGCATTTGTTCGAGGAGTAAAAGGCTGAGACTCCTTGCAAAATTTTCACTTTCATGAAGAGTTAATAGGCGTTGTAAAACGTGGCAGTGTATCTTTGAGGATAATTCTGTTTTCCAAATTTCTGTTGGATTTATCATCAAGAAGAAACATTGTTTTTAGCATTGTACGGAAATAAGATGACAAACAAAGATAATCTTATAGTCATTATTCTCCCATCATAATATCTACCTCAGTGACCCTGGCCGAACAACACCCATGGGTGCACACCCGTGGTTACACACCCATGGGTGTTGACCAAAAACTACCATGGGTGTACACTTATGGGTGTCAATGAGCATACTCCTATCGATGTGCACCCCGGAGTGCACCTAGCAGTGTCACCCACCGCCAGATACAGAAAAAGCTCTAGGGGACGCAAGATATCGCGACGATTGTATCTTTCAAACTGACTGCCTGGCAGCGACTCCGCTTCCCTTATATATGTATCTCGGTTTTTTCGAGAACATTCGGCTCCAGAATGTTCGCTTCCGGACTTTTAAGGAGTGTGAAAAAATACAAACAGTAGAATATTCGCGACTTTTCTCGAACAAATGCCAGACGGAATAACGTATCGAGATCACTAGAATGGCCAAGACTTTTCTCGTAGGATAGCTATCTATGTGCTAGACAGAAACGTATAAAATACATCGACATCTACATATTACCCCGATAGCCGCCTCAATAGGCGCGTGGCGGGGTGTGTTGGGACACCAGCCGTTTACATATAAAAAGGAAACGCTCAAATGAAATGACACCAAACATTTGTTAAAGTCCCTTATTGTTCGAGGGAAAAACGAATTCCCATACCTATCCGTTCGGCAAAATATCTCTCTTAATTTATCGTTTCTGTCGGACCTAGAAATATAGTGGGGTTCTAATATGATGTTTTCCGTGTCGCTCTTAAAGATATCTATTCTCAATTGCTCAAGCAATCTAAGCCTAGCGCGCAGCCTCCGAGTCTCTAGCGGCTCACAACCTAATTCTTTTAACATCTGTGTAACGCTGTCTATACGCCCGTAGCTGTTTTTGACGAATCGCGCAGCTTTCCTTTGTATTTTATTAAGTTCCCGGATTAAGTCTTTCTGCATCGGATCCCATATGCTCGCTGCATATTCAAGGTGTGGCCGGACGAGTGCGAAATAGCACCTCTCTTTTACTTTTTCATCCGAATATCTTCCCACAATACGCTTGACGAATCCTAGCTTCTTCAGAGCTCTGCCACAAATATTTCTTATATGTGTTCCCCACGATAGGTTCGAAGTTATCGTAACTCCTAGATACTTCACTTCATCTGTCGCATTTATGTTAACACCATCCACATCATATACATGGGGATAGTTGGACGACCTCCGTAAGAAATGTACCGCCGTACATTTGCTCAGATTAAGCTCGAGTCCCCACTCTTGGCTCCACTCATGAACGTTGTTTACATCCGATGATAGAATTTCAAAATCAGAGTGATCACTTATTTCGCGAAAGATGACAGTGTCGTCAGCAAATAAACGTATTTTACTGTAAATTCGAGAGCTTAGGTCATTTATGTATATAATGAGCAAAATGGGGCCGATTACGCTTCCTTGTGGGACACCTGGTGTCACTTTAACTGCATCAGAGCTAATTCCGCCAAGAACTACTTTTTGCTTACGATCACTCATAAAGTCGCGTATCCAGTTTACTACTGTTTCGTTTAGCCCGCATGGCTGTAATTTGTTTAAAAGTTTGTTGTGAGGTACCGTGTCGAAAGCTCTCTTAAAATCTAGAAATAATGCGTCCACTTGTCTTTTCGATTCACCAGATTTGGGAACATCATGAAGAAAGAGCGCGAGCTGTGTTTCACATGATCTACCTTTCCGGAAGCCGTACTTACAGCCATGGAGGAAGTAACGACTGTCCTGGAACGTCAAAATATTGTTAACGACGATATGTTCCAGTATCTTGCTTATAATCGACATTAATGAAATTGGTCGATAGTTCCCTGGGTCGTGTTTGTTTCACTTGTTGTTTATCGGTGTAACGTTTTCAATTTTCCAGTCAATTGGTATCTTTCCTTCAGACAATGACTTCTTGAATATTATGTCTAAGAACGGTGCGATCTGTGGCTCTAACATCCTTGAGGACACGCGCGGGTATTCCCTCCGGACCCGGAGATTTACTATTTTTTATCGACCGTAGCTGTTTATTAAAACGATGACGCGGACGCGCGCGCGTGCTACATAAGAAAGTACAACTATTCGATAACTCGACTCAGAGTCGACTGACGAAAGACACGAACGAATAGCGTGCGGGCTGACTGGCGGGGGCGCAGCGGGCGGCAATGCAGGCGGCCCCGCAAGGGGGGGGGGGGGCGCGCGCCCCCCATATGTATCCGCCACTGTATAAATCACAATATTACGTATTAACCACCTACTATTCAGAAACTACGAAAATAATGAGAAAATGTATTATTATCGCAATCCAATTGCAAACTGCACTAGTCATGAGGGTCATTTGTTCAAAACATCGTATTTCGCATTTCCCTTGTCCTTCGTTCGCTGCGAGCTCAGCAGATGGCGACACTTGCGAAGGATGTCCGAGGAGGATGACGAAGGAGTCTTAACGACGATTTCACTGGTAAGTATGAGAATCGTTTGCAGTACAGTACGTAGAAAATCGTTGAAATCACTACTGGCGCCGCTGAAAATGTAATTATTGCGGTAGTTACTGGAAGTACATATATCGAAAAAAAATGGACGATCGCAAAGCACAAGAGCGGAAGTCGTGGTAAACCACAGGGGGAGCCTTTGGAGGCTTTGGAGATTCTCTAAAACTCGAGCCCAAAGAGTATGTAGTATCCCTGCTCGAGCCTTTGTGTCCCGGAATTGAAGCCACCGTTGAGGTAGGTCTACCTCAATGGAAGCCACTGCTTTTGCGCATCCGGTCATCTTGTTCTACGCAAAACAAAGCATTTTCCGTAAGATTCCATTGTGTTAAAACATGCGTTTATATGCAAACCTTTGTATGTCACGCATGAAATCAATGATCATACTTATCCCGGTATTCTTGAACGATAATTGATAATGCTACTGTTACTCAAAAGCTCTTACAAGCACTGCAACAGCATTAAATAAGTCGACGGTCATGGGGTCTGCCGCAATTAATTCCTCGAGCTCTAAGTAACTGTTAATGCTGATTTGTATTTATCACGAGAGTATATGATAAATGAAAAATGTTGAAACAGATAATAACAACTACATCTAATACCGAAGCCCCATATGTTAGTATTATTCAATTGTGCATGACGATACAGTACGCGGTACGAAAAAAGGGGACTGCTGAGAATTTCTACTTTAAAGCGTACCTTTTAATACTTAATCCTTTGATTGTCACTCATGATATAAATGATCAGACCTATCCTACTGTTCTCGTTCGACAGTTTTTCGTAATAATGATGCGTAAAAGTCGCAGCAAAAACGGGACGGTTGGATAATCAGCCACTATGAAGAACTAGAGTTCACTGCAACTGCTAATGTGCTCACACGTATTAACCGCAAGCACATATGAATATTAATAATAGTTTTCACCATTCTACAAAAGACATCGAATGCCGACCCTCTGGCTCCAATTATTCTTCGATCCTACACAACGTGACATGATGGCACGATTTATGAGATTAGAAATCAGTGTAAACCATTACTGGATGGAAAAAACGGCTCTGAAACAAAAATGTTTACAGAATGATTAACATCCAAAAAGAAGCAATCCAAAGCATTTCTTTTATGATAAATTAATGACACCAGCCACCTAGATACGGAATGGAATGTGAGACACAATAAAAGACGGTGTCTACAAAATTATTCAGGTTTGTTGTTTTCAAATATTACAAATGGCATCAACAGCTGGGCCTCCGATTCAGCCGACTCATTCACCTCGTCTTCGTCGAGTAGCTCACCCACCCCTGCCAACACCGTATACTTTTCTGGGTTCACTTCGCGAGGCCGGTGGTATCTCATTCCATGATGAGCAGATTCTGACAGTTTCTTCCCCATTTCTCGGCTCGTATTACGGCTTGGGATCGTCTTACTCCAAAGCTCGCTGAATCGAAAGACAAGAACTGCTAATTCCCCCGCGTGACCATCCAACACCACCACCCATCTCTCTAGGTGGTGTTGGGCCATCTCACGCCTCCCTTGGCCGTAACGTCTTCTCGCTCAAGATGAAAAAATGTCACTGCTAATTTTTGGACAAGACGAAATTCCTGAGCGCGAGACACGATCAGCGAGAACGATATGGGAAAAATATGGGAGAAATGGAATATAATTTAAACAGCCAGACAATCTTCGGTTGCATCCACATATGACTAAAGTCCTAGTTGCTAACAGAGGAAATAATGATGTGAGGATTATGTTGGATAGAGAATTAGGTACTAAAAAATTGATAGAGTTTGACTAGGTACTTAGGAAGCAAAATAACTTCTGATGGAAGGAGGAGGTACAAAAGATTAACAGGGGAGAACACTGGGAGCAAAGATTGCATTTAACAATAAAACACGACACTTCCAACTCCGCCAATATATTGCTGATGAAAAAGCTGCTTAAGATCTTTACGTGGAGTGCATTGCTGTATGGCAGCGAGAAATGGACTGTGGTACAAGGGGAGAGAAAACTACTATAGGCTTTTCAGACGTGGTGTTATAGAAGGATGTGCAAGATATGCTGGGCCGGGTGAGTGACAAATCAAGAGGTACTGAGAGTAGTTAACAAGTGCGGAACCTGAGGAGAAGAGGAAAAAAAAGATGGTATGGATGGATAGGTTATCTACTGCGGCATGAGGTATTTGTGAAGAAAATTTTAGAAGGGATGATAGAAGGTAAGAGAGGTAAGACCAAGATTGAAATATTGGAAGCAGATAATGGAGGACATGGGATGTGAATGGTTTTAGGAAATGAAGCGGATTACAGAAGATAGCGAGAATTGGAAAGCTGTCAAACAGCAATCCTGATGGAATTCCAACTGGAGAATAAAAAACTTTAATTCACAATTTCTTCTAACAACTCTCCTTCCAATCCCTCAACATACATGTTGTAAAGAAACGGTGATAGCAAGCAAACCCTGGCTGACCTTCTGACTTTTCAGACCCCCCTTCCCAGATCTCTAACGAGAGGTAAAGGACATTGAAAAAAATTTAATGGGGATTTCACCATGTACTTTTGGCCAGAATGATAGATTAAGTTTGTCAATTTTCCACCCATAAGTAAATCATATAATTTTAGAACACAATTAAACTAAATAATAATGCATTTTGAGGTTGGTTAATAAAATACATACACGTTTGTAATCAATATGATGATTATAGCACAAAAGGTCGTCATTATCAAAAAATTATTAAAAAAGTAACCCAAATCCATCACAAAAAACAACACAAATATTATAGGTATAAACTCCCTTATACATGGAATAGACTTCTTCGAAATTAATTTTTACTTCTCAAAATCATCAACTGCCGGAATTGTTTCTTTATTAAAAAAAAAAACCATTGTTGTTCTTATAAGCCCGACGAATCCGGCAGTATAGCATGGCGAAACTGATGCAAAATATTGAATAATTACTCGCAGATCCAAAAGCCTGAATATCAAGATATACACAATGAATTGCAAAGATCTACAACAAAGTTCCGACATATATTATTTATAAATAACAGGCATTTTTGTGTTTATTTCACTCTATAACAATACATTAACAAATGTTTCAAACAAGTATTGAAATCTCTAATTTTTATGCTCATAAAATCATGTGATAGTGCTGCCTAGTAAAAAATAAATACATAATTAATAAATTGATAATTATGAATGAAACATAAAAATGTAGTGACCGTCAAGGCAACAAGTCGGCTCACAACTGTGCGTCATGCAACATCCCTGTCTGTGGCACACACTCCAAGCCCACTTGTCTCAACTGTCTCGACATTTAATAAAGGGTGAGTTTGTTTTATATACATAGGGCGTATACAATCTTTTTACATCTGAAAGTTTTGATATGCTTTTATAAAAAATAAATTTGTATATCTAATCAAGTTGTGGGTTTTGTAGGTTCACTCGTGGCCAACATACCTCAACTACACTGACTTTGGGATGCAACTAAACCAAGAACTGGACATTTATAGTGATATAAAATTGTGGAAATATATGCGTTCTTATTGGAAAAAAAGTTATGAAGTAATAGTTGAAGTTTTTTTAATCTTTGTACCCATGTAATAAACCATGGCTCATTTTTATTAGGTTTTTTTTTAAATTGTGTACATTTTCATGCTTCAAAAACTTGAAACCTTTTCCTTAAAATAATAAGCCAAATAGTAATTTTTTATTTTTTTATAACCTTTATTCAATATTAAAGAGTGTAAAATTTTTGTAAGTAAGCTAGTTGGACGTAAAATTACTAAAATCTTGTACTTTAACAAAAATCTCATTTTTTGTGATGCGTTTTTTTAATTCTGAAAAAAATACAATGGTAATAAAATATTTTTTTAAACACATGGTTTGAGTTTATATACCTTGAAACTTAAATGTATAAAGTTATAAAAAAAAACAAAAATTTAAATTAAGCTATAAAACAATTTTTTTTATTGCGAGTCAGGGTGACCCGCGGCGACCACATTAGGCTACATGTTAGGTGCGACTACTCCCGTGTGAACTTATATTCATACCTGTAAATAAAAAATGCAACAATTACATGGGTTGAATTAACTGAAACAGGATAATTCACACACAGACTGCATAAAATATAACTCTCTAAAAAGTAATTGCAACTTAACAAAGTGAATCTTATAAAAGTAATGACAATATATTGCTTATTTATGGTCAATAATATGACTCATGGGGATAAAAACAGATGTCTATCTTTCACACAGACATTCGCATTGACAAAAGTATTATAATTAAGATTTTTCAATTTAGTGACAAGGGAAAAGTGAGCAACACACCGTTTTGTGATAAACAGAAGGGACAAGGGAAATATCTGATCGTGGGCATAATATAGCATCCCACGCAAACGTTATGCCTAGCCCACCACAGGTCGCCAGCTCTAAGCATCTAACAGAGGTCTCTTCATCCTAATCTTCAATGGGGTCCACGATTGAGGTTGGCCTTGGTCTTTGGTTGGTTAATTAAATGTTTACATCACCAATGTATTAACTTTTTAAATGTTTTCCATTTATATGCTTGGACAGATTACGGGAAAACAATCTGATGCCAATGTTTGTAGTTTGAAGGTAGGCATTGGCAAACTTCACTTTGGTGACGGAAGATGATGACCAAAGCATTACTTTGGCACAATGGTGATCGTGGACGCTCACCTCAGAATGCATGTGAATTTGTACTGTATAAAATATTAAAGCAATAACCCGCTTTGCATTATCATCTGCACGTCATAAAAATGATAGTCACTACTTTGAACATCACAAAGGCATGAGTGAGATGAAGGAGGCCAGATTAAAACTTTCCTTCATTTTCATGCAATTTCATGTCATTCAAACTACTTTAGCTTGCTTCAAAAAACTCTTGTCAGCGTCAACATACATGGCAATCATTCAAAGAGTGGATGCCTTTTTGTGTACCAAGACAAAATATTTCAAAGCCCATGTTGGTGACCCCCTGTAGACAGGTGATATACAAAAGGTGTGGCTGCTCCGTGCCTCGGGAGACTGATTGCAGAGCGGAGGGACGAGGAAGTGAAAATGAGGAGGAGGAGAAGAGGTGACTCTTTGGAGGATGTCAAGCACACACTGTTTTCATTGGAATGTCAATGGGCAGTGGACATCACAGAGAGCTTAAATGATTTAACAGAGTAAATCCAATTGAAAGTTGACAAATGTTCAACATGCATTGACAGAAATCCTTTCTTTTTGGAATCATGAATCATAAAAGGACACAAAAGTACAAGATATGTAAATTAAAAAGGCAGACTATTACATATTTTGGTGTAAGAACATGAATAAATGTTTCCTCCCTTCACTCATCCAATGATCTTTATCTTTGTGGCTACAAGGCTCCCAGGGTTTGTTTGATTGCATCGTATCTGGTCAGGGATAGAAAGGAAGAATGGGGAGAGTTTTATGTACCCTGTTAAAAGTTTCCCCCCTTTTCCAGGGTAGTTCCCCCCTGTTCCAGGGTAGTTCCCCCCTGTTACCTCTCAGGAACCAGGGAAAACAGTGAGGGGAACCTGCATGTTCCCAGGAGAAAAGGCAACGCTCTGCGGAACCTTTGCATTCCTGAATGAAAAGGGTGAAACCTTAATCCAGTTTCAAGTTTATCAGAAAAAATATTTAGAAACCTATAGACATTTGAAATGGGAACAATCACACATAGGACTGAAGGAAATACCAGCACAAATAATGGGTAAATTGGGGAGCACCTGTTCATAAAGATGCATTCGTATAATCCTCCATACCAATGATAAGGGAAACTCAACGATCATTCGTATTAGTGGGAAATATGGGAACTGAGATGACGGACTTAGCACGATCGCAAAATGTCCGCCTTTTATAAGTACATTTAAAAGGTACCATTAACGCTTAAATTTCAAATGACGAAAGCGTTGAACTTGCGTTTTATAATATGTAAAAAGTAATTTGATATTGCGTTTAAGAAAATAGTTCTATGTTAGTATTAAAACCTCTTGTTATTTTCCATGACTTTCGGTAACACCCGCTATGAGTTTTGCTTTCATAATTCGCGGTCTTGGCTTCGACCAGTGAGGGAGAGATCGATTTTTCTTGCGAGCGATTAATCGGTGTTGAAAATGGTGTCTTACATACATGGGTGGTATATTTGCAGTGTTAGCGCTACGTATTTTGATTTATCTCAGCGAGTTTATAAAACGTGATATTAGGAGGAAAGATTAGCTAATGGTTGAGGCTGACATATTTCCGGAATATTCTTCTTCTGCCATTGAAAGAACAAGGTAAGGATTCCACATACTCTTTGGAACTTAAGAAACCAAGTTTGCAACAACACGTTTAAAGTTTATAGACATGTACTTTCAGGTACTTCGCAAGGAAATAGTAATCAGCATCCATAGTGACGCTTCATAAAACCTGATTTTCATTGCACCTACGCAACGATGGGTGATCTTTGGCCTTCTGTTTTCTTAGGGAGTACTATACGCTGCAAAGTTATGTGCCTTTGGGGCGTCAAGAAAAAATTGAACAATATTGGGAACATAAAATCGTGTTGTTTCCAGCAGTGCGTACGCAATTCTTCCCCAAAGAATTAATTGCAAAGTGTGGCTTGTCTTAAAAATCTCAGAAAATAGATAAATATTTGACAAACAAGTACACATTTTTAAATAAGTAAACAGCTAATTCTAATTTCGATTAAATTTAGGAGTCCATACAAGCCACTCTATGACATCAGAAGAAGATTTCTACATACATGCTTTAACATTTTTAAGTTCATGAGAGGTTGATAGCAGTAGCTTATGTGATGTTATCAACTTTCCAGCACCTACTACACCAAACCCACAGGCAAATATGTAGTTAATCCACAACTACAGTATTAGTCAGCAGGCTTTCAACCTAAGAGCTAACTGGGATTGATAATTTACATGAAATATTCCTAACAATTGAATTTGCAGATAGTAGGCAAAAAAGTTAGTAGTCTAAATTATGTACTCTCATAACACCACAGGAAACCGCATTGCTAAGTCTGGTCCATTACACCAGAGAATGAGGAAGGTGCTATCCAAAATTTTCTGGACCGGCCCGAGTGATTTCCGATCAAAGGAGTCACCACCAGTGGTCTACTTTCCACTGGCCTAATGAATCAGTCTGCCAAACTGCTACTATCAGTGGAAGGAGTGCTTTACTGATCTCGTGCTGTCCTGGGATCAGGCGATAGTAGAGACATTAGGAAGAGAATAGGGCTAGCGAAGGAAGAGTTCAATAATAGAAGGGAGCTGATGACGGGGACCTTAAGTAAGGATGTAAAAAAGAGTCTAGTGAAGAGCTTGATATGGAGTGTGGCGTTGTATGGGGCAGAAACGTGGACCTTGAGAAAGGAAGACGAAAATAGGCTGAAGGATTTTGAGGTGTGGGTGTGGAGGAGGATGGAGAAGGTGCGTTGGACGGAGAGGAAGACAAATGAGGAAGTGCTTGACATGGTGGGCGAGGAGAGGAAACTTATAGATGAGATTAGGGGAAGACAGGGTAGGTGGCTGGAAGGGGTAGTGAAGGACGGTGGTTTGCTGAAGGCCGTGATTGAGGGTAGGATGTTGGGTAAGCGGGGAAGGGGAAGGAAGAGAATCGGTTTTATGGACGGCATGAAGAAAGGTAGGACTTATACTGATTGTGAGATGAAGAAAGAAATACTAGAGGTATAAAGGGCACGGCACGTGTAAGAGTTTGTTGGATATTCTCTGACTTTCATCACAACCTACCTCTAACCGGTAGATTACTGTAATGAAGGCCTAGTTACACGGTACATTAGAATGTACAAGTTCCTGTACATTTGTGTGAATGGTTTTATGTACAGATTCTTGTACATTTACATGGCCAAGATCAACGAATAGTTGGCTACACGGTACATTTTGTCGGACAAGTTTTCGCACATTTTTAGATGCGCATCATGCGTTTTCATTTGTTTTTCCAATTTATTTAAACCTTAGGCCCGTTATTTAAACCGATTTCAATGCAGGAAAGCCGTCGACTTCTAGGAAGCAGACGACAACTGTATAGAATCACCCAATCACGAGTAAATGTGTATAGAAACGTAGGGTAGATGAAAAGTCGAGATGTGTACAATGTCGTTGGGTAAGTACTAGGAAGGATAATTAAATATTAAAGCATGGTATCACGTAGTAGTACATTCATAGTACGAAAATGAAAATTATCATTTTTTTTGTTGGCTCATCGTTGGGTAATTGTATGTTGGGGAACCGTAGGCTCCCGCAACACTCCCTCGCCTGTACCTCGGCGTTCTCTGGAGCGCGTCGGGCGTTCCCAGGTCACTCGCCGCACGCTACACCGCGGACCAGTGTCGACACTCCGCTAACGCTCCCTAAAACGCTCCCAGTGGGCCATAATCTGCTCCCCGGACACTACCGCGACACCTCCTAAGTGCTCCCACAACACTCAACAGCTACTTCCAGAACACTCCGCTCTGACTCTCCGCCAACACTTAATCGTCGCTCCCGTTTCGCCTGGGTATGCTTTCCCCATGCCTTTTTCATGGCTTACCATTTTTCATTCAAATCGTATTTTTCTGGCAGAAGTGAATTCTGAGAAGCAAGATTCTGTCATTTACTAGACAATTTAATGTATATTATATAAACTTTGACGATAATACTTTTTTTTTGGACTTTTAAGTGCGCATGCTTTTATACGGAAAAGACTGGTTACTTTCTTAACTTTGCATCAGATATTACTTTTGAATTTTCAATTATTACGCGTTTTTTTATTTTCGAAACATCAAAATTTTGCACAAATAGATAACGTGATAGAGTATCACGAAAAATCATAGTGAAATTATTCTCATATCATATAATAGTATGAGAATATATTGAAAGTGGTACAGACGGAATACCATGCACAATAATGGAAAAAGGGGAAAAATATATAGGAACAGATCGGCACTCCCAACTGATTCCTTATTTTTTACAACATCTTACAAAGGAACTGAATGTTACGTTTAATGCAAATACCTGCATTACATTTGCAACACTAATTTCGGGTTCGTATAGTGGGGGCTTGCAGGGAACACAGTCTACGTACTCCCAAAGCGCAACTCGTAGGAAGGTGATTTGGTCCATGAAAATGGATATCAACAGAAACTCTTCCAAGTAAAAACAAGATTATAAGTTCAATTCTACCAATAATAACAACATACACTGGATTATATCTGTTCAGAGAATCACGAATTCCCAGATTATCTGCTCAATGAAGGTGAATTTCTTTTCCCACGTTTATTTATTTTTATATTTTGGCTACAAAAGATCCATGAAAGATCACAATTTCCACATAGATAGAAAAAAGATAGGAAGTAGTGTTAAATGAGCTTAGAAATCAAGTGAGAAAGGAGGGCTACCGTAATAAGTAATTGAAAAGTAGCAATGATGCAAGTTACCATTGAAGAAGTCCCTCTTAGTGTTACAGAGAAAATGCATTTTATGAAAACTTTGAGAAGAAGTAATTCAATAATTGGGGGTTTGATGAAATGTAATCGCCTACTGAAAAACATTTTGGGTAGATAAAGATGGGAAGCTAATAATAGAATATTTAACGCGAAGGATTTTGTATTGCCAGATTAAGAAGGAATTAAAATAGTCAAGCGAAATTTGGATGGAGCGGAGATACACAACAAATCAATCTTCTGACTGATGGCAGCTGATCATGAACGATGATCCATCGCTACCTGCCCTAAATCGGTAGAATAACATCCATAGTATAAAGAATGTTTGTATGTCTATCTTTTACACCAATCTACAGTTTTAATCTGATCGTACTGAAACTTTGCTGACTAATAGTCCAAGGCAGGTGAAAAATTATAGGTAATTTTAAAAATATCTCACAGGGCCCCGAAAGTTCACAATAAGTGGCGCTTTTGTGGAATACGCTACGTGTTGGGTTTTGTGCAGTATTTCATGTTTTACTTTTTGTAATTACTTCCGCTCAAGATATATGGTTCGGATGTATTTATTAAAAAAATTGGTTGAATGAATGATGTTTCTATTTCATTCAATCAATGGTCTTTTCCAATTATTATTTGCCTGAAAACCACGTTATTAGCTGCGAAAAGGCACAGTATTCTCTGAAATCAACAGTAGCATATTTCCTTGAGAACCAGATTTTGTTCTTCAACGCATTTAAAATTCATTTTTTCTAACTAAGCTGATTAGGAATGCTAAGCATTGGGATTTGTGTAGTGGTTTATTTTATTGATTTTTAAAACTACTTTCACTCAAAATAGAGAGTTAAGACTTATTTAATCAGATCTTTGAAAGAATGAAATTTCTCATTTTTAAAAATCGATACTCCTCTTACATAATGAGTTATGAAGGAAGTGTAAACCCAAACAACGCCTAATGGAAATTCAGCTAATATAGTTATAATTAGGATATCAGAGTCAAAGTAATACAAGTGACATCAACACGAAAAAAGATATGAGCGTATATATTCTAAGTTGGTAGCGTCGGGTACCGTAAGGTAGCTACAGGAAAGGGAATACATGTGTACGAACGTAAAGTGATACGTTCTAGCTGCCGAACACATAAGCTACTTCGCTCTCTGTAATTTCGTACCGGAGTAAAGTGATACAGGTGACACTGCGCGATGTGTTTCACTTGTATTACTTTGACTCTCAGGCCCTCATATTATGTCATGACAGGTTATAAACATCTGAGTCTTACCATAATTGTCACCATTCATCGTCGCCTGTAGTTGCATAAGGGGTAGTTGGGGGAGGAGTGGGAGTCCACACAAGCGGGGTACTGAGGTGCAGCAGCGGGAGCACCGTGGCGAGAGTGTGCTGGGGCCGCATAGCCACCGTTGTGAGCGGATGCTGCATAGCCAGCATAGTGTGCTGGACCTGGCACGGCGTAGGCATTGTGGTGAGTTGGTGCAGCGTATCCGCCTTGGTGAGCGGGTGCAGCAAAGGTACCTTGGAAAAAGAGCGCGGGTGCAGCGTATCCGCCTTAGTGAGCGGGGGCAGCGTAGGATTCTTGGTGAAAGGGTGCGAGTGCAGCGTATCCACCTTGGTGAGCGGGGGCAGCGTAGGTTCCTTGGTGAAAGGGTGCGGGAACAGCTTATCCGCCTTGGTGAGCGAGGGCAGCGTAGGTTCCTTGGTGAACGGGTGAGGGTACAGCTTATCCGCCTTGGTGAGCGGGGGCAGCGTAGGTTCCTTGATGAACTGGTGCGGGAACAGCTTATCCGCCTTGGTGAGCGGGGGCAGCGTACGTTCCTTGGTTAACGGGTGCGGGAACAGCTTATCCGCCTTGGTGAGCGGAGGCAGCGTACGTTCCTTGGTGAAAGGGTGCGGGTACAGCTTTTCCGCCTTGGTGAGCGAGGGCAACGTAGGTTCCTTGGTGAACGGGTGCGGGGACAGCTTATCCGCCTTGGTGAGCGGGGGCAGCGTATGTTCCTTGGTGAACGGGTGCGGGTATAGCTTATCCGCCTTGGTGAGTGGGGGCAGCGTAGGTTCCTTGGTGAACGGTTTCGGGTACATCTTATCCGCCATGGTGAGCGGGTGCAGCGTACGAATCGTGGTGGACGGATGCGGGAACAGCTTATCCGCATTGGTGAGCGGGGGCAGCGTATAAACCTTGGTGAACGGGTGCGGGTACAGCTTATCCGCCTTGGTGAGCGGGGGCAGCGTAGGTTCCTTGGTGAACTGGTTTGGGAACAGCTTATCCGCCTTGGTGAGCGGGGGCAGCGTACGTTCCTTGGTTAACGGGTGCGGGAACAGCTTATCCGCCTTGGTGAGTGGGGGCAGCGTAGGTTCCTTGGTGAACGGGTGCGGGTACAGCTTATCCGCCATGGTGTTCGGGGGCAGCGTACGTCCCTTGGTGAACGGGTGCGGGTACAGCTTATCCGCCTTGGTGAGCGGGGGCAGCGTAGGTTCCTTGGTGAACGGGTGCGGGTACAGCTTATCCGCCTTGGTGAGCGGGGGCAGCGTAGGTTCCTTGGTGAACGGGTGCGGGTACAGCTTATCCGCCTTGGTGAGCGGGGGCAGCGTACGAATCGTGGTGGACGGATGCGGGTGCAGCGTATCCACCTTGGTGAGCGGGGGCAGCGTAGGTTCCTTGGTGAAAGGGTGCGGGTACAGCTTATCCGCCTTGGTGAGCGAGGGCAGCGTAGGTTCCTTGGTGAACGGGTGCGGGTACAGCTTATCCGCCTTGGTGAGCGGAGGCAGCGTAGGTTCCTTGGTGAACTGGTGCGGGAACAGCTTATCCGCCTTGGTGAGCGGGGGCAGCGTACGTTCCTTGGTTAACGGGTGCGGGAACAGCTTATCCGCCTTGGTGAGCGGAGGCAGCGTACGTTCCTTGGTGAAAGGGTGCGGGTACAGCTTTTCCGCCTTGGTGAGCGAGGGCAACGTAGGTTCCTTGGTGAACGGGTGCGGGGACAGCTTATCCGCCTTGGTGAGCGGGGGCAGCGTATGTTCCTTGGTAAACGGGTGCGGGTATAGCTTATCCGCCTTGGTGAGTGGGGGCAGCGTAGGTTCCTTGGTGAACGGTTTCGGGTACATCTTATCCGCCATGGTGAGCGGGTGCAGCGTACGAATCGTGGTGGACGGATGCGGGAACAGCTTATCCGCATTGGTGAGCGGGGGCAGCGTATAAACCTTGGTGAACGGGTGCGGGTACAGCTTATCCGCCTTGGTGAGCGGGGGCAGCGTAGGTTCCTTGGTGAACTGGTGCGGGAACAGCTTATCCGCCTTGGTGAGCGGGGGCAGCGTACGTTCCTTGGTTAACGGGTGCGGGAACAGCTTATCCGCCTTGGTGAGTGGGGGCAGCGTAGGTTCCTTGGTGAACGGGTGCGGGTACAGCTTATCCGCCATGGTGTTCGGGGGCAGCGTACGTCCCTTGGTGAACGGGTGCGGGTACAGCTTATCCGCCTTGGTGAGCGGGGGCAGCGTAGGTTCCTTGGTGAACGGGTGCGGGTACAGCTTATCCGCCTTGGTGAGCGGGGGCAGCGTAGGTTCCTTGGTGAACGGGTGCGGGTACAGCTTATCCGCCTTGGTGAGCGGGGGCAGCGTACGAATCGTGGTGGACGGATGCGGGTGCAGCGTATCCACCTTGGTGAGCGGGGGCAGCGTAGGTTCCTTGGTGAAAGGGTGCGGGTACAGCTTATCCGCTTTGGTGAGCGAGGGCAGCGTAGGTTCCTTGGTGAACGGGTGCGGGTACAGCTTATCCGCCTTGGTGAGCGGGGGCAACGTAGGTTCTTTGGTGAACGGGTTTGGGTACAGCTTATCCGCCTTGGTGAGCGGGTGCAGCGTACGAATCGTGGTGGACGGATGCGGGAACAGCTTATCCGCCTTGGTGAGCGGATGCAGCGTATGAATCGTGGTGTACGGATGCGGGTGCAGCGTATCCACATTGGTTAACGTGTGCAGCGTAGGAAACAAGGTGGACGGGTGCGGGTGCAGCTTATTTTCCTTTGTCAGGGTGTGCAGCGTACGAGTCGTGATGGACGTGTGCGGGTACAGCTTATCCGCCTTGGTGAGCGGGGGCAACGTAGGTTCCTTGTTGAACGGGTGCGGGTACAGCTTATCCGCCTTGGTGAGCGGATGCAGCGTACGAATCGTGGTGGACGGTTGCGGGTGCAGCGTATCCACCTTGGTTAACGTGTGCAGCGTATGAAACATGGTGGACGGGTGCGGGTGCAGCTTATTTTCCTTTGTCAGGGTGTGCAGCGTACGAGTCGTGGTGGACGAGTGCGGGCGCAGCCTATCCGCCTTTGTGAACGTGTTCAGCGCAGGAACAGTGGTGGATGGGTGCGGGAGCAGCGTATTTTCCTTGGTAAGCGTGTGCAGCGTATGAACTGTGGTGGACGGGTGCGGGTGTAACTTTTCCGCCTTGGTGAGCGGGTGCAGCGTAGAAACCGTGGTGGACGGGTTCGTGTTCAGCGTATCCTCCTTGGTTAGCATGTGCAGCGTTGGAACCTTGGTGGTCGGGTGCGGGCCCACCGTATTCTCCTTAGAGAGCGTCTGCAGCGTAGGATACATGGTGGACGGGTGCGGGTGCAGCTTATTTTCCTTTGTCAGGGTGTGCAGCGAACGAGACGTGGTGGACGAGTGCGGGCGAAGCCTATTCGCCTTGGTGAACGTGTGCAGCGCTGGAACCGTGGTGGACGGATGCGGGTGAAGCGTATCCACCTTGGTTAACGTGTGCACCGTAGGAAACAAGGTGGACGTATGCGGGTGCTGCTTATTTTCCTTTGTCAGGGTGTGCAGCGTACGAGTCGTGGTGGACGAGTGCGGGTACAGCTTATCCGCCTTTGTGAGCGGGGACAACGTAGGTTCTTTGGTGAACGGGTGCGGGTACAGCTTATCCGCCTTGGTGAGCTGGGGCAGCGTAGGTTCCTTGGTGAACGGGTTCGTGTGCACCGTATCCTCCTTGGTGAGCTTGTGCAGCGTTGGAAACTTGGTGGACAGTTGCGGGCCCACCGTATCCACTTTGGTGAGCGTGTGCAGCGTAGGAACGTTGGTGGAAGAGATATTGTGCAGCGTATTTTCCTTGGTCAGCGAGTGCAGCGTACGAATATTGATGCACGGGTACGGGTGCAAATTTTCCGCTTTGGTTAGCGGGTGCAGCGTTTGAACCTTGGTGGACAGGTTCGTGTGCAGCGTATCCTCCTTGGTGAGCGTGTGCAGCGTAGGAACCTTGGTGGACGGTCTATTGTGCAGCGTATTTTCCTTGGTCAGCGAGTGCAGCGTACGAATCTTGATGCACGGGTACGGGTGCAAAGTTTCCGCCTTGGTGAGCGGGTGCAGCGTTGGAAACTTGGTTGACAGGTTCGTGTGCAGCGTATCCTCCTTGGTGAGCGTGTGTAGCGTAGGAACCTTGGTGGACGGGCTTTTGTGCAGCGTATTTTCCTTGGTCAGCGAGTGCAGCGTACGAATCGTGATGCACGGGTGCGGGTGCAACGTTTCCGCCTTAGTGAGCCGGTGCAGCGTAGGTACTTTGGTGGACGGATGCTGGTACAGCTTATCCGCCTTGGTGAGCGGGGGCAGCGTACGAATCGTGGTGGACGGATGCGGGTGCAGCGTATCCACCTTGGAGAGCGGGGGCAGCGTAGGTTCCTTGGTGAAAGGGTGCGGGTACAGCTTATCCGCCTTGGTGAGCGAGGGCAGCGTAGGTTCCTTGGTGAACGGGTGCGGGTACAGCTTATCCGCCTTGGTGAGCGGGGGCAACGTAGGTTCTTTGGTGAACGGGTTCGGGTACAGCTTATCCGCCTTGGTGAGCGGGTGCAGCGTACGAATCGTGGTGGACGGATGCGGGAACAGCTTATCCGCCTTGGTGAGCGGATGCAGCGTACGAATCGTGGTGTACGGATGCGGGTGCAGCGTATCCACATTGGTTAACGTGTGCAGCGTAGGAAACAAGGTGGACGGGTGCGGGTGCAGCTTATTTTCCTTTGTCAGGGTGTGCAGCGTACGAGTCGTGGTGGACGTGTGCGGGTACAGCTTATCCGCCTTGGTGAGCGGGGGCAACGTAGGTTCCTTGTTGAACGGGTGCGGGTACAGCTTATCCGCCTTGGTGAGCGGATGCAGCGTACGAATCGTGGTGGACGGTTGCGGGTGCAGCGTATCCACAATGGTTAACGTGTGCAGCGTATGAAACATGGTGGACGGGTGCGGGTGCAGCTTATTTTCCTTTGTCAGGGTGTGCAGCGTACGAGTCGTGGTGGACGAGTGCGGGCGCAGCCTATCCGCCTTTGTGAACGTGTTCAGCGCAGGAACAGTGGTGGATGGGTGCGGGAGCAGCGTATTTTCCTTGGTAAGCGTGTGCAGCGTATGAACTGTGGTGGACGGGTGCGGGTGTAACTTTTCCGCCTTGGTGAGCGGGTGCAGCGTAGAAACCGTGGTGGACGGGTTCGTGTTCAGCGTATCCTCCTTGGTTAGCATGTGCAGCGTTGGAACCTTGGTGGTCGGGTGCGGGCCCACCGTATTCTCCTTAGAGAGCGTCTGCAGCGTAGGATACATGGTGGACGGGTGCGGGTGCAGCTTATTTTCCTTTGTCAGGGTGTGCAGCGAACGAGACGTGTTGGACGAGTGCGGGCGCAGCCTATTCGCCTTGGTGAACGTGTGCAGCGCTGGAACCGTGGTGGACGGATGCGGGTGAAGCGTATCCACCTTGGTTAACGTGTGCACCGTAGGAAACAAGGTGGACGTATGCGGGTGCTGCTTATTTTCCTTTGTCAGGGTGTGCAGCGTACGAGTCGTGTTGGACGAGTGCGGGTACAGCTTATCCGCCTTTGTGAGCGGGGACAACGTAGGTTCTTTGGTGAACGGGTGCGGGTACAGCTTATCCGCCTTGGTGAGCGGGGGCAGCGTAGGTTCCTTGGTGAACGGGTTCGTGTGCACCGTATCCTCCTTGGTGAGCTTGTGCAGCGTTGGAAACTTGGTGGACAGTTGCGGGCCCACCGTATCCACTTTGGTGAGCGTGTGCAGCGTAGGAACTGTGGTTGACGGTTGCGGTTGCAACTTTTCCGCCTTGGTGAGCGTGTGCAGCGTAGGAACGTTGGTGGAAGAGATATTGTGCAGCGTATTTTCCTTGGTCAGCGAGTGCAGCGTACGAATATTGATGCACGGGTACGGGTGCAAATTTTCCGCTTTGGTTAGCGGGTGCAGCGTTTGAACCTTGGTGGACAGGTTCGTGTGCAGCGTATCCTCCTTGGTGAGCGTGTGCAGCGTAGGAACCTTGGTGGACGGTCTATTGTGCAGCGTATTTTCCTTGGTCAGCGAGTGCAGCGTACGAATCTTGATGCACGGGTACGGGTGCAAAGTTTCCGCCTTGGTGAGCGGGTGCAGCGTTGGAAACTTGGTTGACAGGTTCGTGTGCAGCGTATCCTCCTTGGTGAGCGTGTGTAGCGTAGGAACCTTGGTGGACGGGCTTTTGTGCAGCGTATTTTCCTTGGTCAGCGAGTGCAGCGTACGAATCGTGATGCACGGGTGCGGGTGCAACGTTTCCGCCTTAGTGAGCCGGTGCAGCGTAGGATCTTTGGTGGACGGATGCTGGTACAGCGTATCCGCCTTGGTGAGCGAGTGCAGCGTAGGAAACTTGTTGTACGGTAGCGGGTGTAGCGTATCCACCTTGGTGAGCGGGTGCGGAGACGTGGGCGGGAGAGGGTCCGCAGTAGGGGTAGTTGGATCAGGTGTGGGCGTCGGTTCTGGCTGGCTGGACGGCTTCGGGTACGGCGGCCGGCGTGGCGTAGTGGTGTGTGGGTGCGGCAGCGTTCTTATGGTGATGGTGATACTGGGGTGCGGTAGCGGTAGCGTAGTGATGGTGATGGTGTGGGGCGGGAGCGGCGTAGTGCTGGCCGCCTGCGTGAGCGGCTGGGGCCACGTTGTTGCAGGTGTGTGGTTCGACGCCCGCTGGGTACTGCGCCGCCTGCGGGGCTCCGGATACCGCTGAGACAAACAGGGCGACGAGGATCTGTGCGGAGGGTACGGGACGGGAAGGTTAACATTTCTACGTATATCTTTACTTCACCTCTTTATTTTTTGTATGCTGGTTTCTCTGGATGAAATCTTGTAATCGAAATTCAACACACTTCCCAATGTTCAATCATGCTGAAATTTGGCAAATTTATTTACTCTTGATGACCTAACATGAATAAGTCATTAAAATAACTGACTATCAAATTATTCTACTAAAAAAAATGGTTTACATTTTAATCGTATAAATGTCTTTTGCCAAAAGATGACGCTAGTAGAATTAACATTTATATTGATCAAGAACAAATGCTAACAATTAGAAAGTTATAGAACCATTGGACAATTAATGTAGGGACTAAAAAGTAGTAATTTTAAGTTTTTTTTAAATCTCCTTTATATAACCTTTGTTAATTAATTTAAAATATATGTGTGTTAAAAAAAGCATTTTTTTACATATTATTATTGCATTAATGACATTTCTCTGCTGATTGCTCGTCTGTCTTACTGTTGCGCTTCTTGCTGAATGAGTTTGATAACCTTGAAAGTGGTAGGCTTCACTTCGTAGAACTTCATCATATAAGTACTCATGAATAATTAAATTACTTAGTACTTTTCTACAATTGTTTTATTCTGTGACGTGTTTCACCGATTGACGGCATCGTTAGGTACAGAAATTTTGTTATTCGAGTTAGTTTTTTGTAGTTACGGGAGCGGAGGGGAAAATACACTTATTTGGGTAGGGTTGAGAAAAGCACGTTGATCAAGGGCTGGTGAGGCAGGATGATTATTATTTCCGCATCCCTCACAACTCCTTTCCGATGAAATTAATTTTTTCTCGCCACACCAACCCTTAATCAACGCGTCTTTTCTTTTCTCAACGCTGCACGACTATTTGTTTTTTCCCCTCCTCCCCCGTAACTACTGCGACAATGAACGCATAAAACAATCTTTCTGTACCCGACGATGCTGTCAATCGGTTAAACGCGTCGTACAATAAAAAATGTGTGGAGAAGTACTTGGTATTTTAATTATTAATGAGTACTTACATAACGAATTTGAAGACACTGACTCATTTGCCATGTAATTACACTAACCCAGTGGAGACTGCGGACTGTAGATATCTCGATGAGGAAGAAACAGCATAGTATACGGAGCTGGCTTGCAGACAGTTGGAAAATGAGATAAGGCACTGTATTGCAACATGGGTAGCTTGACAAAGAACGATATCATTGAAAAATTTTTAGAACAAGGTGATGATTGTAAACTAGTGGTAGCCATGGTGACCAAGGATCTCAGGAAAAAACAGTATGTTAAAGAAATGTCATGCAGAAAGGAGTTGCCCCAAGAAAGAGCCAAGCCATTAATAATGCTCGGAATACTTGACCCGGCCTTACTATTGCCGAAGATAAGGGTGTGTTTTGTAGTAAGCAAAAATCAGACACAACCAGCAAGGCTGGTTGGTGTCTTTTGAAGATTTTTTCCCTACTGCTTAAAGAAAACCAAGGGGTCATCTTACTCCTCTGCCCATATATATTTAGTCTTATAAAATGAAATTATGTGGCGAGCTACCAATGATAGAATGAACGTTGTTGGACACTTTCATTGGATTCATTTACCGTCGATTGTGAGCAATCGCAAATATCCTCGCGATATCCACCGTAACATAGCTATCGACGGTTTTCCGACCCATTTCCGGTATTCGGATATCCCATATTCCGGTAATCCACTTTTTCATTTCAGGCAAAAAGTGCCGAGGCTTGATTCAACAGCTTAAGCACTTAGTATTAATTCAATCCCTAAAGCTGTTAATAGTTAGTATTTTGTTGCTCCCTTGATGAAATAAACAAGAACAAAACAAAAATAAGATAGTGAAAATGAGTTGCAGACTGAATTTTTCTAATTATTTCCAACTTAAGTTGTTATTTTTCGAAGTGCAACATTCTATTTGAGATTCCCTGCCGGCATTTCTCAAAGACACCGCTGGTAACAGGTGGAGCTAGCTTTTTCTATTTCCCAAAGCATTGTATCATCAGCGCATTTCGTATTCTAGGAATTTTTTTTAACCCTTAAGAGGTCGCGCGGTGTACTGGGACGTAAGGGGTCGCGCACGGTCTAAATGACCGTGTTTACAAAAATTTGAAATATTTATATATTTATTGAAAATTAATGTATTTAAAAGTTAACACGTACCAACAGCATATTAAATAAGCAGTAATAAATTTGATACATAATTATTTACGTATTTTATACATATTTGACATGATAAATACATTTTGACTTCACCGTAAATTCACTTTGAATTATATTGTAACCTGTGTTAAATTAAGAAATAGATTATTAGAGGTAAATATGCAAAACTTTTTATGATTTGAATCAAATTAGGATTTATTTATCATCGTCAGAGCTATTTTGTTACATCACATCTTCCTCCTTTCTATTTTCAACTTCCGCGCAACCGACGCAAGTAGTGTCCTCTTTACAAATACATTTTGAGCATATTGCACAGTGTTTGCTGCTATTTGTATTCTATTTCCATGAGCAAAACGCACATCTTCCTGGGCCTACATCCCTCTGCGGCGTTATTTTCTCATTGGGAATACCAAAGAGATTTCTATTTTTTACTTTTAGGCTGGTAGGTTTTTTTTCTGAGGCAGCTCTAATTTTTAAGTAATCTATCCAAAGTTATTTACTTCATGTTTTCTGAAACTTTCTCCTGTTCATCTTATTCCAGTGTTACTTTGAAATATAATATGTGTATCCATTTATTGCATATATGTTTACAAGCGAAAAAGATACAGTCAATGGCCAACGACAACTTTTCCTTGCTACTGAATACTAATTAATATTTAATATTCAGCTGATCAACGGTATCAAAGTCATTTTTGGTTGCAATATAAAATGTAAGTATTTACGACGTTGCTGAATTATTAGTATCTCTATAATTTATCATCGTCATGCATTGAAGACAACAACATAACTTCCTTGTTTTTTTCCGTAACGTAAGAAAGAAGTGTACAAGTTTTTTTTCAAATTCAAATAGGCTGCCATGCGGTTCACGGTGTTTGGTGTTTACAAAAAGGTGCCATATTTCTCGTTTGTTTTTTCTCAAATTTCCAACAAGTTTCATCTTGTCAATTACAACTTGTTTTGCTAGTGGAACCGAGCAAAACCAATTGTCAAAAGTGACATTGCGACGGGATCCTGAAATTGGACGTATCTATCTTTGCACAATTTTCAGCGGGCGTTGTCTACCGCAAAATCTCCGTTAGGTTGCTCGCCAGCATAGGTTTCCATATTTAGAGTGGAAAATATGAGGTAATTTGCTAAAGAATAAATCTTGATTCCGTACCTTGCTGGTTTATTTTTCAAGTATTGTCTAAAACCACATCTGCCGCGAAAAGCTTCTTACATCTCATTTATGTTCGCGTATTTCCCAATTGTGTAATGCGCCATGCACCGGTTGACAAAATGAGTGAAAACACTTCGTATTGGAGCTAGTTTGTCACATTTTTTCCTGTCGTTCCTATCATTTATATTATCAAACCGCAATACACGCATCAAAAACTTAAGTATTTTGAAAGACATTGCAGCGCAAAACTGCTCTATTCCTGTTTCATATACGGTCCAGAGGTCCTCAAGATTTTGATGTGATGCCCTCAAAACACCTGCCAAATATACAAGGCCAAACAAGGCTTTAATTTCAATAATATTAGTGTAATTAGCATCTCTCTCGCGAGAATAATTAGGCTAATTCTTAGCAATGCATGTATTAGTGTATTTGAAAATTTTGTCAATGGCCATGCCAGGGAAAAATAACGCCCACGACTCAATTGAGGATTTGGCATTTCACCCAATCCCTTTTACTACTGTGGAACCTGTCACTATATTTACTAGACTGTTGCGCACTGATCGACTAGTGGGAAGAGCACTCCACTCACTTGTTCCGTCTTTTCCGGTGTAATGCACTGAATCAAATTGTTCCACATTGTCATTATCACACTCTTCAGCAGATTCTTCGCAAAGCGTATCATGGTCTCTTTCCTCTAGTATGTCCTCCTCATCTGTATCACTTGCAATTATTTCCTCTTCACCTGTCTCACTTTGCAGAAGAAACCTGATCCTTTACACTTCCTTGTCCTCTAAATTAGTCATGGCGAGTGTTTGGGGCTCGAAGAAAACAGTATACACAAAGATTTTTGTACAACACACAAACAACGCAAATGTGGCGCCAATAAGTAAGATAATTAGCGATTTAAAATATTCGCACCTTCCGTTTCTGCTGGAAATATGAACGTATTTTGACGCTAGATTTCCATAGATCACAAGAGTAAAAAAAGACAAAATATTTTTGTGATTCATAAAAATCCAACTTACACACGCGATTGAATTGCCACCTAGAATAGATATACAAATATTTGAAATTAGTGTGACTGTAAATTACGAAAATATGTACAATAATGAGACGCGCTGAATACTACAGACTAGTGTGTATATATGTCATTATATGTAAGATAATGAATAAGGGTTAGGCAACGAGATGGATAGGCGGGCACAGCATCGGATTCACATTTCATGCCGTAGGTGGGCTATCCCAGTCAAACATGGGTCGAAAGAAAACAGCATAATAAAAAATAGATTGTACAAATAGTCCTTGCACCTTATCATCTGAAACTATAGAGTTTATAGATGATGTTCTTTAAATTTTTGGGTTAAATACTTCTGAAATATATTTACGAAAATTGTTTCAGGCACCCGGTCTTTTAGACCGTGCGCGACCTCTCCCGTTCACATATCGAAATAAATGGTGCACAATGAGGAAAAAGTAATTCTAAAAAATTAGTTGTCGCACAGGGAGAACTCATACATTGCCTTTTGACGCAATATTGACTATTATGAAGGTACTCAAAAGGCCAGAGTTTACAATGAGATAATTATTTTTTAAATTGCAACTTTTAGAGCCACCCGGTCTTTTAGACCGTGCGCGACCTCTTAAGGGTTAAATCAATGAACCAAATCTGGCTTTAATTCTCCCCTTCTCGACTGCTTTGCTATATTTAGCCTTTTCCCTCACTCAGCTCCCCATTCACCGTGAACGTCTCACTACCTCTTTTATCTTCAACACCCTGTCGTCTGTGTTCCATTCTCATCTCCTCGCTCAGCCTATGTTCTACTAAACTATTGTAATATGGAGAGTGTATTGGATTCATCATTTGGAATGAGTGTATCCGGAATCAAGGATACGATTTTCTTGGAGGTTCGGTTTCACATGATTCAGCTCATAAAACTCTTTATTTTGACTTATTATAACACTAACGTAATAAAAGGTTAAAATTAATTCAAACCAAAACCATTCACAAATTCGGAAGCTCCATATAATTTAAGTAATTTCTTTAGAAAAGTAACCTGCCTGACCTATTTATGGTTTTTGAGAATAGCAGGGCGGCTTAGCAAATTAGAAACTATCAAGAAGAATAATGCCGAATTACATTAATCATTTTCATAAAAATGCAACTATTTCTACATCATGGAGTTTGGTGGAAGTTGAAAGAATTGCATGGAATGCACTCACTAATGGGCTTACATGGAAAATGCATCACTGATGTAAATATCTTGAGTGTTTCTAGAGTAAAATTGTCTATTCTAATGAGTCCTTATTAGGTACATTATATAATGTAACATACAGAATGAAATATGACTATATATATTTGGAAGATGGACGTATACAATTGTAATAGCACTGGTAATGATATCTCTGTAATGAGGAAAGTAATACCTGGAGGATAACGAATCCCTGGCGGATACAACGCTGATGGGCGTTGG
Source organism: Pyrrhosoma nymphula (assembly GCA_963573305.1). Taxonomy (NCBI): domain Eukaryota; kingdom Metazoa; phylum Arthropoda; class Insecta; order Odonata; family Coenagrionidae; genus Pyrrhosoma; species Pyrrhosoma nymphula. Next base: position 52,598,775 of record OY754336.1, on the reverse strand, counting down.
GCATTTCCAAGCGTCTTCGTCTTCATTTTGACTAAAGAAGTATATAAAATAAGGAAATAATCCAGGTCTTCCCTCCCCTTTGAAGAATGCAGTGTACACTTCTTTTAAATTTGAGGGGGTCCGGTGGCGTGTGGAAGGAGGAGAGGCAGGGGGTGAGGTGGTTATTAGGGGAAGAGAGCGGCGGGAAGGGGTGAGGACGGTAGGAGACCCCGATGGCTCAGACGCAGGGGATGAGGAAGTCGACGAAACTTCGGGTTTTGATGGCCTTCCCCGACTGTATGGCGCATCCTCGCCTTCTTCATTCCTCCTTGAATGGCAACCTGCAACACATGACAGGCATTAAGATGTCGGCCGCGCTCTGATAAACCTTCTCTTTGGAGAGGAATAGATAAATTGTGGTCTGAATGCCTGCTTTATTATTGGGCGCGGCTTTCCGGTAGGAACTCTTTCCAACACGTACACATTCGGGGACCAAAATGAATTCAAATTGATGCCGCGCGTTCTTTTTGATTCCCGTTAGAGCGAATGGACAAGAAGCAAATTGAGGAATTAAAATGTAAGCAGCTTGCCTTTTTCGTATGGGTCATGGCAACACAAACAAATGTGCTAATAGATTACCTCATTTGATGCATTAACTATGCCAATTTATCATGCAGTCAAGACGTGTAAACTAAAACCTATTAAGGATCTAAAGATTCGTTTTCGTACTTACAGTTGAGAGATCCCATCTTTCCTTTCTTCTTATATATATATATATATATTATTTCTCTTGAGTATAAATTGTACCTCGTCAGGTTTCGCTGAAGAACAATCATTAAATGCTTAAGTTTCCCTAGCAACACTGTCGAACCATTTAGCCTTCTGACTATTGTTGTCCATCGGAAAATGCGTACTATGCGGGATATTGCATTTTATTCTTAGTATGTGTGATGGGAACTGTGTTGTGATAATAAACTTGTCGTAATTCATCTGTGATTAAGAAATTTTATATGTTTTTGCTTGGCGCTGCATCCGCACCCGCATAATTATAGTTTTTTGTTCAAATGGCATCCTTAGAGAATTTTTCCATGTTTTTATTGTGAGTAATTAAATTTTATTTTACTGTAAGATATCGCAATAATGCTCATCCAACTCGTTGAAATAAAGAATGCTAATGAATAAAATAAACATGTAGGCTAAGCAACGAAGTTTACAAAATGAAATTATTATTTTTTTAATGCTGATAATATATTACCACCATATATAATAATTACCATCTCATTAAAAAAAAGATCTCACATCAACTAAATCGAATAATTATAGTATCTTGCACAGTGTTTTTTTCTGCTGTATGTAAATCAATTTTTATTGTAAGATGTCGAAATATTGTTCTACATACACGTTGAAATAAATAATTCTCTCGATTAAATAAACATATAAGCTAATAAAACGAAGTATGCAAAAACTAATCATTATCGGTTTTAATACTGATTTTATTTTTAGCCATGTAATTTGAATATAACACAGTGCCTCACATTGCACAAATCACTTTTTTATAGAGTTTTTTAGTGTTTTTGTTTGTGCATAATTAACTTAAATTTAAATTGTAAAATATTGAAATACTATTCATCTAACACGTTGAAATAAATAATTCTAAGTAAAAAAATATACACATAAGCTAAGCAACGATGCTTTAAAAAACACATCATTTTTCGTTTTATTACTGATTATTTTATCACTATATCATTAAATGTATAACAATATCTCACATTGCACAAATCGCTTTTCAAAGAGTTTTTGTTTGTGAAGTATCTAATTCAATTTTAATTGTAAGATATCGAAATATTGTTCATTGAACATGTTGACATAAACAATTTAAACGAAGAAAAAAAGTCATAGCTAAGTAGAACATTATTCCAAAAGAAATCATTTTCTTCGTATTTAATATTCATTTATTTATAACCATGTCATTTTAATAAACAACAATATCACAAATCACACAAATCGCTCCTTCATAAAGTTTTTCAATGCTTTTGTTTGTGCAGTATCTAATTCATTTTTTACTGTGAGATATCGAAATAATATTCATCTTCCACGTTGAAACTAAGCAATGAAGTTTTCAGAAATTAATCATTTTTGTTTTTATTACTTATAAATTATTAACATGTCATTTGCATATACAATAGTATATATTTTTGCATACATCGAATTCTAATAGAGGTATTTAATGTTTTTTTTGCATTATTTGATTTATATAGTAAGATATCGAAATATTGTTTATCTAACACTTTGATATAATAGAACTCTAACGAATAAAATAAAGGTGTAAGTTTAGGAACAAGGTTTTCAAAAACAAATATTTACGGTTTTATCAGTTTTTTTAAATAACCATTTCATTTTAATATACTACAGAACCTCACAACTTAAAGATCGCTTCTTCTTTTTATAGTTTTTACGTTTCGTTTGTGCAGTTTTTCACTCAATTCTAATAGTAAAATATTGAAATACGGTTCATCGTACAAGTTGAAATAAAGAATTCTTAGTAATAAAATAAACACACAAACGATGTATGAAAAAAATCAATTTCGGTTTTATTACTGATTATTTTATCATTAGATCATTAAATGTACAACCGGATCAGATATAGTTATATTCAGGACCTTACTAAAGTTAAAGAAATAAGTTTTATAATTTTACAATGTTCCATTTACAATGTTTACAACTATAGCAAAAACTAACTTTTCTAGCACCCAATCGATCATTTTCCCGTTTAGATAATACAATTTGTGTTGATTCTCCTAGGAGATGATTTGAGTTTGTGAACAAATGATTCATGGATAGTGTTTTTACTAAAATAGACAATTTTTAGAAGCATTTAGTTCTTTAGTATCAGGAGATACAAAAACATCATACAGATTTGATGCCTCAAAAGAAGACACAGATGGGGATAATTCAAAGAATAAATTCGCCTTGAAGTGTTTTTGTCGAACATTTCCGCAAACAACACTGTAATGCATTTCATAACGGTTTCATTTACAATTTTAAAATATCTTTACAACTACATGTAACTAACAATATACATTTTTATAGCATTCTTTTAATTATTTTCCCATTCAGGCAGAACGGGTTATGTATATTTTCAAGGAGATTATTTGAATTCGTGGACATACAATTTATCCGCATACAATACAATCAGCATATATTAGAACATCTATAGGAACGTATATTATATCATCTATAGAAACATGCATTAGATTGCCCTTCCCTTTACGCCGTCGAAACATCAACAAATTCCGGCATGTTTTCAAGTTTCTCACATTATCCCCCCTATTAAGTCTCTCGAATAATTTATAACATTCAGGGTCCCTAAGATGGTGCTCAAGAATAGACGTAAAGGCTATTGGCGTGTCCTGTAATATTCCAAGTTGAGGGCGAGAGTTCTCATCTTCAAGTTGGAGCTCCTCTCCAAACATCCTTGACAAGCAGTCAGCCACTACATTCTCGCTGCCTCTTACGTGATTGGTTCTGGTCTTATAAGGGGATAATTATTGAAGTAACCACCGTCCGACCTTTTCCAATTGCTTGAGGTGGCTTTGCATCCATGATAATTCCTCATTATTATTGGTATGAAGTTCAAGTTCCTTCCCTCGTAAATACTGGTCGAATTTCTCGGCGGCGAAAATCACCGCTAAGCATTCCGTGTAAGTAGGTGGTATATTTTCTTTCGGAATGGGTCAGAGTGCGTGTGGCGAACGCGACGGGGGCTAAGCTATAACCTTCCCATTGCGATAGTACCCCGTGTGACAGGCCGGGCCCTGCAACTCGGGATTCTCGGCAGCGCTATTAGGTTATGCGTCACTTTCATCACGAGCGAGCCTCGAACATATTCCCCCAATTTTTTACGCACATCGTCCAATGTTCCTGGTCGAACGTCTCCAACACAAATTTTGCGCTCACATTCAGTTTTGGGAAGTTGGTAAATCCAACCAGTTCCTGCGGACAAATTGTTGGCCATATCGTTACTGATCTTCTTAAACCGCGCCCTGCTACCATTTGCGCCGTAGTTAGGGTAGTTTTGAGAAAGTACAATCGGATAGGGTAAATGACTTAATGAACGAAAGATAATTAAGCACGCCAAGGCACGGACAGAGAGAAAGTATAATTGGTATGAGTGAGGGAGAGGAAGGAAAAGGTGGTGATCACCATATAGTCATGAAAGTAAACTATTATACTCTATGTGGCAACGATACCTCCGGAACTGCAGTTGTGGATGGGCGGCTGCGTCGTGGCTTTCTAGACCGTGTCACCCAACGCACACAAGGAAGTCCCGGCGAATCTCACCTGAGCCCAGACTTATATAGGGCAACCCCCATTCAATCGGTGTGCAGACCGAAAGGACCCATTTATTTCGGGACACCCGCGACCTTGCAAGGGGGGAAGGCCTTCGGAGCACTTGTTCGAGGAGTGAAAGGCTGAGACTCCTTGCAAAATTTTCACTTTCATGAAGAGTTATTAGGCGTTGTGAAACGTGGCAGAGTATCTTTGAGGACAATTCTGTGCTTTCCAAGTTTTTGTTGGATTTATAATCAAGAAGAAACATTGTTTTTAGCATTGTACGGAAATACGATGACAAACAAAGATAATATTATAGTCATAATTCTGCCATCATAATATCTACCTCAGTGCCCCTGGCCGAACAACACCCATAGGTGTACACCTATGGGTGTCAATGAGCATACTCCTATCGATGTTCACCCGGGAGTGTACCTAGCAGTGTCACCCACCCCAAAGATGCATTTAGACATCTGACTAAAAGTAACGTAGGTAGTGGCATTACACTGCATCACTCTCATTTTCTAATTCTAAAAATATCTAGCAAAATTTGCATCCATTTAACTTTTACTTTCAAACTGGAAATAATCATTAAAAAATCTCATTGTTTTCTATTTCATCTTACCCTCATTGGTGTGCATCAGCTAGAATGAATGGTAATGAACCTATATGAGGGTGGGGTGTGCACCAATGAGGGTGGGGTGTGCACCAATGAGGGAGGGGTGTACACCCATGAGAGTGGGGTGTGCACATATGAGTGTGGGACATGCACCTATGAGGGTGGGGTGTGCACTCATATCTATGGATGCACACCTATGCATTTGCAAAGGGTTAATGGGTGTGCACCCATGAGGGTGGGTGCATGCACATACATGATGGGGGTACACCTATGGGTGTTGTTCGTCCAGCGACATGATATCTCCTGCACAGGGGCAATAATTATGTTCCTTGGGTTTTTGAAGCATATTTTATCCTCTTTGTCAAATGCTGAAAGAGTTTCGGACGGGGTAATTACCCCAGCTAACGCTAAAGGCCGTTTTATACGAGGCACATCATTGCAGTCTGATTTATGTATGGATGTGCATTGAAAATTGCATCGTGTGAATAGCAAGAATGCATAAATGAGAGATGGGAAAATAGCCCCTGCTCTAATTCCGTGCTTGCATTCTCACAATTTCTGTGCATCAAATTGTGCAATTAACACATTCAGGGCAGAGCATGTCTATTGACATGGTCCCATCTATGCCGATCTACAGGACCACGTCTGTTGACGTGGTCCTTTAACTTTAGGCCCTTTAAAAAATGGGTTCCGTTTCTAGTGTTTCCCTTAAATTCGTGACCCGCATTGAATGTGTTAAGTGTCTCGTGGAAAATAGCCTTAAGTGATTTTTTTAAATCCGAACGGTGGCTAATGCTTTCGTGGAATGTGTCCCTGATTAGCGAAAACAGTGAAGCAATGTGTCTGATAAATGCAGCAGTAAGGACGGTGTAAACAAGAGCAAAAGGTGACATCATTAGTATCTTCTGGCGAAGTGAGCTCTTTGCATTGCGTGCAGAGTGGAATGATGCATGCCATCTCAGGGGGTGTCATCAACGTGGCTGTGTAAGTGAGCATGAATGCCATGCCGGAGCGAAAAGGGTGCCAGGGCGTATGAAGCAGATCTATTAGAAGTAAAAATTCCAGTTTAGACGCATGACTAGCAATGTTATCAGCCTCCCAATTTGTACGAGTATTTGATTGAAAAGTAAAACAACTGCAAGCTCAGATGAAAATTGGGCACCTTATTGATATCATTAACAGTTTAATGCCACAACAATTCTAAAGATAAATATATAACTAACAAAGTAAATAGCTATCAAAGAATATGCGGTACCATAAGAAGAACACTAAAAGAAAAAACCACGAAGGAATCACAGGTTAAATTCTACAACGTGATGGCAGTATGTGCATTACCCAGCCACTGCAAGGATGTCCATTGGACATTTTAGTGGCATATATATGGGGGGGGGGGCAGGGGGCCCGGGCCCTCCCCGAAATATAAGACCGCAAGGAGAGGCGCATGCGTAGATACCTACCTTAACTATAGCTGGTCGCCGCTAGCTAGTCGGTCTTGCCCCCCCCCCCCAAAGTCAAAACCCAAATTCGCCACTGGGACATCCATTGGATGGCCATCCATGTATGTCCATCTGACGCCCAGTGGACTGCCCAATGCCCATGGATGTCCAAATGTCCCACTTGAGGACATCCAAAGGATGTCTATTTCAGGATTTTTAAAGGATGTTGGTATTTTTTAGCTTCTTTGGATTCATAGAAGCAGACCAATTATAGTATGGTGATTAGAAATAAAAATCAAGTAATATTTAAAAAATACGTCACTCCTTTTCATAAAATGACATTAAAATAAATTACAAATATAAATTTAGTCTACTTTTGAAGATTCAAATTTAAACATCATTGTTTTTTATTCTTTCACCAATCGCCGCAGTGTGTCAGCCAATCTCATGTCACTTTATCAACTTCTTGTCTCGTGGCTGTGGAGAACTTGTTCATGACTGCACCTGTCATGGTGAGTGATTTATTTGAATAAGAGGATCTCAAATCTCCCAAAAGATATGTATCAGGTATACATTGCAAATTATGAATCCTACACTCTTGGATTACATAAAGCAAGAAGTGACTTTCAACTAAAATAAAAATAGTAGAAAAGGCCTCAGAAGTTGTATATATTTTGTCATTTTAACAACATTGCGCCATTGACATATTTGCATGAAACCTATCAACACATGTGATGGTTGAGGTCTTAAATAATGGTGTCTTTTTTCCAAAGTCATCCATTAAACAAATTCAAACCTAGAGAGTAACCTCATTATTATTGCAAAACAGTGAGTTTAATTATGTTATCTAGATTATTAAGAAGTGCGGCCGTTGGAGTAATAAAAAATTACACCAAGGAAAATAAAAATTGCCACATTAATTTTGGTATCACCACCACCTTTATCAAGATCAAGTAGAAGGCTGGACCCTTCTACTATAATGGGGCCGGCAATGGGGTCAGCTGGTGGGCCTTGTTAAATGCTAGTTGGTGAGTGGCTGGCAACAACCAAATGCATGCTGTATCATGGCATACTAATGGCATGCCATAGTTCCCAATGATCCCAACCCCACCTTTCTAGAAGAAATAATTTGCTTCCTCCAAGGAAAAGGCCCATCAGGTTTATCCACTGCCCATATCTCCTTGCTCTCCCCTCCTTTCCCTCGTACTCCGCACTTTTACATCCTCCCCAAAATTCACAAACTCAACCATCCTGGCCAACCAATTGTTTCTTCCTGCAATTCCCCAACCGAGAGAATATCGGCATTTGTCGATTTCCACCTCCAGCCACTGGTACACTCCCCCGAAGGTACCTTTGTCTTGACATGGCGGTGGGGCTTGTGTGCTCTGACAACCTCGAGAGCTATGCCGGTGGTAGGGTAGTTACTGGTAGGGTCTCCCATGCCGGACAGGTCTTCGTGAGGTAGGGGCCAGACGAAAAGGGGTACTCTGGTCCTCCAGGCTGGGTTTGGGCATAGGGCTCACAACCCTATCCCGGAAAAAACCACTGCGTCACGAAACGTCAACAACAAGCCTCGGAATTGGATGGAATTACTGGAAACTGACCTAAGCTAAGACCTAAGGACCTGCGACATGGAACATGGAACGTGAGAAGCCTTGGTATACCGGGAAAAATTGATATCTTGATTGATGAATTATAAAGTTACCGAATGGATCTAGTCGCTCTACAAGAGTCAAAGTGGCCATTGAGTGGCAAGAGTTACCAGATATTGTATAGTGGATATGATGATGGAAGGCACTATGCAGGTGTAGGATTTGCCATTAAAAAAGCGTTACTTGAGTCTGTGATAAAATATGACCCCATTAATGAGAGAATAAGCACCATTAGATTTAAGGGTAGGCTTAAGAACATTTCAGTAGTTTACTTTTATGCACCCACAAAAGAGAAGGAGGATGATGAGAAAGATACTTTCTACACGCAATTAGAAGATATAATTGATAATATTTCGAGATACGACATGACAATTCTCCTAGGAGATGCTAATTCCAAAGTAGGGAAAGAAGATATATGGAGAAGTGTAACCGGCAAGGAAAATCTACACATAGATTCAAACGAAAATGGAATAAGACTGCTAAGTTTTGCTGACACCCATAATCTGTTTATAGCTAGAACAACTTTGCCAAGGAAGGATATACACAAGCAAACATGGAGGTCACCAGATGGAAGAACAAAAAATCAAATCGACCACGTCCTTGTAGATAAGAGACATAAATCTTCAATGGTGGACGTGTAAAGCTTAAGAGGAGCAGAATGCAAAACAGACCATCACCTAGTATTGGCGAAAGTGAGGCAAAAATTAAAAATCGAAAAAAGAGACAAACAGAAACTTAGCAAAATTATACATTTCCTACCAGAAAAGATAAATCAATGTAAAGTAGAAGTATCTAATAGGTTTAGTCCCCTGTTGCCTAATGATTCGGAAGAGAAAAATTTGGAACCTGAGGAGCAGATAGAGAATATGTGGAAGAAATTTAAATCATCAATTAAAGAAGCAGCTGGATCTGTATTTCCCAGAAGAAAAACCCCCAAAAACCTTTGGTTTAATCAAGACTGCCAAAAGATGGTAACCGAAAGAAATAAAGCTAAAGTAAATGGCTTGAACAAGCAAACACTGGAAGCTGAAGAGCATTACACAAGAGTCAATAAGGAAAAAACCCGATTGCTAAGAAGAGAGAAAAGAAAATTCATTAACAGAAAAATAACAAAAGCAGAAGAAGACCGAACAAAAAACAATACAAAAGACTTTCACAGAACAGTAAGATTTTTTCAAAAGGGATACCAGCCAAGGGTTTTTGGAATCAAATATATGAATGGCACACTAGTTTGTGAAAAATGTATTAAGAGTGTTCTTAATACTTGGAAAGAATATTTTCAAGAGCTATTAAATTGTGAAGAATTAATGGAGGTAGCTGAAGAAGAAGTGCTTCAAATAAACAAAGAAGAAGCTCCTGTAGCTGAACCAACCCAGGAGGAAATTTTAGCATACTAAAAAAATTAAAGAATGGGAAAGTCCCGGGAGGGGACATGATACCAAGAGAATTGATCAAGAATGGAGGTCCAAAATTGGAAGAACATCAATACAAATTTATAATGAAAATATGGAGAATAGAGAAAATACCAGAAGAATGGCAAGAAACGGTGATTGTTCCTGTGCACAAAAAGGGAGACAAGCTTGACTGTAAGAACTATAGAGGAACTCTTTGCTAAACACTACATACAAAATCCTCTTCAAGATAATTCTGAAAAGAGTGGAGGAACATGCTGTTATCACTGTGGGAGAACACGAAGCTGGATTTATGGCTGGAAGATCAACGACAGACCAGATATTCATACTAAAAGAGACAGCATCTAAGTACTGGGAGTATGACAAGGATCTATACGTACTATTTATTGACTTTACAAAAGTGTATTACAGTATTGCTAGGCCAAGAATGTGGGATTTACTGAGAAAACACCATATCCCTGAAAAACTGATCAACCTAACAAGAATGTGTACAGTAAAAACCAAAGCAAAATTAAGATAGAAAATGAATACTCTGAGAGTTTTAATATCAATACAGGCCTTAGACAGGGAGATGCACTTTCTCCCCTGCTATTTAACCTAGCTATAGAGGAGTCCCTAAGAACCATAAGTCGTCTACAAGGGGGAGCAAAAATTAGCACTAAGATAAACCTTCTAGCATTTGCAGATGATGTAGCACTCATTGCTGAAAATAAGAAAGATATTAAGGAGCTAGCGGAAAAGTTAATTACTGAAACTAAGAAATTAGGACTACAAGTAAATGAAGGAAAAACCAAGTTCATGAAAATAAGCAGAAGACCTGATAACCAACCAGATTTTAAAGTCCTAATTTTCAAGTTTGGAAAAACAAATACTTTTAAATATTTGGGTGTCACAATAACAAATGAAAATAAACAAGATGATGAAATTCTATGCAGACCAGCATCAGCTCAACGATGCTTTTGGAGTCTATCAAAGCTCTTTGGATGTAGACTACTGACCAGGAGGACGAAACTTTAGATGCATAACGTTATCATACAACCAGTACTCTTATATGGAGCGAAAGTCTGGACACTTACCAAAAAAAATGAAAGGAGACTTATAGTCTTTGAAAATAAGATATTACGTATAGTGTTTGGACCAGTTGAATAAAATGGAGTGTGGAGAATAAGGAAGAATCGGGAACTTAGAGCACTATATAAGGCAAACACTACACTGACATAGTATGTAGCACTGGTAAAAAGCAGAAGATTGAGATGGCTGGGACATGTGCAAAGAAGAGGGGAGGACCAGTAACTGAAAAAGGTGTGGATGGAACAACCAGTAGGGAGGAGACCACTAGGTAGACCAAGGCTCAGATGGAGTGACCAGGTGAAGGGGGATACTAGGAGACTAGGAGGGGATCTGGAGATGGCAGAAGACAGACATCAGTGGAGGCAACTTGTTGGCGAGGCCAAAAATCACTTGGGATTTGTATGGCCACAGGAGTAAGAGTAAGTAAGGAGTAACCACTGGTACACGCCTTACCGTCCTTTGTAAAAGATTCCTACCATTTCTTAAAACTCCTTCATTCAACCTCCCTTCCTCCAGACATCCAAATCACTATGGCTATGAAAGATGTCACCTCCCTCTACACTAGCATTCCTCATGCTGAAGGTCTGTCTTCTCTCAGGTTTTTCCTCTCCAAACATCCCAACCCGCATCCGATGAATCAATGAAGAATCATTGAGGGGCGAAGCATTGTCAGAATCACTCCATAACACCAATCATCCTGATTAATGTAGAAACTTTTTTTTGCAAAACAAAAGTTTTTCATTAAAGAAAACTTGATTGCTCTGATTTAAATTTCATTTGTCACATTCCTATGTCCCATAATAATTTAGGTATTTCCAATATGTTGTCATTCCTTTGTGTTGTAACATGTACAATTTATTAAAATCTTTGATTCTATCCAAGAAGTCGAAAATTAAAAGCGGATACTAATATTAGAAATTCAATTGAGGTTCATAAATTCAATAGAATTTTGGAAATCTAATTGAATATGAGGAATTCAATAGAACTAGCTAGGTGAGTGAGTAACAAGGGTTCCTAATTTTTCAGGGTAATAATTTAGCATACTCATTGGAACTTAAGTAAGCAAAGTTCGCAGCATTATTTTTAACTTAAGAATTTTATCAACCTGTATTTTCAGGCACTTCGCTAGGAAATGGTAATCAGCATCCATATTGACGATTTAAAAGTCGTGGTTGGAGGTGACCAAGCCTGATAACGTTCACCTCGACCAACTCACACACTCCATGTTTGAGATGGAATATTTGGCTCCGGCTGAAACTAACATGGATGCGAAGGAGGTAGAAAAATAGACGAAATATCAAGAGCTGCTTTTCAAACTTCAACAGATGTTCCTCGGACACTCTGTAAAACTAGTGGTCCTCATCGTAGGTGTGCTCGGTGGAGTCAAGGGCTCGCTGCTAAATAACATCAAGTGCATTCCGTCCTACATGGTACAGGCGGAATCACTAGTTGCACACATGCAGAAAACCGTCATCCTGGGGTCACTCCGTCTACTGCATATACATGACCCTACAACAGCGTAGCCACTCATCCGATGGGCGTCGGACGTAGCTGCGATTACTGCCCAACTCGAGTCTCCGGCCATTATGATGGCAATGAAACCTGATGCTTGCAGGGGACTCGGAGGGGATGTTACAACTGTAACAAATAATGATAATAAATTTTGAAGTGGTGGTAACAGCTATTGATGGGAGGGAGGACAGACCAAAAAGAGACAAAACACACATTTATTGCTTCACAAGCTTTCAAACCGGTACATCTGTCATCATAGTGAGGATAGAGGAAACAAAGGGAATAGGTGACACACACGTAGACACAAGACGCCGTATGTTCACTGCTAAATAGCATCAAGTGCATTCCGCCCTGCATGGCACAGGCGGAATCGCTAGTTGCACGCATGTGGAAGGCCATCATCCTAGGGACACTCCGTCGACTGCGTACGCATGACCTGACAGTAGCGTAGCCACTCATCCGATGGGCATCGGACGTGGCTGCGATTACTGCCCAACCCCTATCGAGTCTCCTGACCATTATGACGGCAATGAAACATGATGCTTGCCGGGGACTCGGAGGGGATGTTACAACTGTAACAATTAAATAATAATAATAAACACACAGACACAAACAAACACACAAACATGTTTATTTATTTCTGCCATATCTTTATCCTTCATTCATAGCAGAGTTTCTCCTTTCTGTATTAAATTGGTAGGTGATTGAGGAAATAAGAGGAAACATTGAGCAATTATTTATCATTTTTATTTCACATGTTATGCAAATGGTAAAACAAATCTTTAAAAAAACTTTTCAATGCACTGAAATTTATTTTTTAACACCTCATTCTCAGTCTCCTGGCCAGCCAAAGTTTAGGAAAGAATTTCCCATTCAGATGCACCAACAGGTAAAGAGATATTGATCTGTTTGATTGATAGTGTAATATTTCATTAAATGGAAAAGAGATAAAGGCACACGCACTGAATAGGCCCTTTGGGATACTGTCATTACGTGAAGTCATATAACACATGTAATTTCACAGTATAGAAAACAATCATAACATAATTATTATGCAGAGGAACTGGAAATCAAGGCAGTCAAAAAGTTGCCTTTAGAACTAATTTGCACACACCACCACTTAATCATATTTACAGCACTTATTTATCAATATCACACGCAAAACCCAACTACATCAGCTATGTAGTCCTTGCCCCCACTCTTGTTTGACAACGAGTTTTTTGGAGTAGAACTTTAACTGTCATTATGAACTTTACACCTGCTACAGCACCCGCTGTAAACACTTTCGCTTGATGAGGAGTGAAACCAACTCATGAATGACGACACACAGAAAAATGTCCGATGATAGCATATTTCTTTGATAAGAGTTTCTAAGGATATAAAATCAAGATGGAGGGCTGGCATTTTCATAGAATGTTCATAATCACCAAGTAAGAAGGAAAAAAAAGAAAACTCTGGGAAAGTCTCCAAATTTCGATCATAGACCGATTTTTTGTTTTTAAATGGGAGAAATGAAAAATGTTTCTGGCAGATCAGTTTTCTCTCATTAGAATGTACCTACAATGGTGAGACTTGGTCTGAAGTATGCCTGAAAGATCAAGATTTTATATTTTCTTGTCAGATTTTTACATAGTGATCTCTAAGCAAGGCTGAGCAAAATACTCTTAAAATTGCATTTGAAATACCAAATACTCAAAATATAGTATTTTAAGTACTTTATACGAAGTTTCCCCCAAATTCAAAATATGACACAACTTATTCTCATGTTGAAAACCCTCTCACACCAACTTCAGACCAATACTTTGCTGCCCCTAGCTACTCCTCTGATCTCTTCAGGAGATCACTAAAACCTTTCTCTTAACAAAAACATAATGGGTAACATCATTTGCAATGTTTTTTTCAAAACACCTACATCAATGCTCTGCAGTCATGGGATTCCCACTGCCTCTATCTGCAATCGATGTAAATGGCTGCCTGGACATCTACCTAAACTTGGAAATCATAAAATTATGCTCCATTCATTAAAGAAGGAGAATGGGGCATCATCATCTTCCTAGTTTTAAAAACTCTCTTGTTTTGAAAATTTTAATATCAACAGAGTATATTTGGTCACTAGCGCTATCACAAACATGAGTTGGATCAATGGTGCACACCCCCCTGGCTCAATGACTCATCCACCTCCCCTTATAAAGTATGTTTTTCATTTCCTCTCCCCCCTCCAAATTTATTCTTTAACTCATTTTGGGTCATGATCCCCTTTCATATGCATTATTGAGAAGGACAATAAACGAATGAATGTTTTTTTTAAAGGCTTTTTCTAAGAAGGCTGTGTCAGCATGGCATAATTTTTCTACGCAAACGAACGAACAATGATGTTTTAAAAGGGCTCTGTGGTCAAGTAAGACGTAAGTGAACAAATAAGATCCTATGTGTCATAAATTACCACTTCCTGGGCATGCCGAATCCCCCCTTGTCCTGTGGGAGGAGGTATTCTTGACCCTTCATCCCAGTGTGAGCCCCACTCACAGCATGTGCCTCCTGTCGATTGCTTGTTCAGGCAGAGGAATAGTGAAAGTAAAAGTTTCCATGTACCTACTCTGAAAAGTGAAGCTTATAAGTACATTCCTTAATTTTAGGTGTACATTTGCAAATTTTAAACCAATACCATTATTTTTAAAGTATTTTGTGTGTAAAGGATACTCTGAACAAATTTGGGAGTTGTTATGCAAGAGAATTTAAGAATTTAATAGTGATTGAATAAAAGCTTACTTAAGGCTTTGTAAAACTAAAAGAATTTAATTCTGGTTTAACATATTTTGAGAGTGCAGACACTATTTTTTTTAGCAAAACCATTGCATAAACCAATAGTTGACGACGACCACATGCCATAATGGACTACTCATGTGGAGAGGAGCGAAGATTATCTCTCCCCAGTGGCCGAGGGAAAGGGTTTGTCGCCCAGTTGAGTGCCGACCCAAGTAGAGGAAATATGTATCCGTGCCATTCCTGGTCGCTCGAGAGCTCCGTACAGGTAATGCAAAGAAATGTTTGTGACATTCGTGAGGGGAGAAGCTTTTTCTAATATGAGACATAAGAACAGAAGTGTTAAGAATTAAAAATTGGGTAAACATTAACAGAATGAAAACCATGCATATATGTAATATACTCTTAAAATAAATTCAATCCAATAGTTATTAAAAGTGTACAGAAATTGCATTTCAGAATGAATGATAGGCGGAACCTAATCTGAGAGATTCTTGCACAATACTCAGTTATTCTCAGTTTCACATGTTTTATGAAAAGTAAGATTTCTCAAGGAATTACGATTTTAAGTTCTGTGCTAGGAGGGGCAACCATAGCATTATTAGCTATGGTCACAATAGTGCAGAAATTTAGGCAAAAAGTGACCACTATGCATGCCTTTTGTTAAGAGTGGTCCGAATTTCTCTCTTGTGAAGAAAAGAGATTCAGCAAGTTCAGTATTCAGTGACGCTGGTGATTCTGCAAAGCGATTATCACAGATTTTAAAGTCACAATTCTATCGGCTTGAGGCATTGACTCAATGGGCACAATGCAGAACACCTAAGGGGCCCTTGTTGGAGATGCTTGCTTCAAATCTGGAGGAGTGTACCACACTTCACCTATAGTTTTGTGTAAGCACAGACTAACAAAATGGAGGAGGTCGTTTCTGCCCATTTGTGTCACAAGTTTCTTTTTTTATACAAATGGACTATTATGCATGACAATATGCCAAAATTCAAAATTAATATCAATTCACTTCAGTTTAACAGAGCACCACTGGGTGCAAAATTCACAAAATGGAATTTTGGCTCTACTATACATTTGTCAGAAGTATTTTGGGGATTTTAAAGTTTTGAAAACACCTTACATATACATTTGAAATAAAAAAAATACAAAAGACTTTGTGATGTATATAGTTCAAATACAGAATACTTAACATTTTCAGTGCTAAGCTTCATCCCAGTGAGCACTCACCGTAGCGTGCATACTTTCGTTGTTGGTATTTAAACTCCTGCTTTTTAAAACGCATATATGTGTGCGTATCCCTTAAATAGTGTTTTATATGGAAAGTCAATTGGTAAAAGACTGTTGGGAAGGCCGAGACTCTGATGGTGGGACCATACCATATGGGACATACTCAAAGTTGAAGAGGATTAAGAATGTATGTAAGACAGAAAGAGATGGCGAAAAGTTGTTGCTGAGGCCAAAAACCTGCTTGCGTTCAAGTGGCCTCATAGGTGAGGGTAGGTTTTGAGAAACTAAAATAGAAAGCTAGTAAAGTAAATGGGGTATAAAATTTATTTGTTCGAAGAACAGATATTAGGATGATTTTAGGAGCTTAGTTAAGTTAATTGCTCCATAGTATATATATTTTATGCGATAATTTTTTTCACCTTAGATTCTGGCCCAATAGAGTTTTTTTTTAAGAAATAAATATTTTCTTGTTTTGAATTTCTGTGGTGGCATAAACAACTGAATGAAAAGTTAATAGATGAGAAAATATTGGAGAGTAACCGAATTAGAGAATGTATTAACTTGACAGTGGCAGGCTTCGATTGGTAGAAGTTTTTTATGTTTGTATTCATGATTAAGTAAATTACTTTGTACATTTCTACAATATTTTTTGTGCAACATATTTTACTGATTTATGGTATTGTCAGGTACAGAATGTTTTATTTTTATTGATTGCTGTTATAGATATGGGGGAGGAGGAGAAAAATGCAAATATTCTGGTATGGATGAGAAATATTATCGGTATTGGGGAGGGATGCGGATATATGATAATACATTACACAGGACAATCAAATAATACTCTTAACAAAAGATCCAACTCTAATATTTTAAAATGAAGAAAAAGTATTGTTCACAAGAAAAATATTTTTGGGAAAACTTTTTTCGAATTCAAATGGACCCCTCTCCTCCAAGACTAAAATACACAAAAAAACACCCTAATACATAAAAACTCCCTTCTTATTAGACCAGTGGCCTCTACAGTTTCTTGCCCCTAGCATCTTTTATCACATAAATTAAATACTTTGAACCAGGAATACATAGGCTTCAAATCTAAATATGACATAAAAAATTCATTTGAGCTTGCTAACCTTCTTAAAAATGTTCTTCGATACTCAAGGTAGATTTTCTTTGACATAAATAACCTGTTTTCTTGTATTGCTGCATTAGAGGCCTTGCAAAAGGCCCATGACTTAATCAGTTACTTCTTCATTCCCAAAAACATTTCCAGAGAATTAATTGCTCTGATTTTTCAAAAATTACTTAATTTTCAACAAACAGTTATATATACAAACAGATAGCCTAGGAATGGGTTCTCCCCTCTTAGGAGGAAACTTTCTCAACTCTTTGGAGGAAAATTTATTCCATTTCACCAGCCACGTCAACACTTTTGTAAAATATGGGTTTTGATACATAGACAACATCCTCTGCCTTTGGACTGGAACTAACTATCTTTTGCAGTCTTTCCTCCACCTTCAGAACTCCCATCATGCAAACATTTTTTCATGATGGAATAAGATATAAATGGCACTCTGAATTTCTTAGGTTTGTCAACTTCCATTACAGGGCAAAGACATGAGTTCTCACCATAGAGAAAACCTTCTTACACCGATCACATCATATCAGGTGATTCTGCTCACCATTTTTCCCACAAACATGCTGCTTTTAATTCTATGGTTCATCGCCTCCTACACTCATTCATTCCCCAAACACTCACAAATTTCAAATCTGAACTCTAGAGAATCAAGGCCCTAGCTACTAAAAATAGTTACAACCAAAATTTAGCTCACAAAATTTTTCATACAAAAATCCTTAGCTTTAAAACAAATTTCCGAAAGAGCAGGTCAAATATTAAGTGGTGCCCTCTCCCATTCCTAGGTAACATATCTTATGGAATATCAAACCACCTACCAAGTTGATTAAAATCAGTATTTACCTTCTCCTAACCCTCATAAAGTTTTAGTCAATGACAAAGACATGACAGACTCCTCAACTTTGGTTTTACAAAATAAAATGCAATACCTGCAATAATGCATAAATTGGCCAAACTAGAATAAATTTTATTTCAAACATCATTGAACATGCCAGAAGTTACAGAAATATGAATTCCTCCTCACATTTTGCTAAACACCTAAATGAAAACAGTCATATGAGTGATTTAATCCCCGAAATTTAAAGGTTCTTCGCAAGCGCCTAAAAATGGCTGCTCTTGTTCAAAAATAAATTATCAAACAATCCAATATTTTTTTAAATTATTTCAGCATCCCTCCTCACTCTTTTATAATAAAATTACCTTTTTAAATAATAACCTTTCTTGCCTCACCAGCCCTTAATCTACCTGTCTTTCTTAACCCTGCCCAAATACATATTTGTATTTTCTCCTTGCCTGTAACTACAACATCAACTAAAGAAATAAACAAATATTCTGTATCTGATGGTGGCATAAATTGGTGAAAAGCATCATAAAAATCATAATATTTTAGAATAGTACAAAGTATTTTACTTGAATATCATGAATAATAAAAATGGAGAAAGTATGTTATTTCAAATAATCTTGATACACAATTATATATTTATATTTGTAATATACATTTTAAGTATTAAATATAAAAATATAAACTATAATAAATCAAATTATTGTACGTATACCTATACATTACAATTATCCCACCCAGAGTCCACAAACCAGATGAGAGTAGAGTGAATGCTTGGATTTTCTGCTCATAAAACGAACAGGTCTACAGCGAGCGCTTTATATACCGTAGTACAGAAGTTCAACTTCTGTCATGGGTCCATGAATCAACATACCAATTTTTAAAGACAATATCAGCACATTTTTTCATCTCCAAATACAGTACTTGCTGGAAGAGAAATATCACGCTAATTACTTTTTTTCACTTCGGATTTCTTTTCATCATAAATGCACCATTTTATTCGTTATGCCTGAGTTCTATTCATTGAGGCATAATGACATTCTTCGAAGGACACTCTTTCAGTTAACTTTTTTGTCCAACTCAGGCGTAAGAATCTAAATCTCACCATTCAGCATTGGTATATCTCAAGACACCTAACCGGAAGTCCTTGAGCGATGTGCTGATAACACCTCAAGTTTGAAGAGCTATGCTCTTGTTGTGGCAGTTCCATGAAACAAGCAACTTTTTCTTTTGGAGACAAAGTATTTTTAAATGTATTTCACCAGACATCCACTTCCAAAAGAGCACAAAACTATTGCCCTACAAAATTGGCACATGTATTATTCGCGGAAGACCTCAATAGTGTCCTCTGTTTCTACTCCTGGACCAGGGGTCATATTGCATTTATATCCAGCATCCAAGTGTCAGCTGGTGCAACATCTTTGAAAGCCATTCATTCTGCACCTGCAGGGTGGCATGGCACGGGAAGGGAAGAGAGTAATCAGCGGGAAAACAGTGAGCAAGATGGCGAGGATACAAGCGACCTCTGCACGCTGCAACATCCCCACTGGTCCTGCAGATGCCGCTGATCCCTTGCTCCCATGCTGCATTGCTGCAGGCTTCTCCCCTTGGATTCAAATTCAATATTTTGAATTGATTATTTAGAAAATGGAAACATGCAAAGCACATAGACAGTGTGATTAATGTCCCAATGCCTAATGTTTCATGTACACCAAAAATTCACATTTAAGGAGACATACAGGCTGATAATTAAACTAAGCATGGTGCATATATCTCAGTAAAATCACATTTGAGACTCCTGATAAAATAGCACACAATTCAACTAATAGGGTCCCCAAAGTAGGCATGTTCAAAGCACCTTTAATGATGCATGTCGATTTCGATTTGTAAATTAACTTAAAAAAACAATGGTTAAGGCAAGTTATATAGGGACACAGCAGGAACAATTTAGGCACCATGGAGTCTAATATACTGAAGAAGGAGGAGGAGAGAGAGATAAAGGAAAAAAACCCTTTTCCGATGACCTAAAAACTTACCGGCCCTATCATGTGGATGTAGGGCAGTGGGGGAAGGAAATCAAGAGTTGGGGAAAAGGGGTTTGGAGAGTTCGGTCTGGGGGTATGAAAAAAACGTGTTTGGTAGGGTATAGTTTGGAGAAAGGAGGGGGGAGAGATGTAGCGGACAATTAGTTGTCTTGACTCCGCTTGCCACCATGACCTGGAACGCGGAGAGCATCATGGAGGGGGGCAGAGAGAAGGGAGAGGGGGGCAGAGAGAAGGGAGAGGGGGGCGGAGAGAAAAAGGGTTTGAGAGAGTGAGCAAGGGAAATGAATTTTGGCAGGCCACTAACATCTCTTAAGACTCCAACTTTCAGGAAGGAGAGAGAGAGAGAGAAAGGGTTTGAAGGAAGGGATTGAGACACACATATGTGGAAGTTACGGGAATCACAGGTTGAGACAAAAACACTCAAAATAAAATAAGTGGAGCGGAAGCGATGGTTTAGACAAAGATGTGAGTTTGCACTGCGAGAAGTCTTCTTGTACGCATGCATGTATTTAACTTAATGCCTTCATCAAATCACTCGAGTGATAAAAGCAAAGAAGCTATGCCAAGAGGGTGGCCGATAAAAATATAGAAACAGACGAAGGAAACATGTGACATGTCATTTGCCCTCTCCCCTTAGAGAAAGATGGTGCATGTGCAATATATTTTCTGAAGACACCTTTCCAGCAATTCAATGAGAACACTTAAAAGGTTCCATGGTGAATGAATAGATACTAATGAAGCCTTAACCCTTTCGCTACGAACGACGTGATATATTGGAGTAAATTTTTTCTACACAAACGAACGAACGACGAGATAGAACGGCGTGCCGCTAAGCAAGCCTAAAAGGTGTGTGTTATAACTAGGACTTCTTCTCGGGATGCCGTAGGCGCCCTTTCTCAGTTGGCGGGAGAGAATTACCTCGACCCTTCCTCGCAGTGCACGCCCAACTCACAGCAGGGGTCCGCGGTCAGTTGCTTGCTGGTGCAGTGGAATAACAAATTTAAAAGTTTTAGTGTAATTGGCAAATTGAACATTATAAGTGCATTACTTATGTTTAGCTCTACAACTAAAAATTTTAAATGGAGTTCTACTGTTATTTTTAACGTAGTTTGTGTGTAAAGGAATCACAAAACTAATTTTTTGTTCATTATTTAGTTGGTTTGGGAGTGATTTTTTCTATAGTTTTAAGATCGTAAGGAAGTTATTATTTTTTTAAGTAAACAACTGAATGTTTTTCTTTTATGCGAGTTGACAACCATATTTTTAAAGTTCAAATGTTTATTTTTCCCTGAAATTACTCATGCTTATTAGATCATGACAGCTGTCTATTTCAGTTTGGTTTTCGTTGGTCAATGGTTTCCACCTAAAGATAACAGTGATTCCTGGCAGTGTATTGAATCCAAAGGCACATGAATGTTGAAGTTATAACATTTGCTTTGGAGAATTTCATACTCCTCAAATCAGGTGATTTTAGGAATAAAAAAAGTATGAATAAGAATAATAAAAAAGAATGCTGGGAAATTTTTACATAATCAACATATTCGTACGTGATGAATGTTATCTGTGCATAAATTTCCAAAAACAGGAGTTCCATAGACCATACATCTCATGAAATAACACAATGAAAATTTCTAAGTACTGATTCTTTGATTTGCACTCTGATGATGCCAATATCTTGAATAAGGACATTTTAAATTTATATTAATTTTTATCTTTAAATACTCATCAAAACCATTTTCGAGTGCGAAATACTATGATGAAATTATTTATTTTACCTTTGATACGATTTTTGTTGTTAGAGAGCTTAATATTAATGATAGAATTTTGTTTAAAAGCTGTAATGTCATTGTAAAACAAGAATAATTCATTTACGATTAAATAAATACCAAGGCTGTAGCAACAATGTTTTTAGATAAACCATCGCATAAAAAATAGTTGACCGCGACCGCATGCCATAATGGGAACCCCGAGTAGAAAAGAAAGGAGATTTTCTCAGCCTGGTGGCCGAGAAAGAGGTTCAACACCCCTCTGGCCCCCAACCCAAGTTATGGAAATAGGTGCCTGTGAAGATCCTAGCGTAGTGAAAGCTCCATACTGACAAAGCAAAGAAATTTTCCCCGTCCCTGTCACGAAAGGGTTAATGAGGCATGGATATGGAGCCTCATTTGCCCCTATATAATGTTTTTATGAAGTATTTGGTTGACATGACTTATGAAATTTATTTCAGAAAGTGCTAAAAGCTGTAATGATGTTAAATGAAATTTTTTTAAAATGTCCAAATGTAATTATTTTTCTTCATCACATTTAAAGTCATGACATTATAAAAAGTTTCAACCATATATTTTGGGATCAGCTGCTTATAGAGAATAAAATTAGAAAGTGTAGTGTAGTGTGCATTATGAGTGTCACTTGTTTAACCGAATAAAGCTTGGCTCCGCCATATTGGTCTCTGTCCTGCCTCTGAATAGCGTGGTCGTCCTTTTGAGTATCCCACAATTGGCGACGAGGATGGCGCCCTTAATGGAAAAGTTTATTCCCGAAGAAGAGAGTTGGGATGCTTACGAAGAACGCCTAGAGCAGTACTTCATTGTAAATGATTTGGGGACGGCAGAGGCTCAAGGTAAAAAGAAAGCCGTGCTATTATCTTCAATGGGGAAGTCGGCTTATGGCGTCTTAAGGAATTTGTGTGCTCCAGAGAAGCCCTCAAATCTCACGTATGAGAATTTGTGTGGGTTGCTGAGGAAGCATTTCAGCCCTAAGCAGTCCGTGATAGCGGAAACACACAAATTTCATCAGCAGGTGCAAGGAAAGACGGCCTCAGTGAGAGAGTTTGCAACGGAGCTGAGGAACGCGGCGTGAGGTTGCAATTTCGGCGCCTTCCTGGACCGAGCGATGAGGGACCAATTTATTTTGGGCCTCTGTGATCGGGATATCGTGTGTGCCTTATACTTGGAGAGTGAGGAGTTAAGTTTCGAGAGGGCCGTGGAGACAGCAGCGGCGCGGGAAAAAGCTACTGCGAATGCTGCGGCGTGTAGTCTTTTCCCGCCAACGGCAGACATTGTGGCTGGGGTTGGCGTCAATTACATGAACCACGAGACCGCATCGGAGACGAGTGACCAGGCAGAGGAACAAGAGTTTCATCATGTCGCTGTCCGAGGGAGTGGAAGGCGTGCAAAGGGGAATACGCAGAATCCAGCGGCATCGCGGGGAAAAAGTACAGGAGTGTGCTATTGCTGCGGGCGGAAGGGCCATATGAGGGTAGAGTGTCGCTTTAAAAATGCAAAATGCGACATTTGCCACCGTACTGGGCATCTCAAGGAAATGTGCAGTCAGGGTCGTTTTGGTAAGTACCCTGAAGTGTTCTATCACGAGCCTTTTTTAGAAAGCATCAGTGGTATTCGGGTGTGTTGGGATGGGGACCAGTTGTTGGAAAGTCAGGGCACAGATACTGAGAGCAAGGGAAGCTTTGAGGATTTTCCAGCATTGTTTAACGTAAAATCCGATTTTAATGTTCCCCTTTGGAAAGTAACGGTGAAAGTAGAGGATAAAGAGCTAGAGATGGAAATCGATACAGGGTCTGCCATTTCTGCCATATCGGAGAAGTGCTATATGGGAAACTTTTTCAATTCTCCCTTGGAAGAAACGGAGGTAAAACTAAGAACTTACTCTAATGCGTGTATTAAGCCGTTGGGTATAGTACGTGTGCGAGCTCAGTTCCAGAGAGGGTCGTACAAGTTGCCTCTTTTTGTTGTTCGAAATGGGGGTCTGCCCATATTGGGTAGAGATTGGTTAAACACTTTTAGATTTAGCTTTCAAATGCTTCATCTTGGGATGGAGAGACCGGTATTGACTTTAGAGGGCATTTTAGGAAAGTTTGCCATGCTATGGGATGGCAGTTTAGGGACTTTCAGCAAAGGAAAAGTGGCATTGACCTTAAAGAAAGGGGCAAAGCCTGTGTATCGCGCTCCTAGAGCCTTGGCATTCGCTCTCAAAAACAGGGTTGATGAAGAACTGGATAGATTGGTTAGTTTAGGCATTTTATATCCAGTTGAGTTCAGTGATTGGGCAACGCAAATAGTGCCAGTGGCTAAGGGTGACGGAAGGGTGAGAATTTGTGGTGATTTTAAGATTACTCTAAATCCAAACCTGGAAGTGGAGAGGTATCCCCTGCCTCGGGTGGAGGCAATTTTTTGCAAACTGCAGGGGGGGAGAAGTTCTCCACTCTGGATTTGTTGCAGGCTTTCCAGCAGTTAGTGTTAGAGGACACGTCACAAGCTGTGTGCACAATAAACACGCATAGGGGGTTATTCCCTTACGCCAGACTACCATTTGGGGTGGCCTCAGCTCCAGCTATGTTCCAAAGAATCATGGATCAAGCCATGCAGGGTTTGCGAGGGGTTGCATCCTTTCAGGATGATATAATCATTACTGGTTGCAATGATTTGGAACATTTGCAAAATTTAGAGAGGGTGCTCAATAAATTGGCTGGTTTGGGATTTAAGGTCAATAAAGAGAAATGTAAATTCATGCAAAATGCTGTTGAGTTTCTGGGTCACCGAATAGATAGGGAGGGACTTCATCCCACTGATGCAAAAGTTGAGGCAATCACTATGACTCCACCTCCTAAGAATGTGTCCCAGCTGCAAGCCTTTCTAGGGCTGGTAGAATATTATTCCAAGTTCATACCTGGTTTAGCGTCGAAGTTGGCTCCCGTGCATCGCCTCCTTCAGAAGGAGTCTGATTTTGTCTGGACAAGAGAGTGCAGTGAGGCCTGTGACAAGGTGAAGGCATCAATTGCCTCTGGTCGAGTCTTGGCTCATTACGATCCGTCTCTTCCAGTAATTCTGGAGTGTGATGCATCACCATTTGGCCTAGGGGCAGTTTTAGTTCACCGTTTTCTGAATGGACTAGAAAGACCCATTGCTTTTGCCTCAAGGTCCCTTAATAAAGCTGAGAAAAATTACTCTCAAATAGATAGGGAGGCCCTTGCAATTATGTTTGGGGTGCAAAAATTCCATCAGTATATTTATGGCAGAATTTTTATCTTGAAAAATGACCACAAGCCGCTGTTATACATTTTTGGGGAAAAGAAGGGAATTCCACAAATGGCTGCAAATAGGTTGCAGCGCTGGGCCATTATTTTGCAGGGCTACAACTTTCTAATTAAGTATATTAGAGCAGCTGATAATAGAGTCGCGGATGGTCTCTCAAGATTGCCTTTAGAGAGAGAGGGTGAAGAGATTAAAGAATGCACGTACATTGATTTAGGTGAAAGAGAGTTCCTCCCCATTAATGCTCGAGGTATTCGCCATGAGACTCAAAGGGACCCCTTGCTTAGTAAAGTGCTAGACTACTGCATGTTTGGATGGCCAGCAAAGCTGGATGGGAATTTCAAGCCATTCATACACAGAAAAAATGAGTTAGCGGTGGAGCAGGGGTGCTTAATGTGGGGTAACAGGGTGATTATTCCTGAAAAGTTGAGACCTTTGGTTTTAAGGGAGTTGCATGCAGGCCACCAGGGGATTGTAAAAATGAAATCCTTGGCTAGGTCTTATGTGTGGTGGCCAAAATTGGATGCAGCTCTTGAGTCCTTAGTGGAGTCTTGTGGTAGTTGTGCAGTGAATAGATCATTGCCTGCAAAAGCCCCCCTGAAGTGTTGGGATAGACCTGAAAGACCCTGGGTCCGGCTCCATGTAGATTTGGCGGGGCCATTTTTAAATAAAACCTTTTTGGTGGTGGTTGATAGCTCCACCAAATCGCCTGATGTGGTCCAATTAAGAAATGGAGGAACAGAGGAAATAATAAGCCATTTACGGGAATTGTTTGCCACATTTGGGCTGCCAGAGCAAATAGTTAGTGACAATGGTACACCATTCACGTCAGGGGAGTTTGAAAACTTTTGTAAATTAAATGGGATTTTGCACACCATTTCCCCTCCCTACCATCCTGCCACAAATGGGGCTGCTGAAAATTTAGTAAAGTGTTTTAAGACCAAGATAAAGACCTTGTTGCATTCTGGAGTTCCATTGCACATTGCCTTACCCCAGTACCTGTTTAATTACAGGATAAGTCCTCACAGTGTTACGGGGGAAGCACCATCCCAGTTAATGTTCGGCAGGACTCTCAGGTCAAGGCTGACCCTATTAAAGCCTAACCTGAGTCAAGCTGTGGCCCAAAAACAAGCATGTCAGGCTGAAAATGGGGCAAAGTTTTTGAGAGTTTTCCAGGTGGGCGATGAGGTGTGGGCCACAGCCTACAAAAGAGGGGGCTCAAGGGATTGGGTTAAAGCTAGAGTGGAGGCTGTACTGGGATCCAGGAACTATAAGGTCCTCACAGAAGAAGGACACATGTGGCATCGCCATGTTGACCACCTTAGAGGTATGGGATCAGAGTGCAGTGACCTGGTAGTGCAGAAGCCACCACCCCACTCAGTGCCTGTGTCAACCCGAAATGAAGTGAGTTCATCAGTGCCCACCCCTATGTCAATTGTGGGATACTCAAAAGGACGACCACGCTATTCAGAGGCAGGACAGAGACTGCCGCCAATATGGCGGAGCCAAGCTTTATTCGGTTAAACAAGTGACACTCATAATGCACACTACACTACAGAAAGATAGTTAAACAACTATATGGTGATATATATTTGGATATGGGGGTGAAATAATTATACAGTTCCAACATATATAAATAATTTCCCACCTGTTTTGCAATACCTATATATTTTTTTACAATGGTCATTTATCCATTTTCATAAATTTTTAGTATCCTACACAACCTTGATATTCATTATTGCAAGGTATGTAGCTTAGGTTACTATATTTACAATTTTTTTGATGAATATCCATGGGAACTTAACGCACTGTATCATCAACTGGAGTCACTTGCTTCAAAACAAATGTGTTAAATATGCAATGAAGAAACATTTTGCCTGAACTGGCATAAGTGAGCAGTTCCCTACATTTGTGTTAAGTATCTCGGCCTACTAAGCTAATCAGATGATCTCCTCAACAGTGAGTTTCATTAAGATTTTAAAAGAAACTAGATGGTCACAGTTACCTTACACAATTGGTCACAGAGTGCTCAGTACTTGTGTGCAGTAGTATTTCCCGGTTAAGCATTAATTTAATGGATTTAACCCCCAGCTGATTAATTAAAGCACAGCCTCTCTACATACATGACCCTTCGAAGCCTGCGGACTTCTCCTGACATCACTCCTCCTACACTGGTCCCTATGTGCATTTAAGTTCCCCACCGACACTAGGGGAGATCTTTTATATTTCAATACTATAGAAATTTTGTGACTTTTGAAACTACTTACTATCTTGCCTGGTTATAATAATAGTAATATAAAGTGTACGAAAGCTGGACCACCAGCCTCCCCTGGCGTACCTGGTAACAGCTTTTGCCAGCTAAAGGTGGAGGTCTGCGTGTGAGGTTAACCACCCCGCAGGCAGTTATAGTGGTTCCAAAGGAAAAATAACCAGGATAGCCACCCACCAAAACCCTAGGGCCCCTATCAGATGGGGGCCCTAGTAAAGCTGGGAGTGGCAACAAGCCAAACACTGTTAAGGGTGCTCATACGGAGTGGACGGATGACCTAAGGTGCGACCTCCTCACATGCCATGATGCAGCGAGCCTGATCGCAAGGGGCATATGGCAAGGATGCACTCTTTGTGATGTGAGATGCATCCAGAACACGACTATCTATCGCAGCAGATTCTCTGCGATTATGCCAGCCATATACGAAAAGGAAACTTTTCACCAACCATCACTTCAGAGGAATACACCATCGGCCAGACCAACCTCCTCGACACAGGTAGCTTCTCCACCAGCTGACGTGAGAGTCTTTATCAGATCCAGATTGTACCTCCCTCACAATTTAGGTGGTAGAAGACTATTGGTCTGAGGTGTCACCACAATATAGTACTCCTGGGTGCAGCATGCCAAGTGTTATAAAGCAGAGACCCCTACTCAAACTCGTGATAAATCACAAGAGTGCGGGTGCTGGGGCGTTTCCCTTCCAAGCGGCATAGAGGGCAGCGGATGAAACCAGTCTGTCATCTGACGGAAGCGGTGTGACGGTGACACGTTCATCTCGTCATTGATGGAAATTTGCAAAACATGGTATGCACAGTCCTAACGCACATTTTACACATTGGGTACAAACAGTACTTTGGCAATATTCACCTGCACAGCGGCGTCGATTGCATGGTTCAATCAAATGGCCAATAATGTCGAGGCGAATTTTGTCACTAACTTGGAAATGGATACTACTATTCCTTGACTTCAAAGGCCGCCCTACACTAAGAGGAGGGATTTTGTATTTTGTCAGATACATTTGAACGATGCTCTGACGAAACTGTAATTGTTAGAGTATTTTTCCTGACTTATTATGGAGAACCCACGCATTGTGCAATGATATGTCCACTAGGCATTTTAATATGCACCACTGCCATTTTTTACCTCTTATCCCTATTCTCCCTTCCCTTGGACTACAACCTAGTCGTTGTGGAAGGGTTTGCATGCTCTGATGACCCCTAGAGCTGCACTGGCAGGAGCAATGCTCCTGGTAGGGTCACCCATGCCAGATTGGTCGAAGGTTAGGAGACAGAGGAATGGTAGTCCATGAGGCCCAGCAGCATCTGTACCTCAGTGAGGTGGCTGCAAATGGCATCTGACCCCAGTGGGGTGACCTCTGAAGTGATGGTGTCACATAAAAGCACTATTGAGTAAGGCCACGGAATATTATCTTAATTAAAACAAAAACCTTGAAATTATGAACAGTTCTCAAATGATAATGAATTCTGGCAACTACGGGACTCAGCCCATAGGGCCGTGCATTGTGCCCGACAGCGGCGGGAGCAAGGCCCCTGCGATCGTCATCACATGAAATCCTTGCTCAGACGTAGTAGTAGCAGAGGAAAAGAAGATTAAGAAGAGGAATGAAACTATCAGAATAGGCACGTGGAATGTTAGGACTATGCTTAAGGCAGGGAAGACAGAGAATATAAAGCAAGAAATGGAGAGGGTGGGTGTAGACATCATGGATCTGAGTGAAGTAAGATGGAAGAAAAACGGGGTCTACTGGAGCGACGACTATAGAGTAATATATAGTGGAGGGAATGAAAGTCAGTGCGGGGTTGCATTCGTAATGAATAGGAAACTAGGTAGAAAAGTAGTGTATGCAGAACAGGTGAGTGATAGGATTATATTCGTGGAACTAAAGGCAGATCCAAAAAATTTAGTTATAATCCAGTTTTATATGCCTACCTCTAATCATAAAGAGGAGGAGGTGGATAGGGTATACGATCAGCTAGAGGAAATAATTGGTAGGATACCTGGGAATAAGCATTTAGTAGTAATGGGGGATTGGAACGCGGTGGTGGGCGAAGGAAGAGATGGGCAAGAGGGGGGCGATTACGGGTTAGGAAGGAGAAACGACTGGGGTGAGAAAGCTGAGGAGTTTTGCCATAGAAATAATCTAGTAATTACAAATACATGGTTCAGACATCATCCTCGACATAGGTACACTTGGATGAAGCCGGGAGACACAGACAGGTTCCAGATAGATTATATAATGGTACGTCACAGATACAGGAATAGTGCTAAAAACTCGCATACTTATCCAGGAGCTGATGCAGATACAGACCACAACTTATTAGTCATGAAATGTCGGGTAAAACTGAAAAAGATAAGAATGGGAAGGAGGGTACGTGAGTGGAATACGGAGGCATTAACTGGGGCAATGAAGAAGAAGTTTCGGGAGAAGGTGGATGAGATAATGGGTGAGGATCATGGAGTTAGAGCAGTGGAAGATGAAAGGGAAAGTTTGAAAAATGGAATTGTAGAAGCGGCAAAAGCAATGGTAGTGAGTAAAACTAAAATTAGAAAACCGTGGATCTCGAAGAAGATAATAAGGGAGATGGAGGAGAGAAGGAAATGGAAGAGCATAAACTCAGAGCTAGGTAAGAGAAAATACCGAGAATTAAATAACAGGCTTAGAAGAGAAACAAAGAAAGCAAGAGAGGCGTGGTGGAGAGAACAGATCGACTCGTTAAAGAAATACCAAAAAGAGTGAAGAGCAGATGCAATATATAGGAAAGTAAAGGAACTGACGGGTGGTAATAAGGGAAGGGGAATTACAATGATAATAGACAAGATGGGATAGGTGATCATAGAACCGAAAGAGATCCAAGAGAGGTGGAAGGAGTATGTTGAAGAGCTATATGGTAAAGAAATAAGGCCCTATTGGTTAGATATAGAAAGGAAGATGATATCGACAGAGATGGCATCAGGCCAAGTATCCTAAATAGCAAAATGGAAAGAGCTCTACGAGAAATAAAAAGGAATAAGGCGGTGGGAATAGAAGACATTCCTGCAGAGTTTTTAAAGAGCATGGGGAAGAACGGAAGAGGAAAACATTTTGCACTTATTTGCAGGATTTATGAGGATGGAGTGTGGCCTGAAGACTTCACGAAGACTGTACTAATTCATACACCAAAGAAGAGTAATGCAAAAACCTGCTAAGACAATAGGACAATAAGCTTAATATCCCACGTGGCCAAAGTAGTTCTGAGAATTATAAACAGAAGGCTACAGAAGACGGCAAATGAATACCTGGGTGATGACTATTTCAGGTTTAGGAGAGGGGCGGGAACACGAGACGCTAGCAGTGATGAGGGCGCTAGTAGAAAGAAACCTAGAGTAGGGGCAGGATGTTTTTGCATGCTTCGTAGATTTCAAGAAGGCGTTTGACTGGGTGGAATGGACGAAATTATTGGGAGTATTGAATAAATTAGGGGTAGATTGGAGGGACAGGCATCTGATTCAGGATTTGTATATGAACCAGATGGTGCAGGTTAGGGTTGCCAATGGCGAATCGGGATGGGTCACGATAGGACGGGGAGTGTGGCAGGGGTGCCCACTATCGCCATTGCTTCTTAACGTGTACTCAGAAGAAAGGGTAAGGGAGGCATGGGGGGAGGAGAGGAGGAGGTACATAGGAATAAAGGTAGGAGGGGATCTGATAAAATCAGTGAGATTTGCAGATGATCAAGCATTGGTTAGTCAGTCTGCCAAGGGGTTATAGTCAATGGTGAATGCATTAGAGGTGCAGTGCAAAAAGTATGGGATGAAGATCAATCACATGAAAACGAAAGTAATGAGATTTTCTAGAAGTTAGAAGGCGAGGATGAATGTAAGGGTGGGAGGGCAGAAGATAGAGCATGTCGAGCAGTTTATGTATCTGGGTAGTATTTTGGAAGAGAATGGGTTTAGTGGCAAGGACATCAGATGCAGAATTGGGCTAGTTAAAGAAGCATTTTTGAAGAGGGAATTAAGGGAATTGACGAGGAAGGGTCTGAGAAGAGACGTAAAGAAAAGGCTGGTGAAATCTTTAAGATGGAGCGTGGCGCTATATGGGTCGGAAACTTGGTCATTGCAAATGGAGGATGTGCGTGGACTTGAGGCGTTTGAGATGTAGGTTTGGAGAAGGATGGAGGAATGAAGGTTAGCTGGATGGCGAGAAAAACGAACGAGGAGGTATTGGATGTGGTCGGAGAGGAGAGGAAGCTTGTGGCAGTGGTTCGGAGAAGGCAGAAGAGATGGATGGAGGAGGTTTTGAGAGGAGAGGGCGTGTTGAAGAGAGTGATAGAGGGGAGAACACTGGGGAAGGGTGGAAGAGGAAGAATGGGGATAGGAATTCTGGATGAAATAAGAGGAGGAAGAAGATATAAAGAATTGAAGAGGGAACTAATTGCGGGATATCCTTAGAAGAGAAAGCGAGACAATTTCTATGAGTTTGGGATGCAAAATGGGGACTATCCAAGAACCTACCAATCAGCTGGTAGAATACTTGAATGAATCCCTATTCTGTAGTAGGACACATTCTCGTCCATTCTGTCTGTGCCCCCCATGTAATAGTTGTACTCCGAAATCACTAATGGGTGTGGAATGTGAACAGTCCTCTTTTCTGCCCGCGGAAATTGCGGCACAAGAGCTATGGGCTGAATGCTATGACAAGTAGTAACCATGCTGACTGTGGAATTGTCTAACTACTTTACCAAAAGGATTTCGCCCTCCTTACTGAGGCATTTCTCATCAAAACCCCTTTGTTTATTTTCTCTAATAGTTCCTGTGGCTCCATAACCCCTCGACCTAAGTTCTTTTAGAAGTCCAACCCCTGTAAATAAATTATCAAAATATAGTTTATAGGCAAAGTTCCTTTTTTCCTGAGGAAATTCTTCCAGCATTTGCAGAAGAGGAGCAGCACATTATGCAAGTAAGTGGTAATTACAACTTCACTGATCCAAACTAATCAAAATTAATCCAAACTAACGATTCAGATTATATAATGCCGAAACACTTGTGAGATGCTTTAGCACCTTTTAATCTTTCATAAAGAAATCACATTTCATCTCTACAGGAAAAACTACATCCAAATAAAGATGTAACCTAAAGAACTGAAATTTTGAATTAGAATCACCGTAACAGCATGAAATCAATGGCAATCACATTTCAGTGTCCTACCCCAGACTTATTACTCGCAAAATGAACCACTTAGTTACACATTTATGCAACGAAATAACCTGTGGCTCACCTATAAGGGCAAATGGCCACGTGCCCCCGCTCTCCTCCCCCAACAATCACTCACATTAAATTACGAGTAGTGGACTTGCGATATAGTTACGTAAAATCGGAAAGTTTGTATTTCCAATATGCACATTCAAACAAAAACTCAGTGAGCAAAGCACTCGACTTGCTCCAGGCGGTGCCCGGCGGCGGTGCTTTTACAATACCATGGTATTTAGGGCCAACCTAAAAAAAACAGCATCCTACCCGAGGCTATTCAATATTTGGAACAGCAAAAAGCGTTGATCTATTGCCATAAAGTAAAGAGTTAATCCCTGTAGTTATTCCAACATTCAGAATAGAAAATAACGACTGATATACTTTTTTGGAGGAAAGCTTTTTGAGAAGCTATTCTGGCAAATAGTGCAGATGCTTTTTCTTTCAGATTAGTAGCCAAAGAATTATATCACTCAGAATTTTGAGTGCCTTCCCAGAGATGCCAAAAATATTCCAATATATTTCCAAAACTCTACTTTCAAATTATTTTTATTAGGAAATAAATTTTCTGGAGTACCAAATACGAAAAGCATTTGACTAGCTTTAGAATATATTCATCTTGTCACGCTAATGCCTAATCATAGGATTCTAATGAAAAATTTCCCAATTTGAAACAGATCAACAAAAGAAACAACAAATTTGCGGCTGCAATTTTTGCAAAATCACAGCAAACTGCGTTTCATCGTGAAAGAAACAAATTCTCTTCTTGGTCAATTGTCTCTAGACCCTTACTACTTACCATTTAGTATATGCACGTGGATGCTGGCTGGTTTGGCATTGGATGGCACACATGTATAATTTCCAGAGTCTGCTGGTTTGGCAAGGCGTATTTCTAAGTCACTGCTGTGCCTTCCATTGCGGACCAACACTCCTGCATTTGCATCATAGTTTATCATGCGGTCATCCCTGTACCAGAAGACATACACAGGCGGCTCTGTGCTCCGACGAAGGAGACAGGTGAGACGCAGAGCACTGCCGCTCTTCACGTGCTTGTCTGGTCCACCAAGGATCTCTGCTCGAGCCTCTACATGGACAAGGAAGAGGACCAATGCATCATTCAGGCTAAACATTTCCTTAGTTTAATTGTTGACAATTTTACATGGTGGAAATTCATTTTATTAAAAGTTAACACTTATTATTTTCCAATAATTTGTAGTGCTAGTATAGCTAAGAAGACAAGGTAATTTTTGAAAATTTTCATCAAATACAGAGTAGCATGTCTGAGCATCTTTTTCAAAAAATCGTTTCTCAAATTGGGAGTAGTTCCAGCCTATTCTCACCTATTCATGAGATCTCCCTCAAAGCCGACAGCTGCAACACTGGAAGTGGCCATGGAGACCTGGATTTGGCAAGAGCTGAAGGGGTGGTTCGGAATACGTGGCTCCTTAAACAATCCATTCATGCCCAGTGCCTACATTTGTAGACACCTCAAATTTTAAGACGTAGGAGGCAGCCGCACATAGTTTTTGCAATTCTTACAGCTTCTTACAAGGCAGTGTGGGTCTTGTGAGTCAGCATGTTTTTCATTACATCAATCAGCCTGCTTGGTGCTCTTCAGTCGTTTTGTTTTGTGGCTGACAAATTAGTGTCAAGCACCTACCGTGCAACGCTCCACAGGGTGAGTAAATTTCATTTGTTTGCTTTTGAAACTTGTACTGGAATTAAATCAAAATCCCTTCAAGGGTTCAACCTTTTAGTGCTCATGAAGTTTATGTGATTTTTTCAGTTTGTAATGTACTAGTCATGTTGTGAACAAGAGTGCCTTTAGATGTAGGCAGTGGTCGCGAGCGGGTAGAGAGATTCCCCATGCACATAGTATTGCTTTTTTTCTTTGTAGATCTCAAAAACGGCTATCTACGACTGAAATCATTGCCTGTTTGGAAGAGAATGATTATCTGTTGGATGCTTGTGTATCTTCATGCCCCATTTAATCATTGTGCGAGCGATGAGGATAGTGATTCTGAATACCCAGTGACTGTCACTTGTCCTGGAATCAGCTGCGGGGGCATGCAGAACTTTTAGCGAAAAAAATTGACAATGGGGTACTGACTGAATACATTGTTGGAGTTGACGAAGGTGAATCCGATGATAAGCATGATCTAAGTGAGTCTTCAAGAGACAGTGGCTATAGAGAAAACTCAGATGAAGTTATCAAATAATCTCATCGTCTCACTTGTGGAGGGACGAGGGCCACGATGCCACGATGCCACGGGGACTCTACGTGCCAACCGAGTGGAAAATGCACCACTCGATGAGATTAACAACATGAAGAAGTTGCCTTGAGGTCTTACCAACAAGTAACTGACAAGAAAATAAAATTCTCGTGCCCATAGTGGCACCCTTGACTTGGAGGAAATGATGCCCGCCGAAAACAAAGTTATTTTTGGTGAGAACCTTCCTCATATAAATATGCGGGTAAACAATCACAGGAGCAGCATGATGCAACAGTTTCAGTTGCCTGTAGCCGAGCATTCTAACACGCATTATCTCCCTTTAACAACTGCTTTCTAACAAAAATTATTTGCAGCCTCCCACCTGACACCCCAATAATAGAGCTCTGCCACTAGGAGCTCTATTATTGGGGTGTCCTTCTCAATTTTTTATTGGGATGTCATCTTCATCCTCAATTTTAAAATCAACCTGCCCTCCCAGACTTAACCTCCACTAGCTTCCTGCCCTTCCCCAATTCCACTCCTCCCCCTTGCAGTTCCTTTCAACCAATCCCTTTTCCCAACAACCAACCCTGTACCAAGACAAACCCTATACCCTCCACTCCAGTGCGACATTCCTTAGTAGTGATCTCCTCGCTGAAGAATGGTCCTTAACCCGAAAGCCACCCAAAGCAGTGGACAATCTGAGTAAAAGATTACTTACCGACAAGTTGCAGCTCAACAAAAAGGCTTGTGGGAGGATGGGTTGACACCTGACATTCATAGAGACCAGCATCTTTTACTTGAGAATGGCTTATGTGTAGAGTCCAATCCTATGAAATAAATACTTTCAATAAGTATTGGAATGACAGAGAGAAAAGCTTATTTTGATGATACACGTAGGTATTTTTTGGGGAAATTGGCTGATTCATACTTGCTGGATGAAAGTAATTTCCACCAAGCAGGCAGTCTGCATTATTGGAATAGTATTAGCTAAAAAATCATTATAGATTTTTAGTTTTAACATGAAATAATGCACCTAAATTTTGCAAACAAAATTCATTGGAAAAACTCAGTACAAAAGTTAATTTCTAATGTATATGTATAATTTGATTTTGCCATTTTTCCTCGTAATTATTCTCAAGTCACTATCATAATGACATGCTTGTATTCTTATTTCAGTAGGCATCAGGTTTTAAGTTGCTTCTGCGTTTTAATTGCAAATGACTTAATCTCATGAATGAATTTTCTATCAATATCTCTGTCATGGAAATAAAGATCATTTAAATATTTTCAGATAACATCCTTTCTGTAAGATTTATTGATATCAACTCTTTGGAGCCCAATCCAGTTGAGTCCCTAGGGTAACTGATTAAAATCACTCAGCTTCCCAAGCCTGAGGTATGCATGGGCTCTAACGGTTGAACATGCACATTTATGCAAGCTTATTTTCATTACATAAATATGTGGGCTCCCAATACCTGTTACCTAAGGTATATAGCTCGATTTATCTACCTTTATTATGGAATGTTGGTGCCAACTCAAGTCTGAGAAACATTTTAATGATTAGATTGAGGCACTCTTTAGAATCAGAGAAAAACCTGGGTTGCTAGGCCCAAGCAACTGCTATACCTGTGAACTGCAAAGTGCTAAGTTAATTTATCAATAAAATAGTATTTTTACCCAAGTCACCTTCGAGGCATGTATGGGCCATAAACACCCATCACTCATTTAAAAAAAGATGAATCAGCTTTTTGACCTAATTAAATAAAAAATTGCACACACGTTAGTGCCTATACTTGTGAAGGCTACTGACTGCTATCTTAATAAACCAGATTTATGTAAGCTACCCTTACATTGGTAAAAATGTTATCATATTAAAAAAACTTACTTGTGGGTGCCTTACATGAGCTGTAAAGAACCTGTCATCGCTGGAGTATGGAGCCAACCCTACAGTAAGAAGGTGGTAATCTTTCCTCCGTATCCATGATACCTGCCAATAATGCAAGAAAAAATATCTTATTTCCGAAATAAAAATTTTACATACACTTATAGTCACAGATAATACCATCATAAAAACATTGGTGTGAATCAAATGAGAAATCCATGTGAAGTGAAAAAAATTGAAATGTGACGCTTTGGAAACGAAATCCACATGCAAGTCGCAAGAAATGGCACATGCTCAATAATGGAACTGTCAAGGCAGATTCAACACAAAGTTACACATTCAAGGAGGTTTGAATAGGTGTCGAGCAGATTCAGTTGAGATTACCTGGAGTGGCAAAGGAAGTGTGTACGTGACTGCAATTTGAATGCAAGGGTATTAAAATGGGAATGACAAAACAGTGCCAGCTCATTATGGAGGAGCAATAAACAGTTACCTAGTACCACCACTGTTGCAAATCATTTAGTTGCACTGTTTCTATATAGGAACCCCACATCCAAGCTCCCTCGGTTTTGTTACGTTTGATAGTTGCTTTTTGTGCAGTGATAGTATTTATTAAATTATAATTTCTTAATTTCCACTGTTCCTGTCTAACCCTGGTTTTCTCTTAACAGTAGAACACCAGAGTCACTCATAATAAGAACTTAAAAGTAGCAATTTTCCACAGATAAATATTTTAATTCGATTCACTGCATCATCATCAGGTACATAAATTTATGCACCTGATGATGATACAGTGCATCGAAACCCGGGTCGAATTAAAATATTTATCTGTGGAAAATTGCTACTTCTAAGTTCTTATTATGTTCACATTCCACAACATCTCGCCTGATTCCTCCCTTTCTTGGGAGTCACTCATTTTGACTGCATTTTGATTTTTCAGGACCTTTACTCTGTGAGGCTACTCTTTTTTTTAGGAATGCCTGTCTTTTCCTAACTTTGCCTTAACATACTTTGATACATTTTCTACGACTTCAAAAAACTTAAACGAGGATAGTTGGCAGTCCAGTCAAAGTTGGCGTCGGCCTGCCACGCCCCCTTTTCCATTCACGGAACCAATGGAACCTTCTCCCGTGATGTCTCCGTGGTCGTGACTCACCGTTCCCTCGCCTATGTCACCGACCTCGCAGTGCAACATGGGAGTGCTGCCCGTCTGCGCCATGACAAGCGTGCAGTTCTCCGACATGAACACCTGCCCCACTCCTCCACCCGGAGTCTCTTCCGCCTCCTCCGTCTCTGGAGACGCCCTCTGTTGGCCGAGGTGGTGGTGGTGGTGATGACGGCGGTGGAGTGGCTTGTCGTCAGAGGCGGGGATGAGGTTGTTGGAGGCGCCGCCCTCCGGGGCCACTGGGAACACGTCTTCGGGCTCTTCTGGGGAAGAAGGGACGCCGGTCTGGCGACTTCCGTATCCTATGACGGGAGAGTGAGAATAAAACCTGTCATTACTAGAATATATAATTACGCTCATCACTGACTGACTTACTGACTTGTAACGCTGTAAGATAGAGCCAAATTCATGAAAACGCATTTATGGATTGTGAACTACCTAATTCTTAAAGGCTGCGGTAGACCGGTGGTTAGATGTCGGTTTGTGGATTGGATGGTATTGAGTTCATTACCCTGATGTGGTAAATATTTTTTTCTTTTTTTTAACAGTTTTTTTTTCACTTATTTTTTTAGATTTTGTGCTTTCTTCATGGTACCTAACTTCCATTAAAAATACTTTCACGCCATTTCTTACTCTCTAGACACATACACTTATTAATTCCGGAGAGCAAAGCAAGTTATATGGAGCCACAGTCACTTAAATTGTAAAATGCCGTTATTTTTACCATAAGGGAGTTTTTGCTTGGAAAATTTGCGTATCTCAAATAAGGAATTTTAATAATTTAGCGAACACAGCATGAAACTCATTATGGGCGCCTTAGGTGTCTTACAACTAACTTGTTCCATGTATACGTTTCTAGGGCTCCCAATAGTATTGCCAACTTCACAGATTCTCCGGGAGACTGTACCTGGAATCGGTGAAGGAGTTCAAAAGCTTTCCCTGCTCCAAGACGTTTGCCTCTGCTGGCTCTTTCAGCTAGCAAGGTGATCATCTTAAATCTGTGTTGTATATTCATTCACTAATTTATAGAGGAGTTCATTTTTGCATTGTTTGTTGTTAAAGTAAAAATATAATCAAATTCGCTAGTAAAAAGTGCAGTCCCATTTTCGTTTGCTCATTTCTGTACCAATATTCCATTGAAGCAGG
Source organism: Pyrrhosoma nymphula (assembly GCA_963573305.1). Lineage (NCBI taxonomy): Eukaryota > Metazoa > Arthropoda > Insecta > Odonata > Coenagrionidae > Pyrrhosoma > Pyrrhosoma nymphula. Next base: position 52,559,775 of record OY754336.1, on the reverse strand, counting down.
ACAAAACTTCATTTGCATCAGTCCGGAGTGCAGCTCTGATACTTTTTACAATGCTGGAGCGGAGGTCCTGTACTTCTTAACTTAAAAATAAAACCTTGCAAGCTAGTTAAATTTCTTGTGTATAGCTGCTTTTATCTGCCTTCATCCGGAAATCAGGACATTTGGGTTGAAAGATGAGGACTTGTAGTACACCATGATTCGTCTATATTCTGCCATGTGGCTCTCATCTATTGGAGCACAGGATTATATTCTGCGTATCATATGGCAAGCCTCGGTAACAATACAAAAATTCCTTGGCAACGAAAGTGAAAAATACTTTAAACTTGCTTAAAAATACTTCACGTCAGGTTCAAAATTTGTAATTTATCGATTGAGGGAGAGAATTTGATTAAGATAATTAAAGTGCATATTGATTCAGCTTCATTACTTCCTTCCTTGATCCTTCACATATGTTATCACTACGTTTGAAAATAAGCCCTTAAAAAGTTAATATCCCTAGTAGCACAAAAATATATTAGCAATCTCTTAAAAATATTTTTCAACATTACAAAAAACTTTTTAAACTTAATATTTTGGCAATGTTTTAAACATATTTTAAAGAATGCAATTATTAAATTAAATTAAATATTGCAAAAAAATGTTTTACAATGTTTTAAAAATGTTTCGAATTGTTGTTAATACAGGCCAAAACAACTGTATATATCATCGCATAAAATATAAAATAATACTCGTTAATTTACGTTAATAATGTTATGCCTGCTATTTAAACTTATTTTTTCATCCTAATCACTAGCTTTTTACGTTTATTTATTTGTTAATTTGTTATAGTATTTTATTATACTCCCCCAAAATAAGTACAATAATAATTATTACTGTAATACATTTTATTAGTACAAACAGTACGTATTGATAAGTCACTATTATAGTATTTTTATTAGTACCTCCCTAGTGAAAATGCCCTATTCCTATAGTAATTTGACAATAGGAACTCAAACATTTCCCCATATTTTTTAAAAATATTTTAAAAATGATTTTAAAATATTTTTAAAACTATTTTAAACAAATTAAAAATTATTTAGAAATTGTGTTGAAATAATTTTAAAAAACTCTTATAATTATATGAATATATTTCATGAAATATATTCTTGATACATAGTAATATGTTTAGCCTGTGGTTCATTCATCGACCGAAAATTAGGCATAAATGGGAAGCTTTGAAACGAATCGGAGAGACTTGGGTTCTGCAACTTATCATTGATAGCTTTTTGTAATTAATTTCCGCTGTACACTAAATTACTGTTATGCTTTTATTGGTACATTCATCAGTTTTCTCATTTCCACATTCGTAACATTGATTATACATGTATATTCACGTTCGTAACATTTCCGCAATTAAGTTACGTCTTCATTGAATTGTAAAAAACGTGAGGCAATTGGAAAAAATATTGTTTATTCTAATTAATATTGACTTTATATTCATTTAATGTGGCAACATAGGTTTCAATTAATTAATACCTGAAAACTGTTATCGTGATTGAATGGTACGTTTCCTCAAACTATCACGGCATTGACATTTAAAAGTTAGTTCTCGCAAACACATTTACGCATGGGAATGGCCGTATATATACAACTTTCTCTGATCGCTAACTTTAGTTGTGAGTAGTATATGACGTAGGCATATGCGAAATAGACAATCCATAAATGTCATGAGCAGGAATGATCTAGAATGTGAGGTTGAAATTAAGGCTCTAGTTATTAAACATTGTTACATTGTTGTTAAACCTAGAAATATTGTTGAAATATTTTTTAAACATTGTTAAAATAATTTTAAAATTTTTTTTAAACATCGTTAAAATATTTATAAAATGTTTTAACAATGTTTAACACTAGAACCGCCGTGGGGTCATTTTGACCCCTGCGGCTTTGTATATTTGATTGCTGCTCTTAGAGTTTTTTATATGGTACCATCATAGTACTTGACTTTTAATCTTTTTTTAAGTCCAATCGAATACTGTTCGAGATAACGAAATATATTTGCAATTTTCTGAAGTACAATACCAATACCCCTCGGATCGCCAAGTGGTCAAAATGACCCCTATGTCATTTTATCATTTTTATCCAAATTACCGACTTTGCTGTAGGTGTAATTGTTGTAGAATACAAAGTATCGTTTCTCCTTTTCTTTCTACCTCTACAGACTAGGTTCGGTGAAGATAAGAGTCAGCAGTCTATACCTCTAGAGCAGTGAAGATATGAGTCAGCAGTCTAGAGCTCTAGAGCAGTGAAGATAAGAGTCAGCGGGTGACAGCTTGTATAGACCTTCGGTTACATGCTGTCGAACCTTGTCTCCGTTTTAGTCTCTGCCCATCAACGCTAGTTGTTAGCTAAGTATAGAAATGTCGTATCTCTGCTCTTTTCGAGCGCCAATTTTGGACGCCCTCTAGATGCAGACCTTTGAACTCACAACCACCTTCACTCCGACGCTATTCACCAGCAAGGTTGGGCCTGTGTAGTGCTTTCCCGATTTTCGCCGAATAGGTCGTGATTATTGTCTGTATAAATTCCATATAAAAGGCGTAAGATGTCTCGGGACAGAGTATTGAAGGAAAATTATATATTTACAATTCTTCACGACATACCGAGTGATGAATCATAGGGAAATGCACTAGAATCACATTCAGATGAAGATTTTGTATATCAAGAGAGCGACGAATCGGATGACAACACAGAATCTACGACTGCGTTTGACGAAGAAACTTAAAAAAACAAGAGACAGCGATGCAAAGGTTAGTAGCTGAACATCTTTCCTAGGCCTTTTTGTGCACAGTAGAGAAGGAGTTCGAGTCACATCTTTTTTGTTTATTTCCCTCTTTCTTTATTTATTTATGATTTAATTTTATTTATATTTTGTTTCCTCCAACGTTTGTTTAGGTCGCCCTCCTATTAACTAAGAAGACCACTAGGCAGACCCAGCAATGAGACCGTCCACGAGTAAAAGAAAGAGAGGAACTGCCCCTCGTCGGAAAGAAAAAGGAGGACCAACCGTTCATCGTGGTAAAGGTAAGGGAAAATTTCCAAAAATTACCAAAATACGGATAAAATAAAAAATGATGAGAGCAAAATTCCTTTTCTCAGATCATATGTTTATTATAGGTGATACTGATTTAGAATCCGGAAACGATGAGGGTGATGAAGAAACGCTGATTGCACCAGACACGTATCAATGATGGATCAACGCCTGGAAGACGATCAGCTCAGAATGTGATGCGGGAGGCGCCTGGTCCAACGCCGCATGCGATGCGGAACATTTCCGAGGGAAGCTTCGCGTCAGCCTAGAATCTTTTTGTGGATAACCAGATACTGGATCACATAGGAAAGTGCACGCTTGCGGAGGCCCGTCGGGTCACGGGAGACGATGACTGGTGTTTGTCCTCTACGGACCTTGAAGCTTCCATCGCCATTTTATACATACGGGGTGCATCCGGTGCGAAGAAAATCGATCTGGATTCTTTGTGGTCGAAAAAGTGGGGATTGCAATTCGTGAAGTCAACGATGAGACGAAATCGATTCCGCGAGATTATGAAATTCATTCGCGTTGATGATAAAACGACAAGGTCACAAAGGCTTCAAGTTGACAAGTTTGCCCTCGTGTCATTTGTGTGGAATAGATTCAATGAGAATTGCAGAAATTGCTTCGTCCCGGGAGTAAATATAACCATAGACGAGCAACTTTTCCCCTCGAAGGCCAGATGTCCATTTACGCAGTTTATGCCGAAAAAGCCAGACAAGTATGGACAGAAATTCTGGTTCGCAGCTGACGTGGAAACGCGGTACGTTCTGAACGCATTTCCATACCTAGGAAAGATGCAGAACGTCCGACAGGAGTGGCCCTTGGTGAACATGTAGTCTTGAAATTGATGGCGCCGTATTTTGGATTGCGACGAAACGTAACCTCGGATAACTTTTTGACGTCCTTGGAGCTGGCTAAAAAGCTAAAGAAGAAATCCACGAGTCTGATTGGGACAGTCAACCGAGGTACACGCGAGATACCGGTGGCGATGAAAATGTCAAAAGATCCCCTGTATACAACAAAAGCGTACCGAGCCAAAGGTACAACGCTCACCATTTACCAGGGGAAAAAACGAAAAAATGTCATGATTTTGAGTACCCTGCATCCAATTGTACACGCAGAAAGCTCGGGAAAGAAAATGCCCGAGACTATCGAATTTTATAACAAGATGAAATTTGGAGTTGATGTAATAGATCAAATGGCGCGGCAGTACACCGTCAAAGCACCCGCGCGAAGATGGCCTGTACACACTTTTTAAAATATTTTGGATTTGGCCACGATAAATGATCTGTGCAGGAAAGTAACAGGCGAAAGTCCGCGACAAAGAGAATTTATCAGAAAATTAGCGGAAGAGCTACGCGAAAAACACATTCCCAATGAGGATGCATTCGATTCAAGTGAGGAAGAAGAGGGGGAAGAGATCCAGGGGCTCAAACGTAAACAATGCCAGATTGGAAGGTGCAAAAGTAATAAAACTGCAGATATATGAAGATCGTGCAAAAAATTCGTTTGTTGAACGTGCTGTGGTAAAATCAGAAAAACCTCCCGGGACTGCATGTAGAAGCGCTCTGAAATTGTGATTGCAATTAATTTAAATTGTTTAAATAATAATAATACTTTATAAGTAATTACCAGGATTTTAAGGGCAGAGTTTTCGCTTATGTTGTCAAATTTATAAAACCATGCCAGGACTGCATGCAATTGTGTATCTAATTCACATTAGAATACCATAAACATTAACAATAATTATTTTATAAATGAAAATAATAAAATAAAACAATTAAATAAGATTTTTTTTACATAAACTCTTGACACCAGAATATTATTAACTTAATTTTAGCCTTTAATTATTCATGAAACTTGAAAGGGGTCATAATGACCCCTTGGCGGTCGGAGGGGTAGGGAGAATTCCGGCGGTTCTAGTGTTAATATAATATTTTAAAAACATTTTACAAAGTTGTTAAAAGATTGTGTGAAAAATGTTAGATGGTGCAGCAAAACGTTTTTGAAAGGTTTTGACAATGTTTTCATAACATTCCTCAATTTTTTCACAATTTTTAAAAAATCTTTTTTTCAATGTTTTAAAAATATTTTTGTGCTACTAGGGATACCCATTAATTCTTTCACTGCGACTTAAAAGTATATAAAAAGAGCTATTGTTCTGATTGTAAACAATCTTAGAGAAAAACTAATTGTACCACGCGAATTAGGAAGAGATTGAATATGGTACTATAGTACCATATTCAATCTTGGAATCCAAGGTTGGAAACAAGCGTGGTCAAAAACGTTTAAGGACGCTTAAATGTAGGCTATCCTCAATCTTTTGACAGAAAAAAACACGAAATTGAAAAAGATGGAAAACATTCCCATGAACAAGGTGAAATAACCAAATGGAAAGAAGGGGTGGAAAGATTAAGTGCCGAAGGACTCACAAGGAACATGAGTCTAACGCCCCGAGTTGAATCAAACTAAGCATGTTCGTAGATTAAAGTGAACAAATTAATACTGTTAAGTTTTATCTCCCCATATGAACTACGAGCTTAGATTTAGCGATTCAAAATCCGCGATACGGCAACCCGGACCCCTCGCTGAGGCGTCCCATTTACCGTATCTGTATGGGAGCTGCCCCGTCGGACAGCGAGCCACTACCGGCCGACGCAACGCAGCGATCTCGGTCGCTCGGTAGACGGCAGGCGGTGGTGCGACAGCGGTCGTCATTCGTCTCTACGACGACACTACGCAGAGTTCTCTCACTATTCCGAATGTCTCCATTGTTATCTGTGTCTTTCTGCATTCTCGATTGGACTCTACCTTCACTGAGAGAAGACAGAGAATTCTGTCTTCTCAAACCATCACTGCTGGAGTAAACAATCCGGAATATTTTTCTAGAGCCGATGGATTAGCACTCGAGTGCTCAATCTCATCCTCCTGCCAGTGGCTATACCCTGGCTGAGGTGAATGTGCCCTCGGTTAAATTAGGAGGCAAATTAAACACCAAATAGAGTTTAAAAAAAATCTTTTTTCAAGCTGCACTCAAATCGAATAAATTTCTAAAATATAATTCAGGAATAAATAATATTTACAATTGCGAGAAATTTTATAAAATATTTATTTAATTGTGAATTGATCTACCAGTTGACTATTTATAAATTATATTAATGACTTCTCATGTAGCAACATTCCACTGCAAGAAAATGTGTAAATTAGTCTACCACAATATGAATCATAGTTACCCTTTTTACAAAACTTTACGTAACTGATTATGGTTACAGCGGGATCATAATGATATTCGTTTGATTTGATCTCCGTGGCATTACCTAATAAAAAGAGCACTTAGGAATAAACCATTAACTCAGAATTCCGAGAAGATGATAATTCATACTGTAATTAATTTCACAGGGAACGAGTAAATTGAATGCAAACCCAATAAATCTAGTGAGCCATTCATACTCAATTATCATTTCATTCTCTCTCGAAATTATTGCGACCTCTTCTTTCATTTGTATTCTCGCGGAATCGGTAATTCCGATGCACTTCTGAAACCTCCAAAACACGTTATTTTTCGGTTACGAAACGGAACTCCCGGATCTAATAATATGAAATGAAGGAAATTTTGTCTAGTTTACAATACTACTTTGTTTCACTGCCTATACAAGATTTCGGCCTACGAAGACATTATCAAGGCCTTAATTTTTATTTAACATATTATTTTTATTTCTAATTTCGCTTGTCAACCAATGTTTCAACTTATGAAGTCAATGCCTTGAAAATGATAAGCGTTTGGGGATCACCAATAAGTATCCATATAGGTATATTTCACTATCAGCATTCAACATTTATAACCTATATATATTTAACTACGACGTATCGTTAATGGTTAGACATCGCCTTCATTTTTGAAATGGAGGATTTTTTAATATTTGGGACGTGGACCCTTTAATCGAGAATCTAAACATGACCGATAATAATATGAAATTAGAGAAATGTTATGTAGTCCAGAATATAATTAATTCTTTCACATGCCGAACTAGGTTTCGATTTATGAAGTCATTATCATGGCCTTTATTTCTTATTTACATAGGTACTATTATTTATAATTTTTATTTCGCTTGTCGACCGAGATTTCAAATTATTAACTCAATACCAAGCCTTTGAAAATGACTTAATAAGTCGAAACCTTAGTCGGCAGCTGAAATGAAAATGTTTGTGAAATAATCAAAGGTTCCTTCATTTCGTATGGACAATGGGGTACCACAGTCTGAAAACAATGTATATTTTGCTAATGTTTTTGTTCCCGATAATGGTAGACGAATTATCAATTCGCTAAAATGTAATATGGGCTGCAAATCTGATGAATAAGCGTCCAGAAAAGCAAGTGTTCAAAAGATGAATTAATATTCCTATAAATCCTTATATTATTTAGATTGTACTGCAATTATTTAAGTTTACCTAGAATTATTAAGGTTGATACTTCACAGGTGCATGTATAGAACGAGATTAATTATTGAAAAACACAATTGTGATGATAATATTAATAACATAAGTTTCTGGTCGTAAGACGAGAAGTCGTACGCTTTTAAATATCGTTCGTCAAATGACCTTTAGATTGGTATTGCTACGTCACAAAACGATGCTTTACCACGGTTAGAAGTAGCTAATTGGAACGCATGTAGGTTATGACCAAGGTGAGTAGATAGAAGGTGGTCTCAGCTGAACCAGGTGTTAATGGCCGACGAGTCTCGTAACGTCACTGTATTCCCGAAACTCATGAGTAGCCTTTCTCCGCGTCCCAGCAGTTAGCGGCTTACCGAGTGTGACTTGTGCCTGCAGGGCTATTCTGATAAACGGGGCCATACGTATGGCCGGCCGTAAGTTTCGTATGGCCTGACCCGAAATTACAGCCTACGTCGATTCCCATCTCGAGGGGCCATATCGTATGGCTTGGCCATAAGTCTTAACGCCGATTTCACTGGTGAGTATGAGAATCTTTTGCGGTACAGTACGTTGAAATGCTTTGAAATCACTACCAGCGCTACTCAAAATGTCATTTTTGCGGCAGTTACTGGAAGTATATCGAAAAAAAAGGACGATCGCAAAGCACAATGGCGAAAATCGTGGTAAACAAACATAGAGCTCTATGTAAACAAACCTAGACAAACGTTGTGGAATTTTTGTTGACCGGAAAATATCTGAAGATGGAAAGAGCGGAGTAAGTTACCCGTTGTTAATTTTTCTCTCTGCCATTTAGTGCTATTTAAATCCATTAATAAGGTGTTCGAAGAACGCGTTCTCCATTTGCTCGAGGTGCCGACAATCATTGTGCTTTGCGTGCTTCTACGACGTGCTTTGCGAGATTCAATGTATATGATGTTTGTTCTACGATGACTATCATCCTGAATCATGCAAATGATAAATACAGATGTAACGTAAGTGGTTAGGTAGTGTGCTGGCTTTCCACGTCCTATTCTCGTGTACGAATTGCAGAGCATTCCGAAATTCATTCTGATCCTTGCGTGCAATGTGGATTACACCATGGTGCAGTACACCGTCCTTCAGATGGGACGTTAAACCAGTTAAATCGTGGTCCGCTTGGCACCATTCGTAAAGACTAGGCTAATGCTGATGCCGGGTTTCTATCCACCCTTCATCCTATATGTTCCCAATCCCTAGCATTACATTCCCAATGGAAGCATAAGCATGGAAGTGTTTAGGGTGGATTTAACCCCAATCATTAATTCCAATGCCATTATTTTGTCCCCATCCCTAGGTATGATCATTTACAATCGCAATAATTAACAATATGTCTTTTAGTATAAAAAATAAATATATAACCGCCCTTGCTCCAATCCCTACCCTGTTAACAACTCCTTAGGTAATTTTTTTTAAATTGCCTAAGAATATTTTTCAGTGAAGTCACCATGATAAGAACTAAGTATATAAAAATTAAAGCAATAAAAACCTACAAAAATATTGTCAGTGATCGGTAATCAATCGCATGATCACCTATACCGTAGGCGAGCACCTTATCCACTGGGCTATTACGATCCCTGAATTGATTGATGCTTCACACGACTTACATATCGCAACATGCTTTTTCTAAGATTTTTGGATGCTTTTTTCTTAAACAATTACGGTGTCGTCTCACTTCGGCATATGTAATTATTAATCTTTAACTACCGAACCAGATATTATGAGCTCGATTGGCCACCCGACGGTCGAGTTCTCCCTTGTCATGGGTGTATGTGAATGTCAATTTAGCGTTGTGAAAGAAAAATCTTGTCCCTGGCAGCACATTACTTCCCTGAAAAACTGCCTTTGTTGAAAGTATTAGAAGACGGAACTAAGTTCCGAAAGAGATTTATTAAGGAAAGGGGCAAAATTCAGGAATAGTTGCACAAATGATGCATATTGGTAAATGTGCAGAAGAAGGTTACTTACATTGCAATTGATAACTTCGCTATGCATGGCTATAAATTAGAGAAACCTTATTTTTCGTCATTTTGCTAACTTCGGTCAATGATCTGGTATATTTATAACAGAACAAGATCAATAATTGATGCGCAAAATCAATTTATAGCTCCGAGGTGGGCAACTCTCTTTTCGTATGGCCCGTCTTATGTCGGCCTCCGAGGCAGGTCATAATATTACGGCCTTCGGGCCATACGTACCGCCCGACTTATGGCCTTTTGCTCGGATGGGAATCGCTCGAAGCCATACGTATGTCCCCAGGCCGTAGTTATGGTCGATTTCGACTTATGGCCCGGCCATACGATAATGGGAATAGCCCTGCTGGTGTGCTTTTGGATTTATCCGAAATATTTTGTGGCCTCCAAGTTAAACATAATATATAGCCTGAAATAACACCTTTAACTCCTAGTAAAAGCTCTAGTCTGTGTATCAATTGGTCATAGAAAAAGCTCTAGTCTGTGTAATTGAAGACAGCAATCTTGAAATGTTCCCGAAACGCATAAACAATAATCATGAAGCATTAGTCGTTGCAGTAGTTAACTGCCGTAGTTTAAAAAATAAGATTCTTGAATTTCACCACCTTATTCATAGCACGGAGTGTTACGTCATTATTGGCACAGAAAGTGGGCTGACGGACGATATTTCTGATAGTGAATATTTTCCTAAATCATTCAACGTTTACAGAAAAGATAGGTCCAACCAAACTGGAGGCGGAGTATTTATAGCTGTAAAGAATACCATTGTCAGCCAAGCGGAAATCGTCCCAGATACCAGCCTCGAATCTGTATGGTACTCTATTAATGCCCTAAATAAAAAACAATATTCGTGTGTGCATACGAAAGGCCACCTAACACCGACGTCACCTCAATTTTAGAACACAAAACACAAATAAAGAACATCACATCCAGGAACACCAAAAGAATTTTAATCATAGGTGGATATTTCAATACGCCCTCTATAGATTGGAGGACCTAAAGCTACATATCAGGGGGAAGAGACAAAGATATATGCGAGTCCCTGCTGTACACGTTCTCATCAAATGCCCTACATCAGATAGCTACGACGCCTTATAAAGGGGACAACATTCTTGATTTATTGGCAACAAATATACCGCAACAAGTAATTAAGGGCTAAAATGGTAACACTGTTGAGGGCATTAGTGGCCATAGAGTAGTTACTGCAAAGTTCTCTTTGAATATAATTAAAAGTTTTAAACAAAGAAGAAAATTCTACATTAAAAAAAATCCGATTTAAATGCGCTGAAGAGTCATCTAAAAGATTCTCTTCCTGTCTTCCAGGAATCAAGCGTAAAGTTAGACACGGAGGGTAGTTGGAAAGTTTTTCTTTCGATCGTACATTCGAGGATCAGAAAATATATTTCAAGTAAAGTAAAAAAAGAGGGCAGCGAACCAAGATGGTACAATGCAGAAGTGAGAAAATCGTTAAGATGTCAGAGAGTATGCCACGCCAAGATGCAAAAACTCCGTTGAGATTTGTCCACTGGTGATCAAAAATTAATAATTGAAAAATAGAAACAGACTAAAGCCACTGCAAAGGAAGTATTTCGCAATGCATTATGGATTTTTAAAGAAAAACATTAGTAGAACAGTTACAGGACAACCCAAAGGCTTTTTGGTCATACGTAAGGGAAGTTCAAGGCAATAGATCAACAGTTATTCCACTACGAAACGAAATTGGCGAATTATTAACAAGCAGTTCGGACAAAGCCAACTTGTTGAATTCCTACTTTCAAAGTGTGTTCACCAAGTCATCACAGATTACATCCGTAAAGGTTAATGATCACTTCCAGCAAAAGATGCCGCCTATCGATATTTGCACTCAGGGAATAGAAAACTTGCTAAAATCTTTAAGTCCAAATAAATCCCCAGGTCCTGAAGAAATTCCTGCCCGCGTGTATAGAGAATTAGCTTGTGAAATAGCACCCTACTTGCAGAATATATTTAGTAAATCCACCAACGAACACAAAGAACCCATGGACTGTAAAACTGCAAATGTCACTCCCATGTGGCAGCTAGAATTAAACCTGAAAAAATGCGTTGTTATGAATTTTTGGAAAAGGAAAAACGCTCCTTGTAACAGCTATTGCATAAAAAACTGCAAACTAGATACCCCTACTGGAAATCTCTACTGAATTCAGTAGACAAAATCTACTGAAATGAACTGAACTCTACTGAACTCTAATGAACTTAGGGCAATAGGCTACTGAACTCAACTGAACAGGGTCCAGTTGCCTAATGAAATGAACTGAACTCCAACTGAAGAGTGTTCAGTTGCCTACTGAAATGAACTGCATTCTACTGAACTTCTACTAAAGAATGTTCAGTTGCCTACTGAAATGAACTAAACTCTACTGAATTCTATTTTATCAACTGAAGAACATTCAGCTGCATCCTGAAATGAACTGAACTCAACTGAAATGCAAGGAAATCTTGTTTTTGGTTCCTGCAAGTAGAAATACATACTTGTGCATACTGAAATAAATGGTTTTCCTTGTGACAAGTCAGAGATAACATCTATTAATTTATATCTATATTCTATTTTAATCCCCAATATCCCTCAGCAGTCCCCCATATTGCCTGAATGTTAGCAATGAGATGAGAACCAGCGAATGGCCAACAAGCCTATCAAGCAGCCAATTTTGGACCCATATAGGCAACCTCATGAAACCAAGCATTGGCAAACCTATTAAACCCTACATACGCTACCACATGAAACACTTAATATTGCCAAGATTACAGGATTCAATTATAGACCAGCAGATATAAATTTTATATCTAAACAAATCCAATTAATATGCGTTTTCGTGATGCTTGTGAAGTTATAGCAGTGTAGTTGCCATCATACAATTAACTTATGAAAAGTTAACCCTTAATTATTAGTCCAGCTTCTTTAGGCTTTTTGAATTCATTAAAATTGTTAACATATTCAGTTATAAATAAATATATTTTTAAATTTTTTTTTCTCACTTGGAATCGGCCATCCTTCCATCTTCACATCACCATTGTGTTGTCAAATTTTATGTTTTTCCTGTTTCCTATCCTCTATCTAATCTCCCTAATTAATTGTTTTTTAGTCTCAAATGGGTGTAGGTACAGAGTGCGTTTAATTATGAGTTTCCACTAGAATATTCCTCAGTAATATTCCAAGAATCTCACTAGTCTGTTCTGCAAGTTCTGCAAGGGATGCAGCTGAATTTAGTAGGAGTTCACGAGAATGTTCAGTAGGCTATGGAATACAGTAGAATGTTCAGTAGGCTACGGAGTAAAATAGAATGTACAGCAGGCTTATGAATTCCCTATTGAAAATGCCCCATTAGTTTCCTATAGTGTTTTCAGAAAATACTATAGGAATTATGTACATTGCTATAGGATTTAAAATTTCCTACATGAACAATAACATAGGTTCCTATAGGAACAATAACTTTCCTATAGGAACAATAACTTTCCTACAGGAAAAATAAATTTCTTATAGGTAGGTACAAGAAATTTTCCTATAGGAGTGAGAAATTTTCCTTTAGGAACAAGAAAAATTTCCTATAGGAAAATTTCCCATTCCTATGGGAAAATTTCTCGTTCCTATCGGAAATTTATTGTTCCTATAGGATCCTATATTGTTCCTGTAGGAAATTTTAATTCCTGTAGGAATGTACATAAATCCTATAGTATTTTCTGAAAACACTATAGGAAACCTATGGTGCATTTTCAATAGGGTTCAGTAGAATCCCAGTAAACACATATGGTTGCAGCAGAGCTTCACAAGGATATCAGCGCTGCAAGTGCAGCACATGTCAAATGAAGCGCGTCAGCAGCGCTCTAATCGAGCAAATTATCGAGAAACGCATCTGATGCGCATTCGCAGCTCGTGTTTGAAGCCACATGTTGCGGACGCGCTGCCACAGCGCTGAAGGGAGTCATTTGAATAAGGGGAGATGGTGAAAGTCTCAATCGAAAGAGGAAGATATAAATACTCACTCTTTAAATATTTACTATTTGTATCCCTTGTTTTTTTATTTCATGAAATATATCCTTGATATATATTAACATGTTTAGCCTGAATTTCATTCTTCGACCGAAAATTTGGCATAAATGGGAAGCTTTGAAACGAATCGGAGAGACTTGGGTTCTGCCAGTAACAACACTTCATTGATAGCTTTGTGTAATTTATTTCCGTTATACACTAAATTATTGTTACGCTTTTATTGGTACATTCATCAGTTTTCACATTTCTACATTCGTAACATTGTGTATATATGCATATTCACGTTCGTGACATTTCCGCGAGTAAGTTACGTCTTCCTTGAAATGTAAACAAACGTGTGGCAATTGGAAAACATCTTGTTTATTCTCATTAATGTTGACTTTATATTCATTTAATGTGGCAACATAGGTTTCAATTAATTAATGCCTGAAAACTGTTATCGCGATTGGATGGTACGTTTCCATAAACTTTCATGGCATTGACATTTAAAAGTTAGTTCTCGCAAACACATTTACGCACGAGAATGGCCGTATATATACAACTTTCTGTCAACGACTTTATCAATTGCGAGTTGAATATGACGTAGAGAACAGCTAGTTAGGCATGCGAATTACATATGACACAGACATACCGTAGGTAGATGCGAGATTGAAGATGAGTTCATATAGTCCGGAGATAGATTGGAAAAAATTTCCCATTATTAAACTTTTTTTCAGGGATGTTCAGTAGGCTTATGAATTCAGTAGAAGTTCAGTAAGCTAGTGAATTTAGTAGAATGTTCAGTAGGCTTATGAATTCAGTAGAAGTTCAGTAGGGTGTTTCAAAAAGCAGATTGGCTACTGAATTCAGTAGAAAACATTTCCAGTAGGAACTGTAGAATCGGTTAAATACCTCGGAGTTAAACTGACTAATGATCTCTCGAGGAGTAAACATATTCGAGAAAATACCGGTCAAGCTAATCGTAAATTGGGATTTGTTAAAAGAGTACTTGGCAAGTGCGACGATAAAGTTAGGGAAATCAGCTACTTCTCCCTCGTTAGACCCCACTTGAAATATGCCGCCAGTATTTGGGATCCTTATGAGATAGGCTTGGAAACTGAGTTAGAATGCGTGCAGCGAATATCGGCAAGATACGTTAAAGGCCGTTATGATAATCTCGTTAGTGTTACTGACCTTTTGCAGCAACTGGGATGGGAAAAGCATTCAGACAGTCCACTAAAATTTAGACTCAATCTATTATGTAAGTTCCAAACCGGTGTATATGCTGACGACGTTGATAATATTTTACGTTTATTTTATTTTACTACTGTAAATCAAATCATGAGAATAAAATTAGGGTTCTAGAGTGCAGAATGAACAGATTTAAAATGTCATTTTTCCCACGAACTATAAGGGACCATAACAGCGAACAATGAGACAATTATCTAGGTTGGTCAATATGTAGTGTAGCTGTCAGTAGTAGTAGTACTCCTAATACTTGAATCCTTTCCTGTTACCTAGTACTTACAGCAGGCCGTGCATGTTTTCTACATAAGTCTCGAGTCTCTGTCCATTTGTGTGGTTGCAAGATGCATGTATATTAGCGGTCCCTCTCCATTGTGATAATATCTGTAGTGTAGTAGTGCATGCTTGTGAGGCTTCGCCTCGTGAAAGCATTAGCGATGTATGCTAATGCATAATTATTCATAGTAACACTAACTTTAAGGTATAGTGTAATGCATGTTGGTGAATATTCACCCCCTGCCATACACCCTTGAGGTGGCTTGCTGGGTATTTTGAAGATGTATCAGTGAATTGTATTTTCCCCGTCATAACTGTTCTCGTAGCCAAGTGAACTATGGAGTAATCTAATTTTCTTGAATGATGGACTCTGTATCTCTCATTTGTTGTTTTCTCTCTATGCAAACAACAAACCTGACGAACTTCACGGAGGCTTGGTTGCGTATCTACAGCGAAGTGTATGAATTAACATTTTTTCAGTTGCCGACTGAGAAACCAGTGATTTGAGTTATCAAAGTAATGAAAGCATTTATGTTGACATTCTGCATAGTTATAGTTAGGCACGGCAGTGATTTTTTGTCAGGTTAAGCCGTTCACAGACTATGCGAATTCCCTTCTTTCCGTGTTCTGCTAATGTGTCGCAGGGAGACGTGAATACAGTGACGTCACGCGAAAGCCTGCCCGCCAGCTGAGACCACCTTCTCTCTACTCACCTTGGGTTATGACGGCTGAAATAACCAAGGTAGAATGTTAGTAGTGGAAACGGGGCCTTAAGGAATGGCCTGCCGGAACGCTTTCAGCCAAGCTAGGGAGGTATCTTTAGACGGGAAACTAAATTATTCCACAATACAGGTATTTTAAGTATTCTTAGATTTTACCTGTTTATTGAAAGCGTAATTCGACCCGGAAAACAAATTATGAACTGCCATTTATCATCATATGTTTTGCTCAAAGCATTAACCATAACAATTATTCTTCCGCATTTTAATAAGACCGTTAAATGAATGGCGGTGATAAAAAACTCGATTCCGAAAGGCAGAGAATACTCGGAGTAATCTCCGACTGGGGTGGGCATCGTGAACGCACGAGTAAATATATTTTCTCAGTTTTTCGTATCCTTA
Source organism: Pyrrhosoma nymphula (assembly GCA_963573305.1). Taxonomy (NCBI): domain Eukaryota; kingdom Metazoa; phylum Arthropoda; class Insecta; order Odonata; family Coenagrionidae; genus Pyrrhosoma; species Pyrrhosoma nymphula. The sequence continues at coordinate 52,543,617 of OY754336.1, read as the reverse complement.
CTTCCGCTCCGTAAGTTATAACGACGTTTCAGTGGAGAGAAAAAAAAACAGAAGTTGAATTAATTGCTTGAACCTGATTAAGTATATCTTGTGGAAGAATAACCGGTAATGAGTTAGCACACATTCCGTGTAGGATACTTTGACCTTAGCGTGGGATGTCTATTTGAACGCGTTTTTAATTAAACAAAAACTTTGAATCTGCCTAGTTCTTATTTCAAAGATCTTGGGTTTGGCCCTGGCATCCTAGAAAATCCTCCGTTTACTAACGTTAGAAAGGCATTTATTTAACAGTGTCAAAAGTCGAATACGTCGTTTCAATCAAATAGTACTCCACTAAAATAATTATTATATTGAAATACAGTAGGTAAAAAGTATTTAAATTCTGTTTTTTTGTGACGCAAAAAAATCTCACCTAATTATTTTGGTTAAAAATTTGTACAGTGTGGTTGAGTGGATAATATATTAGCATATACTTGATGCTTGATCAAAAAAAATAGCGTTATGAGAATAAACAAAGAATATGTAACTACTTAAATCTGAATGAAGAGTAAATACGAAATTAAATCATAGATATGATTGTTGATTATTAATAAAAGCATTGACCCAGATGACTCCTTTTCATGGCCTCTTATTTTTATATATTTATTCTTTTATTTCTTCTGGAGAGAGAGGTCCATTGCTCCGAGTAGAACAAAATCGACCGCAGAGCTTGCCATTGCTCTATCTCTAGAATAAATAAAAAAAATAATTTTATTAAGTCATCGGTATTATTAAACGTTTCAAATATGCCTTTCGGTGTTCATGGAAACATTGACCATACCGCAGACTAGCATTCAATTCTATGGAATAGAAAAGAATCCTCTTTAATTGACTCTGACGAATAGAGATAAGATATTGTTTGAGGTTTTTTAATTGCCTTCATTTATGAAAATTCCATTAAAAGCTATCACTCAAGTGAAAAATGTTTGGAATTGAAAAATGAAATATATCAGATTAAATATGTATAACTTTATGCGCGAGGTTATGCCTCCTAACTCTTCTGGAGATTTGTCACCTAATTGTTTATCACATCAAAAAAGTCAATTGTCATAGTACACCCAACACAAGTCTTCAGGTAGAACAAAATCGGCCGCATAGCTTGTCATTGCTTTCTTTTGACAGTATTTCGTTTTCCTGGATGTCTTGGCGTCTCACAACATTGGTGCTTGTGCAACCACTCACATGAATATTTTGAAGCAACGGATAGAAATTTTTGCCGGTATCGAAAAAAACAGAGGTATGAGGGACTGTGAATAAATGACGAGCAAGTAAGTTGCAGGAAAGTGAAAAGATGTCCCAGATATAGGTAAGTTAAAGAAAGAACTGCCCACTAACAGACAAATCAGCTGGTGGAACCTATTTATCCATATGCTAACAAAAAGAAGAATGTTTGTATTATTATTTGAACAGTATTATTATTATTTGTTTATGAAGGGACAACAACAGAAAGAGATGAGCATATTAAGAATTTATTGAATAAAGTGAGCTTAGAAGTCCTGGGTGTGATGGGAAAGAAGAGACCTTACAACTTGAAACTGATGGAAGAAATATTGCAACAAACTGAAGAAAAGAAACTTGCATACCAGCGAGGGAAAACTCAATCTCAGAAGAACGTTGGCAGGAATATATAGAGAGGAAGGCGCATGCGAAGCGAGCGATAAGGACTGTTAATAATGAAGAATGGGAAAGGACCTGTGCTAGGGTTAACAAGAAATAAGGATACAAGCGGTCAGTAGAAGCGTGGGTAGTACTGAAAGGGATGAGAAAAAAGACGAAACACAAAGCTGATCTGCAAATCCTTTAGATGGAAAACTGGGAACAGCACCTAAAGAAATTACTTACTGAGGACCAGAAAGAATTTAAAGGGAGCTATATGGGGAGTATAATACATACAAGAATAAACGTAAGTGAGGAAGAAGTGAAAAGGGTAATAAAATAAGGAAAGAAAAGTAAAGCTACCGGACCAGGAGGGTTTAATATGGAATTAATAAATTATGGAGGATCCAAAAATTATGAAGTAATAACGAGTTTTATAAACAGTATTTTGGTGGAGAAAAGATTCCAGACGAAATGAAGCTAGGATCTATAACACTAGTACATAAGAGAGGTTATAGGAAAGATAGTAGCAACTATCAAATCACTGTGTATCAAATCCACTGATGAAGATTTTAGGAAGAATAATTAAAATACGATTAGATCAGTCAGATGTAACATCTGAGTTACAAGGTGGATTCACTGCTGGAAGATCGTGCAATGACCATATTTTTACAGTACGACAGTTACTTGAAAAAAGCCATACTAAAAATAAGAAAGTATAATTGGTTTTTGTTGACCTTGAGAAATCATATGACAATGTCCCTAGGGAGAAATCATGGGAAGCTCTTGGAATAGCAGAAATAAGTGAACCAATAAGAAGAATACTAAAACAAGTGTATGAAAATAACTAATGTGCTATTAAAATCGGTCCAAATATATCACAGTCCTTCATAACCTCTAAAGGAGTTCGTCAAGGATGTTGCATCTCACCTATATTATTTAAGATTTATATAGACCGTCAGCATAAGAGAATGGACTAGAAAATATGGACGAATGGGGTTACCTCTAAATGAAAATACAAAACTTTCAAATATTCAGTTTTCTGACGACTAGGTCATAGGTACTTGCTCAAGACTCTGAAGGCATAAACAACATGTGCAGGAAAATATCAGTGGAATATAAGAGATGGGGTCTAAACTGGAAGAAAACCCAACATCTAACCTGAAGCAATGAAGATGTCGAAATTGACGGGAATGAGATAAAAAAGTCTCCCATTTCAAGTATTTAGGATCAGTAGTACAAATCGATGGATCATAGAAATTAGTAATAGAGAATCGTATATGCCAGAGTAGAAGGGCAATTGAAATATTGAACCCCTTACTATGGAGCAGCAATATCATAAAAAGAACAAAACATATAAGTATATAATGCAATTGTAGAAAGTATAATGCTTTATAGGGCGGAGACATGGACTACAAGCGAATGAAAAAAGTAAATTACGGTCCACAGAAAGGGCCATTTGGCAGAGATCGGCCAGGAAATCAAGAATAGAAAGAGTCAGAAATGAGGAGACAAGAGAAATCATGGAGGTAAAGAAGGATGCAGTGAAGACTTCGAAAGAAAGGAGATTACGATGGTTTGGACACGATCAAAGAATGGGGGATGAGAGAATAACGAAAGCTACTCTAAAATGGATTCCAGAAGGCAGAAGGAAAAGAGGAAGACCCAAGAAATGATAGTGGGATGGAGTGAGGAAGGAAATTGATAGGAGGGGGTTAGATGTGGGAGATGCATTTGATAGGGACGGGTGGAGAGTGGGGATAGGGTGATGAACTTAAGAGTATTAACGACTTTTACCTATGAAAGATGGATGTGTGACGTTTGATGAAGGAAACTGCTGTAGAGTGGAAAATCCCAAATAAAAAAATTACAGTCGCGACGAAAGTTTGCTCCCTAATAACTTAAAACAAGATAATATTGTTAGTTACATTCCAAATTGGAAAAAGTACCCCAACCCTCTTTTCCACCTCCTTATGCAAAATGTTACCGCGAGGCTTTGCAGTTTTTCATGAATATCTCGAACGTGGTGAGGAAAACGAATACATTTGAGAATAAAATTTTGAAAGCCCATAAAATGTAAACAAAATGAATTTTATTCCATTCCGATAGCGCAATAAGGTTCAAAGTAATTTAATACAAAATTTGAAAATTAATTCCGACTCATTGAGACGGAATTTTTCGACCCTTTCCGCACATGCGGTATTTCTTTCATCTGTTCCCTCCATTGCCCATGGGAATCGAAAATAAAAAAAATATTTATACATACCAACTCTAAAAATATTATGTATACCCGCGAGTTTTGTGTCTCGCGAAAGGATATTTTCAAAAGCAGGGCAACTCTTAACGGAAAAAAGAGTCGCCAGGGACTTTCAAAACTTTCTCGGATGATTTTCACACCTGAAAGGTAATGTTTAGAAAAATTTATGAAAATCAAGATATATGCCATTGGACGAAAAAAAAGAACGGTGAAGTGCCGCCTACAAGAATACAGACGGGTGATGAAGAATAACTGTCCTTTTATGACATTTATTCTTCATCGCCACCTCTCCGCGGTAGTGGAGCATACTTATTCTGAGAATCATTCGGGAAGCTACCGATATTTCAATACACACGAAGAATTCAAACTGGAAGGACGGATATCACCTCCATAGCACATGGAAGAGACTTTTCCGTGCAGAAACGGTCGAAATGGACGATTCCCGCCAAGGAGAATAGATAACTCCCCATTCTTAATTATTTAATTTATTAACTTTTCTATTCTCCTTGATTCCAGCCAACGGAGGAAATTGGCACCAACGGGGAATAATGACGCCACCAATGAAAAATTAGGACTTAAGAACGGGTTAAGAACGCTGCATAAGGTCGTCCATTACTGGCATCGTCAATTAGACTGAGTTCGACGCCTGCTGGAACGCAGGTGAAACTGCAGTCTAAAAAACAGCTACGCGGTGAAACACCTGAATTTAATGCAGCCCTCAACTATATAGATAGGGAATAGTGAAAGCTATTCTCCGGCACATGTGCACCCTTTAGCACCAGAACTGCCTATACACCCTACAAAAACGCTTTAAACGGGCTCTTTCGGAAAGGACTCTGAACGTAGGAGACATAGGAGTGATGCATTCATCCAAAACTCCACCACTCAGGTGGCGCGTAGCACCATAATTTCACTAGGTGATGCTGGAGAAGTTCGCGTGGTCCAGCTGCGTACCACTAGCGGTAACTTGAGCCATCCTGTCATAAAAGTATTCCCTTTATTCAATTGCAATTAACGTTAACTGACTAACAAGCAGTAACCAAGATGGCTATGGTGGATGGAAATATGGTTGGTATCAGTTGATTTTTGTGCAATTATGACAGATGATGATGCATAGATAATGTCTTACTCTTGCGTTATGATTACAACCACTCTTCACTTGTCGATGCACTGCTCACTTAGCTCACTGCATTTCCAAGGCCACCGTCGTCTGCACCTCGTCATGCAATCAACCCGCTCCATGAACCGCTAGTCCTCCGGTCACCGCTCCTGATATTGTTTTTTGTGTATTTTCATGTGCTTTTTATTTGATTGAAATTGTCTTGTTTTGTTTGAAAATGTGTTTATTTACGCCTCACCACCAATATACATAAAAAGGGACAGGAAATATTGCCAGAGCTACGGAGCAATCAGTGGAACAAGTTCAATAGCAAGCCTGTGTGGGCTGCTAATTAAGGCTAGGGTGAAGCGAAATGGATACATTTAGGAGAAAAAAGCGGTTTTCTAGCGGGAAGGTCCTGTAAGGGTAATAATTTTGTTTAAGAAGACTGATAGAAAAGGGTTACGAGAAGTAATTCTAAACGCCTCAGGTATATGCAAATTTAGGAACAGCTTATGACTTCATTCCATGGGCTTAAATGATCGATATATTAGGTACTTACCTTTGACAAAAATCGACTAAAATTATACAGAGGCTATCAAAATTTAATTACTGATGAAAGGTCTACGGTAAAATTGGGAAGGAGTGCATCATCATAATTTGAGAAAACATAAGGGTTATTACAAGGATGTGGTCTTTTATCATCTTTGTTTCAATGTGCATATATTATGCCCTGAACAATCGGACTAGTAAATGCCGGAAAATGTGAGTTCAAATCGACGATTTGCACCTCACTACACAACATTTGTAGATAACCTAATATTAATTGCAACATATTCCAATTATGCTGCTGAAAATTATGCAAATTATGCTAGGTAACTGTACAAAAAACATAAGGTATGAGGGTTACACGTAAGTTTTTAGAATGCCGAGTATTTGGCTGAGTGGTCTTAAGTAAAAGAGCTGCTTATGGAAGAAAGCATAGTCAATATACGCGAGGAGTTGAAATCGTCAATTTCAAAATCTGGGTTCCATTTTTAGCATCTTCAGCATTCAGCCGAGTTGTGAGGTGGGCATTAACCATACAATTAATCAGGACCGTATACAAACAAAACAACTTAATGGAATATGGTTGAGCAAAATAATAAAAGCTCAAATAAAGGATAGAATATTGCACTACATCATAGATTAGGTGGCTCTGTACTGGGGCTAAGAAGCTTGTTTCAGATGTTTCCCTATAACCCAGTAACGGCTTTACCTTGACAGCTGGATAATTGCAATTTTTGTCTTCTGCAGATGAAGGCTCTTTTTTATTTAAGTTGAGTAACTTTATGATGAAGTGGTTCTGTTTTTTTATAAAAATTAGCAAAACTTTGGTTTCTACGACATTTTTTGGTAATATTCCGGGGCGCGTTGCGAAGGCTACCTATATTCCGACATGAGGATTTTCAGCCCACTTCAATCAAAGAATCGTCTTTCATATACGAAAAAATCAACAACCATTGATGCTGTTTTCCTATTGAGGCTATAGAAATGTTAAACGCTCAAGCCTGCATTGACAAAGGAGTAGACCTTTTCCATCACCACCCAAGGATAATCGTTCCCCACTCCATTTTTGTTAACGCCGCCTTCACAGTTTCCCGTTGGGCTTCTACCACCCCAGTAGGCGACCACAGGCGGCGACCGTTAAATTGAGGCGGCTTGGAAGTATAGACCCACCTTAATTTAATTTTACAACTTGGAATCATGGGGATTAAAAAAAAGACTGGAAACTAACTGAAAAGGTCACATATATTGATGACGAGGTTGAAAAAATTGATTTGTGATAGTTATTAGATTTTGAATTGTGAACTTTTTAGATTAACAGATTAAAAAAATGAATTGTGATAGTTTTAGATCATGGTATATGCCTATATTTCTTGCGAGCTTGTTCGTTATATTGATTGAATTTTTATATTTTGGTTCATAACCATGTACGTTACCACCCGACCAAATTGATGACTTGTAAGTATTGTAATAATAATAAATATAGATGCAACGATAAAAAGTAGCAGGTTTGACGTTACTGCATATGATAAATGAAGAATGTAGTGAATGAGAGAAGTTACAAGAGGAAATACCAGATATGCTCTGACGAAGAAGACACTAGTCACAAACAACTACGACGAATGAATGAGGAACAACGACCCTTGAAAGAATAGAATTGGGATCCTCTAGACAGAAGGATAAAAGGACCACCGAGAAGAACATGGGACAAGGTGTGAATAAAGCCATGCCCCATAGAAAACTATATGAGAAGGACATTCATAACAGAGTTTTGACGCGTGAAGGATGCTGGAAAAGGCAAAAGCTACAAAAAATACCGCATTAAAAATAAGTTTTCAACTGCATATTTGATAAGCATATCCAGAAATAGCACGGATCTATCTTCATATCTACGTTTAGCAGAGGACCCTCATTCAAAGATAACAAGTAGAGCCTACTAACCCCATGACGGGCAAGTTGCATATACCCAATGGGAAAGTAGGGACACAATATACAAGGCAAATTTCCTCGGGAAAATGCCCGGGATTGGGTGAATGACAAATCACTCCCGTACCTGTTACCAGTGACATATTCCCAGTGATCCTTTTATTCAGTTCGTGAAGAGGAGAAAGTATAAAGCGGAGTCCGCACTTGTTGCTTTTGTTATTTTTATATATTTTTCTGCTTTAAGTGTGGAAATAAACATGGAAATAAACTGGAACTAAAACACACATTTCAGAGACAACATTTTCATCAAAAGTGCCAAGAATTTAAAAGTGAGTAATGACTATCCGACGCACTATTAAACTTTTCGTAACATCTCTTTACAAACCTCGCTGCTCTTCACTGCACGCTACCTAATTCCTGTCTCAAAACTTCTTCGAAAATATCCCAAATACTAAACGCATATTCTAGATGTGGCCTTACAAGAAAATCCCGCCTGGGTAGGATGTTCCCGTACCAGGGCTTGGTTGCGTGTGTTCATCAATATATGAAATGGATAGTATTTGGCTTCGGCTGTTACCCATAGAGACATTATTATTATTATTATTAAATAAGAACACTCTTTTCTTTCTCGTCGCATTTTCCGAGTATTCTTTTGATAAATCCTACCTTTTTGTTGGCGTGACCCATATTTCCCGAATATGTTTACTCCAAGATAGGCCCTGAATATTTGTGACGCCTAAATATCTAACGGACTCGACGATGACTTTTTTCAATTTTTTTAATACTGTAAGATCGTTCTGTTGTATTCTTATGTCTCCCAACTTTTACTTCCACGCATTTCTTTAGGTTTAGTTCCAACTGACAACCAGGCTTGGATTGCTACTAAATCTTTTGTTACTAAGTCCCTATCTTCCGGTTTCAAAATCTCTCCGGATAAAACGGCGTCATCAACAATTTGTCAAGGTTTATTTTTATCTAGGTTTGTGATGCCGTTAATGAATAGGGGAAGTAGAAGAGGACCAACGACACTTTCTTAGGGAACAAACGGTTCAAAATTCGCGATATTGGAAATGAAACCATCTATTAAGACCAGTTGTTCGTGACCATTTAAGAACGGATTAATCCAGCTTATGATGTTTTTATCTATCCCATATTATTCTAACTTCACGTGTATTTTACTATTAGGCTTTTTTTCGAATGACGTTGTAGAATCAAGGAATATCGAGTCAACTTGAACGTTTAATTTACTCGAAACCAAAATATCCTGAACGAAGAGACCCAATTGTGCCTCGCAAAATCATCCCTTTCGAAATCCGTGCTGGTACTTAAACATCAGCTCCGCCATATCTAAATACCTCATGGTTGAACTTAAAATTAAATGCTAAAATTTACTACACGAAATCGACATGGGGGAGATAAGTCTGTAGTTACTCGGCTCTTCTCTATTACCGCTTTAATGAATAAGCGTGATACTAGTTACTCTCCAATCCATCGGAACTACGTGATCTGTAAATGATTTAGCATATAATATCTCTAGGTATGGTACAATTACTGATGCAAGTGTTTTGCATTCGTGGGCAGGAATTTCATCAGGGTCAGGAAATTTGTTAGGGTTAATGTTTTTAAGTTCATTCTCAATATCTCAACAAGAAATTATAATTCCAGGCATATGTTTTTGGAAAAAATCGATTAAAGACTTTGATTAATCCTGCGAGAATACTGTAAAAACGATTTGGAAGTAAGTGTTAAGCACATTGGCTCTCTCTAAACTTTCGTTTAAACTTTTAACTTTGTTGTTCTTAAGTGTGTGTACTGATGTTGGAGCGAAGGCTTCCGCAGTGGTTGATTAACATGCTAGAGTAGTTTTTTTCAGGAACAGCTGCGTTGGTCAATTTCCTTGACAACAGTTTCTCCTCCGTTACAGGAGGCGTCTTCAGGTCGAAGTAACGGAGAAGAAACTGTTGTCATGTAATTTTACCAACGCCCTTGTTCCGAAAAAAACTAACTGTAGTAGTATGTGTACTGTTGATTTAATTCCTTGTACTTCCCTTACATCCGACCAAAATTCCTTTGGATTATTGATCAAACATTTGCTCAGTATTTTGCTTTTGAAATCAGCAAGCACCATTCGACACGATTTCTTCGCTATGATTTGAGATTTTTATATTTTGATATTGCAGTGCTTCACATTCAGTTTGTCAGAATATACGAGGGGGGACCCAAAAATAACCGGACGGAATTCACTGCGTGCGTCGCTCTTGTAGTTCGGGCTTCTCCCACTGGATGGGTGTTAAGTAACCTCTCCTGAGTCATTTTTGCAAGCGGCGTCCTTTTAGATGGTTGTAGCGAGCCCCTGTGACAGTTTTCGTTCGACGAGTTTATCGACCTCTTCGATTTTGGAAATGGCTGATATTCGAGAACAGCGTGCAGCGTTGAAATTTTGTTTTATGCTCGGTAAAAGTGCGTCGGATGTGGTTGATATGTTGTCTACAGCTTATAAAGAACACGCCTTGAAAATAACTCAAGGTTATGAGTGGTTTTCGCGATTCAAAAGCGGCAACATGGCGATCGAAGACATTCAACGCCCGGGCCGGCCTTCCACGTCCAGAACTGATGAAAACGTGGAAAAAATGCATGCACTTGTGTACTAGGATAAAAGGCGTACTATTGATGAACTCGCTGAACCATCTGGTCTTTCGTGGAGTTCAGTGCAGCGCATTTAGCTGAAGAATTGCAAATGAGACGAATTGAAACGGCACGATTTGTGGCGGAGTGGGGACTGGTTCTTCCACCATGACAATGCACCAGCTCACACAGCCATTTCTGTGCGTGATTTTTTGGCGAAAAACCGCATGACACCGCTTTCTCACCCACCTTAATCACCAGATCTAGCACCTTGTGATTTCTTTTTGTTCTCCCGAATGAAAAAAGAGCTGAAAGGGAAACGTTTTGCAGACATTCCGGAGGTGAAAAGAGAATCGAAGGCGGCGCTGCAAGGCATCTAAAAGAACCTGAGTACCAAAGATGTTTCGCGCAGTGGAAAAACTTTTGAACCAATGCATTAGCGTTAATGGAGAGTACTTTGAAGGTGACTAACGTTTATAACTCAAAAAAATAAATTCTGATATTAAAAAAAAAATGTGTCCGGTTATTTTTGGGTACCCCCTCGTAGTTCGTGCATTTTTAGTCTTGTATGACAAGTCTGCTGTCCTTTTAACGAATTCAGAAATTCTGCATTATACCACCTAGGTTCTGAGTTTACCCTTGTTACTTCAATTGGAATAAATTTTTTCATTGATGAACGTCTAACCTTGAAAAAATCTTCCACGAAATCGACGTATGTTGGTTTAAGCTTCCTTAAATTTACTAAAGAGTAGTTGCTGTAGAACAGAGTACCATCCATAAACATAAATGAAACCGTCATTTATCTTTCACCGTCAATCAGTTGCTCCATTTTTACGTTGCTTTTTCTCTGGGCTGATTTTAGCTATGGAAATATTATGGTTATATTTAATTTTAAACCAAAACTCAAAGTCCACTGGACGAAAACATACTAACTCCTCATATGGGGTTTTCGACTTCCAAGCCGGTTTCATGTTAGGAAGAAAATATGGCAGCCTCATCCAACCTTTTTTTTGAGTGAAGAGAACCAATCCTCTCTAAGACGCTTCTCTTAATCCGGAGACATAGATCTCCGTGCAAGCAAGACAGAGCTCCCTGAGAGATTTCCCTGGAAACCCTCTGCTCGCTTGCCGGCCCCTCCCATCGCTCATTCCACATCTGCACGCCCCGTCCCACCGCCCACCCCCGTCTTATCCCAGCCTTTTGTAATACCTTGTAGAGGATGTGACGAGCAAAGAATTTTCCCACGAGACTTTTTCGTCGTCAAATATTCCTTCTGGTAGTTTGAACGAAATATAACTTCACCTAGATTTTTATGAAATTCACTTCATCAAATAAAAACTCTCATCTTTCCAAAGATATCAAAATATCAACCCCTTGACGAACTACTTTTTGAGCAATTTGTCAAAAAATGCATGCTGCTTTTCATATGATATATTACGGCTGTGTTCTTCCAGAGTGAGAATATTAAAAACAAAACATAGAACTTATAACACTTAGTGTGGTGTGTAGTGTGTGTTTTATCAACTATTTATAAAATATAATCAATTAATAACCGCAGTAATATTTACGGAGTTGCAAAAAAACCTTCTTTTTTGAAGGGGGTTTCTTACCGTAAGGCATGAAAAAATGAGTCAACTTTGAGACTAATGAGGATATATTTATTTAATTATTTAGACATTTTTAAAATATATAACTATATTTTTTGCACCAATAATATAACAATATTTAATTCATACTTTTTAAAGACGCTGAAAAAAAAATAAAATTCGAATATGGTCTCGATTATGACTAGGGAAATATCTCCCTCAAACTACCTTAAGATGGTGGCTAGAAGTATTTTAGTAGAAAGGGTACAATGTAAGATTAAATGAAACCACTCGGGCAACTTCATCGAATTAAGGAAGAACGGAAGAACCAAATGGACCATACTTAGTCTGGAAATTCTCACTGAAAAGATTTCACGCATCAATAAACTACTCCATCTGGAAACCATTGACATAGAGAAGGCATCAATCTAAGTGGAATAAAATAAGATGTTCAAAGTATTTGAGAATATTGGAGTTCATTTCACTTTCAGAAGAACAAAGCACCATCTCCTTAAAAACCTAGTCACCACAATTAGAATGAGGAACGGTAGAAAAATAGAAGCTAAAATAAGCAAAAGAGTTAAACAAGGATGCCAACTTTCACTGGAACTTCTCAACATATACCTACCAGGTAGAAGTCAACGAGGACCAAAGATGGGAATCAGTGGAATTAAGACCAGTAAGAAGAATTTCAGCATGCTTCGTTTTGGCAATGGCATTGCAGTCAAAGCAAAGAGTGCCCTTCAAGTATCCTTACACACAATGGGTTGAGTACTGTGAGGAAAAAGACGAAGATAAACGAGAAGATAACAAACATCTTAGTGTGTAGAGTAGAGAAGCTGATGGCAGACATAATACTACAAATACAGGTGCTTAGAAAAATGTAGTGCTTCAACTACCTTAAACTGCATGAAATAGGATTAAAGAAACTCTAAGGACACTTGGCGAAGAATAGCTCAAGCCAGAAAGTTTTCATGATAAAAAAACCTGCTGTGTAAAAAGAAAATATTATCATAGATACAATGAAACTTCCTCGAACGCGGCTTCCCGCGACGCAGATTCTAATTTACGCAGAAAAATACAGGCTTGTGCATATCTCTCTGGTTGGATATGTATACAAGCTTGCTTCCTATGCTTGTATATAGAGCATCTCCGCGCTAAGATCTCACATCGTCATGACGTTAAGGAAATCACAGCGGAGGTAACCAAAGATGAATCTTAATCATCTTTATCATTGACAAGATACATTCCGGACGGTAAGTATCTGCCGCGATCATCTATCTTGTTTTGACCTGCAATTATTTAAGAACTACCAAATCAGCACAGTCTTTCCCTCTGCAAAAGCTCTGCAAAAGAGCCCATGGCTGGAATTCGTCGGCCAGGTGCTCCATTATTTTTCGACGCAGAAACGTACGGAGAGGTCAAATAACTGAGGCCGTGTATAACGGGGTTCTCAAACTTTTTGGATCGTGGCATACTATTTCGCCGCGCGAAATACAGAAGCATATTCTAAATTTATGTTTTATTATCATATGCCGGCTGAGGCTTCGAGAAGGTTCCCGAGGTTGTCTAAGGGTGTTTCATAACCATGTGCCAGTCGAGGGTTCGAGGAGGTTCCCGGATTCCCTCGAGAGAGTTCCCCAAGGTCGATGGAGTGACATAAGGCAGCAAAGCGAGGAGGATTAGTCAACATGCTTGCAAGTGGCCCCTCGGAAAACCCGGTCCTGTATTCACAGTGAAATAAATTGTCATACGCTCGGAAGTTAGTGCTTTAATCTACGACAGGAAACACTGCAATTTACAAGCAGCCATGCTTGCTTTTGAGGAACTTCGAACACTAGGGAGAAGTCCTGAAAGATGAAGAACCCTAGTGGAGGGTACACTAACCCCAAGTTTAAAAGTGGCAAAATGTTACGCTGCGCTGAAACAATCTACTGCCATATTCGTTTGATTATGAAGTTATAGGGCAGTAAATATGCGTCATTGTAGCTTTTGTTACCGTGATCACAGAATCGGCGTATAAAATTATTTTTGTACTGTGAAAAATGTTAGGATACGCTCAAAACCATGGAAAGAAGAGCTTTAAATGGTGTAATGTTCCACCTTGCTCCTCAACATCGATATAAACGCCTGAGAAAGTATTTTCTTGCATATCTAATGAGAAAACAGTTCGAATGAAATAGTCTTATGGGATCGTCTGGTTTAGGGGGCTAATAAAGGAGTTTTTACAAATTCTTCTAGTTACACATTAGTAACGTTTGAAATGTATAAAATAGTTATTTACAAAAAATATTGCTAAAGGATGGACATAAACGGTGGTCATTAATGCGCCTCACCGCTGGAGTGTCTAATAGGCAGAAAATGTGGAGCTTGTAATATTGTCCTCAACAAAGAATTCGTAATTGCTATTCTTGTCGTCGATAAAATAAAATAAGAAAAAATAAATAAAATCGCAAAAGTTAGACACGGAAAAAAACCTTTAAATTTCAAGAAACAAATGACTTTTCCAAGTAAAAGAGAATTTTTTTAAAACAACTTTTAAAAATGTTAATACTTCATTTGAGATGGCCGTCATTGCCTTAGAGAATGAGTTTTGATTGTTATTGATAATATGATTTTTCGTTATCTGACCCGCCACTTTGATATAATCGCACAAATAAATTTCCGAGAAAACGCGCGTGAAGTTTTACAATATTAGAAACTAACTCAAATATTTAATATTAGAAACTAACTCAATAAAGTCATAATCGGCCATTCCTGGTACACAAAACCATCCCTCATCTGCTTCAACAAGCTCTCACTCCATTTGTTCTACCACGAGTAGTACGGAGATCCTTGCTTCTATTTTTTGTAAAGTTGTGTTGTCACTTTCTTTTCATGAAGCAATTTTTGTACCAAAATGGATTGAATAGGACATTTCACTTTACTATTTTTAACATATTAATTGATATCTATGAAGTTTTTCATCCATTTGAGTGATATAGACCTAATTTAAAATGTTCCTTTTGTAACTGACAGAGTGCTTAGTTCGTTTCCGTCGTTTATATTCGTTGAAGTTTTCATCATTCCCTTTATTTGTTGATATTCGGTTTAGTACATGTAACAGTGAAAGTAAATAAAATGTATTCAGCCTTGCCAAAGTATAAAAGAATGTGTGGTGAACCATTATATAGTGTAAGTCCTCCTGTTACTGTACCAATATCATTTATAGCAATTTGATTAATTTGGCACAATAATCTTTTCGTTTTGCATGCATTTCACAATCCAAATGATTTCTTATCTTGGCTTTTAAATTTATTATTTTATTTTGTAGAGATATTAGTAAAACGGAGGCGAAAAAGCCTGCCATCGTTCTCCTCGAGCACTTCACATGCTCCTTGTTCGTGATTGAGTTTTCGGCTCTGGCTGAAACGAACGTCACTGCGAAGGATTTGGAAAAAC
Source organism: Pyrrhosoma nymphula (assembly GCA_963573305.1). NCBI lineage: Eukaryota > Metazoa > Arthropoda > Insecta > Odonata > Coenagrionidae > Pyrrhosoma > Pyrrhosoma nymphula. Next base: position 52,528,502 of record OY754336.1, on the reverse strand, counting down.
AGGCTAAATATCAAGACCTGCTCGTTGAACTTCGGCAAATGTACCCTTGATAATCTATGAAACCAGCAGTTCTCATCATAGGTGTGCTGGGTGGGGTTACTGTTAAGAAGCATCAAGTGCATTCCCTCTTGCGTGGCACAGGCGGAATCAGAAATGCCACGCAAGCAGAAGGCCGTCATCCTGGGGTCACTCCGTCCGCTGCGCAAGCATGACCCCAACGCCGCGTAGCCACCTATCCGATGGGCGTCGGACGTGGCTGCGAAAACTGCCCTCCAGAGACTCCGGCCATTATGACGGCAATGTAACCTATTCACCATTTTGATAGATCCTGATGCTTACCGGGGACTCGGAGGGGGATGTAACAAATGTAACACAATAATATATAACTAATCTTGATACAGCCCCGAAGAGGTATAATTAATGTACGAAACGTTAGAAAAAAAGTATTAATTTATAATTCATAATAGACCTATTTCTCCAGAAAGAAAATATTTTTTATTTAGAAAAGTTAAAAGACTACATCCTTATATTAAATGACTTTTAGGAGTTACTTACATGTAGTTTAATTTCCGGTATATTTAAGAAAAATGTGAGTTATTAATATTACTACTGAAATGCTATACTCCCTCTCGCATAATAATTTGGCCCATACATTTGAGATGGTAATTGCTTCAGATCATGTGTTAATTATCGGTAGTTAATTGTGTAAAGCGGGCTTTTACTGTTTATATCCAGTTCTAAGTACATTAATGTTTGCAAATATCTGGTTCCTAGCTAGAAGTATTTCTTAATATCCACAAAATACTTATGGTAATGATAATTATTTGTAATAATTCAAACCCTGATGTAGGAGCATAATATGATGAATCTTCTTAAATGGTGGGACTTGACTGCGCTTATTTCATGCCCACTCCTTTTTGTTATTTTTCTGGATGATATTGCTACTAGAATTAAGAAGCACCAGTTCATTGTACCTAATAAAATATGAGCGCTTCAATGAGTTTCTCTACCATCTGATTTCTACTCGTAGTCATTTTCTCAGCTATAGCATATAACAGGCAGGAAATTCTCTATCTAGGCACAATGCTTAACTATTTGAAACTATTTAAGTTATGAAATGTTTAAAAAAAATCAGATGATAGCTTGTTTATGAAATATCTGACCTACCATTTTATACAACGAAGACGGCGGAATTTGCCATAAAAAATCATTTGACTTGAGAATGCAATGATTGGAAATCTACCATTTTATGCTTTTTATCTTTGCAAGGAATATTTTCTGGTCGACTAAATTTTCCCAGTGGTTCAGTGCACAGCAATGGCTATAGCCAGTAAGCTCGAATAAACTTAATGGCTGTAGTAATCCATCTTGTACTCTGTTAGTTTGACCATGTTGAGAGAAAAAATGAGAGATCAGTAGTGGAATAGAATTATGATAGAGGAGTGAATGGTATGAGATATACAGGGGCAGGCATGTAGGGGGTAATATATAGGGGTATAAATTAAAAGACATGGGTGGGATGATATGATGAAAGAGGTTCTTTAGTGGAGGAACAGTTGGATTCATCAGCATAGGAGAGAGCGTGGATGAAGCAATGCATGAATGCAAAAGAAGCGAAAGAGGTGTGCAAGGATCTGGCGTTATGGAGGAAATTACTAAAATAGATCCTGATTTCATAACCAAACAGCAGTAACTAAGTTCTTTGACTGTGCCTACTCCGAAAGGGAATGACGTGATGGGGATGTGTGTCAAGTCTATCCTTATGGTGAGTACTCATTTAACTCCTGCATCCTTAATGCCTCCCCTCAAGAATCACTTGAAAATTATCTTATCTTTACTATCATGATGAATAGTCTTGGAGTTTAGGAATATTCAGAAATCTTTTGTCATAAAGCCGGGTTCCCTGCCACTGAAATCTATTTGAGTGATAGAGTTACATAGTAATAGATGTTATTTGGTAAATTAATTTTTTCAGAATTCATTCCCTTCTATGCCATTGATTTGAAGAGGAGTGAAAAAATATCATTGAATGAGATATATGATTTGGCTATTCAGATACAAAATATCTTAACAGTTTACTTATTGTTACAGGTACCGTCCCTTTATAGCTTAATATTTACTTGGTGACCTATAAATTGTTTATAATGTTTCAATAAAATTGAATATCTCTACCATTATTCAATTTAAGGCTGCACTCATAGCTTTGATTACACCCTTTTTATAGCACGGAGGACTTAATGGAGAGGAAGGTCATAGACCTAAAATAGAAGCAATCGCTAACGCTAATTATTTTCTATTCTTTGAAAGTTTAAGTACAAAATCGATTTTCTCTTCCCTTGACCTACAACCTAGAGGTGATGGAAGGGCTTGTGAGTTCCCATGACCCCTAAAGCTTGCCATATAGGTCGAAGGGTAGGAACCAGGCGAAAGATATTTCACATGACGGTGTCACGTTAAAAACACCGTTGGGAAACGGGGGTGAGGGAGCGCTCCCAATTATCAATTACCCAGAATATTAAAGTCAATCATAGATAATTGAATAGTGACAATTACGGCACGCTGTCCACTTTGGCAAATATCGTGCCCGGCAGCGGGGAAGGCAAGGACTCGGCGGTCGTGTTCACATAAAAAAAACGCTTACACAACAATGCCATGAGAGGATAAAAAGAATAGGAGGGAGAGGAAGAAGAAAAATAGAAAGAGGAGAATAAGAGCAGCGGTAAAAATAGTAACTAGGAACTTTAAATCATTGATGACGACTGAGAAGCTAGAAAATATTAAAGAGGCAATGGAGGAAAGGAAAAATATGCTTTAAAGCTGTGCAAGGTAAGAGGGAGGACTAGCAGGGACTATTGGAGTAATAGTTACAGGAGGTTCTACAGTGTGGGAGACAAGAGTCAACTGTATACAGTATAGTTAAGTATATACAAGAGTAACTATGGTGAATACCCAATCGAGTGAAGGAAAACTAGTGGAGAGGAAAATGCGATTAAATGGAAAAGCTATAGGAAGAGGGGTGGGTGGATGCGCTACACGCTCAAGTGAAAATGCTATATGGCGGTAAGTGAGGGAAAACGGTATACCCAAGGTTAAGGAAAAAATAGGAAATACATTAATCAAACTGTATGATATCTATGACAGGTTGAGGGAATGCGTGTAGGAGCTATATGAAAGCGTTAATTGACTTGTGAACCTTGATATAGAGAGTGAGAAGACAACAAAAAAGGTTATCCTCGGACCGTAGATACTTGAAAGCGAAATAGAGAAGGCATTACGAGAGATGAGGCCGAGAAAAGCCGTAGAAGTAGATAACATTCCGTTGGAGTTAGCCACCAAAGAATTAGGTAATGAGGGATGGCGATCTATTTTCGAACTCATTCGTAGGATCAACGAGGAAGAAGTATGGCCAGAAAATTTCGTGATAACGTCTAATTGTAAGTACCTATCCCGAAGACAAATAAATTATCAGAATGTGAGGATTATAGAAAAACTAGTATAATTTTTCACGTGAAAAAAGTTTTCTAGGAATAATAAATTAAAGGCTGGAGAGTAGAGTAAATAGCTATTTGGGTGATGGCGAGCTTGGGTTCAGGAAGTGGAGGGCAGTCATAGGTCATGGGATAAGGCAAGGGTAGTCGCCTTTCCTTTTTAATATTTATGATGAGAAAATGGCGAGAGAGGCACGGTAAGAGCTAGATGTGGAAATCAAAGGAGGCCAGTTGAAAAAGTCGGTTATATTCGCGGACAACCAGGCGATGGTTAGTAAATGCATGAAAATCTTTAGTTGGTGAATTAGAATTTCACTGAAGGATGTGCGGATTTAGGGTAAATCATATGAAAACGATAGTAATGAGATTCTCAAAGAGGACAAAGTAATCGAGTCTGGCCTTACAAGTAGGAGGGAAAGTTACAGAAGTTGCTACAGAAGCAAGTAGAGCATTTTAATTACTTAGGTAGTACGCTAAAGAGCGTTCCATATTTAGTTGACCGTATGGGCTTTTATGGGGATTAAATTCCCATGTTAATCTCCATAAGACTCGAGGTGCGACTTTGCCAATGACAGCAGTAACATTAATGTGATGCTATGCAATATAAAAAAACATGTCCTAAAACAGAAAATGATGCTACACCATCATGTAACCATAATTAATCTATTAAAGTTAAAACAAATGTTATAAAAAATATATCCTTGAATTTCCGTTAGTAACGGAGCGCTTCTGATTTAACTTTCCTCACCTAGTTGCATAGAAACGGTTCACAGTACTTTGTGAAACCTTAAAAAAAGGCTTTTCATACGTTTCCCTCCATATTGGTGAGCTTCAATTTGTTTTTTAACTGAGTTTCAACGTTGTTATATTCATTTAAATATCATTTGGACTAAATATTTTTAATTTTTCACGGTAAAAAGTGGTCGCCTGATAACTTTTGTATCTCACGATATAGATCCGTATATGCTGCGTATGACATTTAGATAACACTTTATGTTAGTTATGGTGAAAGAATCGTAACTCCATCTCAATTACAAAGATAGTTATACATTTTTGATGTAGCCATATATTTTCGACGCGCCGTGATTCCGCCGCTCGCTCTGTCCTACCAGCTAACCTATCGCGTGGAAGGGAGATTCTCGGTCGGAGAATGACCTTGATACTTTAATTACTTGTATGATGCAATCGCCAAAGTAAACCAGGATGTTAACGCTATCAATGTATGGGCTGTAAACAACCATTTCAAACTGAACTGTAGCAAAACCAAGTAAATAATTCTGGGAAATTCAAAGTTACTCAGAAAAGTCGACGCTAATGCTATTCCAAAGATATTAGTTGGTGATACGGAAATATTGTATTCAAATAATGTTAAAAACCTTGGGGTCACCATGGTGTGTAATTTGTCTTGGCAAAATCACGTGTTAACCATCTGTAATAAGGTTAATATGATCCTTCATCAGCTTAAAATTCAGAAAAACCTCATACCCCTTCTCACACGCCAGCAACTTATCTCCTCACTCATTTTCCCCCACTTTGATTATTGCTGTCTTGTGTACCATGATATCACTGAAGAGCTAAATGTTAAGCTAGAACGTTTACTGAATATGTGTGTAAGATTTATCTTTAACCTCAAGAAGGATGATCATATTTCCCCCTATTTTACCAGGCTTACATGGCTGAAGGCCAAAACCAGAAGAAAATACTTCCTTGGTTCTTATATGTATTCCCTCTTTCAAAATCAGCAACCAGGCTATCTGCAGCAATTTTTTCCTCCTAGAGTAAACATGGCTAACGTTACCACCCGAATGACTCCCGATTATTTGATTCCTCCTCTACATAGGACCACTACATACCAAAAATCTTTCTGTGTGGCAGAAGCCAGGTTGTGGAATACTATTCCTATCGACATAAAAAAATCAAGTTCTGTATTTGTTTTAAAAAAAAGATTTTTTTTGTATCTATTCAACCAAGAAGGGTTGTTTACCCTTATTTACCAAAATTTAATAATTATGCAAAATCTCATTGAATTGTTACCTCTCATGTTATGTCTCATGTTATATGTATCATGTTATATGTCTCATGTTATTATTGATCATGATAATGTAACTGTCTTATTAATCAATAATTTATAGAGCTCTTACAAATATGTAACTTTATTGTATGTTCTTAGTGGACGAAAACGTCCAAGAACAATAAACTTATTCTATTCTACTCTTGCCCTTTTGATCACAAAAATACCATTTTTGTATGACATTTAGGTAAGTCAGTAGGAATATATTTCATTAGAAATATATTAGTTTCAAGTGCTTGACTGATGAAAATACATGAACACTGAAGCATTCAGCAAACATTTTGACAGCCAAGAAAGAAGAAAAAAACGTCTTACGTGCCTTTCGGCAGAAATGCGAATGAATTCTTACGAGGGATATTCTTATTCAGTGAATGACATTTGGCCGAGTGTATATTGGGTATTTCCAGAAGTTAAGTTAAGAAGGTGCCATAAAACATCTTCATGAGAAGCGACCCATCGGTATAAGGGACCGGGGAAAGAAAGGGCGAAGGCGTTTAGTTTCTCATCAGATTTCTGTATGTGTACAAGTGGCGTACCGCAGAATAGTTCAACAGTGCTGTGACGTATCTTCTGGATCAATTTATTTCCAACAGTGTGCTATCGCCATGTCCGAAACGAAGAGGAGGAAAGGAGAGAAGAGTAGATGCCGTGAAAGAGAGATGGTGTTTTATGTGTTCAAATATTTCAACCAATCACTCAATGTCACTGAAACCTGCGAAGAAACTTCGAAAGCCACTGGGTGCTCACAGTATCTACAGGGTAAGAAAGGAAGCATTCCACGGTGCATTAGATACTCCCTCGAAAACGAAAAAAATAAACAACCATATAAGAATACGAGATCAGTGAGGTATGATGAGTTCTTAAGATCGGGAGTTCGAAGGAAAGTTCATGAATCATTCATGAAAAATATTCCTCCGACTCTAAAAACCATTCTAAACTCCGCAAATATAGACAAGGATATTCCTGATTTCAATAGGACCACGCTATACCGTCTTCTTGTTGACATAGGCTTTATATACAAACGCAGGGGCAAACGAAGCATACTTATTGAAAGAGATGATATTATTCGTTGGCGAAATAATTATAATTTAAGGCTGTTGAAAAAATATCGCAGTGAGTGAAGAGAGATTGTGTACAACGAGACGAGACGTGGATAAATGTTGGACAGACGATAAAAATGGCTTGGTGCGATATAGAAATAAAAACACCTTATAAATAAGTTTGTTGATAAATCATTGAATTGAAAAAAATAAGTTTGTTGGTAAATCACTGAATCGAAAGCCATTTGCAATGGGTAATAGGTAATTAAGCAAACCCGAAACTGCTTCATGCTGGAATCATTTTCAAAGTAGGAATTTCGGAGGGGGGAAGTGGGATATTTTTACAATTCTTCGTTCGTTTGGATCGCTTGTCGTCTTATCCTAAGATTTAGAATGACGGCTGCCTCAAATTTTTGGGAGGGAGGTCGGGTCTGGGGTAGCCAAAAGGGATTTAAGCTGCTGCCTCAGGTCACCCCCAGCGTCCATTCCCCTGGTTCCCGTATCAGGCTCTGACAGATGTGAAGGTTTAGCTTAAGGCAAGATACTTAAAGAGGATCTTGGCTATTGGCGTCAGGCCGGGGTACTCGTGGGACAGTGAACGGGAATGGAGGCGGGGCTCAAGATGCTTATGGGGGCTCAAGCAGAAGGGGAACCTTGTAAGGAGGAGGGAGGGACGGCATCCAGTGATCCAGTCTTGATAAACCATGAAGGGTGATTCGTACGATACATAGCGGCCGTGGCAAGGGAAGGGGAAGTGTACGGGGTGTGGTATATTTTATGATCACATTAAAATGTATGAGAATAAGAAAAAAGGAAAAAAGATTCGTTCAAATGAGAAGTTAGTAATTACTCCACAGAATATGGTGAACAAGTCGCAAAAAGAGATAACTATTTTTTATTTCCCTTCCCACCATTCAGTGCCTCAAGCAAAATGGGGAGAGTCCACCCCCCGGCGACCTTTGACATAAGTTTTTCTTACCCACAAATCTCTCGTAGTTTTATGGGAAAATTTTCCTTATTCAGGCATTCAGGCATTATGCCCCACATTTCCCCGGAATTCTCGAAGGGATCGAGCCATATCCTTCATAATTACGTAAACGTCTATACTTTCGAAACTCATGGCATTAACAATGCTGTAAATTATCGAAAAACGAGATAAATTAAACTTATAATGAAGCGTTAAGAATTTAAATTTTTTTATTATTCAGCTTATGTACATAACTTGCATTTGAAAAAAATACGGAATTTTGAAATCAAAATGTTTACCTACTTTATATTCAGGTAATTCATGTAACCTTTACATCGCAAAATATCATCCCCATAAGTCTTATTATGTCCAAAATTACACACTTCTTTGAGACTAAATAATTTTGACACGGACTTATTAGTGGTTACCTATGTTGCCAGGATGCCACCCACGGAGCGAAACTTGGCAACAGCGTTCTCCTTAAGCCCCATACTGCCAACTAAAAATGGAATGCACTATAGAAGAAAATGTGCATAGTAAACAGGTTATAAAGAGGAGAATATTGTTAGCGAATGAAGCGTTCAGTAATAGAAGAAAGCTGATGATGGAGACCTTGGGTAAGGATATTGTTCAAGGTATATAAAGTATTAGTGATGTACCGTACCGTCTCCCTAAAATATTCGACGTGCGTCGTGCAATAATTTCAGCCATAGGTTATGATGCATTGAGCAAATTTAATTTTACAGTCCTAGACATAAATCTGCATAATAATGATAATTTGAACTTTATGAAAACCATTTCCCATAGCTTATAATATAACGAAATATTATTTGATCTATTGAAGATTTTCAGTCATCTTGGAGAAATAGTGAAACAATTTGGTTAATAGTAAATGTGATAAATATCTATACCATCCAGTCTTTTTGAGTCAGGTCATATGTGTAGCTCGTCCAATGTTGCTCAATCGGCACTAAGCGACGCAATGTATTATGGACAGTAAACATGGGAAAACGTGACGGAAGCATGACGTAAGTATGGAAATCACAGCGATCTAATCGACACCCCTACTTTGTACAGTGTCGGGTGGGTTACGTTGTTGGGACGTTTAAGACGACGATAAATAGGGAAAGTGCCACCGATAACTGTACCTACTGCTGCCAACATTTGGCGCGTAGGGAAAGTGACAGTTTCGTCTCTGCATGTGACCCTAAATGCCCCGCTGAGTTGTTACGACGAGAAGAAAACCTTGAGTTAAAGGAGTCCAAAGGAAGTCGTCATATGAAAATAAGGAGAATTACAAAGCAAAAAAAAGCCATGAATAACGGCCAGCAAACTCTACGAAATAGCTTGTCTCTTCTGATTCTGAGCGTATGTTATCGTAATAATAACCTCTTTCGGGTGCATCCTACGGGTAAACAAACCTAAACACTTGGATTCAAGAATAGATACTGGTCCCTACGATATGATACTATCTTGAAGAGGTTAATACAAAGAAGCGTCCAAAAACTTCTTACAATAGCGCAGAAGTAAATGGGATAAGAGTCTCAAGCATATCAATTACCTAGTCAAATAAGATTCCATCCAGGAGGATTTAACCATTTTCGAGCAAATAACATGAGGCAGCTCCTCCCAGGCTCTCGACCGGTTTAAACTATTCATAATTGCCGACGATTTGAGAGAGGACTAGTCACTCATTCTCAAGGCAAGAATATCCATTCTTGCCTTGAGAATGTGCAACGAATCATCTCTAGAAACGCCGGCAATTATGAATAGTTTAAACCAGTGGAGAGCCCAGGAAATTTTTACTCTATATTTCATCCAGTTTGCGCATTCTGATCAAAGAACGTAAAGCCTGAATAACACGACCATTTTTCACGGACAGGTTCAGGGATTGCGGGAACGATAGCTCAAATGATGGCTCTCTGATGCCATCATTTTAAGGGATAAGGCCAATGATAAGGATCCCTGTCCCTTTTTCCATCATTGCGACCGTCCTCTTTTCCATCCCTGAACACGTACGTGATAACCAGCGGCAACCAATCAGAGCGCATGACAGCAAATATGTCGCGCAGTGGCGCCACTAATGAGCTTTGATATAACTTAATGACGATAGTAAACAACTAGGGTCGGTAATTATGTAAACAAAATCCCGGGTACGGAAATGATGATCGTTGTTACGACACAAATGACCGTGTGACATGAAAAATGATGGCTTCAGCCATCATTTTCCCTATCATTCAAAAGCATAGTTAAAATTATCCCTGAACTTGTATGTGAAAAATTATCGTGTGATTCAGGCTTAAGACCTGTCGAATGCCATTGTTGTTGAATTCTAGATAGCCACAGTATTTGTAGCCAAAAATACTAACGTCATTCATACTACTGATATTATGGATAAATAATCAATTCGTCCGCTACTCACCCCTCCTCTTGTGGTGTCCGGAGGCGGAGGAGGCAGCCGCAGCCAGCGTGGGCCCTCGCTGGCCCCCGATCAGCGCCAGCACCGTTGCTGCCACGACCGCCAGCCGCAGCAACGTGGACGTGGCCCGCGCACCCCCGCCGGTCGATGGGGACCTCATGACCCGTGGTGACCGAGTCAGGAGGAACTAACCGTGTGCCAAGGAGGCGACGCACTTCACTTACTTCCGCGGAAGATGCAGCGGGCGTCAGCGGACACTCGAGAGAACACAATCACAACACTGGGGAGGCACACGCAAAAGTAGCGGGCTAGAGGCCCTTCCTCGGTGGCCAGGCGCAGTGCGACCGGGGGAGTTGGATCCCAAACTTGTCCCTTCCTCAGAGGTTATGGGTTCGGAGTAGAGGTAGAAAGATAAGAACGAGATTCTCTCTCATAGGTCGCTTTTCGGGAGTTTCGGCGCGACCTAAGGGTCGACCAACCCGCCTCCGTAGGTTCTACTGACGAGGAGGAAATAGAGACTTTCGGGAGAGGCAATTGGCGTATGATTCCATCTCTGTAGAAGATGTGAAACAAGGCGAGGAAGGGAAACTACAGCAGTCTTTACATGGTCTCGCTCACCTCTCAGCTCACTCTCGTCTTCACTCGCTCCCTTGACTACGAGGGCCACTCTCGAGCGAGTCGTGATTGTCAAACGCGACCGGGCTGGCCGAAGTTCCGCGGCATTTCTCTCCTCGAAACGGTGAAATGTGGCGGCGGGACTCGCTCAACTGGCCCTCTGAAGTAGCAGCCGCCCCCAGACGACCCCCGGCGGCTGCGCGAGCAAGCGCCGTCTCCTTCTCCGCCCCTCTCGTCACGAGGCTCGCTCTCGGGAGGCTCATGGCAGGGCGCCGGGAAGGCAGCGGTTAGTGCACTTGATTCACTTCAGCGACCGCCAACTCAATCCAAAGGTCACGGTCCCAATAAAGCTGCAATAAATACTTAATATAATCAGAAATAAATGACTACGTTGCCCTATATACCACTTAGGTGCTAGCGATTAGCACTTGGTGAGCAAATTATAAAAGCACGAAAATACTATCTACATCTACAAAATACCCTGCAGGCCACCTCAAGGGTGTGTGGCAGGGGGTAAGTAGTTACCAACATGCATTACAATATACTCTTTAAAGTTAGTGTAACTACGGCTATTTATGCATTAGTATATATCGCTAATGCTTGCCAGGAGGCGAAGCCTCACAAGCATGCAGCAAGCAAGCGGCCTATCTGCTGACTAACTGAAAAAGATCCGGAAAAATAACAAGCAATCATAAATATTAGCGATTATAACATGTCGTAAGGCGCATGCAATTTTTATGAGCATAATACATGGAAAATAATTGAGTAAAAATCCTAATGAGTTTTGACTTCATGTAAGGGAAGTTCAAGGAAGCAAATCAAAATTGCACACACTTATAAACGACTCAATAAAAAGATTTGACGGTGAATGAAAAGTAAAAATTACCTTGGTGAAATTCCACGACGGTTAATTCACAACGTAAAATTGGTTTCAACCGTTTGGGGATCATCAGGTGCAATAAAAATGTTTAACCGATGGCGAAAGAAAAGGCGTTCTAATCGCGGGCTGGGGGGAAGAGAAGTGGGAGATATGGAAGACGAGAGAAGGGTAGAAAGGTCACTTTGAGGGATGGAAAGTGGTTTGTGTGGTGGTGGGCAAGTTTAGTCTTTGGGTATGAAAGGAAGGGTGGGTGGGGCAAAAATGCAGTGGGAAATCCAGAATTGGTGAATGGAAAGGGAAGAGGTTTTCGTCAGCCAAGTTAAAAGAATTGTGATGGAGGAAAATTTCTAATTGCTCCAAGGCGTCCATCTATCTGCCCTTACGTTCTATGTGAAGAGGTGTGGAATTGAAACAACTCCAGTGACCGTGTTTGATAAGGTATTTTGAAAAATGAGACTTCTCTGGATGCTTGTATGAACGCTCCAATACGTTCTTTCGTTCTTGCTTTGAAATTACGACCTGTTTGCCCAACACAATTGGTGCTAAAGTCATTGTTTTGCATTATGTAAATTACGGAGATATGCTGGAGGTCCCTTTCATCAATATGGTTCTTTAAAAGATTCCCAAGATTTCTACTGTTTTAAAAATCAAGCTTGAAGGAAGTTTTGGAAAGTGACTTCGTGATTTTCTTAGACGAAGTTCCCGTAAAAGTAATTTTAGCCCATTGGCGCTTATTCCTAATCTCGGGGACGATTTCGTAAATAGTTTGTTGCGCAATCTTTTTCCTTTTGTTTTTTTTTAATTATTCAATAAGATTGTGTTAGAGCCCTATTCTGAATTTGATCGAGATATTCCACACCTCATCATTGTAGCTCAAGTCCATATTCTGAATCGAGCCGGGCAATAAATAGCTCGGGAAAACTAATGATCGTGATGATGTTGTCTTTGCCCGCCTCTTCCGGTACGAAAAATTTTCAGAACGGTAATTTGAAATTTCAGCAGCCAATGAGGAGCAAGCTGGCGTTATAGCTTCGATGAAATATTCATTCCCTCATATAATCTATGAATTATTTTACCGGTCTCAGTTGAATCGATACAGAACTAATTTTACTGCCATCATAATTTGCAAGTTTTGAAAGAAGTAGGTGAAAAAAGAACGCTTCTCCAATCAATTCACTCCATGAAAATTAAATTCGTAGGTCACCTAATGAGACATAACGAGTTCATTAAGAACATAGTGGAAGTAAAAGTGTTGGCGAAGAAGAGGAAAGGACGACCTAGGTACTTGCTCCACAGTGTGATGTCAATTATGGACTGTAACTCCTATGGTGAAATGGACAGAACAGCCTTAGAACGAGACAATTGGCTACTACGACAGCAACAAGGCCTGGCCTTTTGAGAGACGACGACGATAATTGTTGAGGAATAGCTAAAATGTAAACACCTAAGGTTTTTGTGGGTAATGAAATATTAATGAATTATTTTCCCCGAAGAATACCCCATTTACGTGATGTTGCACGGCGCGACATTGGACTTTTTTGAGTTGTTTTTACTTAAGCTTACCACTACAACACACGAAAGAGGCGTGCTCTTTTATTTCAACCCTAGTATAATTGTACGTACTATGGGGGAAAAAAGTTTCCCAACAAACGGAGCGCCGCCACTATCGCTCCGGAGAAAAATTGGCTTCCTCTCTTATGACATATTATTCCTCGGTGTCGGCTACGGCGAGGGAAATTCGAACACAGTAACGTGGTGGACTCATCGTCGAAGCGAGTGACGGATTACTGGCCGATTGCATTCCCGAGCGTTATTCGCGCTGGCTTCCAAATTGAGGCGCATTAGACAGCCATGTATGCATTTGAAAAGTATCATTGACCTCTCTCGTTCTCACCGTAGTTTCCTGGACATTCTTTCTCTTTCCTTCTCTTTTCTTCTGGGCTTCACTCCTCCTCTCGCACTCAGGCAAGGTCCTGGGATTCGCCCATTGTTTTTCGCCTGGGATTCACCCACCTCTCCCCTTATAACTAACGGTACTTAACAGAACACCACCACAAAAAAGTTTCTTCTTTAAATCTTAAATACAAACGTATGTTCAATGCATCATTCAAATATGGCGGAAGATTTTCAATGTCTACGCAAATAAATAAGCTGTGAATGTGAAAATACTAATGAATTAATAAATACGCAAATAAAAAAGAAAAAAAAACAGTAAGTAAGAAGGATATTACATTTTCCTACTACTACGTACTACTTCATCCTTTGGTGGTACTACTTCGTATATGCATGGGAGCGATGAAAATACGAAGGATTCGGACGTAATCCTCATAAGTCATTTGAGGTGGTGTTCTTAATAACGGTCTCGGCACAGCAGCATAAATTGCTTCCCAAAAATGCAGACATATGCCCAGATAAATGTATCCTTGTTATACTTTATTGGGTGATACCTGTCAAACAGGAGGAATATTATTTTTTTAATAGGGAAATGTTCTAAAGAGTAACATCAATTGCTAAAGTTATATTTACCGACAATTGCGTGTGTTTTATTGCTAAACACGTTCATACTCAACACTTCTGTTTAATCATCGATGAAAGTAACGATATTCCAATATGATTGGTCTATATCCCGGTACGAATGAGCGAAATCTATCCTAGCCGTTTCATTAGTTTCGTTTATTGCTGGCTTTCTTATCGGTCTGCAATTTCTGATGCCGGCAATGGAGGCGATTTCTCACTGTAAAGGTTCTTTTTAGTTTAATTTTCTCTTCATTACTGCCGCCGTCAATATTAATAGGATTTTCAGTAGGATGCTAACGAATGCTGCTATCATAATCTCGAGAGGTGCATCTTGGTCTTCGCTTCTTTGTCGTGTTACCATCGTCTCATCCACCTCCCTGCAGCATTTTAGTTAATATACTGTATTTCTATTCCAATCCATTTCCCTCGATATCTGGGGGACAGTTGACCCTGCCTCAAATATCCCATTGATTAATCCCCTCTCTCCTGGACTTTTAATTCTTGGACCTGGACTTCGGTAATTTTGTGAATATCCGTAGAGTCGTCACAGAGAAATAAAGTGTCTGCAAAGGTAAATGCATTGAAATCCGCATCCCATCTAACCTACCGATCAACTGCCATGAGTCTTTTAGCGATAGACAGCCTAAAGGTTTTACCTACCGATTTTTGCCTCAGGAAAAATGCTTATCATTACCTGGTTTCGGTTGAGCCGTAGGAGAGAGTTCAATGGAACGTTTCAAACGCATACAAGGTAATTTAATGCGCCTCCGTTCTCCATGGGCAGCGCGAAACACGTTCGGGCCTGCCGAGCAAGCGGGAATCCATCAGCGATTTGGACGATCAGTCCATCACCTTACTGGGTTTGAATTTCCCTCGTCATGGCCAAGATCTAAGAATAATATGCCATCAGAAAGGAAAGTGATTTTCCTCGAGAGCGATAGTGGCGTCGCTCCGTTTGTTGGGAAACTTTTTTCCCCCATAGTACATATGCTTGGGAAATTCTAAAATTATAAAAGATTTTATGCATGTTCGGCTTCCCTATAAGAAAGAATAAGCGATGGGACAGCTTTGCACAGGTCCTTTGTGCAGGAAAATTGCATTACGGAGTATAAAATTATTCTATCGTATATATCCTGTGACCAGTAGCAATTATATATTCCGTTCAATTCATAGCAATGGGAAATAATCCGCAACTGAAGGGTAGATAGACGATAGTTGTCCCATCGTAAATATATCGGTATCCGTTGAAATGATGCATAAACAATTTTACTGCCTTTATAATTATTGAATATTAGCTATTATGTAAACAGTTAAGGTTTTAGTGGGTAATGGCAACTTAATGCATTATTTTCTCAAAAGAAGGACTCATTTAAGTGAATTTTTATAATTTTCATGGGGTGAAATTGTACTTGAGTAGATTTTTACTTAAGTTTACCATTACGATTCATCTAACTATAAGCGAATGGCTTTTGAATAAATTTAGCGTGCTGTTTTAAATTAAACCCTAGTATACTAGTGCGTACATATATGCTTGGAAATATCTTTGATTATAGCGGAGTCACAGTATAAACTATCGAGGTTAATATCCGCTTTCGTCACACCAGCCTAAACGACTTTTTCACCCAGTTAAAACTAACGTATTTCCATGAAATCCATATCAGTCATCATGCCAAGTATGCGCATTTATAAAAACATTTCACTCTGCGAATTAACCCATTTCCCTTGAAAAAGTAATGCGTCAAGACGGAGATGTGCGTTTTTCCCTCTCCGCCATCCGTGAGAAAGGGTCGAGCTATTGAGAATAGCCCGGTATCAAAGGCCAAGCAATAATATTTCGACCCTGACTGGTGCTATCCGCCGTTCAGAATACCTAATAGCCACCGCGCTATTGTGATATTTAGAATAGCCACTTAATGTGGCTATTTCAACATTCAGAATACCGAATAGCCACTGGGTCTCCAAAATCGTGAAAATAGCCACTTTTCGCGCTATTTTGACGAATAGCTCGGCCTTATTTTCATTCAGACTAGTGTAATGTAGTTATTTTCATTCACTTAGTGTAGCCATTATTTTTGGTCATGTGTTTTCGTGCCTGTACCTCCTGATTCAAATTTATATCTCAGTGTGGTATATCTATTAGCATTTTGACAATGGAATAAAATGACGCACACTTATGCGAAACGTGACGCCGTGAGAGTCACTTCTTTTCATTATTGTCTCACAAAGGCTTCTCATTGTTTTAGCTCCTCAAGTCAACGATGGAGGTGCAGGTGATTTCTCCAGGAACACGCCACAAGCGCAAGTTTAAAAATTCCATAAAATACGGTAAGCAGGTTAAAAGGTAGGAAATCTTTGCCAACAAGGTGTACTGTGAAAAGAAAAGGTCAGCGTGCTTCATGTATCAGATCAAAGAAAGTTCATACATATTAGAAAAATGGTGACATATCCCCTGCCTCTGATGTTTCCGTAAAAAATCATAACTAAAACGCAGCACAGTTTACTATAGAATCACATCGTATTGACTTTTGGGAAGCATTCATCAGCGAGTATGTCATTAGAAAGATCTATGACCATTATGTAATCAAAACAGAACTGTCAAACATTTAACATCATGCATCATTGTTTATAGCCCATGGATGAATAAAAATCCGAAACGTCGGCAAAAGTAAAAAAAAAATATTTGGCCTTAAACTCATGACATAGAAAAAGAGGTCGAGAATAAATGCCATTTGAATTAGAAAGATCTTAAAATTAACCATCGAGCACGCCGTTGCGAAGAATTTCCAAAATCTACAACTTTTTGAGGAGGAGATGTCTAAGCTGTCCCACTTCCACGTGTCGTCACGTGTACTGAGCGGGTGATGATGATGTACGGAATACATTAGTGGTGAATTTCATGAGGAAAAATTGCTTTGATGAAATTTTTAGATTTCACCACGCATGGGAAAATGATTTTATAACTTCTGGTCACAGAATAGCTAAAGAGCGATCTCATTTAAATTGATTTAACGCAGCTATCATTGTAAATGCCCCAGACGAGAGACGCGTATCGGTTGACGAGTCTACTATTCAATATTTAGGAAGGAGGGAATGCAAACAGTTCATCAGGGAAAAACCAATACATGCCGGTTTAAAAGCTTGAATAGCCGCCGAGTTATTGCCTTTACGAGGATATATATATCAGAGAAGGAAGGCAGGGGACATCCGACCGGTAGATGTAGGCCTTGGTGAGTCGGTTGTTCTAAAAAAAGCAGATATTCACACGGAACATTTTCCTGGTATGCATTTCCTGGTATTCCTGGTTTCTTTATATACAATGACAGCTTCATTACCAGTCTAAAGCTTCCACCAGCGTTGGTAACCCGTGGCATACTGCCGCAAGCCGTGGCATACTGGAATACTGTAAATCGAATGATCACAGCCCTCAGTCGGGTAAAAAATGGAAAAACGTGATAGAGGAGCATACGAGGCAAGAGTTAACTAAGTGGGTAACATGTAAGCGACGGCATGGAAGGATAACAATATCGTGAATGAAATATTAAATGCTCATGTGATTCATCCAATCCACCAAGTCTTCCGATAATCGGTTATAAGTAAAACAAAGGTAGGACTACCGCAGTGAAATTACATCGGCCGAAGCGATCACAGCTTGGCGTGTGGATCTCTTAGAACTAGGACCAGACCCGTCATTTTGACGGGTAACCTCTACTTACTTAATCATATTACCTACAATTTTATTCCCGACGTCTTAATTTTTTCTGACTTTTATTTATTTTTTATGGTACGTATTCTGTTAAAATATAATATAATTTTTTCACATAGAAATGGAGTTATACCACCTGTCTACCTTAAAAGTCAGTCGCCAGTCGTCGAACAGAGAGGTTGTGTCCTCGCTCTCTTTCTTTGCTCGCTCGCTAAGTGCGTCATGCCTTGTGCCACGTGTGGCCGCCAAGTTAAGCGCGGCAGCGCTCTTCAGTGTGGTACTTGCTCTGCCATACACCATCCAGCTTGTAAATCTCTAACCGAGGAGGATGTTAAGACTCTAGTGGACCTCCAAATACTTTGGACCTGTGAATTGTGCCTTGAAAAAGTCAGAGTGTCTTGGGGTGACAACACCCCGATCAGAGGTACCAACACCATCCGCTTTGATTCTTCTGCCACGGAAGCACAAATGGACGGGCAGCCTTTGTCGAAGACACCAGAGATGACAGAGATGGAGCTACGCACCCTGTTCAGTGAAGTCATGAAGAAATTAGACTCGTTGAGAGAGGACCAATCGACACTCACGAACAAAGTAAGTGAGAATAGTGGTTCATTGACTAGTCTCTCAACTAGATTCGACGCAATTCAAAAAGAACTATCAGGCGTAAAAGATCTAGTCACAGTATTGCAAGAAAAAGTGAGTGATCTTGAAATTAAGACCATGAAGTTAGAACAAGATTCATTAAAAAACTCTGTTGAAATAAGAGGTGTACCCCTTGTCGCTAACGAATCCATCGAAAGTGTTGTGTTGAACATTTGCAAATCCCTTAAAGTGGACGTGACCTTGGACGACATTGACTATACCTTTCGACCACATTCACGCCAAAATAGCGCAGCAAAATCACGCACACCACCTCTCGTTATTGTACGCTTCGCTAGACAGGGCAAAAGGAACCAGCTCCTAACAATGCGGCGTGCCAAGAGAGATTTTAACACCAGTGACATTGGATGGCAGTCAGAGACAACACCCTCCCTTTCTCAAACTATATATATTGATGAAGCTCTTACTCAATATCATAGGAAACTTTTCGCCTATTCCAGAGATCTAAAAAAGAAAGAAAAATTGGCATTTGTATGGGTGAGAAATGGCACTATCCTTGCTAGGCAGTCGGAGGGCAGTCCCGTCTCAGCTATCTATTCACAAAAAGAGCTTGATGTTTTTTTATGAATGATGGAACTTCCCAGAAAAAGATGAAAACCAAGAATCCAGTTTCTGTTAACAATATAAACATCTTGCTTGTTAGTGCGCAATCACTAATAGCCCATTTTGATGAATTCAAATTATATTATGTTCATAGAGATGTTCATTTAATAGGTATTACTGAAACCTGGATGAAATCATCTATTTCTAATGATTTTGTAGCACTTCCCAACTATCATCTATTTCGAAATGACCGTGAAGATAAGAGAGGGGGAGGGGTGGGCATTTATGTCCACGATTCCCTCGAAGCTAAACTGATTGGGTCGTCCCCTAGTATATATTCGAACCGACCAGAATATTTATGCTTAGAGTTACGTAGATCATCAACAAAAATGTTAATCGCAATTTTGTATAAACCTCCAAAATCTCAAAATTTGCAAGACTTTGAAAGCTTTCTTGGGCATCATATTTCTATGTATGAAAATGTAGTTGTAATGGGAGATTTTAACATTAACCTGCTTAAAACCTCTTCAGAAAAAGATAAGCTGTTGGAAATACTAAATGGATTTAGCCTTACCATTGTAGAAACCGGACCAACTTGCCATACGCACAATGCCCACTCTATTTTAGACTTATTTTGTGTTGATAATACTAAGAAGGTAGTTAACATTGAACTATTTGACGAACCTAACATGTCTTGTCATGTCCAAATTACTCTTGTATATGAATTCAAAGCCCCAGACCCGATAGTAAAATACATACATTTAGGGACTTTAGCTGCTTTGACCATACCAAGTTCCTTTCTGACCTAAATAATAGGGACTGGAATGCAATAGCCAATGCACTCTCACCGGATGATAAAATAGAAATATTCAACTCCTATATTATAGATTCATTTGACCTAAATGCCCCCATTCGCTCCATTCGCGTGACCCACCCACCAACCCCATGGATTACGCCCGAAATAAAGTTGGCTATCAAGAGGAGGAATAATGCTCGAGTATTGTATAGAAGGTATGGTGACCCTGAAGTGTTTTCCTCATATAAGGCGATGAGAAAGATCACGAAGAAAAAGATACGTGAAGCAAAAAATAATTACTATCAGACGCTATTTTCAAAAAGTCATACTTCAAAAAACACATGAAAAAACCTACGAAATATAAGAATAATTCAAAAAACCCAATAATGAGGAATTGAAAATTCACCCAGATATTCTAAACAATTACTTTTCCACTAGCAGAAATGCAATTCTTCCTCCAATACTCATTAGGCATGAGACAGTTAATCTTGATAGTCAATTCTTTTTTTCACATGTGAAGCCTCTAGAAGTTACTTATGCCTGTAAAAACATATCTCAAATGCTAGGGGCTATGATGAAATTCCTATAGATTTTATAAAAAAATCATTACCAACGATATTACCCGTGCTTTTAAATATCTTTGACTCCTCCTTACAACTAGGCATACACCCAACTATTTGGAAAAGAACCTTGCTAAGGCCAATTCCTAAATGCTCTAATCCTTCCAATCCGAGTGATTATAGACCAATAGGATTACTATGTTCCACCGCAAAAATACTCGAGCAAATAGTTTTTGACCAAATTAACACATACATTACCGAACGAGATCTGCTCGACCCAAGACAATCAGATTTTAGGAAGGGACATAGTACTCAAACCATACTGCTTCGCCTAACAGAAGACATCAGACAAGCAATGGATAATAGACAACTTACTGTGCTTGTTCTGTTTGATTTTTCTCAAGCATTTGACTCCGTGAACCACGCTCTTCTATTACAGAAGTTAAAAGGGTATAATTTTTCGGACAGTGTAATCAAATGGTTCCGATCATATCTTACCGGGCGAATTCAAGCAGTAATAGGAAAGCCCGGAGATACATCTAACTGGCTAAACGTGGATACTGGAATGGTGCAAGGATCTGTCCTCAGTCCATTACTATTCTCTTTGTTCATTAACGACCTACCGAGATGCGTAATTCACTCCCAATATTTTCTTTATGCAGACGACTTCCAAATTTACCAACATTCAACTTTAGAAAGCCTAACATAGACTATTGCTAGCTTAAATGCTGATATTGTACATATCAACACATGGGCAGAGGCCAATGGCCTCAAACTAAATGAAAATAAAACTAAGGCCATTATTATCGGCAGTAGGAACCTTACATCTAAGATAAATTTTCACCACATCCCAACAATCACAGTCAAAAATAAAGCTGTCCCCTATGAAGAACACGTAAAAAATCTAGGGGTAATAATGGACAGGAACTTAAATTGGAATGCACACTGCCTAAATATTAGGAGTAAAAGTTACAAAACTCTTCACCAATTGTACAAATCCAAAAACCAGTTGCCTACAAACCTACGAAAAACAATCGTAAATGCGATTATTTTCCCACATTTTGATTACTGTTGTGCTGTACTAAGCATTAACGAAGAAACAAATAATAAGCTCCAAATTACTATGAATGCTACTGTGAGATTTGTATGTGATCTGAAACGGTGGGATCATGTTACTGATTCATACAAAAGACTAAAATGGCTTAAAGTTAGAGAAAGACGGCTTTATTTATCCATTCTCTCCGCCTTCAAAATTTTCAAGACAAATTGTCCTCCATACCTGTTCAACTCTTTTATTAAAAAAAACAACATCCAAAACCGGTTAACAAGATCCCATCATTTAGACCTACAGATCCCACAACACAAAACTGAAATATACCATAAATCTTACATCGCCACTGTAGCAAGAAATTGGAATACTCTCCCAACCGATATAAAAACATGTAATTCTGTACCCTGCTTTAAAAAGAAATTATTTCAAAACATAATCACGAGAAGATGTTAAGGGAGAAAGTGAAAATGGAAATGATTGTGACACTGTAACACTGTGATCACATGTGAACACATTGTAACACTGTGATCAATTTTAATTTTTTTGTGAAAACCCTTTCTTGTATTTTTTTGTGTAAATTTATTATTATTATGTAAATTTCGTGTAAAAACTGTCTTATAAGCATTGTTTGTCTATTTTTTAAATTATGTTTTGTGTAAATGAATATTAATGTACCAAGGTGTCTGAAAGACCGATAAGGGTCTACGACAATAAACGTTTTATTTATTTATTTTATTTTAAAAGACCCAACACACGTCAAAATGACGGGTTAGGCGTTTATATTTTATTTGTAACGGTAACGCGTGTTTTATTCAGGAAATCACTACACTATATTACGTCTGGTCATTTTGATGTTTTAGTTAGCACATTTATGCATTTAACATTCCTTATTACATTTTGCATGGAAATAAGCAGCATATCTGCCATACCGAGTAGCGTGTGGTAGGTCAGAGCAGTGGAAGCAGGAGCGACGTCATCGGAAAACGTAACCACGAGAAAAAGGACATCTTTTATTAGGGAAAACCATAAATGAGTAAACTCTGTAATACCTTACAGTTGGGAGATCCCTAGTGTCCCTTGGGCGGAAGGGATAAAAGGGTTATGGAAGGAGTGGGGCGCTGGAGTTCGGTGCCCTAGGCCAGCCCAGGGTACCGTTACCACCTGGAGAAGAAGAATCCCCATTTGGAAAACCCCCAAGAGTGGGACATGTGTACAATCCCTTGTACAACTACGGCGATTCCTTGTGTCGTGTGAGCGGCAGGGATGGCTGACCGATCGCAGCCGACCGAGCGGCAGACTGACCGATTCGCAGCTGCATCCCCAATCTGAAATCCCTTCGTGGCCAATTGCATTTTGTGTTACAAGGCTGGCGAGAACATCACTGTAGATGAACAACTACTTCCATGCAATGTTCGCTGTAGATTTATTCAATACATGAGAAACAAACCAGATAAGTTTGGTATTAAATGTTGGCTTGCTGCAGATGCAAAGACAAAGTACATGCTGAACGGGTATCCATATCTCGGTAATTATGAGTCAGGGCCCATGGACAAAACACTTGCGGAGCACGAGGTTTCACGTATTATTCAACCATTTTATTCAAAAGGAAGAAATGTTACTTGTGATAATTTCTTTACCTCTAAGAAACTTGGGGATACATTGAAGAGGAAAGGACCAAGTTTGGTAGGCACCATGAATAAAATTCAGCGTGAGGTTCCTCCATCCGCTAAAAATAACACGGGATTGTTATATACAACGGTCCTTTACAAGTCGGGTGACACCACGCTTACCTCCTATCAGGGTAAAGCAGAGAAAAACGTCCTTCATCTCAGTACGTTGCACCAATCAGTGACTATCGATGTACAAAGCCCAAAAAAAGCTCCCAGATACCGTAGCATTTTATAACACTACCAAGTATGGAGTTGACATTCTTGACCAAATGACTAGGATGTATACCGTAAAATACGTATGCCGCAGATGGCCAATGCATGTATTTTGCAATACATTGGATATTGCCGCTATCAACGCATGGGTACTTTACCAAGAGGTCACTGGGGAAAAAATATCTCGCCGGAAATTTATATTTCAATTAGCAGAGGAACTAGCGGCTCCATTCGTCTAAACTAGAAGACCAGTGCCAATTCTACTACAAACAACTACCAAGAGTGATGTGCACAAGACGTATCAAATAGGAGGATGCAGAGGCAAAAATAAGAGCCAGAATAAATGCGAACATTGCAATAAGGGTCATTCCACCTCAATTCAACAAACGTTTGTCCCTTAGGGTCTCAGATTTTGATAAAAATTGGTGTATGGGTACAAAATTAACTCAAACTGAATACCCTAAAACCGTTTTGTGAAAAAAAATTTTTTGAGTGAATTATGCATATTTTAATTTTTTCGCATTTTTAGCAAAAATCCGTGTCTTAAATCATATTATCACTTATATCTGCGCTTGTAATTGTCATAAAACAATGATTAATATCTTTTATTAAAGCTAAATCTTTATTGAATTCAAATATATCAATAAAAAAATATTTTCTTTTATACCCTATTGTTGTAAATTACTAATGTTTAAAAAATTGTTAGTAAACTTTTCTCAAATACTCCATCTCAGAATCGGCCGAAACTTTTTTTCCGTAATCTAAACATATTCAGCTAACTATTCCAAAAATAAAATTTAGTGGAAACTCATAAATGCGTTTTTTATAAATATTTAAACATTTACAATTTTCTCTCGCGCGGCCCGTGTTTCAAAAATTGATAATACAATTTTCTCAAATACTTCACCTCAGAATCGGCCGAAACTTTTTTCCGTAATCTAAACATATCTAGCTAACTATTCCAAAAATAAAGTTTAGTGGCAATTCATAAATGCGCTTTTTATAAATATTTAAACATTTACAATTTTCTCTCGCGCGGCCCGTGTTTCAAAAATTGTTAATGCACTTTTCTCAAATACTCCATCTCAGAATCGGCCGAAAATGTTTTTCCATAATGTAAACATATCCAGATAACTAGTAAAAAAATAAAATTTAGTGGAAATTCATAAATGCGTTTTTTATAAATATTTTAACATTTACAATTTTCTCTCGCGCGGCCCGTCACCTTCCCATTTGGAATACATGCAGCAGACACGTGATACAAGCCTAAACATTTCCATAATTGCTCAAGGTCGTGGCTATATGAGATAAAAATATATTATAAACTATGAATGTTAACAACAATTGTTATTTGTTCTGTTAAATGGATGTTTGCAGAGAAATTAACCATTGAGCCCCACTTTCTCTGCGCGAAGTTTTTTCTAACTACTCCGACACAATCGATTGAAAACTAACGAGAAAGCAAAATCCTTGTATTTATAACAAATGTAAAATGGTTAAGTTAGCATGCTTTCCGTAAACATATGATGTCCTACCATGTAGGAAGGGGTCCTCTCCGAAATTTTTTATTTGAGGATCCTGATACTCCTGCATGCAACTACAGCTGAATCCTCATCCCTTGCTGGACGAAGAGAGTCTCTTCATTATAACCACTCCATTTGATTCGGGTATTGCTTCATGAAACTCCCTAATGCCTGGTATACTAACTGCCTGACGAAATCTTTTCACAAGTACATCGGAATGTTTTCCAATTTTTTCTTTCTTTGCGTAGCCAAAATCCACTCCTAAAATATGATCTTTTGCCCGTTTAAAAAGTTTTATGGGTGTACGTATTTGTTTTTTGTATGGAAGCTGAAGGCTTGTTTTTGCTGCTAGTCTTTTCAAAGTTCCTCTCAGTCTATCACTTGGCCTTTTACCATGCGATGTAGCAAAGAAATGCCATTCTGCAGAGACTGTGAAATCATTCCTGTGAAGAGATAAGTTCTGAATTTATACTTGTTTTATAATGAGCAGCAACCATCTGAATAATATTTTTCTTTTTGAAGCTTCGGAACTTTCAATTTCAAGAATTTAAGAAAAGTTTTTGAAAAACATGTACAGTTGATGGTATATGCTTCAGGCTGTCTGATATGATTACGAAGTTCAATGGGATTACATTATCCTGGACTTTAAGTCGATAATTGCAAGCAAAGAGGTGAACTGTTGCTTGGCCGTTATTCCAAAGCATACCTTGCATGCTGTCCTGTAAAACGAAAGCGTAATTTTCTGGAAAATCTTCAATGACAGGAACCTGCCCCACTTGGATGTTATGCTTTACATTTCTAAGAAAATCAGATTGATTTTTAGCAATGTAGTCATGTGGCTGAAGTTTCTGTAACTTTTCAATAAAAGTTTCAAAAAGTTATCAGTAGATTTTGTAAAACTTTCTAAGGAGCAATGGTTAGCTTGCACCCATTGGTGGTAAGTAATGCTATCAATTCAATTTCCATTAAAGTGTTCTTCTACTGAATTCCAAATTTTGCTCGGCCCAGGGCAGTTTTTACATTCGTTCAAATGGCATGACTCGGTCGGTCGCAGGGAAACACATCATTGCTGACAAAAAGTCTTTATATGACAACAACGGCTCGGTGTTATCCCCTGGATTTAGTGGTGACAACCTAGCACCTAAAATCATGAATTCAATAATTTGATGCACCAGACACACGCATACGGCATGAGTTCCTGATGCTCCCGCAAGAACGCACTTCTTAGGTCTGAGCTCTGCAAAATTTGAAAATGAAACAGTATCTTCGGCATATTTTTCCTTAAATTACAAAATATCTCTTTCAAATTTCCTAAAATTAGTTTTCTGTTTATGTGTCCGTTTTCCATTGTCATTAACGCCGAGCAAGAGTTTTCAATCGATTGACGCATTTTTCAAACGCATTTATGAGTTGCCACAAATTTTATTTTTGGAATAGTTAGCTGAATATGTTTAGATTACGGAAAAAAAGTTTCGGCCGATTCTGAGATGGAGTATTTGAGAAAAGTTTACTAACAATTTTTTAAACATTAGTAATTTACAACAATAGGGTATAAAAGAAAATAATTTTTTATTGATATATTTGAATTCAATAAAGATTTAGCTTTAATAAAAGATATTAATCATTGTTTTATGACAATTACAAGCGCAGATATAAGTGATAATATGATTTAAGACACGGATTTTTGCTAAAAATGCGAAAAAATTAAAATATGCATAATTCACTCAAAAAATTTTTTTTCACAAAACGGTTTGAGGGTATTCAGTTTGAGTTAATATTGTACCCATACACCAATTTTTATCAAAATCTGAGACCCTATGGGACAAACGTTTGTTGAATTGAGGTGGAATGACCCATAAGTATTGTGTTCGGGCCCTGTGCAGGAAACGCACAGTACATTTGTGTCAGATGCAGTGATGATTAAAATTGATGTATTTCCTCTTTTGTCATGCTAGATTATGTGTAAATAATACTATATAGCTATACATAAACAATATGTTAAAGTGCAACTTCTTCCAATAAAAAAGGCAAGTACGACTTTTAAATAATTATATAACAGTTTTAAAATTGACCGCTGCTCATTTTCATTTTTTTATTGTAAAATGTTTTGTATAAAATCACTCAATTGTATTGATAAATAAAGAAAAGTATTATATTTGTATCCTCAGTATTCTAGAGATCTTGTCAGAGATTGGGGAGATGTACAGTAGACAAGCTCTGGCCAGTGGTTCATCTTGTATATACATTCTTTTCACAGAGAAAAAAGGTCCTCTTAAGAGCAAAATAGTTGAATTTCTTGTCGTAACCATTCTGATGGTTTTCATCATCCAAGATTCTAGTAGCCCTGTAGAAGAGTGTAAACAAAACAGCCCAGTGTTGCGAAGGATAGTGATGGTTCTGGCCCTATAGGTATAGGTTCATGTTCATCAGTTCCTAAAATATTCCGTGGCCGAGTCTTCAATTGGCCTTCCGCTGAATCTGGATATGTAGGAAGGAGAGCTGGCGGCTTTCTTCTAATTTCATGGTGAATGATTTGTTTGGATCACAGCTATTCATAAGGTTGAGGAACTGGTCAAGTGTCTCCTTTCCATGCAGCCAAATGATGAAAGTGTCATCGATGTATCTGTTGAAGATCTTAGGGTGAAGGGAAGCTGAATCCAGGCCCCTATCCTCAAAATCTTCCATGAAGAAATTCGCCACCTTAGAGGAAAGGGGGAACCCATGGCTACCTTGTCTGCTTGTTTGAAGAATTCCCCATGGTACTGGAAGTATGTTGAAGTGATGACATACCGGAAGAGCCTCACCGTGCTGGCAGGAAAAATGTATTACCCAAAAGGGCCAGGCTACAGGTACTCTGGTGTAAAGTGACACCACATTGATGCTCACCAATATGTCAGTTTCCTTCAGGTGGATTTTTCGAAGTCTCTGGATGAACTTGAACAAATTTTTTATGTGGTGCTCACATGTCTGGAAATGACACGTATTTCATGATATCATTTTATATACATATCCTTAAAATGCATATCAGCACCAATCAAGCTTTTAAGTGCATTAAATTCATCAAGAAGATTATTTCCCCTAATAATCTTGTATATTAGAAAATAAATGTGGTTTTGAACACTCAGGAAGTCATCTGAACTGAATGAGTTTGAGATAGAGTAGCTAATGAGCAGCACTATCAATAATTATAGAAGAGAGCAATTTACAAGTAAATTAAATGAAAGGTTAATCCAAATTGTTAGTAGAAGCAGGGGAAATAGACTCCTCTATTTCCTCTGCTTCTATGGACAATTTGCTTTAACCTTTAATTTAAATCAGCACTATCTCTGAGACTGTGTCTACTGTAGCCACGACAGAGGTAGCCAGGATAGAGGTAGCCAGGATAGAGGTAGCCCCATCAATCCATAGTTCCTTCATCTCCAGTCCTAACCTACAATAAAGAAGATATGGCCCTCAATTCTGGTACTCATTGGTGGTTTCTATCTTCACACAGTGATGATATTAGCGACTTTGGAAAAGAATTTGATTCCAGTTCCACTTTCACTAATGACCACTAGGATAGCAGTTGGACCTTTCCCTTAGCAATGGACAAACTGCAATATACTATTCGATTTAATAATTTCTGTTGCTAGCATGTAGCTTACAAGTGACTATCATATCATTGATTGCAAAAACTCACTAAGCCATTCTTTGACCTTGTAAAGATGATATTTCAGATATCAAAGATAGTATAATGATTTATCACAAATAAAAATGTTTATATTTGTTAAGGCTCCTGCAGAGCATTTATTTGGAAAGATCTGGTCTTTCAAAAAATGGTAGAGAACCCAAAAGACCAGATCTTTCCAAAAAAAAAATATTTATTATGTTACTTTATTTGTATAAGTAATAATGAAGTAAACTTAACTGAAACTAATAGTCAGCAGATAAGTTATTAAATTAGACATATATCATTATTAAAGCACATATAAAACCTGTTAAATATTTTAACTCACCACTATGCCAGTGTATCGTAAGCATTTTGTGTATTCAGTTTCATATACAATTCCCATTGTAACCAGGTCATAGATTCCCTAGCTTATTTATCTTTATTTTATTGTTTGATTAACATGACGTCATTCGACTCCCGGAATTTTTCGTGAACTTCCCAAAGTTGGCTAACGTAGCGACCTCTAACTAAGTCTAACCTCTAGCAAAGGAGCCAGGATTGTGTTGCTTCTTGGCATTCATTAACCTCTCAAGCCATTTCAACGTACACGTGTACGGAGCCTATTTTCTCTCCCAGCAGCGTTTCGACCTAAGTCCTATGTCCACTTGCCTTAGGTATCAATTTAAATACCCCCTGAGAAGTTAAATATTCAGATGTTAAATCCCTGCTAGAGGGGTTAAAGTTAGCGACTGCTACCTTGTATTGATGGAAGAACCAGAATTGATACCATGCGATAGCTTTTGAGTGGGAAGATAAATATTTTAATTAATGTTTGTCATCTATAATAAATAAAACATTCGGGATGAAGGTGTGCCATTAGATTGCTCTTTGCTCCCTTGCTATCCCCTACATTATAACCCTGACCCCCTCCGCAACACCTTCCTGCTTTACCCTCCCCCCTTTCAATACCTTACATCCATTCCCCTTTCCTCCCCCGAGGCATTAATTGACCCCATCATCATCCTTCCCATGATCCACCTCAGCATCTTCATCGGCTCAGTCCCCGAGCGCTTCCGGGAAAGCCAATGGGGGCGGAGGCCTCAAGAGGCGATCCTCTGCGTATGTCAGCGCCACTCGCGGCTGGTCGTCATCTTCCGCCTCATCGTCGCCAGGACCAGATGGCGCCTGTCGCCGTGGGGCGGAGTCACCATCGCTGCTGTCGTCGTCATCTGCTACCACTGATGCACAGAGTGATTCACCGCTGAGCAGGTCGAAGCCACGGTCGAGGTCACTCATCCGCCGTTGCAGCCGGAAGGCGAAGCAGCAAATGAGGGAGGCACATGGTGGGGCCAACGACTGCAACGTGTCATAAGAGAGATCTTCGGTCGCCGAAGTCGACGATAACATGGATGATCTTGAATAAAAAAACAAGTTGGCTGTTCTCATGGGAGTATTCCTGGGAATGAGTATTCACGCCTGATTGGTATGATTGCACTATGTAAGTACTCCCCTCAACATATATAATCATCTTAAGTTTGAGGAGGATATATGCATGATGGGCTGTGATATATACAGTAGCCAGCCATTAAGAATTACTATCCACTGCTGTGGTTTCATGTTTCTGGTTTTACCATTGATAGTTTATACACATGAGGTGCTACAACCTAAAACTATCCTATAAAAAGTGAGTTACAGATATATTTATGACATGCCTTGCTTTCCACAGAGCTTT
This sequence comes from Pyrrhosoma nymphula, assembly GCA_963573305.1. Lineage (NCBI taxonomy): Eukaryota > Metazoa > Arthropoda > Insecta > Odonata > Coenagrionidae > Pyrrhosoma > Pyrrhosoma nymphula. The sequence goes on along the minus strand of OY754336.1, from coordinate 52,498,405 downwards.
TTTTCAGTCTTGAATGAGAAATATATGATTTTTATTGTACCCAAACTGTAGGCTGTAATTTGGGGGGTAATCAATGATGAGCTTTAAGTGAAACTAGCTTTGTATTCTTTGTATGGTCTCAAAGCCATTGTGTAAATAATGTAAAAAGAGGTATAAGTTGGTATCACTTGGTTGTAATTGGAGTAAGGAAGACCTTGCATGGTGCTAAAATCTATACAGTGTGTCAGTGTTTAAGTGGTCTTACAGAATAAGGTATGTGAGGTACTTGCTATGACTTCAGTCCTTTTGGGAATGATAGTTGATAATTATCTTGATAAACAAAATTAGTAGAGATATTTTGCAGAAGAAAACTTCGAGGAATGAGAAGAAATTTTTTCACTTTTGAAGCAATGACCATGACAGCATCAAGTAAGACAGGCTATAAGGTTGAGAAGACTGAAATCATGTCAAATGTGTCAGCGTAGCAAGTTATAGCAAACAATTTTCCAAATATATTGGCAGAACCATGGATTTGTCGTCAAAATTTTCAATGTTCAATGAATGATATTTTTTTAAACCACCTTGGAGCAACTAAAATTATTGTGAAATAAAATTTGCCTGCTTGCATTAGATCGATAGGCATTACGGAGTAGTTTAATTTGCATTATGATAAATTATTAACTAGATATATCAAGTGAAAGAATTCCATGCCATCATTCAGTGCACCATTCCAGCAGCTGCATTTAGATTGTGGAAAATAATTTCATTGCTGCCATAACATGTCATTACTGATTCCGAAAATAGCAGCATCTGCGTCGTCTGCTAAATCCTTTTTGTAAATGCTGAATAAGATATAAAATTCATTTTCTTATTGCCCGTAAGTGTAATGGAAACTCTTAGAAACATTTATTTACCAATAAAATGTTACTTGATGGAAGTTATGAACTTTGAAGAAAAATTATCCTTAAGAATTCTCAGAAATAAATTACATAAAAATGCAATATGATTATGGTTATAATATTTCATTGAAGAAGAAATAACATAACTAAATTTTGCTTGTTGATGTAATTCAGTGTACTTATTCGTGTTGATTACACTACTATTTTCATTTTATCATCATCACTGTTTTGATTAAATCAATCAGCATGAAATATCATAATGATATAGGTACTTAAGCCTCATAACTATTAATGGCAAAAAATTTTTTATGGGGACAAAATAATTTACAGCATAGTTACCTTTCACGAGACTATTTCTATTGATAAAACATTGTCATATCTACAAGTTACCTTCCCTGTAGTATATCAGCCAGAAGTCATCAATGAAAAATAGAGCATAACATGTTCTCCAAACATTTGCTGTGCATCAGTGTAATTGCATTGTTTTAATGTTAGAATATTTAGACCTAATTTGTAAGGACAAACTACCTATTCTGCTGGGAAATGTACTTTGCAATGATGTTTCAAACATGTTCATGTACAGTATACATTATAAATGCTCAATCTGCTAGTTGGAGGACACTCTCTAAACATAGAGTTTTTCCAAAAGAATCCACTATAGACCACAGGGCATCTCATAATTATGTATTTTCTATTGTGATAACTGTGTAATCCTCAAGAAGTTTAACATGATTTTGATGGAAGCATTTGGCATTGCTGAAATTTGATACTTCAAGAATAATTTATTAAATCTTGCAGAGTTTTGATGTTTGTGCCAAATTTACTTCTGTGTTCCTTCATTGATCTTACACTTTTAGAGTCATTTTGTATACTTATCTCTACTTTGAAATTTAATAGGTACAGTGGTGACTTGAATCCCTCCAAAGCATTTATATGCTAACCATTCAGCTAACACAACACAAGATATTCACCATGATTGTTATTGAAATTCATCCATATGTAATCTTTTGTGTCATTGCTGAGTTCTTTACTCATTTCTTTATTTTTTCACTTATCACTAACTCTACCGGCTGCATTGAATGTTACTATGTGATATGAGAATTTTAAGGAGAAGGAAGCATCATAACATTTTGGGTGATTCATGTTTTTATTGAGATAATGTTTCAAATTAAGTATATCTCATGAGATTTGTAATGGTGTTATGGGTTCTAATATGGAATTAATTAATAGATAATTCATTATATTTGAAAAAGACCAATAATTTAAAGACATTCCTCATTGATCTAGAAAAAAACTCGGTTCTTAGATCCAACTGTAAAAGGTGCTATGTCATTGTTATTAATGTTTCTGGGTAAATTTCTTGGTGTTTCAATTCTGTGTATTAGATCATTGTGCTAGATTAATGAAAAGAAGGTTTTTGTTGTCTGTTGAAAATTATGCGTTTGTGATTTCAATACGTATCTGGTAGCTAACATATCACTATAGAATTTCGTTGTAGTTTATTTTGAACATCAACAAATTTAGTACCAACCAATTCTTCTTTGTGATTAAGGGGCTGTTAATGGACAACTATATCCTGGTATATCAATATTTGCTCAATTTGCCAGTGAAGTAAGTATGTGCATACTAATATTGCGTGTAATCTGCTTCCATAATTGATTGAGAAATAAAATAATTACTTGTAAACTGACAAACTTCATGTGTTTCTAAGTTGCAGTTTTGTATGTCGTCACTGCTTACTTCCATTTTACTTTTCTACTTTTGTCATCATATAATTAAAATTTGGTTAGAGATACCTGCTATGGAGTGTGATATCAGGGGGTTTATTCTGGAATTTCACCTCACGGAACATGACGTCACAGGTTGCTCCTTATATGGAGAATATTTCCAAAAGTGGAGTTGAAAACCGTGTACGCCAGATGATGACACCATAGACTCATTCATTTCGGCCAAGAATGGTTCATTTCCCAGTTCTTTTGGTCATGGAATTTAGCTTCCAAATCACCTGCTATATTCTATGCAATTTGGCACTGCTGTCATTTCCAAATATGCAGAAATCCCGCGAAATTTGCAAGGTGCATTTACTGTTATTGTGTTTGAAAAGTACTTTGTATTTTTGCCCAAGTAGCATCTGTAACTTAGTAGATTTTCTACTTTTATGTATATCCAAGATTAATGATTGTCTTTTAAAGTGAACCGTGACGCCACCATGGGTAGTAGCATCACTCACTCCGTGAGTACTTTGAGAGTGGAGTAGCTCAAATGGATCATTCATATGAGTTGGAGCTCTTCCGAAAGAGCTACTTTGGAGGTGGAATATCAGAATAGCCCCCCAGATTCTTGATTCTATCAACTGGTGCATATCTAAAATTGAACTTAAAAAGAGCCCTATCGGTAAATAAATGGAAAAAATGCGGTCCAAATAATATATTTACTTGGCTTTACTCGAGTAATACTAGATTTTCCTTAAGAATAGGGAAACTTCCATCCAAAAATCATCCATCTTGACTGGGGCTTGAACCGAGATCCTTGATATCACTCAGAGTGCTTTATCCAGTTCAGCTACTGAGTTTTCTTTCTCCCAAGTGGATTTTTGACTGGCTAAAGCATTCTATCTGTGGCCCAGCTAGACAACGGGTGGCAACTCTGATTCTTTCTAACTAATAGAATGGATCGTAGCAAACGCAGAATAAAAATTGCCTGTTTTGCATTCCGTTTTTTTTGCTTCTTAGCCTATACCTGGAGTCCTCTGGAGCCGGAAGCTTCCCTTTCCCATACCATTTTTCCCTACCCTTTTTTTCTCCCTATTCCGACAGCCCTTCCGTACCCTCAGTCATAAGCGAGAGCTTGCATACCAGGGGGAAGGGTGGTGCCCCACTCTGAAGACCCATGAATCCACTGGCTAAAGCATCCAGTATGATATTGAGATCTGGGTTTTGAGTCCCGATCGGATGATTTATCCTCGGTGGAAATTTTGGACTTCTGTGTCCTTGGTGGTGACTCCATTGAGGCAATACCATGGCTAGTTTGTTTTTACCCTAAATGTTTATCCAAAGTAAAAGTAAACTGTTTACAGATTTTCTTTTACCTCATGATGGTGGTGCTTTGCACACAAATCAACTGCCAAACGGCATCATGCATCTGGCAGTCATGAAGATCTGACTCATTCAAATCTCACCAAAATCCTCAGGAGAGGAGGATGCCACAGTAGCTTAACTGGCTAAAGTACTCATTGCAATATTGAAGGATTGGAATCTAAGTCTGGGTCAAGGCAGATCATTTCTCCTTCATGGAATTTGGAAACTTAGGTGCACCTGCAGCTGACCCAATAAAGGCAACACTGCAGCTGATTAGCAGTACCCCTCCACATTTCCTTTTGAAGTTCAACAGTTTACTTCCAGGGCAGTTGTTGCTGCTATCAAGATTACCTGCGTGACATTTGGAATTTATCTACTCTTACTTAATTGCAGTCATTGATGGCAGTCCTGTAATTTTCAATTTCCAGTTAACCTGCTTGATTAGTACCAAAAGCAAAGTTACTCATCATGGGGCTGCAAACTGTCCTTTTTTCTTGGAATTTCCAATTATTTTCATGGCATGGACTGTCTAGGAAGAATTTATGTAAGTTATGTCTGAAATATTAGCTATTAAATCTTGAAGCCTCCTTATAATTATCATTAAAATAAATAAATTATTTTATTTCAATTGGCAAGCCACAGCAATGAAGTAGATCATGAGGGCCAGGATGATAATGAACCAGCCAGCTTTGGGCATGCATTATGTTTTGCAGTGTAATACAAGCTAAGCACTTAGGACACCCTAAAACCAAAACCTAATGCTACATGGGCACCCAAAAATGAAAACCAAAGAACATTAGGCAATAATGGGATGGTGTAGTAGGTATTATAGGGATGAGCATTTATAAAAGTCTAACTTTTCAGCCAAATGTTCTCTTTATCCAAGGCTATCCCTAGGGATTGAGGGGCCCTGTGCAAACGAAAGTCGAGGGCCTCCTAATTTCGCTTTCCATTGTTAATATCCCACGCAGCACCCGAACGTTTGGGGAACGTTCGCTGGCCGTCCTTTACATTTCCATTGCAATAGAACATTCGGGGAATATTGTGATTCGAACTGTTGCGTTGGCACTCAGTATACTCAGCACCATCTATCTCATCAACATCTTGTTGAAATTTGTTGAGGGGGTATATAGTAACATTTTTTCAAACATATCTCAAAGAAAGGAGGAAACGGTACAACAAACTGGCATATGATTTAAAGAAACTTATGTATATATTTACCTTGTTTAAGGAGGTAAAGTACTGGAAAGAAATTGGCTGTATTTTGATGAAATTAATATAGGTACCTACATTTTCAAGAGTCATGTGATATTTTAACATTAAAAAGTAATGAAAAACAAACTTTTAACAACAAGATAACCTTGATGACATTTCACATACAAAATTACAAATATGAATGAATGGTGCACATTATGAAAAATCTACTTTTCTGGCTTTCATTTAATCACTTATGTCATTTAAGTCTAAGCTGTCAGCTAAATTTTTATGTACAGGGATGGGTGAATTGGATATGTGACTTTCTAAGTGATGGGAAGCAAAAAGTAGTTATTGGCGGTATTAGCTCTGATATGGTAAGAGTGACATCCGGCGTCCCACAAGGAAGCGTGATCAGCACCCTTTATTCATTATTTATAAGCTAAGTCAAGTTAGCAGTAACCTTAGATTATTTGCAGATGATGCAGTCATCTACTGCAAAATTGGCGAAGATGCAGACTTGGAAGTTCTATCATCGGACGTAAACAATGTTATCTCGTGGTGTCAGGAGTGGGGGCTTGAACTTAATATGTATTAGTAAATGCACTGCAGTACACTTCTTGCAGAAGTCAACACGCCAATGCCATTTCTACACTGTGGGTGGAGTAAACAAAGTCGTCAGACGAAGTAAAATGCCTGTGAAATGCCTTAACTTCAAATCTATCATGGAGAACACGTATTAAACATTTGGGGCATAGCCTTTAAAGAAACTAGGATTTCTCAAGCATATAGTAGGAAGGTCCTCGGGTGAAAAAGTGAAAGAGAGGTGCTACTTTGCTCTGGTTTGGCCACACCTCGAATACACCGTGAACATTAGGGGCCCTGGACAAAACGACCTGATTCGAAAAATAAATAAAATCAAAGGAAAGCTGTGCGGTTCAAGCGGTAAAAACTGCTACAAGCAAACAGAGAATGTTTCGCTGCTTTTAGAGGGAGGTACAAAAATTCATTCTTCCATGCACAATAAGTGACCATAATAAAAACTGTAATCCTCTGAAAACACTCCCAAAATACCCTTCACCTTTTCACCCACCAATAGCATTCTCCTTTACATAGCTGGTGTCCTAACACTCCCTGCCACACACCTATGAGGTGGCTCACAGGGTATTATGTAGATGTAGATGATTACAAGATCTTTTAGGCCGTCTTGAGGCATAGGATCTTAATCATTTTTTTATAGTTTAAAAGTTAATTTCTTAAAAAAGGAAGCTTCTCAATTGAGAAGCTTCCTTCAGCACTTGCAACACTTACGGGAATCGTTAAAATGATCAGCTATGCTATGCAAGTACCTATTACGTAAAGATTCATTTTTTAGGGTATGTGATAAAGCTTCTCCGATAGATTTCTCTTCTGGCTGATAGCTTTTCTGACCTAATGCATTTCAATATTTTTAACTTATCAAATAACTCCTTTCCATCAATGTCTCCAGAGTTGCTGAAGGTTAACATTTTCTCAAAATGTTTGTAGCTACTTGACAATTCATTGTCATTTCAAGATTTCAATTTTTATGTAAAACAAAAATTCAAAAATTTTACCTTAACTCTGAAACTGCTCCAAACCTTCTTTGAATGATATAACAGCTTGGTCTACAAGTGGATAAAAGAACTATAGTATAATATTAATTATGTTATCTTCTTGGGAAATTTCTTTTACATCATCATGACGTTCATTTGCAAAGACTTTACTTTTTCTATCAAATCTTACTTTTGTGAAATCTGTAGTAGTATGCAATATACTTCTACATTACGTTTCCCATTAAAAACTTAAAATGTGCAGAGTACCATTCTGTAAGTGGGGCCCACAAGCACAGAGCCACTCCAGTTGGCTTCTTTCAGACGTGTGGGAAATATCCAAAAACTACGTATAAATAAGATTGTCAGTATCTGGCGCACCCATGCCTTACATAAGGTGCGGGTATCCCCACACCGTCTGAAAAAGGCAAGCCCGGGTGGGGCCCCCGATAGGCGTGGGGCCCAGTGCAGCAGCACCTGTCGTACTACCCTAGGGATGGCATTGTAGACTTTATCAAAGAAAGAGTTTGAAGTCTTAACACAGAGTATATAATTGTTGAAAAATTCACACCTTTTATCAGTTACATTAGAATGCCAATAGATTTACTATAATTTGAAAAAATAATAGGTACCATTTACTTCTAACTTATCTCCAGGAGTTTGGGTTTCATCCCGGGAAGTCATAAAAAACTATGTGTAAAATGAAAAAGAAACTCTTATATAGTTTAAAACATATGCCTACCATCGTACTTCATAGCATAAAATAATTTTGGCTTTTTGTTTTAGGTCTATAAAAAAAATAAAATACACTGGGTTTTGGGGGGGCACCCATAGGCACCAGTAGGGGCAAATACAATTGCCCCTACTGCTGCCCTCCCTTGGAGCCGCCAATGACATGAACAGAATACATCTGGGGGCTTGAGGATGACTTAGTAGTAGGTATCCCCTAACTTCATTGACTGTCGACCCATTCGAAAATTTCTCAACTTTTTATCAACCCCTCTACTTTACTATTGTACAATAGGACAAGCAAAAAGGAGCTTATGCGATTCTTAGGTTGTTAATTTTGCATTTTTATTATTTATATTATTGCAGTCAAACAATCAGGTTAACTGATACATGACAAGTCAAAAAGTAAGTTATATAATGCAATGATATTTAGTATTTTACTGTACAAGGTGTTAAACAAAAAAAGTAAAATATCTCTACTATTGGATAATGCTTGAAGCACTAGGATGAATTTTTCTTAGAAGCTTTGCAAGGGAGAGATTTGCTTCTACGACTGTTTCCTTTGATATCTAGTTGCTCACTTCTTTCCAAAACCCAAAGCTCAATTACAGAAAATGTTGCACTCTCACAAAAATTTCTAGGGAAAACTCATCTTAGATTTCTGCACTTAATCAATGGTATAGATAAGTTACTTATTCCTTTAAACATCCTGTATGAGTGATTTTTATTAAACTATTTTCATTGACCCCCAATTGACACCAAAGGCCAAATTGACCCCTCTCAGTGTCATATTGATCCAAGGGTGTCTATAGATCCAAGGGTGTCAAACACTGTGGGAACCTCTGCTTTGGTGCAAACTTTTGGAGGTAATGCCACCCACTTACTCCCATTGGCTCTAACTTAGTTCCATGCCAGGAGATTCTACCTCCGCTTAACGTCAGAGACCCAAGGATATTTGAAATAAATATATGATCCAAGAGTAGAAGAGTCAGAATAATCCCACTTTGATGCATATTATTTCCTGGTATTTATCTTGAATTGGTGGCTGTCCACATAGGAAATATGAAATCAGCTAGATGCATGAGTCATAATTTTTTAGACTCTCTGAATGTGTTGTAGCATATGTCTTTTGAGTAGCTCGGTAGAGCATGCTACCTTGTTAAAAATATATCCAGTTTCCTCATTAAAGATCTAATATTACTTAATCTTCTGGAATATCTTCATCAGTATGTTGAACTTAGTTGATCTGTTTCCTTAACCTGGTCAACAAATCCTATTGAAAATTCATCTACATATTTTATCAGAAACAATCAAATATGTATTCAACAGATTTCTATATCTCTTCTTACTTTTACTTTTATTGCACCTTGTTACTTATATGGTGTCATAGATACAACATTAACATGCCCCCAGTTTAGGGCATCTGGCAGAAAAAGTCTGCAGGATCTGGAGATCTGCAGTCATTTTTATTGATAGGTTCAATTTTGGCCTGCCCTTGGCCCCTATGTCCCTCTGGAGACTGCCCAAAGGTAAGTGGTGGACGTGGCATGGTAATTTTGAGCAATCAAGGGTAGGGGACTCATACAGCAGCAGTAGAGAAACCCCACACTGCCACCCATCTGAATCTCCTAGTGCTGTAAGGTGTTGGGATAGTGGAACATTGCACTCGTACCTTTCTAGAATAGGGGAATCGTAGAACAGTGGCATGCCTTGGGATAAGTCTCTCTGAGGCATAAGTTGAGGGTAACGGAGTGTAGAACTCATGCCCTCATAGCGTAGGGGAATGGTAGGACAGCAGTACACCATGTGATAGGGATCGTAAGCAGGTGTAATGGACATGTAGCTGTTGTACAGGTAGATTACTAAGGGAGTGTGTCCCTCCACTGAAGGCTAAGTTGCTTTCAAAAATCTCTTTAAAATTTGAGTGGCTTAATAAAACTCAGAAGCTGTTGTAAAACCTAGAGTAAATGATGCATTGTTGTGTTGAAAGTATTTTACAAATGCGCAAGGTTTGCATAATAAGTGAGGTGAATTTGGTTCCGATATCTCTGTTAAAAGTGGGTGAAATTACGAAAACGCTGGCGGGACGAAAGCTCATATTTACCGAGGCCTACCTCGCAACACCAGCGCCTTAACTGGCGACCCGTAATTTGAGCAAATGACGATAGGAAGCGCACCAAGATTTCCGTCCTCATTGTAAGGTTCATGATCAAAGCATAAAGAAATATTATATGATCAGCCATTTTGAATGAATAGTGGTAACTGTAATCAAGTTGTAATAAAATTAATCCTTGCCTTGAGAAGTGCCAGGCAGACTTCCCAAGGAGGATGTTGCCGGCCAGCTAATTTCTTTTGCAGTGATGCAACAGTCATCAACGCTTCTGAAAAATTATTGATGAAAAAAAATTGTGGTACAGCTTTTGCGGAATAAATTCATTTAAATTTTAAAATTTGATGCAGAAATTCCTCATTGGAGAGCTAGAAATACAAAAAAATATAAAAAATATAATTTCTTACACAAAAACAATGGGTTTGTTCGACTATTTACCATTGAACCCATAACAAGTGTACACACAATCGTGAAATAATGATGTAATCATACCTCTCATCTGTATCAGGGTCAAATTCGCTGGTTTTCAGAGCATAGCACTCAAGCATGTAGAAATCTTGCAGCAACACTGGCTATTTGTTCCCTCTAATTGTGATTTATTTTACAGGGATATCCCTTATTATCTGGTTTTTTCTAAAACCTAACCTTTGCAAAACAATTTTTGTATTCGCTGCTGCTGAATTATTCTGCCATTATTTCTTCCCACAGAATCTGTGTAGTTCACTTTGAGTGAGGTCAACACTCTAAGAACTCAAATCGCACGATAAAACTTGGTGAGCTTTGTGAACAGTTGATTCTCTGTGGGGTTTTCACAGAATGGTTGCACCAACTCCTGATGTCTCATTTTACGTTGCCGCCTGCCTATGCACGAGGTGAAGTAAGGTGTGAGTAAGGGACACCTTCTCAAGTGTAGCAAAGCGCCTGGAGGAAATCTCGAGCACTACCTCTTCATTATGCCAGTTGAATGGTAGGGGATGGGTACCCCAACATTGTTCCTATACCTCAAAGCACTCATGGTATGAAAGGTAACTTACCACACCCATATGCTCCATTAGGATTTCAGCAAGGGTAAGTGGAAACACTGAGAGCGTAGGCAGCATAAATGTAGAGATAGGCATGATGTACTCTCCACTTATATTCCACGGCATGTAGCGAGTTTAGGGTGTAAGGAACTATGCCCAGGTACATCTACTATATAAACTATATATGTACATATGTAGTTTCTATGCTATGCTATATAGCATAGCATAGAAACGAATATTCGTCATGTTAATGTGGCCATGGCAAATACTGCTGCAGTCAAGTCTTGAATCATTATCCAGTAATTAGTTGATCAGGCAGTACAGTTTACAATGCATTTTTATGGAAAGAGAAATTAATTTTTTGAGACCCTAAAATTGATTTCACTCACATAATTGAATTTTTCAAATAAAACTGTTACATTCGGAGCCATTGAAAAATTACAATGCATTTATTTTTATATATCTCCTTTGAAAAACAATAGAAAAAAATATCTGGTGTAGATGCAGCAAGGTATCAAATATAGGTGTACATACTTTTATAATCATATTGCACTGTTGGGGAGCACGTATGTTGCTGCAACACGCACAATCATAAAGGAATGATTCTACTGACCAAACCTTGTGTCAGTGTTATTCATTAATGTGCATATTGATTTACTGCTTGCTTTGCCATAATTTTGTTTTGAAAATCAGATTAATTCCATTTCAAGAATGATAAAATGAAAATTTCTAAGCAGTAACGTATGCTTCTCAAAATTTCAGCACAAGCAAACTTCATAAAAACAGTCACACACTTGAGTAAGAATTTTTGTTAACCTGATTCTTTGAACTACAATGCATTGAAATTAAGTTGTGACTACTCCAAATCTTGGATGCTCATTACTGCGAAATTCATACCTAGAGGAAAAATAAGTTTAAAGTTATACATCATACACAGGCATACATATGTGTATATTTTAGTATCGACATTCACTATACTTAAGTTCATAGGTACTATCTGATTTTCATGCTAGATATGAACTATTGCTAGAGCTTCTGCTCATGTAAACCATAAGTAGTGAGCATTATAAATCAAGATAATTTCTTTGATGTAGGGATTAGCATTACATATTTCTTTGTTGAATTCATGTTGTCGGTACATAGTGTAGTTTTATGGATTGAAATGTTCATTTTTTTATTGTTCATTGATAATGAAATTTCACATTTGAAGCAATCAATTAGAATTAGAAAGTCATCAATGAGTGTGATTGCACATGAACTACAAATGTCAGGCATTGCTTTGATGTTGTATAAACATATGTATTTTAAAAATATGGGACTGAGTGGTGTTATTCAGAATTTTAATGGTGGAATAATGCATAACTTACATTCTATCTTTGATTTTTGTTGTACCTACATTTTTTGCAAAAATAGGTAGTCTCAAATTTGGTCTATGGTGGAGAAGAAGAAGGGGGAAATGTTTTAATGGAATTTTTAAATGACATACATATATACATTAATTACTGAAGGGAGGTGAAGGGAAAAATGTCCTTTAATAGTTTAATAGAAGGAGTTGTTAAAGAGGGAAGTACAAATTAAAATTTTGATGTATCTTTAAAAGTAGAGGACATCTAAATCTAAACTAAAATCTAAATCTAGACTGTGTAACTAAAACATCTGGTAGGTACTGGTCTCACCTTTTGAAGGATATAAAAACCAAAATCACTTTCTTTTTTCTCTTTTCTGATATTACTTACATGAAAATATTTTGTAATGTCCGTAAATCTACTGTAAGTCATACATTTTTGAATCAGAGGGCAGTCTATGTCTTCACTTCTCCAGTAGTCTTCACTTTCAGGCAGATGAAACACCCCCATATATACCATGACACCCAAATATGCTCTAACTTCCTCATAGGTAACGTCAACCCAATGCCTATCATTCTTTCCTGAATGTCGCTGGAGATATTCTGCATTCTGGTCAGAAAGATTTTATCCTTCTCTCTCCTCCCTTGCTATTACTTGCCACCTACCACTGGTGGGACATATCACAACAATAAAAGAGCAGTTTCTGCATTGGTGCAGCAATACATATCATTTAACTTGACCCTTCATCAAAATACCCATTCCAGGGAACCAAGTTTATATTTACATTTGTATTTTGACATATTGCTAGCTCTAACCATTAGCCCCTACCAGTGGTGAATACATAGGTTATAACTTTGGGGGGGACCAAGACCAGCTACCTAGCTAGTGGCAACTGGCTGTAGTTTAGGTATCTGCACATCCGAGCACCTCGCTCACCGCTACCATGCGACCTTATTTCGGGGGGACCGGGCCCTCTGCCCCCCTCCCATATATTTGCCATTGCTTCGTTACACCATTACTTCAACAGCCAAAAAAGAGTTGCATGCTAAAGATTACAGGTATAACAAAAGTTGATAGGGTCCATTTTTGGACTGGCAGATTCCATTTTCCAATAACTGGTCACTGTAGGTGAATGGGTAGTAGACTTTGATCATGCCTACAGAATTGGGTGCATGCTCTACCCATGTATTGCTTATGGGCACAGAACAGGACAATTGTTATGATGTCATGCACAAGAAGATTGCTGACTTATATATGGTTCAGACCCTTTTCCTTGTGTAATATCCTAATAAAGTTGCTCTCAAGGTATATGAAATGTGGTGGTAAAACTTTTATAGAATGCCACTTTACGCTACCAAATCTAATTGCTAAAAGTAAGGGAAGAAAACAGTTTTTTGCTTCACAGGCATGTACTGGCAAGGTATGCACATAAAGATTTTTTTCCTCTTTCAAACTCTCACATGCAGAAACATAAAAAAAACCTGGGTACACAAATCATTTTAGCTAAAAAGTTAAAATTTTAATGCAGACTTTTTGGGATATATTGGCAGACTTTCTGTGTCTGACATCAAGCACCTTAAAGTTACTGTGGAGATAACCTTCTCCCTTGAGGGTGTGTCTAGCCTACAGGTGATCCAAGGTATTACCTGTGTGCCATAATTTTCTTCTGAATACCTTTTGAGCAATACCCCTCTTTCTTCCTTCATGCATTCCTCTTGAGATTTCCTCTCGACCCTAATCACTGCATGACCCTAATCACTACAACTGAGAGTAATCGCTCTAGTTGAGACCTCATACCAGGCTTCATACATATCTGTATGGTACCCTGCAAGCCACCTCAAAGGTGTGAGGCAGGGGGTAAATCCACACCTGGCATGCAAAATTTGTCCCAGTTGAAGAGCAAACCCCTCACATTCTACTGGCTGCTATGCCAGGACCAAAAAGCAGAGAGGGAGAACAATGCAAGGCTATACCATAAACTAGAAGAATGCTGCATTAACGAAAATGCTGGCATGCAACACATCAGATTAGATATAGATACTTCAAGTAATGAAACTACTAATTAATGGCTATATATTACTCTACTTTATGGAGGAAATCAAATCATGTGGGTACCTTTCACTCAGGGTGAGATGTTACAAATATTGCCAAGAAACTATTAAAAGTAAGAACCAATTATAATCTTCTGGCTTCCTCTGGCAAGAGGGGAAATTCCAAACAAAAATATACATTGTATTCATTATGGTCCCTTACAGTCCAATGAAAAATGACATTTTAAATCTCTCATTATCGAAATGTATTTAATTTAATGTAAATTTCTTGTATGAATACTACTTGACAACACAGTACTTTTTTCTCAAGGCAAATATTTTAGATATTTCAAATGATCTAACATTCTCTAAAATATTTAATTACAAGTTTTAATTTACTGGAGTTCCTCTCCATATTTGTTCTGTTCTAGCAGAATTAGCATAACTAGCTCTGTGACGACCTAAGGGTGCTCAACAATCAGGCAGGTTAAGGCCCGTTTCACATGGATGCGGATGATCCGTGCTACGGGCACAGAGCGTCTCGTCCTTTCACATTGGCGTGGATGACATATATGTCAGAGTGTCCATGTAGGACATAATCCCAATTGTTTTGATGTTGCCAAGCTGGAATGACGTCTTGCAACCTAGTGTAATCAAAGGAAGTGGTACATGTATACCATCTTATGAAAGAACGGAAGAAAAATGCCCGCCAAAGGCGATTTTGGTAGCACCCTATAGTGGTACAGGGATCTTTAACACTAGAAGGACCAGACCCGTCATTTTGACGGGTAACCTCTATTTACTTAATCATATTGCCTATAATTTTTTTTCTGTCGTCTTAATTTTTTCTGACTTTTATTTATTTTGTATGGTACGTATCCTGTTAAAATATAATTTAATTTTTTCACATAGAAATGGAGTTATACCACCTGTCTACCTTAAAGGACCAACACCCGTCAAAATGACGGGTTAGGCGTTTCTTTTTTATTTGTAACGATAACGCGTGTTTTATCCAGGAAATCACTACACTATATTACATCTGGCCTTTTTGATGTTTTAGTAAAAGAAAGTTAGTTTAGTTTTTGATGTTTCAGTTAGGGAAAGAAAAGGCAGAGAAGGGTTATATCGTGCGTG
Organism: Pyrrhosoma nymphula; assembly: GCA_963573305.1. Classification (NCBI taxonomy): domain Eukaryota; kingdom Metazoa; phylum Arthropoda; class Insecta; order Odonata; family Coenagrionidae; genus Pyrrhosoma; species Pyrrhosoma nymphula. Next base: position 52,483,314 of record OY754336.1, on the reverse strand, counting down.
GGTGGCCTTACAGTGCATATATGAGTGTGGCGTCAGTAGCTTTCGCAAGGCCTACGGGAGCAGTGCTTCTTCCTCGAAATTATTTGTAAAAAATTACTCATTTGCACTGATAAATAAAGAAAAAGGTTATATTTGATGAAGTTATCAATTAATTTTAACATAAACGAAGAAATATTTAAAATAATTACTACCCGTCAAAATGGTCCTTCTAGGTAGCCATACAACCCCGGTCCTTCTAGTGTTAAAAGGCACTTTCGTGGCCATATTTGCAGAACTATGTGCCAATCTATAGCACAACTCGCAGTGGTCTTTCACCGAGCTCTCACAACAAACTACAACCTGCTTCGACTGCTCAAGCCGTTTGTATGTATGTATGTATTTGTATGTATGCACCAACTAGTCTCTGTGGCCCGTACTCGTGTGGATGGACCGCAGTGCAGAGGGGCTAGGTGGATGGGTCCACCACGTGCAGACAGTCCGCATTCATGTGAAAGCTTCCATTACTGCCAATGGAACTTAGTCCGTACGGGTAGCGTGGATCATCTGCGTCCATGTGAAACAGGCCTAAAGAATGCTATGAATGCACATAATATAACATTTCCATTGCCATTAAAAGCATTTGTGTACATTTCGAATTATTGATATATTTATACAATATTGTAGTTGCCTTGGAGCACTGAGCTACTTTGTGGGATTTCCATAAGTTCTTATCCAGGATAGGCCATTACGGTATTGTTCAACTTTACCCTGGCTGTACCATTTTTGAACACCAGATTTTCTAGAAAATCACAAGCTGAAAAGAGATGTCCATAACCCTTTTTTAGTTAGTGGATGTCAACCACATTGGACTTAGAAGAAATGCTTGAATTCTAACCTCACTGATTAAAATAGCCTCTGGTTTTAGCACTCCTCTTATTTTTGTCTCTTTAGCTGCTTGAAATGTATTTCTACGAAAATGCTGGAGTGACTGATGGGAAAACATCCTTTATCAGGTATTCACCGTCTTTCCCATTCAAGTCTGTGTCCAAATTTAATGGCCCAATACACCTCAGAAAGCATTCAATGATCTGGTTTTCATATTGTCAGAATTAGAATCCTAGGTGCTAGGGTAATTAGCGAAGGGTGCATGTTCCTGGTATGAGGTCTATGACTACATTCCTTTCTTTATTCAGCACTAGATATTATTTTGATTAGAGGCCGTTTTGCAACAAGTCATAACTTCTAGGGTGGCTTTTGAGATTAGCTTCCTTCTGAGCATTTTTTCCCACGATGCAGCTTCAGGAGTGAAGTAAATTTGCAGTAAATTGCAAATATTTTGCCACACATTTTGCAGTTTCCACAATGGGGAATATAGGTTATAACTTCGGGGGGAGGGTGGGGGGGGCAAGACCGGCTAGCTAGTGGCAGTGGCTTCTTGAAAAATGCCAAATGCACTGAATAAAACATTTGCATTGCCACCATCTATAATTATGGAGTTGCAATGACATGTTCATTTTGCAGTTTCCTTAAATATACATCCCTTATCATTAAGGTGACAAAAAGTAATGGTTTGGTCAGGGCAGTCTTGGTGTACTGAATGACTTAACACTAGAACCGCCGTGGGGTCATTTTGACCCCTGCGGCTTTGTATATTTGATTGCTGCTCTTAGAGTTTTTTATATGGTACCATCATATTATATGACTTTTAATCTTTTTTTAAGTCCAATCGAATACTGTTCGAGAGAAAGAAATATATTTGCAATTTTCTGAAGTACAATACCAATACCCCTCGGATCGCCAAGTGGTCAAAATGACCCCTATGTCATTTTATCATTTTTATCCAAATTACCGACTTTGCTGTAGGTGTAATTGTTGTAGAATACAAAGTATCGTTTCTCCTTTTCTTTCTACCTCTACAGAGTAGGTTCGGTGAAGATAAGAGTCAGCAGTCTATACCTCTAGAGCAGTGAAGATATGAGTCAGCAGTCTAGAGCTCTAGAGCAGTGGAAATAAGAGTCAGCGGGTGACAGCTTGTATAGACCTTCGGTTACATGCTGTCGAACCTTGTCTCCGTTTTACTCTCTGCCCGTCAACGCTAGTTGTTAGCTAAGTATAGAAATGTCGTATCTCTGCTCTTTCCGAGCGCCAATTTTGGACGCCATCTATATGCAGACCTTTGCACTCACAACCACCTTCACTCCGACGCTATTCACCAGCAAGGTTGGGCCTGTGTATTGCTTTCCCGATTTGCGCCGAATAGGTCGTGATTATTGTCAGTATAAATTCCATATAAAAAGCGTAAGATGGCTCGGGACAGAGTATTGAAGGAAAATTATATATTTGCAATTCTTCACGACATACTGAGTGATGAATCAGAGGGAAATGCACTAGAATCACATTCAGATGAATATTTTGTATATCAAGAGAGCGACGAATCGGATGACAACACAGAATCTACGACTGCGTTTGACGGAGAACCTTATAAAAACAAGAGACAGCGATGCAAAGGTTAGTAGCTGAACATCTTTCCTAGGCCTTTTTGTGCACAGTAGAGAAGGAGTTCGAGTCACATCTTTTTTGTTTATTTCCGCCATTTTTTGATCCTCTTTCTCCTTTTGTGTCTTCTTGTATTTAAAATGTTATAATGTAATACGCTCTCCTCCTTTCACTTTATATCTTTTTACGTTCCGTTTCCCGTTCTATACTTTGTTATTCCCTCTTTCTTTATTTATTTATGATTTCGTTTTATTTATATTTTGTTTCCTCCAACGTGTGTTAAGGTCGCCCTCCTAGAAACTAAAAAGACCACTCAGCAGACCCAGCAATGAGACCGTCCACGAGTAAAAGAAAGAGAGGAACTGCCCCTCGTCGGAATGAAAAAGGAGGACCAACCGTTCATCGTGGTGAAGGTAAGGGAAAATTTCCAAAAGTTGCCAAAATACGGATAAAATAAAAAATGATGAGAGCAAAATTCCTTTTCTGAGATCATATGTTTATTATAGGTGATACTGATTTAGAATCCGGAAACGATGAGAGTGATGAAGAAACGCTGATTGCACCAGACACGTATCAATGATGAATCAACGCCTGGAAGACGATCAGCTCAGAATGTGATGCGGGAGGCGCCTGGTCCAACGACGCATGCGATGCGGAACATCTCCGAGGGAAGCTTCGCGTCAGCCTGGAATCTTTTTGTGGATAACCAGATACTGGATCACATAGGAAAGTGCACGCCTGCGGAGGCCCGTCGGGTCACGGGAGACGATGACTGGTGTTTGTCCTCTACGGAGCTTGAAGCTTCCATCGCCATTTTATACATACGGGGTGCATCCGGTGCGAAGAAAATCGATCTGGATTCTTTGTGGTCTAAAAAGTGGGGATTGCAATTCATGAAGTCAACGATGAGACGAAATCGATTCCGCGAGATTATGAAATTCATTCGCGTTGATGATAAAACGACAAGGTCACAAAGGCTTCAAGTTGACAAGTTTGCCCTCGTGTCATTTGTGTGGAATAGATTCAATGAGAATTGCAGAAATTGCTTCGTCCCGGGAGTAAATATAACCATAGACGAGCAACTTTTCCCCTCCAAGGCCAGATGTCCATTTACGCAGTTTATGCCGAAAAAGCCAACAAGTATGGACAGAAATTCTGGTTCGCAGCTGACGTGGAAACGCGGTACGTTCTGAACGCATTTCCATACCTAGGAAAGATGCAGAACGTCCGACAGGAGTGGCCCTTGGTGAACATATAGTCTTGAAATTGATGGCGCCGTATTTTGGATTGCGACGAAACGTAACCTCGGATAACTTTTTGACGTCCTTGGAGCTGGCTAAAAAGCTAAAGAAGAAATCCACGAGTCTGATTGGGACAGTCAACCGAGGTACACGCGAGATACCGGTGGCGATGAAAATGTCAAAAGATCCCCTGTATACAACAAAAGCGTACCGAGCCAAAGGTACAACGCTCACCATTTACCAGGGGAAAAAACGAAAAAATGTCATGATTTTGAGTACCCTGCATCCAATTGTACACGCAGAAAGCTCGGGAAAGAAAATGCCCGAGACTATCGAATTTTATAACAAGATGAAATTTGGAGTTGATGTAATAGATCAAATGGCGCGGCAGTACACCGTCAAAGCACCCGCGCGAAGATGGCCTGTACACACTTTTTAAAATATTTTGGATTTGGCCACGATAAATGATCTGTGCAGGAAAGTAACAGGCGAAAGTCCGCGACAAAGAGAATTTATCAGAAAATTAGCGGAAGAGCTACGCGAAAAACACATTCCCAATGAGGATGCATTCGATTCAAGTGAGGAAGAAGAGGGGGAAGAGATCCAGGGGCTCACACGTAAACAATGCCAGATTGAAAGGTGCAAAAGTAATAAAACTGCAGATATATGAAGATCGTGCAAAAAATTCGTTTGTTGAACGTGCTGTGGTAAAATCAGAAAAACCTGCCGGGACTGCATGTAGAAGCGCTCTGAAATTGTGATTGCAATTAATTTAAATTGTTTAAATAATAATAATACTTTATAAGTAATTACCAGGATTTTAAGGGCAGAGTTTTCGCTTATGCTGTCAAATTTATAAAACCATACCAGGACTGCATGCAATTGTGTATCTAATTCACATAAGAATACCATAAACATTAACAATAATTATTTTATAAATGAAAATAATAAAATAAAACAATTAAATAAGATTTATTTTACATAAACTCTTGACACCAGAATATTATTAACTTAATTTTAGCCTTTAATTATTCATGAAACTTGAAAGGGGTCATAATGACCCCTTGGCGGTCGGAGGGGTAGGGAGAATTCCGGCGGTTCTAGTGTTAAAAGGTCTTCAAATTTTCTATATCCATTGAATGAAAATCTCCTTCCAAATTGCAACGAAATGTATTTATTTATCACTTACATTACAATGAAATAATATTTTCCCTTAACATTTGATTTATTTTATAATATATTCTTCCACTGACTTAATAAATGATTTATATATACTCCTTTCAGTATTTATAACATCCTAAGGTGTGTAGGAAGCTGCTCCAAAAGAGGTTTAGGAGAAGTGAGTCACATCAAGAGTGACAAGTTTTCCAATGTCTCATGAGACAGGAAAAATATCTATGGAAAATTACCTGTGCTCCAGGAGAAACAAAAAATTGTCCCTGTTTATCAGATCAGGAATCTGGCCACCTTACCTATCACCTCCGGGAGTTAAGCAGATTCCTTCTGAAACACACTGTATGTGCTGTGTTCCCTTAAGATGGCCATTTGGGGCATCAACTCATAAAAACTCCTGACAGGATCTATCCATTCGGTTTTGGAAAACAGAAATGATTCACCAGGTCACCTCCTATGACTAAAGATTTAGCATAACATTTGTATGCATTTGTGATAACATATCACCAAGAAATGATGGTCCTCAGTCTTTAGCAAGACAGTTCTGAGCCCTGATGCTTTCAACATTGACTGCTGTACAAGGCCAAAATAAATCCAAGTAATAACTGAGAAGCAATGCTTCATTTGAGGTATTCATAGTGGTTGCCATATCTTGCTTGTAAGGTGATTTGAATACGACTTTTCTCTCACACTTCATCCATGCCAATATGGTGGTTTAAGTCAATCTCAGTCATCCTGTGCAGCTCTTGAATCCCTTACTCATTTTTGACAGAGCTACTTGGTGACACAAATGCCAGAGATCTCACAGATCTTTTAGGTCACTTTAGGCTAATGCTGTGCTCTGCCTTAGGAAGAATATCTCAAGTGTGGTACCCTTTGGAATTATTTCTCACAAAGCTTATTGTACTCAAGATTGTTTTCCAAAATCATCCTCCAAGGTTTTATATCATGCACACCTTAGAGCGAGATATAATGAGATCTATAGAGTATTCATTCACTCTTATGCTCAATCATTTGTGTTTCTTCTTTTCATATCTCATTCTTCTCATGCCTGTTCTTAGGAATATAAATTCATTTTGATAATTATGATTTTCTGAAAAATTAAGCACATCTTAGAGGAAGCATTATCATATGAGTTTAAAACAAATATGATATGACCCACTAAAACACGTCCTCTGGTTAATTTTATTGTTCAAATTGTTTTAATGCCATGGTGTAAAAACATATTGAACTTTTTTTTGAGTGTATGCACTCAGCCATTAAGTTATACCTGATTTGTCTCATTGTCAGACCAGCTGTGCAGGTTCATGTTCTGTGGGCCAAATGCTAATTTGGTTGCATATATGTAGTTGTGATAATATCCTTCTCAATGGTTGAAAATTTAGCCATTATTTTAACCATTGCTTTAAACCTTGTAAAACCCACACTTCTTTTCCCTGCCATGGTAATAAAGTAGTGATCATACTATTGTAAACCTTCTGCTACCGGTCACTGTCATGAGTACACAAAGCTGTGATTTGATGGAAGTGATTGACCTATACTTCTAAATGATCCTAGCAATGAGAAATATTTGAATGGGATGATTTTCAGACAAAAAGAAGCTTATGGCTTTAAATGTGTCTAGGTATATATTTCATCGGAAATTGTGAATATTACATGTTTAACTGAATAATAACATATTGTAATTTGTTTACCAATCTGAGGATAAGCTAATTAATGGGTGTATCATGAGCACCAGTTTTAGGATATTGCCAAAGGTTGTATCTACCAAATTGTTCAATGTTGAAACAAAATGATCTATGAGTGTGCTATACATTTGAAGGTTGTGTAGTGTCACCTAATTTTAAATTAAACCAAAAGTCTCTTTATAACTTAACCCAATAATATTTGTACAAGATAATGTAAGAAAAAGAAGTTTTTGATTTGTCAAAATAAAATTAATGTAAAAATTTTATTATTTAATAATAAATCTAAAAAGAAAGTTTTTTAAAATTAGGAACTCCATGATGAATATGACGTGTATGCCAAACAGTCAATGTCGATTCGTTCAAGTGTTGCACCAGAAACTTGCTCCCGTCAATCGTACTGCCAGAATTGCGACATTTATGTTATGTTTCTGTTGAGGTTGCTAACACAAAAAATGCGTGTAGATATGAACCTGTCACTATCCAAATCAAACTATGACTATTGGAAGAGGAATGTATGGAACAGAAAAATGTGTTTTCCACTCAAGTAATAATGGTTATGACAGCCAGCTGTGTCAATCATCCTGGCTCATGGCTAGCCCATGGTCATTATTTTGAAATTATATGAAGCTCTTATCCAACATAAAGGTGTTTTCCATAAATTTGATATAATTAATCCAAAAAATGCTCAGGACTGCTGTAAAATTCTGCCAGGTTTTACATCAGAAACGCAGAGAAAAGCATTAGAAAATTTAAAAAGTCTCATATATAGGTAGCTATCAACTTAGGAATGTCCCAGCTGAATTTTTCATAGTCAACCTTAGAGCAAATAAGTCATGCTGCATGGCAGAATAGAGTGAAAAAGAATTTTCTAGAAAGAGTTTCATGATTTTTTAGAGAGGCATTATTATAAATATGCTAATTTCATCATCACAAGAAATTTTTCACTTTAACAAAATTTGAATAATATACTGCAACATTTTTACAATGGTTATCAACACTAAGAATAGCTTTAGAAAGTTATTGGATTTCTTCTTGCTTTTTCACTTCTTGAAGTGAACTATAGATTAGGTACATTATTTACATTTATTTGTCCAAAGATTTGCGATATACATAGCATATTCAAATATAGGACACATCAATATATACATATGAATAATTGCAGAAGATAACATAAATCCAACTGAGATTACTGTGTCAGTCACTTCAAAATTATCACTGTTACATAACTGCAGAACTTGTAAGTTACACAAATGGATAACAACATAGAAAGAGACCCTCACTGAGTGTAGATTCTGTGAAAAGTGAAAAAAAAAGAATTATAGGTCCGTCTTTGAAGTGAGACTACTCTGCTCTGCATCTCCAGGGACAATAATGAAATTTCCAGAGGAAGCTTAAGTTTGAATGACTGCAAGGATATTTTCCTTGATATTCAGCAGATTGACATAATTTTCTCAGTTGTGTCAGGAATTAAGTGACAAAAAGCTTAATAAAATGCAGAAGCTGTTGTACAAAAATAATATTGTAATTCATTTTTGGAAGTACATAGAATTCAAACAGCCAGAGAGCAGTAATGTGATCTCTATCATGTTGGAATCAAATAATAAGGAAATATTATTGTTCAGCCATTTTGAGTGAATAATGGTAGCAATAATCAAGTTAAAATAAAATTAATCCTTGTCTTGACCATGTGGGTCCTTCTTCTGTCCAGGAGGATCCACCTGCTACTTCTCAAGGAGGACATATTGCTGACCAAATATGTAATTCGTTTTGCAATGATGCAACATAAGTCATCAATGCTCTTTGAAAAAAAATGATATATCATTGGTTACCACTTTAATGGATACAAATTGTGGTACAGCTTTTGTGGAATAAATTCATTTTCACATTAAAATTTGATGCTGAAATTCCTCATATTAGAGAGTGAGAAATACAAAACAATGTAAAAATATAATTCCTTACACAAAAAAACGATGGGGTCACTCTGCTATTTCATACCATTGAACACAAAACAAGTGTACAGACAATCATAAAATAATGATATGCATTCATACCTGCCAGGCAGCGTGTATGGGCAAAGTAATCTTCAAATTTATACATATAAATCCCGTGCATATCAGTGTAAATATTCATGATTAAAAATTTAAATTATTTCTGTTTTATTTCTCCAAATCATCAAAATATATGACTTTATTAACAAGGTACCGTAACTTATAATGGGAATATTAAGTGGCTCTGGCAAATGTGTCTTTACTGCACGCATACCTACAAGAGGATTAGATAAGAAATGACGCAACAAAGTTCATAAGTTCTTACATTGATAGCACTCATATCAACTGACCGACTGGTTGTCAGATGCGAGTTAAAAAAACCAGAACTCTTACTTAACATCAAGCTAGCGGAAAGGCTGTCGTGTTACAGTTACCGCTAACCAGATACAACATCAGACAAGTCAAAAGTTGAAAGTTTTACTTGGTGGAAGGTCTTCATATTGATGGTAAAACGAACTTTATCTTCAACTGTTTATTACAAAATGTACAACCATGGTTGCTGCAACACTGCAGTTAAGGCAGTTATGCCATCTTCAGGTACGTTGAGGTTTATCAGCATTCAGTGACTATGTACAGGTCTGAGGGAAATGGTGCTGGTAAATGGGAAAGGGAAGGGAATGGGGAGGGCCTGATTTAATTTAAATAAAATTAAATATAATAAAAGTTCAATAAAAATGAAACCTACATGAATAATGCATTTGCATTATAGTAAATGCATGCTGACTTCAAAAAAGCTATCGATGGAAAATATAGTAAAATTGCAAAATTAGTGCTTTAGTCCAATAGTGCTTCAGCAATATGGGGATCTTCCTCAATGGTAACAACATTCATATTTCTGATTCTCGATTGATGCTGGTATTTCGATTTTGGGTGCGAGACTTTAAACGTAGGGCCATAGGATAGCTGAAAATTCGAGATATAGATGCAATGTTGTTAGGTAGATACTAGGTAGGTTAAATGTACTGGAAAAGCAGTGTGAGAAATACGGAATGAAGATAAATAATAGGAAAACAAAAGTAATGAGATTCTGTAGGTAAAAGAAAGCGAAGCTGGTGAAAAGAGTAGGAAGTCACAAACTGCAGCAAGTAGAACAATGTAATTACTTGGGTAGTATGCTAGAAGAAACAGGACATATATTAGCAAAGACATTAGGAGGAGAATAGCACTAGCGAAGGAAGCGTTCAATAATAGAAGCGAGCTGATGACGGGGACCTTAAGTAAGGATGTAAAAAAGAGGCTGGTGAAGAGCTTGATATGGAGTGTGGCGTTGTATGGGGCAGAAACCTGGAACTTGAGAAAGGAAGACGAAAATAGGCTGAAGGCTTTCGAGATAAGGGTGTGGAGGAGGATGGAGGTGCGTTGGATGGAAAGGAAGACATACGAGGAAGTGCTTGACATGGTGGGCGAGGAGAGGAAACTTATAGATGAGATTAGGGGAAGACAGGGTAGGTGGCTGGAAGGGGTAATGAGGGACGATGGTTTGCTGAAGGCCGTGATAGAGGGTAGGATGTTGGGTAACCGGGGAAGGAAGAGAATCGGTTTCATGGACGGGATGAAGAAAGGTAGGACTTATGCTGAGATGAAGAAAGATATACTAGAGGTAGAAAGGGCACGGCACGTGTAAGAGTTCGTTGGATATTCTCTGACTTTCATCACAACCTACCTCTAACTGGTAGACTACTGCAATGAATGAACCAGTTAACGAAGGTTAAAATGGAAGGATGCATATATTAATATACTATATTTTACATCCACAAGCTTTGGTCTTCTTGCATCATTTAATTATTCTGCTTGGCATACGTCTTACCACTTCTCATCCCATCCATAAAGTTCTTTCTCTTGCCTCCTCTTCCCAAATTACTCAACATTCTTCCCATTTTCATGGGCATCAGAATTCCTTCACCCGCCATTACCTGTTCCAGCCACCCAGATGAAAAAAAATTGCTTTCCACACCCTTTCCAATTTTTTTCCGTAGGTCGCTTTCCGATTGCCTGCCAATCGTGCAAAAAGAAAGCAATTGGAAAGCATTCGGAAAGCAAATTCATACTTTCCGTTTGCTTTCCGAACACTTCCCGGTTTTCCGAAAACAGTATTCTTGGTTATAACAATAGAGGCTTCCGTGAAAATAACTCATAAATAATCTAAGGTTCCTACAACTTGTATCACTCGCTGCCATTAGAAAAACTACCGTTTACTAAGTCCCACTCAGACGGAATCCATTATTCTGGTAGTAAAAAGACACCAAGTAATGTTGGTTTTAACATGCTCCATAAAATGTTCGACAACCAAGTTATCCCCCACAAAAATTCAGTTATGTTCCTCGGCTTGATTTTAACATGCAGTTTCTCTAGGAATACGCATGTTGATGAAATATCAACCAGAATCACTAAAATTATTCATTAGTTGAACGATAAAAATATTTTCGTCCTTGTGCCATCCGAAAACAGGTTGTTTTTTCTGTCATGCTCCCGATTTTTATTTTTATGAAATGAATTTAATTAAAAATAGACTTCATACGTTCAATTTATTTTTGAACTTCGTAAATATGGTTATGTTTCGTCATATTCACAAGCACGTAGGTTCTTTCCGATGGAGCGTAGGAAATTCTTTCTTAGTGTTTTCCTTATTTCCCTTTTAGGTAATTACATGTCAAAACGACGAAAAAGACCGATATTACCCTTGAACTATTCAGTTTCGACCTATTTCGTTTTACCACATTGCTATTCAAGACCAATTAGTCCTCAAAATATGCATCCATTGCTTTAGCTACGGGAGTATGAAAAATTGAGCTTGTAAATTATGTTTGAGTTATCCTCGATATCTCCGAACGAGTGACACTTATGTCACAGCACAAATGCTCTTTTGTAAGAAAAAGCCACAGTGCATAAAATTATGATTATTGAAATTATTATTGATGAAAAAATTATGATTAATGAAAATTTAGTTTAAAATATTGTAATTTAAACCACCATTTTTTATTTTGAAAACTTCTAACGCATTGTTCCGCACACATGTACCTCTTTAATCTTGCTATTTTTAAAATTTGGTAGCTATAATATATATCATAGCCAGGGCCAGGTATTTTTGGAAGTAACGAACATCTCCATGCATCGAAAAACTGTGTTTTTTGTGTTAATAAGTCCAAATTACATCCCACAGATTCTAAAAATGTCCTTAATTTAATCGCGAAAAATAACGAAACCACTCATTATTTACGAAATTATACGTGTATTAAATTTACGAAATTATACGTGTAAATGCAGAAAAGTTTCATCAGAAAAGTAATATCCATGACAACAGTGTCTAGGCTGCACTAGTCTACAGGTGTCCACTACATCAATGCCATTACATTCAAACACGGCGATTTAAGTTTTCTGTATTCACTGCATATATTATACATGACACCTACTGAGCACAAAATCGAATGCTACACGCCTCTGGAAGGCGTTGCAAGAAATGTTCTCCCATAAGTTGTCCCTTCATTAACTATGGATGAAAATAACACTAGTTGTTCTATGCGCAAAGTTCTATTGTCTGTCCAGCGAATCTGTAAGAAATTGTAATTCCAAGTTGTACATAATAATGCGTACGCACCTTGTGTGTCTGCCTGAGTCGCCGACTAGCATTGAAAAATTCCGGAGATCAAAATTCGTCAGAATTTGTGAGACCTGGGTCATTCCACGCCACTTCAGACAGGAGTTGACCCTTGACCTCTCAGATTTTGATGAAAATTGGTGAAATTGTTTGCCTCACCAAATAAAAAATACAATTTAAAGCGTTTTGCGAAAATCGAGAAAACAGATGAATAACGGACATTTTACAAAATGGCTGTTTTCGATGTCACGAAATATTCGTTATCATATATCACGGGGAAGAAAGTAGGTTAAAAAGCACTTGATGGCTCATTTCCAATAAAAATTCTTTGAACAATCTCAAACTGAGGTAAAAATAGCGATAAAATGATAATTTGTTTAAATAATTCAATGTTAAACAATTAAAAGTTTAAACTTTTGAAGTTCTTCACATTTAATTTTTCTCATTTTTTCAACTATGGTACCTTGTATTATTATGAATGTTATATAAAAATTTTGAGAGGATGTTTTTCCATTTAAGAGAGAAAAACATTTTTTAATTTTCCCCTGCAACGACCATTTGATGTAAACTTACGAAGATAACTCCACATATGCCTAGTTTTTATCACTTATCTATCAAATTCATACTTCCCCGAGACAGAAAAATGGCAGATGAACTTAGATTAAAAAAATATATGGCTAAAATTTGACACAAAAAATTTCTCAAGGTATGTATTTAACAAAAAATGGAACAATGTTGTCCAGTGAAAAACGATCTCGTAACCGATGACTTCAAGTTACACAGACTTGAATGAACAAATTGAATTTACAGGTTTGTCTACATTGTCATAATTACCTGTCAAAAATTAGGAATAAAAAGCCGTACATCCTAAGCTTTGCTGATTTCATGTAATTTAAATCTTTCCTAATTAATTTTACCCTAAATGCAAAAATTAATTACTTTGCTTTGGACACCGCTTCTAATTTCTGCCCGTGGCTCATACAAGTAGCCTGAAATATTAGGGAAGACATTCAGCAAATAGAAGAAAGTTTATCCCACGTGATTATATGGCATTATTAATACAACTCTTCCTCGTCTGAACTCTAACTGGTCCCTCGACATACCTTCTACGGGGATGGGTTGTTCCCCTCATTCGCATCAAACGCTCATCGGAACCTGATGATTGTGTCTTTGAAATGAGGAATCCTACACCCGGTGATATTGCTGCGTGGTACGAACGGATTCCCTTGACAGCAGGAGCTTTTCGATACCTTCTTGTTGTATGTTTTTTATTATCCTCCACTTCCACATTAGGCACGTATGCGAAACTCGTCCCGTCCCGTCACTCGTCACTTGGGCCTTTCCCATGGGAGGTGGCAAAGAAATGCCACTCCGCTGCAACTTTAAAATCCTTTTCGTGATGGGCTAGGTTAAGGAGATTATATCTATTTCTATATTGTGCTGTGGATCCATCAGAAAAATATATAACTTTTTCAAATTTGCTACAGTGACTCTCAGAAATTTAACTAGTGAATGCTGGAAACAATGCACAGTCGCAGTAACATGAGCAGTTAATTCAGATATGACAACAAGCTTCAGAGGGCTTACTTCCTTTCCTTCAAGTAGGCGATAGTAGCAGGCAAATGGGTGTAATCTAGATTGCCTATTGTTCCAATGCACCCCTTGCACGCTCTCCTGAATTACAATGGAATAATTTTTTGAGAAGTCAGCAACAACTATCGCTTCCCCCACTGCTAAGTTTTCCCTGTGTATTGAAAACATTCAGCCTGCTGTTTCGCTACATGATCATGCCTCGCCAAATTCGGGATTTTCTCCACGAAAAAGTCATTAAATTCATCTGAGATCTTCCTAACCGTTTTCATTGTTAATGAGACTACTTTCACCCATTGCTGGTAAGATAAGTTTTTCATGAAATTTGAACTAGTGAAACTGAAAGGAGTGTCACTCTGACACTCCTTTCAGTTTCGTAATTTGCGGGCATTTGCTGCAACTAACAAAGTAACGTATCTTCCCAGGAATCTCACATACAGCCATCAGTAGACAATCTCTGTAAGCGTTAAAAACTGTTTCTCCATTTTCACCCTTGAGTTGGCCGAGCTTAGCACCTTCGAACATGAGTTTTGTGTTTTGATGAATAAGGCACACACAAACTGTGCATACCTGAAGCTCCAGCAAGGACACACTCTGTAGGTCTAAATGAGCAAACTTGGAAAATCTTCTTTTGGAAATCTCTCTTTGAACAGGGTGAATGACTACTTCTGGTTTCTTAAAACAAATCTCTTTTGTTTCAAAATACGCTGGGATCCTTCTTTTACACTTTTGTACTACACTCGTGATCAGATGATCTATTCTCGGATCCTATCCCACCATATTGATGGTGCACTCCTGAAGGCCTAAGTTATCTAATGCCTCGTTGTGATGCAAGGAAGAAGTGGATGTTTCCTTGTTTTCATTATCAGGGTCATGCTCTTTCGGTATAGTCTCATTCGTACTTACTTCATTATAGACGGCCTTCCTATAAGCTATGCACAGTTTTTTACCCTGTTTTATCCCAGAAATACTTATAATTTTACACTTCTCGTGAAGTTCGAAAGAAATTGTTTCCAGCTGTTTTCAGACGGATGCTTTCTGAATCGTGAAAGGGTCGGAGCATTTAGTTATCTGAGCCGGATATCTTAATAGGCTCTCTGTTTCGTGTTCTTGACACAAAACACTCACTTTAAATCCATTTCTCAGTCGTAGTAAGTGCAAGCCCCGGCGTGAAAACTCCCTCTTCATTTTTATAACGACGGAGCGGTGTTTTTAAAACTTTTCCTAGTGATCCTCCATTGCGACCCATTTCACGCCATAAAATACAACACAATTCGTAATAACACTTCACCATATATCAAAACACAGATATAATGGCAAGGACCATGACCAAAGAGAAGTCAGCAAAACTCAAGACTAAAAGGTAGAGGAATAGTTGTGGGAAGCAATCGCCCGTACAGCTGGTGCCCCACGCCACACAGTGTTCACAATTTTTGTTTTTAATTTGTATTTACATATTTTAAACCGGTTTCATACAATGTGTATATTAAGTATGTAATAACATTGAACCAATGAACGCCCACTTAAGAAGTTCCAGGAAATAATAACTGAGAAGTCCGTATGACCTGAATGCATCGGTTACGAGATCGTTTTTCACTGGACAACATTGTTCCATTTTTTGTTAAATACATACCTTGAGAAATTTTTTGTGTCAAATTTTAGCCATATATTTTTTAAATCTAAGTTCATCTGCCATTGTTCTGTCTCGGGGAAGTATGAATTTGATAGATAAGTGATAAAAACTAGGCATATGTGGAGTTATCTTCGTAAGTTTACATCAAATGGTCGTTGCAGGGGAAAATTAAAAAATGTTTTTCTCTCTTAAATGGAAAAACACCCTCTCAAAATTTTTATATAACATTCATAATACTATATGGTATATATATATATATATATATATATATATATATATATATATATATATATATATATATAATCTTTGGAAGTTTTCGCCAATTGGCCACAAATATATAAATTCAAACTTACAGGAGGTAGGAGAAATAGGAAAAGATAAAGAATTCGTTCTTACGGAACGTTTCGAACCAGTTGGTCCTTCGTCAGCTCTAGAAGAGAAGTCTTCTAGAGCTGACGAAGGACCAACTGGTTCGAAACGTTCCGTAAGAACGAATTCTTTATCTTTTCCTATTTCTCCTACCTCCTGTAAGTTTGAATTATATATATATATATATATATATATATATATATATATATATATATATATATATATATATATATATATATATTCAATCGACGAAGTTCACACGTGGTGAAAATATACCCAATAAGGAGTCACAGGCGTGACAAGTAAAAACATAGTGACACAAACAAAAGAAACTCACACGAATGGTTGTTTAATTTTCGACAGCAATCAACTGTCTTCTTCCGAACTGGAGAGAGTATTTGTTTGTGTCACTATGTTTTTACTTGTCACGCCTGTGACTCCTTATTGGGTATATATATATATATATATATATATATATATATATATATATATATATATATATATATATATATATATATATATATATATATATATATATACTCAATCATACGAAAAAATATAATATTCATAATATAAAAAACATAATATTCATGGTTCCGCTTGTGTGTGTCAAAAATGGCCGCTTTAATTGGGAGGCCAATTCCGGTACCTTTACTTCCAGTATCTCCATTTGAATTACGGCCTTTCCTACTATCTACTCTCATGTTCCAAATTTTCATTATTTTTATCCGGTTTACTAAGGCTATAACGAGAAATGATAAAGCATTGCATAAACGTTGATTCATGTGTTCGAAGTATACTTGAAAATTGTTAATTTTATCACTTTTAGTCATATTTCAAACAAGTAAATCGGTTCAGTTCAACGCAACGTATGAAATTATTTCTCGGTGGTTTCTTATTTCCCCATTTGGATAATTTCATGTCAAAACGACCAAAAATAGACCAAATTGCCCTTGAACTCTCCGTTTTCGACCAGAGTTGCAGGACGTATTTTGATCAACTACATTGTTGGCCATGCTCAATTTTTGTTGAAAAATATGAATCCGTTGCCCTAGTTTAGGGAATATGTGAAATGGAGTTACTCGTAAATTTATACCTGACTTGTACTCGATATCTCCGATGTATATGATTATTTTATCAGAGCAAAATAATATTTTGAAAGAAAAAGTAACGACGCATAAGGATTATGATGTCATTAGTAAAAAAATTTGAAACTTAGTCCATTAATTTATTTCTGAAAACTAAAAACACTTTTTTCTGTAAGCATTTCGCCATTTCATCTAGCTCCTTTTTATATGCTGTAGGCCCTTAGCCTTATCTATCTTATATCTACCTTATCTATCTACCCTAGAGGTTTGGCGATGGTGATTTTTCTATTAAGGGAGAAAATAATTTTTATGCATTTGCCAAAGGGTTGCAGTCAATGGTGAATGCGTTAGAGGTGCAGTGCGTAAAGTATGGGATGAAGATCAACCACAAGAAAACGAAAGTGATGAGATTTTCTAGAAGTAAGAAGGCGAGGCTGAATATAAGAGTGGGAGGGAAGAAGATAGAGCAGGTCAAGCAGTTTACGTATCTTGGTAGTATTTTACAGGAGAATGGGTTTAGTGGTAGGAGATCAGATGCAGAATTGCCGTGGCTAAAGAAGCATTTTCGAAGAGAAGGGAATTGATGAGGGGGGGTCTGAGAAGAGACGTAAAGAAGAGGCTGGTGACTATGATATGGAGCGTGGCGCTATATGGGTCGGAAACTTGGTCAGTGCGGAGGGAGGATGTGCGTAGACTTGAGGTGTTTGAGATGTGGGTTTGGAGAAGGATGGAGAAGGTGAGCTGGGTGGCGAGGAAGACGTACGAGGAGGTATTGGATATGGTCGGAGAGGAGAGGAAGCTTGTGGCAGAGGTTCGGAGAAGGCAGAAGAGATGGATGGAGGAGGTTTTGAGAGGAGAGGGCGTGTTGAAGAGAGTGATAGAGGGGAGAACACTGGGGAAGCGTGGGAGAGGAAGGAAGAGGATAAGAATTCTGGAAGAAATTAGAGGAAGTAGAAGATATGAACAATTGAAGAGGGGTCTAATGGCGGGACATCCTTAGAAGGGAAAGCGAGACAATGTGTATGAAATTGGGATGCAGAATGGGGACTGTTCAAGAACCTACCAATCAGCTGGTAGAATACTTGTATGTCGTGATCACTTTTTACCACAAAGTTTCGGGATATCTTAGGCTGGGTGCGGAGGTTTTAAATCGGCGTGCAATCCAACACCAGTCATCTATCATTTGATTTCATTGAGCTGATTTAGAGCTAAAAACAAAGGAAAAGAAAGTTCCTTTTAGCAACGATGCTCTTCTGGCGATGTCTCCATTTAATCTAATCCCAAAATTTGTTCTCACTCGGTGCATGTTGAACCACGGGAATCCTCGTCAATCTTAAGCTTTTTTTACGCTTTCTATATCTACGAACAAATACAAATAAATCTTATAATACCCTGTTAATTTCCTCACATTTTTTTCAAATCCCTTGTTCAACGAGGTGCCAAAGAGGTTTAACTTTTTTGAGAAGCTGAATGATGCTTTAATAATAATATCCTTCATATCCAGGACCCCTTCGATAGAAGAATAATGACAACAGTATCTAGGATGCACTCGTCCTATATATTATGCCATTGCATTCAAACGCGGTACTTTTGCTTGTCATACTTCCGCAACTGTCGTGAGAGGTACTTCGTTTTAATTTTGACTATAAGGTAGAACAAAGATCAAATTTTGCATTAACTGCGAAAATATTTTCCATGAGGCTCACATGTGTAGAAATCGCATGTAAAACTGGCCAAATTATGGGTTTCTTGAACGCCTATTGCAGCAGAGTCAGAAGCTATGATGAAATGTGTTTCCATGGATAAAATGATCAATCCTTTACCTACAATCAGAGTCTATTATTGAGTTCATTATGCACTGCTAGGCTACAATTATGTAAATCGCGAACCCCTTGCATCGCGCGTTTTTCGAGGTCTATTCGCGCTCAAGTTTTTTCCCTGAAGCTTTTCCCTCTTCTCCCTATTCCATTGGCTCTCGTCTCCAAAGCCATCAAGTTTCATCATCGCCTGTGAGGGAGTGAACACTGGCGATCCCAAGCTACCTGGGCCTTTTTTATCGCAAGAGCAGGAGGGGGAAAGGCTCGAGAAGGGTCTTTTTGATTAGCAATTCGTATTCTTTTTTCGATTGGGTAAACAAACTGTTTTTCCGGAGGCCACGACTGAGGTTTTCCGTCTCATGTGTTTCTCTGGAAACACGATACAGATGCTCAACAACAAAAAAATCAATCACCAATACCCATACAAATAAAAGGTATAATTTTGCCGGCAATATTACCGAGGAACTACTTTAAAAACTAAATTTTAATTGATACATGTTCTGTTCCACAATCACGGACAAAGGATGTGAAAATACAAAGGTTTATTGCTAAATTTATTCTGAATACAGTTGCACTCAACTAGAGAAGAAAAGCGTTTATACAATCATAAGACTGCTGGTTCATTTTTCATTCAAGTATTCTACCAGCTGATTGGTAGGTTCTTGGACAGTCCCCATTTTGTATCCCAACCTAATAGAAATTGTCTCGCTTTCCCTCCTAAGTTATTAGATCCCTCTTCAATTCTTCATATCTTCTACCTCCTCTTATTTCGTCCAGAATTCCTATCCTTTTCCTTCCTCTCCCACGCTTCCCCAGTGTTCTCCCCTCTATCACTCTCTTCAGCATGCCCTCTCCTCTCAAAACCTCCTCCATCCATCTCTTCTGCCTTCTCCGAACCTCTGCCACAAGCTTCCTCTCCTCTCCGACCATATCCAATACCTCCTCGTTCGTCTTTCTCGCCATCCAGCTAACCTTCTCCATCCTTCTCCAAACCCACATCTCAAACGCCTCAAGTCTACGCACATCCTCCCTTCGCAATGACCACGTTTCCGACCCATATAGCGCCACGCTCCATATTAAAGTTTTCACCAGCCTCTTCTTTACGTCTCTTCTCAGACACCCCCTCATCAATTCCCTTCTCTTCGAAAATGCATCTTTAGCGAGCGCAATTCTGCATCTGATGTCCTTACCACTAAACCCATTCGCCTCCAAAATACTACCCAGAAGAATTGAAAATTGAAATACAATCATTTCAGTGCAAAATGAAAAGTTTTTGGAATGATCGGGTGCAAGATATAGAAGAACCAAAGCGGAATGCCTGCGAATTGGTTCCACCTGCAAAAATAACCATTAAAAACATGTTAAAGCTTCAACTATTTATAATTATTAGGCGTAATACATTTTTTTTAAATGTCCATAGCGTCATAAGTGGTTTACTTAGGTACGATTATTTGACTACACAGAGACTCATAAAGGTGAATTTAATAATAATAATAATAATTTAATTGCTTCCAGTCATTACATACGGAGTACAACATTATTAAGTAAAGCAAGTTTGGTAGCCCCTAAGGTGCACCTGTTGGGGGGCTACCATCAGTTTAGCCATGCAACATAAGCAAATTTAGAACAATCAAGCAGATACAGTGAAGTACAAAAATCCTACCAAAAGAAATGCTCTGTGCAAGGAACAACAAAAAAGACAAACTGACAACGCTCATCATACACAAAAACATACATATAAAGCACAGTACACTCATACGAATTTATTCATACATGAACGACAGTATATATGCAGTACAATACGCATAAATGTGTGATTGTATGTATTTCATACAGTCATATAATTTTAAGGATACATTAATAAGCGTTAACAAGTTAAATATATACAATAAATTTCTATTTAACATTAGACTTGTTACATGTAAATCACAAAATAAAAGTTCAATGTTGCTAATGGTAGGTAACCAAGTTTTTACTTCCCTCAAAAATTTCTCGTTTTTTTTTCTTTTTCAACACAATCAGGAAGAAAGTTGAATATTTTTGGCTGGATGTAAATAAAACATCTTTGGAACATCGTTATGTTCGGTTTGGGCAGTGATAATTCATTTTTTCTACGTAAATTAAAAGAATAATCCTTTGGTAGTAGATTATCAACATTTCCACTTCTTATGTAAAAGTTTTTTAGAACTTTGTAAAAATACAAGTAACGAATCGGCAGTAATTTAAGCTCAAGAAACAAAGGGAATTCTTTAAAGTGTGGCGGAATCTGGTTTTCTGCATAATCGTTCGCAGAATTCTCTTTTGCAAGAACAAAAATGGATATTTATTTTCTTTATATGCACTTCCCCAGCATTATATACGAGTTTGTGTAGATGCAGATTCCATTTCAATTGATTATCGATATTTATTCCCAGGTATTTAAATTCTGAAACACATTCTATCGGGATACAATTTGAGCAGTTATCTTTGGGACATCCAAGGGAATGGTACACAATTTTCCAATTTTCTTGGTACCTTTTGCATATATCGAATATCATATATTTAGACTTAGGACTTATAGACAGGTCCACGTATTAACCGCATGTTGAATTCATCACGTATTAACCACATTTCATCCATCTAAACGAATTTGCCGTTGGAGAAACTACCTGCGGCTTTTGGCAAACAGAGTAATTGACAATACTTGTAAAAAATGTATTTGCACTTACCCTAATACTTTATCCGAAAAAGAACATCAGCTCTCTAATAATCACCATGTTGCTAAAAATCACATTATTATTTTCAATGGTGGGATAGAAGTCCTGCGGGTAGCTCATTTTAAACTGTTGGATTAAATTCATCGAATCAAGGGATGTCTTGACAGAGAGAAAGAGAACATACCGAGGTAATACCGGCTGTACCAATTAATTTGTGGAAAAGTAAATTGATTGAAAACGCTTAATATTTTGAAAAGGAATTGATATGTATCCACTCAGCATTGATAATTGTCCGCTCAGCAAATCTCATTATTTCCTCTTTCTAATAATGTGTGATTTGTAATTTTGCTCAGTGCATTCATTTCCGCAATCTCCAGCTGTTGCTGGGTAGTCATGTTGACAATGCCTTATAACCATTACAAAATGTTGGTATTCATGATGCATTAGGTGTTGCTATAGGAACTTGGAAGAAGGAAATTGCAACCAGCTTTTGATCCAGGACCTATCAATCCTCTTAAAATAAAGCATAAATTTTCATTTATTTACATAAAAATATTTGATTAATTCATATTTTACACGGCTTACCATGCACCGTAAAATATCTAAAGGGTGGCAAATACGAGTAAACATGTTACTTTAGAAGTGGACTATGGTTTTTTAAGAGTATAAATATTAGTAAAATATTGTGGGTAGAAATTATTGAAGGCTATTGAGGGTAAAGACAGGAATGAGTGACTCATGAGAGAATGCGAATCTGGTTATGGACTGGAATTGCATCAGGATTGTGTTTTGCTGGTTTAATCTTGTTGAAAGAGTGAGTCGAACTATGTAATGTGTAAACAATTGCATCGTGAATGTTGATAGAGGAGGAGTAAATCATGGAAGTTACGGCGGAATATGTTGCATGAATGTGACAACAGCAATAGACATATGCAAGAATGGGGCAGTGAGGAGGGCACTGCAGCTTTCAAGGACTGGAACCTGTCAGCAGGCATCTGGTATTGTCTGGTATTGTAATAATGCAAAACTTAAAATGGGAAAGGCGTGATGGTGTTTCTAAAACTAATTTTCGGCCGGCGCCAAAATTTCCGTGTGCCAAATTTTTGTTTAGTGAGATATTCCAGTTGGTTACACACTTTTCACTAGGTTTCCATTTAGTGCTTTTCTAATTTCCATTTAGTTTTCCTATTCAACAAACTGCTGCTTCAGCTTAAAAGAAAAAAATATGAACCATTAATCCCGAAAAATATGCATTAATTTTTTCCATTCGTCCGACCATTTTTCGCTTCATTGATCGCGATCAATTTTGATTTTAAGTTCTGCACTATTAACTGCTTGCAAATAAAATGTAATTTCGTAATGCCACCGCCTTCGTTGGCAGTTGATGTCTAGTGACCTAGGAGGGGACAAGGGTTAGAGGGAATGGGGGTGTATGGGGAGAGGTAGGATGTGAGAGGTGGTTATTGGTTGGTCAGTGGGCCAGATTAACCCCAGGCGATTCAAATGTCCTTGTCACCCATATGTATGATATGAGTAGATACACTAACTTTAGGGTTTAGTGTAATGCATGTTGGTGACTAATCAACCCCTGCCACACACCCTGGAGGTGGCTTGCAGGGTATTTTGTAGATGTAGGCCATATCACGAATTCTCAATTCTATGTTAGAGGCAGATTCGGGGTGGGTGTCAAGTATAGAAAAGAGAAATAATTATTGACAGTTTGGCGATGGGAAGCTTAAGGATGGGATCGAGTAAGGGAGTGACATTTGGTGGAGTGACGGTGGTCATTTATCCGGTAGTGCATACACCAACGTAAATGAGGTGCAGAAATTACATGGGACGGTAGACTATATTGGTGGAGGTGTAGTTGGAAACCTCTCAAGATATTTTGACGAGTGTTCTTTAAATTATTTTTTCGGCGGCTGTGTTTTTTTAAACTATGTTTATTTTGGTGTGCATCATTCGCATATACGTAATATATAAAAACTCGAACTTGGAAAACCGGAATGGGAAGTCGGTACCTACTCTAGCAATCACACTAACTCACACTACTCTTCGGTATTTGATCCCTAGATCTTTTACCAGACTGACTACAGTTACCGACTGACTGAATGCCTGTACGGTTATGTTTGAAAATTATTGACCGTTTTCTATGATTGCGAGATCGTTCTTCACTCTCTCCTCCGTCTCATTACTGGATAGAGCTTCCTATAATTATGTTATAGGAGGCTCTAGCTCTCTAGCTCGCGGGCACTGATTATAATCAGAGCCCGCGGTCATTTCCTGGCACCTTGCCAAAGATCTGGGGTGGGAATACGGTCCCTTTTTTCGTGTTTTCTTTATCGTTATCCAAAACGCTAACTGCTCTAGAAGGGGCATTGTTCAGAGTTACCATCCTAAGAAGGCACTCAATTAATGAAACATAGCGACTTCCAGCACATGACAGAATTTTAAGATTGGCAATCACGATCTCGATCTCATGAGCGCAATTGATAAATAACGATTACGCTAGCGCGCGTTATGGAGAACCGTGATCGCACCCCTGACCCCCACCTCCCGCTCCAAAAGCGTCACCAAGAGACGAGAGACGCTTGAACACTCCGTGACTCCTTCGACCCCTCATCCGCCTACCATAACTCAAAAGAGGCCATCCGAACGCCGCAATAATTGTTCTTCGAGCCTCTGAAAGTGATAGGGACGCCTTCGTGGACTTTGGAGCCCTACAGCGCATCCAACCCGCCGCTCGATACCGCACTTGCACTTTGAAATCGCCCCTCCCCTCCCGCGAGCCATCCCTTCCCTCCGCCAGTGCAATAACTGGCGTCCTTGCCGCGGCAAGAGAACGAAACCCAAGGCCTTTGAATCGGGAAGTCTTCCACTACAACTCCCTCCGCGACGCGGTCGCCCTGTCCTGGTGACTGGATTGGAACTGACGGGACTGGAAATCGCGGTTATATGAGACATAGTTATCGGCGAGGTCGCGTATTTACGTTCCCAGTGCCGGTCGATAGAGAGTATGAAGCGCGTGGCCGTGGTCGGAGCGGGAGCCGCGGGCCTGGCGGCCGCCAAGAATCTCCTCCAGTCTCCCGGCAAGTACGAGTTCACCGTCTTCGAGCAGACTGGCAATGTGGGAGGCACTTGGGTCTACACCGAGAAGGTGGGCACGGATGAGTTCGGCCTCCCCATCCACAGCAGCATGTACAAGAGCTTGAGGTGAGAGGTGAAAAATATTCCTTTTCCTAGTTTGTACTTAGTCAGTCGCCACTTAATGTTATCTAATTTAATTTAACACTTCGTTAAAAACTGCTATGAGTGAATAAACAGTGTTTCATTGCTTTTAGAGGGGTTAGGTTGGGAATCCCTAGAGACTCGGAGGCTACATGCTAGGCTTAGATTGCTTGAGAAATACCAAACGGGTGTGATTCAATGAGACACGGATAATATCATTTTGGAGCCGTACTACATAGGCCTGTGCCATTATTCCATTAATTGAATCGTCGATTCAATTATTTTTACAATTGATCGATTATTTCAGCACAACGATGTCGATTGCGGTAATTGACCCGCCGTGGTGGCGGAAGAGGGCCACCACCAAACCCCCCTCCAGAAGTTTACAAGAAGATATCTAGCTATCCCGGAAACTAGCACTGCGTCCGAGAGGTTGTTCAGTCTCGGTGGGAACATTGCCATCGACACACACCAGTGTCTGTTGGATGAACACGCTGAGGATCTCATTTGCCTGCCTTCAAATAGCGATATATTTCTTTAATTAGTTAATAAAAGCTAACTGATTGAATTATCATATTGTTTTTCAAATAAGTTATTTCATTCTCCTCATTTCCAAAGGAAAGCCTTTGAAAAGCACAATCCATTTCCGTGCTGTCAATCAATTGGATGATGTCAATTAATTGAGCAATGAAAATGAATTGACACCCATTTCGATGTCAATTAATTGACCTTTGTTAATTAATTGAATGACTTCAATAAATTGTTATATCTAAAATTCCCGACAATTGAATCGACAACTTTTCCAATTATTCTTATAATTGATCGATATCGATTTTATCTATGATCGCACAGGCCTAGCACTATATGTCTATGTCCGACAGAAAAGATAAAATAAGAGATACATAGCCGAACAGATAGGTACAAAAATTCGATCTTCCTACCCACAATACGTGACCATTATAAAAATTTAGATCCACTGAAAACACTGCCGAAATACACTTCACCTTTTCATCCAATGCACCTGTAACATTCTCCTCTACACATTTATGCGGCTGGTGTCCTAACATCCCCTCCCCCTTGCCCATGCGGTAGCTCGTAGGGTAGTAAGTAGATGCAGATCTATTCACTAAACACTTAACCGTGAATTAAGTTGATGTGGTAACTTCCCATTCCAAGGATGAAAATTTGAAATGCAGCAGTGGCGAAGATTTTTCTGATGAATACTAATCCCTACTTGGATGCTATTTGGAGAACAATTTAGAAATCCGAAATGTTAGCCTAAGGAACCAGTGGCGTTTGGCTAGCTTAAGCCGATTACCAAAACTCTTTCCACTAGTCATCCATTCCAAAGTAATTCTGCCCTCACAAACCTGCTATTATTCAGTACAAATGACCTCGGCTTTCAAAGGCTTCACCAAATATCTGCTGCCACAAATATTAAACATTTCTGCACGTACTTGGCCCTACTTTTTACTTTCCATTTACCTCGTGAATTCTCTTTTTCATCGCTTGGGAGTTTTACTCCACCCTGAACACTGTCATAGTTTATTATCGCGACAGCTTGTGGAAATATGATGGCTTAAGGATGTTCTGGCTTTTGCCACTGTGTAAAAACCTTGCCATATTCAGGGTGACTTGAACTGTCCTTCACTTCATGTTATCCGAGGCTCGCTTTTACATATCGTGGCAAACGCTTAATATCTTGGTACGCGTGGTGTGGTTCTTTGTGATAGGAGGGTAGAAATTTCGTATTATAGTCACAACTTGTAATGGAAGTCTTATTCTTGCGAGTTCGATATTTGAAGCGAGGTATTTCAGCTGTCACTGTCACTTCCGGCCACTTTAACAGCTGCGAGTCGAGAATCTTCTCATCTTGACCTTGGGCTCCTGTCTTAAAGGAGATATGCGAGAATTAAAAGGGAGGCAGAGCATCATCTTAAAATTGTGAATATTAATCGAAATTTAATGAAGTCTGCTCGGAACAAGACACTAAGTTTATCTGTAACTAAATATGCGTCATCTCCTGGACAAAAATTATAAGGAAATGAACCAGTGATGAAAGGGGGGGTTATTGCTGACCCTCAGCACGCTGTGACGATAGGTTCTCTATTAAAAAAGGTTGCACGAGAGATGGAGAGTTAGAGAACTATTCACGCACTAAATACTCGATTTGTTTTGTAAAAAATACTTGCTTAAACCCAATATTACATATTTGGCAATGGAATGGCCTGTTAATTTTTGTACAAAAGTTATGACCTGAACGGTAAAAATTAAATTAAATTCCATAATTGAAAATGCTTTCAATGCACATCGACTAAAAACGATTTATTTCCGTTTCATTGCAGCTAAAATTCTTCAAAAAGACTTTACATTATATAGACTCATCAGTATCTTTAAACCGACTGACTACCCTACAATGATCGCTAGTACGTTAATAGTATAATTATCCCCACTTCATATACATTTGTTTATTACTGTAACGTTTCAATAAATGAATCAGATTGTAAATTCATGAATTTTTTGTCATTTGAAACAATGGAGTAAGGTGTATAAAACCAGTTTAATATAATTTGTCCAGTTTTTTAAATTTTTTTTTTTTTAAGTTTCACCTAACAAGATCATATCACGAAGGATTTGAGAGTTCTGTCGGTAATTTTTTATCAAGTAGTCAAATATTACGGGTTCTGAGAAAAACCTTGTGCTATTTATGCTTCAATCTAGGTGTTGTTGCTTCATTTGCCCGTTTCGTAAAGAGCAAGCAGCAATTAAACTTTTACAAAATATCAATCCATTTTCTCCGCGAGCAGTGTAAGAGAGGTGATCGCTTTTTGGGTAAGTGCTCGGCACATATGCTCTTTTTTTCTTCACGGGTTTTAAAGTTTACAGGTCGTTGTCCAACGTACAGGAACACTATTTTATTTAGACAAAATTTATGACTCACGTCACAAGGTCTTGGTTATGCGTTATGAGGGAGGAAGAAAACCGTTTTGATATTTTGAGACTTGATTTACCTACCTATTGAGTAAAACTTCTATTGGGAGAAAGCTAAATTTGTTAAGATGAAATTAAATAAATATATTCCGCTGGCATTTCTTTTATTCACGAAATGCTACTTCAAATTATTTTTCGAAACCCAGGACTTCCTCTTACCTTATACATTACCCTAAACTATCATTTAGTATTCAGATGGGTAAACTTTGAGTTTAAGACTATTTCAGTTTTAAAATATAACATTTACAACGACATAACATATAAAAGGATGTAAATAAGAGGTCGGTGAAGATTTGAATATCGCGAATAATTGTAGCGTTGCACGGAGCAGAAACGTGGACTCTGAGAAAGGAAGACGACAATAGGCTGAAGTTCGAGATGTGGTGGTGGAGGAGGATGAGAAAGGTGCGGTGGACGGAAAGGAAGACAAATGAGGAAGTTCTTGGTATGGTTGGTGAGGAGGAGAAACTTCTATATGAGATTTAGGGGAAGCAAAGTATGTGGCTGGAATAGGTAACGATGGGTTGCTTATGGACGTGATAGAGGGAAGGATGTTAGGCAAGCGGAGAAGGGGAAGAAAGAATATTTTTTTATGGACGGAATGGAGAAGAGTGGAACGTGCCCCGAAACGAAGGAAGAAATACTAGAAGTAGATAGGGCCCTGCACGTTTAAAAATCTAACAATTTTTACTGATATACACCAAAGACGGTGAAATTCGCCAGGAAAAAATTATTTGACTTAACCGGGATCCAGACCCGGATCTCCCAATTCCCGGTAAGGTGTGTTAGCCAGTTAAACTACCTAGCCATCTTAGTACATGACGAATTTCAGCGGAGTTTTATACGAGCAAGTTGTTCTCGACTCCAGTCTACATTGTGGCACAGGAGACGCTGTCGTGCATGATACTCCACAGTCGCGACTGTTGGGTTTATTCTCCACGACTAGTCCAATCATTGCGATTGCACAAATGATATAGTACGCAGACACGCGCACGAGTGAGAAGATATACACCAAAGACGGTGAAATTCGCCTTGAAAAAAAAATTTGACTTGACCGGGATTAGAACCCGGTAACATGTGTAACATGCTAACACACCTGACCGGCAATCGGGAGTTCTGGGTTCGAATCCCGGTCAAGTCAAATGATTTTTTCATGGCGAATTTCACCGTCTTTGGTGTATATCTTCTCACCCGTGCGCGTGACTGCGTACCATATCATTTGTGCAATAGCAATGATTGGAAGATTTTTACTGACTTCCATTAATCATTTAATTTGTAAACCTTTAACCTGTAGATTACTTTAGTGAATGAATAAAAGGTCATATGTACTAACGACTGGAACTATCATGTTTCTGGATGCGATGCTGGTGTTCTGTGGATCCAAGAGTTTAAATTATAAATTAAATATTAATGCTTAAGAGATAAAGATTTTAAACGAAACGCCCTTCTGTTTGCGCCATGGAAGAGATTGACTCAGAGGGGAAACGAATGTTTGAATCCATCTGATCATCAGTTCAGGTCATTCCTTCTGCCGCTGTTGTTTCGTATGCCAATCAAATGTTTGTTTGAAATCTCAGGAATAGCGTACATTTAAACATTCAGTGGAATGACGGGTCCACATTAGGGGTACATACAGAAATAAGTGCGTACCCTATTTGATATTTTAACCCTTTCAGTTTCTACTGCATGGCCAAATCAAAGTGCGGTTGTCCGAGTCCACAGGGTAGCTAATAACTAAGGATGAAATATGGTAAAGGTTAATGGTGAGAGCTCAATGAGGTAACAGAGCTTTACGTTGACAGCACAGCTACAAAATTTAGTCCTTAGAATTTGAAAAGTAGTGATTGAGCTCTCAAGAATAAGGGATAATTTCTAATCTTAAGTTAAACCAAATCAAACACAATCGCATTCAACTTAAAATATCGTATGTTTGCTGGTCGCAAGAAGTTCATGTTTTTAATAAAGAGAATTATTTTTTTTCCAATTAGCCACACCAAGTTTCCTTTAAGTACTAATATAAGCAGATACCATTGCGAATTAAATCATCGTTAACAGTTTCTGGGATTGTCTCAATCCCTGGAAGATCACTTAGTTGACAGTTCGTTACACCAAAGATATTCTAAAATATACTCCCATCGGGTAAGAGACATATATTCAGTGTCACTTGGAGGGATGTACAATCCAGCCAAATGGTCTTATGTAATAGATTTTACTATCTGCAATTTTATTTTCTCCTCACGGATCACGATAATTAACGTGAGATGGAAAGAGCTACGAGGATTATGACAATTTTTTTACCGACAGCGTTATGAAGAATGGAATAAAAGTGAGCGACGTTAGCGAAATGAGATAGCAAATTCCGTTTTCATTGTCTAGTGGCTTCTATGTGTAGCTAAAAATATTCCTACCGATTCACGACTATACCAAATAAATATTTGATAGAGTGTATTGGAATTTTATAGAGTTAAGCGGAATAATGCTTATTGAAGGAATTTTGACCTCTATTGCTTATTTCATATTCATTTATAATTAGGTGTCGTCAGAAACTCACGATTAAAAGTAAATACGAGCGTACAAAACGGTTGTCAGAAGAATTATTTCAATATTTTGTGCAATGATGCTCTATTTTCTGCCAAATAATATAATTGGAAAATTCCAAATGTATTCACCGAACCAGATGGCGAAATTTTGGATCAGCTCACCAAAAATATCCAGAATTAATTCGATGAGTCCATATGCATTATCTTTTAACTTTAATGACAAGGTGTACTTGCTAAATAAATAAAATGCAGCAAAGTTCTCAAAAGTGATTGTGATTTCAATTAAAAAATCCGACATTTTTGTATGGAGAAAAATTAGAGGAAAAAATTCTTTGTAAAAGTCAAGAAAAGATCTTTTTACGATGGACCTTGTACGATGCATGGCACCTCGGACTAAAATGGCAGTAATATAAAAAGAGACAGAAAAGTAATGAAATGTTTAATGAATAATGCGTAAGTAAATAAATGCACGGGAATACATTTTATGACAGAAAAGTGATTTAGGAGCAACACAGTCACAAATGTGACAAAAAAGTGTTTTTTTTACGTGCAATCACAGTGAAAAAGATGTTTTTGCCTCAGTTCTCTTATCACTGGATTAGCTATTTAAAGACGCTATCACTGTGACTGTAAATTGAATAAGGAACCTTAAAACATCATAACGTAAACAGTTTATATTAGCATTTTTACGAAAAATATCTGCACTAGTGAGAAATTCTTTAATGAAAGTTTGGCGTTATAGACAATAAAATACCACTAAGCAGATTTTTTGTCTCATTTATGCTATAAATAAGTTTTCAGAGTTAAAAACATCAGAATGGGTGGGCAAGTATTCTATGCTGCCAGCCTTGGTGGCACTGGGGTAAAGCCCCGTCAGCTAACCTGCGGTCTTAAATAAAAGACCTGGCAGGGTAGGTTTATCACTATTTAAGTCATGGTAGAGTGTACTCATCTAAACAATCGAAGAGATTATCAGACAAACATGAGTAATTCAGCTCTCATCCGTGGATGACCTTACTCTGCTCACATATCTAGAAGTAGGTTGGTAGTATTTTCATTGTCTATTGATTACGTTCGGTTAACATGGAGATAAGATAAGGTACCTCGAATAAACCTTCAAATAACTGCAGGACCTGCCATACACTATTTCCTCCTTCAAACCAGTGGATATCTGACCTCCCTTCATTCCATTCATAAAGTTCAATCTCTTTCTTCCACTCTCACTTGCCCAAAGTTTTCCCATATGTCATGGTCTTCAGCACCTCTATTACCTTTTTCATCAATGCTTTTCCATTTTCTTTATTTCCTGCTGTAGCCTCCTCTGCTCACTTATCATTCCAAGCAATTTGTCGTTTGTCCTTTTCTCCATCCACCACACCTTTTCTCAACTACTTACCCAATCTCAAACTATTCAAATATACTCTCTGCTTACTACACCAGCTTTATGCACAGCTTTATTCACAAATTTACACTCCATATTAAACTTATCACCAAAATTTTCTTCACATCTTAAGGGTTACTTCCATTATGTCTCTCCTATAAGTTTATTTATTTTTTGATTATGAAATTATCATTTTCTGCTACTATGCCCATTTTACTCTACGAACTATTATAGTTAACTAAATTGTGCCGTACATTCCAATTTTTGCAGCCTCACTTTTGTAATTATTCAGCCCATGTTTAATACCGTTTTCCAATATGTCCATCAATGAATTGAATGCTTTAGATAGCTAACTAATGCCTTTTCATCAGCACATTTTTATTATCAATCAGTTCCCATCTTTCTTTTGAACTGCCCAAGGGCTCGTGGGGTGGACCAACAAAAACAACACGCGTAGGGCAGACAATTTATTTAAATTATAACGACAAGCGAGCTCGCTAAGGCGGAAGGAGAGGAGGATGATCGCTGGAAACCAGAGGAAAAGGGGCAATGGAGGGGGAGAGGTGAGGCGGCGATACCTTCCGAGGACCGGACAGCCGATGACCGTGCACAGAGGCGTCGTGCCGTTGACGAGGGGGAGCTCCTCTAGGCGTCTCGGCAACACAAGCTCGACAGCAAGACTCCCCCGAGCGCGGACTCCGCCTCCACTTAAATACGGGAGGTCCCATTGGACTCGGGGTCCATGCCCCACCAGAAAGACCGAAAGCCCTCGGCCCAGGCGCACCGCTCCCGACTCCCCCCCAGGGAGGAGGGGGTGGCTCGCTATCGGGCGAGGTGGACGGCTTGTCCTTGCGTAGCACCACCACGGAAACCACTTTCCGGAGGATGGAGGGGGGGGGGGGGGGGCGCTCGCCAACGGGCGAGGCGGACGGCTCATCCTCCCTCCCTGCCGGCGAACCAAAGCACAGGGTGGTTTGGCACGGCGATGCGGTCGTTTTCTCTCCTCGCGACGCGCCCGCACTCTTCTTCATTTAGGATAAGGTAGGAGTGGGGGGGGGGGGGGAAGGTTATGTTTGCCTTAGCCCGCTCAATACATGTATATGCAATTATTTTTCTCTTTTACAGTCATAAATCCTCAATTGGTATCAATGGTAAAGACCAGGAAAACATCACATTTATGAACACCCTTGAGCGAAAAGCACCACAATTTGGTAACAAGCCAGACATAGGTTTTAACAACCAGTCGTAACAACCGTGCAAGCAAAGGGAGTCAATGCTATGGCAACAGTAGCCTTCAACATTAGCGATGGTGACAATTTTTCTGCCCTCCGAGGACGATACATGAGAACAAAATACCCCTCCACTGAACACAGCAATGAACCAAGGCCCTTCACTCAGATAAGTCCTTCACAGAATGGCTGATACGTAAAAAGAAAATTAAAAAAAAACAAATTCCAATACCATTTCCAGATTATAAATGATATTTTTTAAATACCCGATGGAATTTTCATTATCAATGACTTCCCTCGTGCACCAGCATGAACCAAAGAAACATGCATGGTTAGAAAAACACATCGCATATATTCAAAATAACATTCTTTGTTGAAGAAAGCACAAACAAAATAAAATTCATAATGAGATGACAAGGAAAGCAGGTAAAATACCTGTCCCTTTAAAATCATAAAATCTAAAGGTTCAATGTTTCACTTACTTAACATTGAGCAACAAATCAACGGTTCGTGACATGAATGGTTTTGAAACGCACAAAAAAACAAATGACACGAAACGCAAATCTTGGTCACAAAATCAGCATTTTTAAGTTATTTAAAACCAAACTTTTCAAAACTTTTCACACGATAGCATACTTAGATTCTTACGTTGTCACCAGAGAAAGGAACAGAATAACAACTAAATAATATGGCAACAATAACAGGAAGAAAACAAAATATCGGAGACGATAAGATAGTACTCACGCCTCCAAGTCTTTAAAAAAAAGGCGAAGAACAACAAAGGGCAAAACACTTCTAACAGAAAGAGAGACGAAGAACAATAAACCAGCCAAGAAAACAACTATAGCATCAGAGTAGAAAAAGAGAAACCCGCAAGGCTCCCACAACTAGGAGGGGGGGGAGGCCAAAGACTATCACCCTTTGAGGTGAAGTAGTCAGCAGTACCAAAAGGAAAGGAGAAAAAAAAAACAAAGGAGACCAAAAAGCCTCACTAAAAATTAATACGCGCGAAGAACAACCAGTCCCTGCTGGTCACTGACAACGGCCGCCCGCTCCGAGGCTGGTATCCCGCCGGGTAGGGGATGAGGGAGTCTGAGGTTGGGAGGAATGGGACAGGAATTTACCTCTCGTAGAAAGGTTTGATTTGCGAGACGTGGCACCGTCGCTTGGCCATGCTATTTTCTAAGTCTCCTAATTCTACCGTTACCGGTCCGGTAAACCTAATTATTTTCCGTGGACCAGACCACTTGGGCAGCAATTTAGCGGAAACTTTATTGACCGCTGAACTTATCGGGTGCGTTTTGTTACTTTTTCTTTCTGTCACTTTTATTCCTTCATTTACCCTTTCCCCAACCTTTCATAGCACTCAGCTACTACAGCTTAATGTTATGGGAAATAACAAAGTCAATAAAGGTAAACCTTGTCTTACTTCACAACCTCTAACTATCCACCTTGAGTTTCACTTGGCCACCCTCATCTGCGCTTTCTGAAACTTTTACGTCAATGTAAATATATAAATATCTCTATCAATGATAAAATAATAAAGTTCCATATTTGATTTGTAAAATAGTCTTATGCTATTAAATCATGATAAATAGCTTTTTAAAATTAAATTGTGAAAAAATATTTTTGAATTCTTATCAAAGTCAATGAACAGGCCTGAACTGATTCCTGGTTGTTTTTGACTTGTGTCGTAAAATTATTTGTAAAAGATCCAGAAGAAAAATTTCGCAAAAATGGCAATGAAAGTAACCCACAGCCTTATGAACTGGTTAATAAAAGAGCATTTTATGCAGCTGCAACTCTTTGCGAGTCGTTGGACCTTCCACTCTTATTAATTAACGAAAGTGAACGAAGAAATTTAGTACCAATCCAAAACTACAGAAATAATATACTTTATAATAAGAAAAACAAAGCTTTTCGTAAATAATTGAAGAAAAATACGCCTAAAGACCCAGCTACATGTTAGGATGAGCAAGAACTACCGATGAGTAAATTAAAATAAATACAAAGCAGACTGGAGGATGTAAAGTGATTACATTTCAGCCCTACGCTAGATTCTTTGTCAAGAAGAAAAACAATTAACGAGTAAAATATCTGAGTATCTTTTATTACTGTCCAGAGTGCGTTGAGAAGCTAGCGATTCTACCAGATCTTTCAAAAAGATAAGGCCACAAGTAAAGTGAGTAAGTTGTTAACTGCCTCTCTGAGATTTATCAAGATAATATAATCTGCAGATTAAGCCCAGGAATAATAGATTGTTTCACGAGAAAATTCGACAGCGAATAAATATATTGGCAGAGGAAATATTTTGGTAATGTATTATTCATTCTTGGTCAACTTTGGTAATGTATTATTCATTCCTGGGTACGTTGCCATAAAAATTGGGTAGTCCATATTTTTTTCATTGCGGCTTAAGTGATAATTTTAGAGAGACAGAAGCTTAAGTGCTTCTTGGAATACACTTGGCATTGATTCAAAATAATGACATACTGACATATTGTGCTGCAATTTGCTGCTGAGTTGTTTTCTTCGGTGAATGAAAAGTAGACTGTTTAGGAATATTTTACAGTAAAAAAGAGATGATTTGTATTTTTTAAAGCCGTATACTTAAGAGACTTCTGGATAGTGGGAGCACGTATTAATAAAACTTGATTATATAATCAACTTAGACATTATGTAGTACCAAAACTACTGAAAGTCTCAAAACCTCTTCTTGGTTTTAGTGTCACTGATACATTTTTTCCAAAGGCTAATAAAGAACTAAGACAACAAAAATCTTCTTTACTGTAATGTAAAAATGCACTCGAGATATCAATATTTAAATATCTGGGAGGCATTTTCCAACGTAAGCTATACCATAATTGCAAAAAACTATCTTAATTTTGGGATATGGCTATGCCCTGTAACATCTCTGTATGACCGCATATCATCACCGCACGCAAGCTGTGGCGTCGCTAGAAATGGAAATTTTAACCACACGTTTAAATTGTCAAGTTTTCGAATGTTTTTTTTGTTGCCTTTTAAAAATGTTACTCAAACTGTGGATGCAAGTAATTTTAGCTTGGCTAAATGGGGATAGTAAAAGTCTATGCTATGTTATTGAAAAATGTAGATATAGAAAGTGGCTACATTACACAAAACTAGTTAGAATTAATTAAAATCCTGGAATGTTTTCATAACTCATAAAAAGGATATATATATATATGCCGGATGCACAATATTTGAAAAAATATCAAACAATATCATTTAAAAGTTTTCGCTTTTCCAGCCAAACAATCTCAGTAGCTATTGCTTTTCTGTTTTTCGCAACTTCAAAACGTCCAAGAGATAGTCAATAAAACTGCCAACGGAATGATTTTATAGCCTATCTTGTAGCACATATTTAGGAGTACTGCATTAACATTTTCCCAATTTCCAACTAGAAACTGGAAAGGGGGTTTTTAGGCCAGCTGCTAACGATTTCCTCCCACTGTGCACTGGGTTTAGAGTAGTCCAATGTCGACCTCACGCACTCCAGATGTGAAGCCCGGAAGTACTTGCACCAGTACCGTAACAACCCGATCCACCTATGTTTGATGTTTTCCGCTTTGGGCAAAGGGAGAAATTTCGAGTTTTTCTCACTGTCCAGTCGGAAAACGCAGTGATGAAAGTCAAGTAAGGGAAAAATGATTTACCCATCTCTTGAGCGTATTACTTGCTTCATAAGGAAAACACAATAATGAGCGTTTACTCATAATCTGAGCTACCCTGAAGGATTAGAATTCCACTCTTCACCACAGCCTCGTGATGGAAAGATTACTGGTTAGTTTTCCCTCAGAGAAAACTGAAAATGTTGTAGGAAGAACAGGTATTGAGACACGGGAGAATGCAATGAATATTTTCCGAAGGACATAGCGGGCAGTTCGTTGGCAGTAGGTCTTCGAAGGTGGTAACATCTCTTGGTACAAAGGAGAACAGTGATTCATAAGAGTTTTATCGTGACATATACAGCAGCGGAGGGAAAGAAAGTATTTCAGTGGAATAGCGCAGAAAATAGTAAATGATTTAATACTACACACGGCGTAGAGATGAATTTTTAGCACAGCGTTTTGCACATGTAGTTTTATTTTTCACGACCATGGTTTAGTTACAGATCAACATCTTCAGGTGAACTCTGTAACAAAACCATGGTCGTGAAAAATAAAACTACATGTGCAAAAAGCTTGGCTGAAATTTCATATAACTTTTCTACTATGAAAGACTTCCACAAAGTTACGCCCGAAACAGTTTCTTATACGACAAACGGCGTTAAGATACATCCTATTTTCCGTTGCCTTTCGAGTATCGTGAGTCAACTACACATTAATATTCACATGAACGAATTATGAAACTCACTCACCATTTGAACCATCGCATGCTTTAGGTGAATGAACAAATACAGTATGGCACAGTTCACGCAAATTAATTTCATTTTGGAGGGTTAAGATTTTTGCGACAAAGATACAAAACGCAGGCATTGGCAGGGGAAGCATTTATAAGTAGAAAACTGATGAGGGGATCTCGAGAATTGAAAAAATGGCAAAGGTACGGAGAAAAACACTAATGAAGCCATAAAGCATGATTTTAGGAGACCCTTATTGGCAAGAAAATATAAAGTTATGTTTGGGAACATTTAAAAAAATTATAATAGGCTTGGAAATCGAAAAATAGCCGAGAACGGAGAATGTGTTTAATTGGCAAAGAAAAATGCTGAGAGTGCCAGTTCCTCTACAATCAATTGAGTTGATGACGGTAGAAAAAAGTGGCATAGTGAACGTGAATAGAAAAAAATGGCTTCACAAAATCAAATGCTTGGACATATTTTCCAAGGAAACTTACCAAGTGCATTGATTTACATCACATATTGACGTTTACTAGTGGAAAAGATGTAAAATCTAGGTCACTTGAGAATACGTTAAACCATTTGATTAAACTTATCTTTCGTTTGATAATGTCCTCGATGTGAAAACGGCTTCGCAACTCTCATCATTCAATAAGATAAGAATTTTTATTCCTACTTGATGTAAGAGCCATGAGAAAACTGACTTCAACAAGGGTCAACGGGGATATATTTACCAAATTTAGAAAGCATTTCATCACGAGATAAGGGCAATCTCCAACCTATAAATATAACATTAATAGAATAATTAGTAGCAGAAAAGTTTCTCGCCAAGCCAACGTTTCAAAGAACAATTCGCTCTTCATCATCAGGGCTTCGGCATGAATAGCATTGCCGAGTAACGGGGGGCAATTCGCCCTACGCACACTATCAAACATTCCACTGGCTTCTATCAATTATCCCACTGTCCCGCTCCAATTATTTTCTCAATAACTGGAAGACGTAAACTTCGCAAAATAATAACAGACACCGTTTGTTTTGAATATGAGGGCCAAAAACACTGGTAACGTACCTTTCCTTCTGCGTCAACATAAAACTTCTGCATTAAACTGTTGAAAACACATAGAGTATTTATAAGACGGAAATGGATAAATATTTTACGATGTTGGTGGTTTTTCGGGTTTCCGGCCAGGTCAAACTTTCCATTTTTGCCGAAGTTTCGATGAACGTCTCCTTCATCGAAACGTCGGCAGAAAAATCGAGAGTTTGAACCGTTCGGAAACCCAACGAACCACCAACATCGCTATACGCCGGGAAAGCCTTAAATATTTTATGATCTCCCGGAAAATAATGGTTGTAAATTCTTCTCGGAACCCCGACAAGAATTTACGTCTCGGCAATGAAGGTACGCAATCTTGGAAACCCTGGTAGCTGAACGCGGAGGCTACCTTCCTCCCTCGTGTACAGAGGCGGATTTAGGGGGGTGCGGGAGGGGGGCGGCCACCTCCCCCCGTAATTCCTGAATATATTGGTAAAATTGTAGTCATAAGATATTCCATGACCCCCAGACCCCCGGAAAGCAGCAATCCATCCCCCCCCCCAAACAACAACCTTAATCCACCACTGCGTGTGCATAAGAGGAATCGCGATCTCGTAGCGTTGAGTATCAATAAAGAGAGAACTCAGCCATTTCAGGGGAAACTTATGTATTGACAGGGAAGAGCGAAATTGCCTGGTTACTCTTCACCAGTGTCACTACAGGAAAACGTCTGCTGAGACGATATAGGGAGATGGTTATTTATACATGAACAGGCGTCAAGACGGCGTGGCTAATTTTCCGGGGTGTCCTCCGCGTCGACACATCTTCGTACAACAGTTTCGCCGGCGCGGCGTTTCAGCAGGCGTGTTCAGGGCATTTCACTTCATGCCTGAAAACGCCTGCTGAAACACCGGCGAAACTGTCGTGCGAAGATGTATTGACGCAGAGGACACCCTAGAAAATTAGCCACGCCAATTCCACCACTCCGCGGAAGCCTTCATCAATATTTAGGCGACAAGAAGTCCTTCACAATTGGACTGGTAAAATTTCCACACTCCATCGCCTCAATTAAAAGAAAGCGATTGATTTATACTCACATATCTGTCCATTAAGTCTCTAAAACCTAGCCGCTGGTCTGCATTACCCTTTGCTGGAAATTGTTCCTACAAATTGCGGAAAATTATTTCTAACCATAAGGTGCGAATTTCTTTTTATAATTCTTCGACAATTGATAAAATTCTTTTTAATTCAAAAGACATATTACAAATTAGAAAAAGTGGTGCATATAAAACTGTGGGTGATCGATTTGGTGAGCAATACATCGGCTAATTTGGCCTTAGTATAAAAGCAGGAGGGAATGAACGCATGCTATGCCACGCTAATACTAAGGAAACTTTCTGTTTTGCCTAGTGCTTTTGCTCCTCCAATCATTTTAGTAATTTTGATGCCGTAGCCATACGTTATATGGAGACATGTTATTTTATGAACAATTTGAAATGTTTAACAGTATTAATCAACTATTTAATGATGTTTTTGTCACCCATTCATCTTTCCTGAACCTCAGACATCCTAGGCCTATGGCATAAGAATTTTGACCATCACCCATCCCATATTTTTATTTCCCTCCCAAATCACTTCTCAATTTCACCATAAACCCTCCTCCCCGCCCTCCTCTTGTCTCTCGTTCACTTGCGTGAGTCAGAGTCAACGAACCTCACCTTGTTTTTCGACAACCTCCCTTTTTGCTCAACTTCCTACCCCACCCCCAATTTTGTGATCTGTAAGGCTGAGATTCGTATAACTGTACTCTGATAATGATATAATGTGCCGAAAACTTGGTCGGTGGCTATTTAAATGACGTAATATTTACTTGTGTTTTTCTATCTTCAAGGAAGGTAACTTAAAAAAGGACACAATTATAATAGAGAATTAATTACCGACAACCAAATAACCGATGCATCATATCATTAATCAGTTATTACTAAGCTGAGGACATTTAGGCACTAAAAATGAAGAAATAGGCAGCCTAAATAGGCACTAAAAATTTCAAAATAGGCACCTAAAATAGGCGATTAAAATTTTTTTTAATCGAAGATGTGAAAACAAAAATTTAAAAACCGATAAATCGACGAAAGTTCAATTATTAACTTCGGTCCCAAAAAGTTAGTCGATACCAGTAGCAGCTGTCACTATTCTAGAAGCACCTCTATTGGAATAACGGATTCATTAAGATGAAATTTGAAGGATCCAAGAAATGAATACATAGCATCACTCACAATTATAAAAACTCGAAGTCACACAATACAGAACGGCCACACGGCCACGACTTAACCCAAATCTCTAGTATAGCCTCATTACACAATTCTAAAAAAAAACATACGAGCTTCGGCTTGGGAACCTAGGATAAGCTGCCTAACCTTTGGCTTTGGAACCAGACAGATACCCACACAAGGATTTGGAACCTTGTCGAAGAAACCAAATTGCAGGCTCAACCAAGAAACCCACCCGTGGCTGGTATTTCACGGAAATTGAGCGTGACCCATACGGCGATGGGGTTACTGGTTCAAATGCATGAGCTGGTAGTGGCAATGTCACCATGGACCAACGCAATGTACTAAAAATGTCTACATAAAACAAACAGGACGACAAACAACAGAATGCATTTGGCGCCACCATATCAACGTTCTCAACGTTGTTCATATTAT